>OX402579.1:15308117-17834187 GCA_948098905.1 Tiliacea aurago | reverse complement strand
GTGCCAAAATGGTAAAAAGGAACCCTTATGGTGAGACTAAGTCTGTATGTCTGTCCGTCACACCTGGATATCTCAAGAACTACTAATGCTATCAACTTGAAATTTAGAATAGTTTTAGATGACGTTTGCCCAACTATTATGCAAACAAAAAAAAAATTTTTTTAAATATTTTTTCAAAAGGGACTGAAAGGGGGTCTTAAAAGTTTTAAGTGGGGCTACTAGGCTAGGGCATGTGGGGTATCATATGAAAGAACGCTGTTTGCACATTCTCAAACATTTTTTTTAAGCAGCATAGTTTCGACTTTTGATGAAAAATGTAAAAAAAAATACCGTTTCCCCCCTTATCTCCGAAGTTTGCATAGATAAAAATCTGAAATTATTCTATGTGATAGAAGTGTATGTAAAGATTACAGGAAAAATAAAACGATGTCTCTAAATAGCATATTTTTTCAGAAATCATCAACAACATATATACGTACGGAACCCTCGGTGCGCGAGTCCGACTCGCTCTTGACCGGTTTTTTTTCCTTTTTGTTCGGCTTCTGAGTGTCGTGATGTCAAACAACCTTCTTAAAATATTTTTCAAATCCAGCTGGCAGTTCCAGAGATTAGCGCGTTTAAACAAACTAGAAAGAAAGAAAAGAAAAAAGAAAGAAATATTGTTTTTGTTTTGTTTATTGTTTGTTTTGTTGTTTTCTCTTTAGCTTTATTATATAACTTGCTTTTACCCGCGGCTTTGCCCGCATGGAGGTCGGAAATTATCCCACGGAAACGTACTTACTACCAGTATTCACTATCTGTGTCCCAAATTTCATTCAATTCTGTTCTGCCGTTTTTTCTGTCGTAGCAATCAACCATAATTGTTTTTTTTTTATTTTTATTTAGGATGGGTTTGCTCTTGACCTTAGTCTAGGGCAGAGGTGACAGAGACAAAGTCATTTGTTACGTGTAATTTTGAATCTGTGATATCTTTTAAAGTATTAATTTAAGGGGGATGCGAAATATGATTTTACAGAATTATTATCATTAGAATCAGCAATACAACTCACCCCTTAAGTCGATATAAAAATATCATAGCCTCAAGTCGCAAGTCTTTGACCAGTAAACGTGGTCGCTCATAATGGGCCTTATTAGAAGGCGAAAAGTCACCCAAAAGGCATTGGAAAGGGCTATGCTTGGAGTTTCCCTACGTGATCGAAGAATAGCCAAATTTATGTGGCAGTGGGCAGCACATTGCTTGCAGAACAGACGGCCGATGGCGCCGAAAGGTTCTAGAGTGGAGACCGCGCACCGGAAGACGTAGCGTTGGGAGGCCTCCCACAAGGTGAATCCGCTGAATGCGGGAAGCACAGAACCGGTTGAAGTGGCGGTGCTCGGGCCTGTGTCCAGCAGTGGACGTCTTTCGGCTGAAATAAAGAAAAATATCAAATATCGACATCTCGTCTTTTCCATTACATTTCCATACATTTCTATCAGCCGCCATCTCATCCCATAAGAAACCCCCAATCACTGCAACCCAATCGAAACTACATCATTCCTTTCAAAACAAAATCTCATTTGTATATAATTTCAGGACACAAGAAAAAGAATGGAAGCATTTTTACTAGGAGATAAGGGCCCAGAAGTATTCTATGAAGTTCAAGATACCGTGGTAGACACAATACAGGAGAAATATTATCATTCCTTCCTTCTGAGCGATCAGTATACGGCGTTGATTGCCGAACTTGCTACCGAGGACGCTAATAAAGGTATGGAAAGTATACACCTAATATTGTGTTATCAATTATCATCTATGATTTTGTTTTGCGCTGCATTCTACTGTTTGTTATTATTTTCCCTGATTTCCACACCTGATAAATTAATTTTCATTTCATGATTTAAAATTATGTTTGTCAATCATCATTAAAACAATATTCCGCACAATATAAATTTTAGAATCATTCCTTCTTACCAAGCCCATAGAGACTAGAATCATTCCTTCTTATCAAGCCCATAGAGACTAGAATCATTCCTTCTTATCAAGCCCATAGAGACTAGAATCATTCCTTCTTATCAAGCCTATAGAGTATAGAGACTAGAATGATTCCTTCTTATCAAGCCCATAGGGACTAGAATGATTCCTTCTTATCAAGCCCATAGAGACTAGAATGATTCCTTCTTATCAAGCCTATAGAGACTAGAATGATTCCTTCTTATCAAGCCCATAGAGACTAGAATGATTCCTTCTTATCAAGCCCATAGAGACTAGAATGATTCCTTCTTATCAAGCCCATAGAGACTAGAATCATACCTTCTTATCAAGCCTATAGAGACTAGAATGATTCCTTCTTATCAAGCCCATAGAGACTAGAATCATTCCTTCTTATCAAGCCTAAAGAGACTAGAATCATTCCTTCTTATCAAGCCCATAGAGACTAGAATGATTCCTTCTTATCAAGCCCATAGAGACTAGAATCATTCCTTCTTATCAAGCACATAGAGACTAAAATTACCTCTTCTAGCATAATCAGCCTATAATGTTCCCACTGCTGGGACACAGGCCTCCTTCCTGTGAGAGGGAGTGGGCCGTGATCACCACGCGGGCCCAGTGCTGGTTGGTAGATGTCACATGTCTTCGAATTTTTGGTTCTTGGACATGCCAGTTTCCTCACGATGTTTTCCTTCACCGTTTTGAGAGCAGTGGTGATGAAATAGTTTACACAAAGTAAAGCGCCTGTCTGGGTTCCATCCTACGACCTAGAACTCGTAAGTCGCGGCCGTTACCATTGGGCCACAACTGCACTGCCTCTTCTATCGGTGACACGTAATTAAATAATTAAGCTATACTCCATTTGAAATAAGATTTGATATTTAAATAAACTTGTTTACAGTCCGTTCAACCAATTTTGAGTTCTATTCCTTAGGCATAAGGATGGCATTAAAAGCAAAAACGTAGTTACAATATCAACTGTTATTACAGCTGCCATATGTCATGCTACCAACGCAATAGAAGTCGAAATCGGTTGAACGGACTGTAAAAAAGATTTATTTAAATGTCTAATCTTATTTCAAACGGAGTATAGTTTTAAATATTGCTATGTACTTTCTTCCAGATATAACATCAGACAGATCGCCAATAGAAGACCGTCAGTTATCAAACGAATCCGTATCGTCTGCGGAGAGCGTCGCTGGGACCATACACCTCACAGAACATTCCACGTACGCGAGACGGAAATTAGACGAGTTGCAGGAGCGACATAATAACAAAATACAAGTATGTAACAGTCATAATAACTAATTTTACCGTGGTGATTACTTATCTCATCTCTTATCTCTTCTCTTATTATTTTCAATGACCGTTAGCTTTTTGTTATTTTGTGTAAAATTTGATAGTTTTGGTTTTCATCGAAATCGAGCTCTTGATTTCTTACTTTCCTCTATTTCTTATAAAGTCCGGTCGCGACGCAGAAAGAATTTTGTAAAATGATCCCTCATTACTTATCTTTATCGCTCGCGCATAATTGTATTGCCGTCGCACTCTCACATTAGAAGGACCTTAAAATGCGCGAGCGCGAAGGCAATACAATTGTGCGCGAGCGATAGAGATAAGTAATGAGGGGTCATTGTACGAAATTCTTTCTGCTTCGCGACCGGACTTTAGTTAGGATTAATTCTGTGTCTTATAGTTTTTCTTTCAGCTTTGTCTTGCAATCTCATCTTAAAAACTCATCCCGTTTACGCCAAGTATAAAGCGATAATATCGGTTAGCGTTTTAATAACTACCTTTGTTATTAAATTCAACTTTCTGACTAAATGACCGACTCCTCGACAATTTAAAGGTGTCTCTGTAAATGACTAGGTACATTTAGATAAAAAAATTGAGTAAAATTTTTATTTAAGCATTATAACGTTGCCCTCAGGCGTTAGCAGCTCTCCGTGCATCCTTAAAACCAGAATCGCCTGCGTTGTCCATGTTAGCCAATGAAGTAGAGAAATTAGCAGGAGAACAGATGCGACTGGAGGCTCACCTAGCTAGGACTGACACTTGGGCAGAACACCTGGGGCGGTGGCGGGCGTCTGTGCATAGCGCTGAGGTATGAGGAAACAGTTTTGTTTGAAAATTAGCCCTGGATATATTAAAATAATCTAATTATACATATTCATAATTACAGCCGAAAGACGTTCACTGCTGCATAGGCCTCCCTCAAAGGGGAGGGGGGGTTGCCATAATCGCCACGCTTGGCAGGCGGGTTGGCGATCGCAGTATGGTGTTAAAATGCATAGAGAATGCTGCTGCCCATTCTCTAGTAAGTCCCTTAGTCGCTTTTAACGACACCCACGGGAAGAAATGGGGCGGTGCCATTCTTTACGTCCGACACCAGGCAGACAATTAGAACAATTATACATAATTTATCAATACATATTATTATTACTTAATTCCCTTGACTTCTCATAAAGGAAACTTAACTTTAAGACGTTTTTAAAGCGTTTCTGTCGCTGTTAAATATTTGAAAGAAAATGGCAGTCAAAATTAGACTTTAACGAGCCTTAAAATTGAGTTGCGTTAGAAAATTTGGCCGCGAGTTGTAATCTCTCTTGACATCTCTTGCACACTATTTGATTTTTGGGTAAAGCCATGATGTTTATTTACCAGTAGTAATTGTAGAAGATTTTTATTCCTATTAAAATAAACATCAACTTTCTGGTTCTAGCTAGCACAAAAGGTGAGGATAGTAGACAAATTAAACAGTACTGATAATTATTACAATAATTAATTTTTTTTTTATTATTTTAGGTAATAGACGAATCAAAACCACCCCAGTTTGTGATAGTAGTACATATGGCGGAACAAGAATCTATGAACGAAGATGATAGACCAGAACAAATAACTACAGGATGGGTACTGCTTAGGACTTTGAACGAATTTCAGGTATGTCCGTATCATAATTATGTTTTAATGTGGTGTGATGGCTTTTTTCCCATTCATACAAAAGTTTAAAGTTTTTCACTTCACTCGGTAATATTAATCTTAAATAGTTTTTGCGTAGCACTTCTCCTAATGTTAAAAATAAATAAATCTTAAACAATAACGTCAACTGATCTATAAAACTGTTCATTTTCAGGAATTACATCGAAAGTTACGCCCTATGTGTGCAGAATTGAAGAATTTAGAACTACCAACGAATTCGTTCAAGTTTTTATTTGGAAAGAACGACAAAAACTCTTTAGAAAAAGCGAAAATTTTAATACAGAAATACTTAGAAGTAAGTTTATTTTAAGCTCTCAAGGGTAAATCTTATTTAGCAATGGCCCTTACAGGCAGACGATGGTTCTCCTCTTTTACCTTCTTGATGTTATATAGCGCTATCGCACTCTATGTCTTAAACCCACTGCCTTGCAAAGCCAACCCTAAATAACCGAACGTTTTGAAATAATATGTACCGTTTTAATCAACTAATCTCAGACCAAATAAAAAACCAAGACATAGTGCTGTCCACAGTGACGTGAGACCGGTTTCGGAAACATATGTGCACTTAGTGAGTGTTCCGGGGAGGTGTAGTTTGGTTGTAAATGAGTTGGTTGTAATGGGTTATATCGTCCACACATTTATAATAATATATAAGAGTATTATTAATAATATTGTAGCGGCATCAACATCGCCACATACGAACTACGCGTCACACTGACGTCACGCGAATCCTGCATCGTGCAAGCAGAGTTTACCACGCAACTAGCATATATACAACGTCCCGACATCAACCGTCGGGCAGTTGCCCACCAGACACAACACCCGTCTGGTCGGAGGATCCTCCCTTTACTATAGAGTATGAGTGAACTTTTACACCCTGTTCCTCATACCACTAAAATATTATAATTTAAAAGAGTGTTGATGGAGTTTCTTGCCCGTTCTTCTTCATATGTACCTACTACGCTTTGCAATGGGCAACTAGCTTCATATTTCTAACTGACCGACTCCTTGACAATTCAAAAGTGCCTGTAAATGGTAAAATAAATGCTTTGAGTTTGAGTTGTAAATGTGTGCGTGTGAGCATGTATGTACAGAGCGAGGTGTAGTTTTGGCATGCGTCACTGTATTGTTCGCAGCGCTATGTCTTGGTTTTTTATTTGGTTTGAGCATGTAATTATGAAAATAACTTATGCAGTACAGAATATAGTCGAATCGATTTATTTTCAGTTTGTTTTAGAAGATGACAGATTAAACCAAAGCGAGGCTTTATACACATTCCTTAATCCCAGTTCGGAGTATTTGAAGCAGGGTGACTTACCAAAGAAAAACAAATTCTCCTTTTCAACTTTATTTAAGAGGTAATGGTGTTTCTTTCTTTATTTATTTTAGCTGCCCCCAATTTAATTGGAAAAAAGGCTAGGCAGATGATTATGGTGTTTGGTTCTAATTTCTCGAAGTTTGTCTCCAAATTATACAATTTAGAGGTAAACTTCGAGAAATTTACTAAACTTTTTTTACCAAACTTTTTATAAGTGTTATGACTTGTCACAAAATGCCCGCGTTATTAAATAGAGCTGTCCAGGGCCGGAACGACTATGGGGCAACCGGGGCAAAGCCAAAATTGACACCCGTTCTATGAGAAAGCACCGTAAAATTCAAGACCATTTTACAATAATTTGAATTTACTTTTTGAATTTCGCGTCTCATCTATTTGAATTTCGCGTATATTAGCTGTGCAGCTCTGCAATGAGAACCTGCCTTTACGCTATCTAGCAGTCTCTGCTCCGCCGAATGATTATCTAAAACACAATTTAAACAATACACAGTTAATACAAATTAAACTTTTCACGTAGTCAATTTAACTTCACTTACTGCCATTTCAGCAAGTCTGCGCGGGCATGTCGATGACGCGAACCCATTTATGTTTTTCCGCTACTAAAAATTGCTCAACGCGCAAGTTTTCACTTCCAAAATATTTAAAATTACCCATAAAACAATATTAGTTATACAACTTATACTGCCGTTGACATGCTGCTAGTTATGTTACTGCCCCGTTGGTCTCGTGGTCGCAAGCGCGACTACTGAGCTGGGGAACGTTTTAAATTACGAGAATTGGCCTTCTGATCTCTCTCCGGTCGTGTCAGATTGCCATCCCATCGGATAATGAGAGTGAGGGAAGAAAGAGTGCACTTCTGTCTGCGCACACACTTGTGCACTTTAGTGTATGTACCACCGCGAAAGTTCCCGGTCGACCACTTTTCAACCTTATTACTATGGACATAAGGGCGAAAAGTGGTCGACCGGGAACGTTCGCGGTGGTACATCTCCATCAGTGTACATCTCCCGCGCCGAAGGCTCGTCTTCGCTGAGATTGGTCGCCATGGCCGAAATTCAAAGAAAAATGCAGCCTGAAACACAATGTCTCATTGACCACTAATTTAATGAGGTCCTTATAATAATTATTATTAACTTCTTTCGATGTTAACAGCACGAGTAGTGAAACAACGAACAGATCATCGCAGGAAAAGGAACAGTTTACACATTTATCTGCAGATGAGGACGAGATATCTTTGTACCTTGATGGCAACGGATCTGATAATGCTACCAAGAGTATGACCAGCTCTTTGCGTGGTAAGTGGAACATTATCATACCTATCGTCTGCCACCTTCTAAGTAACAAAAATCTTAAATTCACTGACAGACAATGCACAGCCTTAACTGCTGGGGTTAGATGCATGAGATTTTGCAGAAGAGTTCCATATATAACGAGGGTGTGCGCCAAGGAAGCAATTTTGAAAGTTCATCCCCAAAAGGGGTTAAATAGGTGATGAAAATTTGTATGGAAGTTCACATTTCGCCGATGGAAATCTTATCGTACACACGGGTAGTCATATAATCAATTACGCCGATGGGAATCCCATCGGACACACGGGTAGTCATATAATCAATTTCGCCGATGGGAATGCCATCGGACACACGGGTAGTCATATAATCAATTACGCCGATGGGAATGCCATCGGACACACGGGTAGTCATATAATCAATTACGCCGATGGGAATCCCATCGGACACACCGGTAGTCATATAATCAATTTCGCCGATGGGCATCCCATCGGGCATATGTGTAGTCATATAATCAATTTCGCCCATGGAAATCCCATCGGCCACACGGGTAGTCATATAATCAATTTCGCCGATAGAAATCCCATCGGACACACGGGTAGTCATATAATCAATTTCGCCGATAGAAATCTCATCGGACACACGGGTTGTCATATAATCAATTTCGCCGATGGAAATCTCATCGGGCACACGCATAAGCATAATCAATTTCGCCGATGGAAATCTCATCGGACACACGGGTAGTCATATAATCAATTTCGCCGCTGGAAATCCCATCGGACCTTCATCGGACACACGGGTAGTTTTTTTTAAAAGAGTAACCGTGGAGTTTCTTGCCGGTTCTTCTCCATAGGAAACGACCAATTGGAACCGCGCACCTAGCTTCTGACGTTTCATAAGTGCCCATGTAGGCTTATGTGAAATAAAAATATTTTTGATTTGATTTGAGTCGTATAATAATATCAATAATGTTCCCACTGCTAGGATTCAGGTCTCTTTGTGAGAGGGAAGTAAACAGTAATTCACCACGCGGGCCCAATAAGAGTTCTAGGATGTGCCGGATTCCTCACGATGTTTTCCTTCAGCGTGCAGATACCTTTTTGTTTCTTTACAAGCTTAACACGTGAAAAAAAAAACAATAATTTCCAATAAAGTTATAGACCATTAAATTTTTACCGATTGTTGATACCGACTTTCAAGTTGATCAGACTGCACAAATCCGTTCTAATTTATCATACTATACATTTGGAAAACTGGCTACATTATGAAGCCTGCTTACTCTTCCGATTATGATTAGGAATTCTCAGTATAATTTTTCTCGATACCAGGCGCAGGCGCAATAGCGGAAGAAAGAGATAGTATAGCGGAGCCGTTGTACGCGTTGTTGAGTGAAGTGTTTGACATGCGTGGTGTGTTCCGGTGGCTCAGGAAAACGCTGGTCACCTTCGTGCAGATCACCTATGGAAGGACTATTAACAGGTATGTGGGTAGTGGAACAATATTCTGAAGTAAGGGTTCAGTACCGTGTGGTGCCGAACGTAAAGAATAGCACCATCCTGTTCCTCCCCGTGGGTGTCGTAAAAGGCGACTAAGGGACTTACTAGAGAATGGGCAGCAGCGTTCTTTATGCATTTCAACACCATACTGAGATCGTCAAGCCACCTGCCAAGCGTGGCGATTATGGCAACCCCCCCCCCCTTTTGGGGAGGCCTATGTCCAGCAGTGGATGTCTTTCGGCAAAAATGATGATGATGAGGGGTTCGACTTGATAAATACATTTGCAACAAAAAATTGTGTCTTTAATTAGTATCCACATAACATTACACCTGTTTTTTCCGATGGGTTAGGCTGAGGTCGTACCCATAGTACAGGGTATGTTTTACCAGTTATGCTAAAATTGTCAAATCATCAACTTTTGGTTTAAAATATAAACTACCTTGTCCTTTTTTTGCGATAAGCTATGTTTTGTGTATTTGCCATTTTGTTGTTCCATTCAAGCTCCATAAAGAAAACTATTTACTTATAAAAAAAATACTGCAAGTTTGGCAGAAGTATGTATCATAACGTTTCTTTGCAGGCAAATCAAAGAGACAGTAACGTGGATATTCTCTGAACAAATGTTACACTACTACATCAGCGTAGTTTTCAAGTCTTGGTGGCCGGGCGGGACACTGTCTGAGAACACTTCCAATAGAAACTTTCAAGATAAAGGTAGGCTTTCATTTTCAAATACGTTTTGGTTGTTGTTCACATAACATCACGCCTATAATCCCCGCAGGTTTAGGCAGAAGTGTACCTATTCAGACACGGATCAACATGGTACCCACATGATCTGACCAAGATTATGTCTGGACTTTAAAAGAGACTGACCCCTGAGTTTGTTTCGACATTTCTTCTCAGGGGTAGTCAGATAGGAAATGTCGACTAAATCTAGCTTATTTTTTAATATGACGTGTAAAAGTGTTTCCGATATCGTATTTACAGAATAAACGATTTAATTTTATTTCTATAGTACACCCGCGTTTCGCAAGTGTTTTTACTATAGGTTATTTGGGAATCTCCCGAGATTTGGCTCGTTACGTTTAGGTTGCATAATTTCTTGACCGTTCGAGTAGTAGAAATAAACTACGCTAACATGGCGCTCCCCTCCAAATTACTGTTTCAATGTGTGTAGTCACATCCTTACGAATAAATAAATCCTTGGACTTATTTTTGTTTGATGGCCGTCTCAGTACGCACACATGTTGTGAGTCTTGGTGGAGCTTTGTAAATACTTTCAAACGTTTTGAATGTTGGAGGGGTGCGCCATGTTGTCGTAGTTTATCTCTACGCTAGTAACATGTTTGTACTGCCAGAAAACCGCGCAACGCGGCGCTCCAGTATCCTTACAGGTCGAGTTAGTTAGTGTCTAATGTCTGTTCCAAAAATATCTTAAGTCGTAAACACACCTTTAGGTTGAATTGAGAGATAACCTCAATTTTTGTCAATGATTTTTCAAATTAACCTCAATTGTCAAATGAAAAACATGTTTAAGGTGATTTAAAATTAGATTTTCAGGTTCAGTGCTTTGATTTTTGGAATAAGTAAGTACTTAAGTATAAAGTAAAGTAAAGCACTCAATTTATAAGTGACACTACAAATTAGCATCCTCAGGTACATTTTCTGATCCATTTGTTTACATTTTTATCAGATAATTTTGGAACAGACCATAGTAGAATAGAATAGTCTTTATTATGTACACCATAATTTTATTATGAATTACAGGTATAAAAGTAGACATTTTACATAGGGTGAAACAAACGCGATTTTTTAGACAGTGTAGTAATTAGAGTTAGTAATTTTAATTTTCCACACGCCCGCCTCGCCGCAGAGCCTTGCAGAGGCCATAGATAATACACTATAAGTAGGAAGCAGAGGCTTTACGCAGGGCCACTCTAGAAGTAGATGTCTAAACATTTATTTGTATGTAAACTAGCGCCATCGCATGGTTGATGTCTCAGTTCTAAAATATTGTTGATACATGTCCACACTAGATGGCAATAGCATAGCCGCCATGATCAAACAGAGCAGTGGTGGCCCAGTGGTAACGGCCCTGACTTACGAGTTGTAGGTTATGGGTTCGAACCCGGACAGGCGCTTTACTTTGTGTAAATTATTTCATCACCACTGCTCTCATAACGGTGAAGGAAAAACATCGTGAGGAAACCGGCATGTCCTAGAACCAAAAATACGAAGACATGTGACATCTACCAACCCGCACTGGGCCCGCGTGGTAGATTACAGCCCAGTCCCACTCGAAGAGAGGAGGCCTGTGTCCCAGCAGTGGGAACATTATAGGCTGATTATGCATTATCAAACAATTCGTTTAAGTATGTATACTTCTGATTCCCTATTAAAGTGAAAATCTTTAAACTTTAAACAAAACTATTATCTATGTGATCCTAAAATTGTGTTTGTGCTATTAAAGTGACTTCAAACAGCTTATAATCTAAAATGATAACTCTGGAATCACATACAGATATACATATTTTAATAGTATTACACTGACTGTTAGGTTAGGTTTAAAACAGTGGGTCGGCTTTAGAAAACAAAGCTTGTAAATACATTCCAACGAACTTAAAAAAAAATAACATACAGAACCGTAGTTTCGAAGCTTATACTAACTGTCATATTAACCCTTTGGTCAGCCCTCGGTCGCCGTGAATGAGCTCCTTGTTACTGTTCTATAATACTGTTCAGTATAGCTATTCACAACCAATCGACAGGCTATCGTGTCAAAAATTACTCATTGCGATTACCTGATTTGCCTTGCCCCCGACAGCAAATAGCTGTCGGAAGGATAGCGGCTATTTGATTTAAACTGACTTCATTTTCGGGTTTTCGATTTGTCAACCGTGTTGAGAAGACACTCTTCGATACCTACCATTGATCGAGGTTCGATTCGGCACAGAAGCGTATCGAATGGTTGTGAATACCTATGCTGAATTGAAATATGAAATAGAAATTGAAATATGATTTTTTATTCTAGGTGCATCGTCTTCACATATAATTATATAATTAATGTACCTATAAAAATATTGTACTAGATTTTAAAAGAGTACCGGTGGAGTTTCTTGCCCATTCTTCTCCATACGAAACTACCTTTTGGAAGGGGCGACTAGAATCAATTCTATTTTTTTGTAAATATTGACGTTCAAAAGTGCCTTTTATGTGCCTATTTGAAATAAACAATTTGACTTTGACTTTGAAAAATGTTGCACGCCATCTTGTGGTCGAGGCCCGTGGCGATTTGGTAGTTGCTTATCTATAGGTATGCTACTGTGTATCATCTATGACTTTACGCAGCGCGGGTTCTCATGACAACAGATGAGTTTTTAAGCATCTGCTTAATTTATGTTTTTGGGGTAGAGCATAATACTTCATGTTTTTTTTTCGCTACCCAGAGCATACGCGCACGTTAGCGTTACAACAGCTGAGCGAGAGCGTGCTGGACGCGCTGTCGTCGCTGGTGGGCGCACAGGCGGCGGCGCGCGGCGCACACAAGCTGTTCCACACTCTGCAGGACACCACGCACAACAAGCAGCTATTCTACGTGAGTACTCACTGTGCAGCGCTGCAGCGGCTGATCGAGAGCGTGCTGGATGCGCTGTCATCGCTGGTGGCAACCTAACAACAACCTTAAGCTAGTGCAAGACGGTCGTCAACAAGCCTTTCTGCAGAAGTAATCTTATCCATTCTTGCTGTGTTGACGGTATTGGCTGATTGACTTTCAATGACCATCATTGATGGGGCGTGCGTTGCCGACCGTGGTCGGAGATCGCCGTCGTCAACCGTGTAATCGTTTGTTTCCAACCAACGCGAAGACAGTTGCACTGCGGCAGACGGCGAGTGCAATACACGTCTGCGTGCTAGCTAAATGGCTGACAAAAAAAAGAAGGAGCGCGATGTTTTGTCAGGTTTAATAGACCTATAAATAGATATCTCCGGTGTCTTTAGGATTTGTCCTCAAGTAACGTATGTCGTCGAAGTCCAGTAATTAAATTACATTTTAATGACTCAGAATTATTCGTAGCCGTTATTTTAGCCACCGCTTCATGCAATTTCATTTCCTTCTTTTTTATCTATAGCACACACCAGTGCTAAAGAAACACAAACTTGTTTTAATTTAGAATGTGTTTGAGCTCTTATCACAATGAAATTGGGAGCTTGTCGCCGACCGTGTAGCCGAGACGGCTGACGGCGCGGGCGTTGCTAACCGACCCGCCGACAAGGTCGCCTCTGCAGAAAGACTTGTTGACGATCGTCTGGCACTAGCTTTATTGTACTGTGGAATAAAGATCACTGTGATTTTGATCGTGATGCAAAATCAAAGGTAAAATGACTGAATGGGTTGTACATCCTGGCTGGTTATAAGGTTAGCGCCAACAGGTCTTACGATGCATCGAGAAGAGTACTTTTGGAACGAGCAATGAGTATCTAGATGGCGCGCGGTGCTGCCATGATAGAACAGAATACTCTTTATTATGTACACCATAAAAGTTACAGCTATAAATGTTAATGCCATCTAATGTCACAAACGACAGCACATCGTGCAGTTTTGATTCTCGAGACGTTGAGTCATCAAAAACACAACTGCAACCAGTACGTAGATAACTGCAAGCATTCTTGTAGACGTGCCGTGAGGCACCTTGAATGTGAGTAAGATTAATCATCTAAAATGTGAGAAAGAAACAACAAAGGCAACAAATATTTTTAGCAGGACAGCTATCCGTCAAATTTGACCGACTTAAGCCGGAACGTTTGGCAACTTTACACGCGAATGGTTCGACGGTGATTGGTCTAAAAATGTTAATACTAAAAAGCTAACGCACAATATGTGCACCTAAAGCTTTCTAAAAAAAGGGTGGAACAATATAATTCGAACGTTAAAATTAAAAAAAATACTGCATTTTTCAACGACATCATTTATATTTGCGCATAATTACTTACATTAAAGAATTGAAAATCAAAACTTAGCCTAAGAAAGTAAGAAATTATCAAAGATTACATACTGTATGTGCATTAAATTCACAAAAGCTAACCTACTTAAGGCTTCTACAGACTGGCGCGACACTCAACGCGACACAAAAGCACCGGGTGTCGCACGACGAGCTGTGCCTTTGTGTCGCGTCGCGAGTCGCGCCTGTCTGTAGAAGCCCTTAAACCGACTTACTACCGCAGTGAAATATTGAGAAAACAAGTACTTCTTAAATATTTCTACAAAAGTGCATTATTATGAAAACTAAATGCTAGGCGAGGAGCTCCAAAAATGTTATTTAGCTACTTTACTCTGGTTTATCTTTACTACCCATGTAAGATCGTAAGAGCGAATATATTCCGATACCTGTGACTATCACACAGGATACCGGTCCTAAAGCGTACACAGACATAGCTATAACTAGTATGATCATACCTACAATTATTATGTATAGTCTTGGAGTCATCAATGGTAAACTTTCCGTTATGGGACTCAGTACCGATATTCTTGCCTGGTTTGTGGACACAGCTGATTTGCTTTCTGATGTTGTATTTGGACTCACGACCGATATATTCTGTGACGTTTGGTCCCCGATATTTATTTCCACCGAAGTTGTGCTCGGGACTGATATACTCGCTACAGTCGAGTTCTCGGCTGATAATCTTTCTAGAGTTGGTCTTGCGACTGATATTCTTTGTGCAGTTGGACTTATGACCGCTATTGCCTCTGTTGTGGGCCTCACGATCGATAATTCTGCCGTAGTCGAGCACACTCCTGACACCGATACATGTCCTGAAGTGGCGGTCACGTGTGATATAGTCTGCAAAGATTAATGATCAGGTTGACTTCGATGTGGTGCTATAGACCTTTTATTGCAGTAAAGTACTTTTAGTAATAACTCTTCCTTGGCAGTCGGGTAAAAATAACCGATAACATAATCCCCGAAAGGAAAAAAAGCCGATTTTTTTTGTAAAAATTGCCCTTCACATTATGGATATCGTAAAAAGAAAGCCGTGTGTTTTTTCTTTTAGTACTAATTACTTTACAGTTAATAAATGCTCCCTCTCAAAGAGTGGAGGCCTGTGTCCCAGCAGTGGGAACATTATAGGCTGACTATGCTAATAAATGCAATACTTACACTGTATGAGATAACATCTGGATTATTTATGTATAGGATCTTCTCACCAAGTAAACTTTCTGTAAAATATAAATAATTTAAATCCTGACGTTATTGGAAAGAAATTCGAGCATAATCCTAGATTTTAAGTATTCTCACCACTGCATCCAACTCCTATACTATTCAGCTCGTCCAACTCTCCCTTCCTTATCACAATAGTGCTGTAGTCTTCGCTGTATCGATACATCTCGGCTGCTAGTGTTGTCGCGAAGTTGTCGGCTTGCTTGCTTGTGATGAACCTTCTTTGTATCTCGTTGAGGAAGAGAAATGCTCTGGATCGCTGGCATAGCTGAAGATCAATAAATAGTATTTGCATTACTTTTGCATTACATTAATTTTAATTTTATTAATAATATTCATGATGGTAATTTATTACATTACATTTTAATGAATTTAAGGATTTGATTTATGTGCGTAGGCACATCTGTTATTTAATTTTAGTTATAAGTGATAGTTTAATTTTGGTGTGTATTTTAGGCTTGGTTACTAACATAATTCTTAAGTATACTAACAAAAATATGGATCACTTGTGTCTGACATAAATAAATTACATTTCGTTAAGACACAATTGAACATACATCTTCTGCACTAAACATGATCTTTGAAAAGTGTCCGTTTGAGTGACATATCGTAAACCCACAACTTATGCTTGGTATGAGGGCGGCACTGAAAATTTCGGGAATCAACGAAGTGACACAACATTACTATTCAAAAATGTATTTATTGCTTTTCGAAGTATTCTCCGCGAAATTTGACACATTTTTCCATACGATGGAACCAATCATTGAAGCAACCATTCCATTCGGAAGTTGGGGTCTCCAAAATGGCCGTTTTGTAGGCGTCCACAGCTTCTTCAGGTGATGAAAATCTCTGTCCACGCAATTTATTCTTTATTTTAGGGAAAGTATAGAAATCTTAGGTCGGGACTGTACGGCGGATGGTCTAATAATTCTATGTTTTCTTGCTCTAAAAACTCTTTTGTTCTGTGCGCGGTGTGAGAACTCGCATTGTCGTGATGGAGGATGATGCGGCGGTTGCAGTTGTCTTTACGGAGTTCAGAAACGACCTGTGGCAAACAAATGCTAGCATACCATTCTGCATTAACCGTTCTTTGTCCCTCAAGAGGAATACTCATATTTCAAGCCATATTTTCATACTAGTTATTTTTTAAATTTTATCTTTACTCATTTGTTATTTTTACTACAGATTTAGCGTCGATTACAATCTACATATTAACCTCATATTCAGTTAGCAACAAAAGTCTCAGATATAATATAACATTGTGAACATGACTCGCACAAGTATCGCTCCGCTGGGCCTAGAATCGACAGCTGCTCTTTTAGATCAACATTATCGTACTACACCGCGAATGTCAGGTGACAAGATAATTACAAATATTTGGCACACGCTGCCGGGAGTGTCCCTAGAAATTAATTATACATTAATTATTTTAGGCTTTCTATTATCTCTTGATTTAAATTGTTTCTTGTCTTGCCTGATTGACAAAGTGACACTACCTTCCGGCTCGCTACTTGTCTGCGTCTGGGTGCTCGTTGCGTGGCTGCCATTGCGGTGTCGACTGCCTCGGACACCATGGCCTATCCTGCAGTAAAAGCGCAGGCCGGATAGCACGGCATGCCAGCATCAATGACATCATCCGTCGTGTTCTTGTCACCCCGGGTTCCCGCTGTTTTAGAACCAATGGCTTGGCGCGCAACGATGGAAAGAGACCAGACGGAATGACTATAATGCCTTGGTGGTGTGGGATGCAACTTCTGTCGACACCCTTGCGCCATCCCATCTTCCTAGCACGGCGAGCTGCGCTGGGGCGGCTGTTGCAGGTGCAGAAAACCTCAAACGGCGCAAATACTTCAATCTTATTGGGACTTATATGTTCGAGCCGTTTGGGGTTGAAACACTAGGGCCATGGGGTCCGAGTGCCCACTTAGTTTCTCAAGACATCGCCAAGCGGTTAGTCGACTCCTCACGTGACCAGAGGGCTGGCCTATTTTTTGGCCAAAGAATCAGCATTGCCATACAACGTGGCAATGCTGCCAGCCTTTTAGGCACTTTTCCTGTTGACATCAATGCGGAAGAATTTTTTGATGACGTATGATTATTTCCCCTCCTTTTTTATATACTTGTACATATTATTATTATTATTTTAAGTCTGTTAGTTTTTAAATGATGTAAATATAAATCTTCGTAAATACTGAATTGACAAAGTGATTGCGCTATGGCAAGAAAATGTATTTTTTTTGAATATTCTAGTTTTCTAGTTTTTGGATGCCTCGTTGGTTGGTGGTCGCAACCGTTACTGTTGAGCATGGTGTCCTGGGTTCGATTCCCAGATCTGGAAAAGTGTTATTGGGTTTTTTCTTTCTCAGTAGCAGCCAGGAGTCTGGATTCCTATTACATGGAACATAAAACATAACTGGCGAAATGTGTGTGTACTACAGGTACACATCTGCCAAACTAGTCGGGAATTACAAGTGTGATGTTATGTTCTGTGTAATGTTCTAGTTTTCAGAAGTAAAAGATAGGTATAAAAAAAGAGTTGTTTCTTTTATGCGGTATCTAAACACATTGTTGTTTTACAGCCCGTGTGAAGCGAAACACTACCTATACTGACGCTTTGTGATCAAAATAGCATAAACTTATTTTCACATACATTTTTTGGGTTCCGTACGTTCGAATAAAAAAACCCTTATCGTGTCTGTCTGACCGTCTGTCACAGCCAATTTGCTCCTAATCGAATCGACCGATTAAATAGAAAATTTGATATACATAATGAATTTCTGTAACTCAAATACGAACGTCTAACGTAAATAAATAAATTTTGAATATGGGGCACAAATTAGAAAAAAAAATTACAAACTGTACCATGTGAAGCATTGAATGAAAGGGCTTATTGTAAGGGTCTCAAATATTTATATTTTGATATACTTAATTCAAAAATAAATAGTTTTATAGTTATTTAAGAAAATAGGTGAAATTTTACTAAACTACATTTTTGAAAAAAAATACAGAAAATAGTTCTATAGTTAGGTATAGATACACATATGAAAACCTATAAGAAGTTTACGGTGTTAAAATAACATGGTAAATCTCACAATATTGCGCGTACAAACTTACCTGGGACAAATTCATGCCAACTACGGAACCCTTCATTGTGCGTGGTCCGACCCGCACTTGGCCGGTTTTTTTCAGCCTAGCAAGTATTTTAGGAAGGCCATAAATCAATGCAAAGAGCTCGAAAAAGTATTTAACATGCTCCGATTTTCTTTAAGCCGACAGTCTTTAAAAAAGCAACTACTCCAGAAATATTTAAATCGAAAGATATGGACGATACGTAGATGACAAATTACAGATTAAAATCAGTTTTCTACGATAGAAATAGTCCAGAGTGTTTTTATATATATAATTACAAGTATAAAAAGTGGGCGTTTGATGATAAACAAAATTAATTATGTCTTGATGGTTATGAACGGACGTAAGTGTCTTTTAATCCATCTCAGAATCTCACACATCATAAAGTTCATTGACAGTATTTGGCTAGTCATTCTAAATTATGAAATGCCAACGGATTATCAACAGCTAACACTATGTCATTTTAATAACATGCCATGTTATTCTTAATTACTAGAATAGATACTGTATTTTAGTTAACTGCAGGCTTAGCACGAGAACCCTCTCTACGCATTTTGTCGACGGAAGAATAGACAAAAATGACGTTTCAGTGTAGACAACAGAAAGTTTTCTACTGTCTGTAGCACGGCGATTACAAAATCAAATGTGAAGAGACTTGTCTTCTCTACCCTAGACAACTGTCTACAACGTCGAGCACGACGCACAATCTTTCTCCGATGTTGACAGCTTGGGATAGAAACCTTTCTTCCGAAATAGTCTACATATAAAATGACCTAGACAACGATTTGTTAGTTGTTTTTTTGTTAATTCGAGTAATTTTAGGCGGTGCTTTTTTACTTTTATCATATATTAAGCTGAAATTAACATGGTGGGTTCAAATTGCGCTTTTTATTTAAGTTTTTTTATGGAAAAACTTCAGCGAAGATGGGAAAGAAATACTATTAGAGAGCTTGCTTTGCTTGTTTGGGAGCCTTTGATCTCACGGGAAGTGAGTTCTGTAGAATTATTAAATAAGCAAGGAGATAGTGCAATCAATATTAATGCGAAGGACTCGGCTAGGACCTGTCGCCCAAAATAAATAATAGATTTTTGGAATTAACAATAAAATAAGAACAACAGTATATGTATCCTACAGTTTTTACACTATGTTGTCCCTTAACTTTGATATATTAGATACCTACATTCACAGGGAATATAAAACATCTGATTATGAGCCAAAATCTCCTCATTGAACACTAAATTATTTATTTATGAAGTACTAGCTGCCGCCCGCGGCCTCGCCCGCGTTGCATTAAGGCTTCTACATACTGGCGCGACACAAAGGCCCCGCACGTCGCGTGACGAGCGGTGCCTTTGTGTCGCGTCGCGAGTCGCGCTGGTCTGTAGAAGCCTTTACTATGTAGTGATTATTATTTTCAGTTACTAAATCTTACACACTCAGTTTTAAATGGAGCATTTACCTATTAATAAATAAAATATCGATAAACAACAACACAATAACAATGTAAGTACCTAGTAAAAACAAGGGCTCCCGCAGACAGGCGCGACGTGATAGCGCGACCCGCCAGTCTGCAGTACCCTTAAAGGAGACTTCTTGCGTGACGCCATCAAAATAGTATAATTATGGCTCTTTATTTAAATAATGCCTGTACATTATATGCAATTACCAATATTATATAGTGACGCCACAAAACTTAGTGGCGCCACAGCCAATGATGTATTTATTACCTATAATACGTCATTGGCTACAGCCATTTAACAATATTTTTAAAAGGGAGATGCGCTAAGGTAGCCCGTGAAATTCAAATTTTATTACGTTTTTTGCAATTTGCAGGTCAGTAACACGTTATAAGTTGATTTAAATATGATTCGCGGCCGTAAAAAATATTGCTTTACAGAATTATAATCATTAGAATCGGCAAAAAACTAACTCTCTTCAAAAAATCCTTATAATTCCAAAAACGATCGAAAATTTGAATTTCGCGGGCTACACAGCGCATCCCCCTTGACCATTTGCGTTTTGTAATTGAAGAAATATTCGTTAAAAACACTTTGCTTCATAGATTTGTTTGAGAACGAAACGCAAAAGTACGGTAAAATTGGGTAGTAATACACACCACTAGCGAATACCCCGTTGCTATGGACAAGTCACTGTCTACGAAGAAACCCGAGTCTAGGTGTGTCCTCGTGCTCGCGAAGAAGGGATTACGAGAAGTGTAGACAAGCGATGTCTATTCTATAGTAGAGTAGAGATCGAAAACGCCATGCTAAGCCTGCTGATGTCTCTTTTTTTAGGGTTCCGTACCCAAAGGGTGCCACGGGAACCTATTACTAAGGCTCCGCTGTCCGTCCGTCCGTCACAGGGCTGTATCTTTTGAACCGTAATAGGTAGACACTTGAAATTTTCACAGAGTGTGTACTACTAAGGCCGCTATAGCAACAAATAATAAAAATACTATATAGTTAAAAATTAAAAGTATCCCCATCCCCCTACATTAAAAAGGATGTAGTGTTAAGTATTGTACGTTGGTACGGAACCCTTCTTGTGCGAGTCCAACTAGCACCTTGGCGGCTTTTTAGGGTTCCGCAGTCAACACGGAAACCTTATAGTTTCGCCACGTCTGTCTGTCTGTCCCCAGCATAGCTCAGAGAAACTTAGTCTAGTAAGCTATTATTTGGCATGGGTATACATAATTATTAATCACGCCGACAAAGTGGTCAAATAATATCTTGCAAAATATATTTTTTTTCCCTCCCTTACACGTAATGTGGGGATGATATTTTTTTGCTCGTCTATCCAGTGATGTGGGGTATCGTTGAATAGGCTATTCAAAAATATTGAGGGTCTGTGAAGACCTTTTTTCGATTCAGGGATCCGTTTGCGTAATATTAAGCTTTAAAATGCCAACTTTTGTAAGAGTCTAGTGTCCCCCCCATGCCAGCTAAATGGTTGTATTTGGTTATGTGAAGAAAATCATGGCAGTAGTACATATAACGAAATTAAAATGAAAACTATCACACCTAAGTATGTTTTACAAGCTAACGAGTAATAGTCGACCAACTTACATTTGCAGTTGGAGAATCCACCGTGACGTATATCGATGTATGGGAGAACATGTTTTTTAACCACAATGTTAAGTCTGTTTTGGGATAAATTCATCCCAACTACGGAACCCTTCATTGTGTGTGGTCCGATAAGAACTTGGTCTGTTTTTTTTAAGATTCAAGCATGCTTTACCTTCATTTTAATTTCGGATTTCAGAAAAAAAAGTTGTATTTAAAAAAAGCGATGGATGTGTAGTTCATACAAACGTAATACCAAAATAATTTTTAAATCAAACATATTCTTAAGGTAGTGTGTCTTTATTCCGATTGGAATACAGAATATCTAGGTTCCCCAACTATATATTTTGAATGGACACTGATTTAAACAAGAGTTATGAGAAAAATAAGTTTTCTATAGAAATTTTAAATTCCTCATATCGTGTCTTTATATCATGGTCCTTTCACTATATATGTTTGGGAACATAGATATTCTGTAATCCAATCGAAACAAATACACACTATCTTAAGACTATGTTTGATTTACAAATTATTTTGGTATTACGTTTGTATGAACTACGCATGCTACGCCGGCCCCTTAATGAGTGTAGGTACTTACTTTGTCTGTTATACAGAAATACAAATCGTCATCTTCAGCTATGTAGTGTAGTAGATATATTCCATGTGAGTACGTCATCTTGTTGTTACACGTCGGTAACTTGGACAGAACTTGCTCAGCAATCTCCGTAAAGTTGCCATCGCAGGATGCGAAGTAAGACACTATGTTTCTGTTTGAAGCTACGGCACTGAAGACAATTGGCATTTTGACTGTCTTAAAGAGTGAAAAGCCCGTATCAACGTTTTCACTGCACTTAAATATCTTAAAATTTAATCAAAGGCACTCATAAAAAATTAACACCTATGTTGTTCTTTATGTGACCATATTTTCATTATTCACAAATAAAATCTTCATTCTAAGCTCCGTATATAATTACAAGAAGCCGGCGTTAACCTCAATGTTTCGCAACAAGCTTGCAGACCGCAACTGATAATACTGGCATATCTACAGTCTACGCTTCCACAGCCCAACGTGTTACGCCTCCGTATCATACAAATACCGCGCGATCTAAAATTATTGGCGTGTCATTTAGTAGCTAAAAGCGCGTCTTCCACGCTAAAAATGTCGCCGCTTGTAGTTGATATATGTGAATTGGCTCGACAACTGTGCGGAAGACGTGGAAGCCGCGTGTCGCCCGTCACACAAGACTATACGTTAAATAAAAGACGATCATTCGCCAAATAATGTTTGAAAGAATTGTTTATCGGTTTATTCATTCATGCTTTGCATTGTTCACGATTTTTGGGGAAAGAGAAAATCTTATCTATGTAATAAATACCTAATCAATATTCTAGAGGCCTCTAAATTCTTGGAATTAATAAATAAAAGCTTCATTAAAAAGAGTACAAGATTTACGAATTGTATGTCGACAGAACCCTAGATTAAGACAGATTTGTTAATTAGCTAATTAGTAAACTTCCTAATCTAGAAATGTTTGTTATTTTCAGGAGCTGTTCGAACTGGTGCTTCTGGAAGTGTTCCCTGAGCTCAAACGATACCAATAACTCTCTAGGTAAGACAAGCCATGACAATAGATATAATCAAAGTATAGTTATAATCTTACAGGGATCATATCCAAAGGACACTTGGGAAAATATACGAACAAAATACTCTTTAAGAGACATTCCTTTACGTTTAAATCGGTCTTTACCTTATTGGATACTTCAAAATGACTGCACATATCTTTTTAAACGTATTCACCCTTCAAAATCTCGAAAGCCAGTTTTAAAGTTTATAGATCTGACAATTATTCTCTCTACATTATATTTTTATGCAACAACATTACTTGAATGATAAAAACACGGCCGAAACTGATACAAAGAATATGTTCTATAATTAAACTTTTTGGATGGTCTTATAGTAAATTATCTCTTTATACCTCTGCAATTAATGTTGTTACATTTTCAATAATAGAATTTTGACATTTTGTAATAAATATTTCAATGCCACAAGGTCGCCTGTGGTCATTTAGAGGTAGATCAAAATCTGACGTATTATAATGATAACTGTAAGTTTAGTAGATAGTAACAATGTATTGATCTCATATTTATGTTCATATACCTCGTTTAACATAAAGATAACGTAGTGGTAACTACTTCCTCTTTAGTTTTCGTACAGAAAGTACGTCTTATTTCTTTGTAACTTTGTCAACACCGATCTTTTGCTTTCTATAATTTATTTATTAAAATAGCTTCAACATTTCCAGTAACCTACAGATAAAAATATTCCGTTTTAACACACCTAAATGCTATATGATTTAAATGAGATATCATAGTATAGTTTATCTTTAAAATAAGAAAAAATATTGCTAGTTTAATAAATATATTTTTGCGAATGTTACGTTGTTTATTAGTGTTGTGCCAAAGAATGCACGTTTGACGCGTTTTTATAAGTTCATACATCGAACTATAAATATCTACTTAAATAAGCATATGTAGATGTTCCAAATCTGTTGACTTTATAAGAATTGTATGTACCTGAATGTTGGTCACTGAATCTGGAGAACTCTGATACTCTTTGTGCTATTAACATACAACAAAACTTTTCAAGCGTCCTATCCCCATAACTATAAGCAGACTCTTTTTGTATTAATATGAGCACAGTCTCGTCATTTCATCCATACTTAACCGCCATAGTATAAAAGATTCTACGGATGTTAAAAGAACTCGAAGAGTGACCTCTTCGAGTTCTTTTAACATCCGTAACAGTTCTTAGACTGCATTCCAAATCGTGTAAAACACTAGGGTTACCTCATTGGTTTTCCTGTCTACTTTTTCTATCGTTGATGCTAGTGTTGTTCCGTATAGCCCACACACATCACTGTAATACCGAACTTATGTTTAGTCATCGATGAAAAAGTGCACTCCAGCATAGCTATTCACAACCACACGACAGGTTGTCGAATCGAACATGACACATTTTCAATCACTAACCTGCTTTGCCCCCGACAGCAAATAGCTCGCGGAAGAATGGCGGTCGTCTATTTGATTCAAACTGTCAACTTTTTCGGGTTTTGGATTTGTGAACAGCCCTTAGAGGACTCTTTTGATAACGTTGATTGATGTTCGATTCGGTACGGAAGCGTTTGTTTTTTTTTTTTTTTTTTTTTTTCCTTCTGGCTTCGCACGGTTTTTGCATTTAGCCAATGTCAAGTTTTAGTTCTTGTATAATATTGATGAAATGAATTATAAATGCATGATGATGATATCCCCGCCCACTCCCCTTGAGTTTCAGTAAAGATGTGGCACTTTACTGAGTCCTCACGCGGACTTCTTGAGAGAACTTGAAGCGAAGTTGCACTGTTTTGTTTAATTTGCCTACACTAATGCACGTTCACAAACACTTAATGGTTAATAATCCACCATTATTACACATTAATATGTTTTCAAATTTTGGAAAATTAAACAAACTGCTGAACATGACGCTTCACTTTCCCGCCAAGCCGATCGGAAGCGTTTGTTTCTGAATAGCTATGCTGGATGGGACTTTAAAGCAGTCCTTTTGCCATTAATAATTTTCTTACTAGTTAGTCTACTACCTAAAACATTCTACGGTCGAAGACACGTTTTCTGAAACAGTAATCTACAATAAATTACTAACAGACTGAAACTCATGTCCAGTGCGACTGACTTGATTTGCTAATTGATTTCGATCAGGCAATCGCAACAGTTAACGTGGTGCGTTTGACAGAAACCAATTGTTGACAATATTAAAGCTTTTACAATATTAAATAATTTATATTTTTTTTTATCAGTTTTTAGTTAGCAAGCCTAAGCTTGCTTGAAATCCTGATCCGAACTGATCATTGATCTGTTCGCTCGTAGAGTAGAAAACACTGGCCTAATACACTGAAGGGTCTTGAAACTTCCAAAACGTTGAGCTGATAATAGTATTCATGACATCGCTTCATCATCACCTATATCGATCAAAGATTTAAAATGGCTCCATTGCCTCCCACCATTCTAGTCCTACTTTTATATTTTCATTTATAGGCTAATTATACAATCCAGTTGAGATGTGTAGATAGATTTAAACTTAAATAGAGTAGATATTGTACCATTTAAAAGTTGGTTTAGTGCTTGCCTTTTTCTGTGAAATGCACCAAGCATTCGTTACGAACGCACGTTTAATATATGTTTTTGTAGAAAAACATATATTACATAATTGGCGAAATGTAGGTGTCGTAAAGGTACACCCCTGCCCAACCCTTCGGCGAAACAAGGCGTTATGTTATGTTATTATATTACATGCAAAAAATAAATACACGAAAATTGTGATCATAATATTAAAAAAAACGATTGGAATTTTAGATTTCTGCTTTTTTATTAAATGTTTAACTTTGAATAGCTTAATGAATTGTGACCATAAAAGTATTCAAAAATTATAAGGTTATATCGAATGACAAATATATTTATAATACTTAATAATAATTATGAATTTATTAATAAGTGAGAGGGGTAGATCTTATTATTTGTAAATATACTTTATTACAGAATTTAAATTAATGTATCAAATACGTTACCAAAAATATTTTTAGGATGGAGAAATTAAGAGTTTTAATAGATAAGTATTATGATGACATAAATCTTAGTCTTTTTCGTAAACGGCTTCTTTGGTTCGCCAGCAAATAAAACAACCTGAAAACTGTAATTTTCTAATAAGTATTTTTTTTTCGGGAAATTATTAAGTTACTTCATGTAAGGCATTAATATGATGTAAAACTGTCTATTTTTAATACCTTTTTATGTGGAGATTTTTGTTTTTCTGAGGTCACTTTCCAAAAGTTGTCATTGTATTGCTAATGTCATAATGTTGCTAGCTTGTCACCTTTTGTGACCTACCCCCATACCTGCGGTGACGTCAGAGAAACAAATTTCTCGTGTAACCTGTGAACCTATTGTCTATATCTATTAAGTGTTATATTTCCTGTTGTTGACTAAGTGTAACGACGAGTATGTATGTAAACAGTACGGTTAAAATGAAATAAACTAGTACATGTATTTTATATTCAGTATTTTTATTTATTCATCCTATCTAATGATATTATAAGTAAAAATAGAGGTAGATAGTTAAACGTAAAAACTTGGTTGAGTAGCAAAGTTTTCTTCTCTTATCTCTTTTTGCTGCCAATAATTACGATTTGCCGTCCTACATCCACGTGTCATCATATAGTATGACATTGTGCCGTTCTTGAAGATCGAATGTTGGGTAGGTAACCTATCTTAGTTTATACTCGCTCCGCAACTGGCACCTAAAAACTTGGCTAATTAGCAAAGTTTTCTTCGCCTTGTCTCTTTTTGTTCCCAATAATTACGATTTGCCGTCCTACTTCCACGTCATCATATAGTATGACATTGTGCCGTTCTTGAAGATCGAATGTTGGGTAGGTAACCTATCTGTCTTTTTACTTTTATTATAATGACATTTATCAAACAGATTGATTGTTCCTACGTTGTTTAATTCGTTACTTGTTATGTTAAGGCGCAGATATTATTATATGATTTTAGTGACTTTTAAATCTGTTATTACGCCTTCATATTATGTGATGTGTGTGCGTTCTAGTTTAAATGTATATTAAACTAGAACGCATACTCATCGATTCTATATGTGAATATTTAAGTATTGTAGTACAATACTTTATGAAATAAATTCAGGAAGTAATGTCTACCCAAAACATAAAAAAACGATATTACTTTCAAACAACTTAAAATATTTTCATGTTTTTTTTTTATAGAAACAGACTGTTTTACTATCTATAATGTTATTCGTTATTTTTTAAATGTTCATATTCTTGTTAATAAAAATAAACATTCCCTATGAAACCGAAAGGCGGCGCGGCAGCGTGAGCGCAACGCGCATATGTATGTCCAAGGTGATTACCCGACCCCTACCCCCTTGTTACAAAACAAGGTTTATCTTCAGCCCCAGGCTTAAAATATGGAGCCATTATTGAATTTCGAACTTTATTCCGACTATGGTAAAGTTCCTAAACACAAAACTGACAACTTAGTACCGAACTAAGTTTTTAGTTTTGTATAAAGAACGGTATTTCATTCACTGTTACGTTTTTAATACAAAAACTGGCTCCATGGCTTAAGCCATGTCAAAATATAAAACTTGTTTTGTAATAAGGCGGTTAATGTTTACGTGCGTTCCAGCGCACAATAGCTGTTGTTATGTATTGCACGGGTGTTAGGTAAATGAAACACGAATATTATTGGGATAATTTCTATTCTTTAAGTCAGTGACAACAGTTTTAACACCTCTATAAAAGGAGGCTTCAAAGGTGTAAAAGCTGTTTAATTAATTAACTATTAATTTAATTATAATTATTCCCGAACCAATCGTGTTTGTTAAAATACTGGATGTTTAAATTTTGGCACATTTAGCACTTTTTTATAAATTTTAGAATACACGATAAAATTATGGTATTTTTATGTCCAGATATTTCTCTTCCAGTTAGATTTTATTGCCCGTATTATATTACAATGACATTAAAGTAAATGACAGGATATCGTAACGTAAAATAATCTATAATAATTATATATGTATACCATATTATACCCATCGCTGATTACCCACACTACAACTTTCAAAGCATCCGGTATCACAGCACTCACTATATTAGTTTTCCATCCCTTACAAGCTATGTAACAAAACAATGTACATAAAATATATCTTAAAACTATTATGAACATTAGGTATGAAGAATCTGAAATAATTCTTTCAAGCCTCTTTAATTCGTTCAAGAATTGGAATGGATATTTATCGTCTCCATCTAGACATAATTGGGAATTTATAAAATAGTAAAAAACCAACCGACGAAAAAGAGGATTGTAAGAGTCACAAAGAGAGTTTAATTGTAGTACACATTGTATGCCGTGGTAATCTAGTAACTTTGAACAGGCCGGAATGTTTTCAAGATAACTCCTTTATATTTTGCAGTTAGTACCCATAAGAAATATTAAACATACTATATTTTATTATTGTTTTATTAGTCTTGGACATTTTATAACAACACATACAGACATATACTTAATAAATAATTGTATAAATATTCTATATAAAATTGAATATAGGTACATACATGCTTGTTACTTAAAATATTTTTAAATAAATGCATTTGACTGTTGGTAGTTACATTTCAGAAAAGGAACTTTCGTTATACATATCTTAGTTTTCAATTACATACCTCAAAAACTGTGTATTTATTTGAACCGCCGTTAAATAGTTTCCGTTTTGGTGTTTTAAAAGTAATAATAAATCAAAGAATTAAAGAACAATATAAAGATTTGTAATTTGTTTTCACCGGATCTGTGTCCACTGACGTCCGTCCTAATTCTACCTTAGATTAAAACACCCTGTGAAACTTTAATACTTTCCAGTTAGTGGGTCTATGTGTTCTTTCTGCCAGTTAAGTAACGGAATAAAATATAATTAGTACTAATCCGTGTAAATAAAGTGCCTTTCAAGGGTCGTTATTATCGATGTTAGATGATCAGAGAGTAGGTAAATTAAAAGCATTTAATCAATAATTAATTCTAATTAGGTACTAAATGAATTTCTCTGATATGAGACGAACATGATTGTAACATGTAGGGGGCGAGCTCGCCCGTCAGCCGGCGTTCATTCAACATAAAATCAGCTTCATTTCATAAAACGTACAAAATATAAATAAACTATTATTTACAATATCATTTGGGTCGGTCAACACAATTGGCAATTAAAGCTAACTATTTACACTGATATTTTATTGTCACCATTATAAATCTGGTGAGCTTACTCTAAAATCGGATTGTATTCGAAAGTGATAAAAACTGTATTTTATAAATATCATTTGAATTTCCTTCTTTGATAGTACCTACCTATAGGTGTGCTGTGTCAAATACTACGTATTTATTTTACATACTGGTTACTACACTGCCCCAACTTAAACGAGGTCGGGATACCATTTTACAGCAATCAGTCCCTCGCTATAAACTTTCGGTCGTGTTCTATTACTTATAAACGTATGCTTTGATGGGCCTTAAAGTACATTATAAATAATAACACGATAAAGTGGACACTCTTTGGTAGGATATCGTTTATAAGCAACACGGGCATGCACATGATCCCAAACCTCGGTACATGTAATCTTACAATGTAACTAGATATAACTTTGTTTTATAGTATAAAAGTCACTATCGATCTTCCCCGTGAGCCGCAGGAAACGATCGACAGTTGACTTGTACAAAAATAATAAATATTAATGAGTTTATTATCTTTCCTCTTGCACTTCGGTAGCATGCTGAGATTAGATCCTACCCGCGTTGTGTACAGTGCTCTCTTGCAGTGCAGGTGAGCACTGCCGAGGGCGGCAGCCGGCAGCAAGCTATCGGAGTTCTCTCACTATACATTCACCCTTTGGGTGGTGTCCAGCGATACATTACTTTGGGAATTTCCCTTTTAATTTAATACAAGTAGATACATATATTTACACGTTCAATGAAATCGTCCAGACTTGCTATGCATCTAAACACCTGCCTATCCCTATCAACTATAACAATAATCATATTTTATATAAATATTGTAGTATCTATAACTTCCTATTTTAGAACATTCAAGAATCATGACTGATCTATCGGATTAATACATCGAACGTTCGCAATGTAGTTGACATGGAATATAGTTACTTGACACGTCATGTACCATCTAGTACCTATAATCTAATCTAGATATAGATACGTATTATAATCATAATCATTAAAAATAGCTCAGCTTCCAATGTAGTAGTTGTCCTACTTAGTGATCTTATAATACCTAGTTGAGTTCGATTCATAATAAGCTGTAAATTGACAAATATATGTATGTGAACTATTAATGAAAAATCAAAATATTGATTTTTTTAAATGGCTTGGATAGTCATAGTGGTGCTTTGTTTGCAATGATCATATTCCTAACCTAATGTCGCATAGATCAATAATTTCGTAGTCTTAGATTTGTATAAATCGTTTGTGTTTGCATATCCACCATATTATTATGCATTTAGGGGAACAATAATCTCAGTATTTGGGGCACTTTTTGTATTTTCTATAAGTTATTTTGATTAATAAGCACATGAAGCAACAAGTCCCGATACCATCAATTTGGCATCGGATGGTCACAGTTCTAGCACTCTAGTGCAGCCACAGTATTTACAGCGTAGGATTGTCACATATGGACTTAAATTTCATCCAACAGTGTAATCCAATCGACTGATGTAGATATTGAAGCACCTTACGTTATATGTCTTATTGCATACTTTGAAACGGAGACGCGGGTAGACGCTACTGTAATTTACGGTGACGATATAGAATGTATTGTAGAGTTATTTTCTAAGCTTGCGCTTCGAAAATCGACTGGCGTCGACATCGCACAATCCGGAACGCATGATTAGAAGACGGACTGCTAAGTAGCATTCTGGTAATAGTCGTAATAGCTGGTGTTAGTATTAGTACCGCGGCCCCGTGAAATGTTGAACAATCGCAGATGATATCATCTTTATTAGTTAGTCGTGTCCGCTAGTATTGTAGTCGCGGGAGGTACGATCTAAGGCTGATTTTATAGTCACGCCGCTAGACGCGCCGCTGGGCAGCGCGCTGTTTAACAGCGCGCGCTTGAACAGCGGTGCACTGTGAGACGAGATTAGTACCGCGCGTTCCGCTGCTGAGACAGTCGTGTACAATATGAAAGTTAATGCGGTTATTAGAGGCGGCTTACGGCGCGTCTCAACGGCGTCACACTAAAACGCATACTGGCCGTCGAAGCGCACGAGAGCGCGCGCTTCGGCAGCGCTTACGAACAGCGCGCGTTTACTGAACGGCGCTGCTCAAGCGCGCGACTTTGAAACGCAACTACTACCCCATAGGGCCAGGCCACAACACTGCGATGCGACGACGCGTCGCAAAAACGACGTTACACTACTTACAATACGATTAGACGTAGATTGACGACGTAGATTTCTACGGTGCGTCGTCGCATCGCAGTGTTGTGGCCTGGCCCATACATCTCCGAAGGCGCCGCTCCAACGGCGCTGCCGAAACGCGTAACAATAAAACCAGCCTAAGCGTACGAGTGTAGCGTGACGGGCTCGAAGTCGTCGTGCGTGGCGGGTCGCGGCGCGGGGCGCGGGGGCGGCGGCGGCGGCGGCAGCAGGCTCGTGCCCTCCGGGATGTACACGTTGGTCACGCGCTCCTGGGAACACTCCTCTATTAAAATCTTGTCTCATAAACCCCATTTTAACGATGCAAGTTTCTTGCCTATGGCATACAATAAAAGGAGGAGTGGTGTTGGAGCAGTGGTGGCCCAGGAGCACTAGTGGCCCAGTGGTAACGACCGCGAATTGTAGGTCGTAGGTTCGAACCCTGAGAGATGCTTTACTTTGTGTAAATTATTTTATCACCACTGCTCTCAAAACGGTGAAGAAAAACATCGTGAGGAAACTGGCATGTTCTAGAACAAAAATTTCGAAGACATGTGACATCTACCAACGAAGAGGATGCCTATGTTCCAGCAGTGGGAACATTATAGGCTGATTATGTGAAAATCAGGCTTAAAACCTAGAAAACTTGCAGAGCGAAAAGTGAGACAAGCGGCAGACGCCATGACTGCCAGGTCTGATAGCAAACGAGACTTTACTTTGAGTGGAAACACAAATTACAATGGTTTTGGCTAGAATTATTTGTGTTTTCACTCAAGACCAAAAAAATCTTGGACAAGCAAGGCTGTGTCCTTAGGTTACCTGATTCTTGTCGTATTTGAAGATGCCCTGGAACCTATTAGTGCGACGTTCGATGGGCTCGGCACTACCGCCGCTTGCGCCGGTGTTGCAGCTGTAGTTGGGGTTGTGGAACGATATGTGTCCGCCCGAGTCTCGGTAGTTCTCCTTCAGGTCACCGTCACGATCTCGACTTATTTTCACTGGAAAAGGGACTTATTTTTGTTTCTTCTTTTATAGTGTTAAATTGTAACGTCTTGATGTCCAAAATCCAAAAGACGGAAACTACTTTAGTGGACAACATTCTGAATTGATTAAATTGATGATTTTTTCGGTGACTTCGCTACCAGTCATTTCGTACATCGAAATAAGCCCTTATAAATCAATGATATTCGGACTGCTGAGCTTGGTTGTTTTCCAGCAGAAATGCTTGATTCATAATGACGTTGTCTTTTGTAAAGACTAAATATTTTAGCTTCACCTCTCCACTTACCGCAAACAAATGCAATAACGACAATCCCGAGGATGATGAAGCACATGATTGCGATCATAATGATGATGGCACCGGTGCTGGTGTCCGGTACGGCAGTAGGTGGCGGCGCCAGACCGTTGTCCTCCTGTATGTCCGTGTAGTCGTAGAACGAAGGATAGTGTGCCGGCATTTTATTGTCTATGCGGATCTTGGGCACTAGAAGAAATAAATAATGTTAAAAATATCCTATCATTTAACAAATCGATTACCGGATTTCTAGCAAGAAACTAACAACCATCATGCTTACCAGTCGAACAAGGGATCAGATCAGGGTTATCCGGGCAGGCGCAAATGTAGTCATGTTCCCTGAAGAAGCAGAGATGAGAACATCCGCCATTATCTTCCTTGCAAGGATTCCAACCGTGCTGCTTTTCAGATGACACGGCTTTTATTTCCATGGTCATCTCCAAATCAGTCCTCAATGCTGTCACATTCTTGCCCGTTTTCTTATCGGCCCTCATTACTGCCTTCTTGTACCAATCCGTCCAGTAGATGTAATCGTTGAACTGGAAAAAATATTGTACTTTAGTTACGGAAAAATACAAGCAAAAACTACCCTATCTGACCAAGACGAAGTATGATTTATACTACCTGTGTTATTCCAGTTTGAGGTATTTTGATGATGATCTGAGAATGGAAGGGTAAAATAGTATTGGTGGTTTTGGTTTTCATAGAAAACCCTTGGCTACTTTTTTAAAGTCGCAATCCTTTGAAGACGCACCTGGTGGTGTATTGTGGTTAAAAAGGAGGTGTATGGTGAGTAAAAGGGAGAGTGTACCTGTGTCATCCCGAAAGGATTCTTAGCCTCTGGAATGAGCTGCACTCGATGTTGCCCATTTAAGTCGGAAGTATCGATCCGATGCCTCAAAGCATCAGTCCAGTACAGCCTCCTGTCTTTGTAGTCGATTGTTATTCCGTTTGGAAAGCCGACGTCTTGGATCACGATGACTTGCCGTTGACTGCCGTCTAGGAATGCTCGCTCAATGCATGGAGTTTGACCCCAATCGCTCCAGTAAAGGTACCTAAAACATGAAAATGAGAATAAGTTGCTCGTGTTTCGAAAAAGGAATTGACTTCAGTAAGTCTATGGTTTATTTCTTTTATTTAATAACTACATACCCTTTAGCTGGAAACAATGCAAGTGCCCTGGGTTCACTTAGATTGCTGAGCAACGTTTTCCTAGAAGATCCATCCAAACGTGCAACTTCTATGACCTGCAATCAAATATTACAATAATGTTAAAGTACCTGCTTATTTGAATTATAATTTAAAGTGTTATGTTATGTGTTCATTGTTATTATGTACCTTGTATTCATTGTCAGTCCAGTAAATGTTGTTCGCGATCCAATCGACTCCCAAACCGTTGGGGATGCCCATGTTTCCTTTAATGACGTCCTTCGTATCACTCATGTTCATCATGTTGATCGACCTGTAATTAATACATCTCTTTAATTTCTGTACCGTAGCAGTTCAAATATTTTTGCTAGGTTTTTTCGAATGTACAATAATATTATTTTTTGAAGCTAAATGTTCTTGAATCCAAAGACCCTTCATACCTGATAACATCCAAATCGACATCAGTATAGAACAACAGCTTGCGTTCCCAATGGAAGTCCACAGCTACGGCATTTTGAACCTTGATGGGAAAGGCGACATCCCATTGTTCTGGAGTATCAAATGAGATCAGAGCAATGCTGGTCTTTGTAGCGAAGAACAGGAAGCTTTCAGGGTATTTCCTGCAAATCTTGGGGTTCGGATCGCTGGCGTTGAAAATCAACCCAGTGGGACAAGCACACGAGTAGCCCTGAGGTGATCGAAGGCATAAGTGAGAGCATCCACCGTTGTTAGTGCCGCAAGCGTTTTCTAGTTCTCGTTCGCCCTATGAAAACAAACGAAAGTGTTTAATTTCGTCTTCCTGCCTTGACTTCGGAGAATACTGGGCTTAATCTAAAATGCATCACATAACTGTCAGTCTACATACCTGGACAGCGCGGATGTCCATAAGCCCTTCCAAGTTCTTCCTGATAATGATAGAATTCTTGCCATTGACCTTGTCAGCCCTGTGCAAGGCCTGAGTCCTCCAATCAGTCCAGTAAACGTGTTGACCAACAATAACAATGCCGTAAGGATATGGAACATTGCTGAGGATAGTTTTACGATCGTGGCCGTTGAAGTCAGAACTTTCGATAGAGAGGACTTTAGCATCGTTCCAATAGAGACGACCCTCGATTTTGTCGATGGCAAGACCGTTTGGCCACTTGATGTTGTTCTCAATGATGACACGCCTGTTAAATAAACATGAAATTTTGACGTGTAAAAGTGTTTGTACAAACCTACTTACAGAAAATAAATCATTTATCATTTATCATGGAATAAGAAATTCTATATTCTTGACAAGCTACATTGCTTTTCATTAGCAAATGATGTGTATTATGTACCTGTTCTTTCCGTCCATATCAGCTCGCTCAATCTTGGCAGATGTTCCCCAGTCCGACCAGAACATGTATCCGTATTCATAGTGCAGTGCAATGGCGCGAGGAGAATCTGCAAGCATACATTTTATTTATGATATTCTAAGGTAAAATTCGAAATATAAACTTCAAAACGAGTTTATAATGACTAAATTTATAAACACAAAACCGAAATTTAAAAACAGAATCATTTTAAAACACTTTTTCTATAACAAAATAAAGTTATAAAACAATTTTTTTTACCAATACGGTACAGGGTATATCCAAGAAGTTAATATCACCATGGAGTTTCCATCAATACTTTTTTTTTTTGTAATGGAACGCATAATTATGCGTTTCGCGCCATTTTTATAGGATTACAAAAATGTTTTGATTTCAATTTTTACTTGTCAGTCTTACTCTTTTATCTTTGATCTTTTATTTAGTTCAATCCCAATGTAAGAGAGTAGATAAAGTAGGTAGTGTATGAAACTGCACATAACTGGGTATTAAAACACTCGTGTGATACTATTAAAAACCTCGCCTATGGCTCAAAACACACTCATGTTTAATACCCCTCCTTATACAACAGTTTTATAAACTACTATTATATTGTCTATTTGCTTACCTAAGCCGGTCCATACAAGCACTTTTCTGTTAGTGCCATCAAGTTCAGCTACTTCAACACTATTCCTTCCACCGTCTGTCCAATAAATCTGAGAACAAAACTCATGGTTATTATTGGTTATTGGTAGTAATCAAGGACACAAAATTAAGTTGAACTCTGAAAATCCGTACAATAATAACTCAAAGAAAAATAAGTTGATCAACAAACCTTACGACCAGTAGAGTCAATCACAATTCCGTCGACGGTATGTAAACCTTTTCCAATGATAGTCTCGATTTCTTTGCCCCCTCTGTTAGCTCGTTGAATCTTCCTTTCACCAGTATCGGTCCAGTAGATGAGACCTAAAATGTTCGACTTTCTTAGTAAGAAGAGGGATTCACTATAGTTTGCAAAAGTTAAATTGGTAGAAATATTACATTGAGATTCTGGTATTCTTGATTAAATCTTAGTTCTGTTATAATTGATTAAATATCTTATGTCTAAGGCTTTCGAAACTCAATCAAAAAGTGTCATTCTGATACATTTGTTGAAAACTTACTTGTTTTATGATCTACATCAACTCCAAAAGCATTCTTGAGTATGGGCAGCGGCAGGGGCACGTCTATGAGATAGGGCACGTCTAGAGAGACTACCCGGATATCCACGCGGTGCGCGAATATCAAGTAGTTCACAGGACCGCTGGCGCATGTTTTGCTGTCCTTCTGTGAATGGTGAACATGAAAATGTTAGTTGAAAAGAAAGTGAGATATAGCATCAATAAACTGCTGTATATATACGAAAACCACCAAATTTCGATTTAGCTCTTGTATATAGTGTGCGTCAAACTGAAATAATTATTAGTCTACGGGCCATAAAGATACACATACACAAAACAACACACACAACATAAAAAAGCCACAAACACACACACAAACAAAACACACTCAACACACACACAACACACAACATCACATACAAAAAACAACACAAGAGAAAAAAAAGGGAAAAAAAAATTAAGATTATTATTCAGTTATTAGTACTTACGCCAATCTTGATCCCAATAGGACAAGCACACGATTTTCCCATAGGCTTCAATAAGCACAGATGTGAGCATCCACCGTTATTCTTGCCGCATCTGTTTTAGATAATTGTGTGATACAAGATGAGATGGTCAAGATAAGCAATTTGGCCACATTAAAAGCTTAATGCCTAAGCTATTTGTAGATATCTTGTCTAGCCCAACTTTACCAAAAAAGTATAAAACCCAACGTTTCATTCCTCTCCTTTTGTATGGATGGTATTTCTTGTCAAATTACTTAAGCCCAGTCGGTGACAAAGCCTCATAACTTTTGACATTTCTTTAAATATTCCAGGAGATGGACTATACTATTTTTCTTGTGCCTATGTATTTACATATCAATAATCCTTACCGGTTGACTCCAAACACTCGTTCCTTGTGGAAAACCCTTACATCCATAAGTCCGGCCACGCCAGCACCAAGCGTGCGTCTATTCTTGCCGGTATACTTGTTGGCTGCTTGAATGGACTGAGTGTCCCAGTCGGTCCAGAATACTTCGTCACCGAAGAGGTCTAGTCCGAATGGGTGGGGGAGGTGTTGACCTGTAGAAAATTGTTGTTGTGTTTTGAATTATTTGTGCTGTTACCAGCAGGGACCGAAAACCTTTATAAATGACGGTACAGGTATTGAAGAATTTCGGTTACCTCTACGATTAAGGTTACCGCTATCTGGGTAACCATAGGAAGAAGAAATATGTTACCTCTATTTAGGTTACCGTTTTAATACCGGTTACCTAAAGCCAGGTCCGTGATTGATCGGCGCGTGGATCGACTCACACACAGGCGATGCGCGCCCTTTGACTAATGCCGACGGCACGTGTAAGATAGAGGTAATCTTTATTTCGGTTACCGGTATTAATACCGGTTTTATTCAATTTCTAAGAATTAAGGTAACTTTTAAAAATACCGGTAAAAATAATAAAGGTTGTAAACGAAAAATACCGGTATTTGTACGATTGAGTTTATCCACAAAACAAGCTAGCTTGCGATTTTGGAGTTTATCCACAAAACTAGCTAGCTTTCGATTTTGAATGCCGAATAATATCGTTTAGCATAATCAGCCTCTATTGCTCCCACTGCTGGGAGCCTGGGACACAGTCCTCTCTGCGAGAGGGAGTGAGCCATAATCCACCATGCGAGCCCAGTGCGGGTTGGTGGATGTCACAAGTCGTGAAGTGCCCGGCTGGGTTCGAATTCAAGACCTACAACTTGTAAGTCAGGGCCGATACCACTGGGCCACCACTGCTCTGCCGCCACTGCCATCCCCCGACATCCCTGCACTAACCACAAACTCCGTAATACGAAATAAATTTTAAGACTGTGTAGGTACATTAGTACCATAACCGCCAATATCGTATGATTGAATTAATTTGAAAAATATGCGATAAACTAAACTGTCATTTGGCACACTTCGTAAAGCTCGCTTGCTTTATTTTTTCTACAAGTGGGAGTATTGGAATTTTACTTTCTTAGGTGTATTCTACATAAGGTTTTTGATGAGAAACATCTATAGGCGCACGTAAAACCGATTGCTGGCGGCGCGACGCATGCCGCGTGGCGATCGGCCACTATACAGTCTATATGTAGTACCTATACTACATTTGAAATAAGATTAGATATTTAAATACACTTGTTTACAGTCCGTTCAACCAATTTTGAGTTCTATTCCTTAGGCATAAGGATGGCAAAAAACCGGTCAAGAGCGAGACGAGAATGTGCAAACAGCGTTCTTTCATATGATACCCCACATGCCCTAGTAGCTTCACTTCAAATTTTGAAGACCCCCTTTCAGTCCCTTTTGCAAAAAGTTTTTTTTTTTAAATTTCTTTCTTGTTTGCAAAATAGTTGGGCGAACGTCATCTAAAACTATTCTAAATTTCAAGTTGCTAGCTTTAGTAGTTCTTGAGATATTCAGATGTGACAGACAGACAGACGGACAGAGACAGACAGACTTAGTCTCACCATAAGGGTTCCTTTTTACCATTTTGGTACGGAACACTAAAAACGTAGTTACAAAACCAACTGTTTATTACAGCTGCCATTTGTCATGCCACCAACGCAATAGAAGTCAAAATCGGTTGAAAAGACTGTAAAAAAGGTTTATTTAAATGTCTAATCTTATTTCAAACGGAATATAGTGTGTGTACTGCGATGTTTCACATCTGCCAGTCATCCCGTGTCGGCTCAGTTTTTTTTTTTAAATGAATTTACTATTTTACTTACCTATCAGTATGGTTCTTCCTGTGCCATCCAAGTTGGCATACTCAATGGTCTGATTACCTCCATCAGTCCAGTAGATACGACTGTACTTGAGGTCTAATGCCAGTCCATTGGGCCAAGTCATGTTGCCGAATATGAGTCGTCGTCGGTTCCCGCCGTCCATATCTGCGCGTTCAATGCATGGGGAGGTACCCCAATCTGACCAGTACATTACGCCACCTACGAAATAGATGCGTAACTTTCAAATTACTTTGTAATTAATTTACGGTTTAAGACATTTATTTTCTCAAAAGATTATATTAATCACTCAGAGAGAAAATACAATAATATGTAAACAAAATAACCGATTAGTGTTTTTAGTACGAGTAGGGTAGATGTTAAAAATGTTAGCGGAGATTGTGTATATTATGTTGCGGTGCGACCAAAGCATGTTTGTTAAGGCCTATGGCACAGTGCGTTTGAATAAACGATAATAGAACAGTTTTACACAATGTTCTAGGATTTTACAAATAAATGGTGTTTCTAGTAGGGAGTAAGCAGGTGTAGGTTATTTAGTTTAAGGTTAGTTTTCGTAGTGTGAGTTTCCAAATTTATCCTTATCGTTCCATTAGTGAAAGATCCTTCAAAATGTGGCGTTTCAGTAGTTTTTTAAAGGTTGATAAGCTTTTAGCCTTTTTTGTGTCTTTAGGTAATTTATTATAATTCTGGCCTCCTTCGTACAGAATGCTCTTTTTTCCGTAGTTAGTTCTAGGTGGTACCAAACGGAAATGGAAAACGGAATTTCAATAATTTAATTCGATATGATATCAAACGAGATGCATTCTGTGTGAATGTGCATGTTTATTATTCCGTGTTTCAGTCAATCAATCTGCCAGCCTTTTCCCAACTATGTTGGGGTCGGCCTCCAGTATTACCGGATGCAACTGAAAACCAGTATTTTACATGGAGCGACTGCCTATCTGACCTCCACAACTCAGTAACTGGGTAATACGATACCCTTTGGTAAGACTGGTTGTCAGACTTTCGGGCTTCTGACGACCCCTAACGACTGTCAAAGATCCATGAATGACAGTCGGGACCAACGGCTTAACGTGTTTTCCGAGGCACGGAGGAGTCTCGGTATGTAAAGGTGGTAACCCATCCACGGACCAACCCCGGCAAGCATAGCTTAACCTATTGGATCGACCCGTGCGGCTATTACTTTGCCACGAGCTTCCGTGTTTGAGTAAGAAAGAAAGAAGGAAAAATAAATTTAATAAAAATAAATATATTAATATAAAAAAAAAAAATATACAACGTGTTTTTTTTTATATCCCATAACTCTAGGGTATGATTGAGGCCATATCAAAGAATCAACCATATGAGTTATGTTCCAATCCTTCGTTATTTTTCTTTTTCATTTTTCATACAAAATAATTCGGCAAAGTCACGATTATTAATGTAAAACACCCTTACGTGAAATATGACAACGTCGACAAGGTAGCTTTCCCTTCACTAGCTGCCGCCGGGAAGCCCCGATACCAACATACCTACATATTTTATTTTACTATTTATTTTACTACACTACTGCGAAGTTTGGCAACCTCGCAAAAGTAAAGATTCGTCATACTGGTGACAATTTTTGACTTAATTTAATTATGATTGATGATATCTCCGAAACGATGCATTTTTGGACCACCTATTCTAGGAGTTTTAGTGTTATTTTTACCTACAGAATATAACCCTAGAGTTATGGGATATAAAAAAAAACAGGTTGTATATATAAATATATATTTTTTTAAATATATTAATAACGTATTTTTTTTTTTTTTAGTATAGGATTGAATTAAATTCCAATTATTAAATTTCCCTAACCTTTAATCGTTGCTTTGGCCTTTTTGATGCCACACATTATTCTATCGTTTTGCTAACCTTTAGGATCCACGACGATGTCCCTTGGCTTGTCAATATTGTCCCAAGCTAGCAAGGTTCTCATGCTGCCGTCTACGTTGGCCACTTCAATCCTGTTGGTGCCCGCATCAGTCCAATATAGTTTGTCAGTCAACCAATCGTATGCTAAACCAGCGGGCCAAACTGAAAGGGAATGTTTTATTGTAATATTACTTGTTATTTAATTTTTCAGTAGCAGCTCGGAGTCTGAATTTGTGCCCGGTTGATGGCAATAGGCTTGCCCCCTATTACATGAGACTTAAACATAACTGGCGAAATAGGGGTGTACTAAGGTAGAACTCTGCTTAACCTTCGGGGAATACATGCGCGTTTACATGGTATTATACCATGTCAACAAATATTTAAAAAAAATATATCTTGAGATAAACTAAAAATATTAAAAATATTTTGTATGCTGCTTTCGAACATGTTAATTATATTATTTATTGTATTATATAGTAATTTTACATGTTAATTGTATTATATATTATTGATTGCATCCGTTAATCTATTATTAATTTATTTAAATAAATACATACTCAAATTCGATCCAACGATAACGCGTTGCTGTGATCCGTTCAAGTAAGCATGGTTGATAGTATCCTTGTCGACATCTGTCCAGAATATGGAGTTGGTGTTGTGATCCCAGTCCAAAGCCACAGCAGACTTTATCGTCTCCACTGGTATCACCTGGATGTCACCAGAACCATTAGTATACAAATCTTATTTATTTTATTATTTATGTACACACAGTAAAATACACAGAGATCCGACATAATTATTATTCATAGTATATTATACAGGGTGCTAAAGTAACTGCGTGCCAAAGCTTAGGAGTAGGTTCAGTATCGATAAAGGAACCCAGGAAAAAAAAAACAAACAATTTTTTTCATTAAACATAAAAAAAAAAAAAAATACGTCTTTTCGTACTTTAACGGGCTTAGGACAGTCAAATAAAATAATTTTGATTCTAAACGATTGCTATTTTAAGTTAGTAGGTTCTAAATTAGGTTGATATTGCAATATTTTGTGTAGTGTTTTCATTTTATTTTCTTTATCTTTTTTCTTTTTTTTCCTGGGTTCCTTTATCGATACTGAACCTACCCTTAAGCTATGGCACGCAGTTACTTTAACACCCTGTATTAACTATGTTCATGAAGCTGTTTTATAAAGTTGAGCGTGGCGTTGGCTAACAGCTGATTAAGTTATAGCATGTATGTCAATGCCCCACATAATTTAATGACAGGTTAGGAGTCTATAGCGTTTTCACAACCAGCCGAAAACTATTTTTCTTCTTACCCACGCCCTGGAAATTAACAACGTAATTCTTATGCTAATAAGGAAACTGATGAAATTCACTATCCACTTGTGACAAACTTGTAGAATCTGCCCAAAAAGTTAAAAGAAAACCTATTGGCTTTTAACTTACCATGTCTAAAGAATCAGTTTGTTTCCTAGGGTTCAATTGTTTTAATCTGATGTCCTTCTTGCGAGCGTATAGCAGCAGCTTCTCTGGTGTCTGTTCACACGAACGACTGTAACAAAAAAATATGTTAATAGTAGATTGTTATACAAGGGTCGAAAGGAATCTATTCCCTTACGAGGTATTTAGACGCGAATTGGTGACTTTCACCCGTGTGAAACACTCTACTTTTCATTTCGAATTAAGGAAAGTAAAAAATGTTACTTTTTCCAAAATATTTTATTTTCTTGTTTGCTCGCCACTTCATAAAATCATTGTATGTATTTAAATATCTTTCCTTTGAAATTTCTGGCAAAAGATTTTCGATTACTCTATTTGCCTCGTCTTTAACTGAATTTGGGGTCAACATTTCAGAATCGCTTGAACTCATTTAATCAAATATTAGTCAAAATAAAATCCAGATTTTGAAATTCGGTACAGCTTACAGAGTTAGTATTCCGTCAAATTATTTTTTTATTTTAAATATGGAACACACCGCTTCACCGCCGCGGGCCGTCTCGCCTAATAGGTTTTTTTTTAAATTCACACTAGCTGTTTAAACACTCACTAGACCGCAGATTTTTTTTAATCGAAATTTTTCTTATACGTATATAATAATTATGTACAAATTTTCGTAGCCGACTACCTAAACAAACTTAGTTCTATTTTTAAAATTCATTCCCGCCCTAGGGAGGGAAGCAATTGCTATGAGTCTTTTCCGCCCAAGGGTTCGAAGCAGCGTTTTCCACCCGCTACTCAGATCACACAAACACTACTTTCCGAGTATGAGAAATGAAATAGTACATTTTGATACAAGTGGAGAATGTTTGTTATTGACTTAACACCCGAGCCGTAGGCGAGGATGTTTTTGAGCCGAGAACTGCAATAACAAATGTCCACGTGTATCAAACGACGTTTTTCAATACACTTTTGAAGAAATAAAATAAAATAACTATTTTAATTATATTGAAAATAACGAAAAATGTCATGAATTATTAGGAAACTATGATTTAATATTCTTTTTTTCCGCGCTTTGCTTTAGCCAGGTTGAAGGAGAAGCAAAGGTATACAGCCGATAAACAGCCTAATATGAAAAATAGAAAAATGTAATATTTTTGAGTTTAGAACACAAATAAATGTTAATTTGTTCATAAACGTTTTTTTTATTGTAATAATCGTGGTATTCTATTTATAAACATTATTGAATATTCCAAAAATATTAACGCAGTAAAAACGCATGTTTGCCGAGATTAAAAAAAAAACATCTAATAGAGAGAACCAATCGTGACCATCGTGCATTGAACCAATTTGGACTAAGTATAGGTATAGTTATCTGTGGCAATTTTTATTCCCGCACACGTGTTGGAAAATAAAAAATCGCACGCGTGTGAAATAAATTGCATTGTTAACCTAATCGTAGTGTGATATGAACCAGTTTTCGAGGAAGTGTATTGAAATATATATTTCGGGTTACCGCGCCATCTTTTAAGTTAAATGTATGGCAAGTAGACTTAGATTACGGAAGCTTGCGGGGTACTTGCGTAACACACTATCAGTAGCAATTTGTTTCATTATGACAGATCAACAACAGTCATAGCGTTATTTACGCTGTTGACGCAGACACATTTTCGACCGTATGAAGCAATGTATTAGCAATATACTTCAAAGTCATTCAAATTGTGATTGATAGTGTGTTGCGCGATTAGGGTGCTGGTTAGATTCAAATATTCAAACCAATCATGCTACATACCTATCAGAGTTCAGGTTGAATCCAACGGGGCATCGACAAGTGTGATCATTGCTGTTCGGAAGACACAAGTGAGAACAACCTCCGTTGTTGGTACCGCACCGGTTCTTGTAGGATTTTATCTGCCTCAGTGGGTGGTAGCTGAAGGAAAACGAAGAATTATAAGTAAAGGGCTGATGAATGAATATTAGCAAGTGTATTACAGACATCCCAATTAATCAAAACTTTACAGTGGTCCAGAAATTTACGTGCTGTGTAAGTGTCAGAAAAAATTAAACTGCACCAGTAGTTATTCATCATTATCATCAATTCAGCCGAAAGACGTCCACTGCTGGATATAGGCCACCCCCAATGGGGGGCCTATATCCGGTAGGTGGGGGGTAAACCAAAATTGATGATTTGTCAGTTTTAGCATAACTGGCAAAACATACCCTGTACTATGGGTACGACCTCAGCCTAACCCATCAGAAAAAACAGGCGTAATATTATGTGGTCCATACTAATTAAAGACACCATTTTTCTTACAAATGTATTTATCAAGTCGAACCCCGCATCATCATTTTAGCTGAAAGTCGTCCACTGCTGGACATAGGCCTCCCCCAAAAGGGTGGGGGGAGTTGCCATAATTGCCATGCTTGGCAGGCGGGTTAGCGATCGCAGTATGGTGTTAAAATGCATAGAGAACGCTGCTGCCCATTCTCTAGTAACTCCCTTAGTCGCTTCGGGAAGAAATAGGATGGTGCTATTCTTACGTCCGGCACCACACGAAGCCAAATTGAGTAGTGTATTGGAACCGATGAATGCCAAAGATTTCACAAAACTCTCCGTCGCGTCGTTTACATCAGCAAGTTTATCAAAGTAACATACTCATTTTACAATATTATTATTACTTACCTATGGATATCCATAGGAACATTTAACCCAGCATGGACAGTCTGTATCCCCATGCCGGTGTTCTTGTTAACAGTAGAAATGCTCTTGGTGTGCCAATCCGTCCAGTAGATGGCGTCTTCAAACAATGTCAACGCAAATGGGTGAGGAAGGCCTTTGGTGATTACCTGTTATAAAGCAATGCGACGGTAAAATTAGAAATAGTAGGTATGAACTGAATTCTCACTTCATGAAAATTTGCGATGTATCAGGTGCTTGGAGGTGTGAAAGAGACTTGTTGGGTAAACAACTCAATGTTATGTACGGGCATATATACAATTGTAAAGTGACTTATTAGTTAAAACCAATTGGAGATCAGTTTTTGCCTAATTTTGTTGCACCGTCAGTTAAACTAATTGGAGATCAATTTTGCCTAATTTTGTTGCACCCGAGTACCTTTCTCCACGTACCTTTTTCCTATCTCGTCCATCAAAAGATGATTTCTCAATGACGTGGTGTTTGGCATCCGCCCAGTATATCTTGGATTCCGTATAGTCGATAGTTAAACCGTTAGGCCAGAAGATCTTATCGACTATGATGCTCTTTCTTCTGCTGCCATCCATATCTGCGCGTTCTATCTTCGGATTGGGACCTAGGATTTATGACATAGATTAATATCGAAATTCTCAATAGAATACGTCTCTTAAACCCTGAACACTTGCATATTAAATCTTAATCTTACCCCAATCAGTCCAAAACACCAAAGCATCCCCAGGATGCACTGCTATAGCCCTAGGTTTGTCCAAATCGTTGGCAGCTATAACCGCTCTCTGATTTCCCTCGAGCGTAGTAACTTCTACGCGACGAGTACCAGAATCAGTCCAAAACAGTAGATCGTGTATCCAATCCACAGCCACTCCACTTGGCGTTTCCAGACCCCACCTTATTACATCTATGACGGAAACAATTAGTGAAATGTTATAAGTCATCTTGATACAGGTATCACACCAACCATGCTTAAATTAAACGTTGTTGGGCTATAGATTTCTGTTCCAATTACTATAAAGTTGACTGACTCACCTGTCAAATTGTTATTATTCATCTGAGCTACTCTGATGACTCTGAGATTGTTCTCAGTCCAAAATACAAGCTGTTTTTCATAGTGATAATCTAAGGCGACAGCATTATGCAGACCTTTTACTACTGGCATGTAGTTGTCTCCAGTTAGCCAAACCTGTATAAAATAATAGAATACTCTTTATTATGTACACCATAAAAGTTACAGATTTAAATGTAAAAGACCATGTTGGTTACTTTTGTAGGTTTCGTTGTTACTGATACTGACGTTATATGATCTTTTTGTTCTATTCTTACAATGATTTTGCAAGGCCTTACCTGACGTATGCCAACGCGATTTGAGAACAGTAATGTCGGTGATTCTCCGGTAGGCTTGCAAGATCGTCCATCAGGTCTTAGAACGTACCCAGTCATACAGCCGCACTTGAAACTTCCAACAGTGTTTGAACAAGTTTGAGAACAAACTGGGTCTTGTTCGTACATGCATTCATCGATGTCGCGGCACCTGAGAACGAAAACATTTAATTAAAATTGAAGTTCAAAGAGTTTAATACCGTTTATGAGAAATATTGGTTAAGATGCTTCAAGGGGTACCTAAACCTTGCAACCACACAACTAAATTGTGATATTGCAAGCTCCATATTTCAAACGAGGAAATAAATAATAATTATTAAGCTTACGTGTGATTATTGAAGTCCAAAAGGAATCCCAGCGGGCAGGTGCAAGCCTGATGTCCCTCGTATGTCGTAATACACATTTCAGGCTCACATTTATCTTCGAAAGTGCACCTCCTCTTGACTGGGCACCTGTCTTCATCATCTCCTTCAGGGCAATCTTTCATGCCGTCACAAACGTGTTTCCTGTTCACACAATTTCTGAAAGCATTGCTGATAAGGTGATCTTGACTTTTGCAAGTGTATTGATCTTCTTCGCAATGCACTTCACAGTTCATTTCGTCTTCGCCGTTCGTGCAATCTCGGACTGCATCGCAGAGCCAGGTTTTCTGTACAATAGAAACTAGTTAGAACCTGAAGATATTCACAATGATTTACTTTGTCGTCGTGCCTCGTTGATCAAGTAGTATGAACGAACACGTAAAGGTTAATGGAGACATTAACCTTTAAGAGTCATACTGCGACCCCTACTATTTAAATCAGTGATCGTGCCACAATTCCCTATACCATACGATGAAATGGTAGTAAAAACTTACCAGAATACACCTTCTATCAGCACAAGTAAACTCATCATCAGTACAGTTCCGCATGGAGTTGGGTTCACAGTTGAGTTCGTCGCCGCTATCCGCGCAATCTCTTTCGGTGTCACACCGCCAGCGATCCGGAATGCATTTTCCATCGCTGCATCTGTTTCACAAGATATTATTATTGTCTTAACATTTTCTGTACGCTTTCCACAACTGAACAGGCGCTAGGCACATGTGTATTCATTTTATTTAATATTTAGACTAGGGTACTATTAAACATAGCAAAGTTTTGAGGATAGCAGGTCTTGAGTGAGTCTGGAAAACTGCAAACAATTTTAGAGAGAACTGCTGTTCATCATCATCATCAGACGTGGTCAACATCAATGGGCATCAGACGTCCACTGCTGGACATAGGCCTCCCACAATGGGGGGGGGGGGTTGCCATAATCGCCACGCTTGGCAGGCGGGTTGGCGATCGCAGTATGGTGTTAAACTGCATAGAGAACGCTGCTGCCCATTCACTAGTAAGTCCCTTAGTCGCCTTTTACGACACCCATGGGAAGAAACAGGATGGTACTATTATTTACGTCCGGCACCACACGGAACTGCTGTTAGTAGACCCATACTTAAGCTTTATGTTCACTATTGTTGTGCAAGTCAAACAGTAAAGATACCTGAACTCTCCAGCATTGCAGCTCCCTGGCAGCATAGGACACGTGTCTTCATCAGTCCAGTCCCCGCAGTCATTATCACCATCACATTGGAAGTCCTTGCGAATGCATCGTTTGTTGTCGCATTGAAATTCATTCTCGCCACACCGGATTAGATCCACGGCTGATAGAAGTTAATTACAAAACAGTTAATTTACAAGAACAGAAGAGCATATAAAAAAAAAACTACATTTTGTACAGCTGTAGTTTCTGGATGAATCTTAAGCTTTAAAATCTGTTCATCCAGTAAATTAAAAAGTATATATACTCACGACAATCAGCCTCGTCGGAGCTATCAGGACAGTCAGCTTCCTTGTCGCAGCGCCAGTGCTTCGATATGCATTCGCCAATGGCGCACATAAACTGGTGCTCTCGACATCTGCGTAGAACAAGAACTGTACAGTACCACTAAAACTCATATTACTTGAACTAAATGTTAGTAATGTAATTCTAAGCTGTATGTTGCAGTGTGTCTATATTATTTAATTTATAAGTATTCTATATATTATTATTATTATAGCCTCTTTATTTCCATAATTAATGACTTAAGTATGAAAACAAATTTATCATAGCATTATTATAAATGTGCATGAATAAAATAAAATTCTATATATTACATTGAGTTTATTCTACAAGAACTACTCTACAGCTGAATGCCTCCTCTAAAGATATCCAGTATTTGAGACTCAGCTGTTTGAATCCAGTTTATGCTAGCTATCTTTTTAATCTCGTAGTCCCATCAAGTGTAGGGTCTCCCCTTCTTGCGTGTTCCTTGGAGCCCAGCCATGCCGTTACCTTTTTCGTCCAACTCTGGTCGTGTAGACATATTGAAGATAAAGCATTATAAAGCACTATGTGTAATCTCCTCAATCGTGATATGATAATAATTAATGTTACCAGCCGGTTTGTATCGCTCCGAAGCTACAACGGAAATGCATCACTCAAGAACCGGTCAAAAGTACAAAAATCGTCCACTCATTTTTAGACACATTATCATTATAATATTCCTAAGTCCGTCGTGCTACGGGCTACGGCGTAACCGCTTAGCATGGCGTGCGCCGCCACGTAGCGTATCTGTGCTTCGCGTTGTGCTTCGTACTACGGGCTACGGCGTATGCCGCGTAGCATGAAGCTAAACCTAAGTTCAGCGGCAACATCGCTCATTCAATATCGGATTCATTATGCTCAATATGCTCCTGGTCGGAGCATGTTTTGTCATATCGTAGTCATTTTGAAGCATTCGTGATCGTGTCGTACCATTCGTATTCGTTTCGTAGCATTCAGTCGTATCATTCGTATTCGTAGTATCCGTCGCAAATTAGAGTACTTAAACACTTCCTAGTGTTTTAGCTGGGAAGAAGAAGTGGCGCAACAAACTCTTCAGCCTAAATTTATTTTACATCTATCTATCGATATATCAGATAACCGTACCTAAATAGCATTAAACGGCATAGTGACTTCGTTGTCAACAACTAAAAAGAGGACCCATTCTCGTTCATACGTCACATTAGCGTCACTAAGTTGCCGTATGTTTTCCAGTAATGTGAATCACGTCGATGATTTTGTTCTATAATGAGCCCGCCCACGAAACTGGGATATATCGGGCGAGTCTCCTTCTAGGAACGCAAGGAGCGTAGGCGCGTAGCCATGGCAACCTGCTCCCGGCCCCCGGACCCCGCACCCCACAGCCCCCTTGCGCCCCGCCAGCCCCGACGTATTGATCTACCGACCGCTACAGCCCGTACCGCGCAGTGTAAAATAAAATCCTGAAAGTCCCGCCTAAACTTTTAAAATGGTTCTATCGGACTGTTCTGGACTATATGGTTTTGGGTATCAGTCTTAATTCTTTGCTATTTTTATTGTTACTTAGAGTTCATAGATCTGAGTTGCTATTGAATGTTGAAAAAAAACCGCCTATAACATAATCAGCCTATAACGTTCCCACTGCTGGGACACAGGCCTCCTCTCTGTGAGAGGGAGTGGGCCGTAGTGCAACATGCGGGCCCAGTGCGGGTTGGTGGATGTCACATGTCTTCGAACTTTTGGTTCTTGGACATGCCGGTTTCCTCACGATGTTTTCCTTCACCGTTTTGAGAGCAGTGGTGATGAAATAATTTACACAAAGTAAATCGCCTGTCTGGGTTCAAACCTACGACCTACAACTAGCAAGTCGCGGCTGTTAATGAATTCGTAATCTCAAAGGTTGTCTATGAGACCTTATATTAAGCCAAGTAAACTATTATTATAATCCTAACTAATATTATAAATGCGAAAGTAAGTTTGTTTGTTACCTTTTCACGCCTAAACCACGGAACCGATCATCCTGAAATTTTGCATATACGTTGTCAGCTGTACAGAAACGGACATAGGGTACCTTTTATCCCGAAAAAAAGTACTATTCCCGAGGAAAACAACGACAACGTTCTTATGATAATAGATGGCGCCACGTGTCTTTCCAATCAATATTACTAGAAGCAGAGTACAACCCGAATTGATTGTCAAATTCTAAATTAACGCGAGCGAAGCCGCGGGCATAAGCTAGTAATTATCATATTTAAAACGAACATAATATGTACACCAATTGTTTATTGTTTATTTTTAAATTACTGCGTCTTAATAAACATATGTAAGAGCTTGTCCAGAAAGGGCGAATTCGCCGCATTCTCTAGCGCGTATTACGCGCGACCGTTGCGTCCAGAAGGAGCGTACCAACGCGCGTCTATAAATATTTCCATATCAAAATTTTGGCACTCCATTTCCCTCGATACGTGCACTCGCTCTGGAGTTCGCGCGTTAACTGGACGCAATAAGGCGTCTCTAGTATCTCGACTCGCGCGCAATACGCGTGAGTCGAGAGTCTGGCGAACTGCACGCGATTTACGCGCGTATTTTGAACTCGCGCGATGCTTGTGGACGCAATGTACTGGCGCCTAGTATCTCGCTAACGCGCGAATGAATTCGCGCGAAACGTTTCGCGGCGAATTCGCCCTTTCTGGACAAGGTCTTAGTGTCAATAATTATTATACAATCTGCCCAGCCTTTTTCCAACTATGTTGGGGTCGGCTTCCAGTCTAACCGGATGTAGCTGAATAATTGTGACTATTATGTAACTATATTATATCCCGCGCCTATATAATTGGTCGGGGAAAAAGTTTCTTTGGATTTTTTAAGAAAATTCAAAACATTTTTTAATATAGTTTATTTACGTTGAACTAAAGTATGTAGGTACCATTTTGTTCGATAACTTTTTGCCATCTTGTAGGTAGGGACATGATCCCATTGCTATGGAAAGTTTGGGACTTCTGATCAATATACCGCGACAAGTGGTTTTGGCAGTCCTCTCGTGATGTTAACCTGACACTGCCTGAAGAATTCTGAAGAGTCCGAAACAGGTGGAAATCTGAAGGTGCAAGGTCAGGACTATACGGCGGATGCATTAACACCTCCCAGCCAAACTCTCTTAATTTTATCTGAGTGGCTAAAGATGTGTGAGGTATAGCGTTATCATGATGATAAACCGTGCATCTTTGACATCAAAATTTCTTGATTGAAAACGCTTAAACCAAATTTGTGTCACTCTCACAGGCACTGCACTAGGTCCATAAACATCACAATTTTTTTTCGCGGCTTTTGTTGCATTTTTACCTTTTTTGTAGTAAAATTTTAAAATGTATCGAATTTTTTCTTTAGATTCACTCATCTTGACAGTACGAAAAACAAATGAAAATCACACATTTTCCTAATTTGAATTTGGAATTATGTTCTTTAAAATTTAAACTTTCAATGATACCAAAGCCAGCCAGATATTTTATTACTAGTTCATACATACTATAATGCGAAGACTTTTTCCCCAACCTACTATAATATATATTATATACCTATGCCATTTATTAGGAGTCGCTATCATAAGGATGAAACATAACTGTAACAACTTCATCGTCTTTGCCAGATAAAGAAAAAAGCTGAGATGATTCTGAATAAAACAGTAAAAACACACACGCACACACATGTAGATGTATAGGCGGATGGGATGCGGGTGTGGTGTGTGTGGTATAGATATTCCGCTCGCACATAATGTGAACGCGTAAACGTAAACACACAGTAAACGCTGAGTGCGTCTTCATTTACCCCAGTAGGGATAGAAATAGTGCCCGCCCTATTTCCAACCAGGCTGGCATGCCATTAGCAAGCACTAACGTCTAAGGTCTACTAACGACTATTCCCGAAATTTCGAATCCATAGATTTTTGAATATAATAATGCAGTATTTGGTCCTACATTAGAATATTTAAACGTCTGAATGACGTCACGAACCTGATATTATCAACTACTATTAGGTTCAATGCATCTGCTTTGTAGAACCTACCCGTCGGGGCTACGAACCAATCAAGAGCTATAAATATAATACGTAGGAAGCACAGAGAAAAACGTCGCTACCTATGTACCACCACGTTTCCGGTCGATCACTTTTCAACCTTATTACTATGGGCATAAGGGCGAAAAGTGGTCGACCGGGAACGTTCGCGGTGGTACATCTATATACCAGCAGCTCTACCGTTCTATGAGTTGGTTTAAAGCTAACTACACTTCCGCCTACAGTTTACTGGATACACAAGAATTAGGTTAAAAATACACTTTTGAGAATATATCAGTTTTTTGGATTTTATGATACCTATATTTTCGAAGCGGGTCGCTTCTGCCCGTTATTGTTTGGTGAGAACCTACTTTCGATAAGTTTTAAAACCTACTTAGATTCCTACACTTATTAATTAAGAATTATTCTATGATACCATTTCAGGCTAAAGCTTCCAAACTGAATAAAGATAGGTAACTTTTATTTAATTGAAAAAATCCTCCTACAAATATTACATTATTTTTTTCGTTTTCGTAAAAGGATTATTTTTCAAACAACAATGAATCGCTTTCAAGTTGCTCCAGTAAGTCACGTATTCTCTATGTAAACTCCAATGACGCAGTTAATCTGGCGGCTATACGAAGTGACGTCATTTGTCAGTAGGGGATGCCATAGCCATAGAACTTTAAAACCGCTATATTGGTGAGCGCATAATTCATATAGAAATTACAGGACTATAGTGTTATAGGTGTTCAATTTTTACTGCGAATTTAAATCAGTAGGTGTCAGTAAAATACCTGGCAAAAGAGAAGGATATGTAAGAAAGAAAGAAAGAAAAATATTTTTTGTTGTCACAGAAAAACCGTGCGTACGAAAACATAATATTATTATGTAATAAACCTCGAAGGTTACACAAAACAGATCTAAGGATCGGCTTGGCGGGAAAGTGAAGCGTCATGTTCAGCAGTTTGTTTAATTTTCCAAAATTTGTGTTTAGCCGAATATTAATGTGTAATAATGGTGGATTATTAACCATTAAGTGTTTGTGAACGTGCATTAGTGTAGGCAAATTAAACAAAACAGTGCAACTTCGCTTCAAGTTCTCTCAAGAAGTCCGCGTGAGGACTCAGTAAAGTGCCACATCTTTACTGAAACTCAAGGGGAGTGGGCGGGGATATCATCATCATGCATTTATAATTCATTTCATCAATATTATACAAGAACTAAAACTTGACATTGGCTAAATGCACAAACCGTGCGAAGCCAGAAGGAAAAAAAAAAAAAAAAACAGATCTAAGTACTATAACAAACAAACAAATAGTCGGAAGCTGCACGTCATGACTGCGACAAGAAGGCTTGCACTCAGCATGATGCTGTGCTATGAGGCCACACCCACAGCCCAGCGCTGATTTTCAGTGGTCACCCGAAATAAGCAAGAGCCATGCCAGATGTATTCACGTGGGCGAAGGAAATGAAATAAGTAAAGGATTGTAGCACGTTGTCTCCTTTAGTTTCTGCCTACCTATGTAATGCTACGGCTACATTCTCGCGATAACGCGAATTACAAATTGCGCGCTCTCTCTCGCACACCGCTCGGCCTCTCGCTGTACAACAGAGAGCGCGCGAAAATAAATCGCGATAACGTAGCCGTAGCATAACCGTGAGAATGTATTCAAATCTGCCTGCCTTTTCCCAACTATGTTTGGGGTCGGCTTCCAGTCTAACCGGGTGCAGCCGAATGAGAATGTATTATAACGTGTATATTACCATGTTCGTGTTGACCCGCAAAATGGGATCGGGCGTCAGTGCTAGTTCAGTGAATTTATTAGCATTGCTATTCACAACACAGGAAGTTTCAATACGAAGCTATGAATGGAAGCATAAAATCAGGGACCATTTTGGTTACCAAATGAAAGCTATTCCTAGCTATTTCTTTAAGTATGTTCTTCTTTTTTTTTGCCTATTGTTTTTTCATTTTTAATTCTTTTAAGTTGTTATCAATTTTTTTTTTGTGCTATTGTGTGTGTGCTATGTCTTTTGTGTGCACTGAATAATTGTTTTATCTATCTATCTATATATCTAAAGGGTTTTCGATAGGGTTTTTCTAAGCGGTTAAACAAAAACCCATACAATATGGGTAACCCTTATGAACGGCTTAAATTAAGTTTTGGTAACCCATTGAAACGGTTTTCGATAAAAACCCATACGGTGTGGGTAACCCTTTTGAACAGCTTAATTTAAGCCATTCAAAATGACCCACACCGTATGGAATATGTAAGTATGGGTTTTTCTAAAATGGTCCCTGGGTAGAATAGAGATACAATTGGTCATGCTACGCCTGCTGGGCGGATATCGAAATAACATAATATTATGATTTTTTATGTTACTGGGTTTCAAGTAGGTATATAACCCATTGAATGGGTTATCATGGAACCCTTTCACTGGGTTTCAAGTATAAAACCCATTCAATGGGTTATCATGTAACCCTTTCAATGGATTTCTAGTATAAACCCCTTTCAATGGGTTACAGCATGATAATAACTCTTAACCGGGGTTGTACGGTCCCTGCATAAAATACATCAAGTCGATCTAACAAAATTTTTATGTTCAGTAACAGGAACATAATGGCTTGACAAAATAGGGACGCGAATGTTATGACGTAGTTCGCAGCGTAGTTAATTGACGTCGTCGATACGAATATAACTTAATTGCATTTGACTACTATACAGACATAATTACGCGGTAAATTACAGCCATATGCGGAAGTTTGTAATTACCACACTCTACTGCATACCTAAATATAGAATTGGGTGCGATTGTTGTTGATAAAGCTTACACCAAAATTTAGTTGTTTCGTCTAATTCAGTTTGAATTTTATGGTACTTAATTTTAAGCTTACATTATGCTCATACCTGCAATCTACATATCTCCACCTAACAACTCACACTCGGGGAGTATGGGAGTAATGATATATTGCAGAGTTATTTACAAAACAAATAGCGTAGATTCATAGCGTAGATCATTCAATTACCTCCTTTCCTTGAATGTGTATGTATAAAATGTAGGGATATATTATCGTAAATATGTATGTATGTGTATTATAAGTTTATAATCCATTTATGTAGGTATTTGTGCACCTATTTTATTAATAATTAATTAAGTATGTTTTATTTTAGTATTTTTTAATATTATTATTTCCTCTCAATCAGAGCACCCGCCATATTAGCTCTTCACCACCCTTGGTTGACTGGTAGACAATGCCTAAGGCATTCAGTCCGCCTTTGTACCTTATTGTGTTCGAGAAGTTTAAATAAATAAATATATCGTAATTTTTTTGAAGTGACTCTAGGGCGATAACAAAAATTATGAGAAAATTGATGGGCGACATGCTCTAGAAAAAGCTGTAAATTATGATTTGCCTTTATATATCGCCCAGCAATATTGCAACGATTAATACAATTATGTTGCAGAAATGAATTAAATCTTGCAAAAAAATGTGTTCCTTGCAGGGATCGTAATAAGAAAAGACAAAAAAAGACACACACGTGTCCAAAATGACATATTTTCGATCATGCTACGGCTACACTGTCGCGATAACGCGAACTACACTTCGCGCGCTGTCTGATATACAGCGAGGGGACCGGTGTGCGAGAGAGAGCGCGCGAAGTGGAGTTTGCTTTATCGCGACAGTGTAGCCGTAGCATAAGTTATCTAATTTGCGTTGCCCTCGACAGCAAATAGTCTATTTCGATTTGATTTAAACTGACAAAATTTCCAAGTTGATTGATGTTCGATTCGGCACGGTAGAGTATCGAATAGTTGTGAATAGCTTTGCTAGTCTCTTCAATCTATTAGGCAAAACCTAAGTTCATGGACAAACAAATAGTTTAAGTAATAATATTAAGTTCACTTGACTTACTTGCCCTTGGTGCAGCTGGATTCATCGGAGTTGTCTCGGCAGTCGTTGTCGCCGTCGCACACCCAGTCCTTATGTATGCACAGTCCATTGGCGCACGTGAACTGCTCTGTTGTACAGTTTACTGTACCACCTGGTAGAATAAACGAGACTTTGTAAGCTTTAAGAAGATTGTGATTTTGAAAGAAAGCTTTATGGTTTTTTCAGAAAAAGTATCAACAGCCGGTCAAAAACTGTAGGTTCGTTTGTTACTTGCCGATATATGTTGTTCCCTACGGCGACCTACATTGTCGCGATAACGTGAACTTCGACTACGCGTGCTCTCTCTCGCACACCGGTAGTCGTCTCGCCGTACAACAGAGAGCGCGCGAAATGTAGTTTGCGTTATCGCGACAGTGTAGCCATAGCATAGGAAATCACCGTGAAAACTTAGTTGATGTGAGCTGCCAATAGTGTCGATCTCTAGCATCAGGTGGAATGACAGAGAACGAACCTACAGTTTGCTTGTGGTTAGTGGTTAGGTACTGTATTTTTATGGGCTCACGATAACATATTACTGGTTAGAGGTGCTATACCGATAAGAACTGCAAGTGCAGTTTCATAAAAACCAGCAGTCTGCGGTTGCAGTTTGCAGTCGCTATCGAAATTATGGAACGCGTGGTGTTTGAGTTGATGATGTCTCACCGTCAGTTCTTCTTGCTGTAGGGGCGTTATGTTCAAGTATACCGGCAAAGAATCAACGGAACACGCGATGAAATATCCGTAGGACCATAGAGTGAAACTACCCAAACGCGATATTAGCCCTTATTTATGAGTAATAATAGGGTTTAAAGCCGCGTGAATCAGCCGGGATACCGGTGTGCTAGAGGAGCTTGACAGTTTTGACGGCGAGCGGCACACCCGTGTGTTGTTAATTTTCTGCCGCGGTAACTTACCGCAACGAGTTTCGTCGGAATAGTCGCCGCAGTCGTTATCTCCATCGCAGAACCAATCGAGCTTGATACAGACGCTGGTGCTGTGGCAGAGTGTTCTGTTTTGTTTCTCATCACACGCTGGTATGCAGTTCTTCTCGTCTTCTGCTTCGGCGCACTCCACTCGGCCATCGCATCGGTTTGCCATTGGTATGCAGGTACATGATTTCTGTGAGAAATTTGATTTAAGTATACAACATTAGTTTTTGTTTACACTAAACCCGAAAAGGGGTCATTGTACTCATCATTTTAAATATTTTTTTTCTATGGTACCAACCTTGAAATCGCGAAAAAAAATCAGCTGTTCCATACATTTTGTGTTCATTTAAATCGACAAAATGTATGAAACAGCTGATTTTTTTTCGTGATTTCAAGGTTTGTCCCATAGAAAAAGTTGCTCAAAATGATGAGTACAATGACCCCTTTTCGGGTTTAGTGCAAACAAAAACTAATGTTGTTTATACAAGGTTGATCGATTTGGTATTTATTTATTTATAATAAAACATCTGAGTTAATTCTTTGCCCATCAATTAAAACAAAAAAAAAACGAATTCGGGATCTGACATGTAACTGTTAAAAAATGGTGTCCAGAAACGCAGAAACGGCTTTGATTTAAAAAATAAATCTACCTGACACGAAAATTGTTGGTTAGCACAAGGTTGGAGGCATCCAGCCACTTCTTCTTCTTCTCCGGGGTTTGTGTGGGATACCGTGTGTATATGTTTGAATGCAGGACGATCTGTGGACACCATGCAATCGTTAGCTCTATGATTTAAACAAGTTTGAATAGTTTTAGCTTGATCTAAGACAGTAAAAGCAGTTCATCTAGCTAAATATTCATTATTTTTTTGCCCCAATTCCATTTGAGGATCTTTGTAATAATAAAAGAGGTAGGTAGATGTGTTTCTTGTTAAATCACCCACCACCAGCCCTCCTCTTCCTTTAACAAATTGACATAAATAAATCGATGTCAATTTCTTTAAATTAACTTCGAACTCATCAACAAAGTTATCTATTTTTGTAATGTCCGCTATAACAATTCCCCGTTTACTTCTCAGTACGTATTGTTGCTAATATAGTGTGCGAGTCTGACTCACTCGACTCCTGCACTTAGGGATCAGCATGTCGATTCTGTAAAAATCTCACCGTGAATCACGGACTAAGTAGTACTCCGTGAATTCTTGCATGGTGGAGTGAACGTAAAAATGTAATCCTTGGTCCATCCCTAGCATCAGGTGGGATGACACTGACATTTCACTCCACCCTCACTTCATCTAAGTTTTCACGGTGAGATGGTTACAGAATAGCACTGCAGTACCACAAATACTAGATATTATAGTTAACCTTTATTTCATAAGAGGCCGGATGGATGGATGCGTAGTTCATACAAACGTAATACCAAAATAATTTGTAAATCAAACATATTCTTAAGGTAGTGTGTCTTTATTCCGATTGGAATACAGAATATCTAGGTTCCCAAATATATATTTTGAATGGACACTGATTTAAAAAAGAGTTATAAGAAAAATAAGTTTTCTATAGAAATTTTAAATTCCTCATATCTCGTCTTTACATCATTATCCTTTCAAAATATATATTTGGGAACATAGATCTTCTGTAATCCAATCGAAATAAATACACACTACCTTAAAAATATGTTTGATTTACATATTGTTTTGGTATTACGTTTGTATGAACTATGCATGCTACGCCGGCCCCATAATTGGCCAAAATATCGGCCATTATATCTACTTACATATTTAGTGAAAACAACTGGCTAGCTTTTATTATACCTACAGGTACTAATCTTCTAATTAAATGAATATGAATTAAAACATTTAACAATTCCTTGTGATTAACAGACACAGGGTCAAGTTAAATTAGTTAACGAAACTCCGCAGACGTTATGGATCGATATCTAAACATGACAAAATAAAAGAAAACAGATTTTCTCAACTCATACTTCTTGTAACAACACTACCAGCGTTCGTTGACTCCCCAAAAAAACCCATAATTTTTTTTTAATTTAAATTTTACATATGCACATAACACTCATATGTGCATAAGTAAAATTTAAATAAAAAAAAATTGATGGGTTTTTTTGGCGAGTCATTACGCGCCACGACACCCTTCACACATACATTACCAACCACCAAATACACACTAACATACTAAAAGAAAAAACGTTGTGTATGTATACAAAACTTTTTTCTTTTCTTCTCCCTAGTACTTAACCTTATCTTTGACAATTCCATAATCTAAATTTACTTTACTCACAAAAATCGCTCGACTTAATGTAATACGAAGACACTGCCGCCCAAGATGCAGAATTTTCCTAGTTTGGGGGGCAGGGTAGCAGGGTAGGTATTCTTATTGGACTTTCGACCTCATTGCAATCACTACCTACTTTTTGTATCCAATCATTGTGTAATTTTACTAAAGTCTGTTTACCCTTCTGAGTTATTGTCAAAGTTTATATTTTGTGAAATAAAAATGTATTATATATAATTATTATTTTATCACGTTTAGATATCAATACCCATCACGTCTGCTGAGTTCGCTAGCTAATTTAATTTGACCCTGTATACAGACAGCGTAGGCTTAAGCTGGGTCCTGCCCAAATCCAGTCTCCGAGCTGCTACTAAGAAATTCCAGATGGAAAAACCCAATGACACTGCTCCATCTGGGAATCGAACCTAGGACCTTACGCTCAGCAGTAGCGCTTTATTATTTAAATAAATGTATAAATTCCTTCCTTTTGGCTACGGAACTCTAAGAAAAAGATCAACTTACGGCGCCAATCTTCAACGCGCGTATGTGGGTTATGGGGCCAAAAGGGTTGCGGTGGGGCCAGGCCCCCGGGCCCCATGGCTGGTGGCTGGTAGACCGGAACCCGGCCCATAGAGCGCAGGTCTGGGGGCTCTGCGGTTCCATTAGCCGGCCGCGCGCCCCTCAGCGCCGGCGATGTATCATCCGCTTCTACTGCTGAACGACGGAATAATAAATGTTTAGTGGGGTTAAAGGCCGTAGAGAAGACATCGCATCACATAAAACGAGCTTGTCATCTTGATAAATAATGCATAGGTTGGTACCAACAGGTCAAGCTGGGACAGGCCACTGCAGTTGCCGACTGCTTGTTCACAAATAAATATTCCACTGCTTGCGGTGGTGACTCTGACCTAGGTTGTTCGTGTAGACAGTTTTCTACCGAGAAGGGTAGACAAGCGATTTCTATTCTACAGTAGACTAGAAATAGTCATGCTAAGCCTGCTGCAGACGTGGTGACAACAATCGATGCGTGCCCATACGCGAAAACATCAGACTTTTTTAACGCCTCTAAATTATTCCGGTCGTCCCAGGTGATCAATCTTGAGCCCTTTACATGGTTGTTAGGGACTTAGATCAGATCAGAAAGTCGAACAAACTTTGTATGGTGGCGATCGATCTTAGGGGATGCGATAGGGTAGCGCACTAAATTAAAATTTTCTTTACGTTTTTTGCAATTTGGTAGTCAGTGTCAGGTAAACAAAATATAACAAAATAGAATGATAAAAATCTTTGATGGTACAGTTGAACTTGTGGGGTAATAAGAAAAATAATATTTTATAATCAATCACTAAACAATCTATGGACTGTTCATGTACCTATATGTGTTAATGTCTGAAATAAAGATTTTTATTTTTTTTTTTTTTTTTTTTATAATCCACGAAGTGACACTATGACTATGACACATTAAATCAAATAACGAACATACAAAGTGCGGTATGAGTCTCAAGATTGCACCAAATGGGAGTCTAGCTCAGCAGGTGTCAGGCAAATATACCTTTTTTTTTCTGGGTGGGAAATTATCAAATAACTTCTCCCGCTCTGGGTGGAGCGGGAGGGCGTGTCAGACTTTTGCTGACTAAAACCCACCGTGTTCCTTCAAATGCCAGGGTCACGATATCCCTTTCGGACAGGCTCGTAACCCTGGCAGGAGGCAAATATACCTGACGCTAATATTCTGAGATCCCGGAAGTAACATATGGACGTCGAGCAGACGAGATAAAGGTGTTGTGAAAAAGTATGGAATTGCGGAGTGAAATTATGTAAGTAGACATTCCCGCAATTTAAATTATGTAGGTATTGTAAAGTAAAGTTTTGCATTCGGAAACGTTCTTAGAAGATGATGTATTGATTGTCTATTTGATTACTTGATTATTTAAATAACATAAGATCACGCCTGTAATCCCGAAGTGTTAGGCAGAAGTGTGCCGATAGTACACCCACATTTCGCCAGTTATGTTTAAGTTCCATGTAATACCGGCCGAGCCTATTGCCATTAACCGGGCACAAATCCAGTCTCCGAGCTGCTACTAAGAAATTCCAGGTGGAAAAACCCAATGACACTGCTCCACCTGGGAATCGAACCTAGGACCTTACGCTCAGCAGTAGCGCTTTATTATTTAAATAATTAAATGTATAAACGATTAATCTTATTACAACTATAGTGGTGCAGTTGTGAATAAAATAAAACGGTTTGACTAGTTTATAAATATATAATATTATGTTTACAATAAATAAGAATGACTGTGTAGGTATTATAATTAATGTCTAACAAAAGTTACACAAATTATTGAATTATTTATAGTATACCTTTTGTTCACAGGTTAGTGACCACGAGTAACGATAAAAAGGCAGAATAACAGGGGAAGAACCCGACAGCCGGTTATAACGGGTGATTTTTTAAGAGGTATAGGATTTGATTTTCAAAAAAAACACAAAAAGTTTGAAAAATTTGATGAAATCTTTATTGGAATCGATAGAACGATCAATATAATTTAATGTTTGAAGATGATTTATGCAAATGCTGGCCGCGGCTCCGGTTTAGATGGCCCATTTGCAAGGCCCAATTTCGGCACACTCTCTCCAACATATCAGCCGGTATATCACGAATAAATGCTTCAATATTGGCTCCCAGTGCGTCAATCGTTGCTGGTTTATCCCTGTAGACATGAGCCTTAACATGGCCCCACAAGAAATAGTCCAAAGGCGTTAGATCACACGATCTAGTCGGCCAATTGACGGGCCCAAAACGTGAGATAAACTGTTCACCGAAGGCGGCTCTCAATTGGGCCATTGTTTCGCGTGCCGTGTGGCATGTGGCACCGTCTTGTTGAAACCACATGTCAGGCATGTCCAATTCTTCCATTTTGGGGAAAAAAAAATCGCCAATCATCACACGGTAGCGCTCGCCATTCACAGTAACTTAACCGAGCATGCATTTTGATAGTAAAATTCAATAATTTGCAAGCGTTGTTCGTTCGTAAGTCGATTCATGGTGAAATTATAGACCAAACTGAACAAGTTCGACAATGACACAAGACACGATTCACGCGTGATCTGTCAAAAACAGTGTTACCAAAAAGATACCAGCAAAAAAATCACCCGTTATTATGGACATGTTCGAAACAGTCATACCCAGTTTTTTCTGCGAGGCGATAAGAAACTTCCGCAGTTGAATTCGGAAGGTAACTACAAAGACATTTGTTACGGTCGTAAATCATATTCTCATTAATTTATACATCCTGTAAATTGAAAAAAAAAAGTAAGAAAATTTGAATTTCGTAGGCCACCTTAGCGCATCCTCCTTAGGGTCGTAACAGCCAGCTGCAAATAAGCATAATCTGACTATAGTATTTCCACTGCAGGGACACAAGCATCCTGTGGGTGAAAGGGAGTGGGCCGTAATCCACCACGCGGGCCCAGTGCGGGTTGGTAGATGTCACAAGTCTTCGAATTTTTGGTTCTAGGACATTCCGGTTTCCTCACGATGTTTTCCTTCACCGTTTCGAGAGCAGCGGTGACGAAGTTATTTACAGAAAGTAAAGCGTCTGTCTGGGTTCAAACCTACGACCTAGAACTCGTAGGTCGGGGCCATTACCACCGAGCCACCACTGCTCTGAATGGTTAGAATTTCTGGTCAGATCAGACAGTTCTGAAGGTGCGGACTGCTCTAATAGATACGTACCACATAGCCAGATGAGGGTGAAGCACGCGTAGTAGGTGATATACACGAAGAGCGGCGCAGGCATGGTGGGGGCGTCGGCTGGTTAACCTGGCTCGCTTAGGTGACTTGATTGGCCGCGCGGCCGGTCACCCGCGAGGGGGCCACCATGACGTGCCGACACCACGCAGGTACCCTGCATCAAGAATTAAACATGAAGTATGGGTTTTACTCATATTATGCATGATCATGTATGATAACTTCCAATGACCAAAAATATGGAGGTTATCGCCCTTTTTAGGGTTCCGTAGCCAAATAGCAAAAAACGGAACCCTTATAGATTCGTCATGTCTGTCTGTCCGTCCGTATGTCACAGCCACTTTTTTTCCGAAACTATAAGAACTATACTGTTGAAACTTGGTAAGTGATATGTATTCTGTGAACCGCATTAAGGTTTGTACACAAAAATAGAAAAAAAAAACAATAATTTTTGGGGGTTCCCCATACTTAGAACTGAAACTCAACATTTTTTTTTTCATCAAACCCGGATACGGTAATACGTGTGGGGTATCTATGGATAGGTCTTCAAAAATGATATTGAGGTTTTTAATATAATTTTTTTCTAAACTGAATAGTTTGCGCGAGAGACACTTCCAAAGTGGTAAAATGTGTGTGTCCCCCCCTGTAACTTCTAAAATAAGAGAATGATAAAACTAAAAAATATATATGATGTACATTACGTAAACTTCCACCGAAAATTGGTTTGAACGAGATCTAGTAAGTAGTTTTTTTTAAATACGTCATAAATCGTAAACCGCAATTTACCTTAGATAATAATTGTACGGAACCCTTCGTGCGCGAGTCCGACTCGCACTTGGCCGGTTTTTTTTTAAAGAAGTTCCTTGACGCGGCTTGCGGTAGGAGTTGAATGTCAGAGATCTTCACGTAAGGAAAAAGCGTCATGCCCCCCCTCCATGCGACTTTCTCTCGTGTATAATCTCAGTGTATAATAGAAAGAGACAGCTTTTTATTATACACTCCCGAACTCATAAAACGAGCCACCATGCATTTGTATGTTAATAAAATAATGATAAGTCAAAGAAAAAGTTTTTATGCAGTTATGAAGCTGATAACTGGCCATAAATTTTTGGGCTAAATGTGACTGTGCCAAAGAAAAAAAATACTATATTATATTCCGAAAGAATAGATAGGTACGTTGTTCTCTTAATTTTTTAATTAATTCTGCATCGTATTACATGAGTTCGAAATATCACTTATTCATACATGTATTTGATACGGGCTTTGATTTTTATTCAGAAAAGCTATTGTTATCATAAGCTATTACTATAATTAGATTACTTATTCTTTTAACTAAAACATACTGAAAAGCTGAAAACAGTATTTTAAAAACTCGTATAACAGTATAACAGCGCAGGGAATGGCCCTACAGATTTGGTCCCATACTGAAAAGTGAAGAATAAAGTGTTCTAACGGAATATAACTTTTTTTTTATTTGGTCGGCTCTTTCATAATTTAGCCCTAAATGAATGTTCTGCTTTGATAGATAAGTGAATAGTTATTTCGTTATTTGTTTTGGTTTTCATAAAAAGTGTCTTACGTTCAAATTGTCTATACTTGAAGTAGCTGCGCAAGCTGTGAAACTTTTCAGCCTGGGCTTAGTCAGCAAAAAGTAAGTGAACAACTTCATGTAAGCCGTTATGCCGTTCAAAGTTTACCATTAATACCTAGGGGCCTACTCCGAAGTATCGGCCGAATGTTCGGCCGTTTTATAACTTTCATAGTTTCCTTTTTTGACTTTGAATCCTTACCCGACTTAAAGTCACATTTTTGACTTTGGCTTATCTCCTTGACTATCCTTTTTTTTTCGCCCTATTCAGCCATAATTAGCCGTCGTCAAGCAACGGCCGATACTTCGGATTTATGTTCGGAGTAGACCCCCTGGAGACTAGCGACTTCGTGCGCCGGCCAGGAGGACCACGAAACCAGGTCACTACAGTACCATTTGATAACATCCCAGTAAAAATAATTACTGTAAGTAAGTTTTTGTTTCCATTCACGCCGATAAATCTTGTCAAATATGTCACGGCAGATTTTTTTTTTGTGCAAAAAAAAAGTGCTTTTTCTTTACATTAAATACTTACATTCTGTGTTGTTGACAAACGATTGGTGACGATTGTATTATATTACTGTGACTGACTGTACCAGTTTTCTAAAATCTGTGAATGCAGTTAGAATTAGTTGAGTCTCCTATGAACGTTTTTCTGTAGCTAACAACGGTTAAGGAACCTGCCCCGTCTCAACAATCCACCCTGCATAGCTAGGCAATCACATGTATGAGTACTAATGTACCTACTATTAATTTATATTTATTAAATGATCACACCCGGTGTTGGATCATTTAGCTCCCTTCAAAATGGTTGAGCTGAATGGTGCTAATCCATGCGTCATGTTCGCGAACGGGCGCCATCAGTATGGTATGGACTAGTCATCTCTTAGCGGCCATGGCTTATTTTAATTTAATTTTGGAATAGTTTTGTTTTGTCTTATTATTACGGACGCTTTTGACGTTTTGCATCGTTCTCACATTTATAATTTCAACATGAATGATGTAACCAATATTTTGTAACCATAATTATGTTAATTTAAAAGAGTGTCCGTTCTTCTCCATAGGTACCTACTAAGCTTTGGAATGAGCAACTAGCTTCATCTTTATGACTGACCGACCCCTTGAAAATTCAAAAGTGCCTACATAACACATAATCAGCCAATAATGTTCCCACTGCTGGGACACAGCACAGGCCTCCTCTCTGTGAATGGGCCGTAATCTACCACGCGGGCCCAGTGTGGGATGGTAGATGTCACATGACTTTTCTAGGACATACCACTTCAAAAGTGCCTGTAAATTGGTTTATTTGAAATAAATGCTTTGATTTGTTTTTTCTTTTCAAATCGAAGCTCTCAATTTGTAAGTTTCTGATCTATTCGTCTACATTTACATCAAATACATTTGCAACAGATCATAATTATGTTTTTGAATTTTACTAGCAAATCCTAATAGCTTTCTTCATCTGAAACTCTCTTTAAAATAATCCTCACTTATTATAAATGTATTACTATGTTATTGACACTGGAGCAGCCACGTATACCATGCAGTCGAACACACGCACGTTAATTTCGACCAGATTGTTCTTAGAAGCATACAATTTGCACGTTTAATGTGTATGGAAAGAGTACCTTTTTCTTTTTTTGGGCGTGAAATTATCAAATAACTTGACGGCACGGTTAGCGCAGTTAGTTAAGCGATTGACTGCTCCGCTGCGTGTCGCAGGTTCGATTCCCGCACGGAACAAATATTTGTATGACCTACAAGTAGTTGTTCCGGGTCTGGCTGTTGGTGTACGTGAATCTAAATGTTTGTAATCGCACCCACAATACAGGAGAAATTTCTAGTGTGGGGCAACGTTTTTAAAAAAAACAAAAAACAAACAACTTCTCCCGCTCTGGGCAGAGCGGGCGTGTGAGACTTTTACTGACTAAAACCCACCCGTGTGCCTTCAGATGCTTGCGTGTCAGGGCCACGATATCCCTTTCGAACAAACTCGCAACCCTAGTAGGATGAAAAGAGTACATAAGAGTATACTAATTATTTCGTTCTGCTACTTTCATTTAATTTTTCGGTCATTTGTTAGTCGAGTGAAAGATCATCATTGGATCGGATCACTAATTAGTGAACTGATGTTAGATTTTGGCACTCGGCATCATTCATTTTTCACTATTGATTAATTTCGTGTGATCTGATATCTGCTTTACCAAACAAGTTGTTACCTATGCTTTTTAATAGCTTGCGTATTTCAACCTTTATTGTATCAAGGTATGCAATAGAGCATATTTTATCTATGTTTGTTTAAGTACGAAACAATTATAAATGTGACCTTACCGTTATCTGAGAGTGAGGTACCAGATAATGGTAAGGTCACATTTATAATTGTCTCGGTATAGAAACACGGATCATTTGGCTAGCAAACACGATAATTTAATAATAATAAAGTTTATTAACCAAAGAGTAACAAATTCGGTGAGCCACAAACTATAAAGCGTCTGAGGAGCTTCTATCCAGGGCTTAAAACCAGTTAGTTTTTATTTCCGAAGATATATATTTTTTTTATACAATTGATATTAGCTTCAAAGATTGCTTCATCACATTAAGTTCAGCATTGATTTTGTAACAGTAAAAACGAGTGTGCTTTAGACCACACAACTGAAGTAAAACCGAAATCACCGTCCGCGTAACGCTAGCAAAAGAAGTTTTACTTCAAATCTCCCTCTCAAGTTCCGTTCGCCTCGCCCGATCATACATTTCGAAACGCTCTCGGCACGCATTCACCAGCTTACTCCCCAAGTCAAGCTTGCGTAAAGAAGTTTTATTTCAATATTAAATAATTCATGAAATATGGTCGAAAACCTTTATAATAACGGTAAAGTTATTACATAGAAAATTAATCGGTTTCCGAGACCTGCTTCTATTTACGTCTCTTCGATAACATCTGTATCAAAGGTCGGATGATTTCTTATTTTAATTAGAAATCTCTATGTTATCTCGTCTAGATACCAAAACATAAAAATAGGTTTACAAGGTAGGTACTTCATAAGTCTTATTTGAAAGTGACGGAAGTGTGTAGACAGGAAGTGACAGCTTGAGCATGGAATTTGAAAGTACTTTATAATAACATGGAAGTAGTGTACTCATACGACACCCACGGGAAGAAATGGGATGATGCTATTCTTTACGTCCGGCACCACACGGCTTACTAGAGAATGGGCAGCAGCTTTCTCTAAGCATTTTAACACCATACTGCGATCGCCAACCCGCCTGCCAAGCGTGGCGATGCTGGCAACACCCCCCCTTCCCCCTTTTGGGGGAGGCCTATGTCCAGCAGTGGACGTTTTTCGGCTGGAATGATGATGATGATGAGTGTACTCATGGAATTAGTAAGTACAGTCGGGGCTCTGTATAACCCGACTCCTTTTTCCCTCTTCTTTGTAAGAGGGGTCAAGTAATGCAGAGAACTGGCCGTACTTTATAGATTGTAAATAAAGGCGGTCGAATTTCGACCAGTGGGCGGCCACTACATAGTAATGATTAATAATTCGAATAAATATTTCAGTATTTAGCTTTTTCGCTGCTCAGTTGCTTATTACCAAGGTGAGAATATGGCAGATGTTACACATCATTATGCGACTTCTGTATGGCTCGCTCGTTTTTTTTTTAAATTGAGTAATATTCGCTACACTTCACACGTTAACTGTCCGCAAAGTAGACGCAATTATTAAGACGCTGACAACAGCTAAACCGCGGTCTCTTTCAGACTGCATACAAAAGAAAGAGAAACGCAGTGACACAACGCTTGTAATTTATTGCAAAATATCAAGCAATTATCTATTTACTCTAAAATTTGTTGAGTAATCGAAAATAAAAAACAACCAAGTTCTGCATACAAATATGACGTTTTTGTTATTAATTACATACCAATCGTACCTTGATATTTAATACAGATATTTTGGATTGAAACTCAAAGTACAGGGTTAGTTTACCGTTAATTTGTATCGACATTTTGTTTGTAAACGTGTTTTGGTAACAATCAAGTTTTGAGAAATATGTTCAAGAATAACATATATTTTTTCCGCTACCACGAACTATAGATTTGGCAATTTTCGCCAATCAAAACAATCATCGTGCAATTACTTATATGTATATCACTGGATAAAGTGTTAATACTTCAAAAGCATATTGGACTTTTCTAGTAGTATAAATATGATCTTATGGTAAGGGCGTAGCGCCTACAAAAGCATAGATCTACGGCGTACGCCTAGCTTTTAATAGTTTTAATTGTAGCATTGATACTTATTTTATTCTTTGTTATCACTGGACAGTCGAAAGTGTTAAGACTTCAAAAGCACATTGGACTTTTCTAGTAGTATAAATATGATCTTATGGTAAGGGCGTAGCGACTTCGAAAGCATAGATCTACGGCGTACGCCTAGCTTTTAATAAAGTTTTAATTGTAGCATTGATACTTATTTTATTTTTTGTAAGTGTGTGTATGTATGTTCGGCTAATCTAGGTAACAGTCGACATAACATTTCTGTTTTTATTTATATGATGCCGCTGTTAGAATTAAGTCATAGTCCATAAGGCGGCCATATTGGAAATTGTTAAGATTTTATAACACGCATGCGCGTTAGAAAGCCAATGTTACAAGCTACTTGTTGATCTGGTTTTCATTCACGACGCACGAAACCGCGCATTCTACGCAGTTAGGGTGTCCTGGGCTTTGTTGTAAAGCTCTCGAAATGCTTAAGTTTTGATTACCATATTTTTCTCAGATTGAGACCCATTAAGCATGCACGCTTTAAGTTACTAAGTCATACATTTTTTTTCTAAAACATCTTATGGAAAGTTCCATATGGTTCTTTATATCTGGTTCTACAATCTTCAAGATTTTTGAAAATCAAATAAAAAACACAACGACACTGATGACACATATAGAGAACCCAGGCAGACTTAATATTCAATAATATCCCTAAAACATGGATGGTCAAAAAAATGTGGGCTTTGAAATATAAATGCAAGCTCTATCAATTTACCAGATTCATTAAATTCAATCGTATCGGATCTTTAAATAGGTTCTATTGATGCGTCCTTGTCACACACTTTAATACCTAACACGTAATCTGGCATAAGGAGGTGCATAAATCGTGCGAAGAAATCAACGCGCGTAACTTCTGCTTATCAATCATATTCCTGTATTCACTATAAACACTCTTCATTTCCAGCTATTTTTCTAAAGCTACTGAATCAAAAAGTTCTATTCTAGGCGAGATATCTCGCCATTGCAGCAGCTCTCTTGTCAAAATTAACTGAACACGTCGTAGGTACTTCAAGACAAACACTACCACCTACCTTGCCTTGCTGTTCAACCTTCTAGAAACCTTGGCCACCACGTATATTCTCCAGCACAGTTGCAATTCATAGATATTAATGTTTTATAGTGACAATATTTAGGAAATACGTTTGGAAATTGAGCGATCAATACAGGGGAGGGGGTGAAATGCGCGAAGGCTTGTGCCCACGCCCGCCCCCGCGCCGCGCACCTCCCCCGCGCCCTCTGAGAGCTCGAAACTCGACACCTCTGACCATGAAACTACAGGCTACGACGTCAAATGCTGAATTCTACGAAAAATCCTTAGATATTCATCCAATTTAATAGATATACCCTTCAACATCAGGGTCTAGGTCCTTAAACAGGCCCAAAGGCCTGAACATTAAACATCCATGGAATACGCAAATGATGTATTTCTAGAACTGTTTAATTAACATCACAGTCAAGAAATCCAGCCCAATTGAATATATCGAGCATATATAGGTACGTCTTATATCTAAAGTAAATATAAAATTTAAAAATTCTGGGTACCTACCTTAAAACGTATAAGGATGTGACATATCCTGAAAGTGGACGCACCGTCGTCACTAGGAATATCACAACACCAAGGACCAGCACAATCACAACACGGTAACCAGAACCACTAAATTGTTTTTATTTCTAGATTTTCCTTTTAATACGCGGAGCTCCCTCCAGATGTGCTCTCGACGCGCGACTGGGATAGGTGATCTGGAGCCTCGTCCCCCGTTCCCTCGGCCCGCGCTGGCGCCCCGCGCAGTCTGCGCTTCGTCGATGAATGGAACCCGCCGCCCCTTGCTACCTTGCCTACATAAAATCTCTTCTTCAATGCTCCCCTACATTTGTATTGTATCGCCTACTGTGAATAAAGCTCTATGAAAATAAAGTGCTTATAAATATAGCTGGTAATTTCATCACCGGCAAAGTTTTTCTGCTAACCCGTTTTGGGCTTTTATCTTGGCTCAATTTAGCAAGGTTAAATGCAAACAAAAAGTATTGCTCAAATCCTTTAAATATTTTTCTCAAAAACATTGCTCATAGTCCGAATATGGGAGATCAGTAACACCTTGTTGTCAACACTGTTGACGATCGAGAAAAATAAGAGTAATAAAGAAAAAATAAAAAGTAAAGTAAAAACCTAATTTCTAATACGTTACAGCTACTTAGGTACATACATATTGAATTTTATGTAATTGAAAGAGATACCCTTTAAAAAACATCCAATCAATATTAATGCCAGATAATTTTCAAAATCAACAAAGAATCCCCATGTTTTAATGGCATGAAAATCGCGAAAGCTATACGTAGTCAAACACGATTTTCATACCTCATGTGAAGTAGCAAGTAGTGCTATTACAATAATTCTACCTGAGAATAGCCTGAAAATAATCATTGATTTTTTTTTTTGTGAAACTCTTTAGACAGAAACTCATAGTGCTTTTTTAATTAATGAAAAATCAAATTCACAGAGAAAAATCAATAAGTTTCATAATAGTATCAGATTGGATTGCTATTCAAGCTCTCGATCGATATTACTGAAATAGCGCTCTACACGAGATTGCATCGAATAGCGAAAATGATATACGATATGTTTGGCTTCCATTCAGCAGTTCAGCTAAACAGGAATGCCTGTTTAGCTATAATCTTATTTTCAATTAATTAGGTGCATTATCTAAAAGTTTGCTTAATAGGTGCGTTCATCAAGGATCAAGGTTTGGGGACCCACTTCAAAAATTGGAAGAGGTTTCAATTCGATCCGATGTTTTCAGTTTTGTAATATGTATTTTTTCAGAAACCGAAAATTTTCAGAAAAATAACAATAACAAAAACTTACCATAGTTCTTAAAATTATGTTATCCAATTATTTGTTTAACTTTGACTATGACTTTGACTTTTTCAACTTGGCTAAGTATTCTGAAAAATATTAAGATAAGTCTTTTTCACACCACTTATAATTCCAACCTCCCGCCAATGTTATGTGACCTGTCAAAATCTTACCTTTTTTTTTTGAATATTATTTCAGCCAGTTCATGTTTTTTTTTTTCATAACAAGGTTTTAATATTTATTTTAAATGCATTGTTATATCTACTTCTTACCCTAGGCATGTATTAAATTCCTGCTGTTTTACATTAGTATGACCTCTATACACAAACTGAAAACTTACACAAATCTAACTTTGCTTCTAAAGTCGTTTCCTATCATTCTAATAACCGTAGTGGCATCCACACACGGCTTTTAAAAGCTCGACGTTAGATGGCGACAGGACCCCAAAAACCTAGGCCTGGAGCCTTCGCAAGTTGTAATGCGAAAAACAGGGAGATGGCGTCCCGGTCGAACCGTCTCGGGACGGCCAGCTCCGTCATACAACACGGCTAGTAGTTCAGACCTACAGTGACTCATAACATGCAGGGCTGGGTGCCTAAAATGGACGCTTTGGCAGAATCATAATATGATCTGCGTACAATTCATATCCCGCAATTCATCTGTTTGACAGTTTTGTATGGAGTTTCGTAAAATGGTCCGCAAATTATGAATTGCTTTATTGAAGTCTAATGTCAATTAGCAGCTGTCAAACAGATGAATTGCGGGATGTATGAATTGTACGCAGATCATATTATGATTCTGCCAAAGCGTCCATTTTAGGCACCCAGCCCGCACGAAATGAAGTTCGCGTTATCGCGACAGTGTAGCCGTAGCATATAAAGAGTCGTGTTTTAAATACAGAGACGTCAAGTATAAGTTTTTGGAGCTCTCATAGAGTTACGATAACTTCTATAAAGTTATACTAGATGGCCTTGTATTAAAAACGCGTTGTATTAAAAATTCACACTTTAAGACTCAGATATATGCCAGTGACCTTGAGTGGTTAGCGTGCGTGTTCTGTACTGAACTCACGCAACGCGTCGTACGTTCAGCCAGTAATAGGACTCGCCCATCAAGGAGCGCTGTCCCCAATTTGACGCATTCCCTTAAATGCATACAGTTGACAAATGGCAACAATTTATTTTTTGCCAGCAACAAAATAATTTGACAGCTGTCCGTGGTTGAACGCAACGTAATACGCGAATATAGATTATAGACTATCAGAAAAATAAAAACTATAACGAAATTTGCGGGTAATTTTGCTGTCATACGTCATTACAAACTAGTAAGTGTAAAAGTTCTATAGTGGCGAGTACGATTGATTTGATTTACGATTTCACATCAAATTCTTCAAAGTTTGAAAAATAGTAATCGAGTAGAAAATGAGGTAAGTTTTTGATGTTTCATATATTTTACCTCTGATTTTTTTGTAATTTTATGTAAAGTTAGTTTTTAATATGTTGCCAAATGTCTACATTATGCGTTTGCTGTCTATAAATTCTACGAATTTATATGGCTGTGGGCCGGCTTGACGTTATTTTTTGCTTTTGCTTTTTAGCTTTTACACCCCACCATTTCATCTCCACCACACCTCAATTCCTTTGCTGCACTACCTTGATAGTCAGGGCATTTATGCTCTGGATACCATCCAAAGGAATCGTCTCGGCAAGAATTGTAAGCTGCCAACACAGCAGACATTCATAAAAGATTCTGTACCTCGAGGGTCTTATGAGGAGCAAGTGGCTGATTATGAACGTGTAGACATATCTGTATTAGCATCTACATACGTTGGAGCAGAACAGGCCGAGACAGTCGATAGGTACAACAAGAAACAGAAAAAAGTAATATCTATACCCTGCCCAAAAATTATCAAGGACGCCCAAGCTAAAGCTAACCATAAGGTCAACGCCCCACGGGGGGCGTTGACCTTATGGATAGCTTTTTGGGAAGGTACAGGATAAAAAGCTAATAATGGAAATCAAACCAAAAAAATAACATTAGGCGACTTTAGAGCAGAGTTGGCAGAGGCTTTATTTAACTATAAAAAAGTGTTGAAAAGAGAGGAAGACCATCTAGCAGCAATATTGAAAGACCTCGTCGTAAACCACTCAACCCTTTTTTTTGGGTGAGAAATTAGCAAATAACTTCTCCCGCTCTGGGCGGAGCGGGAGGGCGTCTCACACTTTTACTGACTAAAACCCACCGTGTTCCTTCAATTGCCTGTGTGCCAGGGTCACGATATCCCTTTCGGACAGGCTCGTAACCCTGGGAACCACTCAACCCTGTGCCAGTAAAAGATGTAAGACGGATGGTGTCGACCACAACGAAAGAAGATGCGAAAAGAAACTCTTTGCCATACCAAAGAAAGAAATCGTTTTGCTGCATTCCACTCTTAGATTCATTAATACTACTCGTTTAGACGTGATCTTCAGTATTAAATCATTAAAGGTGGGTTATCGTCACCTTAAGAGCTTGCTATAAGTTGCATGCTTTTTCCTTACGTGATGATTTCTACCGGTCAACTCCTACCGCAAGCCGCGTTAAAGAACTTAGTTCCAAAAGCCATGGCTTACATGGTAAATGAATCCTAGATATACAGGGTTAAATTAAATTAGCTAGCGAAACTCCGCAGACGTGATTGGTATCGATATCTAAACATGATCAAACAAAAAGAAATGAATTTGAGAAGTTTTTTTTGGGGTCTTCAACCGCAGTTAGTGTAGTCACATGAAACATAAGTTTTTTCTTGTGTAACTTCACAGACGCGATTGGTACCAATATTTAAACATGATAAAACGAAAGAAAACAGATTTAATCAACTCATACTTCAAGTAATAAAACACAGGCAGCGGTACGTTGACCCCAAAAAAAAATCGTCGAATCTTTTCTATTTTATTTTGACGTGTTTAGATATCGATACCCATCACGTCTGTGGAGTTTCGCTAGCTAATTTAATTTGACCCTGTAGATAGATGCTTTATGTCGGTACTTCGAAAAGGATCTATTTTTTTGAAACTTTTGTTACCGTGTGGAGTTATTTAAATAGAGAAGCCATCATTTTACAAGTTTTGAAAAAATTATTTGTTGGAAATTTTCAATCAGATAGATGATCTGTGGCTATTTTCTGGTCTGCAAATTGGATGTGTGATTGGTGCGGTTATTGTGCTTTGCTTTCATTTGTATTTCAGTGTTTTATATTCATGGTTCGTTTGTTTCGTTCAAGGTTGAACAGAGGTTTCTAGAAAATCTTGTGGAAGGATTTGAAATTTAGGAAAGGTTAGGGTTAGGTATTGTGAAATAAAATAAATATTTTTAATAAATTTTATTTTACAACATTATCTTAAATAAGCTATAACTTGCTATCTCCTTCTAATATAAACATCAATGTTACTACTATATAATTTACCACGTTCATTCTATAATTAATGTATGTACAACGATCTCGAAATTGGCTATTTTACATTTATTAACCTAATAGAAAAGAATTGAAGATAGGAAGTGACGTCGTTAATGCGATATTATGACTTACCTAAATTGACATCACAAACGTCAAATTTTCATCGTTTTTAGGGTTCCGTACCCAAAGGGTAAAACGGGACTAATATACTACTAAGGCTCCGCCATCTTTCTGTCTGTCTGACTTTCTGTCTGTCACCAGGTTGTATCTCATGAACCGTGATACTTAGACAGTTGAAATTTTCAGAGATGATGTATTTCTGTTGCCGCTATAACAACAAATACAAAAAAAACAGAATAAAATAAATATTTATGGGGGCTTCCATACAACAAACGTGATTTTTTTGCTCGATTTTGATAACGGCAATAGGTAGACGGTTGAAATATTCACAGAATCTTTAGTTATATATTCACTTTAAAAATAAATAATTAAATTAAATTAAAACTTATATTTAAGGGGGCTCCCATACAACAAACGTGATTTTTTGCCGTTTTTATAAATAATGGTACGGAACCCTTCGTGCGCGAGTCCGACTCGCACTTGGCCGGTTTTTTAGAAACCGTGTTGGCACTGGTATTTATTAAATAGATTTTTGTTGTTTTATTCTTGTCTCGTAAGCAAAGTTAAAACAATTAAATTAAGACATTCGGTATTTGTTTTTCTTATAGACATAAAATATTGGCAGTTTCATTATAATAAAATGCGTTATTCTATTTATCTACTTACATTCAAAACTACTATTTTATTATTCTCAAATCACTGCACATCAACATTCGTACATGATTTTAAAACAAAAGAGAAACTATTAAAGCGAACATAAGTTCCGCAAAACCGACACTGCCCTGGCAAAGCTGAGTTTGCCAAGATCTCTAAGTAGTTTAAGCTACATATTTGCCCTGACCTAGGCAGATATTTCTTTGGCAGATCTAGGTCTCACTGTAGGTCTTCTTCTTCCTAGCGTAGCGCGGCCTGTTGCCAGAGTCCATTTAGATACGACACTGAAACTACAGACGACAATGTCAAAATTTCACGTCCTTTTAACTCAAACTAAAATCTGTTCTAGTTGTTTGATGTCACAATATCATTAAAAAAATATTGACCTCAATAACATTACCAGTCATTCACTTAAAACAATTAGTTTTCTCACAAGTTTACGTAAAATTAATAATTTCATATCGCATAAATTCGTTAGATTAATTATTACGAGTAGGGTGACAATATCTTTTAAAGATAAAACACTAGTTTTTTTTTTTTAATCAATCGAAAATATAAAAGACCCAGTAGACGGCGTTGAAGAGTAGGAAACAGACAGGAAAGATGACTCGCGAGTACGTGTCTATGACATTGACATCACGGATCTTGGGCATGGACGCCTTGATGACGGTGGCGCCGCGCCGAAGAGCGTGCATCATTTTAGGCTTCCCTGTTGATCCGTCTGCAAGGAAACACTGAATTTAGATAGACGGATAGAATAATATTTATTATGTACACCACATAAATTACAAACATAAATCTACAAATTTTACATAGGGTGACACAATGGGTGGTCTTATCGCTAAAAGCTAATTTTACTATGCTAACCAACTATTTCTATGTATGGTGTTTTTCAACATAGACTATGTATTTTATAACTAAAATGTTAATAGGTAGTCATCTGCTTTTCTATGACATTGATATGCAAAATGATTACTATAAAAAAAACCTGGAATGCCCATTTAAAGCACACATAATCGGCATACATTTTTGCCGTATAACCGCTATGTCAGATCTCCTGTTCTTAAATAAACTATTGTCAGATCGCTCGCGCCAGTTCAATGCACAGTAATTTTGCATGACAGTTGTACAGGAAATCTTCATTTCAAACAATCAACAATTTGTTACGAGAGATTACATTCAAGGTTGGCGACGGATATGATCTAGGGTTCCTAGAATGTGATCACGTTATCTATCACGGTCACGTTTATGCACGTGAGAAGGAAAACTATTACCTTATATAGCATATTGACCTTTCCAAAATGCTGTCTTGTCTAGAATAGTGTTAAGTACCTTGATATACAGTAGGTACTTATAGACTTTCGGGAACCATCTTACTCCGAATGGGTATAGCTCGCCACTCTTGACTGATAACGTGGCCAGTGCAAGGTGTAATTACGGTGCTTTTTTATGAAAGAAGTCGAAATCTTGCTTATATTTATAGAAGTAGCTAGTAAGCAGAGGGGCAATTCCCGTAATTTTAAGAACGTTCGCATTCTAATCTCAGTGTGAATCTGTCAAAAAATCCTCTAATTTCCCTACATTTTTGACAAGTATTTGACATTGATTGTCGTTGAGATGAGATTGCAACTTGAATTTGAACGTTTTGTAAGTACGAGAATTGGCCTTCTGGTATCTATTTCTGTGTATCGTATTAGTTCCTCTAATTGCCGCGGGACTTCTTTAATAAAAAAGACAATTTTTAATTACTAATTTGCACATCTACCAGAGAAAAATAAGTACCTAAGTTATAAATTCGTTGACAATACTAACTTCTGGAGTTCCTAGAATGTGGCCTCGTTCTGTATCGCAGCTGGGTGTGATCGCGTTGTAGACGTAGGGACGGCGGGGCTCCGGTGGCGGCCGGCAGTGGCTTGGACCGCAGCCCTAGGAGTGGAGACACGCGCCCTGTGCTAGTTGCGCATTCTCGAAGTGCTATTATCTCCTCAGGGGATCGCGGACCTGTAGAATAGTTTTCGTTTATTAAAAAGCTAGCTTTACAACGGATAATGGGCTCATTTTAGATCCTGTTGCAATTACTGGATCATAAAAAGAGTAGATTTTAAATTAGTATTGGCCCATCTGAGGGGCTACTTCAATTTCCCGTATGCCTCACAATACCCTTGTGTATATTTGGGAAATACGAACACTGTCTCATTATTATTTATTGTAGTTTTTAGCACCATTTTGGGTCGCTCGCCTAAGGGCGCATTTCACCAATGACACTAATGCGATCATCATAATTAAACCGCGTTCAAGAGCTGTCAGCATCAATATTCCACAACAATGATGACACTGACAGCTCTAGAACTCGGTTTAGTTAAGATGATCGCGTTCAGTTTTTATTGATACAATTTGTCCTGAGAGTATCTTGTCACTTGACAGGTGGATTTTAAATTCAGTCGTTGTTTATTGTTACTACAGCCTTAGAATAATAACAACTACACCACCGTCTTTAATGCTACGGCTATATTGTCGCGATAACGCAACTAAACTTCGCACGCTCTGTTGTACCTACAGCGACACGTCGACCGGTGTGTGAGACAGAGCGCGCGAATTAGAGTTCGCGTTATCGGGACAATGTAGCCGTAGGGTAACAGACTTTTGCGTCTTACCTGAACATTTCAATTCCTTCTCAACACTGGCGCTAGTGGACAGCTGATCTCTGTTCTTTAATTTGGCTCGTTTTCTTGCGCGTGCGCCCCAGTACGTGTAGTTGACAGCTGCGTACTCGAGTAGTGCCGCAAATACGAACACGAAGCACATGACTAAGTAGATGTCGATGGCTTTGACGTAGGAGATTCGCGGTAGACTGCTGCGCACGCCCGTGCTTATCGTGGTCATTGTGAGTACCGTCGTGATTCCTGGACAGTTTGAAAGCATAAAACATTTAAATTACAAAAAAAGAGTTGCCGTTTTATTTATTCCATAGTTGCCAACTGTCAAAAATATGTGTCTATATACACATACTACAAATATAAATACATATAATACAAAGATACAATATAAAAAGGCATTTCATAATTTTGTTACTAATAATAATAATCTCACCAGATTTTTTTCTATTCGAAATCAGATACGAAAATATAAAAATACCATACCTAACGCCACTCTAGCAGACGTTGCTTCATGATTAATCCAAAACGAGACCCAGGACAGCATTACAATAAGTATACTGGGCAGGTAGGTCTGGAACACGAAGTAGCCGATATTCCTGCGCAGTTTGAAACTGAGCGACAACCGCTGGTAGACGCCGGTTGCCAACTTCTCCTGGAATGTCCCAACTTTAGCGGTTACGTGGTTACCTTAATGCAAGTTTCGCATTGTTCGGGGATGCGTTAGTATCTCAATACTAACGGTAACATTTGGTTCGCTGAATTGTTTTTATTTAATCTTACTTTCAACAAAATATTGATGGGGATCTTTGAAATATTTTTGTCCCATATAGTTGGATCTTCATACATATGTATGTTGGTATTGTTTCTGGAGTGGATTTGCTTTTTCATAATTCTCAAAGAAATCAGTAAGAGAATTTTTTTTAAATGATCCTGATTCGCAAGTCCTCAACCTGTGACTGAAGTGCCCTTCACAACTGATTTAGATGTCGGCGGATCAAACACAGAATAATATTATCAAGTTCTAGGTACTTCAAGATTCGTATCGATTTGTATTTGAAACGTCAAGTTCTACTTAAAAATTTATACTTTTGCACCTTTGGGTAATATGTTTTTCTTACCTTTCTATCATTAGTTTCGTGTCCAAGTATAGTGAACTGAGGCAACTCAGCGTCCTCTACGCCTCTGACTGGCGTTTCTTTCCAGTACATCACCACATCTGACACCGTGTATCCATCTGCATGGAGAAGTATATGTTAGCATGCTGCACCGGATTGGTCTGTCTTACGGCAACTTATCACACCTGTCAGCAACTCACTCATACTTCGTATAGTTCTTAAAGTGAGTGTAAGAATCCGTGTTAATAACTTTAAAATGTCATTAGGATGCCAACCGAAGCATTCAACGTGTATCTTAAGTAGGGTATGTAGGTACTCTGTGGTTGCAGCAACCACGATGCAGTTAGTCTACATTGGAAGTTGCTGAGTAATGCTGACAAGTGTGATCAGGCCCAAACAGACCATTCAAATTGATTGTTACCTTATCCATAGTAGCTGTTTTTGTAATTGCCAATGGAATCATTCAATAATTTTGCCAAAGTATATTAGTTTTAAAATGTATTGCATCGCCAGGGAGTAGGATTTCAATGAACAAGGAGAATTCAGCTGTGGTTTGCTGTTATATGTATGTTTCACCACAAAATGTCTAATGAAAATTGGCTAAAGACTGTACAAAGCTTGAGCATGTATCTATGGACAAAGACGAAGGAGGTATGACGAATGTCTGCGGAAAGACACGAATGTGGGACGAAGATGTTCGGGTCGAGCACGAAGCAGCAAGCTCAGCCTGGTGATGTATTACAAGTGTATGAGTCACACAGCTTTCAATCTCGACGGTGCAGTTCTGGCTGTCCAGCGGGTAGTAGTGCAGGTCCATCATGCAGGCAAGCGTGGCGGTGAACCGCATGCCGTACGTGATGCTGCCGTCGCCGCCGAGGCGCACCAGCTTATTGCGTTCCGTCACGTCGTGCAGGAAACTGCGGACGTTTATTTATTTATTAACTTTAATGAAAACGGTTCAAAACCAATTACAAAAATTAAAGGCACACGCTCATGCAAGAGAAAATAGAAATGAATGAAGATAAATAAATTTCCGAAATAATAAAATGAACAACAGTTTCATGAATCCCTTGCACAGTACCTACTTCTGACATGCCAATATAATATTCGTCCATTCATCCGCAAACAGATCGTTTGTTGGATTAGAATCCAAGAGATCATTCAGTTCGGCCAAATTGCGAGGTACTGGGGACTTAGGTTGCGCAACGGTGCGACATGGAGGCACAGCAAACAGCCTGTGCATTCTCCCACGGCAGTAGATGAGCGTGGCATAAGTTTTTATGAGTCACATAATATGACAAGTATATTATGACCTAGTGAAGGTCGGTAAGAGTTGTTAAATCAGGAGGGTCTATGTTGAGAAGTGGTCATCTTCGTTTTATATGAGTCATTTAGGAGCGTGTCCATATTAATTGTAAATGCGATTTAAACCACCAGTCTGCAATCTCAGCGATTTACTTCGCAGAGAGTAAATACTACTCTTTTGAGCTTTTAGTGTTCTGGTCCACTTTACCATTCACCATATTTTGGAATTATGTTCCAGTTTGGTATAAACTCTTGTTGGTTCCGAGTCGATTAGGTCAAGGCAGCTGCGATCAACGTGGATGACGTTCGGAAAAGTCTTGACCTAGTACTAGAAACAGTGACTGTATAATATTATGCCGATATTTCAACGATTAATGAAGGTTTTTAGGTGAACACAGGCTGCATTATAAAAGTATGAGTAGAGTTAAGAATGTGTCAAACCCAAGATGGTAGCTCAGAGGGTTTTTGAGCAATATATAATAATATGCAGGGTCAAAACTTGATAGCTTAGTAGGTGGTATGACGAGAGAACACTGAAAATATATTTGAAAAGTTTCAGATAGGAATCCCGTGGTGCGTGGTCGGCGTGGACATTTATCTATAGATATATCGAGTGCATAGATTCGTAGTTACAATAAAACCTTGAATAGAAAAGTGTTACCAGGCGGGCAGGCAGTTTAATTTTTTAATTGTGGTTTTTCATCTTTGCCAGCTTTATCAAACAATTGACGGGCTCCTCTGATTATTTTTTTTAATATTCAAGCTCCTTGGATATCCCATAAGATGAGCATGTTTTTCAAATAATTTGTTTGCTTAGTGACATAGTAAAATTTTGAAATAATCAACTCTGTTTATTCTGTACTCTGACGATGTTCTAATTGTATCACTTAACTTTTAATCATTACTATCAAGTGTTGGATATTTTCACATTTCGGAATACCGAAAAATCTTCACAAAAGGGTCAGCTTTAAATTCAAATAGTAACCAAAGCTATTTGATTCGTTGGTTTAGAAACAAATACAAAATTATGACCGCTTTTGGGTACTTTCCTAAGTCAATGTTATATTTGCCAAAAGGCTCCATCAATCCGTCTGATAAATGTATGTATTCACATATAATATATTACACTATTGCATCGAATAACTTTTATTCGCCCTAAATATCCTTTTAAAAATTGTCAAAATCTGAGTTTCCAAACTCGTCAAATTTAGGGAAAGCTCACAATTTCTTCATCAGATTTGCCTATCCTAGTATTCCTAGTCCTAGTGGCTTAAGCTGCACACACTCATGCCAAAATGAAAGGCTCTGAAGATCACGTTATTTTTGGTCCATTTTCGAATTCTGTTTTTTTTTCGAAATCTGAAATTTTTCAAATAATTATATTTCCGCACCGCACCTACCCAGCTATCAACTTTTCGCACTGCATATGCTTGTTCAAAAACCCTCTGGGCTCCCCTACCAAGAGGGTCGAGGGCTAGCGAAAACCATTCAAACGTAACATATATTATATCGAAACACAGATATCTGATTTTATCTACACGTGTGTTGATAAAACATAAAATTTTGGGTTCTTACCTATTCTTATCATTAGCGAAAAACGTATCGGGCACCCAAATCTTATCGGCGAAATCTCCTGACAGCGTCAAGACTTCGTCCGGAAGACCGAAGGCCAGCCTTTCATCCTTCCAGTATTGATTCAGATAAAGGGTTATTGTGTAATCCTGTAAGTGTTAGGGAATCCCTTTTAGATTAGGTATATTACAACCCTTACTTGGCATACCAATTGTATAATAACGACCACACAAATATCTCCATGCCGCAAAATACAAAAAGATTTTTTTTGTGAAATACAGAATCTATTTTGATTCCAAGTAGAACTCTAAATTGTTCATAATACTTTACGACCGCTGATTTAAATCGGTCGCTAAATTGCTAAAGATATTCGTGTGATCGAAATGAGGTTATGATAGATGAGTTCTATATGAAAAGGCATCTGAGGTCTTGCACATTACACAACTTCAGTTATCCGTCCTACAGGATGGAAGCGAAGAACTGAAGTGTGAACACATGAGGTACCTAAGATTTAGCACATGAGCTGACATTCTTTTTGTCTAACCGTGATTATAAAATTTGAGACGTATGTTTAAGATAATGGTGAGTGGGCGGTGACCTCTGCGTTGGCAGGCGGCGAGTGGCGGTAGAAAGTAAAGGCGAGCATCGATTGGCTGAGGCAGCACTCCGCCCCTCGGTCACCGGCGACCCACAATGTGTGTCAAGTGACCGCGGCCTTGCTCCCTTTCCGCAGCTATTAAAAGCTTAATGAATTACGATGGACGACCTCCTCGAGAGACACAAGTCCTTGATACGACCCAAAAAACATCCTCAGCAAATCTGAAGAAGTGCAGACAAGGTCGTCGTATGGTGAGGTGAACGTCTGCCGCAATCAATCCTCGAGTGGATAGCGTTATCAATCAATCTAGTGATGTCGGATTACATAAGTCAAATCGCGAATACTCGTATAGTCATTTGTTTGGTGATATGATAGATTTAATGTATGTGTAAACAGGATATGAATAAACAAAGAATCATTCAATGACGTGATAGGAAACAATATTGGTTTTAAAATATGGCCTTACATTTTAGCTGTTCGATCCAAAATCCTCAGAGTTTAACTTACCATATTCACTTCTGATATTGCGTCAAAACTAGCAATAGTTAGATCCATGCCAACATACAGTGGGTCTCCTGAAAAGCAATAATATTTATGCAACGAACCAACACACTGATGCGGCGCGAACCGCTGACAAATCAAGCCGCCTCGTCTTTACCGAGCAAATTCAATATTATATGAAATATTTTGGTCCAGTACTCTTAATATCTTGCAGTCGCAGAGAGCACGTCTCCTTATAACATATGCATTATACACACTATGTATATTATTAACTGCACGTTCCAAATTGCATGACGGTTCCTATGCTCGTAGATAGGTCATGTGCAAATATGATCACGTGATCTCTATTATAGGAGGTCCCCTTGTGATCTTGCACACGAGTTCACACGACTCAATCATTATGATATGATTATAAAATAAACTCGAATATTTCTCTACTAGTTTCTTAGAATAGAATAGAATATATTTTTATTTTTGCATTTATAAAATAAAACTGGTCTAAATTAGGAAAAAAATTTTTTTTTTTAAAAGACGACGACGACGCTTTACGCTTCACTTTTCCGCCAAGAACCCCCGAAAAAAGTGTTTCTGCAGGATACCCACAGATAACTCATAACTTTGACCATAACCTTGGATGTGCAATCATAATAATAAAATAAAAAGAATAATCTAACATGGATAAACATAGAACTCTATTATGTACTAATTGGGTAATGTAAAGTGCACAGAACAGAAAAAATTCTTGAACATTGAATCAAACGTACTTCATTGACAAGCTATGTAAGTATTCTTACCACCGAAATTAGGCCGCAGTCGTATGTCGTATCCGTCAAGAATCCGCGTGACAGTATGCGTTACGTTCTCCAGCCGGTCAATTGTGGTGCGCTCGTTTCTGACACAAGACAAGCAACAGATGTTAATTACAATGCATGATTCATCATTTCAGTCGAAAGGCGTCCACTGCTGCACATAGGCCTCCCCCAAAGGGGGGTTTGCCACAATCGCCACACTTGGAAGGCGGGTTGCCGATTGCAGTATGGTGTTAAAATGCACAGAGACCGCTGCTGCCCATTCTCTAGTAAGTCCCTTAGTCGCCTTTTACGACACCCACGGGAAGACATAGGATGATGCTATTCTTTACGTCCGGCACCACACGGTACAATTACAATGTACACAAACTTAATTATGAAGTGTTGATAGAAAGGGCACATGAAAACCTTTGGACGTTATTATGTCTGACCAACGAGTGGACTTAAAAAAAAGTGGCTGGAAGTCGAAAGTTTTCAAATTACGGTCATGAAAACACGAACGAAACGTTTACACAGTTTTGCGTTTGCAGTTAAATAATAATGTCAAAAATATTTTCGAACCCAAGAATATCAAATTTTAATCAGTGCTATCTTATTTTTCTCAAAGAGACCATTTTGCAGCATTCTCTAATGACTGAAGATTCACGGTCGTCCCTATCGATCACAACATAATGATCCGAAAATTCTCAAATTTCAAATACTTACTTCGACAATTTAAAGAGGTCAGGACAAAGTTATCATCGGTTAAACTTTGGCTAGGAAAGCGGTTCCGTCATTATATCGGCCCTCAGATCAAATAAAAAACCAATACAGTGAAGCATGCCAAAACTACACCTCGCTGTGTTCACATACGCACACACCCACACGTTTACAAACAAATTACACCTCACCGGTACCCTCACTTAGTGCACACATGTTTACGAAACTGCCTCACGTCACTGTTGACAGCGCTATTTCTAGGTTTTTATTTGGTCTGAATAACGGCCGTCATGAAAATTTGACCAGTATTTGACATTGCGGTATCAAAAAACGGTTTGTATTTGGACAACCGTTATTTTAATTTATTGAAGTGAAATTTTCTTTAAGCGCGTTGAGCACTTTTTGGGTGAACAAAAATCATGAAACTCGCGTCATCGTCACCAAACGCTTTCCATGAGCTATGTAGCTATACTGTTTTCACTTCTATCGGCAATCCCCAAAGACTGCCCCGCATGTTTTATTTTTTGGTAAAGTTGCCTGTGCTAGCTAACATAAGGCAAATAATTTAATTTAATGTTTCGTGTTGCGAAATGCAAATTTAAGGTTCCGTTTGGTGCCGGACGTAAATAATAGCACCATCCCTTTCTTCCCAGGGGTGTCGTAAAAGGCGACTAAGGGACTTACTAGAGAATGGGCAGCAGCGTTCTCTATGCATTTTTAAAACCATACTGCGATCGCCAACACGCCTGCCAAGCGTGGCGATTATGGCAAATTAATTATTATTATTCCCCCTTTTTGGGGGACGCCTATGTCCAGCAGTGGACGTCTTTCGGCTGAAATGATGATGATGATGAATGCAAATTATTTTACATTCTATTTGTAATGAAACACCCTTTTCATGACGTACATTTCTGTATTTAACCTCTTGAACACATACAAACTTGGTACACAGCAATATTTAACGAACTATTTGATTAGGTACTCAATATAATAATAAGTATTGGCTTTAGACATCTTGAAGACAACCTTTAGGTTCCGAGCTCCATGAGAATTAACCTAGCAACTAGGCGATACCCCAAAACGTCATGTTTTCATTCCGTTCCGTTATATAACACCCGTATTTTTTAAAATAATGTCAAATGAGATACTTTTAAACTTCATGACTACACTGATACAAAAATCATTTGAGGCAAATCACATACTTTCACACATTAAATACCATTTAGTATTTTAAAATCGACTACAGAATCTTATTATTATGAAAATCATGACATATTGTATAGAATCACGTTTTCTAACTTAACAGACAGCCGTGCTGCTGGGGAGTTTGTTGCGCCACTTCTTCCCGGCTAAAGCACTAGGATATGGTGAAGGGTGGGTTTTTTGGGGGACAGTCTTATGTAATTTTTGACGTTCGAAAAGTGCTGATTCTTCAGGCTTGTTTGAATAAATGACTATTGATTTAGACTTTTTTAATTTTGCGTAACCGTTCACCGCTTTCCTAGAAAACCAAAGCTCACACCGGCTCTATGCTGAATGCAGACACTCCAAAACATTGACATGAATATTATGAACTACTACTCTAGTTTTAAAATCGAATATTTTGCAGAAAGCAGACCCATTCAAGATCAAAGACGCGACATTTTACAAAAACAAGCATCACACCTATAATCCTCGAAGGCATGGACAGCTATGTAATACCTACATGCTCATGGATGGTATTTAGTCCCATGTAATAGAGGGGCCAAAATATTGCTATTTATTGGGAACAAACAAACTCCGGGATGGCTAGAAATTACAGGTTTTTTTTTAAACTAAAATACCCAATAGGTATCACTGCAGCCCGGGAATCAAACACTAGATAAATAAGGAAGGATTTTTTAAAAGATATAAAAGTCATTTTTAACCGACTTCACAAAAAGGAGGAGGTTCTCAGGTCGTCTGTATTTTTTTTTTTTATGTTCGTTACCTCATATCTCCGTTGTTTATGAACCGATTTGGAAAATTATTTTTTTAATTGAAAGTATATACTTCCAGATTGGTCCCATTTTTTTCAAAATCCAATTTAATTTCGGAAGTCGGTGGCAAAAAACGAAAATACAGAACCATTGACACGGACTTCCGAAATTAAATTAAATATAATATTAAATGGTGTACTACAGGTACACCTCTGCCCAACCCTTCGGGGAAACAAGGCGTGATGTAATGTTATGTGCTTCCGAAAATTAAAGTTATTTTTGACTTTTTAGTGTTATTTTTTGGAAGTAGGTTGTTTTTTTTTTGTAAAAAAAAATTTATATTCAATTATTACACGTAACTTTACAAGTTATTATGAAAATCACCTAACGCCTGTCGTAATAAGAACTATTTGAATCAGTTACTGATCAACCAACTTTTAAAAAGAAGGAGGTTATACCTATGTTCGTCTGTTTTATTTTGTGTACACCTATTTCTCTGTCAATTGTCGACCGATTTTGAAAATTATTTTTTCGTTTGAAAGAGTATGCTCTCGAGGAGGTCCCACTGTTACCAAATCAGAATCTGATGAGAGGATCCCATGAAAATCGAGGAAATTCCTTAAATTTTATAGGCACACCTATAGCGATTTAGGTATTTTTTGTAGTACCTACTCGTATTTTTTACTATTAGAAAGCACCATTTGGTGAAGTATGATGAAGAAGACAGAGATGGCCACCGGTATTTCTTAATAATAAGTATTTCACGGGTTGCGATTCGATTTTTTGGATGTATTAATTATGTTTAATTATGTTTTGAGTGCCATCACCGTATGCACATAAGACTTGAAAAAATATTTACGGTTTAAGAGATACACTGCTTTAAAAAACCACATTTTTGACCATTTTCAGAAATCGCCGCCTTAATTTTAATTTACAAGTACGTTTTTAAGCAACCATACGGGGTCTCATCATCTTCCAGATATTAACATTGCTAAAACATTTGCCTATCAGCATTAAATTACGGGTACTAAGGCAATCTAAATGAGATTTGTGAGCGGGATTTAAACTGAATTGGCATTTAGCGCAGGGGTCGGACGAACCCGGTATTAAATTAATTCTGTAGAAATACTTACTAAACTATTTTTATGTTAGTAGTACCATGAGAACTAGGGTATGATTGAGTTGCAAACGAATATAAATGATCACTGTTTTGTAGTGAAGTGTTTTTGTTAGCGAGTTTAACCTTTTCAATATCTTAGTATCAGTTAAATATTTACAGATTTGAATGACTAAAGAAAAAAACATAGTGTTAGTGCCTTAATTTAACCCCTGACCAATCCTGATCGTGATTGTGTGTCCCGATGAATCTACCTTTAAGCACGTATGCTCGAAAGACTCACAAAATTATGAACTAGTTGTTTTTAAAATTAAAGAAAAATTTGCAATCAAGCAAAGTAAATATGAGCGGCCGTGCACGGGAGATGCGGCCGACGGCTGCGGAATGCTTTTGTTCCAGCCATTTCCTAGTTTGTGGCTTTTCTATTATGATGTTAAATTAAAACATGTTTGTGGCGGCGTTTATGATAATAGTTCCACAATTTTCAGCTGCTTTTAATATCCGTAAGCTTAGATAGCGAATAATGAGACATCGTTTTTCGTTTTTAGTCTTTTTGATGATTCTATAATTAAGTTACAAAGTATTTATTGAGGCTATTTTCAAATAAATCTATGCTGACTGATATTTAAATCAACATTACCTATTTACATTACGAAACATACTTTTGAAACTTCATAAAAGTATGATTCGTCATGAAAACTAAGTTCAGTTTTCAAATAATACTCACTGTGCAACCGCAAACGGTAAAACTTGTAGCAACAGCAGAAAAAACGCGTGCGCGTGCAGACAGCGCGTCGTGCGGGGCGCGCTCATCGCGCGGCGGGGACGCGAGCACGCGAGACTCGCGCATCGCGCGCTCACCGCACTGGCCCGGCACGCGCCGCCCTCCCACTCACACACCGTACTACCCACATATTTCCCTTAAACTTAGCATTGAATAGAACAATGTTTTCTAAAGTAGCGAGGTATCGCGATCGCGATCTGCGATGTGTTCGTGTGGCGTGAGGCCGCGGCGGCAGCGGCGTACGGAGTGGCGTCGCGCGTGCGCTACCCGCCGCGACTACATACTCGCCATTGGCGCGAATTACTTCGTAACTTGGAGCTTTTTGCCACAAACTATTCTAACATGAAAGTACATAAAAATGTTCTTATAATTATCGCTTATTCTGTTTGCGATCTTCTTCTATTTACTGTCTCCCCTCAGCTTGTTGCCGCGAGCCCCTTTTCGACGCAATCGTCTTCATGTCGCTCGATCGTGACAGTCTTTGCTGTTTTCGACATGCGGGGTGAAACTTCCATATCCATCAATCAAATAACTATAAAAAGTTATAATTAATTATTTCTAACGGTTATCTGAGCAGAGAATAAACTTTTCATGGGCCTTTTTATTCTGATAAATTTGAAACGTCCTTATGGACTAATTTACGATGGTGCGGGTGTGAGGTTAGTTTGGAAGCAATTTGTAGCACTCTATCAACATGTTTTTTACGAATTATTATTTATATTAGGTACTTAATAATTATACATTTATCCCAAGTAGTGCTTGTCGTTTTGGGGGGGTTTTCTATAAATGACAAGTACAATGAAAAAACGAGAAACGGTCGAAAAAGCGGTGCTTAAGGGAGACCTGTTTTTTGGGTGGGTAATTATCAAATAACTTCTGCCGCTCTGGGCGGAGCGGGAGGGCGTGTCAGACTTTTACTTACTAAAACCCACCCGTTTTCCTCCATTTGCCTGTGTACCAGGGCCACGATATCCCTTTCGGAGATACCTTGGTAGGCATTGGCCCTAATGGTAAATTCGTGCTGTCATCTCTTTGTGGCGCGCGTAGAACACAACACGCCGTCGACCCGGGCCTGGTCCTTTTCGGACGGCCAGCTACCCATCCGTCACCGTCCGCAGGCCCGCACCTACGGTGACTCCCGACGCCCGGGGTGTCTCCTGCGGTGACTAGGGGTGCGAGGGCGCAAACCCTGCCTCTCCCTCAAGCATTCCGCCTCCTCCTTTGCGAGCATTACTGCTTCGCAGGACGAGGTGACGGCCTCCCATGCAGTCTCGGTCCGAACCATGGCCTGCACCAGGGCCGGATGCGAGAGATCGCCGCCTCCGTGAGGACACCGCGGTGATCCACCCAAGCCGAGCAGATGTCCACGGTATGCTCCACCGTGTCCTCCGGGAGATCCACACAGTGGTGAACCTCCTAAACCAACCACGTCCGGTGAGGACCTGCGTCAGGCGGAAAGTGAGAACGCCGTGGCGCCTCTCTCGCCACTCCTTAAAGAGAGGACTTATCGCCACAATTATAGCGTGCCCAGCACTGGGTTACGACAATCGCACTCTCCATGCCGCCATGATATCCCGCCGGGAGCTCTGTCCGCTGTGCCGTGATTTCTCGCGGCAGGCCTATGTCCAGCAGTGGTCGTCTTTCGGCTGAAATTATATGATGATAATGATTTATTCCAAAGTGCTTTAGTTCAAACTTAATCTATTCTTAAACTACGTGACAGAGGTACAACACAGCCTCCAAATTAGCATAGATACGTACCACAGTAGTATTGTCACGCGTGCTTACCTAGAGACAAGAGTACACGTAGGTACAGCTGATGCAGGAAGTGGCACACGGTGTCAGCGCAGGTTGTGTGCAGGAAGTTATTTGCCGAGGCCGGCCCACCGCGTCCGCTTGCAGATTACACGGCACACGCCACCACCCGCGTACGATAAACACTTTGACGTTCACTGTACATTACATGTGTTAGGATCATCTTCATGGTATTTTAAGATAGAATATGTGCCTAAAGAAAACACGGCTACTAAAACGATTTCCGAATATTTAAATGTGATTTCATCGAAATGTTAAGTTTTAAATGCATTTGAGCTGTAAATCTATGGAACTTCGATGATGGAATTGTCATTGCTGTTTTTAATATATTTTTGGGACGCGTAAAACGATTTCTAATAAACAAAATATAAAAACAAAAATAAATTGACGAAATTGATTTCAATAAATCAACTAAATCACATAGGTAACATTCGCTCCTCAAATACATTCAACATTAAAAGATTGATCAAAACAACTTAGCAACCAGATTCCATTCTCGCGAGCGCTTATGAAGCAAACACAAATTCATATTAAAATATCGAGTATTTTTCATATTACGTCAATGCTAAAGGTATTCGTGTCCCAATCTCGTTTGATCTCATCTTTTTTTCAGTCCAATAAGTACACGAATAAGGGATATCATGGATTACGTATAAAGACTGTATTTACTGATATCTTTTATTATGTGTAAATGTCGGTAATGTTATGACTTCATGGGACATGTAGGTAAATAGGTGTTGTGGAATCAAGTTATTACGTAGTATTTTTAACCCTTTCTTTAGCCATTGTCGTCCCCAAAGGGGTGATAATAATGATGAGTGTTGTACCTAATGAGAACCGACTTCTACAGAGTCCGCGCGCAATTAAAAGGAGTGCTACGAGTTTGCTACGAACTTGCTACGAAGTGCTACGATCGCCGAAAATGTTCTACGTCTGCTAGTCAAGCACTAATCTTTATTGACCACTTAATAATGATGAGTGCTAATGTTTTTCTTTAGCAATACATACGCGAATTAGTTAAGGCTATTGTATTAAATAAGAGCTGACTTCTAAAAAGTCCACTCGTAATTAAAACGAGTGCTACGGTGTTGCTACGAGTAAGTGCTACGATTGCCAAAAATGTTCTACAACTGCAAATCTTCATTGGCCACTTAATAAGAATGATTCATAAGTGCTATCATTATTACTGCCAGCTGTAATCTTGAAAATGAAGCTATTAACATAAGTATTTTATCACCTGCACTTTAAGAATAGACTGTCTTAGTTTTAATATTATTGTGTATACACGAAGTTGCACTTAGCTTGTTGGTAAAATAATAGGTCTAAACACGGAAAAAAATGCAAACTAAGATACATTTTCTCTTAGTTGGCATTAAAATGTTTGGAATCATTATTTACATTTTAATTATATCGACAAAGTGACATGTACAGAATAATCACCGGTCTTTGTTACATTATACATGCTTTGTTTGATTTTACTTCTTCACTTTTGTATAATAATTATTTAAGTTCATGGTAACGAGCAAATTGTTAGCATTATATAATTCTTAAACTGGCCAACATTTGAGCTAAATTAAATAACTACCCGTAATTAAACTAATTCATTACTTAGTAATCATTCATCATCATCATTTCAGCCGAAAGACGTCCACTGCTGGACATAGGCCTCCCCCAAAGGGGGGGTTTTCCATAATCACCATGCTTGGCAGGCGCGTTGGCGATTGCAGTATGGTGTTCAAATGCATAGAGAACGCTGCTGCCCATTCTCTAGTAAGTCCCTTAGTCGCCTTTTACGACACCCACGGGAAGAAATGGGTTAGTGCTATTCTTTACGTCCAGCACCACACGGATGTACATTACTTAGTAGACGGAACTAAGTATGATAATTTAACACTGTTATCCTAGCTTCAGAATTCAAGATCTTGTTAGGCTCGTATGGGGTTAAGATGCGTGATCACTTTATACAATATTTTTTAAACCCTTTTTTTTTTCAGTGTAGTCTAGGTATAAAAAACACCTGAACCATGTATCTCTAAGAAGATTCCTAAGCACGTGACCTCTCTATGATATGAGCAGCACCTTCCATTTATGAGGATTGAAAAATGTTTGAATGAAGCAGTTTGTTGAGCCGCGCGATTCGGCGACGTAATGATAGTGATTTAGCAGGGACGTGCCCCATACAGTCGCACCACTACTAACGGTTCTAGAAAAATATACGAGAATTACGCACTTGTCGAGCTGAACACAAAAGTAGCGTAGTTAATAATCACATAATATATGGAGGAATCTAAATCTGAATCTATTTTTTTTTCAGAAATACGCTTTTAAATAGAATGAAGGTTTGGTAGGCTTATATATTTTGATGCTGTGCTGTGTTGGTTTTCAGCCTAATATGAATAAATTTAATATTCTTTTTATTTTGAAATGAGATGATGTCTACGGTATCAGCATAGTTTTTCTTAGCAGCTCGGTACCGAACCTGAGTGCGTTTTTCCACCGCAGCTGTCACCGGCGGGACATCACCGAGAACAAGATGACATCGCCGAAGTAACGATACATACATTTACTATGGCCGCGTGTCCACCGCAACGACCGCCATCCGTCCGTCATCCGAGCGCCGCCGCGCCGCTGCCGTCATCCCAGCCGCCGAAGTTTCGAGTAATTCGGCGCGACCGCTAGAACTCGACCCGAGATTATGACGGACCGATGTGCCGGTAATACAAAACACGTTTGAAGTCAAAGTCAAATTGTTTATTTCAAATAGGCACATATAAGGCACTTTTGATCATCAATTGACCTTGTTCACACACTGCCGTCGCACCGGCGCCGCGGCGCGGTGTCGCGGCGGCGGCGCCGTTCCCCCGTCTTTTGTTTTCGGCGCGTTCGGTCGCGCTGGACAAACGATCGCCATCACCGGTACGTCACGTTTCGTTAGAGTAATCTTGTTTCTCGGTGACGCGTGACCTCCCGGTGACGGCTGTAGTGGACCAACGCCTTAACGCGGTAAATGACGTCAAATCTACGTATAAATAAAATATGTATGTTCTATTATACCAAGTCTTTATCATCTTGCCATTCTCCTCGCTGAACGCACGGTTTTGCTTTACGATCGTGCATTGATAAGACGAGTAATTTATTCATGATATGGCTAGTTTCTGTTTTATGCAGAACGGCTGCTGTAAAACCCTTGGAGAAATCAGGTTTTCACAGCATATAGCATTTCTAGCTTAAGCTAGAGTGAATGTGGATACGTGTAGTGTCCCTTTTTGGGGTTGTACCAAATTAGTCTCTTCTGTTTTATTTTTGATTACTAAATGAAATAAAGCTTTAATATCATAGCAATAAAATAAATTAAAACAATATGAATATATAGATAATATTTTACATAAAGTTCACTAAAAACTTCGCATAAACATCAACTAATATGAACCGTTTATTAATTACTAAAGGTCCCTTCGAATGATCGTTTATTGTTTCTCAAATGTAATTGATCCAATTTCAATCAATCGTCCTTTCCCAGAAATCCTTGTTTCCATATTATTGGAAATTATCGATATTATTGTTCTTTGATATTTCGTATCCGAATCAGAATCAGAACTTTATTTACTATGATTGTAGGTACAAGTATAAGATGTTGTACATAAATTAATGAGATCGGCTAAAGTCTACCTTGCGGCGTGCAAATTATTACATAAATTAAAATATTAATACAAACAAAATAATGTCAACAAAACAAAACAGAAATTAAAGTGAAGTCAATTAATAATATTATAGTCAGGTACATATGTCTTACATAGTCAAATTTGCAATTAATTATAACATTCAAAATCTAGACAAATTCATATCAGTTAAAAAGTCTTTCACTGAGTCGTAGTACCTTGGTTAGTCCGTCGACACATATTACACTTTGAGATGTGCCGGTTTTGTTTCAAATCGCCGTCACTTCGACCCACCGTATATTATTTCTGAGGTCACGTGTCGATAGCTGTCGTTCCAACCATTTGCCAGTACCGCTGAGGTTCGAGCCTCATACATATATTCGTGCGAAAGCCTATCGAATGCGTCTGAATGGAAATTTATAGAAGGGTATTCACAATAAACATTGAAGCTGTTGAACTTACTATATTTTTTTCAGCATTTACCTAAATGCTGAAAAAAATAAAATACTAAACTTATAAAATACTATTTTAGGATTATGTACCTACATAATCCTAAAATAGTATTTTATGAGTTTATAGTTTTGGTATTCAAAAGTGAATGCATCTTCGTCTTATTATCGTAAAGAGAAAGACCGTTCGTAGCATTCGCGTAGCACCTCGTAGCATTCGTAGCACCTCGTAGCACGGCTGCTACGCCGCGGACAAGTTACGTAAGTTTAATTTAATTCCTTATTGAATTGGAATATTCTATTCAGCTCGATATCACATTATATGTGTTTGCATACCTTATGCATAAATACATACAAATATATTTACTTTAAGAGTACCTATTTTTAATGGGTGAAGTGATAAAATAACCTCAATCTTTATAAAAAGTCGGTTTTGTCGCTTCCATTAGCGATAGCTAATGGAAACTCTAGATGGCATAACATAGTCTAAGTCGATTGTAAAAATAATTTTAGTTACGAAATAAAAACAGAAGACCTTCATTTCTTTTAAATAAAATCTTGATTTAATATTTCAAAATCTATCTAAGTATTGTATATCTAAGCTGTGTTTAGTTTTGACAGGTTATATTATAAGGCTGTGTTTAAAAAGCTATATGTAATAGTTTCATAAATAAAATTCATTGAATTGCCAGTGGCTCGATGAAAAGTATGCCAAAATTATAAAAGCGAATTAATTATGGATACCTTGGGACAGACACAAGCAATGTAATAAAAAATTGGTTTCAATCAATTTTCTTCACAATTGAAATGAAATTGGATCTTCATTTAATTGAACTGTAAAATGTTTTGTTTTACGACTTAACTGGATTAAGCTGTAGAGTAAATATTTGTTTCGTGTCTAAAGCATTTACATATAGTTCAATTTGCATAATATCTATTACATTGTAAATTAAAACTCCTCACAAAACCGAATTGCCCATTTTATATAAGACGTTATTATTTTCAGAGTTTTTCATTTCCTATAATTTTTAACTCATGGCAATCATCCAAATAAAATCACAAAGACAAATGACAATTCTGCATACTGTTTGAACCGAATAATTTTTTCAACATATTCGATTTGACTGCTCATACAAACGGAGGCTTTTCTTAATAGTAAGGCATCGCTCAAGCGCTCAACAGAGTGAGAAATCCTATTAGATGGAGGCGCCAAGAGTGGCGAAGCTACGTCGCAGACCAGCGTCGGAGCAATCAGCCAGAGCCTTTGGGATCGGCCCATTTGGACGCCATTGTTCTACAGACAAGAACGTTTTGCATTTTAGATATCTGACCGCCTATGTTATTGAGGTATTGGCGATGTTCAATCGGTTACATGTACCAATTAAATTATACTTTGGAAGTATTTAATTGTACAATCCATGGCCCTTCATCTACTTAGGTAAGTTAATGATTGAAAAACAACGAGCAGATTGTTTTTCAATCGGTAAAGGGAATTACAAACGAAATCTAAGAAATGGATGAGATACTGATTGTAATCTCTCTTAGTTAAACTGGCCCAAAACCATTTAGTTTAAAGTTGGTAATGTAAAAAAATCATTACGTTGAATATGTTTGTCATACTCTGAGTTATTATTTCCCCACACATTACAAACATTCAACCAAAACTTACCACAAACATGACCAAATAACAAATTCCCAAAAATTAAAAGTTATTTCGCGTGGTTAGTCTTCTGTAAGGTATCTGCGAGCACGCATGCGCGCAGGCTCCGGGCTGCTGTTGCGACCGCGGGCTGACGGCGCGCGAACCGCCAACAAACGTTCCCGCTAGCCGCCGCATGCCGTGCGCGCAAATACATACGCGTATAAACAATATACAAAAAAAAAACCGTGTTAGAGAAGATACACATCCCGCAAGAATGCTGATCGCTTATCTTGTCGTCCTTACTGTCAGGTGAGTACCCAAACTATTTACTTACGAAGTTCTTTTCAAGTTATTTTTTGTGTTGTGTTTACTTTTTTTCTGTGGCGTGTAACTAATAAACTATTGATACTTATTCACAAATACATTATAATTACATATTTGTGCGTAATCCGGTTGATTCTGAAGCTTATAAGTAATTAGAGTAAAATAAAACAGTAGGTACACAAGTTGTTAATACCGTGTAATGAATGCAGAAGATTCAGTTTGTCTTTTTTTTCGAGCAACCCTCGTCAATTGTCGCTCTAGGCACGTTTGTTTTCACATTCATTAAACTAATAACTAAAATACTTGTTTCTGTGTTGTTTATTTTGATACTGAATAACTGAAGTTAACAACTAATTAGGTAGGTACTAACATAACAAACAAAATGTAATTTCCTTATTTTCGGTTTGGAAAATACACACACATGATCATGCGTTAGCAATTATTTTGACAGTAAAAGCAACTTTAACTAAGGAAATAAAAACATTTATTTAGACCTCTGTCGGAGTGAGGGATGTTGCTATAGTTTACTACCTCATACCTATTAGTACCTACCATTAAAAAAAAAAACAATATGCTATGAACGAAGCCCATTGACATTACGTTTGAAAATAATCAAATTTGTGCCCGGAATATATCAACATGACTAAAGTAACAAAACTTTTATATGTAACAGTTTTATTATTATTTTATGATGTCCACATGAGACAACTTGAAACGGTTCGAACACACATGTCCTATGCCTAGAACTTGAGGTTCCCACTAACTATGTTTGAAGTTATTTGAAGGTTGCTTGTCTTCAAGCCGATCCGCTCACGCTCAGGTATGCTTTACTGAGCGACGGCTAAACTTTTAATTGTTTCTTGTAACAATTAACGGCCTATCTTATCGCTTGAACAAGAGGATTTGTTAACTATAGTTTAATAGGTAACACCGGTAAAGCTTCACTCATTGACAACGTGATATGACGTTGAATTATGTGTAGATACCTAGTAGACTAGATTTAAGGAGTGTTACGAAGTCACGGTAAAAGCACTTTCAATTAGAAAAGAAAAAATGGATCTGAATGTGTAATTCATTATTCGTCAGTTAGGTTAAATGGACGTTATACAAATAAGGTTCGATATTGAAGTATCAAGTAGTGGTTGTTTTGTGATTCATATTTGTAAATGGACGTCTAAAGAAGCTGAGTTATTAAGAACGGTCATCTCGTCATACTTTTCATACAAACGCTCGTACGTGACTATGGCGTTGTAACCATAGACATATTTTCCTAGCTCGATGGTCTTCCTTTGAAATTTTTGAACTAATAGGTATCTTGTGCACTATATCTAGGTTTCTATGGAAGCAAAAAATAAACATTTAGAGAAACAAATTCAGTGTGAACTTTAGCCGTTCATAGTCACACTTCACACTAATATTATAAAGGCGAAAGTTTGTGAGTGTGTGTGTGTGTATGTTTGTTACTTCTTCACGCTCAAACGGCTGGACCAATTTTGATAAAATTTGTAAGGAGGTAGCTGACACCCTGGATTAAGACATAGGCTACTTTTTATCCCGATATTCCCACGGGATCGAGACTTACGCGGGTGATACCGTGGGGCGCAGCTAGTGTACTCATAAACTGTAAAAGTAAAGAAATCATTTGCATAGAAACCTCGCACATGTAATGAAGATTCTAAATGACAAACATTTATTTCACAAACTTGTAAGGCTTACTCAAAAACACGTTTTTCCTGGAACAAGTTTTATGAAATTTCCGCACATAATTTTTCGTTCAATGTTATCGCGTTTTCACTTGCTTCTTAGTATTTCTCACTTGCGCTGGATGAAACAACAATATTTTCGACCATGCTCGCGTTGACGATAGACGAACCGGGAAGGGCCCTCTTAAGTTATGATTATCATGGATAGCTGAATAGAAACTCTGCTATCGTTCAAATTACCTCTTTTACCCACACAACTAGTCTTTTAATATGTACATAAACTAATTTAAATCAGTTGCTACACTCCACCGTTTTAATTCTCGTCTAAATTCATTATGGTTCAACTAATTTAAATAAGAAGCAGTGGCATTGTACTTAATAGTTTGTACGTGAAGAACTGAGATGTAAATTATACGGTGGATCTGAATACTTTCTTTTCTACGTTGCTGGGTAAAATTTCGTAGTAAGAGGAAGCCATAACTCAAAAGAAAATGTATGTTTATATCCTGCTCACCTATTGGGACAGACTGGGAAGCAAATAAATCTGTAAATGATTCATCGAAAACCAAAGTTATTCATACATTTGTAATATAAATTACTTGATCAATACAAATTGTTATACGAACCTTAGAGAAATCCATTTTTGGTTCATCTACAAGTTAAAACGGTACAAAAGGGAATTTGTTAATATTCGTTTGAGAAAACTTTTCAAGCTTTTTTGGTTCTCTTTCTCTCAAATAAGGGATTATAATATCATAGACGACGGATACTGGAAATACCGGCCTTAGCCATCCAGCTATTTGCGTTAACCCTCACTTTTATAGGCCAAATTATTCTTAAACTATTTTAACAACGGAGTTGGAATGCTTTTAGAAATATTTGTACTAACCAGACATTGACAGTATATATCAATCCATAGTATGTAGCTTAAAACATGAAATTACTCCTGTATTCTCTTAAGGCGACGATAACCAACTTTAAATGATTTTATACTGAAGATCACGTCTAAACGAGTAGTGTTAAAAATTTGAAAAAAAATATATGTTAAATTAGAGCATTTTCTCAATAATTTAATATGTGAATATTTTAGATTATGTTTTATATTACATAGTGAAATTAATTTGTAAAGTTATGTCTAACGCGGATAAAAAACTGAGAATGGCGCAAAATCTACCAAGCGTATTTTTCTGAAACCGTCACCAATTTAAAGATAATTTAAATATTGATCTTTTAGTATACGCGTTTTATTATAATACCTTTTGTTTTTTGTATAATAAATTAATAATGCGTCAAATTGGGGACAGCGCTCCTTGATGGGCGAGTCCTATTACTGGCTGAACGTACGACGTGTTGCGTGAGCTCAGTACAGAACACGCAAGCTAACCACTCAAGGTCACTGGCATATAATAGGAGTCTTAAGGCTAGGCAGAGGTGTATAGGTACCATACCCACATTTTGCTAAAACTTTTTCATATCATACGTAAGTCATAGATGTTTTCTTCACCATTTTTATAACACCTGACCAAACATGACCTAAGGACTACTGAATAAAAAGGGTATTATTGTTACATTACTGTTAGGACGTGAGGGCCTTTACAATTTAAAGGTTTCAAAAATATCAAAAATACAATAGTGGCAATACCCAGGCGTGACCAAACTACCTTATCAGAATGATAATGTATAGTACAGTCAACTAAGGCTATACGCGTACAGTCATGAGCACTAATATGTTTTTGTAAACGCTTAGCAGAATTCAAAACTGATTTTCTCGTGGAATAACGAATTTAACTTTGAGAAAAGATCTATTTCATAATAGTTTTAATTCCAAAATATTATGTTCGTTGTAAAATAAAATTTCAATCGATACAGTTGGAGGAAACGCCATAAAAAGAGGTTATGCGCTCCATCCTCAAGAATTAAAATGTTAAGCGATAGGCCATATTATATGGCAATACAAATATATAATAAGTTGCCCAACATGTATAAAACTGAAAAATCTGTATCAATATTCCAAAAAAGGGTAAAACTATACCTAATCCAAAAATGTTTCTACTCAGTAAAAGAATGTTTAGAGTCTAGCTTAAAATAGCGATTTACTCTAATGTACGAAATTGGCGATCTGTCCTATACAAACAATACGATTTAAGTAATCTATCCTATTTAACTTTATATAAAATTATAATTATAATTTAAACTGTACTACTTGAAAAAGATGACATTAATATTGCTGAATAATTGTATTAAATTCATTATTGACATTTTAATTTTGACATAACTATAATTTCTCAATTTAATTGTACTAATCTATAAGAAAATAGTTAAGTAATGTTTAATGCATGCTAATTTAGGATGATAAGGGCGAGGTGAATGATAATTGCAATGCTTGTAAAAGGCTGCTAACTCATAAGTACTAACATAACATAACACCTACATTGTACACTTGGTTCGCAATAAACGTTTTGAATTTGAATTTGAAATCACTTTTAAAAGTTGCTGAGTGTATAATATTGATGGTCGTGACTGTACCTATTTTTTTACATTTAACTCAAGATATTGAGACTTGTATGAAACTATAGGAATGTTTTCGTACGAAAACATTACGATTACTGTCAAAATGTGGGTACTATAGGTACGCCTATGATGGAGATGATTATTATTATATATTATTATTCTATTTTCTCATATCGATGCTTATCTTTACGTATATTGAATTTAAAGTTAAGAGGGGGTAGTAACCAAAATTGCCTGCCTACCTTCAATATTATTACCTTCGGGGGTTTCTTACTAAATATGTAGTTAGATCAGGAAACTTTTAATACTGTAAGTGTAAACTGTAGATAGGTAGGTGTTTTTGGATCCATACATGTTATTAAACGCATCCTTTGATGGTGAACTGCACAGAGAATTCCGCTTTTTTAGAAACTCAAAACATTTATTTCATTTAAACGAATTACAGGCACTTTTGAGTTGTCAAAACTGTTTATAACTGACCGACCCCGGTCAGTCATAAAGATGAAGCTAGTTGCCCATTCCAAAGCTTAGTAGGCACCTATGGAGAAGAACGGACAAGAAACTCCACGGACACTCTTTTAAATTAACATAATGGTTACAAAAAGTTCCGTAGTCAACAAAGAACCCTTATAGTTTCGCCATGTCCGTCTATCTGTCTGCCTTTCTGTCTGTCTGTTCGCGGCTTAGCTCAGAGACTGTTAGTACTAGTAAGCTGAAATTTGGCATGGGTATACATATTAATCACGCCGACAAAATCATAAAATAAATCTTGAAAAAAAAAATTGTAGGGTACCCTTGCACGTAAAGTGGCGACTGGTCTGTCCAATGTGAGGTATCGTTGGGTAGGCCGTTCAAAAATATTGCAGGTCTGTGAAAACCATTTTTCGATTCAGGGATCCGTTTGCGTAATATTAAAACGAAGTTAAAAGGAAAACTATCACAGCTAAGTAAAGTTGTCATAAAATAATATGGTTACTTCACTAGTTACGTCGCGATTGACCCTCGCGACGTAACTAGTGAAGTAACCATGCGACTCGGTACTCGATACTGACGATAAATCGATTCAAGTTAAATGTCAAAACTACACAAGTTAACGAGTAAAAGTCGAGCAACTGAAATTTGCAGTTGGAGAATTGACCGTGACGTATTTTGATGTATGGGCGAACATGTTTTTCAACAAAAATAAAAATCAAAAGTCGTTTACTCAAACTAGGCTGAGAATCAGCACTTTTCGAACATCAAAAATTACGTGAGACAGTCCCCCAAAAACGCCCACCGTTCACCACTTCCTAGTGCTTTAGCTGGGAAGAAGAAGTGGCGCAACAAACTCCCCTGCAGACCAACTCCAATATTAAGTTTTTTTTTGGGATAAATTCATTCCAACTACGGAACACTTCATTGTCCGTGGTCCGACACGCACTTGGCTGGTTTTTATTTATTTGCAGCGGAAATCATTGATAAAATGATAAAATTCTTGACCAGTTTTCCTGAATATAAAGACATTCTGAAAAACTGGCAAAGAATTTTATCGCTTAGGTCGCTAAAAAACCTTAGTAAAGATAGCAATAAACAGAAATAGGAGGTTTTGAAAGTGTTTGCAGATTCATTATCTGCTAGAATACGGGCTGATTTTGATTTCCCGTTCGTTGTGTTTATTTATTTGTTAGTCAGCGGTTCGTTGCTCACCGTTCATTTTGTTTATTCAAGTGTTATAGCTCACTTGGATACCACCTCGATATTAAAGATTTATTTAGATCTAAATACTATGTTTTCTATTCAAATCGTTATTTGCCGGTGTACATAATGTTAACTTGAAACCGTCGATTTCAACTTTTCCAAGGATTTAAGACGTGTCTATTTTCTCATATCGATGCTTATCTTTACGTATATTGAATTTAAAGTTAAGAGGGGGTAGTAACCAAAATTGCCTGCCTACCTTCAATTAGATTTTTCATGTAAATTGATAAGACTTATGTACGAGTATATGTCGGATCCGGTCATTAGTACGGACAAGAAACGAATTGCAAGCGCGCTACTACTGGCGACATCGCGTGATCTACCCACACCTCTAGCGCGTTTCTACAGAGTCGTGATGTTTTGAGCCGATGGTGAGGACATTCAAAATTCAGCGTCTGATCGCATCGGAGTTAAGTCGCGGAACTGTACTCGATTCGTTGTGCTCAGATATTGTGGTGATTATAATTTGTAGTGATTGTGTCAATTTGTGATTTCAATAAACGCTGTGTATCTCACCCAGTATGTTTTCATTGCACAAAACCCAACTTCTGCCCACATGATGACCGAATCTAACGGAGTAAATCCTGTCAATCCGACATATAAAATAAAAATAATATGAGTAACTGCATGATATTTCCAAACACATGACAGCGATCATACTTTGAATGCCGATGAGCCGTTTCATCTGATTATTTTGCGTATACTTCTACAGAAGATTCAAATTCAAATAAATATTTAAATGCTGGGCGAAAAGTTTCTGCTAGCGGGAAGGGTAGGCATGGAGGCGCAGGTGAAACTTGATATTTTTCTGACTTACTACGCCCTCTTAACTCATACAAGGACAACAATGTTGCGGGCACCTTTGAAAACGAGATACCGATAAATCATCTTTCAAATAAATAATCCTATGCAAACAAATAAAATTAGATTTAATTAAGTCTAAACGTAAAATCAACAGTAAAATGATAATATTTCAACTAATGGATACCCTCGGGGACTCGACCCTGCAACTGGCTCGCATCCCTTAACCAACCGGACATTATGTCTGAAGCCACTAATTAAATAAATAATGTGTATCTATTAACTGAATTAAATGTCTGGTTTCTGTAAATGTTTTTATGTCTGACCTTACATATTAAGCTGCTTTAGACGTATCGAATGCAGCTCACAGTCTGATTGTTTTAGAAACTCGTCTCTTATCTCTGAAGTATACTTTAAGATACGTAATAGTAAGCAAAGTAAAGGGTCATTCGTAAGTAGTCTTTTTATTTGTGTCTATAAAGCTGGGTTTCACTAATCGTGTTTCGTAAAATCGCTAAGCTATACTTAATCGAAGAATTAGACCTATTGTGAACAAAGCATATATTTAAGTCATGCAAAAAAAAAAAAACTTCCAGCTTTAAACAAGAAAATACCAAAAATAGACCAGAAGGCAATTCTCGTATTTTCATGAACGTTCGTATTCCAATCCCAACCTGTCAAAAAAGGAAATTTAAGCACGTAATTCAAAACTTATTATACATTATTTTAATATACATTGTGTAGAAGTCAAGAAACAAATACCAATTTTTTCAACACAACTAATTAGTTGCGTTTTTTTGGAGGAACGGAACGCAAACTCAAAACGCTTCCTCTTCGAAAATGCCGGAAGTGACAAAAAAAAACTGTGTGAATAAAATTTATTCTTTGCTAAGTGCTTCAAATCTCACTAAGGTGAATAAATAAGTACGATTTCTGCTTGAATAAAGCACAAACAATAATTTAATTAAATATGCTTTGGGGATAAAACACAGATGAAAACAAATCAGTTTCGTGGTAAATGACGTCACATCATGACCGCGACAGGAACGGACGTAAGAACTGTAGTAGAAAATTGTTGGAGTTTCATAGCTTTTTTTTGAGCAACAAGCATTAGTTCAATTTAACTTTTAATACTTTTCTTGGGTTTATTTATTAGTCTATTATTGATTTAGTGAAAAATAAAATAAAATACCCTATAATATTCCCTATTGCCTATAATTTGCCTACAGAATTTTCCTACATTTTTGACATGTTTGAAATTACGACTGAAGACCTTAATTACGGGAATTCGGGAGAAGGAGCTCGTGGCTAGGTAATAACAGCTGCCAGGTTAAGTTACGCTTGCCGGGGTTGGTCCGTGGATGAGTGACCATCTATGTTCTATGTTAGCGGGTTTGGTTTCCGCACTCAGTCCTTCATGTGGACCATTTGGGTCATGGCGGCCGTCGTTGGTTATTCCAACCAGCCCACCTCCAGAAGCTGATTAGGTCTCCTGGTCTGTTTAGTATATCTGTGAAGGATCTGGGTGACCCGAGGTTTCTGTTCTGATTTGTATGACACCTGTGCACTCAAACAGCACATGCGCAACGGTTTCTTCAGCCTCCATGCATGCCCTTCAAAGCAGACTGTCCGTTATGACTATTGTGTGGAAGTGTTGAGTGACCATCTTTACATGTCCGTGCCTCGGAAAACTCGTTAAGCCGTTGGCCCTTTTATTTATTTTTTTGGGTGGGAAATCGTCAAATAACTTCTCCCGCTCTGGGCGGAGCGGGAGGGAGTGTCACTTTTACTGACTAAAACCCACCGTGTTCCTTCAAATGCCTGTGTGCCAGGGCCACGATATCCCTTTCGGACAGACTCGTAACCCTGGCAGGCATTGGCCCTTTCGGACCCCGACAATTGGTGCTGACGTCTCTTTGAGGCGCGCGTGGAACACAACGCGCCGTCGACCCGGGCCTGGTCCTTATCGGACGGCGAGCTACCCATCGCTCACCGGCCGCAAGCCCGTGCCTACGGTGGCCGGGAATCGGCCTGCGATTCCCGACGCCCGGGGCGTTTCCTGCGGCGACTAAGGGCGGAAGGGCGGGCACCCTGCCTCACCCTCACGCGTTCCGCCTCCTCCTTCGCGAGCATTACTGTTTCGCAGAAGGAAGTGACGGCCTCCCATGCACTCTCGCTCCGAACCATGGCCTGAACCAGGGCCGGACGCGGAGAGATCGCCGCCGCCGATCGCCTCCGTGAGGACACGGCGGTGCTCCACCCAAGCAGGGCAGACCTCCACCGTATGCTCCACCGTGTCCTCCGGGCGATCCACACAGTGGTGACACCCGGGCGTTTCCTCCCGCTTTATCCTGAACAGGAACCTCCCAAAACAACCGTGTCCGGTGAGGACCTGCGTCAGACGGAAGGTGAGGACGCCGTGGCGCCTCTCTATCCACTCCTCAAAGAGGGGACTTACCGCCGCAATTGTGGCGTGCCCAAGCCGTTGGCCCTGGCTGTCATTCGTGGATCTTTGACAGTCGTTAGGGGTCGTCAGAAGCCCAAAAGTCTGACAACCAGTCTTACCAAGGGCTATCGTATTACCCTGCAGTTACTGGGTTGTGGAGGTCAGATAGGCAGTCGCTCCATGTAAAATACTGGTATTCAGCTGTATCCGGTTAGACTGGAAGTCGACCTTAACATAGTTGGGAATTGGCTTTCAGGAAAACACTGCGACTTAGAAACACTGAAAGAAATAATTAGTGAAACTAATTAAGTTACTTCAAAAATAACTCAACTTTAGTTATAAGAAAATCAACTTTACTTACATTTAACAAAACTGATTTTTCAATAGCAAAACAGGGTTATGTAACAGAAAACACCTAGTTCGCAAGTCACAATTCTTGTGTAAACAGTACAGTAAAGTATTTTGGTTACAGTTATGCAAACATTTCTTTCAGTGTAAAGCCTGCATTACGGAACTACTGAATTTTACAAATGCGGTAAGATAAACCGCTCGAAATTCTGTCGGTAAAAACTGTGGTCACCCATCGGAAGTCTATCATCTATCAATATGCATCATATTCTGACCGATATGATGCTCGTTTGCACACATCCTTATTGTTGTAAACAATCTTGTCGATCATTCTCCCCATTTTCTCCAATGATGTATAGTATAAATATAATATAATAATAATAATAAATAATCAATATATATATATATAACCTTTAATGCGTTACCCGAACTCAATAATAGCAAAGTAAAAGCAAGGCAATTTCCTGACTTGGAATTAGTCGCGCGCCATCCAGTGAAGCGGCTACACGTCACTATCACTCGCAATTCTCAGCAACTATTTGTAAAGAAAATGCCTTCCCGTGTCTATACACGATATACAAATTACATTACTACTGTGAGTGTAAAGAAAAACGTCTCATTGCATGCGTAACTACTGTATTTTATTAATTAAAACATTTTTTGTTTTGAAATTCCTCTGACTGCTGCGACCCACGCGTACGTGCCAATGAACATGCAGCAGCTAGTGACGTAACTAAATATGTATGTTCATCTCTTTCTAGCAACAGATATCGGTATAGGTCTTTCCTTTTCCTCACGCACTGTATGATTGTATGCAAGTATGTAGCTACATTCATGGCATACGCTGTTTTTGAGTGCACTAATTTTCGTGTATGACGCGTCTATTTATAATACGTCATTGATTTCCACCCCGAGTTTTATTAAAACTAGATCTTGATTTCTAAGCAAAAAAAAACTTAATGTAATTAGCAAACATCAATTTCACATTTAGAATATTTTCTTTTCGTTGAATGTTCTTTTAACTGTCTGCTGGCCCAAAGTATATTATAATAGATTTCAATTTTGTCTTTTTCTTCAAAGATTTTTTCACAATAGAAATTTGATTTGAAACTGATGTAGGTATGTAACTGAGGAGTTTGACATAAAATTTTAAGTTAGGCTAAAACTTTTACTTTGAAAATTAAATCTTCGGTATATACCGATACATTTTAAAGCGATATACAGCGCGACGCTACAGTGGCGACACTAATTTAACACACGTATGCAGTTTCGCCTTTACGTTTTATGAAAATATTTTAATTTAATTAAACATTATTAGTTATTGATTTATTTACAATTTTGTAAAATAGCATCTTGGAGCAACCTGACTTAAAGAACTGTAGCACAGGGGTGATTAGCCGGGGTCATGGATCATAACATCGAATCAATGAAATTAAAACAAATAACGTGCAAGGAGTAGGTGAATTGAAGGAAAGAGACAGCTTTATTATTTAGTTTGTTTGATGTTTTTATTTTTCAATTTATACTTATTTATCTTAATATAATATATTAAAAAAAATATGATTACTGGCCACTAGCGGCACTAGCCCTACAAGTGTGTCAAATTAATGTCGCCACTGTACCGGCACGCTGTATGTATGTTATGTGTAAAACTGACTTTGTCTTGCATTAAACTGACATACATTGTAGATCACGTAACGTTCAATCTGCACTTTAAAAATATTTTTACGAGCATGTTTACAAACTTTTAAAGTGAATGTGTGTAATGTCCTGAATGTTGCGATAACATGTATCATCTGTCACGTAAGATATTGACAGTTCAATTATTATTCCGACAGTAGGTAATGCGCGCAAAACATGGAGAAGTCTATTTTCGAAAAACTGAAAATTAAAAACGAGCACTTAGGTATTTACCGAAAATGACTTGTGGGTTATGAACCTGAATTATAGAGCCCATTCGGTGTATCTATCAATAGCTTCATTTAAACCTAGGAGTCCATACATCCGTCCTACATAGGCTGCGTTCACACTCGCTGTACGTCTATCTAAACCCCGGGTCGCACGGCCGGTTATTATACTAGGCGTCTGTTTAATGATATGAACCCCCCCTAATCCGTTTACTTGCCGTTAGCAAAGCAATTTAGTAACGATGCTCCTTAATCCTCAACTTTGAGGGAACATAATTGCATAATAATCTTGAAGCTCTTACTCTATTAGTGGATTTTATAGAATGCTGTTTTGAGATTCTAATACGTTTAAATAATTAATAGTAAAATATTGTAAACAAAAGAGTTACTATGCAGTTTCTTGCCCATTCTTCTCCATGCGAAACTACCTTTTGAGAGGGGCACCTAGTATCAATTATATTTTCTTGGCAATTTTGACGTTCAAAAGTGACCTACCTGAAATAAATGATTTCGGTTTAGGAAAATTATTTCTCAAAAGAACATACATAGCTAGTTCAATCAAATAAGAGAAACTTCACAAAATATCTTAAGTAATAATTAAACATATTAATTTTCGTTCGATCTATCGAGTATATACAGTGACTATAATGATGTATTATTGTTGGTTAGCCAAATACAAAAACCTACTTATTTTTAAATATGTTTAGGTACTGATGAAGAATCCTTTATTTCTTTCGGTAATTTATAATAAAGCTGCGCTCCCTCAAACTGAATAATTCTTCTTCCGTAAAAAGTCCTAACTGAAGGCAGTTTTATAGGTACCTTTTTTTTTTTGGGTGGGAAATTATCAAATAATTCTCCCGCTCTGGGCGGAAGGCGTGTCAGACTTTTACTGACTAAAACCCACCGTGTTCCTTCAAATGCCTGTGTGCCAGGGCACGATATCTCTTTCGGACAGACTCGTAACCCTGGCAGAGTTTTATATACCTACTATCCCTATTCCTAGTATAGTAGTGGTGAGTTTTGAGCGTATTTTGTTTGTTAACATTTTCTTTATTATTAAACATGTGTGAAAAGTATAATATTTTTTGAAGGTTATATAGTTTAGTTTTAGCGTAAATTTCTTTCGTAGGTGTTAAATAATTGTAATTAAACAGAACTTTGATTGCCTTGTTTTGCGTTACTTGTCATGAAGATACGTGATAGCGGCCTGTCCCCATACTTGGTTTAAATAGTCTAAATACGCGGTTTTAATATAGTAAGTACGTTTTTTAATCCCAGTTATTAATTTGACAGGTGCAAATGTCAAACTCCAAATTGAAAAACAAACAACAAAGGTTTGAAATGTCAAATTACTCTCTGGGATCAAAAACCGGCCAAGTGCGAGTCGGACTCGCGCACGAAGGGTTCCGTACCATTATCTATAAAAATGGAAAAAAAAATCACGTTTGTTGTATGGGAGGCCCCCTTAAAATTTTGTTTTATTTTAATTTAATTATTTATTTTTAATGTGAATATATAACTAAATATTCTGTGAATATTTCAAGCGTCTACCTGTTGTCATTATCAATATAGAGCAAAAACGAGCAAAAAAATCACTTTTGTTGTATGGGAGCCCCCTTAAATATTTATTTTATTGTGTTTTTTAGTATTAGTTGTTGCGGCAACATATTATAAATACATCATCTGTGAAAATTTCAACTGTCTAACTATCACGGTTCATGAGATACAGCCTGGTGACAGACGGACAGACGGACAGAAAGACAGACAGACGGTTCATGAGATACAGCCTGGTGAGAGACGGACAGACGGACAGACAGACAGACAGACGGACATACAGACAGACGGCGGAGCCTTAGTAATAAGGTTCCCGTTGTACCCTTCGGGTACGGAACCCTAAAAACGAACTTTAGTGTATTATAGATTTCTGCCACTTGGTCACTTCAGATTAGGGAATGCAGAACCGGTTCTGTTTTAAAGAACCAGGATTTTTGGGACAGGTCAAAATAAAAACATTTAAATCAAATCAAACGAAACAAATTTATTAATCAGTATTAATCAATCTTATTTACTATAATTTTACTGGTAAATAAGCATATTCTACCAGAAACATTTTTTTAAATTAAACCATTTTTGTAGGTAAATCTTTCATAATATTATTATACAGGGTGGCCGGCGTAGTGACGTCATAAGGTAAAATTTTGATGCCTTTTATTGCGGGGCATCCGAATCACCCCCATGTATGTCCCGACATAATTATTAGTATAAAAGATAGATTTTTTTAAATTATGGTTTTCATAATTTTCACCTGACGTCAGTTTGCCTGGCAACATTTTTCGTCGAATATTCATTTTACCAGCGAAAATAAGTTAGTAGGTATGTCACCGAAGCAAGGTATGTTTCGAGTGACGTCACATATTGCCTTTCCATCGCATGAATTTCTGATTTTGTGGTGCTCATGTGCTCTTACTCTATAATATACCTACCTACCTAGTACACACATTTTGCGTCTGTAATTTGTAATGGCATCGAACTTATAACAAGCCATAAATTTTATTTTAAAAGCATGTTTACTTAAGTGACACAATCTTTAATAATAGTTTTAATAATCAATGCAAATGATAGGTTATCAAAGCTTTTTCGAAATAAACTTGAATCGATAAATACCTAATAACTGCCGCCAAAATCTCGCATATGTCATACATCGCTCAATTTCGAATGTCAAACAACGTCGTTTCCCCCGCACCCCGCACCGGGCCGTTCCCCATCGGACACTATACTCGTGATAGATTGGGAAATAACATTACCCAAACGTACAAGCACACATCCTACTATAAGTTATGTATATCTTATACGTCGGTTCGTGATTTATTATTACGTAATTTGTTATTTCATTACTTGTTGTTGATTGCTCTGCTGTCAGAACCTACCTTTATAGGAAAACTCAGAACGGTTTCAGAACTTTTCTTGTTTCTTCCCAATTTTTCAGTAAATAATTTTTCTTTTACAAAAAAATTTAGGCAAGATGTACCTAAGTTTTAGCAATAAAGCGACCGATTTTCCATCCAGACAACATGACTCGAGGATTGAAATAAAAGCGTTTCAAAACGGAGCTACGTTTGAATTAGAAACTGAGTCAATACACGATTTAGAGTTGCACAGAGGAGTGTACCTACCTACGGGGATTGTGTACGAACGTCGCCGCGGGATAAATGTAGTCCCGGAGTCCTTGAGCCACTCGGGAATACTGGCTTAAAAATTAATAGACCGGAAATCCTAACAGATTTGCTTTTAATTGTATTTTTTTTTCAACTCTATAAATAAAGTTATAAAGTGAGTTCTTGTGGTAGCTAGCTTTTTATTGTCAGCCATTGAAATAAAATTAAATGTTGAAAAAGAAAGGTAGATACGAAAAGTTTCGAAACATAAAACACAACCGTTGAAAAAAATTGTCGAATGTTTAAGATTGTCGGAAAATACGCAGAACTACAATTATAACTCAACTCATTACTGACATAAATAAAAACCTTCAGTTTTTTCTAAACTGAGAAAGAATAGAATTTAATGACACTAAAATGACATTAAATACGAAACTGAATATTTTTTCTTTCTTTAAGTTAAGGCTTTAAAAACAAAACTTTTTCTCGTTGCAATTCATCATCGTCAAATAAATGGTTGGGTAAAAGAAAACTCTTTCTGAATCACTTTTTAGTTTCGTTTATTGTAGGTAAATTCAAGAACTTTAATAGACATTACCTAATATATAGACATTAATAATTTATATTGTATTTATAGATTTAATTTAGGATAGTTTAAGTTACGATGAGGCTGGCATGCCACCTGTAGATAAAAGCCTCTTATAAAATTATAGAATAAAAAAAAACCTAATATACTCAACCATAGTTAAACATAATGTATTGTTATTGATAAAATATGTCACTAGTCTAACTCCAATAAAACTTCGGCAATATTTTCAAACTGACAACACTACCCTCCTTTGCTGATACAAAAAAAAACGCAAATAAAAAAAAAAATACCAAATCTCTTCACGCTTACGCTTGTTGCGCTGCATACGAATTCAATGAAGCACTTGCTATCTTCTCTCAGCAACGCATTAGATGAAAATATCGTATCCCGACGTGCTTATCGCGACCGGCGATGCGTGTAGAAAGGTCCTTTCAAGTTCCAACTTACATATTTAAGAGCCTGGAGATTTACGAGAGCCCTTTCGATACCTGCTTAGTCGATGTCGAAAGGAAATCTTCACTCGACTTAAATATAGGTCGTTAAATAAACACCGATGGACACCGGTCGCCTTTATTGAGATCTTTGAGACAAGGGGGTTTACTCCGAAGCATCGGATGACGTCCGAACTGGATGACGTCCATTGAGCAATGCCTGAATGAGGTCTGTGTTATTTCTTCTGAGGGAAAACTGAACGCTGATCAGAAGCTAAAAATAAGTAGTCTTTGCCGGAACGTTGGACATGGAGTTTCGCAAATGGCTGTTCAATACCAGTCGCTAAAGCAAAAAGCCATACAAAACCATACCTCCCTTAAAACCATGACCGAAGCTCGAGACCTATCAGTTTGTCTAATGGAGATGAACCGGACGATTCAGGAGTCCTGTACGAAGCAGGAAGCAGCTACATCTTTTGCAGAAATGGTGAAGAAGGGCTCCAACACTTTTGTTCGTCCTAATGCTTTTAGCTCCGTGGCCATTTATCCCAGTGACAACTCAAAAACCAGTGACGAAACTAAGAACATGGTCCAAAAAATCATATGCCCTGGAGAAATGAAGCTGAAAGTACGAGGTGTACGCAAAATTGGAAAAGGTGGACTAATAATCAGCACTGAGACTAAAGATGACCTAGATAGGATCAAGCAAACAGTCCAACTCGCTTCGTCAGGTCTTACCGTCGACGAACCTAAAAAGCGCAAACCTCGCATTATAGTTATAGGAGTTCCCACATCAATGGCTGAAAATGAGGTTTATAAATGTATTTATGAGCAAAACTTGGCCGATAAACTGCCCACTATAACCCTAGATAAATTTTTGACCTCAATGAAACTAAGCCACAAATCTGGCAGGAAAGATGCTGAGTATTGCAATTTTATCATAGAAGTTCCAGCAGTCATTCGAAAGGCCCTCATCAAACAAGATAGACTATTCATAAATTGGACGTCCTGCCCGGTACGAGACTTCACACTGGTAACGAGATGTTACAAGTGCCAGCAGTACGGTCATGCAGCAAAATCATGCAAAATTCCTGCCCCTACATGTGGACATTGCGGTGAAGAAGGACACACTATTCAAGACTGCCCAAAGAAAGCGGAGGCGCCAAAATGTGCTACATGTTTGCGTTTTAAAAAACAAGCCAACCACAAGACGGGGGACGCAGATTGTCCGGCTAAAAAAGCTGCCGAATACAGGTACATTAACTCGATAGACTATGAAGGCGCCTAAGAGCGCCACATAATAGTTTATATTTTAGTCGTATTTTTATTTTTGTATTTTTAGTATGGATAATCACTTAATTACCGATATAGATAATACATTTTTAACTGTGTCAAAGACATGTGACGTTGAAGATTGCAGACAATATCTTTCCGATTACCAAAAGTCACTAACCGTACTGACCCAAAACATTCGTAGTATTTATAAGAACATAGATAGCTTTAAAATTTTCCTACACAGACTAAACTTTGATTGTGATATAATGGTATTAACCGAGTGCTGGCTAGGTAACCGCATCGATTACCTTCCAGTAATACCTGGGTACAACTTAATGCATACCAAAATAAACCACAGTCAAAATGATGGTGTGGTAGTCTTTACAAAACAATCACTTAAGGTCACAGTCGAGGAACCTCCTCTACAAGACTGCATGAGTAATTGTTTGGTTATTAAAATTGGTACAACCACAGCGATAATCGCTATGTATAGGTCTCCTTCCGCTAGAAACTTGGATTCATTTCACAATTCCTTAAACCAAATTTTTCAAGGGCTAAGCTCGTTCAAGAATGTAATACTAACAGGTGATTTAAATATAAATATTGGCTCTGAAAACTGCGATGCTGGGACCCAAGATTACCTTAATATCTGTTCGTACCATGGATTTCTCCCCGCTCACACGATGCCTACTCATCAGAGCGGTTCCTGCCTTGATCATATGATGATCAAAACCAGTCTATCATATATTACGCTTGTTACTAACGCAACAATTACTGACCATCACGCTGTCCTACTCACCGTAAATTTAACGCTGCCTAAGCTAAATCGTCCCCAGACCAAAAGCAAATTAAACACAAATAAACTCGAATATGAATTATGCAGCCTTGATTTTAGCCTAGTTTACAATACTGCTGACGCTAATTTGGCTTTATCGTACTTAATAAAACATGTCCAACAAGCAATTTTACGTAGCACGATAGTTTCTACAGTGAATAAGAAACTTTATAATATTAAACCTTGGATTACTCCTGGACTAATTCGGTGTATAAGACACAGAGATAAACTTCATCAGAGAACTAAGAGATACCCAGATAATCTAATAATTCAGACTACCTATAAAAGATACAGGAATTTCTGCAACAATCTTCTGAAGAATTTAAAAAATAACTACGATAAAAATGAATTAAAAACAGCAGGTAACAATAGTAAGCAACTCTGGAAACATATTAAAAACGTCACCAATATGTCTAAACAGCGTGAAGCAAATTCGAGTTTACTGCTTACTAATCCTTCACCAGTCTTGTCAGCTAACAACGTTAATAACTTTTTTGTCAATATTGGGAAAACTCTTGCCGAACAGATTCCGAAACATTATTGTGACCAACCTTTTCAAAAATCAATCAATATCTGTAACCTGAAATCTTTTGTTATGCTTGACACTGACGAAGACGAAATTACTCGAATCATTTCTGGGCTAAAAGATGACTGTGCAGTTGGATTGGATAACATAAGCAATAAGATCCTTAAACTTTTTAAGCATATATTGGTACCTCCTTTAACGCATATTTTTCGAATCTGTATTTCCAAAGGTATTTTCCCGACTTGTCTAAAAAAGGCAGTTGTAATCCCTGTCTTTAAATCTGGAACTAAAGACTTAGTTAATAATTATAGGCCAATATCGTTACTCCCCTCAATATCAAAAATATTAGAGAAAATTGTAAACAATAGACTGGTTAACTATCTAGAAAAAAATAACTTTTTGTCCTCTGCGCAATTTGGTTTTAGAGCAAAATTATCTACAGCCGATGCGGTGCATAGCCTAACAAATTACATTTCAGAAGAACTCGGCAAAGGGAACCAGACCCTGGGAGTCTTCCTTGATTTAGCCAAGGCCTTCGACACGGTGTCTGTTTCTGTTCTTCTAAACAAATTACAGGCCATTGGAATAAGGGGAACGCCCCTGAAACTACTCGCTGACTACTTAGATGACCGATACCAATGTGTTAGAATAGATAATATCACGAGCGCTGAGCAGAAAAGTACTGGTTTTGGTGTTCCTCAGGGAAGTATTCTGGGCCCCACGCTATTCCTGATTTACATTAACGACTTGTGCAATCTTAATATTAAAGACGGCAAAATTATATCATATGCCGACGACACTGCATTAATATTTACCGCTAAAACCAGTAGCGATCTGTTCCAAGTCGCTCAATTAGGTTTTAATAATGTGACTAACTGGCTTCAAAGCAATTTACTTACACTAAATGCTGACAAGACAAAATATATTCACTTCTCCATGCGCAAGCCTCAACTTAACATTGCTAACCCTCAGTTATATGCCCATCAATGTGGTATACGTTCAGTCAACATGTGTAATTGCCCTTTTATCCTCGAAACGAGCAACATAAAATACCTCGGAGTAATAATGGACGACACACTGTCTTTCAGAAAACATATTGATAGTTTAGTTAAAAGAGTACGCAAATTAATGTATGTTTTTAAAAAATTGCGAACATTTGCAGATTCAAAACTAATAACACAAGTTTATTTAGCCCTATGTCAATCTATAATTCAATACTGCATTACTTCATGGGGTGGCGCAGCAAAAACCAATTTACTTCCTCTTGAAAGAGCTCAGAGAGCAATTTTAAAGGTAGCAAACTTCCATCCCTTTTTCTTTCCCACTGATCTGCTTTATAAATCCTGCAACGTGCTGACTGTTCGCCAACTTTTCATTATGCACTTAGTATTAAAACAACACACCATGCTTACCTACACTGCTGACATTACAAACAAGAGACGGAATGATATAGTATGCGCATCAAATTTTACTTCAAAACATGTCTTTGTGGAAAGATTTTTTACATTCTTAGGCCCATTTCTGTACAATAGATTAAATAGAAAACTAAGTATCTATAAATTGAATTATTTTAGCTGTAAAAAAATTATACTTAAATATTTACTAACCATCGCCTATGCACAGACAGAAGAGCTACTTGTTGTCTGCAAATAGAAACGCTTACATGCAATTTTACTGTTACTAACCTAAATTAGATTTAGTTTTCACTTTATACTCATTGTTTAATTTATTACATTAAGTATTTATGCACTTCCTAGCCTGAAGCACAGGTTCAACCTAGTTCAGGCAAATAAGAAATTGTGTTCTATTTTAATTGTTAAGAAACTTATTGTAAATGTGCCCTTCTTATAAATAAACGATTATTATTATTATTATTATTATCGGCCAAACCTTTCCTGACTACGGCTAACTATGGCTGGCTAAGACGAAAATATAAAAAAACGACAATCTACGTCAAAACTGTGACTTGAAGTCGGGTAAGGACTCAAAATCAAACAAGGAAACTTTGTAAGTCAAGAAAACGCCGAAATTATCGCTTTGGAGTAGATCCCCTGGTTTATTTCCACATTTCGTTTGGTCGTTTGGGCCCTTATGTGGCTGAGTAAATGAGTCTGCCATGGGTATGTAAAGAATAGATAGGTAGTGATTACTCTGGTTAGTTCCCGTACCAGTACAGGACAGTCCTTAAATCAACCCCAATTTTCTTTGACGATACGTGGACAATCCTCGCGATCTTTCTTTCTAGCTCCAGTTCCTCATGGTGGGAATACTGGGACTAAAACACGGATATCTACTACTAGTTTTACGTAAGAGTCAACGCTTAAGTAATCTATCACATCGTGCTACATAGAATGCATTAAGCCATCAAGCCAAGCTGACAGCGTAACATAAAATGTAGTACAACATATGCCAACGACGAGATAATGTACTGGAAATATGCTCCTCTTATCCTCGCAAAGGTAACGTGTCATGCTGTCGAGGTTGCGCTGTTTTGTCACAAGGGCAAGTCGACTCGACGCAAACTTGACAGACTGCCAACTATCGACCGATGAGATGATGTTAGTCAATGTCAACAACCACTCCTAACGATTCATTATCACTTAGCAGACTTTTAACTGCATGTCGATTCTGTAAAAATCTCACCGTGAATCCTTGCGTGGAGTGAGCTGTCAGTGTCATTCCACAGATGCTAGAGATTGACGAAGGATTACATTTACAATCATAATCGAGATTATAATAATATGTTTATGCTAATTCTATTGATACTTTATATTATTTCGAAGCTAGTATTTATGTGTCTTAACATTCATATTTAAGGGGTTCTTAAATAAAGTAACAGAAATTTGTAAACCTCAATTTAATGTATAAAAACAAAATTGAGTTTCTGTTCAAAATCTCGATTATGAGTTTAAATTTAATTCTTGGTCCATCCCTAGCATCACGTAGGATGACACTGACAGTTCACTTCATCTAAGTTTTCGCGGTCAGATGGTTACAGAATAGCACTGCTGGTAAGACATTATTTTTAAAGTGTTGTTTTACCTATTCTTTCTATCAGCCTTTAAACATCCTTTTCTGATCTTGGTGCTTCTAATAGACCTCTACAACGGTGCATTTTGACGATATTCACCCTCTGTGAATTCGTTCAACCGCAGTTGGTGAGGATTACCTATCAATTGAGGGTTTATGGAACTTTCGCAATGTTCAAGTAAGAACGTATCTTCCCAAAAGCGGAATCATGAATCAGGATAAAATGCATTGAAGCCTAACATCTGAAAAATTTCTGTTCTAAACCTGAAAAAGCACAAGGGCCTATCTACTGAGCTGAACTGAACTTACTGACTGAAGATAGACCACGTCAAATTATGTTATAATAATATACACCGCTCGACAAATGGGTTAATATTTTCAAAATAAATAAAAATGCAAATACGACACCAGAAACACCGAGTCAAGACAACTGATCTACATCGAACAGCATTTAGTATAATCCAGAGACTTTAAAATCTCTTATAAATCCGATAGCGATGGCGCTCTAACGAGGGAAACCTCGTTGAGCTGCTCTTGAGAAACCCCCGCACGAGTTAACACCTCACGGCTCGACCAGAATGCATTACACCGCTTATTTAAGTACAGGAAATGAATCTTATACCCCCACCTAACCCCCAACTGCATTTTTAGGGATCCGTACCCAAAGGGTAAAACGGGAACCCTATTACTAAGTTCCCGCCGTCTGTCTGTCTGTCTTTCCGTCGGTCACCAGGCTGTATCTCATGAACCGTGATAGTTAGACAGTTGAAATTTTCACATAATTATGATGTATTTCTGTTGCCGCTATAACAACATACATACATAAACTCACGCCTTCTTCCCATGGGGGTAGACAGAAACTATAGAACGCCACTTGCTACGCTCCTTACATACTCCTTTTGCTTTGCCTACGTTCATACATCTAGTCATACACGCACGCCGGTTGCGAGTACTACGCACCTGACCTTTGTGAAGAACATCACTAATTTGGTCACTATATGCTGTCCTTCTAGGGCGTCCCCTCCCGGCGTTTCCACTCACCTCTGCTTTATAAATACCTTTGTTAGTCGCCTTTCACAACAAACAACAACAAATACTAAAAAACAGAATAAAATAAATATTTAAGGGGTCTCACATACAACATACGTGATTTTATTTGCTCGTTTTTGCTCTATATTGATAACGGCAACAGGTAGACGCTTGAAATATTCACAGAATATTTATTTATATATTCACTTTAAAAATAAATAATTAAATTAAAATAAAACAAATATTTAAGGGGGCTCCCATACAACAAAGGTGATTTTTTGCCATTTTTATAGATAATGGTACGGAACCCTTCGTGCGTGAGTCCGACTCGCACTTGGCCGGTTTTTCATACTTTTCCTGCAACCCACCTCGTCCTTTGTCAAGAAAATAAAGTTTACTGTAATATTGTGTAAAATGAGGCTGTAATACAGCAAGAGAAGTTGGAAAGACTTTTAAAATAATGGTGTTTAGATTTTAGCGTCAAACTTGTACGCCTTGTTGAAAGCTTGTCTAACAGTGTAAAAACAGTGATAGCACAAACAGTAGGTACAATAGGGTGGCCCTGAGTAAATTTTATTTAAAATTTCATAATAAAACTGGTTAGTTTTAATCTATATTATTTATTATAGGAGTCTAACAGGACATTATGCAAATTCAGTTTTTGAACACAATGTCATCCAGATGGCCACCATCACGGCGCTGCCATTCATGTAAGCGCGCTCTAAAATTTTCCAATACACGCCTGCAGGTTGCTTGGGGAATCGTTGCATTTTCCTGGCGGATATATTGTTTGTATTGACCTATTCCGTGAATAAGAATTTGCGTCGACAAACATTTAAAGACGATATACAACAAATATTTAAAGACGCAATACATTGAGTGAATAAGAATTTGATAATCTGCACAGGAAGGTTCATAAATATATGGCAGTAGATTCTACAAATCATAGATCAACAACATAATCTTCAAGAAACTGTTATAGCGGCATAAAAGAAGTGGAGAAGCGATCAGTCAAACGTTATGTCGGCAGAGGAAGCGACAACAACCAACTTGCAAATTATCTAGCCATGAGCGATGGCTTTTATATCTTACTCTAAACATGAAAATATGGGAGGTGCCCTTCATCCATCTTATTAGTGACCAGTGCGTCAAGAATCGAGGTGCCTTCCTACACAGCTTTTTACATACGACTTTCTCTACATAACATTCGGGTATTATGTTCGGTACCTACTCAATCCAGCACTGGTGAAGGACATAAGTGCCAAAGCACTAGTTAAAACCACGTTTGGCTTAAATATTGTAAGCTGAAAGTTTATAAAACCGCGGTATTTTATGGCAGATAGCCAAACTATAGAATATACAACAATAACAAAGCATGTTTTAACGAAGTATTTTTCTCGAACTTAAAATCTGCGTTTTGTTAGTATTCAATCAAACTTACAGAGTTTGTGGTGCAAACAATCACTTAATTGTTGATTAAACGAACTAAGTAGAAACTTCGATTAAATTGAACTTGAAAAGCATAGGATATATTCTCGTATCGCAGTTGCATCGAGTCGGAAATGCAGCATTTACGAGTAGGTACGTATACAAAATATACTAATCCATAAGCGTCATTTTTCTCGACCTGCTATACTACGAAACACTAGCCCCTGATTTCTGAAAATGATTCGTAAAATTGTTATAATTATTAACATTTTTTTCACGCTATAATGGCCCATAGAAGATGGGCCATTGTAACGTGAAATAAATGTTTTAACATATACCTATAAAGTATAAAATAAACTTGAGTTAATAAATATTGCCAAATGCGTGCACTGACTGGTCAGCTCCACTCAACCTGTGTGGTTCTTTCCTCAAAAGACCATTTCAGACACCAATCTACATGGTCTTCACATGATCTGACCAAGATTATGTCTGGACTTTAAAAGAGACTATGACCTCTGAGTTTGTTTCGGCCTTTCTTCTCAGAGTAGTCAGATAGGAAACGCCGACCTCATCTAGTTTTTAAAATATGATTGACGTGTAAAAGTGTTTGTACAAACCTACTTACAGAAATAAAATCATTTATCATTTATCATTGCTTAACACTAAAATTTCTTAAAAGAAAAGCAAGTTCAAAGTGAAGTGCTATGTTAGTAAACAAAGCACTTCACTTTGCACTTGCTTGTCTTTGTGCTGTCATGTAGTAGGTACTTGCCCTCGGAAGGGACGGTTGTAAAGAATAATATAAGTTAAATTAAATTCATGGAAATCTTGTGCATACAAAATGGAGGCCACGAGTATTATATTAATTTCAATAAAATAATTTCAGTAACCAACTAAGAAAAGAAAAAAAAACCCTCATCAGGCAGAGTCGTATTTTCAGCCTATTTGCAATTCAACCCTCATAATTTGATTAAATAGAAGTGTCTCGGGAATATAATTCGTTTAGAGATTTTGTTCAGAGCTATTTCGTCTTTAATGTAAAAGGACATAATTTAATATCTCATGAAATTATTGGAGTTAAGTGCGTATATGTGTTTAATTAATTAGCTCACATTTTCTACATCATTTTCTACAGCTTTTATAACTTAGTACCCTTCTCATTTAATGTAACTAAATAGGTGGTTCCTCATCATCAATAATAATTCCCGTAGTATCAATGTTTAGTCGTAAACCTTTGGTTGTAAACTTTTAGGGCGACTTGCAGCCGATTTAAACTCGACTTAGGCTTAAACTTAATTTAACGACTTGCATGTCATCGATTTAGCTTAAATCTCGATTTAAATAAACGTCAAAGTTAAACGGTAAGTCGGTTTAGAGTTGTTAAATCTCGATTTTAGAGACAGACAATACAGTGGTAGGTATTTTAAATTCCTCTTTTTATTTGTGAAAATGGATTTCTTTTCGCTCAATCATGATGATTTGCTATCGGATGATAACGAGGAGATCGTAAAATATTTAGACACACCGTTTTTCTCTCGTAGAGTGTACATTAGAAGCGATTTATTTAAAACATTACGAGATGACGAATTTTTGAAACGGTTCTGTTTAGTAAACAGAGTACAAATCTGATTTATGATAAAATTATCCTTAACTTTCCACGTGACTTTACCAGGTAACCTTTCTTCAGTTATGCACATAGCACAGAGAACTATTTATTACTGGGACGCTAACGAAAACTAGAAAATAACACGAGACTACAAGCAATTTGATTTCGATGTTTCGATGTTCGACGGCACGGTTGGCGGAGTGGTTAAGCGATTGACTGCTGCGCTGCGTGTCGCGGGTTCGATTCCCGCACGGAACAAGTATTTGTATGACCTACAAGTAGTTGTTCCGGGTCTGGCTGTTTGTGTATGTGAGTTTAAATGTTTGTAAACACACCCACAATACAGGAGAAATTCCTAGTGTGGGGCAACGTTTTAAAAAAAAAAACATAACAAAACAAACATCTGCCAGGCGTCCCGTTACGGTTCACAATTTTTTTTCTATACGCAGAACTGAGTTGCCATCACTTTTTATTTGAAAACTGAACGCAAAGAATGAATGGTGAATGTAATAATGACAAATCTCAGTTTAGTTAAATCGAAAAGTGACCATGCAAGACATGCCTAATAAGATTTAAGTTAAGTCGAGTTTAGGGCAAAATCGAGATTTAATTAAACCGAGATTTGTATCATTGTGCTGCAAGTGGCCCTTAAGGGCGAATTTCACCAATGCAACTGAACGCGATCAGCACATATAAACTGAGTTCAAGAGCTGGCAGTGTCAATATTCCAAAGAAAATAATGACACTAGGCTGACAGCTGTTAAACGTGGTTTAAGTGCTGATCGCGTTCAGTTTCATTGGTGAAATTGGCACTAAGTTGTCAATTTATAAAAATATTGGTATACCTACGTCACGATCGATAATAGGCTGCGGTGATCAGTGCGGTATACCACTGTATTCTAAAATATAATTTATTTTAAGAACCAATACTGTCCCACGTGTGTGCACCGCGTTTTATATCTGAAACCGCGCTCGACACTCGGCTCCCCGAGATATTTACCCTTTTCTTCACTAAAAACAAATACATATGAGCCGGTCTACTCTACCTGCCCGCCACAACTGTATAATATTCTAATAATATTCGCCAACGATGACTGCAGAGGTCCCAAAAATGTTCGATATAGGTATTCGTTTCGTTGTGGATTTAATATGTTGTATATATCCACCAGAAAATAATTTAAAACTACTTTACTCGACTTCTTTCAACATATTTTTATCTCTTCGTCGATGGCACATCACTGACTGACTGACAAGCTGACAAGTAAGTGTTATATTGACGTTGCCAAAATAACCTACAATTAAAGCAATACAACCTACCTTACATCCAAATTATTAGTAATACAGCCCATTTAATATCCATGAGGTTCGGGCGGAAAATGAAATCAAAGAGAAATTAATGCTTTGTAAAATACACTGAGGATGGAGACAACTCATTGGAGCCATGGTATTAAGGTACAAAACTTAAAACGCATCGGAAACCATCTGGTAACATGCCAGTGGGCATTGACCAGAAATTATGAACTTCAGCATTCCGAAAGAATTACTTACACAATGCCACCGTACGATTAAACACCTTCGAGCGTCAGCCATCGGATTTTTCACGTCAGTTTATAATCCAACATTTTAATAGCCGGAAATTGATTACTGCTTCTTGGGTACTAACTACAACCCGTACCTCATGGCTAGTGTACTCATATTAATGGGGCAGTTCCTAGTCACGCTACCTTCGACGCATACGCAGTTATCACAGACTTGCTCTACCTCAGACAGTTGCGCCGCAATTTTGCTTTGAATAGTTTCTCCGTTAATGCAAATAATCTCTCCATCATCGAAGAATACCAGGAGTTGCAATGACGTAGAAAGTCCAAATGTCGGTGGACTCTATTGCAATTTATTTTCCATTTGTTGGGCATGTTTTGATGGCTATGGGGTATATACTGGAACAGTTGGATTCTCTCCAGCCTCCTCTGCCGAGCGCCATGGTGCTGTTTGGTAACGTGCTGGTACTGACGGCCTCGGGCACAAACGCACACGGCACACCAGGCCAGTACGCTGTTAATATCATGTTTTTAATATGTAACACCCTTGTATTTCTTCATGATTTAATCAACGTTAGTGAACCGGATCAACATGACGAGACAATATCGTGATAGCGTTTTAAACTGTACGTAATTGATAGTTTACTAACTTTTAAATAAAACCCTTACATTCGAAAAAGAGTTGTTATTAGCATCTAGTAAATTTATGTTGGCGTAAAATTGAGGGCCAAGGTTTAGCGTAGGACGAATTATAAAGTAATAAATAATCCTCTTGCAACGGGTAATTAATGAAAAAGGGTTTAGGTATTATAACAGAATTTTAATTGGTTACGTGATAATGTTGGCGTAAGAAAATTAAAATTCTTCTTCGGGGCTGACTAAGCAAACTGGCAACAACGAAGTTTGTCACTTATAGTAGACACTTAATAAGGATTTTGAAACTAAAACAAAAAGTAAACTTAATTAAACAGGAAGTATTTAAACGAATTAAGCAAGAGTGTATGGGACAGCAGGGTAAATTAATCAGGTTTGTGTAATAAATAATACTTTGGTCCACTGAAAGCCACTTCGCCATATGTATTCACATACTCAATATTACATAGCGCCCTTATATACAACATTATTTTCAATACATTCATCATTTTTCATTAATTTTTTCTTCATGAAAGAAGAGTTTTGGCCGAAAGGTGTGGCGTACCGACGTTTTCGTGGAAGGTTACGCGACACCACGCAGCGCAACACGTCGCCGACACAGTCATCACTTCGTGTACAATAATTTAATGTTACTATAATAAAAATATGTATGTTTAGGTTAAGGTATTTATCTATGGGCCTGCGTAGCCTGAAATAAATGGATTATTATTATTATTATTAATACACTTCCTCGAAAACTGGTTATGAACGCACTACGATTAGGTTCACAATGCAATGTATTTCACACGCGTGTGATTTTTTATTTTCCAACACGTGTGCGGGAATTAAAATGCCACAGATAACTTATACTTAGTCCAAATTAGTTCAATGCCTCTATTCACACCGTCTCGCGCCAGAGACGGTCCTCTCTATTCGGAGGTGATTTTTTTTTTTTATGTCGGCAAAGATGCATCTTTACGGCGTTAATATTTTTGGAATATTTAAATAATGTCTTCTTAGAATATCATGATTATTACAATAAAAATAACGTTTATGAACAAATTAACATTTATTTTTCGTATTAGGCTGTTTTTCGGCTTTATACCTTTGCTTCTCCTTCAACCAGACGAAAGCAAAGCGCGGAAAAAAATGAAAATTAAATCATAGTTAGTTTAATTCATGACAAAAATATTTTTCGTTATTTTATTTTATTTCTTCAAAAGTGTATTGGAAAACGTTGTTTGATACACGTGGACATTTGTTATTTCAGTTCTCGGCTCAAAAACAACCTCGCCTACGGCTCGGGTGTTAATTCCGCCTCGAATACAATAACAAACATTCTCCACTTGTATCAAAATATACTATTTTAGTACGCGAAACCTGAATAGAGTTTGTTCAGAATAGGAAACTGAATCGATTTCAATAATTTTTACACCTTGTTATATTTTGTCCAAAAATATTTAAGTGTGATGGAAAATGTTATCACTACTTACAATACAATCGCCGTACGGTTAGGTACAGTCGAGTTCTTTAATATATGAGCATGTTCATTAATCAAAAATATATAAGCAATGGTAAGTTTCATAAAACACTAAACAGCTTTGCCTTACAATAAATTGTAAACAATCTGTGACATCTTAAATATGTGACTACATTATATCAATAATATTTCTACAGAAAGACTCTAAAAATTGTGCGCAAGCCCTTGTTCATATTATTTAGCGCAAAATTAGGATCACAAATATCTATGCAATTTTTAGATGAAAAATATCTTGAAAATTTGACATGTTTCGAATTGCTGTGTTAAATTTTTTGAATAATCTCTTTACGGAAGTATATCCTATTGTAATCTTGTATCCTATTGTAAGTGGCCACATTTACTCTCCGCTAGCGGGGGGCGCAGGACAATTCCTTCCAGTACGGAAAACCGGCTGTTAAAAACAGGCAGCTCGTGCCGCACTAGGGTCAAAACCCGGTCCTCCGCCGGCAAGGGCAGGCCCTGCCCATGCTGCGCTCCCCCCTGGGGCCAGCTCCTCGAAGCCGGGCCAGGTCCACCCGGAACTCTACATTCTCCTTTCGGAAAAGCTCCATGGCGGCTGTCAAGCGGCCGTCCTCCGCCCGCATCTTGGATATTGCGTCCGACGGAGGCCCAACCTGAAGGGCCCTCGCTGCCGCCATAATGGAGGCCGTGGCAGCGGGTACGACCTTGTCTTTAAAGGACTGAATTCTCTTTAAGGCCACACCCCTGATTGCGGCTACCACGACCTCCTCAAAGCTGCTGGCCACTCCTTTCACCTTGGACCTGCCAGCGACGTCCGGCTCACCACCCGATGACTCAGAGGAAGCCGCCCTTTTATTTTTTTTGATTGGGAACTTATCAAATAACTTCTCCCGCTCTGGGCGGAGCTGGAGGGTGTGTCAGACTTTTACTAACTAAAACCCACCCGTGTTCCTTCATTTGCCTGTGTGCCAGGGCCACGGACCAGGGCCAGGGCAAAGGGATATCCTTTCGGACAAACTTGCAACCCTGGCAGGCACTGGTCCTGACAGACCCCGTCAGTTGGTGCTGGTCTTTGAGGCGCGCGTGGAACACAACGCGCCGTCGACCCGGGCCTGGTCCTTATCGGACGGTGAGCTACCCATCGCTCTCCGTCCGCAAGCCCGCGCCTACGGTGGCCGGAAATCGGCTTGCAACTCTCGACGCCCGAGGCGTCTCCTGCGGCGACCAGAGGCGCGAGGGCGCGAACCTTGCCTCTCCCTCACGCGTTCCGCCTCCTTCTTCGCGAGCATTACTGCTTCGCAGAAGGAGGTGACGGCCTCCCATGCACTCTCGCTCCGAACCATGGCCTGAACCAGTGCTGGACGCGAGAGATCGCCGCCGCCGATCGCCTCCGTGAGGACACAGTGGTGCTCCACCCAAGCCGGGCAGACCTCCACTGTATGCTCCACCGTGTCCTCCGGCCGATCCACACAGTGGTGACACCCGGGCGTTTCCTCCCGCTTTATCCTGAACAGGAACCTCCCGAAACAACCGTGTCCGGTGAGGACCTGCGTCAGGCGGAAGGTGAGGACGCCGTGGCGCCTCTCCAGCCACTCCTCAAAGAGGGGCTTATCGCCACAATTGTAGCGTGCCCTGCGCTGGGTTGCAACAGTCGCACTCTCCATGCCGCCATGAGATCCCGCCGGAGAGAGGGAGCCGCCCTACGGCTAGTCTCTCCGAGATGGAGCCCCTCCGTGACGAGCCTCTCGGCTCGCTGGGCCAGTTCAGCTGGGCTGGCTCGGCTGGGCTCGCTGGCCTCCTGAGTGGTGCCCTCTACCCACACCCCGTCCTTGAACCCCCCCTGCAAGTTTTCTCCGGGCCGAGCTTAAACCGGCCATCAGAGGACGACCCCTGGCCGTCCCCTGGCGTGGGGCGCTTCCTCAACTTTTTGGAGTTCTTCCCAGCCCCTACTGCTACGGACTCCGGGCTCTTAAATAAGACCTTCGCACCAGCTCCACCACTCCCTTCCTCTTCGCTTTGTTGTTTGTTATTAGGTTTTTCCATAATTAATCCCAAAAGTGTGGAGGATATAAAAAGTAATCCTAGGCCAGCAAAAAGGCTAGTATCTCCCCTGTACCCAGGTAATCAATTATTACAGTTAAGTACTACGCAACGTTGTCAGATTGATATAGTCCTATTACGAACGGCAACATTGCATTATTACTCGTACTTCTGCTCCGGCAAGCAAAAATAAATTTAATAATAAAGGCCATTTAGTTGAATATTCAAAGCTGTATGGATATTTACGAATCCTAGGTTGCATCAAATATATTGAAATCTAGAGTATTTAGATATTAAGTTCCGAAGCGTAGTCAGATATTTTTGAATGCACTAACGTAACATACTTATGAACAGTTTATATGATAACATTTTATTGATGTCTAAGTTTGTATAGAACTATAGGATCATTTTAACGCTTACAATTTTTTGAAACATTGTCACTGCCAATATATTAGTGAACTCGACTGTACCTACTGCCAAATTATTATCAATGAGCGCAAGACGACCCTGGAGGCGCAGGGGTGCCGTTAGCATGTTTTTGTACGGACAACCCGGTAACATAACAACCTTATAACTTTGTGATTTTTCATGATACAGTTTTAAAATTTTGTACATAGATTCTTTACATAAAAATATTAGACACGTGTTTCGGGTTTTGCATATATATATGTCAGCGTCACCATTGTAAACAACACGTGCAACGGTCCGAGTTACGCACTGCAATGTGTCACTAAGGCCTCCCCACTCTCCCCACTACTCGAGCCGCTATATATAAGCGAGCGCGCAGCAAGGAGGGGATCATTCTTGTCACAGGCTCGGCCGGGTGCACATGTTATAGCGCTTAGATACTGTAGTCTGAATTAAACTATTATTACAGTGAATTAATAAGTTGTTAGCTATATCCCTTACTTTCATTTAAGATGTTGGACCCTCTGCCTTCATCAGAAGTGGGATATGTTCCACCGTCCACTAATGATAGCCACAGTAATTTAATACAAGACCAAATGTCATTGCTTTCTGCTGGCATGGACGCTATATTAAAAATAAAAAATAAATTGAGGATGCCATGATTAGTTGTCAAGCTACTCCAAGCATGGGGGTGGCGCGGGGATGCGAAATGTCGGGGTGAAACTCCGCTACGGCGAGAAATCACGGCACAGCGGACAGAGCTGCGACAGGATCTCATGGCGGCATGGAGAGTGCGATTGTCGCAACCCAGCGCTGGGCATGCCACAATTGTGGCGATAGTCCCCTCTTTGAGGAGTGACTAGAGAGGCGCCACGGCGTCCTTTCCTTCCGCCTGACGCAGGTCCTCACCGGACAGGGTTGTTTTGGGAGGTTCCTGTTCAGGATATAGCGGGAGGAAACGCCCGGGTGTCACCACTGTGTGGATCGCCCGGAGAACACTGTGTAGCATACGGTGGAGGTCTGCCCGGGTTGGGCGGGGCACTGCCGTGTCCTCATGGAGGCGATTGGCGGCGGCGATCTCTCGCGTCCGGCCCTGGTTCAGGCCATGGTTCGGAGCAAGAGTGCACGGACTTTGTGGCACGAGGATGTTGTCGTGCAAAGGGTGTCGTGTGTTTGATACCAAATTGGCTATTCCGCTAGAGCTTGCCACCACTCTGCGAACTACTAGTGCCACTATTCCTGCTGAGTTGGTTTTAGGTACCTAGTGATGATCGTCGACGTGACGTTTCATTCAAAGCTGTGTCCACTGGTTTTGCATGGGCAGAACGACTCCGCATGGGCCACGCGAATTCACCCGCAGGAAAAGATAGTACCAGCCAGTGGTCCGCAAAAAAACCCTACTTTTGCGGACCAGTGGTCCGCAAAAGTAGGGTTGTTTGCCTAGGTGGTAGGCACCTAGGCAAACAACCCTACTTTGATCAGACGAGTCGCTGAAGAATACTGTTGGTCGTTGCTTTGCTCGATGACACCCCATCTCAAACGGTTTTAAGTTTGTGGCACGAGTTTCTATTGCGGAGATGAATTAAGTAAGACTGGGTTTGGCTCGGATTGGGCCTGAGTCAGTTAGCGAGGTAATACGGACCTCAACTTCCTCAAATTGTGACAAGGTTAAAAAAGAGGAGGTGTCAGGACACTACCTTGAAGTTGGCCGTTTTCTTTTTTCTTTTCCGTGAGAAAAGGTGGCCCAGAAAACGGCGGTTGTGGAGAAATTCTCGAAGTATTCGAACAAAATTCTGATCGCTGATCAATGTCTCCACCTTACACAGCAACCGTTTGAGGTTGACTATATCGTATGCAGCTGACAGTTCTACAAATACAGCGCCTGTAACCGTTCCTTGTCCCGAAACCATCCTCAATGTGTTGAACGAGTTTGAGGGTCTGCAGCAAAATTTGACGGTCTGAAACCAGCTTGCTCCGGGATTAACTTCGGGCCAATAACACTCGTTAGTTGGTCTCGCAACTGTCCCTCAAACAGTTTGTATGTATGGAAGAATGTGTGATATTGGATGAAAAGTTTTTGGATCGTCTGGTGCTTTACCTGGTTTCGGATTAGCTACGACCTTTAATGTTCTTCAGAGACGGGGTATTGAAGCTGATTCTAGACAGTTGTTGTATAGTTGCAGCCACTACAACTCAGCAACTGGGCCAAGCTGTTTGATTTGCTCAACTGAGATGTTGTCTAAGCCAGAGGCTTTACTACACTTAAGACCCCTACTTAATTGCCGCGACGATATCAGATTGGTCTAAAAATTCTATAAACCTATGATGATGCAAGACTATTTTTACCAGGTTATCAAATTTCAGATTGATAATAAGAAAACTGCAGCTGGAGCGGGTATGTGTCTATGGCAACCCATTGAGAAGATTCCAGAAGCAAATTGGTCAGAAAAAATGGTGATGAGAGTTACCATTTCAGTTTTGTCTCAATCTCAATGTGATGATAAAATTCTGAACAACTGAAACCAGCCGTAACGTGCTATGTTTGCAGTAAGCACGAATATATGGCCAACGCCTGCCCCAAGCACTGAAAGAACGAAGGCTCCACACCGAGCACCAGCACCAATCAAGTGAACCTGTGCTCCAGAGCAGCTGGTGGAGTGTGACACATAGGAGGTACAGATTTCCCTGTTATATTTGACTCTGGATCAGAATGCCAGATAGAGCATAGTCATTGAAATCTTGTTAATGATGAGTAATTTCATGAACAAGTGATCCTTAAAGGTATAGATGTGGGGAACGTAGTGTGCTCATTACAAATTAAATGTCCAACCATGGTACAAAACCACAAGCTTGAAATAATTCACGTTGTATTGCCGGAATTAAACCGGATATATTACAGGATAAATTTATATCAAAGTTTTTCTAAATTAAAGAAACCACCATTACTTGGCACCACAGGCGATCATGTTGGCTAAAATTCATGTTGGTGGTCGCGTTAGTGCGCCATGCCCGATTAAGATAATCGCGGTAAAAACGCGTAACATAAGGGGTTAAGGGTTGTTGTTCGTACAATAGCTATGATAAAAACTACCATAAAGTAGACTAGTCGGGTCTTTACAAGCGTTATACAAATTTCGTATTTTTGAGGCAGTTAAAATCCAGTTCATTTGGTTGGTGTCCCGAAATGAATAATGACTGATCACGGGCGATCGTATGAAAATTCTGCTTTTAAGATTTTTTTTTTACCAACGTGTAAGAAAATAACCGGAACGAGTTTTGAAATATTAATGGAAATAATAGAGTCTATAAATATTCTGGCAGTAGTACCTCGTGGTCAAAAAGTTCCAACTCAAACTCAAAGCATTTATTTCAATTAAACCATTCACAGGCACTTTTGAATTGTCAAGAAGTCGGTCAGTTACAAATATGAAGCTAGTTGCCTATTCCAAATAGTAGGTTCCTATGGAGAAGAACGGGCAAGAAACTCCACGGACACTCTTTTAAATTAAAATATTGATACAAAATATTGGTTACATCATTCATATTGAAGTTAAACGTGTGAGAACGATGCAAAACGTCAGAAGCGTCCGTGATAAAAAGATAAAAAACAAAAACAAAAAAACAATTCAAAACTAAAATAATTAAAAATAAGCCGTGGCAGATAAGAGATGACCAGTCCTAACTGACAGTGCCCGTTCATGAACATGACGCATGGATCAGCACCATTCAGCTCAACCATTTTGAAGGGAGCTAAATGATCCAACACACACGCCACCATCAGCGAGACATCTGAGTGAGCATGACATACTGTCAGCCACCAGGGCACATTCAAGTCAATGAAAGACATATTACCCGGTAAATGGTAGCTCTATTGTACATAGTACTCACACCTGTGATATGCAATTATATAATACAAAGGAGATTGAGTTTCAAAGTTTTTAAAGTTCTGGTAGATATCGTGGAAAAGTATGATGACGTGACGGCGGGCAGTAATGATGACGATATCCTAATTCACGAAACCAGTCACGAGAATAATGCCATGCCTAACAGCAATATAACTTTGGCAATTAGTGATACCATGTCTGTGAATAGCAATCCTGTATCGATAAATAATGTCTGTCTGTGAATAGCAATCCTACATCGATTAATAGTGATATAATGTCAGTGAATAGCAATACTATGTCGATTATTAGTGATACAATGTCTGTGAATTGCTATTATTACTAAAGCAGTCATAATAATTAGCAAAAGAGGTGATCCTGTGTAGTCTTATATAAATTCTTATATAAGTAGTATTGTATAAATTCAAGTATTATATGTGAACAGACAGCTGTGCTGCTGGGGAGTTTGTTGCGCCACTTCTTCTTCCCAGCTAAAGCACTAGGAAGTGGTGACGGGTGGGCGTTTTTGGGGGACTGTCTCATGTAAAAGTGCAGATTCTCAGCCTAGTTTGAATAAAAGACTTGATTTAGTCGGCATTGTCTAATCCAGGAGATAATAGTTTGCAGGGTCATCAAGTGTTAATGGCCGGACCAATAACAAAAAAAAATAATTGAATAATTTCTGAAGGCTCAGTAACGAGCGGTCCAGAATAAGTAGCAACTGAAGGGATGAACCGGACCAGTATGCTAGTATAAGTCCTTAAGGCTCAATGTTGAGCGGTCCAGAGTTATGAGCAAACCCTGAATTTATGAACTGGACCAGATTGCTAGTCAGGATGAACGAACATTAATAGCATCGTTGTCTTTTAGACACTGTTTGATGAGACTATGCGCACGAGGACGTTCGCACGTCCGTATGGCCGTGTCGGCGTCACCATTGTAAAAAACACGTGCAACGGTCCGAGTTACGCACTGCAATGTGTCACTAAGGCCTCCCCACTCTCCCCACTACTTGAGCTGCTCTATATAAGCGAGCGCGCAGCAAGGAGGGGATCATTCTTGTCGCAGGCTCGGCCGGGTGCACATGTTATAGCGCTTAGATACTGTAGTCTGAATTAAACTATTATTACAGTGAATTAATAAGTTGTGGAAATAAAGGCTGACTTCTGCTATATCTCTTACTTTCATTTAAGATGTTGGACCCTCTGCCTTCATATACTAAAACTAATATTGTATCTTAAGCGCCAAACAACGGACAACACTCTTTAAAAACTGTAAGTAGGTAACTGTTAAATACTACGCGTTTACTGAATCTCGCCAAGAAGAGCCAAGCGAAGCGCAAGGCCACTACCTACCTTTTCTCGAAGTGTTTCGTCGTTTTTAACCCTCATAGAGTTGGTTTCCGATGTACCAGATAGTTCATATTCACAGGATATGATGTCAATAATAGAGTAATTAAACATACAAAGTCTCAATTGAATAGCTCTAATACTTTAGATTTTATTGATATCTAAAATACACCGATTTCGTCACTGACACACTCACTGATACACTGATGATCATCAAAATGTTTGGCTACTTCCTGAAGTGAAGAAAGCTGAAATTTGGTGTGTAATCTAAGTTTAGTATACAACCAACAAAAATATTCATAAACTTATAACTTTCGCCCCCCATCCCCTAAAATGGGGGGTTGGAAGTTTGTATGAGACTTCAAAATGTTAGGGTACTTCCTGAAGTGCTAGAAAGCCGAAATATATAGACTTTGCTAGTATTAAAGCACAACAGTCAGCTATAGTTGAATATAATCGCTTAAGAGCAAAATATCACCCTGATTTATCGCTGGTAATCAGTAAACCATCAAAGAAAAAAGGCAAAGACAGAGAATGGGCTATGAAAACCGGCACTGCTGATATGCAAGAAATACACCCCAAAAAAAGAAGAACAAAATAAACACTAAAAAGACTGCATAGCAACTTACAAAAATAACTGAAATCCCACCAAAAACATCATGTAAAATGTTGCCAAGACGACCACATAAGCAGCATACACGGCCTAACTCTACCGACCCTAACTTCACAAATTCTACATATCAGTAAAAATGTATTGCTTGGCTGTTTCGTTACTTACTTCAGAAACTAAATATTCGCATCACCGCCACGACGGTAGCGAAACGGCGAAGCCATACATTTTTACTGATATGTAGAATTTGTGAAGTTAGGGTCGGTAGTGTTAGGCCGTGTAGATTCAGAAGCTTGGCTCTACATGAGATCTGATATCTTTTTCACAGGGCAAACCTTATGTGGTCGTCTTGGCAACATTTTACATGAAATGTTTCTGTTGGGATCATATTTATACAAGTCTATTTCACTTAAAGTTCTTGTCACTGTTTATTAAAGTTCTCTTCAATATTTATTACAACACAATTCAAATGTCTATTTGTTAGCAAGGAGGGTGAACACTGACTTAGGGACTGGAGAGCGCGGGCTAGGATGCCTAGGTTTTACGTAGCGTAGCTTGATGTTAACTTTAGCAAACTTGTGCAGAAAATGAACATCGAATTGACAAGGTGCACTATATTTATAAGTTCAGGCGTTTAGCGCGCACGCAAACTGGTCGATCGAAATCGAAGATCGAAATAGTTGCATTTCCCCAGTCAATCAGCATCTCTTAGAAATTGGCGGCCAGCCGGATCGGATTAGGTATTAGTCAATAATTTACCTTTTAAGACTCAGATATATGCCAGTGACCTTGAGTGGTTAGCTTGCGTGTTCTCTACTGAGCTCACGCAACGCGTCGTACGTTCAGCCAGTAATAGGACGCCCATCAAGGAGTGCTGACCCCAATTTGACGCATTATTAATTTATTACACACAAAACAAAAGGAATAGAATAGAATAGAATACTCTTTATTATGTACACCATAAAAGTTACAGATACTCGTATATGAAGGCAGAGGGTCCAACATCTTAAATGAAAGTAAGAGATATAGCAGAAGTCAGCCTTTATTTCCACAACTTATTAATTCACTGTAATAATAGTTTAATTCAGACTACAGTATCTAAGCGCTACAACATGTGCACCGCGCCGAGCCTGGGACATGAATGATCCCCTCCTTGCTGCGCGCTCGCTTATATAGAGCGGCTCGAGGAGTGGGGAGGCCTTAGTGACACATTGCAGTGCGAAACTCGGACCATTGCACGTGTTGTTTACAATGGTGACGCCGACACGGCCATACTGACGTGCGAACGTCCTCGTGCGCATAGTCTCATCAAACAGTGTCTAAAAGACAACGATGCTATTAATGTTCGTTCATCCTGACTAGCAATCTGATCCAGTTCATAATTTCAGGGTTTGCTCATAATTCTGGACCGCTCAACATTGAGCCTTAAGGACGTATACTAGCATACTGGTCCGGTTCATCCCTTCAGTTGCTACTTATTCTGGACCGCTCGTTACTGAGCCTACAGAAATTATTAAATTTTTTTTTGTTATTGGTCCGGCCATTACAACTTAACGACCTTGCAAAACTATTATCCCCTGGACCAGACATTGCCGACTAAATCAAGTCTTTTATTCAAACTAGGCTGAGAATCTGCACTTTTACATGAGACAGTCCCCCAAAAACGCCCACCCGTCACCACTTCCTAGTGCGTTAGTTGGGAAGAAGAAGCGGCGCAACAAACTCCCCAGCAGCACAACTGTCTATTCACATTATAATACTTGAATTTATACAATAAGTACTACTTATATAAGAATTTATATATCACGTCTTTTGCTAATTATTATGACTGCTTTAGTAATAATAGCAATTCACAGACATTGTATCACTAATAATCGACATAGGATTGCTATTCACTGACATTGTATCACTATTAATCGATGTGGGATTGCTATTCACAGACAGACATTATTAATCGATACAGGATTGCTATTCACAGACATGGTATCACTAATTGCCAAAGTTATATTGCTGTTAGGCATGGCATTATTCTCGTGACTTGTTTCGTGAATAAGGATATCATCATCATTACTGCCCGCCGTCACGTCATCGTAATTTTCCATGATATGATATCTACCAGATTTTGTTTGACCACAATTTACTTTACGTACATTTTTTGTCAGAATATTTATAGACTTTATATCTCCCATTAATATTTTTCAAAAAAAAACGTGCTGGTTATTTTCTTACACGGTACAAAAAAAAAATCTTAAAAGCAGAATTTTCATACGATCGCCCGTGATCAGTCATTATTCATTTCGGGACACCAAACAAATGAACTGGATTTTAACTGACTCAAAAATACGAAATTTGTATAACGCTTGTAAACACCCGACTAGTCTTAACTTTAAGGTAGTTTTTGTCATAGCTATTGTACGAACGACAACCCTTAGCCCCTTATGTTACGCGTTTTTAACGCGATTATCTTAATCGGGCATGGCGCACTAACGCGGCCACCAACATGAATTTTAGCCAACATGATCGCCTGTGGTGCCAAGTAATGGTGGTTTCTTTAATTTAGAAAAACTTGGATATAAATTTATCCTGTAATATATCCGGTTTACTTCCGGCAATACAACGTGAATTATTTCAATCTTGTGGTTTTGTACCATGGTTGGACATTTAATTTGTAATGAGCACTACGTTCCCCACATCTATACCTTTAAGGATCACTTGTTCATGAAATTACTCATCATTAACAAGATTTCAATGACTATGCTCTATCTGGCATTCTGATCCAGAGTCAAATATAACAGGGAAATCTGTACCTCCTATGTGTCACACTCCACCAGCTGCTCTGGAGCACAGGTTCACTTGATTGGTGCTGGTGCTCGGTGTGGAGCCTTCGTTTTTTCAGTGCTTGGGGCAGGCGTTGGCCATATATTCGTGCTTACTGCAAACATAGCACGTTACGGCTGGTTTCAGTTGTTCAGAATTTTATCATCACATTGAGATTGAGACAAAACTGAAATGGTAACTCTCATCACCATTTTTTCTGACCAATTTGCTTCTGGAATCTTCTCAATGGGTTGCCATAGACACATACCCGCTCCAGCTGCAGTTTTCTTATTAACAATCTGAAATTTGATAACCTGGTAAAAATAGTCTTGCATCATCATAGGTTTATAGAATTTTTGGACCAATCTGATATCGTCGCGGCAATTAGGTAGGGGTCTTAAGTGTGGTAAAGCCTCTGGCTTAGACGACATCTCAGTTGAGCAAATCAAACAGCTTGGCCCAGTTGCTGAGTTGTAGTGGCTGCAACTATACAACAACTGTCTAGAATCAGCTTCAATAGCCCGTCTCTGATGAACATTAAAGGTCGTAGCTAATCCGAAGCCAGGTAAAGCACCAGACGATCCAAAAACTTTTCGTCCAATATCACACATTCTTCCATACTCGCTCTGCCATACATACAAACTGTTTGAGGGACAGTTGCTAGATCAACTAACGAGTGTTATTGGCCCAAAGTTAATCCCGGAGCAAGCTGGTTTCAGACCGTCAAATTTTGCTGCAGACCCTCAAACTCGTTGAACATATTGAGGATGGTTTCGGGACAAGGAACGGTCACAGGCGCTGTATTTGTAGAACTGTCAGCTGCATACGATATAGTCAACCTCACACGGTTGCTGTGTAAGGTGGAGACATTGATCAGCGATCAGAATTTTGTTCGAATACTTCAAGAATTTCTCCACAACCGCCGTTTTCTGGGCCACCTTCTCTCACAAAAAAAAAGGAAAACGGCCAACCTCAAGGTAGTGTCCTGACACCTCCTCTATTTTTTTATATCCATACCAACAACCAGTTATCCAGCCCGAACATATCACGCTTCCTCTCAGGCGACCTTGTCACAATTTGAGGAAGTTGAGGTCCGTATTACCTCGCTAACTGACTCGGGCCCAATCCGAGCCAAACCCAGTCTTACTTAATTCATCTCCGCAATAGAGACTCGTGCCGCAAACTTAAAACCTTTTGAGATGGTGTGTCCATCGAGCACAGCAACGACCAACAGTATTCTTCAGCGACTCGTCTGATCAAAGTGGGGTTGTTTGCCTAGGTGCCCACCATTATGCGGACCACTGGCTGGTATTATCTTTTCCTGTGGGTGAATTCGCGTGGCCCGTGTGGAGTCGTTCTGCCCATGCAGAATCAGTGGACACAGCTTTGAATGAAACGTCACGTCGACGACCATCACTAGTTACCTAAAACCAACTCAGCAGGAATAGTGGCACTAGTAGTTCGCAGAGTGGTGGCAAGCTCTAGCGGAAGAGCCAATTTGGTATCAAACACACGACACCTTTTGCACGACAACATCCTCGTGCCACAAAGTCCGTGCACTCTCGCTCCGAACCATGGCCTGAACCAGGGCCGGACGCGAAAGATTGCTGCCGCCAATCGCCTCCATGAGGACACGGCAGTGCCCCGCCCAAGCCGGGCAGACCTGCACCGTATGCTCCACCGTGTCCTCCGGGCGATTCACACAGTGGTGACACCTGGGCGTTTCCTCCCGCTTTATCCTGAACTGGAACCTCCCAACACAACCATGTCCGGTGAGGACCTGCGTCAGGCGAAAGGAAAGGTCGCCATGGCGCCTCTCTAGTCACTCCTCAAAGAGGGGACTATTCGCCACAATTGTGGCGTGCCCAGCGCTGGGTTGCGACAATCGCACTCTCCATGCCGCCTTGAGATCCTGTCGCAGCTCTGTCCGCTGTGCCGTGATTTCTCGCGGTAGCGGAGTTTCACCCCGACATTTCACCTCCTCGCGCCACCCCCATGCTTGGAGTAGCTTGACAACTAATCATGGCATCCGCAATTTATTTTTTATTTTTAATATAGCGTCCATGCCAGCAGAAAGCAATGAAATTTGGTCTTGTATAAAATTACTAGTATCATTAGTGGACGGTGGAACGTATCCCACTTCTGATGAAGGCAGAGGGTCCAACATCTTAAATGAAAGTAAGAGATATAGCAGAAGTCAGCCTTTTTTTCCACAACTTATTAATTCACTGTAATAATAGTTTAATTCAGACTACAGTATCTAAGCGCTACAACATGTGCACCGCGCCGAGCCTGCGACAAGAATGATTCCCTCATCAGTGGTCGTCTCTGCGCCCCCGAAGGGGTCGCGAGGAATCGGTTTTGGGGCTTTTGGGCCCCTTGCCCGAGGCATTTGTCTCTCGGTCCCCATAATTGGGGACCCGTCATTGGGTTCTCCTCCCCCTCCCGTGGGAGGGGTGGGAGTGCTTTATTGCACACCTAGTCGCTGGGGGGGGGAGTTCCCCCTCGGCGGTCTCATGTGTGTCTGGTGTGTGACTGTAGGAGCGCCCTAAGTTCTTCACGACGCCCGTGCGACCAGACCCCTACTAGGTGAGATCCCCAGTTCCCTGGGGAAGGCCCGGCAAGGGCCGATCTAGCAACGAGGGCGTCGGTTTTGGGCGGCGCTCACCTACAGTGGGTGCTGTCCTCGCCTCCTACAACGTAACCAGATCTAGCCGGTAGGCGTTGCAGGGAGCGGGGCGTTGTGGTGTTCGAGCGATTTGATTTGTGGGTGCGTCGCTCGTGTGGTTAATCATTGTGTTTCTCTGCGAGTGTGGAGTGATGTTTGTGTGTGCCGCGCGCGCGACGCCTATATTAACTTAGAACGCTTTGTGCGCGGCAGATGTCATGTGGTGAGTGTGGAGTTCTCTTGTTTGAGTAGGTCGCGTGTGACGTGAGGGAGACTTACTCAGGCGTCATGTCCGGTGGTTGCGCGATGTCTGCGATGATGTCGCGCGGGAAGCGCTTGTAGTCGGGAGGTCGCGCGTGCCATGGTGCAATGTCCCTGATGTGGTGCAACTCAGAGACGTCTGCACGCGCGAACATTTTCTTTGCCAGGTCTTGAGTGAAATCCTCGATGCTCTCGACCCGCAGGTCCCTGTGGATCACAGAGTTCCTCACGAACCGAGGGGCGTTTGTAATTTGACGCAAAGCATAATTTTGCTGCGTCCGGAGCTTCTTAACATGTGTCTCGGCCGTGAGGGCGAGCCACGCTGGGGCGGCGTAAGTGAGTTGCGGTCGCACGTAGGTCTTGTAGATCCCCAGCTTGACTCGCATGGAGAGGCGTGATGAGAGCACCGGGCGGAGAAGATTGCGGGTTACCTTTACCCGCGCGACGGTTGCGCAGACGTGCGGGCCCATGGTGAGCCGGTTGTCGAGCGTGACCCCGAGTGAATGATTCCCTCCTTGCTGCGCGCTCGCTTATATAGAGCGGCTCGAGTAGTGGGGAGAGTGGGGAGGCCTTAGTGACACATTGCAGTGCGAAACTCGGACCGTTGCACGTGTTGTTTACAATGGTGACGCCGACATATAAATGTTTAAATTTTACATAGGGTGACACAATGGGCGGTCTTATCGCTAAAAGCGATCTTTTACAGACAACCTTTGTATGGATTAAAGGGAGCAGGAGAGACAATACTGCAGGTAGTCAGTGGTGTACCATTAACATATACAATAAATACATACATACACAAAGCATACACTTATCTAATAAATATATACATATATACAATAATACACATGAAACAAGAGCAGGGAACTGTGTTATATACTGATGATGTTTAAGGAGAGAGGAAGTGTTTTTTTACCTGAATCTTAAAAGTGGACAAAGATTGAGCACGCCTTGCCGACACGGGCAAGGCATTCCATAACCGCACTGCTTAAACTGTAAAAGACTTGTCATAAAAGCTAGTGGAATGCATCGGCATCTCTAGTCTCAAGTTTTCCGATGACCTCAGATATCTATTATGTGTGTCATGAAGGAACTTGAAACGTTCTTTAAGATAAGAGGGGGTTGTAGGATTGAACAGAATACTGTAGAGCTGAAATAAGATATGAGAATTCCGGCGAAGACGTATGGGTAACCACTTGAGGTTTATACGGAATTCGGAAATGTGATCATATTTGCGCAGGCCAAATATAAATCTTATGCAAAAGTTTTGAAGTCGCTCAAGCTTATCCAGTTGTGCCTCAGTGAGATCGAGATAACTGACATCAGCGTAGCCAAGGATGGGTAGTAAAAGGGATTGTGCAAGCGCAGTTTTAGTGGCAGTTGGAAGAAAGTTCCGCAATCTTCTCAGGGACTTCCCAGATGCAAAAATTTTGCGACTCACGTTCTGTAGCTGGGGACCCCAAGAAAGATGTTGATCGATCCAAACTCCAAGGTTCTTAACCTTTTCGCTTACTGGAATAGGAGTTCCGTTAAATTGAACTTGGGGAAGCTGCGACCAGTTTATCTTGGGAATCATCCTTGAGCTGCCAACAACAATGACCTGAGTTTTCGATGGATTAACCTGCAACCCATGTGCCTCACTCCACTCGCAGATTTAATCCAAATCCTTGTTTATAGTATTAATTGCATCAGCCAAATCCGCAAGGGCAGCTTGTTTATATATTTGTAAATCATCTGCATAAAGGTGGTAGGAAGAAAGAAGTTTCTTGGAAATACAGTTTATAAATTTACAGTTATACACTAAAAACAGTGATCTCCACAATATTAATACCAGAAATAAGGACAAATTACGTGCTCCATTTCACCGGCTTCATAAGGTTCATAACTCATTTGTTGGACTTGGTATAACTTTTTATAACAAGCTACCCTCTTCCTTGCTAGATTTGCCTTTTAATGCGTTTAAAGTTAAAGTTAAATCCAATCTTTGTTCAAAGGCATACTATTCTATTAACGACTACTTAAACGATAAGAACAGTTGGTCGCTGTGATTAACTCAAGACGATGTTCATGTTCTGTCTCTAGATAGATTCCCTACTGACAGGTTATATGAGTTCCTATATTTGTTTATTTTATTTGACTGTCTAAGTCAATTCATTTTAATTTATTAGTGACAAAATCTACTCATTACAATGTTCTTTTATGAGTTGTATTGCAATCAGTGGTTAGCTAGCGACCTTAACAAATTGATCACTTTATTCTTGCCTGAGCAACCGGCAGCAAGTTCGTCATGCTCCCTTAGATGTCACTGCTTGCGGTAGTGTCGGGGGTCGGGTTGCCTCCTTCCCTCAAATATGGCGAGGGGGGTGATGGCTGATCTTTGCGTTATGCTCGTGAACGGGTGCTGCTTGTGGTGACTGGTCGTCTTGCCGACCATGGTTTTGTTAATGTTATTAATAATTAACTGTTTTTATTTTACTTCGATGGTGCTAGTTTATCATTTGTGACTTCGAGTTATAGCTGTAGCTTTATTTAAGCAGGCACGCCCATTATGCCTGGAGGCTTTTATTTAGATACGTTTTGTTTACGTTATTTCTGCTTGAGTACAGTTTTCGACGATTATTATATATATATATATATATTTGTATAATGGTGTGTGCTAGCTAACATAAGGCAAATAATTCAATTTAACGTTTTGTGTTGCGTAATGCAAATTATTTTATATTGTATTGTATAGCTTCAATTTTTTTATGCGAACAGACAGCTATGCTGCTGGGGAGTTTGTTGTGCCACTTCTTCTTCCCAGCTAAAGCACTAGGAAGTGGTGAAGGGTGGGCGTTTTTGGGGGACTGTCTCATGTAATTTTTGACGTTCGAAAAGTGCTGATTCTCAGCCTAGTTTGAATAAATGACTTTTGATTATGATTTTATAAATATTGCGAAGAGTAAAGGAGATAAAACGCCACCCTGCGGTACACCGGCAGAAGTATAACACCAAGAAGAGTGAGACTCCTCTATGCATATACGTTGCCGGCGGCCATACAGGTAACTACGAAACCAATCGCCGTTGGAGATATGTTAAGCAAGCGAAGCATGCCAAACAGGATATCGAAATCGACAGTATTAAATGCGTTACTAAAACCCAGTAAGCAAAGAACCGTTAGATTTCCTCTTTCCATGCCTAGCCGTATGTCATCAGTGACGTTAACTAAAGCTGTAGCGGTGCTGTGACCAGGACGAAAACCTGATTGGAAAGGATTCAGCAGACTATTCTTACAAAGAAAAGTACTAAGCTGATTGTGGACAAGGCGTTCTAAGACTTTGGACAGGAAAGGCAAGATGGAGATAGGACGATATTCGGAAAAGGAAGTAGGATTCGATTTTTTGGGTAATGGAGTGATTTTTGCCTCTTTCCACATCGATGGAAATACACCATAGGATATAGAGTAGTTTAGGATATAGCATAGGATAGGAAGGATTTTAAAAGGTATTTTAATAAAACGCGTATACTAAAAGATCAATTATTAAATTATCTTTAAATTGGTGAAGGTTTCAAAAAAATGCGGTTGGTAGATTTTGCGCCATTCTCAGTTTTTTTGCCGCGATAGACATAACTTTACAAATTAATTTCACTATGTAATATAAACATAATCTAAAATATTCACATATTAATTTATTGAGAAAATGCTCTAATGTAATATATATTTTTTTCAAATCTTTAACACTACTCGTTTAGACATGATCTTCAGTATAAAATCATTAAAAGTCGGTTATCGTCGCCTTAATTAGTCGTGTTTAAACCCTTTTTGTCGACCAATAGCAAATCATTTTATTCATAGCGATTTCATATACTTTTTAACCGACTTCACAAAAAGGAGGAGGTTCTCAAGTCGTGTGTATGTTTGTTATTTTTTTTTTTTATAAGCTCGTCTTATGTAATCGCTTACAGTTATAACTTCATAAGAAAGTCTCTAGCGTGCGCCCTGGGTTATATGTATATAATTGCTTCGTAATCATTCATACAGGTACATAATGCTATCACATGACGATTGAAACAGCTTTTACACATAAGAATGCATGTCCCGTGGCTATATCGCTATGTATTATTGATACGTCGTCATAACAAGTAAATAGAGGCTTCCTCGTTGTCCGTAACAAAGAATATTTAGGCTGTTTGGTTAATAACAGAATCGCAAACCAAGTTTTTCAAATAATACTTTACACGGAGGAAAAATATTGTGTTTATTTTATAACTATAAATAAACTACGTATCTATTGTTTTTTTTTATCATTCATTTTAAATACATAAAGTGTCTTAATCTCATTACTCAGAGAGAACAAACCTACTTCATGCAGACAGAATATCAGCCATTAGGACAAGCGATGTAAGGCTTTAAGTGAAGCTTATCAGAATGTATGAAGGCTTCAGTATCGCTTTGTGTCGAACGAGCGATTTCGAAACAAGCCCCTAACAGACCCATTCAGACCGAGATCCCGGTGGAATAACGACCTATGTGAGCTACAGAATCTCCATTCTGTAGGCATACATCTCTATGTATGAGAAATAATCAAGAACAAATCTTTGGGAAAGGAAATATTTAACTGTGGGTTATTCAAGAGATTGATAGAATAGAACTTCATTGTAATTTGTTATGGTGTCATCATCATCATAATTTCAGCCGAAAGATGTCCACTGCTGGACATAAGCCTCCCCCAAAGGGGGGTATATGCCTTAATCGCCACGCTTGGCAGGCGCGTTGCCGATCGCAGTATGGTGTTTAAATGCATAGAGAACGCTGCTGCCCATTCTCTAGTAAGTCCCTTAGTCGCGTTTTACGGCACTCACGGGAAGAAATGGGATGGTGCTATTCTTTACGTCCGGCACCACATGGGACTATGGGTTATGGTGTACAACGAAGGTATTATACACCATAACTACAAAGAAGTTATAAGAGTTACAGAGGATGTCAAACAAAAGCCGGTTCTTTTGTGAAGTAAATACGCATACCAACTTTCTTATTTCATGACGTTCGTGGCCAACACCCTTTCTTTTTTTTCTATATTGGTTTTTCTTCATTCGTTATATTTTATAGCCAAAGTAACTTCCTGGCATAAATAATACCTAAATATCATAGTAACGGTAGATAGTAATCAAAGGGCGAAGCTCACTGCAATATCCGAAGTGCGATCGCGTCCTGAGTTGTCAATTTGGCACATTTTGTACCGCGCCGAGTGCCCTCCATCCTTCGAGCGCCCTCCTGGCCTCCAATGACGCCTCGCAACCACTTTTTATCGCGGCAACAAAGAAAAAAATAATTATTTAAGGTCACTTGATGTGAAACAACTTGGTTATTTTATTGAAGCTAAACATTTTGTTGAAGGTTATTTTGTAGCCTACTTTTTATGTTGCTATGTCAGCTCTTTTTTCATGAGCCACAGTATTTAATGACAAAGAGTTATTCCTTCAATACGCACTTAATAAAAGCAAATAGTCTGACAACCAGTCTTACCAAGGGGTATCGTATTACCTAATTACTGGGTTGTGGAGGTCAGTTAAGCAGTCGCTCCATGTAAAATACTGGTATTCAGCTACATCCGGTTAGCCTGGAAGCCGACCCCAGCATAGTTGACTAGAATGAATGAATGAATGAATTCTTTATTTGCCAGAATATAGGTACATTGTTTATGGTAAAATTAATATATGGTTTCACTATATTCGACTTTCTAGTCGTGCAAATTTTTAAGTACCTATACATAGTCGAAGCTTAGAAGGCGTAGAAGGCTAGGCAGATGATAATGATGACTCTATACTTAATAAAAATCTTAAATCCAGTCACAGTCAGACAACGCACAGACTAATGGGTCTACAAGCATGAAATTATATAACAAGGAGCACTAAGGAAAGATTTTTGAATATTTATCACCCCATACTTGTCAATAAATAATAGGCCCGTTTTGACATTTAACTTTAATCGATTTATCGTGAGTCGTATGGTTACTTCACTAGTTATGTCACGATCGCGACGAGAGCTGCACGAGTACTGACAAATGCTTGCACTGGTTGGACAGGTCCACTCAAATTTGTGTGGTTATTTCCTCAAAAGACTATTTCAGACACGGACCTACATTGTCCTCACATGATCTGACCATGATTATGTCTGAACTTTAAAAGAGACTGACGCCTGAGTTTGTTTCGCCATTTCTTCTCAGGGTTAGTCGGATAGAAAATGTCTGTCGACTTCATCTATTTTTTTTTTTAATAATTAGACGTGTAAAAGTGATTCCGACATCCTATTTACAGAATAAACAATTTAATTTCATTTCATGACGTATCTAGTGAAGTAACCATACGACTCACGATAAATCGATTCAGGTTAAATTTCAAAACGGGCCTATTATTTTTTGCCAAGTTTAAAGCGGTTAAATAAGGGATAGGGGGATATAGGGGATAGGGGGTTATTTATCAGTGGAAATTTGTAAATGTCCTTCAATTTGAAGATTGATTGATTAATTTTTTTCTTTGATATTTGTGTTTTTTTTTTGTTGAAGGTTTTTGTATAAATAAAGATTTTTATTATTTATAATAATTTCATATTGTTTATGAACACTGTATGAGTTAGCTGTTAAACGTTTCCCGAATATAATAAAATAATAGTTTGTATGGAAGTTAGTCAGCTATACGGCTTGTATGATCTAAGAAATATTGTATACATACTACTAATATGTTATAATCTTTTCATCTTTAGGTACCTATATCGTTTTTATTTTTTTATCAAACAAGAGCCTCCCGTCCTAACCAAGCCTCAAGAACTAAGTCCATTAACATTTAACTGTGTCTATCTTCTCGTATCTGTATGAGTAGCAAAAAAGTATGAAACATTAGGCACAATACACCAGCTGTGGACATTCGTGGGAATCACCACCTACTCATACTTCTAAGTACTGGAACTGCAAGAAAAACTACACAAAATGTAGTTATAAAACAAGAACTTGTGGAGTTTTGTGTGCTCTCGTCCTAATGATAGTTCTTATCGTATCTTTGTATTAGCGACGCGGCGGCCGCCATCGCTGGCCTCCTAACTCGATGTTACAGGCCATGACTCGACACAACCTAAGTTTTAACTCGATACATTATGATTATAGAACTAACTGCGAACAGGATATTTGAGAAGCTTTTACAGAAGACTAGCTGCACCCCGCGGTTTCACCCACGTAAGTGTCGATCCCGTGGGAATATCGGGATAAAAAGTATCTTCTATGTTAATCCAGGGTGTCAGCTACCTCCATACAAAATTGTATTAAAATTGGTCCAGCCCTTTGAGCGTGAAGAAGTAACTAACACACTCACAAACATTCGCCTTTATAATATGTATTAGTGTGACTAGCTTTAGCCCGCGCCTTCGTCTTCGTGGATGTATCGACGAACCATGACGAACATAAATAAAAAAAAGTACATACAGACGAACCTCCTTTTTTTTCAAGTCGGTTAAAAATACTTAAGCGTTTGGTGGTAAGGAGCTGTGGTGGCGCAGTGGTAACGGCCGCGACTTATGAGTATCTAGTAATTTAATATTTACTTAGGTCGTAGGTTCGGTTCATTTTAGGCTGATTATGTTAAAGTCTGGGACTTTAACATAATCAGCCTAAAATGTTCCCCCTGTTTGGGACGCAGCCACGCAATAGGTCATGTCAGTTTTGAGAGCAGTGGTGATGAAATTATTTACAGAAAGTAAAGATGCCTGGCTGCGTTCGATTTGAACCCACGACCTACACAACTCGGTAAGTCGGGGACGGTACCGCTTGTGTAAATTATTTCCTAGAACTAAAAATTTGAAGACATGTGACACCTACCAACCCGCACTGGGCCCGCGTGGTGGATTATGGTGCACTCATCTCACTGCTGCACTGAGAGGAAACCTGTGTCCCAGCAGTGGGAATTTAACACTATAGGCTGATTAAATGAATGAATGGATTTGATTTGTTTTTAGGGTTCCGTACCCGAAGGGTAAAACGGAAACCCTATTACTAAGGCTCCGCCGTCTGTCTGTCTGTCCGTCTGTGTCCAGGCTGTATCTCATGAACCGTGATAGTTAGACAGTTGAAATTTTCACAGGTGATGTATTTCAGTTGCCGCTATAACAACAAATATAGAAAAAAAATACTAAACTATAAAAAACAGAATAAAATAAACATTTAAGGGGGCTTCCATACAAGAAACGTGGTTTTTTTGCTCGTTTTTGCTCGATATTGATAACGGCATGAGGTAGACGCTTGAAATATTCACAGAATCTTTAGTTATATATTCACTTTGAAAATAAATAGTTAAATTAAAATAAAACAAATATTTAAGGGGGGCTCCCATACAACAAACGTGATTTTGCCGTTTTTATAGATAATGGTACGGAACCATTCGTGCGCGAGTCCGACTCGCACTTGGCCGATTTTTATTTTTTATTTAGGTATGGTAGATACTTAAGCGTTTTGTATGCTACTTTTAATTTAATCCCAGATTCCTCTTCTTCATCTATCTATCCTAAAATCAAGTAAATTAGAAATCACTGCCGAAATCAGAGCTCTCTGTAGCTCTAGACATTATCAAAGTTGTATCAATTTTCTTCTCCACTAACGACATTCTAGATACACAGCATAGCAACTTAGTGGTGTTAGGTGGGTACTTGTGCGAGCTTGTAGGTATGTTGTTCAATCAATCGCGAGAATCGAGCCCTCTACATTGATAAGACGCTTCCTTTGACGCGTCTCCCTTTGAGGTGAGCGCGCGAATCCGACAACATTGATAAATGTATTCAAAGAGTTAGAATCAATTTGAACTGTAGCTATACACATGTACAATACATGTGTATAGACTTGTTGTTTGTGATAATGTTAACTATTTATTCAGAAGTCCAATAATGCCCCAGGTATTACCAAACTAAGAACTAATTACCATTAATGCCGCGAGCAGCTGAATGGAAAGCGCAGCGCGACGGTGGCAATATTACCGGTCTATTCAATGTGCTTCACTGCCACGCAACCAACCTGACGGCTTAAATGAGCTAAGAAATTTAGAAAACCACTCCCTTTACGTAATACCTAGTTCTGCTAAAACTTTTACAAACTGACAAAACTAAAAAGTATGATTCTTTGTGAATCTTGATAGTATTTTCCGACGTTTTTGTGAACTCAACTTTTTTGAGTTCCAGAGACTGATCTATTCAGATTTTCTTAATAAGTAGTATGCTGAACTTAGTAACAATGAACTTTTTATCTATTGTGGTATAGTAATTTTATTCTAGGTCTTCACATATAATTGTATTTTAAAAGAGTAACGGAGTTGAGTTGAGAGTTGAGATGGAGTTTCTTGCCCATTCTTCTCCACTTTGGAAGGGACGACTAGAATCAATTCTATTTTTTTGTAAATATTGACGTTCAAAAGTACCTTATATGTGCTTATTTGAAATAAACAATCTGACTTTGACTTTGAATGATTTTTCTATTGGATATTAACATCAACAACTTTATAATCATGATCTTAGCGAACTCTTCTAAACTCCGTGATCCGAGTTTTATAGACGAATTTGAGAAGAGCCTACAGGCTGAAGATAAAACATCAAATAAATTAAAAAGACGTCTCTCGAAATCGATTTATGATATATCTAAGTCGAATTAGACTTTTATAACTTTAGCCATCCATCAATCAGATAATTCAAAGTAGAACGTAAGAAATCGGAAAACAAATCGATACCTACAGGCCATCATTTGAAAAAGAACTTTACAGACATAAAAGTTTTGGTTAAAAATACTACTACTAGTACTACTTGCAAATAAATATGACTTATAATAAATTAAAGTCGCTTTTCGTGTGTGTGTGTGACTGCGTTGTTCTTCTAAACTGCGCAACGGATTTTGATGCAGTCTTCACCATCTTTTAGAGAATTTATTCCGGAAGATTTATAATACTTTACTAATCTTTTTTATAATATTGTTTTCTTTTAGGTTGTCAGTGTACAAGTACATTAAAAAAAATGTATAATTTTGTAAAAGGGCGGAGACCTGGTGATCTGAAATACAGGCCTAGAGCTTAGTTTAGGCACCAGTCTCCCACAATATAAAAATGTTGTCTGACTCTGCTAGCTTGTAACAATGTATCATGTAATATTGTGGTGAGAAAAATAAATCTTATCTTATCTTATCTTAATAATAATAAATCCATTTATTTTCAGGCAACACAGGCCCTTAGATAAATACCAGAAGGGGAATTCGCCGCTGTAGCCCGCGAAATTTAAATTTTCTTACATTTTATGCAATTTGCAGGTCCAGTGTCCGGGTGTATCCTGATCAAAATATGATTCGCGACTTTATCAGATATGTATTTACGGAATTATAATCATTAACACATTTCTCTAAGTTAGATTTGTTCCCCAATGTCATGATTGCATGAAAAAAAAAGTCATTCAATGGAATAAATCTAACTTAGAGAGATGTATTAATGATTCTAAAGATTATAATTTGAATTTCGCGGGCTACAGTTGTTGTTTTATTACCTAAACATACAAATTTTTACTGTAAGCAAAACTTGTGATAATAAAAAACCGGCCAAGTGCGAGTCGGACTGGCGCACGAAGGGTTCCGTACCATTATCTATTAAAATGGCAAAAAAAACACGTTTGTTGTACCTTATTAAATATTTGTTTTATTTTATTTTAATTATTTATTTTTAAAGTGCATATATAACTAAATATTCTGTGAATATTTCAAGCGTCTACCTGTTGCCGTTATCAATATAGAGCAAAAACGAGCAATAAAATCACGTTTGTTGTATGGGAGCCCCCTTAAATATTTATTTTATACTGTTTTTTAGTATGTGTTCTTATAGGGGCAACAGAAATACATCATCTGTAAAAATTTCAACTGACTAACTATTACGGTTCATTCGATACAGCCTGGTAACAAACGGACAGACAGACACGGCGGAGCCTTAGTAATAGGGTTCCCGTTTTACCCTTTGGGTACGGAACCCTAAAAAGACTTAAGACTATGGTTATAGTACTAAGCACTAATATAACTTCACTTTGCACTAGCTTGACTATGTGCTGTCCTGTGGAACTTGTCCGCGGATGCGCCGGAACACCGCGTCCTTCAGCCAAAAATCTTCTTCTATGACGAGAGGCAGATAACAATTAGGTACGCGCACCACGAACGCCTTAAAGTTGACGTTGCGGCGCGACTCCAGTAACTGCACCCTCGACGTGTACCTTGTCTTCTGGCGCACGTACTCCACGATGTCCTCCGCCTTAGTAGTGTAGTGCAGGCGAGAGATGTACACCGGTGTGTTCGGCTTTGCGGCACGCAGGCTCACTTCGGGCCCCGCAGCGGTTTCTGTTAGTTTGCGATCGGCGCCTCCTCCTTTGCACCGTCACGAAACCCTCATCATTATCAGTTTTTTCTGGCGTAAGCTTTATACTTGGAGCTCCAATTATGCGTATAAGTCGGTACTACATGAATATTAAACTTACTTAGGTACATATGTGGAACAGCCACAACGGGACCCATTACCGCTTCATTGGTGACCTACTCCAGCATCACGTCGGGGACACCAGTGCAGCGGTAATAAGTTGCAATATTTAGAGCAAACACAACAGCTTACGGTAAAGAAGTAAGTATTATATTGTCCAAGAAAAGTTCACAGATTTTGCAGGACACAGATAGTACAATAGAATTCGAGAATTCTTCCTGGGGGCCTAACATGGACGCTTTGGCAGAATACTAATATGATCTGCGTAGGTACTTTTCATACATCCCGCAATTCATCTGTTTGACAGCTGCTATTTAACATTAGACTTCACTATAGCAATTCATAATTTGTGGACCATTTTACGAAACTCTATACAAAACTGCCAAACAGATGAATTACGGGATATGAATTGTACGCAGATCATATTATGATTCTGCCAAAGCGTCCATGTTAGGCCCCCTGGTCGCTAGCGCACGTCGCTCCCGCTCGTTCCGCTTCTTAGCATTTGATGTTTGATGCATGTTTTATCCAGTGCTTTTAGGACTTGTACCTAGTGCTATTTAGTATAACCGTGCCTATAATTATCTTTCTGTGCTCTTCATTTCGCCTTCTATTGTACTATCTGTGGCCTGCGAAATCAAAGTCAAAGTATTTATTTCAAATAGGCACATAAGAGGCAGTTTTGAACGTCAAAATTTACAAAAAAAAATAGAGTTGAGTCTAGTTGCCCCTTCCAAAAGGTAGTTTCGTATGGAGAAGAATGGGCAAGAAACTCCACCGTTACTCTTTTAAAAATGTTTTACAATATTTTGTTTAAGTACATTAATTATAAGATTATATGTGAAGACGATGCACCTAGAATAAAATAAAATTACTATACAACAATAGGTAAAAAAAAATTAAAAATGAAGCAATGAAAAATAACTTAATTATGAGATAGATACATGTTGCTCACATATTTACAAACATCGTAAAAGTATATGTTTTCCTAAAAAAAATTATATAATATGTCAGTGTATGAGTCTAGGGAAGCACAGAATGTAAAATCAATGTCAGAAAAATAACAACCAGTTTGATTTTGTCTAGACTCTAGATTGTCCTATGGAGCTGGACCAGCATGCTTCCAAGCATTCCTATCCTGGATATAATCTGTGAACTTTTCTTGGATAATATAATAAAATACTTCTTTACATTAAGCTGTTGAGTTTGCTTTATATATTGCAACCTATTACCGCTACACATATCATTAAAGGAACCTCGATATTTTGTCAAGGGGCTAGTTAAATCAATATAGAATTATTCCTTTTATTTTTGCCAACTTTCTACTAACGACGAGAGTTCGTTAACGAAAGTTCTAAATATTCTTTCATATTGAATCGAATCCTAAATGTGGAATGGAGGCAGCAAACTAGCAATCAAATCAGAGCACGAGAAGTAGCAATCATTGCATGTCAGGCTGCAATTAGACTCACATACATCCAGTTGACTAGGTCACTGCTACTGGCATTGATTGCTTCGAACATGGGAAATACTAAGATTTAGTGCTAGTTGGAGATTAGTTTATATGAGAGATATCGAAGTCGGATGCTAAGGGGGCCAGGAAATGAGGTGTCTTTCTTTTGCATTTACTTTTTATGCCAACAATATCGTGTATCTTTTCGTGTTTTTTTTTTCTTTACATACGTGTTTTTTTCTTTTTTGGCGACCAAACGCTTGACAAAAGAGTTCCATACCTTCTCAATCAATTGCCTACTGATATAAGAAGTCAGGAAATAAAAGGTAAATTTGCCAAGTTACTTAAGCAGTTCTTTTTCAGGAATTTGTAAACGATGTTCTAAGGAAAATGGTTTGCAGATTGTAGGAGAAAAGCGGATGAGTGATTAGGGATATTTTAAAATAATTAATTCATAAGATTAGATAATTCATAGTTACATATTAGGTTCAGTTAGAGAAATTAAAATGTCCGCACTATAAATAAAAATTGTATAATTGTGTTCTGTTCCCACAGACAAACCGTGAAAACGGTTTTGCGGGGCAAATTCCTTATGTTAAGTTTTTTGTAAACGTAATTAATAAATAAATAATAATAATACAACATACCTAATGCCTACCTGAAACTGAAACATAAAACGACCTTTTAAAATAAAAACTTAAGAGGCTGGTAGTTGCGATGGATGCGTAGTTCAAACAAACGTAATACCAAAATAATTTTTAAATCAAACATATTGTCTGTGTATAAGGTAGTGTGTCTTTATTCCGATTGGAATACAGAATATCTAGGTTCCCAAACATATATTTTGAATGGACACTGATATAAACAAGAGTTATGAGAGTAATAAGTTTTCTATAGAAATTTTAAATTCGTCATATCTCGTCTTTATATCATTGTCCATTCAAAATATATATTTGTGAACATAGATATTCTGTAATCCAATCGAAACAAATACACACTACCTTATGAATATGTTTGATTTACAAATTATTATGGTATTATGAACTACGCATGCTACGCCGGGCCCGTAAGGTCCCGCAATAAATATCAGATGTACAAGTTGAGAATCATGACGCTTAGGGAACCCTTTTTAACATAAAGTGTAACAAAAAACAGCGATCCGGGCTAGATGCCAAGATATCGTTCTTAAAAATCCGTATTCCATAGTAAAGCGTTGAGTGAAGACTCTCGACTCGGCCCCGTGTTACTTAATATTCAAGCAATTAAACTGCGACTTTAGATATCTGAAAGAGTCGTATCCGTTAACATGTTTTTCACAATAGTTAAAAAGTATGCTTTTCTTTGAAATTTTCTTGCAACGGTAATTTATTTAGCGATTACCATTTTATCGTAAACCAATTAGAACCGCAAACAAATTCAAGTCGCATTAACATAATAATATAATCAGTGGTGTTATTGAAAATGGCGATATTTTCCAGACAATCTTTGGCTGGGCCAAATCGGAGCGGGACAAAGAAAAATAATTATAATTATTTTCTCATTCGTCTACCAAAGAATCGTGCTTGAGATTTAATTTAATCATTCGTAATTACAGTCTTTCCGTTACTTATTACTTTAACATTATTTCTGCTTTCAATCCAAGTTCAGTAATTTTCAAAACGCTTTTAACTACCCTATAAATTAAATCACATTTTCAATCTCTGACAGCATTTTCCAAGTTGACGCAAAAGGAGCAATCTACTTGACGACTAAAAATGGAACGTTTCCAATATCGCTGACATCCCTGAAGTCTCCAGACGACGCTACATCGCAACACACTCCAAGCATTTTGTCTGCGACCGCGAAAAATATTTCGCACAATACCTCCGAGACACACGACTATTGGGACACCTCTGAAATGTTGCTCTCCAATTATATAAACGGCTCATATGATGAAGTTAATGCGTTCACCTTGAAACAAAATGCTAAGAGAAGCATCAATGATGCAGTGTCGAAGAACATTACGTCGGTCCTCGAGAATTTGTTGAAGAATTACGAGAATTCTCAGTTGCCTACACATGGTAAAGGTATGTTCGAATAAAAAGATATACGAACGCTCTAGTAAACAATAGTCGCTCGTAGATCAATTTCGACATCATAACTTTTTCTTATACATACAAAACGTTAATCAAACTAAGTATTAAGTTATGTATGACATAGTTGTGTCAGTCTTTGTCTTTGTGTACTAGAGCTATAAATATATATCTTTGTATTGCGTCAAAATATATTTATTTGATGTATTGCAGGATACCCTACAGTCGTACAAACGAATATTCTTATAAGAAGCATGGGGCCCGTTTCTGAACTTGATATGGTGAGTATAAAACGTGTAAAATATGATGTAGTTCAATGACTAAGAAAATGAATATTCGTAGCAAACCTCATAAAAGCTTCTGATACGAATCTGCTACGAGCATGCTACGAATCTGCTACGAAACTGCTACGAGTTTTTCTGACGTAGAACAAAATACAAAGTGCCGTATGTTCTACGACGTAAACAAAATCTGTGTAGTTCTGTACTGTGAAGTATAATCATCTACTGATTATAATATTAGTTAGACATTCTAGATCTAGATAATCTACTTTTTATACTGAAATTAGTTTCCATTTATGAACGCGTAGACGTCGTAGCAGGACGCTAGACGCTTTTTTTATGAATTTAAAAGACAATAATGAATTTTGCATTGTTTTCAACTTGTTACCTTGTTAATTTTAATACCGTAGAAAATGCGTAATCCATACTTCAATGTGTTCTACGATTTTACACATGAACAAATAATTTTTACACAATATTTTCTATACTAGGATTATTCAATGGACTGCTACTTCAGGCAGTATTGGCGTGACACCCGGCTGTCGTTCCTCGGTCCCATCCGCTCGCTGTCACTTTCTATCAAGATGCTCGAAAGGATTTGGCGGCCAGACACGTATTTCTATAACGGGAAACACTCCTACGTCCACACTATAACTGTCCCAAATAAGTTGCTCAGGATTAGTCAGCATGGGGATATATTGTATTCGATGAGGTAAGCCACCTTATGGTTTTCCTACTCACGAATTCAGTGAAGATGAATATTAATTGACGATCAATTTAATCGAATCTGTTATATCAAGTCATTGAACTTATATTTAACAATTGAACAAATACATGGTTGGATTACTAACCCCTTACTGCGGCATGGTTGGGTTACATGAGTCTAGTCCTGTTAAGGGTCCGTGCACAAAATCGACTGATTTTGTTTTTTTTTTTTCATTATTTGTGAGAAAGGGAAAATAATTGTGATTTTAAAAGTCGAGTTCTTTGTTTCTAAAATTTGCAACAAGTTTTCCAAAAAAATACGCGAGAGTGACGTTTGATATCTTGTTACAAGAAACTACTTTTAATTTCGAACATTAAAAAATATCATAGAATAAAATATTTACTTGCCAGAAACATGGTATGTTTACAAAAAGTGTTCATCAACATCATTATATCTACTTGCACGTGGCTGGACCACGTTTTTCATCTTCGATAAAATATTAATATAGCAGAAAAATAATGTTGAAATTTTTTTCGTATTATTTAGCAAACCATTTCAAAAAATTTAAAAATCATTATATAGTAATCATTCACATTATATAGTCTTCAGCTATCCTTAAAATGAAATCAAAATTGTATTATTTTTATGATAATATCTTCATTAAGTAAATCAATGGCGAAAGAAAAACAATATTTTAGAATGTGCAAAAACGATGAAACTATTAACAGGTGCTGTGACTGACACGAGTGGTTTAGCGCCACAAAAACTGTGCTTTTATAGTCACACAAACTACATTTTTCAGTGTTTTCAAGCATTCTCACAATTAGATGAGAAATTGACAAAAAAGAGTATTTTTCGTGCACGGAGCCTTAACACACAGGCAATTTAGTTTTCCATTTAATAGATTTAGTGACCAGCAAGTCAATCCATGGAACAAAACTTTACGTCCACAAATACGAAAATCCCAATTAACGTTTGAGAATAATTAATTTCATACCCTTTACACAGCCAAAGCGTCCGACATTTTTAATTGGCAAAGTGAAAAATATTCCCTGATCCGATTACTCAGTGGAGTTTTCATCGAACGTTAAATCTGGTGCGAATTCTTGTTTTGAAAAATAAACACCATTGAGATATTGTCAGGATTTATCAAGATTCTTTTTTATCAAGATGGTCGTCGTTTCAATTAATAGAATATCATCGATTTTTCGCAAAGAACGTTTTGTATAGCTTTACTCACACAATGACCAATATTCGCTCTTGTTCGATATAGATAAAAGATGGCCATGTAGGTACGTTTATTTAGGCCATTGCCTACAAAGAAGATCCTAGACAATGACTTTATTCGAGCGTTATAAATGACCTACATATTTTAAGGAAAACCGTGAATAATCCATATAAAACTGAATGGATAAGTTCGTCTAATTTTCGTCGGAGAATATGCATTCGTCCACCCGCTAATCGGTTTAGTTCGGACCAAATTCGGCAGCAGAATTGCTTCGTTGAACGCGACACACAGCCACACAGGCTCTGAGAATCCTTTTAGTTAATCTAATGCCTTAGTTTTGCGTTCCGGACGTTTTCAGCTATTTACCGTTCTACTTTGCAAATACGTGAACTGTTTCTAACTAAAATTTAGACCATTTTTGTATCCGTGCCCAAACGGTTACGTAAATCCTTAATTATAAACTGATGAAGCTTTCGCTCAGTTTTATGGCCAAAGCTTTTTCTTAATAAAGGGTGATTTTAAATAGATTTTATGATTGCTTCCAGATTAACCATCAAAGCAAAATGTCCTATGGAACTCCGCAATTTTCCCATGGACCGACAATCGTGTCCTCTTATTCTTGGAAGCTGTAAGTATAACACTATCGTATTTTAAAAAACTGTTCTCACACAAGCGTGTTTAGAACATGTAATTTTCTACTTCTCTTCTGACTTTTAACCCTGAACTTCAATATGTTTTTCTTATAGATGCATACTCGAACCAACAACTGGTGTACCAGTGGCAAAACTCTCAAAGCGTCAACTTTGTTCCCGGCATGACCCTCTCACAGTTTGACCTCATCAGTTTCCCTTACAGAAACTTTACGTTCACGCGACGGGAAGGTAAGTTATATTTACCAAACTAGACGTACCTCATCATTTCAGCCGAAAGACATCCATTGCTGGACATAGGCCTCGCCCAAAAGGGGGAGGGTTGCCATAATCGCCACGCTTGGCAGGCGGGTTGGCGATCGCAGTATGATGTTAAAATGTATAGAGAACCCTGCTGCCCTTTCTCTAGTAAGTCGATTAGTCGCCTTTTACAACACCCACGGGAAGAAATGGGATGGTGCTATTCTTTACGTCCGGCACCTCACGGAATAAAAAATAGACGTCCCAACTTTAACATATGTATATATATGTCGCAGGGACATGAGGATACCAGGGATTTCACGAAATCCCTAGGGATACCACGAAATCACGGTAGTCGGTAGATGTCACATATTCTTGTTAATTACGTCTTCTTCTTCTTACTAAAAATGTTTAATGATATGACAAAATGCTAATAATTAATGTCAGTGATTTGTCGTTTCACTAAACGAAATCTATTAATATGAGAAAAGTGTTGATGGATATACTAATAAAACAAAGTTACAAATTAACCGATGCATTTTATAAATTTTATTAGATATTAAAGTTTCAATCAACTAATAACATATGCTGAAGATGATATTTTTCCGTTTTCTATTTTCGTTCATACCAAAAAAAACAAGTAAAAGTAATTTAACAAAATTAAACCGACGTCAAAATGTATGTGTGCTTTGACTAAAGGCGCGTGCAGACTGACACGATATCATGGGCGCGACGCAGGTCGAAATGGTTTTTCTCAAAATATGTAAGATATCGCGCCAATCTTAAGACCAACACTTAAGACGACGACTAACTCCTTATTTTGAAGACTTATTTTGATTTCGCGATCCTAAGACGACCCACTGATCGAAATCCCTCCTCATTTTCCTACGACATATACATGTAGGTCTAGGTAGGTACAAGATAATATACGCCTGGTCATGCATCACATTTATGAAGTTCTTGCTTTGTCTATTACTTGTTCGTGCAAAATAAGAACATTATTTAGTTATTTGCGCGTGGCTGTACGGATTAAGTACCTACAACGAAGTTCTATTCATTTAGGAAGAAAGTTTGTCCGACGCAAACAAGAGTAACCTCCCTTATTACGCAGCCTATACAAATAAAAACGTATTTGTAGACGCGGAACGTCATATTCTCGTTGGATTTTATCACCATATTGAGGAAAAGTATGAAAGGTTTCGATATTATCTGTTTTATATTAATTTTTAATAAAGCAATTTGAAATTGTATTATTAACGTTATAAATATTGGAGGTATCGAATGAAGCTCTTGAACCACACCGTCGCCTTTCGCCGCTCATAACAGTGCTTTCATCTCCACTAATCACGCCAGGCGCATCCCACGACCCGACTTTATCCGCTTACCGCTTAATGTGATTCCGCGCATGGATTTGGGTATGGAAAATACCTCCTAAACTTTATATGTATATTCACGCCAAAACTAGCAAATTCATTAAAACTTCTGTTATGCAGTTCTAACAGGACTGCATTTATTGTATTTTTTATTACTGGATACCCGGCGCGACTTCGTTTGCGTGTTGTCCTACCCCTACCCTCCTCTACCCCTAAACCTTCGCGGGTGTATGCAGAATACCTTACCAAAGTTTCATCAAAATCGGTCCGGCCCTTTCAGAGTCCATAGAGGACAAAAAAACATTGATTTTATAATAATACTAGCTGTGCCCCGCTCCTTCATCCCGTGGGAATATCGGGATAAAAAGTAAAGCCTATATGTTAATCCAGGGTGTCAGCTACCTCCATACAACATTTTATCAAAATTAGTCCAGGCGTTTGAGCGTGAAGAAGTAACAAACACACACACTCACAAACTTTCGCCTTTATAATATTAGTGTGATAGGTAAGTTAAAGTTAATAATATCTATAAAGAAGATTATTTTATAAATATGTCCGTGAATGCCGATAAGTAAATAAATTACAAAGGGATTCATCCATGGCTACACTCACGGGGAAACTCACTAAGCAGTAAATTACTTTACCGTCTCTTATTTACCGAAAATTTCTATGCGCTCTGAACACGTCGCGCTTTAGCATTTTTATCTTAAATTGCCTTGCAGAAAAGACCTCAAGTGCTTCTTTTATAAATATAATTTGCTTTTTTCGTCTCGAAGGCATATACAAAATAATGTCAAACGAATTGTAGCGCGTCGCGCCAATGACACGAATCGGCTTTTACGCGCCGAGGAATTTACATTCGCACAAATGGCTCCAGATATGTAACGATGTAAGCGGTCATTGCTTTTTAGTGTTGAATATGTTGCTACTTATCCAACAAGTAGGTATGTATTACCGAAATAAAACCACAACGTATATTAATTATCTATTTAAAGCAACAAACTATTCCATTGAAGTTTCATCCATAAATGTTCTACAACCAAAAATCTTTTCAGGTGAATTTTCAGTGCTTCAGGTATCGTTCAATCTTCAGCGACATACGGGCTATTTTCTCATACAAGTGTACGTGCCGTGCATACTCATCGTGGTCCTTTCCTGGGTGTCATTTTGGATTCATCGCGAGGTAACATGTAAACACGTTACATTTTATTCAGGGGCCATACAGTGGATTGGTCGTAAATATTCGCTTTGCACTTTGCAGGCCACTTCGGACCGGGTCGGGCTTGGGATAACGACAGTGCTGACTTTGTCCACAATAAGTTTGGACTCTCGCACTGATTTACCCAAAGTGAGATACGCAACTGCACTCGATTGGTTCTTGTTGATGAGTTTCTTCTACTGCATTGCAACACTCTTGGAATTTGCTGGCGTGCATTATTTTACCAAGGTATGGGATCGAAATTTGTTTGGCAAGCCAGTAACGGCTAGTTTTGACGATGGATTGTGTACCTATGTTCCAGGTCGGTTCAGGTGAGATTGTGATCGATGATGCAGAATGGGAGGAGCTGATAGAAGAAGTTGGCGGTGATGCTTTTGCCGCCCGGCAACTAGCGGTACGGCGCAGCTCAGCTCGATCTACTACGAACTTTGTAAGTTCCTACCGACTTATTTTCTGCTCCAAAAGTCTATGATGAAAATAAACAGATGGATCAGAAATCGTACCTACATACCAATTGGTGGATGCCAATTGTTAGTGCCACTTACAAATTGAGTACGTTGATTGTTTGAATAGGTACTTATCCCGAAATTCTAATTTTAAATCACCATAAAGACCCGATTTCTCCAAACTATCCATAATTAGCCATTAACAAATCTTCTGTTAAAATTGACGTAGGCGTCAAAAAGGTTTACGTTCTATGGAGGGATCATAAAGAAGGCGTTGCTAAATCAAACATCATGTAGGTAATATAGTAGAAAACAAAAAAACAGATGCAGTGACGCTTCCATTTTATTTGACCAACTGACAAAAATTTACGGCCTGTTACAAGCATTATCAAATCTTCGGAGCAGGGATTAAGTTATTAACGCCATTCGTTAGTAAGTGGTGAAACACTCACTAGGCCTAACGGGCCGTTATCTATTTAATTGCACGGTAAAACTAACAAACAGAGTATGGTGAAACTAGCTTTAAAGACCTCTGATCATTTTTTAATTGAGGATAAATTTATAATCTCAATTTTTGGCGATAATTATAAAAACAAACAATAATCTTTGGAAAAGGTGGTGATCGTGGTGATATATAAAGTTGAAACCTTCTAAACGTTTATGAACGTGTTGTTCCCTTTATTGAGTAATTGAATTAATAAATTAATGAAATGCACCAACCCCAGCGTGGTAAAACCAGACTCGATCACTCGAATGAAGAGATTCACACTAGCCCCTGGAGCATCATGTTTGATGACTACAGAGACCATTGCATATCAAAGAGTAGACCGGGGGCACGATAATGGTAAGGAAGACGTATCCCTTGGGATATGGAAGGATATTAGAGCCATACCGGATATGCATCCTTGAGCAAGCATATGAATAGTGGAGAGACGGGTTATATTTATCTATGGGTGACGCAACCTGGCGGCGACGTCATTAAAGGATGCCCATCCTTTAATGACGTCGCCGCCAGGTTGCGCCTGGTCCAGTTTGTGTAAAAGTTTAACTCTGTTAATTGTTTACATCACTTTCATCAGATACATTTGGAACAGGTGATACCTTTTTCGTTGCCCCTCTATTCTGCTAATTCAGGTTAGCTATATATAGTTATCATGATCCAATCCATTACAGCAACTTTATCATAATTATCTACCGAACGTTGAATAATGCCATTCCAGAGCTTCACGCTACCTGCTCAAAGCAACCCCGGGGAGAGCGGAGGCCCCGCCGAGCAGACAGCCGTCCGCCTGACCATGGAGCGAACCACCCAGACCGAGAGGCGAGTGCCGCGCTGGCGCCAGCTACTCTACTGTCTCGCCGGAGACGACCGGTACAGGAGGCAGAGGCAGGTTGAAGCTGGCAAGTAAAATTTGATCGTTATATCTAGATGTAGGTAATTATTAAGACGCCACTCCACATCGGTCCACGGCTAAGCTACGCACGTGTATTTAGCTTAGCATTGTATTTTGTTGTGTTGTGCTTTGTATTGTTGATGCAAAATGCTCACATTTTGACTGCTCCTACATGCGAAAATGCTGTAACAGACATGCACTAAATCTGATTGTTTTTCTTTTCTTTTGCCGACAATTTCTATCATACATTCTTCGTTTATTTTAATTCCATTGGCATTTTTGTTTATTCTATGGCAGTATTGTGAAATTTTTGTTTATTGTATGAAATATTGGTTTTGCCCAATGATATTATAAACAGATATATTGCGAGCGCGCAATTGTGAAGACTTGAAAACGTCCTAATTGGGACGTATTTTACTTGTAGTGAAATGTAAAATGTATGAAAAGTGGGGGTGTGCTGCCGCTGCTGCGTGGCATACTATATTTTTCGGTTGTTTTGTGAGTGTATATCTGTTTATTATAATATCATTGGTTTTGCCTGAAATAAATGTTTTCTTTTTTTTTATTGTTTGAAAATGTAGGTAGGATCGTCCACTGCGACCCACAGCACTGCGATCGTACCATACGATCGAATGCATGACTAGCATACAAATAAACTGCGTAGAAACGTGGCAAACCTTGCGTTACACATCCTGCGTAGCAGTGGATAGTCGACTTTAGGAAGACAGCCCCTACCCCCCCAACAGATAGCAGTCCTCCTGACCATGGAACGTACCCACCGAGAGGCGAGTGCCGCGCCGGCCGGCCGCCGCGGCAGCGCCGCCAGCTACGTTGTCTGTCGCGGGAGACGACCGTGGTCACGGTTCACGGGCAGTAGAGGTAGGTTGAAGCTGGTACATGGGATTTGATTTATAATCTTTTTCGTAAATATTAAGAAGATTCGCCTGACTCTTGCCCCAGATGGAAGTTGCCACACACCCTCTTAGCACCTTTACAACACCAGCGAGTTCCGAGCTTGCGGTCTAGGTCTAAAATAAATATATATGTCTATTCTTAAATCGCCGAATGGACTGCCACACAGCTTTTAAAAGTAACTTTTTTTACAAAGTTTTGCCTGCCGTAAGGTAAAATTTATAGGGACAGACGCCACACCTCAAGCTACTACCATCTGTCAAATTTCTTTAATAGATTTTCAACTTTGTCTCTACAGCATAAGGTTCAAGGTTGATTGGGAAAATTAGACAGTTTCGGGTAGCTTGACCTGCTGGCGTCTGTACGTATATATACTACAAAACAAAGTCGCTTACCGCTTCCTGTCTGTCCCTATGTATGTATGCTTAGATCGTTAAAACTACGCAACGGATTTTGATGCGGTTTTTTTTAAATAGATAAGAGTGATTCAAGAGGAAGGTTTTTATGTTTAGAAAATGCCACGCGGGCGAAGCCGCGGGCAGCAGCTAGTTATTTTATAAAAATTCCTTCTTATCTGTATACCACAATTGCAAATTAACGATTTCCATTTCTACAGGTATGCGAGGCCACATAAACAGTGTTTCCCACATCGACAGGGCTGCACGTGTCATGTTCCCCGCGTCCTTCGCTCTGCTCAACTTGTTCTACTGGATGGTCTACGCATTCTCTAGTGACGATTTCGCATGGAGCGACAATCCTATGAATACGCTATCTCATTAGAGATTTAAGGGGGTTGGTTGCGCAAGGTAGCCTGCGAAATTCAGATTTTCTTACGTTTTTTGCGACCGTAACAAATAAGTAGGTATGTAAGGATTTACAGAATTATAATCATTCATTCAATCATCAAGATTATAGGTAGGCTGATTATGTAATTCAATCATCACTACAATCTCTGTTCAAATTACCCTATTTTATGAAGTCATGACATTTGACGCCAATTCTAACTTAGAGAATTGTACTGATGATTCTAATGATTAAAATGATGTAATTACTTATTTGTTACGGTAGCGAATCATATTTTGATCAACTTATAACCTAATACTGACCTACAAATTGCAAAAACCGTAAAATGTTTAATTTCGCGGGCTACCCTGACGCTTTCGCCTTAAGCCCCATTTACACGATGCGAATTTCTAATCTGTGGCATACAATAAAACTTAGGCAACAAATGACTTACATCGTCTAAACAGTGTTTGAGTGACGATGCAACTTTTGTTGTTGTTTCAACTTGAACTTCTGGTAGTCCATTTCACGAAAGAAGTCCCGCAGACGTGGCGCTGCAGGCATGGGTTATTTTAGGAATGTTGCTAACTTAGCGTATAATAATAATTAGTTCCACTTATTTCCGCGGGACTTCTTTCGTGAAATGGACTTTATGCCATAGGTGGCCATAGGCAATTAAACACCGTGTAAATGAGGTTTTATAACTATTTTTTGAATGATAGTTTATGTGCCTACGTTTATAAAACTAGGGTATTAGGGTGCCATAATATAGTTGCACAGATGTGAACATATTCGTATACGCAGGGTGGATTTTTTAGGTACAGACAAACCCTTATTTTTTTGAGAAATTTGATTTCCATTCACAGATTTGGAAAAAATACAGTCAGCAAGAAAATAGAAACGCGACTCCCTGAGTTTGTTTCGCCATTTCTTCTCAAGGGTAGTCAGATAGGAAATGTCGGCTACATCTAGATTTTTTTTTTTTTTATATGACGTGTAAAAGTGATTTTAATATCCTATTTACAGAATAAACGATTTCATTTCATTTCATTTCAGAAAAAAATATTTTCTCATATTTTTTTTTTTTGTAATTTTTTGCGACTTGTACCTTTTCTAGTACTCAAACCTGTTGGTCCGATAGAGTTAATTGATCCATAAAAGAAACAGGATAGATTGGCGTCAAAAAAAGTTATTGTAAAAATTGCCTATTTTCTTGCCAACTACAATATTTTAAAAAGTAAAAAGGTAGTATGTATGGTAGTAAAAAAAGTTATTATTTAAACGAGTGACTGTAAATGAAAGTTTAAGTTACAAAAATAATTAAACTTACAAACATTTATTTGAGTTACTTAAAATACAAAATGAGAAGTTTTTATTTATATTCATAACGTTCAGTTGACCTAATTGATTTCGAAATGATTCACCAAGAATGGAGGGAATCTGTTCGTTAATGGTCACTGTTCTAACCTAACCTAACCAAAATGATTCAATACCAGCACCCTCTCTGTATTTCTTTCTAGTCGCTCACTTAGTCATTTAGTCGCACGGCTAGAATTTTAATATCTGAAATGGATTAATCACAACCCACTTTTAGTTAAAGTTAAGTTATTAAAACGAGTATCTCATCATCAGTCGCTAAGTCGCTTTTTATCCTTCGTTTTATAATTCCCCTTTTAAAAATATTATGAATGCAGATCAAAATTTCTCAAACACCGTTTTTCTGTAGCTACAATGGTTATGGTACCTGCCCTTACTGTCCCATCTCAAAAATCCACCCTGATTATGTGTGCTATTATTTCAAATAAATATTTAACGTGTGCTGTTAAATGTATCGTTATTAATAATTTATAGACTTTCTAGTAAAATGTATTTGATGTCTTCTTACTGTGTCAATAAAGGTGTAAATATTTCTTCAGTTTCTAATTCCAACAAAAAACTGGGTTTTTGATCTTCAGAATCAATCTCAAAGCAGAATCAAGCGCTTTTGTTCTGAGGTTCTGACCCATATTCTTGTTTGGTTATCTATTAACTATTGTATTGTATGTCGAAACAACCTTTCTTAAACTCACAAAAAAAAACAGTAAAACATAGTTAAAACAATCAGATATTTGTTAACAATGTGTCCGAGGTAGAAATAAATAGATCTGAATGTATTTCACGTGTTTTATTATAGTCAAAAACTAAAGCCGTTATAGGTAGGTATAGTGAATCTTGTTGAACTCTTGAACACTTTGATCTTACTAATAATAAATACAATGCTTTTACATTTTTATTACAAAATATAGAAGTTTACGAAGTATAAAACATTCCCTTATTTATCTATTATATTTATTCGGAGGTACACTGTGCATTTTCAGTGCTAAAGAAAACTTTTTAGGTGTTAGTTGTACGGTAGGACTATTTTGCCAAAACTGAGAGGTCAGGTCTATCAAACAACTAATAGACATCATAGACATAAGACATTTATTTTGTCTCTCAAGCTTTTCATTATTTCGTTTCTGGCGTTTTTACTGACTACTCAATTCTCCGTTATTGGTGGATAATTAGGTAACATTATTATGTCCTGAAAGTTATCCTAGTCACTAAAAATTCACAGCAAATTTTATTTTGCGCTGCCTTGTTGACGGTCACAGATTATAGTTCAGTCGCGTCAGTACATTGGTATCACCTACATCCATGTCACAAAATAGATAGCATAGAAACACCGACTCGGAACGATTAAATCCTGGTACAGCTGTAAATATCAAGTTTGTGCTGAAAACGTCATCTCTTATTTGTCTCATAGAAATCACTTGATTTCAAAAGCGTGTATTCAAAGTAGCCATCCCAAAGGATCGATATTCACTAAAGTTGTCAAAAAACAATAGGCCCGTTTTGACATTAGCTTGAATCGATTTATCGTGAGTATTGAGTACCGAGTCGTATGTTTACTTCACTAGTTGTAGTAGCGACGTAACTAGTGAAGTAACCATACGGACTTCTTGGCGGGAAAGGTAAGCGTCATGTTCAGCAGTTTGTTTAATTTTCCAAAATTGGTGTTTAGCCGAATATTAATGTGTAATAATGGTGGATTATTAACCATTAAGTGTTTGTGAACGTGCGTTAGTGTAGGCAAATGAAACAAAACAGTGCAACTTCGCTTCAAGTTCTCTCAAGAAGTCCGCGTGAGGACTCAGTAAAGTTCCACATCTTTACTGAAACTCAAGGGGAGTAGGCGGGGATATCATCATCATGCATTTATAATTCATTTCATCAATATTAAACAAGAACTAACTTGACATTGGCTAAATGCACAAACCGTGCGAAGCCAGAAGGAAAAAAAAAAAAAAAAGTAACCATACGACTCGGTACTCGATACTCACAATGAATTGATTCAAGTTAAATGTCAAAACGGGCCTATTATATTTGCGCAATATTGTGCTACAATATTGAATCATTGTATGTCGATGTTTCTACGCCATTTCGTCAGTCAATTCGTCAACGAGGCACATCACCCTGACCGCATACATCCCGAGTTTCCGCGGTCGCCTGAAACCACGAGCTGGCTAATCACGCATTGAAAATGAAAATCTGGCTTTTAGAACGCCAAATTAAATGCCACGAAAAGTGAGTGTGTAAATATTGCACAAAATATTGGAATTACCAATCAGATGACCGCGAAAATAACTATGTATGCAGAAAGTATTAGATGTTCGCAATGATATTATATTAAACAGATATGTTATACACTCACAAAACAACCAAAAAAAGTGTTCCGCAGCAGCGGCAGCCCCACTTTTCATTCATTTTACATTTCACTACAAGTAAAAATTATAGAAAAGAGATGGCTTGATAAAAACAACAAGAAAAAAAACTGGCCAAGTTCATGTCGGACCACGCACAATGAAGGGTTCCGTAGTTGGGATGAATTTATCCCAAAAACAAACTTAACATTGTAGTTGAAAAACATGCTCTCCCATACATCGATATACGTTACGGTCATTTCTCCAACTGCAAATTTAAGTTGGTCGACTATTACTCGTTAACTTGTGAAGCCTACTTAGCTGTGATAGTTTTCCTTTTAATTTCGTTATATATACTATTGCCATGAATTTTTTCACATATCCAAAACCAACCATTTAGCTGGCAGGGGGGGGGGGGACACTTGACTCTAACAAAAACTAGCACTTTAAAGCTTAATATTACCCAAACGGATCTCTTAATTGAAAAATGGTTTTGCCAAACCCACAATATTTTTGAACGGCCTATCCAACGATACCCCACACCATGGAATAGACGAGAAAAAAAAATATCATCCCCATTTCACGTGTAAGGGAGGTACCCTAAAAAAAAATGTTTTTCATAATTTTATTTTACAATTTTTTTGGCATGATTAATATGTATACCCATGCCAAATTACAGCTTTCTAGGACTAAGCGTCTCTGAGCTAAGCTGGCGACAGACGGACGGATGGACAGACAGACAGACAGACAGACAGACGGACATGGCGAAACTATAAGGGTTCCTTGTTTACTACGGAACCCTAAAAGAGCCAGCGAGTGTTGTCAATTGAATGTTGGCATCACAGACTAACAAATACGTCCCAATTAGAACGTGTTCGAGTCTTCACGATTGCGCGCTCACAAGATATCTGTTTAATTTAATATAATTGTATGTTCGGTTATATTATCATCATAGTTCTGTCGGCTGCACGGATATATCTGACGTGGTTACACTACATACATTGTTTTTCTCAAAAGATACCTGCACACGTCACAAACAGATATAAATAATATTTGTACGATGTAACCTAACATCTTTAGTATAGAGAGAACAATCGATGTTAAATATTATATAATATCTGTCTAAGTATACATAATTATATAACACTGTTCTAACAAATATCACAAATACATAGGTTTATCATAGTCGTTTTAATATTGAAAATGTATTCAAGAAGAGGTAAATTTCGAAGAGAGCTATTTAGGCTAACTAGAATTCCTGTTGGTCCATTCTGTAAATATACTAATTCACATCGTTGCAAAACTGCCAACCTTTAGTACGCCATTTATAAGTAGAAAATAGACATTTTGAAGGCATATAGTTTAAATACATACTGGAATGTATAGTTTTTTAAGGCTTTCATCATAAGTATGAAAATTACCTACTACATCAACATTACATGGCAAATATTGAATTGTGTAAAGTCGTTAATATATACTTTAGAATATTGCGCGTGGACATTACCAAATTATTAGGAAAATAGTTCACTAATAATGCTAGATGCACCGATGCAAATATTACCAATACTTATAGCGATAGTTACATGAAATTAATTCATTAACTATGAATTCGCGCTTAAAGTACTTGACGTAATGAGCAAACAGTAAACAGTATGTAGGTCCCGTAAGTACTTATTTATTTATTATACAGGACTTAAAAGGATGGTGCGTAATTAGTATTTAGATAAGCTAATTCATTAGCAGCGGAGCGATGCCTATTCTAATTTAAAACCTACCGTATAGTCGCTCCGTCATTCGAGCTGCATTTTTCCTTATGAGCATACTGAGACCATTACGTATCAGCTTTCGTTCGTCTACCATTATAAAATAATCTGGTAAATTGATTTCTGCTTATAAATCGCGATAATCATACAATGATTACAGATAATCTGCCTATCTGTTGTTGATTATCTTAATCTATACAATGCAACTCACTGAGTTTTCAGATTTACAATTTTCTTACCACAAAAGTGTTATCTTATAAATAGTTTTGAAAGATAGTCTTGTTCAGTAATATAATAATAATATTGAATATGTATTGCAACGGACCCTAACTCCTACGGAACCCGATCTATAAAATTGACAAAAGAGTTGTATACCGGTAAGCGATGCGCTACTACATACACAATATAAACGTATCTACTCACTACAAAGTATTAGTACCATTTACTTAACTCTAAACACATCGATTTAATTACAATGATATAAATATAAAACTTTATTTACTAGCCCAAGTGGGTTAATATTCACTTTTATATACAAATATAAATTTATTCTCCGTAATATAAAGAAGGTAAATTTGAATATACAAGTCATATAAATGGCGATGATCCAATTTTTTAAATAAAAACACAGCTGCCGTCAATCATAATAAATGCTCTCATTCCAATCAAGCACGGCTTTACGTCAGAGCTATACAAATTTATAAACTAACACATCATAAAAACTGGAACATTCCCATCGATTTTAGAAGACTAGAACACTGGTCACAGATATTTCGGTATAGGCAAGGAGATTTTAATAGATTTCGATCACTCATCCAAATTAAATATCCACACTCATACTCTCTCTCACATCACATAACCTAAAATAACAATAAATTAATAGCCTGTGCAACCCCGAGTATTATCTCAAGCTTTTACATCTCACTTACAATGGTCTGCACATAATAAATAAGAATTTCATATATTCACATCTCCAATATAAATAATTAAATCACAGATTCTATATTTCATTACGAATATTTTTTTTATCTACGTATCTTTTCTACCTAAGACGAGATAAACATTCATGTTATCTTTGCCTTTTACGTACACGCTGCCTCGCGGCTCGAACTCGTAGCGAGCCGACAGCCCCGGTATGCAAGCCTCGCCCACTTGGATCCTCTTTGGCACGCCCGTCGAGTCCATCCGAGACGCTATGTTCACAGCGTCTCCCCAGATGTCGTAGAACAACTTGGTGGTCCCGATGACACCCGCCGTAACATCGCCGAAGTTATACCCGATTCGAAGAATAAAGTCGAATTCGAGCAAATCTTCGTTGAAGTTATCCACAACTTTCTGCATCTCTAACGCGAACTCCATCAGTTGGTACAGGTGGTCGTGCGTGGCGCGCGACGCGTGGCGCAGGTCGGGGTTCAGTCCGCTGGCCGCCATGAAGGTGCTGCCGATAGTCTTAATCTTCTCCACGTGCTGAAACTCTGGCCTCTCTAGCAGCTCATCAAAGTCTGCTATCAGCTCGTTAAGTACCCGCAGGTATTCCTTTCCTTTCAAATACGACTCGTCGTACATTTCATTAAAGTTTACTATACTGGCAAATATAATCGCGACATCTTTGTGATTTTCCGAATATTTTGCCGTATTTTTGAGCTGGTCGGCGACATGTCGCGGTATTATATTGTGTAGCAACCAATCGGCCTGATTCCTCATGTTCTGTACTCTCTGTTTGTCGCGGTTAGCCACCACATTACTATAGAAACTCAAACGGTAACTTATTTCGAACTCTCTGTTCAAGAACCACACCAGCATCAATAACAACGCAACATCCAAGTAAAGCTCTGTCAAATGTAACTTGTGTTGGTGACTATCAAAACCTATGGTACCGTTGTTGAAGTCCTTCCAGTCGATCATCGAGCTATTTACGAGGCTGTAGTCGGATATGTTCTGAGCAAACATTTGTGGGCTTTGCTTTAAATTAATATCAGCATCTAACAGCAATTGAGTATTAGCTTCGTGACAACCTAACACGGCAAAAAATAGGAACAAACCAGCATAAAGCGTCACTAGAGTATTTTTCACAAGCCAATTCATCTGAGTGAAGTTGCAGAAGTGCACAACACTTATACAAAGCAGGTACACGTAAAACGACTGTTCACCTCTCAGGATCGTCATGGTGGTATTTTCACAGGAAAAGTTGAGGAGCACGGCGAATATCGGCAAACTGATCAGAAACCCTCCTGACAGGTGCCACGGAAACCAGTTCGACAGCTTCCTGAATATTCTTACCGACCTAGAGATGGACTCCGTGAGTGCCTCGTGATTCGTCTTCCACTTTAGATAATGTCTATAGGAACAAAGTGCGATTGCTAAAATTTCTATGAACATGAAAAATATGAACCACCCTATGGAAGATCTCCAGTCACTGTATAATGTGAATATCGAAGCTGTGACCGCTAAGAATATGATCGCGGAGACTAGAATGTCTAACGCAGTGTTGAATCTTGAAGTAGTAAGCGTGGGCGGGAAATCTTCACAATCGTCACTTCTGTGGGCTTTGTCTCGGTAATGTCTTTCAATTTCGGAGGATTTGAAGAAGAGTGTGAATCTGTTGAGGGGAGGTTGTACGAAGTAGTTGATGCCGGAGCGCGCGTTGTCTTGTACGCAGCGGATGAGTTGGAGGTCGGATTGTTTGCGCAGTTTCTGTAGGGACTGGACTTGTTCGTCGTTGAGCGGGGGGGGCAGGCGGCTGCGAGAGTGCTCGTTGAGGGACGACTGGCTGGACGTGTAGTAACCCGACACGCGGTGTTGCATCATATCGGGATGCGACGTCGCAATGTGGTTCAGCGCGTAGATCTGTAAATACAAACCAATGGTTTTAAAACCTATAACCGCGGTTGAAGAGCGTGAGTTTGGAGGTACGTTCTCAAACAGGCGTAGTTATACCTGATGCACGCATTGACGCAAACCTCATAAGCAAGTAAGAGGCGCCGTAAGTAAAGCTATGATGACAGTGTGATATTGACGTATAGGAAAGCTGAAGCGTAAGTTGAATCACCTGGTCGTAATAACAGCTATTACAAATAGGTATTATAAACATGGAAGTGGACCTATTGTGGTCTTCACATATAATAATATAATTAATGTACCTATGCAAAATATTGTAAAACATATTAAAAGAGTAACAGTGGAGTTTCTTGCCCATTCTTTAACTACTTTTTGAAAGGGGACGACTAGAATCAATTCTATTTTTATGTAAATTTTGACCTATTTGAAAGAAATCATTTTACTTTGACTCATCGCACGGTTAATGGTTCCGGGATTTCCCTATTATAATGTCGGGTCATGCCACTAGAAATAAACCAGTAGCAAATAAATTGACATTATTATTCATTTTATTTTATACTACTGGGTATAAAATTCATTATTCACGCATTGGTGCAGTGGTGGCCCATGTGGTAACGGCCCCGACTTACGAGTTGTAGGTCGTGCTCGTGGGTTCATACCCAAGCCAGCGCTTTACTCATGTAAATAATGTCATCACCACTGCTCTGCCCCTATCAAAAATAGTACATTATTGCAAAGGCCGTGAAATAGGCCATTGCAGGTTCGTTCACTAATACGAGACTGGCAATTGCCATTTCCGCCGAGGCATATATAGTGCTTTTCTCAAAAGAATGCAGGGAAAGTAAATTATTTATAAATTCCAGATTCAATGACGAACAACGATAATTTTTCACGCGCCAATGTGTTCATTTGTTTTTTTTTTCAATATACAGCTTTCTATTTGCAAGCCAGTTCGAAATTTAAATAAAACCTTTGATAAGTTACTTCCTTGGTTGCCATGTTTCGGAGTAAAAGAGTATATAATAACCCCAGCACGCCGTTTCATACAATATTGCTGGAGCGTTGTAATGTTCCAAATTCGAAAAACGCTCCTGCAATGGATTTGATTTTCTTTGACCGTAAATTCGATACTTCGCGTGTTCTTTCTTCGAAAATAATGACAATATTTCCATGCATGTTTGAGAAAAGCATATTATAAGATTAAGGACTACGTTGAAGACACGGAAGTTTGGCATTAATTCCTTCTGTACATGTAGGGGAGGGTAACATAGAGTAACATCTAGGCTTCCCTGGTACCTCATTAACGGCAAAAATATGTAAATGTCTATAAACTGCTCCCAAAATACGATGTTTTTTTTTAATTTTATTTTATCTTTTTTTTACAAACTTCACTGACATGTTTTTCTTATTTGACATTATTATACCTACAATTTTAATTTCAACAAGGTTCTAACTTTTATTATTTTAATCATATTTTATATTCCTTTTTTGTTAATGTGAGGACGTTGTAGGCTTAATAGACTGTAGATCTGTAGACCATTTTCTATTTTGTTAAGTACCTGGTACTTTTGACGGGCCTGCGCTGTCCTCTCATACCTATTAACACTGTAATTTTAAACATTGTAAAAGCCATTTTTTTTTAAAGAGTAACCGTGGATTTTCTTGCCGGCTCTTCTCCATAGGAAACGACCAATTGGAACCGTGCACCTAGCTTCTGACGTTTCATAAGTGTCCATGTAGGCTTATGTGAAATAAAAATATTTTTGATTTGATTGATTGATTTTGATTTGCTCTCAAAACGGTGAAGGAAAATATCGTGAGATAACCGACATGTCCTAGAATCAAAAATTTAAAAAGACATGTGACATTTACCAAACAGCACCCCATGCGCCCGCATGGTTGATCACGGCCCACTTCCTCTCGAAAAGAGGAGGCCTGTATCCTAGCAGTGGGAACATTATAAGCTGAATAAGCTTATACTAAAGTTGTCAAAACAGAATAGGCCCGTTTTGACATTTAACTTGAATCGATTTATCGTGAGTATCGAGTACCGAGACGTATGGTAACGTAACTAGTGAAGTAACATCAAGTTAAATGTCAAAACGGGCCTTTTATTTTTTGGCAAGTATAATGCAACTTATTGTGGTAAAATGCAACAAATATATCTACATTCCTTCCTAACTTATTTCTTTCTCACAATGATAAACAACATTATTTTTAGTTTATGCGAAACCTGAACATAGTTTGTTCAGAATAAGAAACTGAATCGATTTAAATAATTTTTACACCAAGTTATATTTTGTCCCAAAAATATTTAAGTGTGATGGAAAATGTTATCATCATTTAATTACTTACAATACAATGGCCGTACGGTTAGGTACCTACTGCCAAATTATTATCAATAGCGCAAGACGACCCTAGGGGCGTGGGGGCGCCGCTAGCATGTTTTTTTTACGGACAACCCGGTAACATAACAACCTTAGAACTTTGTGATTTTTAATGATATAGTTTTGAAATTTTGAACACACGGCTACACATCAAGCTACACATTTCTAGTATACGCTAACCTCTCATTGTACGGAAATCCTACACAATGCGAGATCAGCTTATACTGGAAATGTATAGCTTGATGTGTAGCCGTGTGTACATAGATTCTTTACGTAAAAATACTAGACACGTGTTTCGGGTTTCGCATATACTAAAACTAATATTGTATACATTCGTAACCATTATAGTAAAAATTGCTATATTTCATCCCACTTGAAACACAGAATGTTATGTACACGTGAAAGGTACTCAAGGAATTTTTTTACGACCTAACGTGAGTGCCCAAACTGAAATATATTTTGGGGTGCCCGTCGATATTCTTTCATCAACCTCCTGTTGATATGGTTCACGACTTTACGAGCAAACATTTGCACGATAGGTACTTGTCTAAATATAGGGAGGAGCTCGTGGCTAAGTAATAAGGAGAAGCTCGTGGCTAAGTAATATGGAGAAGCTTGTGGCTAAGTAATAACAGCCACACGGGGCGATCAATCAGGTTAAGCTACGCTTGCCGGGGTTGGTCCGTGGATGGGCCACCATTTTTACATACCGAGACTCCTCGTGCCTCGGAAAGTCGGAAAGAACGTTAAGTCGTTGGTCCCGACTGTCATTCGTGGATCTTTGACAGTCGAAAGTCTGACAACCAGTCTTACCAAGGGGTATCGCAGTGGCGTAGTTAGCATGGGTGATACCCGGTGCGCATAATTATCTCACCCAAGCGCAAAATGAAGCGTTCCATAGTGGGCATGAATTTATCCTAAGAACAAATTCAAAATGTTCTCCCATACATTCCAACTGCAAATGTAAGTTGGTCGACTACTACTCGTTTTCCTTTTAACTTTGATACACATGATACTGCCGTGATTTTTTCCTTCCCTTTTTGCTTTATATAAATGATTAATTTGGATAACTTGGTCACAATGGCTTCAAGCCTAAGTGGTTTATCGTTGTAAAACGTGATAGTGTGTTTAATTTTTTTTCACGGTCGGGTGTCTCCCCCAAACAGTTTATTATTTATTCAGTTTACTATCGTATTACCTAGTTGCTGGTTGTAGACTGGAACCCGATCCCAACATAGTTGGGAAAAGGCTAAGCAGATTGTTTGACTTATCTGTATATATAATTATAATAATAATAATAATATATCGTTTATTTCAGAGCCATGCTCCATATAAGTATGTTAATAACAGTGTAAACTTATAAAACTAGTGTTAGTACAAATATTTCTAAGCTGCGTGAGGCACGCCGATCCTGGGGAATGCCTACTTGACTGCATGCAGTCGTACCCACCGCCCCAAGATCGGAGAGTCCCACCTATCAGCCAACGTTCTGAGAATGGTGTTGGGGCTGTCACGGACACGGCGTAGCAGAGATGCGTACTTCTTGCGCATCACGGCTGAAAAACTATCCACGTCCGCGTCGGCAAACATGCCAGACGCGCTACAAAAACGCGGCAGCCCCATCAATACCCTGAACGTGTTGTTGTATTGTATGCGCAGGCCACTGTATGCCCTTTGCGTGAAGTTCACCCACAGGCTGCACGTGTAAAAGGGAGATAATTATGGGTAGTATTTAAACGAGTGACTTAAATAAAAGTTTTAAGTGACAAAAAAAAAAAAGACGTTATAGTATTACTAAGTGAGCGACTGACTGCGAGTGTCGAGAAATCAACAGAACAGCAACTTACAAACATTAATTTGAGTTACTTAAAATACAAAATGAGAAGCTTATATTTATAACGATCTGTTGACCAAATTTTCATATTTACAACTTCATCTAACCTAAATGATTCACCAAGAACAGAGGGAATCTGGCGTTAATGGTCACTGTTCTAACCTAACCTAACCCAAATGATTCAAAAACAGGACCCTCTCTGTATTTCTAGTCGCTCACTTAGTCATTTAGTCGCACGGCTAGAATTTTAATATCTGAAATGGATTAATCACAACCCACTTTTAGTTAAAGTTAAGTTATTGAAACGCTATCTCATCACCAGTCACTAAGTTTTTTTTATTTGTTCGTTTTATTTAGGTAAACATTACAAATTGACGATATTAAATTAAAAGCAGATCTTGACTATACCTATACTTGATATCATTAGTAGATATAATTAATGCATTTTCCTCAAGATAATAAACTCCAAAGCAACTTTATTTTCGTCGCTCTCTTGACACACTACAAAATCCCCTGACACTGAAATGCGACATTTGCGGCGTTTCTGCGTTGATGACGTCAGCGGCACCCACCGGGACTACGTAAGTGATTTGTAACCTGACTCCCAGTGAATGGAAATGTGGGTGTATCTAACTATTCAACCATATTTCATGTTTCCAACGAAATAAGAACACACAGTCAGGCACTTTATAATAAAGAAAAAATGAACTCAATTTTTTTAAATTTTCATACCAACAGAACATAAACAACATGGACACGCAGTTTTAAACCCTAATCACTGTACATAAAGCTGATAGCTGGTACAAATTACGATGCAATGGTATGACGGGCGTGCTTTATGACTGTAGCACACAGCTCTAGGGGGCATATGTTTATAATTTATTAAAATCGTGTTTACGATGCGTTACCATTTCGTGAAAGATGTGAGAAAAATCTCCGCGCTTTAACTCAAATCTGCGTCAAGTTTATTTATGTGTAAGAAAAATAAGTGGATGTACCTACATGCACCATACATACATGCGGGATTAATTTAGCATGTTTTACTTACGTTATAAGTAAAAATAGGAACATCAAAGTTGACCTGTTGCTGTATGCTGGAGCGTCGACTTGTGCTTCTGATGCCGGAGTCTTTGCGGCTGTTGACTGAGGGACAGAGGCTGATGACGTCATCAGGAGGTCGGGACGCGGAGGTCTGCGGCGAGGGGAGGGGTAAGTTCAGTCTTCGATCCTTCGGACGCATAAACTCGTCCTGCGTCGTGATGGTTGAACTGCGAGCGCGACACACTGGCACCTACAATGTTTAAAAAAACAACATTTTACCAATGTTTATCAGAAAATAGATTGTTATTTGTTAAGTCCTCGTTACCAGCTAACACGAGTTAAATGTATGTGTACACAAGTCTTCTCGCTTATGTTGTATGGGTGATAAATACTTCGCACACGATACGAAATACCTACGCGATCATACTATCCAAATAATGGAAATAAAAAGTTCATGAACTGATTTACAGCAGTTTATTGAGAGTTTGGAATGTTTGGTATAAACGGTCTATTACTCCCTAAAAAGTGCTGTGTAGGTATTTATGAGTTAGTTAATAAAGTTCTTGGCGATACATAAACAAACTAAGAAACTTGATGTCGGTATAATTGTGTAATCATGAGAAAATAATCGCTTTAATGCGGGGTTTAATCGGAGTTTTCCGCGACCCTCGGTCACGACAAAACTAATTCAAATGATAAACATATAAATACTGAAAGTTACATGTTCGTTCGTATGTACTGGCAGACGGCGACTTAGTTATTGTAAACATCGACACATCATTATTATTATTTGTATGTGTTTGTAACTTGTGCTTTACCCGGACCCATCATTAGGGACGATTAGAAATTATGACTACTTTTGTTAGCTTGGGTATTATATTACCTGTTAAAGCAAATGTATGTGATGTTGAATAAATAAATATATCTCGGGAAAATGGGGTCCCGGTCCTTTGGAAGGCGTACGAAGGGCCGAAGCCAACTCACAGAAGCCCCTTAGACAATTTTAAATGGAATGAGGCACCAACCGACGATTATCCCTGTTCGCACTATGCAAGTGCACCCAAGGACAACCCCCGGTTGGCGTAGGACTATTGCAGGATATGGAAACAAAGATATTGGATTAAGAATTTGGGTGGCTAAAGTGAACTGGTTATCTAGGACTATTGAAGACTAAGGCCCCTGCCTGACCAATGTTTTAAATAAAATACACAGGTAAAATGGCAGGGGGTGACTTGCATAATCAATAATGGGCCCCCGAAAACGGTGGCTAGCACATAGTGTCGTAGCGACAACGGGCAACATGTCCTGAGTTGCTTATGAGGAGTGGGAAGGTATTCCACGGCTATCAGGACAATCCCGGAAGTACGGTCAAGATCCCTACCAGCATCTTAATGGAATACTTCCTTCCTCCGAGCACGTTTGCTCTTGCGAATCTCCACTCAAGCCGGCCAATAAAGGCAAGAATGAGGTGGGAGCTCTGTTCCTCGTCATTGTTCAGTCCAGCCGGCCAATAAAAGCAAGCCAGAGGTGAGGAACAAGACTTCTCCCGGGAGATAGGGACCGTGGGGTCGCTACTGCCCAACAGCTCGCCACATGCTGCCCTGCGGGTTTCTGTATCTCTCTTGGTCTGGTTCCTTACCCTAGACCTGTTTAGGCAAAGTTAACTCTACCGGTACAGACCTAGAGTTTACTGGTGCAGACCTAGAGTTTACTGGTACAGACCTAGAGTTTACTGGTACAGACCTAGAGTTTTACGATTATTATTATTATGGAAATACATGATTATTACAATCAGGCACCGTACAAGGGTTAAGAGTTAAGCCTTTCGAAGGGGTAACCCATTCAATGGGTTACCTTTATCATGATGTAACCCATTGAATGGGTTTTATACTAGAAACCCAGTGAAAGGGTTACATGATAACCCATTCAATGGGTTTTATACTTGAAACCCAGTGATTGGGTTACATGATAACCCATTCAATGGGTTCTATGCCTACTTGAAACCCAGTGACATGAAAAAATTATAATATTATGTTATTTCGATAATCGCACAGCACGCGTAGCATGACCAATTCTATCTCTATTCTACCCAGGGACTATTTTGGTTACCATTTTAGAAAAACCCTATCGAAAACTCTTAGCACAGGCCAGGCTTAGGTTTTTATAACAGTTAATCAAAAACCCATACGGTGTGGGTAATTTTGAACGGCTTAAAGTAAGCCGTTCAAAAGGGTTACCCACACCGTATGGGTTTTTATCGAAAACCCTTTGGAACGGGTAACCAAAATTTTATTTAAGGCCTTCAAATGGGTTACCCATATCGTATAGGTTTTTGATTAACCGCTTAGAAAAACCATATCGAAAACCCTTTGAATGGGTAACGAAAATGATCCCTGATTACTATATCTGATACAATATATGATAGCACTCCCATCTCAACTACAAATTATTATATTAGACGACCAACGGTTAATAAGATAATAATTATTACAAATGAGTTGCGCAAACGCCAGTATCTGTTATAAGTTACGACTCACATTGCTCCAGAGTCAAGGGCGAGGTTATAAAGTTTATATTTCGTAACCAAAACTTTTGATAATCTTGCAAAGATATAAACCCGAGAGATAAGATGCTATAAAAACAAACATCATGATAGTTCAAATATAATTCTATTAATATTTTCTATGTAGCGGAGCGAAGCGCAGTTTAATACTCGGCCTTGGTATGCAGATCTTCATAAAACGTTTCTTATCAGAATCTGTATTATCAAAAGTGTATTGACTTGGACGTGTCCCAACGGCCAGTGTCGCTACAGTCGTTAGCAATATTAACTAAGATCCGTGACTTAAAACAAAGCACTCAAGCGTGACATAAACACCTTTTACTTAGTCTTTGCGAATATATGAGGCCATTTCTAACAATGTTATGGCATGCGGTTTCCTATTGGATGATTGTTGTTGATAAATAAAGTATATTTACCTCAATATTGTTCGATCTTCCATATTGAGAACGGTAGCTGCTACTTCTGGCGAAAGGCGACATGTTACTCCTGGATTGACTCAAGTAGGAACGTATGTCGATGATCTCCCTTTCAAAGGACGCCATGTCATGGCTCAGTGGTGGGATGTTCAGCTTAATGGTACTGTGCACCGGCCTACTCTTATTGTCTTGAGATTCTATCACAATAGGCACTTGCTGGTAACCGTTACTGGACTGAACACCAGACCCCGCGTCGCCCTTCTCCAAGAAATGTATAGACTTGTCAGTCAATTCCTGCTTTTTCATATCATGAAGCGGTGTATCCGAATGCTTCCGTAAAAATCTAGGCACTTTCCAATTTTTCAACTTCGTAGTGTATTTGCCGTAGCTCCCTAAAATAATATTATTTGTTATTTCATAAATTAATAGAACACTAGAAACATCTAAAAATAGAACTACACGTTTCGCATTAAACTAATGCACAACATTGTAGTGTAGCTGATACTTAAGCACATTGTTTCCGAGCGTGACGCAAAATGTTTTTTTTTTATCTAGATATACATAGGTACCTACCTACTTCCCAATTGTAGTGTGGTACCTACTCAAATCTCGATGTCACGCAAAGTAATAGAAATCTAAATAAATAAAAAAGAAATACCAAGAGATTTTGTTGTCAGACATAATGAAGATAAAAGATAATCGCACTATCGAAATCAATTAAGGTTTCAGACATATCTTTTGTTATTTCTAGCAATTTATGTTGTAAACGCTCGGCAAAATTAACATCGTTCTCGTTAAATCGCTACTATTTCTGTTTGCAATGAATGTAGGAGAAATCTATAGTGACTTTAATTGCTCGACTATAAAATCGAATTTTGCTACATGTTTACAGTTTATTTGCTCGGTATTACTGCCAATGCGGATACGAAATGCGTATTGTCGATTAATTGAAAGCATGCGAACGAAGTATTGGAGAGTTAAGATTTCTGACTGAAATTTATATATATATATTTTTTTTATAAAAATAGACTTAGGAAGATATCGGACAGAATTACTAACACAAATCATCCCACTCAAGTCGTGATCTGTGTGACAAAGAGCATCACCTTCACGTAATGAAGTCACTCTATATCTTATCAGTTTGTGCCTTATTTTTGAGATAAATAGCACTTTTCGTCGGTTCAATTCATAATATTATACTGGATCCATGTAAAAATACGAATAGATATCATTGATGAATTAGGTAAATAGGAAGATTGGCCACTCTCTAACATCACGTAAATATTAAATGGACCCGATGTCGTGCGTCATGTGCTCGACAACCGAAATAGTGAGACATATTGGCTATGACGGGAACAAGATTGCAATAATTGACACTGTAAGGGCTCAAACACTTATACACGTTACGACGTCGCGTCGTACAACGATGCACGTTTGCACGTACAATTTGGTACAAATTTGGTACAATTTGCCGTGCCGTGGCACGTTGCGACGTCGTAACGTGTTTATGTGTTTGAGCCCTTACGTACCCATAACAACTCGGAAACAAACTACGATTCGGGTATTCCCCGCAAACCGAGAGTAATGTAGGGCGATTGTGTTCTTTCCCCTAATTTATGCGGTCCACGTCGAGAAGCGCGTACCATATCTTCCTATTTAATACATCAATGATAGATATAAAACTAATTAAATATAACTATGAGCACAACAGGTAATTTAGATTGTTATGTTACATTGTAGGGAAAATCACTAGCAAAAATCCGCAATACCTACGTAACAGCAATTTGATATAGCCAAGATGTTCCTAATTAGCGGGTAAAACTCTCTGTGATCTTTAAATTCGTTGACATTCCAACCTATAATATAGCTTTAGATATCTGGAAATAAAAAAAACTCACCTACAGAAGTCGGACTCTTCGACGAGCTGTCATTAGTGTCAGGGAATCCCTTGGTCTTTTCGTCCAGCTCTGTGTCCGAATCCAATATACTGGGCAATGAACTGGCTTTTGTTCGGAAATGAAATGCACTTGGAGAGAGGAAGTTTTTAGAATCTTTTCTAGATCCTAGTCTGTCGTCGCCTCTAGGTGACAACGGGAGAGGAAATTGATTGCAAGAGAGGATGGACTGAGGAGATGCTGCGGGGGATATAATCAGGCGTAAGTTGATATGATTGGAGGGAGTCAGACAGTTGTCATGGTTATAAGGCGAATACAGCTGACGACCTTCGATAAAATAGGTTTTATGACCTAAACAAACAGAATTGGATTAAGAATGTGTCCACAATACAAATGATCGTGCAATCGTAAATCTATTTATAATTCACTCACCAAATACGTCATCGCCCTCTTCTAAGATATAGGAACCTCCAAGAAATTTTGCAGTCTCTTCTGATATGTGGACGCGACCTGGCTTCCCAGTGGATTCCATTTTGTTGGCGAAGGTGACGTCATTACTCCAGACATCGAATTTAAATCGGCGTGTGCCCACAATACCGCACAGTACGGTGCCGGTATGAACCCCTACTCTCATATTTATTCCTTCGCCGCGCACTCTATCGAATTCCTTTATAGCGTCTATCATTCCTGAAATATTTATTATGAATTAGTAGCATGGTATTCGTATACCGCGGAAGCGAAATTTATTGAAGCTGAATTTAAACACGGATCACGTTTTGATCTTAGATTTTGGTCTGGGGCTCGATCCGTTTTAGCTTTGTCTGCCCAGAAAGTTACCCGCCTTGATAAAAGATTTGTCCCCCTCTAAAGGCACGATTAAATCACTGCAGGGAACACTATTTTACTATTTTTATGTATTGGATCTACTTGATAGTGGCGTGATATTAAATTCTGGTTAGAATTCCACTTACCCAGTCCCATTTCTACACAACATGTAGCATGATCCGGCCTGGGCTCAGGGCAGCCAGATACGCAATAATAACAATCACCCAATGTAGAAATTTTCTCACATCCATGATTTTGGCATAACTCATCAAACTTTTCGAATAGGTCATTTAATATATTAACTAATTCTTCAGCACCCTTGTTACTTGACATCTTGGTAAAACCAACAATATCAGCAAACAGTATACTGACATTGTCCATTGAGCTCATGTTGAAAGGCCTGAACAAAGACTTGATGTCTGAAGCGCCGGGGTTTGAGTGTCTCGGTTTGAGCGGATTATGTGGCTTTAAACTAGCTTCTGTGTCAAGTACTTGCTCCTCTAACAACCAGCTCGCCACTTTGGGCGGCATCACAGAATGTATCATCTTTTCTTTTAGCTGCTTCTCCATTTCCAGCTGCTTTCTCACTAACAGGCTCTGCCCTACTTTCATAAACGTGCCGCGCATTCTCACAAAGGTCATTAGGTATATATGTACACCAATTATGTGAACACAAAACTGCAGTAAAATTCTTACAAACATTCCAGTGCCGTGCCATTCTTGCTCTGACAAATGTAACACAATATTCAGTACTTCAAACACTATTGAATACAAAATTCCAATGATAACACAGGCATACAGTGGTAATGGTGTTAGTGTGTATATAATCAGCAATATTTCAATGCACATGGTGAAGTGTCCAGACTGACTGATGTCGGCGGCCTGAGATAATGCTGTGTCTAACTGGGTGGTGAGACTCACCAGTGACAGGCTGAGTGTACAGAGAGCTAGTGCCATGACCAGGGAGAGCTTGAAAGTGTACACTTTATATATATTTGTAAATGTTACAAATAGCATAACAGATGTAATCAATAGGACCCCAGCAAATATAGAACATAAAAATGGCCATTTCACTGTTATGCCATTCAAACCAAGGGCCACAAAGTAGACAAACCATGATATAGAAAATATCAAAATGTATAAAAGTGCAAATCTGAAAAAAGAAAAAATAAAAAACATCAAATACCTATGTTTTGTTAATGATAAAGTTGTGACATCAAGCAATTTATCAATTAACTGACATTCATGCATGACTGTTATACACTTATAAGTGGATTAATTCTTTTAGAGCACTTACCTAAATCTTAATCTTATTTGTCTAAAGGAACTACTTCTGTATTGGCCTTCAAGTATCTCTGAATCAAATCGAGGGTTCCACCAGATTCCCGTAGCAGCCCTCTCGAAGGCGATGGGTATGGTGAGTCCACAACAATTGGTGGTGGGGTTGTTGCGTGCCAGGTAAGCTTGCACATGTGGAGCCAGTCTGATCTGAGCGTCTTCCCCCTCGGAGCAGTCTGCATCATGTTTGCTATCAAACTGTTGCGACCCATCACTGCAGCTGACACACCCACTTGGAGCATTCATTTTTTTATGAAATATTTTATGTTATCCATTGTTAAATCACAACAACAACAGCTCTGGCCATATTTGAATCTGTGTAGAAAAACAAGCTAATGTAATGTTATTTTTGCAAATGTGATTCATATAATTCTTTGTTCTATTTCAAAACTTATTTTCGTATTTATTACATTCATATCTGTTATCATGATAAAACTTTATCCTTATGTCATATCTCTTTGTATTTTACTGTAAGTACATAAATAATAAAATAAATAAATAAACATTGTCCTTGTATTTATTTGACAATAAACAAAATGAGTCAGCTATTCAATGCCAACATTATTGAAAATATAATTAAAAGATTTCTGTAAATATAAGAGACATGAAAAAGACGATACAAGAGACATTAATTACAGCATTTATCATTTTAGAGCAATTCATAAATTGCTGTAAAATTATAAATCATTAAGGGGAGAAAGTTTGATAGGCAAATTCTTGTTCTATTGGTATTTAATGAATGATTACTAAGTTACTAAGATGTATGACTGTTATACTGATCTACTAAGATCAAGATAACATTAGTGTTAGACTAGACTTGAGTGGATTGAGTTGTAAAAAGATGGTATTGTAAGATGGAATCAATTTAATTTAATACCATTATTCACAGAAACAGCTAGTGAGCTTGTAGATTACTGCTCCTTATTTCTGAAGCACCATCAATATTTATATTATAATTAATCTGATGGCCAAATGATTAATATTTAAATGACATAAATCATATTTTAAAGATACTAGTAACAAGAAATTAATTTTCAAGAAAAACTATAGATGTGTCTAACATTGATTTATTATTTTAGAAGTTATCAGAGGATAGGCCGGTATTTAGAGGATGCAGTTATTATTTGACAGAATACAGCAAATGCATTATCTGAACATACATAACAGTGATCTCAAGATTCTTAAGTGAAGGTTTGAATTAAAATAGGAACACCAAGTTACAGAAATGTTACAAGTATAAGTGTACTTCATAAGCGCCATTCAAATTCTATTACAGATCAATATTTACGTTTATAATATTCCTATAAAATTATAGCAGAGATTAGACAATATTTTTAGTTAAATTAGAGAGTATTTTACTTACCAAATCATTCTCACTTGAAATTCTTGACGTTTAATGATCAAGGTTAATATAGATCAAATAAAAGTAAATAGTTTTAACCGATGTTTAAAATAGTAACACGCTCACTTTTCTTTCATGAAAAAACTAGTTTATCGGAAGAACCAAAATGAAGAGTACTATAATCACAAAAAAGACACAATCACACAATCCACACAATAAAACGGTCTAGAGATGTTCGCATGACATGAAATGAAATCAGCCAAAATGTCGTAGAATTCAGCTGTGAGCTGAAGTAAATTGATGACAGTTTTCTATATTCGTTGCTCGCTTAGTCGATTTTTGTAGCGAAAAATTCTAATCGATTGTAACGATGATCGATTTTTCGTTTTACTGTGGCCCTTCTTTGAGTATTTATATTACACTCTTAGATCATTTTTCAACCCCATCAGTCTGCTCAACGTCTTCGGCAAAGTCTATGAGAGGCTTATTTATAAGCGTCTCAGAGACTATGCCGAGACGAAGGGCCTCATCCCAAACGAACAGTTCGGGTTCAGATCCCAACATTCGTGCGTACAACAGGTCCACCGTATCGTCGAGCATATAAGCGCTGGCTTCCAGCGCGGGCTCATGACGGGTGCTGTGTTCTTCGACATTGCGAAAGCGTTCGACAAAGTCTGGCACAACGGCTTATTATATAAGCTCTACAAACTCGGTGTGCCCGATCGTCTCGTGCTCATCTTACGAGACTTTTTGTCGAACCGCACCTTCCGCTATCGCATCGAGGGTGCGCTATCCTCCCCCCATCCGCTCCGCGCAGGCGTCCCTCAGGGCGCTGTGCTGGCACCGCTGATATTCACTATATTCACTAGTGATATCCCCAAATGTAGAAAGGCGCAGTTAGCTCTGTTCGCAGATGACACGGCCATCTACTACTCCGGCCTCAGGCAAGACAATATCGCCCGCATCCTTCAGGCCGAAGTCAACAGACTCGCGGCCTGGTTCAGGAAGTGGAGGATCGAAGTCAACCCTGATAAGAGCCAGGGGGTCCTATTCTGTAGGCCCCGGCGATCACCCGCCCTCCCCCAACCGATCACCATGTTCGGCAAGCCTATCCCTTGGGAGAAGCGAGCCAAATATCTCGGTGTGGTCTTAGACCATCACATGACGTTCGGCGAGCACATAAAACAGGTGCGCTCGCGCGCCAGTTTTGCTCTCGGCCGACTACACTCCGTACTCAACCCGCGCAGCAAGTTGTCCCTTAAGTGCAAATTGCGTATTTACGCAGCGTGCATTCGACCGATCATGACTTACGCCTGCGTAGTCTTCGCTCACGCAAAGTCGTATCACATCCATAAGATGCAGACGCTTCAAAACCGATTTCTCCGTAGAATTACGAAGGCTCCTTGGTTCGTTCGGAACGAACAACTTCACGTAGACCTTAAGATGCCTACCATCAAGCAGTTTATGAAGCGCCTTGCAAAGCGCTTTTTCGAATCCGCGGAACGTCATCGCAACCCCTTGGTTGTGCAGGCCGTTAGTTACAGGCCTTCTGCCATTAGTCAGACTCGCCGACCGAGGCATACTCTCTTAGATCCGGATGACCCCGTCACTCTCCTTCAGGAAAGCAATAGGGCCACGAGTACAGTGCACAAAATACACAAACCGACCTTCCGTCCTCGCCGCCGAGGTACCACGCGAACTTCCCGAGTAAATGGTAATAAAAGTCCTCCCCCCCGTCCCTTGAATGTCGATGCGCCAGCCGCCCGGTTAGAGGCTGAGAGCGCCGTAGCAATAAATATAATATCCCCTGATAATAATCATGATCAAAATGTTGATCCAGCCCGTCCCCAAATTGTTACTAATTTTGTGATCCCCCAACGACGCCCTAAGCCGAGGTCCGTACCCCACAGGGGGTGCCCTTAGTGCGCTGTCGTTTAGTTTTAATAAACATATATAATTTACGCCCTGGCTGGAGGCTTTAAGATTAAAAACCTTAGGGCAGCCACAGGAATATCCGGTTAAGTAGCAACGACCTCTCTAGGTCTGCTACGAGATGCCATTCTAAAAAAAAAAAATCATTTTTCAACATTTGACTGAATCTGAAATAAACAAATCGTTTCATAAAAATGATGACGAAAAACTGATAAACAGTGCAAGTAGATCACTACTTCACCAACAACGTATTCCGCTGTATTGATTATTTATTTCATGTATAATTTATCACTTCTAAATGTTCAAAATTTTATAACCTAAGTTTACTAATTTAATTTTGTAAGTAGTAGTGTAAGTTTGTACGCATAATATTGAGTGATTTACCATGTTATTTTAAGACCATAGACTTTCTTATAGGTTTTCCTGTAATCTAAGAACTATTTTCTGTATTTTTTTTCAACATTTTTGGCTCTGTAGTTTCGGAAATAAGGGGGGGGGGGGGTCGATGGTTGATTTTCATCGATTTTGTTAACTATAAGTTTATGTATATTTTAAAATTTAAAAAAATATCTATCTGAAAACCTTGCAACCTTCATTTAATATATCACATGGTATGTACACACGGCTACACATCAAGCTATACATTTCCAGTATAAGCTAATCTCGCTTGGTATAGGATTTCCGTACAGTGCGAGATCAGCGTAAACTGGAAATGTATAGCTTGATGTGTAGCCGTGTGTACCAATTGCAGACCTTTTTTTTTTCTGACTTGCCGTCAAAAGTGACTCCCATAATCAAAATTTATTTATTTACGTTACACGTCCGTGTTTGGGTCACAGAAATTCATATGTGTACCTACTAAGTTTTAACTTAATCGGTCCAGTAGATTCGGAGTAAATCGGCTGTGACAGACGGACAGACAGACAGACGGCAAGAGATCTGCAGGATCTGCGGTGATCTGCGGTCACTATGGGCATTCCGCAGGGTTCAATTCTAGGTCCATTTTTCTTCTCCACTCTTCTCAAGTTCTCATTCTTCTTCAAATCAAAACTAGTAAATGTTGATGCAATCTCTAAAGTTGTCCCAAGTCCATTGGTTTAATGTAAATAATCTTCTCCTGAACGAAAAAAAGACTAAACACATTAAATTTTATGTTCATGTTCAACATAATGGAATAGAGTTGGACCCTGTTGACTCGACAGTTTTTCTTGGAATAACTATTGACGGTAAATTACAATGGGGCCCACACGAAGAAAAATTGTCAGGAAGGCTTAGTTAGACCGCCTATGTTAAAAAAAAATCGACAGATAACTGGTGTAGATACTGCCAGAATTGTTTATTTTAGTTATTTTCACAGTCTTAGCATAACTCATATGTCTTATTGTATTCTTCTCTGGGGAACCTGTGCGGACAGTAGTTTTTGTTTTACAGCTGATCCGCGCAGGCGTCCCTCAGGGGTCTGTGCTGACACCGCTGATTTTCACTATATTCACTAGTGATATCCCCAAATGTAGAAAGGCAGAGTTAGCTCTGTTTGCAGACGACACGGCCATCTACTACACCGGCCGCAGGCAAGATCAGATTTTCCGCAACCTCCAGACCAAAGTCAACAGACTCTCGGCCTGGTTTAGGAAGTGGAGAATCGAAGTCAACCCTGATAAGAGCCAAGGGGTCCTATTTTCTAGGCCCCGGCCGTTCGGATGTTCGGCAATCCATATCCCTTGTTAGGAGAAGCGAGCCAAATATCTCGGTGTGGTCCTCGACCATCACATTTCGTTCGCGTTCGCGTGCCGCTTTCGCTCTCTGTAGGCTTCATTTCGTACTCAACTCACGCTGCAAGTTGTCCCTTAAGTGCAAATTACGTATTACCACAGCGTGCATCTGCCCGATAGTGACTTACGCCTGTGCAGTTTTCGCACACGCCAAGCCCCATCTCATCCATAGGATGCAGACACTTTAAAACCGATTTCTCCATAGAATTACGGGCGCTCCTTGGTTCGTTCGGAACGCAACCCTTCACTTAGACCTTATAATGCCCACCATCAAGCAGTTCATGATCAATCGTCAGACTCGCCGACCAAGGCAAACTCTCTCATACCCAGTGACCCCATTACTCTCCTCCAGGAAAACAATAGGGTCACCTGACAGTGCACAAATTACACAAACCGTCATTCCGTCCTCGCCGCCGAGGTACCACGCGAACTTTCCGACTAAAATGTCCCCCCCGTCCCTTGCACGTCGAATTGCCAGCCGCCCGCGCCGAGGCTGAGTGCGCCGTAGCATTAATAGTAACCCCTGATAATAATCATGATCTAAACTTTGATCCAGCCCGTCCCCAATTTGTGTTCCCCCAACGACGCCCTAAGCCGAGGTCCGTACCCCACAGGGGGTGCCCTTAGTGCGCAGTCGTTTAGTTATAATATGATTTTACGCCCTGGCTGGAGGCTAGGCAGTCACAGGAAAGTCCGGTTAAGTAGTCACGGCCTCTCAAGGCCACCTACAAGATGCTATACAAAAAAAAAGGCCGTTCGAGCCATTTACAATCTAGGTCCAAGAGATTCACTTCGTGAAAAAATCCAAAGAAATAGATATTCTGACTGACGCCTCTAAATATATACTTGAAAATCTATTGTATGTACACACAGCTACACATCAAGCTATACATTTCCAGTATACGCTGACCTCTCATTGTACGGAATTCCTACACAATGCAAGATCAGCTTATACTGGAAATGCATAGCTTGATGATATGTGTAGCCGTATATACACAAAAATAAATCTAATTTTAAGAAAATGTCGTTATTTATTTATTTATTTAATACTTTAAGCACACAAATCAAATGATTGTAAACCTTATAATGTCAATTGTTAGGTTCAAAATCGAATGAGAAAATTTGACAGTTTGTGATAACTTGATGTGCTAGCGACCGTACATAAATATATTAAAACAAATCAGACAAACAATGGGAAACGATTACCGTTGTGATGATACTGGCAGCTTCTTGCGAATGTGCTCGCGAACTTTAACTAGGATAATAGGTTGGCTACCATCCTAATTTCCTGGAGGAGCGCATTCCACAGAGAGATAGACTGAACGAAAAAGGAAGAGTGTATGAAGTTTGTGCAGTGAGTGGGACATTGAAAAAGACGATTGTGAGATGAACGTAAATTTTTATTATGGTTGGTGCAAATGTACTGAAAGTGGAGGGCTAGTTAACTAGGGGCAGAGGGAGAGTCAAGAAATGAAAACAAGGTGGTTAACGCCCTTTGCTCTCAGCGCTGACGTATGGGCAACCACTTTAGAAGCGACTGCGATGCACAGAGATGACGGCACGGTTGGCGCAGTGGTTAAGCGATTGACTCCCAATAGACCTAACGAAATCTCTTTCCTCATCATCTTTATTAGCTGAATCACTTCTCAAAGAAAACTTCTCTAAGGACATTCCAAGTTTTGAATTCAAGCCTATTTCTATTGTCACAATTAAAAAAGCATTCAAAAGTCTTAACATAAAGAACACTGAAGACTTATGGGGGATTTCCGTTAAGGTTCTTGGAGATATTATTGCCACAATAGCCCCTGTTCTAACAGACATATTTAATCAATGTTTAGACAGCGGTATGTTTCCTAATTTAATGAAACAGTAAAGTAGTACCAATTTTCAAATCGGGAAGTAAGAGTGTTCCCTCTAATTATAGACCTATATCTGTGCTACCAGCATTGAGTAAAATATATGAAAAAATGTCGCATTTTAATTCAAATGGGATTTTATATAGTAATCAGTTTGGTTTCACGAAAGGTAGGTCGACGACTGACGCAGGAGTAAAACTCATCAGTACATTTTGAAATCCTGGAAGAAATCCCAGGATGCCATTGACATTTTCTGTGACCTCTCAAAAGCGTTTGACTGCGTTGACCACAATACACTGATCTGTAAATTACACCACTACGGAATTCGTGGACAAGCTGCTGATCTTGTTCTTTCTTATCTATCAAACAGGCAGCAAAAAGTAAACGTTAACGGGGTGACGTCCTCGGTATCTCTAGTAAGGATGGGCGTGCCTCAAGGTTCAATTCTTGGCCCTTTCTTATTTCTAGTTTATATAAATGATCTTCCTTACATGATGGCTAACTTATCGGATATAATTCTATTCGCTGATGAAGTGATAACACTTCTCTTATTTTTAAAATAGATAGAAAAGATACGGATGTCTTACGGCCGAACCCAATAACTTATTTTCAGTTAAAGAGAGATCGCGATTGATGACAGACAGTATAATTATATCTATGCTCGGATGGCGTCTCACAATCATTGATAAAGGCTATCTATCTAACGAAAACAATAAGTAGGTTTCTCTACTTCGCCCTCCCGTACGTTCCATTACAACCAACATCACTTTAAAAAACAACATGTGTAATTAGGGTTATATTAAAACTTCTTTGTTTCTTACTTCTAAATAAGTTACTGGATTAAGATATAATTCTGTAGAGCCATATTTGTTATGGCCGCGAATCAAAATACAACCTGTTACTGACCTGCAAATTGCAAAAAACCTTACAAAATTGGAATTTCGCGGGCGTTTTTTTTTTTTTTAATTAAATTCATGTTGGAATGGTGCTTGCACGGGGGTTGTTTGTTAGTAAGGGGGGGATTAAATTTCTGTTATTTTTTGCCTAGGGCGCACCGTTTTCGAGATATTTCAATTTCAATTTTTTTTTATTACTTTTTAAATAAAAAAAATATCTATGATCATTATTGCAAGTACGTTCAAGAGTTCATTTTAGCTTGGCTACTTTACGTTTATCCCTGCAATTCGGGGAATAGCCAAATCTGCCATCTGTAGTACTGTCCTGTCAAACAAATCGTATATTGGGACGCATACTTTGGTATTTTCATACAAAGAGATATCTGTTGAAGGCGATACACCCACCCTCCCATCAGTAGATAGCGTGGGCCGGTATGATTCCTAGATTATTGGGACGTTAAAACCATCGATAGATATATTTTTATATCTCCAGTAGGCCGAAACTGGTGATAAATAGGTTATTGGGTTCGTCCGTTACACGTCAACGATAGTCTGGCTGTTCTTTCGAAATGGTTCGCAGCTAATAATCTCTTACTTAATGCGAACAAAACAAAATGTCTTAAGTTCTCATTACCAAATGTACCCCAAGTAGGTCTTAATTTAAAACTTGATGGTAAGAAGCTAGATGCTATTACGGAAACTGTATTTCTAGGAATTACTCTAGATTCCAAATTGCAGTGGGGTGCCCACATTAGAACTCTTTCAGGTAGATTAAGTTTAGCTGCCTATGCAGTAAGAAAAATAAGGCAGTTGACATATACGAGTATAGCCACAGCTAGGTTAGTGTACTTTGCTTACTTCCACAGTATTATGTCTTATGGCGTTTTGCTGTGGGGATCGGCAGCCGACGTAGATTCAATTTACGTCGTGATCTATTGAATGGGTCCTCGTGAGTCCCTTAGAAACAAATTCAAAGAAATTGATGTACTAACTCTGCCTTCTCTTTATATCTTAGTAGTATTTTATATGTTCGCAAAAACTTAGCACTTTTCAAAATAAGAAGTGATTTCCATAAATACACGTAGTAAACATGAAATTGTGCTACCCAAATTTAGATTAACTAAAACAAGCAAGTCATTTCTTGTAAACAGTATCCGCTTTTATAACAAGTTGCTACAATCGGTTACAGAACTTAGTGATGGAAAATTCAAAACGCACATTAAACGTGCCCTTATCAAAAAAGCATAGTATAAGATTAAGGACTACGTTGAAGACAAGGAAGTTTGGCATTAATTCCTTCTGTACATGTGGCTTCGGCAAAACTATGTAAATGTATATTAACAGCTCCCAAATTACGAAGTTATTTTTTAATTTAATTTTATCTTTTTTTACAAACTTCACTGACATAATGTTTTTCTTATTTGACATTATTATATCTAATTTAAATTTCAACAAGGTTCTAACTTTCTATTATTCTAATCATATTTTATATTGTTTGTTTTTGTCAATGTGAGGACGTTGTTTATTAGACTGTAGATCTGTAGACCATTTTCTATTTTGTTAAGTACCTGGTAGTTTTGACGGGCCTACGCTGTCCTCTCATACCTATTAACACTGTAATTTGAAAACATTGTTAAAGCCAATTTTATTTTTTTTAAAGAGTGACCGTGGAGTTTCTTGCCGGCTCTTCTCCATAGGAAACGACCAATTGGAACCGTGCACCTAGCTTCTGACGTTTCATAAGTGCCCATGTAGGCTTATGTGAAATAAAAATATTTTTGATTTTGATTTGAACTGCTGCGCTACGTGTCGCGGGTTCGATTCCCGTACGGAACAATTATTTGTATGAGCTACAAGTAGTTGTTCCGGGTCTGGCTGTTTGTGTATGTGAGTTTAAATGTTTGTAAACGCACCCACGATACAGGAGAAATTCCTTGGGGCAACGGTTAAAATAAAAATAGATATGATCAGGGGGCCTAAAATGGACGCTTTGGCAGAATATATTACGATCTGCGTACAATTCATACATCCCGCAATTCATCTGTTTGACAGCTACTATTTGACATTAGACTTCAGTATAGCAATTCATAAGTTGTGGACCATTTTACGAAAGTCCATACAAAACTGTCAAACAGATGAATTGCGGGTTATGAACTGTACGCAGATCATATTATGATTCTGCCAAAGCGTCCATTTTAGGGACCCTGGTTTACGCAGATTGTAAACGAATCGAATGCAGTTATTTAGAAGACGGTCAAGTTTGTCGAAGAGATCTGCATTCAGGTCATAGTAGCACATATCACCATAATCGAGGATAGGGAAAATTAAGGACTGCACTAGCATTGTCTTCGTACTCGATGGTAATACATTTTTCAACCGGTATCTAGTCCACAGCGTTCCAGTAACCTTGTGGCTTACTCTAGCTTAGATTTTCATAGTTTACACAATCTTGCTGTACATCCTGCATCGCACTCGCCTGAGTAGGCAACTCATTCATGGGTCAATGTGGGTACTTATACGCTTTTACAACAAACCTACTGACATTCGAAACTTACCCGTTAAACGATTTAAGGCTATACGTAAAAAATAAATCATAGCTCGAGGGGCGTGGCTTAACCTGGGCGCTCAACGCGTTCAACCGAAGACGCGGGGAGCGCCCCGCGCCCCCGCTTGAATACGTCGCAAACGCACCGCGAGCGTGTCTGTGTTTTGAAGTTTTAGAATAGGGAAGGCATGAGTCGCCAGAAATACATTTGTTATTTCTTTCTCTAAATTAAACTAACAAATTAATTATAATTTACATATTATTACTTAATTTAGTATTTTGCTATAATTGAATGAAAAAAAATAATATAACGTGTGTAAATGTACAGGTAACATTTAAGACCATATTGATCTAAGAAAAGAAACCGCGTCAGTAAAAAAAAACGGCCAAGTGCGAGTCGGACTCGCGCACGAAGGGTTCCGTACCATCTATATATATAAAATTCAAAATCCTGACTGACTGACTGACTGACTGATATATCAACGCACAGCCTAAACCGCTGGTCCTAGAGACATGAAATTTGGAGGGTGTGTTCTTTGTAAAGAGTAGGTATCCACTAAGCAAGGGTTTTTTGAAATTCCACCCATTAGAGGGTGAAATAGGGGATGGAAGTTTATATGAAGGTCCGTCAGTTTTGAAGTTAGGATCTTTAAATTTTGTGTATAGGCTGACAATTACAAATTAATTTATACGTGTTTCAGCGTTTTTGATAATTCTACCCCCGAAGGGTTAAAAAGGGGGACGATGTTGTGTATGAAAAGGCCTCAATTTTCGAAGTAAAATCACTAAATTTATTATCCAGGCTTATGGTTGGAAGCTAACGCAACGGTGTTGTTCGAATATCAACCCCTAAGGGGTGAAAAGGAAAAAAAAAATATTTTTAACGAAAGTTCTTTTTAAGTTAAAATCACTAATATTTCGGCTTATGGTTTGAAACTAACACAACGTAAATCGTCGTTTTTTTTAATTTCATCTATATTTATAAACAACATTATTTTTAGTTTATACGAAACCTGAAGATAGAAAACCAGAAGAAGGAACTGATTTCAATCGTTTTTACACCATGTTATATTTTGTCCCAAAAATATTTAAGTGTGATGGAAAATGTTGTATATATATAAAATGGTAAACTGACTGACTGACTGGGTGATATATCAACACACCGCCCAAACTGCTGGTCCAAGAGACATGAAACTTGGAGGGTATGTTCTTTGTTAAAAGATTTTTGGGAATTCCACCCCTAAAGGGGTAAAATAGGGGATGGAAGTTTATATGAAAGTCCATCAGTTTTGAAGTTAGGATCTTCAAATTTTCTGTTCTGCCTGACGATTGAAAACTAATTTATAAGTGTTTCATGACGCAGGCATCCGCTAAGAAGGGGTGAAAGGGTGGATTTTGTTTGTGTGAAAAGTATTATGCCTTGTGTTAATAAACTTGAAACTTGGCACGAATACTCACCTAAGTAAATTATAAAATTTGCCCTTTTTTGTTTGTCTAAACTTCCCCCTAAAGAGGGATTGAGGGATGTCAAAGTTTGTATAGAAGAATTTTAACGCGCGGTCCGATTAAGTCGAAAGTCAGTATTTATACTTACAACCAAAAATAAAGAATAAATCTTATCAGGGTTTTTCGAAAATCTACCCCTAACGGGGTGAAAAAAGGAAACTGTGATTGACTGATCTATAATATTAACCCACAGCTTAATAAAGACGTCATTACTTTTAATGGGAAATTAAATTAAATGGACTTACGTAAAACTAGCGGACAGGTAGTTATGATGACGTAAGCAACTCCTAAGAACGGATTTTAATACGGGGGTTCAAAATTTGTATGGAGAAATAAAAATACACATTTCATGCTTTTCAAAACAATCTCTTCAGGCGGTAAATAGAGTTGTCTGAAAATTAACATCGGTGTCATTTTCAAGGTTTGTCGGGATGTTGATCACGTAAATATCATCAATTTTGAAATGTATTACACTTGCACAACAAAAAAATCTTAAAAGTCGTAATTTTATATTGATCTAAGTAAAAAATCTATCTGTATTATATAAATGGAGAAACTGACTGATCAACACGCAGAACTCAAACGAAACTACTGGGACTAGGGACGTAAAATTTTGCACTAGGGTTCCTTTTATGATGTAGGCTAGCATTAAAAAGGGGTTTTTGTTAACTCAACCTATAAGGGGGTAAAAACGGGGATTTTGTTTACATGAAAAAAAAATCCTTAAGTTAATAAACTTGAAACTTGGCATGAATACATTCCTAAGCAAATACGAGTAATACAGTTTGTAATAATAATTTTTAAATTACCCCCTAAAGGGGGAAGGGACAGCCTTTTAAAGTGGGTGGAGGGGGTGTTGAATTTTGTGGGGGAAAATAATTTCATAGAAAGATTTTAACGCACGGTTCGATTAACTTTTCCGATATCTACGCGGGCGAAGCCGCGGGCGAAAGCTAGTTATCTATAAAAACCGCAAAAAAATCACGTTTGTTGTATGGGAGCCCCCTTAAATATATATTTTATTCTGTTTTTTAGTATTTGTTGTTATAGCGGCAACAGAAATACACCATCGGTGATAATTTCAACTGTCTAACCATCACAGTTCATGAGAACAGCCTGGTGACAGACGGGCAGACAGACAGACAGACGGACAGGCAGCGGACCCTTAGTAATAGGGGTCCCGTTTTACCCTTTGGGTACGGAACCCTAAAACCGGCCGAGTGCGAGTCGGAACACGCACAATGAAGGGTGCCGTAGTTGGGATAAACTTATCTAGAACAAACTATTATAGTCATTTTTAGGGTTCCGTACCAAAAGAGTAAAACGGGAACCCTATTACTAAGGCTCCGCTGTCCGTCCGTCTGTCTGTCTGTCCGTCTGTCACCAGGCTGTATCTCATGACCTGTGATAGTTAGACAGTTGAAATTTTCACAGATGATGTATTTCTGTTGCCGCTATAACAACAAATACTAATTATATTACTATTAATATACTATTAATTTCATTTTGAATCATTCCACCGGTAAAATAATTTCTCAGGTTTTTTTTTTATCGTTTTTCAATAACTATTCTTATATATTTCAATGTAAAATAACATTCGCTGTACGCAGTACTCCATTTATGTAAATAAAACAACAAAAATAAATAAATCGGCGATGGTGTTGAAATACTAAAATAATAAATACTCTTTAGATTTGGTAATAATAATAATATAATACTAATACTAAACGATCAAAGCATAAAATCAGCTGGTGCTCGGCTCACTTGGCGGCAGCGCATTGAACCCGTGGCGCCGAGCGAGACCGAAAGCTCGCTGCGCTGCCGTACGCTACGTAAAGTACGTACGATCCTGACATACCTCTTTCGCTTCTTCCACAATCATCAATCGAGTCATTCAAGTATTATACCTACACTTACTAAATAATAATATGTAATTATTATAAAGACAAACTTACTTTTTATTTTCTGTCATTTTACTAGCATGTTCCCTCAGGCGATTCAACTTTTGGGATTTGTTTACCTTTCGTTGTTTATATTTATTCCCCATAACGGCAATGTAATGTTGTTATTTATACCTTGTTCTCTTGACAAATATAGATAACTAGCTGACCCGTGCCCATTCCGTTGGGCGGTAAACATTTTTACTCTATGACACTTTCAAATAACGTGGCTTTCTATGGGTAAAAGAATACCTACCCTACCTGCCTACCCTACCTACCTACCTACCTACCCTACCTACCTACCTTACCTACCTACCCTACCTACCTACCTACCCTACCTAACTGAAAAAAAAAAAAAAAAAGACTTCACTTAAACCATCTACTAAATAGTCCAAACAAAGCCTAAACCTTTTTTTTTTTTGATAGGTGGTGAGTCCGTTCTTGAGTTATAAAATTACAACGAAAATTGGCATTGATTTTTATAGATCATATTTTTTATTTTTATAAAGGTCATGAAACAAACACAAACTAAAAAAGTATTGGGATAAAAAAATGTTGGACGTTGTACTGTTGCACGGTTGCGGGAGGAACCAACACAGGTCTGTTGCTGGCAAAGCAGGGGGGGCACACTTAGCACTGTCATCAATTTCCATGGGCGACAGCGACATCTGGAGTTTGGTGGGTTAACAAAACTTGGCAGCCATCTTGTCTTGTTTGTAAATTGTCAGACAAATGTCATTGTCGCCATTCGGCCATTGTCAGCTCCGGTTTTACCAAGGTTTTACCGGCGTTGATGCGCTTCCCGAGTTAAACTCACTAACTCAGCTATTTCTAATAATTGTTACTTGTTAGTCTTGTTACTGTTATTTGTTTTGTTTTTATTTCATATTATTGTTATCACTTTGTTTTTTGTTGGTCATTTTTGTTGTTTTGTTAATATGAGTGAACTCCGAAGAAGATATTGTATTTTTGGCTGTGATGCTTTAGGTGAGTGTTTATTACCATACCGTACCGTATTTACTAGAAGCAAGAAAACAGTTTTATGTTATTCCATAATTTCATTTTATTTAGTCATACTCTGATATTCATAAATTTCGTTCCATTTTCAGTTGCATACGGTGTACCCCTTCACCGGTTTCCAAACCCTGAAAACCGACCTGATTTGTTCGCTGCTTGGATAGCGGCTGTTGGCAGCAAGGTTACAGAAAGGGACCGTACGAAGATATACAAGAACAAAAGAATATGTGATCACCATTTTGATCCTACATTCAAGACAACTGGAGGTCATCTTATTTGTTCAGCCATACCATCAGTTAATTTGAATCGTAAGTAGAATTAAATTAGCTCAATATTTGTGAGAAAATAACATTTATAACAATACCAAATTGATTCAGATTATCAATTTTATTGATTTGTTGTACTCGTCAGAGTAACATAAAAGTACTCTGAAAATAAAATTGTGGAATAAACAGGGATTTGGGATCTATTATTTTTGCATTTGAACCAAATCCCTGTAAGACTAGTGAGCTGCTGCTGTACAAGAGATTTGTCAACTTAACCTGTCAGGTGTCATGGCAAAACTTTGATTGCGTTTTTTTTGTTTAATAATAAAAAAGTTAATCTGAAGGTTATTATAATGAATGTAAGGGATCCCTGTTTTGCTCTATTAATACAGAAACCAATTAAATTATTATTTTATTTACTCAATGGTGGGTTTTCATTGGGATCAAAATAAAGGCACTTTTTGTTCCTTTACTTAAATTCTCTAATAAAAAAGAATTAAAAGACTTATTTCTCAAAGTATCAAAGGTACAAAAAGGCAACATAGATATAGTTTTAATATTTATGTTACTGAATTATAAACAACTATTTTACGTAGTAAAAATGGAACATCTTAGTTACTTCACACAGACTGAAGTTGCATCAAAACACAGAAATATCAGAAAAAAAGTAATTCAACTGATTATAATATTGCAATGTTATGTTACAGGTGTTCAGCAAACAATCAGTACTTTTGTGGAGACAGACCATAGCTACTGTCAACCTAGAAGACAATCTGGTCATGGCGGACCTATGATTGATATCATCAACGTGGCTGGGTCATCGGTTCAAACTAAACACCTACCTGGTCCATCCAGATCTGGACCTTCATCCGCTGTTGGTTCTACAGAATTCTCAGGGCCATCTGGATCTACCTGTTTAATGTCAAGTGAAAAGTGCCATGCTCCCATACCATTGACAAAATTTGATGCAGGTACTTTGTTTTTTTTATAATTATTATTATAAATGTGAACTGGTCTGTCTGCTTGTTTGTTATATATTCACATAGCACTACCTAACTGGTTTAATTTATCATTTGCATACATAATTTCTTTTCCAAATGGTGGGATGTTTTAGGCTGTTTATCCATTTAACATGATGTGTGTATTGTTAAGTTTATCCAAACTCAATTAATCTGCCCAGCCTTTTCCGAATTATGTTAGGGTTGACTACCAGTCTAACCATATGCATATATTACATAGAACAACTGCCTATCTGACCTCTGCAATGTTACTGGCTCAACACTATACCCCTTGGGTAAGAGTGGTTGTCAGACTTTTGGGCTTCTGATTATCCATAATAGATGTCAAAAATCTACAAATGATAGCCGAGACAGAAGGCTTAACGTGCTTTCCGAGGCACATAGGGGTCTCGGTATGAAATGGATGGTCACCCATCTACGGACCGACCACGGCAAGCGTAGCTTAACCTTTGATTGATTGACCTGTGCGGCTGTTTCCTAACCACGAGTCCCTCGAGCTCGAGTTTATCTAAACTTTTGGTAGATAAGGATAGTGCAACACTGACCTTGAGGTTTATTATAAGTCTCACATTTTAAATATGTATAATAATAAATATGGTGGTGGGCAGGCAAGAGCAGCAGTGGGAAACTGCACAAGATAGTGAAGTTTGAAAGGCAAAAAGGGAGGCCTTTGCTCAGCACTGGGACATACCATAGGCTACAAAAAACGAACAACTTTGTATTTCCATCCATTATACATAATTCATAGAATTTAGCAAATCTTTAGTCTCTTACGTAAACAATTTTATCTAATATACCTGAACATCCTAAATATGTATGTTTTAAAATTTTAAATTTAATATTTCAGGTAAAACTGTCGAGTTTCTGCAGAAAAAGGCTGAAACGCAGTGTGCTAGAAAAGCAAGACAAACGCAAAATGAAGTCAGGAGATTGCGCCAAAAACTTAAAACTTTCAAGTTGCGCATTAAACAAATCCAAAAGAATAGTGCGAACAGAGATTTTGAGAAATTAACTCGTAACATGTCCGAGTCGGCTAAATTGTTTACTCGAATGCAATGCATAGAAGGACGGAAGAAAAAGAAGGGGCATAGATTTACCCTGGAAGAAAAGATTTTATCGCTTTCAATTTTTAAGAAAAGTCCTAAAGCCTACAAGTTAATGTGTAAACATTTTACATTACCATCTAAGAAAGTCCTGAAGTCATTGCTTGCTCAAGTAAAATTGACTCCAGGCATAAATTAAATCGTTTTTAAAGAGTTAAAGTCCACAGTGTCGAAAATGTTGCAACAAGATCGTCTGTGTACGTTAGTATTTGATGAAATGTCCATATCTCCCCATATCCATTACAATGTATACACAGACGATCTTGTTGGTTTTGAGAACGATGGGAAATGTAAGATGCCAAATTTTGCCAATCATGTTTTGGTGTTCATGGTCAAAGGGGTGAGGAAAAATTACAAACAACCAGTAGCTTACTACTTTACCCAAACATTAAAGACATCAAAACTTAAAGAAATGTTAGTAGACGTTATAGCCAACGTACAAGCTACTGGTCTAAAGATAATCGCAACTGTATGCGACCAAAGCTCGGCAAATGTAAGCACTATAAATAGCTTAATCTCCGAAGCCAAAACTGCATATTTCCAAGCAGGAAAAGAATGGCGAAAGGACGTGTTAACAAATATGATATAATCCCGCTGTTTGATGTTCCCCACTTATTAAAAGGAATTAGAAATAATTTATTAAATAAAGAAATGCATTATATGCACGAAAATGTATTAAAAATAGTAAAGTGGGAATACTTTCAGCGGGTTTTTGAAGCCGACAGGTCGCATGGAGAGTTGCGTATGCTACCCAATTTGACCAATGAACACATAGATCCTGGCAAAATAAAAAAAATGAGGGTGAAAAATGCGGCTCAAGTATTAAGTTGTAGTATGGCAGTTGCTACTGATAATGTAATTGCAAGAGGAGATTGTCCCTCAGAATGTCGGGATCTAATACCGTTTATACTGCTAATAGACAAATTGTTTGACACATTTAACGCGTCATCTTTTACGCCGCCAAATGGAAAAATATACAGAGCTGCTGTAAAGCGAGATTCTCTTCATCATATGTTATGGCAAGATGCGTTGATAATGTTAAAAACTGCCAAATTTATGGTGAAAAAAGGTGATGAGAAAATTGAAAAGTCTGTCCCAACTTTAAATAATTTTATTAGAACAATAGAAGGTTTTAAATCGATTTGGCAATTATTATCAAAAAAATATTCCTTTGACGCGATGCTGACACGCAATTTTAACCAAGACCCACTCGAAAATTTCTTTGGATGTGTTCGAAGTTTGGGTGCGCGAAATGTTACACCCAACTGTGTGGGATTTGAGGGAGCATTTAAAACATTATTATTAAATAATTTCAGCACGAATCATTCAGTAGGCTCCAATTGCGAAGAGGATTCTAATGACTGTCTACAATCTCTCTCCTTTTTCCTTAAAAATAAGGAAAAAGGTAATGCTCCCTTGCAATCCCAAAGTATTGTAATTGATCAGCCCCTAAATGTTATGCTATATACAAGAAATATTTCTGATTCAGGGGCTGATCAAAGAACTTATGTCTGTGGGTGGGCCTTGACGAAGTGTCTACAAAAAGTCGTCAAAGGTTGTAAAGATTGTAAAAGCAAACTACTGGGCAATTCGAACAATGAAATGTACAAATATATACGTGCCAAAGAATATTGCCAAAATAAGAAATGGCTTTGCTATCCCTCCGACTGCCTAGTAGCTTGTTTTCAAGAAATACAAGAAACAACTGTTGCATTTTTGAATAACGATTGCCACGAAAAGAACATCAAAGAAAGAATAAAAAGTTTCATTGAATTATTCACCGATTTTAGTTTTATAGACTGTGAAATACATCATGAAAAAGTAAAACAATGTTTTGTTGACACTTCCATACATATAATTATTTATAGTTGGTGCAGGTCTATAAATAGAATATTAGAAGGAAAAATCACCTACGAAGGTGGAGATGTGACAAAAAACGCAGCTCAGCTGTATTACAACAAATACAAAACGAAAAAATATTAAGTCGTTTGATGTTAATAAAATGACACTAATCTGAACATCTTATGTGTTTTTTTTAATTAGGTGAACCCACCCCCAGCTGACCCTAAACAGACTCGCTCTACAGATTGTCCTAATTTCTCAGTTTCTGGTACTTTTGACTTCGTTCACTATTGAAGACAAAAGTAATTTGTAAATAAGAGAAAAATACTAGGACAACAAGTTGAGTAAGATGTCTGTAAATTGAATAAGAATAATAAATCCTCATTTGTATACACCTACCTATAGGTATACATACTTATTAGTATACATACCTATATGTATATTAGAGCCTTAGTTCACCCACCAAACTCAAGGTGGCACCACTTTCCGTACATGCAAATTTTACCACAGAGTTGTTACTCTTTCCGTATATAGTTACTCTACTCTTTGCTCTGTCACTTTCTTATTCCCGCCCAGTTCGCCTGCGGCCTTTGCCACAAAGAGTAGAGTAACTATATACGGAAAGAGTAACAACTCTGTGGTAAAATTTGCATGTACGGAAAGTGGTGCCACCTTGAGTTTGGTGGGTGAACTAAGGCTCTAATATACATATAGGTATGTATACTAATAAGTATGTATACCTATAGGTAGGTGTATACAAATGAGGATTTATTATTCTTATTCAATTTACAGACATCTTACTCAACTTTTTGTCCTAGTATTTTTCTCTTATTTACAAATTACTTTTGTCTTCAATAGTGAACGAAGTCAAAAGTACCAGAAACTGAGAAATTAGGACAATCTGTAGAGCGAGTCTGTTTAGGGTCAGCTGGGGGTGGGTTCACCTAATTAAAAAAAACACATAAGATGTTCAGATTAGTGTCATTTTATTAACATCAAACGACTTAATATTTTTTCGTTTTGTATTTGTTGTAATACAGCTGAGCTGCGTTTTTTGTCACATCTCCACCTTCGTAGGTGATTTTTCCTTCTAATATTCTATTTATAGACCTGCACCAACTATAAATAATTATATGTATGGAAGTGTCAACAAAACATTGTTTTACTTTTTCATGATGTATTTCACAGTCTATAAAACTAAAATCGGTGAATAATTCAATGAAACTTTTTATTCTTTCTTTGATGTTCTTTTCGTGGCAATCGTTATTCAAAAATGCAACAGTTGTTTCTTGTATTTCTTGAAAACAAGCTACTAGGCAGTCGGAGGGATAGCAAAGCCATTTCTTATTTTGGCAATATTCTTTGGCACGTATATATTTGTACATTTCATTGTTCGAATTGCCCAGTAGTTTGCTTTTACAATCTTTACAACCTTTGACGACTTTTTGTAGACACTTCGTCAAGGCCCACCCACAGACATAAGTTCTTTGATCAGCCCCTGAATCAGAAATATTTCTTGTATATAGCATAACATTTAGGGGCTGATCAATTACAATACTTTGGGATTGCAAGGGAGCATTACCTTTTTCCTTATTTTTAAGGAAAAAGGAGAGAGATTGTAGACAGTCATTAGAATCCTCTTCGCAATTGGAGCCTACTGAATGATTCGTGCTGAAATTATTTAATAATAATGTTTTAAATGCTCCCTCAAATCCCACACAGTTGGGTGTAACATTTCGCGCACCCAAACTTCGAACACATCCAAAGAAATTTTCGAGTGGGTCTTGGTTAAAATTGCGTGTCAGCATCGCGTCAAAGGAATATTTTTTTGATAATAATTGCCAAATCGATTTAAAACCTTCTATTGTTCTAATAAAATTATTTAAAGTTGGGACAGACTTTTCAATTTTCTCATCACCTTTTTTCACCATAAATTTGGCAGTTTTTAACATTATCAACGCATCTTGCCATAACATATGATGAGGAGAATCTCGCTTTACAGCAGCTCTGTATATTTTTCCATTTGGCGGCGTAAAAGATGACGCGTTAAATGTGTCAAACAATTTGTCTATTAGCAGTATAAACGGTATTAGATCGGAACGGATTAGACAATCTCCTCTTGCAATTACATTATCAGTAGCAACTGCCATACTATAACTTAATACTTGAGCCGCATTTTTCACCCTCATTTTTTTTATTTTGCCAGGATCTATGTGTTCATTGGTCAAATTGGGTAGCATACGCAACTCTCCATGCGACCTGTCGGCTTCAAAAACCCGCTGACGGTATTCCCACTTTACTATTTTTAATACATTTTCGTGCATATAATGCATTTCTTTATTTAATAAATTATTTCTAATTCCTTTTAATAAGTGGGGAACATCAAACAGCGGGATTATATCATATTTGTTAACACGTATTACGTCCTTTCGCCATTCTTTTCCTGCTTGGAAATATGCAGTTTTGGCTTCGCAGATTAAGCTATTTATAGTGCTTACATTTGCCGAGCTTTGGTCGCATACAGTTGCGATTATCTTTAGACCAGTAGCTTGTACGTTGGCTATAACGTCTACTAACATTTCTTTAAGTTTTGATGTCTTTAATGTTTGGGTAAAGTAGTAAGCTACTGGTTGTTTGTAATTTTTCCTCACCCCTTTGACCATGAACACCAAAACATGATTGGCAAAATTTGGCATCTTACATTTCCCATCGTTCTCAAAACCAACAAGATCGTCTGTGTATACATTGTAATGGATATGGGGAGATATGGACATTTCATCAAATACTAACGTACACAGACGATCTTGTTGCAACATTTTCGACACTGTGGACTTTAACTCTTTAAAAACGATTTCATTTATGCCTGGAGTCAATTTTACTTGAGCAAGCAATGACTTCAGGACTTTCTTAGATGGTAATGTAAAATGTTTACACATTAACTTGTAGGCTTTAGGACTTTTCTTAAAAATTGAAAGCGATAAAATCTTTTCTTCCTGGGTAAATCTATGCCCCTTCTTTTTCTTCCGTCCTTCTATGCATTGCATTCGAGTAAACAATTTAGCCGACTCGGACATGTTACGAGTTAATTTCTCAAAATCTCTGTTCGCACTATTCTTTTGGATTTGTTTAATGCGCAACTTGAAAGTTTTAAGTTTTTGGCGCAATCTCCTGACTTCATTTTGCGTTTGTCTTGCTTTTCTAGCACACTGCGTTTCAGCCTTTTTCTGCAGAAACTCGACAGTTTTACCTGAAAGATTAAATTTAAAATTTTAAAACATACATATTTAAGATGTTCAGGTATATTAGATAAAATTGTTTACGTAAGAGACTAAAGATTTGCTAAATTCTATGAATTATGTATAATGGATGGAAATAAAAAGTTGTTCGTTTTTTGTAGCCTATGGTATGTCCCAGTGCTGAGCAAAGGCCTCCCTTTTTGCCTTTCAAACTTCACTATCTTGTGCAGTTTCCCACTGCTGCTCTTGCCTGCCCACCACCATATTTATTATTATACATAAATGTGAGACTTATAATAAACTTCAAGGTCAGTGTTGCACTATCCTTATCTACCAAAAGTTTAGATAAACTCGAGCTTGAGGGACTCGTGGTCAGGAAACAGCCGCACAGGTCAATCAATCAAAGGTTAAGCTACGCTTGCCGTGGTCGGTCCGTAGATGGGTGACCATCCATTTCATACCGAGACCCCTCTGTGCCTCGGAAAGCACGTTAAGCCTTCTGTCTCGGCTATCATTTGTAGATTTTTGACATCTATTATGGATAATCAGAAGCCCAAAAGTCTGACAACCACTCTTACCCAAGGGGTATAGTGTTGAGCCAGTAACATTGCAGAGGTCAGATAAGCAGTTGTTCTATGTAATATATGCATATGGTTAGACTGGTAGTCAACCCTAACATAATTCGGAAAAGGCTGGGCAGATTAATTGAGTTTGGATAAACTTAACAATACACACATCATGTTAAATGGATAAACAGCCTAAAACATCCCACCGTTTGGAAAAGAAATTATGTATGCAAATGATAAATTAAGCCAGTTAGGTAGTGCTATGTGAATATATAACAAACAAGCAGACAGACCAGTTCACATTTATAATAATAATTAAAAAAAAAAAACAAAGTACCTGCATCAAATTTTGTCAATGGTATGGGAGCATGGCACTTTTCACTTGACATTAAACAGGTAGATCCAGATGGCCCTGAGAATTCTGTAGAACCAACAGCGGATGAAGGTCCAGATCTGGATGGACCAGGTAGGTGTTTAGTTTGAACCGATGACCCAGCCACATTGGTGATATCAATCATAGGTCCGCCATGACCAGATTGTCTTCTAGGTTGACAGTAGCTATGGTCTGTCTCCACAAAAGTACTGATTGTTTGCTGAACACCTGTAACATAACATTGCAATATTATAATCAGTTGAATTACTTTTTTTCTGATATTTCTGTGTTTTGATGCAACTTCAGTCTGTGTGAAGTAACTAAGATGTTCCATTTTTACTACGTAAAATAGTTGTTTATAATTCAGTAACATAAATATTAAAACTATATCTATGTTGCCTTTTTGTACCTTTGATACTTTGAGAAATAAGTCTTTTAATTCTTTTTTATTAGAGAATTTAAGTAAAGGAACAAAAAGTGCCTTTATTTTGATCCCAATGAAAACCCACCATTGAGTAAATAAAATAATAATTTAATTGGTTTCTGTATTAATAGAGCAAAACAGGGATCCCTTACATTCATTATAATAACCTTCAGATTAACTTTTTTATTATTAAACAAAAAAAACACAATCAAAGTTTTGCCATGACACCTGACAGGTTAAGTTGACAAATCTCTTGTACAGCAGCAGCTCACTAGTCTTACAGGGATTTGGTTCAAATGCAAAAATAATAGATCCCAAATCCCTGTTTATTCCACAATTTTATTTTCAGAGTACTTTTATGTTACTCTGACGAGTACAACAAATCAATAAAATTGATAATCTGAATCAATTTGGTATTGTTATAAATGTTATTTTCTCACAAATATTGAGCTAATTTAATTCTACTTACGATTCAAATTAACTGATGGTATGGCTGAACAAATAAGATGACCTCCAGTTGTCTTGAATGTAGGATCAAAATGGTGATCACATATTCTTTTGTTCTTGTATATCTTCGTACGGTCCCTTTCTGTAACCTTGCTGCCAACAGCCGCTATCCAAGCAGCGAACAAATCAGGTCGGTTTTCAGGGTTTGGAAACCGGTGAAGGGGTACACCGTATGCAACTGAAAATGGAACGAAATTTATGAATATCAGAGTATGACTAAATAAAATGAAATTATGGAATAACATAAAACTGTTTTCTTGCTTCTAGTAAATACGGTACGGTATGGTAATAAACACTCACCTAAAGCATCACAGCCAAAAATACAATATCTTCTTCGGAGTTCACTCATATTAACAAAACAACAAAAATGACCAACAAAAAACAAAGTGATAACAATAATATGAAATAAAAACAAAACAAATAACAGTAACAAGACTAACAAGTAACAATTATTAGAAATAGCTGAGTTAGTGAGTTTAACTCGGGAAGCGCATCAACGCCGGTAAAACCTTGGTAAAACCGGAGCTGACAATGGCCGAATGGCGACAATGACATTTGTCTGACAATTTGACAAACAAGACAAGATGGCTGCCAAGTTTTGTTAACCCACCAAACTCCAGATGTCGCTGTCGCCCATGGAAATTGATGACAGTGCTAAGTGTGCCCCCCCTGTGACAGAGTCAATTACATCCACATGCGAAAAAAGAGAACGCAACAATGCGCTGGGACCAAAATAAAACAACGTAAGCGCCAAACCAAATAAAAATTGTTTAAAAATAAATTAAGCTATCTATCAAAAATGTTTTCAGTCAGAATTTTCTATTACCTAATACGCACATTTTGAATTCAATTTTGCAATGAAATTAATTAGGATTTTAGAATTACAGAGAAAATTATAGAAAAGTAGAGGTCTTTTCGGAATTAAATTCTATCGAGCAAATTTAATCCAATTGTTTTTTCCTTCAGTCTTAAGTTAATCATATAGTCAATAAACATATCGCACCACTAGATGAAGACTCCGGTAACCCAAAAAACCTTATTATTCAGAAATGACGAAATGCGTTCACGTCTTTCGGGGCAAGGGCATTATAGTATAGGTGCGTTTAGTGCCTTATTTGAACAGCAGTTGAAGGTATCGTTACGCGAGTTACATCAATGTGTAGGTATTCGAGTCAGGAATTCGAAAACGCCACTAACTTGAAATGCGTACTTTTTGAGTTACCGGAGTCTTCATCTAGGGGTGCGATATATCCAATAATAAAATCGATACATGCTGTAATAGTGAAATAAATGGATATGAAAAATACCCCAATTTATTTTGGTATCGCCTTAAGGCTTCTACAGACCGGCGCGACACGCGATGCGACTCAAAGGCTCCGCGTGTCGCGCGACGAGCGGTCCTTTGTGTCGCGTCGAGTGTCGCGCCGGTCTGTAGAAGCCTTTAAAAGCTGTAGGTATTATAACCAAACTTTGTAAAAAGGGTACTATAACATTTCTGATTATTTAGAAGACAAAAAGCTTGAGATTAAGCTGCTCGCTCTAGACTTGTGATAAAACTGGAAAACTTGACATTTTAATTATTATGCAAAATTATCAATTTATAATTATGATTTTTTAAACATACTGACATTGCTGACCAAATATTATACATTGAAATAAATATAGTAATAAATATAATACTTTGAAAAGTATTATATTTATTACTTTAATTTATTGTGAATGTGAGCATTAAGTGGGTCATTTTTTTTTTTTCTTTAATTTATATTTCCTTTTTAGGGTTCCGTACCAAAACGGTAAAAAGGAACCCTTATGGTGAGACTAAGTCTGTCTGTCTGTCTGTCACACCTGGATATCTCAAGAACTACTAATGCTATCAACTTGATATTTAGAATATTTTATATGACGTTTGCCCAACTATTGTACAAACAAGAAAGATATTTAAAAAAGTATATCTTAATTGCAAAAGGGACAAACGGGGGGGGGGTCTTAAAATTTTTAAGTGGAGCTACTAGGGCATGTGGGGTATCATATGAAAGTACGCTGTTTGCACATTCTCAAACATTTTTTTTTTAGGCTGCATAGTTTCCGACTTTTGATGAAAAATGAAATAAAAAATACCGTTCGCTCAGCCTTATCTCCGAACTTTGCATAGATAAAAATCTGAAATTATTATATGTTTAGAACTGTATGTAAAGTTTACAGGGAAAATAAAACGATGTCTCTAAATAGCACAGTTTTTCAGAAATCATCAACATCATATACAACATTAGTTTTTGTGTGTATAAACATCAAATAAAAAAAAATAAAAAAAAACAAAAATATTTATTTGCTAGAATATGGTACATAGGGTGTTACAGTAAATTTGTTTCAGCATATCCTGCCTTAGCATGGCGTGCAAATGTCTTCACAATCAGCGATGTCAATTAATCCAACTTACAAATTACAGATTCTATTGATTTGTCTTCTAAATAGTCCTTAATAGTATAATATCTTTTAAATAGTAATAGTTTAAAAAGCATTTTTTTAAACTTTGTCAGCGGTAAGTCTTGAAAAGTATTTGGTAAATGATTGTAAATAATAATCGACATGCAGTATACATTTTTCTTAAATAATTTTAGTTTAATTGGTGGCAGCCGAAGTCTATCTATAAGCCGTGTTCGGCTATTTGGCCTGTCAGTGCTCGCTTCAAATAAATTATAATTTCTCTTAACAAAAAGACTTATTTCAAAAATATATAAACATGGGAGAGGTAGAATTTTAAGTTTTTGAAATAGTGGCTTCCAGCTGTCTAAAAAGTGAGCTCCACAAATTGCTCGTATACATTTTTTTTGAGCTTTAAAAACTCTGTCAAAATCTACAGAGTTCCCCCATATTACAATACCGTAATACGGATGATACATAACCATGGTAAGCCAGCATTGCAGTATCACAGTTTACTGTTTGTCTAATTTTTTTCAAGACATATAGAAAACGATCTATTTTTGCAAGAATTTTATCAATGTGTGTTTTCCAATTGCAATTTTTATCGACCGTTATACCCAAGAATACACAATTATCAACAGTGGTCAAGTGAGAATCTTTATAATGAATGTCTATTTTATTTATATTTGAATTGTATGTCTGAAATTGTATTATGTTCGTTTTAGTCATATTTATTTTTAAGTTATTTTTTTCTAGCCAATCGATTGCATTATCCAGAGCTTGGACGATTTCATTTTCTAAATTTTTGTTATAATCACTCTTAATCATTATTGTAGTGTCATCAGCGAATAGTATGCAATCTTTGCCTATTGCCTCTGGAATGTCGTTGATGTAAACTAGAAAGAGTAGTGGGGATACGATACCTCCCTGTGGCATGCCATAGTTATTTTGTTTATATTCCGACCTATAAGTAATTTTTTCATTTTTACAAGTTTTTGTTATTTCCACGCATTGTACTCTTTCCGAAAGATAACTTTTGATCCAGTCGTTGGCCATCATATACAACAACTAATGTTGTATACGTACGGAACCCTCGGTGCGCGAGTCCGACTCGCTCTTGACCGTTTTTTTTAAGTGAAACTTCTTTTCGCGTATTGAGCACTTTTTGAGTGAACAAAAATCATGTAACTCGCGTCGTCGTTACCGAACGCTTCGATAGGTAGGTACTTAGTTTTCAATTATGACGTGCAGTCATTGATGTATTAAATAGGAAGATATGGTACGCGCTCCTCGATGTGGACCGCAAAATACTCAAAGGGACCGCATAAATTAGGGGAAAGGACACAATCGACCTACATTACTCTCGGTTTGCGGGGAATACCCGAATCGTAGTTTGTTTCCGAGTTGTTACGGGTACGTAACAGTGACAATTATTGCTATCTCCGTATCTCGTACCCGCTATAGCCCGCGTAATATGTCTCTCTATTTCGGTTGTCAAGCACATGACGCACGACATCGGCATCGGGTCCATTTACTATTTACGTGATGTTAGAGAGTGGCCTATCTTCCTATTTAATACATCAATGCGTGCAGTCCTTTTTTTGCGAACTTTCACTGCGTGAATGTTTACAATTTTTTTTTGCGCTACGCTACGAGCATTCGTTCGCGAGCCCATGCGCACAGCATTTAGAATTGGTTTCTCGTGCTATTCACCATGGAATTATTAAGTACCTACTCTACCAACTATAGTTCACATAATACGACGCCTTTATACCCCGAAGGCTTAGGCAGAGGTATAAATTTAATTGGTACGCGCACTCACCAAACCCCCCCCGTCCCTTGCCCCCGCCGAGCAAGTAATCACATCAAATGTCCCCAATAATAATAATCAGATACTGCATACCCCCAATGGTTCAGTAGTCAATAGCGCCCTAAGCCTAGGTTCGAGTCCCACTATGGGTCGCCCTTAGCTGTTCTATTTAAATTATTTTTCTAACACGGCGAGAGGCCCTTCTGACCCCGCCAAAGATCGGTTACGCAGAAAAGGCACTCCGGAGCCATCTGCAATAGGTCAGTACCAACAAAAAAAAAAAAAAAACACTCACCAAACTTCATTCGAGCATGAATGCTTGCTGCAGAGGCTATCAAAAGCTAGCGCAACGAATTTTAGCAAAATAATAGCAAATGAATTTTATCTCCCAGGCAATATTACCTACTTGAAATATTTTTAGTTTTAGGTATTAGTATGACTCATACCTAACGTGACCATATAATCTTTGACTACGATACACGATAATTATGGTATTTAGGGTCATCCGTAGGACCCTAAATACCATAACAATTATCGTGTTTTCAGTCGTACCTGAGTTGTAGGTACTACTAGAAAGGCAAACTAGGGATAATGTTACTTATGAAGAGGAACAAAACTATTAAAACCATACATATTTAAAATGATGTCCAATTTTTATTAATGAAAAAGTTTACAAAAAATATTATTTTCTTCATATTGCAATATATCTAGATTATAATGCTATGACAATAATCACTAAAATAATGATTAATAATTACTACATCATGCATCTTTGATTTCTAAAATTTGTTTATCAAAATAACAATAATTAATTGACAATAGTAATCAGATAAAGCTGTAATATTTTTATACAAAAATTAGTAAAAAAAAGAGATATATTTAGACAAAATGCGAACTCGTTTGAAACTGTATAAACTTAATAATACATTTATTTGGTAACTACAATGGAACATTGTCAGCATACATCCATTTTAAGATCCACAATGGTGTGTATGAAACATTATAAATTAATTTAAATTATCACAATAACATTCTAATAAATAACTTACATTAAAAGGAAGACTTAATCACTTGAAAAAATTTCATGCTACTAAAAAAACTTGTTCACATAGATTTTAATTCAATATTAAATGTAAGGCACATTTCAAGCACCATCATTATAATTTATCGTTATTGTCACAACAATAACCTGCACTTATCAAAATATTTGTTGAAGACAACCCTTTCTGACAAATGTAAATAGCTATGCAATATACTTTATTTATTATAACATGATTTAATTAACATTTACAATCTAAATTATTGCCATAACTACATAGAACATATTTTAATATTCAGAGATACCACCTCAAGAAAAGCTGTTCTCTTAAAAACAGTGTAACCACTGCCCAGATGTGTATCACATTATAAATATTTAATATCTCTTTGCAATATCAATAAGTAGGAATTCCCAACATTAAATATTAATTTCTAGATTATATCTAGTCATTATACATGCCGTCAAGCAAAAAATCCATTCTTTTATAATGCCTGTTCTTCCAAGCTTCTTGTCCTCGTCGCAAGACCATGTAGCCAAGAACTGCAAACATAGGAACTAACAAAATTGATATAACAAGAGGCATTATCATCCCAGGATGGCTATTAGCATTCTTTGTATAGGCTTTTAAGTCTTTGTTAGGCGACTGGATTTGATCAGACACCATTGTTCCTGATGATGACTTGACTGTCATATTTGCTAGAGTATCATAAGCTAATAGTAAGGGCTTCTTGTGTATTTCAGTTTTATTCATATCTTTCACTTCACTGGATAGTTTGTTCAGCAAGGAGCTTTTCACCTTGGACTCAATTGACTTATTTGTGTAATCAGTTATGTTTGTCTTGTTAGCAACTGTTTTTTTTAGTATTTTGGGAGCAACGGTCGGATTTCCATTATTAGTTGATACATTATTTTGTGGAGGTTTCACGTTATCGTCTTCGTTATAAACAACTCCTTTTCGTGCAACCACAGGTTTTACTTTAATTTTGCCCAATTCACTGTCGAGGTTCGTAAGTTTGTCCTTGGGTAAAGCCAAAACCGATGTCCCAGGTAATAAGGAACCGCCTTCGCTAAGCAATGGTACTTTCGTTTTATTTGACTGATTTACCCTATGAGGTTCAGGTTCAGATAGAGTTTTGTTTGTTATCTCCGGTTTACTGACTGTCGTGTTACTGCTGTTAATAAACGGAATGAACAAAACATGACACAATAAAAGATAAAATATCATTTTGTATAACGAAAACTACCGAAAATTAAATTTTTTGAAAATAAACTCGTGTAAAAGTCACAAAAACATTAAAAAGATTACCAAATCGGCAAATTTATGACGTTCATGACATTGTCAGATGTGACGTGTGGTGGACGTGGGAAAAAAAACTAAGGAAGGGAAACTATACCAACCATAATCCCTAGTCTGAGTAGTCGATCATTCTGATCACTGATGCTAACAATGCATTCGCCTACAAAATCAACAAGTCAATGAAGTTGACATTTGTTTGACAACTGCGACTTTCAAATGACACAGATTAATTTTGGGATGAATTATTAATAATATAAATATTGCGTCTAAATAAAAACCAATATATTTACAATGAAGTTTATTGTGTTTTGTTGTGAAGTGTGAAGTACAACCAAAATGAGGACTCGTAGTAATTCAGGGGTGCGTTTGGATTATTATCAGCGGGTAGTACACAAGTTAATTTTAGATCACCAGCAGCCTGTGACTGGATTGTTTCCCGCAAGTCCACACAATGACCACGCATGGATTAGAGACAACCTGTACTGCATATTGGCAGTATGGGGGCTCTCCATGGCGTTTAAGAAAATTGCAGATCAAGATGAGGATCGTGCCAAAACATACGAATTAGAACAAAGTTGCGTCAAGCTGATGAGAGGTAAATTCATAGGAACTGTGATTTTGTACTCGGAAACCAGCCCACTCAACTCTGCAGCTGTAGTTTAGTATTGCTCCTACATGAGCTTGTATATACTTTCATTTCTGTTTTTTCCAGGTCTGCTCATGGCTATGATGCAACAAAAAGACAAAGTAGAGAAGTTCAAGAGCACCCAGCACCCATTGGATTCCCTCCATGCCAAGTATTCCTCCACTACTGGCCGCTCTGTGGTGAAGGACACAGAATGGGGACATCTCCAGATTGATGCCATTTCTCTGTACCTCCTCATTCTTGCACAGATGACAGCATCTGGTTTGCAGATTGTATTTTCTTTAGATGAAGTTTCATTCATCCAGAATTTAGTATTTTATATTGAATCAGCTTATTGCACCCCCGATTATGGTATTTGGGAAAGAGGTGACAAGACCAACCATGGCCTGCCTGAGTTGAATGCTAGCTCTATTGGGATGGCCAAAGCAGCTCTAGAAGCTATGAATGAATTAGACCTGTTTGGTGCTCGCGGTGGTCCTTCTAGTGTAATACATGTTTTGGCTGATGAAGCACAAAAATGTCAAGCTGTGCTTCAATCAATGCTACCAAGAGAATCAAATAGTAAAGAATTAGATTCTGGCCTACTTTCAATTATAAGCTATCCAGCTTTTGCAGTAGATGATCCACAGTTAATTGCTATAACTAGAGACACTATTGTCACTAAAATGCAAGGAAAATTTGGATGCAAGAGGTTCCTAAGGGATGGTCACAAAACACCCAGAGAGGATCCCAACAGGCTCTATTATGAGCCTTGGGAACTGAGAATGTTTGAAAATATAGAATGTGAGTGGCCTCTATTCTTCTGCTACTTGATATTGGATTACTGCTTCAAAGGCGATAAGAACAATGTTGCAGAGTATACACAGATGTTGGAAAAGGTGATGTTGAGGAAAGATGATGGGATCAAATTGGTTCCTGAGCTGTATTCAGTGCCAGCAGAAAAGGCTGATTTGGAACAGCAGAATCCAGGGAGCCAAGAACGCATACCACTTGGCAGGTGCCCTTTCATATGGGCTCAATCATTGTACATTCTTGGGAAGTTATTACAAGAGGTAAATCTTATAGTAGTCTAATTTCACAGTTAATTAATTGTTATTTAATAATAAATCATTAAAATCAGGCAACAAAGACCCATAACATAAATACCATATTAGACTAATAATATACATAATTATAAAGTGCGTGCTGGACTCGCACAATGACGGGGTAGTTGAGATCAATTTATCCCAAGAAAAAACTTAACATTGTAGTTGACAAACATGTTCCCCATACATTCCAACTGCAAAATATAAGTTTTTACGCTCAATATTGAGTGATTTACTATGTTATTTTAAGACCATTGACTTCTTATAGGTTTCCTGTAATCTATATGGGGGCTGTGCACAAAATCGACTGATTTTGATAAACTTTGGTCAATGTTTTAGCACCACTAAAACTGTACTTTTATTGTTACACAGACTCAATTATTTCAAGCTTTCTCACAATTAGATAAGAAATTGACGAAAAGAGGCTTTTTTTGTGCACGCAGCCTTAAGTAGAACTATTCGCAATTTTTTTTTTTTTTTAATTTTCGGCTCGGCACTTTCAAATTACTTACATTACTATTTTCTTTAGTAACTTTAAAAGTATTTATTTTAAAATTATATAAAAATATATCTTAAATCCGTTTATCAAGCCCTTTCATTTGATATGTCGCACTTGCACGGTACAATTAGCAAAAATTTTTAATTGTCGTATTTTTCGCCCAAAAGAGATCCTTATTCGAAATTCAGTTATTGATGTTACACATCTGTGTTTGGGTCACAGAAATTCACATGTGTACCAAATTTCAACTTAATTAGTACAGTAGATTCGGAGTAAATCGGCTTTGACAGACGGTCAGACAGACAAACATACAAGTGATCCTAAGAAAGGAAAAAAGACATAACACACTACATTTAAACTATGCTTTCTTTTGTTTTCAGGGATTCCTAGCTGTTGGTGAATTAGATCCTCTGAACAGAAGACTATGTTCAGAGAAAAAACCTGATGTGGTTGTACAGATTGTGATACTTGCTGAGACTAATGAAATTAGGGACAAATTGTTGGAGTATGACTTGCATGTACAGACCATTAGTGAGGTGGCCCCTATTGAAGTACAACCAGCTAGGGTGCTGAGCCATTTGTACACATATTTAGGTAGGTAATTGAACACAATAGCATTACATAATACAAAGAAATGTACAATCTACTGCAGCAACTCACTAACAACACTTGACCTTACTGCACTATTAATTTAATGTGTTTACTTCTTTAAATTGTCTCAACAGACACACATGCCATTAGACTTAAATTCCATGACATAGAGTTCAGATTCGTATAAAAGCATGCATGGGTACACAGTTAAAATTAAGCTTGCTATGTTAGTAAGGGTGCTGATGGAGCTGTGATATTATAATTTAAATATTATAAAATTTCAGGTAGAAACAAGAAATTGGGCTTGTCTGGCAGAAAGTCGCGTGATGTAGGTATTCTAAGTACCAGCAAGCTGTACTCTTTGAATGACCGCATATTTGCATTCACACCACAGGTACAAATTGTCTTTATTTAAACATCTATAACATCATGAAAGCCATCGTTTATACCATTACACCAGGAAATACAAATACTCTTTTACTTAGAGTATTGCATATCAACTTAATTTTGATATAAAGCTGCTTTTGCAGAAGTGAATACTTAATTATTTATTTTTTTCTTTTTTCATAAAAGAAATTGCATTTTATAACTAAATTTTTTTGTTTAATTTATTTACTAGTATTCTGATATGACACGTTTCTACATCGCCTCTGACTACGATCTAATGGTTGACACCCTCAAAGCTGAAATTAATTTCTTGAAGTCTTCTTGGCAAAACCTCCTTGGTCGACCACTTGTTGTCTTGACCCTGAATCAAATGCAATTAGGTATTGTTTTGTTCCTTTATTAGTTTGTAAAATTTGCTTGCTGGTTTTGCCAATCCATATTTATTTAATTTTTAGAATGATGCATTCACAAATAACATTTAAGTACCCTGTAGAATGTTATGTTATTTTGGTTGTTGAAGTGTATATTTATTTATTGGTCTCGGTTTAGGAATGCTATTACATGTTTTGTGGTAACCAATACATACATAATTCTACTATGTGGAACTTTTGAAGACTTTCGAACAGCCATATCTCATAACTTGCAGTAGCACATAATAAATCTGATGTGGCCATTAGTCAAACTAAATTGTCAGTAAAAAAAAATATTAGACCTTTTTGACACATAAAGCTAGTTATGTCCGTTGCCATCTAGAAAACGATTGTCCTTCTGTTGCATCTACTTGACCCCTTGTAGCTGTAGTAAATTGTAGAAAATAACTAAAATATGGCCCCTCTTGGGTGTAGCTAGGTTAAAACCCTCCCAAAAATTGGCTACACCAAAAATGCTACAATGGCAAAATATGACATATAAACATTTTGATCTCCTGTTTGTCCAATACATCTTTTGTAAACAGTTTACTGCTGCCCTGTGTTGACTCCGTACTTTTTTGTTCTCGTAAGAATATAATAATTCACATAAATGAGAATACTACTTTTTGGTTCCCTTAACCATAGCTACACCCACGTCCCATATCCCCTATTAAACATTAACCTCGCATGGGTGTGGTGTGTCTTAGAACTTCGACTATGAAGAGTACTACATGTCTCGCGACCCGGCGCTACTCGCGAGCACGTTCACGGCTAACGTCGCGTTCCTTGGCATGAGCTGGAAACAGATGCTCGGGCGGCCGACGATTACGTTGCTCGCTACGCAGTATTTGTTAGGTAAAGAATGATTATTGTCTGTCTCTGGAAAAGGTTTTCTTTCTTTTGTTTTTGTGAGTGATGGTGTTTGACGAATATTAAACAATTCAGTTTAAAATTTAAGGGCGTGTTCATTGAGTTTATTTTGGAACGACTAAATGTAACTGGGAAAGTAAAAAAATACAATGGAAACCAAACTTTATGTAAAAGTGGCAAAGAAGGTTTAGAATGGCAAGGTTTAGAATGGCAAATCCTGTTTGTTACCAAATTTATCCGTTGTACAGAACTTCTGCCATCAGATTTCGTATTACCATAGTTTTTCTGTAACTTGGAAAGAAAAACGTATTCGCCATACATCATTTACATACAAATATCTTTATGAATAGTTTTTTGTTTTAATATTAAATAGCTGAGGTGAAGGTTAGTCTTTTCCGCAAATGCTTACGTCACACATATTTAAGTAATTTTAATATGGTGTATGGTTACGGCCGGGTGTATTAAAAAAAAATATATATTTATGTGTACGCATTAACAGACAACGGTTTAAGGGTTGCTGTCTCGATATCTAACTAATCCAATTACCAATGAACATCATTACTAACAAAATCCATCTCTCACAGTTACGCTTTCTGAGCTATGAAACTATCTTTCCCCTTTTATTACTACAAAATGTTCTCCATCTTTTTTCATATATTTCAGATCAGGGTAAGATCCCAATGGCGATGATAACGACGATGAAGAAGCTCAAGTCAGGATATATTAATGGTACAAGAGTAACTCTTGGAAACCTTGGAGAGTTTTTGAGCACCTCTGCTATTACGAACCTAAGTTTCCTTGGCAGTCAAGAGGATGGATATCCTGACAGTAAGCTTTTCTTCCTTATTTATTTATTAATAATATTCGGGAAAACAAAAGAAAATGTCATATGTGTGACATTTGATTATTTTTAGGGTTCCGAACCCAAAGGGTAAAACGGGAACCCTATTAATAAGGCTCCGGCGTCTGTCTGTCCGTCTGTCATCAGGCTATATGTCATGAACCGTGATAGTTAGACAGTTTAAATTTCTTATAACTGTTGCCGCTATAACAACAAATACAAAAAAACAGAATAAAATAAATATTTAAGGGCTCTCCCATACAACAAATGTGATTTTTTTTGCTCGTTTTTACTCGTTATTGATAACGGCAACAGGTAGACGCTTGAAATATTCACAGAAAATTTAGTTATATATTCGCTTTAAAAATAAATAAATAAATGAAAATAAAACAAATATTTAAGGGGGGCTCCCATACAGCAAACGTGTGTTTTTTTGCAATTTTTATGGATAATGGTACGGAACCCTTCGTGCGCGAGTCCGACTCGCACTTGGCCGGTTTTTTATGTCTAGATAGAGTGTCGCGCTGTAAAAGAACTAATACAAACAGGCCAACTTTGTTATGCTGGTGTGTGTGACAGAGACGTCTTACACTCACGCCACGTTTTGTCGATGTGTTATTCTAGTGTGCGTGTTTGCGTGCAATGGCGGTTGGACGCAATATTTTTCGACGAGTTCATAGCTTTAACCGTCTCTCTAGACATATTTATATCTTTGCTCACGACGTTACCCACATCTTAAATACTGCAAAGTTAATTATTTGCAGACGACTGAACCTTAAAGCAAAAAAGAGGAGGTTTTTTTATCTAAAGAAAATTCTATAATACGAAAGAAAAAAGAAAAGAAAACTACAGTTCTTAGGCCCGTATTTATAGAACGTTACTCAGTAATCAATCAAGCATTACTTAAGACTAGATTCAACCCATTGGATTAGTTGAATTTAGTCTTAAGTAATGCTTGAGTACTGAGTAACGTTCTATAAATACGGGCCTTAGATTCTGGAACGGAAATCGACACAAAATTTTGCTAACGAATTGTCAAGCGCGTCTCAACTGCTGTGATTGGTTGACTGAATTATCAACAGCCAATCGGATCGCTTGACATATGTATAATTTTGACACATCGTTGATTTTTCGTTTCAGAAACCAGATGTTAGATCCATACTCTTTGATTTGACTCCCAAGTCACAGGTATTCCTAGTTTAGGAGTCAGGGTTTCAACTTTTGTGCGCCTTTTATTATTGTAAACTTTAGCTACATTTAAGCGTATAGTAAGGACCTGTATCAATAAAGTATATATAATATTATTACTAGCTGCGCCCCGCGGTTTCACCCGCGTAAGTCTCGATCCCGTGGGAAAGCCACCCTTAAAAATAGATAGTAGCCGATTCTCAGACCTACTGAATATACATATAAAATTTCATCAAAATCGGTCAAGCCGTTTCGGAGGAGTATGTAACTAACATTGTGACACGAGAATTTTATATACGAGTATAAGATTATTATACTAAATTAGTCCGTTAATTCATGGCTAGATTCTGGCTATCAAATATTCCCCTACTCTCACACATTCTTTTTTTCTATCTAGATTTTTACTACTCTTTGTAGGTAGTTTTTTAGTCACTACCAGAAAAAAATAGACAGATTTTGACCAAAGTTATCGATGTTATGAAAAACCATTGAATCAAATATTTTAGCACTAAATCAATCAATCTGCCAGCCTTTTCCCAACTATGTTGGGGTCGGCTTCCGGTCCAACTGGATGCAGCTGAATACCAGTATTTTACATGGAGGCATTGCCTATCTGACCTCCTCAACCCAGTTACTGGGTAACACGATACTCCTAGGTAAGACTGATTGTCAAACTTTTGGGCTTCTGACTACTCGTAACAACTGTGAAAGATCTACTAAAATAATATAAAACATTTTTAAAAGAGTAACGGTGGAGCTTCTTTTCCATTCTTCTCCATACGAAACTACCTTTTGGAAGAATCAACTAGAATCAATTCTATTTTTTTTTTGGAAATGTTGACGTTCAAAAGTGCCTTTTTGTGTCTATTTGAAATAAATAATTTGACTTTGACTTCGAATGACAGCCGGGACCAACAGTTTAACGTGTTTTTCGAGGCACGGAGGGGTCTTGATATGTAAATGGATGGTCAATTGGTCACCCATCCACTGACCGACCGCGGCAAGCGTAGCTTTACCTTCGATCAACCCGTGCGGCTGTTTTTAATTAGCCACGAGTATATCGAGTATGTCGTTGTTTCAGAATTGAATCCGGAAGTACAAACCTACTTAGAAGATCACTTACTGAAGTCATTTAGCAACAAGATCAGCTTCCTGCCGCGTCCGGCGGTCGCACGCAATGCCCGTACGTTGCGCCGACGCATGTCAGTACGCGGCGCTATCAAGAAGACGAGGTCTATTAATGTTGATTGTACGTATTCATCTCCAAGGCTTATTACAAATAATAATCAACTCTGACTTTCTTAATATAAAGTCGAAAATTAACTGCGCCCACGCTCACTTCTTAGTTTTTCGCAGATGCGCAACACTTCGATCTTATTCTAAATAAAGTTTATTTTTGTTTTTTACACCAAACTAGTGTGACGTACTTGCTTCAAGTTTTTATACTTTTTAAGACCAGTCAGAACAACAAAGTATTGGATTATCGATGTTGCTAAAGAAGTAATTGTGAATTTCAAGTACTTGAAAATTAAAATAAATCAGATTTTAATGCAAGTTTTACTCTACAGCCGAAACATTGGGTATGGAAGGTGAAGCAATAGGTCGTTCGTTGGAACGCAAGCCATCGTGGCTCGATGTAGATCCTGTGACCTACGGCCGTAGCCCGTCACCCGAGGACGCTAAGCGAAGGGCTATTACTAAGTAAGTCATTTAAAAACAAACAGTATGCATATGTCTGAAAACAAACAGTATGCATATGTCTGAAAACAACTACTTACCGTGAATATGATAAACAAGGCTTTAGAATCATCAACTGCACTTTTTCAACCCCTGCAAATCCTCCTACTTTTTAAGCCACTTTTACCCGTTTTGCGTCAACATTCTCTTTGTCTGGTAGTCTGAAGTGTATCTTGGACATTACTGACATTTATGAAGGAAAAAATCGTGAGAAAACCTGGACTTATAATTAACTACCTTGTGCCCGCGGCTTCGCTCATGTTAATGTAGATTTTGTGAAGTATTTTTTCTATCCCTCGGCAACAGTGCCATACATTATCAGATAAATCATGTACTTACGCGCGCTAATTACCTACCGGCCGCCGGGTCGCACGCGACCCGTTTCTCAGTGGGTTGCTGACAGCCGCGAGGTGCGTACGGCGTAGGCAATTCACAATAACCCATTAACGCCCGCCGTACTATAAATAGTACACCAGTTTATGTTAAGATAATACTAATCTTATACGTTTTTTCACCCTATAACATTTTTAAACGGTCTTGTCAAATCCATGCAATAAGCAAATAGCTAAAACAAATCGAGATTGTTAAATAATTTGGGGTTAATCCTCATTTTGTGTCAGTGTTTTGTTTCGTGTCTGCAGGTGAGTACTTGTTTATTTTATTTTACAAGATTTACCTTTAGAAGGTGTTAAAAAGTTTTATTGTTTACTCTATAACACCATATTCTAATATAAAATACATTGAAAAGTTAAATACGTGTAAAGTTTTTTCTGCCATAACACATAAAGTGCTGCTGTACTAACTTTAGTACACTGGGCGCTTGAGGTATGATAAGCTAGTATAGTTAAGACATTTTTGTATTTGTGTGCTATGCTTATTAGACGTGTTTTGTATGTATTGTTAGTGGTTCTTTCTTCTATTAGTGACCCTTTGTTTTCAGGTGACAAGATAAAACCATAATGGCAAACCGACATACTTTTACTCAAGAAAAAAACATTGGCCCCGTCTAATGATAAAATGTTCAAATTGCGTCCACCTATGGATGTTTTACAAAAAAAAAATTGACAATTTGGAATGTTACATGGCGACTTATCCATTGACGAATCAATGGTCAAGTACTATGGCCACCATTCAGCCAAAACATTTATAATGGGTAAGCCCGTGCGATATGGATATCGTAAATGGGCGTTGACCAGTTACGATGGTTATTGTTATACATTTGATGTATATTGTGGAAAATCCTCTGAGGCTACCACCGATCGACTCGGTTCTCGCGTTGTGAAGACTTTGTTAAACAAAGCCCCAACAAAACCAGAAGAACATGTAGTTTACTTTGACAACTTCTTTACGAATTACGATCTGCTTGTCGACCTAAAGGACCTTGGATACAGAGCTACTGGAACCTTGCGTGAGAACAGAACCAAACGTTGTCCTTTGATGTCATCAAGAGAAATGCGCAAAAAGCCTAGGGCTGAATACGACTACAGGTTTGACAAGACAAAATAAATTCTTATGGTGAGATGGAGGGACAATAATGTCTGTACGATTGGTACCAATTTTGATACAGTAGAGCCGTTAGGGAAAGTTAAAAGATGGTGTACTACGAGGAAACTAAAAGTGGACGTAGATATACCTCACGTATTCTAATGTTTATAATAAGGGCATGGGAGGGGTGGACCAAATGGACCAGTCTATAGGACTGTACCGAATTGGGGTAAAAGGTAAGAAATGGTGATGGGTTTTATTCACATATATATGGTGGACATGACCATTTCAAATGCGTGGAGATTACACTGCATTGCAAATCCAGATGATCGTGTGGATCAGCTAGCATTTCGCAGACATAGCACGAACGTATTTGAGCCAAAAACAAAACAATAAAACTAGACAAACATCCTCTGGATTGGATCGAGAAGACAGAAAAAATTATGGGCATAATCCAAAAAAAATACCAAATCGACTGAGATGTGTTGTCTGTTCCAACCGGGTCAAAACAGCATGTGACAAGTGCCTAAAAACGCTATGCTTGGATAGAGGATGCTTTGCCCAATACCACTCCTAAGCGCCCATTGTACTAAACTTAGTACACCCCTAAAAATACAACTTCCGCTTATTTTTTGTTTGTTGTTTCTTTATAGTGTCTCAATTTAAGTGTTTTATTAACGATATTAAAAATTGTTTACGTAAAAATTTCAATGGTTTTTATTTGGGCGTTAATGGGATAAACACGCGGCGGCGCGCAGGTACAAAGCAAAACTCACTTTACGCTTGTAAGGTTAGGTACAGTTTCGTTCGCAGCGACTCGAAGGTGTAGGCTAATATAAATAGCAGGTAGGTACTTATTGAACATTTTGTATGGAGTGATTTATCTGGTAATCTGTGACAGTACTTTTTTTCTAGATGAAAGGTATCATTATGTCCTTTTCTGTACACCTGACAACGTGTATGCAAATGATGATCGGTTGAGTAGTTAGACGTGAAAGCGTAACAAATAAATAAACACTCACTTTCGCAGAAGAGGCCGTTTCCCTGCGGTGGGACAATAATAGGCTGGTATTAGAATAAGAATAATTTATTTGTTTAAAAACATACAGAGATATAAATATTAAGGTGATAGGTATACTATATTACACTTTATTCAATGATCTGATATTGAACACTGTCCGAACTAGATATAACATATCCGTATTTCAGACATCAGCGCTCTTCCCCTGTTGTAGTAGGCGACACTAAGAAATTAAACTTTGTTTGACGGTTTGACCTCTATACACATTAATCATAGAGATATAATAAAATAATATTAAAATAAAAGAAAGTGACAAATATAGGAGAACAATCTTAAATTAGTTGTATAGTGATGGCCTCCGGTGAGTAGAGTTTGAATGAGAGGATGTGTGAAGAAGAATTATTGCATTCTTTGTTGAACCAATCGACTCTGTATCGCACCAATATTCATTGTTTTGCGCGAAAGAAAAAACCTCAAGTTCGCGATGTAATGTTCATCATCATCAGCCTACAGCAGTCCACTGCTGGACATAGGCCTCTCCAATTGCACGTCATTCAGCTCCATTCTCGGCAACTCTCATCCAGCTGCCACCAGCCGCCCTGCGAAAATCGTCGCTCCACCTAGCCTGAGGGCGTCCTACCTTACGTTTGTAATAGATGTGATGTTATTTCATATTTATTATCTGTAATGTTTTAGAGGAACATCCACTACTTCTTTATTGGCCAACACCCCTAGCATTGAAGTGACGAAGGAGAAGTCCCCTTCGCCGCCTGAAGGTAAGCGATACGATTCCGGCATGATACCTTAGAACTTTACAATAACTTACAATGATTACATCTACTTTCCTATAAAGTAAAACTTCTGAATGCCTATTTTCTTTTATCAAACATGGGAACAACCGTAGATTTTTTCTCAAACAAGTTCGCTGCCATTTTTGCGCGGTTTTTAGGGTTCCATAGTCAACAAGGAACCCATACAGTTTCACCATATACGTCTGTCTGTCTGTCTGTCCCCGGCTTACCTCAAAGACTCTTAGTACTAGAAAGCTGTAAATGGGCCTGGGTATACATATTAATCACGCCGAAAAAGTGGTAAAATAAAATCTTGGAAAAATTGTAGGGTAAAGTTGCACGTAAAGTGGGGATGATATTTTTTTTCTTGTATATTCCATGGTATGGGTAACTGGTTTTTTACTTTTTTGTTGGTTTTTTAGTCGTTATTTTTTTTTTTTTTACACGTTATCATTATATGAGCTATGTAAAAAAAGGACGAGACCGCGATACAGAAGGACCGAGGAGCTAATATGGCCCATCGAGCTTTAGAATGCCACTATCATAGTTATGAGTGATAGGGACAACACTATAAAAGTCAACTTATTCTGAAAATTCTGTGTACTCGAGTACTGTACTTACTAGCTCTACCATAACATTTTCAGCAATAATAAACAAGAACCTAGCAGGCATCGTCCGCAATAGAACGACCTCTGAGTCAAACTCGGTGTACGCTGAACAGGAGACTGACGAATTAATCGCCATGTTGAGAGAGACTGAAAGTCTGGACGAGCAGGGAGACATACTGCAGTACCTCGTCGATACGCATGGACTTGATTTTAGTACAGGTAAACTTAGATTTGTATGTGAGTGGATGAGGATGGAAAGGGAGTGAGGGAGTGAGTGAATATTATTAAAAAATGGTACAGTCCCCGGCACGTAAGTTGGTAAGCGTAGTTAGATGCGCAGAAGTCATTTTTTAGGACTCTTTGGTGGTCAAGCGGGACGCGGGGAATGAGGGAGCACCGTTCCGAGCACGCGTTTGGTGCGTCAGTCGACACTCGCCTCCCGCACCTCGAGTCGCGTTCTGGTCGCTCCCGATTACACTTGCGTGCACTAAAATTATACCCTTTGTTTTTGTTGAGTTTTTGTTAAGTTTTTGATACGAATTGTTGTTACTATTTTAAATTAAGTTTATTTTACGAGTGTATTTTTGTCACAGCTACTAATGAAGCTTGTTGATCATTAGTTCTCTTTAACATTGTTTTTTGAAAGGCCACAATAACTAAAAATATGTTATAATATATTTTATTTATAACACCTAATAAACTTCACGAATTCCTCTCCTTTTTTTAACTTTCTTCTAAACAGACATGTTTATAATAAATGATGGCAACAACCATAGAATAATGACAAACAATAAAAGTAACAATTTTTTTGTTGCATATGCGCGAACATTCCACTACCCCAAAACCTTGCCAAGTTACGTGCCGGCGATTTTAACGCCCGTCGCTGCAATTGAATATTTAAAATTGAATTCATAATTTTCGGGTACCAAAGAGAGACTAGTGATACAAAAAAAAAGAAAAAAACTAAAAATATGACAAACAGGCGGCTTCTTATGGTCGCGTACCGACACTACCATTGAGTTATCGATAGCGCCGAAAACGAAAGAGAAGCGCCAAGTGCAAACTTAACTCTTTACATACGGCGACTTTTCAAACTTATCTTCTAACATTACTTAAATTGTTGAAGTCTCTTCAAAATAATTATTTTTCTACAGGAATGCAAGAAAACGGCAAAATGGTCACCGTGAAAGACCTCTTAAAGGTCTTATACGAGAAGGCATGCACCCAAAAACTTTGGGGACTCGTCCGACACACGGCCGGCATGCTCGGCAAGAGGGTAGAAGACCTCGCTAAGGCGGTTACAGACTTGCTGGTCCGACAGAAACAGATCACAGTGGGTATGCCGCCTAATAATGAGCATACGATCACCGCGCCGCTGCCAGAGAATGAACTAAGGCAGTTGATACATCAGGTACGTTGCTATTGTGTGGCCATGTGAAGGTTTTGTCGGGTACTGCTTAAACTCAGGGACTAAATATATTTGTGAGAATGAAAAGCAACATAGCCACGGTAGTTGCCGGTTTTTATTTGAATCTCGACTCGAATCGAGCAGATTGACCAGACGACTACAGGACTTACGTTTTAATATAATAATCATTTCGTTTAGGCTAATAATACCAATTTAATTTTCATGTTATTCAATAAAAAAAATCGAACGTTAGCCATTCCATACAAATATGTTCAGTTCCTTAGCAGAATAATTTGCAAGACGTGTATGAGTCTGAATTAATCATACAATAACTATAATATTGACGTAATAAAGCTTTAATATTTGTTGCATGCAGTCATTCCGACATGAAAATCAGGGGAATGAACAGAAAAAGGTAATAAAAACTGTTATTTTATGAATGACTAACGTTCATACCTACATCTCTTATCATCGTAACTTTGTAAACGCTCATTACTTTTTTGTTATTACCTTCACGGAATAAAAATTTCAGCATTGCATGTATTTTGTTTATTGCTGTTGATGATATCATGCCAAGACACGTATTTTTCGGATGTGGATGTTACTGCACGCATTACGGTCTTTTTAGTAAACCTGGGGGAGGTTTACTAAAAATACCGTAATGCGTGCAGTAACATCCACATCTACTCCGAAGATAAATCCGAAATGCCCGCCGAATTTTCGGCCGTTTCCTGACTACGGCTAACTATGGTTGGCTACGCCGAAAGAAAAAAAGAAAACGATCGGCAAAGAGATAATTCAAAGTCAAAAACGTGACTTGAAGTCGGTTAAGGAATCAAAGTCAAATAAGGAAACTTCGGAAGTCAAGAAATGCCCGAACATTTGGCCGATACTTCAGATTAACGCGTCGGAGTAGGCCATCTGTACTTAGTTGGTAGCACCTTGCTGATTGGCTAAAATGTTTACTTCGTCATGAGCTATCCTCATAAGCTTGTGTCGACTCGATTCTCTCGTGTCGACGGTAAACCATAGGTATGTTTAGCAGCACCGAGTTAATCATTTATGTGTGACTTACCTATACCACTAAAGGCAATTATATTATATTAAACAGATAATTATGTTGTGAGCGCGCAATCGTGAACACTCTAAAACGTCCTAATTGGGACTTATTGACTTTAGTCTGCGACACGCATAGCGACGAAGACGTTAGTTGAAGCAGCAAAAAAAAACAAAAAATGCCATCGTGTGTGTTTAGAAAGTGTACCAATTATGATACCAAAGTTAATAAAACACAAGGGATCTCTTACTACATTTATGTACGCAATATACTTCGATTTATTAATATATTTCAATTATTTTCCTAATATTCTCATACTTGGAAGTTAGAAAAAAGAAAGAAATGGAAATACAGTTTTTTTGTCGTGAGGACGACAAGGACGCATTCCGCATTCGGTGATTGGTGGCCAGAATAATGTTTGTTTACATTCACGCGCAATTGACTACACTAGCGGTCTCTTTTTTTCTTGTTGTTTTTATCAAGCCATCTCTTTTCTATCATTTATACTTGTAGTGAAATGTAAAATCAATGAAAAGTGGGTATGTGTGCTGCCGCTGCGGCGCAGAACACTATTTTCGGTTGTTTTGTGAGTGTATAACATATCTGTATATTATAATATCATTGACTAAAGGGTACACCTCTGCCTAACCCGTCGGGGGAACAAGGCGTGATGTTATTGTACCACTAGCACTGACTGCTACACGTAAAATGCAAGTAGAACAGTTAAAAATAGTTACTGTTTCTATCACATAGGTTTTATCGTGTATATAATGTGGGCGCAGCAGAAAATCTGACATTTGACTTTTTGAGGACAGAATTATGTGTCTACAGGGTCAAATTAAATTAGGTAGCGAAACTCCGCACACGTGATGGGTATCGATCTCTAAACATGATCACACAAAAAATTAATTAAGTTGACGAGTTTTTTTTTTGGTCTGTAACCGGAGTTGATTATTTTTGTGTTGTGATTTGTGTGTATACTTCACTGACGTGATGGGTACCGATATCTCAACATGATGAAAACAAAAGAAAATAGATTTTCTCAACTCATACTCAAGTAACAACAATAACAGCGGTACGTTGACCCAAAAAAAAAAACATCAAATCTTTTGTTATTTTATTTTGTCCTTTTTAGATATTGTTCAACGTTACCTTTGGACATGACTCAGCACTCAGACCGGCTGACGCGCGGCCCAGTTAAAAATATTGATTTGGTTGCATCTCACACGCATAGGACACAAAGATTTTACATAATAGTGTGTGTGAAGAAAAAGTAGTTTTTTTTTTTTTTTTTTAGAAAAAACCTTGCCCTACACTAGGAATTTCTCCTGTATTGTGGGTGCGTTTACAAACACTTAAATTCACATACACAAACAGCCAGACCCGGAACAACTCAGCCCTCGAAGTATCCCACCACCAAGCAGCCCTGCCAGCAAATCTCAAATACCTTACAATGTTGCTGAAGGAAAAATTCAGGCAGTGGTCACCAGTGACATTAGTAACTGGTTGATCTCAATTGAATCATGCCTGAATGAAGTCTGTACCATTGCTCAGGAAGGAAAGCTGAACTCTGAACAAAAGCTAAGGATCAATTCCTTATCGCGCAAGGTTGGACGTGGCGTTTCACAAATGGCAGTTTACTACCAGGACTTGAAGCTAAAGGCCCAAGAAATTCAAAACTCTAAACTAGCGTTGAAAGAAAGAGTTGACCTGACAGATTGCCTCGAAAATTTCCAGAAAACCGTTCAAGCTAGCATTCATGAAAACTGCGCTAAACCGGCTATGGCAGAAACAGTTTCATTCGCTGACATGGTAAAAACCAATCAAAATAATTACTTGCGACCCAATAACATCAGCTCTATTGCAATTTATCCAACGGACAAATTAAAATCTAGTGACGACACTAAATCTCTTGTCCAAAAAATTATATGCCCTGAGCAAATGAAACTGCACGTCTGAGGATTACGCAAAACAAAACACGGAGGCGTTATAATCAGCACGGAGTCCAAAGACGATATTGAAAAACTTAGGAAATCATCGCAGCTAAGTAGTTCCGGCCTGAAAGTGGAAGAGCCCCATAAGAGAAGACCAAGAATTGTAGTTATAGGAGTACCGAACGTTTTAAATGACAAAGATGTTTATGATTGCATCTATGAGCAGAATATTGCCGACAAACTGCCTAGTTTGTCCCGTGACTCTGTTTTGGCCTCTGTAAATTTAAGTCACAAGTCTGGTAAAAAAGAGGGACCTACGTGCAACTTTATTCTTGAAGTAACTGCTAGCATAAGGAAGGCGCTTATAAACCAAAGTCGAGTGTTCATTAATTGGACATCCTGCCCAGTGAGGGACTTCACACTTGTGACCAGGTGCTTTAAATGTCAACAGTATGGACATGCTGCAAAGACTTGTCGTGAGGCTACCTATACGTGTGGACATTGTGGAGAACAAGGTCATCAAACGAATGAGTGCACTAAACATGCTGAACCATCACATTGTGCAACATGCTTGCGATTTAAAAAACCGAGCAATCACAAAACAGGCGAACAAGAATGCCCTGCAAAGAAATTAGCTGAGACAAGATACATCAATTCTATAGATTATACTGAGGTCGCGTAATAGCGCCAAGTTATCTTTAAGTCTTTATTAATTAATGTATTTTGTATTTAATAACTAGTATTAATGTATTTACTAACTAATATTGCCCTTTACACATAAAAATAGTTTTAGGTTTTACAATACGTTCGCAAACATGCAATCTTTACTTTTTGTTGACACGGCAAAATTTTTTGTACTTATGTTTAAAGTAAATGCGACCTTGTTAAAAATGTTACATTGCAAAAATCATAATAGAACATGGTTGTAAAAATGTCTTACGATGATGCAAAAAACCAGCATACTACGAGTATTTTTCTAAATTTGAATGAAAACATAATTTATAGTAGTTTTACAATTTTTTGGAATCTTAGATAACACTTATGTATAAGCACTTGAGTGAGATACCTGAGATACAGGTTTATTCCTAGTTCAGGTAGAATCCAATTATTATTTACCTTAACTTCTAGTCTAAGGCCCTATTTTAATATTTATGTAAATCAATTATTTCAATAAAACAATTTCAACTACTTGTAGGTCATACAAATATTTGTTCCGTGCGGGAATCGAACCCACGACACGCAGCGCAGCAGTCAATCGCTTAACTAACTGCGCCAACCGTGCCGTAAGCGTGCTTTAAGCTGTATAATTTTGTAAATAAATCAGATTTGAATTTTATATTCTTTTCTCATTACCCCTCACTGTGGCCAAGACACATTTAGCCATCTCTGATCAGTCTCGTGAGTCTGCACCACTGGCAGTGAGTTTACCCTTCCCAAACCTGGAAATCCTGTCTACTATCCGTCTGTAACCTTAGGTCGCATGGTGCAGACTTAACGTGCAACTTATTTATGTATTTATTTATCACATACTAGGTATATGATAGGTTAGGGCTGTAGGGCTTAGGGTCGTAGGGACTGTTAGGCTTGTAGGTATGTGTAGGTTCCCTTAACTTATAATACATATATTTTCATGTACTGCACACCCTTACCAATATTGCAGCCTTATGTGACGTTTGTTAAGGGTGTACGTACAGATATCGATACCCATTACGTCTGCGGAGTTTCGCTATCTAATTTAATTTGACCCTGTATACTTGAATTCATAATGTCAAATAATTTACATTACATACATACTCAACTATGTACTTTAGCGTTGTGTATTCTAAGTTGATTTTTGAGTTATTATTTGATAAACTACTAAAAAGTTTTGGTTTCAATAGAATTTGATCTTTGGTGTGTATAACATTGAGTTTGATGTTCCAAAACATGATAATTATCAAAGATTCTGAATTAAAATACATGGTGTAAAAAGACCTATAACATAGCCGTTATCTACGCATTAGATATAGTAAAAAAAATTGCTGGGAAACAACTTTTTTTTGCTGTGAAAAATCGCTGTTTACGGCAACACGCAGTGTAACGCACGCAAAGCATTGTGCGTATGGGTGCATACAACGGTACAGGAGTTGTTGGGGTATTTAAAGTTAAGTTATAACATTTAAAACTTGTTTTCGCCTTCACCTTCAAAATGTCCGTAACCAAAAGGTTTCCAGGCATGGCCCAGTACAGAAAAAAAACCGGCCAAGTGCGTGTCGGACTACAAACAACGAAGGGTTCCGTAGTTGGCATGAATCTATCCCAAAAACAAACTTAACATTGTAGTTGAAAAACATGTTCTCCCATACATCGATATACGCCACGGTCAATTTCCAACTGGAAATGTAAGCTTGTAATTGCAAAAAATATTTTTTTAAGTGATTAAACTACAAATTATAGATTTTCGGACTTTTTCCTTTACTTGTGCTGTGAGACCTTGCTTCTTGCCAAATTTCATAATTCTAGGTCAACGGGAAGTACCCTATAGGTTTTGATTTCTGTGAGAGTATCAAAATATGTCGCATAAACCGCCATATTTTTTTATTGCGTTGACTTGGAAGCTTGATTTTTTTAGAGCTTCAAGGGACCATATACTTACGTATTTGATATTAATTTCAACTTGATACCTCCGCGCGTTCCTGAGAAAAAGGGTCTTGACAGACTGTCAGACAGACGGACAACGAAGTGATCCTATAAGCGTTCCGTATTTTCTTTTCGAGGTACGGAACCCTAAAAAAACATTTACGGTTAGTATAGATGACACTCGGCTTCGTTAATCGTCTTTTTACACCCGTCATACATAGGAGATTGAACAAATTACTTAATACATGCGTTTGTGGTTGGGCGCAGGCGTACGGCGACGACGAGAGTACGGCCATGTTGACTCAGGAGCTGCTGGTCTACCTCGCCATGTTCATTCGTACTGAGCCTCAACTCTTCCTCGAGATGTTGCGGCTGCGTGTCGGACTTATCATACAGGTATTTATTTGTGGGAATATTCAACAGCGTGCCAAAGAAGTTTTGAAATTTAAACGAAACATTAGGAAACTTACGCGTCCGCCATCTTAGATTTTAATTTAAAGACCCCTTTAAATTAACGGCCGAGAGGTGACCTCACTTTAGGAAACAGTAAAAAAATCAGTGGGTTTGTAAAATATTGTTTTTTTTTTTAAGGTTCTTGTGGTATATGCAGGAGAAACAACATATACATATCCCATAAGTTACTCATATTAAGAGTAGATAGAGTATTGTATAGATACAAGTGACTGAAAGTATATTAGCGTATACTTTAAGTCACTTGTGAACTGGTACTATCTAACGTAGTCGGGTAATATGTACTTCTCAAAGACATCCTACCGTGATAGCCGCTTTATAGTGCCCCAATTGTAGGTAACAACTGGGGCCAGACAAAAAGTTTGCATACGCGAAGGAGATACAGAAAATATATTTGTCTCGTTTACTCTTACTACTGTATTTAATAAGTATGTCCTTGTCTCATTATTATTTAACTTGTCTATTGCTATAGTCTGTCTAAGATATAAAGTGATTAAATACTTTTAATACAGGTAATGGCCACAGAGTTATCACGAACATTATCATGCAACGGCGAAGAGGCGTCCGAACATTTACTGAACTTATCACCATTTGAAATGAAGAATCTGCTGCACCATATTCTCAGCGGAAAGGAGTTTGCTATCAATAGCGGTAAATATTATTTTTAATATATTTATACGTATAGCAGTAATGTAAGATACTTTAATGTAATGACTTCATTGGAAGTATGTATAGCTGTACATGGAACTTTTGGCGCTCGAATGACGTTACTGTTAAACATTGTTTTGTGCAATGTATTGAAAATACAAGATGGCGGCGTTTGGTTCCGATTTTGGCCACGCGCCAAAAGATCCTTGAACCAGGGCTTGAAACTAGTTAATTTTTAATTCCTAATATACACATTATTTTTGATACAATTGATATTAGCTTCAAAGATTGCTTCATCAAATAATTCACGAAATATGTTCGAAAACCTTTATAATAACGGTTAAGGTTACATAGAAAATTAACCGGTTTCCAAGCCCTGCCTTGAACATTGTAAAATAGTAATTCATTTACAGCTCGAAATTTAAAGATGCCTTACAAAATTAATCAGGGTGTTATGAGTAGAATTCAGTGGTCTATAGCTATTTTTACTTATAGAACTTTTGCTTTGTTTACTACTGCTATTATACTAAAATAATTTATACTAATATAATTATATCCATGGTAAAAATAATTCCATCTTTTTTAAAGTATCTTCTTGTCATAACATCCTGTATATCGAGCTTTAATGGATCTTAAAGATCTACATTTACGGTGTACAGGGCCAAATTAAACTCCGTAGACTTGATGGGTATAGATATCTAATTACGACAAAACAACAACAAAAAAATAACTTATGAGTCTTAATTTCAATTGACTAACAGCTGACTGCGGGGTCAAGGCAGCTGGTAGTGTAATGACTTGAAATTATCAGAATCAAAATTATCTATTTGTAAAAAATAGGTTCAAGGTCAAGGTCTTACATACTAATCATTATGTTGCACTATGTTTTGTCATCGATGACATACAAATATTAATGAAACTTATATAAAATAAGGACAAACAAACAAAATTATCAAATCAAAAGAAAATACATGCATGCATTCTTGCAATACATTTGATTATTAATAAGTACAGTAGTTACAGTGCTTTATCATTTAAGTATGATTACTTAAATGATAAAGCACTAGGCATAGTAACATTTCTGGACTAATAATTTATGAAAAAACTTTTTGTTTTTTTTTAATTATGAGTTTAGAAAATCTTTTCTTTTGGTTTTATGGTCATGTGGAGAGATATCGATACTCAAAACCTCTTCGGAGTTTCGCTAGCGAACTTAACCCTGTATTTTATTCGCTAGTACCAGTAATTATCTGAATAAATGTTTCCTTTTTGCAGCAAACTCTACAGTTGTAATAAAGGGAAAATTCAGTAAGAGTAAAGGCGAGTGTTTCTGTGACAGCAGACTTTTGCTTATGTTCATGTCTGAATGCACCCCGTTGCAGCGTTCGGTTGTTACCTTGTGTATACGTCCCTTAGCACACGACTTTATATTCAAAGTGTGTGATTTTGCTAGTCTCAAATATAATAATGTGTCCCAAGTTTTACACCAGTCCAAAAGATAGTTCTTAAGTGCGCAATTTTTGAACGAGTATTCACATTTCACTAGCAACCGTATTGCTAAGTCCATAAAGAAAAAATTTAGTTCCGTTTGGGCCTGCAGGTTTCACACTCTAGGTCCAGCAATATCGGTCTTTATAATGGGAACAATAACGTACAAATTCGTTTATCAAATTGACGGGTGTAAAAATACAATAAATGTTCGTCTATCGTCAATGCAAGCATGGTCGAAAAGCTTGTTGTTTCATCCAGCGCAAGTGAGAACTACTAACAAGCGAGAACGCTTTATCATTGAACGAATAATAGTGTTCCGAAATTTCGTAAAACTTGTTTAAACTCAAACAAAACAAAATCAAAGAAAGATGTGTTACAACGCCATAATCACGTACGAGCGTTTGTATGAATACTATGACGGGTTGGGAGTCGCTTGTACTCCCCGTCATTGTGATATTTTTTCGTACTGTACAATACCTGGGAACCTTCTGGTAATGGAGATATTTAAGGTCCAAGTTCAAATATTTTACGAAAACACGTTTTAATAGTACATTACTGCAGCGGCCTGTAACAGGAGCATTGATGGACGAATGCGAAAATGTGGACCAAGGCGAGGCCGAGGCACTCATACGTGAGTCCATGAATGCCTGGTTGCGGCCAAGGCTTGTATAGCGCTTTTCTCAAATAATAAGCGGAAATTCAAACAATAGTACATTACTGCCGCGGTCTATAATGACTACTTTGCTGGTCGCGCTGATGATGGCCGACAGCGCAGCTCCAGGCCGACACAGCGCGGTCAGCGTGCAGCACTTGATGGACGAGCTGAGATAAAGGCCGAGGCCGTAGGTCGAGGCCTTTACAGCGAGGACAGCAAGGGCTGCAATGATGGCCAAGCTGGAAGGCCTAGAGTGTAGCTAGGCTAGCTCGAGGCAATCATAGCGTGACCAGCGAAGCAGTCATAGTGGGCCAAGGCTTGTATAGTGCTTTACTCAAAAATGCAAGTACCTAATCTAAATAAAACCAGCAAGTAATTTCAATAAAATATATATTAATTAACTAGAAATTTCATTAAAATGACAATTATGAAAAGTACAGTTACTAAAATTCAACACCGACTTTCCCGGTTTGATATTACTAATAGTTTGCGATAATTTTAATGCGGTGTTTGACTGCTGTATCATTTCTTCATTTATTACTTCATTTATTTCATCATTTTTTTCTTCATGTTCTTGAGCAGATGTTGAAGCTTCCTGGAACTCGTAAGACGTTGTTCGTTTTATGTTTACACTTTGACCGATTTTTTGTGTAATTCTGTTTTTATTCTCCACCGATTCTTCTATATAGCTCTCAGCAACTCGATCGGATTTCCATCCTCCATGCCTTTTTAGTGTAATAAGATTGGCCCCAGTATCGGCAAGAATAGTGGCCGATAAACGCCGGAAACAATGACCTGTAAATTGTTCCGGATGGGGCTATATAGCTTCTAAGTATGTAGCAATTATTTTGGGCATTTGAGCAATTTTATGCCTCCCTATCACTTGTTTGGTGCATTTGCAGTTTTTATAATTTAATAAAAATCGGTTTGTTTTTACGTCAACTGGACGTAGTGCGTAATATTTTTGCACCACTGCAAATGAGGCGTCACGAACTACGAAAGTACGATCAATCTTCGTTTTTGTATCTCGCAACGTAATTATCATTACGTTGATGTGAGTTTCAATGTCATTAACGGTGATATTGTTAATTTCGATGCATCGACATGCACCGTAAATGCCAAAAATAAGAACCACATGTAAAAATAACAAGTACGAGTATTACTTATGAGAACGTGTACAGTACAAATTTGGGTTTTTAGATATAAATACTTACTTTCACCGCTACGTACTTAGAGTCGGGGGCTTCATTTATAAACTTTTCTACATTTTGTGATGTCAACACTTTGATTTTTTACATTTATATCCGTCTGACTGTCGTTTTAGCATACTCGTTAAATTGTGGTAATTTTTAATGTTCAAATTGTGCTTTATCAGCATTTTAACATTGAATAGGTATTCAAGAGAGACGAAGGCTTCATTTTGTTGGAAAGATCATTGAAATATGCAAGACAAACATTTTCGGATAAAGATTTAGATTTCCTACTGATTTTCCAATGCACAAATTTTTCATATGCAAGCTTAAGCTTATATTTTTCCTTTGAGTTTCGCGGTATTAAATTATCAACCACTAATTTAGCTTCATCTTTAATGTCTGGCGGTGTTAAACACATTGAATCGGAAGAATGTTCGCTTTGAGAGCTCACTTTTAGCAAAAAAAGTCACTAAATAAAAATAAAATTTTCGCTGAACCGCGCTTTTGTTACTTCTTTGTTTTTTTTTTTTAACAATGGTAGTTGGAAGTATACAGCCAAATATGGAATAAAATCTTTTTGTACCTATCTCTATAAATACAAACAGCTGTGTTTTAAATAAAATCTTTTTGCATTTGATTTTTTAAACCGTTGAAACGTCAAAATACCGGCCGGCAATGTTTTGCCGGCCTGTTAGAGCGACCAGCAAAACTTTGCCGGCCGCTGCTTGAAACAGAACGGCAAGGTCGACTTTGCTCAAACAAGGTGGTCAAAAAAAAGACCACATTACATGCATTTTTGAGTAAAGTAAATTATTTATAAATTTCAGATTCAATGACGAACAACGATAATTTTTCACGCGCCAATGTGTTCATTTGTTTTTTTTTTTCAATAAACAGCTTTCTATTTGCAAAACAATTCGAAATTTAAATAAAACCTTTGATAAGTTACCTCCTTGGTTGCCATGTTTCGGAGTAAAAGATCATTCCGTTTTTAAATTACACGATAGATATGAGTTTAATGTGTAATTTATTTGGCTTCTAAAACACGTCACTTATGGATTTTCATACAACTTTTGGTGGCCGCTGCTCGCATGTATTTGGCCAGTACAGCAATTTCGATTTATCTCGAAGAAGGTTGTCAAAATAATGCTCGAATTTCCAAGCATGTTTGAGAAAATGTTATAACCTAATTTTAAATACACCCACAATTCCTGTACCGTTGCATGCACCAATACTCATAACGTTTTGCATGCGTTACATTGCGCGCTGCCGTAAGCAGGTATTATTTACACAAAAAATAAAAGTCGTTTCCCACCAATATTTTTTTTGTGTTACTTAGTTTGATTCACAGAATGCGCAGCGAACGGCAATGTGATAGGTATTTTTACACCCAGTTTTTTTTATTCATACAAGAAATATGAAACGCAGTACATACGGCTACACATCAAGCTATACATTTCCAGCATACACTGACCTCTCATTGTACGGAAATCCTATACAATGCGAGATCAACTGGAAATGTATAGCTTGATGTGAAGCCGTGTGTACAACAAAATCAAAGCGACTGCCCACTAATCACAACAGTTCAAGTCTTCCAGATTTAAATTACGGAAAAGGGAAAACTGGTTATGTCTGAGACTGGATTTATAAATGTTAATGTTTTTTTATTTTCTAATTTTTTTTTGTCTTTACCGTTGTGCGAAATAAGACGTTCTTGCTGTAAATAATATGTTATTAATTACAACCATTACTTATATTCATTTATGTTTGTGTCCCGATTAACTGTTAAAACTTTTATAATATGGAGTCTAATGTTTTTAGAACCAACGTTGCTCTGTTATGAAATGTTCCATTTTGTTTACAGTTGGTCGTGGTAACTTTTCCATAGTGAGCAACAAGTCCCATAGATATGGCAAAAAGTCACAGATTGTTTTGGAAGGGCAAACCCTACAAGGCGGTATTGAGGACTGTAAGTATCAACCTATTTTTTTTTAACGTATTAATGTAAGGTTGAATACGGTTAGCTATAACTTGAAGTTAAAGCTAAATACAGCGCAATTTTCATAATTTTATTATGTTATTACTAGCTGTGCCCCGCGGTTTCACCCACGTAAGTCTCGATCCCGTGGGAATATCGGGATAAAAAGTAGCCTATATTTTAATCCAAGGTGTCCGCTACCTACATACAAAATTTTATCAAAATTGGTCGAGCCGTTTGAGTGTGAAGAAGTAACAAACACACACACACTCATAAACTTTCGCCTTTATAATATTAGTGTGATTACATTATTGAATTATTCATGACATGCTTTCTGAGCATGAGGTCCTGGGTTCGATTCCCAGGTCGAGCAAAGTGTTAGTGGGATTTTCCATTAGCAATTTCTCAGTAGCAGCCCGGAGTCTGGATTTGTGCCCGGTTGATGGCAATAGGCTCGCCCCATATTACATGGGACTTAAACATAACTGGCGAAATGTAGGAGTACACCTCTGCATAATCCTTCGGGGATTACAGGCGTGATGTTATGTTATGTGTGTGTGTGTTATTGAATTATTTATTATTATTATTTCAACCTTTTGTCTTTGACAAAATGTCTGAATAGTCGCGATGTAAAGATTAAGGTTGTTCGCGTTTTAAATGAGCAATTTATGCATTTAAATTATATTGTATTTGCCTTGAAGAGTAAAGAAAAAGCCTCGCCGTTACTAGCCGAATGCACAGACTATCATGCGGAATTTTGAATCGGAGAATATTTCGAACGGAGAACTACTTACTGTACGGGTGCATCATACTTTAGCAAGAATCATTTTATGTTCCTCACCTTAAAGGCTTTTTTTGTCTGCTCATTGCACGATAGAATCTACTTTACTGACTAAGCATTAGTGTCCTAACTTGATAAAGGAAAGAATTTGAATACTGACGAAGATATAAAATACTTGATTGTACAAAATACTAGATGGGCCATTTTAACTGCCTGAGAATGTATATTCTTATTGAGACTTGTGTTTATTTTTTGTTTACTTAGCACCTACAACTGAGCCGGATCGCCAAGGCCAGTGGTTGCGTCGGCGACGACTCGACGGAGCCCTTAATCGAGTGCCAAGAGACTTCTATCCTCGCGTATGGGGCGTCTTAGAAAGGGTATGTCTTTACGGAAATATTCTATACTAGCTTTAGCCCACGGCTTGTCCCGCGTGGGAGTCGGAAAATATCATCATCATCATCATTTCAGCCGAAAGACCCCCCAAGAGGGGGGGGTTGCCATAATCGCCACGCTTGGCAGGCGGGTTGGCGATAGCAGTATGATGATAAAAAGCATAGAGAAACGCTGCTGCCCATTCTCTAGTAAGTCCCTTAGTCGCCTTTTACGACACCCACGGGAAGAAATGGGATGGTGCTATTCTTTACGTCCGGCACCGCATGGAACCGGAAAGGGAGTCGGAAACATTTGCCACGCAAAAGTAGTACCGGGATAAAAAGTTCCATATATGTTAAATCCAGGTTAAACGTATGCCATACGACGACGGCACGGCACGGTGGCGCAGTTAGTTAAGCGATTGACTGCTGCGCTGCGTGTCGCGGGTTCGATTCCCGCACGGAACAAATTTTTGTATGGCCTACAAGTAGTTGTTCCGGGTCTGGCTGTTTGTGTATGTGAATTTAAATGTTTGTAAACGCACCCACAAAACAGGAGAAATTCCTAGTGTGGGGCAACGTTTTTTTAAATTAAAAAAAAAAAATACATCCAAACAAACGGACAAAATGTATAAAAAATATTTTCGGCATCAGTCTCGTTGCCACAGCTCGTAGCAATTACTTTTATTTTTTCAAAAATATCAATGTACAGTTTTGACTTCGTTACTATTTTATTATATGTATAAATCATCCTTTTGATTGGAAGGTAATAGTGGAAATTTCTGCAGGCTTAGCACGAGAACCGTTTCGTCGACGGATGAGTAGACAAAATGACGTTTCTGTGTAGACTGTAGAACATTTTCGGTAGACAAGCGATTTCTATTCTACAGTAGAGTAGAAATGGGAAGCATATCTAAGCCTGCTGGTTAAGAAGAACTTTTTTCTCGAAAGCAAGTTTTAAATGATAAACTGAACTTTAAATACCCCCACAACCGAACCAACGTTCGCACTGCCGCTGCCGTAAACAGCGATTTATCACACCAAACATAAAAGTCGTTTCGCAGCAACAATTTTTGCTCAACGTTACTAGTATTTATAGAGCGTTCTCAGTATTGAAGCATTACTTAAGACTAGTTTTAACCAATCCAATGACATGAATCTAATCTTAAGTAATGCTTGAGTACTGAGTAACGCTCTATAAATACGGGCTTTAGTTTCATGTACAGACAAAATGCGTAGATAATGGCTATGTGATGGGTCTTTTTACACCCTGTATACAATTTAAATTAATTGAAACCACGTCCCTTTCTTCTCAACTTTTGGTGATTTCTATCTCTTTCTAACTCACGTGGTGATATCAGATTTCGTCGTATTTTGTCTCTCTTTATCTCGAAATTATATGAGATTAATTCTTGAATCAACAACTAACCAGTATTGTTTTATTCCAGTGCCAAGGCCTAATAATTCAAGGCAAAATCCTACAACCGAATCTTACCCAAGAAATGACGTCAGGAGAATTAAAATTTGCGCTGGCAGTGGAAACAGTACTGAACTCGATTCCTCAGCCGGAGTATCGACAACTGGTGGTCGAAGCTCTCATGGTGCTGACCCTCGTTGTGGAATATAAGGCTGTGGCACATCTAGGCGGGACGATTGAAGTCGAGAGCCTGGTTCACAGGGCCAACCAAATATTTTTGGATGATCAGGTGAGGTGGCTTTTTCACTGATTTTTTTCTGATTTTGTTCTTTGAGCTTACACATCACAACAATGATCACTATAGTTCTACTATAGACTGTTGTTCTCCAAACGGTATGAAGCGGTCAGTTGTAAATGATCACAGTCGATAATTTAGTAAACGCAGAAGCAAATGTTGAAAAAAAAAACTATAAGGCCTCAAATGTAAAATAAAGAATGCTTTTATTCAACCCTCTACGCATTTCATTTGATAAAATAAGGTTGACGTATTATTTTCAAATGCAAGCCTTGAGCATTCACACTTCGTTGACTTCGTTCATTACTCCTTAATGTTTTTTTTTTGGTTTACTTTTTTCTCTGGACGCTTTTAACGTGCACGTCTTCCTACATCGCTCTCACAAAATGTACCTATGATTTGAATAATTTCAACATGATTTAAATAATATATGACTGATTTTATCTGAAATGGGACCACAAATGTAATCACTTTGAAATTTTGATTTGACTTGTGTGTTTTTATTTAATTTTTAAAATTTATGACATTCTATTTTTTAAGTAATTCAATTTAAAATGTATTTTTTAAATTCAATGTTGCGATTAGTACTCATTGAATTAATTTGCACACCTCATTAGGTTATAATACAATGTACCTTATGCACCTTATTTAACATGTATTATGCAAATAAATTATTTGATTTGATTATTTTATTTAAAAGTGTTCCAAGTAGTTTCTTGCCCGTTCTTCTCCATAGGAACCTGTTACGCATGGGCAACTAACTTGCATATTTCTGACTGATCGACTCAGACAATTCTTTTAGTTTGAGGCAATGATGTATTTATTACCTTTAGATGCGTTTCCTGCGCTCAATAATGGCAAAGTAAATGCCAGGCAATTGTCTGACATTTACAATAATAATTATTATTATTACGTACGCGCAAATGAACATGCAGCAGCAGTGACGTAACTAAATATGTATGTTCATCTCTTTCTAACAACAGATATCGGTATAGGTCTTTCCTTTTCTTCACGTGCTGTATAATTGCATGCAAGTATGTAGCTACAATCATGGCTTACGCTGTTTTTGAGTGCACTGATGTTCGTGTGTGACGCGTCTATTTATAATACGTCATTGGTTTGAGGTCGTTAAAATAAGGCTTTGTTCCCAGATGCGCTGCAACGGTGACGCTACGCTGTGCTGCGCCAAGGAAGGGTCGCGCGGCGCGGCGGGCGCGCTCGTGTGCGGCGGCGCGGCCGGCGTGTGCCAGCACCTGTACGACAGCGCGCCCAGCGGCTCCTACGGCACTATGACGTACCTCGCGCGTGCTGTTGCCGCTCTTCTAGCTGATACCATGCCACTCGACTCACCTATAGAGTGCACTATCACTTAGAACATGCAACGACAGATCAGAAATTGCAGTACCATCATACCATGTCTATCTGACTAGTCTGCTAGTAGAGATAAACTACGATAACCAAATTACTGTTTTAATGTGTGTAGTCACATCCTTACGAGTTTTTATGTAAGTAGTTGTAAAAATTCGTCTTCGTATTCTTCGAATTTATTCATAGTTTTTGGGCAGTCAGTACTCGTAATATCTCACTTATTACCAGATTTGCTGGTCAACTAATCATAACTAGCCGATCGCGCAAGACGTCAGTGCAGGGCCATACTAATAATAATGAGCGATTAATGACGCCACTAGTCGAGCAACAAGTCCGTGATTTGTTTTTGTTTGACGGCCGTCTCATTACGCACACATGCGTGAGTCTTGGTGGCGCTTTGTAAATACTTTCAAACGTTTTGAATTGTGGAGGAGCGTGCCATAGTATCGTAGTTAATCTCTACAGCTATACAAGTATCTCTTGGCGCGTGTCCAAAATCGAACCTAATGCCGCCATCTTGTTTTTTTTTATATAACGCGAAGCAATTTCACAAATGTTATGGCGGCTCGGAAGTGCGCTACTCACTGCGCAGTATCCCACCCCTCACTCCCGCTGACACATGATTTGTTACTTCGCAACGACTCGCCTCATGTTCCGAGCCGCCATAAAGTTTGAATCGGACTGTACCAACAACTCCAATGTCATTCAAGCGTCACATGATTTTTCTAGCACTCTAGATGTGATTGAAGAGCGATGTTCAATAAACAAGTAAAGATAGAATGGTTATCGAAAACAGGAATAGTGCTCGAAAGCGCGGCAGTACGATTTCGAAGTATTTTCCTGATAGGGAAGGAAATTTTTTTTTGGTAAAAATACCTAGCGAAAGAGTAGAGTAGGTCTCTCTGCTTGCCATGTTTAATATCTTAATCTCACACCCGATTTTTAGCGTATTAGAAAAACGCTAGTGGCACATTATAATGTGCTTAAGTCTTCCCTCTAATGCCAACTTGCCAAGCCCCAATCCCATCAGCATAGTGTAATATTTAGTCGTATGTCATTTAGTACTTTCTGCTCGTCTAAACCTTGATAAATCATTGTAATATGCATAAAACTTACTAAACGCCCTACGGCTGTGGGCAAACCTGAGTCGACACTGTCTTTAAAGATTTCTTAATACTATCGTATCGCTCTATTAACACTTTTACTGTCCATGCATTACATGTAATGCACTGAAGACGTAGCCTTATACGTCCGTGCATGACATGTAATGCATTTTTAAAATGTTATGTAATGGTTATAGTGATATCCGAATGTAATGAATTTTTGAAAATGATATGTTATGGTTATCTGAGGGTGATATACAAAATTTCGCTATCGTAGAATTATTAAATTACCTTATAAAACATTACAACGCAATATTATTATTGGAGGTATGGTGATAGGATTACCAATCACCCCGGGACAGTGTTAAAAGTGATGACGCATACACTTGCAACTAAAGTCTCACAGTCAGAATTGACTAAAATGTTCTGAAAAAAACTGTTTTGACATTTGACACAAAATACTGATAAGTCTCGTCTCGACGGACAAACTCGTGTGCGCAACATCTAATAATATTCGTATTTAAACGTGTAGCATAGAATGGCATTTTGCCATTATTTTTTTAGAAATATTGCATCGCAATCTCAGGTAGTCTAGATATGTGTATTTAAACGAGACACCCCTACTTTATAAGCCAAAACAGTGATTATAATAGATTATTTTCGCTACAAAAATAGAATATTTTCTCTACATAAAATAATTGTTACTGTATTCCATCACAAAGCATGGTGACACTCGTGACCATATGTATTTTTGGGCATTAGTATTTTATTGTGTCATACACAACCATAATAAGATATTGTTTGTATTATATCTATTATAAAATGTTGATTATTTTCTTATATTAAAATTATTTGAACTGCATCTTGTTTGAGATTCATTTTATAATGGTCCTAAAAAAAAACCTGTTTGGTTCAATAGGCTCAGCGCAGACAGAGAGGAATAATCTCCGCGCGGTCTCGGGCATTTTCTTTACGGATCGCGTATGCATGTATCTTCGAAGACGCACGAGCATTTTTTGTCAGGTTCAAGCATTTATGCACTTTATTGTAATAATTTTAAAGTTTATTTTCAAGTGCGTAACTGATTCGTTGCGGATGGCACGTCTGGCGTGCCATCATTCTTTTTTTCATGTGGCGTTAGGCACGGGAGCCGTATCATTCTGAAATCGATGGTAACTCTTTCAAATTAACTTTTAGGGAGATCTACTCTAAACAAAACTATCTTCGTTTTTCACGTAAATAAGTTCGTATCCTTCGTTTCTGGATATTGTATGTTTTTTTTTAAATAGGGGTAACCAACCTTTTTGTAAGTTGGGTTGATATAAAAGTTTGACAAATTGGACATCGCAACGAATCGGCTAATAAAATCCTCTCCGCTACGCTCCGTTCTGTCTGCGCTGAGCCATAGTAGTTCACACAAAAATTGTTTACTATTTCTGGGCGTGATACTGCTTTCGTAGTCTGAAGTCGACATCCAATAGGGATGGTTCACCATGTCATGACCACATTGTCATGAATATGTTAGTGGGGATGTAATCATAGGATTAGCTTACAAGATTATATAATTATAAGAGCTACTGGCAATTAAGATCTCGATCTATATAGTCACAAGTATGTTTATATAACATGGGAGCAATAATAATAAATAGTACCAGCTTATTAGTGTCCCACGCCAAAGGCAAAGGCCTTTTACAGAAGGCACGAGCATTAATCACCACACTTGCTCAAGGCGGATTGGCGATTTCTTACTCATATTAATTGTAAGTCCACTTTTGCTCATGATGTTTTCCTTCCCCGATGCCAGTGATGTCAAAAATAAACTTAGTAATATGAAGAAGAAGAAGGGAAGAAAGAAGAGAGAGAGAGGAAGTTGAAGAGTATTCTATTCTATGAATTAAGAAAGTCACATTGATACTTTTCCGGATTTGACCCCAATACCTCATGCATGAGGCGGGACCTTAACCACTAGGCCATCAACACATACTAAACACAAGAATGTTGTAAATTCATAATAACAAAAATTTATTTATAACACCTATTTATTCTAAATATCTCTGCAACAAACACATACTTGAAATGTTACACTTTGCTAAAAACACAATAATTTTAATTATCATCACATGATGTCTATACAACATTAAGCTTCGTCTTTTTTACCAAATGGATTCATCTTTGATAGCCATGAGGTTGTGTTCCTGAAAAGAAAAGAAAAATTAAAAATGAGACTATACATAAACAGATTTGTTGAAACAAACACTGCCTCTTCTTTTCTGTATCATAATATTATGATGTAGTGACTATGAAGCTACAAAGGAGAGATAATACATTTAGTTCTTGAATGGTGTTGACAAACAAATTATATGACTAATGAATGAATTGTACTAATATATTGAAGTAAAATTGAAAGCTTGTGGAAAACTGATGTCAATCATGTAAGATATACAGGTTGTTAAATGGCTTTTTAAGGTACAGGTGATGTTATGAGAGGGAAGGAAATCTTTTATTACAGTCTTTAATAAGACTGTAGGCAGCTACACAACATCTTGTGTCAAACACATAACATGTCGTGTTTACCTGTAATTGGTTGTGCAGTAATATAAAAAAAAAATACTATACACCACTGTTACGCATGTTGGTAGACCTTAAATAAATAAAAACATTAAAATAAATAAGTAATAAGTTCATCATAATCAGCCTATAATGTTCCCACTGCTACACGGGCGTAGCGAAGTTTTATTATCGACGGGGGTTCAAGAAAATAAACAACAAAAATGTGTATGAAATGAAGCTAATATTCATGAAAAAATAATATGTGGCTTGAGCCAAGCCACACATTATTTTTCAAGCCGCTTGACGCACATACGCCTGGGCATTTATTATTAATGTAATATTTTGAATGTTGGGGGGTTTGAACCCCCAAAACCCCTCTGGCTAGGCCCGTGCACTGCTGGGACACCGGTTCCTCTCTTCAAGAGGTACTGGGCTGTAATCTACCACACGGGTTGAATGCAGATTGGTAGATATCACATGTCTTAAAATTTTTGGTTCTAGGACATCACAACCTACAACTCGTAAGTTGGGGCCATTGGACCACCACTGCTCATCACAATAATAAGTTTATAGCATTTGTAAGTAGTCATTGTAATCAGGCATGAACATTATACATCTGGAACATGAACATAATATCATCATCATGTCTCCTGCCCTCATCCCAGTAATTTTGGGGTTGCAGCAGCTACCTCACATTCCTACAATCTGTTATTTCAGTATTCAGTTCTTCTCTTGTTTTATCATCATACACACAATCCACCTATCATTAGTCATTGTTACCAACATTAACTTGTTAACAAAATTTCATACCGGCAACTAAGTACTTACGCTATTTCATCAGGTGAAGTTTTGGTTGACTCAATTCCTGCAGCTTTCAATTTTTCTACAAGATTTTTTCTGTACATGTTTTTTAAAGGAACAGGTTTATTGGCTGCCTCTTTCTGCCTGGCTAGCTTGCATAGAGCCTCATACCATGTGAGGCCATACCATTCTATTTCTTCAGGAGTATACTGGAAACAATACAATTTCTGATCAGCTAAGTAATGTAGTAATTTGTGGTTAATTTTATTGCACAGACTTCTGACCTGAATGATAAAATCAGGAGTACCTCATCAAGCAGAAACCAAATGGCAATCTAATAATTGACAGTGTAAGATTGATGATTCCAGCCCACAAATTGCTATGACAATCAAAATAGCTCAGAAATACTTTTGATCACCCAATTCACAATATTATGTGGGCCAGATCTGTGCTAGAAAATAATATTCTGTACAAGTGCATAGGGCGTTTATTTTATTTCAGACTAGCTGCTGCCTGCGGATTCATCTGCATTTTTATAAAATAAAAGTAGCCTAATTTACTCCTTATAACATCAGCTATCTGCCAATAAAAGTCCCGTCAAAATCGGTCCAGCTGATTCGGAGAATAACAGGCACAAACAGACAAATAAATTTATAGTTTTTTTTTCTAAGTACTGGTGGATTTAGTAAAAAGTTGGTATTATGACAGATAAAAATTGCAATATAACTCACTGATGTTAAATAAGTTTTGTACTCCTCATACACTTCTTTCTGTTTCTGGAGATCATATGCATACCGGGGACACCCATTCATCAATTCAATTAGTATTTGTTTCTTCAACTTCAATGCTAACATGGACACTAAGTCACATGCCGGTGTCTTCAGTAAATAGTGGTCAAAACCATAATGATCATTGATCAAACTTATTGTACGGTCAGTCACCGTTACCGACAGATGGGTTTTCAGGATCTCCGATTTCACAACAGTCCTCTTCAATACAGGTACCCAATAATGAGGTACCCTACGTCGCCGCGGATCACGTTTTTGGAAGCCTGAAAAAGGTTAAGGTTCATGAATCAGTGACATAACCTATGCATTATTATTTACATACAAAAATAGATAAAACCTACCTTTAATTACAGCCTCGCCACCCCACAGCCCCTCATGGATCTCCGCTGGATATTTCAATGGGATAGGGATGTTCTGTACTGGCAGTATTTCCCCCGTTAGGTCGTCGCGCTTCCATTTCCCTTCCTGAGGTATGTAATGAACGGCAGCAGGCTTCAACACTTTCCATTCGCGCCAGAATTTCTTGTATGCGACAGGTAATTCAGAGGCAATGCCTATTTCAAACCTACTCTTTTTCTTAAAAGTTTTTGATAGATGACGAGCTGTAGCCTGAAAGTCAATTTACGCGTCAATTTGCAGCAAGGTAATCTCTACAAGGTAATCAAAAAATGATGAAACATGGTGTCGTATTGAAGTATTGAACATCAGACTTAAGGTTTACCTGGATTCTCGAAGCCATTTAAATAATTTGTGATTAGTTAGAACCATAAAACTATGAAAAAGTGTTACTAAAAAACAAAATTTCACTGGGCCAATAATCTTTTTTTTGATTGACAAATTTAAGAAATTGACAGACAGTGACAGGGCCACAGAACACTTTGCTCCTAATCCTAACCACAGAATGCTATGACAAATGTGGACTCTGTGAAGTCTGTGACTATGACTGTCACTGTCAGCCACAGAACACTATTACGCTGTCAGCAACGGTGATGACTCTCCCTATTATTATACTCTTTGGTGATGACTGTCTCAAATACTCTCAAAGCTGTGAGCGCGTTCACGAGCGTTCCGAATTGTTGACAGCTCTTAGCTGTCATAATCGTAACATATAAATCGGTACGCAAATTGACGATGTGAGCGCTGTCAGCGATTATGTTCTAATTCGGAAAGTAGCCTTAATTTACGGCGCGAAATTGTTATTGCGCTCACGCTAATTCGGTACGGATGTAAGTGCGCTCAAATCGATTACAGTGCAACTCGGAACGCACCGCACAAAAGGAGGCTGCATTCCGAATAAGACCTTAGTCACTGTAATCGATTTTAGCGCGCTAAACGGTAATAGGGAACGCGTTTTAAGCGCTAAAATCGATTACAGCGATTCGGGTCTCCACATGAACACATGAGATTCAATGCTGTAACGCCCACGTGCTACTAAAAGTCGCTCATGAATAAAATCGCCGGATTCCGGGCGTAGCGATTGTCGCTCATGAATGGAACGTATGGAAATGTACTAGCTAACGCACACGGCTCAGCGACAATCGCCCGCGTACTCTCTGCTAAGGAATGACGTTGCGTCATTGCTCACCGATCGATATCGATATCGTAATTTTTATCGAAGAAGTCGAAAAGTAGCCTGCTAATACTACGACATAGGATCACCAGACTAACATATTATGATAATTAGCATATAAAGAGAATGGTATTGGAAGAAATATGCTTAAAATTAAATAGTAGATGGGAACTACTTATTGATTTCGGTTGAACATGACCTATTTTACAAAGAAGGAAATAGACTTTTGGGTAAAACATCGTCGTAGAAAAGTACGTAGATATCTCTACCTAATTACTTATTTACATTTTTTTCCATTAGGTAGGTACAGACGCCAGCACATCAAGCTACTACAATCTGTCAATTTTCTTTAATAGATTTTCAACTTTATCCGTACAGCATAAGGTTCAAGGTTGATTGGGAAAATTTGACAGTTTCGGGTAGGTTGACCTCGTAAAGCAAAAACATTTTTACGGTACTTCATAAAAATGTTGCAGATGTGGTCGATTTAGTGTGGATGTCTGTCTTTCTGGGTAGAATCTTGCAACTCAAATTTCGAGCACTTCCCGATTAGCTATCCGGCTGAAACTTTCAGGATAGCTCACAACTCGATGACAAAGTATTCTAAATCCATATATTAGCATGCAATGCCGACCTAACCTCAAAAAAACCATAAAACTCTTATATCTTGTAAAGGAGGTGAGATAGCGCAAAAATAACACATTTTAGCGGTTTCCTACAGGGATTCACTTAATCATGACATATCGATCGAGAAGTACGCAAACCTGAAAACATTACCTAAATTATTCATTATTTTCAAAAATCTGCTTTACTAATCATCAAGATCTTTTTTCTATAATCTGAGCCACACACACCTACACATTTACCAACTCAACCATACAGAAATAAAATAATAAGTATCTAGTCACAAGTATGTAATACACGTACCCCCCCTTTGGGGGGAGGCCAATGCCCAGCAGTGGACGTCTTTCGGCTGCAATGATGATGATGAGCCACAAGTATATAACTTACGCAGAAATATTCCCACATAGTACCTACTAGGCATCGAATAAGTACCTATGCGTTTTAGGTGTGAAAGTAATAGCGAGATAAATACATAGCTAGGTAGATACTAAGATGAGTATATAAAATAGTTTAATATTATATTGGGTACCTACTAAAACAGTAGGTAATTCTGATTTTTATATTATTTTTTTAATTTAATTCTAGATTATTGTTTTTTTTATATGACGTGTAAAAGTGCTTCTAATATCCTATTTACAGAATAAACGATTTCATTTCAATTGTTATATATAGGTAATTCAAGCGTTAGTACATAATTGAACTATTGATTTCGGTTGAATAATATTATTCGAATAAAGAAATAAAAACATATTTTGGTTAAACATCGGTCTCTGTTAATCCATGACGTGCACATCCCTCGATAGCCAGCGACAAAATATCGCACGTGTGCGTTGAGTCGCTCAAAAAGTCGCTGGTGATAATCGCCGAGAAAATCGCCAGCGATTTGTGAGCTACAAAAAAACGTTCGTGGGCACCCTTAATTCGGAATGCAGCCTCGGAGAAAGGGGTGGTGCGTTCCGAGAGTGATTCGCATCATAACTAATTAGCGTGGCGTTTTCGAAATTGTGCTTCTGGCTACAGTCGCCATCTAACCAAAGAAGAAGAAATGTACAAATGTGTGTGTGGTTGGTGTATACAAAAATAAATACTGTAATCCAACCGTGACTGAATTCACAAGCGTTCCGAATTGTTGACAGATGTTAGCTGTCAAAATCGTGAACGGAACTCGGAACGAAAATTATTGATGTGACCGCTGTGAGCCGCAAGACTTATTACGCCGCATTCCGAATTGAGACCATAATCGCTGTGATCGATTTTAGCGCGCTAAATGGTAATGGGAACGCGTTTGAGCGCGCTAAAATCGATTACAGCGATTATGGTCTTAATTCGGAATGCGGCCTTAGTGTTCTATGGCTGTGAGGGACTACCACTACGGTCTATTTCGGAATGCAGCCGAGAACTGTCATACATGAAATTGTCAGGTGTCATTCATAAACGTCACATTTATAGCTGCTGCTGACGTGGATAAAAAAAATGGCAAGCTTGAGTGGCAATTAGTGCTCAGTGGTGGTGGCTAAATATTTTGATAATTACTCAGCTATTTTTACTATTTCATTTAATTGCTTGTACATGTTTCTAAAAAGTGTATTGAGTAGTGATTGTGCACCGTGTACTACGTCTATTATTAATGTTGGCAGAGAGTAATAAGCTATGTCGGACAATAAAAACAATAATCCTCCCGAAAGGGGACAACTTGATACTGCTGACAGCCATATAGCATCCCCTAGCGAAGTGTCCAGTGTCGCAGGAAGTGTTAAAACTTCTAAGGTAAATACTGCTATGCTATAAATACGAACTTGAGTACGAATCTAAAATAATATTTTCATAGCACGAGCAATGCAAGGACGTTGGTGTTTCGATTTGCTATTGACTATTAGATTACTTCGTAATTCAACAAAATGTATGTAGTCATATCTACTTTCCTTACACTTAGTTCTTTAAAAGTTGAGCTATTTTATGTAACCTATAAATTGGACATTCTTACATAAACATATAGTTAAAATATCGTATCAATTTACATCAGCTGGCAATAAAAACATCAGCCATATTGTACATAAACTATCAAACAAGCCTGGTTATGCAAGTTTACTATGATTAATATAGCTAAACTAATGTTTACAAACAATTTGTAGACATCTCAGCGGACATCATCAACATCTGAAAGGCAAATCAAGTTTGAGCGCGCACAGAAGTGTCTTGAAAATGCAGCACTTGTCTCAAAGAGGATTAAAGAACATCGCAAAGCAACTGCAGAGCTCTTGGGAAGACCGTTTGGTAAGTCTCTATTTTTCCCATATCTCAGCTTTGCCTGTGGCTTCTACAATGTGGAAGCCAGAAATGATCCCACGGGAACATACTACTGAGATAAAAAGTATCCTATGTCTTAATCCAGGTCAACATTTTAGAAAGATTTAGAAAATAATCCTAGTAATGGATCACAACAAAGAGCAATGTGGTTTCCTTAATCAGCAATGATTTCAACCAGAAAACACTTTTATAACAATTTGAAAGTTTTTACTTACAGTGGTGAGCATAGAAAGCAAAACATTGATGAAATGAAAACATTGCACATTGGATGATTTATTGTGAGAGTTACTTGGATGTGTTCCAAATATAACCAATGAAAATACTGAATTACTGTGCAATCTGAATAAGAATAGGACTGCCCTTGAATAGGCGATTTCAGTCATTGAAGACAGTTTAGTAGTAAAAAAAATATATAGCAATTTGCTAAAAGATCAATCATATTTAGTTGTTTAAACTCAAAATACAAAGATTGAATAGATAATTTATTATAAGTAATCAATTGTTTCCGTTTTCAGAAGAGGATGATGTGTGCGACACAGCTTCTGAAATGGCGTCCACCATGAGTGAGAGAACTGGCTACTCTGCAGCAACCGACACCTCCACTACAATGTCCGTCCAGGATGCTTTGAACAGTAAGATTGCATCTATTAGATTTAAATGAATTAATAACAATAATTGTAATAAACATTTATTTCAGGCTACAATAGCCCATTGACATATACCTTACAAAATAACTTAATATGTACATAAAGTATAAACAAACGCGATTTGCCATTCAGATCACCTTCAAACATTCTCAGGCTGTTAAACTTTTAACCCTTTGTTTGCTGCATCATAGCTGTGTAAAAATAAAGTAACAATACTTATTACAAATTATAATATTTCTTGGTTTTTTTTATTGTAGTTCCTGGCATTAGTGAGAGCTTAGCAAATACCTTAAAACAGAAAGAACTACTCATGGAGAGGATAAGACAGTATAAGGAAATTAGTAAAAAGCCCATGACGAAACCAACAACAATAAGGAGGGAATCTACTGTAGATACAAAGATAGAAGTGAAAAAGGTATGTTCGAAAATAATTATCTTTGCTAAACCTGTTCTCTACAGCTACGGCTACGGCAGCTACCTTAACCGTTGAAGCTACAGGAAACGGTCTTAACTTTTTGAGAATTGTTTCGCCTAAACCCTGAATTTGTTTCGCCATTTCTTCTCAGGGGTTAGATAGGAAATGCCGACTACATCTAGCTTGTTTATTTATTTTTAATATGACGTGAAAAAAAGTGATTCTGATATCCTATTTACAGAATAAACGATTTCATTTTGATCTGCATTCACAGATTTTGTTATTATTTTCTATTAATAGGTCTTAAAATTATAAGATCGTATTTATTTTCACAAAAATACTTAAAATCACTTGACTTTTATTTGATCTCTAAATGCCGTCACAAAGCAGCCTGAATTGGAAACTTTCAGTGCCTCTTGTAATTAAGTTGTTCTTTATGTGTCAAGTGTCATGTCAACGTCAAATTTACATGAAGCACATAATACTATTCTATCAGGTATGTATATACGTAAATAGTGTAGTTTTTCACCAGCGGCGGACAGTACAAGTCGAATCACATCGATGTATCCCCTCAGGCAAACTTAACTTACGTTCAAATGATCTTCACAATGAAACAGACGCCGCCCAGACTTGTACTCAACATTTACTTCCTCGCACCATTTCCTTTTTAAGGTTTCTTTTACTAACAATCAATTTGTGTCGGCTATTTGTTGTGGTGTTTCTTATACTTTACTTTACGGTATGAAGCACATAGCAGAAGTAGTCTTTGTCCATTGATCCATTCATTTTATTAAGCCATATCTTTAAACTAAAGTACAGAAATCGCTAAAGTATGAAATGTAAACAAATTAATTGTCAAATTTGAGAGTTTGACTTTTACTGAATTTTGGTTTTAAATAAGTGTTAAACGTGGCAAAGATCCTACGCTATTCAGTTCTACTAGTGACGTCAGTACGAACAATACTTTAAAAAAATATATAAAAATAACTACAGCTTGTAAAAACAAAAAGATGAAATTATGTGTTTCAAATACTCTTATCATTAAAATAAAAATATAAAAAACATACCTGAAAAATACTTTACATACCTAATTTACACAAAAACTTTTTTTTATGCCAATCCTGTTTCATGGAAGGATCAAAAACCTCTATTAGACCAATTGAGGTTTGAGTACTAAAAAAGTCATAAATCGTAATAAACTTTTCCCATCCATTTCGTAGGAAATGAGGCTGACTGTAATTTTTTTTCGAAATCTGGGAATGCAGATCAAAATTTCCCAAAAAGTTAAGGACAGTCTCATAATACCGTTTTCCTGTAGCTACAACTGTTAAGGTAGCTGCCCTCACTGCCCCATCTCAATAATCCACCCTGTATATCATCTGTGTGCAGTTCAATAATGAAAATGTTTTTTATAGGTGGCCATTGCCCTAAGTCAGTTAGAACCTTTATTATCGAAATCAAAGCCTTTTAAAGATGAAAGAATTTACACAATAAAGGCTTTATATTCTAGCTTGTGGATATTTCTGGTAGTCTACTATTGAATTTGATAGCTTTAAACAATGTCTATATGCTTTCTAAGCCAAGCAACTAGACATTGAACCTGAACTATACATAGACAATTTCAAATTGATGTGTATGGTTGCCATTTACATAAGACTCCCATAATTACTTAAATATTTATTTGAAATCCAGACAGCAGATAACAGTGATGTTACTCAACTTATAAATACAATCAAAGACAAAGAAAATTCATTGAGTGTGATGCAAGTTAAAATGAGAGCAATGGAAACAACTATTCTAGACCTACAAGAGAAAATTAACGAAAAGGAGCAAATTATTGAAGCAAAAAATAAGGCGACATCACTCATGTCGGATAGCTTAAGCAAAAAAGGTGAGTGTTCGATCAATTGTATGGATTAGTTTAACCCAATAGACCCCTACAATCACATTATACATCTTATTACGTATTTTAGAAAAAGACTCCTTGATTCTTCTTGAAGACACAAGACAACAAATGACGAAAATGCAGGAAAATTTTATTGCTATGGAAACAGAATGGAAGGAAGAGAAGCAAAATTTATTAAAAGAAATTGGAATAAAAGGGGAAAAAATCCAAAACTTAGAAGAGGCGAATACAATTTTAGAAACGTCTAGATTTGAAATTAGTGTTGTTCACTCGAAACTAGCTGAAGAATTAGAAGCAAAGAAACAAGAAATATTTAGATTACAAGAGAAGATTGAAGAGATATCTCAAATACCTATTGATGAACCATCTCCAAAAGAAAAAGATGATGTTGAAGAAGAGAAAGGTTCTCTAGAAATAGCTGGTATGGTTGAGTTAACTAAGAAAATTGAATTATTGGAACAATTGAACTGCCAAATTAGGCAAACTAATAAGGAACTCGAAAATAAATTAGCAACTGTTAATACAGAACCCAAATCGCCTATTAGTAGTGCTGCTGGCAAAAAGGGAAGTCCCCTCCCTACTCGCAAGGGCGGTAGAAACACAGCAGCCAAAACAAAATCTCCTTGGAGTCAACTATCTTCTGAGTCATTACCACAAGAAACCGATAAAAAAGCAGTTAAAAGTGAAATCACGAGATTAGAAATGTTAGTACAATCCCTCAATAAAGATATCTTGGAAAAGGAATATGAAATATCTCAAAAAGATGCATTGATAACTGAACTTAAATCTGTGCCTGAAGTAGAAGAACGAAAGAAGTCTGTGGAAATGGTAGATATTGGCCTTAGCACTGACATACCAGTAGATAATAAACAAAGAGCACAGATAGATGTAGAACATAAAAAACACGAGCCCACTCTTGAATCAAAATCTATTGATGAAGAAAATACATCTATAGTAATAATAGAACTTGAAGAAAAGTTAAAAGCTGCTGAAGAACAAATAGCTATCCTCAACAATGACATCGACGCGGCTAACAAAAACATGATCAAAGTAAAGTCTAACAATAAATTGAAATTAAAGCAGTTGCAGAAGACTATCGATAACTTTAGCAAAGTATCTGATGCAAATGCTCAGATAGTAAAGCTGAATGAAGAATTACATCAACTTTCTCAGAAAGTTGCCGAATTAGAGGAGGAAAAAGGCAATCTTCAATTACATCTTGTTGATTACGACAGTGGCAGACGTAAGTATCCATGCAGTTCATATGCAATCCGTCTAAATGTATAAATCAATGTTATTTGTTCCATAATTTATGTTTTATATAATACTTACAGTGACGGATTCCGACATTTACAAAAAGATGGTAGAAATGGAAAATTTAGCAGAAACAAGGCTCAAGGTGATAAGTGTTTTGGAAACACAGAAATTCGATCTAGTTCAAGGTAAATTTTTAATATGTATAATTTATAAAAAAATAGGTTTACCTAAATAAAAGAAAAAAAAAGAAAAAAAGGTTTAGAAATCAAAGCAAATTAACTTTCCTTTTTACTGTTACAGAACTACATGTATTGCAACAGAAAAATAATGAGATGGAAGATAAATTATCAGATATATCTCAACTCCAAAATGAGCATGTTTGTACTGAAATGAAGTCTGTCCAAATGGAAGAACAGATAGATGAGCTGACGGCAGCTAGAAAAGAATTAGAACTTGTTATAGAAAACTTGAAACTAGACAAAGAATATCTAAATGGAACTATCAAAATACTTCAAGAAGAAAAAGAAGAGATGACACATAAATTGGAAAATTACATTCAAGAGAATATGGAACTAACAGATAAACTTGAAAAACTGAGTGCTGAAAAAGTGAGTTCCGCTGAATCAATTGAAATTGTCGAATCTTTGACAACACAGGAAAAGCTTGAACTCGAAGAATACAACAAAGGTATTAGTGAAGATAAAAGTGATGACAATCATGAAGAAAATGTAGAATCCCAAAATGATAAAAACATAGACAGCTTAATTGAACAAAGGGAAGAATTAAACACAAAAATTGAATTATTTACACAAGAAAGACAAGAAGTTATGGAAAAAATGAATAAAATTGGAACAGAAAATGAATCATTATTAGTAAAAATAACTGAATTGACTGATCAATGCTCTGTTTTGCAAAACAGTATAGATATGCTAAACAATGAAAAACATGAACTACAGGATCTGAACCAAGACCTTACGCGTCAAATCGAAGACCTGAAACGTGAAAGAATTGAAATTATGAAAGAAACGGCTGATATTGCTAAGCCAGCTACTGAAGATGTAACTGATGGAGTGCCAGCCGAGACTCACCAAGACGACAAATCAGCTGGCGATAAAGGGAATAAAGGAGCGAAGACAGTAAAACAACTAACAAAAGAAATACTAAAATTGAAAAATACGATCAAAGAAAGAGAAGATGAGATTGCCGATTGTCAGATGAAAATATTATCCATGGAAGAGCAACAGCAGAAACAAAACGAATTATTACAAACAAACGCATCTTACGAAAATAAGATAAAATCTCTAAAAGATGAAAACCATAATTTGAAGCAAGAATTAGAAGTTACAAAGAAGGATAAAGAATCTGAACAGCAATTAATCCAATTCAAACAGTCGAATGAAGTACTGCAGCAAGAATTGCAGAAAGTGCATCAAGAATATGCCAACACCGTGGGTTCTCGCGACGCTAAAATAAACGAACTAGAGAGTGTCTTACTGGAGTATGAGAAACAAATGTTTAATTACGGCAATAGTTTACAACAAAAAGACAAGGAAATGGCTGAGTACATCAATCAAATCACTAAGCTCAATGATGTGTCCCAGAAACTTAAATCTACTATTGAATTACTTGAGGAAGAAAAAGCAAAAGATCAGAACGCCGAACTTGTCAAATCTCTTAACAAACAAATATCAGCCTACCAGAAAAAGCTAGTAGATAACGAAGACAAAATAAAGATCTTAGATGAAGAGAAGATGCAACTGCATCACCTTAAAGGTGAATTTGTAAATAAAAATGGAACTCTTGAATCAGAATTGAAAAAGTTAAAAGAAGCATTCACTGAAAAGCAAAGTCTTATTAAAGAATTACAAGCTCAACAGCAAAAGCATTCAGAAGAAATGTCAGCCATAATGCTTCAAACTAAGGAACGTGATGAAGAAATTCACGAAATTAAGTTACAACTTCGAAAGGAATCTATAGAAAACGAAAAACTGCGAAATAGCATATCAGAGAAAGAAAATCATGTAGATGAATTAACGCAACAGATAGAGGAAACCAAAGGAAAGCTTAATGACTTGTCTTCGGAGAGAAATAACTCGTCTGAACAATTCGTGGCTTTGGAGACCAAAAACAAAGAGTTGATGGAAAAACTAAAGAAGTTTGCTTTAACAATTAAAAAGAAGTCCTCAATGTACAGCGAACTTGAAAACCATTATGAGGAAAGTCAGAAACAGCTATGTGCTAAAAATGAGCAATTAGAGCAGTTCTTGATACAAGTTGAGACACTCCCAGCATTGCAAGAAAAGCTGAAGCATGCTGAAGAAGAGATCAACCGATTGCAATCACAAAAAATGTCTCTGGAACAGCAGAAATCTTTAGATATGAACCAGCTACAAGCAGAAATCAAATCTTTGCAGGAGAGGCTTGTGTCGTCTTCTCAAGAAATATCTCACCTAAATGACTCTGTGAATGTATTACACAAAGACTTACACTTTGCACGCGAAGAAAATATACATTACAAGGCACAGATTGATGGTTTAAATAATAAGTTAGTGGAGCATGAAATAGAGCAGAGAAACAATACTAATTTAACAACAAAAATAGCAAGTTTAGAGGCTGACATTAATCAAAAACAAATGCAAATTGCTGAGTTGTCAAACAAGGTAGAACACCACGAACAACAACAAACACAAGTGCAATTTGGCTATGACGCTAAAGTCCAAGAACGAGATTTGTACATTGAAAACTTGGAAACCGAAATAAGCAAATACAAAAACCGTATCTGTCGCCTAGAAGAAAGTATTTCTGTCATGGAAGATAGGAGACATTCACTAGAAAGAAAAGCTGATCAATTAGGTAGTCAACTTCAAGAAAAGCAAAAGGCTTACACTGAGTATACGAGCCAGGAAGATGAGCTAGTTGGCCGACTAGCTGTTCTAATGGACCATGACAGAGTTCTTGAGAAACAGCTTTTTGAGATTGATAATGAAAATAAAGAATTACAATTCAAAGTCCAACATTTGAACGAGGATAATCAAAAATTAAGAAAAGCGCTTTCTGAAATACAGGAGCACTATAGCGTCGTACTCGAAAAAGCTAATAAATTGGACGCAGTGGAATCACAAGTGTCGAAGTATCAAACTCAGCTTCGTGATCTTGAAGCAAACTTAAAAAGAATAACTCATGATCATCAATCTTTAATCATGCAGAAAAAACAAGAAATCGAAGAACTTGAATCTGAATTCAATACTCAAATTGAGGATGCTATTAAAGAAAAGAAAGTGCTAAGTGAAAAGTATGAGAAAGTGAATGAATACGTCTCTCAATTAGAGGCTAAACTACACGAGTATAAAACAAATATTGAAAATCTGAACATCGATATAGACGAACTTCATAGAATTAACCAAGAATTAGAAGAAAAATCTTCTAAGAAAGAAGAAATCACAACTCCGGATTATACAGAACAATATATAGATGAGATAAATAAATTAAATGCTATTGTTAACAGTAAGTGCCAAGAAAATGTAGAACTAAATAATAAGTTACAAATCCAACATTCAAACAATATTACAGTATCGTCAAATATGGAGAGTCAAATATTAGAATTGAATGCAAAATTATATCAATCTGCCTCTGCAATTGAACAATTAACTACAGAAATTCATGCTGTAAAAGAAACCAATGAACAATTGCAAACCAAACTTTCCCAAAAAGATGTCCAGATTAAAGAGTTAAAAGAAAATCAAAAACTAACATTCGAAATGAGCATACCTAAAACCGAAGGTATGATTATATCATCTACTATTGAACAACTGAGTGGTGATGCAAGGAACATTGATATGTCGGCTCTTGAATCACAAATACTTGCTGGAATGGATGAACCTCTCATTGAAAGTAAACACGTGACTAAAAAAGTTTCAGAAAACATACAAAAGCAGCCCACAGGTGAACAGGGAATTGAAGAACCAATTATGGTAGCCAAAAAAGCATATGATTGCTACAAGAAAGATGAAGATGACAGTGCAGCCCCAGAGGCAGATCCTTTTAATTCAGACGAAGGTTGGGGATTAGGTGAGTGCGAAGAAGTTGGCGACGTAACACCTGGTTTTTCACATTTAAAAGACCAAATAAATGTACTCAAAAAAGATAATGATGCCTTGATAGCAGAACTCGAAGTAAGCAACAATAAACTACAAAAGGCTTTGAAAAAATTAAAAGAACTGAAGACTAATAACGTTTTACTCACCAATGAACTTAAAGTAGCTAAGCAAATGTCTCAGACCTCCTTCTTCGACAATGCTATGGAAGATGAATTACGACTGAATATTCAAGAATTAGAAAAGAAAATTGAAGAACTCAATACAGATATTCTTAAAGAAAAGCGAGACAAAGATTCTGTGAGAAAACAAAACGAAATCTTCCAAAACGCTAATGATAGATTAACTGAAATGAAAGAGAAATTAGAAAACGAAATAGAATTATGGAAATTTAAATTCAAGGAAGCCAATGACAAACTATCGACAATGCAATGGGGAGGTGACACGAAGGATTCACAATCACAGCAACGAGAATCTTCTGTACTAAATGTTGATGAAAATAAATTCAAGGAAGAACTAATGAAAATCGAAAAAGAGAATGATGAATTACAGTCGATAGTGGATCAATTAAATACTCAAAACAATGAATACCAGATAAAACAAACATCGCTTAAGAATGAAATCAGCAATCTTAATAACCAATTGCAGCATCACCAAAAAGAGTTTCAAAACTGTGAACTGCTTAAAAGTCAACTTGACGAGTTGCATAAAACAAATAACGAACTCGTGAAAACTAATGAATTGTTAACAGAAAAGTTACAAAATATTGAAGTCCATTATAAAGACATGTCGCAGTCTTATGATAAATTAAATACTATTTATGAAGAACTGAAAACAGACTATGAAAGTGAAAAAAACACCTTAGTAGAGAAGTATTCAAGCTTACAAGAGGAGATATTAAAATTGAAACAATTGGATTCTGAGTCTAAGATCCAAATATCTTCTCTACTATCTGAACTAGAAAATATAAAATTAAAATTACTTTGGCATGAAGAACAACAGAGCTTGAATAAATTACAAAGTGTAGACAGTTCAACTCTAATTGAAAAATGTGGTGCTATGGAGCAGCATTGTGTACAATTGAAACAAGGATTGGACGATGCAAACACAAAAATATTGCAATTAGAATCTGAAAATCAAGATGTAAAAACAAAATTACTTTGGCATGAAGAACAACAGGGCTTGGATAAATTACAAAATATAGACAATTCAGCTCTGGCGGAACAACGTAGTGCTATGGAGCAGCATTGTGTACAGTTAAAACAAGGATTGGATGATGCAAACACAAAAATATTACAATTAGAATCTGAAAATCAAAATGTAAAATCAAAATTACTTTGGCATGAAGGACAACAGGATTTGGATAAACTACAAAGCGTTGACAGTTTAGCTCTTGCTGAAAAATGTAGTGCCATGGAGCAGCATTGTGTACAATTGAAACAAGGATTGGAAGATGCAAACATAAAAATATTCCAATTAGAATCTGAAAATCAAGAACTAGTACAAAACTCCAAGGAATATCAGGAACAAATAAACGCACTGAATACCACGATCGAAAACTTGAATGGTGAAAACGATAATTTACTATCGACTGTTGCCGAGTTACGTTCTTCAGTATCAAGCGCCGTTGATCAACGTGGCTTTGAAATAGCAGAATTGTGGAAGCAGCATCTGGCTCAAAGAGAAGCTGACTTCCAGAAGATAGAAACAGATTTGAGAACGCAATTAAGCGCTTCTGAGGCAAAATATGAGCAGTTGCTTGAAAATGTACAGTCTTCCAATCAAGAAGAAACTAGTAAGTTGATTGTAATCGAGCAAGTTACTTCATTACAAAATAAACTAGAAGACAAAGAAGAGCATGTTCGCAACTTACAAACTAAATATGCAGAAGTCATGAATCAATTAGATATGTTACGTTCGGAAATGGAAGATGAAAAAGTTGGCCATGAAAATAAATTATTAGAACAACAAGAAGAATATGAGAAAATGATTCAAGAAATGACTGTAAACAATCATAAACATAAAGAATCATATGAAGAAACTTTCAAAAATATAAAAAACGAGTTAATTATCTTCAAAACTAATAATGATGAGTTAAATTCTGTCATTGGAGATTTACATGGTAAAATAAAAGAAGCTGAAGAGAAAGTTGTAGAAGTCACTAATCAACTTCGAATGAAAGAGAGTGAAATATATCAGAAGACACATGACTACACTTTAACATTAACACAAAGGAACGAAGAATTTGAGAATGTTAGGAAGCAGTTAATTGAATATGAAAAAAGAGTAGAAGATTTAAGCTATGAAAAAGAATCAGAATTAGCTGTTCTTAGGTTAAAGATGCATGAAAATGACAGTCGTCACGGGCAAATAAGGAATGAAGCAGATGCAGAAAAGGAAAGATTATTAGAAGCATTAAACGCCAAAATAATTGAATGTACAAATCTCAATAAACAAATAGTTGACTTAAATAACGAATTGGAAAGTCATTCAACAAAGACTGCGGAAATGCAAGCAGCATTAGAAAACCAAGAGATTGAAATAGTTGGTCTAAATGACGAGATAACGAATTTACAGAACCTGATGCGATCATCCAGTGCTAAGATACAAAAACATGTATCGTTCGCGTCTGATACCAAACCTGGTGCTGAAGGAGAACAGACTGAAAATGTTTTGAATAGGGACTTATTGGATGCTGTACCCAGAGCTGAGCTAGACTTGGCATTTTACATGTTGCATCAGAGAGATGTTCGCTGCGAGGAACTCACGATGGAGCTTGGACATTTGTTGGAAGAAAGAGATACGTTACAGTTGCGCTTGTCAGACTGTTTACGTTTGAATGAAGATATGAAGAATAAGTTCAAAATGGCAGGCTTTGATGAGTCAATGAACTCTAGCCAAGAAACGATATCGGAACTGCCGAGCTTCACTGTTGAGAGAGAGTTCGTGGACATTCATCGCGGACAGACGTCGCGAAGCAGTAGTATAAGTGATCCGGAAGGAGAAAAGCCGAAGTTACAGGCCAAGTGAGTATAACCTTTATTCATTTTAATGAAATAGGATGATGTTTTTAATCATCATCTTTCAGTGAGTAATTAGTGGCGTTTACAATGTAGTCATGAAGAACTATAGTGTAATCACAATCGCAAACACTATTACAGTGATATAAAACTACTCATATTTGGCTTTGTCACGGTTTCTAAACCGCCACCGGCACATTACTGGGTCGTGACGTGGAAGAACCAATCAAACGAATCTGTTTAGGACTACGTAAAATCACAACGAGTCTTGATTTGCTAACACTGCGTCAGAAGGCATCACGACACGACACAATACAGTAATGTAAATCTGGCTTTACTTGATGCAGGTTGACGGAGCTGCGCACGGTGCGTCACAGTCGCGACGTGCGACTGCGACAAGAGAGCGAACAGCGACAACTAGACCTGCGGCTGCTGCAGCGAGACGTCGCCAACCTGCCACCCGAGGCCGTCGACCAGCTCGCACAAGCGCATCACACGCTCTGTGAGTTATATCATATTATTACAAGCCGTGTACCCGATGGGATTTCCCAATGTCGAAAATGATAACAAACTTTCATCCCCTATAACCATTGTAGGAGAAGAATTTAAAAAAAATCTATTGTGCTAACTTTTTTTGTGAAAGGACTAGTGATGGATTAATTAGCATTCGCATTCATTGTTAGCGTGTGAATGATCATTTAGCAGTTAGCAAATTAAATGTAGTCGCGAAATTCTGTGAAATGCGAAGCGATGTACTTTTCTAAATAGTCAGAGCGTCGAGCAATTGTGCATGCGCGTGCAGCGCGGTAGCGTGGTGTGCTATAAATATATTTAATTATCGGCGAGTCGGCGAGTAAACTAAACGCGAACGCGATTTTTAATTCGTTTAATAACAAAATTGACATACTTCATTATTATCAATTATCGTCATTAGCAAATATCATAGCAATAGCTATTAACACGCTAAGACTCAAGAGTTCACACGCTAATGAAATGAATTCGAAATCGCATTAATTGCCATTACTAGAAAGGACCTCTTGTGCGAAATTTCAGACCCACCGCCACCGGTTCAGGCTGTGCGTTGTCTGTCAGTGAATTTAAGATTTTTATTAAATAGATTAGTAGAAGTGTGGTAATACTTTTCTATTCGACGACGCCCTCCTTAAGAATTATATGGCCATCTCACTTCTGAGCCATGTCTACACGCTGTTTTCAAGAGTCATTACAAACGGTCTCGCGCGCAGGTTTGACGACTCGGAACAACCCGGATTCCATAAAGGCTTTAACACTGTAAACCACATACGTACTCTGCGGCAGGTTATACAGAAGAACGAAGAGTGTAACCTGCCTCTCTGCTTAGCGTTTGTGGACTACGAAAAAACCTTCGATTCGATCGAGTCATGGGGTGTACTGCAGTCTCTTCAACGGTGCCAGATTGACTATCGGTACATCGAGGTGCTGAAGTGTCTGTACGAAAACGCCACTATGTCAGTCCGACTCCAGAAGCAGACCTCGAAACATGTCCTTCTGCGAGAAGCGAGGTGTGAGACAGGGAGACGTTGTCTCTCCGAAACGGTTCACCGCTGTACTGGAGGATCTCTTCAAGGCTCTGGAGTGGAAAGAGCTAAGCATCAACATCAATGGCGAGCACATCACTTAAATGGCTGAGACTATGGAGGACCTCAGTACAATGTTCAGTGACTTCAGTTGAGCTTCCGAAAGAGTGGGTCTTAAAATGAACATGGACACGAGAAAGGTCATGTCAAATGCCAATGTAACACCCGCTCCCATGAAGATCGGAGACGATACACACTCGGAAGTCATGGCCGAGTATGTTTACCTGGAACAAACTGGGTATTAGGTAGGTCCATCTTCGAGAAAGGGGTCAATCGTCGAATCCGATTCGGAGGGGCAGCGTTCGGGAAGCTACGCAATATCTTCTCGTCCCACATACTGCAGTGTCTTTGATCAGTGCGTGTACCAGTGACGACCTAGTGCACTGAAACTTAGTCGCCCACAATGGGCCTTATTAGAAGGCTAAAAGGCACACAAAGGGCAATGGAGAGGGCTATGCTTGGAGTTTCCCTACGTGATCGAATCAGAATTGAAGAGATCCGCAGGAGAATAAAGACAACCGACATAGCCCGAAGAATTGCCAAACTTAAGTAGCAGTGGGCGGGGCATATTGCTCCCAGAAAAAAATGGCCGATGGGGCCGAAAGCCGAAAGGTTCTGGACACCGGAAGATGTAGCGTTGGAAGGCCTCCCACAAGGTGGACCGATGACTAGTGAAGGCCGCAGTAATCCGTTGGATGCGGGAACCACATAACCAGTCGAAGTGGCGGTGTTTGGGGGACGCCTAGGTCCAGCAGTGGACGTCTTTCGACTGAAATGATGATGATGAGATTACTAGCGACCCGCACCTGCTTTGCACGGTTTTTATGACTTGACAAAAACAGCACATTATTTTCTCACTGCCTGCATTTACCTATCTTTATTTCGGTTTTGATCCAAAATCCACGTGTTAGTAATGTCCCGTGCTGGCTTGTGGTCTCCTAGGGCTATCGTAACATTATTGTTTAATTTTTATTACGGATGTCTTGTCATTACAAAATTATGTTAGGTGAAAGCTCGTAACTTCCACTTATTACGCTGAATTCAACACGCGCTGCATCCTGTTACCCTAACCTAAAGGCTTGTGCAGACTGGTCCGCGATATCGCGCCAATCTGCACTAGCCTTAAAATCGTTGGGATACTGCGCGGGGTCCTTTTCTTTTGCGCCTTACCATCAAATTAAACTGGCCCTTATTACAGAAACTCACTCAAAACTCAAGCATTTGGTTGAAACTAGTTTTAAGTAATGCTTGAGTGTTGACTTCTTGAGTAAGGTTTTGTAATACGGCCTTTAGTGCCAAGATTTAATTGTGGGTCTCCTTTATCGGGTCGGGTTTCGAAGTTTCAGTATAAATGGGTATTTTACTTCTTCATTAAATCTGAATTCAATTATTAGGTTTTTTAGATATTATGGTAACTACGGGAAGGTTGTGATTAGTTGGATTGCCTGTGAACTATAGTGCCTACTTCCCATTACTAAGATTTCCTGGGCAAAGTTACTATTAAAACTTTCTTTTGTTTCCAGCTCGAGATTCCCAGAGCACGTCAACTGTGCTACTGAACTGGCTCCGAGGGAAAAGTACGCCAAAAGTAGTCCACATGTGAGTCTCGCATTTATTGTATAGGTTATATTAATAGTGAGGTTGAAACCAGCCGTCCGCGATTTCGTCGACGAAGTTACGTAGGATACACACACAGACACACTTCCCTGTGGGTAAGAGACTAGCCACCCCTGTTGAAAACAGTCCTCTCTGCTTTTACTTGCATTTATCAAAAGAGCCACCACTCCGCACATCACAATTTTCAAATGTTTCACTAAACATTTCGTTGTAAATTGTGCCCTTAGAAACTTGCCAACGAAATAAACGATTTTACCAGATCGATCTTTTTCTTTCGACAATTACTTCACACTATATCTCTTCCATCTTGAAACCTAATACAATAAATTAGATAGCTACCTTTAAATTAATGGTCTGGTATGTGAGATTTGATAATATACGATTCTTATGTCATGCAATTGGGTTCGTTTAAAAATGACCTGTAAAGCACAATTCTTACAAATTAATGCGTGAATGGTCTAAATCCATATGAAGCATAGCAAGCATATTGGACATAAGAAATTAGATTGGCAAGTACGAACGAACGACAAAATAATTCATTAACTGTTGAGCTTAATGCATTCCTTCATCAATCTTACCTTTTCTTTGTCTTACTTCCACATTTTTGTTGTAGGCAAATTAATGTATTAATATTAGTGATGCTAGACGCAAAAAACTGTTCCGCTAAACTATCCTATTTATTAATTTTATGTTCTTTTTTCTTGTTATATTATTATTGTTTTTAAATAAAAATTGAGATGTCATTGACAACCTCATTATTGATGACATCATTTATTAATTTATGAAATTGATATTTTCCAAAGGATTAAATCGTGCCTTTTCATTCATAGGTCATAATATGTCATAATGTAAATGTTATCGTTGTTCACGTTAGCTGTTCACACTTGTAACATGTATTATTAAAATTTGGAACCTGTATAATTTATGTATATAATCAACGGATTCTATGTGAATAAGGATCCTTGTATATTGAATTTGTAAATTTGTTTCTTGATTAAAGAAAGTTCATTTGATATTTTGTTTCTTTGACATCCTTCTGTAACTTATCATTCCTGCTAGGTACTTAGTTGCGTGTATTAGACAATTATGTTTTCTTTCCATTGATATGAAAATAATATTATTATACAACATAGCTATGTCCGTGACTACCGCCGGACCATCAACGCCACTCGCTTCCTTATTTGGCAAATAATTAGTGCACAATTGGTAAACGAAAAATGTAATAAAATAAAATTGGTACCTTAGTAGTTATGTTACGAAATTAACCACATTTAAGGGCAGTAATTATTTGTATACTTAGAATAGCTGTAGCATGCCTTTTCTGCGCTCATGGTGGTCCTGCTGAAGGAAGCGTAACCGCCGCCGGACCACCTTCAAAGTCGATTATCTCGAAAACTACTAAGGCACCAATTCTGTTCGAGCACTAATTAGCACCAATTGAGCACTAATTATTTACCAAATATGGAAGCGATTGGCGTTGTGGTCCTGCGGTAGTCACGGACATCGTAATGCAATGAAATTATCCGACGCAAAAAATACAGTGGACAGAAAAGGGTTTATAGAAAAATTTAACCGAATAGAATAAAAATATGAATGTAAAATATAGTTTAATATTCCCAATAAAAAATGTTGAAGTAACTTCACAAAAATAAACTTTGGCGTCGAATATCTCTGTATTTTCAGCGAAAACAACTTTTTTTTTAGGATTCTAATTGCATTAGCTTTGTTTTAAAACTTTAACCGGACAATTATTTAATATAATGTGTATATTCCGAATAATCTAAATAAAACCCGTAAAATAAATGCCCATTCGCAGCTTAGTCACATCGTCAACACAAATGTTTATAATTCTGTTGTTCGAGCACTAATTAAACACTAATTACTTGCCAAATATGGAAGCGATTGGCGTTGATGGTCCGGGGGTAGTCACGGACATGTTTCTATTTACTCCCTCGCTAAAGCTCGGGATTAGTGCTCAATTGGTGCTAATTAGTGCTCGAACAACAGAATTGGTGCCTTAGTAGTTTTCGAGATAATCGACTTTGAAGGTGGTCCTGCGGTAGTCACGCTCCTTTCAGCAGGACCACCATGAGCGCAGAAAAGGGGGGCATGCTACAGCTATTCTAAGTATACAAATAATTAGTGCTCTTAAATGTGATTCATTTCGTATCAAAAAAAGAACTGAAACATTTGTATATACCGAGAAATCAACGATGATAACTTTCGCGCGCTCGTTCAGCAGGACCCCGACTTTGAGTGTTGATTCCAAGTTTCAGGAGCTAGTCGCTTTCCTCAAACCTACATAGAAAATTAGTGCTCGGTGAGATAAAATTGATACCCAAAATTCAAAATTACTACTCCAGTAGTTTACGAGATATACCATACCATTGGTGGGGTGGCGGTAGTCACGGTGTTAAATTTTCATTTGAAGATTTCTCTATTAAAAACTCTGTGATTTCTTCCCAAATTTATACAAAAATTAGTGCTCCTAAAGAAGTTATAGTGACCAAAAATTCAGATTCCCAAGTGTTGTATTTACGAGAAATTAGCTTTCATTACTTTTCCATACTAAATGTCCGCATATAACCCGACCAAATTAAGTTGTCAATGGTATTGAGCTGTTTATGAGATGTACACTCGTGCACATAAATTGATGGATGTCGGAATAGTAATAACAACAGTTCAATATCTATAATTTTTATACAAACTGTGTACCTTTACTCAAATTGAAATAAGATTAGACATTTAAATAAACATTTTTTACAGTCCGTTCAGCCGATGTTGACTTCTATTGTTTTGGTGGCATGACAACTGGCAGCTGTAATAAACAGATGGTATTGTAACCACGTTTTTGCTTTTAATGCCATCCTTATGCCTACGGAATAGAAGTCAAAATTGGTTGAACGGACTGTAAAAAAGTTTATTTAAATTTCTAATCTTATATCAAATGGAGTAAGGTAAGTACATATTAAGAAAACAAATAACGTGTAATGTGATACGTTTGTTAATGACGTGGGTAGGTAGGTACTCCAATAATGATTTTTCTGTATTGTAAGTACCTACCTTTTGCCAGCGACAGCGATAGGTATTTCTTATTTATCTCTTTCCTACTAATTTACCGTTGCTGCAAGCAGTACCTAAGTATTAAAAACCAAATTTATTGCATTAAAAAAATGTAATTTTGAAGTAGTTTTAATAATGATTAATTTAATGGTATATAATTTAATAATAAATAACTTACTACCAATAGATAATAATTTGATGTAAATGAAATGATGTTTGTTTGTTTTTTGTAGATGTGTTTGTGTAATGTTTACTTACTCGAGTTTATGTTTTCGTATGCACGTGTTTCTGTGACAAATAAAATTATTTTTCTTTCTTTCTAAATATTTGCATGCCGAATGGCAAAATATGGCTGATCTTTGTACAGTACTAACACCTATTGATGTATCATCTACCCATATTTGCGAAAATAAAGTTATTCTTATTCTTAAAACTAATTTTCATTCTATACATAATTGTTGTAACTATGCATGAATATCCAAGCTTTTTCTATTCTGTTCTATCGAAACTTTTTGTTAGATATATAACATATTTCTACTTTTGTTTATGGTTCTACCTAGTTACCTACTAGTCGGCCTATCTTCATAGTCTAATCGAGTTGATTGATTTGTGTTAATAATTTTAAGGGCACATTTTATATTGTTGATTTTTAAGTACCTACTTAAAGTTCTACTGATTTTACAAACTGTGATCGCGAGAGTGCATGGGAGGCCGTCACCTCCTTCTGCGAAGCAGTAATGCTTGCGAAGGAGGAGGCGGAACGCGTGAGGGAGAGGCAAGGTTCGCGCCCTCGCGCCCTTAGTCGCCGCAGGAGACGCCTCGGGCGTCGGGAGTCGCAAGCCGATTTTCGGCCACCGTAGGCGCGGGCTTGCGGACGGTGAGCGATGGGTAGCTCACCGTCCGATAAGGACCAGGCCCGGATCGACGGCGCGTTGTATTCCACGCGCGCCTTAAAGAGTTGTCAGCAGCAACTGACGGGGTCCGTTAGGGCCAATGCCTGCGGGTGGGTTTTAGTCAGTAAACGTCTGACACCCAGAGCGGGAGAAGTTATTTGATAATTTCATTTTTTTTATAAATATGTACCCAAGTACACAGTTTGTATAAACATTATAGATATTCTATTCTATTCTATTTTTAAATATGGCAAGCAAAGCCGATGTCGACTATTCTGCCAATGTCTAAAGTGAATTGGAAAAGCAAGTGTGCATTGTTGTAGTAAAAAAATAATAAAAATCTTTGATACAACTGTTGAACTTAATGTAGATCTTGTGGGGTTAGTACTGGACTGAAACAAACAAATTATAGATATTGAACTGTTGTTATTACTTTTCCGACATCCATCAATTTATGTGCACGAGTGTACATCTCATAAACAGCTCAATACCATTGACAACTTAATTTAGTCGGGTTATATGCGGACATTTAGTATGGAAAAGTAATGAAAGCTAATTTCTCTTAAAATACAACACTTGGGAATCTGAATTTTTGGTCACTAAAACTTCTTTAGGAGCACTAATTTTTGTATAAATTTGGGAAGAAATCACAGAGGTTTTAATAGGGAAATCATCAAATGAAAATTTTACACCGTGACTACCGCCACCCCACCAATGGTATGGTATATCTCGGGAGTAGTAATTTTGAATTTTGGGTATCAATTTTATCTCACAGAGCACTAATTTTCTATGTAGTTTTGAGGAAAGCGACTAGCTCCTGAAACTTGGAATCAACACTCAAAGTCGGGGTCCTGCTGAACGAGCGCGCGAAAGTTATCATCGTTGATTTCTCGGTATATACAAATGTTTCAGTTCTTTTTTTGTTACGAAATGAATCACATTTAAGAGCACTAATTATTTGTATACTTAGAATAGCTGTAGCATGCCCCCCTTTTCTGCGCTCATGGTGGTCCTGCTGAAAGGAGCGTGACTACCGCAGGACCACCTTCAAAGTCGATTATCTCGAAAACTACTAAGGCACCAATTCTGTTGTTCGAGCACTAATTAGCACCAATTGAGCACTAATTATTTACCAAATATGGAAGCGATTGGCGTTGTGGTCCTGCGGTAGTCACGGACATCGTAATGCAATGAAATTATCCGACGCAAAAAATACAGTGGACAGAAAAGGGTTTATACAAAAATTTAACCGAATAGAATAAAAATGTGAATGTAAAATATAGTTTAATATTCCCAATAAAAAATGTTGAAGTAACTTCACAAAAATAAACTTTGGCGTCGAATATCTCTGTATTTTCAGCGAAAACAACTTTTTTTTAGGATTCTAATTGCATTAGCTTTGTTTTAAAACTTTAACCGGACAATTATTTAATATAATGTGTATATTCCGAATAATCTAAATAAAACCCGTAAAATAAATGCCCATTCGCAGCTTAGTCACATCGTCAACACAAATGTTTATTCAATTTTCAACCTTATTTGAAGTGGTTGTGTGAGTGCAGTTGCAGCGTTTAAGATCGTAGTCAGTCCGCGCCTTAAGAAAAAATTTTTTTTTTATGAAACTATACTAACTTATGAAAATATTTTTGGTTTGATTTGATTTGAGCTGTAAATAGAGTGTAGGGTAGGGATGTTTTTGTGAAATGAGAAAATAGTTGTATATTTTGAATTTTTTATTATTTTTTCTTTAGATATTTACACTCTCAACAACTTAATTACTACTATAATCCAATATGTCACTTAAATATAGTAAATCACAATATAAAATCAAAGTAATGAAAATGTTCTTGTCATAATTACTTTTAGAATTTTGGTCCTTATGATATTAAAGTATATTCATATAAATCGCTTAAAGCTCACCTCTATTTAAGCTGAGTAGCTCTAAAGCATTTTATCCACTGTTATAAATCGCATTATAGGAAAATACAATTTTCCTTAACATTTTAATAATCTAAGTTCATAATAAGCTTACTAAATTTCTTACACTATTTCGAAAAAGCCAGTCCAAAAGCCAAATAGCATTTAATAAGACTAACTTCGTAATGCGTATGTTTTCCCACATAATTTTATATACAAGCTAATATATTAAGCATATATTTCTATTAGGCAGTATGTCTGACACTGTATTTACTATTGATACCTAAACTTTAGGTATGATACTACTCCACAACCAAGTTTGTGCAAATAAAATATATATTTTTGCATTGAAGGGTATCGTTTATCAAATACAGTTATTTATTTAAGTGAAGGTATTGTATCAAGTCTGAGATACTAAATCAATATATATGAATATATGTGTTCTTTAATAAAAAAATACTTGTTTAGTAGTGTAACTTATGGCACCACATGCTTACAGCATATCTATGTAGTAAACTATATTTACATTTTAATCTAAAATATGTACATCAACACCCGATCCTAAATAATTAAACTTCTATTCTGTACGAACAATCAGGCGTATGTGATTTAACAAGAAGTACGAAAACTATAAACATATAAACGCAATACCTTACTAACCGTATTTCACGAGACTCTTCAACATTCTGCCCGGCTTTCACATACTCATGGAAGACATTGGAGTGATTTCTTGTTCACTTTATGTATACCTAATTATAAAAAACTTAATGTGCACGTAATTATCAGAGTGCAGATAACTAACTTAAATTATAATTAATATACTTAAACTAATTTAATTTTTAACCAGCACTCACTGTTTACATCTGCCTACGCCACCCGTACTTAAAAAAATAACATATTATAATAACTAAATATGAAGATATTGTATCACAATTTTTAATTAAAGTTACGAGCGCTTCGATAATTAATTAGTCTAGTCGAAACATTAAGTACAAAATAATAGTGGAACTTGTTGACTATTGCATTTATGTTTAGTTCTGATGGTTCAAACATAGGAACAATCGCGTGGTTTAATAACTAAGTGCTAACCTAAACATATTAATCATGGATCACATCGTTTTTTTGATTTTCGTTTAGCGTTAATCCAAAATGGTCTCGCATAGTACTTCTAAGTTAACATATTATGACTGGAAGTGACTATGATACGAAGTTAAATTATAATTTATAACACTTATCACAATATTTTATGAACTAATATGTAAGGAACAAAGGTAATAAATCAATTTGCTTACATTACATACACAAGTTTTAAAGTGCAATATCAAAACAAAATTATACAGCCCCTTGCCTACATTATTACCTATTTTATTAATCATGTAAATATTATTTGCAGTTGCACGGCTAATTTTATACATAGTTCTGACTCCGTAGTGTGTTTATAAATATAATATGTAAATGAACGTAATATTAGTTTTTACAATACACAAGCGTAATTTATTGCCTTCCCCCGATACAATAAAATAAATCTGATGTAATTTGTTATTCCTGCAATAATTTCGCAAATCAAAAGGTGAATATTGATAAAAAAGAAAAAAAATTGTTGCTTCTAAAATGTTTGATTGGAAGTGAGTTTAAGTTTGAGGTATTGTACCTTGGCTTACTTTTACTAACAGTGATTGAATCAGCTGAGAAATATGTCCTACTAAGTTACTAACATACGTTATATACTTGCATAAAACTACTATATTTTAATTACAAAACAACTGAAGGATTGAGTCAGTTCATGATATAAAATAAGAAAAAAATGTGGAGCTAACTTTGGTCCCATACGAACATGTAACAAGGTAATGACTATTTGTAACAGCTATTTTATTGGCAAACTATTACAGATTTATAAGAGCTCTCGGCAGGTGAAATTGAAGCTTAAATTATTAAGAGGTAGATTGTAATTTCAAGAACCGTATAAACTAAAACTGAAAGTTTTATCTAAAGTAAACTCGTTCAATGCAAAACAGTTTTAGTGAACGCACAGACTAGAGGCGAATTACAGTAGCACGCAGGGATTACACTTATTTATTATGTATGCGCAAGTTGCAATTAGTAAGATACGTACAAATTACCTACGTTAGAGACATATGATTGTCAGTCTTGGGTTCAGTCCTTGATCACGGGCATCTCGAACATGTTAGTTTAAAGTATTTTCGTACTAATGCACCGTAATTAAAGCAATCGTCGCGCCGGCCGTGGCGGTAGACGTCAACCGACGTCGCCCGACGTCAGGCGACGTTAGGGTGGTTCAAAAGTGCACGTCGCGCACGTCGGTGGGTGTGGCGGCGTTACTGTGCGCCTTGTCCTGCGTCGGCGGCGGCGTCCAGCCCGCGGCCTCGCGCGCCGCCCCGTTTGGGACAGTCCCGCTGCGCTCCTCGATCATGTTCTGCACCATCTCCTCGATCTGCTCAAGGCATGTCTGGAGGCAGTCCTGTAACAGGAATTGAACGTCAGCACAGTGTAGCTTACGAGCTCAACTCAGACGGTAGACACTAGACACCGTGTTTTCCTTAGAAGGAAGTTTGTTTTGTATGTGCCAAACCCAATATATTGGACGTAGTATTCTATTCTCAATTATGACGTGTGAACTAGTAGTTTCTAAACATAGACTTGCTAAGTACGGTAGTAAGTAAGTAATTGATAGAAACTTACCAAATCGATGCGCGTTAGTTCCTGCAGGCGCACCAGATGACCGTCGAGACCGAGGCCGCGCAGCGCCGCCGCGATGCTGCACGACGCCAGCGTGCTCGCAGAGTACAACGTAAACTCGTAATCTGTAACAAACAAAAAACACTCCATAAATATACAGACTAAGTGGGTACAAAAACTATTAACCTTATTAATTAATCCATCACCAATCCACCAAGCTCTATTGTTAAATCAATTAAAATTTCCGTTATTTCAGCGCTCTGATTATTTAATTATAACGAGACCGTTGTTTATTAAAACCACAACAGGATCTGGATCAGCTCAGCAGCTAATTTAAAATAAATTTTCCTACAGTGCTTCCTCATTGCATTCACAACTGAATGTTAAAATTGGACGTACATAAAGTGTAGCGCATTAGCTTTTCATGTAGGCGATGTCCGTAGACGGTGCGAATACGGCCATCGTCGGCCGTAGAGGCTAGAGGAGTGGGGCATATCCGGCAAAAGAAATGTTCCTTTCTCTCTCTCGCAGGTTGTCAGTCTCCTGCGGAGAGTGCAGCCTCAAAGGAGCCGGCACCCGCCCTCGCGGCCGCATTCCACAGGCTCGCTCCTTCGCCTCACTTGAATATTTCTCACGGGCTTACTTTGGCAAAACCATTATACCAACATACATCATATGTGCACGTATGTAAGCTGATATTGAACGAACACTGGCTGTGTTTTGTACGAAATACCTACACGAACAAGAATATCAGACAGGAAAAAGACAAATTGTAATTATGATTATGAAAAACCGACAAGTTACAAATAACAGGCATAATAAGTTGGTATGCTCGTATTATATTACTCTTATTTTCATGGACTCTCATTACATTACCTACGGATTATGTTTTCTTTAATAGGTAAGAAAAATTCAATGCATTGAGTGTGATATTTTATTGAATAACTCATGGTAACTATCTGAACCGTATCGCAACGTTAACGGTGATCTAAATTATTATTTATCTAACTATTTTGCGTCATCATCGGTAATTAACACAATCAATAGTAATTTTAGATGTGAAGGTACTTTCCAATGAGCTTTGTTTTCAAAAGTAACTATGCAGATGCTATGAACCAAGCTGTCTTTCTAAGGTACCATAGATTCCTATAAATTAATTTTCGTGGCTAAAATTTGAACATTTATTCTGTAAAAAAATCAAGACTCACTATGTACGATGTACCTACAGCTAAGTACATATTTCAATGCTGTTTATCAGTAGTTTTTGAGTTCACTGCTGCTTTACTTGATAATGAAGCAGGAAAATCAGCTGCCTGACCTTGCAGACATATTACTAATCCAACTAATAAGTTTTGGCTTTAATCCGATAGTTATGGTAATAAAGACTTTACTGATGGTCGAAGCGAGTTACAAAATTCGTTCCCACGCTATTTATTACAAGAGTGAGATAAGAACCTCAGCGTGGAAACCACAAATGCTCACTAACTCGAAGACGCAAAACAATGCGAGTGAACCCTTAAGGGCCCCCCCATTCATCATTAAGTAGACTCTATTATACCAACCAATGTATGGATATCGAACACTCTTTCAGCTCATTTAAAATATTTTTTTTATTTGCATGTCGGCATACTCGAGATAAAGGGAACGGGCAGAGGGAACGAATAAAAAGAGAGAGATGAAACAACGAAAGCGGCCGCTCACTCGGGGACCCGAGTATTTGCATAATCTGATGTTAATCAAACAGCGCAGTACCCGGTGCGCGTCCGAGGCGAGCGCTGCTGAGCTGCGACGAGCAGCCCCTTTGTCACGAGCGCATCGAGATCAACAGCCACTTTGATGACTGCACAGTACCTAGACGTCCTAGGTACATCAGCGCTGCTCGTACAGGACACACACGTAGCGGAAGTGAGGCCGTCCTTATTAGTCGTGACGCGACTGCTGCGTCACGAGCTAATATCACTAAAGTACCCTTTCTAGAGGAAGTAGCGCAGCGAAGGTCCCACCGCACTTTGGTGTGTATGTAAATTAATAAAATTGTGTTTGCAAGTATGGCCTGTCTACGCACGCATACTTCCGTTTCTCGATTCTGTATCACTTAAAAAACTCACGTAGTTCGAAAAGTGATGTTAATTAGTCCTATATTAAATTGACGGCTGAATGCTTGATCGTGAGCTGTTAAAACTTTTTTGTCACTTATGTGGTAAGGTACAATGTAGATAATCCTAAACTTGGCGATTTATGACGACGGCTGTGACATAATGATAATTATTTTCGCCCTTGAAAATGAAGTACATGTAATAGATGTCGTCGGCAGTCAGTACAAGTACCTACTATAGCACGCGCAATAGTCGATTCGCGAGGTGAACGATCCCACAAGGCCGGACTACTCGTAGATACCATTCGTTTGGTACGAGACTGAAATGGCTCAAAATTATCACCTACATTAATCGACAACTATTCGGATAGACATTGGCGTGTTCATTAATCGTTGAAAATCAATTAAAATGCAATGCCATAACGCACAAATAGGCGGTGAAACGTAGTCATGTGAACAACTGGTTATTTACTTGAAGATTTAATCGATTTATCTGTAATCGGGCATCGCCGCAGATACTACACGCGGCATTCATTGCCCACCGGAACAAATACCGCGCGGCCCCCGCGACAACGCCGGCGACGATTGCTATCCGATGCGAAGCGCTCACATGTGAAAGAAAACGTCTGACGTAGATAAGATACCTGTCGCACGCAATATAGGCACGCCTCGCATTGTACATAAGAGACAAATACTTTCCTATTTGGCCCTATTGCTCGACCTATCTATACACAGATTTGCAAAATTAACCCCAAACGAGGAGACAACAGTTTTTTAAAACAAAATAATGTAAAACCTATCATCATCGGGAGAGGCCGGCGAGAGTTGTCAGCATTAAAATAACCCATTACAAATTTAATATCCCGACGAGTTATGATTCCAGAGTAAATTGTGCCATTCAAATAATGATACATAATGCGGGCTCGCTCGATACCGCGAAACGTCAAGTCTACGCGATCTCACCGCTGGAGGGTAGTACACACACGTCAACATACGTTCTTTATACAGAAATAAACCCGTGGTATTATTCACAATCCATCAAAGATAATGGGCCTTTTGTAGTTTTCATTTTATGGTGACATGAGTACCGCGGTATTTCTGAATTAGCTCGAAGTTTCAAAATCATCAATATTTCATAAATGGAAATGTGTAATGTTGCGCACTCGGTTGCCTACATTAGCGGAGGATATTTAATTCGCCTCGGACTCACAAGTGAGAGATGATATCCGAGAAGCAAGTGAAATAAAAGAGCTGGAGCGTGAACTTCTTGAACAAAAAACAATACGACAGCGGCGGCGAACAACAAAAACCGTTGCACAAAAACATATGATCCCATGAGGGTAGCGGGGGGTGGTGGCGGCGCGGGGGCCGGAGTCCCGAGGCGTGCTGGAATGCGCTCAGGCGAGCGGCGTGGGAGGCGCCGGCGCGGCCGCTGCCAGGACACACACACGCCGCCCTCGCCCTCGCGCCCTCGCCGCGCATAGCCCTCACTGTAAACAAACCTATTCAAATCTCGCTACGCTCTCTGCTAGCCGCCGGCGAACGATAACCATCTTCACCACTAATAAATTGACCTACACCAAGATCCAAGAACACCATAACCTAACCATTCTTAGTAATAAATAGGTATTAGATATCCAGTTACTTATTAAACAAGTTTAGGCTATGCATTCATGCTTTTGTTTTGTTTTTCAACACTGTAGGTACCATTGATCTGTGCTCATTACTATGGTTATTTTGTTCTTATTATTAATGTTACTAAACCTCTTGTTTAATCATTGGTTTTTATTTTATTGGTACTTACGTAACGTAGCAATGAGGCCATGAATAACAATAGTCCTAAGTAATTGTAATTTATCTACAGTAGGTAGTGATAAACCAAAACGTTTGATACCAAATGCAAAGAAATTAATAATAATACACGTCACTATGGAATTTTTAAATTTGGGTACAAAAGAAAAATTCATAGAAAGTAGAGTATTCTAAAGTAAAGGTTCAGTGACATGTGCCCGTAAACCAACTGAACGCGGCCCATAGCTCAAGACGACATTGTCGTGACATGACGTGGTATCTAGATGCTAATTACCGTCTGCCGTTGCAAACAAAACGTTACATTCTCATTCAAGACAAGTGAACTATCTATGGAACACAAAGGGAACACATTGATACTGCGAATCATAAGGCGATTTTTAATAACGAGGATTAAGTGACCCTTCCGTTTGTGTATTTGATGCGGACTGGTTATGACGGCCGAGTATCAGCTGACATCATCCCTATAGTTATATTTAGGCGCAGGAAGTGTAAGGAATGCGTACCTCTGGCAGCGAGCGAGATGAAGGTCTGTGCATGCCTGTGCACCATCTCGGTGTTGACGAGACCCCGCAGAGGCAGCCGCGACAGCAGCAGCGGCAAAAAGTCGTGCGCTGTCACTCCCGCCACGTCCCACTTTAGCTTTGACAGCACCAGTAGCTCCCAACTCTGTTGACAACGAAACAAAACATTCATCAAGCGTTTTATAAATAGAAGATTTATCGGTCATCATAACACCAGAAAGGTCAATATCGGTGCGCTTGGATAATAAAATAGCATTCCTGTCACCACATCCGCTGCTATAATCACTAACTCGCCGAGTTTTGCTCGACTTCCCGGAACGGAGCGTAGGTAGTCCCCGGTGCTGTGTTGTGCAATCAAATGAACAATGTAATACAGTTTTAGTTCATGTTTTGTTTAGTCTCATTCGGAAACAAAGTAACTTACGTGCCAACCATTAGTCTTTGTAAACACAGACCGTGTCTTTAGCTAGATCATTCCAAACTAAAAGGCTGTTGTCGAGTGTGGTATGCATCATGAAAGCTCTCTCTGCTCTAACGCTCTCTGACTCTATGCTCTCTCTCTCTCGCTCTGCTGTAACGCTATGTCATGAATTCAAAGATGTGCCTATATTTTGAACTTTAATATTCACGTTAGAGAAGTTACGTCACGTCATTCTGCCGAGATATCGCTTTAATATTGGTGCCGATGAAGATGGAGCCCCAAAAATAGAGCTCTTGTCGAACGTAGCCTCGTACAAAACAAAAGACAAATCAAAAACGACAAACCTGTTCAACTTTATCAAGTCGTTATCTTTCGAGAACCAAGCTACAGTTGACCTAGATAGAAACAACTTTGTTGTATCAAGCTTGACGTATGATGTACTTACGTTAAATTCGTGCTGAATCTATACTTATGAATGTAGTAACGGGGCAGAATATCCCTAATATTTGGACGGCCGTTTCATGAATAAGTTGATTATTTTGTGTACGTACACACTCGTACATGTACGCGTTGCATGTCCGTTGACAGATAATACTCGATGTTTACTTAACTCAATCGGCGGGGTCGACCGCGGCGGCACGGCTGTTACTTTTCACTCGACCAACTATACTTCTTATTGCGTTTAGCTTAGAGTCGGCATTTGTTTAGCAAAGGACAGCAGTTAGGGCATACAGATTCTCCGCGTATCATGTTTATGAATGAATGAAGTATCATCACTGGAAGTCGAATTAAATCGGTACTGTGTATGTGTGAGAGCGTCCAACACGTTGCAATGACGCTATCAGATTTAATAAATAGGTATGAATAGGAGCATTTGCCAATGAAGAACAATATTTATAAAGCGTTGACACAGAAGCTAAAAAGAGTAGGTGAGTAAGAGCGGTTAGCGACGCCAGTATGCGGGTCAACCGCGAAATGAATATATTCGCTCCATCGTTCAACTTGCGTCTGGTTAAAAGCTCTTCGAAAACAATGCATTCATAAAATTGTCACCGCAAAAGTAAGCGGAGCAGACGGATACGCAGATCCATTGGATTGGAGGTTATTTTGAAAACGATAGTTATTATTTTTATTGGTGTCTATGTTCTGAGCCCCTATCAGCTGATCTCATAAATTAGCTGAGCGATTCCTGTGTGTACCGGTGTCGCAGAGCGGCGTGCGCACACAACACACATGTGTGGAGTCGGTCCACCCGAGACGGATGGAATGCAGCTCGTAAAGTTGCAGGCGAGTGTTCATTAGAGTGGCGGAGGCCGGGCGGCGGCGGCGGCCGGGTGCGGCGGCCACAGCAGTTATCGAACCACGTTACAGCCAATAAAGCGAGCTATGCAAACAGCCCTTGTTGCCCGCAACACACTCGCTGAATTCCACACTAGGTTCCCATGCTTTATCCAATTTCATCGAACGGTGTGACTACGCCGCTATTAGAATCAAACAATGAGCTTGGTGTCGCGTGGCCACTAAGCTCATGAGACTAAACAACTTCGGAATTTTCCAGATGCGGATGGGAACACGCAGACTTATCGGAGGTTATTAAAAAGTAATGATGAATTGAAATATTTATGCAATATGAACGTGAACAACTGCTTTGAGCGTTAGAACCTATGGAATAACCCAGCCTGGATAGCATCAGATTATTATTACTGTACCTAATTGGAGACAGTCATCGAAGAAAACCTCGGGAGTGCAGTATTGAATACGAAATTTGATGTGAGCGTACAAAACGTGTTAGGCATGTACGATATCGCAATTCTTACGTAAGACATTATAACCATCAGCGCATTCCTGTAAAATGATTATATTGACAGTTACACTTCCCGGCGTATGTACAAAGCGATAAGGTGACAACATGCAATACATTATACAATGTTGTAAGATAGTTTAATAAGCTCATAAATGCTTATTGAAAATAGGTAATAAAACTGATTATGAAGTATCGTTAGCAAGACGGGTGTTTACGTGGATAGTCGAGTGACGGCTCAAGGCAGCAGACGACAACACAATGGGCACGACTCCGGCTCCCAGCCGCGGTCCACATCGCAAAGCTCCTAACCACAAAATTCATTTTTTCTTCCCTCACCGCCACGCCACCGCCCGCATAGGACGAGTTGTTCAACAAGTACCCATTGGAATTTATATTTACCGTTGAAGGTACCTTTTAGTGGCGAATTGTACAATAAGTACCTAATTGCTGCTCAAACTATAGTCTCTATGTTTAAAGAGCTAAATGGGTTTATTATAAACAGACTGACATTATTGGAGCAAGAAGGGAAACTTGTCGAGTACAAGCTGCGGCAAAATGGTAATACTTCGTTTTGAAATAGGTAAGCGACGTATGGGCGTGATATTATTAAGAGCCTATACTACCTCAAATGGCTTAGCATGATCCTCCGATATGTCGAAAATACTGCAGCATTAATTTTGAAATAAATATAATTGTAAAGTTGAGGATTAATGTTAAGTACTATGTTTGACGAAAACACGATTCCATAAAATTTTCATCATAGAAAAAGAAAATCCAAAGTTACCTCCAAACCGAACAATAAACCGCTGGTATTTAAAAAAGTACTTCAAATTAGATAATGAAACTTTGCATATTAACTGAACTAACTATAACGCAGGTCATAGGTTACTTTTTTTTAATTACCATTATTTTCACCGTAAAAAGAAATAAACTAAAATATCGGCGCCTTGGAGTCTTCTCCCAGCTTATCCCTGCCACCCTGTCTCGCTTGCTCGCGTGACCGCCAGCTAGTTGTGCGAGCGAGCTAAAGAGTGAGGTGGCGCTGAGGTAGTATAGACCCTAAGCGAGCTAAGTGACACAATTTTCTAACGAGGCGACATCGGCGACATGGCTGCGCGCTACACCTTCACTCGTGCCCAGTATAATATGTGCACTGAGTGAGGTTATCTGCGCACGCGCTCGTTAACACAATTTCTGTTCTGGCCTAGGTGTCATACAGTACTACACATGCAGTTATCTGAGTGGCTGATCGTTTTCTGATCACAATGCGCAGGAGTTCGCGGAGTCCGGCTAAAAGGAACAAAGAGAAGCCGATCGGGAGGCCTCATGGAGTTTCCGAGCCGAGAGGAATGCGACTAGTTCTCCTTTTAGCCGGCAAATCAACTTTTTGGGCGCAAAGAATACAAGTTGCTTTACCAAAAGACGTTACTTATTTTACATGAGAAACAGTGTTTTAACACATCATAATGTAAAAACTTTAAGAGAAAAGTCATTTGTTTAGATTAGAACATCAATGGTTCGACATTTTGATAATACTAAAAGCAGAGCTTTAGTATATTAGCTTGATTCTTACAAGTCACGTATACATTTAATTCCTTGGACATCACTATCTACATCTACTTATTAATAGCTGCGCCCCGCGGTATCACCCGCGTAAGTCGCGATCCCGTGGGAATATCGGGATAAAAAAGTAGCCTATATGTTAATCCAGGGTGTCAGCAACCTCCATACAAAATTTTATCAAAATTGGTCCAGCCGTTTGAGTGTGAAGAAGTAACAAACACACACACTTTATAACATTAGTGTGATGTTATGATACAAGGTCAAATTATAATAATATTAGATACTCTGCAGACGTGATGAGTATCGATATCTAAACTCGATAAATAAAAAATAAAAAAAGATGGATTTTTTTGGGGGTCAACGGCCGCTGTTAGTGTTGTTACTTGAAGTATGAGTTGTTAAATCTGTTTTCTTTTGTTTTATCGTGTTTAGAAAAAGTTAACAAAAAAAAATATTATATATTTCAAGTGACTACAACACACAGTGCGATATAAGACACCACAAAAAAAAACTTTAAAATAATTTCTGTTTTCTTTTCGTTAATGTTTATATATTATATACGATACCCATAACGTCTGCGGAGTTTCGTTAGCTAATTAAACTTGACCCTGAATAGCTTGTAATAAAAAAAAATATTGACACAAAATACTTTTGTAAGTATACAATTCCAATTCATTTCACAATAAATTGTAATATTAATTACCAGTTTTAACTTTGTAACAGAAAACTATTACTCGTAGATAATATTATGAATATGACTTTATGACAGATAAATCGTTGAAGTGTATGACTGAAGTCGAATCGTTTCTGCCAATAACTAGTAACAACTATACTTCTTACACATTATGGTGTTTAGAAAGTATATATAGTTACGTAGGCAGTGCTCACAAGTAGTCGTTTTGTTCAGTCGCATTAGTTCTTAGTTCGCAGGGGAAGTTGCATTTGCACCGGAAACAAGCAGCGTCCGCGCCGTGAGATCGGCAAACAACGCGCGTTCGTGCTAATATGCTCATTCCTCATATTCTAAACAATAATTTCCTTTAACAGATTATAGCATTCCAACATTTATTATTAAATCTTTAAATAGGGTAGCCCCTAATAACTAACTCGTAAATCCCCTTTCTAAAATTGTACGGTCTGCACCACAATCAAATATCCCATATGGAATTTATGGTATCAAAGTTGATTATGCTTGTAATAGTTCTCATTAAAAATAAATTTTATCCGTAAACGCAATATTGAATAGTCTTTTGACAAACTGGCACCGCGCTCGTAAACTTATGCTTCAATTATAATAAACGTTTACAGTGGGAGTGTGGATGTGAGAACGCGCAGGTTTTATGGGCGAGCGCTGAGCGGCGGCGGCGAGGGCGCTCGACACCGAGAGCGCATTACAGCCGCTCTCGGATGGCCGGGACCTGCTCTTTTTGCTCCAGCCTTGCGCCCGCGCCGCCACGCCGGCCAACCGCCATCAACCTCAACAATCAAATCTAACCGATTGTTCAAGGCTTCTACATACCGGGGCGACATGTCGCGCGACGCGACACAAAGGCACCGCTCGTACCGCGACACGCGGGGCCTTTGTGCCGTGTCGCGTCGCGCGACAAGTCGCGCTGGTATGTAGAAGCGTTCACTCTGCTATACACGTCGTCAACACACATCATCCTCCACACTACAGTACCCCGAGTGTAAGTTTGCAAGAGAGTAAACGTAACTATTTCGTTTGCGTTAAAATTTGACCGATAGATCATAATTCTAAGAATATAAGGGTGAGAATAAAAATCTTAACGTAAACGCGCTAGTTACGTTTGCTCACTTGCAAACTTACACTCGGGGTACTGATCTCTCAGACTTTAACAATCGTAGACGTAGAAAAACAGCCACAGGTTAATACACTAGCTTCCATCGAAGACTTAGATTTAGATAAAAACTTAATTAATTGGCGCAGACTTCTATTAGCTACACTTGGATGAGTGGTTTTAAGGTGAGCATATTTTTAGTACTTTACGTATGTATTATGTGCAGATACCGTTATTGCGATAATATGCGAAAGATTCTTAAGTATTGATAAACCGATGATTATAATTAACTGCAGTCGGTTGTTTTTTTTTTATCGGCGGCACCTGTACCCAAAAATGTTGGTAATTGGCTAAATTGTAGCGTCTACGATATTTCGTAGCGGGTCTACGAAAGTGCTACGAAGCCGATTATACCTGCGCTACAGAAATTTGTTTGAATAAAGTTACAAAATGGGAAATTATCTACAACGTATCGGTTGTCTGCAAAATGTTTTTCTAAAAATAATCATTTTCCATTGACATTTTTGGGTGCGTTATTAAATTTTGAGATAGGAAATGCAAGTGTCGCTTTATGTATGTACACGAATCTGTGTAAATTATCATTTTATTTTGTTTACCGGGACTTGTATGGTTAATTATCATAAATAATTTAATTATTATTGATACTAAGACGCGATACATGTATCTGTTATTGGCAGTTATGAACGGCGTGACTCAGTGAATTAACATAACGCGTATATTGTAGATGAACATTTGCGGAGTCCCACTCACGACTGACGTGTAAAAAATTCAATCGTGAAAAATTAAAAATACCTAGTCAATTTGAACGTGCGATCCATTTACGAGCGTGGTGTCGATCCGGCAAGTTTCGTGAGATGAGATTAGGTGAGCGGTCGCGATTGGCGGCGCGTGAGAAAAAATAACCCGCGTGCTTCGCCTGTAATTGGTCTGATTGAAACGCGAGCCTCGTTCGGCGGTTCTTCCGAGAAGTCCGTCGGCTCGTTAGGGGACACTGTCCGAGGGCAGCCCTCTCCCAGACCGCGCCTGCGCGACCCGTCGCATTCCACGACCACCGCTCGCCATACGCACCTACGGTATGTCGTATAATTACAATAATTTCGTATGGTCGTTTACCAGCGCCCTAATTTAGAGCAAGCGTTGCTACTCAGTACAGAACATTATGTTAAGTACTTGCTACGAATAAATCAATAACTTATTAATACTTAATTGTGAAATTGCCGTTACTAAACACTGGTACATACTACAAGTGCAGAGCGCGGAATGCACTTGCATCGCGGGCAGAACGAGTCGTGTATAAAATGACGTGCGAAAATGTGGTGTGCACTTGTTATCTACGGGACGACCGGCGACAGACGGGGCCCCCGCGGGTGGCCGCGCCGCGCCGCGCCCGAAATGCAGCGCACCGCCACGTAATACGTTATATTAAATGGAAGTACCTACTACACATGAAATAATAACGCTCAGCTTCAATTCCTGCCGATCTGCCCAACATCAGGCGCGCTTAACCTTACTGGGGGCTTAAAATGGACGCTTTGGCAGAATCATAAAGGCTTCTACAGACCGGCGCGACACGCGACGCGACACAAAGGGCCCGCGTGTTGCGCGACGAGTGGTGCCTTTGTGTCGCGTGGCGAGTCGCGCCGGTCTGTAGAAGCCTTAATATGATCTGCGTACAATTCATATCCCGCAATTCTGTATGGTGATCTGTTTGTCAGTTTTGTATGGAGTTTCGTAAAATGGTCCACAAATATGAATTGCTTTCAATGAAGTCTAATGTCATATTAACTGTGTAATAGCAACTGTCAAACAGATCAATTGCGGGATGTATGAATTGTACGCAGATCATATTATGAATCTGCCAAAGCGTCCATTATAGGTCCCCTTAGTGTTCGTAACCGTACTAAATATTATTGAATTAGATAAGCCCAACGAATCTAAATGCCAAAGCCCTTTATTAAGATTAGGAAAGTTGTGCACGTGACATTATTGCTAGATACTGCACAAGACCACAATGAGTAATGGTTTGCTTCGAGAACAGTACGAGTTGTGTCAGTGTCGGTAACAGTGACAGCTGTACCGTAAGATATTAATATCTTACCGTATGATATTAATATCTTTCTTGATATTTTTTTTTAAATAGCATTTCCCTACAATCTACATCGACCCAAACCTACGCTTGGTTTAATTGAATACATAATCAGCCTATAATGTTCCAACACTTCCAACTGTTGGAACACAGGCCTCTCTGAGAGAGGGAGTGGGCCGTAATCCACCACGCGGGCCCAGTGCGGGTTGGTAGATGTCACATGTCTTCGAATTTTTGGTTCTAGGACGTGCCCGTTTCCTTACGATGTTTTCCTTCACCGTCTATAGAGCAGCGGTGATGAAATAATTTACAGAAAGTAAAACGCCTGCCTGGGTTTGAATCTACGACCAACTCGTAAGTCGTTACCACTGGGCCACCACTGCTCTTGTTTTAATTGAATGTATCTTTTTTTTTTTTTTCAATACGTTGCCCCACACTAGGAATTTCTCCTGTATCGTGGGTGCGTTTACAAACATTTAAACTCACATACACAAACAGTCAGACCCGGAACAACTACTTGCAGGTCATACAAATATTTGTTCCGTGCGGGAATCGAACCCGCAATACTCAGCGCAGCAGTCAATCGCTTAACCACTGCGCCAACCGTGCCGTCCAAGTTAAATTCAAGTCTTGGAACTTTTAACAACTACCACTACCTTTAACTACTACTATTACTTTTGGACAATCCGCTTCCATCTACAACAAATTAAATAAAGTTTTAAATATCTATCCCATGACTTATCGAGAATCTAAAAAATCAATAATAGACTGGCTAAAATGCATTAGCTATGACGACATTAAAACTCTTTTACAAAGCATCATGCGGTAATTTGAGAATAAGCTACCGACAGTCACTCACTCTCACACACACACACACACACACACACACACAGACCTTCCTAGATATAAGTTGAATTTCTTTAACATTATTATTGTTTCTAGTTTTAGAAGAGCGGGGTCTCCTAGCACAGGTTTTTTTATACTTAAAAGCCTGCCTCTATGTAAGATTAAATATTGTAGAAGTTTGTAAAGTTAACTAAAATAAAAAAATATTTATTTATTTACTTAGTAACCAATATCCAACCAGTTACGTAATACATAGAGTAATCTCTCTGTAAATACGGATGAACGGTTCGCGTTTTGTGGTTTGGTAACTATTATTTTTATAGAATAAGCGCAAAGGCGGCGATAAACGCAAAACGAGGAAAAATAAATAGTTAAGTTTAGTAATAATGTTAGTATCAATACACCCGACACCAGTACGGAAACACTGTATCCCACACCGCTCACGAGTGCGAATCGTACTTGACCTTTTATTTATTTTGGATTTAATAGTGTGGCTATTAATAGGAGGCTACTTATTTATATCTGTAGTGTGTCGTTCAGTCACCGACGTACTCTATGAATGTATCAAACTTAAATCTTGTAGCTATTTATAATTGTATAAGTCACATTACGCAGAGAATAGCTAATTTAGTTCACACTAGCTGCTGCCCGCGGCTTAGCCCGCGTGGCCTTTTCAAAACTAAAAGTTACTTCTTATAACATCAGCTATCTGCCAGTGAAAGACCCGTCAAAATCGTTCCAGCCGTTTCGGAAATTACCCGGAATAAACATGGAGACAGACACAAAGAAATAAAAAAAATCATGCGGGGCAGTCTTTGGGGACTGCCGATAGAAGAGAAGACAGTATACTATAGGTCATGGAAAGCGTTCGGTGACGATGACGCAAGTTCCATGATTTTTGTTCACACAAAAAGTGCTCAACGCGCCTAAAGAAGTTTTCACTTCAAAAACATGCGGGGCAGTCTTTGAGGACTGCCGATAGAAGTGAAAACAGTATACATATAGCTCGTGGAAAGCGTTCGGTGACGATGACACGAGTTCCATGATTTTTGTTCACTCAAATTGTGCTCAACGCGCCTAAACAAGTTTTGACTTCAAAAAAATTGTTTTGCATACTGTGTACATACTTTCATACGCATTTAGTAAAAAGCTGTTACTTTGACATTACGAACAGACACTTCAATTGTATTTATTTGTGTAGTTATACGACATGACAAGAGTACATGGTGAGGTAAATCACAAATCAGAGTCGGCGTAGCGCCTACAGACTACAGTCGATCACTCCATAGATATAATTAATGTTCCGACATAAAACTGGAATTCCAATCTCTCGCGGATGTTCAGAGCGCGAATGATTTAGAAATCAGCGGAGTGAACGACACGAAAGCACCTAGAAGAGCTAACTGCAAAATTAGTGCAGGCGTGTGCGCGATGCAAAAACTCAGCCACACGAAACTGCATGATTAATGAGATCAGCTGTTTCCCGAGACGAAGAAAGTTAATTAAATCTTCATATTACTTCATATGGCAGTGCGCGGAACGCCGGGCGCATACCCCGAGTGCTATTGATGTAATTAGCGCGTCTACGCAACGAATAGATCGATTGAAGCGTCGATGACACGGCATGCGGCACGTTGTATTATCATGCGCTTGCGAGACAGCTGCTCATACCTATTGGATTAAAATTATAGATAGGTACTTACGCATAGGTCGGTGAGCGTGATACTGTTGGCGGTGTAGAAGACTAGGAGCTCGGCGGGCAAAGCGCGCGCGCCGGGCTCGCGCAGCTTGGACGCCAGCAGCAGACACGCCGTGCCCAGCAGCTGCACCTGGCTCTTGCTGACGGCACACGTGCTTAGGAACCGGTCCAAGTACGAGATCGCTAGTGGGAACACCTCCTCCTGGCACCCCTGGTCTTCACATACCTGCAAAACAAAACAACTGTTAATAAACTTTGAATGGAGTCAAACGGACCATTGTTTTGTTTCTTAGAAAGTATACGCTGGTACCTACCGCACCCAGGCCATTGCTTAGTTTATCATCCGGAATTCCTGATAACCCATATATAAAATGGAATACTATAATGCGATAAATACAGCGCGCGTTACTTTCCTGCAGCAGTTATTTATAGGTACGTTCCTTATCAACGCTAATGGTTCCTGAACGTACTGGACGAGGGCCGGAACTGTTCGTGGTGTAAACAATAATGGCACATTTAACACAACTACTGAATTTAGGGATACAAGTCGGATGTAGTATATTCTAGTGACTTAATTGAACGATGCTGTGCTGATGAGACCCGGAAACATCCCAATTTGTTCCATTGAATTACTTTTTGGGGGACAAATATAACTTAGAGACAAGTATCAATGATGAATTATGTAAATACATAATGTTATTGTCGCGAATCTTAATTTGATTAAGATAAAACCTGAGACTGACCTGCAAATTGCAAAACATGTAAGAAAATATGAATTTCGTGGCCTACAGCTGCGGAGTCACCTTGACCAGCAAGTCTGGACCACGCGTACCAATAATCGCTACGAACACAAGCGGTGTCTTTCCTTGTTGAACATTTATAATTAAAACATCGCGATACCTACCTAACTGTTGAGCAGATAACGTATGGAAATTTACATATGAATACGTTACATGGTGCTGGATATATTGTGAAGGGTCAAAGTAAAATCAAATCATTTCCATAAACGTAGGTACCGTAAAATGGAAAGCAGGGAAAAGCGAAAGGAGAAGGTTTCAAAGTAGTCATAAAGCAAGTAGGTAGCTAGTTAGAGTGTCATGAGAGACGGAACGTCGCAGATTGTTCCCGGCATAGTTTCGCACGGTAACGCGACTCACGAACCGGCACGGATCCAATCGTATCACCGTGAAAACAAAACATGTACTATAACGTATAACCCGCTGCATACCGCTCAGACTCTCACGCTCTACCTCGCCCATAGGTAATTAACGACCTCAGCCGACTATGTCCTGATTCGTATGAGTTATCTATATAGTTAGTTATCTATATCATTCCCCATGCATTCTATGTGTGCACCAAAAGAAGCACAAATAAAGGACAACTCATAATAACCGAATATACAAAAACGATTACAGAATGAGAAAAAATAATTAAGTGTCTAGGTAGTACGGTCTTTACTTTGGTAATTGTCGAAGCATAACGAGCGAGGGTCTAATGAATGGCCCAAGCGGCTATAAAACAAAGCGAATAACGTAATATCTATTACTGGTTATTTCAGTAGTAAGTAGGATCCACGGCCGACATTTTGCTGGTTCGTGGTCATCAGACGTCGTTTTAAGTAGTTTTAACACCATTTATTTAGGTAGATATAAAAGAACACATCTTCAGCAGAATAAAAAGTCGCGATCGTTATTTAGATAGCGGGCATTACAAAATGTAATAATACAGATTTCGTGAACAATCCTTGGATCGTCATAATATGTAATGCTTTTTGGGTGCGCTTGATGATTAAACATAAAAGTTAATGCGAGCACGTTGGAGATGTCATTGACCCGACAGACTGTGAGGATCGTTTCGGTCTGCTTGTGCTGAAACGTCGGTATGCGACTAGTTTTTAAGTGCAAGCACGAGGTGAGCCGAGGTGGTGACTGCGCCCGCCGGCCGCGGCTGCCGTGAGCCGGTGCGCGCATGTGCTTGGTGCCGGCGCGCGCCGTGCGTGACGTAAGCACGCCGGCCGGCTCCACGTGGCGGCCGAGCCGACTCACTGCTCAATCATCTAAGCACTACTCGCCCTACAGTACCATGTACTAATACAAATGGTCCTCAGAACATTAGTTAAATTACGACATCCGGAACTTTAAGCGAGTAAACTTTACTACCTACTACTAGTTAAATCCTACTAACTACATCAACAAAGACCATAATATATTACACGTCATGTAGGGCACTGAATACGAACAATGACGTTGGTGTGCGTACTAGTAATTATTTATATGTACATATACAAGCAAAGATAAGTGCGCAGCGGAGCGTCAGCTGTGTGCGTGTCAAAATCAGCTGATTATTCAAATAGAACGAGCAGTCGCATCGGTCGGCGACCGCGCCCGCCCGCGCCTGCGCCGCCGCCACCGGGGCCCCTCGCACTCGCCGCACTGCGCACGCTCACTACTACTTAGTTTACTCAACTAAGTAGGTACCTACATACTTCGTGCTTACAACATATACCAACAAACTGATCTTCAACTTTTGACCAACATTGATCATGTTCTCGAGATATTCACGACGAATTAGTAGGTAGATCGTTTTTGTCATTCTTATAAGATTCTAACATGTGGAACGAAAAAGTGATCAGCTGATCGTGTAAACAAAGTCGTAACGTCCAGCTTAGAAATAGCCGCGTAATTGCTTGTGGTTTTTCATGAGCACCATCCTGCAACAACACAAATGCAACACTCTTTCACTACTCTAGCATGGAGGAACTGTCTCCGAGGAGCCTTGGAGTCACAGAGGCAGCGCGAGGGAGGTGAGGGGGCCCGTCAGCAGACAGTGGCGAGAGCATACGGGGGCCACTGGTGCCGCCGGCAACGGCAGGGGAGTACCTACACGTGGCCGGAAAACGAGACAAAATGGCGATCGTTCGGGTTGCGCGATCCGCGGATGGAGCGGTGTGGGTGCGGCATGCGCGCGGGTGCGCTCACCTCTAGCATCCACTCGGCGACGAGGCGGCGCATGTGCGGCGTGACCTCGGCCTGCACGGTGCCGAAGTAGTTGGCGGTGACGGCGTAGCGCTCCTCGGTGCGCAGCAGGTTGTCGAGCACGCGGCGGCGCAGCAGCACCGGGTCAGGCGCGGCAGCGCGGTGCGAGCAGGGTGCCGGCGCGCGCGCGCTGTCGCTGCTCTCGGGGCTCACGCGCTCCGCGCACAGCAGCTCCATGGTACACCGCACTGCGGCTTATTGACAGCTCGCGTCGCGGCCGGTGTCGGCGTATTATGTCGGACAGCTGATCGTGCGCGAGTGGCCGGCGTGGAGCGATGCGCGGTGTGTTGCGACCACGGCGAGTGCGCGAGTCGCAGTGAGCAGACTGAGCAGCCGGTATACGCCTCGCCGCCGAACATATGATCGGAGCGGCGAGGGGGAAGCGCGGGGGCGGGGCGGGGCCCGTGAGGCCCGCACGCGGTTTCTCCCATTCGACGTTCAAATAATAATACATAACATGTTTTCTTACTCGCTCGCGCTCTGAAGTGAAGTGCTTCTCACTCGATCTCGACTCTTGCTTCTCATTCTAATAGGTAAGTAGTTACGTACTACTAACTTACAATAGATGAATTCCACGGATTGAATACCTACGTAAAAAGATACTTAATAGCATAGTACATTATGTTGTAGATCCGAACCCCCTGTGAAAACTTTCAGAAGACCTAGGAGTTGTATTGTTTATTTCACATCATATATTCACCAGTTTATAGGTACTTGAGTTGTGTTTACAAGAGTGCAGCAATGTAATCAAGGCATATCGTCGGTGGCCGGTGGGGCGGCCGGCGCCGGTGGCGGTGGATGGCGGCGCAGACGCTGGCGGCCAGTGAACTTTTCACATCGCCTAGGTTAGGGCGGCTGACAGTCTGTCACCGCAACGCGCTAGGCACCGTACCTAGCACTGCAGCTTGCAGCCCTATAGGTATAGCTGTAGACTAAGTAAGTCGTTAAGATTTTCATCAAAGGTCAATATAGAAAGGTTAAAGGACGACCTGTCGATAAGACACATAAACATACCAACCTATTTCCTTTGAAAAGATGAATCAAAATTTGTAATTTGTTTGTAACGTTCAACTTTCAAGTTGTCATCGTCGTAAAAATAACACATATAAACTCGTTGCACTGTACACACGGCTACACATCACGCTATAATTTCCAGTATACGCTGGTCTCGCATTGTATAAGATTTCCGTACAGTGAGAGGTCAGCTGATACTGGAAATGTATAGCTTGATGTGTAGCCGTGTGTACATGCAAGCATAAGCATATAATTATTATTAATTTTTAGTCTTATTAACACAACACAGTGGGCAACACTCTCCACACGGCGGGTGCCTGAGGAGAGGATGGACGGCGACCGCGCCGCCGAGGCTGGCCCAGGAAAGAGGTGGCGAGACGATCTAGACGCGTACCTTGCGGTCCGCGGCTCGATCGAGGTGGCTCTAGAAAAGGATGCCTGGAAGGATTTGGGGGAGGACTGTGCTCAGCAATAGGACAGTGTAGGATAAATGAAAAAAACAATGGAAGCGATTCCCTAAGATAAGAATAAGACTCCGCTTAATTTTCGAAACAATATAAATTCTGCGATCACCAAAAAAACAATCCAATCTTTTAACCGGTAAGTAGGTTAGAAGGTACCAACTAGGGTTGGATTTAGGTAGGTTGAAAAAGATAGTACAAAAAAATGAAAAGGATAGTATAGAAAATATTATAGTACACTTTCATTATTTTTATTTTAACATACTTATAATATTCAAAATCAACACCCGTTAAGGCAAAATTTACTCCTCTTCTTTAGTTTATCAGTTCTTGAATATTACTATTAGTCACTAAAATGGCGTCTATGGATTGTATTGCCAGTTTGTTTCGTATCTTCACACAAAAATTCGCAAGCGATTGTTATAACATAAAGCAAACTTTGATTGAATTTCGAATGGAATGGAAGGAACGAGATTAGTGGAAAGAGAGAAGTGTACTGCCAACGATAATCGGGGAATCAACACAGAAAACATCGCAAGATCATTAGATCAGAATTCGGTCGGATACACGCACGGGCGAAATATTCAAAATATGACGTAAAACTAAGCATTCGGGAGCAAACTTTAAATTATAGTATTTTAGCGTACTATCCTTAGATGTGGATAGTATATAGTACAAAGGGCGAAATTATAGTATAAATACTATAATTATAGTACAAAGTCCAACCCTGGTACCAACCCGCACTGGGCCCGCGTGGTGGTTTACGGCCCACTCCCACAGAAAGAGGAGGCCTGTGTCTCAGCAGTGGGAACATTATAGGCTGTTTATGTAAGTAGGTTAGATACCTACTTATTATTTTATAATTATGTGGTGTAGAACAGTGTAGAACGTTATCAGCTGTCAAAACTGGCCATGGAACTGTTTCTGGTTCGGGGAAGTCCCGAAATTCCTGCGCATTCCCACACTTGGTGATAATTATCTGCCTAGTAGTAAGCGGATGTAATAAGAATAATAAATAGGTACTTAATTAACGGAAAACAAAACAAAACAACATCTAAAAGCACTGGAACTAAACAGTAGGTACAAAACAAAAGCTCAATAATTATTATTATTTGAAAAATCGTTTAAAATAAAGTTGTTTTATGAAAAATAGATATTAGAAAATAGAATTCATGGTAAGTAGGTACACACGGCTACACATCAAGCTATACATTTCCAGTATAAGCTGATCTCGCATTGTATAAGATTTTCGTACAATGAGAGGTCAGCTGATACTGGAAATGTCAAGCTTGACGTGTAGCCGTGTGTACCTTACCATACAATTTCAAAGTTTTTTTTGACATGAAATTAGGTAATCTGCAGTAGGTACTACCTATGAGTATCTTGATCATATAAACTTTAATAACTTCTTCAAGTTTAATGGATATTCCACAGCTGGGAAAATGGGGACGTGTTCACTTTAAATTGCCATTTCATATGGGATCAAATAAAATTTGTAGGTCGGTATTTGGATCTGGTAACAATATTAAGTACAATACTGTTTGTGTTGTTAATTATATCTGGTTTAATTATTAATTTCACCACATTATTAACTCAAGGCGTCGTAAAACTTAAACCCCCTTATTACAAAACAAGGTTTATCTTCAGACCTAGGTTTAAAACATGGAGCCATTATTGAATTTCGAACTTTATTCTGACTATGGTAAAGTTCCTAAACACAAAACTGACAACTTACTACCTAACTAAGTTTTCAGTTTTGTATAAAGAACGGTATTTCTATCACTGTTACGTTCTTATTACAAAAACTGGCTCCATGGTTTAAGCCATGTCAAAATATAAATCTTGTTTTGTAATAAGGCGGAAAAAGTTGTTAAACGCAATAAAATACTAAATTCCAACATTTTGTTAGAGTTTTTAGCAAGATTTTATTTATAAAAATAAAATAGATAGACATTTTATACGGAAACTATTTATAAAAGTGAGCGTTTATGTTTAGTTTTAAATGAGTTTAGGTTTCCGACCCGAAATCGTTAGAATGTACCACAAAAAATTTAATCGATTTTGCCAGTCTGCTGTGCATAAATACAATTCATAGGTTTTTTCACTATTATAAAACGTGTGAATAATTCGATAAAGCCATACCAAGTTAGCATACAACGGTTAACTAGGCACAATTGTATCAAGTTTACAATTATGTTCTGTGCGCTTACGCAACGCACAGGTATGTCGATGAAAACTTACAAGTGACCTGGATTCCTGCATAAAGCGTGGAAATGGAGCGGAAAATGCGTTCATATCAGTAGTTAGATAGTACTCGCCACATCATGAAACGAATGCAACTAAGAAAATATATTTTCTACCGCACAGACCTTTTTTACGAAAAATCGTTTATCGTGGATCATACGAAATCATAAAAACTGGCCAACAGACCACGCACAATGAAGGGTTCTGTAGTTGGGATGAACTTATCCCAAGAACAAACTTAACATTTTAGTTGAAAGACATGTTCCCTCATACATTCCAACTGCAAATGTAAGTTTGTACGCACACTATTGAGTGATTTACCACGTTATTTTAAGACCATAACCTTCATATAGGTTTTTCTGTAATCTATAAGTAAAGAACCATTTACTGTATTTTTTTCAAAATTTTAGGCTCAGTATTTTCGGAGATAAGGGGGGGTCAATTTTTCATCGATTTTCTTAAATAACTTTAATGCAAAGAAGTTTAATGAAAAAATCTAAAAAATATATGTAGGTATTTTAAAATTATAAAAAAAATTCATTAGATATGTCACATGATACCAATTGCAAAACTTTTTTATTAAATTTTCTAATTCGCTCCCCAAAAGTGACCCCCATATTCAAAATTTATATAATTACGTTACACGTCCGTTTTGGGTCACAGAGATTCATATGTGTAACTTAATCGGTCCAGTAGATTCGGTGTAAATCGGCTGTGACAGACGGACAGACAGACAGACAGACACGAGTGATCCTATAAGGGTTCAGTTTTTTCCCTTTGAGGTACAGATCCCTAAAAACCGAAAAAAAACTGGAAGTTTAATCGTCACGGTATTTGGCGCTATGAGTTTCTTGCTGTAGCCACGATGTAAACGTTTTTGAGTACCTAAGTGGAATCTCAGAATGTTAATTATATTCCTTAACACATCTAGCTGTTGTTTGTATTATTCGCCGTAGCCGCCAACGTCCATTTCTCTGAGAACGTGTCTATAATATCTGGCAGCTAATTACTGAATACCTAACGTAAGTGATCGATTGTCGATTTGTTCTCTTTGTTGTTGAATATTAACGGTCATATAGAAGCACTTGTATATGGCAATAGCAGTGGGTCGATCAACTCCTTCGCGGATTTTTTGTTAATTCAAATCCGAGGTGTGCGCAAGCGCAGGGCTTGGTGCGCAGGAAGTGCGCTATAACCGCGCGTCATTAATCACCGACTAGCCGGCTTCCTTCACTCCACTTGGCCAATATGAGGGCGACACTTTTAATGTTTCGCGTGTTTTTATTTTTATTACATACGCCTCGCGTTACTTTCTTTCTGCGGTCGACACTCAACAGCTTCAGCACTAAGATAACGCGCTCGTAAAAGCTACTCTACTTTTTGTGCAATGTGTCAATTGTAACGTTTTCGTTTACAATCATGAAGGGGAGCCACCAGCAGTGGGCACTTGGGCAGCAATTCTTCTAGACCTTTTACCGGATACGCGCTTAGTTTCCTTACTTGTATTGAAATGAGCTTGAGCGCAAACAATGAACAGAATTCCAAAACACGGCAATAATATGGAATGCTTAGTGCGAGCGGGACATCACTCTTTCTTGGAACCACGACACTGCGTACCTAATGGAACGCGGCAAAATGGAATGCAACCCGCACCGTTGCTCGGCCGAACCGACCACTCTTTAAAAGTAATAAGTAACTAAATATCTTCTTCAAATTACACATACATAACGTTAAGAAAATAATTATTTACTTGGATTGATCAATTAATCTCATAATATATCACCGTGATAGCTAGAAGATAAGTTTGCTCTGTATATGCTGTCAGAAAATTGATGTTGTTTATTTTTTACCAATTGAGTATGTATAATCCATAGTTGAGTCGAAATCAGTAGTACCTACTTAGTTACCACCAGTACAAATTTAAATTTTTTCTGCAATTTGCAGCGGGGCGAGCACGGCCTACTGTGACATAACTTGAGTCACACATTTTATCACAGTTTGAGCGATAAAACTGCTTTGTCATAAAATGCTAGTACAAATTGACATGACATAATTTATCATGTCTTATCATTATCACAAACGTCTTGGCACGCCAGTGCTCGGCCCGCAGGTCTGTGTCAGGTTGTATGTTGATTAAAATATGATTCGCGGCCGTAACAAATGTGGCTTTCATCATCATCATCATTTCAGCCGAAAGACGTCTACTGCTGGACATAGGCCTGCCCCAAAAAGGGGGGGGGGGGGATTTGCCATAATCGCCACGCTTGGCAGGCGGGTTGGCGATCGCAGTATGGTTTTAAAAATGCATAGAGAACGCTGCTGCCCATTCTCTAGTAAATCCCTTGTCGCCTTTTACAACATCCACGGGAAGAAATGGGATGGTGCTATTCTTTACTTCCGGCACCAAACGGAACCTGCAAATGCAAAAGCAAATATGGCTTTACAGAATTATAATCATTAGAATCTGCATTACAACTCTCTAAGTTCATAGAATCCTATTGAATGACTATTTCAGAAATAGGTGGTCATTTAATAGGATTCTACGAAGAGAGTTAGTTGTATTGCTGATTCTAATGATTATAATTCTGTAAAGCCATATTTGTTACGGCTGCGAACGCGAATCATATTTAGATGAACATACAACCTGTTACTGACCTGCAAATTGAAAAAACGTAAGAAAATTTGGATTTCGCGGGCTACATTAGTGCATCCCCCTATAAATCGCATTCATTTATTGTCACGGTGATAGCTAGAAGATAAGTTGGCTCTGTGTAAAGCTGTCAGAAAATTGACGTTGTTTATTTTATACCGATTGAGTATGTATACAATATAATCCATAGTAAGTTGAGTCGAAATACCTACTTCGTTACCACCAGTACCTACTCATAGAAAGACATTGATCTTCATTGTTAAACACACTTATTTCTAAACTCCTAATTTCCCTAAATTCATAATTATTCCGATTCTGAGAGATCACCTAATCACTATTGAAGTATTTACCCACACGTAGCTTTTTAGGGTTCCGCAATCAACTAGGAACCCTAGTTTTTTTCTATAGTTTTGCTATGTCCGTCTGCTTGTTTGTGGGGGGCTCAGGTCAGAGACTCTTAGTACTAGAAAGTTTTAATTTGGCATTACATATAATTAATCACGCCGATAAAGTGGTAAAATAAAATATTGACATAATTTTTTTTTGGTACCTCCTTTGCTCGTAAAGTGGGGATGATATTTTTTTTTCGTCTATCCGTCTATCGTGTGGGATATCGTTGGATAAGTACGCCGTTCAAAAATATTGCAGGTTTGTGAAAACCATTTTTCGATTCAGGGATCCGTTTTCGTAAGTGCTCACTTTTGTTATAGTCAATTAGTGTCAGCAAGTCCCTTGCCAGCTAAATGGTTTTTTTTAATGTGAAAAAGTTTAATGTGTAAAAAAAAAAAAGTTCATAGCAGTATTAGATAATATAACGAAATTAAAATGAAAGCTAACACAGCCAAGTTAACGAGTAGGTAATAGTTGACCAACATTTGCAGTTGGAGCATTGACCGTGACGTTTAACGATGTATGGAAGAACATGTTTTTCAACTACAATGATAAATTTGTTTTTGGAGTAAATTCATCCCTACAGAACCCTTCATTGTGTGTGGTCCGACAAGCACTTGGCCGGGTTTTTTCAACTTCTCACGGAACTTATAGTCAACTTGAGCACATGGTGCATACAGTATAACAGTTATTAAAATATCAATCACCCTTCTGTTCCTTGCCTATAACATATACTTTAGATTTTGTTATAATTTAATTCTCGAAACAGCTCAGTTTCTCGTACTCTATAATTAACGATTAGTTACCACCGGACTGTATTTAGAGTTGAAGTTTTAAAACTATTCGTATCAAGTACAGTACATATAGGTTCTGTACCGTCTTAAGTAATTGCCTGCTTATTAGAGAATGACAAATTGGCAAGAACATTTGAAATTGAGATAGTTTTCCGGAAGAAGATCTCGGCGCATAGCATAGCATTGCAACACACATATGGACTATAATAATATATATATTTCCTAACGGATTTTCTTTACAACATCCGTAGCCATTAATTTCATTGTTGTTAGCACAATGTGTCGAGTAATTAAATCATTCGCACATGCAGTTGAGAATGTTGAGATCTTATAATCAAAAGCTCCGTATGAACAAGTCCAACACCCTAATTTAGACTTATTTTTCTATGTATTTGACCTGCTTATTACTTAACTTATTATTTCTGTACAAACTGTTGTCTCTGTCAAGAGTTTCAAGCTAGCTAAGTATCTTACTAAAGCATTACAATTCAACAAAAGATTTATGAATAAGTCCCTCAAAATAAGTGAGATGAAAGTTTGGGAACGTAAGATGCGTGGAGGCACTCTCTGGAGGCATCATTTCCGTCGCGTCGTTCCGCTCAGATGTCCACGCTCCACGGTAGGATCATGGACCTCCAAATCACAATAAAACACGTCTGTACCCACAATGTTTTTCTCAGTAACCGTTTGACAAGTACACCCAAGTTTTTTGGTCTCAATCACAATAAAAGTTCCGTCATTGGCTTTAGAAATTTCGTTTTCTTGAACTCTTTTTCATTGTGCGCCGGAGTCTCGTGTTTTGGAAGTTACTCTGTATCCGATCTGTTGGTTAGCTTGGAGACGGTGTTTTTTGTATTGTATTAAATTGATTATTTTGTTAAAACGCCATTAATTTTAGTAGTTTTCAGAAGATTTAGAACCTCTTCGGAAAAAAGCGTGGAGACACATAAGTTGGCGTACCTATTACTAAGTAACTAGGATTTTTATATTATTTCCCCTGTGTCAGGGTCTGAACATCGGTTTGTGGCTTTCGTGGGTCTTCTTCTTTTAGTATCGACGGTACATCTATTTATGTGGCTTACTTATACTGTTTGTTCCCAGTAGGTGGCCACATTAATTGCCGCGTCAGGAGGCAATGTTAAGTACCCCGAGTGTAAGTTTGCAAGTGAGTAAACGTAACTAGCGCGTTTGCGTTAACATTTTTATTCTCACTCTTATACTCTTAGCATTATGATCCATCGGTCAAATTTTAACGTAAACGAAATAGTTACGTTTACTCTCTTGCAAACTTACACTTAGGGTACAGATCGTCAAGGGTACAGGTGAACAGACAATTGGGACACTCTATCTAGCAAATGGGAGATAGTCTGTTCAGGAGCACCGCATTCGCACTGGATGTTGGGTGAATCGATAGTGCCCCATTTCACCAGATTATGTTTGCAGCGGACTATTTGGGTACGCAATCGATTCAGATACCTCTCTTCCCACAGTTTACTTCGCTCTTTGGATGGCCTGTCTTGGATCGTCTGTGTGGACCATAGATATAAGAGAGATTTATATGGCCATAAGAAGCTCCTGCGACTTTTTGGTGTACCCGGAGTAGTCTTTTTTTTTTTTTTTTTTTCTTTTTCCTTCTGGCTTCGCACAGTTTGTGCATTTAGCCAATGTCAAGTTTTAGTTCTTGTGTGTGTTCTTGTGTATTGATGAAATTAATTATAAATGCATGATGATGATATCCCCGCCCACTCCCCTTGAGTTTCAGTAAAGATGTGGCACTTTACTGAGTCCTCACGCGGACTTCTTGGGAGAACTTGAAGCGAAGTTGCACTGTTTTGTTTCATTTGCCTACACTAATGCACGTTCACAAACACTTAATGGTTAATAATCCACCATTATTACACATTAATATTCGGCTAAACACTAATTTTGGAAAATTAAACAAACTGCTGAACATGACGCTTCACTTTCCCGCCAAGAAGTCCCGGAGTAGTCTTGTAGTCACAAAGGTCATAGTCATAGAGGTGGGATGTCGAGAATCGGATTTTTGGTTGGTGGGTACGATGTATCAAAGCTGATGGTTTGCAAACCACTCGTTACTCTACTCTTAGGCCCATATTTATAGAACGTTACTCAGTACTCAAGCATTACTTAAGACTAAATTCAACCAATCCAATGGCTTGGAGTAACGGTCTATAAATACGGGCCTTAGCCCATCTACATGGTCGTTGCCCAGAAAAACTACGTCAAACAAACATGCAGACGAAATAATCTACAAATGAACTCGTTGATTGTGCACATTAACGTTTTTATTCCATTAGCATATACCTACGTTTATCAATAAAGTAGATTAGATAACCACAACACAACACAACCTAAAAAAGCTAAAAGGCTACGGGCAGGAACGTAACGTGCAATTTAAACATGTCCAGAGGCCAGGCATCAGCGCGTTTGTTCCAACTTAAATTGATCAAAGGCCAGAAACATTGTGACAGGTTTAGCGGCCTTTCGCACGCAACCCACCGCTTATTAGTGTCTTAGCACACTATGCGGAAGATCCGCGACGGAAGTTCGGCATGATTACGCCTGCAATGCTATTTGAATTACTGACGACACATTATGCCGAAATTACGGTGCGTTATAGCGTACAGCCGAACTTCGGTCGAGCGTAAGTTCAGCGGCAATTCGGCGCCAACGTATTCTGTAGAGCACACATTATACGCGACCGAAGTTCGGTTCGCTTGCCAAAGAAGATCAAAAAAGCAGAAAAGCAAAAAAGTGGAGCGAAAAGTGGAGTGGAGTGGTGGTGGGTGGTGGTGGTGTAGTGGGGAGCAAAAAAGTTGTAAGTAGTAATTATTATTTTGTTGTTTGGTAACACTTTGTTTTTTTTTTACATTTCTGCCGCGTAAGTTCGGCACTTATGGTGTGTCATATCAGCCGAATACGTCGGAACGTAAAATCAGCCGGTTAACTTCCGTCGCGGATCTTCCGCATAGTGTGTTTAGACACTTAGTACCACAAATTATATCGAACCGCTGAGAATTATCCAAAGATTGACAACTCCGATTAATAAATAACTTATGCCATAATACGTTTCTGTCCGTTTCAATGTTCTGCTTGGTCCAGTACAGGCAGCTACGTACTTAGACCCAGTAGACCGCAAGACACTCGGTCAGCCAGAGCGTATAGCGACTAATTTATTTTCCCATCGGAAACTGTGAGTCGGGAGTCCACTACGAAAGTAAAACATAACAGCTTTTTTTAACGTTATGGTTTTGGATAGAGTTTTTATAAAGATCGTTTCTTTAATTACACATAATTAATCAACAAACGACTTGTAAAACGTTGTCTTTGAATTCCCAGGCAATTAAATTTTGGCTTCGATTGCCAAAATTTAATTGCCTTTTTTGTGAAGAAATCTTTTATGATTTTGTAGATCATCCATTTGTCTTTCAGTTTTTATTTCAGCACAGTACATACTCGCTAATAGTTTGCAAACCGGTCTTTGTTCTTTACTTCCGGGTGAAAATGGGCATTTATTCACAATTGTGGTGTCTAGATAGGTTCTGTAATGGGTATCCATTAGTGGGCCTCTTTGGGAACGATTCTTCACGGCTGTTGGTAGGGCAGTCATGGCCGAATTGAAAAAAAAGCGACTAGTGACAGCGGCGTGCGTTGACCTGGTAATGTTTACTGTCCTTGATCGGCGCGGACGGCGGCGTCCGGAGTGACGTCACCGCGGAGGTGCTGATGGGTTTCAGCTACGAATCGAGCGAGTGGTTCCACTGCGCGAGGCACCGCGCAGCGGCGTCTACTTACTGCTCACTGCCTTCAATCTCTCGTACGTAGCATTCCTAAGAATATTTAATCACCTAATTTAAAAGTCAATTAAATCAATATTTACTGCCGACTTAAGTAGGTATTACCTATGCGTTTTACGAACGCACACTGCTGATCATAATTTTTGTGGAATTATGCATAAATAAAATAAAAAAAACAAATGCTAATAATGTAATAGGAGTTCGGCGAGGTTGTTGATCTCTGAATAGTCGAGCGTAGCTAGTGAACAATTCCATGAAATACCTAAATCATTATTTTTTTATGGAAAATCACCTAACTGAAGCCAATCTATTGTGAATTATTTGAATTTAAAATTCCCACTTGATTTAGTCCATTAATTTTAAACGATTATTTTGTCGAGGTAATGTACAGTTTGCTGTTAAAACAATAGGTCATAATTCACTTAATATCTAATAATATGAAATAATACTAATAACTACTAATAACGTACATTTTCAAAACCCGTTACGGGTTTTGAAAATGTACGTTGACAAACATTAATAATTATCTAAATACATCTGTTCGTCTACGTATTACAATTAGATTATATACTTGTCTCTAATCTAAGGCTTCTAAGGTAGGTATTACATAATCTACTTCAGTAAGTTTGGAGCATAACCTATAATATCTAAGGGACGGCAGACGGCAGGCAGTGAGGCAGTGTCCCAGGCCCAGGGGCCAGCACTTAGGGGGGAGACTTAGTAGGATGATGTCATGCTCGTCCTTAACAAATGACAGCAATTCATTGGCGTGAGTTGTCGTTATGTTACTAAACTTGTGAGCAATTTAATCTCGACGTATATCTGTGCTCGGTTCTCGGAATGCTTTATTTAGGTAAGTAATACTTAATCTTAGTGGTCTGAAAATGCTATGTAGGTACCTACAGATAATTTTCTAAAAGTTTTAGGTCATTTTTTGTGACATCTAATGTGTATGTCATGTACTTATATTTTAATAAATAAGTATACGTACACCGAGAAGTCTTGCTTCATGAATTTACAATAGGTACCCTATTCTGTCAACATCACTTACTGTATATTATTTATTTAACTTTTCTGTGAACTATTCGACCGATTAGGTACGTAATAAAGTTCTTTGTTTGGACGTGGCCGGGCGAGCTAACGGGAGAGTAACGTCCTATGGGAGGTACGTTATGGTATGGCGCAGGTAAGGCACTGGACACTGGTACATCCACATAGTTGCGGCCAGATCACGGTGGATCGTGGATCACACACTTTTTGCCGGGCGGCCGGCGGCGAAGGTCGACCGAGGCGAGCCACGAGCGATCTAGCATTCCAACCGCTATGAATGAATAGTCGCTCGACTGGTCGGGCGGCGCATACTAAGTAACTTCAGATTAATTTGACAACAAACATTTAAGTTGGCAAAAACCGGAATGGTTGCCGGCAAGGCACCCGCCCCGTGGGAACCGCACACGAACCAAAACGTTTGTCTCCGATGATTGTCCGATTAATAAGTAGGTACCTGCCCATTTAAATTTCCGTTTATTTCTCGCTTTTCATAGCGTGATGTGAGGCCAATTTGCCTTACGATTTTCTAACACGACAACGTATTCGGACACGCAACATGGCTGGCTTTTCAAGGATGTGTCTTAACTTCTGCCTATCCGGTGCAGTATTGAAAATACTTTGGAAGTTATACAGACATTGACAACTTGCACATATTTAAGCGGAAGTTAAAGGAATTTCTAACTGCTATAGTGTATTACAGTGTGAAGGGTATCTAATAGGGAATCCTTAAGGGCAATAATATTGATCAGTTATTCAATAATAGAAATGACATTTTTGTAACTCACAATTATTATTTATCTTGGACTTTCATTTATTTCACTATTTAATATGACATTTATTTAATTATTGACTACTAGATACTTCTTGACCTTGAAAGATAAAATGATTTTCCAATTTAAGACGCAGATATATGCCAGTGACCTTGAGAGGTTAGCTTGCGTGTTCTGTACTGAGCTCAAGCAACGCGTCGTACGTTCAGCCAGTAATAGGACTCGCCCGTCAAGGAGCGCTGTCCCCAATTTGACGCATTATTAATTTACTATACACAAAACAAAAGGTATTTTAATAAAACGCGTATACTAAAAGATTAGTTTATTATTAGTAGATTTTGCGCCATTCTCAGTTTTTTATCCGCGTTAGACATAACTTGACAAATTAATTTCACTATGTTATATAAATATAATCTAAAATATTCACATATTAAGTTATTGAGAAAATGCTCTAATTTATCATATATTTTTTTCAAATCATTAACACTACTCGTTTAGACGTGATCTTCAGTATAAAATCATTAAAAGTCGGTTATATATCGTCGCCTTAATAATTTTGTATTTTGATAGTAGATTGTAATTTATGTGTAAATTTTACATGCCCAAGTGACGGCAGAGCATGGAGAACACTATCAAAACTTGTATAACATAATTCTGTAGTTCTGTACCCCTACCCATGTTGGCCAAAAATAAATGATTTGATTTGATTTATTGACATCTGATAGAGCGGAATAGTTACAGAAAAAAGTCAATCCACCGGTTACCGAACGGTGGCAATACAGCCAGCAATCACGATATCTTTCTAAACATTTTGGCTTCCTTGCTAGCAGGCCATGATGGTAGTCTACACGGCATTAGATGACAGAACCTATTCCAAGTGAGCTAACATTTAGTTAAGGCTCCTGCAGACTGGCGCTATATCGCGGGCGCGACTGGCACCATCACGACACTTTCCATGAAATTTTCATAGAAATTGTGCTATCTGCAGAAGCCTTTACTGTCGGAGCGATGGCAATACTAAACTGTGGGAATGTAGCCGTTAGCGCGGCACCGACACCGACGACGGGCGCAGGCGCATCGCAGGCGATTGCATTGACGCCCGCCCACGTCCCTCTCATCGTCTCACATCGCTGATGAGTTTTATTGCCAGTCCTGAATAATTGATGCACTCCAAAAATAGGATTTCCGTCGAAGAGTATAACTATTAATCAGATAAAATACTGTTCCGTCTGCTTAGGTAACAGGATTTGATAAGGATGGTTGCTAATGTCGCAGAATAGATAATAGGTAATGTTGTTAGGCATGTATTTTTTAAATCTGGAATTAAATCTGTAATTAAGGTACGGCGTTTGAGACCGAACAACAAAATGGTGGATGAAGGAGAGCAAACTGATTAGGTACGTACTTACTTGAGAGAGGGTTGTTGAAAGATGTGGCAGTTGTCCTGAGACCATGGTGATCAAAAGATTAGTAAGTGAGTTAGTTTCCTAAACTACTGCGTGTAGTATAACATAAAAGTAACTCATTTTTATGATGATGGTGAACGAGATGGATAAAGTTAACGATTGAGTCAATGATATGTCAAGAACGTTACTTTAATTGCAAATATACGGAATAATTGATAGGTATTTAAAAAACACATCAATATGAAAGATTACCGTACACTCAACAATAGGTAGTATTTGCATAAATATCTGCATATTAAATTAAAACCGTTAAATTTTTCATAATTTTTCATTCCTGTTTAAGCTACGTTATTTTTTTTTTTGTAATAATTTATTATTAAGTATGTTTGCTTAGTTGGAAAAAGATATTAAAGTACTTAGTACTTTACTTAGTACGTACCTAGTAGGACCTTTTCACTGAACAATAATCTAGGTAGGTACTATTGCTCTTTCGTGGGCTCTTTCTTGGGCCCAAATGACTAAAGGCCTATCACAACTTTTTCTTATTGTAAGTAAACCTCGATACTATCACTAACACTCTTAAAACTTCTTAGTTAATCAAGAAATAAATAAATTCAGCTCTACACGAAGGCTAGCATATTGTTCTACATACTCCCAATTTCCTAGTAATCAAATGTTTTACCAATGGCTTTATCTATTGATCATCTCAATATATTTAAATCTTTATCTCTGATACCAGTCCGCCGGAAGCGAATGGTTGTAAACTTACGAATTCCCAATGTAATGTTACGTACAGCCTTGACGGGTATGGTGATTATGTCACGGGCACCATGACTTATTCCGAAGCCGTAACGCCATAAAAATATGATGGGACTTTGACAGTTTGCGTCTTCCTGGCTACAAACTAGACTGGCTTGAGGATGAATATAAATTCTGGCTACTGTAGAGACCGGCCCGTGTTAGAATAATTTGAACAGGCTATATCCATCTAAATAACCTACCTAGGTCGGATAGGAACCAGCACCCCCAACTAGGTGACACGACACTTTCTTTCACAATCCGTAGAATTTTGAAGGAAATACCAATTCCATTGCTTCATTATATTTGACCAATTCGTCTGTTCGACAATAACGTTGTACTTAATTTTTTTAAACAAATAAATGAATAATTATTTTATTCGGGTTATTCCCAAAGTAGGTACCTACTCCAAAACGAGTTTCCCCTAACTACTCCATGAAAAATATAATATTTTTAAATAAGTTTCATTCTACTCCATGATAATATTAAAATGTTCTCAAAGTACTCCACTACATTTTAATCAAAAAGCTAATTTAAGACGATAAAACATAATGCTAAACTTTAATCTTTCTTTTCAGATTTTTTGTGACTGACTGGACTGTAATGAAATAATTATAAATATTTTATAGGTACATGGAGCAGTTTGAGAATTGATAACGAATAATTGGTGGAGTAATTTGAGAATAATTCCAGGTACGAATGGAGCAGAATGGGAACACAATAATCATTATTTTTAAATAATAATAATTCCTTGTAGTAACTCGGGAATGGAGTACTTTGGGAAAAACCCTTCTATTCTGTTCTGTTTGTGTGTTACGCAATTACCCCGCAGGACTTCTTTAACGAATCTCATGGAAGCAAAATAAAAGATAGGATAGATATGTACACACGTCCCCGTGTGGCAACAGCTGGAGCTGGAACACAAATAACTTACGAATTGACAAAGGCTTTCGAACTGTCCATCGATTTGAATTTTATGGACTAAATCGGAAATCTATGGACTGTTCGAAAGCCTTTGTCAATTCCTAAGTTATTTATATTAAATACTAGCTGACCCGGCGAATTCGTACCGCCTTACACGGTTTCACCGACCAGCGCCACCTACCGGGTCCAATTGTGTGCCATCCAGGAACCCATTGAAATATAAATACAAAATTTCAACCAAATCGGTCCAGCCATTTAGGAGTTATGTGGCGAACACACATACAGAAGAATTATATATTATTATATTAAGATATTCGTCAACAGTTATAAGTTTATATCATTATGATTAAGTAGGTACTTTAGTTACTTTATCTATAAGCTAGGCAAAGCTTTCATGTAACTGCGGGGAGAGCACGGCCTACTGTGACATGACTTGAGTCACACATTTTATCACAGTTTGACCGATAAAACCGTTTTATCTTAAAATGCTAGTACAAATTTACAAGACATAAATTTATCACGTCTTGGGCACGCCCGTGCTCGGCCCGCTGGTAGAGGACTGTGGTAGAAGAACACTATCACACTGCCTGTCGTTACATACAATACAATCTGTCGTACTCACACAGTCGTTATACCTATCGTTGTTGTAGACTGCGCTGACGTCACTTGCCGTTGGCCGTTAGGGCAGGTTCCGAGTTTGAAACTCGCATAACGACTGCCTGCATATCTTCGCTCGCTCGGTAAAAGCTTTCAACTATCTGGTCAAGTGTGAGCTGGATTTGGATTTATTTTTCTTGAAAGAAGATGTGGCTGTTGGTATCAAGAATACGTTAGGTTATTTAAAGAGCTTATGATAGTGCTTAAAGGGGATGCGCTAAGGTAGCCCGTAAAAATCAAATTTTCTTATGTTTTTTTGCAATTTGCAGGTCAGTAACAGGTTGTATGTTGATCTAAATATGATTCGCGGCCATAACAAATATGGCTTTACAGAATTATAATCATTAGAATCAGCATTACAACTCTCTCAGTTCAAAAAATCCTACTGAATTAATATTTCAGAAATAATCGTTCAGTTCTAACATTGATTCTTTGGGGACTTCAGATTTCGGGCAGTTTAAATAATACACTCCCGATTTATTTCTAGACGGATACGTAAAACAATTGCATTTCGGAGATAGTATTTTTAATAATCGATACCAATATCACTTAAAATTTACATTTACTCACACACGTATCTTGATTAGATAGCATTTCAAATGTTTATACCGCACTATCTATCTACCATTTACGATAAGCCGCACCCTTTTTCGTTGCAATTGCATACTGGGCTTAATTCCATTGGTTGTTATTTTTCCTTGTTGATATGAAAACGTGATAAAAACATGGGGGCTGACGTAATTCTGCGAAATTTTCAAGGAGGTGCAGCCTGAAAGAAAGAATAGGCGCCGCGGCCGTCGACTTGGCGGGAACTCGAGACTCGAGACTAGGAACAGTTCTGTCTTATTTCTATTTTACATAGTCGTTATTGTACCGTTACTCGATAAGTGTTTTAGGTTTATTTGCGGACAAACTTGTATTAATGATATGTTTGTTTTAAAGGTATTATGACTTCTATGACAGTTGTAGTTCATTACATTCAATTAAAATTCTAATATCAAACGAAAAGCATAACTGAGTTTCTGAGAACTCTTTTTATAGAACTTGGCATTTTAAGCTTCACAAATGGATTACTACAATATTTATTATAATCCATAAATAGGTGTATAAAAAAAAAATATATATCTGTCTAGTAATTTCCAGAAGTTTCATATTCTTAGCAGTTAAACCGGAAATCTTGAAGCGTTGCCACGGGACGTCACGCGATTAGATGCGTAAACCCGAGCTTTTGAATCTTTGCTGTTATCCGGCTCTTTATATCATTGATAATTGCCATTCCAATCACTACAAGGAATGGCTTCAATACTTAAAAAACGGAGGAGTTTCGCAAGGCAAGGCCACACACAATGTTTATTCATATACATATTATACATTATACACAGGCCTTAATAAGGAGCTCAGTTTCGTTGGAATCTACCAGTTTCTATATAGTTTTGTAGATGTCCTTCTAACGTAAATTTTGTTAGTAAACGAAAAGAGAATGAGGTACTTACTTATATTGAATCAGGAATCAAATCTGGTGGGTTCTTTCATTAGAGTTGCTACTAAGATTACAGATCTCCAGTAACAATTTGCCAAGCACGTCAGTTATCATCTCCCCGCTGCATGTAATGTTAGTGGTGAATAGTAAAATAAAAGCTACCAACGGCTTTGTTATGCGATGGATTAGTGTGGATTCAGTTTTGCTAAACATTTAACGATAACTGAACTTTTAATGATTTTATACTTAAGAAAACGTCTAAATTTGAAAAAATATATGTTAAATTAGAGCATTTTCTCAATAACTTAATATACGAATATTTTAGATTATGTTTATTTTACATAGTGAAATTAATTTGTAAAGTTATATCTAACGTGGATAAAAAACTGAGAATGGCGCAAAATCTACCAAGCGTATTTTTATGAAACCTCTAATTTAAAGATAATATAATTATTGATCTTTTAGTATACGCGTTTTATTAAAATACCTTTTGTTTTGTGTATAGTAAATTAATAATGCGTCAAATTGGGGACAGCACTCCTTGATGGGCGAGTCCTATTACTGGCTGAACGCACGACGCGTTGCGTGAGCTCAGTACAAAACACGCAAACTAACTACTCAAGGTCACTGGCATATATCTGCGTCTTAGGATGGCTGACATTTTGCTTTCTGGGGTACAAGGTAGTCGTGAATATGATTACCGCATGACCGCATCTAACAGATATTTGTATTGGTGGCCTGCAGATTATTCGAACAGTAAGTAGCCATAACTTATAGAAAATCTTAGGTATTTTATAAATATTGCAGTCTAAGTAGGCGAATCAGTGTATGACGGCATGTTGAACATTTTTGCGTCTCTTACGTTTAGAAGCACGCTAGTTCAGAGAAAGCGATGCTTCTACTATTCTCTAGTAATCTGATATCATGTATCCAACGCATCAATTCATTTAATTAGTCATATAAATTACATCTCCGATATCGCAGCGTGTAATAGTCCAACGAAACTATTTTAGATTATCTGACTTATGGCAACTGGCATGCACATGCCTAAATGTTGAACATGTGACGAGGTTCAATGTCTCGTATGCTGCGATGTGTAATAAAAAGCTCACTTTTTGTACTAAAACTTCTTATAAAGAGTCCATATGTTACGAACAAGAGAACATTTACGCAGGATGATTGCTTTACAAACTGCTTGCCCCCACGGTGCGGCCCTGAACCCGCAGGATTGTTTATCTGGCCGCTGGTATCGAGGGCCACGGTTTCGGCAGATGCTTGCCAAAACACCGCTGATAACTTTATGGGAGTAGGTACAACATTACTCGTTATGTAAAGTGTTGTACAATGTATGTGTGCTACCTAATCTGAATAGCAAACTGGTGTGCCTCTGTGTCGCATTCATGTTTCGCTTGCTGTTTAATAACTCTTTTTATATCTTCCAAGAAGTTTGTCAGCTCCCCTTTATTAAAGACTGCAAAGTCTGAAATATTGAGGGAACTATTCTTTTACACCATCCTAACTAATATTATAAATGATTTTTATTTCTGTAAGTAAGTAGGTCTGTACAAACACTTTTACGCGTCAATCATAATATTTTAAAAACTATATGAGGTCGGCGTTTCCTATCTGACTACTCTGAGAAGAATGGCCGAAACAAACTCAGAGGTTACAGTCTCTTTTAAAGTCCAGACATAATCTTGGTCAGATCATGTGAAGGCCATGCAGATTGGTGTCTGAAATGGTCTTTTGAGGAAAGAACCACACAGATTGAGTGGATCTGACCAGTCAGTGCACGCATTTGTCAGTAGTCGTGCAGCTCTACTCAGAACTTAAGGAGCTCAACGATGATAAAGTGAGCTTGTTTGTTTGTTACGCTTTCATGTTAAAACGGCTGAATTGATTTGGATGAAATTTGGCACATGGGTAGAGCATGACCTGGGGGTCTACTCAGAACATATCCGAAGTATCGGCCGAATGTTCGTCCGTTGCTTGACTACGGCTGATTATGGCTGAAACGGCGAAAGAAAAAAAAAACGACAGTCAAAGAGATAAGCCAAAGTCAAAATTGTGACTTTAAGTCGGGTAAGGATTCAAAGTCAAAAAAGGAAACTATGGAAGTTATAAAACGGCCGATACTTAGGATTAACGCTTCGGAGTAGACCCCCTGGATTAGGACATAGGATACTTTTTATCCCGATATTTCCACGGAATCGAGACCTAAGCAGGTGAAACCACGGGGCGCAGCTAGTACATCATGCCCGTACGCTGTCGTGTCATCTAGTCCACCTAGTACCCTAAGTGTAAGTTGCAAGAGAGTAAACATAACTATTTCGTTTGCATTAAAATTTGACCGATAGGTCATAATGCTAAGAGCACAAGAGTTAGAATAAAAATCTTAACGCAAACGCGCTAGTTACGTTTAAGTACTCACTTGCAAACTTACTCTTCTTGTCCGAAAGGGATATCGTGGCCCTGGCACACAGGCATTTGAAGGAACACGGTGGGTTTTAGTCAGTAAAAGTCTGACACTCCCTCCCGCTCCGCCCAGAGCGGGAGAAGTTATTTGATGATTTCCCACCCAAAAAAAAAAAAGGGTACAGATGAGCAGAGATTTTTCGACAGGCTTGTGTCGCTAATCTGGTTCAGATATATGGCTATTACCGTAAACGCGCATTTCCCGTGAAACGCTCGATTACGCGACGCCTGCTTTATATTACACCATTGGACTAAAAGCAAAGAAGCATCGAATTTTTCAGCAATTTCAGAAAACAATAAACATGGTCTTTATGGCATACAATGGGATACAGTCGTATTCCAGGAGAAATTCGGCGGTTTATTCCAGATTAGACGCCCCGCACCCATCAAACCAGTTCCAATCGGTTCGTTGAATAATAAAAATGGCCTCTATTTTGGGACCGCTGCGCCTTATCGGGCCTCTCTCAAGTTCGCTTGACAGAGAGCGCCGACCCTCGGCCGTCTGGATACCAAGTACATAAGCGGCTACGTGAGTACCACTTCCTTACCAAATCTAATTAAAATAATGGTCACGGAAACGGAATTATGATCTTGGCAAAATTTACACGATCTTTGTTAATTTGCGAGTTTGTTTGTACTTACTCGTACCAAGTTCTTTATTTTTTCGTGTCCCTTTTTCAGGACCTTGGCCTGAATAGAGCTACGAATGGTGATAGAACATAACTTACAGTGGTTTTAACTTAGGTGGGCCACACAGGGTGGGAACATAACTTAAAAGGAGAAAACGGAACCCTTATACTTAGGATCGCTTCATTGTCCGTCCGTCCGTAGTGATTTTCTTATAAGGGTTCCGTTTTCTCCTTTTGAGGTACGGAACTCTAAAAACGGATTAAAAACTTCTCTACGTGAAAATATACTTTTTCTCAGGAACGCGTGGAGGTATCAAGTTGAAATTAATATCACATACGTAGGTCTACGGTCCCTTGAAGCTGTAAATAAATCAAGCTTCTAAGTCAAACAGAATAAAAATACGGCCATTAATGCGACATATTTGATGTATATATAGATAGGGTACTTCCCGTTGACCTAGAATCATGAAATTAGGCAAGAAGCAAGGTTTCACGGTTTGTAGTTTTATCACATGAAAAATATTATTTTGCGATTAAAAACTTACCATTGCAGTTGGAGACTTGACCATTACGTATATCAATGTGTGGGAGAACATTTTTACAACTACAAAGTTAAGTTTGTTCTTGAGATAAGTTCATGCCAACTACGGAATCCGTCATTGTCTGTGGTCTGATACGCACTTTGCCGGTGTTTTCTCATAATTTATGAAGGGATTTCATTAAATATCCTGCAGCAATTAGGAAGGTTGGATAAGTGCTGTTTACTTTTGAAAGTTGGAAATAAACGTCTTTATAAACAGAGTTTATGAACAGGCAGTTCCATAGAAAGTGTCGCGTCGCGGTCGCGCCTGCGATATCGCACCAGTCTGCACGAGCCTTCAGACCCAGATATATGCCAGTGACCTTGAGTGATTAGCTTGCGTGTTCTGTACTGAGCTCACGCAACGCGTCGGACGTTCAGCCAGTAATAGGACTCACTCATCAAGGAGCGCTGTCCCCAATTTGACACAAAACAAAAGGTATTTTAATAAAACGCGTATATTAAAAGTTCAATAATTAAATTATCTTTATATTGGTGAAGGTTTCAGAAAAATACGCTTGAGATTGAGATTTTGAGCCATTCTCAGTTTTTTATGCGCGTTAGACATAACTTTACAAACTAATTTCACTATGTAATATAAACATAATCTAAAATATTCACATATTAAATTATTGAAAAAATGCTCTAATTTAACATATATTTATTTCAAATCATTAACACTACTCGTTTAGACGTGATCTTCAGTAAAAAATCATTAAAAGTCGGTTATCGTCGCCTTAATGCTTTGTTCTCTTCCTGTAAGTGGTTTAATATGTTCGATAAAACACAAATAAAAATTTGGCATTCATGAAACAGATTTGAAATTTTATTATTCTTGGGTTCATGCTCTACGCGCACAGTCTGGCCCACGGATTTATGGTCTGGCCACAAAAAGTAATGCTTAGTTCTCCATGTTTATTTGTGCCGGTGATATAACACGAGCTCTTGTTGCGGTGAACTATTTATAGTTTGAATTATCCGTTGAGTCCGATTCAGTATGATATTTAAATGTATGAGAGTATAGCGTTTAATCGTTTTGTGGGAGCCCTAATTTGGTGGAGCATGTAATTTGGTGGAGGACGCGGCGAGGCGGCGAGGACGCGAAGTCAGCTGAGAGGAGCCGAGTACCTCGTGGCAATGACTCGCGGGCCTTGAGGCGATGGTAGCCAACCGCGGGCCCCACGGTCTTGTCCCGGAGGTAGATACCTACTCGCCTCTCGTCAACAAAGACGAACCACGGCGTGAATCGCGTAAGCTTACGAAATTCGAGAAAAGCTAGGTCACATTGCTTACGTATTATACCCAGATACACTGATTTATGGGCGACGGTTTTATGCTAGTGTGTCAATCATTAATAGTTTCGTAAATTTTCAATTTACGGGGTCAAAAAACTAGGTATGCGTAGCGTGTTAAAGGTCCCCAAAACGATCAATTGCAAGTGTAAATTTTTACGCGATTGACGATGCGCAAATTGATCGTCTACCAAGCGTAATCGAAGCGATTGACAATATTACTACAATAGAAATTGATGGCAATTGATCGTTTCGGGGACCCTTTATAGAGGTTGCTACGAAAACTTGTAGCAACCCCAATTTGAAGTTATAAGTATGTTGATATGTAGTGATAACGACAGCCTGTTATAAAACTTAGTTAATACTTTATACTTACAAAAAACGCATGTCCTTGACTCTACAAATATCTCAAAAAACATGTACATTATGTATGGAAGTTCGTCAAGATATATTCGCATATACATAAAGAAGAGTCATGACTACTCATGACAATAACCAAAAAAATTGCGGTCGCAGAGAAAATTGATAACTCTAAAAATGTAAGTAAAGAAGTTTGAAAAGTATTTATATTTATTTATTTATTTAACAGTTTATGTACACACATTTATACAGACAAGAAAAAGAAAAAAGGAACAGAAAAATACGTACAAAGGTGATGCTTATTTCTAAAGAAATCTCTTCCAGCATACCTGCGACAAGGAAAGTAGACGAAGAGATGTAGACAACGTGTGTAAGATTAAAAGAGAAAATATAATACATAAAATCAAAATAAAAAACTTACTAATATTATTACTATACTAATCACTAATTAAAAATAAACACACATGAAGAGAATATACTTACATACATACTTCTAAAATAAATATCACTAAAATATATATAAGTATAAAATAATAAATACATAATATGCAACTATGACGAAGTGGAAAGATAGTGTTCTTTGACTCTTCTTTTAAAAACTGCAACGGTTTGGCAGTCCCTAATTTCAGGCGGAAGTGAATTCCACATCCGAACCGCGTGCACAGAGAAGGAGTAGGAGTAAAAGTCGGTAGAGTGGGGAGGTGATTTAAGGAGATTTCTAAGATGGGACCTGCAAGGCGCATCAGGAAAGCGTTCCCGCAGATAGGATGGCGTTCTAGGGTTGTGAAGGATGTTAAATAGCAAACACAATATCCGAGAGTTCCTGCGATGTCCAATAGGGAGCCACTTGAGTATCTTGCGGAAGTTAGAAACATGATCATACTTTTTAAGGTTAAAAACAAAACGAATACAGATATTTTGCAAACGCTCAAGTTTATTTAAAAGCTCCTCGGTGGCATCCAAATAACAGGCATCAGCGTAGTCTATGATGGGCTGTATGAGAGTTTGAGCAAGGGAGATTTTGGTATTCAAGGGTAAGAAGCTCTGGAGGCATTTTAAGTAATTAATAACCACACAAACAAGTTAAAAAAGTGCAGCTGAAACTACTTTTACTAAAACTTAATGATCAAATCATAGACTAGCCAACTGCTGTAGCTAACATTTTAGCAAAACAGTTCAACCATAATTGTGATTCAGCTGAAACTAAGACGGAGGAAGCTCTATTGCTTCTTCAACAAAGTTGCGAAAGGGTTATAAATGATATGTCACTCACGCCTACTACACCCAAAGAAATAACACAAATAATTAAAACTATGACTAACAAGCTCTCCAGTGGAGCACTGTCTACATTTTTTAACAACTGCCTTGAAGTTGTTAAAAAATGTAGACAGTGGCCCACCCAATATTTTTATGGGCTCTTTAAGTATAGCAATATAGGGATTTCGTAGGGTATTATTCCGGAACAATTAAAAATTGCAAAGGTTGTGCCAGGATATAAAAAGGGTTCAAAAACGGACCCTAAAAATTACAGACCAATTTCGCAACTAATTTTTGTCGCAAATAATTTAATATTTTTTGTAAAAGTATTGATTTCTCGGCTATTGACTCATCTTCATTTGAATAAAGTTCTACAATCTACATGATAGACAGATCGCTTCAGAAAGGAATTGGCACTGGAGATGCCATTTATAAACTTTTAGATGATGTGATTAGCAAAATAAATCATAAGTTAAAGGTAGCAGGGATTTTTCTAGATTTATCTTCCGCATTTGATACGATTGATCACAATCTACTTATTGCTAAACTAAATTATTTTGGTGTCAGAGGCAGAGCCCTGCACCACCGTATTTAAGAAACAGGAAAATGTATGTAGAAACTAGCACTATAGAACAGAATTGACAGCGGAAAACATACCAATCATCGATGATTAATATTTCCACTGGCGTACCACAAGGTTATATATTAGGTCCCATTCTGTTTTTTTTTTTTACTGTCGATTTGATAAATTATATAAAAAAACATCATTCCAGACATAAATCTCGTAGTCTTTGCCGATGATACTAACGCTGTAGTAGGAGCGGAAAGTATTAGTGAACTGACAGACAAGGTAAATACAACATTTACACTTTTTACTTGTTTTTTTTATTTTTACATGCTGTACTTATATAATATTGTGTGCCTTTAGTCTGTGCTAAATAAATAATTGTATTTTCTTTCTTTTCTTTTCTAACATTGGCTAATCGCTAAAATCGCTAAACTAGCATACCTACATAGACTCCACTATATCATCTGCGTGTTATGCGTTGATGACATTGAGAGATGAAATAAATACGGAAAAGATAAAGATGGTATACCTATTATGCTCTTGTCGAATCCAGACTTCGATACATTAAACAGTTCTGGGAGGAAACCTACGGTTATAATATTTTCAGCGAGCCTTCATTCTCCAAAAAAGACCAATACGTACTATTGTCAAAATTAAACAGAGAGAAAGCTGTCGATCTCATTTTCAGCGTTTAAGTATTCTAATATTGCCCAGCCTATACATTACTTGAATGTGTTGTTAGTGAACTTTAAAAAAAATATCCATGTATGTGAGTCTGGGGAAGAAAGATTAGCCAGGGAAAATATTCGTAGAAAGGACTTTAAAAATAAAGTTGTACCTAATTTTAACATAGTCAAGCATAGCCCTCATTACTAAGCTGTACCAATATTTAATAGACTGCCAGCGCATTTGAAAATGTTGTTATACACTAACTCTTTTAAGGCTAAGCTCAAAGCATTTCTGTTAGACAAAAACTTGTACCTACTCAATGGACGGACTGTAATATATTATAATATTAAAATTTCTATAAAAAAAATGCTGTACATAAGTATGGTAAGTACTTATTGTTTTTTTTAAGCATGTTTTTTATGTTTTTATTTTTGGTTTTTATTGTTGCATGTCTATACATGCAACAATAAAAACCAAAAGTACCTATGTACTTTTAAAATTTATATTAATATTATTATTTGTCAATCACAATATTTAATTGTTACTGAAAAAAATAAAAGAGGAATTAGCATCACCATAATTATGTATATTATCATAAGAATTCAGTATTAATGAATTCTGCATTCATTTAAATTAAACCTTTATTATCAGACCCCAGAGTTCCATATAGAGTTAGTAAGTAAAGAAAACCTAAATCTAATGTTTTATCCTAATCCTATGCTAAATTCTGGATCACCTCCTTCTGCGAATTAGTAATGCTTGCGAAGGAGGAGGCGGAACGCGTTAGGGAGAGGCAAGGTTCGCGCCCTCGCGCCCCTAGTCGCCGCAGGAGACGCCCCGGGCGTCGGGAGTCGCAAGCCGATTTCCGGCCACCGTAGGCGTGGGCCTGCGGACGGTGAGCGATGGGTAGCTCACCATCCGATAACGACCAGGCCCGGGTCGACGGCGCGTCGTATTCCACGCGCGCCTCAAAGAGTTGTCAGCACCAACTGACGGGGTCCGCTAGGGCCAATGCCTGCCAGGGTTGCGAGTTTGTCCGAAAGGGATATCGTGGCCCTGGCACACAGGCAAATGAAGGAATACGGGTGGGTTTTAGTCAGTAAAAGTCTGACACGCCCCCCGCTCCGCCCAGAGCGGGAGAAGTTATTTGATAATTTCCCACCCAAAAAAAAAAAAAAAAAAGTGCTAAATTCCGGAGTCTGGCCTCACAATACGTAGTATGTAGTACGTACTTGTAGACCAGCTTGTTCGCTCCAGTGTCGCAGCATCGGCTCTTATTCATTCACAAATTAAAAGCCTATGCTTTATGAAAGATCTGCTCGTTTATACGCAACAATATTAAAATTAAATTAACTTCTGCGGTTGTAAGATGAAAGGAAAGCCGATTAAATGCGATTTGTCGCCATTAGAGTGGCAACACTGCTAACAAACCGCTCATTGTAATGTGTCGGCAAAATTCAACACTGAAATACGGCGAACGCTTATCAATGCTGGCAATGTCGGTCAAATACTCCACCGAGTAATATGGGGGCGTTATCGTGAGCATAAATTCGTACTTATGTGAGTTATACTTATCCATTCTAATTATTCAATCATGTGGTATTTAAAACATAAGTGTCTAAAAATATTCAATTAGACAACGGCGTCAATTTGAATCTACGAGTTTGGGCTGCGCTAAAAATACACGACAATGACGGATCTCTGATTTTACCTAAAGAATTTGGATCGTCTGCCATGATTTACTCAGCCGATATTAGTTTCTTTGATAGGCAAACCCTCCTTGAATTTAGTCTTGATTGTCATCTCATGATAATATCAAACCTCTGTCGACTTCACAGTTAAGACGATGACTTTACTTCGCGCAGGGGGTTCACCTATCATAAACCATCCACCCCAATTTTGTGAGTTCGTCTCGGTCGGCCTTGCCCTTCTCAGAAGAACCACACAAAAACATAGTTTACTGATGTTTTAGATCAATAAACTTCTCGATAAACGAATATAACAAGGATTTACTAAGAAACTGTGTAAGTTTGTCATCATAAAAACAATGCATGTTTAACTTGGGAAACTGACCGGTGCTGTTAGCCGTGGCATTTTCTTAAGAAGTGTGGTAAATTACATTAAATATCGCTAGCTATTTGCAGTGGAATGTAAACGTTCCTGTATTTGGGCGTGTTTTCATCTGCCTTGTGAGCGATACCTCGCAAAAAATTCAGTCTCCGTAAGTTAATTCGTGCAAGGTAATTAATTAAGAGCTATTAATTGTTGATTCTCCTTAAACATATTGCAAACTGGACTACGTGGCGTAGCTGAATGTCTGAGAATCTTCCTCGCAGTATTGTGAGCTTCAAATGATATTGATTTGGTTGGCGTGTTTCTCAAAGGTGACACTGCAAAAGAAAATAGCGTAGAAAATTGTTGAGTTAACCTAATGCTGCTGTGATGTGGACATAATATAAAAGTTCACACGTTACAAGCGCACGATGATCGTGTTCACATACTATGAGATAAACGGGATCTTGTTAACTTAATGGGTGGAATAGGTGCAAAAGAAGTTTAATTAAAATATGGCTTGCGCATGCGCAGTCAATCAATAATGCCGTCCAATAACTCCAATCCATCCGTCAATCTATAAGCGAGGGTCATTCAATTAAAAAGTTGAAAAGTATAATTTTTATTTCTCATTGACGATAATTCTACATAATTATGAATAAATGATGGCATCATCATAATATATCACATGTAACCGAAAACCGTGTACAATATCGAGTAAACCTCCGTTTAAGCTGATAAGACTTCCTATAAGTATTACCGGGACTGATTGTAACATCATCGGTGATCGTTATCAGTTGTGAAGCATCTGCGTTCATCATACAGAGAGACGCGAGCCCTAGGTTTATTGACCTAAGATTAGGAGTTAGGCAAGGAGTGTTTCCTGTGGGGTTAAGAGCGCGGGCGCCATGCGTGCTCCCGCTCTCGCACGGTTCGCACGCCCCTCCAATGAGTTTTAATTGAGTTTGACCGCAGGAAGCAACGGTTACGGTCTACGCATAGGGTGACATCTCTACACGACCAATAAAGTATGTGCACATGCATCGATTGCTTTATTTCAAGTCCATGCCGCTTTTTTCAATCTTTGTTTTGTATTCTACTGCCATTTGTATTGCGTAGATTTATCCGAGTTGAATGTATTCTGATGAAACAGTGAATTGATCAAAATGTCGCTTTTCTTTAGTTCTTTTTATGTTTTTTGCTGGCATTGAATAGTTTTTTCCTGAATAATAAAAGATTACAAATAATCAATGTAGTGCGTACTCAGCGTCGTTTAAGACGGAGATATATGCCCTATATGACCTTGAGTGGTTTGCTTGCGTGTTCTGTACTGAGCTCACGCAACGCGTCGTACGTTCAGCCAGTATTAGGACTCGCCCATCTAGGAACGCTGTCCCCAATTTGACGCATTATTAATTTATTATACACAAACCAAAAGGTATTTTAATAAAACGCGTATACTAAAAGATCAATAATTAAATTATCTTTAAATTGGTGAAGGTTTCTGAAAAATACGCTTGGTAGATGTTGCGCCATTCTCAGTTTTTTATCCGCGTTAGACATAACTTTACAAATTAATTTCACTATGTACTTAACATAAACATAATCTAAAATACTCACATATTAAAATATTGAGAAAATGCTCTAATTTAAAATATATTTTTTTCAAATCATTATCATTACTCGTTTAGTCGTGATCTTCAGTATAAAATCATTAAAAGTCGGTTATGGTCGCCTTAAAGGCTCTTACAGACCGGCGCGACTTGTCGCGCGACGCGACACCGGTAGAACAATTTCTATGAAAATTTCATGGAAATTGTTCTACCGGTGTCGCGTCGCGCGACAAGTCGCGCCAGTATGTAGATGCCTTAACACGATGTCTTTACATTGAGTTATATTGGCTCAGACAAACTGCTTAGTCGAATTAAATACCTAATCGTTGTTAACGTTAACATTGAACTCAGTCGGTGTTTTTTGCTGTTTCTTATTGTATTGTGTTTCTCAGTGTTAAAATAAAAAGTGTAAAAGTATAGTTGTCGAGTCACGGTCCGTTCTTGTGCGGCGTCGTGGTCACCGCAGCGCGGGCGGTGGACGCGCGGCGTGCGCCCGCGCCGTTTCTGTCACCGCCAACAAATTGCTTTGTTTATGGCTTCTTATTGAAATGTGCCTAATACAGACTGCACGAGGTGGCCGCCTCGGATCTGGACCGGACCTTCCTAAGAACACACGTTTCGCAAGAGGCCTTGTAACAGTTACGCATACGACACGTCTAAAGTAAAAGATTGATTTGAAATTCATTATTTTACTGAGTAGCTGTGGCTTGTGGACTAATGTATTTTTTGGTTTTTATTTTTGGACAATAGGTTATGCTAGCAAATAGCAATGTAGTCCATATTATCTGATGAAAACTAGCCAGGTAGCCTCTTACAAAATAGCCAGGTAGGCGTGCTAACGACTTGTACGGGTCGGCATGGTTCGGCAGAGCCGGTCGGCAAAATATCCGAACAAGTGTAGAGCAACCCCTTACAATAGTATGTTGATGAGTAAGTAACTAGGTAGGTTAGTGAGGTACCTACTGAGATGTATTGGTTAATTAACTAATAATAACTAAATAAATACCTACTTTAAATTCTTTCGTTATTTTGAGGGTTCCGTAGTCAACAGACGGACATGGCTAAATTATAAGGGTTCCTCCTTATAGTCTCGCTAGTTCCTCTATGTTTGTCTGTCTGTCCCCGGCTTAGCTCAGAGACTCTAAGTACTAGAAAGCTGTAATTTGGCTTGGGTATACATATTAGACACGCCGACAAAGTTGTAAAATAAAATCTAAAAAAAAGAAAATTAGGGTACGGTACCTCCCCTACTCGTAAAGTGGGGATGATATTGTTTTTCTCGTCTATCCCATAATGTGGCGTATTTTTGGATAGGCCATTCAGAAATATTGAGGGTCTGTGAAGACTATTTTTCGATTCAGAGATCAGTTTGCGTAATATTAAGGTTTAAAGTTCTAATTTTTGTTAGAGTCAAGCAACGACCATACAGCCCGTCAAGTGTCCCCCCCTGCTATGAATGCTGAATGGTTGTTTTTGGATAATTATTATAATGTTAAATGGAAAACTATCACAGCTAAGTAGGTTTTACAAGTTAACGAGTAATAGTCGACCAACTTACATTTGCAGTTGGAGAATTTACCGTGATGTAGGTATATGGATGTATGGGAGAACATGTTTTTTAACTACAATGCTAAGTTTGTTTTTGGGATAAATTCATCCCAACTACGTAACCCTTCATTGTGACACGCAATCGTCCGGTTTTTAATTAAATATTTCGATAAAACAGTTCAGATAGTGGTTAATAGTACCAACCAAACCACGATTAGATATGAACTTTTTCACACACACAGTCACATTCACCAATATCCACACGACAAGCCCGTCACGTCACACTATCTCTAACCACTCCATCTCCTGTGTGTAGGTAGGTAAACCGCCCAGAATCGACACAGCAAAGACCAGAAAAGCGCTGAGACAATGAAGCTCGTAAAGTTCCTGAAAAGATATTCAACCGACATGGATAACGGCGATAACGAAATCCTCATTGAAAAGAGTGGAGTACGTGGAGAAGTAGAAAACCATAGTTTCTACTTCCTTCCAAATCAACTAGGACCTAGGAGACAGAAAAGCGCTAGGCGACGACTTGTAAGAGCCCAGTTTACACTAAGAGCACTAAGGATTAGCCTATAGTGTGGAAAAGGATGTAACACGAAATTAATGACAGTTGAAGTTAGTCTAGAACTCTACAACTGCCGGGAGGACAGAGCGCGGCATACGTGGCCAGAGTGTGCGCTTGGGAGGGGCCGCGCCGTGGCCTCATCTCAGGAGTAGACAGCGACCTGTCGCTGCCAGCCGTGGCCAGCTCGATGGTCGGTAGCGAGGAGTCCTGGGACGCGGTGGTATCCTTCTGCGAAACAGTCATGTCGCAGAAGGAGGCTGCGAAAAGGGAGCAGGAGATCTCTCCCATTCACCGGTGCCACAGTAGGCGCACTGTGCGTCGGGGCGGACAACGCCCTATTCCAGCCCCCTAAATGGGTCCAAGGGCAACGGACTCGGAGAAGTCCGTCTTCCCGACACAACAGGACCCGAGGTGGCAGCGCGTGGTGTTCCACTCGCGCCTCTCTTAGATGTCTCCGAACATAAATCCGACGTATCGGCCGAATGTTCGGCCGTTTCTTGACTACGGCTAACCATGGCTGACTACGGCGAAAGAAAAAAATACGACAGTTAAAGAGATAAGCCAAAGTCAAAAATTTTACTTGAAGTCGAGTAAGGACTCTACAGTCAAAAAACTAAACTCTGGCAGTTGTAAAACGGCCGAACATACGGCCGATACTTCGAATTATTGCTTTGGAGTAGACTCCCAGGTTAAGCCGTTGGTCCCGGCTGTAATTTGTGGATCTTTGACAGTCGTTACGGGTCGTAAGAAGCCCGAAAGTCTGACAACCAGTCTTACCAAGGGGTATCGTATTAAGTATTTAAGTATTTTATTTATTTCTAGATTGCTTTACATATTAAACCTAGGCTAGTTTTGAGTACAAATGAGATAAGCATCTGTAGCCGAACTAGGCAAAACCAACATTACCCAATAACTGGGTGGTGGAGGTCAGATAGGCAGTCGCTCCATGTAAAATACTGGTATTCAGCTGTATCCAGATAGACTGGAAGCCGACCCCAACATAGTCGGGAAAAGGCGGGCAGATGATGAATAGCATTGTGCAGGATAAAATTAAATATTTTCACACCATATTATGTAATGGTAGAATGTAAAGAGGTCATTATAGTTTTAAGATCATACATTGTAAACCTACATTCTGGCAAATAAATGGATTTGATCGTTGCGGTTTAAAAGAAGATGTAGTTATGCTTAGATGGTTTGATCATGTTGAGAGGATGAATGAAAGTCGACTAACAATAGGTATTTACTAGGCAGATGTGAGTGGAAACGCTGAAGAGAAGATATTATGGTTTAAGAACTTTATTTCTCAAAAAGAATTACATTCACTTGTATGAGAAAAAACTTATTTCTAATTAGAAGACATTAGGCGACGCGACGGTTACACAACAAAAATAGTTTATTATAGATTAGTACAGTACTCGAAGATATATAGCTTAAAATTTTAAATCCGCTAAAATGTGTTTCTTTAAAGTTTATACTGACCTTATACGAGTACTGACCTTATTGGTGATGTCAAGTCCATACATGCGTGCGTTTAAGACCAGTACCCCAAGTGTAAGTTTGCAAGAGAGTAAACGCAACTATTTCGCTTGCGTTAAAATTTGACCGATAGATCATAATACTAAGATTATAAGGGTGAGAATAAAAATCTTTTTACTAGTTTACTTACTTGCAAACTTACACTCGGGGTACAGTTGTATGAACTTAAACGAAGTAAAAGCAGTATGTAAGAGCACGGTTACAGGCTCAGTTTGGCGTCATTCTGGTCCATCAGTCTAGTCAGAATGATCGTGTAACCCACGGATTGACAGACTGATGGTCCAGCCAGACGGATGAACATTCAATATTTTAAATAATTTTGTCATTCTGTGTTGAATGATGAAAGATTGATGGGAGAATGATCGTGTAACCCGCTCTTATTATTCTCGCGTCAGTCACCGTCAGCGACGCAATGCAGAAGCAACGCAATCGTACGTACTTTTCATCAGTCTGCTGTCAGTCTAGATTGACCGTGTAACCGTGAAAATCATCCATCATTCTGGCTTCAGTCAAGTCAATCCAGACTGATGGACCAGAATGACGCCAAACTGAGCGTGTAACCTTGCTCTAAGGATCGTATCAGGTGGCGTTCTGTAGTTTCTGCCTACCCCCATGGGAAAAAGGCGTGAGTTTATGGTTGTATGTATAAATATAGCAATATTTATAATATAGCCTTCAGACCTACAGGACAATGAACCGCAGTCAGATGACAGATGGCGCCCAGAAGTATTTACCTCTGGCAAGTATAAACATATTGTAATAACTAGCGAGTACTTAGTCACTTTTGTGTATTGTCGTCAAGGGACCCCTTTTGGGTGTACGCTATTAAATCACACCGTCTGGAATAGGAGCGTTTTGTGGGGCTGTAAAAACATAACATATAACAAAATATCACGCTTGTTTTCCTCGAAGGGTTAGGCAGAATTGTACCGATAGTTCACCCACAATTCACCAGTTATATTTAAGTCCTAACTCCTATGTAATAGAGGGCGAGCCTATTGCCATCAACCGGGCACAAATCCAGAATCCGGGGTGCTACTTTATTTTCTTGGAAAAACCCAATAACACTTTGGGCGACTTAGGAAAACGAGCATTTGCGACCACTACTTAATTATAATCCAGAAAAATAAAGAGTTTTCCGAGTAGCCTCCTTCATAGGCATTCCCTTTATTTTTGGATGGAAGTCTAATATTTTTTACCTATGTTCTATGTTAGAGGGTTTGGTTTTCGCACTAAGTCCTTCAGGTAGACCATTGTGCGTGGACCATGGCTGCCTTCGGTGGTTATTCTCCAACCAGCTGATCTCCCTCCAGAAGTGATTACGTCTCCTGGTCTGTTTAAAACATCTGTGAAAGATCTGGGTGCCCCGAGAATTTCTGTTCTAATCTGGGTGACGTCTGTGCATTCAAAGAGCACATGCTCAACGGTTTCCTCAGCCTCCATACAAGCCCTGCACAGGACTGTCCGTTATGCCAGTGTAGAAGTGTTTGTTTAGCGAGCAGTGTCCAGTGGTGGTCCCCGTCACCAGGCGTAGGCCGTTCCTGTCCAGGCGAAATAAATGCCTAGTTACTCTACCACCTAGGGATGGCATAGCGTCCCTGGAGTGCTTGTAGCCCGGTTTTGTGGTCCTCCAGCTCTGGCTAGCTGGTTGAAGGGGATGGGTACGACAGGTTCGGTTCCACAGACTCACGTGCTGGATGCTCTACTAGCTAGTTCGACAGCTGCGTCGTGTGACCTAGTGAGTAATCCGCTGTGTCCTTTTTATCCATTGCAGTGTCACTGTGTTGCGGTTAAATACCGTTACTCGTTCTAGTGACACTCTAGTGTTAGTCTCAAGGTAATATATTTTCCCCTAAGGATTAGAGAACTGAGGCGCCGTTGGAGAGTACATATATGGAGTGTACATAACTCTCCTGGCTTCTATGGCTAAACCACTTGTATAACGCCCGCACAATCCACCTGGTGGACGATGTTGAACAGTCCCAGACTTTGGTTGCGGAGTCGGTCTTTGATCCGTCGGTGTGTACTCTCAGTCACACTGTTCCTCTGTATTATGTTGTAGGTAATGCTTTTGAAAATCTGTGTTTCGTCGTTTTTTTGAACCCTCATAGAGTTGGTTTCCGATGTACCAGATAGTTCATATTCTCAGGATATGATGTCAATAATAGACTAATTAAACATACAAAATCACAATTAAATAGCTCTAATACTTTAGATTTTATTGATATCTAAAATACACCGATTTCGTCACTGACACACTCACTGATACACTGACACACTGATGATCATCAAAATGTTTGGCTACTTCCTGAAGTGCTAGAAAGCTGAAATTTGGTATGTAATCTAAGTTTAGTATACAACCAACAAAAAAAATCATAAACTTATAACTTTCACCCCCCATCCCCTAAAATGGGGGGGGGGGGGTGGAAGTTTGTATGAGACTTCAAAATGTTAGGGTACTTCCTGAAGTGCTAGAAAGCCGAAATATATAGTCTTTGCTAATATTAGAGCACAACAGTCAGCTATAGTTGAATATAATCGCTTAAGAGCGAAATATCGCCCTGATTTATAGCTTATGGTAATCAGTAAACTATCAAAGAAAAAAGGCAAAGACAGAGAATGGGCAACGAAAACCGGCACTGCTGATGTGCAAGAAATACACACCAAAAAAAGAAGATAAAAATAAACACTAAAAAGACTGCCTAGCAACTTTAAACCTTATGTGGTCGTCTTGGCAACATTTTACATGAAATGTTTTTGGTGGGATAGTGTAGTTTCGGGACTTTTACATTTGATCGCATCTTCTTTTATGCGTATGCTCTTGACTTTAGAGTCCTTGCTCAGGGTTCTTGATATATAGAGCCTGGCCGCCTCCACCCGCACGATGAGGTGTAAGTGGCAGTTCAAGCGTTACCTGTAAGGTGGCAGTGGGTGTGGTTCTCATACAGCTAGTGATTTCTACAGAAGCGAACCACTGCAGTATTTCGACAACTCTTTGTCATTATTATACTGGTTAATTTGACATCTTATTAAAATACCCAATAAGTTTGTGATTCTATCATATCTCTGACATGTAACTGTTCAGTAAAATAAATATACTAGTACGAATTAATGGATTGTAATGGAATTAAATTATGTGAAAGTGTTTCCTATTGTTATTGATATTGAGTTGCTGGGTTATTTTATTCACCTCGTTGTCAATTTTTTTAAGGTTATTGGGTTTATAATTAAGGGTATGTGTGTAGGTATTTATCTGAGTTGATGCAAAAGGTATGGGACGTTATAGGTGAAGCCTACTTGTAACATTAGACTGCAATGACTGACTGCTCGTTTATTATTGTGATTTTTGTTGTTTTTATTTAATTTGGTGATGGTATATTTTTGTATTTATTATTAGTCGAATTGTGTTTTTTTTTTGTTTATTACCTAATTTTATTACTAATTTAAACTTTTTTTTTGTAACACATTCAGACACAATTTGTATTGTTATTGAATAAATAAATTGAAATTGAAATTTTGTAGTGATGTAGTTGGTATGTTTTGCCCAATTCAACTGTTTGTCCAAAAAGAGACCAAGGTATTTGGTGTCAGTTGATAGGCTTAGTCCAACCTAAGCCTTAGCTCCTAACTAAGTACTTCCAAAGAATAGTGATAGTTGTTGTTGTTGTCGTCAATTTCGTCTTTTTTTGGAGACGATCAGTTTGGTTTTTGTAGGGTTCACTGATAGTTGGTGTTTATTCAAAATCAAATCAAAAATATTTTTATTTCACATAAGCCTACATGGGCACTTACGAAACGTCATAAGCTAGGTGCACGGTTCCAATTGGTCCTTTCCTATGGAGAAGAGCCGGCAAGAAACTCCACGGTTATTGCACCAGTCCTCTACTATTTTCAAGGCTTGGCGCATGAGGTGCTTAGGGTATTTTCGTGTGTGCCATTATTATTATGGTGTCGTTATCGGTGTAGCCTACGGTGAAGTAACCTTTGTCATTGAGTATTTTGATGAGGCTGTCTACAACCAGGTTCCATAAAAGCGGCGAGAGGACGCCCCCTTACGGGCAGCCCTTCGCAACGATGGCCCTTGTATTGTGGTTCATTGTGACTTGTATAGCTCTCAGCTTGAGCATGTTGGTGATCCAGCCGTTCAGGGTCGAGTCTATGCTATGTCTGTCGAGGGCCATGTAGTTACTATTAAACATGGTTTTGTGAAAGGCGCCCTCGATGTCAATAAAGGCGGCCAGTGATGAGCATTATTTTGTGGTATACAGTATACTGCGCATTCAATTTTGTATACCACGCTGTGCAGCGCGGAGTCTAGGCTGTTGATCTGCTTGTGGATTACGCATGCTGTTGTTTATAAAGGCAAATTATTTTCCAGTCGACTAACAACTTAAAGGTCGACTAACCATTTGTTACTAAAAAAAAATAACTTGGCAGCGAATAAATATTATTTAATATTATTTTTAAATTTATATCAACAAAAGTTATGTAAGTAATGTTTTATTTAGTTCACACAATCAATATAGTAATTATCCATACAGCATAATACCAATATTATAAAACCAATTGTTTGTGGAAGGTATATGATACTGTTATTGAATCATTTGGGTTAGGTTAGGTTAGAACAGTGACCATTCGCCTCTATTGTTGGTAAATTCAGTTACCAAAACCAAAAATCGATGCCAGTTTAAATTAAAACAAAGCTATAAACTGATTATTAAGCTGCTATTTTCCACTTAAAATTATACTTCGCTGTAGCTGCCAACCTATTATTTTTGCTACCGGCTTTAATTATTTTTTAATCCCATATTCAGATTAATTTGTCGCCGCGTTAAATACATGCCGTTTATAAAGTGGTTTTATACGAAGAGATCCGTAGCGGATGTGTCTATCACGGAGTCTCTCAAGGGTTTTCAGTATAAACGATGGACCTTGGGTTGTGTTGCCGGTCAATGTGCGTTAACCTGGAATAAATATTATTTTCCTTGTTCCAATGAAGGTACTACCGTACCACCTACTCTTTCGCGTCGGCTATCTATGTACAGTCAACCGCACATCAGTGGCAAGTTGGTAACACAATACAAAAATCGCCCTTAATACAACGACATAAAGGCGCTGTCAATGTAAACTTATTACCGCTGATGAGCAGTTTTCTGTATAATGGTCAAACTTGCACATTGCACTTGTCATGTGTGTTAGGTATGAACCACATAACTATCCAATAAGGCGAAAGACGGTGACTAAACGGTCATAAACCAAGAAATGTGTTAAGATGATTATGTATAACAGTAAAATCTAAGGTTTCCCGCAACACCCAGCTGCATCATGGCATTCATGGCTAAAGTATGCAGTAGGTACAGAAATAGTTTAAAGTCTGCTTATTGATATGCAATGCAACTCATTGATTATTTTATTGTACAAAATTATCTAGTGGCAAAAAGCCTGGGTATGGTGGGTATCCCTACCAACTTTGCAATGGGTAAGACTGTAAGATTCGTAAGCCTTATGACCGTAAGCCTTAGGATCTTCTACTCCGAACATAAATCCGAAGTATCGGCTGAATGTTCGGCGGTTGCTTGACTACGGCTGAAAACGGCGAAAAAAAATAAAACGACCGTCAAAGAGATACTAACTAAAGCCAAAGTCAAAAATGACTTTAAGTCGGGTAAGGATTCAAAGTCAAAAAAGGAAACTATGGAAGATAAAAAACGGCCGATATCGGAGTAGACCCCCAGCTTTGTGCGTTCCCCGACAGTCACTCGCTCCTTCCAACTCTCTTGGGTTTTGTCCATAAGTAAGAATAGGTTCTGTTTTTGCGGCATTATTTGAGTTACTGTCAATCTGAATGTTTTATAGTAGAAATAGTCAAGACTGATACGGTTGATAGCGGTGTGTTTTCGGCGCGCGCTGTGCGAGCGCGGGGCCCGGGGCGGCCGCCAGTGCGCCGGCCCCGAGTCGTGACAGCCGTTTGTTAAACTAATGGCGCACAAAAAGAAAACCGCCTTCCATTCTTCCATTAACTCTGTCCAAGTGTGCGACTGTTGACTCGGCCAATTTGCACGCGCGAATAGAATTTGTCTAAGTACCTATTTCCATTGTACCACTTGTTATTTCCGCCTCAAATAAGCGTTGTCATTCTTGACAAACTCCACGTTCATTATTATCCGGCTCTTTAGCGAAATAAACGCCCCCTATTCATAGATTAATTGGTGTTAAGTTTTTATAGAGCCACTTTGTTTCATGATGAAGAAATTAGCGAAGATGGCGCCATGTGCTACATCGCGGGGGTCGAGAGTTCCGCACATGTAGCCCACGCGACACATCGCTCGAAAAATGGAGCCGCGATAAAAAGCAGGCGGTGTCGGCGGCTCGGCGGGCGTGAGAACGACGACACGTGGCCTCAGCCAGGCGCGAGCTCATTCATGCATTTGATTCATAAATTGTATGCGTGTTTTAAGGGCACACACACGACACCAATCCGCTTAGCGAGATTGGATTGGATGAAGTCAAGGGTTCAGTCCCAGAACATAAAGGTCTGTAGTCCGAAAAATATAATAACAAAGGGAAGATTCGTCATATGCGTGCCGAGTGAGCATTTATGGTTATTTGTGTGGGGAATGCAATCGTTCGCGGGCGATCAGCGGCAGCAGCCGCGGCGCCCCGCTTGCTATAAATCAGGGCCGATTGAGGTCGAGCCGGACGCGAGTTATTTTTAAAATTGCGTGCACAATATTATGTGTTTAGGTGGAATATGATAATTGCGTCGGCGAGAGAGGCGCCGTAAGCCGACACCGACGATGGGATTACAGAGTGCACGCCGCGACCGCCGGCCGAGGCAGCCTCGGGCCGCCCCCAGGCCGAGACCGCTCGCCTCGCATCAACACGCCTCGTTACATCCGAAACTACACATATCAAACTAATGTAACAACATAATTTACTTTTGGAACTTGGTTTTAGAATTTCAAGTCGTAACGACTTGTACATGTTCAGTCAAAATCGTCTAAATCTGGGGGTTTCGAACCACTAATTTTTGCATTATTCTTCTAAGTTATATACCCACTTATGATGTGATTAGAAAATAATAGCTTCAGGATTTGCTTGCCACACAGATTCTATGCAACTGAATGTCCTGTCCAGGAGTTCGCAGAGGTACTTAAGAATCAGATATATGCCAGTGACCTTGAGTGGTTAGCTTGCGTGTTCTGTACTGAGCTCACGCAACGCGTCGTACGTTCAGCCAGTAATAGGACTCGCCCATCAAGGAGCGCTGTCCCCATTTCGACGCATTATTAATTTATTAATACACGAAAGAAAAGGTATTTTAATAAAACGCGCATACTAAAAGATCAAGGTTCGATTCTCGCACGGAACAAATATTTGTATGACCTACAAGTAGTTGTTTCGGGTCTGGCTGTTTGTGCATGTGAATTTAAATGTTTGTAAACGCACCCACAATACAGGAGAAATTTCTAGTGAGGGGCAACGTTTTAAAAAAAAAAAAATATCAATAATTAAATTATTTTTAAATTGGTGAAGGTTTCAGAAAAATACGCTTGGTAGATTTTGCGCCATTCTCAGTTTTTTATCCGCTTTAGACATAACTTTACAAATTAATTTCACTATGAACATAATCTAAAATATTCACATATTATTAAGTTATTGAGAAAATGCTCTAATTTAATATATTATATATTTTTTTCAAATAATTAACACTACTCGTTTAGAAGTGATCTTCAGTATAAATAAAATCATTAAAAGTAGGTTATCGTCGCCTTAAGTACTGCATATTGATATTCACCGATATTGATTGAGGTTAGGAATTATTTTATTTTCCACGAATTGTTTTTTTTTTATATTCTACTCTACTATTCTAGGTATTCTTTTGTGAGATACAGACGCAGTGACAAGCATGAAACTGTAATATTCACAAAGTGTTAATGTTGAAAAGTGGTGTAAAAAGCCTCGCCACTGATAATTAGGTACAAAGGAATCTTACCGAATAATCATAACAAAGCTATTATAACAACTATGAATAATGGTCTGATATTACAAATTAACATAATATTTTTTGTCGCCTCCTTTGGTGGTGGCCGCGGACAGGTACAAGCTATGAGGGTGCAGAATTCTTTGAATGGGCATTCTAGTTGATCAGCTGGTAAACGATTATGACTCATAGCATTGTTAAAATAAGTCTCAAAGCACCTCGAACCAACATAATCTTACTTAGAAAGAATAGAACGAAGTTGTCTATTGGAATTTGAAACTTAAGTTATGTCGTCAAGGTATGTTTTAATGTAGCGAGCGAGGTGCGAAGGTCGGCTAAGCTACTATCAATCAGCAAGGCGCCATTGAGGGTTGGTTGAGGCTCGTGAGAAACCGTACCTAAACACTTACCCGCTTTATCTGATAGAGATTTTTTTGGCTCAGCAGCAGGTCCAGTCAATTAATGGTTTGCGCCGTTATTTGGTTTATTTTTGTTACCGCGCTGCTTAGCATTAGGAGACTAATTTATCTGGAAGGGTTTGACAGGTACTACTTAAGGCATTACCGCGATGCAGATCGCCCTCACGGCCTCATCCGTCTTATCACTGATTTTATAATAAAATACGAGTAGATGGAACGCATAATCCTTCTTGCGTGGCTTGTAATTGTGCGGCCCTTTTGATACATTGTTAACGAGGAGCCTCGTAATGAGAACGCCAATGAAGCAGTTAAGATCGGTTTACATGGAATACTTGCTCCCTCCGAAGGATTGAATTGTTCACTTTTATTGATTTGTAGAGCCGTGAGGTTCTAAGCGTTTTAGAATTGAAGACAAATATTTGTCGGGGTTGTGGTCTGGGCGGTCTGTCGACGCACATGTGCGCATAAAAAACTGTGTGATGTGTGCAGTGTGTTCGGTGCTGTGTGTTGACAGTGCGCATAGCTGCGACAAAGCGCTGCGCCCGCGCCGCCGCTGGCGACCACCCTCCCCGAAGAATCCCTCGTTATCATTTGAATAACTTTAACTATCCAACGCAGCATAAAATATCTACGTGAAACAAGAGCCTGAAATTTACAAATGTTTTAATAATCAATCCTTTAATAGTATTCAACATTATGTATTCTAAAGGCATGTAAATATTCTTGGGATTTACGAGTCGAAGCGTGTGCTATTGTTTAATGAAATGACTATAATTATAGTTGTTGGAATGTTTAGGATGGAACCGGTTGGTGTAAAGATTCCAAATGTTGTCAGATAGGGCGATGATTGTAGATCTCGTGTGAGAGAGGACGCTTATCTAAAGGAAGTCTTCTATTTTAATAAATATTTATTTTGGTTGGAAAATGTCTCGGTGTGGGGCAATAGTAATAGCGTATAAATTCCTTGATTAGATACCGTCCTTGGGAACTATCAACAAAATTAATACCACCGCAATTTTCCGGTGTCGACTTGATATTGTTAACCGTTGAATTTCCTTTGCTGCATTATTAAACTGATAAGTGGTTATTTAAATATTATTATATCAAATATTTACTTAGTTTGCATGAATAATAAATTGCATTTATGGTTAAAATAAAACAGCGGATATTTTCAACTTGTTTTTTTCATAAAGTGCTATCTGTAGGAAGTGGCGTAGGTATTTTGAAAACAGAATTAATATTTTTGCCCGATAGATAGGTAGGTATTGTGTCCATGCGTAGTTTGCAGTAATTATCGCTAAGGGAGTTATTTTTAGTTAATTGAAAATATAGTGACTATTTTTACCTAGTCATCTCGGGCGTTTTCTTGGCTCATTGCCTATATTAACTTGAATTGAATTACTCACTCTAGCAACAGATCGTAAAAATTATGAAAGAACGCAGTGACTATTATTAAATTAGGTATCGTGCTCGTAGTTCTATCGATGGCGGTACACAAACGCACTAATACTGTTTACCTAATGAGTTGTCTCGGCTGCACGCGATCCATTCTCACGACCCAACATGGAGAAAAAAAAGAAATTCTCAAAATTTTAACGCAATAGATACATTGTCTCTACATAAACAACGGTTAAATTTCACCGAAAAAACATTCGGCTGTGGCAGTGTGGAGACGGATTTCAAAAGATTTTGTCCCCAGTTGCCCAGGAAAGAAGGACAATTCTTTGAAAAAAAAAAACCGGCCAGGTGCGTGTCGGACCACGCACAATGAAGGGCTCCGTAGTTGGAATGAATTTATCCCAAGAACAAACTTAACCTGTCAGGCCCTATGACATAACAAACGTCAAAATGCTCAAGGCCTTAACATTGTAGTTGAAAAACATGTTCCCTCATACATTCTAACTGCAAATGTAAGTTTGTACGCACAATATTGAGAGATTTACCATTTTTTTTTAAACCAAACTATTTCCTGTAATTTTTTTCAAAATTTCAGGCTCTGTAGTTTCAGATAAAAGGGGGAATGTCCAATATTCATCTATTTTCTTATATACCTATAAAAATAACTATTTTAAATAAAAAAATCTGTAATCCTTTTAACTAGCCCACTCTTTCATTTGATGTCACACGGTACAGTTTGCAATACATTTTTTTTTCTAATTTGCCACCCAAAAGTGACCCCATATTCAAAATTCATTTATTTACGTTACACGTTCGTGTTTTCTTGATGTTAAAATTTGGTACACATATGAATTTCTGTGACCCAAGTCACAGAAATTCATATGTGTACCAAATTTTAACTTAATTGGTCCAGTAGTTTCGGAGCAAATTGGTTGTGACAGATGGACAGACAGACACATGAGTAAGATAAGGGCAATAAGGGCTCCGTTTTTTCCTTTTGAGGTACGAAACCCTAAAAAGTAAACCTTAAAGTTTAGCTTAGTTTTATTTAAGATGAAAAGACGTAGATAAGTTAATAGTTTTGATCTACAAAACTTAGTTTATCAACTACCTGACCCCGAAGAATCTTAAATATTTAGTAAAATACGCCTCCAAGAACCTTCTGCTCCAACACTCTATACCAGGGATGCTAAGGAGCTCCGTAACCGTAACCGAAACTATCGGATATACGAAATAAAAATATATCCGTAACCGTATCCGTTTCACAAGTTTCGGATAAAATCAAAATCAAAAGTCATTTATTCAAACTAGGCTGAGAATCAGCACTTTTCGAACGTCAAAAATTACATGAGACAGTCCCCCAAAAACGCCCACCCTTCACAACTTCCTAGTGCTTTAGCTGGGAAGAAGAAGTGGCGCAACAAACTCCCCAGCAGCACAGCTGTCTGGTCGCATAAAAAACTTGAAGCTATACAATACAATATAAAATAATTTGCATTACGCAACACAAAACGTTAAATTAAATTATTTGCCTTATGTTAGCTAGCACACACCATTGTACAAATATATATATATATATATAATACTCGTCGAAAACTATACTCAAGCAGAAATAACGTAAACAAAACGTATCTAAATAAAAGCCTCCAGGCATAATGGGCGTGCCCGCTTAAATAAAGCTACAGCTATAATAGTTTCGTATAAGGGTGGAGTCTAAATAAAACGACATGTTTCGATAAACACTGACACAAAGGTTTACTTTACAAATTATTATAAAATCTCTAAATAATTACTTACCTATATGACTGATTATAATACCAAATGATAACCTAGACTAGATAAAACCTATGAATAAAACCAAATTATTACATACTATTTGTGTTTATATTATATTTTACTTCAATCTAATATCCGTAACCGAAAGTAACGGATAATCCGAAATAATTACATATCCGAAACCGATATAATTTTATTCCTATAGGTATCCATATCCGTATCCAGATCCGAAATATCATATCCATAATATCTCTGCTCTATACTATACTATTTATGTATAATTAATTAATCTAAACTACAAAATGGTTTGAATTTTATTTTAATAATATCATACCTACTGTAACTAAAAAAAATGTACGCCGCTGGCAAAACATAGACCGTCTTATTAAAAAACAAGGTTTATCTTCAGACTCAGGTTTAAACCATGGAGCCATTATTGAATTTCGAACTATATTCCGTCTACGGTAAAGTTCCTAATACAAATCTGACAACTTAGTACCGAACTAAGTATTCAGTTTTGTATAAAGAACGGTATTTCAATCAGAGTTACGTTCTCATTACAAAAACTAGTTCCTTGGTTTAAGCCATGTCAAAATATAAATCTTGTCTTGTAATAAGACGGGTAGAGTCAACTGAATTCTTACTGAATACCAAATGTATGTACAGACGCCAGTAGGTCAACCTACCCGAAACTGTCAAATATTCCCAATCATCCTTAAACCTTATGCTGTGGGGATAAAGTTCAAAATCAATTAAAGTAATTTGACAGATTGTAGTAGCTTGATGTGCTGGCGTCTGTACCTGTGTTTAACAGAAAAATAATCATTCCTTCATTAATTTATAAAGTGACCAGTAAATCTAGATGGTTTAATTTTTATTTTCAATAATAACGTGTTTGTAAAGGACATCTTGTATCATCCTGTTTATTCAGCGAAAATATCATAATGCTTTTAACCATAACTATTATAGAACTGAATATATTATAGCAGAACACAAGTGGTCTCCACAGTATCGCCGCCACCATTATCTATGGAATGCTCATTCGTCGACGGGCACCACACTTTACGCCTTCCCTCATTGATTGCTTATTCTCCTTTTGGCTGCCTTTTAACAACTATAGGGCCAAATTGTTATGTAACTTATTAATTAACCTCCAGCCCGATTGATGGGAATACTACAACACAGTTTCAAATGGTTAATTGGAGATTGTAATTTTTCTTGGGCGATGTGACCCGAATTGACGTACAAAAATGATTCAGTCAGTGATAAAATTAAATTGTTATGGTATGCCGTCTCGTAATTTCATAACATCAAATTGATAACTCTTTCTTTCGTTTATAAGAATCTACGCCTTTTTATCATTGTAACATGTATGCTCAAAGATATTTTGTTTCGCACGCATTTGATATCGTAAAAGGTGACGTGGTTACAATATATAAAATGTCGGTTACTATTAAGTAGATGTTAATTCGAAAATAAATATTGTATGTAGGACGGAATTTGAACATAATATACATTATTTCCCTTCTATAATTTATTTTGCGTCTATAGTTTGGGCTAGTCTAAGTCGGGACGGCTAAGAGAATTTGATAACCAGAGAGTCTACTCCGAACATAAATCGGAAGTATCGGCCGAATGTTCGGCCGTTGATTGACTACGGCTACCTAACTATGGCAGACTACGGCGAAAGGACTTCTTGGCGGGAAAGTGAAGCGTCATGTTCAGCAGTTTGTTTAATTTTCCATAATTTGTGTTTAGCCGAATATTAATGCGTAATAATGGTGGATTATTAACCATCAAGGCTTCTACATACCAGCGCGACTGGTCGCGCGACGCGACACGGCACAAAGGCCCCGCGTGTCGCGGGACGAGCGGTGCCTTTGTGTCGCGTCGCGTCGCGCGACAAGTCGCCCCGGTATGTAGAAGCCTTTAAGTGTTTGTGAACGTGCATTAGTGTAGGCAAATGAAACAAAACAGTGCAACTTCGCTTCAAGTTCTCTCAAGAAGTCCGCGTGAGGTCTCAGTAAAGTGCCACATCTTTACTGAAACTCAAGGGAAGTGGGCGGGGATATCATCATCATGCATTTAATATAATTCATTTCATCAATATTATACAAGTTTTGTAACTAAATAAAGACTTGGCTAATAGGTCCCAGCAACCCGGCCATGAAAATATTATTAAAAAAAAAAACTACGGCGAAAGAAAAAAAAACGACTGTCAAAGACATAAGCCAAAGTCGAAAATGTGACTAAGGATTCCAAGACAAAAAAGGAAACTATGGAAGTTATAAAAACGGCCGAACATTCGGCCTATACTTCGGATTAACGCTTCGGAGTAGACCCCCACCTCCTTGTTACAAAACAAGGTTTATCTTCAGACCCAGGTTTAAAACATGGAGCCATTATTGAATTTCGAACTTTATTCCGACTATGGTAAAGTTCCTAAACACAAAACTGACAACTTAGTACCGAACTACGTTTTCAGTTTTGTATATAGAACGGTATTTCAACCACCATGGTTTAGGCCATGTCAAATATAAATCTTGTTTTGTAATAAGGCGGCCAGAGTTTTGTACTTTGTAGGTTGCGTTTGTTGTTAAGGTGCATTAACATTGCTTTGTTTAATTAATGGTAAATGTTTTAAAGAGGCTTTAATCTGACGAAAACATGACCGAGCAGTGTTGCGGTAATCTGCATCTGCGATACCGTCGCGTCGCTGGACCAAGACAAAGCGGGTATAATTTCGCTCGCCCCACAGCGTCGTGCGTAATGCGGCAAAAATGCCGCCGCCTTGTAATTCGCACTAGGCTCTCAAGACACTACACAAATAGAATTGCTCTCTTTATATTTCTCGTTACTTGTGACACCAAAGGGTCAATGTACTGAATGAAAAGTGGACACCGGCCCCGGGTGAGAACAGGCGCGCTGTGCCGTGAAGCGCAGCCTCCCAGACTCCCAGACCGAGCAGCCACCGCAATTATGTGTTCTGAGGGAGAAATTACGTGAAACGCGCCGGCCGATACTGTGTTTATCCAACGAGTATTAACTTCATTATAAGAGCTGTGAAAGTGTCTGTCCAGAGGATGCGCCCGTTTAACACAGCGACTTTGTGCTGTCAGCTTCCACTTTCTCAGATCCAACATCCTTCGCCATGAGCGTGGATATGAGCAATGTTTATTTATTTACTAACGCAGTGGTTCACAATAACGGAACAACTAAGATCAATAAATAAATCCATTCCTTGTAATTCTCACAGTTGGGTCGCGTCGCCTGTGCTGAACCTCATTCCATTGAGCACGCGTCACGCTCGCGCTCGCGCTGCGCTACGTAAGCGCGTCTCCTTCGCTGGCTTTGTGTGGAACCGCCCTCGATACACACTTCTGAGAATCGAGCTCGTGGCATTTTTTAGAACGCATAATAATTTGATCGGGAAATATTTATGGAAGGGGTGGCCGGACGTGGACTAGTCCGACGAGTCAATTATCAGGCACTCGCACCAGTGTCGGTCGCCTGAAAGACGCGCAATGGGTGGCTAGGCTGAGGTTAACCGATGTTAACTTACAATTTATGACGTAGATAGACGAAGGGTGGAATTTCACGTGATTTCATTCCCTTTTTTTGTTACTGCCCTATATCATTATTATTGTGTAGAAATAAAGTTTTTATACATCCGACAGTGAGAATGTTTTTGTGCTAACCCTAGACAGGTCAGGTACCTACCGTAATTCGATTTCCTACGTAGAAAGTGAAACGGTAAAGTTTTTAAAAAAGGGCTGCACATGTTATATGTATGTAAAACATCTGTATAACCACCACTAGATCCCTAGTATGAATTATTATCCTAAATATAAAGGTCCAGATGATGATGGAATAATTAAATTCTAGATATTTTATCAGTGACTTTGTATCCAACGCACGCAGTACGAAATCGATTCGTAGCACTAGTGCTACGAACATTCTGCTACGACATTCGTAGCAGTTTGGTGGTGCAATTCTCGTAGGCAATACGACATTGGGATTATCTAAGTACTAAATTTTATTCATAGCTGAGTATAAATTATGACTTGAGGTGAATTTATTGGATTAAAGTAGGTATATAACAATTCCATTTTTAGGGTTCCGTACGTCTGAATGAAAAAACAGAATCCTTATACGATCACTTGTGTCTGTCTGTCCGTCTCGCGTCTGTCACAGCCGATTTACTCCGAATCTACAGGACCGATTAAGTTGAAACTTGGTACACATGAATTTATGTGACCCATGTTGATGACGCATGTTTATGTGCGTGTAACGTAAATAAATGAATTTCGAATATGGGGTCACTTATGGGGAGCAAATAAGAAAACTAAAAAAAAAAAAATGCAATTGATTCCACATGACATATCAAACGAAAGGGCTTGATGTAAGGATTTGTAGATGTTTTTTTTTAATAATTTTAAAATACTACACTACACTACGCTGCACTTTTAAAGTTATTTATGAAAATCGATGAAAATTGAACATTCCTCCCTTATCTCCGAAACTACTGAGCCTAAAATTTTAAATAAAATACTAAAAATAGTTCTTTACATATAGATTACAGGAAAAGCTATAAGAAGTCTGTGATCTTCAAATAACATGGTAAATCACTCAATATTGTGCGTACAAACTTTCATTTGAATTTGGAATGTTTGGGGGATCATGTTTTTCAACTGCAATGTTAAGTTTGTTCTTGGGATAAATTCATCCTAACTACGGAACCCTTCATTGTGCGTGGTCCGACACGAACTTGGCCGGTTTTTGGTTATGGTACCACCTACCCTACACCAACTCGTATACCAACTACTTGCTATGAAAACAACAGTGTATTATCGAATTATAAAAATATGGGACCACCGCGCAAGCTTCCTCTACCTCGTCTATTAGTTGACGAAAATATAGTAAACATATCGGATAAAAGGAGGATTTTATTTAATATACCTACCTATGTAGGTATATTAAATAAAATCCTCCTTTTTTGAAGTCGGATAAAAATTTACGTTTGGTATTGCATTGTGGGTTATACGGAAATGGGGCATCATATCTTTATAAGAGGTTCATTACGAATATTGTGGTTGACAAAATTATGGGCTGAGGGCTTAATGACCATTAAGTGTCATTTCGGGCGGAACAAGAGAGTTGCAGATAAACTGAAGACCACCGGTGTTAACCACTTGAAGAAGTTGAAAAAATAGGGAACGTTTGGAAAGCCAAGGCCTTGAATTCGCCCTGAGTGTTAACACCGCGTCGTAAAATTAAAATGAAAAGATATAATATCAATACTTCTAGCGATACGGAAGAACATCGTAAGCGTATTTTATTTTATAGTAAAAAAAAAATTAAATACCTATGTATTTAATTTTTTTTTTACTATAAAATAAAATAATCAATAAAATACCTCCCCAGTCAATTTTGATTAATGTCGCTTACGATGTTCTTCCGTATCAGGCTCGACATAATGTTGATGCCCCTGCCTCTGCACTGGCAAAGAAAGAAAGAAAATAAATAAATTTGACCCAGGTTAAGGCACACAATATTTACACAAAAATAAAAAACAGAAAATACTTTAAATGTATTGTATGCCTCACGGCTGCGAAGGCAAGGGAATGAACATAAGGAACTGTGAAAAAGAGTGCTGTAAAGGTGGCTATTTACTAAAACCATAGAATTCATAACAATACTACGACATAAACATCCTTTTGTTCCCAACGTAAAGCACAGGAGTGTAAAATAAAAACTTGCAAAGCAATTAAAAAGGGTGCAACAATAAAACAATGCTCGCCGCGCATGTTATCATGCGCACATTATAATCGTTTCTGCTAATTTGTCGCGGAGGAGGGGCGAGGAGACGTTTCCGCTGCATGTGCAAGACAATGCTGAATGGACCCATTAATAGCACAAATGAATGAGCGCGTAAACACATGTGTCCAACTTCAACCCGCTACCCCACGGCTCGAGCGGCCACATGGTGAACTACATTGTCTTATGCAAAGGACATTACGTTTCATTCACTAATTTGTGAGTTGTGACGGACTTCGAGGAACCCTCGTTTTGTGCGCCGAAATGCTTCCTCGAAATGTGTCGTTTCCTTCCGTTGTTTTTGTGGTTTGTATTGTTTTTTTTTAAATAGCACTGTTATTATTTTAGCATGAGTGACTGTGTACGGTACTTCTCTGTAACTTATTTTGTTAAAAATAATAAAAACAATGTTAATGCAAGCATGGTTTATGTTAAATTGATAAATTCAATAGTCTGAATTTGCAGGCGACTAGATTTTGCAAGCGTTCAGGGGGCCTAAAATGGATGCTTTGGCTGAATCATAATATGATCTGCGTACAATTGATATCCCGCAATTCATCTGTTTGACAGTTTTATAAGGAGTTTCGTAAAATGGTCCACAAATTATGAATTGCTATAGTGAAGTCTAATGTCAAATAGCAGCTGTCAAACATAAGAATTGCAAGATGTATGAATTGTACACAGAGGCCCCCAGTAACAGTGCAGTAATCTGTGGCTGTTCAGCAGGTAACTTTTTTTTGCACTGAAGGCTTCAGATGTACTAAACTAGTAATCAACAGAATATTGGCTAATTTGTTTTTTATGTAGGTACCTATTACTAGTAGGTAAATCAACTTTCAGGAAGAGTCTTTCCTGATTTTGGGAAAGAATAGCCATTATATTGTCTATCTATTTACTCCTAATGGAAGTAGATATCGAATTAATCAATACAATTAACTACAATAAAATTAAACTTTTCTATTAAGTCAATATCCCATAAGGAATCGATCACAAAAGATCGTATTTTTAAACATAACAAAACCCTTTGGGCTACTAAACGTTGCAGGACGTGTATCGACGTGTTACTTTAGGATTATGGTTCGGTTCTCCCGAAGATAGTATCGCTTCCTGTGCTTTTCACCTTCGTTTGTTTAACGCATAACAAAGTGCGGACGATACTTGCAGGACAATGGTCAGGTACCAGCTATTGTCAATTCGTCAGCTCACTTACGGACAGTTATATTTTTGTTGGCACTACGACTTGCTGGCGCCAAATATCCCAGTCTATTGTCATATCTACTATTACTTATTCTTCTGAACCAAAGATGATGGTCAATAGCTACAGGTACTTCCTGGTAAGCATTCAAAACATTGTGAATTGGGAATTCCGCACGTTTTGTTTCGGTGGCGCTTCATTTAACTTGATTTCACGGTTCTGCGTTCGAGACATGCAGTTTTTTATCTGTACGAGTATCTTCTATGCCAAACTCTTGTTGCAGATGGATTTAATTTACAACGTTATTTGTTGTTTTCCTACAATCGATTTCTGTTAGCGATTTATGATTCGAAATCAGATGGGAGCGTAGGTTCGAATCCTACCGGCTGCGCCATGTTAGGTTATGGAGAACGTGAATCAAACAACAAGCTCCTGTAATGACAGCCATATTTAATACTTAGTTCATTTTTATACCACCACTAATGAATTTAACGGCGCAGTACCTATAGCCTTTACCAGAAGTGATCATCGTATTAGTGGTTCAGCAGCTTCAATATCATCAGGATTGGGCCGGAATATAGCAGTTCGTCGTGAACGTGGTACAAACAGCGGCTCCCTTCACATCTTCTTCTGTTATCCGAAGACAGCCGCCACGTAACCATCGAAGCGACGCTCTGCTAGAGTGACTGTCACCAGCCAGTGTCACTCTTATCCGACCTTTTCGGTGATTCCAGTAACTTTGTAACAAAAATAGACGGCGCTCCGTTAAATTATTATGAATGTACCCACTTATGAATACGAGTATCATCATAATTTCTTGATACTCATAGCATGACAATTCATATTTTGTTTGCACATATTTTGTATTGAGTTTATCAATGCATCGGTGGCCAGATACGCACCGTCGCGCCGTCTTTTCGACTCTTATCTAAGCCCACTCAATAAACTCTATTAAATAATGTCTAAATTTTCTGTAACAGCTAATAATTGGCGAACATTCGCCAGTGTGCGATACCCGCATCGTTAGGGTCGGTACATAATGACTTAATTGGGTTATAAATAAGGTCAATGTAATGATCGGTGGTGATATTTTTATGCCAGCAAATAGTGGTCACGTGTCGGGAATTCGCTACAATTGGCTCGTCGGGCGGCACCCTAATCAACTGAATGGGGCCTGGAATGACGTGATTATTATGTTACATATCTGTAACACAAAACTGTTTAATTTTATACGGGTGAAATTACCACGCGAACAGTAAAAGTTAACTCGGCAATATAGAATTTCGGTTTCTGGAAACATTGGGCCTATTTTTTCCATTGTATTTGTATAATCGATAAGCGAAGTCATCAGAATATGTTAACGACCAAATGGCGCCCCTTCCTTGAAGGACCGCATAAACTAAACGGCTATGCGCAATTCAGATTGCCGTATCGTGGGAACATCGCGGCGTATTGACAGTGATACGAGAAACTGACAAATATATGGTGGAGCAGAGCCTCCTCGAAAGCATCCAACGTCTGCATTCAATATTATGTATTAATATTGATTACGCCGGACATTCATATCATTATCGACAAAATAAGTTGTCAACGTATGAGCGTTTCACATCACCTAGTTCCCATGGTCGCAGTGTTACTGTTCCCATGTAGTTATCATTGGGCCGTCATGTCACTCCATAGGTCAGTGTTTCGATAAACAAGTGAACTCTATGCATTATGTTCGTGCATCATGATATGATATTGAGCTAATATGGCAATGGCTGACGTAACCATCGGGGCCAGAGATGTGTCACCGCGCAACACATCATGGCGAACCTTTTATCATTTGAACAGTTTCGTAAGTGTCCTCGTATGTGATACATTATATTCATTATCAAGAAACGATTAACATGCTTGCCAACGTTGTGTAAATTGGGTTCGTCTTTCATTTACACAATTTGTAGATTAGGGCTCTGAAATGTGGAAATATGTCATCAATATTTGTATCACATGAAATACTAACATATCAGTCATATCTTCAGATCAGCATCTTATAGAAACACAACCGCAAGAGAATCCTGGTGGTTGATGGGCCCAGGCGCAGGCATACCGGCAAACACGTAACGAAATAAAACGTTGGAGACAGCATTCCCGACAAGTGGCACAGAGTACCTATTACATGTATATTTGTGTTATAAATTGTATGGGCCACGCACGACAATAACTGTGTGCATAGTCACATGGAATTTTGTGAGCTGAACGTCATTTATGCTCTATCTATTTGATACATCCTTAATACATAAATTATAAATTCATCTCGACACTTTCTCTTTTATGGGGAACAGAAGTTATCAGCCAACTGACATGTTGCTCTTTGTTCTTAGAGAATATTATGAGATGTTGATGATTATGTTTAAGACGCTGACAACAGGTAAACCGCTGTCACCGTCAGACTGCATACAAAAGAAAGAGCAGCGCGATGACAAAACGCTTGTAATTGATTGCAAAATTTGAAGCAATTATTTATTTAATCAAAAATGAGTTGAGTAATCGAAAATAAAAAACCACCAAGTTCTGCATACAAATAAGACGTTCTTGTTATTAATTAAATACCAACCGTAAGTTGATATTTAATACAGTCTATATTTTGGATTGAAACTCAAAGTAAAGGGTTAGTTTACCGTTCATTTATATCGAGATTTTTTTTTCTAAACGTGTTTTGGTAACAACCAAGTTCTGAAAAATATGTTCAAGAATAACATATATTTTTTCCGCTACCACAAACTATATACTTAGATTAGGCAATTTTTTTGTTTAAGACAAGACTACTTTTATCAATTCCCTCTTTGTCAGCGCCTTAATTGGAGCAATTCCGTCCGTATAAATAAACACTAGCACACAGGGGGTCCCTGTGGAGATAGTTTTTCATAGAATTAGTTGAAGTTACATGTAGGTACAGACGGCTACACAACAAGCTATACATTTCCAGTATAAGCTGATCTCGCATTGTATAATATTTCCGTACAGTCTGAGATCAGCGTAAACTGGATTATATAAGCTTGATGTGTAGCCGTGTGTACATGCAAGTTTACTGATCCCGTTGTATGGCAATAAGTAAATAGACAGAAGGGCACTTTTATCCTCCTCTCTTTCATCCTTTTTTTTTTGTTTTATATTTTCTTTGAAATGAAATGAAATCGTTTATTCTGTAAATAGGATATTAGAATCACTTTTACACGTCATATAAAAACATAAAAATCTAGATGTAGCCGACATTTCCTATCTGACTACCCCTGAGAAGAAATAGCGAAACAAACACAGGGGTCAAAGTCTCTTTTAAAGTCCAGACATAATCTTGGTCATATCATGTGAGAACCATGTAGATCCGTGTCTGAAATGATATTTTGAGGAAAGAACTACACAAATTTGAGTGGACCTGTCCAATCAGTGCAAGCATTTGTCAGTACTCGTGCAGCTCAACTCAAGACTTAAGGAGCTGTACGACTCGACGAACAATACCAAAGAAAGGACATTGCATGCGGCTGTTAATACTTAGCCACAAGCCCCTCCTAGATTCCTACCGTCTTATTATAAAACGAGGGTTTGTTTTCAGACTCAGGTTTAAATCATGGAGCCATTATTGAATGTCGAACTTTATTCCGTTTAGGGTAAAGTTCTTAATACAAAAACTGACAACTTAGTACCGACCTAAGTTTTCAGTGTTGTATAAAGAACGGTATTTCAATCACAGTTACGTTCTTATTACAAAAATTGGGTCCATGGTTTAGACCATGTCAAAATATAAATCTTGTTTTGTAATAAGACGGTTTGATTTTATCCTAATTCTAACTAATCACACCAATATTATAAAGGCGAAAGTTTGTGAGTGTGTTTGTTACTTCTTCACGCTCAAACGGCTGGACCAATTTTGATAATTGATTGTATGGACGTAGCTGACACCCTTGATTAACATGTAGGCTACTTTTTATCCCGATATTCCAACGGGATCGAGACTTATGCGGGGGAAACCACGGGGCGATATAAATGCGAAAGTGAGTTTGTTTGTTTATTACGCTTTCTCAAAAACGGCTGAACGGATTTGAATGTAACATGGCACATGGGTAGACCAAGACCTGGAGAATGACATAGGCTACTTTTCATCTTGGATCACAGACGAAGTCGCGGGCAACAGCTAGTTAACTAATAATCCAAACATGAAAGTAGGTAGGCACATAATTATTATCTCTTCTCAATAATAAATCATATATAAGTAATACTGTTGTAATTTGCAAACGTTTATTATATTATTCATCTCATTAGAACCAAATTGTCTTCTTACCTAAAGAAATGTATCAGTTCTTCCCTTTGATTGTTTATTTATGTCTTTAGTTCTTCCTATCTTGAATACGCAAATTGTATTCATTCGACAGTTACCAGTAGAATTCAGTAGATATAGTCCGCGCGCGACTGCTAGTCACCGCCTGAGGTATGTGAGCGGTGAGACGGGGAAGGGCGCGATTGACAATATAAATAATATTGGCAAATTGAGTTAGCTTTCTCTGACACGACCCGACAGGACGATAGCATTCGACGACACCGACAAGGCTGATAGCCTGGCTGACACTCTCGAGACTCAGTGCTCGCCCAGCTCTCAACCAGTAGACCAAGCTCACCTCGCTGAGGTGGACGCTGAAGTCGAACGTAGGGCGAATCTCCCTCCGGTCGAAGACCCTGATTGTCCTCTGGCTCCCGTCACCCCAGACGAAGTGCACGACATTATCAAGGGTCTGAAAACCCGTAAATCTCCCGGATCAGACGGAATCACCAACAGGGTGCTCCAGCTGTTCCCCGCTCACCTGATCATGCTAATGACCACCATCTTCAATGGCGCTCTTAGCAACAACATTTTTCCTCAAGCTTGGAAAAGTGCCACGGTCATCGGTATCCCGAAGCCCGGCAAACCTAAGACCGAACCTTCCAGTTACCGACCCATCAGTCTGCTCAACGTCTTCGGCAAAGTCTATGAGAGGCTTATTTATAAGCGTCTCAGAGACTATGCCGAGACGAAGGGCCTCATCCCAAACGAACAGTTCGGGTTCAGATCCCAACATTCGTGCGTACAACAGGTCCACCGTATCGTCGAGCATGTAAGCGCTGGCTTCCAGCGCGGGCTCATGACGGGTGCTGTGTTCTTCGACATTGCGAAAGCGTTCGACAAAGTCTGGCACAACGGCTTAATATATAAGCTCTACAAACTCGGTGTGCCCGATCGTCTCGTGCTCATCTTACGAGACTTTTTGTCGGACCGCACCTTCCGCTATCGCATCGAGGGTGCGCTATCCTCCCCCCATCCGCTCCGCGCAGGCGTCCCTCAGGGCGCTGTGCTGGCACCGCTGATATTCACTATATTCACTAGTGATATCCCCAAATGTAGAAAGGCGCAGTTAGCTCTCAGCAGTTAGAAGACAATATCGCCCGCATCCTTCAGGCCGAAGTCAACAGACTCGCGGCCTGGTTCAGGAAGTGGAGGATTGAAGTCAACCCTGATAAGAGCCAGGGGGTCCTATTCTGTAGGCCCCGGCGATCACCCGCCCTGCCCCAACCGATCACCATGTTCGGCAAGCCTATCCCTTGGGAGAAGCGAGCCAAATATCTCGGTGTGGTCTTAGACCATCACATGACGTTCGGCGAGCACATAAAACAGGTGCGCTCGCGCGCCAGTTTTGCTCTCGGCCGACTACACTCCGTACTCAACCCGCGCAGCAAGTTGTCCCTTAAGTGCAAATTGCGTATTTACACCGCGTGCATTCGACCGATCATGACTTACGCCTGCGTAGTCTTCGCTCACGCAAAGTCATATCACATTCATAAGATGCAGACGCTTCAAAACCGATTTCTCCGTAGAATTACGAAAGCTCCTTGGTTCGTTCGGAACGAACAACTTCACGTAGACCTTAAGATGCCTACCATCAAACAGTTTATGAAGCGCCTTGCAAAGCGCTTCTTCGAATCCGCGGAACGTCATCGCAACCCCTTGGTTGTGCAGGCCGCTAGTTACAGGCCTTCTGCCATTAGTCAGACTCGCCGACCGAGGCACACTCTCTTAGATCCGGATGACCCCATCACTCTCCTTCAGGAAAGCAATAGGGCCACGAGTACAGTGCACAAAATACACAAACCGACCTTCCGTCCTCGCCGCCGAGGTACCACGCGAACTTCCCGAGTAAATGGTAATAAAAGTCCTCCCCCCCGTCCCTTGAATGTCGATGCGCCAGCCGCCCGGTTAGAGGCTGAGAGCGCCGTAGCAATAAATATAATATCCCCTGATAATAATCATGATCAAAATGTTGATCCAGCCCGTCCCCAAATTGTTACTAATTTTGTGATCCCCCAACGACGCCCTGAGCCGAGGTCCGTACCCCACAGGGGGTGCCCTTAGTGCGCTGTCGTTTAGTTTTAATATATATAATTTGCGCCCTGGCTGGAGGCTTTAAGATTAAAAACCTTAGGGCAGCCACAGGAATATCCGGTTAAGTAGCAACGACCTCTCTAGGTCTGCTACGAGATGCCATACACAAAAAAAAAAAAAAAAAATTGAGTTAGCTTTAGACTTGTGTCTACCTCACATACCTCAGGCCGTGTCTAGCAGTCGCGCGCGGACTATACCAAACATCACTCTGTGATGGCACTCAAAGTAAACATGCACATGCCCATGCGCATGTCTCTTGAACAGGCGTTAATTTTAAACTCGTGCTAAATAGACACTTACATGATGTAAATTGGTAGCATTTACTTTTACGCCCTATTAATCGTGGGCTATTGAGGTAAAGAAACCACCCCACCGGACAATCAATCTGAGCGTGGGAGCAGTCGCGGTGGCATTCACTAATGGTCGCCCCAAATCATCATATTACTTTTGTATGATTGTCCACAATTTTTTGCACTCCATACGACAATAACATTACCCGTGCCGCACAAAGGCGACGTCAATACAATCTTTGCACTTTTTGTCGCCTCGGTAAGAAATTTTGGGATGAATTTATTGATTGCCAGCAAATTATAGTTTTTATACTACCCCGTAGCAATTATAGAGGTCAGTGATCGTTTTATTATACCTACTGCTTGGGAAATGCTGTAAAAATTGGTAAGAAGTTTGATGTTCTGTGCTTAGTCTGGCTTATATCAGAAGAGAAACAAAAGACTTTAGCTTGGGTGGAAAATTCTAAGATCAGTAACCTATGTAGGGTATTTTTGGAGTAATAGAGCGTTAAGCTTGAAGAGTGGCGGTGGAGGGTAGCGTGGGGTGGGTGCGGCGTCGAAGCGGCGGCGCCCAGGGCGAGGCGAGGGTGCAAGCAGCAGGCCAGGAATGCGAGTTCGCCAACTATCACACGCGCAACATGAGTTGGATCTTTTTTTAAAGGGCGCAATTCCTGGAAACATCTCTCGAGCGGCCGGAGGCTGGCGCTCGCCGGCCATTGTGGCGCGGCCGGCTAGTTTTGATCTTATTGTTAATGGGACGCCAAGTTTTTTTCAACCGTGTTCGGAAAAAAGGTATCATAGGATCCCAGCGGAAACGTTACGGACCCTTGTGAAGTAAAATGGATATGTTCTACGAAGGAGGTGTTATTTTAATCGTAGGTCGGCTTTGTTGTTCAGGAATGTAGATGGCCTGTCATAATTTTAATGGGCAGTTTCTCAGATATTCTATGAACCTGATGGTGCACACGTCCTGAATATTCATCAGGATTCTATACTGCGGCCGAGCTCATACATTGGAATGTAATCATAACTAACTATCTAAATACACTTCTCATAAAAAAATCGAAACACCTTGCAAGTTTATGTTTTGTAAGGATTATCAGAAAAATGTGTATATTTAGGAATATATGTCAAATGTCGTACCTATAACAGTAAATAATATGAGGGTTTCAAATCCTAATGTTAATGTTCTAAATTCAAATAAAATTTTCATAGGTTTCGTATTTTGTTTATGAAGTATGAAGTAAATTGATAAAACAACACACGTAAATGAAAAAAAAAGCTAAGAAACGTTTATTTAATAACTTGTATTGCCTCCCCGAGCTCTTATTACTGCTTCCATACGGTTCTTCATCGATCGGATGAGAGTCACGATCAAATGTTGTGTCATTCCATTACATTCCTCTTGGATTACATTTTGCAGCTGGCTAAGTGTTTCTGGGGCAGGATCTCTTGCACGAATTCGTCTCTTTAATTCATCCCATAGATATTCAATCGGATTTATGTCCGGGCTTCTTGCTGGCCATTCCATAATGGAGATACCGACTTCGGTAACATAATCTCGTACGACGCTCGCGGTGTGAGCCCTAGCATTGTCGTGCATGAAAATGAAACCGTTGCGAATAAAATGTGCTTAGGGCATCACGTGAGGCTCAAGACACTGTTCGATGTACCGATGACTGTTTAGTGCAGGCAGACGTGGCCCAGACACAAAGACAAGCTCTGTCTTACCGTCGGCGCTGATTCCTCCCCAAACCGTCCACGAACTGCCACCATAGCTGACCTTTTCTTCAATGCAGCATTGTGCAAAGCGTTCTCCATCTCTTCTGTAGACCTTGTTCCTTCCGTCGTTACTATACAGCATAATTTTACACTCCTCAGAAAAGAGGACTTTGTTCCACTGGACGTATGACTAATTTAGGTACTCACGTGCAAAGTTAAGGCGTGCTCTTCGATGGTCTGCAGTTAATTTCGGCCCATTTGCTGGTTTATGCGGTACCAGTCCACGTTCCTTCAACCTTCTTCTAATTGTAGAGTCACTTACAGCCACCCTACGTACAACATAAAGCTGCTGCTGCAGTTGAAAAGCATTAAGGCGTCGATTTCGTAAAGAAGTTGTTACAATAAATCGATCATCTCGCTCAGAAGTGACCCGATTCCTGCGTGAACCAACCAGTCTCCCGATAGCGTTTGTAGACTCTATGAACAGACGACAGACTTAGATGCAATCTTTCAGCCACAACACGCTGACTAAGTCCAGAATCCAGCAATGCCACCACTTGGGCGGCTTCTGCGGGCAATGTTTTAGAAAAAAAAAAATTTCAGACGTCCCAAAGTCACAGTACACACCCAGTATACAGAACACAGAATAAAAAGTTTTAAGATAAGCGCAAATTTTTCGTTTTCAAAGGTGAAATGTACTCCAACTCTAAACACACATTTGTCTCAAAACAGTGAATAATTTTGCAATACAAATGAAATTCTAATTTTGAATTTAGAATTTCCGCTTATCACTGTAATGGCCAAACTGACAGCTATACAATCATGTGATTTTTTTCATGGAATGAAAACTCTTTTGTGTTAAATTAGGACAGAAAGCATATAAACGGAAGTGTTTCGATTTTTCTGATGAGAAGTGTATATTTTTTACAGTAATAACACGTATCTAGTGAACCGTCAACTATGAAAATATTAAAACTTTTGATTCGTTTTTCTCAGTAAAAAACTACAGCTAACGTTTCGGAATCGTGGAATTACACGTAGGTAAGTAATGAAAGAATAGATGCCTTGGAACTTTCACTAGCTTTATTCGTGACTGCTTAATAAGGAGCATCCGAACAAAATTAAATAATATTGATGCGGGCCCGAATGTTTACCTTTATTTATTTATTATCGTTCCCCATTCCTCTCATCAATAAGCTGGCCTTTTCATCTTCTGTGCAGCGAAACAATAATGAATGCGCGGTACCAACGCTCCGTGTATCAGGTGGAGGCCACACACGATGTGCTTTGTAATGACATAATTGCTGTACGCTGCTATAATAAACATTTTAAGAGTCGCGAATACGCGTTTTATATAGAAATTATCGCGTATGTAGGTATAAACTCGGACTCATTTCAGTGTTACTAACTGCTCTCGAATAACAAAATACAGATTCAACAGAGCTCGAATTTTTTGTGACATTCGTGTAGCTGTAGAGTGTAGACTGTAGATAGTAGCCGCACTTTTGTGATTGAAATCGTTGGAATTTAATTACCGAATGCACTTTGTTCGTATGTTATCGAAAAATGGCGCTCAGCTATCTCTCTTTATGTTTAAAAGCAAGCTCACAATCACTTATGACACATTTTAATTGAAATAATTTAATTTGTTTTGTTATACTTCAACGACGCTCTAGTGGTAAAAAATTACATTGATAACAACTTTTTGTTTCTTTGTAATGCCGCACAAGACGTTTAAACTGTGCCAGTTGAATTGCACGGAAGATCTTCTGAAACAATCGAGTTTGCGGTCCCTCTATGCTCACGAGTACACAGACCGACTGCATTCCAACTTAGAAATGCAGTAAGAATGCGATTTGGAAGTAGTTGGTATACAATTGACAACTGCATTAGAGCTTTACAGAAACTGCAAGACAGCATGGAGCCACTGTCCTTGCGTAGAAATCTTGATGCTGATGGAAGAACTGAATGCTTTTTTTGGGTTCCGTAGCTCAAAAGGAAAAAAACGGAACCCTTATAGGATCACTCGCGTGTCTGTCTGTCTGACTGGCTGGCTGTCTGTCTGTACAAATCACAGCCAATTATTTTCAGGCTTTGCAGCAAGGAAGGGAAGTTCTATTTCTGGACTTTCTACACAATATTACCTAAATGATGTAGCTATAGTGAGTTTTCGACTGCATAGGCAAGATAAAAAACCGAAAAACGATCAATTCAGTTGGGAGCTACGATGCCACAGACACAAAGGATTCAAACATACCCTTCTTCTATTTGCATCGGGGTTAAAAAATACTCAATCGCAGAAGTAGCGCCAGCTTCCTACAAATTAACAGAACTCGTCATGTAATAATTAGTCGGAGAACTGTTAAGTTTATGTACCCTACATCTGGCGTGTGCGATAATTAGAGCGGTACCGGAACTGTTCTGTACCCCAAGTGTAAGTTTGCAAGAGAGTAAACGTAACTAGCGCGTTTGCGTTAAGATTTTTATTCACACCCTTATATTCTTAGCATTATGATCTATCGGTCGGTCAAATTTTAACGCAAACGAAATAGTTACGTTTACTCTCATGCAAACTAAGCCCCGTATATATAGAGCGTTAAGGCTTCTACATACCAGCGCGACTTGTCGCGCGACGCGACACGGCACAATGGCCCCGCGTGTTGCGGGACGAGCGGTGCCTTTGTGTCGCGTCGCTCCTCTCAACAACTCGCTCCTCCTCGCAACTCGCCCCGATATGTAGAAGCCTTTACTCAGTATTTCCACCAATCCAATGGCTTGAATCTAGTCTTAAGTAATGCTTGAGTACTGAGCAACGCTCTATAAATACGGGCCTTACACTTGGAGTACTGATACAGCTCGAAGATAGTTCTATACTTACACTGTTACTACAAAGTGTGTGAAGATTAGCGGAATAAAACATTTAGATACCTTTAATGAGGACCAAAAGAGAGGAGTTTGTGAGTGTGATTATGAAGTTTTATCCCATAACCGAGATATAAAATGGACATACACTCCGATTATAAGACATATAAACTTCATTATGTATCAGTTGTGTTTGACTGACCGAGTGACCTTCGAGACTTCGAGAGCCGTCTATCATCTTGAAACTTGTGTTTTGAGTGTAGATAGAGGCACAGGAGATACATCAATCTACAGAGACATAGTAGCTTCTTATTAATTCCACCTACAGCTTCTTTATAGATCAAACTTGTATATTTCCAAACATAGGCAAGTGATTAAAAAAAATCGGAGTTCAACATAAATTGCTATCATGAATGACTATCAGAATATTGTCTTGAAATGTAAGTAGATATGTGTTGGTATGCAGTGGATAATATTTGAGCCTTTGTATACCGGTTTTAAAGTCGCTCGGAGGATTTGAATGTCTCGAAATTCTTCTAACGAATTCTCAACGTTGCCGTTGTCTCCATGCGAAAACTGTGTCTTCTGCATATGCGTGCTTTGATATTCTATGGACAATGGGCAGAAACGCGAAAGATAAGGAGCGATCCTATTGATTTTACAGAAGCGATCATTATCCTTAGGTTTGTAAAGAAAACCAATTTATTAAAGTGATTATGTTTCAGTACAAATGTACATAATACCTATGTCCCGTATTTTTTTTTCGGAATAGCTCACAGTCAACACTTCCCATCTCGCTCGCAGGCATAGCATAATGAGCGGTTGTTAAAATTATGAATGGAATATCTTCCGAGAACCGTGCTAGTGTGCGAGAGTAAGCCGTTGGTTCAACACTGCGCGCACGCACACATACCGGCAGTATTCTTATCGCAGCGGCATGTGTGAAAGCCTGCTCGGATGCACTATCTGATGTTTATTTGATTTTTATTCTAGAATATTCTCTCTCACATACCGTGTACTCGGTGTACCTTTTCTCATATGCACAAAAGCAATCATACCTTATGAAGTTATGATTAAGCAAAATCATTGTTTCTCCAACATCGACCCGGAATGATACACTCGGCTGCTTTAAGTGCTGGTTAAACGTCAAGTGCCGAAGTGAATGTTAAAAATAATTTTACGCATTTGAATCATTATTTTTAGAAATTATAAAGTAGGTTTAGTACTTATCTTGATTTTAAATAAAATGCGGAATGTGGTAGAGTTGGTTTGCCTGGGAAGTATTATGAACGAATAACAGCAAACATTAACAAACATAGATCCACAAATAATCGTATAAGGATTATGTTGTCAAAACGTGCTGGTGTGCGTTTATATGAAGGAATTTTAAGGTCCAATTACGAGCCGCCTTCCATTAACAACTTTATTTATAGTGGGATGAATAACTTGCGGCTTTTTAATCAATCATGAGGGGTACTAAGTGGCATCCGGTGTGCAGGACAATTGTCCAATAACTGGTGATCAGTACGTTATAAACTATGCACACCATATCAGTTAAGGTTAAAATAAAATACTTAATACGCGCAGACGCACACCGTCGCGCACTTGACCCAAGAAATGGAATGCTGTTCCGACTAGCCCTCACAAAACAAAAAAAGGATTTGAAGGCGAAATCAGTTAGAAACGTCGATCATTTATTAATCATTTAAGTAAATGACATGCGATAACTTTCTCATGTCTCCGAGGTTGGTTCAAATATTTCTGGTGAAATATTATTGAACGATTCCAAAAATATAATAATGTTAAAATATGTGTAGCTCACGCAGGGAGGTCTAAAATAAGGGAAGGCTTTGTTTGTTACGCGAGTAGGATTTGTTTTTTTTTTGTTTAACCGACCCTTATTAAAATTTTCAAGATTTCTGTGCCTAAAATATTAGGGTATTAAGGCCCGTATTACAGAACGTCACTCAATACTCAAGCATTACTTAAAACTAGTTTCAACCAATCAAATGGCTTGAATCTAGTTTTAAGTAATGCTCGAGTTGCTTAAAACTAGATTCAAACCATTTGATTTATTGAAACTAGTTTTAAGTAATGCTTGAGTATTGAGTGACGTTCTGTAAGTATAGAGAACAGCAGGACTTTACAAGGCTCTCCCTATTTTTATGTTAGTTTGCATGAATATTCTGAAACAGTCACACATACAATCAAAATGAAACTTTAGTATATGATTTATTGGATCTTTTTCTTTCCATGTTTAAGACAGTTACGTTTTGTAAGGGGCGACTAGAATCAATTCTATTTTCTTTGTAAATTTTGACGTTCAAAAGTGTAATTTATGTGCCTATTTTAGTTATTTTCATAGCGTTATGTCCTACTGTATTCTGCTGTGGGGTAAAGCCGCTGACATTCAAAATATATTTGTACTTCAAAAACGAGCTGTTCGAGCAATTTACCAGCTGGGTGCCAGAGTTACTCTTAGAGATTTTTTTAAAGATATTGGTATTCTCACGGTGGCATCACAATTCATCTTCGCCAACATCTTATATGTTAGGCAAAATTTACACTTATACACTAAAAACAGTGATCTCCACAATATTAATACCAGAAATAAGGACAAATTACGTGCTCCATTTCACCGGCTTCATAAGGTTCATAACTCATTTGTTGGACTTGGTATAACTTTTTATAACAAGCTACCCTCTTGCTTGCTAGATTTGCCTTTTAATGCGTTTAAAGTTAAAGTTAAATCCAATCTTTGTTCATAGGCTTACTATTCTATCAACGACTACTTAAACGATAAGAACAGTTGGTCGCTGTGATTAACTCAAGACAATGTTCATGTTCTTTCTCCAGATAGATTCCCTACTGACAGGTTATATGAGTTCCTATATTTGTTTATTTTATTTGACTGTCTAAGTCAATTTATTTTAATTTATTAGTGACAAAATCTACTCATTACAATGTTCTTTTATGAGTTGTATTGCAATAAGTGGTTAGCTAGCGACCTCAATAAATTGATCACTTTATTCTTGCCTGAGCAACCGGCAGCAAGTTCGTCATGCTCCCTTAGATGTCACTGCTTGCGGTAGCGTCGGGGGTCAGGTTGCCTCCTTCCCTCAAATATGGCGAGGGGGGTGATGGCTGATCTTTGCGTTATGCTCGTGAACGGGTGCTGCTTGTGGTAACTGGTCGTCTTGCTGACCATGGTTTTGTTATTGTTATTAATAATTAACTGTTTTTATTTTACTTCGATGGTGCTAGTTTATCATTTGTGACTTCGAGTTATAGCTGTAGCTTTATTTAAGCGGGCACGCCCATTATGCCTGGAGGCTTTTATTTAGATACGTTTTGTTTACGTTATTTCTGCTTGAGTATAGTTTTCGACGATTATTATATATATATATTTGTATAATGGTGTGTGCTAGCTAACATAAGGCAAATAATTTAATTTAACGTTTTGTGTTGCGTAATGCAAATTATTTTATATTGTATTGTATAGCTTCAAGTTTTTTTTATGCGAACAGACAGCTGTGCTGCTGGGGAGTTTGTTGCGCCACTTCTTCTTCCCAGCTAAAGCACTAGGAAGTGGTGAAGGGTGGGCGTTTTTGGGGGACTGTCTCATGTAATTTTTGACGTTCGAAAAGTGCTGATTCTCAGCCTAGTTTGAATATATTTTTTTCTTTTTTTTCTATTTTTTTTTTTTATTTGAAATAAATAATTTGACTTTGGCTTTACGTACTTAATTGTAATATTTACGCTCGATACATTTTTATCCGAAAATCATGTCTTTTTTAAGGATAATTATTAAATCAAACAAGATTGTTCGGCTTTTATGTTTAAAACAAACATTCACTGGAGGAAAATATAGTTTATTATCCAGCCACCAGATATTTTTTCTCTAGATCAATTATTACTTTAGTTACCTATACACGAAATAAGAATTGAGACTTTACGCTATCTAGTTGCGTTCTCGAACACGATCAAACAGCGCACGCGATATTCAACTTTATTACTGATGTGTTAGCGTTTAGCACATAACGGAGTGGCGGGGAGCATGGGGCGGAGCTTGCGTGGAAATTTGATTCAGACTGCCTGGGGTCCAAGACTGCTATTTTTATAAATTCAGTCATTCCAACACGATCCCATTGTCATGCCATTAGTCATTTTGTAAAAGTTCGTAATCTGCTAAATTCATAATGGTCGATCATTGGTCGGTCAATGTTCTCGTAATAGAATTGTGTTACATAAAATCGCATTGTCGTATTGCCATTATTATAAAACCCATTAGTAGAAATGTCATTCAATTGTCATTATGTACGAGATTACCAATAAATGCAATTTATTTCAATGTACTTAGTGTCAGTGGCCGACCATTGGAAAGTCATACATAATGACGCCATTATAATAGTAGATTACCAAACTTGTCAAAATCAACAATTATTAAATCAATGATCGACTATCCTGACAATATTTTAATAGCAGACTTGAGGCCCTAAGGTCTTAAGACTTGGATAACACAAACGCAGACAAGGAAAGCATGACAGAAACAGCGGGGTATTTTTTTTTTTTTTTTTGTATACTTTTCCCACATTAGGAATTTCACCTGTATCGTGGGTGCGTTTACAAACATTTAAACTCACATACACGAACAGCCAGACCCGGAACAACTACTTTTAGGTCATACAAATATTTGTTCCGTGCGGGAATCGAACCCGCGACAGGCAGCGCAGCAGTCAATCGCTTAACCACTGCGCCAATCGTGCCGTTAAATTGCGTAACAAACTATCAGTAGTAATGGGTTTCATTTTGACAGTCCAACAACATTCATTGCGTTATTTACGTTGGTAAGCAGACAAAATTTTCGAACATATGAAGCAATGGTATTACTTATTCTGTGGCAATGGATTAGCAATATACTTCAAAATCATTCAGATAGTTATTCATAGTGTGTTACGCAATTAAGGGGGATGCGGTAAGGTAGCCCGCGAAATTCAAATTTTCTTAAGTTTTTTGCGTTTTGCAGGTCTGTGTCAGGTTGAATGTTGATTTAAGTATGATTCACGGACGTAATAAATATGGATTTACAGAATTATTATCATTAAAATCGCGGGTACCTTAGCGCATCCCACTTAAGGGACGCCTAATACTGGGTGGGTGGAATATGTCTAGCAATTATGATAATGAATGAGAGTCTGTATAAGTTATTAGGAACTTCGTTAGAGCAGGGGCAGAACCATGAATTCGTTTTCGGTTAGTAAAACAATACTATACTTACCTACTTTAAAACTTATTCTTCATTTACATACCATTATTTTCCGCAAATTAAGTACCTACCTACTCGTACATGCCTACATGGTCGCAGACGAAGCCCGATAGGATAACAGACAAGCTAACCGCCAGTCTGGCCGTTAGCTTTCTCCAATTGAAAAGGAGCTTTCATTACCAAAGAGATTTAATTAAATATTAGAGTACCATTTTCAAGAGATTAACACCTACGTACCTGTTGCTTTTATGAAAATTTGCGAATTCTATAGATGCTCCGCGAAAATTTCATGATTACATTTTAATCTAAAACTTTTTTAATCGCATTTTTTTCTAATATTACATGACATTATTGGTTGGCTGACTAATACAATAGATTATAGTATAGTTTACTCTTGGTCAGGGCACAATATCATCGTTATTAGTAAACAATTGGAAAATAAATATGATTCGTTATCATGATATCAGCTGGAAAATAAGATTATGCAACTGATTAAAGTCAAAACCGTAGTATCATTGTAATAGATAATAATTTTGGTAAGGGATTTATCGCTCAAACTGGGTTATTAATAAATATCATAACATAACATCACGCCTGTAATCCCCGAAGGGTTAGGCAGAGGTGTACCTATAGTACACCCACATTTCGTTAGTTATGTTTAAGTCCCATGTAATAGGGGGCGAGCCTATTGCCATCAACCGGGCACAAATTCCGGGCGCTGCTACTGATAAATTCCTAATGGAAAATCCGGATAAAACTTTGTCCGACCTGGGAATCGAACCCAGGAACTCATGCTCAGCTTTAGCGGTTGCGACCACTAGACCAACGAGGCAGCCATATAGCAGCAGGCAATTTGGCGAGGCAGCCAGCAGCCCCAAGTCTGCTATTTTTATAAATTCAGTCATTCCAACACGATCTTGTCATGCCATAGTCATTTTGCTAAAAGTTCGTAATCTGCTAAATTCATAATGATCATTGGTCGGTCAATGCTCTCGTAATAGAATTGTGTTACTTATAATGGCATTGTCTTATTGCCATTATTATAAAACCCATTAGTAGTAATGTCATTCATTTGTCATCATTATGTACGAGATTACCAATAAATGCAATTTCTTTTAATGTAGTGCCAGTGGCCGACCATTGGAAAGTCATAATGACGCCATTATAATAGTAGATTACCAAACTTGTCAAAATCAACAATTATGAAATCAATGATCGTCCATTCTGACACTATTGTAATAGCAGACTTGAGCCAGGTAGATTTGTTCCATGACTTTTTCATGAAATCTTGACATTGGGGAACAAATGTAACTTAGAGATAATTATGTATTAATGATTCTTATGATTATAATTCAGTGATGATTACACATCTGTTATAGTCGTGAACCATATTTTGATCAAGCTATAACCTGACACTACCCCTAAATTGAAAAAAAAAAAGTAAGAAAATTTGAATTTCGCGGGCAACAGCTACTGGGCCCACCTTCAAGGCTCGTACAGACTGGTGCGATATCGCGGGTGCGTCAGGCGCCGACAAAGAAATCTTTTTGTCTTTTTTAAAAAACGTTGCCCCACACTAGGAATTTCTCCTGTATTGTGGGTGCGTTTACAAACATTTAAACTTACATACACAAACAGCCAGACCCGGAACAACTACTTGCAGGTCATACAAATATTTGTTCCGTGCGGGAATCGAACCCACGACACGCAGCAGTCAATAGTCAGTCAATTGTGCTACTAGCGTCGCGTCGCGCCCGCGATATCCCACCAGTCTGTACGAGCCTTCATTGAATGACAGCCTTTTTTAATGTATTTCGACCTGGGGGCCTAAAATGGACGCTTTGGCAGAATCATAATATGATCTTTTTAGGCCCTCTGTGCTGTGTTTCGAAATGATAACAGAAATGCAATGCGTAGTCGGTAGTTTCTTCTTTTTTACAAATTACGCTGGGATTATTTTCTACCTTGCGTCGCAGACTCGCAGCACAGTTACCGACACGATTATAGCATAATTTAAACATCAGACAGAGATAGGACCAGTGGCGTAGCTATTCATAAGGGGCCCCCTTGTCATAGATATTTCTATGAGCCTTGTATTAAAATTTGTTGGCGGCCCTTTTTACCCGACTGCGGCGAACCTCCACAGGAGGGTATTGTTTTTACAAAATAAATACCATAGTATAATGACTTGAAAGGTAGAGCTGTCATTGTGATTTTACAAAGGGAATGCAAGAGCGAGCGGAGCGAGCTCAAAATTTAAGCATCCAGATTTATATAGGTTAGATTATTCTGTGAGACTGCCTCGTTGGTCTAGTGATCATTTCATTTCATTTATTTATTCATTATCATTGTGTTGAACGTTGCATATTAAATAAAATTATCACATGCGGAAACAATACATTTAAAGACCTAATTAAAATTGATGTGAAATGTTTAGTTCAAGAGTCAATAAATTTAAAGTGAAGGCTTCTACATACCAGCGCGACTTGTCGCGCGACGCGACACGGCACAAAGGCCCCGCGCGTCGCGGGACGAGCGGTGCCTTTGTGTCGCGTCGCGTCGCGCGACAAGTCGCCCCGGTAAGTAGAAGCCTATCGTTCATTCCCCACGACACCACTGAAAACGACGTAGCAGGTTTAATGTCAAATTTAATGTCAGAAATATTATCGCTAGCGCTACTGCTGAGCAAGAGGTCCTGGGTTCGATTCCCAGGTCTAGCAAAGTGTTATTGGGTTTTTCCATTAGGAATTTCTCAGTAGCAGTCCGGAGTCTGGATTTGTAGCCGGTTGATGGCTATTATAGGCACGCCCCTTATTATATGGGACTTAAACATAACTTGCGAAATTTGGCTAAACACCTCTGTTTTCGGGAAATACTCACTTTACGACGCAGTTAAATGCCAGTGACCTTGAGTGGTTAACTTGCGTGTTCTGTACTGAGCTCACGCAACGCGTCGTACGTTCAGCCAGTAATAGGACTCGCCCATCAAGGAGCGCTGTCCTCAATTTGACGCATTATTAATTTATTATACACAAAACAAAAGGTATTTTAATAAAACGTGTATATTATAAGATCAATAATTAAATTATCTTTAAATTGGTGAAGGTTTCAGAAAAATACGCTTGGTAGATTTTGCGCCATTCTCAGTTTTCTATCCGCGTTAGACATACCTTTACAAATTAATTTCACTATGTGATATAAACATAATCTAAAATATTCACATATTAAGTTATTGAGAAAATGCTCTAATTTAACATATATTTTTTTCAAATCATTAACACTACTCGTTTAGTCGTGATCTTCAGTATAAAATCATTAAAAGTCGGCGATCGTCGCCTTAAGGCGCTGAGCAGACGGCGGCCAATTTGGAATCGTATGGAAATCCCAGCAGTCTATTTGTCCTACTTGTGCGTTAGTGCATTTCCCTACGCTCTATCGGTCGCGGTCAAATTGACCGGCCCGGCCCGCCCCGCCGTGTTTCGCGCCTTATAGTACAAGAGCTTGTTAGTCTATGACCTCCCGATCTCTATCATTAATTAAAGTCATTGACTCCTTGTCATATCATCGTGATTTAACAAAAACACAATATAAGGCTCCCGCAGACAGGCAACAATTACCACAATTTTTATGAAAACTTCATGGAAAGTGTCGCGCTGCCTGTCGCGCCAGTCTACTTTCTTCGACCACTAGGAAAAATCGGCGTACTTTATGTAAGTACACCTCTTTTTTTTGCGTTTTATGTTATCATATAACTACTCCCGCTCTGAGCGGAGCTGGGCGTGTCAGACTTTTACTGACTATTTAACCCACCCGTGTTCCTTCAGTTGCCTGTGTGCCAGGGCCACGATATCCCTTTCGGACAAACTCGCAACCCTGGCAGGATAGGTACACCTCTGCCTTACCCTTCGGGGAAATACAGGCCAGATTTTATGTTATGTATATTATCTGTGTGATTTTACTAAATGATGGACCGCGCCTGTAGTTTAAGCTTTTGTAAGCTATAAACAAATAACGTTAATTTTCATGTTTTCATTGAGTGTTCACTCATTACCAGATCTTAAGGATCAATAAGAATTTTAGGTTTTGAATATTATTTTACGAATTTTTGCTTACACACGTCGCGTCGAGGCTCGGGGGCCCCCGGAGCTCGGGGCCCCCGTATCAATGATACCGCTGATACGGCGGTAGCTACGACCCTGTGTAGCATTAATCTAAATATAAGAAAAACAATACGCATGCTACGTGTTTTTGTAGATTGTGAGTGATTTTAACGATACAAACATTCCTAGTCTGGGGGTCTACTCCGAACATAAATCAGAACTATCGGCCGAATGCTCGGCCGTTTATTGACTACGGCTAATTATGGCTGACTACGGCGAAAAAAAAAAGACAGTCGAAGAGATAAGCCAAAGTCAAAACTGTGACTTGAAGTCGGGGAAAGGACTTAAATCAAAAAAGGAAACTTTGGAAGTTATAAAACTTCCGAAAATTCGGCCGATACTTCGGATTGTCGCTTTGGAGCAGACCCCCAGGTTAAGCCGTTGGTCCCGGCTGTAATTTGTGGATCTCTGACAGTCGTTACGGGTCGTCAGAAGCCCGAAAGTCTGACAACCAGTCTTCCCAAGGGGTATCGTATTAAGTAATTATTTATTTCTAGATTGTTTTACAAATTAAACCTAGGCTAGTTTTGAGTAGGTACAAATGAGTTATGCATCTGTAGCCGAACTAGGCAAAACCGACTGTAAAAAGGACTCAAACTGAAAAAAAGGAAACTTTGGAAGTTATAAAACTTCCGAACATTCGGCCGATACTTCGGTTTAGCGCTTCGTAGTACACGACCCTCTGGACTACGATCGGATAGGAGGAACAGATTCGCAAAAAAGAAATCTGTTCATTATGTTTTCGGGACGTAATCTGGTTCCACGTAGATAGTGAAATCCGCCCCATTACGAGCTCGAGTGGACAAAGGCGGCCGACCACCGCGCCGCTACCGCCGCCTGCGCAGCTCGCCCAAAAAACACCCGGAGACGTAGACGTAACATAATATTTCCCAAGCAGCCTTTTATTTATTAGCCGAGCCACACGGCGCGCGGCGCCGCGACAACTCTCCTTCCCGGAACATCGACGTGTCGGCACAAAGCCGTTACACATATAAGAAAAAACAATATTTATGTCGATGAAAAAAATGGGATACGACGCGTATTTATCTGAACACCATGAGCTATGCGCTTTTTGTTTAGACCCGATTTGCAGGAATCCGCAGGTACCGCCTAGCGTGGAGAAAAGTATTAATTTGTTAAATGATGGCCCAGTGGGCGTGGTCAATGGCTGTTAACGCTAGTTAGCAAGCTCATATTATACGCACTTATGGTTTTTGCTTTTACGGCTTTAATAATGGTCCTGCTGTGAAGGATATCTGTTATAATATAATGGTAGGTACTGTTACAATTACATACTTCAGAATACTTCACTTCTTTCAAAATATGCTACACACAGAAGCTTTGACCACTGCAAAGCAATGAGATATTTTTAATAAGTGCAGTATTACGTGAGAGCGAGCTTATTAATAATCACGAATGGAAGTCTGATTCCATTAAATCATGGAATGCTCATAGAAAAGATTTCAATGACGATCTTTTTGACGATGTTTCCATTCCGCAAATCGTATTTAGTCAGCCTATAGAAATAAAATCTAAGGAAAATGCGAGTAAGTATCCCTATTAGTTATGCATAAAGGGAAGATCGAAATAACGAATATCCAAATACCAATTTTCATAATACCTATAGTACAGTACAGACCGTACAAGCGATGTAGAAACTTGATCATATCAATCGCTTTGCGAATTCATAATGCGTTTTCAGGAAAAAGAGCGGAAACAGAGCATATTAATTTAGTCAATCAGTGATGAGTCGTTATCCAAATTGAATGTTCTATCCTTTTGAAACTTTCCCATGTAGTTGAGTTCATTAATGGGTTATACATACGCATGCCATTTAAATCGTATATCGCCAATGAAAGCCACTCGTTGAACCGGTTTCATAAATAACAATAAAAAAGCGTCATCTTTTGACTATGGACTGCGTTATAAACATTTTTGTGTACTATTTATATCCATGATGATGGTATACACATTCGAACTGGAATATATGAATCATTTGGTACTGTAGATAGAGATCCTGTTGTTTTTTTTTTTTTTAATTGCCCCGCACTAGGAATTTCTCCTGTATTGTAGACACTAGGAATTTCTCCTGTATTGTAGGTGCGTTTACAAACATTTAAACTCACATACACAAAGAGCCAGAACCGGAACAACTACTTCTAGGTCATACAAATATTTGATCCGTGCGGAAATCGAACCTGCGACACGCAGCACAGCAGTCAATCAGTCAGTGCCGTCTGTATTAAATTTAGAATGTATTTTTGGATTTTTTATTTAAGACGCCAGCAGCTAAACCGCGGTCACTGCCAGACTGCATACAAAAGAGAAGCGCGATAACACAACGCTTGTAATTTATTGCAAAATATAAAAAAATGAGTTGAGTAGGTAATCGAAAATAAAAATAAAACAAGTTCTGCATTCAAATATGACGTTCTTGTTAGTAATTAAATACCAACCGTACGTTGATATTAATTAATACAGATATTTTGGATTGGAACTCAAAGTAAAGAAAGCGATTTTATTTTCTAAACGTGTTTTGGTAACAACCAATTTCTGAGAAAAATGTTCAAGAATAACATAATTATATTTTTTCCGCTACCACAAACGAAGATTTGGCATTTTTTTTTTTAAGACATGCCTACTTAGATCATTTGCCTTTTGTCAGCTCCTTATTTAACGTCATCTTTCCTCAAGGACGTTGGAGAGTCCTTTCCTTTGTATTCTAGAATCCCTTTGTCTTTGTTGCCTTAGTATCTTATCCTAAGTTAAACTATTTCTGATTAATAATACAAGCCAAGTGCGTGTCTGACCACGCACAATGAAGGATTCCGTGGTTGGGATGAATTTATCCCAAGAACAAACAAAAATTGTAGTTAAAAACATGTTCTCCCATACATTCCAACTGGAAAAGTGCAAATGTAAGTTTTTACGCACACAATTGAGAGATTTACCATGTTATTTTAAGACAATAGACTTCTTATACTTAGGTTTTCCTGTAATCTATATGTAAAGAACTATTTTCTGTATTTTTCTCAAAATTTTAGGCTCTTTAGTTGCGGAGATAAGGGGAAATGGTCAATTTTCACCTAAGTATTTTCTACAAAGGCTATTTATTTTAAAATTATTAAAAAAAAAACATTTCAGACCCTCACAGTAAGCCTTTCATTTATGTCACACGGTACAGTTCTGCTTGATCTCAATAGAGTCTGCGATCTCTCGAAATAAAGACGAACAAGCTAAGGGTTTCAGACGGCATTTTCACTCCTCAACTAGCTAAAATGATAACAACCCAGAAATTATTTCACTCATCTAATTACGACAATTAATCCAATGTTAGGGATACCCTATTACATGGGACTTAAACATAACTGGCAAAATGTGGGTGTACTACAGATGCACCTCCTGCACCTGTTTGTTGTAATGTGCGTTTTGTTTGTAGAATAAACAAATTTTCCTTCTTTCTTTCTTTCTTTTCACCTCTGCCTAACTTTTCTTCGGGGATTACAGGCGCGATGTTATGTTAAGGATACTTTAAAGTTGCTCCATTAAGTTATTAGTGCCATTATGTGATAGTGATTACTTACATAAAGGGCGGCCATATTCCAAAATTCCTTGTTAAAATCATTATTATCCTATAACGCCTACGCTGTTCCCAATCTTCGTTCATCAAATGCATTGAACGGCCTTTTTCCAATCAATTAATTCCCAAAGCAGGTACCAAGTGTAAAAAAGGATGTAAGGACAGGATGATCAAAAAGGATACTTTTATTGCTGTCATGAAAAGGATGATCAAAAACGATACTTTTATTCCTGTCATGAAATGAAATGAAATTGTTTTTATTCTGTAAATAGGATATCGGAACCATTTTTACATATTAAAAAACCGGCCAAGTGCGAGTCGGACTCGCACACGAAGGGTTCCGTACCATTATCTATAAAAATGGCAAAAAAATCACGTTTTTTGTATGGGAGCCCCCCTTAAATATGTGTTTTATTTTAATTTAATTATTTATTTTTAAAGTGAATATACAACTAAATATTTTGTGAATATTTCAAGCGTCTACCTGTTGTCATTATCAATATAGAGCAAAAAAAAACACGTTTGTTGTATGTGAGCCTTCTTAAATATTGATTTCATTCTGTTTGTTTTGTATTTGTTGTTATAGCGGCAACAAAAATACATCATCTGTGAAAATTTCAACTATCTAACTATCACGGTTCATGAGATACAGCCTGGTAACAGACGGGCAGACAGACAGACAGACAGACGGCGGAGCCTTAGTAATAGGGTTCCCGTTTTACCCTTACCTTTTGGGTACGGAACCCTAAAAAGGATGTAAATACAGTATGATCAAAAAGGATACTTTTATTCCTGTCATGAAATTAAATGAAATTGTTTTTATTCTGTAAATAGGATATCGGAACCACTTTTACACGTCATATTAAAAAATAAAAAATAAGCTAGATGGAGTCGACATTTCCTATCTGACTACCCCTGAGAAGAAATTGCGAAACAAACTCAGGAGTCAAAGTCTCTTTTAAGGTCCAGACATAATCTTGGTCAGATCAGACTTGTGAGGACCATGAAGGTCCGTGTGTGAAATGGTATTTTGAAGAAATAATTTGAGTAGACCTTGGACAGGTCTACTCAAATGTCTCTTGACATCAGTGCAATCATTTGTCAGTAATCGTGCAGCTCAACATGACTTCATGACTGACATAATATCCCATTAAGGTGTCTCTGCGATGTAAAGAAGATAACGATTTTATTTGGAACTACTTTTCTTTTAATCAGAATCAAATCAGATCAATATTATGTACAACTAGTGATATTAATTAATTTGTTATGTACTCTTTCTTGTGAATTTTGTATGATGTTATTCAAATCTAAACAGGAAAGTTATTGATAAAGGTGAAATTTTTAAACCTAATCGGTATCAGCAATTTAAATATAAAGTATTATCAGTAGATGAAACCAGCTTTCTTTAAATACCGGTAAGATAAACGATGCTTTTAGACGACACGATTATAGTTCGTCAGATATTTTTAACACAATATGAGCCGGCTCATTTCTGTACAAGTAGGTAAATTTCGAAACAACCTGTATACAAATAGATCGTCAAATCAAAATAAGAAAGCGCCACGTAAACTGGCCGAATGAATGCACTTGACACCGTAATAAATAGAACACACGGTAAGAAAGGGCGGCAACAGAGGTGCTTCGCTGCGCCGACGCCGACCTTCAGCGGTAAGCCGATTGTCATCCACCTAGCAGTAATCTGTTTTTGTTGCATTGCCGATACACTATAAACTATATACGGTTTTTTTACTTTCCCGGTTTTTGAAATTTCATCCTGTTTTTTTAAGGAAGCGCAATTTTAAACTTTTTAGGTTCACACGTGGCATGGGGTGTAAGGAGTCAGGATGCATTTAGTACCGAAGGATTTATATGCTGCTTTACCTTTGTTGCTCATCATAAGCGGAAAGATTTTTCTTAAGACCAGAATTTTTTCAGTGCGAACCAGGGACCATTTTGGTTACCCATTGGAAGGGTTTTCGATAGGGTTTTTCTAAGCGGTTAAACAAAAACCCATACGATATGGGTAACCCTTATGAACGGCTTAAATTAAATTTTGGTAACCCATTGAAAGGGTTTTCGGTAAAAGCCCATACGGTGTGGGTAACCCTTTTGAACGGCTTAATTTAAGTCATTTAAAATTACCCACACCGTATGGGTTTTTGATTAACTGCTTAGAAAAACCTAATCCGTTTTTCTGAAATGGTAACCAAAATGGTCCCTGGGTAGAATAGAGATAGAATTGGTCATGCTACGTGTGCTGGGCGGATATCGAATTAACATAATATTATGATTTTTTCATGTTACTGGGTTATCATGAAACCCTTTCACTGGGTTTCAAAACCCATGCAATGGGTTACATCATGATAAAGGTAACCCATTGAATGGGTTACCCCTTCGAAAGGCTTAACCCTTAACCGGGGTTGTACGGTCCCTGGTGCGAACTGATACTGACCAACTGTGCCTTTGTTAACTGCACCTGACCTTGGAGATAAACTATAGCTAGTAAAACAAGAGTTTTTAATCGAAGCAACAATATTTTTGACTGTTACAAAAATATTTATTCATTCTCAAACTCAAAGCATTTATTTCAATTAAACCATTTACAGGCACTTTTGAATTGTCAAGGAGTTTAGTCATTGGGGTTTCTGACTAACTGACCGACAGTTAGTCAGAAAGTTGAAGCTAGTTGCCCAATACGTAGATCTCTATGAAGAATGGGCAAGAAACTCCAAGGTCACTCTTTTAAATCAAGATATTACTATTGGATTAATTTGTGAATAACGATGCTGGTTGCGTGATTACTTAAGAGCGTTTACGACGTACGGCATTTCATACAAACTTTCAAGCCCTTGTTTTTCGAAATGACTGAACTGATTTTAATGAAACTTCATACGCATAAGCAGGATACAAAGGTCTAAAAAGTTAGTTATGAACACTTTCGAAATGTCTTATTAAAAAACAGATAACTGCTCTGCTTTTATGGAAAATTAAAAATCCGTCTAATTTGGCTGTAACACTATTTTTCGAAAATGTTCTTAACTAACTTTTTAGACCTTTGTATCCTGCATATGCGTATGAAGATTCATTAAAATTGGTTCAGACATTTCGAAAAACAAGGGCTTGAAAGTTTGTATGAAATGCCGTACGTCGTAAACGCTCTTTATGTGTGTTATAAAATATCTGTACCTAAATATTAAGCATTATTTTGCGCAATTGTTTGTTATCCTGAGAAAAAAAAAATCCTGGGTACATTATTCTTGTTGCTTCTACATGTGAGAACCATAATTATAACAAAAAAAACACAAATTGCACAATAATTTGTAATCTAGCAACATTAAGCAATAAGTTTACTTATATTTTGGGTATAACCTAACGGCATATTAGTATCTATGTTATCAATTTCATACCAAAAAGAAGAGATTAGTAGGCAGATTTGAATGAAAAACTGAATACATTCCAATCCTATATTTAAATGAAACCTCAATTACATTGGTTTACTGCGAATCACTGTCGCTACCGGAGTAGCCCGCTAGTAACGCGAGCCCAGCAGTAGCTGTAGCAGACTTTTTATTTGCCCCACTCTTACTAGCTACGTCAGTACTTACAATAGTAGTCGAAACTTTTTCATTTTCAGTATCTTTCTTACTCTTCACTAGGTTCATCAGTGGGCGCTTCCTTGATAGAGCTCCTATACTTCTGTTCCACGACGGTTTCGTGTTTATGCTCCTCTGTGGCATGAGTTCTATTCTGGGTGCCTTGGCTGGAGGTTCACTGTCTTCATCTTTCACTTCTTCGATTATTTCCTCTGCTATCACCTTTTTTGTTGAAGGATTGTTAAATTTGATTGATCTGGAAATAGGAGAGAAACGTTAATTAGTTTACGCGTATCACAGTAATCTGTTTTTACCTATCCAATCCTTTTGAATAAAGTATAATTCATAACTTTTTACACAAAAGCCAGTCTAAGTCCTGCCACTTAGACTGGCTGCCCGTTATGTGTCTAAGAAAAGTCCACCTATAAAATTATTTCATATTATACATTCGCATATCGAAGCTCTGGTGCAATATGGTTCACGAGCTATGTACATACACATCGCACGTCCTTTGAAATCTTAGTCACAATGCCGCTTATATTTTTTGTGATAAAGCAGAAAGTGTTTCACAGCTTAGCTTTATAGCTTCTTTGCACTATACTGGTGGAAGGCCTGTATCTAAAGAAAAGATGGACGGATTGTGTAACATAGCTATAAAGGGGGTCTGAGATGACGGCTAATAGAGTTCTCGTTAACGTAGTCCATAGATTTGGCTTTTTGACACCTTAACAGCTTTAAACAGTAGTTTTACGCCACTTTCGAAACTGTAGCTTAAGGCCCAAGCCAGAAAAAAAAAATACTTGGGAGCTATGCAGTGGAATGCATCATTCCATTTTGGGAGAGTAAAGAACAGAACAGGCAGAATACGAAATATCACGATGCGCTGCTCCAAATCTCCTAATTAGCCTGTCAGTCTCTTCGAAGATATTGCATTGTAAATGCGTGTCTGGGGTGAAAAAACGACTATTTAGGAAAACATGCACTATAATTTTAGCTTAAAGTTGAAATAGTCGTAGGCGGTACGAGTTGATTGAATTAATTATTTGTAAAACAGAGGTTCACCAAGGTTCAGCTCTAAGCCCAACACTGGTACAAAACATGTCTCAACTGTTTGCCAAACATATGAAGCGAAGCGCGAATTTTCGGGTTAACTAAAAAGAATACAACCATGCAAAAACCACACACACAACAGTTAAAGCACAAAAATATATTATCACACTATTTCTGAGTCTGATGCTGAGTCTCTTACAAACCAATATCATTTGTTTTGACAATGTAAGATAAATAAGATCTACTGAGCCATGAGTACTTTCACCACCAAATTTGGAAAAAACGTTTTACAATGTTATGCCATTTACATATTAAGCTGATTCAAGAGTAGAAAAATAGAAAGAGGCTGCATGGGTCATGATTTGCTATGACAAACTCCCAAGAAACCTAGTCGTGTTCTCAACAAGGAGTTTTCATCACAAAACAAAATATGCGCTCAGACGTGAAGTAGCTAATAATAGCCTGCTCTACCATACTCTAATACCTTACCAAGCAGTGCCACTTAAAAACAAAAAGATACGAAAAATATTATATTGTTATATTGCATAACAAGAAGTGTAGCACAGGGTAATGGCCCAGCCCTTCTATAATAGACTTGCTTTTTATGAAACTCAGTAAATTTTGGTATTCCAAAGATTAATACTCTTATATTACGACTACTTAAATCCTAGTTATTTGTGGATGACTTAGTTGATAAACCTGATTCAAGAGTAGAAGAATAGAATGAGGCTGTATGTGTAATGCTTTGCTATGATGAACTCCCAAGAAATCTAGTAGTTTATTCAACAAGGAGTTTTCATCACAAAGCAAAATATGCGCTCAGACATAAAGTAGCTAAGAATAGCCTGCCCTACCATGTAATACCTTACCAAGCAGTGCCGCTTAGAATTGAAAAGATAGGAAAAATATTTTGTTGTTATATTGCATAACAAGAACTAAAGCATAGGGCAATGGACCAGCCCTTCTCTATTAGACATGCTTTTTATGAAACTATGCAAATTCTGATACTATAAAGATTAATACTGCACTTATATTACAACTACTTAAATCTTAGTTATTTGTGGAAGACTTACTTGATAAACTCGTCATCTTCTTTCTCTTCCCTGGCCTTCCTCTCATCTGTTGTCTCTGGTTGGTACTGCTTGAGCATGCCCTCAAAGTCAACTGCATGCTGCCTTCTGTTCAACTCCTTTAGCTCTTCTAGATTCTCCAGAGATTCTATCTCTTGTTTGGACTGCTCTGTTCTGTATTCTGAAACATTACAATCAATATTCAATGTTGGTCTATTTTACTCTAAGTTTACCTTCAACGTTTGGGCTATTAGGTGACTTATCAGCAGGGCTTGAAACCGGTTAATTTTTATTTCCGAAGATACAAATTATTTTTGATACAATTGATATTAGTTTCAAAGATTGCTTCATCACATTAAGTTCATCATTGATTTTGTAACAAAATATTAAATAATGAACTAAATAAGTTCAAAAACCTTTATAAAAACGGTTAAGGTTACATAGAAAATTAACCAGTTTCCGAGCCCTGCTTATCAGCTCATTTGATGGCTTGCTTGAGGGATTTCTAGGCTAGCTAGGTACCCAGTATTGTAAATAAATAAAGAGAGACATGGAATCTTGGCCACTTTCAAGGCAATAAAAGTCAAGTATAAGGTTAATAGCCCCAGAAATAAACATTAATATCATACCTAATAACTTCATGGGATTATTAGCTTCTTCTTCTTTCTGTTCCTCTTCCTCTCGCTTGGCTTGTTCCTCTGCAAGTTTTAGAGCCATGAAGTTTCTGGTGGCACCCGCCTCAATCTCGTAATCTGTGTTCTTTGGGTCCGTCTTGAATGATATCTCTTGAAGACATCTTGTGCACTGAAACATAATAATATGGCTTTAAGACTTGATGCGTAATTGCATTATTTAAAAAAGGTATTAATATCAGTGTCTAAGATGTTAAGTAACCCATATATTATTCTAAAAACTTATAATCATTAATTAAAGGTACTGAACTGTTAGCAAACCACTTGCAGAAAGGGAGTTTGTGGCTAGTTCTTAAGTTTTGAGGTCTATAATCAAGTGTGTGTGAGTGGATGTGAGTAGGTGACAGCAAACACAATTCTCATTATCATACTTAGTCAGGTCTGGTATTTGTTTATTTATTATATTTCGAGAAGATGATTAACCCATTCACCAATGTGACTGAACTACTTACTTTTATGTAAAACCTGTAAATTCTGATACCGAGGTAGTCCTCATTCTCAACGTCCTCCTTTCTAGCGTTGAACTTCTTTCCCTTGTAAATGTACTCGCCGCAGGTGGCGCATCGCATGTTGAAAGGGGCCATGAGTCGTACGGTGTACTGGCGGTTTTTAGCCAGTTTCATACGAGGGATCTTCGAAGGATCGAAGTCCGGAGGATAGTATTTCTTTAAACATAATAAAAACCTATGTAAGTCACTGTAAAGAAGGCAAATCTAACGATTTAAATCTTTGCTGTAAAGTAAATTAATAACAACAAAATATAGGCTCATGCACCATTAGTTTATACTTACATTTAACACTTTTCTTTCCGACATTTTTAAGCAATAAAGAAAGAAAACTGGATTTATTTAGGTTTGATAAAAATGTAGCGTAGCGTTCACACGGCTTTGTCCTGTTGCCCACAACTTTGCCTGTCACTCCTGTCAGTTGGCCTACTAAATGTCAATTATCAACGTGAATGTGACACTGACAGTGGCGTGTGGCATTTTTTTTAAATAATATTTTAATGGCCTGGTTGCTGGGACCTTTTAGCCAAGTCTTTATTTAGTTACAAGCAATGAATTTTTACATTCAAAGTATACGTATAATGCACTGCACTAATGATATCCCCACCCGCCCGCTCCCCTTAAGTTTCAGTAAAGATGTGGTACTTTACTTCTCCCTCAAGAATACTCAAAGGTGCCATCCAGTGTGAAATTCTGGGCAGGCTGTCTCCAATACAAAACAGATAATTTTGTGTGGCAATTTGTAGCGCCACTACGATTGTCCCGAGAACTAATTTTGACGTACACGAGTACACTACATTTTATATTTAATCTATGCTATGATGGCCACTGTAGGAGATTAAAACAGCGCCAAAGTTTTTGAGTATTTTAATTTTATTTCGTGGTATTAAGTGAGATTTCTGTTTATAAATCACTAGTGTTTGACAATTTCTTATCGATAAAATGTCGATATTCAATATCAAAAGTTGATACAGCTCAGGCTGATTCAGTAGTTGTTTTAAACCCGCTTTTCAGCAGTGTGGTAGTATTATCTAAACTTAAAACTAAACTACTTATTTCAATAAATATGGGTAGAATAAAAAAAACCATATGCTATGCGAGGTCGATTCAGAGACTATTCACACTTATTCAGCTTATGCCCATAGAAAACAACGATTTTATACGGAGACGCGTACGCATCCGTTCAGCTTTCCGCGACTATTCAGATTTCGCGGCAAACAAGTATAAAATGGGGATAAATGTGTTATTATCATGCCAGTGCTATTTAGATAGAGTTCAGCGCTGTTCTGCCGCGTTCAGCGTTGTTATGCCGCGTTCAGCGCTGTTCTGCCGCGTTCAGCGCTGTTCCGCCGCATTCAGCGTCGAACGCGGCGGAACAGCGCTTTACACGCATGGTTCTCGACTCCTTGTCGACATGTTGCGACCTGCATAGTTCCTGCATAGATTTGATTTATTATTACGTATTCATTATGCAAATATGCACGCAAAAATTGAGAGAGTTCGGACGTCTTTTAAAGTACTTAATTATAATTTTTTTATGTTTGCGAAAAAAATTATGGACGAACAGAAACAATAAATGAGTAGCTTACCGTCTTTGCAGCATATTCAGCGCCGTACGCAGTAGATAAAAGCGTTTTAATAATAAATATTTTTAACCGACTTCCAAAAAGGAGGAGGTTCTCAATTCGGCTGTATGTTTTTTTTTTTTTTTGTATGTTTGTTACGCGATTACTCCGTCAATTATGAACCGATTTTGAAAATTCTTTTTTTGTTTGAAAGGGTATACTCCCGAGGTGGTCCCATTGCCACCAAATCAGAATCTGATGAGGGGATCTCAAGGAAATCGAGGGAAACCCTCAAATTTTATATGCATACCTATAGCGATTTGGGTATTTTTTATAGTAACTCGTGCATTTGCTCTCCGAAAGCACCATTTGGTGAAGTGGAACTGATGATGGAGACCACAGATGGCCACCGGAACAATATAATAATGAGTACCTATTTAACGGGTTGCGATTAAGCAATTTATGCTGGTCACTATGCATATGGTGAGTGGCAGTTCTCCTGGTTCTTACCAGGAGAACCCCTCAACAATCAACGTCCCGGCATCGGGAAAAGCAATATTTTGTAAAAGGTGATAAGCAGTTAACATTAGGCTATTGTAACTTAGATAAATTCAAAACTGACCCACTAAAAAGTGAAAAATAAAAAACTTTTTACAAAAAAATAATAACCGACTACCAAAAATAACACTAAAGTGAAAAATAACTTTAATTTCGGAAGTCGGTGGCAAAAAACTCAAATACAGATCCAAAGACACCGAATTCCGAAATTAAAGTTATTTTTCACTTTGTAGTGTTATTTTTGGTAGTCGGTTATAATTTTTTTGTAAAAAGTTTTTTGTTGTGTCATATTATACATTTAGATCTTATTTTATACTCAATTATTTTGGCAGATTTCCTTCCGAGTTGTCGCTAAGAAACAAGTGGTTACAAAATATGAAAGCCTTAAACTGGACGCCGAAGGAAACAGATTCTCTTTATTCCAAACATTTTGACACCAAGTGTTTCATCACACATAACACACGAACAGCACTGAATTCTGGTACTGTTCCTACACTGTTTGAAGGATTGTTTGAAAGTAAGTAGTTTTTTTGTCGTAATAATATATAATTGCTGATCAGATTTTTATCAGGCAGTAATAGAAAAAGCAAATATAGCACTTTCTCCCAATAGTTAAATAATATACAATCATATTAAATGTTGTATCAGTTTATTAGTGTTCTAATTTTATTTTCTAGTTCCAGATCATTATTTTTATGAAGAGCTTAAAAAATCAACCAATGACAAATCCTACAGCGATGAAAAAATAGAAGAAGAACAATCGCAACCAGCAGATTTTATTTATCCGTACAAATATGGTTGGTTCGAATGTAATAAATGTAAACTGAGTAGTTTTCAAACAATATTATTCTATTTTATTCTTATAAAACATCTTTAGTTTCAGCAACCTGTGCCTCTTCAACTTCACAAAGTATGGGCGCAAGTCCTTGTTCATCGAAGTGCCAGTCGTCAAAGCGACGTGGAGTTAAAAGGATAAGGTAAGCGAAAGCATGGGTAGGTAGACAACCATACACTAACTACTAGCAAATTCCATATTAACTTGACAATGACAATATGTGTTACCCATACCAACAAATAATTAATATTATTTTTCAGATTCAAGCACTTCTGGCAATTTGAAAATCGATCTACGAGAAAGCTTTAGAAGCGATCATGATTATGAATCCTCTGACCCACCAAAAAAAACAAGGATTCAATATAGCGTAGCGCATGACCATCGGTATGAAAGTTCTCCCAGATCTAGCAAAACATCTTTACATCGAACCAAACGATCGTTAAAGATGTCAAATGCGCGTGTTAAGCTTTGACTCAACGCGTTGAACGACTAAAAATAAAAGTATCTCATCTGAAAACTGTTATAAATGACTTAAGGGGCCGATAACCGACTTTTAATGATTTTATACTGAAGATCACGTCTAAACGAGTAGTGTTAATGATTTGAAAAAAATATATGATAAATTAGAGCATTTTCTCAATAACTTAATATGTGAATATTTTAGATTTTGTTTATATTACATAGTGAAATTAATTTGTAAACATATGTCTAATGCGGATAAAAAACTGAGATTGGCGCAAAATCTACCAAGCGTATTTTTATGAAACCACCAATTTAAAGATAATTTAATTATTGATCTTTTAGTATACGCGTTTTATTAATAGCTTTTGTTTTGTGTTTGATAAATTAATAATGCGTCAAATTGGAGACAGCGCTCCTTGATGGGCGAGTCCTATTACTGGCTTTACGTACGTCGCGTTGCGTAAGCTCAGTACAGAACACGCAAGCTAACCACTCAAGGTCACTGGCATATATCTGCGTCTCAAGTAAACGAAATAAGGCATCTGAAGAACGTATACTACTGTACGCATAGGCATAATATTAAATATCTTTAGTCTTAGGCAATACATCACGTAGCTTGTAAGTTATTTCTAAGTCCTCTAAAGCAGTCTTCCAGTAAACCTTCAACTAGTAACACGCTCTTTCATTCATTTGCCGACCCTTCTGATTACTCACACCATCAAAACCCTTATGGGTAAAGTGGTGACACCCGTACGTGTCCACGCGCAATCAAACATTAACTTTATTTGTGTGTGTTTTATCGTAACCAAGAGACTATAACCTAACCTATCACGCGTAAAAATGGACTCAAGTTACCAGACCGCAGATCTTCAACAACCCGCAGCCATGTCAACCTTGGAACAACAAATGACGGCAGTTTCCATCAAACAGAGGATACCAGACTTCTGGCGAGACCGACCAAGGCTCTGGTTTTACCAATTCAATGCCATCGTGGATCCCCAAAAGGCAAGTGACCTGCACAAAAGTCAACTTTTAATAGCTAGGCTGAAACCTGATGAATTACCTGATATAAGTGACATTTTTGAAAACATGCCTGAGAATAATAAATTCGAAACACATAAAAATAGATTAATTTCAGTTTACGAAGAGTCTGATATCAAACAAATGAACTTTAAACAATTGCAGAGTTATTTACAAAACAAATAGCGTATAGTCATCTCAATTACCTCCTTTCCTTGAATTTGTATGTATATTTATATATACAAGATATATATATGTACATTAAAGTAAATATATACGTATGTATGTGTATTATAAATTTAATTAACACTTGGTATGTTATAATTTAATATTTTTTAATATTATTATTTTCTCTCTATCAGAGCACCCGCCATCTTACCTCTTCACCACCCTTGCTTGGTTGACTGGTAGAGAATGCCTAAGGCATTAAGTCCGTCTTTGTATCTTATTGTGTGCGAAAAGTTTAAATAAATCGAACTCAGAGACCAAACGCCTTCACACGGTCACAATAACAATCATAACCTTAATTCGCGAAGCCGAGAACATTATTGCCGTAGTACATCTCGGGCACGCTCAAAAAGTCGCGAAAAGACTCAAATAAATAGGGAAAAGTACCTGACCAAAGGGAAACCAGGTGATGCGGATTACTTGTGTTTCTACACTACATAAATACGAAAAACTATATGCCGACAGTCACAAAATACGAATTTCAAAATACCGATAGTCATAATTCCGAATGGTTCAAAATTCCTATATTTAGAAAAACTCCTATTTATCATTCATCCTATTTTTATAATTCCAAAATTTCAATATTCCTAACATTTATAATTACTATACTCAAAATACCGAGTTTCAATAGATCGAATAACAAAAAATCCTACTATACTTCGAAACATCAGAACTACGAATTCCGATTATAAAAGTACCGATTAATTAGAATTCCGAAACCATTCACCAACAATAGAGATTTGGTGTTAATGGCCACTGTTCTAACCTAACCCCGAATGATTCACCAACAATAGAGGGTATCTGCCGCTCGGCGGCCGCTGCCCCGGCACGCTCGCTTCGCTCGCTCGCCTTCGTGCTTTAATGGTCACAGTTCTAACTTAACCCAAGTGATTCACCAACATTATAGGGGATCTGTATATCTATATTCGAATAATTCGTGGACATGTAGATATCGGGTCACCTCTACCGTTAGATGATCCTTCAGAATTACCTGAATGCAAAGACGCCTTAGTTTTAATGGTGGTCCCACTTAAAGAAAAACCGGCCAAGTGCGTGTCACCCCACGCACAATGAAGGGTTCCGTAAATGGGATGAATTAATCCTAAAAACAAACTTATTATTGTAGTTGAAAAACATGCTCTCCCATAGGTACATCGATATACGTTACCGTCAATTCTCCGACTGCAAATTTAAGTTGGTCGACTATTACTCGTTAACTTGTAAACCCTAAGTAGCTGTGATAGTTTTCCTTTTAATTTCGTTATACATTAGTTTTTGTTTACCCTAAACCCGAAAAACCCCTTTTCGGGTTTAGGGTAAACAAAAACTAATGTTGTATATACTACTGCTATGAATTTTTCACATATCCAAAACCAACCATTTAGCTGGCAGAGGGGGGGGGGGTGGGCACGACTCTAACAAAAAATAGCATTTTAAAGCTTAATATTACACAAACGGATCCCTGAATTGAACAGCATGGAATAGACGAGAAAAAAAATATCATCCCCAGTTTACGTGCAAGGAAGGTAAGTACCCTAAAAAAAATAGTTTTTCATGGTTTTATTTTACGACTTTCTCGGCTTGATTAAGAAAAGGTACTTATTCATATCATCGATATGTATTATCATTACCACAGTCGACCTAAGAACATCACTAATTTTAGTACCATGGACAATCGTATCTGCCTACAGCGCCAAAATGGCGATACTCAAATATGTTTTTCGGTGATTTTGATTTGTCTTGACAAAGTCTAATGATGGTGAAGCGAGAATGTGGCCACCAACACTTCAGGGCTATTTAATTAGTTGAGAAGTCATTTTCGAAAAATAGTGTAACAACCAAATTAGACCGATTTTAAATTTTCCATAGAAACAGAGATTTCCAGATAACTGTTTTGAAATAAGACATTTCGTAAATGTTCTCTACTAACTTTTTAGACCTTTCTATGCTGCTGCGTATGAAGTTTCAGTAAAATCGATTCAGTCATTTCGAAAAACAAGGGCTTGAATTTTTTTATGAAATGCCGTACGGTGTAAACGCTCTTATCATTTATTTGTATTCTAAATTCAAAAATATTTGAATTTTCTATTTTTCATATTATGCTGTTTATCGGCTTTTTAACTTTGCTTCTCCTTCAACCTGGCGAAAGCAAAGAACGAAAAAAAAAAAACATAGTTTCCTACAAGTTATCTAATAATTCATGACAGAAATATTTTTCGTTATTTTATTTTATTTCTTCAAAAGTGTATTGAAAAACGTCGTTTGATACACGTGGATATTTGTTATTGCTGTTCTCGGCTCAAAAACAACCTCGCCTACGGCTCGGGTGTTAATTCCGCCTCGAATGCATTATCAAACATTTTCCACTTGTATCAAAATGTACTATTTTGAGCAATATGTTTATATCTAGCTGGCCCACCTAAGCCACAGCAACGAAGCCAATGTAGACTGTTAGCTTATTGAATGTACTTCTCTAAATCTAACGAAAATATTCAATGTAGGTACCTCTGCCACTAAGACAGTAATGGCATTTAATTTCGGTTTCTATCCAGCGGGCCCCTTCGGTATTCTATTGCTTAGATACTTGAAAATGTTATTGGAGATACTCCTTCGAATGTACTTTTCAGGTTATTCATTTATTTTCAAAAACATTGGATAGTATGGCAGAAATTACATTCGTAAGTTTTTTCTATCCAGCGGGGCCCTTTTTATCCTTAATATTTATCGCACGCCAAATTAAATAATTTTCAATGTACTTTCAGGAATTAATGCGTTTTTTTTTGTTATAAACGTCTTATTTTACGGTGAAAAAGAATCTGTTAACTTATGAAGTTTTGTTAACAAAAAGTAAGGTCAGCATGACAACGTTCCTGCCAGGGTTGCGAGTTTGTCCGAAAGGGATATCGTGGCCCGCATACAGGCAACGGAAGGAACACGGGTGGGTTTTAGTCAGTGAAAGTCTGACACGGCCTCCCGCTCAGCCCAGAGCGGGAAAAGTTATTTGATAATTTCCCACCCAAAAAAAAAAAAGCACGACAATGTAGATAAATATTAATACGGAACATACATGCATTTTGAGATAGTAAGTATATTTTTTTCATAATTTTCAAACTATGGTTTCACATAAACTACGTAGGTAATACGGTAGTGTATTCCCGTTGTCCCCGTTTGCCATATCCCCGTCGCGGGGACAGCGGGACGTGATTAAATTTATTACCCGTTGTCCCCCTATCGTACGAAGTAAACATTTTTTAAATCGAAACAGCTAGGTTAGGTCAGGTTAGAACTGTGACCACACAACGGCAGAAACATATTTTTGAATGTCCCCGTCGCGGGGACAGCGGGACGTGATTAAATTTATTACCCGTTGTCCCCCTATCGTACGAAGTAAACATTTTTTAAATCGAAACAGCTAGGTTAGGTCAGGTTAGAACTGTGACCACACAACGGCAGAAACATATTTTTGAATGTAAAACCAAACCACGGGGACAACGGGAAATATTTTTAAATATTTAATTGAAGTACCGCTGTCCCCGTAGGACGGGGACACGGCGTACGGGGACAACGGGAATACACGAATACGGTATGTTTTTTTATTTATTTCGTGAGCTTTTGCTTTAGTATCCAGTTCGTCATGAGTGTCATGACATTCCCAATTGCCATTTTGACGTGAACAGTTGACTTTGTAATGGCTAATTTCACCATTACCGGACAGTATTGAATTATAGATATTAACTTGTAATTTTCTTTTTGATTCAGAAACAAATGTTTTGGAACATCCGACAAATCAATCGCATTCATGCCATTAATATCGAATGCTACCATATTCTGTAATTCGTATAAAATTAAAATTTCAGTATAAGTAACAAAAACAGTAAATTGAATTTACGAAACGAATTCGGCAATAATTACTTTCTTAAGGTTTTTTTAGTGTTGATCCTTATTATGCCTATTACAAAATTTTTTGTGAATTCTATATTGAATAAAATATTGGCGTAAATTAAAAAAAAAAATCCTATTTAAATTAATTTTAACTTATTGACAAAAGCATCTAATTTGTAAGTATTTGCTGTTGTCAACAAGTTCCCATTAATTTAGGTAACAAATACAATTTTTTTTTCATGTTTTTTATTTTGCTGTTTGGCGGTTTTCAGTGTCATAAGCAGTTTAATTGGCAAAAGATACCTACCTACTTAGAAGCAAGTGCATCTGCTCTCATAACGGAAAATTCTAGTTATGAAACCAAAAATATAGTACCTCAATGATGGTCGAGATTCGCTCAACCGCTGATTTTACATTATCTATGGCTTTAATGGCGGCGCTTCATCGTAACAGCTGATCGGCTGCTGTGGTGCGTACCCCTGCTATAGAATGTTGGATTTGGGCGCCTTATTTACGATTGTAAATCATATTTTTTTATGAATTTGTATGACTTTAGACAAAGTGGTGTATGAAACTCATGCACTAGGTAAGTATGAAAACACTCGTGTGATACTTCACACTCGTGTATTAATAACACGTGTCATGTGGATATTAGTTCCATATGCCTACTACTATTTTGCTGACCCTACATGCAATTTACTGTCAATAGGTAAAGTTATTTTTTACTTAGCCAGCTTACCATCAGCCAGTTGATGCCATCTTTAAGCGCAGGCCACACCGCCAGCTAGCGGGCGGGCGGGCTAGGCGGGCGAACATCGTTTCACCTCTTTACATGGTTAGTCGGTCATGGTGTGGCCTGCGCTTCAGGAGACAGGCCTGGCCGATGCATTAACTGAAACTCACAATTTGACGGAGCTCACGTGTAGGTACATTTTCTGAAATAAGTTTATTATTCAAAAATACAAGGTATGTACTTATCTAATAAACCGCATTAATCCCCGTGAGTACATTGGAAATGCTTTAATTTGGCGTGCGATTTACACTTGTAAATATAAAGGATAAAAAGGATAGAAAAAAACTTACTAAAATAATTTCTATCCGCTGGATAGAAAAAAACTTACTAAAATAATTTCTGCTTTATTATCCAAGGTTTTTGAAAATAAATGAATAACTTGAAAAGTACATAGGAAGGAGTATCTCCAATAAAATTTTCAAGTCTCTAAGCAATAGAATAACGTAGGGCCCCGCTGGATAGAAACCTAAATTAAATGGCATTTCTGTCTTAGTGGTAGTAGAGGTACATTGAATATTTTTGTTAGATTTGAGAAGTAAATTCAATAAGCTAACAATCTACATTGGCTTCGTTGCTGTGCCTCAGGTGGGCCAGCTAGATAGAAACATATTTTTGAGCAACTGTGTTGAAAAATAAGTATTTTACACAATTGCCTAGACGAGCTCGGCATTGTACAGAATCACTAGGTAGGTATTCTTAATGTCTGAATATATGCTTTTCCGGTAACATGTAATTAAAAGCTATTCACGTTATTCAAAATAGCAATTTATTCGCAAATAACGAATCAATAAAACTTTTCACATCAACTGACATTCACAATTTTCACCATTGCAGGCACTTAAAAATTTTCAGTGACGACACTTTTCCACTTTTGATGAATGTTAGAAGAATTAGAAGAACAGGAACTTTCTGAAAAAAATAAATAAAAAACAATTTAGATTTGATTTTAGACTTTACAACGACGAGGTTATGAAGTTGTGGGTTCAAATTCAGGGAAGTCCTACCGTAATACCTAAGTATTTTCAATTCATAAGAACTTTACGAGTGGACATTAATGAAATCGGTGAGGAAAAACAACGTGAGGAATCCTGGGTTTCATATAAATCTGAAATAGCCAAAAGGCCTTTGCCCTGCGTGTAGTGGGACTTTAGGCCGCCAGCCTGCCATGGTATTATTATAATTATGTCTTTGACATGATAATTATGTCCTTGACATAATTATCATGTCAAAGTAATTATGTCCTTGACATAATTATCTCGGGACTAGGGTAAGGTGGTGCAAGAGTGCGTGGTCGGTAAGAGTGCGCATCTACTCTACGTCGAGTACTGAGTGACATTTGTAACTAACTTCAGTCATATTTTGGTGTGGAAGTGAACGCCGCCGCGCCGTTGTGCTCCCTAATAATAGTGCATTTTACGTAAGCCAATACATTTTTACTTCTCTTCACATAATTATTTTGTGTTTTCCATTCGAAACACAAAATAATTATGTGAAGAGACACAGTTCGAATATTATCCAGGAAACATTAATCAAAACTTTTTATGTACAAAACTGGGTATCTGCTCAAACAGTTTTAAAGAGAAAATAACGATCTTTTTCAAGAAGCGACGTCATTCCATGTTAGGCCGATTCGTGTAAGAGTGCGCACGCACTCTTATACACCTGAGATTTCTAGTATCTCCTACTCCCAGGAACTTCTACTGACGATTCTGTTTTTAAACAGTTAAATATTTATACCCCGTTCCCAAAGCTCAAGCTAGAAAAAATTTAAACAGAAAACATAAAAAAATTGATATAATTAGCAGTTCACCATACAAAATTGAAGTAGAAATACAAATTAATATGAAAAAGAAGCCAATATTTAAAATTGACCCGGAAGAACCCCAAAAATCGAATCCCAGCAAACGTCAAAACGCACGAAAAATAGGTAGGTCAAGAACCTAAAAAACCAAATGTTCCAAAAAAGAAGAACTGGTGCTGTGTCGGCTGCCAGGAAATATACAAAGATTCTATATTAGAAGATTGAACACTCAATGTGTTCAAAGAAAGGTGAAATTGAAATTCTCGTGCCACCATTGCAAATAATGGTGGCACGAGAATAACCGCCTATCTTGGCCAAGGTCTCTTTAAAGGTAAGCGTCCACAGGCCCGCATCGCACGTATCGGACGCATCGCATCAAACGGATTAATTAGACTGCGTCCACTGTATCGGCAGCGATCGGATTGCCGACGCGAGTATCAGCAATCGGATTGCCGATGCCACGTTCATTCGGATTTTTGTAGTGATCGTACGTGCGGAAAGTGTTTGTGAGAATGGAGGAAAGCGATGAAGAAGTCGTTATTGCTTGTGTATTACTCGTAGCAGAAGAGGAAGAACAAGAAAAAAAATACAAAAAAAAGGAAGGATATGGCCGACGATGCGGAGCGAGCGCGCGTGGCGCGTCCACTGATCGGTATTCCGTATGACGTCATTGGTACGCATCGCATGTAGGCATTGCCGATGAGCGGTCCGTACGGTGCGGATCAGTGGATGCAGTTGTATGATTTTTTATACAAGGCAAACTAAAATCCGTTACGTGCGATACGTCCGATACGTGCGATGCGGGCCTATGGACGCTTACCTTAAGTGTTACTTATGCCGTCAGAATTAAAATGCGTACTCTTAGGTGTACACCTTGGCGCGCACTCTTATACGACCGGTTGTATAAGAGTACGCATTTCTCATTTTTATATAATATGATAGTTATACCTAAAATTATAGCAATAACTTGTTTAACTTCATGTTGATTTGTTCTAAGATAATATATAGGGATTTAAAATAAATTAAGTTGATTTCTTTGACTATAATACTCTTTTTAATACAAAGCTTCATTTAAAAAGTGCGCACTCTTGCACCACTTTACCCTATTAGTGATCTCGGAGCTTTGGAGCGGGCCGAAGCTAACTCGCAGAGGCCTCTTAGACAATTTTAGGTATTGAGGCACCAATCGACGATTATATCCTTGTATGCACTATGCAAATGCACTCAAGGACAATCCCCGATTGGCGCAGGACTATTGTAGAACAAAACATATTGGGCGGCTAGGGCGGCTATAGTAGATTAGTAACCTAAAACTATGGAAGGACCATGTCCCCTGCCTGATCAATGTTATTTGTATTATACTAGCTGACCCGGCGAACTTCATACCGCCTTATACCGACAGCAGCGCCACCTACCGGGTCCAATTGTGTTTTCAAACCATCCAGGAACATATTGAAATAAAAACACAAAATTTCAACCAAATCGGTCCAGCCGTTTAGGAGGAGTTAGGTGACAAACACACGTACAGAAGATTATATATAATAAGATTTAATACACGGATAAAATAACAGGGTGTGGCTTGCACACTCAGGGCCCCCGAAAACGGTCGCTAACACATAGTGACGTAGCGAAGAGGGGATAACACTTCCTTGGGAGAGGTATTCCACGGCTATCAGGACAATGCCGGAAGTACGGTCAAGATCCCTACCCTACCCGCATCTTACTGGAATACTTCCTTCCTCCGAGTACGTTTAGCATAATCAGCATATAATGCTCCCACTGCTGGGACTCAGGCCTCCTCTCCATGAGAGGGAACGGGCCGTAATCCACCACGCAGGCCCAGTGCGGGTTGGTAGATCTATGTCACATGACTCCGAATTTTTTGTTCTCTTGTTTCCTCTCGATAAAGGCAAGAAAGAGGTGGGAGCTCAGTTCCTCGTCAGTGTTCACTCCAGCCAGCCAATAAAGGCAAGCCAGAGGTGAGGAACAAGAAAATACCGACTTCTCCCGGAAGGTAGGGTCCGTGGGGTCGCTACTGCCCTACAGCTCGCCAAAGCTGTTCGCTGTTTCGGCAAAGTATAGAGTCTACCGGCACAGACCCAGAGTTCAGGAGCGCACAAGCCCAACCATGACGTGAACATAGAGATACGGATATTTGCGTATCTCTATGTCTACACGAGGTATCTAAACCGCTTTTTAGGGTTTCGTACCTCAAACGAAAAAAACGGAACCCTTATAGGATCACTCGTGTGGCGTCTGTCTATCTGTCTGTCTGTACGTCTGTCACACCGATTTGCTCCAAATTTACTGGACCGATTAAGTTGAAATTTGGTACACATGAATTTATGTGACCCAAACACGAACGTGTAACGAAAATAAATTAATTTTGAATATGGGATTCAGTTTAGGGGAAAACATAGAAAATTTAAAAAAAAATTGTAGACTGTAGCGTGTGACATACCAAATGAAAGAACTAATTGATATGAGGATTTCAAATATTTTTCAAAAAATGAGTTTTAAAGTTATCAAAGAAAATAGATAAAAAATTACTATTCCTCCTTATCTCCGAAACTGCTGAGTTTAAATTTTTTGAATAAATTACAGAGATTAGTTCTATGTCTTAATGATTAAACGAACTTACCCTAAGTGAAGTTCGATCATAATTATGCGAAGGCATTGTCCGAAGATAGCATAGAGATTACATGTAGTAGACATACGGTGTCGCTATCTGTACTGTGTTTCAGAGTTTTTTTTCTTTCCCGCTTTCGTCTGACAGCCCCAGCGAACTTTATTAACTGCAGAGCATCTGGTTGATATTTGAATACACTGGGGAGATGGGAGGATGGGATGCTAATCTCTTCGGACAAAGCCTTCGCATAATATGATCGAACTTCACTTAGGGTAAGTTCGTTTAATCATTAATTATACTCGGCTTTGTCCTCGAGATTAGCAGAGAGATTACATGTAGATGTTGAGAGTTCAATTTGAAAATATCAACAATAATGAAACAGTTTTGAAGGGACCGAGGATCATTTATTTCCTTCCATAGAACATACAAAATTCGTAATTTTCTGCTCATCAGTAATGATGATATAGCAAACTATATCATCATTACTGATGAGCAGAAAATAGCTAGAAAAAAGCTAAAAGCATTTTGTTAATACTGATTGATTACCAAAGTAATCAATCAGTATTAACAAAATGCTTTTAGCAAAAGAATCGTTACTCACACCAGATACATTATATCAATAGAGAAAATCTACGTTAGGTAGTTGTGGAATGATGTGTCCATATTTACTGCACATAGTAGGTACTAGACACGCCTCTACTTCTAAGGCACACCAACTTGGAGTAAGCTTGGACGTAATCCTAGTAGTTAGCTTGCGTGTTCTGTACTGAGCTAACGCAACGCGTCGTACGTTCAGCCAGTATAAAAGATCAATAATTAAATTATATTTAAATTGGTGAAGGTTTCAGAAAAATACGGTATACAAATTAAATACAATTATTCCACATAAAAATGTTAAACATATATCTTGTATATGTTGAGACACGAGTTACAGTATTTTCTCAGACTAGCAGATTTGAATGTTCTACATAATTGACCACAACTTTCTCATCATAGGTTTCACAATTTTTTTATCTTCACCATGAAGTTTTCACAATTATGTCCTAAGTTATTTCTTGTTATCGTAAAAATATACTTAACTTTTAAGGCGACGATAACAGACTTTTAATGATTTTATACTGAAGATCACGTCTCAACGAGTAGTGTTAATTATTTGAAAAAAATATATGTTAAATTAGAGCATTTTCTCAATAACTTAATATGTGAATATTTTAGATTATGTTTATATTATACATAGTGAAATTAATTTGTAAAGTTATGTCTAACGCGGATAAAAAACTGAGAATGGCGCAAAATCTACCAAGCGTATTTTTCTGAAACCTTCACCAATTTAAAGTTAATTTAATTATTGATCTTTTAGTATACGCGTTTTATTAAAATACCTTTTGGTTTGTGTATAATAAATTAATAATGCGTCAAATTGGGGATAGCGCTCCTTGATGGGCGAGTCCTATTACTGGCTGAACGTACGAAGCGTTGCGTGAGCTCAGCACAGAACACGCAAGCTAACCACTCAAGGTTACTGGCATATATCTCCGTCTTAAAAAGGAGCACTCAATCCACACGCATATATGGATGTGTTCCAAGTAATGTTGTACTTGGGTAGTGGAGGACACGATCTGAAAATTCCTTTGAACAAGCGTTTAATCGTCTTTACCTAATTCTTGACCAAGAATAAGGGCGAGAGCTGATCTACAATTCTACAACTATTTAATGTTCCATAGTGAGCACCTAAATTATACAATTATGTTAAAAAATGTATGAAAATTGGAACAAACCGAGGCTAGGTACTTATAAATTTACATTGTTTATTTTACAGAAATTGAACCATTTTCTGAGGCACGAATCATATTGCTTAGTGAGTTCTCTGACAGTGAGGCTATCATAAGGGGTATAGAATCTGGTGGCACGTATCTTTTCAGAAAGGACGTCCTGATAATATTCCGGCAACCAGGGTAATTTTCTGATGCACCTCTCGATTCTCACTAGAATGAGAAATAATTGAGTTTTTTGTTGATTGAAATATCAAATGTTTGGTTATGAGTAGACTGTTAAATATCGGGAACCACGGCTGCGTGGGCCACATCGGTACTATCATAACACCCTAAGCCTTATCGTTAACAATTTTTCTTAACGCCTTTAGTATGATAGCTATTATAGGGAAACTAAAAGTAAATATCGGACCACGACGGTCTATTTCCGGAACACCATAATTTTGTACGATCTTTTGAAATGCGGTATGTGACAACTCTCACTCTACGAGTATATCTGGGTGGACACGTCGTGATTCTGCATCTGCAATATGATTATCTGACGAACTAATTTATGACGCGAAAACTACTTAAATGAACGTATTTAAGTAGTTTTCGCTCACACTACTGCCACAATTCTCTAGTACGAATACGGTCCATACGGTAGTATGAAAAAGCTGTGGTATTATCAATAGTACTTGGCAGTCGTGACGTGATACGAATTGGCAAAGGTTTTAAGTCCTAAAAAGGCAGCAAAAATTTCTATATGGGTAACGTTTAAAAAAAAAATGTCGGACGTTTCACTGTGGGCACACATCCCGCTCGCGCGTTCATCCCAACAGGCTGCTCCCCATCCCGTAGTTGAGGCATCACTATAATATCTAAAACTAAAGTTATTTGTTTTTATTTTATTATAATTATGGACTTTTCATAGCCTGAGCCCACCATTTGAGGTCTGGCATGATAGATAGACAGCGGAATACTCATATATTTGTCATAGTTGGCATTGTCCTTTAAGTTCAGAAAGGGGTTTGAAGATTTTGGCCCTAACATCAGCAACCATTTTGTTTTTTTTTTCAAAATCGCGGTGCACAATAAATGTCATATATTTGGATAGGGGACATTTAACATAACATCATAAAGCGTCACGTTTCTGAGATATTCAAAGATAAAAATAACAATTGTTAAAACTAATTTATTATACTAATCATTTATTTTGTTCATTAAAATCTTTTTTAATACAATCGGAACATAAGAATATGAGATAAATGTGTCGAATTACAATAATAGTTTTGTAGGTAAACATGAAATAATTGAATACCTAGTGGATAAAACATAAGCTTTATTAATCATATTCGGTATAAATAATATCATCCAAGAAGGCAGCGGGAGGCTGAATAGGATATTCTTGATATCGCGCCCATGCCATGTACCATATAATACACATAACATGGGAGCAACATCCAAGTGTTCGTTTTCCTGCAATGCAATTACAGTAGTAGCTAACTATTTTATTCCTGCCTTGCAAAGTTTTATCGAGCAAGATGTAGACAAAATAAATTCGATTGTTTTGGTGTCTTGAGTGGATTCGAGCTCTTAAAAGCCAAGGATCAGAAACGACAATGTTGTATTGACTCAAGTCATAATCGATGGCAACGTCTTCGCACAATTCAATAAAAAATATGCCGTCTTCTTTAATATGTTCCCCATAGTAACTACGAGCTTGGGCGACTTGGTACGGTCCCAATGCTATCACTAACAACTGACCATACGTTAGATTTGGGAATTGTTCGAATTCTCCTCCGGCATCCATAGCCCGAAAATTGGCTCTACGGAGTTTAAATTATTTTGTATCACAAACTCACTTAAGTGGTTTGGGGCACCATGTTTTAAATAGATTTCATTTATAAATTGATCAACGAGCTGATGATCTGTCAGTCGGTTCCCGAACGCATTTATTAGAGCACTAGCAATTCTCACTTCTTCGTATAAGTGTGGTGCCGCGATGTTGAAAAACTGCGATCTAAGTTGCCTGAACTGATTTTTTAATCGACCATTAATAGTTTCCACTACCCAACGGCATAAAGTTACTTTTATAGATTCGTTTGCCTGTTTGGTAGTTAGCTGATGTTCATTTTCATCTTTCGTTTGTGGCATATAAGCTTCGTATCCACACGAACTTATTCACATCCCGGAATCCTCGATCTAGAATGAATACATCTCCTTTCTCAAAGAACCAATGATAAGGGTTGTCTTCGTTTTCTCTTATCAATTCTGCCATGATAGAAGCGTCAGATTTGTTTGCCTCGTATGGCCCAAAGGTGTTTATAATATATCCATCTGGACTTACAATTAAAATACCTTTAATAAATTACGGTATTTATGGTGACTGTATGAAGTTCGTTGAAATTGGTAATTAGAGCTTTTTTGCAGAAAGAAATAAGTACCGTCGCAAATTGTTACTAATGGTTCATTGCGGTTTGAAAATAATATCCGTGGAATTCTTAAAATCCTTTCGCGCATATTGTTTTTGTACGAAAAGGCACAATCAGGTCCGTATATATGATCAAAGCCCAAAAGGTTGGGAACGAATTCTGTCATCAAACACACTTGCGATTTTTTTTCATTACACTACTTAAATGTTGCGGAGTCATACGAAACACACTAGAAAGTCTTTCGTTAGAATCACCAGTATGCAACTTACACATGACCGTTGCAAGGGCTGTTTTAGGTTTTCTAAAAGATGTCGAGATTGAAGGTGTCTCTTGCAGAATATTAAAAAATATTTCTTTATTGTATCCAATAAAATAATAAAAGACGCTGTCGTCAATAGTATCTAATCTTTCAAAATTCAAAAATGACAAGTGTTTGTGTTGCAACATTTTTAAAATTTCTGACATTTGTGCGCTATTAAAAAGCTCTTGTCTAGGACGACAATGTGTTGGGAAATTATTCCACCGTGCTTCAGGCCCAGCATGGACTTCACAAACATGAGTTCCACGTGGGATGTATATATTATATTTAGACAGAACATTTCGTCTTATATTATAATGAATCCTATGCAGATTCTGTCTTTGGTGGCATCCTGCTATAATACAATTTGAGGCACTATACGTGACTCGTGTGAAATCAGGTACTGGAAATTCATGTACATTTACTGGTGGTATTACTTCTACCAAAGGAGCAACCTGAGCCTCAGCATCAATTTCCAGGGAGATATTGGGAGCGTGAGGCTCCTCGGGACTGTTTTCAAGTGGATCAAAAGGTGGAACTTCTTGTTCTCTTTGCTCAGATGTGGGCATATAAACGTAACTAATTGCAAATTCTTGACTTGCCAAATCCTCTGCCTCTTGTTCTTGAGCTACCCTTTGCGCGATAACAAAACGGTCAGCGCGTTGCAGACAAGGTCGGCAAATTCGGTCTTCCAGCAAAATCTGTTGTATTTCAAATACTCATTGAAATAAAAACAAACAGCCAATAAATAACAATAGGAATATTACTATAGTGCCAGTATTAACCATTGGGCCATGAATAAAAATAAACAGCTAATAAATAACAATGGGAGTAATACTATAGTGCCAGTATTAACCATTGGGCCATAAATCATTGTTATCAGTCTCTCTCGCTCGCATTCATGGGGCTTATGGAGACGTATAATGTTCTCGCGGGCAGATAATCATGCACAAAACATACATAATGAATATTATTACGATGACATTGAAAACCACCGAAATAGTCCTTTACTTGGTGAAAACTACCGGCTGTGCTTTTTCTTTCAATATACTAACACGATAAGTATTAACATTTCTATGCAGGCAGCCAATATTAAGTACACTATATTGTTTGTTTTTTATGTTTCGCATGTTATCTTTGTGAATATGTAGATAATGTTTATAAAATACCACGAGACTTAATTAAGACATAGAAATACTACAAAACGAAGTAGCACGCCATATAAACTAATATATTTACAAGTCTCATGGTATTTTAGAAAGAATATACATACTCATACTAACAAATACACTTAAGCACAACATACATTATTGACTCTATAACTGTCAAACGTACTAACCTGGCGGTCCTGAAATAGGTGGCGTGCATAGTTTATGATGCTTGGATGACCGGCTATAAAGTCTTCAGTCAGCAAACAAGACTGTACAGGACGTGAAGATCTTCGCCGTGGGCCGGGCACAGTGCTTTTCCCACAAAAAAAGCATGTTCTGGCGCCAATATGGCTTGACATTTTGTCAAGAAACAATTTGAAATACAACAGTAACAATGATCACGAACACAAAACAGTAACAACAGTAATTAAGAACAAATGAACAAAATAGTATCAAATCTATTGCAATTTACTACATAGACAGGAAAACGCGTGCACACAATGGACGTCAAAGTGGCAAACTGAAGAGTGAGCAACGGACGGGCGGGTCGTCGCGGGGTGTCCTCATTCGGCGGGGGTATACTTTTATCTCTCGCTCATATCTAAAATATTACCTACACATGATGCAATTATGTTTTCATAGTTCAATACCTGTTACTGATACCTGTAATATGCTTACCTGAAGGGAAAAAAACCAAAAAATCCTGTTTCTTCAAGGTTCAGTTTTTTACTTATATTTCGGTGAATAACTCCAAAACCTGACATTTTAGGATATTATGTTTTAATTAAATTTTTTGTTTGTTTAAATGTCCTCTATCTAAATATATAACTTTCGTTGTGCACCGCGATTTTGAAAAAAAATCAAAATGGCGGCCGACGTTAGGGCCACCCTCCATACAAAAATCTTCAAACCCCTTTACAGCGTTCCTTAGTGTAGAGCCAGCCGTATTCAACGGCTGGGCATGCATAGTTGAGCATACCCCACTAAGCGAGCGAATTCCCTGACTTTATACCGATCTAAACAAAGAAATGTATTGATTTTAATTTAAAAAAAAACGTGTTTCTTTAGATAGGGAAATCTGCGTTTTGAGTGTTATCTGCGTTTTGAGTGTTGAGTCTATAATGAAACCCAAGAATTTACAAGTAGTCTAAGAGGTAAGAATACTTTTTCAGTATTTACTATGAACCTTTGAGCCTTCAGAAGTTTAGTAGAGTCCGATATGATTTTCAGGCATGACTCGAAAGAAGTAAGGTATCATCTAAATAAATGTCCGCAAGATCTAAGTAAACTGACTACTGGTTTCACGATCTTCGTGAAAACAAAAGGGGCAGTATTAAATCCAAAGGGGATGACATTAAGTTCATACAGCCTATTACCAAACTGAAAGCGAAGGTACTTTTTAAACATGAATTCGGATAAAAAAATATGCGTCTTTTAGATCAATTGTACTCATAAAGCAATTCTTAGAAATAAGGCCGTACGTACTACGTAGATCTTCAAGTTTAAAATGTGACGTATTGATAAACTTATTTAGTGGCTTTCGGTTTAATATTTATAAATCTTGATTTGCCCTTGGATTTTGGAACTAAAAATATAGGGGACAAGAATTGCTCAGCGCAGGGTTTACATTCTGCGATGGCTCCTATACTAAGCAGATCATCAATTAATCTTTCTCAAAGATTAGAATAGCGTCTTTTTGTAGGAATAATGGTTTGGTTCACTGGCCTTGAAAACGGTATTTGATAACCATCAACCGGTCATCCGTCAAAAGTGACCATTGTCGCCAAAGTATTTTACCGAGTGTATGCGCGGCGGCTGCGAATCCGATCTTGACGCGACGATTGATTCGAAGAGTTGTCTTGATGACTCTTGTATGCAGGCTCCTTCGTCCTCTGATTCCCCCTCGGCCTGTGGTTCAGGGGAGGACCACGCCAGCTTAAATTTATCTGGTGTGATTTATTTTTATTCTAAACCGGCTTTTTTCTGGGCCGATACGGGGTAAATTTTAAGTCAGCTCCAGACTTCGTGATAGCTTTTGCTGCCTTGAATGTTTCCGACAGATCTTCACTGAAAAGGAATTTGTCTATTTTTGTTGCTTGCAGCTGATCATTAAACTCCTTTTTCAGATTGTACAGCATAAAGTTCCTGCGTGTGACAGAATCTGAGAACTGACTATCACATAACAACTTGATTTACTTGATAGCGTCCATAAGTAGTTTGATTAGTGCCGTATTTTTTGGTTCCGATGAAATCAGTAAGGTGATCGCTTCAGCTAAACATGATGTCGCTGAGAAAGTTTGTCTTTGTTTCGGTTCGATACCTTTGTCTCTTTTGTAGACAGTCTCTGAGATGGCAGACTTGACCTCAGGATTGAGAACGGGGGCATCAATTGAAGCGCAATTTGCTGGAGGCAAATATCTTTGCAGCAGTTCCATACGCTCTTCCTTAGATAAGCCTGTAGAAGCTATGTGCTGCAGGCGTATCGCTAGATCAGATTGAATATTCATACCGTACTGGTCTGAGAGGGGTCCTCCCCTAGTATTTCCAGCAGTTCAACATAGAGTTCCAATGCTGCAGATGACGCTTCTTTATGCAGTGGCGGCACTGGTTGATGGCTGAGGCTCAGCGGTTCTTGTCGCCGGTTGCGGGTTGACGTGACAGCGGCTGCCGTTGTTACAGGTATATTTGAAATGGACGTTAAACCATTTTAGGTATTTATTTAGGTAAAGTGACAGACCCAGAAGCTGACCGCATTACCCTGCCTAGTCTCAATAAGAGAACTGCAATTATACAATAGTAAGTCGTTATTATCACTCAAGTTACTAAAGTGACATTCCTTAAAAATGCCTGCATTACTTTCGTTAACAGACTAATCCTGTTACAGAATTTAGGTACCTTTAATAGTAAAGTAACAGTGCCACAGACTGCTCGCAGTACCATATAATAATCGCAAAGTGACATCCCCAAAAAATGCCAGCATTGCAGTTGTTCAATAATCACGTTTTAGTGAAGTGATAATCCCATAGATTGCCCGCAGCACTTGTCAAATATGTGAGAAAAATGTTCGTAAAGCGTCAATAAGTGATAACCCCTCAGGTTAACCGCAATACTACATTTTCGAACATGTGGGTAGATGACAAATTTTACCTTCAATGCATAGACGCTCGGGCTGCAGCGGCGTCGCCGTGTCACGCCTTGGCGATCTTGATCGTGAGCACGATGATGTAGAACTTGAACTTGACGAAGAACGCGACGTTGAGTCCGACGATGATGACAATGATAGCCGCTTCCCTGCTGATCTTTGTCGATCTCTACGTCGTGCACGCATTCATTTATGCTCTAACTTTTTGAACTTATTGGCAACAGCTTCATAATTCTCTTCCACTGGAACGTTTACCCATGGTGAGAAGTCAGAACGAACCGATGCACAACACAAAATTATAAATTTAGCGGAAAGTGCGCTTAATGGCGAAGCACTGAATGTGTAATGAAGTTCGCTGGGGTTGCAGTTGTCAGCACCAACTGACGGGGTCCGATAGGGCCAATGCCTGCCAGGGTTGCGAGTTTGTCCGAAAGGGATATCGTAGCCCTGGCACACAGGCAAATGAAGGAATACGGGTGGGTTTTAGTCAGTAAAAGTCTGACACGCCCTCCCGCTCCGCCCAGGGAGAAGTTATTTGAAATTTGATTCTGTTCTAATCTCGAGGGCAAAACCAAGTATAATTATAGATTACAGGGAAACCTATAAGAAGTCTTAAAATAACGTGGTAAATCGCACTCAGTGTTGTGTTTACAAACTTACATTTGCATTTGGAATATGGGGGAACATGTTTTTCAACTACAATGTTAAGTTTGTTCTTAGGTTAAATTCATCCCAACTACGGAACCCTTCATTGTGCGTAGTCCGACAGGCACTTGGCCAGCTTTTTATTAGTTTTTCCATCTTTGTCGTCGAGGCGTTCTAAGCACAGCTCTCAACAAAACCTCACCGTTCTCGTCGATTTCCACTAGCAGCAAGTTCATGTTCAAGTGCGGCGATCTTTTCTTCGTGCCGCGTCCGCTGCGCCTGCGCACGTCGCTGCTGCTCCTCCAGCGCCAGCACGATCTTCTCCAGTCGGTGAATCTGTTGCTGCTTGTTCTCTAGAGTGGTAAATAGCTCCTGGATCTCCTCCGCCTTTGCTGCTATTTGTTGGTTTACCTGTTGGAGTTGGACACACGAGTTAAAAGACTTCCATGCCATGTTCATAATTTTTACCTGCTTAACTTTTTTGAGGTTATTTCTAGATGTTCGGTGTACCTACTTTCTCAAGATTTTAAATGCTTTAATAAAAATTGCGCAGTCATAGTACTGCACATTTTTGGACTGGCGCTAGCGGAGCCAGGGTGGCTCGTTAGATAAGTAGCTGATAAAATGAGGACATTTTAGAATCGTCAGTCTGTAAGTTTAGTGTCATAGTACCTAGCTATCATTTTGAGATAAGTAGGTACCTATAAATAGGTACTACCTTGTTCAGTATTGAACACAGAAGTCGAGAATTTGTACACATTTACAACTTACCTTTGATTCATTACAAATATTTTTTTGATTTTCTTGAACATTTCGATACCTAAATATCTTCGAAAAATTGGCTGTTACCTATTACAATAGAAATTAAAGTCGTTCAATTCGGGTATTCTAAGTACATACATAGGAATTTATTAAGATATTTGGGATAGGTACTTAATTCTAAAAAAGTAAAACATCGAAATTTCTCGAATGCGATGGACTTCTGCGTTAAGTACCAATATCTTTAATAGGTAGGTATCTGATGGGTGATTTCTCGAATATTTTCATTCATCTTTATCTTGCGCAAATATTTATCATTATGAAAAAAATATCTGAAAATCTTTTAATAACGTACATACAATGGTAGAAACAGACTTATAAGAAAAATAAAAGCTATTCACAACCGTTCGATACGCTATTCGATTCGTATAACGGGAAGCTACAAAATATGTGAGTTAGTTTATGGTAGAAATTGATTAAGAGGTAAACAAATTATTATATACAATTATTAATGTAATTGTACAATAATTGAGTCTAAAGTGCTGCTGTAAATATATCAAGTTTGTCTTATTTCAAATAAACTTTCGTAAACCATGTAATTAGTAAATACTTTACGAAGTCGGTCAGAGAACAAACAACACGACACACTACACGACTTTGACACCACCATTTTACTTTTTGAAAACTACCTACTTACTTGGATAAAGGCAACCGTCAGAACATTGTTAAAACTTAATTATAATTTGCCTCAAATAACGCTTAAATTAGTTAACAATATTTTTATTTTGTAGGCAATAAATAATATGAATATTGTTTTTAGGTAGATTTTAGCAGACATCCGAATTGCTCCCGACAGCAATAGCTGTTGGAAGAATTATTTAGGTAGGTACGTCTTCTTATCGATTCGAACTGTCAAAATTTTCCGATATATACGATTTGCGAATAGCGTTTAGACGACTCCTTTGATATATATAGTGTTGATAAAGCAAGTTTTTTCGAAATAAGAAAAACAATATCTATTATATTATTTTATACAATCACCACTGTTTCCTTTTTAATTAATCACTCAATTCATATTTTATAGTGGCACGCTACGAAATACCTAATTTTTACCATAAAAGTTACCATCGAATTTGTCAATCGAGCGGTTGTGAATAGCTGTGCAGAAGGTTTTACAAGGATTCATAGTGAGAGTCAATAGATTCCAAGCTTTCTTTGTTTTAGTTATAGACGCCAAAACAGTTGATTTGTAACGTCTTCGAGACAAGATAATGAATAAAAAAGTAATAAAAAGTTAAGTAAAAGCGACTAAAAACACAACATCGCGCCTGTATTCCCCGAAAGGTAAGGCAGATGTTTACGGTACATTACACCCAAATTTCGCTAGTTATGTCTAAGTCCCAAGTGACAGGATGTCAGCCTATTGCCGGCCACTAATTGATACTCCGTACTGCTACTAAAACAATCCAGATGGAAAAACCCAATAACACTGTCCGACCCGGGAATCGAACCCAGGACCAGCAGCACCAGTTCAGCAGAGTAGCGCTTACGAAAAATTAAATCAATAAAAAAAAAAAACCGCGCTCACTTCATCAACGATTTTCATACGGTGCTCAAGGTCCTCCTGTAACGCTGCCAGCTCGCGACTCTGCTCAGTCTCTTTGTTCTTCAGCATATTGATCAACTCCTCGCGAACCTGCGTCACTGTCTGGTTTATAATCAACGTAATATTGAAATACACTAAAACAAATTCGATGTCTCCAGGTCGCAGCCAAGCTAGGTTCTATTTTATTTACAATATCTATTCTATCTTATTATTATTAATATGCCAACGTGTTTTAACAGAAAATCCAGTGGAATTAATTTCATGAGTTCAAATGATACGGTTTGGGACATGCATTTGGATGCATACTTATTATTTGACATCATTAACTTTTACAAATAGGTTGAGAAGGCATAATGATTCTGTTATGAAAAAAAATATTTGATGAATGAAAAAATTGAAAAGCGTAATTTTATGTTCATAGGGGGCTATGAACATAAAATTACGCTTTTCAATTTTTTGCGTGTTCTGAAAATATCTATCATTTTTATTTATAGCATTATTACCCTTAAATTTATAATGTATTCCCGTTGCCCCCGTATGCCACATGCCCGTCACGGGGACAGCGGGACGTGATTAAATTTATTTCCCGTTGTCCCCTTATCGTACGATGTAAACCTTATTTAAATCGAAACAGCTAGGTTAGGTTAGAACTGTGACCATACAACGTATTTACGTCAACGGAAATAATACAGATAGATTATAAACTAAAAAAGTTCATAATTATAGGGTGATATATTATGTCGATATATAGTTTAAGATCCAAGAATTTGTAGGTATTCTAATTTATCTTATTCCAAAACTACGGCTAGACTATTTTATGTTTCCAACTATGATTGCAAGAAGGACCTAGTAACCTTTATGACTCTTGCCTGGGCACGTGAAGTCTTGTCTTGTTGCTCAAGCTGCTGTTCTTTTTGTACCAACAACTCTGACAACTCTTCATTTCGGTGCACGGAGTCAAGAAGACCCATTTTTAAGTTCATTATCTGTTAAAGAGGTATGCCGAAGACTGTTAGAATGTTTCAAATTAAAAAAAAAACAATTGAACTTGTCAAAGGATCTTTGCAACTAGCCAAAATATCCTGTTTAAAGGCTAAAGGCCATCGTTTTCGTGCCGCTATGGTGATACACTACTAGACCTTTGTTGTTCCACGTTTACCTAAGTGCTCAGTTTCCCAGCACCTACTTATACGAGACTACCTACCTACTATAGGTAAAGGTGACAGCTTTGCTTACTCTCTATTAGCCCTCATTGTAGCAGTACGCATAAACCATTTGCACGTTACGTTACCTCCTGCTGCAAGTCTTGATAGCTGATACCATTTTGAGTTTCTTGGCAGTTGGCCTCGGCACGGTTATGCGCCTGTAGAGTTTGAACATAATGTTCGTACTGAATTACTTTTTGTTCGCTGAAATATAATTCGCAAAATAAAACTGACGTTCGTTATTATCTTAAACACTGAAATGTATTAAGATAATAATCGTTGATACATTGTTGCACCCACTTTAATTTTATGTTTTTCGATAACTCTCTTATTTGTATTTGCATCTTTGCTAATATTTCTTCCTTGCTCAGAAGCTCGGCTGCCAATTTCTGCTGCAAGCCTACTTTGTTGTCCGGTTCCTGAAACAAATCAAGGTTTATATACAACAACACTTGGTAAATTACAAAAGTTTATAACGAACTGTAATCACCTTACTGGTGGAGGAAAAAAGTTATCTGGTACATAGGACTGAAAAAGAAAGTACACCTAGAATAACTTATTTATCTTAAACAACAAGCACAACAAAGGAGGGGGCAATATTTACAGTTATTTTAGTCAGGGTTTCCAAAAATCGCACTTTTTCCCTTTTGCACGAAGTCACTTCGTCCTCAGTCACACGCAAAGTGTCTTTTGTAGAATGTAATTCTGCCAACAGATCCATTTCTCGTTCTGTTGGTAAATCTGTAAAAACAACATTATCCAACGGTAACATTATAAGACTACACCTACATAAAAAAAAAAAAAACTTTAACTCAGACAGACTCCATAGAATGTTAGTAGAGTACAACTTATGAAACTAGTGTTAGTACATTATAATTACTTATTTCCTAATGTGAATATTAACCCAGTGCTGGACGTAACGCGTGTCCAGCCTATCCGCAATAACAGCCAGGATGCTGTTGGTGCTGGCGTGCAACTTGCCGAGTGCCGCAGCGCGTCGCTTGCGGAGCACGGCGTGGAAGCCATCAACGTGTGCGTCCGCAAACATGCCCGAAGCACTGCACCAGCGCGGCAGCCCCAACAAGTCCCTGAGCGCGTTGTTATATTGGACGCGCAGGGCGCTGAATGATCTTTGCGTATAATGAGCCCACAAGCAGCACGTGTAGTGATGTACAGTGCGCTCTGGCGTACATAACGTATATAATATCTAGTATAGTTAGTTACAATGTTTATTTACCAGGATTTGGTTTATTAAGTTCCATTTCGTTGATTTTGGCTCTTAATTCTTCGATGTTATTTTGGCTCTCTAATAAGGCAGCTTCAGCTGCCTCCTTTAGCTCAATTTCCTTCTGTGTAATATTACGTTGTTCATCCAAATTTTTCCTGAACTCTTTGAGCTGAAGAGTTAGTTCCTGTACGGTCGCCTTATGCTGGGTGGTTAAATTTTCTATTTGTTGCTTTAGATCTAGAACACTGTAAATAATATTAATGTAGTCGTAGTAGATTAATAAACATTAACATAATGCAATTTAATTTTGTATTTTCTTAAATTTAACTTACTCGTTTTGCAGTGAGTCGCGTTGATGTACTAATTGACTGCTGGTTACTTCCCCGGTCTTTAAACTTTCTTTCAATTTCCTAGCTCGAGCTTCCAACTGCACTTCCCTTTGACGACTCTGAATATTGAATTGGAATCAATAACCTGAACGCCATCACGATGGTCCTGTAATATGAACGTAGCGTAGTGTTACCTGGTCTTCCAACGTTTTGACAGTGCCTGTGAGACTAGCAATACTTGCTTCTGCTTCGCGCAGTTGTCGGTCCATTTTTGTAATACGGATGCGCGCTTGACGGAGTTGGGACTCAGTGGTCGCCAGTTTATCTTTGGTAAAGGCCTTTGCTGCTCGTTCTTCGTCCAACTCCCGACGCATTTCCTTTTTGATACCAAATTAAAATATTAAAAACAATTCACAAACATGAATGTTTCGTAAATAGGTACATAACAATATTCTCCTCAAACTGAGTTCGTTCTATTTGACAAAATCTCCGTATTTTAGCATAATATTGTGAAGGTTTCAAAAGTAATGAAATATAAGCACTAACCTCAGAAGACCTGTTGCGCTCCGATTCATCGTGGATTTCCTGCAATTCACTTATTACGATAGATCGTGTTTCTAAGTCCTGTCGCAGGCGCGCTATTTCTCTTACTAACGACTCTCCAACAGCAACCAATGCACCTCGTTCTCGACAGGCTCGCCTAAATAAAATTATTCTTACGTAAATATTATAATTTGGTAAGGTAACCAATACATAACATCACACCTGTTTTCTTAGAAGGGTTCCGATAAGGTGATTAGTATACTCAAATTTCGCCAGATAGGTTTAAAAGTCCGATATATAAGGGATCCGACTGCAGGCGGTTACTGAGTTTTTTTTATGGATACCCAATAACAGTTTGCCCAACCCATGATCAAACCTGGGTTCGATCAGGGGTTGGGCAAACTGCCACCAAAGCAAAGCAATAAGGAAATAGCAATATCAATTAATGTTACTTGTAGAATTGTGTGGCAGTTTCAACAGCATCAACAGCCCGGGATTTCAGTTCACGGAGGGTCTCGCAGAGTTCATATCCTTGTGCATTGTAACGAGCAATACGCTCCAATGCTTCGCCCCTCCCAGTTTCCTACACAAATATTAAAAAGGCATATATTTTTCATGTCTTGCAATCAACATATTATTATTAGTTTATTACACCTAATACATATCATAAACTCACGCTTGTTTCGATGAGCTCCTTGACCCAATCAATGATTTCTTGTCGTGCCGTAATAGCCTGCAGACACAGATCGGCAAAACATTTAGGCACGTTTGCAACTTTGGTGTCCAGGTCCGCAAGAGCACATTCATCTGTGCGAGTAACAATACATGCTATTACATTCTAAAGGGCAAATATTTTGCTTTGGCATAATGATATCTAAATAGATAACTACTTCTTCAAGTTGCATAACATAATATTATTACGACTTCACTAGGGTAGCTCGAGGAAATTAGATTTATTTATTATTAAATTCCTTTGCTTCCCAAAGGAATTTAATAATGAAAACAGTTATCACATTGAAATTACCCATAGGAGATGCGTTGTTAATGATTTCGATGCCATCGGTGGTGGCTGAGGCGACGGCGTCCCGACACAGCTGAGCCACCTCGTCAGACGTCCAGTCAGCTACATTGAATACTACTAGTTCTTGTAGCTGGATCCCCTCGCCGCAGCCTGACAGGCCTTCTCGTGTCATGTGGTCGCGCAATCCACGTAAGTTGTCAAACAGTTCCAGAACTACTTGCTGAAACAGATTTATTGGTATTTACAGTAGTAATTCGGGAAAAATCATCATCATATGACGCATATTTTCCCCCAACTTGTTCTTTTGTGTTTGTGTTTTTTTTTCTTTGCGGTATGTTTACCGCAAATAAACGTATTTTCTCACTACTTTCACTCACTTTATTAATTTAACCGCTTTCATTTAATTTCAGTTGTCACTCTCTCTACATACTATATGCATACAAATTTTCAATACCAAAGCAACATTTGAATGTTTTTATGAATGAGGACCTATGGCCGGCCGGAGTGTCTTTTCGTAGGTTTGTGTATTATTATAACAGTACGACCGAACCGCGAAATAGTGAAGTGAAATCGAGTGCCAGAACAGATAAATATAAAGCAAACTAATGGATAAGGCGATAGTAGATGATAACGTTAATTTATGTACAGACGCCAGCAGGTCAAGCTACCCGAAACTGTAAAATTTTCCCAATCAACCTTGAACCTTATGCTATAAAGATAAAGTTGAAAATCTTTTAAAGAAATTTGACAGATTGTAGTAGCTTGATGTGCTGGCGTCTGTACTACGATGGTTAGTTTTAACTGTAAATCTTTTAAGAGGTCGGTCGAGTGTATAAAAAACTTGTGTAAATATGTGGATATTATTGCGCTGCAAGAGACCTGGTTGTTGCCACATGAAATGTCAATTCTAGGTCACTTATATGTAGATTTCAGTTATTTTGGTAAATCAGCTGTGGATACGTCGCTAGGGATATTAAGAGGATTAATTATTATTAATTATTATATTACCATACGGAGGTGTGGCTCTTTTGTGGAGGAAATCGTTGTTTACATGCGTAACTATTTTACCGTGTGCTAGCGATCGTATTGTGGCTAAAAAAGCGACGACGTGCGACGACCGTGACATGTTATTGCTTAGTGTTTACATGCCGACTAACTCTGTAGATAATTTAAGTGAGTTTTGTGAATGTCTTAGTGAAATAGCTGCTATCGTTGAGGGTGAGAATGTTGAGTCTGTTTATATACTAGGGTATTTTAATGCGCACCCTGGTGAAGTGTTTAGCCAGGAAATGTTATCTTTTTGTGATGAGCAGAGTTGGTGTTGTGCTGACTATAAGAACCTAGGTATAGACTCGGACACTTTTACCTTTGTGAGTGATGCCTGTGGCAGTAGACGTTGGCTTGACCATTGCCTGGTTTCTGAAGCAGCGTGGAAATCAGTGGAGAAGGTGGAAGTGTACCATAACGCCTACTGGTCAGACCACTTCCCACTCTGCATTCAGGTCAACCTGGGGATGGTGAGGCGAACGGATGCCTCAGCAAATCTTGAAAGCAAGGTAGTAGATAACGTGAGGTGGGGGGAAAGATGTACTGACCAAATAAATTGCTATTACCAACTATGTATGCGAAAGCTTAGACTGGTCGATTTTCCAGCAGAGCTAAGCAACTGCTGCGATAACTTTTGTTCGGATAAGGAGCATACTGTGATAATTGATAATCTGTATAAGAATATTGTTACGTCACTGCGCGAGGCGGCTAAGGGCAGTGCTGGTTTTGTGAAAAAAAGTAGTAATAAACGTACTGTGATAGGGTGGAATAGACACGTCAGGGACGCTCATGGGTGCGCTAGGGTGGCTTTTAAAAACTGGGTCTGGCATGGGAAACCTCAATTTGGTCAGTTGTTTATAGATATGCGAGAAACGAGAAAAGTCTTTAAACAAAAACTAAAATATTGCCAAGACAACGAAGAACAAATTAAGTTGGACATTATAGCTTCAGAACACAAGAAAAAGCAGTTCAATAAATTCTGGAAATCAACTCAGAAGTTAAACACCAGACCCGCTGTACCTTTGAGCGTTAATGGCGTGTCTGAACAGTGGAGATAGCGGACTTGTTTAAAATACATTTCTCTGTGACACCACGGTTGCAGGTCAATAAGCAGGAGGGGTGCGGTGGGGAGAGACTTGGGTCGTCTAGCCCGATTTACATCTCGTCAAAGAAGATAGGGAAGGTTATAAAAACCATGACTAGGGGTAAGTCTCCTGGTCATGATAACCTTAGTATAGAACACTTCCAACATGCCGGTCCGCATCTCCCTAGGGTCTTATCTATGTTATATAACTTTTGTATTAGGCACTCATTCACTCTGCGGAGTTGATGAATACGATTGTTGTACCTATAGTGAAAAATAAGACAGGCGACGTATCAGATAAGGAGAACTATAGGCCAATCTCATTGGCTCCCATAACTGCAAAAGTGCTTGACAGTGTGCTCGAGCGTAGGATGGCTGGGCAGCTCAATTTACATGACGCACAGTTCGGTTTCAGAGCTGGGCTGTCTATTGAATCAGCTATTTTGGCGCTCAAGCACACGGTCAGTTACTACACCAGCAGGAATACACCTGTGTACGCTGTATTTTTAGACCTTTCGAAGGCATTTGACCTGGTTGATTATAACGTCCTATGGACTAAGTTGCGTGACCGGGGACAACCTGAGGAGATAGTTCACTTCTCAGGTACTGGTATAATAACCAGATTAACCGGGTCAGATGGTCGGGTGTTTTGTCGGAGACGTATGGTCTGGAATGTGGTGTAAGGCAGGGTGGTCTGACCTCCCCAGCGCTATTATAAGCCTGTATGTCGATCAGTTGATCGGGGAACTCAGCAGCACAGGGGTTGGATGCTCGGTAGATGATACAATTATAAATAGCATATCTTACGCGGACGACATGGTGCTACTGAGTCCCTCGATTGAGGCACTCAGGCGATTGCTTGAGGTTTGTGAGGTATACGCCCGGACTCACGGCCTCCTGTATAATGTGAAGAAGAGTGTGTACATGGGGTTTGGGGTGACTGCAAAGGGTCATAGAGCAGTGCCGCCGGTGTACCTATATGGTGATGCTCTAAACAGAGTGCCCTGTTTTAGATACCTTGGGCACATAGTAGCCGAGGATCTTAATGATGACCAGGACATGGAACGGGAACGAAGAGCGTTGTCGGTCCGATGCAATATGTTGGCCCGTAGGTTTGCAAGATGTACGAGACCGGTCAAGGTCACCCTTTTCAAGGCTTATTGTCAGTCATTTTACACATGCAGCCTGTGGGTCAGGCATACGCAGAGGGCCTACAACGCTCTTCGTGTCCAGTACAACAATGCCTTCCGGGTGTTGTTGGGGCTACCGCGATTCTGTAGCGCGTCAGCCATGTTTGCTGAATCTACTACCGATAGTTTTTCAGCAATCATGAGGAAAAGAACGGCATCATTGTTACGCAGGATTCGTGGGAGTGCCAATGGCATCCTGAAGGTGATTGGGAATAGGCTGGACGGCGTTTTCCTGGAGTATTGGACCCGTATGCATAGCTACGGGTCTGATAATGCAGGAAAATACATGAATTGATGGTATAAATGTAGGTTTATTTTATTTTATTGTATTTTTTAATTAAATGTGAGTACTAACATAGTTACGTAAGTTGTATCACTAACAAAGATCTATGGAGCAAGTTTCCGAAATAAACGTTTTATTATTATATTATTATATCATCTTTCACATAATCTGTCCATCGTTTCTTTGGTCTTCCCTTACCCTTGATGATATAGGAAGGAAGAATTCTGAGATGATGCCTATTAAAGATGTGGAAGAAACAACAACAGCTACGACAAACAGCAACTATTAAGTGCTGCGATAAACCCAAATAAATTGGGATTTGGAGGTAATGGAAGGGAATAAAATTATATTCTAAATCGGAACATTATTCTTCATTTGCGTTTATATTTAAACCTTTTGGGTGACTCGTGGCTAAGTATTAGCAGCCGCACCGGTCGATCGAAGGTAAAGCTACGTTTGGCAAGGTCAGTCCGAAGATGGGTGACCATCCTTTACATACCGAAGCCCCTCCGTTCCTCGATAAGTAGGTTAAGCTGTTGATTCCAGCGGTCATTTGTTTATCTTTGACAGTCGTTACCGCATTACGGGTAATCAAAAGTCCGAAATGGTTATGGAAGTCAGAGAGGCGTCACCGATTGTAAAATACTGGTATTCCGCTCCATCCGGTTAGACTGGAATCCAACCCCAACATAGTTGAGAAAAAGCTAGGTAACTCAAAATAAAAAAAAACCGGCCTAGTGCGTGTCGGACCACGCACAATGAAGGGTTCCGTAGTTGGAATGAATTTATCCCAAAAAAAAACAACATTGTAGTTGAAAAACATGTTCTTCCATACGTCCATATGCGCGACGGTCAATTTTCCAACTGCAAATTAACGATTTTCTGACTTTTTCCTTTACCTGTGCTGTGAGGCCCGTATTTATAGAACTTTATTCAGTACTCAAGCATTACTTAAGACTAAATTCAACCAATCCAATGGCTTGAATGCTTGAGTACTGAGTAAAGTTCTATAAATACGGGCCTGAGACCTAGCTTCTTGCCAAATTTCATGATTCTAGGTCAACGGGAAGTACCCAGTTTTGATTTATTTGCAGGTTCAAAATATGTCGCATAAATAGCTTCATTTTTTTAGAGCTCCAAGGGACCTTAATTATACGTATTTGATATTATTTTCAACTTAATACCTCCAAGCGTTCCTGAGAAAAAGGGTCTTGACAGACTGACAGACTGACACAGACAGACGGACAACGAAATGATCCTATAAGGGTTCCGTTTTTTCCTTTTGGGGTACGGAACCCTAATAAAACGTGTAAAATGTACCTGTTTCATGTCCAGTTCCTTCTTCAAACGCTGGAATTGCTTCTGCTTCGAGAGGAAAGTTGATTTTATGTCTTCATCTTTAAACGAATGTGACGGACTGCACAAGGAAACTGGTGACAGAACCCTAGAACTTGGCGGGACGTTCAAAGACGGTGTTTTAGGACGTGAAGCGGCAGTAGGACGTTGCGGCGTGTTGGGGCGGCTGATGGAACTGCCGAGGCGTTGCATAGGGTTCGACGGGGTTGTGGGCCGGCTCGGTATGCGGGGCGTTCGTGGACGACTCGAATGTAAACTTTTAGGAGTCTGAGGACGACTGCTCAACGATGGGGTGTGCGGTCGACTTCTAGATTCTAAAGAAACATGGACTTGAATAAACATTCCAAGGGATTTAATAAATATATATCCATAGTGTTTTTATAATCTTACCGTTTTTGCGACTTATATTGGACTGTGGTATATCAGAGTCATTCATTCTGTTTTCGTTGGGCTCGCCGTCACTATTTTTTATTTCTGGAAAAAGGAGATAAGAATGAACATGTTCAATTCTGCCCATTTTGTATTATGATGGGTTTGTTGTGAGAATTCGCTGAGTAGAGCTGCACGATTACTGACAAATGCTTGCACTGATTGGACAGTTCCACTCAAATTTGTGTGATTATTCCTCAAAAGACTATTTCAGACACGGACCAACATGGTCCTCACATGATCTGACCAAGATTATGTCTGGACTTTAAAAGAGACTGACCCCTGAGTGTTTTGTCATTTCTTCTCAAAAAAAAGCTAGATGGAGTCAACATATCCTATCTGACTACAGATAGGATATGTCGACTCCATCTAGCTTTTTTTTTTTAATTTATAGTTTGACGTGTAAAAGTGATTTCGACATCCTATTTACAGACTAGACAATTTCATTTCAATTCATTGTGTTATGACCACCCTTTGTATCATCCTTGTTACTAAGAATTTGTCTTGAATGTCTTTAATTATGACCACCCTTTGTATCATCCTTGTTACTAAAATTTTGTCTTGAATGTCTTTAAATATGGTGTGCAATTAAGAGGAATTATGAGGAGGAAAAGGAGGAAGATCAAAGAATTATGAGCAGAACAAGGACGTGTTTTGACTTTTTGAAACTCAATAGCGATACTTGCACAAGCTACCTTGAAGAAACAAGTAAGTATGTATATTTATTTACGTACCCAAGGGAGAGTTTTCATTGATGTCCGGAAGGCTTAGTACGGGCCCTTCGTTAACAATTGGCTCGTCAGATGACTGTTCATCTAGTACTGCTGTCGGAGAGCTCTCGATGGTAAAATTGTCTGGTTCTGGTGGTGGCGAAACCTAGACATGAAACATACTATTAAGCACCTCCACCAAACTAAAGCTTCTTCTTTTTGATACAAAAGCATACAAATAGTACTTACACTAACATTCTCCAATGGTTCACTATCTAATGGGCATCCATTAACCTATCAACCAAAGAAATAAATAAATAGGTATATATACGTTTGAGCGCAGCGAACGATCAATTATTTATTCTGTCAATCTTGATTACCTTGATATCGGGCTTGGACTCTGATTGTTGAGCTCGTTGAATAAGAGAACTCTTCCCCTGCAACTATTTACATTACTTAATTATTAGAAAATCTTTCCGAAGAGTCTAGATGCGGAAAACAAGTGGGGGGTAATACCTTCTACGGCTGCAGTGGGATAAGAGGAAGAAGAAAAAAGTCAGTAATACCTTAGGACCACCGGTGGTCGTCCGGGTTGGCGATTGCCTCGGATTCGGTATCGTTAAGTTTCTGTTGGTAGCATTGCGGGCGGCGCGCGCGGCGGAGGCTGCTGTCGGCCTCGGGAGTAATCGAGGTGTAGTGCCAACTGTTCAAAGTAACGAGAATTAGGCGAAAAAACAATACATAAGTGGTCGTACAGTGTGCCAGGCGAAGTGGTCGTACAGTGTGCCAGGCGCGAGAACGAGAAGTCTGCGACGAAAACCAAGATCAGCCTCGAATGTTTATAACGATGACACGGCCGTCCAAGTCCGAAACCCATCGGTAGGTACCTGACATTTAAAGATCTGATTCTAGGCAGTTAGGTTTAAAGATATTTATTTCTCATAAGAACTTATGAATAAAGAACAGTTCACTTATAATGAGATACAAAGTTTCTTCATTTATACAATATTTGCCTCTGGGGCGATAGTGACGTTATAACATACGTGTGTTTTGAGTTTCCTCTTAAATAAGTTAATATTATTACATTTCTTTATGTCTTCCGGTAATTCATTGAACAGTTGTGCTCCCTCCACTAATACTGTTTTTTGCCGTAATTAGTCCGTGCACGTGCACTCATTAGTTGGAATTTGGTTTTACTTCTTGTGTTGTATGTTATTGTTTTTTTATGTAGTTGTATGTTTGATTGCACAGAGTTCGTGGTGATTTTTTTTAGGTTCAATTTCAGTTAGGTATGTTAACTGGAGATTATCAATTGATCGTCAGCGATTTAGTAATAAATTGTCAATAACTGAAGAATAAATGAGGATATTACTTACAAGGTTTATCCTTTTGTGATTTCGCCGCAGTCGTCATAATAAACTCTACAGCTGAAAAAATGTGAACAGAAAAATGGTGATCGAAAATGTAAAAGAAAACCTCTGGAATTTTGATATTTTATTAAACTATTTGCTTGATCGGTGGTGATGGACGGGAGTTCTAAATATGAAATTAGACAGCTACAAATGATTTTTGGCCATCGATTGCAAAGAAAGAATCACTATGATGTTAAACTTTTTGGTTTTTGATGTTTTTTATTGTAAACTATTTGGACACAGAATATTTGAGCAGATTTTAGCAACAGATCTTTATTATTCTAAGCAACAGATGCTGCATCTGGCTGGAAGATTTACATAAAAAGACTTTCTTCTTCCAAAACTGTGATTGTGATTGATACACAAAAATGAAAACCACAAGTCACAAGTCATTTACTTTTGGAATGCATTTGTTATAAAAAATTTGTGCTGTGCTATTGATTTTGGTATTATTATATTTCAAAAGCGTGCCACAGTGCGTGTATTGTTAAAATTATTGTGAGTTGGGCAATGTATTATGTCACTAGTATCCGGGGAACCAAGACAAGGTAAAGTGGTCACACAATTTTAGCATCAGTGATTTTAGAGTATGTTAATTGAGTATGTATAATGCAGTACTGCAGACACAATAGACTAAAGTAGGCCGTGTAGAATTACAAAAGTTACAAAAATATATATCCTTTGATAATGTTGTCATTGTTTGTTACAAATACTTGTAGACATATATATCAGATTTATGTTTCAATGAAATATGCCAAATTTATGTATATGTTACCGGCCAAACCCGATCGGCCCGACCCGAACTAGTTTCGCCTAGGCCAAACCAGTTCTCCTACACGCGATAGGACAAACCAGTATAGCCTAGGCCAAACTCGTTCATCCTGTTACCGATAGGATAAACCAGTTTAACCTAGGTCGAATCGGTTTATCTTAGTTAGAATTTAAATGCTTTAAGATAAAATGGTACGTTGTAGTCTGAACTAATTTCACATATAGTTTGTATCTTCTATAAGCTGTTCAAAGTAAACTGAATAAAGGAATAGAATTAAAATAGATAACATGATTTATTAACTAATCAGTAATTTCACATCTATCACTAGATCAACTTATGTTCATCTACAAAAATCACCTTAACTGCAATTTGCTTATTTACATATTTTTGCAAGGTTTACTCTGGTGGCGCTTAGAATTACAGAGTACTTTGTTTTTCTTACAATTGCATTTGTTTGTTGTACAGTTTTTCATGCAACTGCATTTCACGAAGCTTTGCCCTGATCCAACGATAATGTTTTGTGGCTGCAGTCCTTAAAGATATTTCATCTGTACGAAAGGGGCTTAAACCATTTAAACCGATTCGACCTAGGCTGTTTAGCCTAGGTCAAACGGTTTAAATAGTTTTAAAATCGTTTTAAATCCTGTTACCGATAGGATAAACAGTTTTGTTTTCATTTTCTGATAAACAGTTTTGTTTGTCCTATCGGTAACAGGATGAACGAGTTTGGCCTAGGCGATACTGGTTTAAGCTGCATTAATTACCATTTTTTCTCTAAAGAACGTTTGAAATAATTTAGTTCCTCAGTTATTGTATAGTGAAGTGAGATTTGGCTAATTTTTTCCATCTAGGTTGAGACTTGACCACGAGCTATTTATTACCTACCCGTGCTTGAAGACAAAAACTGTAATTTTATTGACAATTTAATCGTAAACGTAAGGCACGAAGCTTTGCATAATAAAGTGACTAAATAATAATTATTACTTATATGTATAATAATAAAACGAGACCATTTATCTTTGAGTGTATTTGAGTTGTCTATAGAATCGAAAAGAATAGAATACTCACTCTCTCTCTTTAATACTCTGGCAAATATATATTCCTACAAAGTCGTTTGAAGCATTTAAATACAGCATTTTAGGTATTTGAGCGCCACTAATCAATCATCAATGGAAAGCGATTTTTATTACATTATAATCATTAACATTACTTTTTTTAAACACAGACATAGTTACCTTGACGTGTTACTATTGACATAATAATTAATATGGATTATTATTCACATATATTCGTTAGTACCATTAGGCGTCAATAGATGTCGTTACGTTTATGTACATTACGTAATTATTATTGAACACTTTAAATTCATGTATCTTTTGATAAATTGAAGCTGTTGCGATGAAAACAAAACTAAATATAACTCAAAGTACTCGTAACACACAACAAATGAGTATTAAAAAAAACAAATTGGTTTGGTACTTTTTACGTGATGCTGTAACAACATCAAGTAATTCTGTCTGTTTGTATGCGAGAGAATTACTTTTTACGAATTACGTTTCAAAAATGGTAGTAGTGGCTGTTGGATTCTTTAAGCCCCCAACAATTTTTTTATTTTATATTTTCTGCTACCTACATAAACACCTCGTGTACAGATTTATTATATGTATAGAGATAGATAGATAAATAGATAAAATAGAAGATAAAATAATTTGAAGTAAAAGCCTAGGGCATCCCAGCCGGTCTTGGGAAAAGGCTAGAGCGAAGACAATGGGAGTCAAGCTTCCCCATTGTAAAATAATAGAGAAGAGCCATATTAGAGCAAAAACGGCATGTAAGTAGTTTAAGGAGCTTCGCAGACAAAATATCAACTAGAAGTAGAAACTATCAACTTTTTAAAAGTTTTCGTTAAAGGTGGCCCAGTTGCCTCCTCGATTCTAAATAAACTTTTCAAATCCATAGTCAACAGCCAGTGGAGTGGGACTATGGATCTCGAAGACGCAGCATTTGTTGTACTTAGGTACCTACTTTTAAAACGTCGCCGCCGCCCGCCGCCCGCCGATAGCGTCAAAAAATAAATTTAAGATTAAAATAAATATCAAATAAAGTAATATCCGATTCTTGCGAGACACTTTGGGTTATTCGTGAAGATCAGTTGAAAGAGATATGTTTTCTGAACTGTGTCTGTTTGAATATCAAATTGTGATTTATAATTATTATTAGGTACATATCTTTTTATAGTGTTTAAAATATCTGCCCGAAGATCTAATTTATTGTCATCGTGTACTTTTTAATATACGATAATAAGAAAAGCAAAAAAAAATCAGTCAGTTTCGTTTCCCCTTTTCACTTCAGATTATTTGAAATGTCCTATTTATATACTTCGTTCTCGTTTTCTTCAGCTGTCAAACAATCATACATTTAATTTCCTAACTGCTGTTTTTTTTTAGGTTTTTTTTGACGAACTAGATATTTTTTTTAAAGTAATTAAACAGGATACAATGGGTATTTAGAATTAGGGGAAGTAGCTTTGCAGAATTCGATCAAATATTCGGACGTGGTGCCTCTACTGCAAGACATATTAGTGAAAGAAACTTGCCAAGAGATATGCAATAAATCCTGCCCAGACTCTGGACTTTTGTAGTAGGTAGGCTTTATCTCGTACCATAAGTCAAAGACTATCCAAAAAATACTGACTTTATGTTCTAGGCAAAATATCTCGAGTTTTTAAGAGAAGAGCTGCTGAATCTTATAAATATAATAATAATAAATAATAATAAAAAGTATTTGTTCCACAAAAACATAGCACTTTGCACTGTATAGTGTATATGTCGGCGTCACCATTGTAAACAACACGTGCAACGGTCCGAGTTACGCACTGCAATGTGTCACTTAGGCCTCCCCACTCTCCCCACTACTCAAGCCGCTCTATATAAGCGAGCGCGCAGCAAGGAGGGGATCATTCTTGTCGCAGGCTCGGCCCGGTGCACATGTTGTAGCGCTTAGATACTATAGTCTGAATTAAACTATTATTACAGTGAATTAATAAGTTGTGGAAATAAAGGCTGACTTCTGCTATATCTCTTACTTTCATTTAAGATGTTGGACCCTCTGCCTTCATCAGAAGTGGGATACGTTCCACCGTCCACTAATGATAGCCACAGTAATTTAATAAAAGACCAAATTTCATTGCTTTCTGCTGGCATGGACGCTATATTAAAAATAAAAAAATAAATTGCGGATGCCATGATTAGTTGTCAAGCTACTCCAAGCATGGGGGCGGCGCGAGGACGCGAAATACCGGGGTGAAACTCCGCAACCGCGAGAAATCACGGCACAGCGGACAGAGCTGCGACGGGATCTCATGGCGGCATGGAGAGTGCGATTGTCGCAACCCAGCGCTGGGCACGCCACAATTGCGGCGATAGTCCCCTCTTTGAGTGACTAGAGAGGCGCCACGGCGTCCTTTCCTTCCGCCTGACGCAGGTCCTCACCGGACTGGGTTGTTTTGGGAGGTTCCTGTTCAGGATATAGCGGGAGGAAACGCCCGGGTGTCACCACTGTGTGGATCGCCCGGAGAACATGGTGTAGCATACGGTGGAGGTCTGCCCGGGTTGGGTGGGGCACTGCCGTGTCCTCATGGAGGCGATTGGCGGCGGCGATCTCTCGCGTCCGGCCCTGGTGGCTCGTGGCAGGCCATGGTTCGGAGTGAGAGTGCACGGACTTTGTGGCACGAGGATGTTGTCGTGCAAAGGGTGTCGTGTGTTTGATACCAAAATGGTTCTTCCGCTAGAGCTTGCCACCACTCTGCGAACTACTAGTGCCACTATTCCAGCTGAGTTGGTTTTAGGTAACTAGTGATGATCGTCGACGTGACGTTTCATTCAAAGCTGTGTCCACTGATTTTGCATGGGCAGTACGACTCCACACGGGCCACGCGAATTCACCCGCAGGAAAAGATAATACCAGCCAGTGGTCCGCATAATGGTAGGCACCTAGGCAAACAACTCCACTTTGATCAGACGAGTCGCTGAAGAATACTATTGGTCGTTGCTGTGCTCGATGGACACACCATCTCAAACGGGTTTAAGTTTGCGGCACGAGTCTCTATTGCGGAGATGAATTAAGTAAGACTGAGTTTGGCTCGGATTGGGCCCGAGTCAGTTAGCGAGTTAATACGGACCTCAACTTCTTCAAATTGTGACAAGGTCGCCTGCATAGAGGAAGCGTGATATGTTCGGGCTGGATAACTGGTTGTTGGTTTGGATATTTAAAAAAAAGAGGTGTCAGGACACTACCTTGAGGTTGGCCGTTTTCCTTTTTTTTGTGAGAGAAGGTGGCCCAGAAAACGGCGGTTGTGGAGAAATTCTTGAAGTATTCGAACAAAATTCTGATCGCTGATCAATGTCTCCACCTTACACAGCAACCGTGTGAGGTTGACTATATCGTATGCAGCTGACAGTTCTACAAATACAGCGCCTGTGACCGTTCTTTGTCCCGAAACCATCCTCAATATGTTCAACGAGTTTGAGGGTCTGCAGCAAAATTTTACGGTCTGAAACCAGCTTGCTCCGGGATTAACTTCGGGCCAATAACACTCGTTAGTTGGACTAGCAACTGTCCCTCAAACAGTTTGTATGTATGGCAGAGCGAGTATGGAAGAATGTGTGATATTGGACGAAAAGTTTTTGGATCGTCTGGTGCTTTACCTGGCTTCGGATTAGCTACGACCTTTAATGTTCTTCAGAGACGGGGTATTGAAGCTGATTCTAGACAGTTGTTGTATAGTTGCAGCCACTACCACTCAGCAACTGGGCCAAGCTGTTTGATTTGCTCAACTGAGATGTCGTCTAAGCGTGGCTTTACCACACTTTAGACCCCTACCTAATTGCCGCGACGATATCAGATTGGTCCAAAAATTCTATAAACCTATGATGATGCAAGACTATTTTTACCAGATTATCAAATTTCAGATTGATAATAAGAAAACTACAGCTGGAGCAGGTATGTGTCTATGGCAACCCATTGAGAAGATTCCAGAAGCAAATTGGTCAGAAAAAATGGTGACGGGATTTACCATTTCAGTTTTGTCTCAATCTCAATGTGATGATAAAATTCTGAACAACTGAAACCAGCCGTAACGTGCTATGTTTGCAGTAAGCACGAATATATGGCCAACGCCTGCCCCAAGCATTGAAAGAACGAAGGCTCCACACCGAGCACCAGCACCAATCAAGTGAACCTGTGCTCCAGAGCAGCTGGTGGAGTGTGACACATAGGGAGGTACAGATTTCCCTGTTATATTTGACTCTGGATCAGAATGCCAAATAGAGCATAGTAATTGAAATCTTGTTAATGATGAGTAATTTCATGAACAAGTGATCCTTAAAGGTATAGATGTGGGGAACGTAGTGTGCTCATTACAAATTAAATGTCCAACCATGGTACAAAACCACAAGCTTGAAATAATTCACGTTGTATTGCCGGAAGTAAACCGGATATATTACAGGATAAATTTATATCCAAGTTTTTCCACCATTACTTGGCACCACAGGCGATCATGTTGGCTAAAATTCATGTTGGTGGTCGCGTTAGTGCGCCATGCCCGATTAAGATTATCGTGTTTTTAACGTAAGGGTTGTCGTTCGTACAATAGCTATGATAAAAACTACCTTAAAGTTAGACTAGTAGGGTGTTTACAAGCGTTATACAAATTTCGTATTTTTGAGGCAGTTAAAATCCAGTTCATTTGTTTGGTGTCCCGAAATGAATAATGACTGATCACGGGCGATCGTATGAACATTCTGCTTTTAAGATTTTTTTTTTGTACCGTGTAAGAAAATAACCGGCACGTTTTATTTTGAAATATTAATGGGAGAAATAAAGTCTATAAATATTCTGACAAAAATTTACGTAAAGTAAATTGTGGTCAAACAAAATCTGGTAGATATCATATCTTGGAGAATTACTATGACGTGACGGCGGGCAGTAATGATGATGATATCCTTATTCACGAAACAAGTCACGAGAATAATGCCATGCCTAACAGCAATATAACTTTGGCAATTAGTGATACCATGTCTGTGGATAGCAATCCTGTATCGATTAATAATGTCTGTATTAGTGATACAATGTCTGTGAATTGCTATTATTACTAAAGCAGTCATAATAATTAGCAAAAGACGTGATCCTGTGTAGTCTTATATAAATTCTTATATAAGTAGTACTTATTGTATAAATTCAAGTATTATAATGAGAATAGACAGTTGTGCTGCTGGGGAGTTTGTTGCGCCACTTCTTCTTCCCAGCTAACGCACTAGGAAGTGGTGACGGGTGGGCGTTTTTGGGGGACTGTCTCATGTAAAAGTGCAGATTCTCAGCCTAGTTTGAATAAAAGACTTGATTTAGTCAGCAATGTCTGGTCCAGGGGATAATAGTTTTGCAAGGTCGTTAAGTTGTAATGGCCGGACCAATAACAAAAAAAAAAAATGAATAAGTTCTGCAGGCTCAGTAACGAGCGGTCCAGAATAAGTAGCAACTGAAGGGATGAACCGGACCAGTATGCTAGTATAAGTCCTTAAGGCTCAATGTTGAGCGGTCCAGAGTTATGAGCAAACCCTGAAATTATGAACTGGACCAAATTGCTAGTCAGGATGAACGAACATTAATAGCATCGTTGTCTTTTTAGACACTGTTTGATGAGACTATGCGCACGAGGACGTTCGCACGTCAGTATGGCCGTGTCGGCGTCACCATTGTAAACAACACGTGCAACGGTCCGAGTTACGCACTGCAATGTGTCACTTAGGCCTCCCCACTCTCCCCACTACTCGAGCCGCTCTATATAAGCGAGCGCGCAGCAAGGAGGGGATTATTCTTGTCGCAGGCTCGGCCCGGTGCACATGTTGTAGCGCTTAGATACTATAGTCTGAATTAAACTATTATTACAGTGAATTAATAAGTTGTGGAAATAAAGGCTGACTTCTGCTATATCTCTTACTTTCATTTAAGATGTTGGACCCTCTGCCTTCATATACATTGTATGAAAAAAAAATATTACCATTTTATGCAATAGTAGACTTTATCTTTTAAACTAGGACTAGCCTGTATCTTAAAAGATAGGGTTCAGCCAAATGGATTCTGTTAATATTCACAACAAAACTAGTGAAGACAGTGTCAATGATTTGAACTAACAGCTGTACAGAATAGAAAAAAAATATATGAATAAAAATAAAATAATAACAAAAACGAATCCTAAGCAACACAAGTAGTGTGAAAGACTGCAGACATACAAGTGTCTGTGAGTATGTGTAGGGGTGTAGGGGTGTGTGGTTGTGTGTGTGTGTGTGCGTGTGGGGAGAGTGTGGGTGTGTGGGGGGAAGTGATTCCGTGAATGTAATAACATTTATTATATATAATAATTGAATGTAAAGCGTGAGATGTGATCTTTGAGTCTGTATGTGAATATATTAAATACATAATATATTTATATTAAGGCGGATGCCTAGACAGGCCTCGCCATACATTTTTCAGGGGTTGTAATCTCCGTAAATAAACGGTTTCTGCAGAATAAAAGCAAGTATAATGAGACTTTATAATGTATTATGTTCGCCTAACGCCAAAATTTTATTAAAAAAACAGTATTTCTAGGAGAATTAGACCCAATAAAAAACGAAAAATCTTTACATGTGTGAGTGACCTGAATCGCGCCATCTAACAGAAATTTGAAGAACCACCAAGAAAGAGTTATTTGCTGTTGTGTTACGAGTTTACGTTCGGTAAACATTTATAATAGATGGCGCTTCGAAATTTCGTTCGAAAATTGGAACAAGCGCCAAGGTTACACGTCGAGTGACCGGCGATGCGACGTTGCCATTCAGACGCACCCCGCGTTGTTGCCAAATTGCTCCAGTCAGTCCATGCGTGATTGTCTTGACAACTTGCGAATCGTTTCCAAAATTGTGTTTCTAGAAAGTTAGCGCCGGCGCGCGGGTTTGCCCGCGGGTTTTACATTTTATGATTGATAAAATGTTTTTTATTAGGGAATGAGAAAGAATGCTAGAAAGTGAAAAAAAATATCTGCGATCTGCATTTGGTTCACACAGATACAATACTAATGTAATTATTGTATTATCTACTTTAAATATAAAGTACCTAAAGATTTAAAAATCTTTCTACTGAATGTAAGTAGGTACTGATAATACATTTTCTGACACGGTTAGGTACTAATTCATTGGTTTGGGTTGAATAAAATCAGAGAATAGAAGTTCATGTAAACTTAGGGTATACCTAAATCAGGCGATCAGCGTAGGCAATTTTACCAATTTTTTTTCTAATTACCTACCTACGCAATGGTGACACGTAGGTACTACTTACATCTATTGATTGAATCATATTTAATTTATGTGAAACCATCAAGATAAGTGAATACACAGACAAACCACATTGATTTTTCATAACAATTGCACATTTTATTATTATTAGCACACGTCAAAGTGCGTCGAGATAAATTGGTCTTGCCATCTAAGAAGTTTACCAAGAAAAAGGGGAAATAAAACATAGGGCAGTATTTTAGTAGTAAGTTGTAGGATGTTCTGATATTTAAAACGATGAATGATATAGGTACACCAGTGGTGGCTCTGACTTACAAGTCAGAGCCACCACTGCTGTACATCATTCATTTATGGTTGTAGCTAAGTAAGTAGTAAGCACCATTCAGGTTTAGAATTGGTGACTGGGGCTACTACTGAGAACCATTCATACGAGTGCCATCCGTGAAAGAGTTTTTATTTAAAAGTGAAGTGTTTTTGTGTTTTATTGACGGTAAGTGTTATTTTTATGTACAAAGGATGCTTTTCTGCTTGAAGGTGATACAGAGTTATATTATAATAGTAATAACCCTTAAAACTTAAAAAAGTGTAAGATTTAGAAGAGGAAATACAAAATCAAACGTTAGCAACACTCGTTGATTGTCATCACATCACATACCTACCTACTCTAAATTTCAAATATTTCCCCCTAATAGGGACGTCAATTCTCTCTAAAAAATGTCTGTATGGTCTCAGCTCACTTTGCCTGTCCCAGAGGGACGAAAGGAACCAAAAAAAAACTCTCCGAAAAAGATCCGTTACTGAATTGATTCGAAAGAAATATGAAAAATCGATTCACAAATAAAGAAATAATTTTCCAAAAATCAATCATTTGTTTTCGATGAAATTCGCAATGTAGGGGTTTACGGGGTGTACGTTACCCTAGCAAGAAAGTGTCTCCTATAGTTATATGAGTGGAACGTATAGTTGGTGCCTAATCTGCTGTAAATGTGCCCCTACATAAAAAATTGGTGCCCCTTGTCGTTTTGAAAAAAAAAACGAAAAATCGATTCCTGCTAGGGTAACGTACACGTTTACGAGGGCGAAAAAACGATCGATGAGCGAAAAGAATTTAACTAGTCTCATATTGGAAAAAAACCGTATTTTTACGCAAAAGGATTTGCACTGGATATGGTTCGTAATTTTCCCGCCACCACAATTCTTAACAATTCAAAAAAACAAAATACTGATGTTCTAGGGTGAAATATCGATTCCCTGTATCGATTCAGTACTAGATATCGATTTGAAAAAACGTTTTTATTTGTTCCAAAAAATCGATTCTTTGCTCAATCGATCTCAGATTGACATCTCTATTTGGTCTGTTCTCATGTTCTGTCAGTTGTTTTGCAAATTTTCACACACAGCTTGACAGCTTGATTGATGGTGACAAATGGTGGTGTTATTTCTGACTAATACAAATTTCTTGAAGCATTTCATAATTACGATACTTTTGCTGTTGTGTTTAATTATTATTTTTGATTACAGATTGAATTGCAACTCTGCCTAAGATGAATCCGACTAATAAACTTGCCTATATACGACATATGTATTCAGGGCCGCGAAAATCACGGAAAAAAGTGCAAGCAACATTGAAAAGATATCATGGAAATTCTTCTAATGATTTTTAGTGAGTCATCAGCCATCAGGTCTATTTATTGATGAAGACTTTGGATTCTTAGCAGCTAGCCCTGATGGTAAGATTATTCAATAATAAAAATATACAAATAACTAGCTTTTGCCTGTGGTTCCTCCCCCATGGATCTTGTGTGTCGCGTGGATTTTTTAATTTGGTTCAGTGGCGTAGGCCTAAAAACTGTTCTTTTTTACAGGTATTATAGAAGCAGAAAATACTATTGTAGAAATAAAATGTTTTCTCTCCTTGAAAAGGAAATCTCAAAATATTAGAGAAGCATCAGAAAATAGAAATTTTCCTATTCATTTGGAAAACGATGTTTTAGTTATGAACAAAAAGCATAATTATTATTATCAAGTAAGTAACAAAGATCATTATTTCTTGGTTCATGTATGTATAAATATAATGTATTTCTTGGATTGTTTCTCAGCTATTATTATTTTGATTCTAGGTCCAGGGTCAATTGCAAATTACCAAAATGAGTAAATGTTACTTCATTTGCTTTATATCTGTCACCCAACCATTGACTGTCATAGAAGTTAACCGGGATGAGGAATTTATCAACGCTATGATGCCAAAGTTGGTAACATTTTTCAAAACATGTGTACTGCCGGAAATTATTTTGAGACGAGTTGAGAAAAATGCTAATGTCTAGACATCAAGGAATTAAAAGGTATGAAAATATAAGTCTTACTCATTTCGTAACTTAATCCTCAGGTTTCTGAGGTGTGGGTTCAGTAAGAATAGTCTAACAAAACTGTGTAAATTCATTTGTTGCAGCGAAAACTATGTCTCCCAGCAATTGATTCAGATCGCACGGAAATGATATAAATGGAAGTAAAAAGTGACAAGCAGAAGATTGATACTGCGCGGCGACGGCGGCGCAGCAAAAAGTAGCGTGTAGAAGAGAAGATATTTTATTATAGTATTTTTTATGTATCTTTGTATGGTGGTACGAGTCGATGGTTCGAATCCAAGCAGACACTTTGCTTTGTGTAAATTATTTCATCACCACTGTTCAGAGGAGGCCTGAGTCTCAGCAGTGGGAACATTATAGACTAATTATTATGCTATTTTTTTACGTAGCGATGTATAGTTTATGTTATTTGTTAGTTTATAAGATTTTTCTGTGTACATATGTTTCACTCATGTATTTAGGTACCAGCCAAACAATTCAATTGTAAAAGAATATTTATTGTTCAAAGTTGTATAATAAGTGGGTATTCTTGAAACATAAATGTTATGGTTAGCTAGCAACCACTTTTGTGTTGTGTAAGATACTTACACTTACGTGTGATGTTACATAAATTGTTATCTACGTACATAATTCTTTCTAATACTAAATTCAGAATCATAATTGTAAATATCAAAATATTATAAAAAGGATGTTATCTTTGTGTGGTGGTACGAGTCGATGGTTCGAATCAAACCAGAAAATATTTAGGTAAATGCAGTGAGAGTAAATAAAACGATATTTGTATGAAAATATTAACCATATATAAAGATTATTAATTTATAGTAAGATACAATAAAACGCTTTACAATTGAATACATAATCTTTTATTTATTTAGTACAGGTCACAATTTATTTACACGTTAGGTACTATTTAGGTTCAGTCACATTACAACAACCTATTTATGTACAATATACCTTTATTACCCAAAATAATTTATCTGAATAATTTGATAAGGTGAAAAGGTATCTGATATCGAGCCTAGAAACAAAAGTATGCATAGGTAACCCAATAATTATATTATTAAGAAATAGATTGGAACATAACAATCCTCTAGTAATTTAAAGTATGCTTAATTAGTAAATTAATATTTGTTTTCAGTTTTTGCTATACTGTAAGGATATTCATCATATAAATAATTTGGTCCTCTTTCTTTAAAATTAACACCATCTGGACATTTTAATTTCCAACCATGTTTGAATAAAACGACATCTAGTGGAGTCGGAAGTTACTACTATTTACTTTGCATGTGTGTGTAAAGAGTAAATTCATGCGGCTAAATCATTATTATGTTCTAATCTTTGTATGATACCAGTTAACAAGCACAGTGATGATCTAAAAAAATCAAGTTAATGCCCTAGGTTTCGCTAAGAATAAAGTTGTTTATTAAAAATGTCTATGTTAAGTGTAAAAATTGAAAATGTTCGAAATTGTGGATGTGTCGCCATCTAGCGACAAAATGGCAGTGAGATCATCTATGCTTCCACCTTAAGAGATGTAAGTTAACAGATTCTCTGTTGCCACATAGTCCTGTTGTAATAGCCATTGACTTATTTCTTTCTTTAACATATACCTATATATGTAATAATGTATACAAACTTAAACTTAAACATGGCTACTACATACATACCTACATAAACTCACGCCTTCTTCCCATGGGGGTAGGCAGAAACTATAGAACGCCACCTGCTACGCTCTTTACATACTGCTTTTGCTTCGCCTACGTTCATACATCTAGTCATACACGCACGCCGGTTGCTAGTACTACGCACCTGACCTTTCTGAAGAACATCACCAATTTGGTCACTATTTTGTCCTCCTAGGGCGTCTCGTCCCTGCGTTTCCACTTACCTCTGCTTTATAAATACCCTTTGTGAGTCGCCATTCACTCATCCTCTCAACATGACCAAACCATCTAAGCATACTCTTTTCAATTTTTGGCTACTAATTGTTCACAATTTATTTAAGGGAAATAAATGTAATCCGAGATACAGGTTTACCACCTAGTTCGGATGCAGATAGTCCTAAACTTTGTATAATACAAACTTTAAGCCATTATTTAGTATATGTTGTTATTATTAAATTCTGTAATAAGTACGTGTTCTTATTTTGGTGAATAAATTAAAAAAAAAATTAAAAAAAATTAATTAAATCTATCTGCATTGAATGATAAAATATGTAACTAATACATAATTATTTTATTTTTTGCAGATGTGGTTGAACCAACGAAAGGGCATATCAGGTGTCGCATTCCACAGAGAATGCCCAGCGCGCGGCTAAAACTACAATCAAATAGACCTAAACCCCCTCCAGAAATATTAGTAAGTTTAAATAAATGCCATTTCCATTAATTTTGAACTAAAATTCAATGCACGTATTGTTAGATTAGATCCCTTAATTTAATAGATTATGATGGTTCTACGAGCCTTTTTAGGATTCCGTACCCAAATGGTAAAAAGGAACCCTTAAGGTGAGACTTTGTCTGTCTGTCACACCTGGATATCTCAAGAACTACTAATGCTATCAACTTGAAATTTAGAATAGTTTTAGATGAAGTTTGCCCAACTATGTTGCAAACAAGAATGAAATAAAAAAAATATATCGTTTTTGCAAAATGGGCTGAAAATGGGTCTTAAAAATTTTAAGTGGGGCTACTAGGGCATGTGGGGTATCATATGAAAGAACGCTGTTTGCACATTCTCAAACATTTTTTTTTTAGGCAGCATAGTTTCCGACTTTTGATGAAAAATGTAAAAAAATACCGTTCGCCCCCCCCTATCTCCGACGTTTGCATACATAAAAATCTGAAATTATTCTATGTGATAGAAGTTTATGAAAAGATTACAGAAAAAATAAAACGATGTCTCTTAATAGCACAGTTTTTCATAAATCATAAACCTCATATATACACGTACGGAACCCTCGGTACACGAGTCCGACTCGCTCTTGACAGGATTTTTTTTTCTGAGACTACGATGGCATACTTTGTTACAGAGACCAAAATTCGAAGCAGTGCCTGTTCATCAGCGGTTTCCCTTGAGAAACCCAGGACGACCGCGTTCTAATGAGGTATTTTTACAATACGCATACGGCGCGTTTACATTAGGCCGGTGACCGAATGCGTCGCCCGCATTCGGATTAACCGGATTCCTTTACCATATTGGCCTGTTTACATTAGGTCGGTGAGTCGGTGGCCGAATGCGACACCCTGCACTATCCGACCAACGGCAAGTTTCCACAAGTCGGTTAGGACCGAATACGGCCAACCATAACTACTTTTATACTACATAGGTCGGTCACCGCAAACAGGCTGCGATCGAATACGGCCAACCGAATTACAGTTTACATTATTGGGTTACCGAAAAGCGGTGCAGTCGAGTAGGTACGGCCAAACCGACCTAATGTAAACGTGCCATTACTTCTCAGTTGCTAAACAACCCTCAGCATCAGATAATATGGGATCAGGCAGTAGATTTAATGAAGTTGTATTTATTACGGGTGTAAAAAGACGCTTAACGAAGCCGATAGTCACAATTCTTCCTGTCATTGTGATAATTTTTTTGTACTGGACTAAACCTATGAACCTTCTGGTTATGGAGATATTGAAGGTTAAACTTCCAACTTTATTGGACGTTTTTTTACGAATACAAGTTTTAACTTAACTAGAAGTACTCAGGGTACTTCTAGTTAAGTAACGTAAAAGTAACTAAAATACTCTTATACGTTAGACTGAAACCCGAAATCCCGGATCAATTTATCCCGAATGAACGCTATCCCGAATCACTTTTTCCCTAATGAACGCTATCCCGGATCACGCTATTCCGAATGAACGCTATCCAAGTGTGGATACCGTTATTAGGTATTACCGAAAAACCGGGATACCGGTAACTTTTTACCGTTTTTTAATGCCGGGATTGAAATTTGTAAAACCAGTATTTTGGTATTTTGAATTGTAATTAAAAATACCTAGTAGTCGACTTTTATTTAAAATAAGCAAGCACTTTCCATAATTTCTTTCTTCAGACTTCTGTGGCTTTAAATAATTATTATTTTTCGCTTTTAATTATTAAATGTAGCGTTTTTTGTACACTATCATCCCAGTGAAGGTTGTCAAATTGCTGACCAGCTTGTTTGTAGTGTTTGCAGAGCGTCTTGAAATTCCCATTTTACAGATAGAAACTCCACCGGGATAGTATGTTTGCCGTCTGTTTGCGCATCATGTCGTCCAGCTTGCTATTGGAGCCTGTATCCTTTTTCACAGTGTTTTGTTGTTCTTGCCGAGTAGGAGGAGGTGATGGTTCTCTGTTTTGATTATCTTGTTTGGCATCCCTAGCTTGTTCTGTTCTGCCATCTCACTCTTCAAGGCTTCTTGTTCCTGTCTTGTCTGATCTGAGGTACCTTCCCCTGTTTGTTGGTTGGCATCTCCCAATGTTTTTGTTTGTACCGATTGCTCCCTTGGAGAACGAGCGAGGGTCGTGATTTGTTGGTATTATTGAAGAATAAGCTCCTTTACTTCATTGTAGCACTGCAGCGTTTGATTATAGCAGTCATTCGTAAAGTAGGGATGACTTGCACTTTGTTCCGTAGACAAGGCGGTCATGATTGAATTGGTATTCTGACCACAAGTTTTCCAACATTGCCTTACAGCGTTTGAAATAGTCGGGATTTTTACAGTTCCGTACCTCAAAAGGAAAAACCGGAACCCTTATAGGATCACTTCGTTGTCCGTCTGTCTATCTGGCTGTCAGTCTTTTTCTCAGGAACGCGTGGAAGTATCAAGTTGAAATTAATATCAAATACGTAGGTCTACGGTCCCTTGGAGCTCTAAAAAAATCAAGCTTCTAAGTCAAAGCAATAAAAAAATACGGTGATATACGCGACATATTTTGATACTCGCAAATCAAGAAATCTAAACCTATACGTTGACGTACAATCATGAAGGCAAGAAGCAAGGTCACACAGCACAAGTAAAAGAATATGTCCGAAAATCGTTAATTTGTAATTATATGACATAAAAAATATAATAAAATGTTACATAATTTGATGAACAGAATGCGTAGGTGAGATGGGTATTTTTACACCCTGTATATTGTGTACATTATGTATTGGTGTAAATGTTGTCTACAGTCGAGACCAAAATCTGCGAATCGTGTGAAAGATGACTTGGGCATCGGCAGACCTGAACACACCATTCCGCGGTCGGCAAGACCTGAGCGCGATCGCTTCGCAATTTCAACTAAAGTAGGTTTTAAATACATATTGATTATCCTAGTAATTAATTAATCCGATACATGTGGACGATCGTTACTAGTGAATAACACACCATCAATCGACAACTTAGGTGGTATTAGGTACCGGTTGTCATGCGTCATATAGTACGATCGGCCTAAACGCTCGATGTCATCGATCTACCGCAGTCTATTTTTCATTGAATGTTTTTTTTTTTCAATTCTAGTTCATTTTTGGTTTAAAAGTTTCAGGTTTTTAATTCTAGCTTATAATTATGATCTCAATAAGTTAGATCGACGTGTTTCTATCTAGCTGGCCCACCTGAGCCACATTAACGAAACCGATGTAGACTGTTAGCTTATTCAATGTACCTGTCTAATCAAACGAAAATATTCAATGTACCTCCGCCAGTAAGACAGAAATGGCATTTCATTTCGGTTTCTATCCAGCGGGGCCCTCCGTTATTCTATTGCTTAGAGACTTGAAAATGCTATTGTAGATACTCTCCTTCCAATGTACCTTTCAAAATAATCTTTGGATATTACAGCAGAAATTACATTCGTAGGTTTTATTCTATCCAGCGGGGCCCTTTTTCTCCTTATTATTTACAAGTGAAAGTCGCACGCCAAATTAAAGCATTTTCAATGTACTTACAGGGATTAATGCGTTTTTTGTGATAAACATAATAATTAACGGTGAAAAAGGATATGTTCACTTTAGTAGTTTTGTTAACCAAAAGTAAGGTCAGCATGACAACGTAGATAAAATAATAATGCACACAGAATATATTATTTTGACATGGTATATTTTTTCAAATGAATAAACTATTGTTTCACATAAATTACGCAATGCGGTATAATTTATTTATTTATTTCGAGAATTTTTACTATAGCGTCCAGATCGTCATGACATTCCCAACTGCCATTTTGACGTAAACAGTGGGCTTTGTAATGGCCAATGTCGCCTATACCAGGGCAGTATTGAATTACAGATATTAACTTGTAAGTTTCTTTTTGATTCAGAAATAAATGTTTTGGAACATCTGATAAATAAATTGCATTGATGCCATTAATATCGAATGCTACCATATTCTGTACTTCGTACACAATTTTTTTAATACCAGTGCAACCATCATGACCACACACTGTTCCAGCATAAGTGATGCCAAGATTAACGGCTTCGTTTAAAAAATAAATACCACGCATTTGTAGAAGCTGTAAGTCAAGAGGCACAAGAGGTACTTTTCAAGTTAGCTTATCACTGGAACAATTTGTCTGTGTACAGTTTTTCGGAAACTGCGCTATGAAAGCGATCGTATATCACTTTTTCAAATATGAAACATACATTGAAGTGGCAATTTATAATACGAGACGAAGTTTCAATTTCAAAATGACTTTTTAACCGACTTCCAAAAAGGAGGAGGTTCTCAATTCGGCTGTATGTTTTTTTTTTTGTATGTTTGTTACGCGATTACTCCGTCAATTATAGACCGATTTTGAAAATTCTTTTTTTGTTTGAAAGGGTATTTCACCTTTTAATGTTTTATCTGCTCTCATAACGTAAAATTCTAGTTAAGAAATCAAAACTTTATCCACGTACAACTAAAATTAAAAAGTTATTTAGACATTCACACTTTCCCATAGAATAATATAAATAATAACTTTTTTTTTCAGTAGAACAACTTGACCAAGACCAATGAGTTCTAAATTCATAGGTTTTAGTTGCCGTCGACAATCGAAATAACTTAAAAGTGATACTGATACAGCGCAATAACAATAATTATCTATGAATTTAAATACAAACAATTGTTTTCTGTACTTGGTCGAGTCCAAAATTTGAGATGTGCACTAGATTCGCTCCACTGATTTTACATTATCTATAGTTATAATGGTGGCGCGTCATCGTAACAGCTGATCGGCTGATGTGGCGTGTACCCCCGCGGTTGAATGTTGAATTTGGGCGTCATAATTACGATTTACGATACTAAATAATGTTTTTTTGAAAATGATGATTTGATGATGAATCATTATAATGTTTTGTTTTAATGAATTTGCATGAGTTTAGATAAAGTAGTGTAAGAAACTACACACATTAAAACACTCGTGTGATACTTTACACTCGTTTTATAATAACAGGTGATAAGTAGTAAAAAGGGCCCCGCTGGATAGAAAAAAACCTACGAATGTAATTTCTGCTGTAATATCCAAAGATTATGAAAATAAATGAATAATTTGAAAGGTACATTGGAAGGAGTATCTACAATAGCATTTTCAAGTCTCTAAGCACTAGAATAACGGAGAGCCCCGCTGGATAGAAACCGAAATGAAACGCCATTTCTGTCTTACTGGCGGAGGTACATTGAATATTTTCGTTTGATTAGACAGGTACATTAAATAAGCTAACAGTCTACATCGGTTTCGTTGATGTGGCTCAGGTGGTTCAGTGGGCGTGAACTGTGCCACTTATAGGGTTGGCAACTTTTTTTTATATCAAATAAAGTATTTTCGAAACATAAAAAAAATTGTACCTACTTATTTGTGTTTCAAAAATATTTTATGTTTTAAATGCATATTTCTAGCTACTTTGCCTTTGTAAAAAAGGTTGTTTTTTTTAAAATTAGGTTTACAAAATACCTACTATTAATTCGGCTTTTATAACCCTTATTGCACTCATCTCGCCATTTTGTATTCATTACTGAAAATATACACTCCGTAAAAGCTAAAGTTGCTGTTATATTATATATAAAGAAGAAATTACCTATACTATTTTTAAAATATAATAAAAGTCCGAATCACTGAGCAACACTTAGTGCCGTTTTTCAGCAGTAGATTTAGCAACCAGTTTTTGGTCAAAAGAGAATTTTAATCAACTGATTTTGGGAACAATAATTACATATGTTATTGAATTTTTCATAGCATCTAAAATAATTATAGTAGTTTATTCACTTACCATGTTTTTTTTACAAATATAGTATTTAGGCTTCTAGTATAGCAGGATAGTAATAGTAGGGTTGGCAACCCTAGCCACGTACGAGGCGCGGACGAGGCACGGATCCAAAACGTCATGAATATTCATGGTACACCGTGCAAGGTGCATGGTACAAGTTATCTTTTTGCGTGACGATAATAAACAATCTGCGTTTTTTAGAGGCCTTCCACAATACCTAGGAAAATAATGGATCTCGGAGGACAAGGCAAAACGATGAGGGCAAACATAACTGTGCCTGTAAGTGAACCACATTCACAGGTAAAACAAAAAGTAATATCTGAGCATTTACATCTTAATAAGGATGGCGGAAGAGTAAATGACCTAATTTTCTTAAGCAATAACTTTTCTTTATGCACGCCGCGGTTGGTTACCTTTGATATAATTTATTTTGTCGTTTACAGAGAGCTCAATCTAAAAACGTTTATGGCCTACCAGATCAGGTAAGAATTAATTAAGCTATTAGCAAAGTGCCAATTTTTTGATGGGTTAATACAATTTTTAATTAACCCATCCAAAAATTATGCGTTTTTCAGTTAAATATAATATACCTACGGAACCCTTCATTGTGCGTGATCCGACAAGCACTTGGCTGGTTTATATAGGTAATACAGGGTGGCCAATTCGGAAGTCATTTGGGTCGAGTAGGTACCTATTACATTTGGGTCGAGCTCGAGAAGGAGGTACCTATTGAATTTTTATAAGGGACAGTTTATAATTTTATCGCTGAACAACTTTCTCCATGGGACCAACATCATAATGTTGGTCCCATGGAGAAAGTTGTTCAGTTTGATGGTCTGTACGACACCCTTAAATACGACCACACGTTTCTGCTACCTGCTGTATAAGTGACTAGCTTTTGCCCGCGGCTTCGCTCGCGTTAATTTAGAATTTGACCATCAATTCGGGTTGTACTCTGCTTATTATTTGGCGATTGGCGGCGAAAAACTCTTAACACACTAGGCACTAAAGATTATAATTCAATCATGATCCGAAAGACACGTGGCGCCATCTATTATCATAAGAACGTTGTTGTTGTTTTCTCGGGAACAGTACTTTTTGGTCGGGATAAAAGGTACCCTATGTCCTTTTCTGTACACCTGACAACGCAAAATTTCAGGATGATCGGTTCAGTGGTTTAGGCGTGAAAAGGTAACAAACAAACTTACTTTCGCATTTATAATATTAGTTAGGAAGTTAGGATTTGGTGTGCGAGTGACTTGGCCCGCCCACGGGCGATTTTCTCGGCGATTTTGGTCAGAAAGAAATACATTCACACAAAAATCGCCGAGAAAATCGCTCGTGGTGGAGAGCTTATTTTGTATTTAAAAAATATTTGTACCCACCCGTGCGGACCGTGTTCGTGCACGTGCGCATGCGCAGGGTGTGGACCGTATGGATCTGTCTTATGTTACGGTGCAAGTCAATAATTAACCTTAAGGCGCAACTAGTCGATACTTTTTCCATACAAATTTCGGGGGGGTTTTACTCCACTGTTACACATTGTACATCTAGAGCTTCTTCTAGCGCTGTAGGCTTTTAACGCTTACCTTTCCTTTTTTCCTTGATTGATATAACATACATGAAGTTGTCATTCATTAGACTCGTCTGGACCCCATCGTCTGCCTCTTGATCACTAATAAATATATTAGATAATTATGTAATTTATTTTAGTGTATTATACAATATACTGTAATTGTGTAATTTTGTGTGTAAATTCAGATACAAGTTAATACTTGTTTATGAATAAATGACTATGACTAATATTATGTCAAGATTTTTTTGATGCTCGTGAAAGCAGAGTTGTGCCCATTGAGTGAGAAATTTCGTATTTTTCAGGACACAATTTCAAAACAAGAAAGATACGAAGACTTGGACGATTTGGATGGTGTGCCAACAATTGATAAAGGTACTTTCATTTTTTTTTATAAATGTACCACTAATACATAACACACTTTTTTATAATGCACTAGTTCGCATGACTCATTATTAAATCCTTATGAATTCTCAGATTCTTCGTTATCTTCCCAAAGCGACAAACTGGTGAAAATTAAAATGAATTGGCAACAAAACATGTCGCAATTTGAAAAGATGAAAAATGATCTCAACGATCGTCAGGTGTGGTTTTTTAACATTTAACTACCTCGTAGACGAAACAGTTAAAGGTACCTTTTAGTACCTAAATAGGTAGTCACGAACATGAGCATAAATACTCGTACTGCCCGATTCAAACTTTAAGGCGGCTCGGAACATGAGGCGAGTCCCGGTGCTGTAACGAATTCATGTGTCAGCGGGGGTGAGGGGTGGGGTACTGTGCAGTGAGTAGCGCCACTTTAGCCGCCAAGTTCAAAGGCTTCTACATACTGGCGCTACACGCGACGACACAAAGGCACCGCGTGTCGCGCGACGAGGGGTGCCTTTGTGTCGCGTCGCGAGCCGCGCTGGTCTGTAGAAGCATTAACGCGTACTATACCTAAGGGCCTGTGCACACCACGTTTTTTAAACGCGCCGTTGACGAGCGTCTTAGAAACGTGTGTCGACGGCGCGCTTTTATCTTACAGAAGGTCTGCAGGCTGCGTCTGCCTCGCGTGCATATCACGTCTGTATCGACAAACATGCATCAACGGCGCGTTTAAAAAACGTGGTCTGGACAGGCCCATATACTCACGCGAGATTAAAAGTTTTTTTCCCTAAAGTATTGATAGACATTTTATAGTGTTAAAATATTTATCAATACTTTATACTTTGATAGTATTACCGAAACCAAAATACCTTTTATGTAATAGGTCTTCAAAATGTAGCAATTTTTAATTCACGAAAAAAACGCTTGACTTTTGCGTACATACCTAACTGTATTTTATAAATGCTCGTGACTCAGTCAGCGACCACCCGTCCATTAATACTTCAGGTTGAAGTGAAATTAAAAGAATAGCCTTTTAACAAATGCTGATTTATTGTATCAAATAATTTGAGTTTTTATAAGGGACAGTTGATATTTTTTTCGCGATTATGATGGTGGTCCCATGGAGAAAGTTGTTCAGTTTGATGGTATGTACCATACCCTTAAATACGACCACACGTTTCTGCTACATGCTGTATAAGTGATTTGGTGTGTGAGTGATTGGGCCCGCCCACGAGCGATTTTTTCGGCGATTTTCTCGGCGATTTTTGTCAGAAAGAAATACATTCACACAAAAATCGCCGAGAAAATCGCTCGTGGGTGAGCACCCTAATACTGTAAGCTTATTTTGTATTTTTAAAAGGTGAAATTAAAAGAATATTAACTCTTAGCCATTACATGAAATGCTGATTTATTGTATCGAATAATTGTGTCATTTCTAAGATGAAGTGTAAAAGGTGTTAGTCGAAGTGTTTGTGGATTGAAATTAGCGGTCGCTAATGGAGTGGCCGATACAGTGCTACTGGATTCAAACGCTGTTTCGAAATACGGATCAATGTATATCAGCTAAAGTCAAGAGGAGCAGGGTGGCCCTGTGGATCAGTGGTGGCCCAGGGAGCAGTGGTGGCCCAGTGGTAATGACCCCGACTTACGAGTTGTAGGTCGTGGGTTCGAACCCAAGCAGCGGGCCGAGCACGAGCGTGCCAAGACGTTTGTGACAAGACATGATAAATTATGTCATGTCAATTTGTATTAGCATTTTATGACAAAACAGTTTTATCGCTCAAACTGTGATAAAATGTGTGACTCAAGTCATGTCACAGTAGGCCGTGCTCGTCCCGCAGGCGCTTTACTTTGTGTACTGAAATAATTTCATCACCACTGCAAAAATTCGAAGACATGTAACATGTACCAACCCGCACTGGGCCCGCGTGGTAGACTCTTGAAGATAGAAGACCTGTGTTCCAGCAGTGGAAACGTTATAGGCTGATTATGATTATAACCTTAGCTTATCCTAGCCTTAATATTAAATACCTGGTGGAGACCTTGAATGTTGCTTATGCATTTTATATCCGACTTCCAAAAAGGGGAAGTTATATGTTCGGCTGTATGTTTTTTTTAATTTTTTCTAAATGTTTTTTCACCGAGATCTCCGTCGACCGATTTTGGAAATTGTATTCTTTTTTTGTTTGAAAGAGTATGCTCCCGAGGTGGTCCCATTGCCACCAAATCAGAATCTGATGAGGGGATACCATGGAAACCGAGGAAAACCCTCAAATTTTATAGGCAAACCTATAGCGATTTGGGTATTTTTATAGTAACTCGTGCATTTGCTCTCGGAAATCACCATTTGGTCAAGTGGAACTGATGATGGAGACTACAGATGGCCACCGGAACAACATAATAATAAGTATATAACGGGTTGCGATTCGATTAGGTACTTTAATATGGTTGCTAAGCAATTTATGATCGTCACAATGAATATGGTGAGAGGCAGTTCTCCTCCACATTTAACGTCCCAGCATCTGGAAAAGCAATATTTTGTAAAAGGTGATGAGCATTTGACATTAGGCTATTGTAACTTAGATAAATTAAAAACTGACCCACCGAAAAATAAAAAAAATAAAATAACTGCGCTTCCAAAAAAACACTAGTAGTGTTTTTTTGGAAGTCTGTTATTTTTTTTATTAATTATGGAAAATCATGTACCACATTTGATAGGTACCAAATAGGTACCTAACAAAGGTAAGTAGCTGGGTTTGTTAGGTATAAAATATGTAAATGGTACGCGGGTAAATCGATTGCGTGTTAGTATTGGACAATATTACAGAAAGCAATACTGGAGTTTTATGCGCTGATGCGAAGCAATCATTCGAAGATGACGGGGTTGGGTCAGAAGGTGAACCTACCGTCCTCCGAAGACCTGCGCATCATGAACGTGTCCAAGTTAACTGCGGAACAGCTGCTGCAGCTCTGCACCGTGCGACCTGACGACAAGTTTCAAAGAGTAGGTAAGGCAAAAGGCACGTAATCTCTATAGGTACTTTTATATTTCCCCATTCAAATGCCATGATTGACCATGATTTCCAGCTTTGAAAAGCACGCGTACACATGCTTGAATTTACAAAATGTTTTTTTTTTTATATAATATTTTAATGGCCTGTTGCTGGGACCTTTTAGCCAAGTCTTTATTTAGTTACAAAACTTGTTAATATTGATGAAATGAAAATGAATTATATTCAATGCATGATGATGATATCCCCGCCCGCTCCCTTTGAGTTTCAGTAAAGATGTGGCACTTTACTGAGACCTCACGCGGACTTCTTGAGAGAACTTGAAGCTAAGTTGCACTGTTTTGTTTCATTTGCCTACACTAATGCACGTTCACAAACACTTAATGGTTAATAATCCACCATTGTTACACATTAATATTCGGGTAAACACAAATTTTGGAAAATTAAACAAACTGCTGAACATGACGCTTCACTTTCCCGCCAAGAAGTCGATTTGATTTTGTTTTTATTTGATTTCAGATCAAATGCCTGTCAAAACCCTACTTGACATTGACATAAATAAAATGTACGCTATGCCGTCCAAGTTAGTTGCCACTTGCGAGCAGACCCTCTTTAAGAGGAAGGAGATTATTGATTGGTTTGAAACTTTGAAATCAGAAGACAAGGTATGGAAAATACTCTTATAATACCTACTTACCCATAGAAGTAATAGGCTTAGAACCGCAGTACTCGTATGCCATTTCATGTTAGCCTTTAACGGCTACCTAGGACTTTCGGCACGTCAGTAATCAAGACCAAGTATTACAGTAAAGAGGTCGCACAATTTTACAAAAAATCACGTACTGTGTAGTGAAAGGGTGTCACAACTCATCACTTAATCACAAGAATAATTTAAAGATTCCATTTCACTGGTAAGTACTGCTTAGCATCTTATATTTTTTATATAATACCTACATTTATCAAAACAGATTAATAAATCGTAAATTTGGCAGATCCATTACATTGAAAATGTTGCTAGGCAAAGGAAAATATTTTACACCATTTTTTAACACGCTTTTATTAGGTCGACCTGTATGTAACTAACTACGTAATGGAATCTAAGGTAACTAATTTAACCATCTTCCAAGGATCGTAGCGTAATGAAAATTAGTAGCTGTATGTAGTTCTGATGACAACACAATGATATGATACTGTCGAACTGATTGATGATGGAGCCGGAAGATATGAACTGGAACTTCATGATGCAAAATCAAAATAGCTGTTTTGGATTTCTTAGAAAAGTCTTGTAATGAACTTTGACCACGATTAGGTTTCAAGGTTTGATGATGAAGCCGGAAGATAGGCACTGGCATTCCATGATGGAATATCATATCATAGTCGTGTTTGCACTTGTGAGAAAGGCCACGTAATGGACTTTGAACACGATCAGGTTTCAAGTTTTTTGTTTTTACGTGCATTTTTAAAAGCGTGTTTTTCTAGTGTTTTTTTAAACTATTAATTTATTATTGTTATTATAATTATGTACCTTCTGCCTATAATACCTATTCACATAATAGTATTTTTTTTATTTTGATTTTCCAAATATTATTAGGGTTCCCACGCACGTGTCATGAAAAAAAATATGTTGATTTTATTTTGTTTTGATGAAGTTAAGGTGTTGGAACAGTTCCATTTTCCCCAGTTTATCGGGAAAATGTCATATTCTTGCAACATTACAGTTTGCTTGTGTGCGTCGGTTTGCCGGCGAACGTTGTTGCTTCAACTTTGAACGAAATTTTGAATGAAACTATCACTCTTAAGTCTAATTACTCTAAGTACATAGTTAGCAAATGAAGTCTAATTAGGTACTATTTTTTTAAAGGGTATTGGTATGAACAAACTTACTAAGAAGATGAATGAATTTAACTCTGAGAACGAAATGTTAAAATGTTCCTTAGAACAAGCTAAAGGAGAATTCATTAAGGAACTTAACGAAATAATAGAATTTATGCGGTTCGTGTTTTTATAATATTTATGTTACGATTATTATCTTTAACATTTAACATGCGTTAACATTTTGTTTATATATGTTATTGTTACCAGGAAAACTGTAAACGAAACGGTAGTTCTCCAGCTACGAACGGAAAAATTGACGTATACATTGTCGGATCTGAACTCGCAGAATAGCGATTTGCGAAAACAAATACATAATTCCGATCATCTACGGTCGCACAAAAATAAAGTTAAAGTAGAGGTACTTAATCTCATCATATCAGTTACTTTTGGTATGCTAGATTCATTGTACATATTAGTAATAATAATATATAAATTCCAGGAGCTCGAGAAGGAGCTTAAGGAAGAAAGGTGTAAAAAAATATTTATTAAGGATCGTTTGTCTCGAGCTGAAGGTCAAATCAAGATAGGCATAGAACGAGCGTCTCAATTAGAAGCAGCTTTGGAGCAGGCTCGTTCACAGAGTTGGGCTTTAGAGCGCACCGTCCAGCAGCTACATGACCAGGTTGGAACCCGAATAACGACAGACTGACTTGACTTCGGTTTTACTTTTATTTCAAATATCTCACTACGTTTTGCAGAACCAAAAATTACAATCTGAGTTTGATGTAGAACTCAACAAATTAAGAGAATCAATTCGGATAAATACTACGCATTTAGAAGAAATAGCAGAAGCTCGCGAAAAGTTACAAACTGAGTAAGTTTAAACTAAAGTAGTTTGACTAAAAGTTTTACAATCGAGTTATTTGTAATAATACTGAAATGTTTACTTTTATTTTTATTAAATAATAGGAAGGAAGATCTAGAAAAACGCCTTGGGGATCTATCAAATTATTATAACGAATCACTTCAAACTGTCAAACTTGATATGAACATAAATGTTGCAAAGCTTATTGAAGCTGAGAAGAAATACCAGGAAAAAGTAGAAGAGAAGCACGATGTCGAAGTTAAACTGGGGTCAATTCATTCCAAACTTTTGGAATCTGAACTTCGGTTTAAAGATTTAACGAAGGAACTAGAGGAAACAAAAGACAAATTAAGTTAGTTTTTGTCTTAAGTTATAGGATGTATTTATCAAAGGAGATCGTTGGAAAAATGTAATTTACTTGATTTTCAGGCTACGCAATGAACTTTGAGAAAGAGTTATTATCTACTAAGCGAGAATTAGATATTGCGGTTATTGAAATCGAAGATTATAGAAAGAAGGTGGCAGAACAAAGTGTGACTATAAAAGATTATGAGGTACGTATTACTATTTTTAATAATTAGCAACATGAATGTGAATGTTAGCCACATGCTGATAATATTATTATAAAAAAACTATATTAACACCCTGTATTGCAGAACAATATCAAAGAATCAATCAGTTTAGAAGAAAATCTGAAATCTAATCTAATTAATAAAGAGAAACATATATCAGATCTTGAAAAGAAAATGTCATTGCTGGAAAAACAGTTACAAGAAAGGTAAATCATCTTTGTACTGAAATAAATAAATCAAACAATACTTCAGTAAGTTCACAACCGGCCAAGCTAGTGCGTGACGGACCACGCACAATGACGAGTTCAAAACAAACTTTTCTCAAACATGCTTGGAAATTCGAGCATTATTTTGACAACCTTCTTCGAGATAAATCGAAATTGCTGTACAGTTGGCCAAATATATGCGAGCAGTGGCCACCAAAAGTTGTATGAAATTCCGTATGTGTCGTGGTTTAGCGGCCAAATAATTTACATAGTAAACTCATTATCGTGTAATTTAATAAAAACCGGCCAAGTGCGTGTCGGACCACGCACAATGAAGGGTTCCGTAGTTAGGATGAATTTATCCCAAAAACGAACTTAACATTGTAGTTGAAAAACATGCTCGGTACATCGATATACGTTACGGTCAATTCTTCAACTGCAAATTTAAGTTGGTCGACTATTAATCGTTAACATGTAAACCCTACTTAGCTGTGATAGTTTTCCTTTTAATTCTTTGACATATCCAAAACCAACCATTTAGCTGGCAGGGGGGGGGGGGACACTTGACTCTAACTAAAAATAGCACTTTAAAGCTTAATATTACGCAAACGGATCTCAGAATTGAAAAATGTCTTTGACAGACCCACAATATTTTTAAACGACCTATCCAACGATACACCCTGTATCTAATCCCACACCATGTATCTAATGGACGAGAAAAAAAAATCATCCCCGTTTTACGTGCAAGGGAGGTAGGTACCTTAAAAAAAAATGTTTATCATGGTTTTATTTTACAAATTTCTTGGCGTGATTAGTATGTACACCCATGCCAAATTACAGCTTTCTAGGACTAAGCGTCTCTGAGCTAAGCCGGGGACAGATGGACGGACGGACAGACAGACAGACGGACATGGCGAAACTATAAGGGTTTCTTGTTTACTACGAAACCCTAAAAACGGAACGATCTTTTACTACGAAACATTGCAACCAAGGAGGTAACTTATCAAAGATTTTATTAATTTTTCGAACTGGCTTGCAAATATAAAGCTGATTATTGAAAAAAAAAAAACAAATGACCACATTGGCGCGTGAAAAATTATCGTTGTTTGTCATTGAATCTGGAATTAATAAATACTTAATTGTTGTTTGAATTTCCGCGCATTATTTGAGAAAAGCACTACCTATACAAGCCTTGGCGCAACGCAGTGATGGAGTCAAATGTAAGTTGGTACGCACAATATTGAGAGAATAACCATGATATTTTAAGACCAAAATCATATTTTTTTTTTCAAAAATTTTGGCTCTGTAGTTTCGGAGATAAGGGGAGAATGGTCAATTTTCATCAATTTTTCATTTTAAAATATTCGAGACCCTCAAAGTTAGCCCTTTTATTTAATGGGTCGCACGATACAGTTTGCAAAACTTTTTTTTAATTTTCTTAATTGTCTCCCAAAAGTGAGCCCCATATTCAAGATTCGTTTATTTACGTTGTTCACGTCTGTGTTTGGGTCACAGAAATTCATATTTATCATACCAAATTCCAGTCCATGAGATTGTATGTGACAGACGGACAGACATACAGACAGACAGACAGAAACACGAGTGATTCTATAAGGGTTCCAGTTTTTCATTCAGATGTACGGAACCCTAAAAATGCTGCAAAGTAGTTTCAGCTTTTATCTGAACTTAGAAATCACACTACCAATGTATGTAGGTACTGCTCATCCAAAATCAAGGGTGAAGGCATACCATTTGATAGACTTAAAGAAGTAAATTAATTAATATAACGTTACCATTGTTTTGTAGTGAATGCAAAATGGGATCATATGAGGAGCAGTTATCCTGCCTTAAAAATAATATTACAAAGTTGCAGCAAGATTTTGGTGAATTTGAGAACTTAAATGAACTTCATGAAATGGTAAGCTTGACCGCATATAGTTAGGCGATTATTTATAAACTTTGCTAAAGTAATGTGTAATGATTAGCGACTGTTTAACTATATATTTTTGATGGTTAACTTTAATCAATGTTTATAAATAAAGGGGTTAATATGAATACACTCCCTAGATGATTTAAATGTTTCACTTTTATGTTTAGATAAATCAACAACGAGCCAAGTTGCTAGAAGCGACTAGACAAAATGGAGAACTTGCTGAAGCTTTGCAAACGAAAGATGTGGAATTGGAGCATCACATAGACACTATTGCAGAACAAGAACAGCTGCTAGAACAACGGAATGGTGTAATAAAGAAGCTATCAGGAAACGATGAAAAGCATACGAATATAATAAAGCTGTTACGAAATAATTTGGAAATAAGAACTCAAGCTGATAAGGAAGTAAGTTGATTTCCAAATATAGGGGGCCTACTCTCTAAGTCCACAATGAAGATACGGGCCCGTCCAAAAGTAGTTTAAAACTGTAGTGTCTACAGCTGATTATATTAACATTTTCGGACAGGTAATAATACATCTGGAGTAGGGACAAATGTCAAATTGTGGTGTCATTAATTCTTAGGTCAGACCCCAAACTAAGTTTATGTCCGCAGGTGATGCGGAGTAGGAATCGCCCGTAATTTCGGTAGAATATACGGATTTCTTGCTTAGGAAGTAGACCTCCAGATGTCCAAGGAAAAGTATGTGCTTCAGGAATCATCGTTTATCTTCGGAAATACGAATACGCGACGCTCTAAGTCGCGTATTCGTATTTCCGAAGATTGGAAGTAATAGAGATTGTACAAGCACAGTTTTAGTGGCAGTTGGAAGAAAGTTCCGCAATAGTCTCAGGGACTTGGCGGATGCAGAAATTTTGTGACTTACATCCTGCAGCTGGCGACCCCAAGAAAGGTGTTTGTCGATCCAAACCCCAAGGTTCTTAACTTTGCCGCTTACCGGAATAGCAGTTCCGTTACATTTTACAAGAAGCTACGACCAGTTTATCTTGATCATCATCAGAGATGAGAGGAGATCATCCTTGAGCTACCAACAATAATGACCTGAGTCTCCGACGGGATAACCTACAGCCCATGTGCCCTTACTACACTCGCTAATTGAAACTATATCCTTGCCATGTTGATTATATCATTAGCATCAGCCAAATTTGATCACCCCATGGTAAGGCCCATTTAATCTAAATATCAAGCTGGACAGATCTCGACTGATGAAGTCTAGAAGCTCAATAGACGGATCTCTAAGTCCTTGAAAAGCGACCTTCGGAGCTTTAATACTGACTGTATTAAGGACGTGATAGAGCAGCATAAGGCTCCAAGGTCTTTCAAGAGATCTGTCTATTGGGCAGAGCCAGCTTGTGAAACTGAAAACCGCTTATGGCAGAATCGTATCCGTCAAACCTGAACTATTGAGAGGGATCAAGATATTCTATAAACAGCTATACACGTCAACCAGTTACCCCATTACGAATCTGGCAATTGACCCCAGAGCTAGATTGACCCGATGCTCTAATGAAGACATCCCGGACGTCAGATAAAACTTTAAAGTTTTCAATGTGACCACCACCTTGGCGTAGGTATATAAAGGGCTCCCGCGAAGGGACGGTCCGCGCTGGGCGCGTAAGCGCATCGACAGGGAACTTCTCGAGGAGGCCGCTATCGTCCAGGCCTGGTTTCGGGAGTCGGGGACGAACGGACCCGTCGACGTCGAAGAGGAGGCGCTGTGGTTCCGCGGGGCGATGACGCATATTTGCGACGCGTCCATGCCCCGCGTCAGCACACATCCAGCAAGGCGCCAGGTGTACTGGTGGTCTGCCGAGATCGCACAATTACGTGTCGAGTGCGTAGCGGTCAGGCGCGAGTACACCCGATACCGGAGGAGACGTCGTCGGGTCCCTGACGAAGAAGCCGCGCTGTATGAGGTGTACCGCGCGGCGAAGCAGGCCCTGTGGCTGACCATCGGCGAAGCGAGAACGCGATGCAGGGAGGAGATGTTGGAGACTCTCGATGCGGATCCGTGGGGGCGTCCCTATCGTGCGGTTCGAGGGAAACTTCGAGCCGCGGCGCCTCCACTCACGGAGAGTCTCCAACCTGAGCTGCTGGAGGAGGTAGTCGCAGCCCTCTTCCCGGCAAGAGCGGAGCATACTCCGCCGCCGATGGCTCTGCCCACAGCCGCAGAGCCTACAGAGGAGAACGCCATCAGCGTCCCGGAGGTGACACAAGCAGAGATGGGGGCAGCCGTGATGCGGCTCCGGGCCAAGAAAGTGGCTCCGGGGCCCGACGGGATCCACGGCCAAGCGCTTGCCCTCGCTCTGAAGGAGCTAGAGCCCCACTTGAGAGGACTCTACACAGCGTGCCTTGAGCAGGGCCAGTTTCCCACTTTGTGGAAATCAGGTCGTCTGGTCCTGCTCAGGAAGGCGGGGCTCCCTGCGGACTCACCGTCTGCGTACAGGCCCATAGTGCTGCTAGACGAGGTGGGTAAGATGTTTGAGCGTATAATCGCTGCCCGCCTCGTCGGCCACTTGTGCGGAGAGGGGCCTGACCTGGCCGAGAGCCAGTTCGGCTTTCGGCACGGGCGCTCCACCATCCACGCGATATCGCGGGTTAGAGTCCTGGCGGAGGAAGCGGTGTCCCGGGGCGAGGTGATGTTGGCGGTGTCCTTGGACATTTCCAACGCCTTCAACACCCTGCCCTGGAGCTGTATTCGGGAGGCACTGCGGTACCATCGGGTGCCTTCCTACCTCCGCCGCATCGTCGGGGCTTATTTGGCGGAGAGGTGTGTCACCTACACGGGACGTGATGGCGGAAACCAGCGCCGCATGTCGTGCGGTGTTCCACAGGGCTCAGTCGTGGGCCCGCTTCTGTGGAATATCGGGTACGACTGGGTGCTGCGGGGCGAGCTCCAGCCGGGCGTGGACCTGACGTGTTATGCAGACGACACACTGGTCACGGCCCGGGGGAGCTCGTACAGAGAAGCAGCGTTGCTGGCGACGGCTGCGGTATCACAGGTGGTGAGCCGCATACGGCGCCTAGGCCTGGAGGTTGCCCTCAACAAGTCGGAGGCCATGATATTTCATGGCCCTCGGCGGGCGCCGCCGCCGGGATCACACATCGTGGTCGGGGGGGCTCAAATCGCTGTCGAGTCCACCATGAAGTACCTAGGATTGGTGCTCGACAGCCGGTGGGATTTTGGCCCCCACTTCCGGCGGCTTGCGCCCAAGTTGTTGGGCGCGGCTGTGGGGCGTTATCAACGCTGCTTCCCAATCTGGGGGGCCCGAGCGCCGCCTGTAGGCGGCTCTACGTGGGGATCGTGCGATCGATGGCCCTGTATGGGGCCCCGATCTGGGCGGCTGACCTGACGGCCGGAAGCATCGCAGTCCTGCGCAAACCGCAGAGAGCGATGGCCGTCAGAGTCATCAGGGGTTATCGCACGATCTCCTACGAGGCGGCTTGCGTACTGGCCGGATCCCCGCCATGGGACCTCGAGGCGAAAGTATTCGCGTCACTGTATCGGTGGCACGAGGAAGCGAGGGCGCGGGGCGAGTGGCTGATGCAGCGATATGTGGAGTTGCGTCGGTCACAGCTTCGCGCAGCCCTGGTGGCGGAATGGCGGGACAGGCTTTCACGCCCTACCGCCGGCCTCGCCACCATCGAAGCGGTCCGGCCAGTACTCGAACCCTGGCTTGGGAGGAGGCACGGCTACCTGTCGTTTCGCGTGACGCAGGTGCTCTCGGGGCATGGTTGCTTCGGGAAGTACCTGTGTCGCATAAACAGGGAGCCGGACGCCCGGTGTCACCACTGCGTCGACTGCCGGGAGGACACGGCGTGGCATACGCTGGCAGAGTGTGCCGCTTGGGAGGAGCCACGCCGTGCCCTCATCTCAGGAGCAGGCAGTGACCTAGCGCTGCCGGCCGTGGTCGAGTCGATGGCCGGCAGCGAGGAGTCCTGGGACGCGGCAGTGTCCTTCTGCGAAACAGTCGTGTCGCAGAAGGAGGCTGCGGAAAGGGAGCGGGAGATCTCGACCGCTCACCCGGCCCGCAGCAGGCGCACCGGGCGTCGGCGGAGGGCCGATAACGCCCTCTTCCAGCCCCCATAAATGGGTCCAGGGACGGCGGACTTGGGGACGTCCGCCGCCCCCTATCACATTGGACCCGAGGTGGCGGCGCGTAGTGTTCCACGCGCGCCCCTATCAGACGTCGCGGGGGGGGTCAGACACCTCACCCCCCCCCAGACTTGAGGTGGCCCGCAGAGGCGGGCCGGCACTAGCCGGGGATTGCGGAAGGAATAACAGATCCCAAGATCCCCGGTGCAAGTGTGGGAGGGGAACACTGGGGTGGTTTTTAGTCAGTAAGAGTCTGACAGACCCCTCCGCCCGCCCCAGGGCGGAGGACATCCATGAGGATTTTCCACCCCGTGAAAAAAAAAAAAAAGGTATATAAAGGGCTAAACGGCGTTTTATGTTAACCCGAACTTTTGAAAATAAATTTTCACTTGAGACTATAATACCTCAGCGCCACCTCACTCTTTATCTCGTTCGCACACTACTGCTGGTGGTCACGCGAGCAAGCGAGACAGGGTGGAAGGAAGAAGACTCCAAGGCACCGATAGTTTAGTTTATTTCTTTTTACGGTGAAAATAATGGTAAATAAAAATAAAAAAATAACATAAGAACTGCTTTATATTTAGTTCAGTTAATGCAAAGTGTCATTATCTAATTTGAAGTATTTTTGTTTGGTTTATTGTTCGGTTTGGAGGTAACTTTGGATTGTTTTTCTATCAAGAAAATTTTATGGAATCGTGTTTTCGTCAAACAAAGTACAGTTTAAAATTAATCCTCAACTTTACCATACCTATTTCAAAATTAATGCTGCAGTATTTTTGACATAACGGAGGATCATGCTAAGCCATTTGAAGTAGTTTAGGCTCTTCAAGCCATTTCCCTCAATTTCTCAAACGCGTTCGTTATTCAAAGGCATAATTGTTCCACTGTGTCAATGTTATCCGCGTATACATCGTCTTCAATAACGAGACATCACAATCATTGGTTCACACAAGCACTAATAATACAAAAAATCGTCGCTGTCGCAGAAGATGTACCTACTAGGTAGAAAACTAACGAAAACAAATCAAAGCGTCTTTATCGCAATTAATTATTATCCTAATTACACAAAAAAAAAAAAAATAGGTAGGCGACTTTTTCACCGAAACATTCACAAAAACATTACACGGCGTAATATTTATGCGCTCGAGTATGGAGAAGTGTGTCACCACTTCAAGGACACGGGCCCAGCTAGCACTAGAAAAGAGAACAGTTCTTTAAGTACAGGTTGCTCCAAGATGCTATTTTAGGAAATTGTAAATAAATCAATAAATAATGTTTAATTAAATTAAAATATCTAAAAGGAAAACGCGAAACCGTATACGACTGCTGCACGCTCTAGACATGCAGTCGCTAATTCACTAGGCAAAGCGTGATAGAGTCAATAGAGTGCTGTATGGCCGTTTTCAGTTTTATTTTTTATAAGGGCTTATTTGGATAAGAAAATCCCTCTAATTTAAAATGTTTTATTCTTTTGTCAACAGATGAACCAGCTAATAACTGAGAAAAATGCGGAGATTGAAGCTCTTATCAGAAATGTGGAGACTAGAAAACAACAAATATCTGAATTAGAACAAATCGTTTTGGAGTTAGATGATCCGATACGCAAAGCTAGTATGCAAAGGAAAAAAGATCAAGATAAGATTAACTTACTAGAACACAAGATTGCGGAATACGAAACGCACCATATGCAGACTAGACGCAATGATTTGCCTTCAAATAATTTAGATAATATAATAACAATTCTAGAAGACGAACTTGCTACTTCTTTTGACCCGTCATTGAATAAAAAGGAGCATGATTTTGCCGCACCTAAAGAGAAATACATAGGAGATCGTAGACGAGACAACCTTGAAAACTTCAAAGGTAAAAATCATCAGACTATATACCAAAACGAACATGAAACGCTTCCTACAAAAATTGTCATGGGCAATTTTGTAAAGAAAACATACATTCCAACGAATGATGAACAATTCAATCATGATAATCTGGATCGTAAAAAAACAATTACGAACATGGAAACACAGAAATGGATTCCTGCTCCTGAACCAAATAACATGGACACACAGAAATGGATTCCTACTCCTGAACCAAATATTAACATTTATACCAATACTCCCACGATCAAGGACAATAACTTTCCACCTTTCAGAGGTCTACTGCCAGCTGGTAGCCACCTAAAAGATAACTTGCTGTCCAGAAATATAAAATTATTGACAAGTAACCAAATACGTGACGAAAAAAAAAGCAAGATGTTTAAAATTGCTGGCCATAGGCTCTGCTGAGTGCTGTATATTGATCATGTATTGTTTGTGTTGTACTGTTTTAAATAACTTGGTTCTGAAAAAAAAAACCTAAAGAGAAATTAAATTATCTTATTGAAATTTCTTATTACACTATTTATTGACATTGTAACATGCAGAATAAACGTTAAATGAAGAGGCAGTACATAGCATCATATTTCGTCATTCATGAAATTCATATCCAAGAATTCCCACAATCTGAAAGAAGAAAATACAAAATTAGCGGTGATGTAATAAAAAACCTTAAGCTTCGGACCACCCACAATGAATCGTAGGAAGACCGGTGAAAAACTGGCCAAGTGCGTGTCGGACCACGCACAATGAAGGGTTCCGTAGTTGGGATAACATTGCATTTTTAGTTTCGGAAAATTTTAAAATTATTAAAAAATATATCTAAAATCTCTAATTTGCCCCCAAAAGTGACCCCCATATTCAAAATTCATTTATTTACGTTACACGTCCGTGTTTGGGTCACAATCAGTCCAGTAGATCCGGAGCAAATTGGCTGTGACAGACGGACAGACAGACATGCAGACATCCTATAAGAGTTCCGTTTTTTTCCTTTTGAGGTACGGAAGCCTACAAAGCCTTAAGCTTCTTAGGAAGACATCCTAGACAACATTGGAATTTATAATGCTACATTTCATGTGACTGCTACTTATGCCTCAATGGGATGGTAGTCGTGGAACTGAAAAAATGCATTGAAAAAAAACTAAACTTGAATTTTTGATGGGATTCATCACAGGCGAGTTTGGCGATTCATCTTGTTGTGTGACTTGTGTGCGTAAGATCTCTCTCTCGAGTATAGCGCGGCGCCGCTCGAGCTGCGTGCGCACGCGACTCTCGCGCTCCAGCTGCAGGCTCTGCGCCAGCACGGCGCTCTCCAGGCGCAACACGCGCGCGCGCTCGGCCCGCAGCGCCGTCCACGTGTCGGCGGCGCCCGCGCACACCGACGACAACGATCTCGACACCTATTCAATTTTCGAAACACACGTTGACATTATAAAACTTATGAAAGTGTACTCTCAATACAAATATTTTTTTTTTGTATCCTAGTCATTTTGCCTGTTTTTTTTGCGTAAATTACGATAACTTATACGTATATATATCTGATGATATTTTTTCTCCACTTTAATTTTATTTGCATGTCATAAAACCTTATGCTTTAAAGAGTCTTAGGGCGGGGGCACACGATGCGTTGCGGCGGCGGTGCGGCGCCGGAGCGGTGTCGCTGCGTCGTCTTACATAGAAATATCTGTGGCATGTCACACGATGCGCTCCGGCGCCGTTGCGACATAACGTTGCGGCGCCGCACCGCTTGTGTGCCCGCTGATACGGTGAAATCTTTGCGGTGCGGCGCCGCAACGCATCGTGTGCCCCCGCTCTTAAGCGTTTTTGTCAAAAGTGGTATAGAATTTACGAGGTGGACTATACATACAATATGATAAAATATTACTACTTGGTAAGAATTAAAAACAGCTTTTTGGTTTGATTAATATCGCCTGAGAGAAAGCGATGGAAGAGGTCTTCGGCCTCGTCCTAACCAAAAGCGATCGTCGCGCTCTTTTATATGAATAGGTATGGTATGGAAATTCTCGCGCGATCAACCAAATCGCGTTTGTACGTCATAATTCATACAAATGATCGCGTCGTCCGCGTCGTCGCGCGACTATCTCTTTTAGTTAGGACGCTGGGTATGATGAAACGTGCAAGTAGGTAAATTCACCTCTGCTTGGCCACACTCGTCGAGCGGCGGAGGTTCCACGCGCCCGTCGAGCAGCGCGGATAGGTCGCGACGCGCGCGGACCATCCGCGCGAACAAGTCGGCGGACCGCTCGTGTCGCTCCAGCATGAGCGCCCTTGACGCCGCCGCCGTCACCAGCGCCGTCCGCTCGCGGTTCATCGTCTCCACTTGCATGTTCAACTCCAGGAGCTATTGAAACCAGAACAAGGCAGTTGACATTTTCTTTACAAAACTACCACACTATTTTTTGGGCGCCATCTACATTGGGCGAGAGTATGCGGCGATAGTCACGCCGCCCCGTGACATCAGCTTCTATATTAAGGCTCTGACAAGAGGCAAATGATAAAAGTAGGCTTGTCTTAAACAAAAAAATTGCTCAAATCTATATAATTTGTGGTAGTGGAAAAATATATGTTGTGCTCCGCAGCAGAACCACTTTGACTATATTATATAAAAATTACAGGATAAAATGTAGATAATGTCTATATTTTTGTAGCTTAATATCAAAAATTGTATATTGTTAGTTTCTTGGAAAATATCAATTCAAAGTGGTCATGGTACAGAGCATACTCTCCAGCAGAACCACTTTAAAATAACGGTTATTTCACGTTGATTATGCACAAGTCATAATATAAACAAATGTATATTTATTGTATATCGAGGTAACATCTACAATTGTAGATAAATACTTACTGATTTTTAGTAATATGTAAATGTTTTATCGGAATGCGCCTGCCATGAATTTCTTAGCAAATATCAAGATTAATACATACATACATACATAATATATATACAACATTAATTTTAGTATACGCAAAACCCGAAAAGGGGTCATTGTACTCATCATTTTGAACAATTTTTTCTATGGGACCAACCTTGAAATCGCGAAAAAAAAATCAGCTGTTCCATACATTTTGTCGATTTAAGTGAACACAAATGTATTGAACAGCTGATTTTTTTTTCGCGATTTCAAGGTTGGTCCCATAGAAAAAATTGTTCAAAATGATGAGTACATATATTATGACTTGTGCATAATCAACGTGAAATAACCGTTATTTTAAAGTGGTTCTGCTGGAGAGTATGCTCTGTAGCATGACCACTTTGAATTGATATTTTCCAAGAAACTAACAATATAAAATTTTTGATATTAAGCTACAAAAATATAGACATTATCTACATTTTATCCTGTAATTTTTATATAATATAGTCAAAGTGGTTCTGCTGCGGAGCACAACTTAAAAATATATGTTATTATTGACCATATTTCTCAGAACTTGGTTGTTACCAAAACACGTTTAGAAAAAAAAAACTCGATACAAATTAACGGTATACTAACCATTTACTTTCGAGTTTCAATCCAAAATACATCAACGTACGGTTGGTATTTAAATAATAACAAGAACGCCTTATTTGTATGCAGAACTTGGTTGTTGATTACTCAACTCATTTTTGAGTAAATAGATAATTGCTTCATATTTTGCCATAAATTACAAGCGTTGTATCATCGCGCTTCTCTTTCTTTTGTATGCAGTCTGACAGTGACCGCGGTTTAGCTGTTGTCAGCGTCTTAACTGTATGGAGCAATCTCCACAGCGCGAATCATTGCGGTGAGAATGAGACTATCGCTGCGATTTTCTTACCCGTGAAGAACCCCCCTTATACTCTTAAGCATTGATATACTAAGGAGGAAGATACTCATATGTTACGCGCTAACATCGCAATCAGTAAACATGGGCTCGGCGCACGACTACATGCACCAAAATTCACACATCTGTAATCAGTTTGATCACAGTCGCAAACCTACAGTTACCGATAGACAAGAACAGAGATAGAAGACGGCGCGGTGGCGCTGTCTTGCGAGCGAAATCGCGTTAGCTGCCGAATGTTGGCCGAATGTTTACGATTATGAATGACATTGCATGTGATAGCGCCAATAGGTCTCGCAACTCGCGTATTATGTGCGTATCGTGTCTCTCACGCATGTTTGTTTTATCTATCTCGCTCTCACAAACATGGCGAAGCAAACATTAAATATTATTATAACTTTCAACAAATTAGCATTTTTGGCTCAAACTCAAAGCATTTATTTCAAATAAACCTATTACAGGCACTTTTGAATTGTCAAGGGGTTGGTCAGTCAGAAAGATGAAGCTAGTTGCCCATTCCATGGCGTGGTAGGTTCCTATGGAGAAGAACGGGCAAGAAACTCCACGGACACTCTTTTAAATCAAAATTATGTTACATAGTATTGGTTACATCATTTATGTTGAAATTATACATGTGAGGACAATGTAGAAAGACGTGCACGTTAAAAGCGTCCGTAATAAAAAAACAAAAAACAATTAAAATACCTTAGTTAAAATAAGCCGTGGCAGCTAAGAAATGACCAGTCCCTACTGACAACGCCCGTTCACGAACATGACGCATGGATCAGCACCATTTAGCTCAACCATTTTGAAGGGAACTTAATGATCCAACACACACGCCACCATCAGCTAGACATTTGAGTGAGCATGACTCTCAGCCGCCAGGGCGCATTCAAGTCAATAAAAGACGTATTCAGAAAATGGTAGGTACAGAGTGCTCACACATGTGCTATGCAATTATACAATACTAAGAGATTGAATTTATACAATATAAAGATAGTATTTACAATCTTCAGCAGCTCCAACAATACTTTTGAATGCTATTCAATTAGTTTATGAGCCCTTGTGGAGCAGGACCAGCGTTAAGCCAAGCATTTTTGTCTGCGATGTAATCCCCCAACTTATAATATGCTTGGCTACAGTGTGCGTTTTATACAAGATTTAAATTTCGTTTCATTTAGTTGGACTATGTGGGGAGGTTTTTTATTGTAACATTTTAAACAGTACCCCATGAAGGAAGAGTCTACTTTAGCCAGTCTAAAACCTGGTTGAACTAATTGGTCCCTATTTCTAGTCCCATAATTGTGTCTTTCACCTCGTTTTACTGAAACTATTTAGATTTTTCCTTATGTACATGATGTTTTCATAGATATATTGACAAGTTACCGTCATGATGTTAATATCTTTAAACAGTTCCCTTATAGAATCGCGCCTGCGGAGGCCATATATTGCTCTGATGGCTCTTTTCTGCAGAATAAAAATAGACTCGATATCTGCAGCCCGTCCCCATAGTAAAATACCGTAAGACATATTACTGTGAAAGTAACTGAAATAGACCAGCCTCGCGGTATCTACATTAGTGAATTGACGGATTTTTCTCACAGCATACGCTGCTGAACTTAGCCGTTCTGCAAGAGATGTTAAATGAGGACCCCATTGCAGCCTTGACTCGAGCGTGATCCCAAGGAAAACAGTTCTATCGACGAATTCAAGTTTCTCTTTATTCAATACTATGTCACAATCACTACTTTTAACATTTCGTAAAGCAAATCTTATGCATTTAGTTTTTTTCCCATTTAATACTAAATTATTAGCAGTGAACCAATTTTGTACCTGCAGTAGGGCGTTATTTACGTCGTCAAGATTTGATGCCCGTCTATTTATCTTAAAGATTAAGGAAGTGTCGTCAGCAAATAACACCATTTGTGGTTGGTTTTTGAATAAATGGGGTAGATCATTAATATATACTAAAAAGAGGAAAGGGCCCAATATCGAGCCTTGTGGAACCCCATTTTTACTTTTAAACCGATTGAATTGAGACCATTTATTTGAACTTGCTGTTGTCTATCATTTAAATAAGATTTTACTAAACTCAGCGCAAGTTTACCTAGTCCGTAATGCTTAAGTTTCAAGAGTAAGGTTTCGTGATTTACGCAGTCAAACGCCTTGGAGAGGTCACAAAAGATTCCTATGGCATCTTGGGCCTCCTCCCACGCTGTAAATATGTGTTTTAATAAAGGCGTCAGTCGTACAACGTCCCCTGGTGAAACCATATTGCTGATCGTGTAAGATTTGGTTGGTGTTAAAATGATTAAGCATCTGATTCAGCATTACCTTTTCGAACACCTTGCTGAATACCGGCAACACGAATACTGGTCCATAATTTATTGTTGGTGTCTTTACTGTCCCCAGATTTAAAAAGTGGTATAACCTTACTGTATTTCATTAAATCTGGGAAGATCCACACACAAATTAAATATTAAAGCTAAGTATGGTGCTACAGTCTCGATTATGGATGTACAAACTTTGATTGATAATCCCCATAGATCTTCGGTCAATTTGATTTTTATTCGCCAAAAAGCTTTTATAACTATCATAGGGTTTATATGTTTAAATTGAAATTCAACCGGGGAGCTTGGAATGTTCGCTCTTAATAAATCAATTGAGACATCGGGTGAGGTATTTAAGGCTCCCGTCGTTTTAGACGGTATATTAGTGAAGAAATTTACAAATTCTTGAGCTACTTCTAAGTTCGAGCTAATGGCACCACGTGAAGTCTCCAATCTGTAATCACTGTTTCGTATTTTATTCCTATACTTACGAGTGGCTGTACTTACGAGTGGTAAGTAATCCCGTGTGTCTTACGATATCCCGTGCACGACTGAGTGCCAACTACGGGCCATCACTTAGTTTGATAGGACCAGGCGCTGTTACTAAGTCCCGTATCTACACGTTTAATACATCAATGCTCTTATGTTATAATTATGACGATTGAGAACATTGCCCTTTTTTGAGAGAATTCTGATGCATCTGCTGCACTGCTACGCTAGAAAACATTCAATACGTAATAATACGTATTGTCGTACCTCTGTATGTAGATCTTGGTACGGGACTTCTTTTGAGTAACCTTCATAGTTCCGCAAACGTTTCACTTCTAGACGTAGCGCGGCTAGCTGGTTCTCGTATTGTGTCATACTTTGTTCCCTGTTAGGAAGGAATATTTATTCAATAGTACAATGTTTTTTGTGTAAACATTTTACATTTTTCACCGTATCAAATGTTCATTTTCTTAGTAAACCCGAAACATTTCGTAGAAGTACGATAGATATAAGAAAAAAGTATTAGAGCTAGCGCGCACTAGTGACTTGTCATAGTACTGTTCTGTCAGTCTTCTCCGGTCTATGGATATAAAGGGGGACGCACGTTACGACGATGTGACACTTTCGTCCGCCGACTCGCGAACAAGCCCGTGACAAAACTGTCATCGAGCTGCCGCTAGGTTTCAATAGACGCGCGCGCACGCATGACCAAATAGTACATTTTGATACAAGGGGAGAATGTTTGTTATTGCATTCGAGGCGGAATTAACACTCGAGCCGTAGGTGAGGTTGTTTTTGAGCCGAGAACTGCATTAACAAATGTCCACGTGTATCAAACGACGTTTTTTAATACACTTTAGAAGAAATAAAACAAAATAACGAAAAATATTTTTGTCATGAATTATTAGGAACTTAGATTATATACTTGTCTAGATTGAGCAATGCAAACAAACGACACACGAAAACTGTCTCCAATTACGTGCTATGTGTGAGTACCGCTCGTGTACTTATTGTAGCCAAACTGTCAAAGTGTGCGTGTTTAGGGATGCCTGCTCCAAATTATTGACTTACCATTTCTCCATTATTAAATAAGATGAAGGTTAATCAAAATAGGTTAAATAAAGTAATTATTTTGTAGACTAGTGTTTTATTAATTTAAAACAGATAACTTCTACCTATACTTAGTCCAAATTGGTTCAATGCCTCAATTCACACCATCTCGCGCCAGAGTCGGTCCTCTCTATTCGGAGGTGATTTTTTTTTAAATCTCGGCAAAGATGCGTCTTTACGGCGTTAATATTTTTGAAATATTATATAATGTTTATAAATAGAATACCATGATTATTACAATAAAAAAAACGTTTAAGTATGAACAAATTAACATTTATTTGTGTTCTAAACTCAAAAATATTTTAATTTTCTATCTTTCATATTAGGCTGTTTATCGGCTTTATACCTTTGCTTCTCCTCCAACCTGGCAAAAGCAAAGCGCGGAAAAAAAAGAAAATTAAATCCTAGTTTCCTAATAATTCATGACAAAAATATATTTCGTTATTTTGTTTTATTTCTTCAAAAGTGTATTGAAAAACGTCTTTTGATACACGTGGACATTTGTTATTGTAGTTTTCGGCTCAAAAACAACCTCGCCTGCGGCTCGGGTGTAAATTCCGCCTCGAATGCAATAACAAACATTCTCCACTTGTATCAAAATGTACTATTATGTAGGTAAGTTATCATGTACAGGGGGCCTAAAACGGACGCTTTGGCAGAATCATATTATGATCTGTGTAGACTTCATTTCCCGCAATTCATCTGTTTGACAGTTTTGTATGGAGTTTCGTAAAATGGTACACAAATTATGAATTGCTATACTGAAGTCTAATGTCAAATAGCAGCCGTCAAACAGATGAATTGCGGATGTATGAATTGTACGCAGATCATAATAAAATTCTGCCAAAGCGTCCATTTTAGGCCCCCTGATCAAATAAATATTGTCATTTTTAAAATAATAATGTTCTCCTGATCGAATAATGATGTAATGATATTTGTATTTTGTCTCCCATAGCTTCGCCAAATCTCCCTAGTAATAAACTAACAACACCAGCTAATCAGACTAACCTACAAAATAACGAATGAAAAAATCGTGTTTTTGTAAAATAATAGTGGTTGTTTATCAAAACATACCGATGGAAAGTGATCTTGGCGTTATTATGCGGTTTTCCCACATAATTGCGACACAATTTGACGGCACAAACTGGCATAATTAATTATTTTCCGTGAGTATGTTATCCGTATGTGATTCAAATGACAATGCGTCATCTAGACAAGTATTATAATCTAAGATTAGGAAACTATGATTTATAGGATTTTTTTTTTCCGCGCTTTGCTTTCGCCAGGTTGAAGGAGAAGCAAAGCTATAAAGCCGATAAACAGCCTAATATGAAAAATAGATAATTCAAATTCTTTTGAGTTTAGAACACAAATAAATGTTAATTTGTTCATAAACGTTTTTTTTATTGTAATAATCATGGTATTCTATTCATAAACATTATTTAAATATTCCAAAAATATATACGCCGCAAAGAAGCATCTTCGCCGAGATTAAAAAAATAATCACCTCCGAATAGAGAGGAGAGGACCGTCTCTGGCGCGAGACGGTGTGAATAGAGGCATTGAACCAATTTGGACTAAATATAGGTTACATTTTTCAATACACTTCCTCGAAAACTGGTGCATATCGCACTACGATTCACAATGCAATGTATTTCACACGCGTGCGATTTATTATTTTCTAACACGTGTGCGGGAATAAAAATTGCCACAGATAACTTATACCTATACTTACCAAATTGGTTCAATGCCTCTATTCACACCGTCTCGCGCCAGAAACGGTCCTCTCTATTCGGTGAGACTTTTTTTTTTATCTCCGCAAAGATGAACTGGTGCATATCGCACTACGATTAGGTTCACAATGCAATGTATTTTACACGCGTGCGATTTATTATTTTCTAACACGTGTGCGGGAATAAAAATTGCCACAGATAACTTATACCTATACTTACCAAATTGGTTCAATGCCTCTATTCACACCGTCTCGCGCCAGAAACGGTCCTCTCTATTCGGTGAGACTTTTTTTTTATCTCCGCAAAGATGCGTCTCTATGGCGTTAATATTTTTGGAATATTTAATTAAATAATGTTTATCAATAGAATACCTTGATTATTTATTACAATAAAAAAAAGTTTATGAACAAATTAACATTTATTTGTGTTCTAAAGTCAAAAATATTAGAATTTTCTTTTTTTCATATTCGGCTGTTTATCGGCTATATACCTTTGCTTCTCCTTCAACCTGGCGAAACCAAAGAGCGGAAAAAAATGAAAATTAAATCATAGTTTCCTAATAATTCATGATCATGACAAAAATATTTTTCTTTATTTTATTTTATTTCTTCAAAAGTGTATTGAAAAACGTCGTTTGATATACGTGGACATTTGTTATTGCAGTTCTCGGCTCAAAAACAACCTCGCCTAAAGTCCATTTCACGAAAGAAGTCCCGCGGAAATAAGTGGAACTAATTATTATTATACGCTAAGTTAGCAACATTCCTAAAATAACCCATGCCTGCAGCGCCACGTCTGCGGGACTTCTTTCGTGAAATGGACTTTACGGCTCGGGTGTAGAGATGGGCAATGTGTTTCTGCCCGGCAGGAAAATTCGGAAAAAACATTTTGGGCATAAATTTATAACTGCCCAATCGCAGGGCATAAAAATATGGGGTAGAGAAACCTTATTTTTATATAATTCTTCATGTAAAATAGTACATATTAGAGAAATAAAAGAAGAAATGTCAATGATTGAACACATTTTTATTTAAAATAATAACATTGATTTACTTTTTCAAGTGAAAATTAACAATACATTTTTTATATCAATAATAGTAAAATATGTGCAGTGTGCTATGTGTTTGTGTGTGTGTGTGCGTATGTGTATGTTTTTATGAAATAAAACTATAAGGACTAAATCAACAATAAAACAAATTTTGGCATTAATAGGAACAACATTATGAAAATTTTAATAATCAACATCATCATAATTTTAATTATAATTACACTAGAGAACCATTGATGATTCCAGAAGAGTCTAATAATCAAACTAATAATTTGATTGTATTGTAGGGCCAATTACACTAATCACTATCGGAATCATATAACTGTTCGCGTATATTTATAAATTGAATATCGCTTGTTTGTCGTGAAGTTGAAGCTACTGGTTCCATATCTTCCCATCTATGCTCGATAAGTGAAGATTGCATATCCTCCCGCATGTGACTTTCAGTGGCAGCATCATTGCATATACTATCGTCATCCGTGTCTTCCATGTCAGAACTTTCCGGAACAGTATCGTCATTGGAAAGACGATGTACGCTTTCACCTTTATTTAACAAATTCCAATTATATGACAAAAATTTTATTTTTGCCGATCTCTCTGATGTGAGACGGTTTCTTTTTGCACTGTGTATAAATCCCTGTGTGCTAAAAGATCGTTCGGTGGCTGCAGATGTGCAGGGTGCTGTTAATATTCTCATTGCAACTTTACTTAACTGACTTGAGCCACAAATCCCCTTCCACCACAAAATAGGACTTACTTTCTCAGCGGCCTTCCAAGTGAACAGTTTACTCCAAAATCCTTCTTTAGCTTTATACTGCGCCAGATCAGCAAGACAGTCAATGTGAGAGTGCTCTGCGAGATTACAGATGAATTCCATGGCTTCAGTCTCTTCCACCTGATTTAATTCAATACCTATTAGGTTCTTAAAACAACTAATCATTACAGTGTACGCATTCCTTGCCCCGCACCCTTCTCACGATGCAAGTATTTTTACGCCACCGCCGGGTAATTCGTAACATTTATGTTCGTAAACATGGTTTTGTAAAACATACATTTAATAAGAATGGACAATTTCACAAAAATACAGTTTTAAAGAATTAACCACAACAAAACTCAACAAATTAAGCCAGCTACCATAGCTAATATCGATATCGTAAATTAATTTTAAAATAAAAATTATATGCCGAGATAAATGCCCAAGGACAGAAATTTATGGGCACTTATTGGGAATTTTCCCAATTTGCCAAAAATGCCCGGGCATTTGCCCATCTCTGCTCGGATGTTAATTCCGCCTCGAATGCAATAACAAACATTCTCCACTTGTATCATACAAAAAAATTGACACAGAATTGTGTCAATTTTTATTCCCGCACACGTGTTGGAAAATAAAAAATCGCACGTACGTAACGTAATCGTAGTGCGATATGAACCAGTTTATGAGGAAGTGTATTGAAAAAAACTTTCCACTCGCTCAGTAGCGAACTAGCTAGCATTTTAGCACTAGAACATTTTAACTTAAACTGGCAAAACGCAAAGATGCTCGCAACTAGTTGAAGTAGCAGCGATAATGACACACAGCTAGTTGTAGCTTACAGGCCAATACGCCAGCGAATGGCGAGTAAATTAGCCCGGCTTTCTATTTTTCAAGCAGCTTTTTTACAATCGGATACTCTTTTTAGCAGAGTATCCGATTGTAAAAAAGCTGCTCAATGACACGGAGCGAGTTTACAAGCTGCTTGCAAACTTGGTGGCTTATTGTAGCTTGTAAACTAGCCCAGTGTCATCGAGGCTTTATTAGCGCAGGTTAGCGCACTCCACTTTGATGACGTGTCGTGTCGTGATAGTGACAGAAACTTTTTGTCACGGTGACAAAACTCTCTCGTGCGCTAGAGCTCTTACTTACATTGATTTTTCATTTTCTCGTTGTTCTTCAATAATATGTTGCAATTTAACAATCTTTTGTTCTCTGTCCAACAATTCAGTTGCAATTTTTTCTTGTACGGTGTCCGATCCTTCTTGCTAAAACACAAAGTAAACATTATTATTAATAATTATTATTATTACATTATTTACTGAGAGTAACCATGAGACTCATAAAGTGTTAGTACTTAACAATAAAATAAACTTACAAATATGTTAGTGATACAATTACAACAAAAATTATACAAACACACAACAAAATAATACAATACTGCCGTCCAGCCTGTCAGCAATAACTCCCAGGATGCTGTTGGAACTGGCTCAATATCCCTGACGCGCTACAGGTCGAGGCAGTACCCTGTAAGCATTATTGTACTACACGCGAAGGGCACTGTACGATCTCTGCGTAAAATGTACCCACAGGCCACAGGTGTCAAATGAGGAACAAAAGGCTATAAAAAGAGTTTTTTTAACCTCCTTAGAAGCACGCTTAAACCTGCGGGCAATCATATTCGCTCTGACCGGCAGCACCCTCCGCTCTCTCTCAATATCGTCATCGTCCCTAACTAATGCTAGTAGTCAAAACTTGCCCAAGGTACTTGAATTAGTGCACTCTCGATAACGGTTGTACACCATTCGTCATTACTGAAGGTACCGTTTCTGGACATTTTCCACCAGCCCCTCACGACACTCTTTTTCACATTATACAACAACCAAGCCCACGAACACAGACTTCACTGACATGTAGGTAAATGTCGAGGCAATTCAGCTGCTAGACAACACAGACATAGTGCGTAGGCTAAAGAGAACTAAACCATTTGAATTAGTGTAGTGTATAAATAGTGAATTAATAATAGTAACAATGCTGTGCTATAAATGTAACACATGAACAAAGTGTTTTTATTAATTATCAGACCTTAAGAAAGTGCTACGGAATTGTGTAAAATTGCAAATTGACACTACTCGTATTCTCAGTTATAACACTTATAACATAATCTATCACGTAAAATAATATGTAAGTTAGAGTTAAATTGCATAATAGCCTATTAGGCTAGATTGTAAATAAATAATTAAGAACGTTTTATTTCTAATATGAACGAAAGTTCTTATTAATAATAAAAAATAAAAAAAAACATGCGTGGTAGTCTCTGGGGACTGCCGATAGAAGTGAAAACAGTACTATACATATAGCTCATGGAAAGCGTTCGGTGACGATGACGCGATGCGCCTAAAGAAGTTTTCACTTAAAAAAAATATTATTATACAACAGGCCATGAGTACTGGCGTACCTCTCACACATACTCATCAATTTCCTCAGGCCACAGACTGAGGCTCTGAGCAGCGCCATGTCATCTGCATAGCTAATGTTGTTGACACATCAGCTACTCAGCTCCCTAATCAACTGGCAGTTATGCACAAAACTGCTGCTGCTGGCGTATTGTCTAAGATTTTATGTTAATATTTTACTAATTGTAACACGACTTGCTGTAAATATTTATTATTATCAGACCCTAAGAAAGAGCTACGGAATTGTGTAAAAGTCCAAATTGACACTATTCTTAGTAAGAACATAATCTATCACGTAAAATAATAATTTAGAGTTAAATTGCTTATTAGCCTATTAGGCTAGATTGTAATAAATTATTAAACCGTTTTAAAAATTAAAAATAAACTTGCGGGGTAGTCTTTGGGGACTGCCGATAGAAGTGAAAACAGTGTATATAATATAGCTCATGGAAAGCGTTCGGTGACGATTATTATTATAAATTATTATTATTAATTTTACTTTGAGTTGTATGTCATTTAATTACTTGAGTTGTATGCCAATTAATAATTTAACTTTATTTGAAATAACTTACAGCTATTCGAGACAACGAGTTCAAAAAGCTATCTTTATCAGCTCGACTCTGTCTAAGTTCTTCCTCTACACGGGATAACGCTACTCGAGTCACTTGAAGTTCTTTCCATATCTCAGTTTCTCTATCAGAAGGCTCATTTTCTGCAAATGGTGAACTCTTTAAATTAGTTTCGTTAAGGGGCATCATGCGTAGTTTATACAAACGTAATACCAAAATAATTTGTAAATCAAACATATTCTTAAGGTAGTGTGTAATTATTTCGATTGGATTACAGAATATCTATGTTCCCAAATATATATTTTGAAAGGACAATGATATAAAGACGAGATAAGAAGAATTTCTATAGAAAACTTATTTTTCTCATAACTCTTGTTTAAATCAGTGTCCATTCAAAATATATATTTGGGAACCTAGATATTCTGTATTCCAATCGGAATAAAGACACACTATACGTTATGAATATTGTTTTTTTTTCTCTAGCCTACGCTGTCCCACTGCTGGGCAAAGGCCTCCCTCCACTCCTTCCATCCTTCGCGAGCCCGCGCGTCGTCCTTCCAGTTTTCCGGAACCTATCCAATTCGTCCCGCCATCTCCTACGTGGTCTGAATACGTTTGATTTACAAATTATTTTGGTATTACGTTTGTATGAACTACGCATTCATCGCCGGCTCTCTTAAGTAATCGCGTAGTGCAGTTTGTTATTCTGATGGCTTACCTTTTGAAGGCACATACTCGAGACACCGCCGACGTTCCAAATCCACAAGTTTTACAGAGCGTTCACGTAAAGACTGTAACTGGTCTTCTAATTCTTTAACTTTGGCATCCAACTCTATGACGCGACCTTCCGTCGCTGCTTTGGCTTTCTCCTGCGCAGAAAGCTATTTTGAAACAAACATCATATCGATTCTTTGAACGGCTCAAGTGTATAATGTAACATGACCCGAATGCTTAGCACCTGTTCCGCTACCTTCACCTGAAGGGACTCGGTGCGCGAGCGCAGCTCAGCTGCCTTGGTGACGGCCGCCTTCTCCGCCTGCTCAGCCTGCTCATGGAGCTCTTTCACTCTAAGTGGCATTTGTAATCATTTTTAACGACACCAAAAACTTACAGATGTAACACAATACGCGAATTGATAAGCACCTAAGTTCCAAAGCATCTCGTTGACGTGACAGTGTTTCAATTGTCATTTCTCCATTTTTTGAAACTTCCATTAACTTCTTCGAGCGAGCATCGTAGCTAGTCTCCCGATGACGATACTGAAAGAAAGCAGTCGTTCAAATGATATGTCACGATTTTTCAAGAAATTTTAAGAAGTTATTAACAAATTGCTAAAGCCGCGTATTAATGGAAGCAAAGATGAGAAACATGTTACTGCCAAAAATTATGCGGATTATCATGAATAGAATATTCCATGTTGCCAGCAACATGATTTCCACAACACAAAAACATGATGCTGAAACAATGTTGTGCAGCTTTGTTTCCTAATTAATATGGGGCTGACGGGTGCAAAGAGACCGCGGTCGTTTGACGACATTAGTGGGACAATTCCCGTGTTTTTAAGAAAGTTCGCATTCTGATCTGTCTCAATCTGTCAGACAAATCTCTAATTTATCTACATTTTTGACAAGTTTTTGACATTGATTGTCGTTTTTTATGTACAATTCGCCCTTGTCAAATGTACTTAGTCAATCAACCACAGTTCGGCTTTTGTAACATAAAATGTATGAGGTAAGAGGTGATAGAATTTGGGGGGACGGTCAACGTCGATTGCCTGCGGTCTGATTGCACCCTAACTGAAGTAAGGGAAATGTGGGATATTTTCGGCCCCTCAGCGTGGGATCGTAATGTAGAGTGTTACAACTTCACTGTCGAATTGTTATGTTGTGCGAGTCTGTTTACGAGTTGCTCGAGGTCTTTGTGTTTTTTGCGCGCCGTGTCGAGCTCAGTACGCGTGTCCTTGAGCTGCCGCTCCAGCGTGGCAATGCGCGCGCGCGCCACTCGCAGCATGCTCTCCGCAGCCGACACCACTTCCTTCAGCGCTTCCCTGGCAGCTCGTTCCTTCGACAACTCCTCAGATAAAGCCTGCAGACCATTTTAATTCAATCATCATTGACCATCCGTAACGAATTTCATTAGAATTCGCCAACAGGATATTTATGCCAAAGTACATTTTTTACTTGGTTTATTTAAAGTAGAAGCTTTTCATCAACTTCAAAAATCCAACTTTATTTATTTGGAATTAGAACATTTATAGTAAGTATTAGTTATTTATTAATAGATAGATCAACGACCTGATAGTTAGGTAAACTCTCCGACGACTGTCCTTCGTTAGCATCTACAGAATCTTTTTTCGGAAGCTCATCGTATTTATGTTGCAGTATTAAAATCTCCTTTTGTAGACGCTCAATCTTCTTCGTCAGAGTTTCTCGATCGACCCAGGGTATTCTAAACAACAGAACATTGTGCAACAACCTATAAATGAATTTGTCATTGTAAGTTTATAGTATTAGGTTTTTTAACATAGGTACCTAATAATTGGGCTTCCTCTGGGCTTATCCACTGACTTAAGACGCTGACAACAGCTAAACCGCGGTCACTGTCAGACTGCATACAAAAGAAAATGAAGCGCGATACCACAACTCTTTTAATTTATTGCAAAATATGTAGCAATTATCTATTTACTCAAAAATGAGTTGAGTAATCGAAAATAAAAAACCAACCAAGTTCTGCATACAGTTATGACGTTCTTGTTATTAATTAAATAACAACCGTACGTTGATATTTAATACATATATTTTGGATTAAAACTCAAAGTAAAGAGTTAATTTGCCGTTAATTTGTATCGAGATTTTTTTTTTCTAAACGTGTTTTGGTAACAACCAAGTTCCGAGAAATATGTCTAAGAATAACATATATGTTTTTCCACTACCATAAACTATATAGATTTGGCAAAGTATTTGTTTAAGACAAGCCTACTTTTATCATTTGCATCTTGTCAGCGCCTTAAGTAGAACATTTTCTAAAAATTATTAAATATTTTCGAATTTTGTCTTGTCTTTTTCGTGCGCAGTGGCTTGGCATTTTGAAGGAGTAGATACTCCTAGGCTTATGGCGGTTTCGACTCAGTATACTGAGTCGAAACCGCGATAAGCCTAATAATCGAATGAAAACCGGTATCTTCGCAATTAACGTTTATTCTCTGGTACTCTCGAAGGGTATTCTTGACGGAATGACTAAGCAAACATTGCTTTTGCTAAGTCAGCCCGTCCAGAATACGAACCAGTCAGAAAATAACACACATTATACTTACTGAATATTTTTATTTATAGAAAACTGATTTGAAAGTTAATTTGTTGACAAAAATAAATACTTTGATTTGAAAAACTACTTTTTATTAATCTCATATATTAATAAAAAGTAGTTTTTCAAATCAAATTATTATATATACCTAGCAATACAATAGTTTATTCATGTTTTTTGGAACTCAAGACGAGTGTTTGATACAATTTACTATTATAATAATAATCTATATATATAAAAGAGAAATTCACTCACTGACCACTCATCACGAAATCTCGGAAACTACTGGGCCGTGAGGTCTAAAATTTGGCACAAGCACTCTCTATGGGGTGCAGGCGCGCACTAAGAAAGGATTTTTATAAATTCGCACCTTAAGCGGTTGAAAAGGGGTGTCAAAGTTTGTATGAAACTCCTATGTTTTTAAAGTTAGAGACATGAATGTTGGCCTGATTGTTCCTTTCAACTTCTAGGTGCTCACTAAGAAAAGATTTTACGAAATTCGGCGCTTAAGGGTGAAAATAAGGGTTTTTAATGTTTGTATGAAAAATGTACCAAATGCAGTTAAGATCCAAATTGAATCTTACGGCAACGAGTTATTGCATACTTTACATTGAAATTAGAATTCGGGGGCCGATAAAGATCTAAATTGAATTTTACGACAACGCGTTAATGCATATTTTACATTGAAATAAGAATTTTTGGAAGTTTCTTGAGGTTTATATTTAGTTTTTTTTCTAGGTGGCCAGTATTTTTCAGTATGCAGGCATCTGCTAAAAGATAATGAAATGAGGTTCTAATTGGTATTCAGGTAATTTGAACGTTGCATTTATAGCATTAAAGTCGAGAATGCCAAGGGGAAAACTTCACAATGTTTAACCTTAATCGCGGCTTGCAAGCCGATCGTATAAAAAAACGAAGTCATGTATCAATCACAGAATACAAACCTAAGCGATACACGTTCAAGCTATAGTTACCGAAATTTCTGTTTTGCGATATTTTGTTATTACTTACTACTAATTTGCTTTGAAATATTTTTCATCGTCGTTGTTTGGTTTTCGTTTGTTTCGTTTCCTAATTTTAAATTGGAGGATAATAAATGTGTTTTTACTTATTGCCGGGTTGGAATTTTTTTTCATTGAATTTCCCTACGGAACCCTTCGTGGGCGAGTCCGACTCGCACTTGGCCGGTTTTTTTATTATTTAAATTAGCCAACGGAATTAAAACATCAAAATGACCGTCAATAAAGTTTCCTGAGAATCAGATTATTTTTACTCCCTGTTGTGCGTCCCCAAAACCAGCAATAAAAATACCATCTTGAAACACCTGGAACTCAAATGGGAATAGTTCTCCCGCTGCCATGAGTTCACAGGTGGTTCCGTAGGTGCCATTACAAGACATTTCAGCGCCGTATTCACGCTTTGAACCATAAACAGCTCCTCCTGACCGATCCTGGGTGAAAGGTTGGAATATTTCCCAGTTTTTAGACACGTGGCGCATAATGCTGTCTGGAATTTGAGAAGACAATGACATGGCCACGTTACTGTTCACCAAATAGGTGAGAGATGAAAATAAGCATGCGCCATCGCCAGGGATATTTACTATTTAGAAAGAAAGAAGAAAGAAAGAAAATACGTTTATTTGCGGTAAACATGACGCAACAAAGAACATAAACACAAAAATAAGAAAAGGTTGGGGGAAACATGCGTCACATCCCCGCAAAACGGCTATCGCTCAGCATTATACTGCGACCCTATGCAAGACAGAGCCCCAGCGCTGGTTGGCGCTGGTTGGTTGGTTGGATTTGGCAAAGAATTTGCATGCCACAATTGTGGCGATAAGTCCCCTCTATGAGGAGTGGCTAGAGAGGCGCCACGGCTTCCTCACCTTCCGCCTGACGCACGTCCTCACCGGACACGGTTGTTTCGGGAGGTTCCTATTCAGAATAAAGCGGGAAGAAACGCCCGGGTGTCACCACTGTGTGGATCGCCTGGAGGACACGGTGGAGTATACGGTTGAGGTCTGCCCTGCTTGGGCGGAGCACCGCCATGTCCTCAAGGAGGCGATCGGCGGCGGCGATCTCTCGCATCTGGCCCTGGTTCAGGCCATGGTTCGGAGCGAGAGTGCACGGGAGGGCGTCACCTCCTTCTGCAAAGCAGTAATGCATGCGAAGGAGGAGGCGGAATGCATGAGGGTGAGGCAGGGTTAGCGCCCTCACGCCCTTAGTCACCGCAGGAGACGCCCCGGGCGTCGGGAATCGCAGGCCGATTCCCGGCCACCGTGGGGGCGGGCTTGCGGACGGTGAGCGATGGGTAGCTCGCCGTCCGATAAGGACCAGGCCCGGGTCGACGGCGCGTTGTGTTCCACGCGCGCCTCAAAGAGATGTCAGCACCAATAGACGGGGTCCGAAAGGGCTAATGCCTGCCAGGGTTACGAGCCTGTCCGAAAGGGATATCGTGGCCCTGGCACACAGGCATTTGAAGGAACACGGGTGGGTTTTAGTCAGTAACAGTCTGACACGCCCTCCCCACTCCGGCCCGAGCGGGAGAAGTTATTTGATAATATACCACCCAAAAAAAAAAATGGCAGCGGCAGAACTATTCTCATTTGAGTTCCAGGTGTTTCAGGATGGTATTTTTATTGCTGGTTTTGGGGAAGCACGGCAGGGAGTCAAAATAATCCGATTCTCAGGAAACTTTATTGACGGTCATTTTGATGTTTTAATTCCGTTGGCTAATTTAAATAATAAAAAAACCGGCCAAGTGCGAGTCAGACTCGCCCACGAAGGGTTCCGTACCATTATCTATAAAAATGGCAAAAAAATCACGTATGTTGTATGGAACTTTCTATTCAGGGAGCTTTCGAGTGCTGCGCAATTGAATTGATACAGCACAATATTATCATTGTATGTATTTACAGAATACCTAAATCAAATAATCTTGAAATTTTTTACTCTAAATTAGATATTCTCTTGCCCAAGATTTGTTATAAAGCGCGCAAGAATGTTATTATATGTGGTGACTTTAACATTAATACATTGAAAAAAAATAGAACTTCCATTGAGTTTACTAACTATCTATTAAGCTACAATCTAAAGTTGCAAATTGACCAGCCCACTAGGTTACAAAGCAACACATGTATAGACAATTTTGCGCACAATTTTTCACAAAAATGTATCCACGATATAATTGACCTTAACATGTCAGATCACACCGCTCAAATTTTAAAGATTCCCGTAAAAAGGACTTGTACAATAAATAGTTGGAATATAACAGCCCGTGATTATAGTTACGATAACCTAATGAAATTTAGATTATGTTTATACCCTTTATCGTTTTGTGAAGTTTATCAAGCAGATGATCCTAATGTAGCGTACGATAGCTTTATTCAAACATTCCGTCTGTTTTACGACTTGTGTTTTCCCTTGATTAACAAAATAATAAAGTTAAAAAGGAATCCGAACTGGTTAGCACCCGGACTAAAACGCTGTAGCAAAAATAAGAGACAGCTTCTTTGGCAACTAAGAGCAAAACCCAATAGCAATAACTTAACTAAACTTAAAAATTACTCACAAAGACTTAATAAAATAATAAAACTGACACAAAAGGCAAAAAATAATCATAGGATAATGACATCAACAAACAAATCAAAGGATACATGGAAGATCATAAATGAAAATAAATACTGTCCTCCCCATGAACACATAACGGAAATACGAAGGAACGGTGTTACAATAACAAACCCCTGCGATATAGCGAACGCATTTAACGATCACTTTGTGGATCAAGCAGAATTACTTGCAAATACCTCAAAATCTGCAAGTTATGAGACTCCAAATTCATGTTGCGAATCAATGTTTTTAGCCCCAACTACACCTGATGAAGTCTATCGAATAATACAGAATTTAAAAAACAAAGTTAGTGTAGGATATGACAATATTTCAACAAAGGTATTAAAATTTGTTTCCGATGTTATAGCTGGCCCCATTTGCCACATTATTAACGTTAGTATCTCTTCTGGAATATATCCTGATAAACTCAAGCCAACAATAATTAAGCCCTTATTTAAGAAACATGATAAAACTGATATCAATAACTACAGACCCATTGCTCTGATACCAGTAATATCAAAAATATTCGAGAAAGCTATTTATCACCGTATAGATTCCTTTTTCACGAAACACAATCTCTTAGTAAAGGAACAGAAGGGTTTCAGGAAAAATAAATCCATAAATCTGGCTATCTATGATTTCCTTAATATTATAATGACAGATATCGATAAAAGAATTCCTATTAGTGCTATATTTATGGACATGACGAAGGCTTTCGATTTAGTTGATCATAATACTCTCCTACGGAAACTTAATGCGCATGGAATAAGGGGAAAAGCACTTTCCCTTATACAATCTTACCTGGACAGTAGAACACAGTGTACGGAAATTAAACGAATTTCTATAAAAGAAAAAAAGGAATTTAAATATGTATCCGAAAAACGAGAAATCATTTTTGGCGTACCACAGGGCAGCGTATTGGGACCGCCATTATTTTTGGTTTACATAAACGACTTCCCAAAACATGTCAGTTTTCCTATGGTTCTTTTTGCTGATGACAGTACGATCATTGTTAGACAAAATAAAAATAGTGACTATGAATGTGACATCAAAGACTCATTGCAACAATCAATTAATTGGCTTGACCATAATAATTTGAAATTAAATTTAAGTAAGACAAACATTATGCAGTTTAGACAGAGAGTAACTACTCCTGACATAAATATATTAATTGACGATAACAAAATTGAAGAAGTAGAACATATAAAATTTCTAGGTTTGACTATTGACTCTAAACTGACTTGGAAAGAACATGCATCAATCCTCATAAAAAAATTAAGTCGCTTCGCCTTTGCTCTATTCAAGCTTAAGAAAGTAGTAAGTCAGGCAGCTGTTATAGCTGCATATTATGGCTATGTAGATTCCACATTACGATACGGAGTAATTTTTTGGGCAAATTCATGTGAGAAAAATAACGTTTTTAAAGCTCAGAAGAGGTGCATTAGATCGATGTGTAATTTAAAACAAGCAGATAGTTGTAAACCTCATTTTAAATCCCTTAGGATATTGACATTACCTTGCCTTTATATATACGAGACTGCATTGTTCGTCAAGAAAAACAGTAAATTATTTAAAAAAGCTTCTGAGGAACGTTATAGATCAACAAGACCGGAATATCGACACGAACTATGTCTAAGAGCCTCAAAGACGGCCCTTATGCATAAAAGCATTATCTGCATGGCACCAAAAATATATAATAAAATACCAAATGCTATCAAAGATTTGAATTTGATACAATTTAAACGAAAACTGAATGATTTTTTAATTGAAAAATGCTACTATACCATTGGCGAATTCCTTCTTGACAAAGTGTAAAAACTGACAATTATATATTTATGCTTGACTAACTGATTGTATTTTAATTTTTGTAATAATAATTAATTGTAGGTATTCTAATATGATGTTATCTCAATTTTGACATTTTTATTTAATATATCAATTCTCTTTTGTTTGCATTTCAATGTAAATCAATTTTGACATTTTTGTTTTGTATTTCAATGTAAATCAATTTTAATTTCTGATATTGTTAAAACGTGTATGCCTAATGGGTAGCTTTTTGAGTTTCCATAAAATTACTGTAAGACCTGTTGTATCACCAAAAAGCACACGAATAAATACTTTGACTTTGACTTTGGAGTCCCCCTTCAATATTTGGTTTATTTTAATTTAATTATTTATTTTTAAAGTGAATATATAACTTAATATTCTGTGAATATTTCAAGCGTCTACCTGTTGCCGTTATCAAAAAAATCACGTTTGTTGTATGGGAGCCCCCTTAAATATTTTTTTATTCTGTTTTTTAGTGTTAGTTGTTATACCGGCAACAGAAATACATCATCTGTGAAAATTTCAACTGTCTAACTATCACGGTTCATGAGATACAGCGTAATGACAGACGGAAAAACGGCGGAGCCTTAGTAATAGGGTTCCCGTTTTACCCTTTGGGTACGGAACTCTAAAAATATCTTTTGACCCCTCACGCCGGCAAAATTGAAGAATCACCGACCGTCACCGACTCAGCGGTAAATGTGCAGTTGAATTCACAATCCCAGTCCCAATTCACTGCTATTGATTTTGTCGAGAAGTCGCTTGCCTATAGTGAGGAAACGGAATGCGAGTCATTTTTTTTTTTAAGGATATTGCTAAACCGTTGCTTCATCTACTTATATTAATATTTTATAGTTTGTGAGGTTGTAGGGGTAATCTCTAGATCTACTGAACCGATTTTGAAAAATCTTTTACCCATTGAATGCCACGTTATTATTTTGTGAGTGTCATAACATAACATAAGGCCATAATTTAATCCGAAAAATGAAAAGACGGTAAAATGTTTACCGCCCAACGAAGTGGGCACGGGTCAGCTAGTAAGTACATATACTCGTACTTAGGAATTAACAAAGAAAAACTCAATTGTAACATGTGTTTGAATTTTGGTAAAAAAATAATACTAACCTGAGTGCTTACCAAGTTGTGACATATGGAGTGACTAGTGGGGTAAGACAGTGGGCTAACCTCGCCGGTTCTGTTCAACTTATAATTATGTTAACGACCTGATCGAGGAGTTTCACTAGAGCTGGATACCAACATTGGCGAATGTTTAAAATACTGCCGACATGGTAACTTAGCCCCTAGGTCTAGAAGGCTTATAACAATATCATGTATTGTGGTAAATATGCACCTCAGCTCAGACGTTTGAATTGAAGAACCACCATATACGTTCTGCTAACTGCACAAATTCCAAGAGTGGGGCTACAAAATCAACAAATTTACTACTGAATTGGCAATATTCGCATTTAAATATGAGACATGGCTCCTCAATCCATACGGACACTGAGTTCTTACTTCTTTGCGTTTATGAAGAAGCTCCGGTCGTCGTTCTATTTTTACGAGTAGGTGAAAGAAACAAATTATTTATTAATAGTATCGGTCTATCTTTTGATCAACAGACGATATTGAAAGTAATGAAACTTAGCACTTACTTTGCCAATTCTAGCGAGTAATTAATCTTAGCTTTTAAGTTCTCTGCAGTACCAGCCACCATTCTGTGTAATTTTTCTGTTTCATGATCAAATTCTGTGTTTTTCGTTTTCCATTCTAAATTCTAAAACAGAAGAAAAGCTTTTTTTAATAACATGGAGAATAAATATCACTAGTTAGTGGTCACCAAGCCAGCAACCCAGATAGTGATATGGTACTGCAACCTTCGTAATTGGCGAAGACGTCTTTATCTGTTAAGAGGCTCGTCGTAATCTGTCACGAGTTCACGATGACCACAAAAACGTACTAACAGTAAGGTAGGTAGTTCGATCGTTGCGGTGCTTGCCCCTTAGCAGATTGAGCAGCTCTATTCGACGCGCCATTAACTCTGCGCTAACCGCCAACATTTCCTCAGGAATCGGGTTCAGTTGCGAGGTTATCTGCTGAAGTGCATGTGGACCTACAGAAAACAACCATAAAATTATTAAGTAAACGAGGATCTTTGTAGTTCTCACGCTATTTATATTGATTTTCAAAGTCTTTCGTTTTAATAACTTTGCAGGTGCTTATTCCCGGTAAATTAGTAAGTAAGTTTTCTTCAGTCATTTCTTGTATCGATACGGATGGACTTTAAGCTCTATAATAATCTAATGGTTCTCACCTAAAAGGCCACTTATCTCCGAATGTAATGGCAGTTCAAGGTCATCGCGGATGAGCATGAGCAAGTCATGCGCAGGCCAGCCGGAGACCGACAACACGCGCACTTCGCCCAGAGAGTCGTCCACGTTAACGATACCGGCGCGAGCCTCCAGCTCCTTCAACTGGGCAAAGCTCTCCAGTAACGAGTTCTACACAACAACAATCATCTGTATTATATATAACAACATTATGTACCTAATGCTGTTGTTGTTGTACTGAGTGTACTTAGCATTTTTTTTTATTCTGTTAGTTGGTAATGGGCATCAACTTCAGAACGGCTGTACCGATTTGGCAAATTTTTGTTTTAAAATGATCGTAATACTTAGTCTGAATCAGAGGAGTGGATCAATCTCCAAAACGCGGCGTATTCGTGTGATCGCTCTGGTGCTTTTCAGATATTGATATTTAATGGTAATTATGTATCTCATTAAAAATAATGATATTCAAATAGTACATTTACACAAACAGTTATGAAAATATTTAAGTTAAAAAAAATTCGCGACCAGAGCAATCATAATTGGTGCCAGAGCGATCATAAATGGTGAAATCAGCGAAACAAAAATTTTTTTATTGATAAAATATTATTTATTTAGCCGTTTTCAGTCATTTTCAGTGTACGTGTTACAAGATTATATGTAAGAGAAATGTATTATTTTAGAAAAAGGTCAAGGCATATTATCAGTCATACATATCAAAAATAAGGAATATTTTATATAAAATAATTGCTAAAATAACAAATTAACATAATTATAAATATCAACTTTTGACTTAGTTTCAATTATTTGGACTTAATTAAATCACTTCTAGGTAAATGAGACAAAATTAAAAACCTTTTGGTTTCAACCAAAAATACCTACAGTCTTTTATAGTTATAAAATGACTTAGACTCATTAAATATTAGTTTTTAAAAAGTAATTACAGAAAACTAACGTTTATAAAGAACTTAAAATAGATTTATAACGTACAATGAATGCAAAATATCATCGCTTTGGTATTTTTGGACAGAGCAATCACAGCCATAGCGATCAGAAAAAGTCACAAAATCATAAATATACGTGAATTTAAAAGCAGTAGAAAGTTGTGATTACGTCTCATAAAAAAAAAACATCATAACGATCACTTAATTCACAAGCTTACTATTTAATTTAAATAACGTGCCATAGCAATCTTAAAATTCGAGAACCAAATCCAGAGCAATCATAAACTTATCTTCGTAATGTTGGAGCACGGGAACATGGCACACAGGTATCCTCCTCGGCGGTTAGACCCAAACCGCCTTATTACAAAACAAGATTTATATTTGACATGGCTTAAACCATGGAGCCTGTTTTTGTAATAAGAACACTGTAAAAATAACTGTGATTGAAATACCGTTCTTTATACAAAACTAAAAACTTAGTTCGGTACTAAGTTGTTAGTTTTGTGTTTAGGAACTTTACCATGGTCGGAATAAAGTTCGAAATTCAATAATCGCTCCATGTTTTAAACCTGGGTCTGAAGATAAACCTTGTTTTGGAATAAGGGGGAAAGAGTATAATAATATTATGGGAGGTTAGACCACTACTGGCGTTGCCGTTGCCCCGCGGGAGGGGAATAGAGTGTCTATAACGCGTAACTAGGGATGAGCGCGATGTTTTACCTCAGCGCAGAGCGATGAGATAAAATGCCCGGTCACGATTTTAAATTAAAATTGTGGCAAAAGTATTGTTATATATTAACAATATTTTTGCCACAATTTGAATTTATAAAATATATATACGTAAAAATATTTTATTACTATGAAGATTAACTATTTATTATGTAATCTAAATAAGTTGTTTCATATGAACCTTCTCATTAAAAAGTTAAAGAATATTTTTTTCATTCAATCGGGAGTTGGGTCAACCCAGAGCGATCAGGATTTAAGGGTTTAAGACTTTTTTTAAATATTTAAAATGAACTTATTCATAATTCTAGCCTTGTTTCACGTAGATTAGACACCGAACTGAATATTAAATTGAAAAAAAATTTAAAACGATTTTAAAATGTGTATAACCAGCCCGACACGAAAACAAAATGTTTGGAGATCAACCCGGGTCTACTCCGAAGCGATAATCCTAAGTATCGGTCGAATGTTCGGCCGTTTCCAGACTACGGCTGACTAAGGCGAAAGAAAAAAACCACGGTCAAAGAGATAAATCAAAGTCAAAAACGTGACTTGTAGTTCAAAGTCAAATAAGGAAACTTTGGAAGTCAGAACATTCAGTCGATACTTCGGATTATAGCTTCGGAGTAGTTCTCTAGGTTCTCACAGAAAGCCAAATTTGAAAAGTTGTCGGGAAAATTGGAAAATTCTGAAAAACTTAAAGTGCATTTTCTATGGGAATATTGTATGAATTATTGAAGTTTGGACAAGACAACGTCTGTCGGGTCAGCTGTTAGTTAATAAATACCCTCCCGACTAATTTCGATCACGGCCGCCAATCTCAAGAGAGCCTAGCACCACAGTTTTCTCCTCCCTTGGTATACTGACCAAGGGAGGAGAAAACTGTGGTGCGCAAACATAGTGCACTCTCTCGTCAGAATAGAATACTCTTTATTATGTACACCATAAAAGTTACAATACAGCAGCAGCTAGATTAAGGCATATGATAACCATTATGAACTTACTTGCTGGCCGATTAGAACTTTTCGCATTTTTAGGAACTCTCGCTTCTTCGTTGCTAAAATCCGATTTACTTTGGCCAAAACGCATTGCGGCATGACCAATTCCTTTTCTGTTAAAGAAAAAACATTTCTGATTATGTACCTACCTGCTACGGCATCGCGTCGAGCCAAACCTTCCGTTTCGGTAAAAGTATTACTTTCTTAAATCCGTGAAGTAATTATAAAAGTAGGTACCTACCTACTTAATCAAAATATTTTGTTGCAAAAATATTTTTGGTGACTTGAAAAGAGACAGTAATTGGACTGCAGGTACTGTGGCCTCAGAGATATGAGAATCTATTCAAATTGGGTACCATACGTGCAAAGATCATAGCAAAAGACTACGTTCACAGGTTTTTGCAGTTTAAAGGCTAAGTTCACACGGCAATCCCGCTGTTGACAGGGTTCAAATGAAATATCCGCTGGATTCAACTTGCATTGCATCTAAATTCTAATGTAATGTTTATCTAGCCTCACTCTACCACCTATAACATTTGAAACTATAATATACATTACCTATACTAATCTATATATTTTATTCAATAAATTAAATGGTACACAAATAATCAGCAGCTAAAATCACAAACAAACTAAAAGTTTAACAACTTTGACGTTCATTTATTGATTTAAAAAAGCTATCGCTTCTATTTTCCAATGCTTTCCAAATCCGCTCATACTAATATTATTTTTTTTAATAAAAAAATGAGTAGGTACCTAAAACAAATTTTGTTACCTGGGTCATTGTCAGGCGAGATGGGAAAGGGTAGAATCAACCCGTCCGGCACCGAAGCACATGATGGAGCGAAATTATCGCGAGATTTTTTTAGTAACTGCAGAGTAATGACAAGTAATTAATTAAGCCAAGGTCTTGACAAAATATTGCCGCCATGCTCTCAGAGTCCGGAGTCTGGATTTGTTCCCGGTTGGCGGTTATCGACACTACGCTCACCCCCACAGATTAGTGGGTTATCTATGCTAACCAATTCCATAATTTATGTTTAAGTCCCATGTAATAGGGATTACATCGGACTTAAACATGGTGACTTGGGGTTGTAGGTGGTACTATACAATTAAGTATGCTCCTCTGCCACCCCATCTCAACGACTTGAGAGTATCTATTGATTTTAATTAAAAATACGGACTGTAATATCTTCGTATAACGTGGTATTTTTAATAAAAATACCTATTTATTATTGAGTAAACATACGCTTACAGCATTACTTGGCGATACACTCTGACATCTTCTCTCTGTTGCCTTTTTTCCGCCCAGGCTCTGAATCTGAAATTAAAATTTTAATAAAAACCAATAATTTGCATTGCTGTTGCTTCCGGAAAACGAACTAGGAGACTATTAATCTTTTACGAAATCATTGTTAGCTGTATGTATAAACAGTCAATGAATGAAAACGTGCTTATCCTTTACCGCCTTATTACAAAACAAGATTTATATTTTGACATGGCTTAAACCAGCCAGTTTTAGTAATGAGAATGTAACAGTGATTGAAATACCGTTCTTTATACAAAACTAAAAACTTAGTTCGGTACTAAGTTGTCAGTTTTGTGTTTAGGAACTTTACCATAGTCGGAATAAAGTTCGAAATTCAATAATGGCTCCATGTTTTAAACCTGGGTCTGAAGATAATCCTTGATTTGTAATAAGGGGGTTAGAGTTTAGAGCTATAATTAACCGACTTCCAAAAAGGAGGAGGTTATATGTTTGTCTGTATATTTTTGTTTTTGATGTGTAACATCTTTCCTCGCGCTTTCCTGCAATATGTGTATTTATAAAACTAGAGCGAGACTATACGAGTTATATGGTTTAAAAAAATATAGGTTTGATACTCCTTTTCTAGAGTATGTCAAAAATTATTCAAAATTATTTAAAAAGATTAGTGTTTTTGCTAAATCTAAATTTTTAAGCGATACAATTAAAATTTCTAATAATAAAGTAAAAACCACTTGGAAAATTATTAATAATGAAACTGGTAAGTCTGTTAAACAAGAAAAACAACTTGAGATTATGGTCGAAAAGCAATTAGTTAATAATGCAGCTAACGTAGCTGAGGCATTCAATGAGTTTTTTGCCTGTAACATACCTTTAACTACGACTCGCTCCTTAAATTCATCTCCGTCGAAAGCTGAAAATCTTTTGCATAGTAGTGTGCCTAAATGTAGTCGTTTATTTAGCTTCAAACATGTAACTGCAGATGATGGAGGTAATGTTTTTAACACACTTAAGTCTAAAAATACTGGTAATTACTGGGGTATCTCCATTAAACTATTAAGTAATATAATAGACATCGTAGCCCCCTATCTAGCTGTTATGTTTAATAAATGTGTTGATTTGGGAACATTTCCTGACCTCATGAAGAGTAGTAAAGTCATACCTTTATTTAAATCAGGTAATAAAAATGACGTTGGCAATTTTAGGCCTATTTCTATCATACCTGCATTTAGCAAAATATTTGAAAAGTTAATACTCAAGCAGTTACTAAGACATTTTAATTTAAACAGCCTCCTTCATAATGAACAATATGGCTTTACAAAAGGTCGTTCGACTACAGATGCGGGTGTTGCTCTGCTGAAACTCATATTTAACGCATGGGAGAACTCGCAAAATGCTATTGGAGTTTTCTGTGATCTCTTCAAAACCTTTGATTGGGTGCACCATGACACGCTTTTGCGTAAACTACGTCATTACGGCGTCCAAAACGAAGCTCTTAAAGTAATAAATTCATATTTACATAATAGGTTCCAATGTGTACATGTTGAGGGTGTGAAATCTTCCGAGCTACCAGTTCAGTTAGGTGTACCTCAAGGCTCAATACTGGGTCCATTCTTATGCTTGGTATATATCAACGACTTACCATTCTATATAAAGGGTATCTGTGACGTTGTACTGTTTGCAGACGATAGCTCTCTAATTTTTAAAGTAGAAAGGAATAGACAAGATTTTGACGACGTAAACATTGCACTCTCAATGGTTACGGATTGGTTTACGACAGATAACTTAGTACTCAATGCCAGGAAAATGAAATGTATAAAGTTCGGCTTACTGAATGTTAGAAATTTAGGTCCCAACATCGTCTTAGATAAAGAGGTGCTTGAAACTCTACACTCGGTAGTGTTTTTGGGTATAACAGTAGATGCCAAACTTCAGTGGGGACCACATATATCAAGCCTACCGGGAAGGCTCAGTTCGGCTGCATACACCGTCAGGAAAGTAAGACAATACACTGACGTTGATACAGCCCATTTAGTCTATTTTAGTTATTTTCATAGCGTTATGTCCTACTGTATTCTGCTGTGGGGTAAAGCCGCTGACATTCAAAATATATTTGTATTTCAAAAACGAGCTGTTCGAGCAATTTACCAGCTGGGTGCCAGAGTTTCTCTAAGAGATATTTTTAAAGATATTGGTATTCTCACGGTGGCATCACAATTCATCTTCGCCAACATCTTATATGTTAGGCAAAATATACACTTATACACTAAAAACAGTGATCTCCACAATATTAATACCAGAAATAAGGACAAATTACGTGCTCCATTTCACCGGCTTCATAAGGTTCATAACTCATTTGTTGGACTTGGTATAACTTTTTATACCAAGCTACCCTCTTCCTTGCTAGATTTGCCTTTTAATGCGTTTAAAGTTAAAGTTAAATCTAATCTTTGTTCAAAGGCATACTATTCTATCAACGACTACTTAAACGATAAGAATAGTTGGTCGCTGTGATTAACTCAAGACAATGTTCATGTTCTTTCTCCAGATATAGATTACCTACTGACAGGTTATATGAGTTCCTATATTTGTTTATTTTATTTGACTGTCTAAGTCAATTTATTTTAATTTATTAGTGACAAAATCTACTCATTACGTGTTCTTTTATGAGTTGCATTGCAATAAGTGGTTAGCTAGCGACCTCAACAAATTGATCACTTTATTCTTGCCTGAGCAACCGGCAGCAAGTTCGTCACGCTCCCTTAGATGTCACTGCTTGCGGTAGCGTCGGGGGTCGGGTTGCCTCCTTCCCTCAAATATGGCGAGGGGGGTGATGGCTGATCTTTGCGTTATACTCGTGAACGGGTGCTGCTTGTGGTGACTGGTCGTCTTGCTGACCATGGGTTTTTGTTATTGTTATTAATAATTAACTGTTTTTTTATTTTACTTCGATGGTGCTAGTTTATCATTTGTAACTTCGAGTTATAGATATAGCTTTATTTAAGCGGGCACGCCCATTATGCCTGGAGGCTTTTATTTAGATACGTTTTGTTTACGTTATTTGTGCTTGAGTATAATTTTAGTCGATTATTATATAAATATTATTTTTTTGTATAGTGGTGTGTGCTAGCTAACATAAGGCAAATAATTTAATTTAATGTTTTGTGTTGCATTTTACATTTTATTGTATAGATTCAAGTTTTTAAATGAACAGACAGCTGTGCTGCTGGGGAGTTTGTTGCGCCACTTCTTCTTCCCAGCTAAAGCACTAGGAAGTGGTGAAGGGTGGGCGTTTTTGCGGGACTGTCTCATGTAATTTTGACGTTCGAAAAGTGATTCTCAGCCTAGTTTGAATAAATGACTTTTGATTTTGATTTTGTGGGTGTGATTTCGTGAAATGGGACGGAAGTGTGTAACAGGAAGCTGGGGAAGCGCGCGCTAATTTATTTGAGAATGAGCGCACCGTGATAGAGTTGGCCGTCAGATGGTACCAACCATAACCAACCCTTTTTCCGAGAGGTTGGTACTGTCAGCCAACAGTGTGTGCGTGTAGATATGTGACGAGAAAGAGAAAGGCAAATAGAGAAGGAGAACGCATCAGCTGTGCGCTTAACCTACAGTGTTGTGTTTAAACTTTAAAGTGAGCTGTTATATAAATTAATTGATATGTGTAACCATCCGCTGTCATGCCCCAAAATAATTTCAAATAATTCCTGAATCATTTTTTTCAGGACCGAATGTTAATTGTGAGATGTCAGATGTTACCCAACATAATATGCGACTATGGTAAGTGTTAATTGAAGTGAAAACTTCTTTAACCGTGTAGAGCTATTTTTTGTAGGGGCATATAATCTTATGGGTCACCGACATGCTAACCCCGTCACGTGACGTGTTGCACCAGACTGGCGACGCGCAGCGGCCTGTGTACATGTATCATTATGTTATTTCAAAGTTTAAATTTTTCACCTCTGTCGGCAGTCCCCATGACTGCCTATTTTTTATTATTTTTAGGTACTGTCAGCAACAAAATGACAGCAAAACGAATGTATTTTTACATCATATTCTGGGAATACAATCAGGAATCTTATAGAATTCACTAACATACACATGGCATTCCGAGATGTTAAAAAAAAAAACCAACGGATGATTTAGGTTTCGTTGGAATACAAAGGTTGTGATTGATATCGTTTAGGAAATAGTAAGGTATTTAATTAATAATTTTGATTTTGTTATTGAATTTAATACCTAAATATATTCCTCATTACAAAAATAAACGCTTATATGTATACCGATGTCCAAATGGGAGCTAATCCTAAAAATCTCCGAGGACTGGATATTAACCGTTGGTAATGATTTTTTAAAGCTTTTTATTTTACTACGTTGTCGGCGTGATTTATATGTATACCAATGCCTACACCGCGACGTCTGAAAGGGGCGCGCGTGGAACACTACGCGCCGCTACCTCGGGTCCAGTGTGATAGGGGGCGGCGGAGTCCCGAAGTCCGCCGTCCCTGGACCCATTTAGGGGGGCCAGAAGAGGCCATTATCTGCCCTCTGCCGACGCCCAGTGCGCCTGCTGCGGGCCGGGTGAGCGGACGAGATCTCGCGCCCCCTTTCCGCAGCCTTTTCGCCTTTCCGCAACCGCGAAACAGTGTTGTCGCAAAAGGACACCACCGCGTCCCAGGGCTCCTCACTGCCGACCATCGACTCGACCATGGCCGACAGCGATGGTCACTGCCTACTCCTGAGATGAGGGCACGGCGTGGCTCCTCTCAAGCGGCACACTCTGCCAGCGAATGCCGCGCCGTGTCCTCCCGCCAGTCGACGCAGTGGTGACACCGGGCGTCCGGCTGCCTGTTTATGCGACACAGGTACTTCCCGAAGCAACCATGCCCCGAGAGCACCTGCGTCACCCGAAACGACAGGGAGCCGTGCCTCCTCCCGAGCCAGGGTTCGAGTACTCGATGGCGACGAGGCCGGTGGTAGGGCGTGAAAGGCTGTCCCACCATTCCGCCACCAGGTCTGCTCGAAGCTGTGACCGACGCAACTCCACATGTCGCTGCATCAGCCAGATTCATGATCTGGCTAGCTACGTCAATCAAGAACTAGTTACACGTCTACAAAAAACATTTGATTCATCTTGCAAATAGATGAGTTGACTGATGTCGCTGGTCTGGCTATCGTGCTGGTTATCGTGAGATATCCTTATGAAAGTTCTTTTAAAGAAGACATGCTTATTTGTTCACCGCTGTCCACAAACACTACCGGAGAAGAAATTTTTAATAAAATAAATATATTTTTTGGGAAAAATAATCTCAGTTGCATCAATTGCATTGACATTTGTACAGATGGGGCCAAGGCGATGACGGGTATTATACAGCAGGAGTAGTGTCACGAATAAAAAATAAAGTGCCTAATTGTTGTTCCAGGCATTGTATCCTGCATAGACTAGCACTTGTGATGAAGCAAATGCGGTCAAATCTAAAATTAGTTATGAATAAAGCGGTAAAAATAATTAAATTTATCAAATCATGACCACTACAATCCTGATTGTTCTCATAATTGTGTGAGTTACAAATGTTTCTCTCAAATACTTCTTTTAATTTGAAAGACCGTTTGTATGATAAAACTTGGCTGTTCCGACTGTCTTATAATTAATAATAATAATAAATAATAAAATTTATTTAAACATTGTTACAATTATTACCTTAATTAAAACTATTTTTACATAAAATTCTGTCTGTAACTGTTTGTGACAATTATTTTGTTATAAGCGGTGGTCTCCAAACTAGGCGCTGCCTGTATCTTGGAGACCTGAGTTTTGTTACATTCTGTTTTTATTGGTTTCTATGGAAATTGGTAATAAATTGCAGACAATTATAAAAAATCTAAATTAAAATTTGAAATGAGATCAAAGTTAAAATTATGGCGAATATCTTTCAAAAACTGAACGAATTAAATTTATCATTACAAGGTAAACGACAACAGTGTTCCAGGCCTGTAACAAAATGACTGCCTGCAAAAGAAAATTTGATTTTTGGATTATTTGCGTTGGAAAGAGAGAAATATAAAGCTTTACGTCACTCAGTGAGTAAGTTAGCGATAACGACTCAGAAATTTTTCAAGGTGATGTATTTGAAGAATTGGTCCATTATCTCACTTCGATGCGCGCATCTTTTGAGAAGTATTTTATTATGACATTATACTATAATGTAATAAATGCATTTTGCCAAATATAATAAAAGTTTTTTTTATTTTCCCCTAACATGTCACTATTCTTAAGATTTATGTTAAATATTGTTAAGAAATCAGTTGTCCTAATAGAAATTGTAAGAACTTATGCCGCCTGTGATACAGGTTTATCCTAGTACAGGCATCATACTTTGTAATACTTAGCTACATTATTTCTTAGATTTAGTACCTAAATCTAAGATATAATAATGAATAATGTGTTTTACCCATTATTTATTTTGAATAAATTTTATTATTATTATCTTTATTGGTCTGCTCAGCAACGTATATATCGCAATGAACGTAGTTGAACAGTCAAAATGAAAGGAAGTGCGCTCAATTGTCTGTTCATATGTGTTACGCAGCACCCACCCCGCAGGTACCATATTCCGGGCTAACGAGCAAGTGTTATTGTACATAAATACTAATCTACACTAATTTTCTAAAGAGGGAATGTTTGTGAGCTTGTATGTAAGGAGGTGATATCTGAAACTACTCATCCGATTTAAAAAAATAATTCATTGATAGTTATGCTATTGCCGAGTAAGTCATGGGCAGGAGCTATAAATACTAATGAAGGCTCGAATGGAGTTATGTCCGGTTAAGTAGCCACGGCCTCTCAAGGCCACCTACGAGATGCCACACACAAAAAAAAAAAAAAACAGAGTTACAGACTGGCGCGATATAGCAGGCGCGACGAAGTTTTCATTGAAATTGTGCTACTAGTGTCGCAGCGAGCTGTCGTGTCGTGCCTGTTTGCGGAAGGCTTTACGTCTTTAGCTTCTACAATGCTGGTTCATAATGAGAAAAAAATCCATACACTCACTCGGTCCCGGGGCATGACAGGACTGGCGGAATGTGCCCTCTTGCTGATAAGTCTCATGGGTCGCTTCTTCGTACCGTGTTCGTTATCTATCGCAAATAAACACCGCTTATAATAATGCTATCAGCTTATCACCTACTTATTTAGAAATTGACTTCAATGCCCTGGCTATTTAATGGGCAGTCATATAAAAATATGTTTTTCAACTACTTAGTACTAATGTTATCATTAATCACTACAAAACCGATCACAAAGCAAGTATTTTTGCTTAGAACCAAAACAGTGCAGAAATGATAAATGAAATCTCATTGTTGCACTGTTTTTCAGTGCAACAATGAGATTTCATGCAACATTTCTGCACTGTTATTTAGATATAAATTTACCACAGAGGTTTAATGTATCCCATTGAGTTTAATATAAAATGTATGTGTTACCGGCCAAACCCAATTTTCGGATGAACTAGTTTTGCCTAGGCCAAACCAGTTCTCCCTACACGCGATAGGACAAACCAGTGTAGCCTAGGCCAAACTCGTTCATCCTGTTACCGATAGGATAAACCAGTTTAGCCTAGGTCGAATCGGTTTATCCTAGTTAGAATTTACATGCTTTAGGATAAACTGGTACGTTCTAGTCTGAACTAATTTCATTTAGTTTGTATCTTCTATATACTTCTTTTCAAAGTAAACTGAATAAAGGAATAAAATTAAAAGGGTAAGTAATATTTGATATAATTACAATATCTCTAATATTTACAAGATATAACAACTGAATCTATAATTTTATTTGATAGAATGATCAGTTAATATAATAAATGATTGATATAATTTTAAAGCAACTAATTTTTATAAGCATATCATACATTGAATATAAAATCGTTTGATATACCACTCAAAAGACATAAAACCTATTTAGTCTAATATGATAAACGTGCATGCAAGCATGCAGCAGGCATGTTTTCTGTCACGGCTCCGGCGCTGCAGGGCTCCAGCGGTCCCATGCGAGCTTATCATCACAGATGTGTTTCACGCTCACCACCGAGGCTTCGGCCTCAGCCGCGGCGGGAAGCGTTGAAACCACCTGCTCCTCAGCTCGCGGGCCGCTTCGCCCCTACGCGCCTAAGCGATTTAAAATAACACTCTAGGGGTAGGGCAGACAAGACTACGTGGAGTCGGTTTTGCTGCGATTTGATTCTGTCACGCCGCTCCCGCAGCACGCTCAATCAGATTTCAGATTAGGACGTACCAGTTTGTCCTAAAGCATGTAAATTCTTACTAGGATAAACCGATTCGACCTAGGCTAAACTGGTTCATCCTATCGGTAACAGGATGAACGAGTTTGGACTAGGCGATACTAGTGTGTCCTATCGTGTGTACAGAGAACTGGTTTGGCCTAGGCGAAACTAGTTCATCCGAAAATCGGGTTTGGCCGGTAACATATGCATTAGATCAAAAAGATACTGGCAGAAAATAAAAATCGGCTAAATAAAACCGACTAGGTGAAAAACAGAGTTTTTATTTTGAGTAGGTATATTTTATCAAGGTAGGTAGTTTGGCAGTTTCTTTTTTTATTTTCTTTTCTTTTCTACTTTTCTTTTTTTTGTTTCTACTTTTCGTGCTAACTTAACTCGTGCATTAATACCTTACTTTGCGCTCGGTGCAACAATCTACTATTGTCGCCATGTGATAAAATAGAATAGAATACTCTTTAGGTATTATGTAGACCATAAAAGTTACAGATATAAATGTTTAAATTGTGTGATTGTGTATGTTGAATTGATTGTGAATGTGATTTTATGGTTTACTGAATATAAGTATTAATTGGCCTGTTATAGTAATCAACAACAGCCTTGTTTGGTAACAAATCGAATGCCTCTGCATAGTCAGATTCATTTCTCATCTAGGTACTTATAGTATTTCTATCTCACGAAGTGAGGCGCGCTTTATTTGTGGTTACATAATCAGCCTATAATGTTTCCACTGCTGGGACACAGCCTCCACTCTGTGAGACGGGTGGGCCATAATCCAACACGCGGGCAGTGCGGGTTGGTACTTGTGGTTACCAAGTGTATAAACACGCTGTAAATGTGTGCGTGAAGACGAGTAGCGTCAGCACATAACACACACACATCCGACTTCACCATTGTCTGGGACGGTACCGAGAGCTCCTGCGCTACACACACATTCACAGCGTGTTTGTACCAGGGACCGTACAACCCCGGTTAAGGGTTAAGCCTTTCGAAGGGGTAATTCATTCAATGGGTTACCTTTATCATGATGTAACCCATTGAAAGGGTTTTATACTAGAAACCCATTGAAAGGGTTACATGATAACCCATTTCAATGGGTTCTATACCTACTTGAAACCCAGTAACATGAAAATATCATAATATTATGTTATTTCGATACCCGCCCAGCACGCGTAGCAGGACCAATTCTATCTCCATTCTACCCAGGGACCATTTTGGTTACCATTTTAGAAAAACCCTATCGAAAACCCTTTCAATCAGTTAATCAAAAACCCATACGGTGTGGGTCATTTTGAATGGCTTAAATAAAGCTGTTCAAAAGGGTTACCCACACCGTATGGGTTTTTATCGAAAACCCTTTCAATGGTTACCAAAATTTAATTTAAGCCATTCATACCCCTTGTTACCCTTGTCATTACATTAACATTGTCGTGACATTCATTTAAAATAATGTGTAGGTACCTAATAATCGACATATTTGACTAAGGATGCAAGGTCTTCGCCCCTAGTTGAAACAAGTCACATCAAGATTGGGAATATTTTCTTCTATAAAAGCGTTGTCTAATCAAAAGGACATGACATCCAGTACAGTCTTGCGGAGAAATCCTTGTTTAATTTTCCTACCTAGCTAGGCATACCTTTTTTAACATAATTAATAGAACCAGTAGTTAAAACCCACTTTTCCGCGGAAGATCTTCTGATGTGCTCATGGCTTCACTCAAAAGAGATAAACTGTCCATCTGCTGCTTCTCCAACGGAAGACGGCCACTGGCTGACGAGGGATGAGTATGGGGGGCGGGCATTGTCAAAGAATCTGCGGTAGTATAAAGTATAAAATTAAAATATGAATAAATTCCTGAATTTATTGGGTAGGTCATCATCATCATCGTTTGAGCCGAAAGACATCCACTGCTGGACATAGGCCTCCCACAAAAGGGGGGGGGTGCCATAATCGCCACGCTTGGCAGACGCAGATCGCAGCATGGTGTTAAATTGCATAGAGACGCTGATGCCCATTCTCTAGTAAGGGATTCTCTAGATTGGGTAAGTACGCTCACAAAAACTTTAGAATGGGGTAACTATTCGGGGATACGGGCAAATCACCGTATACTCACAGTTTTACCAATTATACGTGTTACTTGAGAAAGAGGTAAAATTTGTTTTCTCACTCTTTCACAGTAAAATCTATCTTCTATCTCTTTCTTGCATACCTTAAATCGGTTTGAACAAATCGCGCCGCCCGACCCGCCATTTTTTTAGTCGAGACATGACTGCCTCTGCTACCTAACGTGTGTGCTAGTTCACCATACTCCGCGATTCTTTTATTACTTTGTTATCGTTAAGTTTTGCTGGTTCTTGTTACATTTGTTTAATTTTTGTTGTTATTGTTAAACTTTGAGTTTTTTGTTATTGCAATGGCGACATTCTCTAAAGAAGAATATGCGGACATCATGATGGCTTACGGAGCCACTAATGGCGTCGCTCGTGCAGCGCAACGACTTTACCAGGAACGCTTTCCTGGTAGACGATTACCTGGCCGCAGAGTCTTCCAAGACACATACCGACGCATACGCGAGACTGGCAGTGTTACTTTTAATGAACCAAGGGGCCATATTGTGCGACATAATGTTGAAGTAGACGAGAGAATACTGGCACTTTTTGAGGAAGACCCTACAAGAAGCATTAGAAATGTGGCATCACATCTTGATATTTCAATATGGAAAGTGTGGAAAGTACTTCGTCAAAACAAAAAGCATCCATTCCACTACACTCCGGTGCAAGGTACGTAATTTTAAACTAACTTTAAACCCGTGCAAGCTTTGTTTGACCTTGCCTTTGTTTAGCAGGTAATGGGTATGGTATGGCGTCACTTCCAGGTAGTGAATCTATTAGCACGAACAGCATTTTTTTAAAAGAATACTGTGGACGGATGAATCCAAATTTACCAAGGATGGGATCCTCAATTTACACAATTTGCACCACTGGACAACGAAAACGCAAAACCCACGTGTTAAAAGACAGAAATCTTCTCAAAGCAGGTTTAGTGTAAACGTTTGGGCAGGAGTGATTGGGAATCAGGTAATTGGACCGCATTACCTGCCCGATAATCTCAATGGCGAAGACTACCTGGAATTCCTACAAAATGACCTGCCCGAATTAGTGACCGATGTGCCCGTATTTAATGAACGTGTGCCCATTGTATTTCAAAATGACGGCTGTCCCGCGCATTGGCGATTGACTGTGAGGGAATATCTCGACAATGTGTTCCCCAATGCATGGATTGGACGTGATGGCCCTATTCCATGGCCGCCACGTTCCCCAGATCTAACTCCGTTAGACTTTTATGTCTGGGGACGTGCCAAACAGTTGGTATATGCCACGGAGGTTCCATCTAGGGAGGTATTAGTCCAACGCATAGAAGCGGCATTCAATACTATTAAGGAGGAAATACGACTTCGTACAACAACTGTTGAAATACGAAACAGGTGTCGGGCCTGCATTCGCAACAGAGGCCAACAATTTGAGCAAGATTTGTAACAATGATTAAATAAATGTTAAAAATGCAATTTTGTTTTTTTATTTCAAGTAAATCCCACGAAAGATACAGATATGAGACACGAATTTACCTAACCATAAGAATGAGATAACAGATTTATAGGTTTGACAGGTATCATTTAAGAGATTTTTTTTTAAATCATAATTTTGAATATTATCCTTCCTATAATAGCCTTAGGTGACTCGATTCACAATTCTAGCGAATTCACAAAGTTGTTAAATACTTTTATGGCATGTGGCTCATCATTAGAAAGAGGATAGACTGGAGAATTAATGAGGGAGTTGGAAGATCCCGGTCGCTTTTGATTTTTTTTTTTTGTAGCCTTATAAACAGCTGTAACATGTACAGCTTTAATTTAAGTTTTACCTTTGCGAGTGAATTAAAAAAGAACTAGGTGACTAATATCACTAATTTTGTATTTAAAAGTATTCTTAAACAATACACATCGAAATAAAATTAAAATTCAGAGTCTACGCCTTATATTTTTTTTAAATCTGTATTTGAATGTAAAATTTGGGTCTTTTTTTTGGAAAACAATAAAAAGTCGATAAAAAAAAATCCACAGAGCATGAGGGGTGTTAAAGGGTCTAAAAGGCTAGCGGATGACTCCTTCAGTCGACCATTTCAATTTGGCACACGATGCACCAAACACCCTGTATTTGGTAATGGTATCGTTTTCCAGTATAGCTGCAGTAGCTGAATACACATGGATACGAGCAAATATTGTATTCATAACGGGTTGCTATTATAAATTAATATGAATGATGATAATTAACAAAAATACCTAGGTTCTCGAGTTGCGCCTAAGGGCTTGTGCACACCACGTTTTTTAAACGCGCCGTTGACGCGCGTTTTAGAAACGTGCGTCGACGGCGCGCTTTTGGCCTACAAATGTATACAGGCTGCGTCTGACTCGCGTGCGTATCGCGTGCGTATCGCGTCTGTATCGCTACAAACGCGCATCAACGGCGCGTTTAAAAAACGTGGTGTGCACAGGCCCTAAGCTATCTTTGACCTCGGATAATCAGTTTTAGTAAATATATCAATGTTATCATTAAAAACCAAGGTAATAAACAGAAGGTGAAAGGCGGCTGGGACTCGTATGATGACTATTTCGTATCAAACATTTTGATTTATGACATTATTATTAATTATAAGTAGGTAAGTATTCACAGAAAGTAACGCAACATAGTAACTTCAAATACATTTTTCTCCAATATATTTACATGATTTTTAAGATTTGGCTTATCATATTTTTAATATTTTATAAGCTAAATCTTGCTAAATTTCCTTAGAAACATTCGACTGAGATTGAAGAGGATGGGACAAAAGGTGGAACAGGTACCTACCATGAGAATGGTCAGAAACAGGTATTCGTACCTCGAGTCCTCAGCATGCCAGAACTAGTTCGGTAATGGAAAATAGATAATTAAGGATATTCTGGGCAACCTATTCCTTATCACTCTTCGGAATGAATACATGCTACCAAATAATAAATACAATTTTATTATTCTAACCTGATCCAATTCGAGAATTTAGAAATCTAACCAACAATTATATGGTGGTTGTATTTTTGTATGAACGTGTTATTATAAAATATTAGTGATCCAACGCACCATTAGCGAAAAGCTGCGACGATTTCAAGAATTTTGTAATTTTTTTGTACTTTGAGAGTTTTTTGTAATAAATAAATGTGTACTTGAAAATTTTGTCAGTATCAGTTTGACACATTTTCTACCATATTTCCAAAATTCAATATGTTTCCTGCGATGCCGCTGCACTGGCCGATGCCAAAATGTCAAAACCACTTAACCACAGGCCCAAACACTTTCCAAGCACGAAAAGGTAAAGTTTTTATTTGGGAAAAAATCTATGGAAAATGGCTGAGAGCCTTTGTCGGACTTTGTCACCAGCATAAACCGGCTCAAATGGGTTTAGAGTCTTAAATAATAAATAAAATACATTTAATTCAGGTACCAATATAACCCATATTTAAAACATCTTCTCCGGTCTTAGACCATTCAACCTATGGTCTATAGTGATGAGTCCATTCCACGATTCCACGTACATTCCGGTGAACCCTGTGGTCAATTGAAATCCATTCAGTCAGCCAGCTGACTTCGGAGGGGGTAGCTTGTATTCTTGTATTCATACACTCTGAGAGTAATGATCATACATCAATGCATTATCCCATGTTTTTCAAATATGAAATAAGTACATAAAATTGCAAAAAGAAACAGTTCCTTGACAGACGCCATGATCCAAAGTCCAAACAGCACATTTGCCGAGTATAAATACTCAAAGCATTTGCCAGGTTAAATGCTCTAAGCATTTGCCCGTCTAGCCGAAAGGCAATAGTACTCCGCTAGGAGTTACAGTATTCTGTGACATATAATATCCATAGATAATACATACACTATATACAGGGTGTTTGGCAGAACGTTGAACATACGAACATGGTGGATAGGTGGGGTTATCTGCTACTTACTCAGCCCTAATTTATTTGGCCCTTTGCTTTCTTCTAGTTTCACCACTTTCTTAACTTTAAATTGTTAGAAAGTGAACAGGCTTCTTCTAGGTAAGCTCACTCCATCGTCGACTTTGTCTCTGTCACCTCTGCCCTAGGCTAAGGTCAAGAGCAAAACCAGCCTAAAAAAAAGAAGAAAAACAAGTGTAATTTTTATTAAAAATGGGTAAAACAGGCAATATATTTAGACCATTTAATTTTTACCAACCTTGCAGTATAAAATTTCGCAACACATTTAATATTCCGTAAAAATAAAGTTTCGTCGAAAACCTACTTGAAAAAATTATGAAATAACTCTTAAAGGTTTTTTTTTATAAAAGCAAATTAAACATACCATTAGAAAGGTCACACACTAGGGATGTTTTGCTAGAATTGGAACTCCTCAATCATTTTTTGCTTATTTTGTAATGCAAATTGAAATTAAGATTACATCTTTCTGTAAGTTTGAGGACTCATAACTTTTTTCCTAGCTAATATCTGAACAAAAAAAATAATTTTATAAGAATCTGCCAAGATTAAACAAAAACAAATATATTGCCTGTTTTACACATTTTTAATAAAAATACACTTTAAGTTAAGAAAGTGGTGAAACTAGAAAAAAGCAAAAAAATAATTAAAAAAATATCCTGAGGGCCAGAGCCAACTAAATTAGGGCTGAGTAAGTAGCAGATGACCCCACCTATGCACCATTTTCGTATGTTCAACGTTCTGCCAAACACCCTGTAGTATCTCTATTTAGTCTGTGCGAAACGCTGATTGCAGAGTACCTACATTACTAATTCCATGTTGCAGATCAGGCAGTTATATAAAAAAAACCTTGACAGAGTTATTGTGATAACACAATCAAAATTTCCTTGAGAAATATTTTAACAGTTCAATTTCAATATAAATTTTTATAAGATAACCTTATCTAATCCCGTATTTATCTAACCCTGTTTCTAAAAATATTGTTAAAAAAAAGTAGACAGAACTACCGTTACAACGATCAAATAAATGGATGGTCACTGGCCGTGCAGTATTTACACATAAAGGAAACCCTGATCAAGGAAGAAACCCATCATTGGCTGATGACGAGCTGATTAGTCGAACATCAACATTTACGACAGTCTTACTAGCAGATTCGATGACCGAATATCAACTTGAGGACGCGGAGACGCATCTATCAGGTAAGATGCGGGAATCTTTTTAGACTGCTTGACTACCTTGTCTAGGACTCTAGTGGTATTATTGTCAAATTTGTGTGGTTATTTCCTCAAAAAACCATTTCAGACACGGATCTACATGGTCCTCACATGATCTGACCAAGATTATGTCTGGACTTTAAAAGAGACTTTGACCCCTGAGTTTGTTTCGCCATTTCTTCTCAGGGGTAGTCAGATAGGAAATGTCGACTACATCTAGCTTATTTTTTAATTTTTATATGACTTTTAAAAGTGATTCTGATATCCTATTTACAGAATAAACGATTTCATTTCATTGATCTAGTCGTGGTGGTAGCGTGAATGCTAAGGGTGATCCCCGGTTTGGGCAGTGTTATTTCGTTTTTCATTTACTATAGAGAGATTTACAAGGTTTGAGTCTGATGACCGGCAAATGGCTCGCCTCTATTGTATAGCATTGCGAAATGTGGCTTCCAGCGGCGAGGTGTCAATTTTTATATGAGAGAAGCCGAAGCAAAGCCGATTTTAACTTACTTTCTTATCAGTACAGTAAACATTTATTAATTTACTGAAAAGTAAGTCTTTCCTTTACTGAATTTAACACCATCTATCGTCAAGTAGCAGAACCAAAAAGACGCATCACTACACAGACAAAACTTGGATTTGTTGATGTTTGAATGTTATGGTGAATTAAATACCCCTATTGACTGTGCCATTTTTCAATAGCGATAGAATTGTTGATGCGAATTTCCGAAGGGAAGCCGGTAGGAATCGTGTTATATGGTGCTTTCGCCACTGATGGCTTCTCTGTTTACAACATACTTCAGTGTCTTCAGCATTTTCTGTTGGTGAATAGGGGCGTGATGGGCGTGATGGTTGGCACAGTGACTATGTGATGGCTCTTGCGCCAGTTATGGGTTCATTTCTCACACGCATTTTTTTTTTATGGTCTTGATGGGACTTACAGTTCAGGGTCTTGGTGCTGTAAGTGTAATGTAAAGTGGGGACCATGCGAGAATACCCATAATACAGGAAGATATCCTAGTGTGAAGAAATGTTAAAAATAAGGACATGACAAAGATTCAAGACAAAATAATTAAAATGGATAAAGATACATAAAAATCGTAGTAGTAAATAGTAAAAAGTGCGTGTCGGACTTCATTCATCCCAAATACGGAGCTCTTCATTGTGCGTGGTCCGACAGGACCAGGATGAATTTATCCCAAAAACAAACTTAATATTGTAGTTGAACAATATGTTCTCCCATACTTCGATATAATGTAACGGTACATTTTTGAAGAATTGACTGTTGCTCGAACAATTTGCATTGTTGTTGTTGAATTTGCAGTTGGCTGCAAATTCGGCGTGATTAATATGTATGCCTATGCTGCCAAATTTCACCTTTCTAGTACTATTGTTCTATGAACTAAGCCGCGGACAGACACAGACAGACACAGATAGGCAGACACACAGACGGACATTGCGAAACTATAAGGGTTCCTTGTTGACTGACCTTGTTGTCACTTCCGATCTAAACTTCTTGTTTATTTGTCTTGCAGCTTGTAATAATTATAGTGCGTTATTTTATACTTTTTCTAATTTTTAGGGTTCCGTACCTCAAGAGGAAAAAACGGAACCCTTATAAGATCACTTCGTCGTCCGTCTGTCTGTCTATCTGTCGGTCAGTCTGTAAAAACGTAAGTCTATGGTCCCTTGGAGCTCTAAGAAAATCAAGCTTCTAAGTCAACGCAATAAAAAAATAGGTGATTTAAGCGACATTATTGCGACATATTTCGATACTCGCAAATAAATCAAAACCTACAGGGTACTTCCCGTTGACCTAGAATCATGAAATTTAGCAAGAAGCAAGATCTCACAGCACAAGTACAGGAAAAAGACCAAAAATTGTAAATTTGTAGTTTATTACATAAAAAAATGTTTTTGCGATTACAAACTTATATTTGCAGTTGGAGAATTTACTGTGACATATATCGATAGTTCACCTAGTAGGCGATAATAGGAAAATGCTGTGTTTACCTATACTCGTAATTGTTTGTTACATTTAGTTCTCAATGTTATGTTGCATCCTGTAATTTCTGCAGTGTAGATAAACGGACGTCGGTAAATCAAAATTAAAAAAAAAAAAAAAATTGGCTACGGATTCCTAAAAACGATACTACACATAACATCACGCTTGTATTCCCCGAAGGGTTAGGCAGAGGTGAACCTATAGTACACTATACTCCATTTGAAATAAGATTAGACATTTAAATAAACTTATTTACAGTCCGTTCAACCGATCTTAAATCTTATTTCAAATGGAGTATAGGTAGGTACTCTCCAATCAAAACCAGCCTGTGATGGAAGATGGAGTCGGTCTTATTTACGATGAAAATACTTTAAGATATCGGATAAGGCATAAATAAATAAGCCTACACAGACAATAAGTGTTTGCTGAACTTATCACCTAACACGAGTGTGAAATGTCTACCACATTACACATCGAATACCTACTTAGAATATAGGCAATCTCTTTACCTTTCGTCACTTGTAGTAATAAATGAATAACAAAGGATTAAACTGTTATCTTTGGCCCAATTAGGAAAGTGTCTATCTAGTAAATAACAATTTGAACAATTGAACATACTCTAAAAGAGTGGCGGACTGTATATACTCTATATACTATACAAGGTCAAATTTAATTAGTTAGCGAAACTCCGCTCAAAAAATATAATTTAAAAAAAAAAAGTTTTTTTTTTGTGGGGTCATCGACCGCTGTTAGTTACTAGTCACTTGAAATCATCTATTTTTGTGTCAACTTCACAGAAGTGATTAGTATCGATACTTAAACACGATAAAACAAAGGAAAACAGATTTTCTCAACTCATACTTCAAGTAACAACACTACCAACTGTCATCACCACAAAAAAAAAACTTATTATTATATTTTATCGTGTTTAGATATCGATACCTATCACGTCTGCAAAGTTTCGCTACCTAATTTATTTTAACCCTGTATACTGGGGTTTTCCCCTAGTGGTCGACAACGGAAATCATTTTTAAAAGGTGTTTTGCTGTCCCCCAGTGGTGGCCAAACAAGTGGTGGACATCCGGAATAATCGATCGTGCTTAGATTATCGATACCTACCCATCGCGTCTACGGAGTTTAGCTAGTCAATTTAAAATAACCCTGTTTGCGGCAGTGACTTTTGTCTATCCACTTAGATAATCAATATCCTTATATTTTCAACATTGTTACGTTTCGCTCCATCATAGCATGCATCGCTTCGGTCAACAGCCAACGCTAAATGACCATAACCAACCGTTACGGCTACCCTGATTACTGTAATATGTGTCAGATTATAGTAAATCGGATTAATAATGGTGTTAAACCCAAGTTGGGATTATTCTATTGAAATCGATAAGCGTATTTTAGGTAAACCTTGTGTAACGGCTACCAATTTACAAATATTTATTTATAACTAGCTTTTGCCCGCGGCTTCGCTCGCGTTAATTTAGAATTTGACAATCATTTCGGGTTGTACTCTGCTTGTAATAATATAAGGGTTGTATTATTATTAAATTGTAGATGTATTATTATTTTAAAGTGCTGATAAACAATTTTATAGCTGTTGTCATCCAATTTAAAGTGTTATTAAATACAACCCATAAAATTCAATCACGATTCGAAAGACGCGTGGCGCCATCTATTATCATAAGAACGTTATTGTTTTTTTTTCTCGGGATCAGTACTTTTTTTCGGGATGAAAGGTACCCTATGTTCGTTACTGAACACCTGACAACGTATATGCAAAATTTCAGGATGATCCGTTCAGTGGTTTAGGCATGAAAAGGTAACAAACAAACTAACTTACTTTCGCATTTATAATATTAGTTAGGATAATCTGTTATCGAAATTCTTCTGAAGAGGATCTAGCAGCCATTAGTCCACATTAACGCCGTAATTGTTTAGAAATAAACTTTAGTACTTACCAAAGAATTAAGGCATCTAGACTTATAAATGTGGCAATATAGATTCACTCTCAAAATCTTGATTTGTTATTGTTACCGAAACCCTTAGGTATAGGATCACTCGTGTGTCTGTTTGTCTGTTCGTCTGTCACAGTCGATTTGCTCCGACTCTGCTGGACCGATTAAGTTGAAATTTGGTAGGCATATGAACATCTAGCTGTGACCCAAATATAGACGTGTTATGCAAATAAATGAATTTTGAATAAAGGGGTCACTTTTTGGGGGACAAATCAGTTTTGCAAACTGTACCGTGTGACGTATCAAATGAAAGGGCTTACATAATATACTAATTATACTTATATTTTTTATAATTTTTAAATAAATATTTTTTAAATTATTTAAGAAAACAAGAAAATGGACCATCCCCCCTCCCCCCCTTAATATTGTGCGTACAAACGTACATTTGCAGTTGGAATGTATGGGGATCCAGGTTTTTCAACTACAATGTTAAGTTTATTCTTGTTTTCTTAGACGTCTTTGTTCAAATAGAAGTTAAAAAACACACGAGAAACACATGAGTACTTATATACAACATTAGTTTTTGTTTACACTAAACCCGAAAAAGGATCAAACTTCTTCTATGGGACCAACCTTGACATCGCGAAAAAAAAATCAGGTGTTCCATACATTTGTGTTGACTTAAATCGACAAAATGTATGGAACAGCTGATTTTTTTTTCGTGATTTCAAGGTTGGTCCCATAGAAAAAGTTGTTCAAAATGAAGAGTACAATGACCCCTTTTCGGGTTTAGTGTAAACAAAAAGTAATGTTGTATACTTATATGTATGACATTTATTCGATCTCTGGAAGATGACGGATCATATCAAGAGACATGTGGAAACGATAGAAGAATTTAGTCAAGGGCAAACAACCAAAAAGCTCAGTCATCCACAAGCCAATGGCGAACTTATGTCAATGGAAATAACTGAAAATAAACAAGAAGTATTAATAGTTTCCCACAAAGCAGACACAGAATAAAATAAAAAACAGCGAAGAGATATAATCCTAAGGAAAAGAAACGTGCCAAGCCAACACGCATCATTCAATTTAGAATTAGATAGGTTTATAAAAAAACTTTATTTCAGACATGAACACATCATGTCCTTAAGTATAGGAGAAGTCAACAGACTTACGTATTCACCCTCTAACAAAAACTGACAGAAAATCCAGATTTTTCACATGTTCAAAGGGTATTGGGTATGGCCGTCCTATTTATTTTTCTGCAGTCAAAATATGTGAATTAACATGGTTGAACACAAATAATTCATAATTAACTTTAGATGTATCGAAGTAATTATCAATTATTCTACAAAATACTTGCGGATGCTCCGTATATACTAGGTACTGAAAGAAAAGTCTAACTCCGTGTTGACAAGTTTCTGGGTTGACTCCATAACTTCCAACAATCTCTTCTTGACCCGAGAATCAGAAAAGTTAGAATTTTAACACTGAAACAATCTCCTAATTGTGCAAGGCAACGGTACGATGAAGAATTCAGAACATACCTACATATATGTTCCAAGAGCGCTGTGTTCTCTGATAGTGTTTACAAGAGAAAAATTTAGATATTTTGAGCAAACGCCAGCCGCTGAAATAATGTAGCGTCGACGGTCGACCATGACCTCCTTCCTATTCTTTCTAATGTTTAATAAAGCTCCGAGCACGCTCTCTTCTAATGAAATCTCTTTCCCTGATTTTGCCGATACCTCATCACTAACTGATAATGATAACTGATATTACAAAACACAACGATTACTGATAAAAATGTAGGTAATCTCCCATATTATTGAAGTCAAAATAATCTCACGGTTTCGGCAAGAGAAGTCCTCGGATAAATCGTCATTGTTCTGCACAACTTCGTCGGTCCTATGTCAATATCGCGGAAATACATCTAAGCAGACTAGTACTTAACAGTTCGACAGTCCGCTTATCGGGTGCCGACAGGACGATAGCATTCGACGACACCGACAAGGCTGAATGCCTGGCTGACACTCTCGAGACTCAGTGCTCGCCCAGCTCTCAACCAGTAGACCAAGCTCACCTCGCTGAGGTGGACGCTGAAGTCGAACGTAGGGCGAATCTCCCTCCGGTCGAAGACCCTGATTGTCCTCTGGCTCCCGTCACCCCAGACGAAGTGCACGACATTATCAAGGGTCTGAAAACCCGTAAATCTCCCGGATCAGACGGAATCACCAACAGGGTGCTCCAGCTGTTCCCCGCTCACCTGATCATGCTAATGACCACCATCTTCAATGGCGCTCTTAGCAACAACATTTTTCCTCAAGCTTGGAAAAGTGCCACGGTCATCGGTATCCCGAAGCCCGGCAAACCTAAGACCGAACCTTCCAGTTACCGACCCATCAGTCTGCTCAACGTCTTCGGCAAAGTCTATGAGAGGCTTATTTATAAGCGTCTCAGAGACTATGCCGAGACGAAGGGCCTCATCCCAAACGAACAGTTCGGGTTCAGATCCCAACATTCGTGCGTACAACAGGTCCACCGTATCGTCGAGCATGTAAGCGCTGGCTTCCAGCGCGGGCTCATGACGGGTGCTGTGTTCTTCGACATTGCGAAAGCGTTCGACAAAGTCTGGCACAACGGCTTAATATATAAGCTCTACAAACTCGGTGTGCCCGATCGTCTCGTGCTCATCTTACGAGACTTTTTGTCGGACCGCACCTTCCGCTATCGCATCGAGGGTGCGCTATCCTCCCCCCATCCGCTCCGCGCAGGCGTCCCTCAGGGCGCTGTGCTGGCACCGCTGATATTCACTATATTCACTAGTGATATCCCCAAATGTAGAAAGGCGCAGTTAGCTCTGTTCGCAGACGACACGGCCATCTACTACTCCGGCCTCAGGCAAGACAATATCGCCCGCATCCTTCAGGCCGAAGTCAACAGACTCGCGGCCTGGTTCAGGAAGTGGAGGATTGAAGTCAACCCTGATAAGAGCCAGGGGGTCCTATTCTGTAGGCCCCGGCGATCACCCGCCCTGCCCCAACCGATCACCATGTTCGGCAAGCCTATCCCTTGGGAGAAGCGAGCCAAATATCTCGGTGTGGTCTTAGACCATCACATAACGTTCGGCGAGCACATAAAACAGGTGCGCTCGCGCGCCAGTTTTGCTCTCGGCCGACTACACTCCGTACTCAACCCGCGCAGCAAGTTGTCCCTTAAGTGCAAATTGCGTATTTACACCGCGTGCATTCGACCGATCATGACTTACGCCTGCGTAGTCTTCGCTCACGCAAAGTCATATCACATCCATAAGATGCAGACGCTTCAAAACCGATTTCTCCGTAGAATTACGAAAGCTCCTTGGTTCGTTCGGAACGAACAACTTCACGTAGACCTTAAGATGCCTACCATCAAACAGTTTATGAAGCGCCTTGCAAAGCGCTTTTTCGAATCCGCGGAACGTCATCGCAACCCCTTGGTTGTGCAGGCCGCTAGTTACAGGCCTTCTGCCATTAGTCAGACTCGCCGACCGAGGCACACTCTCTTAGATCCGGATGACCCCATCACTCTCCTTCAGGAAAGCAATAGGGCCACGAGTACAGTGCACAAATTACACAAACCGACCTTCCGTCCTCGCCGCCGAGGTACCACGCGAACTTCCCGAGTAAATGGTAATAAAAGTCCTCCCCCCCGTCCCTTGAATGTCGATGCGCCAGCCGCCCGGTTAGAGGCTGAGAGCGCCGTAGCAATAAATATAATATCCCCTGATAATAATCATGATCAAAATGTTGATCCAGCCCGTCCCCAAATTGTTAGTAATTTTGTGATCCCCCAACGACGCCCTGAGCCGAGGTCCGTACCCCACAGGGGGTGCCCTTAGTGCGCTGTCGTTTAGTTTTTAATATATATAATTTGCGCCCTGGCTGGAGGCTTTAAGATTAAAAACCTTAGGGCAGCCACAGGAATATCCGGTTAAGTAGCAACGACCTCTCTAGGTCTGCTACGAGATGCCATACCTAAAAAAAAAAAAAAAAAAGCTTATCGGGTGCGAAAGGCTTGTCGATAAGGCGGTGTGCGCGCGCGCAACCGTCACTCCGTCAGTGCCGCGAGAGACGCCGGGCGCACCCGCTCATCACGTCGAGGACCGACAACAGCCGAATGCTGAAAATCGAAATTCGTAACGTGTTTGGAAACTAAAAGCAATAATATACAACTGATATATGCCTGAACTACCGCGACCGGCTAGTGTTTACTAATCTAAGGTGTTGTGACAAAGTTTGCTTTTACTTTAACTTGTGCGGTTAAATCGATCTGTGCTGTAGTTAATTTAGGTGAGTTTATAGTCAATACCTATATTATATTATATTCACAAATATTTTTAAAGGGCCCTTAAAATATTTGTATAAATCTTGTCAACTAACGATGTTGCTCTCGTAAAATAAAATTTAAACGCTAATAAAGAGAACGTTGAAAGAAAATAAAAATATATTTTGTTGCCGGCGAACTTGTCGTTATGAGTTCACTCACTGGCGAAATTTTTGTTTGTGTACAACACTGTTTATGCACGGAGTCATAGCTAGATAACTGAATATTTATGTCCGAGTTACCGATGCCAAATTCCGTGATGAGACTACACCGACAGTGACGTCACGGTACAGATGAAGACGGCGGAACCACCGGCGGGCGCCGGCCGGCGCCGGTATTTTCACTGACCTTTCTAATTTCACTCATCTCGGCGATGCACTAATAGAACAACAAATATTTGAGATCATTTATATGCGAGTATTTAACATAAATAAGAATATATAAACAAACTATTTATAATGTTTCTTAATTTTTCATAGTCCGTAACTAGAATTCAACTCCAAAACTCACTCTCTCTCAAAATAAGTAAGTATACCATAATATAAATCATAAAATGTTTTTGAAATGTCACATAAATATTTAAGTTATGTGAATAACAATACCTAGCTAAGAATATTATTATTTAACCAAAGCAAAATATAATGCCACTGCTAATTACAATAATATGCATGTAACAGATGTAAGCACCTATTTAAATGATTGTCATTGATAATGAGTGACGATCGGTTGGATTGCATTTTTATGAAAAACATAAGGATTTTCTTTGTTTTAACTTTTTTTTTAAATCAACTTTTTACTCATACGAATTCTTACCGATAAATATTATAGATTACTACTAGTCATAAATAAATATCTATTATTTCAGATCATATTTTTTATAGATATATCAATTTATTGTCCCTTATAAAATTAATCTGCCGTTGTATTCCGTAAAAACTTCACCGTCACCATATTATGTGAAGTGAGCAAGTCAATGTTGAATGACGGCAGTGCTATTCTGTAAAAATCTCACCGTGAAATCCTAGATGAAGTGAGCTTGGAGTGAGGTGTCAATAGTGTCAATCACTAACGATCCGTAGCATCAAGTGGAATGACAGCTCACTTAACCTAAGGTTTCACGGTGAGATTCTGACAGAATAGACAAGTCACTTCAAGCTCACTCCACCTAAATTTTCACGGTGAGATTTTACAGAATAGACTGGCTGGATTTATTGTAAGACATACTTACAGTCAAATAAGTGTACATATATGAAAACAGCTACTTGAAATATTTTTTACGATTTTATTAAAACTCAAACAAATTAAGAAACCAATTAAGTAAATGATCCCAATTATCAACAATGAGGCCAATGTCATAATTACTCAAAATATAAATCACGCACTTTTTAGAACAAATACTGATAAGCACTAATTCATTAATATCGTTTCGGGAAATAACTTAATGTTATAATTCGATAAAAGTAGGAACTAAAATCAAGAGCAATAAGGAAAAGAACATTGAACTTAAAATATGTCGATATTTCGGTGATCATCAAACACGTAAATGATTAAAAGAAATAGGCTAGTGCGTGGGCGCTGTTTTTCTCGCTTCAACCGACGCGACGTCATTCTTTAAGTTTCATTGCTTGCTCCATATACTTCAAATACCTTTGAACATTATTACTATGTGAAGCTGGCCATAAAATAAGAATAGACAGTGATTATTATCTTATATATTACAATTACAAGTTCATCAAAATAATGAGCAACTATAGCAAAATGTCCGGGGCATTGAAATGCACGCGGTATTAGTTAAGTCGGTAAGAGGTAAGTTTATCAGGCGAAGAACTTTAAACATAGCTTATTCGTTTAACATGTACCTACCATTCTTACGTAGGCACATATATGTATTATTAGAACATACGACATTACCGTGAAGATCTCGGATATATTAGCGAAAGTCTATGGTCGTCTTGGTACTTGATTTCATAGTTAGTGGACCGCAAAGCTCCTTATAAAAAACATAGAAATCTAAACCGTCAAGTAAAGGTTGGACGAGAGACTACTCTACAATATTCAGAAGACATAATTTATGCTTCCAATAATTTCATATGAATAATAGTGGCATATATACAGCTTCACACTATTCATTCATCTTCTCCAAAATAAAACTCAACCATACTTTATAAACTGTGCCATACCTACAAATACTTCGACAATTATTAATAAATGTGTGAGATATTCACCGGTTCGGTTCAATTGCCGGAGACGGTCCATTAGAAGGCTAAGTGTCATCTTCCGCAAGTCGGCATTCAAGGCACAACAATAACAGAATGACTACACGTAGGAAGAGCAACTAAAAACTTGGTAATAATAACTCTAGGTCTCGAAGGAAATGCTATCTAGATGTTACATAAAATGAAAACAAATGCAGAAGTAGGCAACCAGATACTGCGCAAGACATGACGTTCTTTGGCAATGTATAAATTGGTATTTAACTAGAGATTTCGTTCATTTCGTAATGTCTGGATAAGACAATTTGTTGTGACACACGGACAGTCTAATGGACGGGGAAAAAATGAAAATAATAAGACCGCCCATTGTGTCACCCTATGTATAATTTAAACATTTATATCTGTAACTTTTATGGTGTACATAATAAAGAGTATTATATTCTATTCTATTCTATAATGATGAATAGGTTTTTTTTTTTGTGTATGGCATCTCGTAGTTGGCCTTGAGATGCCGTGACTACTTAACCGAACTTTCCTGTGGCTGCCTTAAGGTTTGAGCTTAAAGCCTCCAGCCAGGGCGAAAATAAATATTATTTAAAACTAAACGACTGCGCGCTAAGGGCACCCCCTGTGGAGTACGGACCTCGGCTTAGGGCGTCGTTGGGGGAAACAGCAAGTTGGGGACAGGCTGGATCAAAGTTTAAATCATGATTATTATCTGGGGTTACTATTAATGCTACGGCGGCGCACTCAGCCTCGGCGCGGGCGGCTGGCGATTCGACGTGCAAGGGATGGGGGACAATTTAGTCTTGGACTTCGCGTGGTAGGTCCTCGGTGGCGAGGACGGAATGTCGGTCTGTGTAATTTGCGCACTGAACTGGTGGCCCTACTGCTTTCCTGGAGGAGGGTAATCTGGGTCGGTGAGAGTATGCCTTGGTCGGCGAGTCTGACTAATAGTGGAAGGACTATAACTAGAGGCTTGCACAACCAGAGGGTGGCGATGACTATCCGCGTAATCGAAGAAACGCTTCGTAATGCGCTTCATGAACTGCTTGATGGTGGGGATATTAAGATCTAGGTGGAGGGTTTCGTTCCGAACGAACCAAGGAGCATCCGTAATTTTACGGAGAAATCGGTTTAAAAGTGCCTGCATCCTATGGATGAGATGGGGCTTTGCGTGTGGGAAAACTGCACAGGCGTAGGTCATGATCGGGCGGAATGATGAATAATACAATACTTAGGTAGATATAAGAAATGATTGCAGGTCAGCATCGAGTAAATAATGGTTATTACGAAGTTCACTATTGAAGTGGACAAAACTGCAGTAAATGTGGGATCGTGCTCGTGAGAACTTACTTATGTACGCGAACTTTGAACTAACTGTATTAGTCCATAAAGCACCGAGTTATATTTCATTATGTGTTAGTAGGGTCGTCGGCCCAAACCGCAACGGTATCCGGGCTAAGGCGTGACGATAAATTAATCTATACAGTGAATTCCAAAGAAAGGTGTCTGGGTCCTGCTGGAATTTTATTAGAAGCTGAACCCAAATCCAAACCCAAATCCGAAGATCTGAAGTAACACTATAAACCTTGTTTAAAAGCGATCACTAAATTGGTTAAAACTTTAGATCATATTCTAGTTTATAGAAAACCAGCTTCGACACCACTCTTCATATAGTAAAGACCGTTACCCATGCCATAACAACTTTCATTAGACTCTAACTGGACCTGCGCTATTTTCTGTATGTGATGCTCATTAAAAACATCACTGTCACTCACTTCAGTGAACATCCAATAAAAATAGAATAAGAATAATTTATTTGTTCAAAAACATACAGACATTTAAATATTAAAGTGATACACTATTATATATTACACTTTTATTCAATGATGTGATATTGAACATCTGTGCCCAAACTAGTTATAAAAAATCAGTATTTCAGACATCAGCGTAATAAAAAGACTGATCACCGTGTCGGCTTGACGTTGCTTCTCAAGTTCTTGAATTTAATATGAGGGGTTGACAACCATGCAATGTTAATGATTAATGAAGGAGTCAACATTTTAAAGCCAACAACATTTTTTCGAACAAAGCATGAATATATCTCGGTGATTCTGCAATTAGAAAATACTGATTGCTATCTAACTCTCAATAAAAAACAAGAATGCGGCGCTATTGAATTCTTAACTGGTTTATTTGACAAAAAACTACGCCCTAGATGTGCCACTAGATGACCCACACCGGCTGTATCACACCCAACCACTTTCAACTGGTTTGTTAGAATCATGTGTGCTAAACACAACGACGCGACACAACGATTAGACGTATAAACCATATCTCAATCAGCATATTAATTAGAATATGCGGTCCAGTTCCCGGCATTTAGTTTCCGAGATAAACGCAGTTTTATAAAGTTGGGTAAAAAAATTGCATTTCGCGATTTTAATTGATTCTTAATTAATGCTCAATTATCTACAAGTTCATATAGTTTTTCTCAAATCAAGAATTTCAATTTAATGTCTGATTTAAAAAAAATGTGCCAGTTCTTGAATATTTTTTAATCCTTATCAATTGATTAGGTATTATAGATACCGAATCTAGTCTTAACTTCCGGACCCTTTTTGCTTGGACTCCCACAAATGAAACATTGTGCCAGTCAACCTGTGATTCACTGATTAGTGTATATCAAAGTCAAAGTCAAATTGTTTATTTCAAATAGGGCCATATAAGGCACTTTTGAACGACAATATTTACTTAAAAAATAGAATTGATTTTAGTTGCCCCTTCCAAAGGTAGTTTTGTATGGAGAAGAATGGGCAAGAAACTCCACCGTTACTCTTTTAAAATCTTGTACAATATTTTATATAGCTACATTAATTATATGTATAATTATAAGTGAAGACGCTGCACCTAGAATCAAATTACTATACCACAATAGGTAATAAAAAGAGTTAAGAATGAAGCAATGACAGATAAATTAATTATGTGATACATGCATGGTACTCACATATTTACAAAAATTGTAAAAAAAAATATACGGTTTCCTAAAAAATAACAATATTAGTGTGAGTTAAGGTAATCACAGAATTTAACATAAATGTAATTAAATTAATCAATTAAAAAAGCAGCCTGTTTGATTTTGTCTAGACTCTAGATTGTCCTATGGAGCTGGACCAGCATGTTTCCAAGCATTCTTATCTTGGATATAATCCTCTAATTTGTAATATGCTTGTTTACAAAGAGTTCTTTTAAATGAGTTTTAAATTTTCTTTCATTTAATTAAAATATATCACAAGGTATTTTATTGTAACATTTAACACAGTACCCCATAAAAGATGTATGTACTTTAGATAATCTGAAAAGTGGTTGATCTATTTTGTCTTTATTTCTAGTATTATAATTATATCTATCACTTATTTTATTAAAAAGATGTAGTTTTTTCCTTTATAAGTACAGGATATTTTCGTAAATTAATTGGCAAGGTACCGTCATAATATTAATATTTTTAAATAGTTCCCTAAGAGATTCGCGGCGACTTCCAATTCCAATCCAATTCCAATTTTAAAGTAATGGCTCCATCGTTTTACCGATGATTCTGCCAACGTCAAGGTTGAAGGAAACAAATGATTCGCAGAAGTTGACCGGTTGTATTGCCTTTAAATCTGATTTACTTAATTTTGAATCCGTTTGAGTACCCTGTAAGGACAACACAAAATATTTGTTTAGTACACATTGTTAGTAAGCAGAAAACACAAATTAATTTTAAGTAATATGAGACGAACACTATGAACCACCAATATTATAAATTGCTCCGACAGCTCGACTCTTTTGCAAAATAAAGATGGACTCAATGTCAGCAGCCCTACCCCACAGTAAAATGCCGTACGACATAATGCTGTGGAAGTAGCTAAAATAGACCAAACGTGCGGTTTCTACATCTGTTAACTGTCCTATCTTTCTAACATCATAAGCCGCCGAGCTTAGCCGCCCCGCAAGAGATGTTATATGCGGTCCCATTGTAGTTTCTCGTCTAGAGTGATTCCTAGGATAACCGTTTGATTAATAAATTCCAGTTTTGCTCCATTCAATATTATTTTCGGTGTTAAAACTTGGTTGATTGTCTTACATCCATTTATTTTGAGATCATACTGTATTCATAATATGAGACAACGACATCCATTGTTAATAAATGTCGATTATAATGCTTGGGTGTTGATATTTTGTATCAAGGCACACGATTGACAAAACAAAACCGAAATTATGTAAACTTCCCTTGTTTTTACCTATTTAGGAAAGATTTTCATCTCCTCTTTATTTTTGCCATATTGCGCAACACGTCTCAGGTCAGGGGTACCCAGCAACCTCAAGTTAAAAAAATATCCATAAACGTATTACTTACTTATAAATAAAACAAAGACCCCCGCCACGTCTGTCAGTCTGTCTGAACTCGATAAACTCAAAAACTGTGTAAATTGGCTGAAATATGACGATCATTGCTGAAGATGTCGGAAAAAATCTTGACGACGGGAGCTTTACTGGCGTGCGCTGCTTAAACCGTACGAGATTCATAAAATGTATGCTCTACAGGATTCTACATCTTAAAAAGTTCAACAAAAAAAACCGCGATAGCTTAGTCTATTTTCTAAGGATGACCCACAGTAACCATTTTTATCTTTCTTTGATAAAAATTTAATTGTTATTTCCAAAGCTATTTTAACCGGTATTAGATTAATCCTTATCCAAAAAAAAAAATTATATTATTTAAATTGGGAATTTAATTTAGATCAAATATATTATTAAATATGCTTACATCATAACATTTAAATGAATACTTTAATAAAAGATATCACCGATTCAAAATTACTCGTAACAAAATAATTATGGTTAACGGTGGGCGGTGGCAGCGCTAGGAGTCAATGACCTTTTCCTCGGCTATGACGTACGCAATCGCTTAGTTTCCTTTAATCCCGGTAGTACATATTCCATGGGATATTTTCCGACACCCACGCAGGTGAAGCCGCGGGCAAAAGCTACTATTTGAGATAATGAGGTAAAGATACTGTAATATTATCATCAACCTGGGGTCAATTTCTATGAAGCAACATAATGACGATTGAAACAAAGCCGCAGGAGATTAAGCAATATACCAATATATTATATATTTTTAAGTTTAATTTGTTTAATATTTTTTTTACCCCAACAGTTTCCAAGACCCATCAGGATGGCGATGAAAGAGTGGCTGCAGTGGCTGCCACCGCCGCGGTCCTTGTTGGCGCTGCTGCTGGCGGTAGCTGGCTTCAGCGGTCGGCTGTTCGCGTCGCACTTCACGCACTCACCGACACTCCTCGTGGACACCTGCCACTCGCTCTGCAGGCTCGTCGGACTCGTCACAACATTGATCTCATACAGGGTTGGTGTTTCTTGCATTTGCTTGAAATCATAAAAGGCTTGATTTTCGGTTACCGACTTTTAGCGACGTGATCATTATCACGTGTCTTGATCTTGATACCTCTGTTCCAATATTTTTGTCGCAGAATATACTTAGGTACCCGTTGCTTACCTAACAAAGAGAAGAGAACAAAATTATAGGAAAACCTACTTATAATCTTATATTTGTGCAATCTAATTCTCACTATTCACTATTCGACCCATTTCGTCTTTTATTTAGTGTTTGTAGTTCGCTTTTATGTTGTTTTTTTATGGGCAAGTAAACGCACTGATAACTTGCGAAATCATGAGTTCAACCACTGCAGATATCGCGTGAAATGTTTTATAAGAAATAATTCCAAGTACTGTAACAACTATAACTTTTGCCTACAGACGATCATACAAAATCATCAACTTTTGGCTCTACTAATGATCAATCTAAACCTATACATGGCTCTGCCACCATCCCATGTGCACTAGTTATTGGTTTAGGTCTAGGATTTAAACATAATCATATTGGTTGTGGTCACTTTATCGCCAAGGTATTGAAGGTGGAATTTATATGTATATGTATGTATTTAAATCCTTTTACATTGTCCAGTATGAACGTGCAGATGAGGGCGCAGGCCGGGAGGGTCGCCTGCGCAATACGTTCGGCTGGGCGCGCATCGAGGTGGTGGGCCGGCTCTCCGTGCACGTGCTCTTCGCATCCTTTGCTCTCGCCCTAGTGGTGAACGCTCTGCAGCTGGGAGTACACTCCTCACATGGACAGCCTCCGAGATATCCCAAGGTTATCGTTGGCAGCGCCGTAATAGGACTGCTTCTTCACGCCATCAATTACATGCTTCTTGGTGGTAAGTATTCTTTGTAGATCCTTCAGGCTTGTCAACTGTTTTGAACATGTGTAAGCAAGCAATAGGACACAGTCATACCTTGGTTGTAATAACTCGCGATGGTGGATGGATAGTGGCTACATGATGTAACGGGAATGGACTGCTTATTATCATCTCGTGGATTTCGGAAAAGACTGAGAGTTTACATCTAGGGCGGATGGATAGCAGCCTCGTTCAAACTAATGTTCTGCTGAACGTGATGGTTATGTGAACATTCCGATTTCCCTAAGAACATCTCTTTGTCGAGACAAATCTGATACAAAGCACATTTCTAGGACAGCAGTGCAAATAAAAGGGCCGTTGCGATGATATATTAATAAGTGGATGATGATCGTTTAAAATTTCATCTTAAATGCTAACATTCTTGCAAGCTCAACAATACGTCGTAGTGTGTAATTTCTTACGTATAATTAAATACGTCACAGGTTGTAAGTGCAAGTGTAAACAAGAATTAGGTACAATAATGGAACAGGTGATGTGTGTATTATTATTATTATAACAACTATTATGATGAAATGCGATTGTATAGAGCCCAGCGAGTGCAAAATAAACAATCACCGTGTGTCGAACTAGTTAAACCTAAACATCATTATATTTTCATGTTTATAAAATAACTGGCTGCTGCCGGTACTTTCGTGAATGTAACATTGCACACATTAATCGATTATTGCGGTAATCATGAAAACGTGATTAAAACTACGAAAATTCTTGCGTAATTTTCGTTCGAGGACTTTTCTGTTCGAACGGGCTATGCTCTGCTCTCCGAAGTTCAGAGAGGCTCTGAGTTCTGTTCTGAACTTCTGGCCAATCCATAACCTTTTTAGTAAAGGCCAATAATTATAGCGGGTACCAACAAGGCCGTGGGCAGGGGGAGAGGTTGAAGGTTTCATTTTCTTTAATTAAATAAAAAGTGAACTTAAAGGAAGGATTTTTGAATAATTCATCCTCTGAAGGGATATAAAAGAAATTAAATTTTGTTTGGAATTTTGTAATTTTTGCCGATGGCAAAACCCATCAAGCAGGCGCACGGCTACTTTTAAGTTTTAAAACAAAGTTGTTACTTATTTTCTCTGACCTCGACCCAAGAAGTGATCTCCTGGCTTCGGCCTGGGGTACCCCAACATCCGACAGACTTCAACAGCCGTAGACGCGTCGACGGCTGCAGATGCCTCTGCCGTTGGCGCTCGTGTAGTTATATAAGGCTTATTCCACTATTCCACCCTGAGAGAATCCCCCCCAGGGGGGAAAACTGGACCCTAATGTAAAAAATATGTTATATAAACACTTAGAGTGAAAAGCTCGGGAAATTAACCCGACCCAGCCCGTCCCTTGCTGTCTACCCGCAGCGACGCCCTAATCCGAGGTCCGTGCCCCACAGGGTGCCCTTAGCGTGTAGTGCTTAGTTTATAAGTGTATGCCCTGGCTGGAGGCTTTAATTTATTGAGGCACCCACAGGAAAGTCCTGTTAAGCAGACGACAACCTCCTAGGTTGACCTGCGAGATACTATATAAATATAAAAAGCTCGGGAATGCAATTTAGGTAATTTTTATTTTTTATAACGATAATGGAAAGAAAACCTCGCAAAGAATGCCACAGTTTCACATAGACAAAGTTTAGTAACTTGTAACGGCATGTACTTAACGAGTTTGAAAACTCGCAAAAGAACATAATTATGAGGTTTTCAATTTACCAACCGTTAGATTTTTTTTTCATAATAATTATGTCCTGTCCATTATGTATTTTCATTAAAAAAACTTTTAATGGTTACTCGCCAGACCTTTCCAAGTGTTACTTATTATTATAATTATAAGTTATAGTTAAGCTCGGCAACGAAATAAAACATATTGTAAACATCGATTTTTATTCCGTAATGTTTCATTGATAAACTTGTAATGCCACCAGCAAACCATGTTTATTTTAAGAACGGGTATTTTACGCTTTTACGATAGTAAAATGAGATCACGTATCTTATGCATCTAAAAATGTACGAGTATCCAAATTGCACAGTGCACACTAAAAGACACAAATTTGAAGAAGCTGTGGTATTAAAATTACAGGGCGCAGTTTTGTCTTCCTCCTGTAAACTGTAAAGTTGCCTTTTTTGCATCTATGAGGTTTTTACTCTAAGGCAGCCTACCTGTTTGTAGCAGAGCGACGTAGATAGAATATAATATTATAGGCCCAGAAAAATAACATAAATAAATCCACCATTTCAACATCCTTGAGTAACACATTTTCAATCACACTCCAAGGGTTTTGAAGGAAATTTCTAATCCATTGCTTCATAGGTTTGAAAACTTCGTCTGCTCAACATCTGTAATTTTTATGATGTACGTAATAAGTTTAAGGCGTACTGCCAGACATTGTACACCTGCAGCCTGTGGGTACGCTATACGCAGAAGGCTTTCAAAGCCCTACGGATCCTTTACAATAATGGGTTTAGGATGTTGATGGGGTTGCCGCGACACTGTAGTGTATCAGGGATGTTTGCGGAGGCCAACACCGACTGCTTTTGCAATAGTGCGTAAGAGAGTGGCCTCCTTGATGCGTCGTTTGCGGGGCAGCTCCAACGACCTTCTAAACACTATAACGGAAAGGGTTGAGTGTCCTATTGTGGGTCACTGGAATAAGATACACAGCTCTGGTGGTGTCCTTTTTAATGTTAGATAAATAGATTAATTTAATTGAATAAGTAGGTATAAATACTAACATAGCTTTAAACTTTAATAACAATATCGTATATGGAATTTATGTTCCGAATTAAACTTATAAAATAAATAAAGAGTACGTTATTCTACTCTATTCTGTCAAAATGAAAGGCATTGCGATCGATAGCCATTGTATTTTTGTTACGCAATTACCCCGCTGATAATTACAGCTCCTTTATGGGACTTACTCTTGGTTGAATGATTTTGAGATAGGTTTTATTAATGAGCATGTAAGTAATAGTGTACATAATCAGCCTATAGGTAATGTTCCCACTGCTGGGACGCAGGCCTCCTCTCTGTGACAGGGAGTGGGCATCCACATCCACCACGCGGGCCCAGTGCGGGTTGGTAGATGTCACAAGTCTTGAATTTTTGGTTCTAGGATACGCCGGTTTGCTCACGATGTTTTCCTTCACCGTTTTGAGAGCAGTGGTGCTGCAATAATTTACATAAAGTAAAGCGCCTGACAGGGTTCGAACCTACGACCTACAACTAGGTAAGTCGTGGTCGTTACCACTGGGCCACCACTGCTCAAAAGATGTTTAAAAGATTAACAAAATCATAAATTAAAATTGTCAATCTTAGAAATTAATTCCCTGTGCTAATTCTTGTATCAGTTCGCAATCAGGGTACCTATCAGTGCAAAGCCTATGACCTCCGCAAGATTTAATTAGCTAAACATCACCCGCCTTATTACAAAACCGGATTTATATTTTGACATGGCTTAAGCCATGGAGCCAGTTTTTGTAATAAGAACGTAACAGTGATTGAAATACCGTTCTTTTCACAAAACTGAAAACTTAGTTAGGTACTAAGTTGTCAGTTTTGTGTTTAGGAACTTTACCATAGTCGGAATAAAGTTCGAAATTCAATAATGGCTTCATGTTTTAAACCTGGGTCTGAAGATAAACCTCGTTTTGTAATAGGGGGGCACAAGTTTTTACTAATTACTTCAGATTTTCTCATTGATGTATTAAATAGGAAGATATGGTACGCACACCTCGACGTGGACCGCATAAATTAGGGGAAAGGACAAAATCGACCTACATTACTCTCGGTTTGCGGGAAATAACCGAATCGTAGTTTGTTTCCGAGTTGGTAGGGGTAGTAACAGTGACAATTATTGCTATCTCATTCCCGCTATAGCCCGCGTAATATGTCTCTCTATTTCGGTTGTCGAGCACATGACGCACGACATCGGGTCCATTTAATATTTACGTGATGTTAGAGAGTGGTCTATCTACCTATTTAATACATCAATGGATTTTCTGCTAACAAGTAATAGTGTTGTGGAGAGTATCTTTTCTTTCCTATATCGGTCATTTTCCGATAAACCAGTTGAATGGTCAATGTACCTCAACAATGTGAAAGAAAACGATAATCTTTAACCAAAACATAACATCGTATATCAATGGCCTATCCGGAAAGTATAAGCTCCTCTATTCTCTGCACACAATAGATATTAAATAAACGTGAATGATAATATTAGAGAGATACTTACCTGAACAATTTTAAAGATCTACATGATTGTGTTAGTAAGTTACGTATACAAAGCAAAAACCTTTCAAATTTGGAACAGGTTCGAACCCCCCAGATCTGTGTGGTGTAACCTAGGTATTAAACCCACTACCCAAATGCCAAATTAATAGGTCGTGAGCCAAAGGTCAAAGACCAAATACATTCTAAGGTCAATGTCATCATTGTAACAATATAAGGAGTCCTCCAACAAATTGTGCTCGTTCCACTTTACAGACAATGAACTGCACTAGGTATCAAATTTCAAAAATAGAAAAGCATCTAAACGCTCGTACAGAATCGCGCGATAACGCGGGCGCGATAGGCATCGACATAGAAATTGTACTACAAGTGTCTCGTCGCGCCCCCGATATCGCGCAAGTCTTAAATCGACGCTGTAACTAGGTAGTATTGTAGTACCTAGAACCTAAAACGTTTGGAGGATAAGGCGAGTCATCATCAGCCGTAAGACGCTGATATATGCCAATGACCTTGAGTGGTTACCTTGCGTGTTCTGTACTGAGCTCACGCAACGCGTCGTACATTCAGCCAGTAATAGGACTTGCCCATCAAGGAGCGCTGCCCCCATTTTGACGCATTATTAATGTATTATACACAAAACAAAAGGTATTTTAATAAAACGCGTATACTAAAAGATCAAATTATCTTTAAATTGGTGAAGGTTTCTGAAAAATACGCTTGGTAGATTTTGCGCCATTCTCAGTTATTTATCCGCGTTAGACATAACTTTACAAATTAATTTCACTATGTAATATAAACATAATCTAAAATATTCACATATTCAGTTATTGAGAAAATGCTCTAATTTAACATACACTTATTTTTTTCAAATCATTAACACTACTCGTTTAGACGTGATCTTCAGTATAAAATCACTAAAAGTCGGTTATCGTCGCCACGTATCGTCACCACGTGATAGGAGCGAGCCTATTATGTCAAACGGACACAAATCCAGAGTCTGGGCTGCTAATGAGAAATTCCATGTGGATAAGCCCCATAACACTTTGCCCGACCCATGAATCGAACCCAGGACCTCATGCTCAACCATAGCGCTTGCCACCATCCACTAGTTAAACGTGGCAGTCTTATGAACTACTTAAACTATATTCCCCATGTCGGGCTCTTTACTTTGATGCCGAATTTGAGTTTTGTGCAGGCATGTTGTAATAAGTATTTAACTCTTTTCTAAAACATGCTTGGAAGTTCGAGAATTATTTTGACAACCTTCTTCGAGATAAATCGAAATTGCTGTAAGTACTGGTCAAATACATGCGAGGGGAGACGGCCACCAATGTTAGTATGAAAATCCAAGGAAAATCCATAACCGTTTTGTTTAGCGGCCGAATAAATTACCTACTATGAAAACCTAAGATGAAAACTCATACCTGGCGTGTAATTTAAAAATGGAACGCTTTTTACGTCGACACATGGAAACCAAGGAGATAGCTTTTCAAACATTTAATTAAAATTTCTAACTGGCTTGCAAATAGAGGAACAAATAAACATATTGGCGCCATTGAATCTGGAATTTATAAATAATTTGCTTAGTTTTAATTTCCGCGCATTACTTGAGAAAAGCACTATAGAAGCCTTGGCCGCAACCGGGCATTTTTTTTTTTTTTTTTCAACCCACATTTTCACTTTCGTCCATCAATGCCCCCGTTGCAGGCCGCTGCAGTAATGTACTATTTTTGTACCAAATCAATCCTTATTTTCTGATTCTCAATGAACTAATTTGTTTTAGGACGTGAGCTTAGCTACAGCCGGCGCCTGAGCGTCACAGAATCCGGAGGAGTGGTGCTAAAAACTGGTTCAGCTGAGCCGGTACTCGCGCATGCGCCAACTGACATTGCCAGTAAGTTATATTGTTTTTAACCGACTTCAAAAAGCAGGAGGTTCTATGTTGGTCTGTGTATGTGTTTTTTTATGTATGTTGATATGTTCATCGATATTTTTTTGTCCTTGTGAACCGATTTTAGAAATTCTTTTACTACGAAATAAAAGAATTATAAAAATCAGTTCTTAAACAAATAAGTTATGCCTGAACATATTATATTATAATACTAGCTTTTGCCCGCGGCTTCTTAACTCTAGGAATAAGATTTTTCATGCAAACAAAACCCCCGCTTTCCCCCCCTTAAAGGTCAAACTTCCAAAAACCTCTTCTTAGCGGATGCCTACGTGCTACATTTCAGCCCAATCTGTTCAGTGGTTTGAGCTGTGTTGATAGACCAATCAGTCACGGTTTCCTATTATATGTATATATGGCTAGATATATATATATTGAGAACCTCTTCCTTTTTTGAAGTCGGTTAAAAATCATATAAAGCTAGAGTGCATCTCATGACAATTCCAATAAGACCAAACACGGGTAGGATACATTGTTTTATTACGGAGTTCCAGTGCGTACCTTCCGGCTTCATCATCAGATCAGTTTGATGGTACCATTTTGATCAGAACTATTTATTTAAATTTGCTTCGCTTAACTATCTTAATCCAGATATCTCATCGCCACCTGTGAAATACTAATCATTGAGAAGTTCCGGTGGCCATCTGTGGCCTTCTTCATCAGTTCCACTTCACCAAATTATACTTTCTGAATGCAAATGATTGACTTGTTGATGAAAATATAAAAATCGCTATATGTATGCCTATAATATTTGAGGAGTTCCCTCAATTACTCATGGATCCCAACATCAGAACTAGATTTTAATAGAAATGGGACCAATCTGGAAGTATATCCTTTCAAATAAAAAAAGAATTTTCGAAATCGGTTCATAAACGACGGAGTACTGAGGTAACAAACATTAAAAAAAAAAAAAAAAAAACAAAAAAAAAATACAGACGACTTGAGAACCTCCTCCTTTTTGTGAAGTCGGTTAAAAATAACTTCCTGTCACTGTCATTTACATAGCTGGGGGCCTAAAATGGACGCTTTGGCAGAATCATAATATGATCCACATACAATTCATACATCCCGCAATTCATCTGTTTGATAGCTGTTATTAGACATTAGATAGATGAATCTGATGAATTGCGGGATATGATTTGTACGCAAATCATATTATGATTCTGCCAAAGCGTCCATTTTAGGCCCCCAGGTAGTGGTTTTAGAATTTGTGTGGGTTAGGTACCACAACTAAAAAGTGAAAAATAAAAAGTATAAGTAAGTAAAAAAAAACAACCAACTTCCAAAAAAAAGTCGGTGCCAAAAACAATAAATATAAAACCAGAAATAACTGACTTCCGAAATTCCGAATTTCTCTTGGTAGTGTTTTTTTTTCTGTGTTTGTTTTTTTAGTAAATAGTTTTCTATGTTTAAACTGCTACTCCCCTATTTTCCCAGATACAGGGTTGTAGAGGTCAGATTGGCTATTGCTCCATATTATTCAGCATCCGGTTAGACCGGAAGGCGATTCCAATATAGTTGAGGAAAGGCAAGGCAAATTCTACCCTAGTATCTCATACTTACAGCATACTGTAAAAAACTTGTAACCTATTTTCATATTTGGAGCAAATTGGAAGTCAAACTTCTGAAACAGTGATGGTGATTGAATACTTAATAAATAAATAATTAAAATTCATAAACGACGACGCAGGCGCCACGCCAATGGCACCTACATAAACAGATATGTTTACCTACATTTATTTATCATGCGTCACATCATACCTCAACTTTTGTCAATAAATATATAGGAATAATTTAAAGGAAAAGGTGTAGTAGTTAACAAACACATGCAGTCATTGATAGCTAGGCGTCAATCTGACTTATAATATTACCTATAAATGTGAAAGTTTGTGTGTTTGTTACTCAATCACGCAAAAACGGCGGAACAGATTTAGATAAAATTATGGCACACAGTTAGTTTCTAACCTGGATTAACACAAAGGATACTTTTTATCCCGGTAGTAAGTTCTCGTGGGATTATTCACGCACACGGACGAAGCCGCGGGCGAAAGCTAGTTCATTATAAAGTTTTTGTTAAAGGACAAATCATTAAAACAAACCAATAAATACTACGTCAGCTAATTCTATGTAAATAGTTTACACGTGTTGCATGTTTTATTAATGTTTATGTTGTCACTATTATTTAAGATTGAGTCAGATATAGTAACGACATAGGTTGAAGCATTGGATGAATAGTTTATTGCATTGAATTTCCATAATTTATCGGAAAAAAGCAGAAACGAGAAAGTGTTGGAAAACTCATCCTTGCCTGGACCTATTTAATTTTCTGACAACATACTGAAAACTCATTAAAGATACCTATAATCCATTTGAAATAAGATTAGAAATTCAAATAAACCTTTTTTACAGTCCGTTCAACCGATTTTGACTTCTATTGCGTTGGTGGCATGACAAATGGCAGCTGTAATAAACCGTTGGTATTGTAACCACGTTTTTACTTTTAATGCCATCCTTATGCCTACAGAGTAGAAGTTAAAATCGGTTGAACGGACTGTTAAAAAGTTTATTTAAACGTCTAATCTTATTTCAAATGGAGTATAGTTAGGTCAATAGACGACGGTCCACCACATCAACAAATTCCTACCCAGAACATGTATATTCCGAGTATTCTTTGAGGATAATGTCTTTCTACAAAATGCTTGAACAAACTTAGATGATCTACTACATTGTACATTATGTTGACACTCAGGCAGCCTGTTCGTGATGGGTGCTGGTCTGACCAACGAGTGGGAGCCCGTAGCAGCCCGCATCGCTGACCCTGCACTCTCCGCCTGCGCAGCCATAGTTCTTGTCATCTTTAACTACCCGTTTAGTAAGTAACTACACGTTTTTATTCCAATGAAGCATTATGCACTTTAGGCAATGATATTATATCACAAAACAACCGAAAAAAGTGTTCCACGCAGCAGCGGCAGCGCACATACCCACTTTTCATTCATTTTAGATTTCACTACAAGTAAAAATGATAGAAAAAAGATGCTTGATAGAGACAGCTAGTGTTGTTAACTGCGCGTGAATGTAAACAAACATTATTCTGGCCACCAATCACCGAAAGTTGGCATCACAGACTAACAAATACGTCCCAATTAGGACGTTTTCGAGTTCACGATTGCGCGCTCACAACATATCTGTTTAATATAATATCATTGACTTGAAGTATCTTTGTTCTATTAAGGCTTCTACATACCGGGGTGACTTGTACTCGCGCGACGCGACACGACACAAAGGCACCGCTCGTCCCGCGACACGCGGGGCCTTTGTGCCGTGTCGCGTCGCGCTACAAGTCTCGCTGGTATGTAGAAGCCTTTATCCTCCTTTTGTGTTAAAAAACAACATACCTACTGCGATCACTATTTCAATTACCAGATAATAATAATATGTAGGTATGTAATCATTTGAGTCCTGCGAGTCGTCCCAGAACTTCTCCAGAACTCCCAGAAATCTAGCCGTAGGTAGACAATGTAGACATCCTTCGGCTGTTATATATAGGTACTCAACTTAGGTAATTATAATTACGAAGAATTTATCCAACTGATTTGACAGATTAATTATAAAACAATTTATACATCAAATGATCCAATCTCCAATTGCTTAGGAAAATCTGATTAGATCCAACAAATTACCCCAGACGCTATAAAGATCCATAATTTTTTACATTGTAAGTATGTAAATTACCTTTTTACCTGTTCATATCAATATTTTTCGTAATACGATAAGATATCACCAAAGCGTAGAAAAAATGTAACAAATGTGCACTAATTATGAAAGAAAGATACAGAATAATCAGTTCCCTGCATATAAACTAGGTAAACATAGGCACATACAAGCAACAGCGTTATGTAAGTGCAACTGTACGAAACTTCGAATAACTGCTCGTAATCCAAGATCTTCTATATTAGCAGTTACTGAAGTGGAAACAATCGCGATGCGAATGCGATGCAAACACAAGTTACGCAAAAGTTCCGTAACTGTGGGGACACCGGGGACCAACGGCCGATGTAACTTCCATTATTTCACTAGTCATTTCATAAGGGTGAGCTCCGTATTCCAACCAAGAATTACGATCAGAAGGTTTCCTAAGACTTTTCAACACCTTTGCTCTTTCGAAAAAAGCTTAAAAAAACCGGCAAAGTGCGAGTCGGACTCGCGCACGTAGGGTTCCGTATCCATTATCCATAAAAAAAAACTACTTACTAGATCTCGTTCAAACCAATTTTCGGTAGAAGTTTACATGGTAAAGTACATCATATATTTTTTTAGTTTTATCATTCTCTTATTTTAGAAGTTACAGGGGAGGGGACACATTTTACCATTTTGGAAGTGTCTCTCGCGCAAACTATTCAGTTTAGAAAAAAATAAATTAGAAACCTCAATATTATTTTTGAAGACCAAGTATAGTTCTTATAGTTTCGGAAAAAAGTGGCTGTGAGATACGTACGGACAGACAGACAGACATGACGAATCCATAAGGGTTCCGTTTTTTCCCATTTGGCTACGGAACCCTAAAAAGCATGCAGATGAAGCAACTTTTCGTCGACATTTACAGAGAAATTACATCTGCAAAAAATTGTTGGTAATCTACATGATATGATACATAATTTGGTTTAGCCATAATTTTTCTATCGGTATCACTTAGTAAGAAAAAAACCCACGAAATCACTTCCAAATCGTTGAGATGAAACCATTTTACTCCTTCATTTTTTATCAAAAGATTATAACAAAAAAATATCTACCGCTTTAGTATACAAAGAAAATGATTTGATTTTGTTACTTTTTCAAAATCTGTATTATTTTTATTATAATAAATTAAAAATGCGTCCGATACGGGTAGGGGAGTGGCGCGGAGATGGGTCGTTAGCTCCGCCCAAATGCTCAAGGACATTAGTGTGATTTTCAATTCGTACCGAAAATGTACTATTTAATAGATCGTCAACTTGGAAAAACATAATACAGTAGTAACCAGCACTAAGTTGCGTTGTCACTATCAATCACATTGAATGATTTTGAAGTATATTGCTAATCCATTGCTTCAAAAGTTCGAAAATTTTGTCTGCTCAACAATGCCAATGTTCAACTATGAGGCGGGCTTCCATTAAACATTTATTGTGAACTGACAGCTAACTATTTGGAGTCTATGATACAAGGTTATGGTTGCCCTACACAACAGATGTAAGTAACGCAATGAATGTTGTTGAACTGTAAACCATTGCTACTGATAGTGTGCTACACCATTACCCCGCTGTTTCACAGATCGAATAAAACATGATGCCTTCCTTAGTGGTTCATCATCATCATCATTTCAGCCGAAAGACGTCCTCTCCTGGACATAGCCCTCCCCCAAGGGGGTGTTGCCATAATCGCCACGCTTGGCAGGCGGGTTAGTGATGCAGTATGGTGTTAAAATGCATAAAGCACGCTGCTGCCCATTCTCTAGTAAGTCCCTCAGTCGCCTTTTACTACACCCACGGGAAGAAATAGGATGGTGCTATTTTTTACGTTCGGCACCACACGGAACCTTAGTGTTTAGTTAAAAAATATATCGTTCATAGTAGGGTTTTATTAGATACTTATCGTGACTATTAGGTATTTAGATTACATAGTTTCAAATTTCGCCCAACAACATGAGCGTTATCATATCGTAATAAATATTGCTAGTAGCTGCTGATACAGTATCAGATATGTACTTTACAACCGCTTACTACAAAAGACTGTCGGATTTTTAGATCTACTGATTCAGGTCTATAGATTAATGGGCTATTTTCATGGAAAACGTTGCGATAGATATTGGAAATTTCCCATAGATTATATTTTATTACCTCATGTATTACTAAGAGACTTCGGGCTTAGATAAACCATGGACAGAAGCCTCCCCCCACACTTTTTATAGACCCTTCATCAGCCGAAGATAATTCTAAATACAGTTAAGATGCAGATATATGCCAGTGACCTTGAGTGGTTAGCTTGCGTGTTCTGTACTGAGCTCACGCAACGCATCGTACGTTCAGCCAGTAATAGAACTCGCCCATCAAGGAGCGCTGTCCCCAATTTGGCGCATTATTAATTTATACACAAAACGAATGGTATTTTAATAAAACGCGTATACTTAAAGATCAATAATTAAATTATCTTTAAATTGGTGAATGTTTCAGAAAAATACGCTCGGTAGATTTTGCGCCATTCTCAGTTTTTTATGCGCGTTAGACATAACTTTACAAATTAATTTCGCTATTTAATATACACATAATCTAAAATATTCACATATTAAGTTATTGAGAAAATGCTCTTTTCAAATCATTAAGACGCAGATATATGCACATACTCGTTTAGACGTGATCTTCAGCAAAAAATCATTAAAAGTCGGTTATCGTACCCATAAGGTAGATTACGCGCTGTAGATGAAAGATACCTGCGCCAACCCGCCTGCCAAGCGTGGCGATTATGGCACCCCCCCCCCTTTTGGGGGTGGCCTATGTCTAGCAGTGGAACGTCTATCAGCTGAAATGATGATGAGGTCTCTTGTATTACACAAATGCTCCTTTTAATCACACCATGTGCTCTCTGTTCCTTTATTTTCCCACTGCGAAAGATTAAACTGATTTGCAAATTAATATCGTTAAGGTAGGCCAGACTGAAGTCATCATTCATCATCATCATTTCAGCCGAAAGACGTCCTCTGCTGGACATAGGCCTCCCCTAAAAAGGGGGTTTGCCATAATCGCCACGCTCGGCAAGCGGGATGGCGATCGCAGTATGGTGTTAAAATGCATAGAGAACGCTGCTTCCCATTCTCTAGTAAGTCCCTTAGTCGCTTTTTACGACACCCGCGGGAAGAAATGGGATGGTGCTATTCTTTACGTCCGGCAGTCGGCACCAAACGGACTACAGACTGAAGTAACTATCACAAATTCACAATGTACCAGGCCTATTAAGAGGAACAATCGATGAATAAGGTACAACTAAATGGGCTTTGGAGGCCCAACAGTGACGAAATGTTGATGAAATGGTCCTTCGGTTCCCACATTATAACACTTAAGCACCCAGCATATGGGTCGAAAGATAATTCGTTCGTGTGTCCACATCCCACTCCACGAGTCGTCGCTATACAAAGAAGATGACTTCTGTGTTGTACTGTACTGATTTGTTGTTATTGATTTACATAACACAATAAATGGCATGCTAATTAGTATGCATTCTATGTACTTAGCAGTAAAAGTGTTAAGTGACATTATGTAGTTTTATGATTGTTCTCCCTTTCTCTTTAAAGTGCGGTCAGCGGGACTGGTCCTGCTGCAGACCGTGCCCGAGGGTCTGGGCACATGCGCGCTGCGAGCAGCCGCGCTCAAGGTGCCCGGGGTGCTGGCCATACATGAGCTGCACGTGTGGCAGTTACACCGCGACAAAGTAGTCGCCACCGCACACATTGCGTACGGATCACATGAGGTGAATAGCAATTGGTATTTTAAACGCAATACACATAATCATAATCATATTTAAAGTCGTCAGTTATTGTGTAAATATTGTCTAAGGATCTGTGTTTTTGCCCTGACATCATTAGAGTGTAGAAACGTTCGTTCTCTCGAGTATTAACTGTAACAGCTTCTCTCTATATACTCGGACACTTGTGTTGCTGATCTGAAGTTACAACTTCCAAGCAGAGAAATTATTTGATATGCACTCGGTCACTGTAGACAAGTTTCTCCTGGTCCTAAAGCTGCTCTGCATAATCAAGCGTGACTTAAGTATTTAAACCGATACATTTATTAAATGCTTACCTATGTCGTATTTCAGGATTATTTGAAGAGTTCCGCGCTAGTATGTGATATATTCAAACGTCACGGCATCGGCCTAGTCACCCTACAGCCGGAGTTTACACTCACCTCTATGTTAGGTAAGTCTGTTAGTCCTTCAGTAGGTAAGTACCTACAAGTTACAACATAACTGCTCCAAAAGACTACTTTTCGTACATTAGGAGCTAGATGTTTGTAGATGCTTTGCACATTCTTAAACTAGAGATGATAAAAAACTTTTTGCTTAAACGCAGGTACAGATGAAGAAAAAAAGGCGTTAATAGACTTTGCAAACCAGGGCTGTTCCTGTCCATGTGCCAAGGAGTGTACCTCGCCGCGATGTTGTGAACCTGCTCGCTTACCCACCGTCACTCGCATTTAGATAAGTTACACACAATATACAGTGTATTAATTATAATGTTCTTTACAAAACACACTGTAGTCACAACTGCATGATTTTAAAGGAATGATAACTGACAAGACTTCGCCCTCCAGTTAGATCATAAGCCAAAGTGAAGTTGCCTCTCTCAGCGAGACAATTTTTATTAAAAGACTTTTTATCCTAACGGATTTTATGGGTACTCGTGATAGTTTTAACGGTTCAACAAGAACTGCAACCGACCTACGGATATTTTATTAATCTTGCCGTATTTTAATGAAACTGCCTTGTAAATATTGATAAAAATAATGAATAGTTTAAAAACACTAGAAAAACACGCTTTCATAAATGCACGTAAAAACGCAAACACTACCATGATACGATATTCCATCGTGGAATGCCAGTGCCTATCTTCCGGCTTCATCATCAGACCTTGAAACCTAATCGTGGTCAAAGTTCATTACAAGACTTTTCAAAAAAATCCAAAACAGCTATGATTTTCCATCATGAAGTTCCAGTTCATATCTTCCGGCTCCATCATCAGATCAGTTCGAAAGTACCATATTATTGTATTGTCATCAGAACTACATACAGCTGCCAATTTTCATTACGCTACGACTCTTGGAAGATGGTTAAATTAGTTACCTTAGATTCCATTACATAGTTAGTTACATACAGGTCGACCTAATAAAAGCGTGTTAATAAGTATGTTTTAATTTGAATAAGTAAGTACACCTATTCATTCAGTCAAAACTTAGTACACCTATTCATTCAGTCAAGTTGGGTGAAACCAATTTAGGAATTGGTTTCGCACCTATACGGGAGCGTGGCCGTAATAAATTGTCTTTTGTGTCGGATATTTGTCGAAAATATAGTATTATAAAACAATTCTATTCGGCCTTCAGTTAAACACTTATACCATCAACAGTAAATATGGTAATGGTCGTGTTTCCTCAACTTTAGTTGAATCTTTTTTAAGTAGACAGTTTACATTTAAATAAAAATGTTTAATAAAACTGGATGCGGTGAAACTGGCAATCTAATAATATTTTAAGAATACAACCAAAGAAGCTTGTTCGTGTGTCGCGGTAAGAGGTGAAATTTCTAATCGTGGTAAATAACAGAGTCAGCCTACAACAGTGAAAGTGTAATGAATAAAAACATGGTTCGCGAGCCACATTGTCAGTCGGCTGCGCTCGCGCTGCTCCGCCACTGACACCGACATCGTCATAATACACTCTAATGACGAGAGGTTATTGTCGAAGCATAAAAAGGTATTGTTACGGAGCTATTACGGTGACGAAAGAAACCTTTTTGTTCGCGGTGAAATTGTACATACAACCGATTTTTATAATAGAGAGAAATCTGTTTTCAAACCGCAATTAATCCATAAAATATGTGACTGAAATTTAATAATTTTATTATTATATGAATACATTTCGTTTATTTTTGTAGTTATATTTTTATACTGTCTTGTCGTGTATATTATCAATGAGCAAGGAAAAATATCAATCATAGGCAGTGGAAGTAAAAACAATACGATTACAACATTTTTTTAATTGACAAAGATTTTAGATATTTATCGTAAAGTTGACAGAGGTGGCGTACAAAGCGACTGTGATGTTCCTTTACAGTATTATATTAGGGAAAGCTAGTTATGTGAATTATTGTAATAATTTAGATAATAACATTGTTATTGTACAGTAATGATGTTAACAAATAATGCTAGTTTGTAAGTGTTTTGTGTACAAAGTTTTGTTGACTATTGATTTGAAGACAAATAAAAATTAATTAACTTTCGTCGTAATTTCCTTTTACTTATCTCAGCTATTTACATAGATACCTATTAATGAATGGACCTGTATTACTTTCAGAGCATCTAATTACCTTTATACAATTGGGGAGCTTGTATACAATTGTATTTATTAAGTAGGTACCTAAATTAGTTTATCTGTGTCATTTTCAGTTTTGTAAATCACTTCAAATAAAGAAAAATACTTGGGTATAACTACTTAACAGCTGACTCATCATCGAGATAAATAGCCCTTCGGGACATTACGAATTTTGGAGGACTTAAGACACCTGGTAAAGCCACGGTCCCACGGCCTATCGAGGCCTATCACCACAGGCCTCATCGGATCGACGGTTCCCATGACCTGTCAGCCTGGCCTGGCGCGATCTGGCCTGTGAGAAAGCGGGCCGTGGGACCACAGCATAATAAGTCACCTTCAAACGAAAAACAATAAAATAAAACAACATATTTTCCAACAACAAGACCTTTATTATACTGAGTAGATAGATTATTTTATTGTTCTGACAACTATGGCATTGAACTGACTAACATTATAACATTGTTTCTTTTTTAGAGGACATTAAATATGGGGTAATAAGTTATTTAGACATTAAACATGACAATTGAATTGTTTTCTACTATTGAACGGCTTATGTCTAATCGTCCGCGTCGTCGTAATTTAACTCGGTATGTTCAGCCGAATTGTTTGCCAGTAGTTTTCGGCACTGTGCCGGTCGACACGACCGACTTTTCATGAGTTGACGACAACTTCTTCCAGGACGCTGTGGGAACAGAAAAATGTTATTAACGAAGCCCGTTCTTAAGCAATGTCACAGAATAAAAATTCCAAAGTAAAGCATTGAAATGTGGGCTTTATGTCGTGTAAAATACGGTAGCATTTCTAGTGTCAGACGATGCGTCGGCAATACGTGGCATCGACTCGTCAGTTGACGAAAATCAAAAGTTAAGAGCGTTTACCGACTTACGGCATTTCATACAAACTTTCAAGCCCTTGTTTTTCGAAATGACTGAACCTTTAATGAAACTGCATACGCATAAGCAGCAGAACATAACATTTTCGAAAAATAGTGTTACAGCCAAATTAGACCGATTTTAAATTTTCCATAGCAACAGAGATTTCCAGTTATCTGTTTTTAAATAAGACCTTTCGAAAAGGTTCTTAACTAACTTTTTAGACCTTTGTATCCTACTTATGCATATGAAGTTTCATTAAAATCGGTTCAGTCATTTCGAAAAACAAGGGCTTGAAAATTTGTATGAAATGCCATACGTCGTAAACGCTCATAACAGTTGATAATACTTAATTTTGGAAAAGGCAAGTGTACATTAAACGATACAAAGCTCACATTTCAATGCTTAAGTCGGTGTTGAGTTGTTTCGATGTTAGATGTGCGATTGTCAATATAGTCTCACGTGCTACAAGTGCTTCACAGTGCAAATCGATATGGAAGTAAACTTGCGTCATTGGAAATTGGAACAGCGTAAGTTTATTACCTAATTTCAAGGATTCTCTGATAGTAGGTCCGTATCCAAAGCAAAATAAATAAGTGTGCAGAGTGCAGACAACTTGCTCAGGCAAACCCTCGAATTGTCAAACTCGTACTAAAAATAATGAACATAACATCACGCTTGTATTCCCCGAAGGCTTAAGCAGAGGTGTACCTATAATACACCCACATTTCGCCAGTTATGTTTATGTCCCATGTAATAGGGGGCGAGCCTATTGCCATCAACCGGGCACAAATCCATACACCGGGCTGATTCTGAGAAATTCCTAATGGAAAATCCCAATAACATTTTGCCCGACTTGGGAATTGAACCTAGGAACTCATGGTCAGCAGTAGAGCTTGTGACCACAAGACCAACGAGGCAGCTAGAAAAATAATGAATGCTCTTCTAAAACATTTCTTTACTTAAGATCCAGAAAACGAAAAACGGTTTTATAATGAGAAAACGTAATCAATCAGCTGATTGCAATTACATACCTCGTCACATGGTTGGATATTTCAACGGCAAGCCGAGAAGCGTAATCAAAACGAGACATTACACGCTTATCGCAATTCTTAAATAGCGATAAACTTGAAATGAAAATAATCTAACAATCTATTATGAAGGTAGATTACGCGCTGTAGATGAACGATAGAAAGCCAACAACATCGATCACACGGACATGGATAGATTATGCCAGACTACCACTTGTACTTACCTACCCTGGTGCTACAAATGAACTAGCTGAGTAGTCGGTACGGTAGCTATTTTCTGCCAACAGCCAAGGGTGTATTTTAAGATTTGGCGCCCCGGGGCAATGCAGTTTGCCGCCCCGTAATTTAACAAAACAAATAAATGTGCGCGAACGAGAGAACTGAAATCGAACATTTTAGCACCTCGGATAGATATTCATATTCGATACATTCGGCATATTTTGTCATGTTCGTATTCGGCCGAATATTCGGTTGATTTGCCGAATAATTACCGAATATTTAAAATATTGCTAATATTTAAAAAAACAACATTTTATTAAACAGTAAGATTAACTAATTACTCAATAAGTGTGGTTTATTCCGAAAGTGGTACATAGATTTTTGTAAATGAAAGAAACACTACTTTTCTTTACCAATTATTTATTGACAAATAAAAAAGATTAACTTCAACAAACAATTTAAATAAAATTTTAATTAAATAAACTTCTGCTTTTTTACAAATGATTAATTAAACTAAATTATATTTCTATGAAATTAATAATTTTAAGAACACTGCTTTGAATAACACCTTTTTTCATATTATTATATTATATTCTAAATAAAATCTAATATCTTTAGGAACCAACACAAGTATTAAAATATGTATATAATCAAATTAAGTTTTTTTTAAATAAATGTCTATGTATGTTAAATAAAATTTATGAAATCAAGAATAAAAAAAAACCTTACGTAACAAATATTAATATGCAACATAAAAATAGGAATTTTCATAACTATTTGTAGTTTTAATCTAATTAAGTTTTTTTTTAAAGTAAATGTCAATGTAACTCAAATATAATTCTATGAAATCAAGAATGAACAAATATATCTTCCGTAAAAAATACTAGTTCACAAATGGAAAAAAAATACAAATTTGAGGAAACTTTAAGAATCAAAATTAGTAGGTAATTGAAGTTTTAATCAAATTAAGTTTTTTTTGACGAATGACAATGTTAGCAAAATAAAATCTGATTCTCAGGATTACTATTATGTATGGTCCTTTCATAATCATATCGTAAAATTACCATACTTAAATTATGATGATTTATCAACAAATTGAAACAACATAATCATTCAATAATTAAAATTGAGTGATAGAGTGGTAAATTTAAAATTATGTAGAAATACTAGGCTCTCAGCCCAGCCTGTATGGCAACAATCTATTTCTTTATTTACTGACGTGTACAAACCTGTTTACCGCGCAGAATGGAACCGAATGATTCGGCCGAATAATCCGTTCGGTACATTTTGTACCGAATATTCGGCCGGACATTGGTATTCGGTTGAACCTACATTAGGCGCATCTCTAATTCCTATGGATATACTCGTAGAAATTGCAACTTATTGATAAAAGTTTCAAAATTGAGAGAAAGCAAGAGCGAGCAAAGCGAGCTCAAAAATTTTAGCACCCCGCCTCCTATAGGATATTATTATTATTTGACCATTCATACAGATTAGACGGCTCGTAGTGGTTGATTCAAGAAAATCAGGCAGACTGTAAGAGGTGCCTTGCGCCGCCCTTCACAGTCTGCCGCCCCGGGCCATGGCCCTCTTGGCCTTTTTTTTTTTTGGTTGGTTGGGAAATTATCAAATAACTTCTCCCGCTCTGGGCGGAGCGGGAGGGAGTGTCAGATTTTTACTGACTAAAACTCACCGTGTTCCTTCAAATGCCTGTGTGCCAGGGCCACGATATCCCTTTCGGACAGACTCATAACCCTGGCAGGCATTGGCCCTTTCGGACCCCGTCAATTGGTGCTGACGTCTCTTTGAGGCGCGCGTGGAACACAACGCGCCATCGACCCGGGCCTGGTCCATAACGGACGGCGAGCTACCCATCGCTCACCGTCCGCAAGCCCGCGCCTACGGTGGCCGGGAGTCCATGGCCCTCTTGGCCTAAGGGTAAATACGCCACTGCCTACAGCCGCGTCCTAACCAAAGCGATCATCGCGCGTACACGCTCATTTTGTTTGGCGAATCGGAACGCGTGGACGCGCGACCACGCGTTCGGATTGGTTCGACGCACGGCCACGGATCGACAGTGGGCACCTTCCGTTTGTTCGAACAAAAACTACGATCGTGTATTCATGCGAACGTCGTTTTGAGTACGACGCGGGGTTAGGGGGCTCGGTGCAGACACCGACCCACTTGGCTTCGTCTAGTCAAATTGGCACAGCAGCAAGCAAGTTACCATCTAAGCTTGTCGCCAACGGTATCTTCGAAGCTTCCATCTATAGCATATATGGGCAACAACCGGCCCGCTGTAAGATATTATCCGGCCCGCGAGACATTTTGAAAAAACCCAATTTAAAAAATATTACATCACGTACTTATACTCACGGGAGTGTCAGTGAGGCGACAAACATCAAATCCTTTGATGTTTGCCCCCTCACTCTTTGATAATCGCCGCCACTCGGCTTGCTCGATCAAATTCTTTGAGGTTTGCCGCCTCACGGGCGACACATCAAAAGATTTATTGCTTCTCAATTATTCTAAACTAGTTTATTCCAGATTATTCCTTCATTTTGCCTATATAAGTGGGTGGATGGCCCGAACGTTAGTTCATTGTCGATGCTCCTCGCTTTGTGAGGAACGATGTCATCCAGCGGGACCTCGGGATCGAGAGCCTGGGTGAGTTTGCGCGGTGACTCGCAAAGGGGATGTTCGCGCGTGCCGACGTATCTGCTTGGCCCCATGTCAAGCAGATCGCGCCCTGGCCCCCCGCGACCTGACAGCGGACTAGTGACCCCATACACCGGACTGGACGCCTCGGGTAAGCTGCACTCAGGTTACACGCGGCTTACCCGACTCAATTGTACTCCACAGATGACTCATACATCTGTTACGTGGCATGTTCTAAGTTAATATAGGCACGTCACGTAACTAACAACAGACATCCATTACTACATATGCGACCATACTCAAACACGCAGGCGCGGCGCGGGCCGCTTTGCGTGTAGACACTGGGCGGTGCTACACAGTACAATGCCGCCCACACACCTCACGACAGTCCCTTAGCTCGGACCGTGATCGGCTAGCTCTGAGATCAAGACGAGCGGGGACTATTCACCTATTCTGTAGGAGCGTTGAGTCGGCACCCATGTCGCTGGTCGCCTTCGCTGGGCCTCCCCCGGGTAACCTGGTGGTGGTTGACCGCCGGGGTGTCGTGAAGAAAGCGGCGCTAACATATTAGCGTCGCGGCGCCCTTACAGAAATTGAAATTGAAATTGTTTATTGAAATAATTGATTTACATAAATATTAAAATAGGGTCTTAGACTAGAAGTTAAGGTAAATAATAATTGGATTCTACCTGAACTAGGAATAAACCTGTATCTCAGGTATCTCACTCAAGTGCTTATACATAAGTGTTATCTAAGATTCCAAAAAATTGTAAAACTACTATAAATTATGTTTTCATTCAAATTTAGAAAAATACTCGTAGTATGCTGCATTTTTTGCATCATCGTAAGACATTTTTACAACCATGTTCTATTATGATTTTTGCAATGTAACATTTTTAACAAGGTCGCATTTACTTTAAACATAAGTACAGAAAATTTAGCCGTGTCAACAAAAAGTAAAGATTGCATGTTTGCAAACGAATTGTAAAACCTAAAACTATTTTTATGTGTAAAGGGCAATATTAGTTAGTAAATACATTAATACTAGTTATTAAATACAAAATACATTAATTAATAAAGACTTAAAGATAACTTGGCGCTATTATGCGACCTCAGTATAATCTATAGAGTTGATGTATCTTGTCTCAGCTAATTTCTTTGCAGGGCATTCTTGATCGCCTGTTTTGTGATTGCTCGGTTTTTTAAATCGCAAGCATGTTGCACAATGTGATGGTTCAGCATGTTTAGTGCACTCATTCGTTTGATGACCTTGTTCTCCACAATGTCCACACGTATAGATAGCCTCACGACAAGTCTTTGCAGCATGTCCATACTGTTGACATTTAAAGCACCTGGTCACAAGTGTGAAGTCCCTCACTGGGCAGGATGTCCAATTAATGAACACTCGACTTTGGTTTATAAGCGCCTTCCTTATGCTAGCAGTTACTTCAAGAATAAAGTTGCACGTAGGTCCCTCTTTTTTACCAGACTTGTGACTTAAATTTACAGAGGCCAAAAAAGAGTCACGGGACAAACTAGGCAGTTTGTCGGCAATATTCTGCTCATAGATGCAATCATAAACATCTTTGTCATTTAAAACGTTCGGTACTCCTATAACTACAATTCTTGGTCTTCTCTTATTGGGCTCTTCCACTTTCAGGCCGGAACTACTTAGCTGCGATGATTTCCTAAGTTTTTCAATATCGTCTTTGGACTCCGTGCTGATTATAACGCCTCCGTGTTTTGTTTTGCGTAATCCTCTAACGTGCAGTTTCATTTGCTCAGGGCATATAATTTTTTGGACAAGAGATTTAGTGTCGTCACTAGATTTTAATTTGTCCGTTGGATAAATTGCAATAGAGCTGATGTTATTGGGTCGCAAGTAATTATTTTGATTGGTTTTTACCATGTCAGCGAATGAAACTGTTTCTGCCATAGCCGGTTTAGCGCAGTTTTCATGAATGCTAGCTTGAACGGTTTTCTGGAAATTTTCGAGGCAATCTGTCAGGTCAACTCTTTCTTTCAACGCTAGTTTAGAGTTTTGAATTTCTTGGGCCTTTAGCTTCAAGTCCTGGTAGTAAACTGCCATTTGTGAAACGCCATGTCCAACCTTGCGCGATAAGGAATTGATCCTTAGCTTTTGTTCGGAGTTCAGCTTTCCTTCCTGAGCAATGGTACAGACTTCATTCAGGCATGATTCAATTGAGATCAACCAGTTACTAATGTCACTGGTGACCACTGCCTGAATTTTTCCTTCAGCAACATTGTAAGGTATTTGAGATTTGCTGGCAGGGCTGCTTGGTGGTGGGATACTCCGAGGGCTGTTTTCACTATTTGACATACTTAATTCTTAAATGTTTCTCATAATTATTTGTTATTCACTAAAGTAAATCACTAACTTAGCAGAAAAATGCGTAAGTCGTTTTCTAGGTCACAGATCACTCGGAAATATTTTAACGACATATATGATAAATAATATTGCTTATACTCGTACACACGTCCGCTCTACTTGAGTGCCAGTAGAGCTCCAATCCAAATACTCTGCTGTTACTCACATATGCGCGTTTTTAAAACGCGCCTGCCGGCGTTTTTAAAAAACGCACCTGACGCCACTAGCCGCATTAGGCGCACAAAGAGAGGGGTCCGTATTGGCGGACCACCGCATACCCTCCGCGGCCAGGGAACCATGTTCCGGCACCGCATGCCACGCCCCCTTGCGGGGGCGCAGCGATATCCTCATTGCAACGTTAGTTCAGTTCTATTTGAGCTACCGAGGTGATAACTTGGACAAGCGATATCCTAGCGAACTGCTCGAGCCATCAACATGCTTTGTGACTTTGTGTGCATCTTGAGTGGTTACTAACTATAGTTTATTATTAAGTTTATTGAACGAAAAGTAAACAAAAATGATGTCTGGTGGAAAGAAACGAAAAGTAGATACAGAGGGTCGCCAGTTTAAAGAAAAATGGACTGAAGAATTCTTTTTTATCTTGCACAATGGTAAGCGTATTTGTTTGCTGTGTAATGAATCCATTTCAGTAATGAAATAATTCAATACAGTGAATTATTTCATTACTTGAATAATGAAATAATTAATAAAATAAAAAATAAATCATTAGTTGCATTACTCAACTAAGCATGCTACGCTGCACTCACTGACAGGACAATTAAGAACAGACAAAATCCAGAAGCTTACCGCAAATTTGGAAAAACAGCAACAAATGTTTCATAAACAAAGAACACAACTTGATAATGTTGTGAAAGCTAGTTTTATAGTTAGCTCAAAATTGGTAAAGGCATTAAAACCATTTGCCGAAGGAGAATTTATCAAGGAGTGTATGTTAGAAGTTTGCAGTATTTTGTGTCCCGAAAGAAAAATGAATTTGAAAAAATTAGTTTGTCAAGACGAACTATTGTTCGACGTATAGAAATGATGGCTAATGATATAAAAACAACATTGACTGACCGTATGGCTGGTTTTGAATCATTTGCCATAGCATTAGACGAGAGCACCGATTTGTCTGACACAGCTCAACTGGCTATATTTATTCGAGGTGTTGATAAGGAGTTCACTGTTACTGAGAAATTGCTTGCTTTACAGCCGCTTAAAGAAACCACTACAGGAGAGGATATTTTGATTGAAGTTCAAAAGGTATTCACAAGTTTTGGCTTGCCATGGTGAAAATTAATTGGAGTATGCACTGATGGTGCACCTTCTATGGTCGGCTTACGTAAAGGTTTCATCGGAATTATCAATGAAAAAGCAACAGAATTAAATGTGCAAAAAGATGATTTGATAGTCCTTCATTGCATTATCCACCAACAGAACTTGTGTTCTAAGTCCATTCGACTCCAGAATGTTATGAATGTGGTAGTAAAAACCATCAACTTTATTCGATCCCGAGGGCTTAACCATCGTCAGTTCAAGGCGTTTTTGGATGAAATATCAGCTGAATATAACGACGTAACATATTATTGTGAAGTCAGATAGATGGCTGAGCAAAGGAAAAATGTTGAAACGGTTTTACGAGCTTAGAAATGAGATAGCAGACTTTATGAAAATAAAAGATAAACCACTATCTGAATTAAGTGACCCAAAATGGATATGTGACTTAGCATTTCTGGTCGATCTTACAGGCTATTTGAATGATTTAAATTTGAAACTTCAAAAACAAGGACAGTTAGTAAATGATTTGTACAGCCATTTGAAAGCGTTTCAGATCAAACTACGCTTGTGGGAGTCACAGATGCTGTCTGGTAATAGTTACCATTTCAACACGCTCTCTGCGTATGAAAATATTGCTTATGCTCAATATGCTGAGGAACTCAAGTTACTGTCGGAACAATTTTCGAACAGATTTAGCGACAAAAACATGGAAGACTGTCTCAGTTTATGTGCTACTCCTACAAAATGTAATATACAAAATGCTCCAATACACTTACAAATGGAGTTGATCGAGATTCAAGAAAACTCACTCCTAAAATCCAAATTTGAAGCCGTAGAGTTGTGCGATTTCTACAAAAAATACCTAGAAGAAGACAATTTTCCGCAGCTTAGAAAATTCGCAAGAATATTAATTTGTGCGTTTGGCAGTACTTATAAATGCGAACAGTTCTTTTCATTGATGAAAGTTAAAAAATCAACACATTGTACGTACCTGACTGACGATAATTTGGAAAATTCTTTACGTCTTTGTATCAGAGTGGAATTAATCCAAATATCGATGGATTAGTTTCCTAAATTCAAGCTCAAGTGTCTCATTGATTTCGGTGTATTTAACTTTCGTAGTTTGTAACAATTGCAAATTTAACGATTTAATTATAATTTACCATTTTTTTAAATTTCATTTTGTTATTTTAATAAATTGTACTATAATAACATTGTCTTATTATTTCATGTCTAATATCTATCGCAAAAAATATTATCACTACTTAAAAATGCACTAAGTACTTTTAAACGCGGCCCGCGAACGTATTTGCACGCTAAAGTTTGGTCCTCAACATGTCAAAGGTTGCCCATACCTGATCTATAGCGTCGATGTCGTTATGCATTTGTTTTAAATATCGTGCTGCGTTTCACATAAACGGACAACAAAAAAATAAAGTACCAAAAAACAAAAGAACATCGACCGCGCCAGTCCTGTGGAGCTTCTTAGAATGAAACAGATGAACATCAATACAAAAAGGCCACACTTACCAAAACCAGTCTATAATTAAGTTTGATAGCGAAGTCGCAATCCCCGATGCATTCGCTCCACCCCAACCACGGACCCGTCTCGCAGCTTACCGCCTCTACTGCTTATCAGTAACATATATTTGCTAAACAACTACGAACATCAATTAGGTAATGAGTCGGTACAGACAACAAAAGAGTTAAGTATGCAGGAAGCTCTAAATATATAATAGATCAATACAGAAGGCGCGAACGCGCATAGAACGGGACCGATAAAAGTCATGAATTAATTAATATCATACTTAAATAATACTAAAAAAAATAATAATGCTTGCGAAGCGACAAGATCTTACAGTTACAGTGCCTGGTCGTAAATATAGCACATTAAGTTTATGTAAAAGATTGGCTTTATAAGAAGTCGTGGGAATCATCCGGATGAGGGACGCATATGGAACCGGAAAGGATGGCAGAAAACAGGGGGTTCCTATACCCAGAGCAGTGGGTGATTCCGGGCTGAAATGATGAAGATGATGATGATGAAGGCACACAATATACACACAAAAACAAGCGTCTTTTTCAAAACCTCGATGTGCCATATTAACGCCCGGGTACAGTAATTTCTTGCCTGCACATCAAATTCTTTTGTTAACTGTACATTTAACATATATTTCCGTACATTCATTCACAGCAACGTGCAGTCTAAAGGTGAGTATAGACTAGAGCCTTTACTTCTTATCGAGCCGCTCTAATGTCTTCACCCTTTCACGAACCGAACAAAGAGCACGAAGGTCGACGCTTTGTTACAACTTGATTTTGCAAACAAACAAGCGAATTTGTGTAACATTTCATCGAGCAAAGACACGAGCACAGGGCAAAGTGGGACGCGGAGATGTAGAGTCTGACCAACGAAAGCTGTCCAAGAAAAAAAGCGACAATTTAAAAAATTAATATATGTGAACCCTTGTTAGACACTCAAAAAAAATTAAATACTGATGTAAGTATCGCAGAATATTTCTTGATTATTAATTAGTATCAACACCGTTTTTAGAGTGAAACGGTTGAAAGCTCTTGATTTTTTTTTTTTAAATCTTGGACAACTTTCGTTGGTCAGCCTCTAGAATGGAGTGTTACAGGTAAATGCTCACTCGCCTCGCCGTGAGCATTACTTTACTATTTATTTATTTCTTATTATGAATTGTTTATTTCTGGATAAAATTTTACCTAATTTAAAAGCTGTAATATTTTTGGCTACTTGTATTAGAGTGTGTTTTTTATCAATATTTAAGAGTTTAGTTACACACGTTAAGAGTACTACGGACCTGACCTTTCTGAAGAACTTCATGAATAAAACATGGATATGCTCGAGGAAATGCTCTAGTGTATACTCACCTTAACGTATTGCATATTAATGACATTTATTGAAATGGTATATATTGCAAATCGGATTTGTTATTAGAAAGCACGCGATGCAATTGATAGGTTCTTGAAAATATTGCGATTAGGTTAACGTTTTAGTTAGAGGAAGATAAACTTCTTTACTTACAGATAATTCTAGATTTTTTTAGAAAAGATGTTTCCATGGGAACATCGGATTATCTAGTGAAAAAGTTCAGGTTTAGAATTAGAAATAAGCAACATTTGTAAAAGCTCCAAGATTATTTGTTTTTCATTTATAATTATCACAATCAATTCAGTCCCCATATTATATATAATTAATAGTTAAGTTCTGTCTGCGCAAAGCACATACAAATTATTATACTTACAAAAAAATAGATGTTCTATGAGTTCTAGCTACGCAATGCAGACTGACGACAGTAATACAACATAGGTAGGTATAAAATGAACAATTACTTGCCATAGAGCGGTGGGCCATCGTTTTGTATCACTTCATTATCTTCATGGGGCGGTGTTGGTTTCAACTTTTTCATAGCCGCGGCAGTTGCCTCGTTAGCAACAGTGGTGACTGTGAACAACATAAACAAAATGAAAGATAGCCTTTAAAAGGTAAGAAAAAAAAAACGAAAAAAATGATCTCCTCAAAGTGGCTGTGCAATTAACGGCCCTATGTCTAGTAATAATGAGGCCATGAGGATGACCAGCGTCCTGAAGTCTAATCTCTAAAATCAAACTTTAAAAACTTATTTGATCTAATTGCGTAACAGTTTGATTCGGAATCGGAATGATTTTGAAGTATATTGCTAATCCATTGCTTCTTATGGTAGAAAAAAAAGTCTGCTCAACAACGTAACTAACGCAATGAATGTTGTTTACCGATTGCTACCGATGAAACCGTTTCCTACTGATGGTGTGTTACGCAATTAGCCCTCAGGGGGCCTAAAATGGACGCTTTAGCAGAATCATAATAGGATCTGCGTACAATTCATACATCCCGCAATTCTTCTGTTTGACAGCTGCTATTTGACATTAGACTTCATTAGAGCAATTAATAATTTGTGGACCATTTTACGAAACTCCATACAAACTGTCAAACAGATGAATTGCGGGATATGAATTGCACGCAGTTTCATATTATGATTCTGCCAAAGCGTCCATTTTAGGCCCCCAGGTTTCATTATTTTGCCATAGTATTTTGAAGTATTTTTTATAGAATGCTTTAATTTTAAAGAAATATTTGCTAAAGTATTTTGTCCGACAGCATTTGCATCATTTCAGTGAACGCAGTTAAAATGACTGAAAAAAATATTAAAATTGAACCCAGCCGTTAGATGCTACGGCTCAGTAGGAGGAAAAAACTTCTCTGCCATTCTTAGGGGCCCCCTCCACGAGCGAGAGAATCGCGGCGATATTGTCGTCGTTCCACGTATTTCTATACACTCTCTTAGGGGCCGTCTCCACGAGCGAGAGAATCGCAGCGATGCAACGAATGGCAAAGTGCGAGCAAAACGTCATCGTATCGCCGCGCACTTATCAAACGCGGCGGCGGCGTCCCAACGTCCCAACGCAACGTGGCGATTCCATTACGAGTCGCGACGATATGCTGGCGGAATAATCGGTCGTTCGTGGATGACGTGGTGATTACCCGAAGCGCGATCCGTCACGATTCTCTCGCTCGTGGAGGCGGCCCCTTAGGTTTTAAACAAAGTCAAAGCTCCGGTTCTCTCCTGTGCTACTGCACTAGCGCATGATCACATCAGGAGGCAAAGAAATTGTTTCCAACAACAGCCTCACAGGGCGTGACAATCAGTACCCCAAGTGTAAGTTTGCATGAGAGTAAACGTAACTATTTCGTTTGCGTTAAAATTTGACCGATGGATCATAATGCTAAGAGTATAAGAGTGAGAATAAAACTCCGCTAGTTACGTTTGCTCACTTGCAAACTTACACTTGGGGTAATGATGGGCAATTATTGTATTTTTAAGAACATTCTGATACCAATCTTGTTGTTTAAAATACTATAATTATGTAAAGCCAAGTCTATCAAGAATCAACCAGCCCAGCCTTTTCCCAACTATGTTGGGGTTGGCTTCTAGTCTAATTGGATGCAGCTGAATACCAGTATTTTACATGGAGCGACTGCGTATCTGGACCTCCTCAACCCAGTAACTGGGTACTGGTAAGACTGGTTGTCAGACTTTCGGTTGTCAAACCCACCCGTGTTCCTTCCGTTGCCTGTGTGCCAGGGCCACGATATCCCTTTCGGACAAACTCGCAACCTTGGCAGGACCCTGAATGCATTATTCTATTTATAAGAAAGTTGTTTCCAACAACACCCTCGCAGTGCGTGACAATCAGAAGACATGTGCTGTCCTCTCCAAATCCCTTGGACCACCAGCTTGTCGATTCTGTAAAAGTCTCACCGTGAATTCTTGCGTGGCGTGAGCTGTCAGTGTCATTCCACTGATGCTAGGGATTGACCAAGGATTACATTTACAGTCATAATCGGGATTTTAATAATATTGTTATGCTAATTCTATTGATCATTTTATATTATTTCAAAGCTAGTATTTATGTGTCTTAACATTACTATTTAGGGGGATTTTAAGGACGCTATCACATTTTTCCTTAAATATCAGTGCTTTTCAGGTACCATTTTAATGAATTAGGAGTCACAACTGCAAGGATATCATTGTCTCAAATTAAAGATAATATATTCATCTCCATATATGGCTCATAAAAATTGTATAGCCCCATACAAAATTTTCACACAAATACGTTTTAACAATCACAATAAAACCGACAAATTAAAAAAAATGGGGTCTGAATAGGGACCAATATAGCTAAATCCACTGCATAGTTAAACATAAAAATAATAACAAATTGTTGCTTATATAGTCCTCTATACGGCCCTATATATATTTTGTAAGTAAATAAATAACTTTTTTATTTATGATTAAAATAAGAAGCGCCCTGCAATTTCTCCATACAATTTCTACTCGCGGTTCGTCATTCCGCGCTCAGACGCGCTCGTGAAAGCACTGGTGTATCGATTTTTCGCAAAAAAATATTTACGTACAGAAATGTGTGCTGTATTGTATACTGTGGGTGGACGAAGTTGATACTCTTTCGGGCCGAAATACATAGTTGTAATTTTTTGTATAAATAATGGTTGAAGATTACGAATAAACATTGTGTAAATAATTATATAATTTAACCGACTTCTAAAAAAGGAGGTTACTCAATTCGACCGTATATATGCTTTTTTATGTTTGTTCACCGATATCTCCGTCAGTTATATACCGATTTTGAAAATTGTTTTTTTGTTTGAAAGGGTAAGCTCCTGAGGTGGTCCCATTGCCACCAAATCAGAATCTGATGAAGGGATCTCATGGAAATCGAGGGAAACTCGAATTTTATAGGCAAATCTATAGCCATTTGTGTATTTTTTATAGTAACTCGTGCATTTGCTCCCGAAAATCACCATTTGGTGAGGTGGAACTGATGATGGAGACCACAGATGGCCACCGGAACAACATAATAATAAGTATTTAACGGGTTGCGATTCGATTAGGTACTTTAATATGGTTGCTAAGCAATTTATGCTCGTCAAAATGTATATGGTGAGTGGCAGTTCTCCTGGTTCATACCAGGAGAACTCCTCAACAATTAACGTCCCAGCATCGGGAAAAGCAATATTTTGTGAAAGGTGATGAGCAGTTGACTTTACGCTATTGTAACTTAGATAAATTAAAAACTGCCCCACTAAAAAGTGAAAAATAAAAACTTTTTGTAAAAAAAAAATAACCGACTTCCAAAAAAACACTACAAAGTGAAAAATAACTTTAATTTCGGAAGTCGGTGGCAAAAAGCTAAAATACAGATCCAAAGACACCGACTTCCGAAATTAAAGTTATTTTTCACTTTGTAGTGTTTTTTTGGAAGTCGGTTATTTTTTTTACAAAAAGATTTTTTCTTTAATCAAATAGAAATGGCGGATTTTTTTTTTTTTTTGAGATATTCGATACCTAGTCAATTTTGGGGATTTTGGGGGTGGTGATTACGTTACGTAAAAATTCGACATTGTTATCAATTGTGGAGGTGTTGAAGGTGGTGTTTACGAATATACCATCCAATTTTTGATTTATGATAGCGGATGTAAACTTTGGTGATAAATCTTAGATCTATTAAACTTAGTTGTCAATTCATAAATCCAGAATAGTAGATGGTTATAACTTTCGACACCAAGTATGGTTTTTGATTATGGTGTGCATTGCTAAAATATTTACATTTGTTATGATGCTGTTAAGATGCCACAAATTCGGAAATGTGGATGAAGGACAAAAAACCCGTACACGTAGCAGTAAACAAAAGTAATGAGATTTTGTATTTTCATTCAGAAATCACAAATCTACTCTGAAGTTTTGTTATGTCTTGTATTAGAAAATATAGTAGGTTTTTTTTTTATTTCACTTGTAACATTATTAAGTACCTAAGGTAAATCAAATAAAACAAATTACCAACAGACGTATATCAACGTCTGTTGGTAATTTGCTTTATTTGATTTACCATGTCTTGTATTAGAAAATATAGTAGGTTTTTTTTTTATTTCACTTGTAACATTATTAAGTACCTAAGGTAAATCAAATAAAACAAATTACCAACAGACGTATATCAACGTCTGTTGGTAATTTGCTTTATTTGATTTACCGTACCTAAGGTAAATCAAATAAAGCAAATTACCAACAGACGTTGATATACGTCTGTTGGTAATTTGTTTTATTTGATTTACCTTAGGTACTTAATAATGTTACAAGTGAAATTAAAAAAAAACTTACAAGTGACATTTCATTTTGCTCATTACCATCTACGGAGACATTGCTCTGAAAGCTGTTAAATAAAAAAACCTACTACATTTTCTAATAAAAGACAACAAAACTCCAGAGTAGATTTGTGATTTCTGAATGAAAATACAAAATCTCATTACTTTTGTTTACTGCTACGTGTACGGGTTTTTTGTCCTTTATCCACATTTCCGAATTTGTGGCATCTTAACAGCATCATAACAAATGTAAATATTTTAGCAATGCACACCACAATCAAAAACCATACTTGGTGTCGAAAGTTATAACCATCTACTATTCTGGATTTATGAATTGACAACTAAGTTTAATAGATCTAAGATTTATCACCAAAGTTTACATCCGCTATCATTAATCAAAAATTGGATGGTATATTCGTAAACACCACCTTCAACACCTCCACAATTGATAACAATGTCGAATTTTTACGTAACGTAATCACCACCCCCAAAATCCCCAAAATTGACTAGGTATCGAATATCTCAAAAAAAAAAAAAATTCGCCATTTCAATTTGATTAAAGAAAAAAACTTTTTGTTAAAAATAACCGACTTCCAAAAAAACCCTACAAAGTGAAAAATAACTAATTTCGGAAGTCGGTGTCTTTGGATCTGTATTTTAGTTTTTTGCCACCGACTTCTGTGGTGTTTGTAGAGTTCCGTACCAAAATAGTAAAAAAGCACCCTTATGGTGAGACTAAATCTGTCTGTCTATCTGTCTGTCACACCTGGATATCTCAAGAATTTCTTTAGGCAGCAGTTTCCGACTTTTGATGCAAAATGTAAAAAAAATACTGTCCCCCCCCCTTATCTCCGAAGTTTGCATAGATAAAAATCTGAAATTATTCTATGTGATAGAAGTTTATGTACAGATTACAGGAAAAATAAAACGATGTCTCTAAATAGCACAGTTTTTCAGAAATCATCAACATCATATATACGTACGGAACCCTCGGTGCGCGAGTCCGACTCGCTCTTGACCGGTTTTTTATTTTCAGTGAGTGACAGCATTAGTGCTCCGCTTGGATTTCAGGTACGGAACCCTAGATAGAGCTGGCCTTCATTCTAAATTTGAACTTCTTTGAAACATGAAATGAAAATATACTTTTTACTACCTACTTTGGTTTTAATTTTTATCAAAAGTACTGAAATCGCGCCCCGGTCTCTGTAAATAAAATACTTACTGTTCTTAGGGGAATGATTATTTTTAAATATCACAACGAAAGTCTACGATAAACTCCCTGGCTAGTATTTACCGTACCTACTTACATCTTTTCTAACTAATAGTAGCCTGGGGGATAATCGTAGGTGTTCCTTGTAATAGTAAAATGTTTAGGTTGTTAGTTTATGTAAAAATATGGTATTTAATCCATATGGCCAGCGCTTGAAATTTTTGGGTACCTACCTAAGCTACGCTACGTAATGGCTGATGAATTTTAAAAATACTAAAAACATAATTATCACGCAGATAGTACTTAGTCACAGTTACTAAAATTCGATTGCAAACTTACAACTAACTTTACTCAATCAATACCAGTAAAATAAAAAAAAATATACCTTCAAGTACCAAGATTAGTTAAGTTACGTATAAAATCGAGCGGTCAGCGTTTTCAATGTGTGCGTGCGCGTAATGTTGTTGTGTTGCGATTCAGATACCGCGAGCGGAAACACCCAGAGTGCTGGTATCACTCAACGCACGGTGAGAAAGCCAAGCGTTGCATCAAACCCTGCGACTATAAAAAGGGAAACGCCGCGGGCAGTCAGTAATGGCGACAGACGATTGCCCCACTTCTACTGGTCGCCTATTCGTCGCAGACCGAAGCACGAAGACGCAGTTCCTGGTCGATACTGGAAGCGACCTCTGCGTCTACCCTCGTCGTCTGCTCAGCGATCGTCGTGCACCTACGAACTACGAACTCGTGGCCGCCAATGGGACACCCAATCCGACGTTTGGTTTCCTTGATCTCAACCTTAATCTTGGACTTCGTAGAGACTTTAAGTGGCGTTTTGTGGTAGCTGAAGTTACAAAACCGATTATCGGAGTGGACTTTCTGTGTTTTTACTCATTGACTGTTGACTGTAGAAATCAACGTCTAATTGATAGTAGCACCAATGTATTTGCTTTAGCCTCGAATCACTCAGATTCGTCTTTATTTTCTGTAAAGGTAACTTCTGGTGATTCAAGGTATCACAAAATTTTAGAAAGCTTTCCCGACATCACCCGACCCGCCGGTACACTACGCACTACACCACATAACACTGTACACCATATCCGCACGACCCCAGGCCCTCCAGTATCATCTTCATTTCGGCGATTAGCGCCCGATAAATTAAAAATTGCACAGCAGGAGTTCCAGCTGGTGTTGGCCAACGGAACAGCCAGACCCTCGGAGAGCCCATGGTCATCCCCACTCCACCTCGCCCCGAAAAAGGACAACGGTTGGCGACCTTGCGGAGATTACCGTATGCTCAATGCACGAACCGTTCCTGACAGGTACCCGATTAGGCACATTCACGATTTTGCACACAGCATTTCAGGCTGCCGAGTTTTCAGCACTATTGACCTCGTGAAAGCCTATAATCAGATACCGGTCAGCCAGGACGACATCCCGAAGACGGCGATCACTACACCGTTCGGCCTGTACGAATTCCCGTACATGACGTTTGGTCTCCGCAATGCAGGCCAGACATTTCAACGTTTTGTCGACGAGATGACGAGAGGACTGGACTTCTGTTACTGTTATTTAGATGACTTCTTGATCTTCTCCAGGACAGAAGCAGAGCACGAAGAGCATCTTCGCAAAATTTTCACCAGGATGAAGGACTTTGGCATGTTGATAAACACGTCCAAGTGTGTTTTCGGTGTCCCGGAAGTAACTTTCTTAGGTTACCATATCTCCGAAAAGGGCACCAAACCACTTAACACTAAGGTCGACGCCATCAAGAAGTTCCCCCAGCCTAAAGACGTTCGTCAGTTGCGCCGATTTTTGAGCATGATAAATTTTTACAGGCGTTTCATGCCCCACGCAGCTCAAATACAGGCGCCACTTCATAACCTCTTGATCGGCAACGTAAAGGGCTCGCATCCTATATGTCTTGCAGAGAATACTTTGCAGGCATTCGAGGACTGCAAGGAAAGCCTGGCTAATGCAGCTTTATTAGCTCACCCCGATTGCAATGCCAAACTCGCATTGGTCACCGATGCGTCGGATACTGCAATTGGCGCGGTGTTACAGCAGCTTAGCGACGACGGATGGCAGCCATTAGCTTTCTTTTCTCGGAAGCTCATCTCTTCGCAAGCAAAGTATTCTCCTTATGACAGGGAACTGCTGGCCATTTACGAGGCCATCAAATACTTTCGCCACATGCTGGAGGCTAGGCATTTCGTCGTATACACGGACCATAAGCCGATCAGTTTCGCATTCCACGAAAGGAAGAAAAACTGTTCGCCTAGGCAATTCCGGTATCTAGACTTTATTGCCCAATTTACCAGCGATATAAGACATATCGCCGGCAAAGACAATGTTGTGGCCGACCCCTTATCTCGCGTGGAGGAGCTACAAGCTCCAGTCAGTCTCGACACCCTCGCAAAGTCACAAGCCACAGATACAGAACTGAAGAAACTTCTTCAGGATGGATCTTCACTTGTACTGGAGAAAGTGCAAATCCCTGGGGAGCGTTCAACTGTGTACTGCGACGTCAGTACAGCGTCCCCCAGACCATTTGTACCCAAAATGCTGCGCAAACCAATTTTTGACAGCTTGCATTCCCTCAGTCACCCAGGTGTCACAGCGACTGCCAAATTAATCGCAGAGCGCTTCGTATGGCCAGGCGTCAGGAAGGACTGCAGGGAGTGGGCACGAGCTTGTCTCGCATGCCAGCGGGCAAAAGTGAGCCGTCACGTTTCCGCGCCGTTAGGGACGTTTCGTCTCCCACGCGCCAGGTTCACCACGATCCACATCGACCTTGTGGGCCCGCTACCAATTTCGCAAGGCTTTAGATACTGTCTGACGGCAGTCGACCGATTTACCAGGTGGCCAGAGGTCGTACCTATTGTCGACATTACTGCCGAAACAGTAGCTAAGGCATTACTGTCCGGATGGATAGCCCGGTTTGGCTGTCCTACTTACATTGTTACGGACAGAGGTCGTCAGTTCGAGTCGGCCCTGTTCGAACAATTGTCCAAAATCGTTGGTTTCCACCACAAGCGGACAACGGCTTACCATCCATCGTGCAATGGCATGGTAGAACGTTTTCACAGGCAACTCAAGGCGTCCATCATGTGCCATGCCAATGACAAGTGGACAGAGTCCTTGCCGTGGGTATTGCTTGGCATAAGGAGCGCATTCAAAAAGGATGTCCAAGCATCTTCCGCCGAACTAGTTTATGGCGAACAGCTAAGACTCCCAGGAGAATTTTTCACTCCAACTGATGACGGCACGACCGATATAACGGAATTTACCGCGCGTATCCACAAGTTTGCCCAAAAACTACAGCCAACTCCAGCTTCCCGTCACAACAAGACGAGCATTTTTGTTTTTAAGGACCTGCAGACCACTGATCACGTTTTCCTTCGTGAAGACGCGTTACGTGGCTCGCTGCAGCCAGCCTACACAGGTCCTCATAAAGTCCTACACAGGAATGATAAAGTTTTTAAAATATTATTTAAAGGAAAAGAGGTCACGGTCTCAATATACCGCCTAAAGCCAGCCTACATATTGGCCGACAAAGCTGACCCGGTAGAAGATATTCCAGCCGACGACAAAACAGAGTATACAACTAGATCCGGTCGTCGTGTCAAATTTCCCGATTTTTATCGCCCTTGACGGTCTCTGGAGGGGGGTGGTGTAGGGTACATACCTAACACCATTTATTTATTTATAAATTATAAACTTACACAACACAACACATTTATAAACACAATAATAATATTTATATTAAATATTTAGTATCATTCACATTTACCTTTTAATCAATTAATATTGTTTGCATCAATCATGAGCCGTGGAACGGCAAATTATATTGATGCTATGTCGGTTGATGACGGGCCACCGGTAACGTAGGCTACTGGACTCGCGCACACCGAGCTACGTCATCGTGACGTAGCCGGTGGGTGCCGAGGTGGGAGCGCGAGGTGTCGAACGATCGTTCACCTTCCGCGACCTTCAGTCGTGATTGCGCGCGCGCCTCTCGGCTACGTATGATTTAGTGGAACAACGTTCGCCTATTGTTTATGTTAATACTACATACTATCGTTACTAACTTCTTGTGCTGTGACTATCGTGATTGTGTGCTGTTTCTCCTTCTGACTGTTTTCTGTGTTGTGTGTGTGTATAGCTCAATAAACTGTGAGTATTAGAATAGCAGATTGACTTTTCATAACACCTCTGCCTTCTACACACCCTAAACAACTATACGTCCTTAAATAAAATAGCAAAACAGAAATTTAGTCAAACTCAATGAAAAAAAACAAAATTGAGTTTTTGTTCAAAATCTCGATTATGATTGTTAATGTATTCCTTGGTCCATCCCTAGCATCAGCTGGGATGACACTGACAGTTCACTCCACGCTCACTTCATCTAAGTTTTCACGGTGAGATGGTTACAGAATAGCACTGCTGGAAGGCTGAATAAAAGGCAGAATATAAAGAAATAGTTTACCATTCTCTTCAGTAGTATTAACCTTCGTCACGCAGGCTCGCAGGCAGTGGTCGCGAGTGCGGAAGTTGTTTCCGTTGCCGCCGCAGCCGCTGAAGCCGAACGGTTCGCACGTGCTCTTGGCCCACTCGTAGAACCAACGCTCCTCGTAGCCACGGCAGTGGCCCACCGACATCGGCTGCTTGCACACTTCTGTTACCATAGAGTAAAACATCATTGCATTGGTAAAACGGTACAAGGTTATTCTGGCGCGTGGCCATCATCGAAACTAACGCCGCCCCTTTGTTTTGTCAATACACAATGACAGTAACAATTTCACAAATGTTTACGAACAACCCCTGTCAACGTCATTCGGGCGCCAGCAGATCCATGTAGCACTCTACAGTCAGCAAAGAAAATTCCTATTTTTACACAGCATGTATAATGTCACAAAGCTATTCATTACACTGTTTTTCAGCATCTCTTTATAAAATCAACAAATCGTGTTATGTTAATGTAAATCTGATAGGATTTAATTTGAATACTACCGTAGTGCATAATTTCGTTATAATGATTTACAGTGAAAATTAATGAGTTGTGGCAGAGTTTTGTTGCTGACCGTACGTGATTGAAAATTGTATTTTTGAATTTTCCGAAATAGCTAAGCTATGGGAACTATGGGAAGACCTTTGCCAAGCAGTGGGACAATACAGGTCGATAGATGAAAAAAAAACCGGCATAAGCACCTACAGACCGTTTATCGTTGACATCCGATCACTGTACAAAGTAGTATACGTGAGTAAAGTCACAGTCAAAATCCGTTCGCAACTTAAGGGCTATTTTTGTCTGCTCTGCTGTAGCCAGATCAATCAGGTACGCTGACCTGGAGCTTTTTTAGAGCCGTATAGATTGGAATGCGGGGTGAGGCTGGGGGGTTAACTTCACCCACGCTGTTCGATTTGTATGACAATGGGCTGACCCAGGTTCTCAGCAGAGATCTTGCCGGCTGCTACATTGACGGAGTATAATTATGTAAACAACATTAATTACGCCGATGATATACAGGGTTATTTATAATGTAGGGAACAGCTTCTCGATTTCAGTTTTGGTCCGATAGTAAAAGTTGTTCATAATGATCAGTACAATGACCCCTTAAGAGGTTATTGACATTTTAAAAATAACCCTGTATATGGCGCTGCTGAGCGCCTCGGTTTGTGGTCTTAGGAGGTCGGTGACCACTTGTGAAGAATATGCTTCACTTCATGACCTTTGTATCCTGCTTATGCGTATGAAGTTTCATTAAAATCAGTTAAAAAGTTTGTATGACATGCTGTACGTCGTAAACGCTCTTAACCTAACACCGCCCGTGTTAGGTTAAATGTGTAGGTTAAGTTTGCTACACATGGTTGTTAAGAAATATTGTTACTAACAAATTTGAGTCCATTACTTGTGTATTAAATATAATTAAATAAATAAGATTTTTCATACAAATAAAATACCCCCTTTTCACCCCCTTAAACGCCGAATTTTAAAATTGTGAATACTTGGCTTAATTTTTTTTTAATTAATCACCAAATACATATTACCAAGCGGAGTGGTATTATTGAGGCAGCTGATGTCATCTCCGTCGCAGAGTGCCTCTTGCTGCGTGAGAGTGAACTGGCAGCGGTCGATGTACTCTTGAACCTCACTCTCTACTGCTGGGTCCTCGTCCGTCGAGTTCCCTTGATGATACGGCTATAAAAGACGGTTAAGTAAGATTAGTAATTGTTACTCATGTCCCTGGTCTCGGAATACTTGTTGATACAGCACTAGTTAGTAAGTGCGAAAAGTACAGATATACCAGAAAAGACATACGCGCTTCGGTAATCTTCATGTTTCCGAATTAGTACGAACGTCGCGTCATAGAGTAAAAGCTTCAAAAATTAAAGTACAGCGTAAGCACTTCTGTTCCACCACAGAGGCAAAGCTTCTAAGTTTTTTACTGCCACGCTTTGTCGTAGTGCACCTGACCCCGCGTCCTAACCAACATATCATTGCGCATTTGTATGAAGTTTTCTCTTGGTCGGCTTACTTACTCCGGTGGCGCGGTGCCACTCAAAAGTTATGAAAACGTTTAATGGAAATTAAACAACAGCTCCGCCGTGTACCTCCGCTATATCTCAATGGCGTGGTACTAAATGTGGTTGAGAGTTTTAAATATTTAGGCCACATTGTCACTAGTGACCTACGTGATGACAGCGATATAGAGAGGAAGCGCAGGGCGTTGGCGGTGAGAAGCAATATGCTCGCCCGCAGGTTTGCTCGCTGCACGGCAGACGTCAAGGTGACCTTATTTAAAGCGTTCTGTCAGTCCTTTTATTCGAGCGGCCTGTGGGTGTCATATACAAGCCGAGCCTACAACGTCCTGCGCGTTCAATATAATAACGCCTTCAGGATGCTGTTGCGGCTGCCGCGGCGTTGTAGTGCTTCGGGCATGTTTGCCGAAGCTCACACAGACGGATTTCACGCTATCATGCGTAAAAAAGCGGCTTCCTTGCTACAGCGCTTGCGTAACACTCGAAACGGCATCCTGAAAATGATTGTTAACAGGCCAGACTGTCCTATACAACGGCACTGGGTGGAAGTAGCTATAGGTACGCGTAGATAAGTTAGTTCATCACATTACGTCCCCTGTGATTCCCGCAGTACCTATGGTGCTACCACACTGAGCCTCGAGGGCGGGCGCAGGCAATTTAGCTGTGTTTGTGTCCCTACTAACAATACTAATATAGACTATAAGTACTTTCTGTTACTAACTCATCACTAAACAATCTATAATATGTGTTAATGTCTGAAGTAAAGATTTTTTTTTTTTTTAATGAAAGAAAAGTAGAGTAGTTAATCATGCTAATACAAAATAGGCAAGTACTTTCAGGGTTGTAACAGCTCTTATTCCGAAAATAGGCGATGACTCCCAAAGCGCATACTTTTCTTGGGAAATCTGTATATACAACATGTCCCAAAATTAACGCACAACCTCTTAAGGGGTCATTGTACTCATCATTATGAAAAACTTTCACTATGGGACTAAACCTGATATCGCGAAAATAAATCAGCTGATCCCTACATTTTGATGGGTTATGAGAACATAAATGTAGGGAACAGCTGGTTTTTTTTCGCGATTTCAGGTTTAGTCCCATAGTGAAAGTTTTTCATAATGATGAGTATAATTACCGTGTTTTGCGTTAATTCTGGGACATGTTGTATAGATAGACCAGCAGGCTATTGCAGCAGGGAATTGCGTAACAGACTATCAGTAGGAATCGGTTTCAATTTGACAGTTCAACAACATTCATTGCGTTATAATTTACGTTGTTGAGCAGACAAATTTTTCTAACCTATGAAGCAATAGAATAGCAATGTACTTCAAAACCATTTCGATTGCGATTCTGTGTTATGTATGTACTTACTAGAGAATGGGCAGCAGTGTTCTCTATGCATTTTAACACCATACTGCGATTGCCAACCCGCCTGCCATTATGGCAACCCCACAAAACCGGTCGAAGTGCTTGGGGGAGGCCTATTTCCAGCAGTGGACTTCTTTCGGCTGAAATGATGATGATGAGGATGTTTAGGATATAGCATAGGATAGGAAGGATTTCTTCGAAGACAAGGAGTATCATTATCCGACTTACACAATCACTAGCACTACCAACTGTTACTATACAGGGTTAAATTAAATTAGCTAGAGAAACTCCGCAGACGTGATGGGTATCGATATCTAAGCACGATAAATAAAAAATTTAAGATATGATGTTTTTTTTAGCGGTCAACGACCTCTTGGAAATAAAAAAAAAGGTTTATTGCAGAAACTTGTACAACTTTTACAGTAAATCTTACATAGGGACCTCCTTTTAAGTAAAAGATATACCTGTGCTAGGAGATCCCGCTCTCCAATGACAAAAAATAATGAATTGGTAAAAGTGATGTACAATAAAAAAACCTCTTGTAGTGATATAACTTGCAAACAAAAATGATTTTTTAAACAGACATTTCAAGTGACTGCACTAACTGCGGTTGATGACCTCAAAAAAAACTCATCAAATAATTTATTTTTTGTTTGATCATGTTTAGATTTCGTATTATCAATACCCATCACGTTTGCGGAGTTTCGCTAGCTAATTTAATTTAACCCTGTACATTGCGTCGTAATCTCAGTACACTCAGTACCGCAGTATGACATTCAGTCATCTTCTTTACATGTCAGACCGAATTAAAAATGTGACACTGACATATTCTGCAACTGTTTTTTATTTTTATAAATTTCATAAAACTAAGTTTTAGGTTGATGTCAACTTAACATTCGTCAAAGATGTATTTTAAACTATTAAATCGGATAGGAATATTCAAAGATTATAGTTATTCAATAGGATAGGAATACTCAAAGATTGCAGACCCAATGACCCAAGGTGACATAGATAGCATTTTTGATGTGAAACATCTACAGCTGCACGTAAAACCGATTGCTGGTGGGGCGACGCATGCCGTGGCGACGCGTCGCCACTATACAGTCTATATGTATCTAAGGGTTCTCTATTGTGTTCCCTAACTTTTTTATCCATAATCTAAAGTGCCATATTTTTTTTTCTCCTAATCATCATTTGTCCGAATGATAACTTGCCCGAACTTAATGTCACATAATATCACATGCCAGAAAATTGAAATCCCTAAATACAATATGCCCTCAATTTATTTGTCATAAATATTACAATCAATAATATACAAAAGACATAAAACCTTTTTCAATAAAAGTTATAAGTTCTAAATTCAAATTATTTGTATAATATTATATCCTAATAATATTTTTGAACATGGGGTTTGTATTTCACTGTAATACACCATGCATGCAGCATGCAATGAGCAAGCAAGCAAGCATGCAGCATGCAAGCGAGCATGCAACATACAGCAGGCATGGTTTCCGTCACGGCTCCGGCGCTGCCGGGCTGCGGCGGTGCCACGCGAGTTTATAGTCACAGATGGTTTAACGCTCGCCACCGCAGCTTCGTGCTCCTCAACTCGCGGGCCGCCTCGCCGCTCCGCGCCTAAGCGATTCTAAATTACACTCTAGGGGTACAAGACTACGTGGAGTCGGATTTACAGCGATTCGTTTCTGTTACTAAAACCTCATTTTTAGCAAATGCAGCAAACATTTTTACTATAAATGAACATTCGGAATAACGCACATTATATAATACAATACTTAGGATATATGACTTTAATTCTTGCCAAATTATGAGATTTAATTATTATAGTACTCGATATTATGACAGAATAGTTTTAGAAGTAAAGATAATTATGTAAAACAAAATTTCGAATTTTTGAACATTATGGTTACTGAAGTTTATATAGCAAACGTGTTATGGATAATGATTTTCGGACAAACAATTTTAGGAGAAGAAAGGGAGTAAGTACCATATCTAAGTAGTGTGTAAATAATTTCGATGTTTCACATCTGCCAGGCGTCCCGTGATGGCTAAATTTTTTCAATAATTTTGATTTCCGGGGCTATTGCGTTAATGTTATTAAATATAGTTTTCTATGCAATACTCTGCTCAGTGCCCTAAGAAATCAAACGTAACTTATTTGTAAGAATTGTAGTAAATTATAGATGGTAGGGTTTTTTAACAGTTTCTAAAACAATTCGCCAAAACTAACATGCAAAAATAATTGATTGCATTAATTAAATAAATGAAGCTAATAAAATTGGTACATAAATGATAGTTATTAAATTAAGAATATCAAGCTGTCATAGCTTCAAAAGGTATGTATATGTGTCCTGACTTGACTCTATCGAATCTAAAGAATTTGAAAACTAAGAAGATATAAAAGACTAGCCTATCTGCTAGCACTTACCAGCGTCTGTAGCTCCATGAACCGCTTGCTCCACATGTCGAACAGGCGCCGCGTCATGGCCTGCTGCACGGTGGAGTTGTGCGCGATGTACAGGCGCGTGCGCAGGCGCCGGCCGCGCCCGCACTTGGCCGAACATGGCGACCAGCTGCCCCATGACGTCACGTGGCAGTCACCGCGCGGAGTATCCTGCATAATAAACATAACATAACATCACGTCTGTATTCCCGAAGGGCTTAGGCAGAGGTGCCTATAGCACACCCTCATTTCACCGGTTATGTTTAAGTTCCATGTATTGCCATCACCGGGCACAAATCCGAGCTGCTACTGAGAAATTCCGGATGGAAAAACCAATACCACTATGCCAGACCCGGGAATCGAACCCAGGACCTTCGTGCTCTGCAGTGGAATTTGCGACCACTAGACAAACGAGGCAGGCTCGTTATAAAGTCAATTCAAATCCTTGTTTTCAATTTATGTTATTTTTCCAAAAAACACATTTATTTACATATTTGGAAACTAAATCGGGAACGGAGTATACCTACGTACCTTCCTTGTAATTACGCATACTGCGTTCGTTTAGCTTCAAGCTAAACCAATACGTAAAACCATGAATTCAATGTGTTCTTTTCATTAACTCATTTTACTCGAATCGTTAACATATTCGACATAATAATGAAGGGACATACCACAAAGAACCAGTCAAATGCGCTTATGTTTGATTTTGGAGGAGGTCTGAAACAAATACATGAAAAAGTTAACGATAGCAGTTTGACTTTAGTCTGCTAAGTAAGCGTCATAAATGTATTAAATGTATCTATATTTAAATTTATCTTTATTAAGCAAATTAATGTCAAAGCGCGGTCTGTGAATCATACACAAAAGCATTTATTTCAATCAAACCATATAAAGGCACTTTTGAATTGTCAAGTAGTCGGTCAATTAGTCAGAAAGTTGAAGCCAGTTGCCCGTTCAAAAACGTATATCTCAATGGTAGAATCTCGCCCTTACTTCTGGCAGGGCCCCATCCCGCACGGCATGGCCTGGCTCATGATGGTGCGCGCGCGATAGCCGATGTGGCAGCGCTTGTAGGCGCGCGGCGCCACGTACTGGCGCACGCGCGCGCGCACGCCGCAGCCCTCGCACGGCGACCACTCCGACCAGTTGGACACGGCGCACGGCCCGCCGGACTCCGCGGGGTCCGGCTCGTACTCAGATGGCGCTCTGGATCAAACGTGAGGACATGGTAAAAAAAAAACAGGATAATACCCACATAACATCAATTATAATACTGGCTATAAATGTCTGTTACAACATTGTCGTACAGTGGTACCCAATTGATAAGGCGCGTCGTGAATCTTCGTTCGCACAGAAAAGAAAGTATGGCCCCGAAGATTAACGAAAGAATGCTTAAAACTTACAATCAACCTTAGGTCACTATTATAAGGTTCATAATACACTGGAGCTGCTAGCGTGCACTCGATCAGAAGTATGGCGGCTGACAAACATGCCACGCGGCGCGCGCTAACATGGCGGCAGCTGCCGACCAATAGCGGTACAGGAAAAAGAACCGCGGTGCGTGGAGCGTGCCGATTGGTCAATATCATTTCCCGCACTTTTAAAATTCACCTTCTGCGCAGGTACATCGGTAAGCCATATCAATTGGTTACTACTGTATGTAGGGGCAGACAAATCGCTTTGCGATCATCACCAGGACAGTATTGGAGCTGGCCCGCACCATGCGCACTAAGGACGCGCACCGCTTGTGCATGGTGGCGTGAAAACAGTCGGCGCGCGCTTCCTCAAACATGCCCAAGGCGCTGCAGAAGCGGGAGCAGCCGCAACGCGACGGCCGTTTTGCTTGAATCTGACGCATACTTACCCCCAACTTGTTCGTTTTTGTGGTTGTGTTTTTTCTTTGCGTCATTTTTTTACCGCAAATAAACGTATTTTGTTTCTTTCTTTTCTTTACCACTGCCCTGAACATGTTGTTAAGGCGCTGTATCCCGTTTGTGTGTAGCGAGCCCACAGGCTGCACCTAAACAGTGAGGTGCGTGCGGTGAGATGGAGTAAAGGATGGCTGGTTCTATGTTATAAGTTACGGGTCCATTATGATAACACCTTGTTTTTGGGAAATGTTTTTGATTGACTTTTGATTGGACTGCAATATACTGTTGATGACAATATGTTTTTATTATTGTATTCATATGTACTTCGCTCCTGAATAAAGCAAAGGTATAAAAAAAAAACAAAAATCTTCTTACTGAAACTGGATAAAGTAGGCTAGGTAAACTTTTGAAATGATGTTATTTAGGTAAGTTTATAAAACATCATTTCAAAAAGTTTATACCACGTGACACAAAAAGTGCTGACGCTAATACCTATTCATAAAAACATACCTGCAATGCATCCTCGGTCCATGACAGCGGCGGTAGTCAGTGAGCGCCACTCGGCAAGCCTCAGCGTATGCTCTAGTGGGCCACATGTAGTGTCGCTGTCTGGTCGTGCGGCCAGGCCCGCAAGACACGCTGCAGGGGCCCCAGGGCCCCCACGAGTGCACAGCGCACGCTCCGCCGGCCGGCACGGTGCCGTGCGTCAGCTCCGGAGCGCGGTCTTGCTCTGCTTCTGACCCCGCGCAAAACGATTAACCACGATATGAAGAGACATAACGTGTTACCGGCAAAAAATAACACAGATTATAAAACGCGGTAATAATTCTAAAAATAACGTGAGAATCTGCTCTGCTATCAATCTTGTAAGTATTTACAAAAGTACTATACTTAAAGGATTTGCAGAATATAATTTAAGTCAAGTAACTCCAGTGTTGTCAACACACAGAACAGGACTTTTTCTTTCAGAAACATTGATTAGGTTAGTGTTTTATCGAGAAGAACTGCTTCGTTAAAAGTAATGTTTTATTTTATCCCAAACTTTAGAACCTGAAAACAAACCAAGTCAGAGCCGTAACTTTTGCCCCGGGGCAGGACAAAAAATGGGGCCTCGTTCATCAATCATTTTCAAATAATGACTACTAAGCTATAGGGGTTGATGGGGCACCTGGGACCAAGACCACCTTCTTATTACAAAACTAGGCTGCAGCGTTACAGGTCATCTATGTCGATGGAGACTACTAGACAGCATAGGCAGGTTCTCAATTGCAGAGCTGCACAGGTAATATGCGCAAAATTGAAATGGATGAGACGCGAAATTCAAATGATTGTATAATGGTCTTGAACATTTTTTACGGCGCTTTCTCGTAGAACGGGTGTCAATTTTTTCTCCCTCCCGGGGCCCCCCGTAGTGACGGGCCCCGGGGCGTTGCCCCCGTTGCCCCATAGTGGTTCCGGCCCTGAACCAAGTTTACCAGGGTGCCCCTTATTATAATTTGCCACAGGCCATGCACGCGCCGGCTTAATCCGGTGCTGACTGAGACCAGCGCGATGATTGATCTATTGAATTATTCTTCTTCATGCCGCTAAAGTGGTTCAATAAGGTGTTTAGTAGCTTTTATTCTCACTAAATTTGAACGTTAGACCATTCAGATTGCTACCGACAAAAAGAATAACTTTTCCACATTACCGGTCCCGTCACAGCTCTTCTCATAGAGCCGCAGTCTCGTTAGCCTTAGTCTGGCGAAGGGCCTCATTTCTCCGGTGGTGCTGTAGAACGGGGAACGGGCGTCACGCGGCCAGTCGGGTCGCAGGGCGCGCACTGGCGTCGCCGGCATCGTGGGGTTGCGGTGGGACTGACAACGGGGATATGCTGTACAAGGATCTTTTGGTGCGTGGCCTAAATCGGAACTAATGCCGCCATCTTGTAAACAAGTATATAAATGTTTACCAGCAGCTGCGCCCCTTGCCAACGTCTTTCACGAGCCAAAAGACCCTTGGGGTCTACTCCGAACATAAATCCGAAATATCGGCCGAATGTTCGGTTGTTGCTTGACTACGGCTAACTATAGACTACAGCGAAAGAAAAACAAAACGACAGTCAGAGAGATAAGCCAAAGTAAAAAATGTGACTTTCAAGTCGGGTAAGGATTCAAACTCAAAAAAGGAAACTATGGAAGTTATAAAACTGCCGAACATTCGGCCGATACTTCGGATTAACACATCGGAGTAGACTCCCTTCACACTTTAATTCAAAGGAATTTCATAAACAGTATTAGGTTTACATGCAAAAACGTTTTTATTTTTACTTTATTGGGTCCTTATATTTCAATATATTTTTAGGGAGCCCGGAGCCCTAATGCTTTCACTCACGTGTCCGTCTGTCACACAGGTTTTACAAACAAACGGGTGGAGCTACATTCTTCAAGCTTTCAGAGTATATGCATCTTGTTGACCCAAAGCCATACAAAGGGCCAAACTTTTTTTTCTCAATTTTCCTATTACAACCAATTGGTACGGAACCCTAAATATGCGAAGTCCGACACGCACTTGGCCGGTTTTTATACACCTCGCAGAAAAAAACGCATAAAATTAATCATAGAGTTATGGAACAGGCAGACAAATTGGATGGCGTAAATCTACTAAAATCTCACTCAGAAGTCAGACTACTTAGTAGCGATTCACAACTCACCGTATAGCTAACACCATTGTCAGTTCCAGCGTCATACGGATACAAGGGTATAGTAGCCGATCTACTCCAAGTACAGTTGGCATTGCACAGTTCCAAAGCTGAGACTCCCACGATCCAATCAGGAGAAGGCGCTAGTTTCGCAGCCAATGATATCAAGTGATGCTTGGCGTCCACTCGGAAAACCGCGAACGTGTTCGGTATCCCGGCTCCACCTACTTGCTGCCAGGATATGCCACGCGCTTTGATTATTGTCCTGATGTGGTCGCTCTGTGGAATAGGAAAGGATTCGGTTGCAGAGATTTTTTTTTTATTTATTCATTCATCATATACCACGGCTTTGAGCTTCCAAAATATCACCCTTATAGAACAGGATCTGGGAGCGTTATCTTAAGAGCCCAAGCGCGGACTATAAACGTTCGAAGCCAAGTAAAGACGGCTATGCATGACTAACCATAGAAAGCTGGGTGCTTTCTGCCTGTGCTGATAACCGAAAGGGACCATAAACTGTGTGTTCCAAAAGTATCTGATAAAAGTGTAAACAATCCCTGTTCAGGTTAAATCTTTTAATGCAACACTCACTTAAAGCAATTAGTAACACATTCATCAGGTCGGATTGTGATTGAAAGAGTGTTACGTTTTGTATGATATTCAAAATCCATTGCTTCAAGGTTTGAAAAATTCATCTGCTCACCAACGTAAATATCTGCAGCTGTCAAAATGAAAGTTATTGCGATCAATTGCAGTTAAGTGTATTACTCAACTACCCCACTTTGTCGAACAATAATTATTCTTTGAAAATAACATTAATTGTGTTTGAAAAATCATAGAAGAAAATTAAGGGTTTAAAGTTAACCTTAATCGTCAAATGAAAATCATCACGTTCAGTGCCGGGAGCCCTACTGGAGGGCTCACTTAAGTCTCATACGGGATGCCAAGAGTCCTCGCGGGGGCCCCATTTTAAATTAATTAGAGGCAAGATACATAACGCTAACATATTACAGTTGGTGTGTTTGAGTGTGCCCGACAGATATGTCTGGCGGCGGCGGCGGCCTCAGCTGCTGGCTGTACCTCGTGGCCGCACTAATCTGGTAAATGAGGCGCCCGGCGCCCCTGACGCGGGCGCTTCGCACTCTTAACCTTGTAGCAGAGGATATAGATATTTTTGCTTGCGCACGGAGTGAATTCACAAGGATAACATTGTTTGTAATAAGTTTTAGAAAATAAGTTGTTATTATTAAGTTGGCTTCTCTATTGCATTGGGTTTTACCTGTAAAGTTGTAAGTGATTATATAAATAAATAAATATTCGAAATAAATAAATATAGGTTTTTCTTAGCGAATACAGCATTATAAACTGTGAAAAGAAAATCAGTTGTACATTTTAACACGATTTATTCGTAGGCGTTGCATTGGTTTTAAAATCAATCCATTTTTATTTTATTTTTTAATTGGGCTGCAAGAGTACCGTATTTCAGGGGTGGAAAACCATGTTCACAGTTACAAAATATTCACTAAATACTTATTTTGCAAATTTAAAAAAACGAGGATGAGTTTAACAATCGAGGCTTTTCAGAATGCCATAACAAAATGGTTAAATAAAAACACTCTTACCTATGCTGCGACTTCGTTTGACTGTCCGTTCGTCTGTTCAGCGTTCGTCATTTCAGGAACTGCTAATGCTAGAGACTTGAAATTTGGAATAATAATGTTTGTCCATCTGTATAACAAGTTTTTATTTTTATATCGTTAGTTTCATTCCGACAGTGGCCTAAATGGGGGGTACAATTTTAAGTATTCAAATGATTAAATCAAAGCACTCAATTTATAAGTGGCACTACAAATATAGGCATCCACAGGTACGTTTTCTGATACATTTACTACTCCGATACTTTTGGAACAGACCATACATACATCATACTTACTTACCTCAGCCTTAAGTTCCTTCTCAAGTGCCACGGTGGTGCCGTCATCAGCCAGTCGTCTGACTCCTGGGCTAGCCACCCGCCCCTCCTGCCACACTCGGAACTGAGCGGTGTGTGACGCGCCGATTACGTCACCGAAGTGTGCGTGCGCGCTCTCTGGTGGAAACTCACGTGGATGCGTGTTGCGGGACCATAGGCATTCGAATGTTACCTGTTAAACGGTTTATTTTCGGTTATTTTAGTTTATTATTTATTCGTTTATCTTATTATAGTTATCATACTTTCGCACATCATCATGATTGTTCCCTCTCTCTCAGGTGGGTTATAAAATTATATTTAACCATAACGCATTTATTATTTGAGTAAATTTTTTGTAAAATGATTACCTACGTAATTAACTTAAAAATTACAATTTTAAGCACTTTAAAGAAAACCCATTATGCCCCGGGGTAGTGGCAAAATGTGGTAAGCACCTGAAACAAGGACTGAGAGAACCCACCAGAACGAATCAATGTTTAGCATTTCTATATTACATTCACGCGACGCTCCAACGAACGTGGTCTATGGAGTGCCATTTATTGTTGCGCTGTCTTTCTGAATCTTACTTAAAACAGCATCAATGGCTTTTTCATATTTTATACGGACCAACTTCCTCTTCTAGTTTTCTTTAAATATCCGTACCATTTTTAATTGATACCTTATTACAATACTACCATATAAACACAGAAATGTACGGGTTGCCGAATTGTATTTCAGGGCTCAATGGTTCCCCATTATGCCCCGCAACCAGGTCCCCGTCGCACCCTGAGGTTTGGTTAAGTACAAATAGCAATTTTGTACAAAACAAAGAATAAGTATACATATAATACAACATTCAAGCAGAGTAAATCAAACACTAAAGGCTTCTACATACTGGCGCGACACCGCACCGGTAGAACAAAAATTCAAGATTTTTTTTCTACCGGTGCGGTGTCTCGTAGCGCGACATGTCGCGCCAGTATCTAGCAGCCTTAATAACTGAAGATTAGTACTTACAAAAAAAATGCAAAATAATTCAATCAATAATATTTAATCTTTTTACAAGCTTCGAAGTAACACCAAAAATTATATCAAACATCCGAGTAAACATTTTATACGCTGTCAAAATGGACGAGGGCAATCTCGTGTCCAGTCGCTCGCTACCGTATTGATGAATGATACAAAGTGGCTCTTTGTTATTGAATATAGGACATTGTTACCTTGTCTGGATACTTGCATATGTGGCCATCGTGCCCCGTGACCCCGTTACGCTTCCCCTATTATTATCTCCTTTATTCAATAAATAAGACATATTATTATCTTCTTGCTCGTGCCAACACGAGTGAAATACAAAAACACCTGGTGTTCCAAGCACAACAGACAAAAGGTCACTTCATTACTGGTCCACATACCTCGTATTTGGCCTCATCACAGGCGCAGCAGGGCTCAAGTATGGGTGGAAGCTTGGCGGAGTAGTGCGGAGCCCTAGGCGCCGCGCAAAGCTCGCGGGCCAGCACAGACCAGCCACCGCCATTGCCGCCCACCCCCGGGTACGGACCAGCGCGTGCACATACTCGCACGCACACCTCGCCAACAGGACCTATACCCGAAGCTGATGGCGCGTTCCATATCACCTGGGGCACATCATGCCACAGTCGATAAACAGTAAAGAATACATACAAACATTAACTCAACCCTTTTTCCCATGCGGTTAGGCAAAAACTACAGAACGCCACCTGCTACGATCCTTACTCCATTTGCTTCGTTTACATAATGCTTTTTGGTCATAATTATCTACACGCACGCCGGTTGCGAATACTACGCACCTGACGTACAATAATTAAATAAAAACTTAAGTGTCCAAGAGACATATTTTAAATAAAACTTTCCAAAAAAAAATACTACAAAGCTACAAAGTGAAAAATAACTTTAATTTCGGAATTCGGTGCCAAAAAACTAACATACAGATCCAAAGACACCGAAATTAAAGTTCTTTTTCACTTTGAAGTGTTTTTTGGAAGTCGGTTCTCCTGGTAAGAACCAAGAGAACAATTCACATTATGCATTGTGACTGCCTTGTATTGCTTAGCAACCATAATAAAGTAGGTACCTAAACGAATCTCAACCCGTGAAATACTGAATTCTCCTCCTTTTTGGAAGTCGGTTAAAAATAGCACTAGCCTCCACACTAGGATTCCCTGTGTCGTGGAGAATATAGTCTCCTTCGTCTTACAAGATTATATGATCAAGAACATTAAGGCAATGAAATTCAAATTCAAACTTCAAATAAGTATTATTCATCTTAATTAGGGTGAGGTATTGATACAAAAGTCCAGTCCCCTTTCAGCGCTAGTTATTATTGTATAAGCTGGGAAAAAAGTGGTGCATTAAACTCCTCAGTAATTCAAGTAGGTATGGTTATTGAAAAATCTGCAATCATTTGTAAAGAGCACCTAGATACCTATTAATTTAAAGCGATAACGAAAATATCAAAAAACCGGCCAAGTACGTGTCGGACCACGCACAATGAAGGGTTCCGTAGTTAGGATGAATTCATCCCAAAAATAAACTTAACATTGTAGTTGAAAAACATGCTCTCCCATACATCTATATACGTTACGGTCAATTCTTAAACTGCAAATTTAAGGTGGTTGACGAATACTCGTTAACTTGTAAACCGTACTTAGTTGTGATAGTTTTCTTTTTAATTTCGTTATATATACTACTGCCATGAATTTTTCACATATCCAAAACCAACCATTTAGCTGGCACTTGACTCTAACAAAAAATATCACTGTATAGCTTAATATTACGCAAACATATCTCAGATTTGAAAAATGTTTTTCACAGACCCACAATATTTTTGAACGGCCTATCCAACGATACCCCACACCATGTATTAGACGAGAAAAAAAAATATCATCTCCGTTTTATGCGCAAGGGAGGTACGCTAAAAAAAATGTTTTTCATGGTTTTATTTTACAACTTTTTCGGCGTAATTAATATGTACACCCATGCCAAATTACAGCTTTCTAGGACTTAGCGTCTTTGAGCTAAGCACCCACCCCTGCTTAGCTCAAAGACGCTAAGTCCTAGAAAGCTGTAATTTGGGGACAGACGGACGGACGGACAGACAGACAGACAGACAGACGGACATGGCGAAACTCTAAGGGTTCCTTGTTTACTACGGAACCCTAAAAATGAGCAAAAGAGACCGGTTATTTTTTTTAATATTTCATAAAACCCGAACCAGGCCGTCAGGGTTTAAAAGTTCTGCGAACCAGACCGTCCTACAATATTCATGACCTACTCACAAGAGACCACTATTAATAGCTATCCCATTATCACTTAATCAACCGATAAAACTTTAGAGAAACTCTAGAGAGAATATTTACATTTCTTTTCACTTACCTGAACTTCAGTTTTGGGATGCGCAGTGGCGTTATCCACGGCGGGTGAACAGACTTCTTGTATCTTCGCCTGTGCGTCATACGCCTGGAACGTGCCCAGCGTCAAATTGGAGGCCTCCGTCACATTCGGCTGACTCCCAGCCTTATCACTTTTAGACTGGTCGGCTTTTATCTCCACCCATATCTTGAAGCCTATGAAAGGTGTCGGTCCTTGTCCACTGTCTATACCTTGGAGCGACACTATAAGCAAACAATTTCAATTCAAACCCTTTCCCTCAACATCAATTAATTCATGTATTTACGTCACTACGTAGCTACCTACGAACCTTAGATTATACAACATTCGTTTTAAAAAAAAAAGTGTGTGTTGTACTCATAATTTAGGTTTTTTTTTTCTATAAAAAACTTTTTTCTTGAAATCGCGAAAAAAAAATCAGCTATTCCATACATTTGTGTTCACTTAAATCAACAAAATGTATGGAACAGCTGATTTTTTTTCGTGATTTCAAGGTTCGTCCCTTAAAAATAAAAAATCAAAATGATGAGTACCCCATTGAATTTTCGGGTTTAGTGTAAACAAAAACTAATGCCGCCTTATTACAAAACAAGATTTATATTTTGACATGGCTTAAACGATGGAGCCAGTTTTTGTAATAAGAACGTAACAGTGATTGAAATACCGTTCTTTATACAAAACTGAAAACTTAGTTCAGTACTTAGTTGTCAGTTTTGTGTTTAGGAACTGTACCATAGTCGGAATAAAGTTCGAAATTCAATAAGGGCTCCATGTTTTAAACCTGGGTCTGAAGATAAACCTTGTTTTGTAATAAGGGGGTTTTTGTTTAATTGTTATATAATCTAAGCTACGAATATAGCAACAGTATCGGCGGTCATTAATTTCGAAGACATACCTGTGTAAAGCTCTCCCGGGAGGAACAGATCGGGTTCTCCAGACACACTGATGCGGTAGTGATCGTCCGCGGGGGGAGCGTGCGCTGGTGCACGTTCACATTGAGGCGTGGGCGTAGCTGCTGCCACACACGCTACCAGCGTTGCTAAGAAACTACGCATTTACTTTATTAGTCTACCAGGTCTAATCACAACTCTGCCTATCTTTATCTACCTCGGTCGTTACCAACAACTGGGGATAAGTCGACAGGTCTCCTTACGTGGGAACGCTGATAGTTTTTGTCCTGTTTGAAGGTCTACACGCTTTAACCGGCCGTTGTGAAATGTAGGATAACCCGGGGGTTTGTAGTTTTTGAAACGGATACCTACTGATAAAGACCCGTGTTTTATCGTCTATTTCATGCCACCGTCTGATGAGTCGAGATGACCAATACTTTTAAAACTATCAAATGTCCCATCCTAATGAAACTCCTAAGACCGTAGAAGAAAAGAAAAAGTCTTTCGAAGGATGGAAGACCTATTTGACCTTGAGAAAACCTATTTCATCGCCTTAGAGTGAAAACCTCGGGCATGCAATTTTGGCCATTTTTTTTAAATTACATTATTGCAAAGAAAACTTCGCAACGCACGCTCTAGTTTCACACAAGAAAAGTTAAAGTAACCTGAGGGCCTAGACAAATTGCATTCTCTTCGGAGCGATTCTATTTCTACAATCGCTATCGTTATTTCACTTTTTGACAAGCGTTATCGCTAGTTTTCAATTCGAATTCCTTCATACGAATCGAAAACTAGCGCTATCGCTTATCAAAAAGTGCCACTTGGCTACGCATCTTTATGGAAGTTATCGTTCGAAGCTGTCTATTCGTTTCATGGAATCGAATTATTATATCATTGTCTAGCTAATTTATATTCGTGACCCTATGATCACGTGACATTTCGATAGCTTATGTCAACCCAATACATTTTGTGGCTCTTTCTACTAGCGTCATCGCTAATCGAATGTTACTTTGTCTAGGCCCTCTGTAACGCCATCTATTACGAGTTTTAAAAAACTCGCAAACAAATACGAGGTTTTCAATTTACCAGCACTTAGAATTTTTTAAATAATAATTATGTTTAGGACTTTTTTGATAAAAATAAAACGGTTTAAAAGAAGTACTTAAATATATCGATTTTTATTATGTAATGTATCATTGATAAACTTGTACTGCTACCAGCAATGATATTATATTAAACAGATAATTATGTTATACACTCACAAAACAACCGAAAAAAGTGTTCCGCGCAGCAGCGGCCTAGCACACTTATCCAGTTTTCATTCATTAACATTTCATTACAAGTAAAAAGAATAGAAAAGAGATGGCTTGATAAAAAAAACAAGAAAAAAGAGACAGCTAGTGTTGTCAATTGCGCGTGAATGTAAACTAACATTATTCTGGCCACCAATCACCGAATTTTTGCACCACAGACTAACAAATTGTGAATGGAGTGCATGCGTCCTTGTCGTCCGCACGACAAAAAAAAATATTTCATTTCTTTCTTTTTTGTAACCTCCAAATATGAGAATATTAGCAAAAATTATTAAAATATAATATTAATAGATCGAAGTATATTGCGTACTTACATGTGGATGAGATCGCTTGTGTTTTATCAATTTTCGTATCATAATTGGTACACCTTATATAAATAAACACGATGGCATTTTTTTTTTTTTTGCTGCTTCTACTAAGCGTATTACTCGTCGCCATGCGTGTCGCAGACTAAAGTCAATACGTCCCAATTAGGACGTTTTCGAGTCTTCACGATTGCGCGCTCACAACATATCTGTTTAATATAAGTACCATATCATTGGCTACCAGCAAACCATGTATTTTTTTTTTTAAGTACACAAGTAGCATTTTACGCTTTTACGATAATAACAGCAACAGAAAATGTGTCCAAATTTCAAAATAAAACACACTTATGTATTTGAAGAAATTGTGGTGATAAAATTTTACAGCACGCAGTTTTTTCTTCCTCCTGAAAAGTTACTTCTTTTACACTTACGAGGTTTTCACTCTAAGGCGTCGATTTAGAGATATAAGTCTATAGGCTAAACCATTGATGTATTAAATAGGAAGATAGGCCACTCTCTAACATCACGTAAATATTAAATGGACCCGATGTCGTGCGTCATGTGCTCGACAACCGAAATAGAGGGACATATAATACACGGGCTATAGCGGGAACGAGATAGCAATAATTGTCACTGTTACGTATCCATCTCGGAAACAAACTAATATTCGGGTAATCCCCGCAAAGCGAGAGTAATGTAGGTCGATTGTGTTCTTTCCCCTAATTTATGCGGTTCACGTCGAGGAGCGCGTACCATATCTTACTATTTAATACATCAATGGGCTAAACCCATTTTAAACGAGGTCTCTTCCTCTATAGGTTACGAAGTCCGTTCTTTTTACAAGCTTTTATTTAACTTGAAATGTTTGTATGTATGTTCGGGTCAAATCTTGCAACTTATTTTTAACCGACTTCTAAAAAAGGAGGTTACTCAATTCGACCGTATATATACTTTTTTAAAGCAGTTATCCTCAACCGTAAAATGTAATAAATAGCTATGGGTTTGATTTAATTTAAAAGAACATGGAACAAAACGTACCCACCCATGTAGCAAATTGAAATTGGTACCATTAGAAAGGTCTTTGAAAATATATATATTTGTTGTATGGGGGCAACTTTGTAGCTTGCGGGGGAAAAAAGATGCCGAAAATCGTTAGTAAAATCGACCCACGCACGTTCGACGTTTTTGCGATTTTGTACGTTAGGTACTTCGAACTATTATGCGCTAGCGTCGGTATGCCAGTTATATGATATAATCATTGAGAGTAACAACACGATTTAAAAATGATGTTTTGCTGTCTTTTCTAATAAAACTGTGCTTTTTAAGATTGATGGTTTTTATTTAATATTTTTTCCGTATCAAAAACGAACGGTAGGAAGCTAAGTCGGTCTCTCTTTAAACAGAAAAAACGACTGGTTATTTATTTGGTCTACAGAACAGAAAAAGGTGCGATTGTTATAACACTTGGCAATTAAAAATGTAATAAAGAAGCTATCATAACTTTGATCTCCCATTCATTCATTCGTTCATTTATTTATTTTTGAGTTAGTCAATTATGCCTCTTCTAAATGAGACCTAGTCTAAAATGCTACAAAGGTGGGTACAGGTTCCATACAAAATTACCCATTGTTCTTTATTTTCTTCTGTTTAGAGCATTTTACTATTAGGTATTTAGGTCTACATTACGGACACTTCCCGCCTTTCACTAGCAATAGTGATCTTCCTCAAATTAACTTTAAATTGAGAGACATCATGTGAACCACATTAGGTACCAATAATGATATGATAAGGTGATAACCCATATTTACTATAATTATTGACAAAGCAGGTAAGTACCTGTTTGTATTAAAATTGCATGTAAAATAAATATAGCTATCCAAGTGTACCTACGCTACGTTAATAACAGTTGAGTTGATAAAAGTATTCCTGATACCTACATTATGAATTCCAACATATTTTTCATACTACTGAATATAAATAATAATTTCTATTACTTACTATTACTCTTCTTTTTAAAGTTTACATAATACAAACATTTGATAGCAAAAGTACCAAAAATTGGGACATTCTATTTAAAAATAGAAGATTAAACCATAATTATTTTCACGCATGTGCACCTGTGCTCCAGACAGTGCAACCAATCGATTTCCGAATTGAACATTCATACGCGGAAAATGTATTTCAATATCTGTACCTTTTGTCATAACTAAACAAAGAGAGGTAAAAAAATCGCGGACCGAGCCACTTTTAGTACCAGTCATAAAACATAGCAATACATTATGTAGTATCAATTAAATATGTAATAAACTGAATTAATGAATGATACCTACACTAATTCCATTTATCGCGATTATTTTCGTGGAGCGCACTCGTTCGATGCGCGACAAGTGCCCGTCCTATATTCCCGCCCAACGAGAGCCGACTGAATTGGCGCCGGAACACACCACTACATACAAAGGAAGATACGACCTTTCGCTCCTACCCTTTCCTGTTCGCTATAGGTGAGCTAGCTTACCCAATAATTGCTTGTAATTGATTTCCAACGCGCGTGTCTGCCCGGCGCGGATGCGCTCGTGTATCGTCGGCTATTGTGCAGAGAGGCATCAATCAATGCTGCACTGCCGTCATATACTACTTGTAACTTTATAAGTACGTTGATACAGAGTAAGGTGAACCGACAGATGCTTCTGAAATCTAGGTTAAGTTTTAGATAATTACTATATTTTGGGCAGGGACCATTTTGGTTACCCATCATTGAAAGGGTATTCGATAGGGGTTTTCTAAGCGGTTAAACAAAAACCCATACGATAAGGGTAACCCTTATGAACGGCTTAAATTAAATTTTGGTAACCCATTGAAAGGGTTTTCGATTAAAACCCATACGGTGTGGGTAACCCTTTTGAACGGCTTAATTTAAGCCATTCAAACCCACACCGTATGGGTTTTTGATTAATTGTTTAGAAAAACCCTTTCGAAAACCCTTTCCATTCAAAGGGTTTTCGATAGGGTTTTTCTATAATGGTAACTAAAATGGTCCCTGGGTAGAATAGAGATAGAATTGGTCATGCTACGCGTGCTGGGCGGATATCGAAATAACATAATATTATGATTTTTTCATGTTACTGGGTTTCAAGTAGGTATAGAACCCATTGAAATGGGTTATCAGGTAACCCTTTCACTGGGTTTCAAGTATAAACCCATTCAATGGGTTATTATGTACCCCTTTCAATGAGTTTCTAGTATAAAACCCTTTCAATGGGTTACACCATGATAAAGGTTACCCCTTCGAAAGGCTTAACCCTTAACCGGGGCTGTACGGTCCCTGATTTTGGGTTACTGGTGATTGTTCCTCAACTCCTTTATAATCTGAATTAGTCTCTTGAACAGAGTTATATACAAATCAAGTTCGACTTATTTTAGAAAATCTTTGTGTTAAGTGGTACGATATTGTTTTCGCAATGGTATATTACTTAATTCCCAATGAAGTTTACAAGAGATAATAAATTTTAGAGGATATGAATATTATGAAAAGCAGACACTAAATCAGGATAATGTTCTATTAAATACAAAGAAGTTAATTTACTTTCTAAATAGATTTAATTTCATTTTAAAATAAATATCAAATATTAAAATTGTAATTTAAAAACATTACATTAAAAAACATAATATTATAAAACACATTGGTGATAACAAAATACTAATATACTTAAATCTACATAATTACTGATTTATACCTACGAACAATTATATTATATTAAACAGATATGTTAGACACTCACAAAACAACCGAAAAAAAGTGTTCCGCGCAGCAGCGGCAGCACACATACCCACTTTTCATTCATTTTACATTTCAATACAAGTAAAAATGATGGCTTGATAAAAACAACAAGAAAAAGAGACAGCTAGTGTTGTCAATTGCGCGTGAATGTAAATAAACATTATTCTGGCCCCCAATCACCGAATGTGGGCATCACAAACTAACAAATACGTCCCAATTAGGACGTTTTCGAGTCTTCACGATTGCGCGCTCACAACATACCTGTTTAATATAATATCATTGCCTACGAAGTACTGAGTTATATCGAAAATATCTCATTCCAAAAGTTTTAAGTCAAATAAAGCTACATAATATTTATTTTAGAACATATTCATCGATGTTAGGTATTCAATTTACGAATCCATTTAGTATTCTTTCTCATTTTATAATATGCGTAATATAATAAGCTACATTGCACTAAGATTATAACAGAAATACTTTGGTAATTCAAATTATACATAATGTAATTATATTCTACTTAGTACTAATGGCACAAAATATATGACATATAACTTAGGCCACTACAGGTCCCTACGTTAGCTAATCACAACATACTTTCAATAGGATTCTATTAAATTTTTACTAAGAATTTACTAGTTATAAAATACGCACATCTTTCACTTTACGATATGGCCCGCGTTATATAAAATATATCGGAAAAAGCACAATCCCTTACATGTAATCAAAATATCACATAGCTCAAATAATGTTGTGGAAATGGTCAAAAATATTATACCTATGGCAGTTGTTACAAAGGTTCTGACCATGGGTTTCTTTAGGGCATCAGTGAACGTCGAAATTGGATTGCTCATTTATGTGGATACGCAATAACTGATTGATTAAAGCTAGGCTGACAAAGATTAAAATCCGTTCCCTACAACACTAATGTGATATTTTATACCAATAAAAATAGTTTTATATTCCTTACTTAAAACTCGTTTAGAACCTACTCACTATTGAATGTAAATTGAAGATCAAAATACTAACTTACCACTAATCCAGAATTATTATTAAATGTCTAATTTACTCGAGAATCTAATTGGAAGTAATTTTAACCCATTCTTTTATCCTCACTTTGGCCATACACGAAGAATATTGAATTTAGAGATCTTTCCTAAATGCATTTCTGAACAATGAACTGAATGTCATTTAGACAAACAAATTAACGATTTTTCATCATCATTTGTTTCACGTATTTATTTCGAGAACGAAATTCGAAATCGAACTTTTAATACACAATCCGAATCAACGGCAAAGTTCGGTCATAATGACGTCACTATCTTTCTGATATTACCTATACAATGTGTATCAAAGACATAAGGGTACCGCATTTTAGAAACCTTCATATAGTCGTACTGGCTTAGGACTGCGGTCTGTTGGGCGGGTGCTCCCTCAGCTCGAGAACGTGCTCCACGGCTTGCGGCCGGCCGTCGGGTCCGATGCGGGCCGGCTTTACCACGCCATCCGATACCATCTTATCAAATAGATTCACCAGTTTCATCGCCTCATACTCTTTCTGTAAATAAAATAGTAGTTTTGTTTAGGTTCTTACTACCTACCAGAGAAAATTGCAAAGACAAGTGAAATCTAGCGTGGTTAATACAAGTACAGAATTGTGTACCTAATTGGATTACTACTTAGTACTTAGCATTACATTGGCCACACATGAGGACATTGTTACAGTACAATGTGGCATAAGCAAAGCACATTAAAATTGATTTAATTTAGCTACATACACATTCATTTAAAATACTCAAGTACAAAGTACTAAATTGTAAATGGGCAAGCAAAGCAGATTAAAATTGATTTAATTTAGCTACATACACATTCATTTAAAATACTCAAGTACAAAGTACTAAATTGTAAATGGGCAATGTTGTATCAACAAATCTCGAAACCACAAAACAGAACATCATGTCTAAAAATTCTATTCATATGGGGGATGCGCTAAGGTAGCCTGCGAAATCCAAAACTTCTATTAAAAGTCAAAAATTCCTACTGACTGATTTTTTCTGAAATAATCATTATTCAGTAGGAGTTTTTGAACTTAGAGAGTTGTAATGCTGATTCTAATGATTATAATTCTGTAAAGCCATATTTGTTATGGCCGCGAATCATATTTAGATCAACACACAACCTGTTACTAACCTGCACATTGCAAAAAACGTAATAAAATTAGAATTTCGCGGGCAACCTTAGCGCATCCCCCTTAAAATATTTATTAAAACTTTATGCACAAGTAAAAAAACACTAGACAAATGCGGACTTAATGCCTGAGGCATTTTCTACCAGTCAACCTTAGGGTGATGCAGAGACAAAACATGGCAGGTGCAACAGGATAGATAGCTCGGAAATAACTATAAAATACAAGCATAAATACTAATTCATAGATAGATACCTACATATACCAAAATAAACTTTGTCAGGAGTAATAACGACCGGTAGAGGAGAAAACCACTCTAGCAAATCACCACTGGGATGTTTCGGCCAACTTCTGACCAATATGTTCACGTGCCTTCACTTAAAAAGATAACCCTAAATATATTGTTAGAAATGATTCAGCTCACCTGTTCATCAGTCATTCCCTCGAAGGGATTGATTCGGGGTGGCCGCGTGCAGCCCACGACGGGGTCGATGTTCGGCTGGGCCTCCAAATACTCTTCCGTATCTGAATCATCGCTGCTGGACGAATAGTCACCAGTGCGCCCGCCGCTTAGCAGTCCCTTCTGAGCGAGGTGACCCGCCGCGTTGCCAAAACCAGTGTATTTCACCATGCGACCCACTAAAAACAATTTTCGTTAATTACATAATTGCTACTTGGTATTGACGATATTAACTCCGTGAATAAAAAACACAAAATTTCGAATCAGTCCACTTTGCCCTACCGAGCTGCCCCACTGGTGGGGCAAAGTGGAATGCCTAAAATTTGCAGTGGAATCTCAAATCAAATCAAATCAAAAATATTTTTATTTCACATAAGCCTATGTGGCCCTTATGAAACGTCAGAAGCTAGGTGCACGGTTCCAATTGGTCGTTTCCTATGGAGAAGAACCGGCAAGAAACTCCACGGTCACTCTTTAAAAAAAATAAAATTGGCTTTTACAATGTTTTCAAAATACAGTGTTAATGTGTGGTAAGAGAGGACAGCGTAGGCCCGTCAAAACTACCAGGTACTTAACAAAATAGAAAATGGTCTACAGATCTACAGTCTATTAAGCCTACAACAGTCTCATGAGAGGACAGCGTAGGCCCGTCAAAACTACCAGGTACTTAACAAAATAGAAAATGGTCTACAGATCTACAGTCGTTGTTGCAGTCAGTGTTGTAGGCTTAATAAGCCTACAACATTCTCACATTGACAAAAAAAAAACAATAAAATATAATATGATTAAAATAATAAAAGTTAGAACCTTGTTGAAATTTAAATTGTTATTCTCAGAATCTGCCCCACTACTTCGATTTAGTGGGGCAGATTCCACTACTCTAAAATCTTGTTGATTCTGCCTCACTAGGGTTGGCACCTTAGATTATTTTTTTTTTTTTTATGATTGAAATTATTTAAATGGCAGATTCATTCATTAAATGGTCGTACTGTAAAGGGAAGATGTGATTTCATTTTCTTCACACCTGTGCGAAGCCGGGGCAGGCAGCTTTTAGGAAATAAAAATGTCCAAACAATGATTTTTGTACTTTTATTCTAAGTTGCCAACCCTAGTGGGGCAGAATCAACCAGATTCCACTGCAAAATAGGCAAAATTTTGCTGTAAAATTATATTTTATTTCGCTTTCGCTTCAGGGGGCTAAAGGCGTGAATGCAATGAGGAAAAATGCTGTTATAGAAAAAAGGCAGAATAATCGGCCAGTCAAAATGATGTACTCACCTTTTTCCTTGCACAGGATAAATAGAAACTCTGCAACTAAGTCCCTAACCGACGTGACAGGTGTAGTCAGGAGCCTGCATAACTGGTTCCTCAGTGTATTGCCTTTTTCCGGCGGACGGGACACGTCACGCAATGGAGGCAGTACCACTTGCCGGAGGTACTTCCTCTGAGAACGACAACCGCGGGAACTTTTGTTCAACACTGTCAGGATTGGGGAAAGATTCTCATACTGATTCTTAGTTCCCTGAAATGGATGAGCAGAGAATTGGTCAGTAGTATCTCTAGTTGTCCTGACTTTGTCTGCAAGGTTTTCATGACACTCAGGCAATGAAACCTTGAAAAAAACACAAGCACAGCAGAGTTTTTGGCTGCTGAATATGTATTTAACTTTGCAATAAAAAATTAAATAAATAGAAAAAACCATAATATCTATTTCCAATTACTTAAATGTGTTAATCTAGATTTTAGGATAAACATGAAGTGTGAATATGTTCAAAACTTACTGTAGTTATGGTCAGCCTGTATTGCAACAAAAGTATAAGAGCCTGTAAAGCATCCATATTTCTTCCATCATATTCATACTGGGCTCTTTCACCTCTGGTCAGCTCTGGTGTCAGGAAGGGGTAAAACATTGGTGGGACACTGGAAAGACAGAAGAAAAATCAATAAGTACTAAAGTAGCTGGCGAAATGTGGGTGTACAATAGGCTACACCTCTGCCTTACCCTTCGCCCATACAGGCATGATATTACGTTATGTTACTAAAGTACAGTGTTTTTCATGGTTTAAATAATGGGGCAAATTCAGCTTAGTCTGGACTCAATTAAATGCTTGTGAACTGGAGAACTCACAAGACCAGTGAGTCACACTTTAAGTAACTGCAAGGGCCTGTTAAGTGGCAAATAAAAGGAAATAGGTTTTTTTTTCCAACTGTAACCACTTCTCTATTCCCTATTGCTTTGGTCATTGCCCTATAGTCAATCACAAATAGTAACCAGTAACCAAATTGTAAGCTGTATATTAAAACAAACCTTGTTAACAAATTGGCAATATTACTGCGCAGCTCCATCAGTTTCTCCTCACTGGAGGTGTGAGCATACAGCAAGGCAGTCATAACCGGCATCAGTTTCAAGTACATGGCCTCTTCCTCCTCATCAGCTGGCTCTTCTGAACCTGACTGCAGGATCAAGTTGAACTGGGTTTTCAGGATCTCACACATGATGGCCTGTTGGTCGTCCTGAACAAGTGTGCAAGTGTGTAAAGAAAATGTATTAAACATTTTTAGTATGCTATTGTACTCAATAAATAAAAAATCATTTTATTTCAGACAACTATAACATCCATAAATTGTTATTACCAGTTTTGCATTTAAAACACTATTGTTAGTAACTTAAACTAAAGACGAATTACTGAGAAATTACTTAATACTATTGAACTTTGCAAAGCCTTGTAAAGCTAGGCTTACAATGTTTAGAGGATTATTTAATTATGTCACATTTCTTACCTGTAGAAAACAGTGGTGAGCTCCTTCAACCAAGCCACTGCTGCTTGAAGCCTGGTCCTCTGCTTTGGTTGAAGCTTCTGTCAGTATTTCTCCCAAACAATTGATCAAATACTCCATGCCATGAAGTTCATCCTTTATTTTGGTTTTTATGTCATGTCTCAGAGCAGTCAGAATGAATAGCAGCTTCAAATCAAACAACATTATTTCTTCTTTGAAGGGCATGTCTTTGTAAATCCTTAGCCTGGCTACCAATCCATGAGCAATGGATGTGTGTGCACACAGGGCTCTGGCTACTTCACTGTTGAATGTTAAATTGCAAAGACATTTGAGTGCCTCTACTGCCACATCCTTCTCTATTAGATCCAGTGGCATCATGGACTCTTCATCAAGAGCTTCAAAGTTGTACAAGCCAGCTCTTTCTATTAGAGTTACTACCCATCTTTCACATATCAGATTTTCAAGGTCTGATTTGTCTCGGCTAAAAATCAAACAATATAGTTGTAAGTTTTTTATTTAAAACAAGTATCATAAAAAAACATCACTAACCTTAACACCCTTACAGATGCTAAACAAAGCGCATGAACTGACGCCGAAGACTTATCCTGCAGACGTTGAAATAAAGCTGTCCATAATAATGCTCTTTGATTCTTTTCGGCCAAACCAGGAAAATTGAAAGCGTTTTCATTCTGGAAATGTACAGCAAATAATGTTATGAATGTCAATCATTGCAGTTCATTTGCCTTAGATGTTGTCACTTTAATTGAATTATACAAGCCTTACATTTTTTAGAAAGCCCTTTAATATTTGGCCGACTTCTTCTACGTTATCATTACTACTGAGGATTTCAATTTCGCGTTCTTCCATTGTGTCTTCTACTTTTTCAAACACTTTTGGCCACTTAAAATCCGCTCAATCTGGATCTATCAGATCATTAGTGCTAGGACAAAGAAACAGCCAACGAGAATTTGTAATATTGCTATAGGTTCCCCACGTACAAACACAAACAAAAGAGAACGGAGCTTATATTATCACGCGCAAGCAAGAAAATCTCAAAAATATGAGTGAAAAAATGAGAAGAGTTTACACTGACACTACTGACAGACAGACAGCACTGCACTGACACCGGCATTTTTTTTTATATAATATTTTAATGACCCGGTTGCAGGGACCTTTTAGCCAAGGCTCTATTTAATTACTTTGTAAAATAATAATGAAATGAATTATACACAATACATGATAGATGATGGATATAAGTTCTTTGGATGATATCGCCCGCCCGCCCCCCTTGAGTTTCAGTAAAGATGTGGCACAGGCACTTTACTGAGACCTTACGCGAGTTTTTGAGTATTTACGTGGACTTCTTGAGAGAACTTTTAGTGATGTTGTACTGTTTCGTTTCCAATAATCCACCAGTATTACCTTATAATACACATTATTATTCGGTCAAACATAAATTTTAGAAAATAAATAAAACTGCTAAACATGACGCTTTACTTTCCCGCCAAGAACCTGACATCGACTTGTACAGACGCCAGCACATCAAGATATTGCAATCTGTCAAAGATTTTCTACTTTATCATCAAAATATAAGGTCCAAGGTTGATTGGGAAAATTTGAAGTTTCGGGTAGCTTGACCTGCTGGCGTCTGTACCCATTTAGCCACAGACTAAGTACTAAGTAGTACCTATCTGTAGTAACCTTAGAGCATTACCTAGTAACTATCTGTAATTTCTGTCAGTCTTGTTCATTGAGTTGAGGTAGGAATAATATCTAAAGCTGGGACTGCTGCGTCACGTTTGGCAAATATTTAGATGTCTCTTTTTTCATATGTAGCTCTTGATTAGTTAAATATATTTAGATGTCTCTTTTTTCATAAGTAGCTCTTAAATTAGTTAGAAATAAACAAAACGCTTTATGACATGACTGTATCGTTAAGATAGATCATTTTATAGATATACATATAACTATTCTCCCCTGTTTTATAGCCGGGTCTGCTGCGCCATATTTGCATGTTTCAAACACGATTTGGGGACGTGGTCTAAATCAAAATTATACAAATCGTGTTTGAAACATGCAAATATGGCGCAGTAGACCCGGCTTTAAAAAGGGAAGAATAGTTATACTTACTAATATCTATCTTAACGACACAGTCATGTCATAAAGCGTTTTGTTTATTTCTAACTAATTAAGAGCTACTTATGAAAAAAGAGACATCTAAATATATTTAACTAATCAAGAGCTACATATGAAAAAAGAGACATCTAAATATTTGCCAAACGTGACGCAGCAGTTCAAAAGCAAGGCTGCTTTTGAACTGACTGGAAACATTAAGTTATATTTGTCAAAAAATAATAGACCCGTTTTGACATTCAACTTGAATCGATTTATCGAATTTGTAAATCAAACATATTCTTAAAGTAGTGTGTCTTTATTCCGATTGGATTACAGAATATCTATGTTCCCAAATATATATTTTGGACGGATAATTATATAAAGACGAGATATGAGGAATTTAAAATTTCTATAGATAACTGATTTTTCTCATATCTGTTGTTTAGATCAGTGTCCATTTAAAATATATATTTGGGAACCTAGATGTTCTGTATTCCAATCGGAATAAAGACACACTACTATAAGAATATGTTTGATTTACAAATTATTTTAGCATTACGTTTGTACGAGTATGAACTACGCATCCATCCGCCTCTTAAATGTCAAACGGGTCTATTATTTTTTGACAACTTTTTTTATGTACGTATATATACAACCTGTTTTTTTTTTATATCCCATAACTCTAGGGTTATATTGTGTAGGTAAAAATAATACTAAAACTCCTAGAATAGGTGGTCCAAAAATGCATCATTTCGGAGATATCATCAATCATAATTAAATTAGGTCAAAAATTGTCACCAGTATGACGAATCTTTACTTTTGCGAGATTGCCAAACTTCGCAGTAGTGTAGTAAAATAAATAGTAAAATAAAATATGTAGGTATGTTGGTATCGGGGCTTCCCGGCGGCAGCTAGTGAAGGGAAAGCTACCTTGTCGACGTTGTCATATTTCACGTAAGGGTGTTTTACATTAATAATCGTGACTTTGCCGAATTATTTTGTACGAAAAATGAAAAAAAAAAATAACGAAGGATTGGAACATAACTCATATGCCAGATTGCCAGTTGATTCTTTGATATGGCCTCAATCATACCCTAGAGTTATGGGATATAAAAAAAAACACGTTTTATATGTAGTATACAATACTACATATACATTAAAAAAAAAGTACATACTACATATACATAAAAAAAAACATTCAATTTGTTTTTTTAAAAGCTCATAGTAAGCCTCTCAGAATAATGAGTAAGCCCCCTGACTGAACTTCGTTTGCTGTGAAAAAGGGTGCTATCAGGCCCCGTATTGTTGCCTTGGCATTATTCTCTGCTTGTGGTTTAGTAGTACAGCGAGTTGTGTTCTCTGGTTCTGTGCAGCAATATTAATAGTGCTCTGTGGTGCAGCAGCTGTCTATGTCGCGTCAAATTTGACGTTTTGTCTTCAAGCAATAGATTAGAACTGCGATTTTGATTTAATTCTCTTCCCTTGATGGGCTTCGGAGACTTTTATTTGTAAAAAGCACAATTTATTTGGCCTGAAAATGCCAACTGCTGCTCTCTCAGGCCATTTCGTCACTAAAATAAAACGTAAGTTTTGATGAATCTTACAGACTTGTTACTATTGGCTGACTTACTCTTACATAATTTGTATAAAAGCTCTTGTTAGTAACATTTCAAAATTATGACATGACTTACCAGCTCTTTGCAAATATGATAGAGAATGACATTGATTTGTACAATTCCAGCCACGGCAAGTTCTCTGAGCATTGTTTACATCAAGTCAGCCTCATACAGTTCAGATGGCGGTAACAGACCTAACGTGGCCGCTTATAAGCGGGGCACTGGAGGCCGGGCCAGCTTTAATGGTATTGTAGCAACAGTGTTTGGATGCACAGGGTTCGTGGGGCGCTATGTGTGCAATAAACTGGGCAAGTCTGGTGCTCAGGTGAGCTGTTGTGTGTTTTTAGAAATTAGTTAATAAAAATAATGAAACAATAAGAAAATAAGCAGTAGTAGTATACTATAGAGAGCAATTCTGTTAATTTCTCTCTATAGTATACTACTTTTCATTGTACCATGGAAAACCTGCAAAGTTGGTTATTGTATAATTTCAGATGATCTTGCCCTACAGGGGTGATTTCTATGATGCCCAGAGATTGAAAGTGGCTGGAGACTTAGGACAGGTACTGTTCACAGCATTTGATATCCGTGATGAAGAGTCTATTGCCAAGTCTGTCCAGTACTCCAATGTTGTCATCAACTTATTGGGACGTGACTATGAAACCAAGAACTTTAAGTATAACGACATACATGTGGATGGCCCTAGACGCATTGCAAGGTATTAAATAACCGACTAAAAATTAAAATCACTTGGTCCACTGCATGTTTATATGCTGCAGTGTAATTTCTTATTATAAAATAATCTATTCTTTGAATATAATAATAATTGTTTATTATCAATAAATACCTTAATAATTAAAATCGAGCACAGTTGCTTATTTGCCTGAACTAGGTTGAACCTGTGTTTCAGGCTAGAAAGTACTGGACATAATGTAATGAATTAACAATGACTTTAAAGTAAAAACTAAATTCAAAATCATTTATTTCAATCCATAAAGGATCATTAAAATTGCATCGTACAAAATTCATATTCTATCACATACAATTAACTAAACAATATTAATCAAATCAAAATTTAAACTAAAAATTAAAACTTGGATAAATAAAATAGCATGTTTGCAGTTCATTTTGTAGACAACAAGTAGATTAGTATAATCTATTGTTAGTATCTAAATATTTGAGTGTAATTTTCTTACAGCTAAAGTAATTTATAGATACTAAGTTTTCTATTTAATCTATTGTACAGAAATGGGCCTAAGAATGTAAAAAATCTTTCTACAAAGACATGTTTTGAGGTTGCATTAGATATGCATACTAAGTATCATTCCATCTCTTGTTAGTATTGTCAGCATTGTTTATAAGCATGGTGTGCTGTTTTAATACTAAGTGCAACCAACAACTACTCACACCAATTTGCAAACTTCTCAAACAACAGATTCATGAGAAGGTATAATTGGAGTAATTTTGTTAGAAATGTCTCCATACTTTTTATGCCAGTGAATATACCTAGCACCATAAATCAATACTTATTAAAAAAGAAAATGAATTCTCAGTGTTTTGGCATGTCACCTTCATTTCGTAAATAGTATGGAGACATTTCTAACAAAATTTCTCCAATTATAACTTACTACAATAGATTTTATTTGCTATTTTGTTTTCATCGAACTTTGCTTGAACGAAGATTTGTTATTCTGGAAAAATATATTGGTTAAAAAAACTAGTTTTTGTTTTACGTTGATGTGGTCTCAGTGGGTTGCACAGTATTATTATTATTACAGGATTTCACGAGAGATGGGAGTAGAGAGATTCATCCATGTGTCTTACCTGAACCAATCACCAAATCCTCAACCCCTGGCCTTGAAGAAACCATCCAACTACAAGATCAGCAAATACTGGGGAGAGTGTGCCATTAAAGAGGAGTTCCCCACGGCTACCATTTTACGTGCCTCGGACATCTATGGTAGTGAAGATCGATTTTTGAGGTAAGTATATCTTTCGTTGAATGTAGAAATGAACTACGTATGGACTCGGTTAAACAGTTTATATTGGGTATAGCACAATTAAATTCACACTCAGTCCTTAGCGATAATCTTACAACATAAAAGCATGGCGTCCGTAGTACGATCACAGCAGCATACCCGGCTATGTACCTAGAGGCGTACCGGGGGGCCGACTGGCCAAGCGATCGAACGCTGTGCGCGGCGGGAAGCAAGCATAGCTGCCTCGTAGCGGCGGGAAGCAAGCATAGCTGCCTCGTAGCGGCGGGACGGCGCGGCCTAACTTTGACATGGCGACGCGGGCGCAACATTACACAACGCTACATTATTATTAAAATACTCAAATTATGGTAAAATATATAAAAAAAACTCATGGATCAACCAGGTAAAGGCTTCTACATACTGGCGCGACACGCGACGCGACACTAAGGCACCGCTCGTCGCGCGACGTGGGGCCTTTGTGTCACGCCAGTATGTAGAAGCCTTAAGAACTTGTGCTTCAATTTCCAACGCGCGCCTGGGCTAGGGAGAGGCCTATGTCTGCGCCACAGCACCTTGGCCTCCGCCTTCCGCATACAGTTTGTCCCAGCCACTAAAAACTCGTACAAAAGGCTCAAAAAGTCGGCCAAAGGCTCGGCCCTTTTTGAATGGGATTAAATTATACGGTTGTCCTCTACTCTATCTCACTATTGAGATAAGAGTAGAGGACTATTGCGCGATAGCGATATTGATCGGATGTCGGTCGAATGATGAAATGCGGCGTATAATATGTGATTTTCATCCTTCCGTTTCTCCATTATTCACAGTAGTGAAAATCACAAATTTTACGCCGCCTTTCGAGCTTTAAATGCTATAATATTGGCTGCCTCGTTAGTCTAGTGGTCTCAAGCGCTACTACGCATGAGGTCCGGGGTTCGATTCCGGGGTCGGGCAAAATGTTATTGGGAATTTCTCAATAGCATACCGGAGTCAATAGGCTCGCCACCTATATTCAATCAACTCAGCCTATCGCAGTCCACTGCTGGACATAGGCCTCTCCCAGGCTACGCCACAACACCTTGTCCTCCGCCTTTCGCATCCAGTCTGACCCAGCAACCTTCTTAAGTTCGTCGGTCCATCTAGCTGGGGGGCGTCCCACACTACGCTTGCCGATACGCGGTCTCCACTCCAGGGGGCACTGGCGAAAGCACCATATAACACGATTCCTATCGGCTTCCCTTCGGAGGTTCGCATCAACAAATCTACCGCTATTGAAAAATGGCACAGTCTATAGTGTCTACTATTGCCAAAAAATATAGTTACACTACGGGTATTTAATTCACCATAACATTAAGGCAAAAATAACGTCTATTTTTATTAGCTTTGAGACAACAAAAAATAAAGTTTTGTTTGTGTAGTGATGCGTCTTTTTGGTTCTGCTACTTTACGATAGATGGTGTTAAAATCAGTAAAGGAAAGACTTCTTTTTAAGTTAATATTTATTGATAATTAAGAAGTTAAAATCGGCTTCGCTTCATAGTTCGCTTCATAGTTAGCCGTAGTCAAGCAACGGCCGAGCATTCGGACGAGACTTCGGATTTATGTTCGGAGTAGACCCCCTGGACTCGTCTGTTCCATCGGTCCTTCGACAAACACCCCCCCCCCCCCCCCTATTACATTTGACTACTACAGGCACTAATTATTGGTAATTATTTCCTTGAATACAGGTCCTTTGCTTCAGCCGTACGTATTCATGGACAATACATGCCGTTATGGAAGAATGGCCAGGAAACCATCAAGGCGCCTGTGTATGTGTCGGATGTCGCTCAGGGAATTATGAATGCTATTCGCGATTCTGATACTAAGTGCCAGATTTATCAAGCTATTGGGTAAGCCAATGATTACTGTATATTAATGATTAAGGTATATTTAATTATAATACACGATCAAGAGCTTAGAAATTGCTTAACGAGCGATACTGAAAGTAAGCAATTTTAAGCCGATATTGTTCCCGGAAAACACTCTATCAACACTGCCAAGTCTCTACTGTTAGGCCGTTGTTCATATAAAAAATTGTTTTGAAGAAACAGCAAACTCGTTTATGACCCAATACTGACCAACAAGCGCCGCAAGCACGAGGTATGTACACGATCCTATGAGCCCAAAACATCTTTCATATAGAGATTTTACACAGTTATTGCTCCTTTTCTTTACAATAAAATTTAAAAAAGAACTCAACATAATATATCCGCTCAACAGATCTTTATGTAAGAAGAAGGTACATAACTACCTAATTGGCCTTTCATATGAGGAAACAGAGAACCTGTTCATTGTTTCGAGATAGTTAATGATTTTGTCATATAATCAATTTTTATTTTATTTTTCGGTAAGACGTATTTACACAACCCAACACCTTCTACTACTCTACACCTACACAAAATTACACGCACATACACACAGACACACACATTCATTTTTGTATGGTTTTAGTTTTTTTTTTCTTGTTTAAGATCATTCAATGATGATCTTTTTGCATGTCTTTTGGGCTAATATTTATTATTGTCTGTTTTGAGGGGTCTGGCGCTGTATGCCGCTCGGCTACAGATGCTCTCATGTTATATACTCCCTATTACTAGCCTATAAGTTTGTGTACGAGTAATCCGCTGTATTATTTTTGGTGAATTAGAATAGAATTTGAATTGTATAGTCACCCTCATAAGTGCTTTACCTCTCTAAGTTTAAATGTCAGTGACACATTACATAACGGCAAGGTCTATTATTTTGCGGATAAAGCCCCGTATTCATGGTAAACATTTGTTTTTATGCAAAGTTTAATCAACATGTTGCTAGAGTTGCTGGCAACACTGTATTGCAGAGTTATATGGTACGAGTATGTTGACAAGTTCTCGCTCGACGAGCGACAACCTCTGTTTATCAACAATTGTAGACGTGTTTGCAACCAGTTTATAAACATGGCAGTAGTGTGGAGTGGAGCAACAATATTATAGTGCAATTAAAGCTATTTCTTTGATAAGCAAAAAAAAATTTTTTATGGCATCTAACATGAATACTTGATGTTTTAAATTACATTATTAGAAATTTTATAGAAATACATATTGTTTCGATTACAAAAGGTTACAAAATAATATACTTAGTTTTAATCTATAAAATTAAAGTTTCAACTTTAGTGAAATAATTTACTGGGAGTTGCAGTCAAAACTGATTTGAAGCACTTACGGAGAGACTTCTAAAATATAACCTTAACTTAAAATATGTATTTCAAGCAGTGGTCACAAATTATAAAATTATTCGCAAAATGTACTGTTTTTAGTGAATTTATTATTTGTAATTTTACAATTTTAACTTTATACTAACAGAAATTATTAATTTACTTTTTAGACCCAGAAAATACAAATTAGCTGACATGGTCGACTGGTTCTACGCGCTGATGCGTAAAGACGAAAAGTGGGGCTACGTACGCTACGACATGAAATATGATCCTATTTTCCGTCTGAAGGTTATGTTGATCAATTTGATTTCACCAGGATACCCATTGGGTGGCTTGCACTGGGAATCGATTGAGAAGGTAATATTGATTATATTTTCTAGCGTGCCATTTATTTACCATTTCTATCGCCTGGCCAGATAAGGGTACGTACGTATATAACCGAGATACTAAGTAATAAGACCTCGGTTTTCAAACCAAATGATTTAATGTGAAATATTTGACCATAGTTATAATAAATAGAAACTATTTCAAGCCAAGAAAACGACCCGTAAAACTTCGAAGCTCTAAGTCTTTGAAACGCGATATTCGATCCATTCTGCGTAACCGAGAAATGAAATCATTCGAACCGAACATGACGTCCTGGTGACGGCGATCGTGTGTCCACCGCGGCGCCGGAGTGGCTATACCACTGTGTGGATTGCCCGGAGGACACGGTGGAGCATACGCTGGAGTGCCGCCGTGTCCGTGTCCGGCGGCGATCTCTCGCGTCCGGCCCTGGTTCAGGCCATGGTTCGAAGCGAGAGTGTATACTTCTGCGAAGCGGAACGCGTGACGCGTGAGGGAGAGGCAAAACATTCGCGCCCTCACGCCCCTAGTTGCGGCGGTAGACGCCCCGGGCGTTTCCCGGCCACCGTAGGCGCGGGCTTGCGGACGGTGAGCGATGGGTAGCTCGCCGTCCGATAAGGACTAGGCCCGGGTCGACGGCGCGTTACGTACCACGCGCGTCTCAAAGAGATGTCAGCACTAACTGACGGGGTCTGGTAGAGCCAATGCCTGCCAGGGTTGCGAGATTGTCCGAAAGGGATATCGTGGCCCTGGTACACAGGCAACTGAAGGAACACGGGTGGGTTTTAGTCAGTAAAAGTCTGACACGCTCCGCCGCTCCGCCTAGAGCGGGAGAAATAATTTAATAATTTCCCATCCAAAAAAAAAATAGGCCTCTGTGAGAGGGAGTGGGATCCACCACGCGGGCCCAGTGCAGGTTGATGGTGGATACAAAGTATAAGTAGTGCCTGCCTGCCTTCGAACTTAAGACCTTACTACTCGTAAGGCGCGACCGTTTCCACTGGGCCACCACTGCTCTCACGACCGATTAGGCCGCCTGGCTTTGCTGGCCTTAACATGTGTAAGCACCCCCTCACATCCGCGGCACGGAAGTTGGATGCTGGCATGTCAACTACAGTCGCCGAGACCTGTCACGGGTGCCGGACAGGCGATGGCTGCAGTATCGCTGTCAGTGGCAAAGTGTCGCTCGTCTGTAAGATCGATATTCTGGATAGGCTTTTATTGCGTCAATTAGTTGGGTACAGCTGCTCTCTGCGGGCGCCGCGCGCCGTTGTGGTCAAAAAAAAGGAATCCCGATAGGGTGATCGGTAAAACAAAAAATATTTTTTTCTCATACTCGGAAAGTAGTGTTTGTTTGATCAGAGTAGCGGGTGGAACACGCTGCTATGAGTCTTTCCCGCCCAGATTTGCTTCCCTCTCTAGGGTGGCAATAAATTTTAAAAATAGACTAAATGTGGATTATGTAGCCGGCTACGAAAAATTTTACATAATTAAAAAAAATATCGATGAAAAAAAAACTGCTGCGATCTTCTGAGTGTATACAGCCAGTGTGAATTTAATAAAATACCTATTAAGCGGGACTGTCCGCGGCGGTGACGGGGTATTTCCATGTTTCAAATTTTAAAAAGACTATATAATTTGACAGGATACTAATTCTGTAAGCTGACCCCAAATTCAAAATCTCTGTTTTATAGACTAATATTTGAATAATTAATAAAAATGAGTTAAAGCGATTCTGAAGTGTTGACCCCAAATTCGGTTAAAGACGAGGAAAATAGAGTACTTAATCGAAAATCTTTTGCCAGATATTTCAAAGGAAAGATATTTCAATACATAAGTACGATGACTTTATGAAGTGGCAGCAAACAAGAAAATAATATATTTTAGAAAACTAAACTTTTTTAGTTTCCTTACATTCGAAATGAAAAGTAGAGTGTATATATAACATTGGTGAAAGTCACCAATTCCTTTCGACCCTTGTATAACAATCTACTATTGTCTATCGTAAGGGTCAGGGTTCAGAAAAACCCACCTAATTTATCACCATATACCTACTGCATTCACGTGGCGTTGTACTGTACATTTAATGTGGGCACACGGCAACATTCCGCTGTTCATTCGGTTAAATCAAAACCTCTATAAAACATTTCATGAAATGGGGTGTCATACCTACCGAAAATTCTTGCTTTGCATCATCCGAGTATTCGGAGCTCGTCTATTGCAAAGCTAGTATTTTTTTTTTTAAATCAATTTATTGATACCCTTGGTTGTCATTTACAGGAAGCCACATCAGACGTAATCGATGATAGCCTCCCAACGTTGGAAGACCTCGGTGTTCATCTTACGAACATGGAGGATCAGGTACCTTGGGAACTGAAGCCATACCGTGCCCACCAGTACTACATGGATAAGATAGGAGAGTTCCCCACACCAGTAAATCCTAAAATTATAAAATAACATCAATCAACAATCATGTAAAATTCTTAATATTATTACCAACTGAGGTGTAATAGGAGCCTAGTAGATTATTTTGAATAAATTATTTTCTGTTTCTTTTGGTGTTTCATTAAGTCTGTGGGAGAAGCCAATTCAATAATAAACTCAACAAATATTTTACAGCTTTTCCGGCGCGCGTTTGCCGTTGAACTTTATACGCAGAATCTCAAAAGAAAATCTAACTTATCTAAGGCAAAGTGCTCAAATTTTCGCTCTCACTCTTGCATTCTAGAGTGTGCTCGCACTTGGTGTAAAGCTTTTCTGAAGTCAATCGAAAATCGAACCTCACATCAGATTAAGAGCGTTTACGACGTTGGTACGACATTTCATACAAACTTTCAAGCCCTTGTTTTCGAAATGACTGAACCGATTTTAATGAAACTTCATACGCTGCTAGGTACAAAGGTCTAAAAAGTTAGTTAAAAGAACATTTCCAGGCGTTGTGTTCCACGCGCGCCTCAAAGAAATCTCATCACCCACTGACGAGGTCCGATAGGGCCAATGCCTGCCAGAGTCACGAGTTTGTCCGAAAGGGATATCGTGGCCCTAGCACACAGGCATCGGAAGGAACACGGGTGGGTTTTAGTCGGTAAAAGTTTGACACGCCCGCGCCGCCCACTCCGCCCAGACTGGTAGAAAATTTTCCAACATAAAGGGGGGGGGGGCAAGACTATAAAAAAAATGCATTTTAAAGCTTAAATATTACGCAAACGGATCCCTGACTCGAAAAATGGTCTTGTCACATACCCTCGATATATATATGAACGGCCTATCCGACGATACCCACACATCATGGGATAGATGAGCTTCGCTTCGGGTAATTTTTGAAGTATTTTAACCTTGCACCCGTCCTATCGCCGACAACTAGCGATTAGAGCTAGCAACTAAAATCGAGTTGTTTGTTTGATAGTTCTTGCCGGTGGTGTGAACAGTTAGCCATCAACTACTTTATAGTACACTAGCTTTACCCGCGGCTTCGCCCGCGTGGATGTCGGAAAAAACCTCACGGGAACGTACTACTGAGATTAAAAGATTAAGATTACCCTATGTGATATAAATTATATGTGTGTCAAATTCATCCAAAACCGTTTAGCTGTTTTTGCGCAGACAAACGGACGAAAATTAAAAAAAAAATATTTTCGGCATCAGACTCGTTCATCAGACCTCGTAGCATTCAAAAATATTCAATGTACAGTTTTGACTTCGTTACGAAAGAAGATTTTTTTCGTACAAACCGTGTCCTCCCTTTTCACCCCCAAAGGAGTTCAAGTTTTGAAAAGTGGTTTGTAACATTTCAATTATTTGACTGGTAGGATTTTATAGCATTTTTCGAGCTAATCAACCTACCCAGTAAAATCCTCCCTTGTACAACTGACTACCCCTTTTCACCCCGTAACGGGTACAATTTCCAAAAACCATGATAGACGTTATTCTTTATTTTTGGTCTTAAATATAAATACCGAGTATCGAGCTAATCGGACCGCGCATTAAAATTATTCCAAACCCCTCAACTTCCCCCTTTTAGGAGTTATTTAGAAAAACAAAAAATGACAAACTTTATAATTTAAGTAGGTACTTAGGTTAGTAGGTACTCGTGTCAAGTTTATCAACTCAAGGGGGTCTACTCCGAAGATAAATCCGAAGTATCGGCCGTTTCCTGACTACGGCTAACCACGACGAAAGAAAATAAAATGACCGTCAAATAGATAAGTCAAAGTCAAAAATGTCACTTGAAGTCGGGTAAGGACTCAAAGTAAAAAAAGGAAACTTTGGTAGTCAAGAAACAGTGGAATAGTCGGCCGATAAGTACTTGGAGTAAACCCCAAGGAATAAGATTTTCATACAAAAAAAACCCCCCCTTTCACCTCTTAAAGTTTGAATTTCCAAAAACCTCTTCCTAGCGGATCCCTACGTCATAATTTCAAGTTAATCAAACCACGCAGTAAAATCCTCCCTTGTAAAATTGACTACTCCTTTTTAAACCCGTTCAATGTTCGAAAAACCCTGATAAATAATGTTATTCTTATTATTTGTTTCTATGTAATTAGGTTGGGGAAAAAGTCTTTTCGCAATAAAGTATGTATGAACTTGTAATAAAATCTCTTTGGCTTTATGTACTATTTGTATCTGGCTGGTTTTGGTGTCATTCAAAGTTTAAATTTTAAAGAACATAATACCAAATTCAAATTAGGAAAATGTGTGATTTTCATTTGTTTTTCGTACTGTCAAGATGAGTGAATCTAATGAAGAAATTCGATACATTTTAAAATGTTACTACAAAAAAGGTAAAAATGCAACACAAGCCGCGAAAAAAATTTGCGATGTTTATGGACCTAGTGCAGTGTCTGTGAGAGTAGCACAAATTTGGTTTAAGCGTTTTCAATCCGGAAATTTTGATGTTCAAAGTTGCACGTCGCTCTGGTCGCCCTATTACGGATAAAATGGATGCCATTTTTGAAAAAGTGGAGCAAGACATATCAGTAGTTACGACGTAGCTGAAGAACTGGGAATTGACCACAAAACAGTTTTGGCACATTTGAAAAAAACTGGGTACACAAAAAAGCTCGATATTTGGGTACCTCACGTTCTCACTGAAAGAAACCTAATGAACCGTGTACTCATTTGCACATTTGTGATTCTTTATTACGACGTAATGAAACCGAACCATTTTTGAAGAAACTGATAACTGGTGATGAAAAGTGGATCACGTACGACAAGAACGTGCGAAAAAGGTCGTGGTCAAAGGCCGGTCAGGCTTCACAGACTGTGGCGACACCCGGGTTAACTCGCAACAAGGTGATGCTGTGTGTGTGGTGGGATTGGAAGGGCATTATTCATTATGAGCTGTTACTACCAGGCAGGACCATCGATTCTGAACTCTACTGCGAACAACTGATGAGATTAAAGCAAGAAGTTGAGAGAAAGCGGCCAGAATTAATCAACAGAAGGGGTGTGGTTTTTCATCATGATAACGCTAGACCTCACACATCTTTAGCAACTCAGCAAAAATTAAGAGTTTGGCTGGGAGGTGTTAATGCATCCGCCGTATAGTCCTGACCTTGCACCTTCAGGTTTCCACCTGTTTCGGTCTCTTCAGAATTATTTAGGCAGTCAGGTTAACATCACGAGAGCCAAAACCACTTGTCGCGGTATTTTGATCAGAAGTCCGAAAATTTCTATAGCAATGGGATCATGTCCCTACCTACAAGAAGGCAAAAAGTTATCGAACAAAATGGTACCTACATAGTTTAGTTAAATGTAAATAAACTATATTAAAAAATGTTTTGAATTTTCTTAAAAAATGCGAAGAGACTTTTTCCCCAACCTATTACTGAGTTTCGAGTTAATCAGACCGCGCGTTAAAATCCTCTACAAAATTTGACATCCCCCAATCCCCCTTTAGGAGATAGTTTAAAAAACAAAAAATTACTTACTTTATAATTTACTGAGTCCCCCCATTAGCCTCCATACCTACTCATAACTATCTGTGTGCCAAATTTCAGCCCAATTCATTCAGTGGTTTGAGCCACAGAGGAAGTGTTGTTTGAGCTGTGTTGAGCTTGACACCAGTCAATCACGGTTTCCTCATAAACCTACGTAGGTAAGTACATAATTATAAACATATATATTTTTTTATAAAATAAAATAAATAAATCCCCTCTAAGCAAGCTAACGGTCCCAAACTGACACGAGCTCACAAAACGCCTATAGTTTGCACGCGAACATTTGCATTGGACTCAACGTCAGTGGAGGCAATGATGTATTACCATAATGAAGGTAGGTTCTTTTTCCCCGGATGAAATCAAGATTATGCTGTAGGTATTGCAATGATGAACGTTGGACACGTATTAGAGCAGTTCTCATTAATTTTGTACCCTAATTTTTTGTAATTTTTTTAAGTGTCGGTCGATGTTCCAGCTTGTAATGCTTGCATATACCGTTAGGGGCAGAGGTTTTGGAAATATACTTAGATGAAACGGTGCGTCGCGTCGTAGGGCCATGCGTCTCGGAGCCTAAATGGTTTTTGTGGAGATGATAATGCAATAAAATACGTAATTTCCGAACAAAAAAACAATTTTTATCCCATTTTTTTTTTAAACAAAAAAATTTTTTTTTTCTTTGCGGCTCATTGTCCGTATGGGTATACACCAACTCTGCTCCTAACACGACCCACTGACCAAATTATGGCTTTTCGAACAATGCTACTACTACAATGCTAGAGGTGTAGGATTAAATAAAATCAACTTACACACTGCAGAGGCACAAACACCCTTACACGCATTTTAATACAGAACAGCAAAAAACTTTTAAAGAAAAACACTAATATGTGAAAAATAACTTTCTGGTGTCTATACATCTGGGTGCCTAAAATGGACGCTTTGGCAGAATCATAATAATTATTGCGTACAATTCATACATCCCGCAATTCATCTGTTTGACTGCTGCTATTTGACATTAGACTTCACCTTAACAATTCTTAATTTGTGGACCATTTTACGAAACTCGGTTTAATTTTATAAACTGTCAAACAGATGAATTGCGGGCTATGAATTGTAGTCTGCCAAAGCGTCCATTTTAGGCGCCCTGTATTTTAGTTTTTGCCACCGACTTTCGAAATTAGTTATTTTTCACTTTTTAGTGGCTCAGTTTGTAATTTAGCTAAGTTACAATAGTCTAATGTCAAATGCTCATCACCTTTTACAAAATATTGCTTTTCCCGATGCAGGGACGTTAATTGTTGAGGAACTGAAACCGATGGTGACTTCACCTATAATGCATTGTGACGAACATGAATTGCTTAGCAGCCATATTAAAGTGCCAAATCGAATCGCAACCGTGAAATACTTTCCGGTGGCCATCTGTGGTCTTCTTCATCAGTTCCACTTCACCAAATGATGCAAAAGCATGAGTTACTATAAAAAATACCCAAATCACTATTTTGTGCCTATTTAAATGTACAGACGCCAGCACATCAAGCTACTACAATCTGTCAATTTTCTTTAATAGATTTTTAACTTTATCCCTACAGCATAAGGTTCAAGGTTGATTGGGAAAATTTGACAGTTTCGGGTAGCTTGACCTGCTGGCGTCTGTACTAATAAAATTGTGAAAAAGTCCTAATAAAATTACTCAAATTAATTTATATACCTATGTACTCTTTTATTTGTTATGTCACAAGGTACCAATTGTAAAACTTGTTTTTTTTTTTTTTTCTAATTTGCCCCCCTTGTTCATTTTTTTTTATTCACGTTATACGTCCGTGTTGGGGTCACAGAAATTCATGTGTACTAAATTTTAACATAATCGGTCCAGTAGATTCGGAGTAAATCGGCTGTGACAGATGGACAGACAGGCACAGTGATCCTTTATGGGTTCCGTTTTTCCTTTTGAGGTACGGAACCCTAAAAACACCTACAGGAACAGCCGAATAATGGAAATTTGTCTCAAGTGGTATGAAGTTGGTAGTCATAAATAAAAATTAGACTCGGGACTATACGATGACGTCTTTTCTTGCGAACTTCTAAAGCGTCTAGCCGAAATTATCGCTGACGGGAAGTGTCTGGCAGTATTGATTATTTAATTATTAACAATATTCTGTAAAACACATAAAAATCAGCACTTGGGACTATTAAAGAATAGCACCTGATACCAGTAAATTGGCCATTGGCTCAAGCTCAGCGGCAGGTATGCGTACATTCTAACACTACTGTAGCCCAAACATTTTGTAACCGAGTAAATAAGTAAAGTCTGGGGCCCAAGGATCTTGCTCTATAAGGTTTTAGAAGAAAATATAAACAGAATTAGATTAGATTTTTTTTTATTAAACTTAATTAAGGTGCAGGCCTGCCTCGTCCAAATCCTCCTCTCTGAAATCAAACAAAAATAACAAAATTAGAAAGAAATTAATGTTCTGCACTTTTTCTGGAATACCACAAATTTTTTAGCCAGCCATTATGAAATGACTGGTCCCTGTGTTGAAATTAGTGTTTTGGAAACAGACTTAAATACTAATTTCAACATAATTAGGAAACACGACAATTTTATCGGCCTAGGGTAATTTAGGAACAAAATCATTTAATTTTTTCATGTATACATCATATTCATATGAAATATTTGCTCACAGTCACTTTTGTGACATGCTTCATGGACAGAGAATGTTTAGTAGCTGTTGACTATATCCAAAGCTTTTATTTCCACGCATTCAAATTAGATTACCCCATGTGAACTTTACAAAGATGCCATTTGTCTCTACCAATATTAACTTAGAACACTACTATTAGATGAAACTTACGAATTCAACATCAGCTGAACCAGGACCAACATCAGCCTTCTTGTCGTGGGCAGCTGGCGTGGTGGGTGCACGGCGGTACGCAGAGCGGTCCTCGGCAGAGCGGGCGGGCGCGTCTGGGCGGCCCACGGCGCCGCGGCGGACAGTCTCGGCGCGCACGGAGCGCTTGAGGGTCGCCGGCACGATTTCAGGGGGCAGGTGCAAGAAGATCCTCAGGTACTCGATACCCTCGTTGGTAAGGTACCTATCACATAATGAGGAAAAAAAGGTTGATTGAATAATATTAAGGAATGTCAATGTTTAGTCTATTCACTCATTGATCAAACTAAAACGGAACGCTATCAAAGCTGATGTAGCCTATTACCACTAAGAAAAAACTAGGGATTGTTTTTGATTTGTAAACAATCACTAAAACTCATTAATTTTTATGTCACCACCTACCAGTAGAAATGCCTCCAGGCAAACTGTTCCTTGACGTATCCTCTGGATTTGAGAGACTGCATAGCCTTTATAACTTGGAGGTTAGGAATCTTCTCAAGATCGGGGTGTTTAGGAGCATGATAGTCTTTCTTAGCTACCATAACTCCCTCTTTGAAGAGGAATTCATAGATCGACACACGATTCTGTTTAGGCATCAACATCTTGAAGCACTACCTAAAAACAAGACACAAAATAAGCACTTAGGTTATCTCAATTTTGTTCCGTCACTTTCAGCCACATGAACAAAATAAATATACCACGCAATTTATAAATCAATCTAAATTGTAAATTTGGCTATAAAACCCTACAAATTCTTTCGATTACATTAATAAATTCAGATTTCTATGTCTGACAGTACCTTCCGCCTATTTTGACAAAAGAAAAGGAATCTGCAAGTTTAGTTTGACAGTTGACATTATTTTGTAGCTCCATTCCAATTCGCGAAACTAGTATACTTAACATGTGATTTAGTCGATTTTTTCAAACCAATAATTTATTCTCACACATTTTCCGTCTGTTTTTGACTTTGAGTATTTAACTCTGGAGACGCCATTGCTGAGCGTTCCCCTCTGCCAAAGTCAATTGGCCTTATGGCCATGCACGTTTTATAAAACTAGTTCATTCGCTGACAGCCGACATTGTAACCGGGTATAAAAGTCACCGTTCCCACGGCTAACGACTTCAGGGAACTAACCAAGACACTTCGGGTGAGAGGCATCTCATACCACTCATATACCCTCCCCGAAGAGCGTCAGACGCGTGTGGTGATCCGTAGGATCCCCAGTGAGATTGCCACCGCAGACATTAAGTCGGACTTAGAGCGACAGGCTATTCCTGTCCTCGAACTCCACAGGATGCACCGCTCTAGAGGCGGTTCACCATACGACATGGTTCTTGTCGTATGCTCTCAGGTAGAAGGGCATCACCCTATTTTCAAGGTCGCTTCGATCTGCAGCCTCAAAGGCTTTGATATCCAGAAGCCCCATAAGTCAAGCATTATCGGTCAATGCCATCGTTGCCAACTATACGGTCACGCGCAGAAGAACTGCTTCGCGAAACCCAGGTGCGTCAAGTGTCTGGGTGAGCATGGCACTTCTGAATGCTCGCGACCAAAAGACCGTGCCCTCTGCACCGAACCTCCCAGTTGCGTTCTTTGCGGCCAACAAGGCCACCCAGCCAACTACCGTGGCTGCCCTAAGGCACCAAAATCATCTTCCTCGAAGTTGACCAAGCGTTACGACGCGAGGCAACAGAGAGACAACCAGGGGGGATTCTCCTCCTCTCTGTCCCAACCTCCGCAACGACTGAGCCCTCAAAGGTCAAGTCCGTGGAATTACTTCAACCACCAGCAGGCCTTCCCTGCCTTCGGCCAATACATGGCTCCTCCCCCCCCTCAACCTCAACCCATCCCACGGTTGATGGACCCTCGCCTTCGCGCTCATAGCGCTCAGCATCACCAACAACCTACCACCGCCGGTAGAAGCGCGCCTCTCGCGCCCCCAGTGGCCCGCGTGCCAGAGCCTGCTTCCAAAGCCGCTCCTCCTCTCAACACTCGCGCGCCTCCTCAACCTGCGGCCACTCCAGTGGTCGCACCACCTTACACCTTCGATGCGTTTAATGTGATCTCGAGCACATTTAACATCTTTCTTTCGCCCCGCGCCAAGAAAATGGCCAGCGAAATAATTGTAGCCCGTAACTCCTGCGATCTATCGGAGATCCAGCGAATTTATCACGCGTATCCCGAGATCACGCAAGCCCTAGAGTCCATCGCGTATAGGAAACCATAATGTATAATACGGCCCCCGCGAGAACTAAACTCAGATCACTAAAGTTAGGCTTTTTCAATGCCAACGGCATTAGAGAACAACGCGACGAAATCGCTGTGTTCCTCCGCGACCATCGGTTAGATATTCTCCTAGTACAGGAAACTTTCCTCAAGCCTTGTCATCGAGACCCGTCAATTGCGAACTATCGCGTAGTTCGCAATGACAGGACTCGATGCCACAGGGGCGGCACCCTGATTTACTATAGGACTCCTCTCCATTGCATCCCGCTCGATGCTCCGACAACTCTCTCGTGTCTTGAAGTGTCTGCATGCAAAATAGCAATGTCAGGTCATCAACCGATTACGATAGTTTCGGCTTACATGCCTCCCACCGCGACCACGAGCCCAGACGGTCTTCAAATGCTGTCTCGCGATCTTTCGATTCTTTTCGGCCTGAGTGAATCCGTTATCGTAGCGGGTGATCTCAACGCCAAACATCCGTCCTGGAACTGCAATACCACCACGTTTCGAGGCCAACATCTGTTTGACCTCACCGCCGTTTTAAATTTCGATATCATCGGTCCGATGAATCCTACTCACTACCCCCATATCCCCAGTCATTCCCCGGACATATTGGACATAGCGCTCCTAAAGAATATCAACCTACGGTTGGATTCGATAGAGGCGATGGACGAACTGACTTCTGACCACCGGCCGGTCGTCTTAAGACTGGCCCCTCGCGACGGACTCCTTGACCCTGACCAACCCCCCCTCACGAAAGTAGTCACGGACTGGCGGAAAGTAAGCGACCGACTGAAATCCACCACATCCCCGATACTGGATTCTATCCCCGATCAGTTTGACTCGATCGCCGACACGACGGCCGCGATCGACTCACTCACGGAACACGTACAATCAGTCCTGAGCGATTGCTCGAAGCAGGTTCCGGCGATGGACCCCCATCGCCGAAAGCTGCCGGACGATGTGCGTGAACTGCTGACTGAGAAGAACGCGGCCACTCGTGCATACAGTGTCTTTCCCTGTGACGCTAACAAAGTCTTCATGCGCCAATTACAGAAATCTGTAAGGAAGCGAATGAAAGAACTGCGTGAGGCTAACTGGGACAAGATGCTGGGCGAACTAGAGCCCACTCATCTTGCCTTCTGGGAGCTTCAGAGGAAACTCAGATCCCCGCAAGTAGCTTCAATGCCCCCTCTGACACGACCCGACAGGACGATAGCATTCGACGACACCGACAAGGCTGAATGCCTGGCTGACACTCTCGAGACTCAGTGCTCGCCCAGCTCTCAACCAGTAGACCAAGCTCACCTCGCTGAGGTGGACGCTGAAGTCGAACGTAGGGCGAATCTCCCTCCGGTCGAAGACCCTGATTGTCCTCTGGCTCCCGTCACCCCAGACGAAGTGCACGACATTATCAAGGGTCTGAAAACCCGTAAATCTCCCGGATCAGACGGAATCACCAACAGGGTGCTCCAGCTGTTCCCCGCTCACCTGATCATGCTAATGACCACCATCTTCAATGGCGCTCTTAGCAACAACATTTTTCCTCAAGCTTGGAAAAGTGCCACGGTCATCGGTATCCCGAAGCCCGGCAAACCTAAGACCGAACCTTCCAGTTACCGACCCATCAGTCTGCTCAACGTCTTCGGCAAAGTCTATGAGAGGCTTATTTATAAGCGTCTCAGAGACTATGCCGAGACGAAGGGCCTCATCCCAAACGAACAGTTCGGGTTCAGATCCCAACATTCGTGCGTACAACAGGTCCACCGTATCGTCGAGCATGTAAGCGCTGGCTTCCAGCGCGGGCTCATGACGGGTGCTGTGTTCTTCGACATTGCGAAAGCGTTCGACAAAGTCTGGCACAACGGCTTAATATATAAGCTCTACAAACTCGGTGTGCCCGATCGTCTCGTGCTCATCTTACGAGACTTTTTGTCGGACCGCACCTTCCGCTATCGCATCGAGGGTGCGCTATCCTCCCCCCATCCGCTCCGCGCAGGCGTCCCTCAGGGCGCTGTGCTGGCACCGCTGATATTCACTATATTTACTAGTGATATCCCCAAATGTAGAAAGGCGCAGTTAGCTCTGTTCGCAGACGACACGGCCATCTACTACTCCGGCCTCAGGCAAGACAATATCGCCCGCATCCTTCAGGCCGAAGTCAACAGACTTGCGGCCTGGTTCAGGAAGTGGAGGATTGAAGTCAACCCTGATAAGAGCCAGGGGGTCCTATTCTGTAGGCCCCGGCGATCACCCGCCCTGCCCCAACCGATCACCATGTTCGGCAAGCCTATCCCTTGGGAGAAGCGAGCCAAATATCTCGGTGTGGTCTTAGACCATCACATGACGTTCGGCGAGCACATAAAACAGGTGCGCTCGCGCGCCAGTTTTGCTCTCGGCCGACTACACTCCGTACTCAACCCGCGCAGCACGTTGTCCCTTAAGTGCAAATTGCGTATTTACACCGCGTGCATTCGACCGATCATGACTTACGCCTGCGTAGTCTTCGCTCACGCAAAGTCATATCACATTCATAAGATGCAGACGCTTCAAAACCGATTTCTCCGTAGAATTACGAAAGCTCCTTGGTTCGTTCGGAACGAACAACTTCACGTAGACCTTAAGATGCCTACCATCAAACAGTTTATGAAGCGCCTTGCAAAGCGCTTTTTCGAATCCGCGGAACGTCATCGCAACCCCTTGGTTGTGCAGGCCGCTAGTTACAGGCCTTCTGCCATTAGTCAGACTCGCCGACCGAGGCACACTCTCTTAGATCCGGATGACCCCATCACTCTCCTTCAGGAAAGCAATAGGGCCACGAGTACAGTGCACAAAATACACAAACCGACCTTCCGTCCTCGCCGCCGAGGTACCACGCGAACTTCCCGAGTAAATGGTAATAAAAGTCCTCCCCCCCGTCCCTTGAATGTCGATGCGCCAGCCGCCCGGTTAGAGGCTGAGAGCACCGTAGCAATAAATATAATATCCCCTGATAATAATCATGATCAAAATGTTGATCCAGCCCGTCCCCAAATTGTTAGTAATTTTGTGATCCCCCAACGACGCCCTGAGCCGAGGTCCGTACCCCACAGGGGGTGCCCTTAGTGCGCTGTCGTTTAGTTTTTAATATATATAAACATTGCGCCCTGGCTGGAGGCTTTAAGATTAAAAACCTTAGGGCAGCCACAGGAATATCCGGTTAAGTAGCAACGACCTCTCTAGGTCTGCTACGAGATGCCATACAAAAAAAAAAAAAAAAAGACAGCCGACATTGTGAATCGTATTGTGTCGCAAGTAAGTCCTCCCGAAAAATGGTAAATTGTGCAGTTTTCTGTTGCAAAAAGCGATTGAGAGATTCTAATTTACGAAACCATAGTGTTTCCTACCACATGTGGTTAAATATTATACATCAACATGGTTTTATTTATGCGCAATTTCGAAATAATCATTATGATATTTACGATAGAAAAATACAGTGGTACGTTGGTAGCACAAACGCAGTACAGGGTAAGGATTTGTATAGTGCTGGGACAACGTGATTGAAAGATTGATAAAACAAATGATTTTTTCAGTCAGTATGTTCAGTAACTATTATTTTTTTGTTTATGTATCTGGAATAGTCAGCTTTCGTAACACACAATAATCACAATCTAAATGATTTTGAAGGATATTGCTAAGCCAATCATAGTTCGAAAAATTGGTCTGCTCAACAACGTAAATAACGCAATGAGCGGTTGAGTCTACAAGAACCCAGGCACAGGAGAGAAACGTAGTGCACGTCGTTCAAGGGGGTCTACTCCCTATGTCCGTCAACGAAGTAACGGATCCATCCGAAAGTAGTGGATCTGCAGTATATTGTAATGTAAGAAACATTAAGTTACTGGCAACACCATTTTGAATATAAGTGGAATTAAGAAATGTAGGGCTAGCAACCCATACACTCCAATTTTTCTCCGGTCTGCTCCGCTTCACTGTTAAAGTATTAAAACTTATTTTGCTATCCAAGTATTTTATTTCGACAAGATTGTTATACAAGGCGTATACACATCAAATGGCGACGAGGATAAACAAGAATTTCGAAGCTTAAAAGGTACATTTTTACGGCTGAAACATGGCCAACGATTTTCGTATAGACGCTTTCAAACAAGATGGCGATATCTTGTTTTTTGGAAAGGATAGAGCAATATTTTGAACCAAATGAGACTAAAACTGAAAAAAGATGCTCAATATTATTAATAAGTCTTCACGAGGATGTATATAAAATTCTAAAGAATATGTGTCATCCGAAGATGCCCAAGGAGTTGTCATATGAGGAGCTGCAGAATTTATTAAAACTAAGGTTCGAGAAAAGAATTTCGCATTTTAGAAAAAGGATTCAATTCGAAAAATTACAACAATTGGAAGGGAATTTGCTGCAGGATGCAATTTTACAAATACATTAGAAGAACGTGTTAAGGATAAATTCGTTACGAGTCTGCGTCCAGGACCAATCCAGGAAATTACATTGGAGTTAATGGATAAAGATGTAAAGCCTATTTTTCACAAACCGAGGCAAGTGCCTCATGCTTTTAAAGATCAGGTTGAATCTGAATTAACTAGATTAGAGAAAGAAGGTGTTATTACAAAAACAGAAACATCCCAATGGGGGACACCTTTAGTTCCAGTTTTGAAGGAAAATAATAAAATAAGGTTATGTGCAAATTACAAATTACTGTGAATAAACATATTAAAGATGTTAACCATCCTTTACCTAGAATTGAGGACATTTTTACTGCACTACAAGGTGGTACATCATTTTCAAAATTAGATTTAAGAAATGCTTTTAATCATTTGTGTTTAAGTAAGGAGAGTAGTGAACTCTTAGCTTGGTCAACACCAAAAGGGATATACCGAGTAAATAGATTGCCGTATAGTACAAAGCCCGCTAGTGCAATTTTTCAAAACAAACTTGAGAAAGTATTGTTAGGGGCTCGGGGTGTTGTAAATTTCATTGATGACGTCTTAGTCACAGGTGCTAATGATGTTGAACATATAGAAAATTTAAAGGAAGTTTTAAGAAGATTCAAAGAGGCAGGTATTCGTTTAAATAAAAGTAAATGTGAATTTATCCAACCTAAAATAAAATATTTAGGACATTTTATTTCAAAGAGTGGATTATCCAAAGATATGTCAAAGGTTGACTCTGTTGTTAATGCACCTGCGCCTAAGAATATTTCAGAAGTTCGTTCATGGCTAGGAATGGTAAATTATTATGGTAAATTCATTCACAATTTGTCTATAAAACTAAAGCCTTTGTATGATTTATTACAGAAAAATTGAAAATTTTATTGGAATAGAGAATGTCAAAAGAGTTTCAATACAATTAAGAAGGATATTATTTCTGATAATGTTTTAATTCATTACAGTAGAGATATGCCTTTACGATTAGCTTGTGATGCTTCACAAAATGGAATAGGGGCAGTTTTAAGCCACATTTTGCCAGATGGTTCTGACAGACCTGAGTTTTCTCAAAGGCTGAATATAATTATTCTATGATTCATAAAGAAGCGCTTGCAATTTATTGGGCAGTGCACAAACTCTATCAATATTTAATTGGTAGAAAGTTTGAGTTCATATCTGATCACAAACCGTTATTAGCATTATTTGGTGAGCACAAGAGTTTACCACAAATGGCAGCAGGTCGTCTACAAAGATGGTCATTATATTTGTCAAGTTTTGATTATACATTTAAACATGTAAAAGGCATAGAAAATGTTAAAGCAGATTGTATGTCAAGATTGCCATTACCATCAGTTATTCCAGATAATAACAGGAAGGAATGTGATTACATTAATTTTATTGAAGATCAGAATGTTATAGATTTAAATTTAGTACGTTCAGAAACTAGGAAGGATCCAGTTTTGAGTAGTGTTTATAACATGGTCAGGTACCTATGGATTTCCAAAACATGTGAATAGTGAAGTCTTGAAACCGTACATAAACAGAAAAAGTGAACTTTATATTGAAAACGGGGTTATCATGTGGGGTTATAGAGTATTAATACCTAATAAATTACAAAAAAGTATGTTACAGGAACTTCATGTCTCACATGAAGGCATTGTTAAAATGAAAAATAATGCTAGATCTTATTTTTGGTTTCCTAATTTAGACAGTACTATTGAAAATTTTGTTAAATCCTGTCAAGTCTGTATGTCTGCTAGACCAGAACCACAGAAATCTAAAGTTATAACATGGCCAAAAGCTAATTTTCCATATGAAAGAGTACATGCTGATTTTTTAGGACCTATAAGTGGTAAAATGATATTAATAATAATAGATTGTTACACTAAGTGGCCAGAAGCATTTATAGTAAAGAATTTAGAATCTAATACAACTGTAGAAAAGTTCAGAGAATGTTTTAGTAGATTTGGTTTGCCAAAAGTAGTTGTTACAGATAATGCTGCTACATTTTGTTTTAAGGAATTTTCTGAATTTCTATCTAAAAATGGTATTCAACATGAAACTTCTCCACCGTTCCATCCTGCAACAAATGGGTTTGCAGAGAATGCTGTAAAAAGTTTTAAAAATGCTATGTACAAGTCTTTAAATGATGTTAGAAATAGAAATGTGTCATTTGTAACTTTAATGAACAGATATTTATTTCATTACAGAAATTCAATTCATTGCATTACAAATATCTCACCATCGGAAGCTATGTTTAATAGAAAACTTAGATCCAGATTAGATTTATTATCTACTAAAAAAGATAAAAAACAGTGTAATGTAGGAAAAAGAGAAGAAGAATTTAAAGAGGGAGAGTATGCTTACTGTAGGGACTATAGGAATCCTAATAAAAAGAAATTTGTTAAATGTGTAATTGATGAGGTATTGGGACAAAGAACTTATTTATGTAGAGTTTTAGAAGAGAACTTAATTTGGAAACGTCATTTAGACCAGATTATAAGTTCTTGGCCTCAAGACCAGAAGGAAGATTTAAATGAAACCAGTATTGTAGTAGATGATTGTTTATTGGAAAATTCTAAGGATTTAAGAGATAATAATTATGATAAGCAAATAGTTCTTAATGATGAATCTAATGTTATTGTAGATGAGCCAATTTCAGAGGTATTGCAAGAAGTAAATGATAATGTTAATGTTATACCTGAAAGATTTAATAGTCTCTGAAGTTAGCCCACATATTTCAAATACTTACCAGGATGCAAAAACTTGTAACAGTACATTCAAAAATTTACCGGTTAATCAACCCATTGTTTCTTGTAGTAATGAGAATCAAAGTTTAAGGCGTTCTGATAGACAGAGGAAAGCACCTCAACGTTTGAATTTGTAAAGGGGGAGTATTGCAGTATATTGTAATGTAAGAAATATTAAGTTACTGGCAACACCATTTTGAATATAAGTGGAATTAAGAAATGTAGGGCTAGCAACCCATACACTCCAATTTTTCTCCGGTCTGCTCCGCTTCACTGTTAAAGTATTAAAACTTATTTTGCTATCCAAGTATTTTATTTCGACAAGATTGTTATACAAGGCGTATACACATCAGGATCCGTTAAAACAAGTGACAAATTAAATTTTTCTAACGGGTAAATACACATCGGGATTAGGGAAAACTATCAAATCTCAATCTCGTCGCACAAACCCGCAGTGTTTGAAGACTAAGGTCTTCAACCAGTGCGTCCTGCCCAAATGCGGTGCCAAAACGGGTCCTTCCCCGTAGTCAAACTATTTTGTCCAACTGATTTGACTACAAGGAATAATTTTCCCAGTGGTCAAACTTTATTGATATTGCAACTTTTTAGCACGCTGTATAAGCATGCAGTTTAATGTACAGTCAAATATAAAATTTATGTCAAATGTCAAGCGTCGCGTCATTCACAATAAAATTGTTATCATTTGTTGAATTTCAAATTATTCATAATAAAAAATGGATATGAAATATGTGAAACGTAAACGTGGTATAGTTTTACTCCACGATGGGCGGCAGTATTACAGATGGCGTACCTACAAAAATGGGAACGTTTTTTGGGCATGCAGTCATCTGAGAAAAGATAAGTGTCGAGGGTCTATCACTGTGAAGGTGGTGTACAAAACGTAGGTATTAATGTTCTGTGTACAAAACTATTGGCTCCGTTTTTTCATGAACTTACTATAAGGCTCGGCGCAAACGAGTCATCTATTACTGCCGCTGTTGCAAATGTGGCAGTGGCGTGCGACAGCTACTGGTGTTCGGAAGCCTAGTTTGAGGGAGGATTTTTCCTAAGTGTTCTATTGGTAGAAGTAGAACAAACAATAGAACAGATGGTAACTTGATAAATGATTTTATTTCTGTAAGTAGGTTTGTACAAACACTTTTACACGTCAATCATATTTTAAAAACTAGATGAGGTCGGCGTTTCCTATCTGACTACTCTGAGAAGAAAGGCCGAAACAAACTCAGAGGTCATAGTCTCTTTTAAAGTCCAGACATAATCTTGGTCAGATCATGTGAAGACCATGTAGATTGGTGTCTGAAATGGTCTTTTGAGGAAAGAACCACACAGGTTGAGTGGACCTGACCAGTCAGTGCACGCATTTGTCAGTAATCGTGCAGCTCTACTCAGAATTTAAGGAGCTCAACGATGCGACGATCAATACCAAAGAAAGGCCATTTGGGTAGGCCACTTATATGACTCAAACTGCAAGACCATGATTAACACTAACTGAGAATAAAAGAAAGGGAAAAAAAATATTATGCAATAACCCACATAGTCTTCACATTCACAATAATTAAAATAATATAATACTTTACAAGTAAATATTCATGTCATTGTGTATAAAATAATAATTAAATGTCGCTGTTTATAAAATAATAAAGTTAGCAAAAACAAAAAAAAAAAAAAACAATAAAAATAAAATACCTCAATATGTACAAAAATTGGAGCAGCTCAATTCCAAGCCTTTTTGTCCTCAATATAATCTTTAACAGTATAAAAGGCTTTCTGGCACAACTTACGTTTAATGAATGATTTGAATTTATTAAGGCTTAGATCTTGAACGTGGCTTGGCAGTTTATTATAAAAGCGTATACATTGACATCGAAACGAGCCACATTTTTCTTGAGCCTTGTTGTAGGTACAACAAATTTGTGTTTGTTCCTAGTATTTATATTATGGATATCACTGTATTTTTTAAATAATTTTATATTTTTATGGGCATATAATAGATTTTCAAAAATATACTGAGAAGGCACAGTCATTACATTAATCTCCTTAAATTTATCTCTGAGAGAGTGTCTTGGACTTAATTTATAAATTGATCGAACAGAGGGCCTAAAATGGACGCTTTGGCAGAATCATACGTACAATTCATATCCCGCAATTCATCTGTTTGACAGTTTTGTATGGAGTTTCGTAAAATGGTCCACAAACTATGAATTGCTTTAATGAAGTCTAATGTCAAATAGCAGCTGTCAAACAGATGAATTGCGGGATGTATGAATTGTACGCAGATCATATTATGATTCTGCCAATGCGTCCATTTTAGGCCCCCTGCTCTTTTCTGCAAAACAAAGATAGTCTGAATGTCGGTAGCATTTCCCCATAACAGAATACCGTACGACATTACACTATGAAAATAGCTAAAGTACACTAAACGGGCTGTCTAACGACTCAGGAGAGGGCCCTCCCTCTCCCTCCCTAGGAGCGCGACGGTGGTGGCGAGTCGCGGACGCTGCTGTAGCGTCTGGCCACCATCGGCCACACGTGTACGGCGAGTCTACAAACAAAATCGTGTGAGCTGCTTGTTGCTGGCCATCGGTGACTGTGTACGGTGGCTCATTTGCGCAATTTATTTTTTCTACAGGCGTTTTTTTTTAATTTTTATTATTTTTTTTATTTTAATCTTTTTAATTTATAGAGGGTTTGATCATATTATTTTTTCTTTTATTTAGAATGACAACATAGTAAAAAGGACTGAACACATCTGTATTGCTGATTATAGGAAAAATGAGATCGATATTGTGATTGATGAGTTAGGACAAGAAGTGGTTAACAATGATGTCCCTATTCCAACACCGTATAAAGAAAAGAAGAAGTTTACCAAAAATTTACCATCCTTTGGCAGTGTGAAATCGGTTTTATACAATAATCGTAAAAAAACATGCTTCATTGATTCTAAAGAGGCAACAGTTCCCGATAATTTGTATTCATTTCTCTTGGCTGATTATGTTACCGAAACAAGACGAATTATGATTTTTTGTTCAGAAAAAAATAAGACAAGAATGGTTCAATTGAAAGAATTTTTTGGGGATGGCACTTTCTACAGTTGCCCAAATGGATTTACACAATTGTACAGCATCCATGCGGCTTTAGATACATCATCAACCACAACGCACGTGATTCCAGTTGCTTATGCACTAATGACGGATAAAACGGAAGAATCATATGAAATTTTATTCTCTATGTTACATTCTCAAATACCCGAATGGTTACCAAAAAAATTTCACTCTGATTTTGAAATTGCTGCCAGCAATGCTATTTCATCGATTTTCACAGATGTCCAGTTAATAAAATGTTTCTATCATTTTACAAATTCACAATGGAAAAAGGCCAAAAAAATGAAAATACAAAGCAAAGATGGAAAAAGAGTGGTCGGATTATGTGCTGCACTTGCTTTGCTACCTGAAAAAAAAATTGATGAAGGTTGGGATTATATACAATCTGATTGTCCTAAAACACCAAAAATTTAAAAATACCTTCAATATTTCGAGAACACATGGCTAAAAAAGAAATCATTTAGAATACAATGGTCCGTATATGAACAAAGGCATCGAACTAATAATGTTGTAGAGAGCTGGAATGCTCAACTTAATAAATTTATGAAGAGACGTAATCCAATAACAGTTTCTCGTTTGCTCAAAACATTATTAGACAAAGAAAGCAATTCCTCCGAAGAACCGTCTCCTCGCCGGAGTGAATTAATATATAGAGACGAATTCATTCAAAAATGCCAAATGGAGTTAATACACGATGAAATAGATGTCGGCTATTTTTTAAATAAATTGAGATAGATTTTCTTTTAATGATATAAGAACGGCAACAAAATTATTTAGTTCGGTGCCGTACCCCATACACGCACCATTCCACGATGAAAGTTTTAGTTAGTTACTCTACTCTTTGGTTTTAGTTATGAGCAAGGTTTTCTCTACATTTTTAGGTTATTGGTATTTAAACTGTAAATAAAACTGATAATACTGTAATAATGTTGGGAATACCCAACATTTTTTGGGAAGAAGTGGCCGAGAAGTAAAAAATCCCAATACGCGTTTCTCTTTTTTTCTTTGTTTTTTTTTTTTGCGAGAGGAGTGGCGATAGAAGCGCAACGGTGCCTCCGTTGTTTTTCCACTAAGATTTTACCATTGAGTTTGGCCTTTTTCCATTGAGGATTTGTGAATAGAAACCAAATTGGAATTAATATAATTTCCAGCTGCAGTTCTTTACAAAATCCAAATGAACTTTCTTAATGGACTATTCTGGTAACTGCGATTTAATAATTTGAAACATTATTATTATAACTTCGAAAAAATTATATTACGGTTTTAATTTTTGTCATAACTGTACACTACAGCAGTCAAACTTTATATACAGGTAGGATCATTGGAGTAGTTTGACCACAGGGAAAGATCCATCGTCAAATTTCCTTGTGGTCAAATCAGTTGGACAAAATAGTTTGACTACGGGGAAGGACTGGCCAAAACGTGGACACTGACAGTCGGGCTGGTCCATAAATTCAAGGTTACTTAGCGTGCTATGGAGCGGGCTATGCTCGGAAATTCTCTGAAGGATAAGATCAGAAATGAAGTTATCCGGATGAGAACCGGAGTGGCCGACATAACCTGCAGAGTAAGCAAGCTGAAATGGCAGTGGGCTGGCCATGTTTGTCGAAGGACCTATGGCCGGCCGGTGGAGCAGGCGAGTCCTGGAGAGGAGACCGCGTATCGGCAAGCGTAGTGTGGGACGCCCCCCAGCTAGATGGACCGACGACCTTAAAAATGTGGCTGGGATGGGACAGACTGGATGCGGAAGGCGGAGAACAGGGTGTTGTGGCGCAGCCTGGGAGAGGCCTATGTCCAGCAGTGGACAGGCTGAGGTGATTGATCAAATAATGTTGTCATTCATGTTTAATTAATTCGAGCCCCGAACTAATCTTACGTCTGTAAGTGATACGGAGTAGGAAACGCCCAAAACTTCGGCCGAAACTACGGATATCGTGCTTATCGTGGCAGTAGACGCCAAGGATCAACGAGCACCACAAGGAATATCACAGAATCCATTGATTGTTTCTCTCTATTTATTACTAATGATATGGTCTGTAAAATCCTGACACGAATGAATAGCAACAATAAACCCTTGTCACGAGCACGACGTCCAATGCTCAATCACAACCCAGTGAGTTACAGAAAAAGAAATGTGGTTTCTGCAATTAAAAAAAAACGTCGAATAATAATGTTCTGTTGTACCCAGTGAAAACAAATCATTTGTATGGATCACCGAGGATTACTATGTGTTGATTGCTCTGAATAACTATTTTTCTCATTTCTATTTCATAAATAAACAACTTTTAAAAGTTTGTATTTTATTGTTTTTTATAAAACTAAAATCCTCGAGAAAAATGTATACGTCTGAGAGGCGAATGTTTATGAATAGTGTATCTACCAAGTATGTTTATGAATCTAGTGTTAACCAAAAAAGTAGATCCGCAGAAATGTGTTCGACATGTATATAATAAACTGGTACATTTAAAAAATCAGTGATTTCCTCTAGTCGTCACATTGAGGTAGGAATACTATGGAGAGGGCATATTCTACTATATGAAGAATAGTTATACAAATATCTATCATATCGACACAGTCATGTCAAAAAGCGTTTTGTTTCTTTCTAACTCATCAAGAGCTACATATGAAAAAAGAGATATCTATATGTTTGTCAAGGACTAAATTTGGCAACACTTCTGTGTGACGACAAAATCTGTCTATGCGTGACCGGTCGCCATGTTTAGTGCCAAGTTTTGTGGTACAAAAATCTGCTACGTGCTGTCAAAAGGTTGCTTGCTTTCTCTCTCGCACTCGCAGTAACAACCCTACGATAGGCGGCCATTTTAAGTGCTCGATTTTTGTAGGTAGTCACGCTAATTTTGTAGGTATGGCAAGTCCATAGGTTTATATGTCAATGAGTCGTCATCATTCAGATATATGACTATGAACTATAGATTATGGCAATGGAGAAATACCTCGCATCGTTTCATGAATAAGATAGCAAATACATCATTTTTGTTTTGTTTCGTAATTTAGCAAGGAGAAAATTAGGCAAGTGCACAAAAAAATAAACGATACCGATATTTCGCAAACCAGCCAACTCCACATTTCGTCAAACACATTTTAAGATTTTGATTTTTATTTAAAGATTTTTTTGTTTAACATTTTAACAGCAGATATTATTATCCACCAACGGTATTTTAGATTTTTTCATAAGTAGTCTAAACAAAATATTATAAAGTTTTAAGTGTCTGCTGACACTAAATTTGCTCATATAGAGTTAGCTGGTTTGCGGATTGTATCGTAAAACAAAATTTTGTTCAATGGAATACCGCTCATTGTTTGTATCACATCACTAGCACCTTTGTGTTTCTTGTCATACCTAGGACAATTGCATAAATACACACAAAGTCGATCTGTGTGTGCGTTTTTGTAATTGTGTGGTTATAATTTTTTTGTGTTCGTTTATAGCAATAGGAAGCATGTAGCTGTACAAATTTTCGTAGTGTGCTGTATGTGTTTTCCTCGCCCCCCGCAGAAAGTGGCAGAAAAAGTTGTTCGGTGATTCGCTTTTTGGCATCTCCTGAGTATAAATACTCAAAGGTTTTTGATTTGCAAACTCTCTGAAAATAGACGATGATTCCCATAGCTCATGCTTTTCTTGGGAAATATGTTTATAACATGTCCCAGAATTAACGCACAACCTCTTAAGGGGTCATTGTACTCATCATTATGAACAACAGAACAACTTTTACTATGGAACCAAACCTGAAATCGCGAAAATAATCAGCTGTTCCCTACATTTTGACGCGATTTAAAGGTTAGGTCCCATGGGTATTAAAAGTTGTTTATAATGATGAGTGAATTTTATGTACATGAATTGATACACCTTATAAAATAGATGGAGAGATAATACAGTCTGAGTATTCATAATGTGCACATATCGAAATGAGTGAAACTAAGCTTAATTTTGCATGGGCAACTAGCTTCATCTGACTGACTGACCCCTTGACAATTCAAAAGTGCCTATAATAGGTTTATTTGAAATAAATGCTTTGAGTTTTTTTTTTTAGTCTTATATAAAAAAAATATTAAACAATTTTTTTTTTACAGAAAAAGGGACTCTACCTGCTAAAGTAAAGTACGTAGCCGAGTGCAAGGCCTTTCTTTAACAGTTGATAGGAAACGTGATTGATTTATAAACATGGTATTTTTACTTTTAGAAAGCTGATACGATGGAAAATAATTTAAAGTAATAAAAAAGGGTAGGTAATGGGGACTTTTATTGAGATATTTAACAATAATTATAAAAATTTATGAAAAATATCAGATGGTTGTTATAAAATCACCCTAATACTCAATTGAGGGAGAGTTTTTTCTTTAGTTTTTATTTTATGAAGTCGCCCTATTATTTCCAGTCATTACCGAGTTTGTTTCATCGTGATAGATCGTTTAGTTTAGAAGATATCGATTTGTTTACACAGCGGTCACAGCAGCAAACAAAAATTTTAAAAACGTTATAAAAATTTAATTGTTTGTTTAGATTTTTTTTAAATATTTTTTCCGTCGATAAAATTAAGTTAAGTTTCCCTCATTTCGATATGTACATATTATCAAGACTCACACTGTATATAAATTTGAGTAATTTTATTACCACTTTTTCACAATTTTATTAGTATATTTTATAGGCACACGTTTATAGCGGCGCGTGTGCTCCGAAAACGAAATGTGATGATCGAGGATCTCACCTAGGCTTACCAAACATGGTGATCGGGTGGGGTCTACGGTCCACCGAATGAACTAGTTTTATATATCGTGCATGGTCTTAAAAGGCCAATTGACTTTGGCAGAGGGGAACTCTCACTATGGCGGCTCCAGGTTATATGCTCTAAGGTCTCATATGTTTGATACTTCTCGCCCGTCGTTGCAACCGCGCTAGGCTGCCAGTGTGGATGCACACTACCCCTCCGGCTATATTGTCGAGATATCGCGAACTCCACTTCGCACGTTCTCTTTCGCACACCGGTCGACGTATCGCTGTATAACTGAGAGCGCGTGAAATGTAGTTCGCGATATCACGACAGTGTAGCCGTAGCATAGAATAGCAACCATAACACTATTTATTTCAGCCAGTAATTACTTGACATAATAAAATTTATTGTTTATTGTTGAAACTTGACGAAATATGTCAAAAATATATTCCGTTGAAGTAACAACTGGATAGATAAAGCTATCATGAATAATATTTTATCACGTATTGTGTTAAGAAATGCAAAAAACATAAATTTCCGTTTTATAGCTACTAAAAAAGAAGATACTTGTACCCATACGGGTCAGAAATGGGACTCCGATGACTATAGGATGGCGCGTTTCACAAACGCTCCTAAAGTAGTAAACCGTAACTGGCCTATCAAGTTGGTTGCGGCAATAAAACCAGTACCAGTTGCAGGCAGAAAAGTGTGGTGTGACGGAGGAAGTGGTGCGGAAGGTCATCCACGAATTTATATTAATTTGGACGCACCCGGTCCACAATACTGCATGTACTGCAATCAGAGTTATATTAATATTCCCAATATTAAAGAACCTGTCGATTCATGCAAGAAAGATTAGTTTCCGATACCAATTTCTAAAAAAAAAAAAATTTACTTGATATTTATTACAAATTTTACACTGTTGGCCACTGTCATTTTCAGTCAATGTCAGTTATGCTCGTAGTCGTAGAGTATATTTATGTTCTGTGCAGTTATGTGTCAGGTCATAGCCCGTCATAGTCATACTGTCATTTAAGTGTCAGCTGTCACAGTCACGCTGGTTGGCTGTTTCGCGTCTATTTTTTTTTTCAGAAAGTCTCTGTTTATTAAATACAAATAAATCATCATAGTTAGTTTTATTTTGATAGATATAGTAGTTTAGGTTAAAATGGACTTCCAAAACCGCCCTGGTGGTAAAACTGGCGGTGGAGGAGTGGCGTCATGGTCGGAAAGCAATCGAGACCGGCGCGAAAGACTTCGCCAGCTCGCGTTGGAAACCATTGATTTGAATAAAGATCCCTATTTTATGAAAAATCATTTAGGTATGTATACTATTTCAAACATAATGTTCCACACATTTTAAAGTAGTACCTTAAACTGGCAATGCATCTTTTCGTCTTTGTTAATTCTACACTGGCTATTGAGTAATATTTAAAGGTTATAAAACTGTCTATTGTTTCAGGATCCTATGAATGCAAGCTATGTTTAACCCTCCACAATAATGAAGGCAGTTATCTAGCTCACACTCAAGGTAAAAAGCATCAGGCCAACTTAGCTCGTAGAGCAGCTAAGGAAGCAAAGGAAGCGCCGCAACAATTAGCTCCTGAGAAGCCAAGGATTGAACCCAAGAAGTTTGTAAAGATTGGACGTCCAGGTTACAGAGTAACAAAGCAAAAAGACCCAGAAAATGGTCAACAAAGTTTATTGTTCCAAGTTGATTACCCAGGTAAACAATAAAAAGATTCTAGTTTGTATGATCAAGAAAGAGGTCAAAATAAATTTTGTCAACATTTCCTAACAAATGAAAACATGGCAACATTTAAGTTTTCCTCAGAATGCATGAAAATATACTCTTTATTGTTTTATGATTTGCATATGAATTTCACTCTTAGAATGCCTTAACTTTTTGGCTAACTATGCTATGGTCCCAAAGTAGTACAATGCTTACTAACAGCAAACATTTGTATTTGACCAAATTCAGATTTTTATTGTAACATTATTTTTATTCTAGAAATTGCTGAAGGTGTACAGCCGAGGCACCGCTTCATGTCAGCATATGAACAAAAGATAGAGCCCCCAGATAGAAGATGGCAATACTTGCTGTTTGCTGCTGAGCCTTATGAGACAATTGCATTCAAAGTGCCAAGCAGAGAAGTGGAGAAACATGACTCGAAATTCTGGACTCATTGGAATAAAGATACGAAACAGTTCTTTCTGCAGTTTGCATTCAAAATGGAGCCATTACGCATGCCTCCACCTCCTCCTAAGATGTGGGAGAACCATGGAATGCGCCTGCCTCCTCCACCTGGCGCCCCACTGATGGGGGTGCCTCCACCCCCTCCCTTATTACCTGTACCACCACCACCACCTTCTATGTAAATGTGTGTGGCTAATAATAAAAATTTATTTGTAATAATATAGTTCTTTCTAGTTTATTTAACACTAGGTCCTGCCCACGACTTTGTTCGCGTGAAATTTCTTGACATAAAATATATACTATGACAGTCGGCAATACTGTAGCTTGGTACACAGAGTACATTGTTTAAAGGAGGCTTGGTATTAGTGACAGAGACAGTTCTTTTTAACGAAATGAATCACCTAAAAGGGTACGAATTATTTGTATACTTAGAATAGCTGTAGCATGCCCCCTTTTTTCTTGCTCATGGTGGTCCTGGTGAAGGGAGCGTGACTGCCGCCGCACGGTGGATCGAAAATCGCCTGTAGAAGACATAGGATCTCGATTTCTTAAATGTTATTTTTTGTGCTGGAAATGACTTCTGCTGATCATTACTGTTCTATAAAATGTCTTAAGAAGTAATTGTGTGCACAAATGGAAAAGTTGTAATTTTTATAAGAAAAAAGTGTATGGAGCTGACATGAAAAATGAGGATATCTCTGGATCGCAAGGTTGGCCGTTATATCCTTGCACACTGTTATAGTACTATTTATTTGTGAATTTTTCACATTTTTTTCATTTCATATTGCGGCATCACTTACGATTTTTTTAAAAAAAATCGTCAAAATTATTTTTTTTTTTTTTTATGATATGTACATTTTAATGCATAATGCCTCAAGTCCACATTAGCTAATGATTAATAAAACTTAATACCTATAGACCTGTTAAATTAAAAGGATACGTACCATAATGAGGGTAATTAGATAAACGTGATCATTAGTCAATAACAATAAATGGTAAACTATTGTATAATTAAAAATAAAAGCAAATTATTAAAAAAAAATATTAACTTAACCTAACCTAACATAAACAATAAAAGTTAACTTATTTTATACTTCGTCACCATCAGAATCCACTTCAGAATCAGGCTCTACAATAGATATAACTTCTAAGAACTCTGTCGGAGCTTCCTGATCCTGAAGTTTCAGTAGTTCTACTGTTTCCTTAAAGTATGTCTGCCTCTTGTGGGCATTTAATTTTGGTCTTGTGGAAGAAATTAGAGGATCAGAAGAGACGATAAGCATATTGAGGATATCCTCGTTTGATGCTTGTCTACTCTTTTTCCTCGAATGGTGTTCTCTGAACCTCCTAAAGTCTTTGTTTCGGGCCTCTGAAGCTTCTTCCGAAGGACTTCCAATTGGTACAATAGCATTTTCTGCAATTATGTCCCCTCCGTGAATCAACAATTTGTGTATGGTTGATGACATGTAGTACCAATCGTACAGTTCCACGTATTTTTCAGCGGTTGTTCTAGCGTATTCTTTAAATTTCGGCACGTCTACAATCTCTCCAGATGTGATAGCTTGCAGAATCACAGCAAATCTGCGTATTAGGTCTTCATCTAATCCAGAGATCGCTGCAGTTTTATCAGGAAATTCAAAAAACCGCCTTGCTGTGTTCCCGTTGTTAGTTGTGCCTGATTCTTGCTTAACGATGTCAATCAAAAGGTTGAGATCATCTTTGAATCGATCTTGAATGAGTTTTTTTCGTGAATGCAATAACTCTTGATGACCTTCTCCTCTTGCAGACCACTTTTTGAAGTCGAGACGATACGCTATGTGTAGAAGACATTCCATCACATTAATGCGGGCATGAAGTGATGATAATCCGAACTCATACACACCAGAAGAAATGGTTTTTGTCGCAATGACATCTAACTTCAATTCAATTTTTTTGAAGGTTCTGGCTCCATCGATGACGTTCGATGATTTTGCCAATGTCGAGGTATGAGAAAGTAAACTATAAAAACTATAAATTGTTATAACTATTGATCAGTGTTTGTAGTGGTGACATCCATAGATCCCCATGCTAAAAAAAGGACAAAACATTTTTGGTTAGAACATGTAAAACGTCACAAAATAAATGTTAGAACATTCAGTAGATCTATAATAAATAAATAGAAAATATCAACTATAACTGGATTTTATTAATGCTAATGAATTTATAAAGGATTTTAACTGCAGGGGTATGGGCTAAAGATAATAGGAAAGGAATGTTAATTGGGCGGGGAATATCAGAAGGGAGTATGTCGTAAAGAGGAGTGGTTAAACGAGGACAGGAAAAAAACAAGTGCTCAAAGTTGGAAGAGCAAGGAATCAAAATTTACTTCAAATAAGGGGTTTTTATTTAATTGGACTAAGGAAATTTGTAAATTATTGAATTTACTGAAGCTGTTAACGAGGAGTGGAGGATTTTTATGAGACCAATAGCGAGATGTTGGGATTAAGTGAGAAAGAGTACGAAGAAGAGGGAGAAGAGGATGACATTTAATCTGGATGACTTTATAAAAAAATCTGTCACAGAGATATTGTCTACGTAAGTGAAGTGGGGGTTCTAAACATTCAACCTGAAGGGCATTAATAGGTGAGCATTTCATAGCACCCGTGATAATACGCAAGCATTTAGATTGGATCCTTTCCAGTTTGGCCAGGGCTATTTTGTTGCATGGTTCTAACAGAAAGGTTCCATAGTCAAAGTGACTACGAACTATGGCGTTATATAGGATTTTCTGGGAAGTTGGATGAGCTCCCCAGCGAACTCCAGAAAGGGCACGTAAGACATTAACACCTCTTTCGCATTTCTTTGAGATGTAGTCCAGATGATAGAGACCAGATAATTTTGAGTCAAGAATAAGGCCAAGAAATTTTACTTTGTCACGGATCAAAATGGGTTCATTTTCAACATAAAGGTTAATAGGGGGAATATTACGCTTGCGAGAAAAGACAACTGCATTGCATTTGGAGACTGATAAACTTAAGCCGTGATCGGTCAGCCACTGGTTTAAGTAGTAAAGGGCAGAATTTAAGCGAGATGTGGCATCTGAAAGGGAAGCTGAACTAAAGTAGAGAGCAATGTCGTCGGCATATTGTAGGATTTTGCAGAAACAATTCACTGAAGACTCCAAATCATGTGTGTATATATTATAAAGGATGGGGCTTAATACCGACCCCTGGGGTAGGCCCTTCCACACTAGACGAGATGGGGAGAGGAAGTTTTGATGACGAACAGAAATAGAACGCGACATAAGGAGACTACAAATGATGTTGACCATCCTCACAGGGATACTCAGCTGTAGCAGCTTTTGCCTGAGTATTGGAAGTTGGACATTATCATAGGCTGAAGCTATGTCTAGGAAAATACCGAGAACACTTTCATTGTTGGAAAAGCCAATGCGAACATCAGACATGAAAACACTTAGACTATCTAGAGTTCCCATACCTCTTCGAAAACCGAACTGAGAACTGGATAAGATGCCTTTAGTTTCTAAGATCCACTCAAGTCGGTTCTTAATGAGATTCTCCATAATTTTAGCCAAGACGGAAGAGAGGGCGATAGGACGATAGGAAGTAGAATCTTTTGGGTCTTTCCCAGGTTTCAAAATTGGGATGATTATTTGGGATTTCCAAGACTCCGGGATTTTGCCAGTAACGAAAAATGAATTGATTAGGTTCAGAAAGATTAGTTTACAATTAGAAGAAGATTTGGAAATAAAGGAATAGGGTATTCCGTCGACCCCCGGAGCAGAATCCCGGAGATGATCTAAGGCACAAATAAGTTCTGAATAAGAGAAAAGGTCATCAAATCTATCACAGGAAGTGGGAGGAGGAGGATCTATAGTGGGAAGACATTCGGAACTAGGAACAAAGGGGGGGGCTAATTTGGATATAAAGTCTTCTAACCAGGTACTGTGATCATTGGTAGAAATATCGGGAGACTGGCTGTCAGAAGCTCTTCGGTAGATTTTAATTTTTTTCCATACAAGGGAAACTGGAGAACGTGGAGATAGTGATTCACAAAACTTGAGCCAACCACATCTTTTCTTTCTTGCCAATAACCTACAAGTAGTTGCAGAAGTCTTTTTAAAATTTAAATAGTTGGGCATATTTATACTAGAAGAAAATGAGTTTTCTGCTTCTTTACGTTTACGGACGCCATCAGTGCATTCAGCATCCCACCAAGGAGGAGAAGGTATTAGGTGACGGGCGGAGTTTTTTAAGGGGATTGAAGAATTGGCCGCTCTCAACAGACATTCAAAAAAATTACTGTAATGAATTAGGGAGTTGGATGGATTTATTTGGGGAAAATTTTGAAGTTCTGTGTCCAAATTGGACGAGAACTTAGACCAGTCAGCTTGGTGTAGGCGATATTTTTGTAGGGGTTGTATGGGAGGAGAACGTGGGTGAGTACTTGGAAGAGAAATTAGGATAGGGAAATGATCACTCCCATATGAGTTAGGGAGAACAGACCATGAAAGAGTTGATACTAAGGAGGGCGAAGAGAAAGTAAGATCAGGAACACTAATATTTTGGGTAGGTGAAACCCGACGGGTAGCAGATCCATCATTGAGAACACAAAGGTTGCGATCATCTAAAAGGTCAAGCAAAAAGCTGGAGGAGGGATCATTACAGTGAGAGCCCCAAAGGGTGTGACGGCAATTAAAGTCACCTAACACAACCAAAGCGCCAGGAATTTCTGATAGGATAGAGTTAAATTCAGACAAAATATTAGCATTGGGATGGGGAATGTAGGCAGATACAAAGGATATGTTCATGGCTCTAATGGCAACTACATGTAAACCAGGATCGTGATGGGGAAGAGGAATCTGGGAAAAAGTGATAGATCTGCTAACCAATAGGGCGCAACCCGCTCATCCGTTATCTCTATCGTCCCGAAGACATGAATAACCAGGAACCCTAAAGAGAGATCCAGGCTTGAGCCACGTCTCCGACACAGCAAAGACAACGGGTTTATATCTATTTATAAGATAGATTACATCGTGTTTTTTCCTGCGAATGGATCTACAGTTCCACTGAAGGATTTTTTCCATTTTGGCGAGTCCAGGATTCGAGGAGTTGTTGAACTAATACAACGACATTGTCCGATATTGCGTCACTAAATTTAGACAACATGTTTATAAGGGAGCAAGCCAGGAGCTCTATCAAATTGTCATTAGGAGTGGGAAGAGGAGTGGTTTCAATGTAAGGGGAATTCAGGGCACAGCCTTTTGGCTGAGAAGAATTAGGGGTATAGACCATCGACTTATGGGCTTGGGTATCGTATGACTTGCCCAATTCTGGCCTAGGTTTTGGGGAACGATAAACTGTCTTGGTGTAGGAGGTTTTAACTGGGGTTGAATATGGAGAAGAAGTAGGAGTGTTAAGAGGGGACGAGGAGAAAAGGGGTTGAGAAGGATAGGCTTGAGGTAGTTTAGATTGGGAAGGGCCTGCTGTAACGTTACTGTATGGCAATTTACGGGAACGGGGAAACCTTACTGAGGCCTCTCGGTAGCTTAAATTTTCTTGAGACATAACCATTTTAATTGACTTCTGTCTTGAGTGTTCAGGGCACTTATTATCAGTGGCCTTATGGCTTCCACCGTCACACAAAAGACATGAGACCTGTGAGTCGGGAACATTACAGCTATCTCCAGGATGAGGTTGAGTGCAACGGTAACAGCGGGGCTGAGATCTGCACTGAGAGCTTATATGGCCAAATCGTAAGCAGTTGCGGCATTGGATATTGGGAGTTGATAGATGGAGACAGGGAGAGAGACATTGTAACAGAAGACTTTCTCTAGGAGAATTTGACCAGAGAAAGTAAGCACCACAGTCGATGATGGGGACCAAGTTACGGAGTCTTCTTTTTTGTTTTTAAAATTAAGCCTTCTAGCCCTTATGATTTTTCCACAATTGTGAGGGGTTTCCATACTAAAGACTAACTCCTCTAGTGTCCAGTCAGTAGGAATATCCCTAACAACTCCCATGCGACTTATATGAAAGCGTGGGATAGTTGCCGAGTAATTGTTTTCAATCAAAATGGGGTTGCTGACAAAGTTGTTAGCATCACTGAATGTCATGAAATCAATAGACATCCTGTTACGGCCCAAAGACCTGACACTGCCTTGAACAACACCTTTAAAACCTTTGTTAAAAATAAATTGGGCAAACTTAAGAGAATTTAAAGTTAGGCCTTGCTTAGGGTCTATTTCCACCCTAGAGACAAATATAGTGAAAGGAGCTCTGTCATTCTCACTATAGAGGATTTTGGAGTCGTTCTCAAAACCTGGCTTAGTAAATACGGACTGAATTGAGTCAGACGGCGGCTTATTTCTTTTCGCGTCAACAAAAATCTCAGGACTTCCGGGACGCTTTCTAATCTCGGATCTTACGCGATCAGTGTTTTGGGAACACTCCACAACCTCCATAATATCTGGAGGAGTCCCTCCACCCCCATCAGGGGGTTCCTCGGCACTGATTTCCTTAGAAAATGAGTGCCAAGAAGCTTATAATACAAACCTTATACCCAAACCAGACCACACAAAACAATCACAACACCACACAACACTACAAACAGATTTTGTTATCAAAATAAAGTGTGAGGTTAAGAAACGCGTGCTTAATCTCACCAAGAGAATAGCAAAATCCGACATCTAACTTATTCATTTCTGTAGGCTTAGCCAAACACAGGTAGCAGGCCGCATTTGACTTAGCTTCAGACAGATATGTACAAATTTTGCCGTCAATCATCGTCATCATTAATTTGTGACTAATTTCATGTCCTTGACATTTTGAGGGAACGAGAGCTTCAATTTCGTTATCCATTGCAGTTTTTTCATTTATGACAACGTCTTTGGTTTCTTTCACAAAACTAAACTGGACTGGACGGCAATACCTAGGTGAGCAGGGTTTTGGATTCACCCATAACCCATACGGTATCACCGTCAGCTGTCAACTTTGAAGGCTTCTACATACCGGGGCGACTTGTCGCGCGACGCGACACGACACAAAGGCACCGCTCATCCCGCGACACGCGGGGCCTTTGTGCCGTGTCGCGTCGCGCGACAAGTCGCGCTGGTATGTAAAAGCCTTTATGGAACCAAAGAGGTCATAAATATGCTGGAATCATCTTGACCACTCTCTATGTTTTGCTTATATCTACTTTGGTTAGATGCACCGTCAAATCCCCACTTTGATATTTAATATCAATTGTTTATCTTGTATCGCATCAGGACTACGAATAGTTTCAAAAATTCTGTTCACTGTTAAATCTAGTAACGCTTGTAGTGCAATCTTAGCAGATGAATCCGTTACAGTCACAAATGTCTTCGGAGGGTAGCACTGTAGCTTAGCTTTTTGCACTTTATTTATAGTAAGACGGATAATCTCCCTTGAACCTTCTCAAATAGTCGTTTCCCTTAATGTGATATATTGCCATTTCGATAGTTTTAATGAAAGTAGCAAACCCAGTGCTTTTTCTGGTGAAAATATTGTTGAAGGAGCTGGTTTGTTCAACATTTCCTTGATTTTTGCTGCTGCTTCTGGATTTTGGAGCATATGTTCAATAACAGATGCAATATCCTCACGACCATCTCCTTTCAAAAGTGCTGCAGCTGAATAAGCTACTTCATTAGGGTCATCGCCTATAGGTTCATCAGATCGTCTCTTCTTATGCTTGTTACTTAGATCTTCAAACGGCTTTCGAGATCTTTTTGTCATCGTTGAAGTTGATTTCATTGTTGAAGTTGATGGTACAGGTTCAGGTACAGGTTCAGTAGAAATATTTTCACTTGTTGATTCTTGAATGAGAAAATTGGTTTGCACGCAGTTTGGCCAGTCAATATTTGCCTCAAGCCAATTACTGTAATCACGTCTAAAAACTTCACTTTTCCTGTGGGATCGTAACCATCTCTTTTGAACTGCCTGTGTAAATCTTCGATAAAATTCTTTCACGGTAACACTGTCTTCATCTGAAAGGCTAGAGCCCAGTCGAATAACAAGTGTGTTGAACAATATTTCATGATCGAAAGACGAAGCATCCTGATTGCTCAGAATAACAAACAAATCCAAATTTGTAATAATGCTTTCCATTATTCACGATCACTGAGTAAAAAGACACGGTAGGATAGATGTTAGTATTAGAAATGCTCTAAATGAACTGAAGTTGTGAATCCAATGTTTGACTATTTATTGTTATTGACTAATGATGGTATCACATTTATCTAATTACTTTCATTAAGTTAATCCTGCACTAATTGCTAAATTAGCGAGTACCCCAAATTATTTTGGTACGTATCCTTTTAACTAGGTATATAGGTATTAAGTTTTATTAATCATTAGCTAATGTGGACTTGAGGCATTAGACAAGATTACGTATTACGTAATTCATAATTACCTACCATGTCATTTCAAATGAAAGTCACAAAGTAGGTAATACGACATTGTGATTTCTTAGAATGTTTTGGTCTAAGCATAAAAAATATTGTAACTTACACTTGGTATAGCCATATTTAAGCATTAAAATGTATCATATACTTTTTTTTTTTTTAATTTTGAAGATTAAAAAAAAAAAATCGCAAGTGATGCCGCGATATTAAGTATGTCAAAAATTCACAAATAAATATTACTATAACAGTGTGCAAGGATATAACGGCCAACCTTGCGATTCCAGAGATATCCTCATTTTTCATGTCAGCTCCATACATTTTTTACTTATAAAAATTATAACTCTTCCATTTGTGCACACAATTACTTCATATGACATTTTATAGAACAGTAATGATCAGCAGAAGTCATTTCCAGCAAAAAAAATAACATTTAAGAAATCGAGATCCTATGTCTTCTACAGCCGATTTTCGATCCACCGTGCGCCGGACCTCCTTCAAAGACGATTTTCTCGAAAACTACTAAGGTACCAATTCTGTTGTTCGAGCACCAATTGAGCACTGCTTATTTGCCAAATATGGTAGCGATTGGCGTTGGTGGTCCGGCGGTAGTCACGGACATGATTCTATCCTAAGCTTCAGCCCAATTTACACTAATTCCATGCTTCAGCCTATGATTGGAGTATGAATCTGCGGTTCTTGCCCGTGGGCAGTCTAGTCCCCCTTGGGGTACCACGAACAAATATTTTTGCCCGTGGAAACCCCCAAGGGGGACAAAGGGGTACCATGGGCAAATTATTTGGCCCGCGGTTCCCCCGCTAATCGCCAGATAAATAATAACGGGTGATTTTTTTGCTGGTATCTTTTTGGCAACACTGTTTTTGACAGATCACGCGTGAATCGTGTCTTGTGTCATTGTCAAACTTGTTCAGTTTGGTCTATAATTTAACCATGAATCGACTTACGAACGAACAACGCTTGCAAATTATTGAATTTTACTATCAAAATGCATGCTCGGTTAAGAGAGTGCATCGCGCACTGTGAATGGCGAGCGCTACCGTGTGATGATTGGCGATTTTTTTTTTGCCCAAAATGGAAGAATTGGACATGCCTGACATGTGGTTTCAACAAGACGGTGCCACATGCCACACGGCACGCGAAACAATGGCCCAATTGAGAGCCGCCTTCGGTGAACAGTTTATCTCACGTTTTGGGCCCGTGATCTAACGCCTTTGGACTATTTCTTGTGGGGCCATGTTAAGGCTCATGTCTACAGGGATAAACCAGCAACGATTGACGCACTGGGAGCCAATATTGAAGCATTTATTCGTGATATACCGGCTGATATGTTGGAGAGTGTGCCGAAATTGGGCCTTGCGAATGGGCCATTTAAACCGGAGCCGCGGCCAGCATTTGCATGAAATCATCTTCAAACATTAAATTATATTGATCGTTCTATCGATTCCAATAAAGATTTCATCAAATTTTTCAAATTTTTTGTGTTTTTTTTGAAAATCAAATCCTATACCTCTTAAAAAATCACCCGTTATAATGCAAATACTTTGGATGTAGCGCTTGCCGGCCACTGCCGCGGAACCGCTCGCGCGCGTTTGGTCACAGTTCTAACCTAACCTTTTTTTTTTCTTTTTGTTCACGGGGTGAAAAATGCTCATGGATGTGGTCTGTCTGACTCTTAGGCCCGGTATCCACTAAAGCGGAGAGGAGAGGAGATGTTTGTAAACGACCAATAAGATATCGTTATTTCGATGCGATGGTACGGTAACGTTATCTTAAATGATCGTTTACAAACATCTCCGCTTTGGTGGATACCGGGCCCTACTGACTAAACCACCCCAGTGTTCCCTTCCCACACTTGCACCGGGGATCTTGGGAGCTATTATTACTTCCGTGATCCCCGGCCCGCCTCTGCGGGCCACCTCAAGTCTGGGGTGAGGTGTCTGACCCCCCGCAATGTCAAAAGGGGCGCGCGTGGAACACTACACGCCACCACCTCGGGTCCAGTCCCAGTGTGATAGGGGGCGGCGGCCGTCCCCAAGCCGTCCCTGGATCCATTTAATCTAACCTAACCCATTTGAGATGGGGTACCATGGGCAATAAAAATATATTTAAAGATTGTTATTCACGGGGTTCCATGGGTAAAAATATTTGCTCGTGGTACCCCAAGGGGAACTAGACTGGGGGACCACGGGCAAGTACCTATCTTGGGTGGCCATGCTCGTCTAAAGTATATTGAGCGCACTGTATTGAAGCTGAAATAAAATAACTTTATAGCTTAATTTATATTTATTTAAATTATAGCTTAATTTATGGGTACTTAAATAATGAATGGCTCAAAAACAGCATGAAACTACTTATAAACAATTAGCATCTAATAGTTGGATATCATCTCCACTTTAGGTTACACTACTACTGGTGAACGTAAAATGGAACGTGATTTAACGGTCATCGGCTGATCAGTGATCAGCGCACAGGGAACTCAGGGGAGCATTGTTTGTGATTGTTTGTAAATAATAATAATAATTTACGCGCGCATTCACCCTTATGGTCGTTATTTTATTTCATTTTGAGGGTGAACTCAGTGAACGTTGACGGTTATTTACTTTAGAAATTGTAAACGGAAATAAAGTTTAATAGAAGCATCGTTATTTTTCAAATTACTATTGTAAATCATGTTTTCAAAAGCCAAGCGATTTGAACCACTCGGTAAGTTAGTTTTTGTCTAGATTCCAAAATAAGTATTACGTTTTTTTGTCAGCATTTATCAATAGGCATTTAATCATTATGTAATTTATTGTTCACTGGTGTATAACAATAGCTTGAAGCCTGCAATTTCACAGCCAGAACTAGATCAGTTACAGGTCATGAAAATAGCATTAAACAGGATACACTGACCCAGTTTTAGTTATAGCTAAATTAAAAGAAAATATAATTTTCAGCCGCACGGCCATAGTAACTATTTGATTTTGACAGCGCCTATAAACCGTAGAATTAAGAGCGATTTCGTAATTGAAGTGTAGCCATGGGCGTGCGGTTGACTTAACTGTTCCATAAATTAGTAATTACTAATAGGTACTCCCAAAACTTAATTTGGTAAGACAGCGGTAGAACTAGGTTTCAATGAAAAACAAGGTAAGCAAGCCCTAAAACTAATTATAACTATTCATTTTCAGCTCCTGGCTCCACAAAAAAAAGTCAAAGTAAACTAAACCAACCAGAAAATGACAAGCAAAAGCCGAATATGAAAACCTTTGCTAAGCCTAAGCTATTTATCATCCCAGCATCTTCTAAAACCAATACTGATGTCCAGTCTCAATGCAGCTCTGTACCCAGTGTCAGATCATTTGCCACAGTAAGTGTATTAATTTAATGAGTCTTCTAGGAAGACCTGTTTTTTTAAAGTGGTGATCACATTAGTTAATAACAATTTAATAATACTTACCACTTGCTCGCCAGATATTATTCCAATAACAGCTGTTTCTGTGATAACTTAGCTGTAGCACAGAGTAAACGGGCAGAGGGTAAGCTTTGTACAACTGCACTATGATAGGTACACTACTACAAGCATGAGGTGCGGTGACGGTGTGCGAGCAACTGGCGGCTTCTGTACCAATTGGTTGTAATACCAAAAATCAGTGAATTTCAAAGAAAAAACTGATTTATCAATACATTGGTATTTTTTAGTAAAATATACATAATAATAAACATTATCACCAAACTTCAAGTCAATGGTCCAATGGCTTCAGGTCAATGGGAAGTTAAAAAAGTTGGAGCAAAATTTTGTAAAAAAAAAAGCTGACTTTGGTTCTTTCTTATTCCATTGTTTTCCTATATTTTTTTACAACAAAAAATGCAGTATGTTTTTACTCAATATTCAACAAGCTCTAAACAACGACACTCCACTCAATGCGGAAGGTCAAATTTTTTTTTTCGCGGGGACGCTCATTAAGCTAAAGGGGGCGGCCCCTTTTGCTTTATGGGAGTTAACCCCTTAAAAACATTTTAAAATATTTTTTGACACATTTGTATGGCTTTGGGTCACCAAAATGCTTAAACTGTAAAAAATTGAGGAGTTGCTGCAACCGGCTGTAAAACCTGTATAACAGATGACGGACAGACAGACACGTGAGTGACAGCAATAGGGCTCCGTTAGGACCCTGCGGGTACGGAACCCTAAAAAAAAATACCATTCCTACTTTACATGCAAGTACCCTACAATTTTTTTTTACGTTTTATTTTCCACTTTGTCGTGACTGTGGCGTGATTAATATGTATATCCATGCCAAATAACAGCTTTCTAGTACTAACGGCCAGTTTCTTCATCAACAAATAAAGTAATCAACTAATCAGTCAAAGTATTGACTTAAGGCTTCTACATACCAGCGCGACACGGCACAAAGGCCCCGCGTGTCGCGGGACAAGCGGTGCCTTTGTGTCGTGTCGCGTCGCGCGACAAGTCGCCCCGGTATGTAGAAGCCTTTACTCTTTTACTTGACCTTTACTGATTATTACGGCAAACGGGCAAATGAGTTTCTTCATTCAAGTAACAGCTAAAGTAAAAGTCAAAAGAGTTGCCATTACATAAAAGTCGTAATTTCTCAACCAAATCATGGGTAGCTTTTTTAGGGTTCCGTAGTAAACAAGGAACCCTTATAGTTTCGCCATGTCCGTCTGTCTGTCTATCTGTCTGTCTGTCCGTCCGTCCGTCTGTCCCCGGATTAGCTCAGAGACGCTAAGTCCTAGAAAGCTGTAATTTGGCATGGGTGTACATATTAATCACGTCAAGAAAGTCGTAAAATATAACAACGAAAAAAATTTTTTTTAAGTAACCCTTGCACGTAAAACGGGGATGATATTTTTTTTCTCATTTAATACATGGTGTGGTGTATCGTTGGATAGGCCGTTCAAAAATATTGTGGGTCTGTGATAGCCATTTTTCAATTCTGAGATCGGTTTGCGTAATAGTCCAATTTTTTGTTAGAGTCAAGTGTCCCCCCCCCCTGCCAGCTAAATGGTTGGTTTTGGATAAGTGAAAAAATTCATGGCAGTAGTATATATAATGAAATTAAAAAGAAAACTATAACAGCTAAGTAGGGTTTACAAGTTAACGAGTAATCGTCGACCAACTTAAATTTGCAGTTGAATAATTGACCGTAACGTATATAGATGTATGGGAGAGCATGTTTTTCAACTACAAGTTTAAGTTTGTTTTTGTGATGAATTCATTCTAACTACAGAACCCTTCATTGTGCGTGGTCCGACCCGTACTTGGCTGGTTTTTTTACACTTGGCAGCACCACAATTTAACTGTAGTGGTGCGAAATGTTAAAGTGAAAGTTCTTTCTTTAGTTCCTTTCCTTCGTAAGTTCGTAACCATTGTAACCAACAGCATTCTCAACACCGCTTTGTAAATTCAAACGTCTATACTGTTTCTATTGAAATTGCTTACATAATGCTTTTTCATTTTCTAGTTCTACGTATTTGTTACAAAAGATCCCTAAACTGATTTTTAATATAGTAACTTATTGTTTAAAGCTATTTAATATGAGTACTAAGACATTCAATTCAAATGTTGTTTTATTATTTACAGTGAAAAAAGATCTTCCAACTTTACTAGCTCTTGAAAAGTTGATAAATAAATATGAAAAGGTCATATTAAACATAAAAACGAATGGATTAACAATAGATATTCAGTATTGGAACAAAAAATCAGCCTCGTCCCATAATAAAATGATCCTTACGAATATTAAATCTCTTACGTCTATGCGTTAAATAACGTACGATAGGTTCATCGTCCGATGAACTTGAACTTTCACTAGCCGATCTTGATACCATTTTAATATCTTTATATTATTAATAAATTCAAATCTAAGTTATTATTTACTACACGGATACTTATACTACAAAAATTTGCTTTATCATTATACATACAAATCACGGGGAAACATCTTTATTTAATCAGCTATCTAACGAGGTAGAAAATTTAAAAAAATATTTAGAGGTGCCGTTGATACAGTGGATAATGCTCGCAAAGGTCGAATTTGAAATTTCGATCGATTAAGTTAAATTCGATTTAATTAAATGGTTTCAAGCCTAGGTGATAGGTTTTTTTTTTTCACGGTCTGGTGTCTCCTCCCAATCAGGTGGCACCCGTTGCAATCCGTTCCAGACGCCCCTAGCTACGCCACTGATTCTTACACATGTTCAGGCATGAAAAAGGAATATGGTTCTAATATATTTTTTGTTAATTTTGTAACATCTATGTACACCTCTGCCTAACCCTTCGGGGATTACAGGCGTGTTGTTATCTTATGTTTTTTTTTCCATTTACAGCCAAAGACTTTAAAACCTATATCTACCATCAAAGCTCCTACCAGTCTGAAGAAGAGAAGTGACCCAATTATCCTTAAAATAAAGAATGAAACTTCAAATGAACTTATTCAATCTCAGGAAGTGGAAATAAGGTAATACTTGTTTCAGTTTTGGTTGAATTAATCTATCTTACTATTATTATAAATGTGAAAGATTTCACACCTAAATGGCTGAAATTTGGCACACAGTTAAAGACCATGCCCAGGAAATAGGATATTATTCATCTCTGTGGTATTAATCATGAGGAAACTAAAAATAAAAAAAAATTAAGACACGACTGCCCACCAAAAAACAAACTAAAAAGTAAAAAACAAGTTGTATTAGTTAATCTGTATATTATACAAAGAGAAAGAACACTTCATTTACTCGCTGACTAAACAGATAAATAAAATTGTCATTACTGTCTGGGGACCGTTCTGTGGAATACTTTTTAATCTAAGAGGTTCATTAATAATTGATGTTTTTTTTTTCACATTTGATAATGGAGGCATACTGCCGCCATATTGTTTTTTTTTTTTTTTTCAAAGTATTTATAGCCTATGCCATTTGGGATGATGTAAGGATTCTAACAATACCCCATGCATCTAAATCTATTCAGGCATTTAAAAGTTATGGTGGCAGAAATAAACTCACATACTTATATACATAGGTACATGAACCCTAAACACATAACACTCCTTTTTGGGCGGTCGTGGAAAAACTGACGACCATGCGGGCGTAGCCCGGGCAAAATCTAGTATATTATAAAACAACTAACTGTAACAACTACATGTAATTTAATCTTTATTTCAGAAATAAAGACCAAACTATTGCTGAATATACAAAGCAAATTGAGGAATTCAAACATAAAATCTCACAGCTGGAAAACCAAGTCAAAGAAATTACCCAAAATAACTACAACAGGTTGGATAAGCAATTTTCCCACATTACTTTAGAAGACCTAGAGCAGAAACATGAAGAAAAATATATCAGTGAAACTGCAGGCAATTGTTCAATGAATGAACTAAAAATCAAAATTTATGAGCTAGAAAAACAACGTGAAAAACTAGAACAAGAAGTCACTGACAAACAATTAGAATTGAGATCTGTTGAAGAAGTTATTACTATTCGAGATAGCTTATGTCAGGACTTGCAACAAAAATTAACAAATGCTGAAACAGATTTAGAGGAAACCCGTCAAAGACTTGAAATGGTAAAAGGTCACCATGCTCTTGCCCTAGAAGCGAATGAGAGCATTCGCCGTGAATACAAAGCAGAGTTGGAAACTTTAAAAACGAAAATGGAAGAAGAAAAGCAGACAATCATAAATAAATCCAAATTAGATCAAGAAAATATTAAGTCAAATTATAAAACATTTAAAGAAACAGTAAAAAGTCAAATGATAAAAGAAAAATTTGAGGCCATTCAGGAACTCCAACAAGAGTTAATTCATAAGGATGCTGAGATGAAAGCTAAAAAGGAGCAGATTGATGAAGCAACTCGTGAAAAATTGAGACTATGTGAGATACAATTTGAAGAGCGCACCAGAAATATTCATGATCTTTACTCTCAACAGCAGAAAAAAATGCAGTACCTAGAAGATGACATCAAAGACCTGAAATATAAAATAACATTGACTGAAGAAGAGAAAATAATTCTTCAGAAGGAAAATAATAATCTGAAAAATGAAAATGATTCTTTGATCAAGGAAAAACTGACACTGATAAAAGAAAGAGATGAAATCAAAGAGGAGTCGAAAAGAAAGCTCATAGATTTTGAAAATGAAATAAATAAACTTACAGTTGAAGTGGATAAGGCTATCAAGGATAAGAATAAGTTTGAAACATCTCTGTCTGTAACAAGAGATATTGTTGAAGTATTGTCAATGCGCTTGAGGGAATCTGATAATGAACTGGAACATTTGGAAGATAAACTACAAACACTATTGAATACAAAAGAAATTTTAGAAAATGAGCTTGAAAATTATAAATCCACTCTGAACAATACTGCCATGGAGTGTAATGAATACAAGGAAGCTTTAGTAAATATCCTGAAGTCGAAAGCAGCATTAGCTAAGGAGCACAATCGCATTATGGAGCACAATGTTTCCTTGATAGAAAGCTTACAAAATGTTGAGAAAGAAGCATATCGCGAATTAGGCTCAATCAAGAATGAGCTAATAGAAGATGTGGAGCTGTTAAAAAAGGAGTCTTGTTCTCAAATTCAATCACTTCGTGAAGAGGTAATTTGCCTGAGTCATGCATTATATTTTTTTTTACTGTACTTCTCTCAATTTTTTTAAAATTATTATTATTACGTATTTCGTTTTCCTATAGGTTGAAAAGAAACGAAAGTTGTGTGAACTGGCCACCGAGCACGCTGGGCAGGCGACTGCTGCAGCCGAGCAATCGCGAGTGCTTCTAGCGCAGGCAGCCGCCGCAATCGACCGCCTTGAGGCTGAAAATCAAAGCCTTCAACAACAGGTCAGTACTTGAATCCTTCTCAAGATCAATATAAAACTATAAGACGTGATGTTGAACAAAATAATGTTGATACACTTCCTAATTACAGATCCAAGATCAACAGTCTCTAGTAGTAGAGTTATCTTTGCTTCGCCAAGAAAACGAGGAGTTGACAATGACAGTGGCAAAGCAGTCTTCAATCATTGACAAGATGAAGAAGGATTCGGAACAATTACAATATAAACCTAAATCACCTTCAGTCTTACGGAAATCTACCAAAATAGGCAAAGAAAACTTGCAGACCATTATTTCCCCCTTGAGGGAGCGTAACCACTGAAGCATACATTGCATAGTATGAGATTAGAGCAGGACTCAATTATTATTTTTTTGACTATTGTTATATTTGAATGTCAATAATGTGTATTTTGTGAATGTTAAATTTGAAAATTGTTCATTATAAAACCATGTTGAATGTTTCACTACCAAAAACTATATTTTAGACTTATTGTAATTTAATTGTTTGATAACCTATTTATTTTAACGTTAGAAAGGCTTCATCTGTGTTTGTTTATTTTTCAAAATATTTTATGATTATTCTGGCCAATAGTGTAGTTGGCGATTCCTTACAACTAGTGTAACTATTTATTGTAGTGTGTAAAATAATAAATTATTTTCCAAAGACTTCGTATTTCATTGTAATTTTTGCATAAGTATTTTTATAAAACGTGTGATGGATGTACCGGGAGTAGACGAAAACTTATGTTATTTTTAATTGTCTGTCTGTGACGAGTAGTATAGAGAGTGACTTAAAAATTTAGGTAATTTTCGGGCCATAGCTGTCAGTCTATAAACATTGTTACGCGACAGTTAGTGAGAACTGGAGGCCTAAAATGGACGCTTTGGCAGAATCATAATGTGATCTGCGTACAATTCATACATCCCGCAATTCATCAGTTTGACAGCTGCTATTTGACATATTAGACTTCACTTTATGAATTCATAGTTTGTGGACCATTTTACGAAACTCCATACAAAACTGACAAACAGATGAATTGCGGGTTAAGAATTGTACTTATGATTCTGCCAAAGCGCCCATTTTAGGCCCTCTGGTGACTGTTATTTTAGTGATAGCCGTTCTTCAGAAAAAATCTGTAAGAATGCAGATGTTCATTCATTCACTAAAACGAAAATCTTCGCAAGCAATGGGGAATTGCTACTGAAGACTGCGGAGTTGACCAGTCCTGAGTCTCTGTATATTTTGGTTGCTGAGATCAAAAGTACAAACTGTGGGTATACAGGGATTTTATTTATAAATAACATAACATCACGCCTGTATTCACCGAAGGGTTAGGCAGAGGTGTACCTATTTCGCCAGCTATGTTTAGGTCCCATGTAATAGGGGCGAGCCTATTGCCACTAACCGGGCACAAACCCAGACTGGACTGTTACTGAGAAATTTCAGATGGAAAACACTTCTTGACCCGAGAATCGAACCCCGGACCTCATGCTCAAAAGTAGCGCTTCCGACCATTAGACGAACGAGGCCGTTTTCTATAAAAATGTGGCGTCTTTTCTAAGGATAGGTTTTAGAGTAGGTAGGTATCCTATAAGGCGCTGACAAGAGGCAAATGAGAAAAGCCTACTTTTATCATTTCAACATATTTTCTCAGAACTTGGTTGTTACCAAAATAGGTAAGTTTAGAAAAAAAATCTCGACACAAATTAACAGTAAACTAACCCTTTACTTTGAGTTTCAATCCAAAATATCTGTGTATCAACTTATCAACGTACGGTAGGTAATATCAAGAACGTCGTAATTGTATGCAGAACTTGGTTGTCTTTTATTTTCGATTACTCAACTGTACGAGCAAACCCGTACATATCAATTGTATCAATTTTATGCTGACATCGACGCGCAGCGAATGAATAAATTATACATATTTGAGTTAGCAATTAGTAGTCGCATCGCACTGTTTTGGGTAACAGCAAGACTCATTCGCCGCGGGTCGGTCATTATCATTAACTATCAATACACAAGTTGAACTCTAATCAGTCTATCATTTATATGTACCTTATCCGTACATCAACTAATAATTTATGAGTAAAATAAATAATTGCTTCATAATTTGCAATCAATTACAAGTAAGCGCTGTGTCATCGCGCTTCTCTTTCTTTTGTATGCAGTCTGACAGTGACAGCGGTTTACCTGTTGTCAGCGTCGTAAGTACCAAAAATCATGTCCGTGACTACCACCGCCCCACCAACGCCAATCGCTTCCATATTTGGCAAATAATTAGTGCTCAATTGGTGCTAATTAGTGCTCGAACAACAGAATTGGTGCCTTAGTAGTTTTCGAGATAATCGACTTTGAAGGTGGTCCTGCGGTAGTCACGCTCCCTTCAGCAGGACCACCATGAGCGCTACAGCTATTCTAAGTATACAAATAATTAGTGCTCTTAAATGTGATTCATTTCGTAACAAAAAAAGAACTGAAACATTTGTATATACCGAGAAATCAACGATGATAACTTTCGCGCGCTCGTTCAACAGGACCACGACTTTGAGTGTTGATTCCAAGTTTCAGGAGCTAGTCGCTTTCCTCAAACCTACATAGAAAATTAGTGCTCGGCGAGATAAAATTGATACCCAAAATTCAAAATTACTAGTCCAGTAGTTTACGAGATATACTATACCATTGGTGGGGTGGTGGTAGTCACGGTGTTAAATTTTCATTTGAAGATTTCTCTATTAAAAACTCTGTGATTTCTTCCCAAATTTATACAAAAATTAGTGCTCCTAAAGAAGTTATAGTGACCAAAAATTCAGATTCCCAAGTGTTGTATTTTAAGAGAAATTAGCTTTCATTACTTATCCATACAAAATGTCCGCATATAACCCGACCAAATTAAGTTGTCAATGGTATTGAGCTGTTTATGAGATGTACACTCGTGCACATAAATTGATGGATGTCGGAATAGTAATAAAAACAGTTCAATATCTATAATTTTTATACAAACTGTGTACCTTTACTCAAATTGAAATAAGATTAGACATTTAAATAAACATTTTTTACAGTCCGTTCAGCCGATGTTGACTTCTACTGCTTTGGTGGCATGACAACTGGCAGCTGTAATCCATCCTTAGGCCTACGGAATAGAAGTCAAAATTGGTTGAACGGACTGTAAAAAAGTTTATTTAAATTTCTAATCTTATATCAAATGGCGTAAGGTAAGTACATATTAAGAAAACAAATAACGTGTAATGTGATACCTTTGTTAATGACGTGGGTAGGTAGGTACTCCAATAATGATTTTTCTGTATTGTAAGTACCTACCTTTTGTCAGCGACAGCGATAGGTATTTCTTATTTATCTCTTTCCTACTAATTTACCGTTGCTGCAAGCAGTACCTAAGTATTAAAAACCAAATTTATTGCATTAAAAAAATCTGTAATTTTGAAGTAGTTTTAATAATGATTAATTTAATGGTATATAATTTAATAATGATTAATTTAATGGTATATAATTTAATAATAAATAACTTACTACCAATACTCGTAGATAATAATTTGATGTAAATGAAATGATGTTTGTTTGTTTTTTGTAGATGTGTTTTGTGTAATGTTTACTTACTCGAGTTTATGTTTTCGTATGCACGTGTTTCTGTGACAAATAAAATTATTTTTCTTTCTTGCTAAATATTTGCATGCCGAATGGCAAAATATGGCTGATCTTTGTACAGTACTAACACCTATTGATGTATCATCTACCCATATTTGCGAAAATAAAGTTATTCTTATTCTTCTTATTCTTAAAACTAATTTTCATTCTATACTTACACGAAAAAGCTTGGATATTCATGCATAGTTACAACAATTATTGTTGTAACTATCCAAGCTTTTTCTATTCTGTTCTATCGAACCTATTTGTTAGATATATAACATATTTCTAGTTTTGTTTATGGTTCTACCTAGTTACCTACTAGTCGGCCTATCTTAATAGTCTAATCGAGTTGATTGATTTGTGTTAATAAATTTAAGTGCACATTTTATATTGTTGATTTATAAGTACCTACTTAAAATTCTACTGATTTTACAAACTGTGATCTATAATCAATGAAACTTATTCGATTTATAAATGTATTTTCCGTTAAAAATACACCTACTAATTCATAAATCTTAACCTAGCTTTAATAAATAATAAAGTAGGTATTGTATTGGCAACTAAGAATACACCCAAGGTCCACACACAAATTTCCACTGACATACATATGTCAGTGGAAATTTGATAAAATCAACTTCAGGTACTGAAAAATACATAACTATTACTTATGCAATACTTTTATACTAACGTTATTAGCAACATATTATTAAGCAATAAATTAGGTTTTTAATACTTAGGTACCTACTGCTTGCAGCAACGTTAAATTAGTAGGAAAGAAATAAATAAGAAATACCTATCGCTCTTAAATCCATATAACAACACAAAAGGTAGGTACTTACAATACAGAAAAATAATTATTCGAGTACCTACCTACCCATGTCATTAACAAAGGTATCTCAGGCCATGGGTAACGTGGTTCGGAGCGAGAGTGCATGGGAGGCCGTCACCTCCTTCTGCGAAGCAGTAATGCTTGCGAAGGAGGAGGCGGAACGCGTGAGGGAGAGGCAGCGCTGACGGGGTCCGTTAGGGCCAATGCCTGCGGGTGGGTTTTAGTCAGTAAAAGTCTGACACCCAGAGCGGGAGAAGTTATTTGATAATTTCCCACCCAAAAAAAAAAAGGTCATGGGTAACGATAGGTTATTTTTTTTTTATAAATATGTACCCAAGTACACAGTTTGGATAAAAATTATAGATATTCTATTCTATTCTATTTTTGAATATGGCAAGCAAAGCCCATGTCGACTATTCTGCCAATGTCTAAAGTGAATTGGAAAAGCAATTGTGCATTGTTGTAGTAAAAAAAATAATAAAAATCTTTGATACAACTGTTGAACTTAATGTAGATTTTGTGGGGTTAGTACTGGACTGAAACAAACAAATTATAGATATTGAACTGTTGTTATTACTTTTCCGACATCCATCAATTTATGTGCACGAGTGAATATCTCATAAACAGCTCAATACCATTGACAACTTAATTTAGTCGGGTTATATGCGGACATTTAGTATGGAAAAGTAATGAAAGCTAATTTCTCTTAAAATACAACACTTGGGAATCTGAATTTTTGGTCACTATAACTTCTTTAGGAGCACTAATTTTTGTATAAATTTGGGAAGAAATCACAGAGGTTTTAATAGAGAAATCTTCAAATGAAAATTTTACACCGTGACCACCGCCACCCCACCAATGGTATGGTATATCTCGTAAACTACTGGACTAGTAATTTTGAATTTTGGGTATCAATTTTATCTCGCAGAGCACTAATTTTCTATGTAGGTTTGAGGAAAGCGACTAGCTCCTGAAACTTGGAATCAACACTCAAAGTCGTGGTCCTGCTGAACGAGCGCGCGAAAGTTATCATCGTTGATTTCTCGGTATATACAAATGTTTCAGTTCTTTTTTTGTTACGAAATGAATCACATTTAAGAGCACTAATTATTTGTATACTTAGAATTGCTGTAGCATGCCCCCTTTTTCGGCGCTCATGGTGGTCCTGCTGGAGGGAGCGTGACTACCGCAGGACCACCTTCAAAGTCGATTATCTCGAAAACTACTAAGGCACCAATTCTGTTGTTCGAGCACTAATTAGCACCAATTGAGCACTAATTATTTACCAAATATGGATGCGTTTGGCGTTGTGGTCCTGCGGTAGTCACGGACATCCAAAAATCAGTTCGTAACATCATTGATGCCTCCGACTGCATTTATTTATGTTTGGTACTTAAAGGATACCTACTCGTTTTCTTTTCATCTTGTTTCCATCTTTTCAGTTTATTTTTTTGCAGTCGGGTTTTATATGATTTTTCTTGATAAATGTTATTACGTGAATCAACAAGAAGCAGTGTTTCGAAATATTTTTGTGTCCAAATTGAGATAATAATATGTTGTTGACCGTACCCCACATTCCGCCTCCGCCTGTAAATCTGTAAGCCTTGTGTAATTGGTGGCACGCCTGCATAAACCGAGAGTCGCACCCAGTACCCAAAGCAGTCGCGTTTGCGGCCACTAGACTAACGAGGGCAGCTAAGGGTAATATAATAATAATTGACTTGATTTGATATCTAATTTTGGATTAAATTTGTTATAAAACTACAAAAAAAAAATCTTCAGTCTTACACCAATTTATTTGGATCAATTTACAAAATTACACAAAGTTGTAACTATACTACAGATAGCGCTAGTGCAATAATAACTTAATTACAAAAAGCATTTTGGCAACAAATGAGTATATCGATATCGAGATTCCTTGCGTACTACATTATAATTATAACACATAAATAACTTAAATAATACAGCAATTAAAGTGCAGTAAATTGTTCAATAATTCTTTGGATTGATCAGACTTTATAAAATCACAATAACTTTGAGACAAAATAATTAGCAAACTAAATAAGTACTAATAAAATTCAAAATTTAATTGCAATTATGCAAGTCACCCCTTATCTTACTTATCTCACATCACAAGAGGCATTGTTGTCAATTGACTACCTTTTTCTTTTCCCCCTCGCTTCAAAACACATCTATGCCATTCACACAATAAAAGTAAGGATTGGCCCCAATAAAAAGCTACACACAATAATACAAAATACTCATTAATCAAATACATTTGGTAAGGAAAGGTGAAATAAATGTGATGTATGCGGCTAGACATTGGCTAAGAATATCTTTATAAAAGCCTAATACCTATAAATTTTATTTCACACACAAAATCTACGGCTATTCTCACGTTAGCTGATAAACTCAATAAATCTTATCAGATATCTACTGAGGACATTGATCTTGAGATTTCAATTTTTTTTTACTGGGGAGATCAAGATTTTTTTGGCAATTTCACAATAACTATTCTATTATAGTATTAAGGAAAGAAATTCAAGTGTCAGTGCAACTATTTCATAATTTTATATCACAACTTAAATGTAGCCTAGTGTTTTATAAATCGAAATTTCATCAGTCTTTTGAATTAGCCTTACAAAAATCTGCAAGTTTTCCCTTCTAATAAAACCTCAGGATCAATAAGTCCTATTAATTCATATAATTATATAAAATATATTCATAGTTCATATAAAAGTAGAAAAAAATATTTCTAAAAATAAAGGTAACTGGAACAATTTTAACATGCATCATTAGTAATAAAATGAGTAGAAAAGAGACTGTCTGATCAGATGAGATCAATGTTTCATCAGTCTCACCTATATTATCCTTAATATTAAAGTGTTACATAATCTATGGTGTAAACTGCTCACTGGTATATTTCTTAATCTACAAGAGATTAATTGATTGAGATTAATTTATAGATTCCCAAGAGCATGAACATTATTTAGGAAGTTTTGTACTTTAGGATTTTAAGAAATAATGATAAACACAGAAGGTACCTACTCTATCCAGGCAATTTTGACTTCTCATGAACTATCGAGAACATATTTATTATTAATATTTGTTATTATCTATGAAACACATACACAATAGACAGCGAGAATTATTACAAAATATATAATATTATCAAATAGTTACAAAACATTGGAGCAAGTATTATGATAACATATTAGGTAATAACAAAAATGTTGCAGGGTCATAAAATTATTGACATTCATATTAGTCAATGTGTGCATACCTCGGTACAATATCTTCCCTAATGAGTAAGTCACAAAGAGGCAAGCCACTCAGAGGAAGCAAATCTTGACCCACTTGAATTAAACCACTTTCTGGTCCAGGCAAATGACCATGCCACACGTAATAATAGAAAAGCTGCTGCATTGCAGCCATGTACCGACGCTGTTCTGGCATTTCCGACTCGAATGTTCCAAGAATGGCTTCAACATCAGCATTTATGTTAGCTATGCCAGAGCCACCAGCACCGCCGCCGGCGCCTGATCCAAGCACTACATACATCGGAACAGCCAGACGCAATCGAGCGAGACTTACCAAAGGACACATCGTACGAATGGATGAAATCAATTCTACCAAACCTTCGTAAGTTTTGTTAACATGTGTGAACACTGAAGAAGTCAAATTCTTTTCGCCAATCACACTATCATTGACAATTTTTTCTACAATATCAGCTGTCCAGTCAAGATATTTTTTTTGTAAGAGATCCGAGTGACTAGAATGTTGAGTTGTACCAAATACTATTGGTTTAAAAACTTTGTCCTTTCCAGACTTTTTAGCCTCTTTTTGAGTATCCCAGCTTTCATAAGCATGGACTCGAAGTAACTCTCCATCTAACACTAATAAAGAATGCTTGGATTCATCACTTCTGGGTAGATTTCCCATATAATTTTCCAACCAAATATCTGGAGTCAGAATTTCTGTTGTAGAAATTTGTCGTAGACAAGTGGCATCATCACATTTAGTCATTTCCTTGAATCTTGTGTTTAACTTTTGGGATTGTTCTAATGTTTCACCGGGAAATATGACGGAAGGTGATGACAGCCACACTCGGGAGTACAATTTTTGAGCCGGACCAATGGTAGTTAAAGCAGCAGTCAATGTAGCTCCCGCTCTATGACCCAACAAAGTTACAGAGTGTGGGTCTCCTCCAAAATGCTTAATATTCAAGTGTACCCACTTCAATGCTATTAGTAAATCACTAAGTCCATAGTTGCCTGATGTAGCTGGGTATCTACTCTTCGATAAAATATCTAGGGCTAAAAATCCAAAAGGACCTAATCTAAAATTGGGACGTACAAAAACGACTTCTTTGGTGCGGGCATACAGTGCAGAGGGTTGAGCAGGACTTATTCCGCCAGCTAAAGTGTTTGCTCCAATCAGAATAACAACAGGTAATGGCGAGTCATATCTCACATGAGGAGTAACCACATCGAGAGTTAAACAATCTTCTTCACCAGTAATGGTAGCATTTTCTAAGAATTGCAGGCAGAGAGGGCCCTTTGTTCGTGCATCATAAGTTCCATTCCAGCATGTTGATATGTTGTTAAAGGGTTGTGCATATGTGAATCTCTTTCTTTCCACTGGGGGTATAGCATATGGAATACTAAAGAACTTGTAGACTCCTTCGTCCAGAATTCTGAAAGAAAAAAATACTGACTAATAAAAAGTAATCCTAAACACATTATAATATATCAAATAATATATTATAGCAGACACATACCCTTCAACAGGACCGCAGCTGGAAAAAGTCGTAATGTAGCGGCCGCGACGCAGGGGGCGTTCGACTGGCGGTCCAGCATATGCTCCGATTATGATTCCAATAATAACTGCTATCAGGACTAGAATTACAATCCCAACTACCACAATATCATCTGAAATCAACAAAATTGTTATTTACCTAACGATATAATAGAAATAGAACGAGAAATATAAAGGCTCTACGCGATATCGCGGACGCGACAGGCACCGACATAGAAATTGTGCTACTAGTGTCGCGTCGCCCCGCGGTATCGCACCAGTCTCTACGAGCCTTTAATCTTGATTTCCTTATAATGTAGGTATACTGTTTTGGTGTAATTTATATAAACAGACCCAATACATTTACGTTGTGGCATGCAAAAATTTCAAACTATAGCATTTATTTAAATGAAAGAATTGAATTATTATTTTTGTTTCTATATTTGTTTTCCTCGGCCTAGCCGGATAGTACTGATGGCATGGGCCTAAGCCAAGTGTCCAGCAGTGGGGTTAAGTGTGGGAGTACTGGTGCAAGATGTCCGGCTCACACTGAAGAAATTTTCTAACTAGCCTGCATGTATTAAGGATCACTGCCTTCTGCAGCAGGTGGTAGGTGTTAGATGGCAGGTTAAGGGAACTAAGGGACGGATGAAGCTGTTTAGGAGTTACTTCTGTTGTAGATAGCACTATCACCGACACCGGTCACTATTGTGACTTTTTGAAGATGCCAAAGTCGGGTTATTTCGTCTTTTAGTTCGGTGTATTTGGATAATTTTTAAGCTATTGTAGTCTGTAAGTTATGCGTATTTGGCACGGCAATGTCTATTAGGAACCCAGTTTGGTTATTATTATTATAACTCTATTCCAATTGGGTATTTAGTAAAAACATAATCTAACACATAACGCAATAACAGGTATCAAAATATTATAATAATAGCATAAAAAATAACTTAAACATTCACCTATGATAACAAAATTATTTACAAATTACCCACAAACAGCAACATTTATTTACAAGCTATGTCATAAAAAAAAAAAACATTTCTCCAATAAAATTTTTGTTTACTGTTTTTTAAATATTTTAATGGGAAGTTCTTTTATTTTTTGAGACAATTTACTAAACAACTGGATCCACAGATATAATGTTATTTTTTAGTAGGGACGTTTTATGACTACATGTGTACAATAGGTTTATATTTTATATATTACTAGCTGCGCCCCGCGGTTTCACCCGCGTAAATCTCGATCCCGTGGGAAAGCCACTCTTAACACTTAGGGGTATAAAAAATAGATAGTAGCCGATTCTCAGCCCCACTGAATATGCATATAAAATTTCATGAACCTTGGTGAAGAACTATAGACCCATCTCACTTCTGAGCCACGTATACAAGCTGTTCTCGAGGGTCGTCACGAACCGTCTCGCCAGGAGACTTGGCGAGTTCCAGCCGCCCGCCAGAACAAGCCGGTTTTCGAAAACGCTTCAGTACTGTAGACCACATCCATACTGTTCGGCAAATTGTACAGAAGACCGAGGAGTACAACCAGCCGCTGTGTATGGCATTTGTGGGTTACGATTAAGCCTTCGACTCCATCGAAATATGGGAGGTTCTGGCCTCTCTATAACTATGTCTAATTGACTGGCGCTACATAGAAGTGTTGAGATGTTTGTATGACGCTGCCACGATGTCTGGATCCAAGATCAGAAAACCAGCCCGATCCAAGATCAGAAAACCAGCCCCATCCAACTGCTCAGAGGGGTGAGACAGGGGGATGTGATATCCCCAAAATTGTTCACCAATGCGTTGGAGGACTTCTTCCAAGACGCTGGACTGGACTGGACAGGGTATCAACGTGAACGGCGAGTACATCTCACTCCTTCGCTTTGCTGATGATATCGTCATAATGGCAGAGACGCTGGAACAGTTAGACCAGATGGTGCACAACCTAAATGGAGCCTCTCGGCGGGTTGGCCTCGGCATGAATTTGGACAAGACAAAAGTCATGTACAATTCGCACGTCTTGCCGAGTCCAATCCACATCGAAGGGTCACAACTCGAAGTTGTGAAGTTGTTTGTCTACCTAGGACAAGTCATCCAGCTCGGTAGACACAACTTTGAGAAAGGAGCCAACAGAAGAGTCCAGTTAGGTTGGGCGGCGTTTGGAAAACTGCGTCAAGTCTTCTCGTCGTCTATCCCGCAGTGTCAGAAGATAAAAGTCTTTAGCCAGTGCGTCCTGCCCGTCATGACATACGGTGCCGAAACGTGGACACCGACAGTCGGGCTGGTCCACAAATTCAAGGTCACCCAGCGCGCTATGGAGCGGGCTATGCTTGGAGTCTCTTTGAAGGATAAAATCAGGAATTAAATTATCTGGAAAAGAACCGGCGTTACCGACATAGCTTGCAGAGTAAGCAAACTGAAGTGGCAGTGGGCTGGCCATGTTTGTCGAAGGCCCCACGGCCGATGGAGCAGACGAGACCTGGAGTGGAGACCGCGTATCGGCAAGCGTAGTGTGGGACGCCCCCCAGCTAGATGGACCGAAGACCTTAAGAAGGTGGCTTGGTCAGACTGGATGCGGAAGGCGAAGGACAGGGTGTTTTGGTGCAGCCTGGGAGTGGCTTATGTCCAGCAGTGGACTGCGATAGGCTGAGTTGATTGTTGTCTTATATCATCCATTGCCGTAAATAAGTGCTTGTTTGGTCTAACGAATAAATAAGGCTACTTCTAGTATATATAGGCATGGCTATGATGAAATTTTAAACCAGGAAGTTAAATGCTAGTTGACAGCTTTCTGTAGATTTAAGACCTTTCTCTCTCACTGCAGTTTCCCCCAAGTTTTTAGAGTACTATTTATTTCTTCTTCGTATGTAATTTTATCAACGCATTGAATTGTGGCTGTGCTGTCGTCCGCAAATAATGTCATTGGTTGATGAATTTAGCGAATTAGGTAATTAATGTAAATTTAAAATAATAATGGACCCAGGATATTAGGAAAATCATTTCAATTAATTTCATTTATTGTTTTCGATCCGTGAGGTAAGATTAGGTTGAAGACGTTGCCTCACATACCATAATCGTAAAGTTTATGAGGGATTTCGATACCATGTAGGATTTCTCATATCTACGTTATTCATAATTACTTTAAAAATATCAAATTAATATTGCCATATTGATATTTTTATTTTTCCGAAAAAGTAGGCGTACGAAATAATACGTGAGAAATAATAATGACTAACCAAAATTAAATCTATGAATGCAGAATTTTACCAGAATATGGTATTCCCAAACCTTAAAGCGTAATAATGTAATACATACATTTCCTTAATAAAAATAACATGCTACTACTTGCAATACACATAAACTTTCAATTAAAACGTACAATGGCAATAAAGAGTAACAAAAAAAATTAAGATGATTACTTTAAAAAAATCTTACCAATAATAAACTTTTTCAGGCGAATTCTTTCTTTCAGTGGAAGTTTAGTGGCCACTTTACCTTCTTCTACTTCCTATAAAATATAAATAACATATAATAATATGTTTAATGACCTCCTCTTTTATTTCATAAATGAAGTGGATAAATATGGATACAATGAGGATTCTCGTGTTTCACTGGATGTCATTTACACTGACTTTCGAAAGGCATTCGACAAGGTTGATCATGAGTTGCTGCTTTCGTTTAACGGCAGCATACTTAGGGGGTAAATTTGTATGGAAGATACTTAACGCGCGGTCCGATCAATTTGAAACACAGCATTAATAATGCATCTTTAAACAACAATAAGTTTTTTTTTCTCTTTCCCATAAGGGTGAAAAGGGGTTATCCAGTTTTTAGGGGAGGATCATACTGGTTGCTTCAATTAACTCGAAAATTGATAAATAATTATAAAATCAAATAATGGAAACGTATTAATGAGGCAGTTCCAACAGCTACCTTCAGCTGTTCGCATGGAGGATGGATCTGGATCTGGATTGCCCAATAATGCGGTACTGGACCAGGCTGCATATTGAGCATTCCAGATCCAAACCTACATTTAGACTAAGATGAACTTTAGTGTATTTATTCTTTATAATGTTATTGTATAATTGTAATTTTTATTGTTTCTATTGATGACTTTTTATATATATTTTTATTGTTACTACTACTTGTGTGTATTTTAATTTTGATTTGAATGATAACTTGATAAGTGAAGATAATGTATTTTAATTTTATTTGATTTGAATGTTTTAGTATAATATTATTGTGTATGTATGATTAAACACTTTCTCAAAAATTTGACCATGATAAGCGGAAAATCAATTTAAAGTTACATTCCTTTGACTTAGAAACTTGAAACTGGACACAAATACTTATATAGGGCCTTAAATAAAAAAATACTATTTATATAAAAACTATAATGATTAATACTACTTTCCTAAACTACTTTAAAGTGTTGAAGTGCTACTTTATAATAACTTCCTGTCACTGTTATTTACATAGCAAGTAGTGGTATACGAATCTGTGTGTGATGGGTACCACAACTAAAAAGACACAAATAAAATACCCTTCCAAAAAAAAAACAACAAAGTGAATAAGTACCTAACTTTAATTTCGGAAGTCGGTGCCGTAGAGTTAGTGTTTTCGTTTTTTGCCATTGACTTAATTTTTATATAAATTGGTTTCCTTTTAAAACGTTCGTAATAGTCGATAATAGGATTTAATGAAAAAAAAAAACAAAATATTGGAAGTTTCCAAGAAAATATTCAAATTCGGGAAAAACTGAACGTCCTTTTTAGGGTTCCGTAGTAAACAAGGAACCCTTATAGTTTCGCCATGTCCGTCTGTCTGTCTGTCCGTCCGTCAGTCTGTCCCCGGCATAGCTCACACAGTGCAGGCCTATTGTTGTAAGTAAGTATAATTAGTATTACTATTTGTAAGTTTTACTTCAGTTGTGTGGTCTAAAGCACACACGTTTTTTTTATTTTCTTATCTACGCATATAGGCCTAGTTTCAAGTTTAAAAACCCAAGGATGAAGATTTTTCATATAAAAAAATTCCCCCCTCTTCACCTCATTAAAATGGCTATTAACTTTAAACATGCTATGCAACTTAGACATTGAAATGGTGAAAATATAATGTGATTTAGATATTAGATGTTTAATCAAATAAGCTGAAACACTAATGAAATTTATTTATTAGTGGAAAAATCAATTGGCATGTCCTGGCGGGATAGATATTAATAAGAGATAAGAGACATACAACAGACAGCACTATTAATGACAATAGAAGTTTTCCAGAAAGTTTGAATCATTCTAATAGTCATCAAATTAATACTTACAACAGGTTCCAGTTTCACAGTTTCCATGCCATCATTTGGGGAGTCCAACTTGTCATCCAAAGTTTCCATAGAGGCAAGAGTAGCGTCAGCATTGTTTGGTGCACTACCACGTTTTTGGAAAACCCTTGGATATCTTATGTTAAATAAACCTTTCTTGTGATCTTTTTCCTCTGAAATAAATTATTTTGGTGTTTTGCTTAAATAACAGGGGGTCTACTCCGAAGCGATAATTCGAAGTATCGGTCGTTTATTGACTACCTATGTATCCTTTTTTGCCTTTGAATCCTTACCAGACTTTAAGTCACATGTTTGACTTTGACAAATCTCTTTGACTGTCGTTATTTTTTATTATTTCGCCGTATTCAGCCGTAGTCAGAAAACGGCTATAATTCGGATCTATCTTCAGAGTAGACCCCAGATATTTCTTTCTATCTAAAAGGTCTACTATAATGTACAAAATTAAGGACCCTTATAAATTCTGCTAGCGAATGACAACTCCTTACATTCCAATAGTGAACAATAAAAACGTGGGTGTCATTATGGTCGCATGTCAGTGTTGTTCTACTGTTCAGTTAAAAAATAATTTGTGAGACAATATTATGTTATATATTTTCAATTTGCTTTATAATTATTATAATAATACTTTATAATATGTGCGTTTGATCTCCCTATACCCTACAAATTGGTAGCAGAGCGTGGTTAGCCAAAAATGAGTTCGACCCATGGAATGTACAATTGTACAAGCCCAAGCAATCCTTACAAAAAATGGATTGTGGGGGTACACGTGTGGAGACATTACGCTGCCATCCAACAAAGATGAAAAATTGCTCTGATCAAAAAGATTTACTCGCACGATCTGAGCTTCTACTACTAATCTCGCCGTCCGAACTGAAGCAGGTGAAAGGCTGCAAACCCTCATACGAGCTGTGGAGCAAATTAAAAGGTATTTATCAAAGCCAAGGTCCGGACGAAAAGCGACTTTGTTAAAACAATTGATTTTAAAGAGAAAAAGATGACGTCAGAGATCATTTGAACAATTTCATGGACATAGTTGACAAGTTGGCCGACATGAATGTCGACTTGCATCCTGACCTCCTAAGCATTATGATGCTATACAGTCTCCCAACATCGTACGAAAATTTCCGTATTGCTGCAGACGAGAGATGACCTGCCAAAGCCTGAGGAACAAAAAATTAAGATAATCGAGGAGAGCAAGGCCAGAAAGAATAAAGAGCCAAATAAAAACAGCGAAGCATTTTTATCTAGTAATAATAATGCAAAATATTGTACTAAATGCAACAAATAAGGTCACACCATACAAACTTATTGGAGTAAAACAAAACAATGTCACGAAAAACAAATCTCAAAAGAATTTCAATGTATGTTTGAATAAAGATGTGACAGATAGTGCCAAAGAAATGTGGTGCCTTGACAGTGGGTGTTCTTCTCATATCAGTGGAGAAAAAGAATTATTCAACAAAATTATGCCTGATGAAAGATTAGCTTCAAACCAATATACAGCAGCTGTCAAGGGAAACGGTACAATAACAGTGAGTACAAATGAAGATAAATTTAACTTAATTGATACCTTGTACGTACCCAATCTGACCACTAACCTAATGTCCATTGGAAAAATCACCGACAAGGGTAATAAAGTGCTCTTTGAAAAAGGAAAAGCTTTCATAATAGGAAAACATAATGAAGTTTTACTCAAAGCTATAAGAAAAATGGATTGTACTATCTCGAATTTGACAAATCAGACGAGACTTCAAAATTCACATCTGGGACTTAATGCAATGGCATAGAAAGTTTGGTCATGTAAACGAAAAAGATTTAAGAATGATGGAAAAAGACACCCTTTTAAAAGGCATAGATCTCAACGATGAAAAACTCGGTGAATGTGAAACATGCATAAAGGGAAAATTCTCAAGATTGCCGTTCCCCAAGTATGGTGTAATAAAATCAACCAAACCATTACAAATCATCCACAGTGATGTTTGTGGCCCATTTGAATCTGAATCACTAGCTGGATCGGAGTATTACGTTACTTTTATCGATGATTGATTACACAAGATACTCGTATGTATACTTCATTGAAAAGAAAAGTCAAGTTTTTGAAAAGTTCAGGGAATATAAAAGTGAAGTAGAAAATTTTACAAACAAAAAACTGAAGAACTTACAATCAGACAATGGAAAAGAGTACATAAATAATGAATTCGATGAGTATTTAAAGGTAAATGGTATACAAAGAAGGTTGACTACTCCGTACACTCTGCAACAAAACGGAATAAGTGAAAGGAAGAACAGAACTTTCATGGAAAGAGCCAGATGTTTAATGATAGAAGCAAATGCTCCTAAAAATCTGTGGGCTGAAGCAGTGTTCACTGCTAATTACCTTATTAATAGATGCCCAACAAAAGTTTTAAATGGAGATACACCATATAAGAAATGGGTGGGCCGAACACAATCTGCAAATCATCTGCATGTTTTTGGAAGTAAAGCTTTTGCTATGAAAAATAATAGGAAAGGAAAATTAGCTACGAAAGCAAAAGAAGGAATTTTTATGGGATATGCAAAAACTGCTAAAGCTTTTAGAATTTACATACCCGAAGAAAATAACGTTATTATTAGTAGGGATGTAAGAGTAATTAACTAAATGTATTATGAAGAAAGCAACAAAAGCTACGATGATTTCATTGAAGAGACAAAGCAGGACCAACAGCAGCAAACGGTGCCTGAAAAACAAAAGTAACAACACAAAAATGAAAATCGAAATAAGATTAAAAATAAGATAAAGGAAGTAGAGATTGAGATTACAAGCAAAAACAACTTAAATTTCGAAAAATCGCCACCTGGGATCATTATCTTCCCGGCAACAAGAGGAAGATATTTTTGAAGATGCTCAAATTCAACCAAATCCTAATATTGTTGAACAACTAACTTCGAGCGGAAGATCTCAAAGAGAGAGAAAACAGCCTCAATGGATGAAAGATTATGTGTCAAAGAAAGATTTAGATAAAGATTTATTTTTATCTGAAATGTCTTACCTGTCAGACGAAATGTATGTAAAGTATCAGCCAACTAAGAATATGGAAGTAGACATGCTTACTATAGCTTTGGCTGGGCCACGATTTTCACAGCTAAGAGGACATATAGGATTATCAGGATAGCGTCGTGTGGAGGAGTAATAGAAAGACACGAAGCGAATGAGAAGTCCTTACATTCCAATTGTTAACCATAAAAAACGTGGGTGTCATTATGGTCGCATGTCAGTGTTGTTCTACTGTTCTGTTAAAAAATAATTTGTGAGACAACTATGTTATATATTTTCAATTTGCTTTATATTATAATAATACTTTATAATATGTGCGTTTGCTCTCTCTATACCCTACAAGTATGATAATTAACTAAATAATATTAACTTACTGGCTGGTTAATTTATTTTTAATAATACATGAATAAAATTATACACTCTGTAATTTGAAACTCACCATTTTCATTCTCAGGGTGTTGCAAGAATTTTGTAAACTTTTGTAGGAATTGGAACCGATTCTCCTTGACTTTGGAGCTCTCATCAGTCTTTTCATTATCAGTATCCTTCTCAATAGCTGCCTCTTCATCCTGCATCACATAATAATTATTTTTATACATTTAATAATATGACATAGGAATATGTACACATGTCCAAACAAAATCGAGTTAATTCTTCTGACCCGTAAGCAATGTAGATAATAAGTACTGTAACATAATTTTACATTATTGTACCTTTGACTTGTCTTTCTCCTTATCTGAGTTCTTGGTGAAAAACCCAGGCATTCTGATGGCCCCTATGGGTATAAACTTGGGCTTCACTTCGCGACCCTGTTCCGTCAGATCCCCAGAGAGAGCTGTCTTCACGGGCCCGTCGTCGGTCTTCAATTCCCCAGACTCAATATTCTCCACCTCAGCCTTTAACATCACTTCTTTTTCTTCAGCCTCAATCTGCTTCTTGTCCAGAGTTTTATTATCGTCTTCATATTCCACCTTGTTTATATCCATTGTGCTCATACCTACACGGCGTCAAAATTGTACCACTAAGTCACAAAGCCCTGTTCCGCTAGGGTCGGCACCAGTTTAGTATATAACTCACCCTACGTTATTGAGTAAGTGCTTACAAGACGTAGCGAAACGTCCTAGGTATGTTTAAAAAAATCACTCAAGGAACAGGGACAATGGAAGCGTTTCACAACTTCACCTTAAAATACGCATTTGTAACATAGAATACTTACTTGAATATTATGTATCATATGAAATGTTCAAATAGCACACAACCACAGTAAGAAAACAATGGTAACAAGTCTACACACAGTTTTTATCAAAAAGCCGCCTCACAATGGAAAAATGCTGCTAAAATGCTATAGAATTGCTATGCTAGGCCAGTGTTGCCAACTCTGAAATCGAGCGGATGCAGGGTTGCCAGATGTGATTTTCGATTTCTCCCCGAAATGATACAATTTTGCCAAGACTTACCCAAAAGCAAAAATGTGGTGGTAAAAAATGGAAATAAAACAAACTAAAATCCCTGGTTTAAATGGATATAAGTATTATTTAATCATCAAGCGAATTGAATACATTCATTATAATGTCGTCCTCTTCTTCGGTAGTTTCATTCTTATAAACATTTTCCGAATTAAATTTTTGTATCATCGTCTTAGTGGGTTCAAAATCCACGCAACCCCCAATTTTCAGGAAGAATCTGACACGCATTATGCGGTCTGCTGTTGTCGTCATCATTTTGTTGCGTAACTTATTTTTTACTACGTTCATAATAGAGAACGCCCGATCCACTCTCGCATTGGAAAATGGCAAACTCAAAATACCCGTTGCCCATTTGGATATCATTGGAAAAGCTAGCTCCCCAGCAGCATTTTTGTATAATGACACCTCACCCCAAAACTTTTGTTGTAGCAGTCCGCTGCCACTGGTGGAATGGGAGAACTCTCCAATTCTGCATTCCTGCTAGCATTATCAATGTTTCCAGCACTAATTATATGACTATATGCTATTTATATCTGGCCTCACTTGGCTGATGCTTTTTCAGGTGAGAAAAATGAAATTTTCTCCAGTGTACTAATATTATTTGGAATCCTTTTGACGAGCGTACTGTTTTAACGCGTGCGTTCAGAATACGTGGTCCTATTACGGATGAGCTGTGAAAAAAAAAAAACAAACAAAAATCTGCCCAAAATACTCATGAATTTTTTCATCACTCCAAATATTTCTCCAAACATTTCATTTCTACAAAATTTCTCAGAGCCAAATTTTTACCCAAAATTGCGAAAAAAATACCCAATTTGGTAACCCTGAGCGGATGGTAGAATTAGAATTCTTCTAAAATACGGTAGATCTTCGAAAACTTACATACATACATACATTACCGGATAAAACGGGGTGAATAGGAATGCAGGAAGGGGTGAATCGAGACGCAACTTTAAAATGGATTTTAACCTTGAAATAATACCTATAGTTTGTTGCCAAGACACTTAATCGTTAATTATAGTACAGGTAACACATTATAGTCCTTTTTGGCAACAAAATATATTATTTCAACGCTATAATCTATATCTATAAAAATCAATGCCACTTTTCGTTGTAATTTTATAACTCAAGAACGGGCTCACCTATCAAAAAAAAAAGGTTTAGGCTTTGTTCGGACTATTTAATAGATGGTTTATGTATGTGAAGTTTTTTTTTTTTTTAGGTAGGTAGTGTAGGTAGGAAGGTAGGGTAGGAAGGTAGGGTAGGTAGGTAGGGTACCTACCCTACAAGTACAAGTTCTGGATTGTTTTTGTACCTTTACCTTATCTATGGTTTGTTCTAGGCGGGGAATCAATAAACTTATACCGTCTTATTACAAAACAAGATTTATATTTTGACATGGCCTAAAACGATGGAGCTAGTTTTTGTAATAATAACGTAACCCTACCTACCTAGGTAGGGTAGGTATTGTTTTACCCATAGAAAGCCACGTTATTTGTGAGTGTCATAGAGTAAAAATGTTTACCACCCAACGGAGTGGGCACGGGTCAGCTAGTCCATTGTAAAGTTGCGTCACGATTCACCCCTGCCCCTGCATTTCTATTCACCCCGTTTTACAGTATGTTTTTTGATTTTTTTGTAATCTTTTTTTTTCTCTATATTTATTAGGGACTTGGAACCTATATCAAGTCATGTCAGCCCCATCATTTTCCCTCTCGTCCGCCAGCCGATTTTGGCGCTAAAATGCGCTTTCGCCACGGCTATTGAGCGGTTACGGCGCGGTCACGGCCGCGTCTGACTTGAAAGACGATAACCCGAAAGATACATTCGGGAGCTGGCTAAAAGATGTGTTGTTAGAATCTTTATGAAATAGTCTAACATAATAATTATGTATAGATTAGTCCTGTCGTTTCTTGTAAAAAAAAAAGCAATAAATAGGCAAAAGTCAGCGTGAGCGTTTTTATACACCAGTTCAAAAAATCCTACTGAACGATTAATTCATTCAGTAGGATTTTTTGAACTTAGAGAGTTGTAATGCTGATTCTAATGATTATATTATTCTGTAAAGCCATATTTGCGATGGCCGCGAATCAAATTTAGATCAATATACAACCTGCAGGCTAATTGCGCAACACAGTTTGTATTGGAAGCAGATTCCAAATTTAAGCAAATTCCAGTCGGAATCGGTTTCCATATTTGGAATTGTGTAACAATTTTTTTTCCAATCCAGTAGAATTTTATAGAGGTGTACAAACCAATCGGCCAGAGTAAGTTTGCTTGCAGCGTTTTGTTTCATCATAAAGGAATTATTTGTTTCTGAATTATTGTGCTACAATTTAATTTTGTTTTCATTACAACTGATGGTCTACAAATGCTATTTGAAGAAAATGTCCAATGATTGCCGAAAAATGAAAAATCAATTTTTAAAACACTTTCTACCAAAAACTACCATAGTTGAAATGCACGAACAATACGTTTTTCTTTACACGTTTTAGTTATCTGTGGCCAATGCAAAAATCGTAGAAAAGCAGTGTTGTCAACTTAGTGGGACTTCCACTAAACCTGGGGATTTGGGGCACCCCTACTGGCGGACAACATTTACCGAAACTACTGCGGATTCGAACGCTGATTTGGAAAGACTAATCAGCATGACGATTATAGTGAAGTCAAACAGAGGCTACGCGCGTGTGGAGATCGCAAAACAACGTCATTTCGAAAATAATATGCCACGGGCAGATACTGCCAGGATAAAAAAAAACCGTCGATAAGCCATTATTTTATAAGTATGTAACAAACATCCAAACACGTTCACTAACGTTTTCAGTATTGTGATATTATATTAGGATGATGTTGAAAAAATTACTATAATATGTTATGTTTTCATTTTCATTCTTATATCTTCAAATGAACCTCCGAAAGGAGACCGAACGTCGAAATAGGAATTAAAAAAACGAGTGTGCTTTAGACCACACGACTGAAGTAAAACTTACAAATACCAATTATACTTACTTATTTACAATAATAGGCCTGCACTGTGTCTTAGTTATTATATGAAACGCAACTGGATACGAGAGAAAGAAAATGTGTGCTCGCACCTCTCTCTCTTTTGCCACTACAGTAATATACGGAACGTTACGAAACGTAACTCTCTCTTTATATCTTCACTAACTTAACTCTCCCTCTCAACTTCCGCTGGCTCACTTCTGTAACGCTCTCGTCATACATTCTCCAGCTTAATCCCCAAGTCAAGCGCGCCTTAAAAAGTTTTACTTCAAAAAAAATTGAGCCGTCACAGGACGCCTGGCAGATGTGAAACATACAAATTATTTACACACTACTACATAAAGACTGTATAGAAGCGACGCGTCGCCACGCGGCTTGTGTCACCCCGCCAGCAATCGGTTTTACGTGCGGCTATAGATGTTTCACATCAAAAAGCGAATAATCTAATTTGAAGAACCGCCACTAGCACTAGTAGACTCGGGGAAAAAGTTGGCAACACTGAGAAAGTTATTATTATTAGGACTTTTTGGCGGGAAGTCAAACGAGGCGGTAAATTTTGATTTCGCAAAAAGTTAATAATTATTTAATTGTACGGAAATACCACTTAAATAACATCGAGTAGGACCTCGAACAGCCATGAGTGTCACCAGTGGCGGCGAGGAGCCGCCAGAGATGGGAGAAAAGAAGAAAAGAAAATACAACCACAGCCGAACTTCTGAGTCAACTAATAAGTATAATGTTTTTACCAAACAATACTATAAAAGGCTATTCACTGAAAATACCAATTCCGAATATGTCGTATACGTCGAGTCAACAGAGCAGGAGAAGGTAGGAAATAAAAACCCTATCACGCTCACCAACCTAATATCGGACAATGTTATAGGAGTCTTAGGAGTACATAGAATAAATGCGCACAAAATAGGAATTACATTCAGAAAGGCGGCTGCGGCCAACAATTTTCTGAAGATGGAAGACTTCCTATGGAAAAATAAATTTAAAGCCTTTATACCATCGTATTTAACAGAAAGGATTGGTGTATTGAGGTTTGTGCCCAAAGAACTCTCCAATGAGGAAATATATAAAAATATAGTGTGCGATTCTGAAGTGATTTCAATTAGAAGATTTATGCGTAAAGTAGAGGGGAAACTAGTGCCTCTCAATACAGTTGCCGTCACCTTTGCATCAACATCTTTACCGCAATACGCCTTTATGAAACTATTTAGATACGAGGTGAAAGCATACATTCCTCCACTATTGCAATGCTACCTACAAGTGTCTAAAATTTAATCATTCGGCTAAGACTTGCAGAGGCGAGCAACACTGCTCTTCTTGTGCTGGTCGTCACTCCTACAAAGAATGCGATGTTGAAGAGATCACATGCATCAACTGCGCAGGTAATCATCTTGCCATTTCACGAGACTGTCCCATTAAAAAACAAAAAATTGAAGAGAAAAAGGCCAAATTTCTGCAGCAATCGTATGCCACTGTTGTGAAACCACCTCCTACATTTAATGAGAAATCTTTTCCTGTTTTACCCAAGGTTACTGAAAAGGCTAAAGTCAATGATATTTTGGACATTAAACAAGTAGCAAATAATGACATTATAATTAACGCAATTGTTAAATCGTTGGTTGCATTAGGAAACAAGAGTGACTCTGATGGGCCACTCACACATAAGAAAATAAAAGAAATATTTTTATCAAATTTAATTTAAACATGGATAATTATCTAAATATTTTACAGTATAATATACAGAGTTTACAGAGTAAAAAGAGCCTATTACAAAATTTATTAATTGAAAAAAATATAGATGTCTGTCTTCTTAAGAAACTTGGTTCAAGTCTAATTCTATAATCCCACACTTTCCCACATATAATTTAATACACAAAAATTCCATAAATTCTCATAATGGAGTAGCCATTTTGGTGAACCATCGTATAAAGTAATTAATACACACTTCTCAGAATCTATTCAAAACTTATGTATCTCTATAGAAACACAATTTGGAGCAATGGCAATACTTTGTGTATACAGCCCTCCAAGTATCAGGTTTGACTCAACGAAGTTAAAGGACTTAATCAATAATATACCCAAACCTTGTGTAGTTATGGGTGATTTTAACGCTCATAACATAGCCTTTGGATGCCATAGTGATAATAATAGAGGTAGATGTTTATTTAATATAATTGATGAATTTGACTTATGTATTTTGAATGATGGATCACCAACAACTGTTCCTTATCCTAATAGACAAGCTTCAGCGATAGATCTTGCCCTTGTTAGCTCTTCAATAGCTAATTTATGTAACTGGTATGTTCATGATGATCCCATGGGTAGCTATCATCTTCCAACCTTACTTGAGATCAACATTCAACCATCTATGTATGACACGTCACCTCCTGTGGATCAAGAGAAATATATTTATAGTAAGGCAGATTGGGATGAATATTATAGCTTATCAGAAACTTGTTTTTCCCATTTGAACTCAATAAATGATTCCCCTATCAATACATATAACCATTTTATAGAAACATTAAATGATTTAAGGAATAAAACAATTCCAAAACGAAAATTAGTTGCAAACACAGCTATTAAAAAGCCAGTACCATGGTGGAATACAAAATGTAGTGATGCTGTCGCAAAATCAAAAGATGCATTAAAGTACTATTTTTCTCAACCCAATATTGATAACTGGATAATATATAAAAAAATAGATGCAAAAAAGAAAAGAATTTTGAAGGAAGAAAGTTCTTCTTCTTGGCAAAATTTATGTAGTAGCTTCAATAGGTTAACTCCAGTTTCTAGGATATGGGGATACATTAAAAAATTTAAAAAAATTGGCACAAATCGAAACAAAAACATCAATGATGAATGGATTCCAAGTTTTTTAGATAACTTATCAGATTCTACTGAAATAGATGACAATAGGCTTGAGTATTTGTTCGAAAATGCTACAGAAAATGATGTAAATGTATTTCTCAAGAACAGTTTCACTATACAAGAGTTGAAAACATCTTTAAAGAGTAGGAAAGATACTACACCGGGATTAGATGACATACCTTACATGTTAATCAAAAAATTACATTTAAATGCACAACTAACATTACTTAGTATTTATAATAAACTATGGGATGATTTAGTAATACCGGAGTCTTGGAAAACACAGTGTGTCATTCCAATTTTAAAACCTAATAAACCTGTAAATAATGCTTCTTCTTATAGACCTATTTCCTTATCATCTTGCTTGGGTAAACTCTTTGAAAATATGTTGAAGTTAAGATTCAGACTATTTTGTTGAATCACAAAGATTAATTCCTTCTATTCAGTTTGGCTTCAGAAAAGGTAAAAGTTGCTCTGAAAGCCTTGTATCTTTATTATCAGATGTAAGACAGGTTAAATTAAGTCACTCAAATGCAATCTGCGTGTTTTTAGATGTAAAAGGTGCTTTTGACAATGTAAATATAGAAGAACTCATTCAAGTATCTCACGATATTGGTATACCTAGTCATATTCTAAAATGGCTTTATTCTTTTTTAAACAATAGAACTGTTTTTGTTAAATATAATAATAAATTGCATGGACCTAGGACTGTCAACAAAGGCACAATGCAAGGGGCAACTTTGTCTCCTTTACTTTATAATTTATATACTTCTGAAATATTAAAATATGTAGATGTACCAGATGTAAATATCCTGCAATTTGCGGATGACTTGCTTTTGTACAGTATAAATCAAAACATTGATATAGCAATGGCTAATATCAATAAGGCTTTGTCTCAATTATACAGCTATTACCATAGTAAACTTAAATTAGAAATAAGTCCAGAAAAGAGTTCAGTTTTAATTATCAATAAAAATGTAAATACTCATAGCAATGTTAAAATTTCATACAATAATGTAGAAATTCCTGCTGTTAAACAACATAAATTCCTAGGCGTCATTATTGATGATAAATTAAAGTTTGATGAACATATTAAACATATATGTAACAAAGCACTGAATGGTATTAATCTATTGAGACATTTGGCAGGAAGTTTTTGGGGATCTGACCCAAGTTATGAGTATGCTGTACAAAAGTATAGTGAGAAGCCATTTTGATTACAGCAGTTTAGCTTACATGAATGCCAATTGCACCTTGTTACGAAAATTAGATGTAATTCAAAATATGGGACTTAGACTTATTTGTGGTGCTATGCGCTCCACACCTATTAATTCGTTAGAAGTTGAGACATGTATACCTCCCTTGACATTACGAAGGTTGTTGTTGGCTGAGAGATTTTTATTAAAAGTCATGGCATCAAATGATAATCCTTTACTTAAGAAACTAACAATACATCCTGAAATCTCACAGTCAATTGCTTCCAATGCCATATCTGCTTCTTCTTTGGTTGGTGGAACTCTACCTGAAATACCAACAATATTTGAACATGTAAATAATAATTCAAAAGATATTGTTAAAAATGATATTTGGCCTGTATATAAAATTCCTTATAATGGTATTATTAACAGCTTTGCAATCCATTTAGACACAGTGCACAATCAATTTGATTTTTTACAGTTTAAAGACAATAGACCAGAACATTATGTTATTTATACAGATGGATCTAAAACACACCATAATGTAAATGCAGCATTCTATGATCCACAGCTAGACTATACTAAATGTATTAAATTAAACAGGGTGTGTAGCATTTTAACTGCAGAATGCTATGCAATTTATTGTGCACTGCAGCATGTAAATAGTCTTGTAAATAAAGTACATAATATTTTGATAGTTACAGACTCCAGAAGTGTTTTGTCTGTTCTACATAATGTAAATATTTCTTTTAAGTTAAATTATATTATTTATAATATTAGACTTATAATCGAAAAACTACATGATCAGTATACTAAAGTAGAATTAGTATGGGTACCTTCACACAGTGGCATTCGTGGAAACGAAGTAGCTGACACTGCGGCCCGTTCAGACCATGACGAGGATCGATCAGAGTTGCTCAAGGTTCCATTCACTGATTACTACAGCCTTTTTGAAGAACTTAATAGACAGATATGGAAGGAATATTGGGACATAACCCTGGAAACGAAAGGCAGATGGTATGCTGGAATACAAAATGAATTACCGATTAAACCTTGGTACAATAACTTCAAATACTTCACAAGAAGATTTATAACTATTATATCACGCATGAGATTGGGACATTGCTTAACACCAGCTCACCTGAATAGAATTCGCATAATTAACAATAGCCGATGTCATCATTGTAGAGCTGAGGATGCTGATTTGGATCATGTTATCTTAAAGTGTTCAAGTTTTAACATTCAACGTTTGATTTTGGTCAGTGAATTGAGTGAATTAAATGACAATGACATTGAAAGTGAACGTCAAAATGAAAGTGTTCCCCGCAGTGTCCAGCATTTATTACAAAATAAGAAATATTTTAATGTGTTGTATAAATATATTTGTAATACGGTAGAAAAAATTTAATTCATTTTGTAATGTATATATAAATTATTTAGGTAGGTAGTTGTAATTTAAATTAGTATGAAGTTGATAACAATTATCACTGAACCCGAAAGGGTGTGGATAATATGAACAAAAATTGATGTAAGAACATTATTTTAAGTATCTCTCACTATTGTTTTAAATCTAAGCATTTTTATGTATTCGACTGAAAGACTTGAATCTATGGTCATGAATAAATATTATTAAAAAAATATATATTATTATTAGAAAACTTCGCATTGTTTTGCCTTGAATTTTGTTTTTAATATTAGTTTATTTGTAATTTCAACATACAAAATTATATTTATTATTCTCATACAGAAACAAGGGCCTATGATATGTAGTTTCAGTCCTTTTTTCTTGTGGATTGTGGAATATCTTTGGAGAGAGTTCTGTGGTGTGGTGTCTTCGTTTTGTACTAGCTGTACCTGTAAGACTTTTTCTCAATAGCGAACAGTACTTACCTATGTCAATACCATCACTACAAGTAAGTAAGCCAATATAAGAAAAGCGCGGGAATCATCGAATTTGGCGGGCGTGATTTTTCTTTCGTTTTCTTTTTTAAATTAAAAAACACAAAATTGGAGATAAGTTGTGTAAATATATGTAGATATTCATTAGATTAGTTAATTTTATTGTTTGTGTATATTGTACTTCATATTTAGGGTAAGTTTTTTATATTTTATCTTTTTCTGTCCACAATGGACAACGAACCGCCTGATCCGGGGGGCACAGTCCCCTCGGTCGGGCATAATATAACCATTTACGAATCCAGTATGGATACCGATTCATCCATAACCAGATCGGAGCGGAAAAGGACTAGAGCTCCACGTAAAGTGTGCAAAAATTGCAATAAAAAAAGGCGAAATAGTCACTCTCACACTACAACAGAAATAAATAAAGGAGCACAGTGTCATTGCGACAATGACTCAGCCACTAGTTCAAAAATAGCATCAGACGTACCGGTTCATTCAATTTTAGTTCACCAAGAAACCTCTCCACGTTCTGTGGATGTTCCCCAGACTGAAAACCTCATAAAGTCAGATCTTCCCCAGAAGGCGCCACAGGTTACTAGGACTTTGTATGAGGCCACAGACATGTACGTCAGGCTGGCCCGGCCCCATGGAATTTAATAATGAGATTGTTATCAATCCAATGTACCCGGGTATACTAATATATGTAACACCTTCATTTTCAATGTAACTCTTTTTAAAAGAAATTACGTGCACTTCTTAGTGGCCGGGCCAGCCTGACGTTTTCAGCCCGGCCACCTTGTTTCCCACTAATCTACAAAAAATACTGGCAATATTGTGCTACAGATGAAATGTACCCTATAATTTATGCATATGTAACACAAAATCGAATCCTAAAATGCAATAGCATACGAAATATTAGCGGTTGCAGGTGGCCGGGCTGAAATTATTTCGTTAATATAAAACAGTAAAACTGCAACACCTACCAAAAACTAATACCAGTACATAATGAGATATAGAGATATAGAATACATGTAACGCTTTCATTTTAAATTATAATACTGTAGAAGATAGGAAGACAAGGAGGGGGAAGACCTATATAAGGCGGTGCAACGCCGGCACCGCTCTCTTTTCACTTCGAGACATCGCAAGCGTAAGACTGTTAGGACGTCACTCTGTCGGTTATATTTTTTATTTATTATTTCATTGATTGTGTTGTGTCATTATCTGTATTTTACGTGTTCGCTATTTTTTTTATTAGGATCTAATAAAGGTTTTGTTATTAGGTAAAATTGTTGTCAGATTGATTCATTTTAAGTTTATTTTTTGTAGGTATTTGCATAAATCTTTTAAAAAAAACACTTCTGGTTTTAATTTCCAAAATCAGAAGTGGGATAGTTCCTATTTCTATCTGCCCACTTTTCTATTTGTTATTTTTTCTGTCTATTTTTTTACTCTTGTCACGATTCATTTTGCTGTTGTACTTTTAGTAGGTAGTGATTTATTTTACTTTTTGCGTTAAGCGTTATTATTAGTGATAGGTTTGACTGTTCATTGTTTGATTAGTTTGGTTTAGTTGTTGATTTATCTATTTGTGTTGTTTTTATTTGGTGGCGGTACGTAGGATCGTTCGTTAGTCGATTGATTTATTGTTTTCAGTTGTCTTGTGTTTGGGACGTTAGTATGGCAGACTGCAATCAAGATCATAGTCGTATGCGATGCGACAACCGCGATAATAGCCCGCGTCGCGACCAAAGTTCTAATCGCGATCGTCGCAATAGTCAGGGGCGCCAAAATAGTCTATACCGCGAGCGATCTGCTAATGTAAACGACATGTTAAGGCACGAGATACAAGCAATGATGTCTCGCCTTAAGACACTAGAAGATAAAACGAGGGCTTCACCCTTGCCAGTACGTTCGTGTAATCGTGATAAAACTTTAGTGAATGATAGTGTATGTGATCGAAGGTCATTGCGGCGTACGCGAACACCGTCGCTTGAACAAAATACGTCACGATCCCCAGGCTGTATAGAATCGCGTAATAGCGTGCGTCGTTCGTCACTGCCGGAGCGTCGCCGCCGTTTTGTTTCACCTTTGCCTAGAGAAGTTATGTCTCAACGTATGTCACTGACTCGCGAATATAACCGCCATCGTCAATCGCGTTCTCGCTCTAGAACACCACTACGTGCGTCGGACCGTTTGACTAGGGATGTGAATGAGCCTTCAAATTCAGCACAAGCTACGATAACTGATCGTATTGTGGATGCTATTCGGTCAATTAATACTGCTAGTAGATCTCAACATTTTTATATTTCAAACTTCGATCCTACCCTACATAATATTGACGATTGGTGTGCGGAGGTTGATCGCGCCAAAGTACTAAACAATTGGAGTGATTTCGAATCCTTGTCGCGTATCGGTAATTGCCTGAAGGGTGATGCTCAGTCGTGGCTTAACGAATGGGTAACTAATGACCGTTCGTGGAGCAACTTTAAAAAAGAATTTAAGCCTTTGTGTCCTAGGGTACCAGACGTCGCGAATATTTTATATGACGTAATGACCAAAAATTCCGATAACTATTCTACTTATGCGGATTACGTACGTCGTTCATTACTTCGTCTACGAATAGTGCGGGGACTTAGTGACGAGCTGATTTCGGCGATAATAGTCCGCGGTATCACTGATCCTAACATAAGAGCGTCGGCGACTAACGCTAAGTTATTGCCTAATGATCTAGTTCAATACTTTTCAATTTATGTTAAACCGAGTAGTAGTAATACATCAAAAAGTGCCGCGTTTCGTTCTGTGAGAGATAAACAAACTACAGATTTTTCTCGTAAACGTAATCTCAACGATATTAAATGTTTTTGTTGCGGTGAATTAGGACATAAACAGGCTTCATGTAATAAGAAACCGAGGATTGATCAACCGCCAAGCGGTTCGTCAAATAATTCTATGCCAAATTCTAAGTCTGTTTTAGTACCGACTAGGTCCGAACCTTGTACTTTTTGTAAGAAACAGGGTCACAAAGCTGAGTATTGTTTTGCTAAGCAAAGATCGGAAGCAGCAAACAAAAGTACCTAGTGTTAATTTCTGTAACGAGTTTGTAAATACCAAAAATAGAGACTTTATTGTAGCAGTTATACAGGACATAGCGGTCGATGTTTTGATTGATAGCGGGTCTACTATATTCTTAATTTCGTCTTCGTTGCTTAAGCATTTTAATTGTTCACATAAACCAGCGTTTCGTATTCTGAAGGGATTAGGCACACAGGAAGTAGAGAGTACAAGTTATGTGACGTTACCTATTGAATTTAATGGCTTAACCCTTGAAGTAGATTGTTTGTAGTGTCTGCCGAATATATGAACACGCCGGTCATAGTAGGAACAGATGTTCTTAATAGGGACGGTGTTAGGTATGTTCTCACCAAAAATTTTCAATCACTTACAAGAAGCGTAAATAACTCGCTTAAGGTAATGAACATACAGTTTGCAATTCCAATCAATACGCCTCTAATTGGCGGTCACTTGGATAAGTTGTTAGAAATAATTAATAATTTTTCTCACTATTTTATTTCTGGTACTGCAACATCAACTGTAAAAACAGGGTGTATGTCCATTAGACTAAACACTAACACTCCTGTTTACTATAATTGCCAAAACACTTCCCGATCTGGTTGAGTCTGGTAATATCCTCATCCATATCGATGATATCTTGATTATGATTCAAAGTATCAATCAGGGCCTTATTTTGCTACAAAGGGTTCTTGACATACTGACTAAGCTGGCTTTTCCATTAATATGAAAAAGTGTTCGTTCTTGGCCACCGAGATCGAATACTTGGGTAGAACAATTTGTGAAGGTCAGGTCAGGCCGAGTCATGAGAAAGTGAAGGCTTTGATAGACTCAGCCGAACCGCAAAATGTAAAGCAGGTTCGCCAATTCATGGGCTTAGGTAGCTATTTCAGGCGGTATATGGCTGGCTTTGCACAGAAAAGTGCATGTATTTCAGGACTTACTAAAAAGGGAGTAATTTTAATTGGGGAGTTGAACAACGGGCTGCTCGTAAGTACATTGTGGAATGTCTAACTGAACTTGCAATTTATAACCCGTTGTTATCCATAGAAGTTCACACAGACGCGAGTTCTATTGGGTATGGAGCAGTCTTAATGCAGGTGCATGAAGGCAATCGTAGGCGAGTGGTGTCTTACTTCAGTAGGCTTACTCAGGGACCCCGAGCTCCTTTACAGCCCATTCACTCCTGGGAAAAACCAGATTCACCTTCTTGAAACCAATGGCTATCGCTATGTTCTTATAATTGTAGACGCCTTTTCTAAATTCTGTTTGTTATACCCTATGTACCGACAAGACGCTGACGAACTAAAGCGCCATTTCACTAATATGATCTCCCTCTTTGGAACTCCTAAACTAATAGTAGCCAACAGACGTCGCTTGATTCAGGGTACTGTTTTTCTAAATTGGGTCAAAGACATGGGTTGTGACACTCACCCTAAAACTCCTGAAGTGCACCAGTCCAACGGGCAGGTGGACGATATTGTCGCACTGGTCTCAACATGGTGCGTATTGAGTGCAACCATCGACAGCAAAAGTGGCCCAGTGTAATGTGGAAACTGCAGTTGATTCTTAACATCACAAAACACAGAACAACTCAGTATTCAACTTTGAACCTATTGATAGGTATCGATGCTGCAACGCCACTAATTCGCAGCTTGGTTCGCGATGTGGCCTTTGAAGGTTTGAGCCCTAATCGGGAAGCTCTTCGCGAAATGAGAGCACTAACGTCTCCATTCAAATCAAGGACAACAGGACGCCTATGTCAATCAGGGGCGAAAGCCATCTCGTGTCTTTGAACTGAATTCTTTTGTGTTTGTGAGAAAACAGGCACAATCAACTGGAAAGCTGGATTCATGTATGCGAGGGCCGTATCGTGTGATGAAGGTACTACCACACGGACGTTACGAGTTGCAGCTCTTGGCTGGCTTGTACGGAAAAACAACACAAGCAGCTGCCGAGTACATGCTCCCGTGGCAAGGGGAATGGACTCCCGACGTATGTTCTGCTTTCTTTAATGGTGAGTGATTTGTTTTTGCAAAAGTGTAATGAGCTTTGCTATGTGTTGTAAGCTATACACTTTACTGAAGCTGACCAATTTGATAATCATTGCTTGTACAGTATTAGAGATCTCTATTAACTTAATTAGTGTTTTCTTGTCACTATTGATATTCTGAACGATGTTAAAGGGAAGTCGAGTCTTGCAATTTGAGATGGGCCTCTGTCTTGGAGCGCATCGGACATGCCATCTCAAGTTGACGGATACACTTCAAGTGAGGTACGGTTTCATGTTATTGGATGGGCCTGTCTTGGAGCGCATCGGACACGCTATCCTAGTACATAAAACATACCTCGGGCAGAGCTCGTGAAGGGAAACTGTCTTGGAGTAGCCTGATCGGACGTGTGGTCTTGGAGTGGTGTTCTCAGACATGTTATCCTAGAGCTGTGGTACACGTAGGCATAGGTTGGCCTCTGACGTATCGTGTTCAGTGGGAAGTTATGCTTGTTGATAAGCATCGTATGTACCTACTATGATCTAAATCTAAGATTGGTTTGAAACATGCTTTTATGTGAACTGATACACACACGCAAAGTTATGCCTCACGTAGGTCTCTAACGAGTCGTGACGAGGCGGTCTTCCGACAAGTCCCGCCCCGGGTGGTTGGTTTGGATATTTGTATGTTTCACACCTATTGTGCGTAGGTTATGCTAGATTAGCCTAACTGAGAGTTGTAATTATGTCGTTGAAGTGAGTTTTACGCCAACAACCACTGTTTTGTTGTTTTTACAAAACTAGTATTGTCCGAGATATTTGTTTCCTTTGCAGAGTCAGACAATGGAAACGAGGAGTCTGCCCCTTGTGTTGACCGACCGGTGCAACCCGAGCAAGCTACTGACGAAGTTGAGCCACTTGATGAAGCCGAACCGGAACCCGACGCAGAGAGAGATGCCCATCAGCACTTTATCTGCATGCAGTGGAGACTCAGGGTCTTCCATGCCAATACTAGAGACAGACCTTCAAAGCTAGAAGACAAAGGAGTCCGAGGACGGCCTCCTGTCAGGAAAGGCCGTGTAGAAGATAGGAAGACAAGGAGGGGGAAGACCTATATAAGGCGGTGCAACGCCGGCACCGCTCTCTTTTCACTTCGAGACATCGCAAGCGTAAGACTGTTAGGACGTCACTCTGTCGGTTATATTTTTTATTTATTATTTCATTGATTGTGTTGTGTCATTATCTGTATTTTACGTGTTCGCTATTTTTTTTATTAGGATCTAATAAAGGTTTTGTTATTAGGTAAAATTGTTGTCAGATTGATTCATTTTAAGTTTATTTTTTGTAGGTATTTGCATAAATCTTTTAAAAAAAACACTTCTGGTTTTAATTTCCAAAAATACATATTTAGAAAGAATAATCACTTGAAATTATATTTCAGCCCGGCCACCTAAAAGCGGTAATATTCCCTAAAATCTTATGCCAATTTGTACAGTAAAACCTGATACAGCTATGAAATGAAAGTTACATTCGTTTCGTTTTAGTCGTATACCTTTAAGCCTTCTGTTTGACTAGATTATCAAAATCTGAGAAACTTGCCGAAGAGTGACTATCATTTATTAACTAATTTCAGGACATTTGGTTTGTTGAGTGAAACAAAATGCGTTACTATGATATTTTTATTAATAAACTAAGTAGTATAAATCACACATAATAATTGTTGGATACATAATACCTAAACCTATATATATTTTCTCCGTTTTTGGCTTCACAACATAACCATACAAAGATAATAGTTCACAGACGCTACCACCGATTTTTAGACGGCGCCTGTGTCGCGTCCCAACCTAAGTCGTAAGATATTTTCCCCGAGTAGACAGAATAGATGCGCAAGAGCCGTGTAGTTATCAACACTTCTGACATAATATTTTACGTTTTAATATTACTGTGAGTGTAAAATTTGATCAGTTGTTGCAGTGTAGTTGTTTGTGATGTGATGTTTTTAAGGTAAGTCATAGTTTTGATAAATTAAAATATATCGACAAACAATGTTAATGGGTAGCTAAGTAATTATTTAAAAAAATATACAGGTAAAGTAAAGTAAATCTAAACACTCATTTACTTAATAATAAAACTCCATACAATGCCATCAACTAAATATATTTTATCCTTTCGTTTATAGTCAATAGGTAATAATTTTGGTGATTTACTAACAGTAAGTGTTTAGTTTTTGTGAATCTTATTGTTGTGTACCTACCCTATGTATTTACTTATTATTATTGTGTACTTATTTATTTCGTGAAATCAATAATTAATCAGTTTCTTATTAATTACTGTAAGATTTATATATTGGATTTTAGTGAATTATTCATTGTAATCAGGCAACCGTCGACGGTGTTCGTCTGTACCCGCGCTTCTTGTAACTCCCCCTTGTACGGCCTGCCACAACGATCCACGTCCCTCGCTCACCGCATTCTTTTCCTCGTCCCGCGACACGCGCCCCTCTCCCCATCTCTATTCTATCTTATATATTTCTAATGTCCCAAAAGTTATAAGTTTTGTGAAAGTAAATTTGATTCTTATGAACATTCTTTGCTTTCTTTCTTTCTTTCTTTCCTTAGGTGCTAAAATATTTTTTAATAGATTTATGTATATACTTGATAATGCATGCAAATGTTACTGCATACACTTATCTTTTTAGGGAATTTGTATTTAAATAAATATTAATGTAGTTATTTAGCCTACATGAATACCTATTACGAAACCATAGTTAAAATGAATATATTTTATTTCAGTTGAGCGTGCCTACACCATGGGAAAACGTAGTGCGTTAGATATTGTGGCTCAAAAACAAATATTTGAGAAACATAAACGCTTGATCACCACGACAAGATATAGTTCTATTATATACAATACCATAGCAAAAGATATAAACTATGTGATGTCACCAAAAGCACTATATCTCAGCTTTAGAAGAAACTTTTTAAACAACCAGAACTCACCTCGGGCAAAAGATGAGTGCTTCATTAAAAGAAATGAAGATAATACCAATAGTATTATAATTTCGTCAACATCATCATCAGGGTCTTCTCCAGTTATTCAACAAGCAAGCTTACTTCATCAAATTAGTTTTAAATTTCCAATTGATGTTCATGAATGGAAGAAAATTGAACCCTTAAGTTATACGTATAAACGACACGATAAAAATAAACCTAGTGCAAGATATCAGACGTACAGAGCTATTCCCAAATTTAAGTGGTCCGGTCTTTTAAGAAAAAAACTCTGGGAGTTTTATAAGTTACCTTGTACTGTAGCATTTAAAAGACATGTTATTCAAGGCGCTACCATTACATTCTACGGACGTTGCACTCAGTGTCAAGCAACAGTGAAAATTCAAAATAAAGATAAGACTGATCATATTATTGATTTTTTATGTGAAATTGATCAACTTCAACCAAATTTTAAGCATAATCCTTTAAAAAAAATACGACTCACTCCGTACTCAAGACGAACATTATCTAAGAAATTAAAATTTGATTCAGCAACAATAGTTAGAAAACAAATAGCGAGTCATGATATGATATTTCAAGATAAGGAACCACCTGTATTGCCATCAGTCGGAGCATTACGCCAAATACGTCATGAAACAAGGAAGCAGAAATGGTACCATACCAATCAAATATTATCTGTTGTCATTATGGCAAATACTTCAACATACTCTTCCGTAATTCAGGAAATTTTAATGAAACCAACTTTTCATATTTACTACTGGTTAGAAGAACAAATAAAATATTACAAACAATATGTTCAAGAGTATGGTCGACCAACCATATCATTAGATGCCACAGGCTCTATAATTAAACCAATTGTGTTACCTAATGGGACTAAATTTACTAAAAGATTATTCTTATATGTTATATTAATAACTGCTGATAGCTTTTTAAAATCTATTCCAATTTCACAAATGCTTAGTGATTCTCACACTAAAAATAGCATTGCGGATTGGTTGGGTAAATGGGCCAGTAATGGAATTATCCCTCCTGCAGAAATAATCACGGACGATTCCTCAGCTTTGATTGCTGCTACAATCCAATGCTTTACTTCATATAAATCTACAAAAGATTACTTAGAAGCTTCTTACAGTGCATTGGAGGGACATACAAATAGTTTGCCTGTAGTATATATGCGAATAGATACAAGTCACTTTGTCAAAACTATTCATAATCTTTCGTGCTTCAATAATACAACAGAAAATGTAAAATTTTTCTTTGTTCGTTGTATTCTTTACATTAAAACAGCAGAGTGTATCGTAGTCATAAGAGAGATAATTGAAAATATGTTAACTGTTATTTTAACTAAATTTTATTCAAAAATTTGCTTTGATGCCCACTGTAATTTGAAAAGAAGAATTCAAGGTATTACAATTGATAAAAAAGATTCTAACAACGCACACAATTACGTAGATGAAGAAAGATTCCTAAATGAGGAGAATGTTTTAGATGAAAGCAATTTTATGGTATGGTTTGATAATATTGTTGCTTGTAAAAATAAACAAGAAGAGGAATCTTGTGAACGCCCCAACAAATTATATTATCCGCCTCTAATATCTACTCTAAAACGTTTATTGGGAAAATTGCCCATGTGGTCAAACGTTATGGCTCCATTATACAATTCAAAAAACAAAAATCCATCGTCTAGTGCATCAGAGGATTATTTTAAAACAATAAAACATTTATTACTCAAAACTAAAGTAAGAAAATACAGGATTGACGAATTTCTAAACATACATATTAATCATTTAAATGGAGAGCTTAATATCGCTGCTAGTGAACTACAAAATAATGAGGCACCGCCCCTTCAAGAGCGAAAGATTAAAATCAAAAAGAATCGTCAAAAAAGAACACACCAAAAACGGTTATTTCCTCAAGATTCTATTTTCAGTGATATGCCAAGTTTTGTAGAAAATTGGAAAGGACAAGCTGAAGAGCCAGTTACCGTATCTACCGATTTATAAAATGTTAAAATTTATAAAAAATGGAAATATTGTAACTGGTTCCACTTTAACAAATACATGTGGTTTTGATGCTGTTACATATTTAATAGCTTATGGTTATATTGCATTTAATAACTTTAAATTAGAAATAGATCAGACTGAAAATAATAATAATATGTTATGTAATTATATACAATTTATAGGTAACAAAAACATATCTGAAGCCGCAGTATACGAACTAAGAAATACCATATGTAAAAAGTACTACAAACTATCCTCGAAAAATACAATAGATATAAATTGTGAATGCAATGTCGCAAATTTGTTTGAACAAATGATTTTAGAATTATTTTATAGCGCTCTATTTACAAAAATATGTACCGAAGAAAAATGTGCATTTCAACTTCAAAGAACAGTACCATTTTTACCCATTAATATGAACGTAATTAAAACATTTGGAATATCAGCCCTAGAAGACTCAATTTGTATAGACGTTATTTCGAAGGATTGTGAACACGATTGCCCGGGCACTGTTTTGTCCAGCTATAATGTAAAGAATATTATATCTTTTGATTTAAATGGAACAGATCAAATAATATTGAACGATATACCTTTATCTATCAAAGTTAGAACTAATATTTATGTGATTGTAGGTGCTATTGAATATGTAGTATTGGGGGAAAATCTAGGACATTATAAATGCCATTTATTTAATCAAGATCTGTGGATGTGTTATGACGATTTACAGTCTAGTGTTAAAAAAAGTAATTTGGATTTAATATTTTTACATTCCTTGACGTACATTTTAGCTTGATTAAATAACATAATCAAGTGATTAGTACGTTTTTATCGATTCTAATAAGCAATATATTTAAATTTGAATTAGTCAAAATACTTATAGTACAAATGCCAGATATAGGCTAGCAATGATTATTATTTAGCATACGTTTAATTATACAAGTTAACATTGTGATTTTTAGCTGTGATTTTAATATTATGTTAAATTATATATACTACATAGCTATATTTCCATTAGCTGCCACTGAAAGAACTATGGTTCTCTCTTTATTTAAGAATTGTTGTAATAATTATATTAGCATAATTTTAATTGAAAGTTTTCAAAACTTTAAATTCAAAGTTGATGTAAAAATCATTATGAAAATCTGTGATTTTTTACCAAGGTATAATAAGTATTTAACCAAAAATTATCTTCTAATATTCTGAATGAATGAATGTTCGATGTTAAGGTAATATTGATATTACTATAATTTTTTGATAACTGTGTTATTATCAATGTGTAACCTTTTTTTACATTATTTATAATTAACAATTGTTATAGTACCTAATTAATATAAGTACAAATGTTGTCTAACTAATTTCAAAAATGATTATTAAAAAAATATGACAATTACCAATTTTGTTTCACTCAACAAACCAAATGTCCTGAAATTAGTTAATAAATGATAGTCACTCTTCGGAAAGTTTCTCAGATTTTGATAATCTAGTCAAACAGAAGGCTTAAAGGTATACGACTAAAACAAAACGAATGTAACTTTCATTTCATAGCTGTATCAGGTTTTACTGTACAAATTAGCATAAGATTTTAGGGAATATTACCGCTTTTAGGTGGCCGGGCTGAAATATAATTTCAAGTGATTATTCTTTCTAAATATGTATTATAATTTAAAATGAAAGCGTTACATGTATTCTATATCTCTATATCTCATTATGTACTGGTATTATTTTTTGGTAGGTGTTGCAGTTTTACTGTTTTATAGTAACGAAATAATTTCAGCCCGGCCACCTGCAACCGCTAATATTTCGTATGCTATTGCATTTTAGGATTCGATTTTGTGTTACATATGCATAAATTATAGGGTATATTTCATCTGTAGCACAATATTGCCAGTATTTTTTGTAGATTAGTGGGAAACAAGGTGGCCGGGCTGAAAACGTCAGGCTGGCCCGGCCACTAAGAAGTGCACGTAATTTCTTTTAAAAAGAGTTACATTGAAAATGAAGGTGTTACATATATTAGTATACCCGGGTACATTGGATTGATAACAATCTCATTATTAAATTCCATGGGGCCGGGCCAGCCTGACGTACATGCCACAGACCTGTCGCCATACGTTGTACACATTCAAAAAATTTTTGATACACAAAACTCTGCTCAAACATTACACCCAATAACTTTAGGGCATTTTCTTAAAAAACGCATGTTCAACAACATCATTAACGGTTCATTAAAACGCATTGGTCGTAATAGAATATCGCTAAGTTTCTCTCGTTACGTAGATGCTAACTCTTTCTTAAATGACCCAAGTTTGGCCAAAGAAAAGTTGAAGGCATTTGTTCCATCAATTAATGTGTGTCGCATTGGAATTGTTAAAGGCGTACCTACCGAATGGTCTCCGGAGGAAATACTGGAAAATATATCTGTCCCCGCTGGATGCGGGAAAGTTATCAAAGCAAGGCGTCTCAATTATAAAGTGCACGAACCGACCCCTGTATGGAAACCATCGCAAACAGTCGTGCTCACCTTTGACGGACAAATTTTACCAAAACGTGTGTTTTGTTGTTACAATTCTATGCCAGTGGAATTGTATACATTCCCAACAATTCAATGTTTTAATTGTTGTCGTTTTGGCCATACAAAGGTACAATGCAGGTCGAACCCTCAGTGCTTCAAGTGTGGGGAGAAGCATTCTGCTGACACTTGCAGTATTGAAGATGAGAGTAATAGTAAATGCTGTCATTGCGGTGGCATTCATTACGCCATTAATAAAAAATGCCCAGAATTTGAGAGGCAAAAAGCAATTAAGCATTATATGGCCCATAGCTGCGTGTCATATGCGGAAGCGTCACAGCTACATCCACCAATCTCAAAATTGTATGCCGATGTGGTCACATCTGCCCCATCACATACCACTAAAAATTCTTTCTTTTCACAACCTTCGCCCCAATCACGTAACACACCAATTGTCTCCTCACAAAGAAAAACCGTATTTCTTAAACCTCGGGATCCCCCAAAAACAACTAAGGGGTATGACCGGGCAGCTCATCCAGCATTAATCACTAATGATGTTTCTGTGTCAGGGAATGGTGTTGCATTCCAAAATAAAACAACAAATAATAATGAGAGCCAAATTTTTAATTTAATAATTATGCTTATTAATACTTTATCTAAAAATAATAATATTGAACCGTCCAACGTTGCTACTTTAATTGATACTCTGTCTAACTTATTTAACCTTAATCATAATGGATCCAAATCTACCCAAGATTGTCCAGTGGAACAGTCGCAGCATTGTGAATAAAAAATCTGATCTGTCCTACATATTGAACAAATACGATCCCTTTGCAGTCGCTCTCTGTGAGACATGGCTTAAACCAGGGTTTTCTTTTAGAATTCCTGGCTATGCGTGTCTAAGAACAGACAGAAGCGATGGGTATGGCGGTGTCGCCATACTTATTAAAAATAACTTGTCTTTTCAATCTTTTCCTCTTCCAAGTCTCAGTGACGAAATATCTGCTGTCGCTGCTATTGTAAATAAAATCTGTTTAGTATGTATATATTATTCTCGTCCCACTATAGATATCCTTTCTGAAATAAGTAATCTTCTTTCAGTTTTACCTAAACCATTTTTGGTAATGGGAGATTTTAACGCACAACATCAGTCCTGGGGTAGTTCTAGTTCCAATTGCTATGGGGAAAAGTTATTAGAAATTCTAGACTTTAATAATTTGTGTATTTTAAACACATGTCTCCCAACACGCCGAACAAATCCAGATGAGGGTATAAGTGCCCCTGACCTCTCAATCTGCACACCTGAGTTAGCATCAACATTATCCTGGTCTCCTTTACCGTCTTCTTATGGTAGTGATCATTACCCTTTAATAATTTCTTTTCCACATAAAAAACCAGTTGCTAGCAATCCAGCACCACGATTAAAGTATAGACTTCAAAATGCAGATTGGGATACATACAAAAATGATGTACAAGAAAGAATTCTTGGTTTATCTAATTCCTTACAACTACACGATCCTCAGTTATTATCTAATCAAATAACAAGAATTTTAATAGAGGTGGCAGATAATACTTTCCCTATTAAGAATGGTGCTACAGGCAAAATTCCTTCACCACCTTGGTGGGATGCTGAGTGCACTCAGGCCATTAAAAAAAGAAAAGAGGCAGAAAAAAATTATGGCCATACTATGACTCGTCACAATTATGAGATATACCTAGAAGCTGCTCGTACAACTCGTAAGCTCCTTAGGAAAAAGAAATTTGAAGGTTGGCAAAGATTCTGTGCATCTATCTCGCCAGAAGTTAATGCATCTCTAGTATGGCAAAATATTAGACGATTCAGGTCAGCATTTAGTGACACAACAGCCTCAAAACTGCCATTAGAATTAACCAATGAGTTTATGGATCATTTAGCTCCTCCTTCAGTCCCAGAACAGAGATCTTTAATGCACTATCCCTATGTTCCTATTCCTAATTCTGAGTTGAATTCCCTGTTCACACTAAGTGAGTTGAAGGGAGTCCTTTCACATGTTAAGGATTCAGCTCCTGGTGAAGATGGTATACCATATTCATTTATATCTAATTTATCCAACTCTGTTCTTTTAATATATTTAAATCTCATCAATACAGCTTTGATATCTGGCAACATACCATCAAGTTGGAAGTCTCAAACAATTATTCCCATTCTGAAACCAAACAAACCTTCCTCTAATGTTACATCTTATCGACCAATTGCACTTTCTACAGTTCTTGCTAAAATTGTTGAACATCTCATTAAGAATCGTTTGGAGTGGTTTTTGGAAAGCAAAAACTTGCTAGCTACATCACAGTTTGGTTTTCGGAAGGGTAAAAGTACGATGGACAGCCTTAGTGTATTCACAACTGATATTCGCTTAGCCTTCTCTTCTAATAACTCTGTAATTGCTGCTTTCCTGGATATTAGCTCAGCTTACGATAATGTCCAGGTATCAATCCTAGAACAAAAGCTGAATTCATTACAAGTTCCATTAATGCTGTCTAAGTTCATAATTAACATGCTTTCAGAGAGATCTTTAAATCTTCATATTGAAGGGTTATACATTTACCCGTTTAGTATGGAAAGGTCTCCCTCAAGGTTCTGTAATTAGTCCAATTCTCTACAATATTTACACTTATGATTTGGAATCCTCCCTAAATGAGTCAGTACAAGTTCTTCAATATGCAGATGATTTACTTCTTTATTCATCTGGTCATTCTGTTGAGAATATTTGTACTTCCTTAACCTCTTCTTTATGCTTACTGAAGACTTGGCTAGAAACCAATGGTCTACACCTGTCAATTGATAAAAGCAACATTGTCTTGTTTACTAGAATGCGTAAGCCCCCTATAGTTATAGTAAGGTATAATAATATCCCTATGCCCGTTAAAAACCAGGTAAAATTTTTAGGCCTTATTTTGGATACACATCTTACTGGTTTACCACACTGTGACTATATAGCTGCTAAATGTGAACGAAATATCAACATAATTAGATGTCTTGCTGGTGTTTGGTGGGGAGCACATCCCTTTTCATTAAAACTATTGTACAACACCTTGATTAGAAGCGTATTGGACTATGGGACGTTTTTGCTGGTACCTGCTAATGTTGCTGGTCTTAAGAAACTTGACAGTGTTCAGTCAAAGGCACTTAGAGTGGTTTCAGGTGCAATGAAAAGCAGTCCTATTAATTGTCTTCAGGTGGAATGTGGAGACCCTCCACTTCATTTACGACGTCAATTTTTAGCTGATGGATTTATGGCTCGGTGTCTGCAATTTACATATCATCCTTTGCGAAATAAACTTTTCATTCTCTCTGAAGAAGTAATTTCATCCACTTACTGGAGGCACAAAGCTACTCCGTGTTTAGTTAAAAGCTTTAGAAAATTTAATTTAATTGAAGCTCCCTGTCACCACTCTCAATTTCTTCCTTTATTTCACTGTAATTACAGTTCATTAATTATGTCACCAAATATACATTATAACCTTAACATTTACCGAGATGACGTATGTCACAACCATATCTTCAACTTCACTATGGATAGAGACTGGAAGGGCTGTCAGCTCTTGTTCACAGATGCTTCGAAGCATGGAAGAGACTCATGTGTGGGAGTAGGTGTATACCACTCCCAATATAATATCGTCCAAAAAATAAAACTCCCGCCCGAATCATCTGTATTTACAGGAGAATGTTACGGTCTATTCAAAGCTGTCGAATATATACTTCTAATGGGCTTACGGAATTCACTCATTTTGACTGATGCAAGGAGTGCCTTACAATCTTTGGCCAGATTCCCTTTCTATTCTCATAATCCTTATATTATATTTGAAACACGTGAACTCCTTTATAGGTGTTCTATTAAGGGGTATTCAGTGCATTTTGCGTGGATACCCTCGCATTGTGGCATTTTAGGCAATGAGAGAGCTGACCAGATAGCTAATGATGCCGTATTGTGTGGAGACGTTTTTCCGAACAAAAATAACACCCAAGATCTGGCAGCTCTGCCCAGGGTTTATCTACAGGAATCCTGGGGTAAGCTTTGGTCCGGGCAATCAGTGAAAGGGAAATTTTATCGTAATATTCAGCCATCCATTTTTGTTAAACCTTGGTTTAGCAAATACAAACTAAACAAAAAGATTACAACAATATTCATACGTATGCGATTAGGTCATGTGTGCACTCCTGCTCATCTTGCCAGGCTTGGCATTGTGCAGAACCCTGAGTGTGAATGTGGCGCTGAAGTGGGAGATCTGAACCACCTTATTTTTTCCTGCCCCCTTTATGACCACTCCTCACTTTTCCAAAGTCTTGTTTCCCTCAGAGTCCCTTTTCCCACTTCTATTGCATGTATTTTATTTAATTTTAATGTAGATATTTATAAAACCATAGCTCTTTTCCTTGTAAATAATGATATATCTATTTAAACATCATTTATAAACCTCTTTTATGTACCATGTAGCTCTTAGTTTACGCATCGAGTCTGCCTTTTTGCTCTGGTGGCGTTAAAACGTTAGTTTTCTGTTAAATTAAATTCCCATAGTGTTAATTTGTTATAATTTATTATTTAATAACATCTAATCTCCTTTCCATTTCCAAATTCCCCGTTATAATATTTTATCATTTCGCGAGTACTTGATTCTTACGTTTTGTTAACAAATAAAACATTGTCAGTGGCAATAAGCACGAATAGTGCAACGCCAAAAAAAAAAAAAAAAAAAGCCAATATAAATATAGGAATAACGGGCATGTTCTGTGTCTTAGGGACGTGTGAACCTTCGTATAGTCGCCGGCACGTAACTTGGCAAGGTTTTGGCGTAGTCTGAGTAAATATACGCATGTACAATTAGTGCAACGAAAAAATTATCACTTTTATTGCTTATCATTATTATAAGGTTATTGCCAGAATTTATTTTTAACGTGTCTGTTTCGAAGTAAGTTAAAGAAAGGAGAGAAACATCTAACGATTCTTGCCAAGTTACGTGCCGGGCGACTATATCTCATTAGAGTGTAGCTGCTGTAGGTACATTATTGGTCAGTCTACTTATGGATACGGACAACTATTCCTTTGTTGTGTAGACACAAGAACTTAATCTATTTATTGCAGTTAAACTAATTATTATAGTTAGTATGCCTGTCAACCTCACATTCTAACAACTGAAATTGTTAATAGATATTTTTGTACTTACTTAGAAGCACTACAAAACATTAATCATAATATTTTCGCAGACGGTGCAAGAGCTTAAAATACAAGAATGGAATGCAATCACAACACAACATATCAACCTCGTACATCAACTAGTTGAAATACTGGGGATTTTCTTACAAAGACTTGCTAGTGGCAAGGCTGGACATGGAAAACCAATCTTCTGTAATATAGTCATTGAAGGGAAGGCTTTGACACATCTATACTAATATTATAAAGAGGTAAAGTTTGTGAGGTTTCTCTCTGGATCTACTGAACCGATTTTGAAAATTCTTTTACCCATAGAGCCATGTTATTTGTGAGTGTCTTAAAGCTATTCACCAGTAAAAATGTTTACCTCCCAACGAAGTGGGCACGGGTCAGCTAGTAGTTAATAATCAAACAGGAACTCACTTAATTTAGTACTTAATATATTTTCTTGGGCAAACTTTCTCCACATCATATCTTTTATGTATACCTAACTAATGTTTACCATTCTAATTTAGTGGTTAAAAAAAAATCTGTAGACTGAATAATCGGCCCTAAATAAAGAAGAAATTAAACGACTAATAGCAATGACTAGGCCGATGGCTTTTGTCCAGCCATGGGCTGAAAAACACCTAGTTGATTATGTGGCAAACTAAGCATTAATTTGCCACATAATGTTTGAGTACTTTATTTGAGCAGCAAATAATTATATTTTTGTTTAAAACTAGGAGAGTTCCCGGGGCGTTTCACCTATGAAGACATGAAGGCAGCATGAATGATGTTGCCCCATTGCTGTTGCTGTTCACTTTGGCTACTGCTGCTATTTACTTCTGATATCACTGCTCAAGTACAAAAGTAGAAACTGAAGATTGTTCATAAAAGATAATCATTTAATTTTAGAAAACTTGTTGATTTATATAGTCTTGTTAGACACTGATATAAACCTATGTACATATTGTGTTAATTGATAACCTGTAAACTTTATTATGAAGTATTTTAATTATGAACTCTATAGGCACAAATAAAAATAACTTGTTATGAAATATTAAGAATAATTGAAAACCTACTTACTAAGTTTTTTTTTATAAATACATGTGATTATTATAGTGATACTATTTTGAAAATAGTGGTGTTTGCTTTAATTAACTGTCATTCATTAGGTAAGTATAGATAAATAGAAAGAAATAAATTATGGTAAACAAAAAAACAACTTTTATTTATGTTTTTAACAACCAACTGACAATAGCATTTATTCACATTTAACTTTTGGCATCTAATGTCTTCCTGTGGAAGTCATAATGGATAATTGAAACTGCTTGATATTGCTTGCTATGAGCGCATGAGAGAAAGTTTAAATTTTTCCTGTGTAGTTAAGTAAACTCTCATTACATTCCATTATCCATTACATCCATCCATAAAGTCTAATAGGCCTCTTCCTTTAACACTTCAATACACAATCTATCTATAGAACAGCAATATTCTGCTGTATAGGTACAACAATAATAGGTGCCTACAATTCTATTGATAAGCAGACTTGACTAAAAAGTACCTAAACAAAGATACTTTATATAGCCCCAGTGAGTAATTTTATTTAAATTTAATAATTGACTTGGATATTCTTACTAATAATATCAATCATTGAAAAACATTCAAGATAGGTACAGTAAATATTCATATAAGTTGGTAGGTTAGGTAGGTAACTATAGAGTGGGCAGCAGCATTCTCTATGCATTTTAACACCATACTGCGATCACCAACCCGCCTGCCAAGCGTGGCGATTATGGCAACCCCCCCCCCCTCGTATGTATGATAACTAATTATGTTTGATGATGCCTTACCTACATTTTGTATTCACCAGTAACAAACAAAATAATTTTGCTGTGCATATCAAACATCTTTGAAGATACAATATTTAGGTACCTATTTTGGGCACATTCAATGTTCAACACTTAGAAAGATAATAATAATATGTAAGTAAGTAAGTATTGATATTACCTTGAACAGACGATGATGTGGAAATTTATATGTATGGTGGTGTACAGTTCATCGAAGTCCTTACATAATCCATTGACAAATGCTTATTTCTGTGCTTGTTTTTGTTCTTCGTCTATACGTAGATTTATTGCTATTCAAAGTAAAACCTCGAATACATACACAAGTTGATAGGCTTGTGGCTCATGGTAAGTTTGTTACGGTACGAGGTATGAATTTGTCTTTCCATAAAATGCCACTAATATACCTAGTTTCTGAAATATCATAATAAGTATCTCTAATTTAGGTTGTAAAGCACTTAACAAAACAAAACTTTTACAATTATTAAAAAAAAATGATCTCACTGCCTTGCTAGCTAAAATACCACTAATATTGATTTATCATAGATGTTCTACACAAAAACGCATTCACAATTTATCAAGAAGATATTCACATACATAATTTCGTAATAATTATGGATATTTTATGAGTAAATCCCAAAAAATGTACAACGAAAAATGATAGCGACCAACTTGTTGTCTTCGCTTTCGATTCAAACAAACTCGTTGGTTTCAAACCAACTAACAACTGTCAAAATGGATATTAGCGTTTTTAGACGCATATCGTTCACTCTTTAGCGTCTCAAACAGATTCGAATTGGTTTCACACATTATTGGTGTTACGCAATACGAAAGTCGTAAAATAAAGCAAACTCCGATCGGAATGAAGCAAATTAGTCTGAATCGTTTGCAGAAAATGCGTTACGAGCCTACTGTTACTGACCTGCAAATTGCAAAAAACGTAAGAAAATTTGAATTTCGCGGGCTACCTTAGCGCATCCTCCTTAATCAAGAAATATTTTACTTTGAGCGTTTATTAAAAGATTTTTTGGTCAGTGGGTCGGCTAAAGGGTTTTTGTTTAAATAGGGTTACTACATTCCATTAATTCAGTTTTTAAGACTATACTACTCTGACCATATTGCGCTCATAACGCCATTTTGTATTCCTGATTGAAAATATACACTCGGTAAAAGCCATAGATATATGAAAGAAGGAGATTCGCCCGGTAGTTGAAAATGTATCGGAACCGGACGTGTCTCCAGTTTGTCCCTACCATACTTATAAGAAAGAAGGAGATATGCCCGGTAGTTGAAAATGTATCGGAACCCGGTGTCTCCAGTTTGCCCCTACCACTCGCCCATATAGGAAAGTAATATATCACTCGCCACAACTACACATGCAGTTCAGTAAAAGCAATAGATACGAAGTCGCGCACACGAACGTACTACACAATCAATTATAAACCTTATCCCATCAAACACAGAGTGCATTTACCATCCACCGTACAACTTACTCACACGAAAACATCGGTCGCTATCGTTGTGTTGTGCAAAAGGCTCCACAAAGACAAACTGGTGCGATATCGCATAATGTGTTCTGTGGATATCGCAGGCGCAACGGGCAGCGCGACCTTTGTCGCGCCCGCGATATCACACTAGTCTGTAGAAGCCTTTAATTTACATACATACGTTAGTGATTGACTAAATCGAAAAGTTATCGATTCTTCCATTTACGATTGTAATCTGCACAAGGACATCACTAATTCGTCGCAAGAAAAGCGGCCGTACTACGCGATGCATCCGCATTTATAAAGTATCGTTTTGTTATTTTTACATTGATTGTCCACTCATTTAGCGACATACTTAGGTTTTGGTATGAAGCAATGTATTTCATGCAAATATAAGTAGTAGTCGCTCTGACACACTGACATAAGAAAGATTTGTTGTTTTTCATGATTCTAAAGACAAATATAGTAAAATACTTTTACCTATACACACTCCGACAGTCGCGATCAATAAACTGGAATCACTTCCTCGTCCGCTGCTCGAAACAAATTTTTACAACTTCTATGCAATGAACTATGGATTGTATGCATTGTGGCATAACATTTGAAAGGCAATTTTGTTACCTTTCAACCTCTTTAAGTCCTCAGTAGCAGTCTCTTCCAGTCCTCAATAGCATAACCAAAGAATATTCACCATATGTCATAGAACGTAAAACAAATGAGAATCTCCTCCTTTTTGGAAGTCGGTTAAAAACATCATATTGTTTGGTAGTCCTGAAACCCTATAAAAAGGGGGCGTTTATGAAAATTGATCATCAGTCCAATATTTCACGTCTCTGGGAATACTGAAGCTAAAAGAAAATGGAATCCACAACTATATGTAGAAGCCGCTCATCCTAATCCAGCAAGGATTGTCTCAGCGTACTATCGCTCGACAGCTTCATTTGAGCCAGTCTTGTGTCTCGAAGGTATACAAGAGGTTCAGGGGGACTGGAAACTTAGTCCGGAAACCAGGATCTGGACGACAGCGATGCACTTCGGTAAGAGATGACCGATTTATTTATTATCAGTCACCTCTTCTCTCCGAAATCGACAACAGCAGTCCAGCAGCAGCTCAGAGCAGTTCGAGGGAGGGCTGTCAGCGAGTGGACAGTGAGGCGAAGACTCAAAAAAGCGAATTGGACACCGAAAAGGCCAGCCACGGAAACTAAATTGTCTCCAGCCCACCGACAAGCCAAGCTTCAGTTCAGAGAATCACTTAGATTGGGATATCGAGCAATGGAGGCGAGTCCTGTTCTCGGACGAATCCAGGATGTACCTACATGCGTAGCGACCGTCGACAAAGAGTCTATCACTCAGTTGCAGAAACGATCTTTAAATTTTAAAGACTACATTAAACACTAATGTAGCATTAAATCATTGCACAAAACCATTTTTTATTTTATTTTAATGCTCCATTATAATTTAACTAATGAAATGTCAAACCTAATGAAACCGGCCATTTTAAACACTTTTACGTTGCACGTAACTTCATTAGCGCCCATTAGCAGGTGGTGAACTTTAAGTTTGACATTTCAGATTTTTTAATTTTAATGGGCCGAAAAGCATCCATTAAAGAGCAACATTAGTGTTTTCTACGGTACTTTAATGCATTTCTGTAATTGAAAGATGTCTTTAACCAGTCTTTCGTCATTATCTGATTCTTATTTAGTAGATTTACCTCGCCGTCGAATCCCAGACCGAGTGAATTTATTTTTAAAACATGATGGAGAAGAGTTTCGTGTAAGGTATAGAATTTCCAAGGAGGCAGTTCTTCAAATTTGTAACCTACTTGATTAAGATTTAGAACCAGTGACGCAAAGAAAAAAATCCATTAATGGCCTGACACAGCTCACACAGCTTTTAATATGTTTGAGATTTTTCGCCACTGGATCTTTCCAGCAAGTATTGGGTGATTTAAACAGTTTGTCGGAAACAGGTTGGGTCGGGTTGTTTGTCAGTTTGTTTATACAAAAAGTATCCCGTGAACTAGCAAAATTAAGCCACCTCTATATTAAAATGCCAGACCGGACAGAACTACGTAGAGTTGCAGAAGGTTTTTATGAAATTGATGGATTTTCACGTGTGGCAGAAGCTCTAGACTGCACAAATGTTAAAATTATTAGAATAAGGGGGATGCGCTAAGGTAGCCCGCGAAATTCAATTTTATTACGATTTTTGTAATTTGCAGGTCAGTAACACGTTGTATGTTGATCTAATTATGATTCGCAGCCATAACCCTTAAGGCTTTACAGAATTATAATCATTAGAATATGAATCAGAAGTATAAAAATTGCAAAAAACGTTGGTAAATTTGAATTTCGCGGGCTACCTTAGCGCATCCCCTTAAACCAGATTATTTAAACTAGATTAAACCACAGAGTACACTGAATAGGTACACATAAATCAACTAAATTTACTTTATTTTATGCTAAAATTGTGGTGTACTTGTACGTACGGATAATAACAGAACGCAAATGTTCACTCTTTTCTTCAATATGGTAATTTGTTCCTGGCAATATTGATTAAAGTCTTCTTTAACTAAAGTGGCATTAAAAATGTCTAATGCCATCTAAAATTTGTTTGTGCAACTTCATTAAAGTAATGAATTTATTAGCGATAATGCTGCTTTATGTAATGAAGTGTTAATGGTGAGCTTTCTGCAACTGAGTGTATATGAGACCGAGGGAGCGATTCGGACAATGCTGTTTTCCGGAAACAGTGGCATACGGGGGCGGGTCCTGTATGATGTGGGCGGGGATATCTATTGAAGCTAAAACGGAGTTGATATTCGTACCTGGTGGGGTCGGAGGCTAACTGCAGAAAGATACATCAACGACATTCTGCTAGGCCATGTGCTCCCCTACGTCGGGTTTATTGGCGAAGATTTCCTGCTAATGCACGATAATGCCCGCTGCCACCCCGCTGCAGTGACTGGACAGTAGGTACCTTGTAGAATTCGGGATACCCACAGTAGACTGGCCAGCCCTCAGCCCTGACTTAAATCCGATTGAATATAGGTACATGGGACAAGCTGAAAAGGCGGGTACGAGGAAGATGTCCAGCTCCAGCGTCAATAGAAGACCTGAAAACTGCTTTAGTCGAAAAATGCCAGGAAATCCCACAGGATTCCATCAGGAAATTCATTCGGTCAATGAAAAACCGTTTACAGGCAGTCAATAAGGCCAGGGAGGGTAACACAAAAAAATAACATAAATTGTATCTTTTCTTATTAAGTACTTCCTATTCATTTAGAGTTTTAGACGTCCACAACTTCGACCTATTGCAATAATTCTCTAAATTTAAGTAGAAAATTTAATTAGTTTGAAATCTTCTTGATATAATTTCAAGCTAACAAAATTACGTTTCAGGTGCGTTAAACCACAATCCACAGCTCATTGCATATAAATTGCAAAAAATTGTCTTGAGCAACGCGTGATGAAGTGATTCCAGGGGGCCTAAAATGGACGCTTTGGCAGAATCATAATTTATGATCTGCGTACAATTCATAGATCCCGCAATTCATTCATCATGATCTAAACTTTGATCCAGCCCGTCCCCAAGTTGTGATCCCCCAACGACGCCCTAAGCCGAGGTCCGTACCCCACAGGGGGTGCCCTTAGTGCGCAGTCGTTTAGTTTTAAAATATATTTTACGCCCTGGGGGCCTAAAATGGACGCTTTCGCAGAATCATATTATGATCTGCGTTCAATTCGTATCCCGCAATTCATCTGTTTGACAGTTGTGTATGGAGTTTCGTAAAATGGTCCACAAATTAAGAATTAATATAGTGAAGTCTAATGTTAAATAGCAGCTGTCAAACAGATGAATTGCGGGGCTGTATGAATTGCACGCATGATTCTGCCAAAGCGTCCATTTTAGGCTCCCTGGCTGGAGGCTTTAAGCCAGGCAAATCCGGTTAAGTAGCCACGGCCTCTCAAGGCCACCTACGAGATGCCATACAAAGTTAATAATACAGCTTTTCAGCGACAAAATAATTCCTATTTCATTTTCAATTATAGTAAGTACCAGTACCACAGAACATATACCCACAGAGCATAAATATACCGAGACGGGACCAGTGCAAACAATAAATATAACATACAAGGTTTTATTTTGGGGCAACTTCTCCATTCCCATAGCTAAACCGTTTCTTGAGGTTCATTAAAAAATTAAACACTCGAGATAAATCTCATAATGATTCAAAAGAGTAAATAGAAAAAAAAACCACATTTTTTATAATATAAGTAATAACAATATCTTTATAATTATTTTAAAAACAATGTCTAATGTTTTTCTAAAGCTTTAACTAAAAGATCGTTAATATGCGTGATCAAGTTTCTGGGGTCCAGTACAAGTCCAGCTGTCACCATGGCGTTGGAGAATAGCTGCTCTGACACCATTTTAGCCAAATCCTTATCAGTTGATAGTAGTTTGTAAAGCTTCTTGATTATTGGATGCCTGGAAAATAATAAATGAAAAGTGTTTTAATAAATAGAGATTGAGATCCATAAACACTGTTAAATTTTGATCGTTTTAATACCGTGTAGGGTCGATCCGGTGCATGAAACACTATCGATTTGTAAAGATAAAATTAAAAAAAATAATTTAATTTTTCTTTTAAACTCGACTCAATTCTCGCATTAGTGAAAAACCAATGGAAACCATTTGTAGTTACCATTTGAAACTCATTTCGTACCATACAATTTGTGTGTGTATGTATGGTAGGATAACATTCAAAGTGAACAACACTTACGAACCATTTCACAAATGACGCGTAAGCACAGTCCACGTGCACTCACAAAAATTTGCCAATGCTAGATCCAGCTCCGCCCCCGAACCCCATTTGATTGGCAATGCAAAAGGCGCGCGCACCACGCACCCCGCGCGCTAAGGGCAGCACCAAAGCGCAGCATATCTAAACAATTCAGTTTCTCTAACGACCGAAAGACAGATCGCTATTGATGATAGACAGTATAATTTTATCTATCCTCGGATGGCGTCTCACAATCATTGATATAGGCTATCTATCTAACGAAAACAATAAGTAGGTTTCTCTACTTCGCCCTCCCATGCGTTCCATTACAACCAACATCACTTTAAAAAACAACATGTGTAATTAGGGTTATATTAAAACTTCTTTGTTTCTTACTTCTAAATAAGTTACTGGATTAAGATATAATTCTGTAGAGCCATATTTGTTATGGCCGCGAATCTAAATACAACCTGAAGGCCAATTCTCGTAATTTAAAACGTTCAAAATCTAGTCGCGATCTCATCTTGGCGACAAATAAACGTCAAAAAATTGTCAAAATGTAGGGAAATAAGAGGTATTTTTGACAGATTGAGACTGAGATCATCTTAAAATTAGTAGAATTGTCCCTCTGTTACTGACCTGCAAATTGCAAAAAACGTAATAACATTTGAATTTCGCGGGCTACCTTAGCGCATTAATGTTGGTTTTTTTTTTAACTTAAATTCTTGTTGGCATGGTGCTTGCACGGGGGTTTTAGTAAGGGGGGGGGTTACATTTCTGTTATTTTTTGCCGTAAATTATTGTTATTGTAGGCGATACACCCTCCCAGCAGTAGATAGCGTAGGCCGGCAGGTACGATTCCATGTCTCATAGATTCTTGGGACGTTAAAACCATCGATAGATATATTTTTATAACTCCAGTAGGCCGAAACTGGTGATATATAGGTTATTGGGTTCGGTCGTAAGACCTCTTCGGCGTATTGTTGTTTACGATCCTTGAATAGCGAAAGTAATAACGTATCGTAATTACGTGTACTCTAATCTGGAGTTCGTTGCCAACTTGCCATGGTGCAATTTTACGCGATCGCGAAGTGTAGCCCTAAGTGAGTGAGTGTAGTTCAGAGGTGATTAATTATTATGTTTGTCAATCAATCAATAGCAGTCCACTGCTGGACATAGGCCTCTCTAAAGAAAATCTCTCCCAGCATACCTGCGATAGGAAAGTCGATAAAGAGATGTACGTCTTTTATTGACTTGAATGTGCCATGGCGGCTGAGAGTGTCATGCTCACTAAAATGTCTAGCTGATGGTGGCGTATGTGTTGGATCATTAAGTTCCCTTCAAAATGATTGAGCTAAATGGTGCTGATCCATGAGTCATGTTCGTGAACGGGCGCCGTCAGTAGGGACTGGTCATTTCTTAGCTGCCACGGCTTATTTTAACTTAGTATTTTAGTTGTTTTTTATATGTTTATTACGGACGCTCTTAACGTGCACGTCTTTCTACATTGTTCTCACATGTATAATTTCAACATAAATTATGTAACCAATACTATGTAACAATATTTTGATTTAAAAGAGTGTCCGTGGAGTTTCTTGCCCGTTCTTCTCCATAGGAACCTACTACGCTTTGGAATGGGCAACTAGCTTCATCTGACTGACTGACCCCTTGACAATTCAAAAGTGCCTTTATTAGGTTTATTTGAAATAAATGCTTTGAGTTTGAGTTTGAGATGTAAACCAACGTGAGTAAGAGTAGCAGAGAAAAAGTTTTTACAATAAAAATAAAACCTACTTCCAAAAACAATCATTTCGGAAGTCGGTAGCAAAAATTAAAATAGATCCAAAGACACCGACTTCCGAAATGAAGGTTATTTTTCACTTTGTAGTGTTTTTTTTGGAAGTAGCTTTTATTTTTATTGTAAAAAGATTTTCTCTTACACACGTTGTTTTACATCTCTTTATCGACTTTCCTATCGCAGATATGCTGGAAGAGATTTCTTTAGAAATAAGCATCACCTTTGTACGGATTTTTCTGTTCCTTTCTTCTTGTATGTTTATATACTTATAAGTGTGTACATAAATGGTTAAATAAATAAAATTAATAAATATATTTTTCACGGAAAACACTCACTTGACATTTATTTCTAGATGTGGCCTCAGCAGCGCGAATCGGTTTTCTTCACTTAGATTTTGTGCTTGAGTGCGGATAAAGTGTCGAGCTGCCGCCATTTCTTGTACGGTGATAACACACGGATGAGTTTCCAACTTGGTTGTTGTTTTTACGTCGAATACTTTGCCACTTAGTTGAGACTTCAAGAAGTTCACAACTTCGTCTACTTGAGATTTAAGAAGTGCGTCGCTTCCTGTTGAAAAGACATAAAATGACCAGTCATGAATATAACAAAACTTATTAATTCGCACCTTCGGTTAGACAAGGGCATAACTATAAACCTTGTGATTTTACAGGAGAGCCATGTTAAGAGATATTTTTACATTCAATACCGTACTGTTCGGCTAATTACTTTTATGGTGTACATAATAAAGAGTATTCTATTCTATTCTTATTATTACTTTGAAGTAATTCCTCTATGCATAAAATAAGCCTTATACTTTTGTGTACTGGCGCATGGTTCTATATAGCAGTAAAATATTTTTTATTTATGCATATTTTTGTAAGAACGGAGTAATTTTGTGCCTTTGTTGCACCAAATTAATGTGACCATTTTATAATTGTGACCCTTTTTATTACACTTTCACTTTGGATGATTTTCGACCAAATATAATTTATTTTTTGCAAAAATGTTTTATTAACTTACATCAGTGACTTAGCATACTATTTTATTTCATTAAATTGTGTAGTGTGAATTGAAGATGTATTACTTATATCAATTCGCACCTTTGGCAAGACAAGGGCATAATTGTCAAAAATCATATAATAACTTAGTGGATCCGCAGCTGTAGCCCGCGAAATTCAAAGGTGCGAATTGATATAAGTAATAGATCTTCAATTCACACTAAACAATTTTAAGCAATGTAATGAAATAACATTGTATGCTAAGTCACTGATTTAAAAGTATAAGCACCAATAATGTCTTCTGTGTCCTCCTTAGTTGCTGTCTGCATATCATTTTCTATAGAGACAAGCTTTCTGTTGTTGAATTCCTTCAGTTCCAGTAACACCAGTTCATCGTACATTTCGTAGCAGAATAACACTTCCACGTCTCGTTTCTTAAGCGACTCGTAGTAAGGCGACGTTTCAGCCAATTCACGACTGCAATGAAAACATTTAAGTATTTGTGTCCCTACCTACTGTTTTAGAACAGTAGGTACAGTCGCCAGCACATCAAGTTACCACAAACTGTAAAATTTTCTCATTCGATTTTGAACTTAACCATCAACATTTTAAGGTTTAAAATCATTTAAGAGAAATTTGTGTCGTGATTTCTTTGATTAAATTTTCTTATTTAAATATGTTAATTCCGAATTAAAATATTCACTGTGGCAACACTGCCAAAGTACAAATTATTAATGTTGTAACAAAATTTTAAATGTATTTTCACTATGGCAACTTAATGTATTATATTATTTTGGCAACACTTAGAAATAACGGATATGATGTTATCGTTATTTCTGAGTGGGGCAAAAGTAATTTAAATAGTAAAATGTAGTGCAGAGCCAGTCGTCGTTTAGTTATAAAAGTGTAGTTGTGCGGAATAAAAGTGATAGCAAGACAAGAGTGTGTTTCTTCAAATTTGACAGTTTGGTATTACTTTAATATATATATATATATTATGGATGTGCTGGCGTCGGTACTATTATGTAAAATATTAAGTTAATGAAATCCAGTACCACAAACTTTATGGCCACACTGAAGTAAGCGATACCTAGAATCCCGCACCTCTGTGCATGTTTTATTGCAAAATAAGCCCCAAGTTTAGAGCGGCCATCTAGTGTTGTGATTTACGATGTTTAACAAACCTAGGGGCGGCTAAGTAGTAGACTGAGGTTTGATCCTCTTTTTGGCGTGAGGCATAATCACTAAGCGATGTCCTTTGCCCGTCTGGAAGCTTAGAAGACTCAAATCGGAGCAATTTCGCAATTTCCTCCTAAAATATTACAAGAGACGATTTTATCACATAAATAATCATAAATATTATCCTGCGGCAAACATTACTTCAATATTAAACACTCACCTTTTCTATGGAACTCTGACTAGTAACAATTCCTTCTTTCAAGAAGATAGAATACTCTTTGTAAAATGATTCATAGTCAGCTTGATTTTTTTTCGACATGTCGATCAGGAATTTGAGGAAACGGTTGGTCAGCACAGTCTTAAGTTTTCTGGAAAAGGTAAAGTTATCATCGTTTCTGAGGCATTGTCCTGAGACAGCTAGCCCTAGGGCATGAATCTCGGAATCCCAGAATATCGTAATATCGGAATCTCGGAACGCAAGTTCCGATATTACAATTCCGATACTGAGTGATCCAATATCGAAATCGAACAATTTTTTATTTATTTAGAGTTTTAAACTAAACTGCGACAGCGCGCTACCGTATTCGCGTCTCGCTCACTCTTTACCTGCGCGGTACGTCTTACTTATTCGCACAAACGAACAAAATATCATGTCAATCAGTTGCGCTGACTTGCACTCACAGAACATATATACTCTACGAGCTTGCACTCATGAACTGTGTAATTTAAGACGTGTTTGTGTTTTATGTGGCTACATGCAGCGTCGCTTTAAAATATCGATGAATGAATTATTATCTAATTGTTGTTTTACAATTCAGTATAAACTATAATATCTGTGTTTAAATGATTTTATAATTGTGCTAGCTCAAAATAAAACTAATAACGCCGAAAATTATTCTTTCGTTCGTAGGCTTTTAAGATGATTGTATTAGATAGTAAAAAGATGGTTTCTCCATTTTCATTTCGCGAAATAAAATCGTTAACAGAAGTTAATAATTTATAAAATAAAGCAGAAACCTAATATAGAGAGAGTGTAACAGTCTTAATGTAGAGAGATTCATAAAACCTACATATAGCAGGTAATATTTAATATTAGGTACCTGCTGTAGGTAGGTTTGCTTGTTTATTCCAGGCCCAGGTACCTACGTTGGGTAGCTATCAAAATTACTAGTCAAAGTTTACGTACAAATTACATATTTACATTACAAAAAACAATTATTTTCTTTGCAGGGGTTAATCAAAAAAGAAAGACACATACTACTCAGAATTTCTCAACAAACGCTCATCAAATGTATGGGATCATTTTTATCCAATAATTGTTGTTCCTAATTGTTGGTTTTGCTTGCACATTTTAAATTATAAGAAGTTTTGTTGATTCTGAGTCAGGTAGTTTTAGTAATAAGTATAGGAAAAGTATGAGAAATATGTGATTAATAAATAAAAACAAAACAACCATGTTTGAACCAAAATATTTTTAAATCGTATTCTTTATACGATTTAAAAATATTTTTTATTGCACTCAATCCAACTATATACCGAATTTGTGCAATTTATAAATAAAATGAGCAATTTCTAAAAAAATAACGAAATTCCGATATTGAGATCTAATATCGGAAATCAGTATCGGAATTGAAAACCTTCCGATATTACATGCCCTAGCTACCACCTATCAGTTCACTCCAGTGAATTATTAAAGTGACCATCATACAAATATTTGACACAAATGTACATTATGTTTGTGTAACTTACACAATAAGAGCACTATTTTGCAATAGCTCTCTGCTAAGATTCAATGGAATGTCTTCGGAATCCACAACACCTGAAATCACGAAGGAATTGTTAAAACAGATACATTGATAAAGAAACTAGTGATTTATTATCTAATTAAGAGTCCATAATACCTCATCGCCACCTCTCCCTTTACCTCGCTCGCACACTACTGCTCGCGAACCGCGAGGCAAGCAAGACAGGGTGGCAGGGGCCAGTCTCCAAAGCGCCGATAGTTTTAAGTAATTTCGTTTTACGGTGAAAATAATGGTAATAAAAAAAACATAGTATCCACTTAATATTAAGTTCAGTTATTAATTATTATGCAAAGTTTCACAATCTAATTGAAGTATTTTTTTTTATACTGGATGTTAGTGTTCGGTTTAGAGGTAAATTTCTGCCGGGTAATTTTTATGGTATTGTGTTTTCGTTGTACTTAACATCAATCCTCTATTTTTCCATATTATTTATTTCAAAATTAATGTTGCAGTATTTTCGATATAACGGAGGATCATGCTATGCAATTTGAGGTATTGTAGACTCATAAGTGACACAAAAGAGAAATCATTTACAAACCTTTAACAAATCTTAACCATTTTGGCAATATATTTTCAGCCTTGCTTTTGATCAGGATCTTTCGAGAATACAACGCTACTCCCACATCGGAATCGCGGGACAGTTCAAACAGGCCTGGTTTACCTTCAGGTACATACAATATAGCCCTAATACTAAGAGGAGCATCAGTTTTGTAATGCAATGTATATCTGGGCTTGTCATAAGCCTGGCTGATGAATTTGTAGAAATCAATGTGTTGCTCCTGAGTTACTTCTTTTGGCTCCATCAACCAAAGAGGCTGTAATCATGCACAAATAGTAAAATACATACTCCCAGAGTAATCAGGGCAATGTGTTTAATAAATAAATAAAAAATGAAAACCTTAATCTGGTTTATTTGCTCATCGTTCAGCAAGACAGGACTGCTGACAAAGTTGCTGTACTTTTTGATAATACCTGAAATGTGTTAATAAAAAAATATTTAGCTACAATAATAACTATAATGTTAAACACAAACACTTAATAACTAAGTGTTTCATCCCTGTATTACTTCAAGTCTGTTAAAATATCTTTAAAAAAAAAAACCAGATGAAATTCATCAGCATATTCTTTGCAGTCTGTTTTTAAGTGAACAATAATTTTCGTGCCAAAAGGTTATTTTGCTAACATCATACCTATAATGTTAAATACACACAGAGACACTTAATAACTATTAAGTGTTTCGTTTCTGTATTACAGGCCTGTTAAAATATCTTTAAAAAAAAGAAGACCAGATGAAACCACATACTTTTAACTGTATCATCATCAGCATATTCTCTGCAGTCTGTTTTTAAGTGAACAATTATTTTTGTGCCAATAGGTACCCCATCTGCTTCTTGTATTTCATATGTGCCAGAACTGGAATTTAAATTTTTAATTGTTTTAGCAATTGACACAATTTTTTTTTTTTATATTACAGCAACATTTCAAATTTATTTTAATACATACAAATATCTTACTGTTTGACATGAAAAACAATGTACTGGTAAAAAAAATATAAAGTACTTATGCATTGTTAAGATACATGAAAAACAAGCAACTTACCCATCTGATGCCCATTTGTAGCCTTGTGATCCATCTTGGCTACTTCTAGTGAAAACCTCAATCTTATCAGCAACCATGAATGCTGAGTAGAACCCAACACCAAACTGTCCTATAATTGAGTTGGCCTCCTCTGCACCCTTCTTTTTTATTTCTTCAATGAAAGACTTGGACCCTGAACGGGCTATGGTTCCTAAGTTCTCAGTTAGCTCTTCCTTTGTCATACCAATTCCAGTATCCTAATAAAAATATTAAAATACATATCCGAATTATTGTTTTAGAGAAAATTATACTGTATGTGCTTCATGTCATTCTTAAATGCATTCATTTCAATATAACTATGTAAAATATTTGCTATAGACACTTTATAAAATAAAAGAAGGCTGTAACATCTAGCTTACAATTTTTATAACTGGGGGTCTACTCCGAACATAAATCCGAAGTATCGGCCGAATGTTCTGCCATTGCTTGACTACGGCTAACAATGGCACAATGGTGAAAAAAAAAACGACAGTTAAAGAGACAAGCCAAAGTCAAAAATGTGACTTTAAGTCGGGTTACAGTCAAAAAAGAAAACTATGGAAGTTATAAAACGGCCGAACATACGGCCGATTCTTCGGATTAACGCTTCGGAGTAGACTCTGGCTATATTAGTTACAATACAATATTAATTTTATATTTAAATACCTACCTGAAAGGTGAGTGTCCTATTCTGCTTATCAGTCAAGAGTCTTATTTCCAGTGGCCTATCCATCTCAGCCAGTTTTAAAGTATCCGAGTCTGTGCTGACAGACAGGTAACGGAACTTTTCTAATGCATCACTAGCGTTAGAGATTAACTCCCGAATGAAAACCTGTAAGTAAGTAAAATATTAACACTGGTTTCAGTTGTGTTTTTGCAGTTGGGTTTCGGTTTTTTAGTATATTGATTATGGCAAGCAAAGTCGATATTGCCCATTCTGCCAATTGTACATTGTTTTATATAAAAAAATAGAACAATACAAATCCGAGTTATAGAACTTATAAACAGTAAATCACAGTATTTTGTATGTCAAGTATACTAACTTCTTTGTCAGAGTATAGAGATCTTGCTACAATATCTAATAGCATGCGGGTTTCTGCTTGAAATTCTCTTTTTTCTGTTGGACCTTTCAAAGTTTCCTTCCCTGAATCTTTCACTGAGGAGCCTTTCGGCGTATCTGACTGAACTTCTTCTGTGGCAGCACTGTAGCATCTGCTTGTATGGAAATTTGGTAGAAATAAACCTGCAAAATTTTAATTATTTCTGTACTTATGTCAAAAATTGCGATAATTTAAAATTAAATAAGGATCAACAGGATTTGTAGAGGCTTTTGAGCCCTTGGAAATAAAAAAATAATCCTCTGATGGATATCTTTTGGATTTCTAAACGCTAACTAGTATTTGTATCTTTAAATAAATGTGATAAAATGATATAATTTTATAATTTCTCATAAAATATCTTACCGTCTGGCTGTTTTGTGATTAAGTTACAGGCGGAAAGATATCTAGCGTTAATTACCGGCTGCATGATTAACCTCTTCGCACATAATGTGGAGTAGCGAATTTTCAATCTCAAAGCTGACATTGCTGTGCAATTTGTTTATGGATATAAAATAAAGTAAATGGACTTCTTTGAGAAAATCCGCTTTATTATAACACTGTTTTACAATCTGTAGAGGTTATTTATTTCAAGATTTGGTTAAATTTCTTTCTGCAATTGTTTTGCAAATCAATTGTCAATGTCAACGGTGTCAACTGTGAGTATCTCATCTGTTTTTTTTAAATAATATTTTAATGGCCTAGTTACTGGGACCTTTTAGCCAAGTCTTTATTTAATTACATTGATGATGATGATGCATGATGGTGATAATCCCGCCCGTTCCCCTTGAGTTTCAGTTAAGATGTGGCACTTTACTGAGACCGCACGCGGACTTCTTGAGAGAACTTGAAGTGATATCTGCACGTTCACGAACACAAACCAACACGAACACATTAAATCGGCTAAACACAAATTTTAGAAAATAAAACAAAACTGCTAAACACGTCACTACACTTTCCCACCAAGAAACTCCTATCACAATCCGTCTTTTCGATCGCGACATAGGCTTTAGACGTACCGCCGCCCGCCATCTGCTGTATAACCATGTATCGAAATGTCGATATTTTTACATTTTGATACATGGATATACAGCAGATGGCGGCGGTACGTCTAAATGCAATAAATCTCTGGAGTAAGAGGGAAACACAACACACCGCTCTGCTTGAGGGACTAAATATTGAGTTCCCCATTACGAATGCCATTAAAGACCGGGTACACAAACGATTTATCTTTGATAAGAAATACAAAATCCAACTTTACAAGGATCGCCGATGCGAGGGTTTGCGCCCCGCAGAGCTGCGCATCTTCACGGATGGATCCAAAACAAGTGGCACAGATGCTGGAATTTTCTCGGAGGACTTCAATATACACATAGCTACACCATTGGAAGTCCATAACACAGTGTTCCAGGCTGAATGCATGGATATTTCTCTTACCGCTTCGGTGATCATGGCCAGGAAAGTTAACCACTCGATACGCATACTCTCAGACAGCATCTCATGCAGCTCTGTTTTGCAAGCGCTAAACAGTCACACAGTTGACTCTGGGCTGATATATGAGTGCCACCAGCGCGTCAACCAGGTGGGTTGCCTCAATAATATAACCATTCAATGGATCAAAGGACACAGCGGTTTGCTAGGTAATGATGCAGCCGACGAACTCGCCAGAAAGGGGTCTAGCATGGCACCTGTGGGACCTGAACCCATCGCGCCACTCCCCTTCGGTTATCTACGCACTCTGGTAAGGAAACGAACCAGGGACCAATATCACAAACTATGGTTGGATCAAAGTGAGTGCAGGCAGGCGAAGGAGGCACTGCCTACTATCGACGGCCACCTCATGAAACAGGTTCTACAACTTATAAAACAGCTGTGTACAGTCACAGCGGGTATTACTGGCCATGGGTAATTTAATAAACACCTCTATGTCACAGGACACAGACAGTCCGCTGTGCAGGGCCTGCATCCTGCATGGAGGATGACGAGACAGCAGCTCATGTACTGTTAAACAGTAACTGCCCGGTGGTCGCCACATACAGGGCAAAGTACTTCGGTAACCCAGGATCCTACGTGAGATTGTCAGTAACAACAAGGCGTTGCTGGCCTTCCTTGAGGAGCTGCAGTGGATCGAATAACCGATTATCCCACCGGTACGCAAAATACGCGCATTGATGTGGAGTTGCGGACACCATCCCGTAAAACCTATTATCTATTACATCGATATAAAATATCAATTATCGATAATGTATCAAATACGATGTATTTCCAATATCAACACCGTTGTTGCCACTGACTAAAATCGCTGGAATTCGGGGCCGTAAATATTACCCTACTTTGCGTCATGCAGTCGGGTACTACGTAGACTTATTTTTTCCAATGTTTTATTATTTTATGATTGTACTACATCAGAAATTATGTTCCTTGTTTGCTATTTATACAGGAAAAATTTTTATCCACTGCGCAAATTTTGACAAATTAAACTTAAACGAATTTTATTAAACATATATTTTTTATTTTGATACGTCTTAGTACAAAAAACAAAAAATATCGTTAACGAAAGATGTTTATTTTATAAGTGGTTGTATGGCTACCCGGCGGCGCGCGGCAAAGCGTAACGCACTAAAGTACCTACCTATCAGCTGTGCGCTCGCTCGATTCGCCGGCGTAAGTATTTACGTGGGTTACAATGTACTGATCGCTAATTTTATCAGGTTCGAACTAGACTTTTTTATGTTTAGACCGTGATCTGAAGTTATTTGCAGAGTAATTCCAAATTTTCCTTCATACTTTAACGGGCTTAGGATGGCTTCTTCGATTTCGATCGCCAGTCGGGGTCTGCCAGACCCTCGTGCATGATTCGGGGTTCTGAACTGTCCGTGATCAAGCAGCCTTTGAGTGGCCGCTAAAATAGTCCTTTCATTAGGGACCGCGGGGTTAAGGATTCCATGGGCTCGCATTCGAGGTATGCTCTCCGTCGCATACATTCGGCGACCATCTCGGTTACTGAAGTCCGACATCGTGACCGGTAGGTACAAGCACGACACACGTGCAGCGCGGCGCTTGCGCGGGAAAGCGATTAGACGCGACGTCACACCAGCACGACAGCGCGTGCGATGAGTGAACTGACTGTCGGCCACAGCGCCCGGCGCGCCCTGCCGCCCCCTGCCGCCCGGGAGCCGTGCAACACCGCCGCGCACGCCCATTGATATTATTACGAATAGATTGTGTCCATATTTTGCTGATTTAAAGTAGGATAAAAAAAAAAAAAGTATTGAATAAATAATGGAAATGTGTTCTGTTACTGATATTGAACCACCAAAAAAAATTTGCGCACTAGTTAAAAACTTTTCCTGTATGAATAAAACACAACCACAATAGAAATTCATAAAGTACAAATATGTTTTAGAAATTTTACCAATAAAACGATTTTTATCGATACTTTTTGGCACTTCTTACATCTCTACCGTGACATGACAGCTATTCTATAGAGTTACCATCATAGAATTAATATATAAATGAGAGTTACGAGTTACCATCACAATTTAGTCATAAATAGTGTTGTCCAACATCAGCCAAGAGCCAACATGGGCCACAGTCATCCTCAAACATAGACTATGATACAGACGCCAGCAGATCAAGCTACCCGAAACTGTCAAATTTTCCCAATCAACCTTGAACCTTATATTGTAGGGATAAAGTTGAAAATGTATTGAAGAAATTTAACAGATTTTAGTAGCTTGATGTGCTGGCATCTGTACATACATCCTCAAAACTTGAGATAAAAAAAGAAAGAAAGAAAATGCATTTTTATGCGGTAACAATGACGATAAGAAAAATAAAATAAAACAAATACAAAAGAACAAGGTGAATGAAAATATGTTCACGTAGAACAGCCATTGATCAGCATAATGCTGCGACCCTATGCTAGACGGAGGCTCAGCGATGGTTTTCATCGGCACGAGTTCACTATAATATTATCATTGTATCAACGTTTAGCCACAAAACGTAGTACATGTACACATTTGTATGGAATAAATTAAATCAAATGAAAATTATGGAATAATCAAATGAATTCTTGTCCGTGTGTATAACTTTTTGAGGCTGACTGTTTATACACATAATGTATTTGTTTTGTAGGAAGTTTTCAGGTTTTGCTCGAAATTTTACGTCTAAATTAATTTTAGGTTTTCGGAAGCATTTACTTTTCTAAGGTTTTTTATTTACACAATTTTTTTTATACATCCATTTTTTTATTTTGATGTATTGTTTTTGCACTAAGCAATTTAATATTTATGCACTCTAATAATTGTAAGAATAATATAGTTTATTTTATCTTACTTATATTTTGTAATGCTTCTTTGAGCATCCTTTTCTTTAACTGAAACGCGCTATGTAAAGCAAGCGTCAGTCAATGACATGACAGGGGGTGAGTCTAGCTAGCTATTATAGTTACTAGTTAGTTGATGTTTGGCCATTCATGTAAGACTGGCTAAGCCAAAGAATTTCTAAAATTGTTTTGTAGAAGTCAATAACAGTGTATAAATTTATTTATACCATATACTTGTAGTTTTGTGCAACTATATTATCGACAGTGCCCAGTAAAATTGTAACGTTTGTAACGATTTACACGCAAAACTGTTTTCGATGTGTTGACTGCATAGCTTGTTCCAAAACATTTGACGTGTTTCTTTATTTATATAATTTTAGACTGACGTGTAAGTCACAATGTTCTAATGATTATTAGAAGTAGAGATATTAAAAAACTTGGTTAATAATCGGTGGAGTTAAAAAGAGACTTGAAAGTTTCACAACATGAATAGTATGTTGAGGATGTTCAGGACGAATTGTGTGTTTCTGATAGTGCTGTTGCACTTGCGGTGCAGTACTTGAGTACTGAGGGAGGCACGTTAAGGACTTGCAAGGAGTATGACGGAATTGAAGTGAACAGTGAGCAGGCACCGTGGAGCACCTGGTTGGAGGCGGCGGGGCGGGTGGCCTGCTGCCCGGCACCGCGCCCGCACAGCACCCGCCGAACATGCTGCAGCCCATGGAGGAGATGATCCTGCCACCCAAACGACAAGCTGTTGTTGATCGCCTGAGGTGAGTGTACCATGTTTATATTATTAAATGTTATTGTAAATTTCATTACATTCTCACCTGTAAAAATTCATTGTTGTGTGAATATCTTTAGCCTTAGCCTATGTGGGTGACAAGAGACCAAATTGGTGTGTAATAGGGAACAGTTTCATACTTCTTCTTTACTGCTTTGCATATTTCAATATATTTAAATATTATAATAATACACTGCTCCTCACTCCTATGTTGTGATCCTCACTCATAGGAGCAAGAAGCTGTGTATTATGCTCTCAGTTCACATTAATTTTCAACAAAAATAGTAAGTTTGCTTATTAACTATCTGCAGAAAGTGTCAAATGTTATTTCCGATTTTTATCTCTTACGACTCTCTTTTACAATGATTGCTGATAGGTTATTTTCACTCATATAAATTATCAGTAGCAATTATTAACATATATATATCAGGCACACATGTGATATGGAACATCAAGAAGATATTATTTCAACTGGTATTGGTACAAGGTGCCCAATACATCATAATACAAATTTAATAGTATGACTCTAGGATATTGCTGACATAGCTCTAAGACTTATGTAAAAAATGATTATTAAAGCAGTTATTCAGAACAAAACAATATCAGACTGCCTTGTTGGTCTAGTGGTGGCAAGCGCTACTGGTGAGCATGAGGTCCTGGATGTGATTCCCAGGTCGGGCAAAGTTATAAGTTTGCCTGACCCACAAATCCAATTATTGGGTTTTTCATTCAGAATTTCTCAGTAGCAGCCGGACTCTGGAATTGTGCCTGGTTGATAGCAACAGACTATATAATGTGGGTGTACTATAAGTACGCCTCTGCCTAACTCTTCTGGGATTACAGGCGTGATGTTATGTTTATAACAATATCAGAATACAGATGTATTATTGTTACACTGGATTAAGTGATGTGCATCTTGTCGAGCATAACTCAACTGAAACATCATCATGATTGAATGTTGAGTCATTATAGAAATATGTTGTTGTATCAATAGCTTGAAATGATAATTATCTACTAGCTGAAAGTTTGCATTATTTATAAAAGATAATACTGTTTTTGAACAATATTGAAAGATTATCTACTTTAATAAGAATTATTTAAACAAATCAATGAGCTAAAACTGTATTATTAAAATGTAGATGGAAATCAAGTCAGTGACCCTGAGCTTAAAATGCAGGCACTATGATAGTGCTGTTCTAAACTAAAGCTGTTTTATTAGTGGTTATCTATCATGAATTTCAAATCTAGTCTAATTAAAATTGAGATTCGTCATGAGTAATCATGAATGTGCATTCTTAGAATACCCAAATAAAAATGTATTTATTCTGAGATTAGACTTAGACTGCGAATCCATACTTCAAAATTAACAAAAGTCCGACCCTAAAATGCTCACCTTTTTCACAACTTCCTATTCTATTTATATTATAATAAAAATGAAATGTTGTTCATTGATAAGAGCATCACTCGGGAACGGCTGGACTGACTCGGTAATTATTTATTTTAAAATGTTTGTAATAGTTCGGACTATTACAAACATTTTTATTGTCATCATTAGGCTTTTAGGGAAAGAAAAAGTGGAAGAGTTTCCAAGAAAATGTTCAAAATCGGGAAAAACTGAATGTCATTGTTTCTATGAGATAATGTATGAAGTATTGAAAATTGGACAGCAAAATGTCTGTCGTGTCAGCTAGTTGTTAATATAATGTAAGTAATAAAAAATCGTACTATAAAATCACCCTTAAAACATATCTCAGGCTTGCAAGCAAATAAAAATATTAAATACTAAGCAAATACTCGCAAGAATATTGCAGTCAGACATAGTCAAATTAGGTCATGCAATTTTTGTAATGTCTATTGAGCTTATTTTCATAAAGGTTCAATATACCTTCATAAGTTCATCATCATTCACCTTTGTTATCAAAAAAAAAATCTAATCAAAATTTATTTATAAGGACCACAAAGATCCATAATGTTAGTAATACCATAAAGCTAGTGTTAGTAAGAAAAGTAATATTATTATAAGAGTTTGAAGCAAGGAAGATATGGTACGCGCTCCTCGATGTGACCGCATAAATTAGGGGAAAGAACACAATCGACCTACATTACTCTCGGTTTGCGGGGAATACCCGAATCGTAGTTTGTTTCCGAGTTGTCCCATAACAACTCGGAAACAAACTACGTAACAGTGACAATTATTGCTATCTCGTTCCCGATATAGCCTGCGTAAAATGTCTCTCTATTTCGGTTGTCGAGCACATGACGCACGACATCGGGTCCATTTAATATTTACGTGATGTTAGAGAGTGGCCTATCTTCCTATTTAATACATCAATGAGATGAAATGATATAATTCAAAGTTAAAGTCAAGTCATTTATTCAAATTAGGCTGAGAATCAGCACAAAATTACATAAGACAGTCCCCAAAACGCCTGCAATTCACCACTGCCTAGTGCTCTAGCTAGGAGGAAGATGTGGCGCACCAAACTCCCCAGTAAATTTCGAATGTCTTACAATAATTGTGCGTGCCTGATAGCCAGAATCTCATGTCTCTAGACCTAATAAGGCAACTTGGGAGTTAGGACGTTAATCGCGCCCACGCCCATGTCAGGGATGATTTCCCAGGCCGACTCACGAGCTCGCTACTTAACTGTGTAGAAAAAATAAAAAAAGCATTAAAAAAGAAATCGATGGTCTGCACTATACATACGTAACACACTTTCAATCACAATCCGGAAGGAAATTGCTTAATCCATTGCTTCATAATTGTTTGAAAAGTTCTTCTGTTCAGCAACATAATTAACGCATTGAACGTAGCTGAACTGTCAAAATGAAACGCATTGCCATTAAAAGTTGTTAAATTAGCGCGTGGAAAAACACATTGACATGTTGGATTTTCAACTCTCGGCGCTTAAAATCGCCGCGGGAAAAAGCCGCTCGTGAATACCCGGTACATGATTGGTGAAACGTAGGATACGTAACGTAACGTGCTAGTTATACGTAATATTACGTATAGGTAATATGTTAAAACAAAAGTTTTTATTTTCCGTAATAAGTAATAAAAAATTTACAAAAAAAACACGATTTCCAAAAAAAAACGACATATTGAAAAATAACTTTAATTTTGGAATTCCGTGTCTTTGGATCAGTATATAAGTTATTTGCCACCGACTTCCAAAATTAAAGTTATTTTTCACTTTGTAGTGTTATTTTTTGGAACTCGGTTTTTATTTTTTGTACCTACTTAAAACGTTTTTTATTTTTCACTTTTTAGTAGGTCAGTTTGTAATTGATGTATCTAAGTTACAATAGCCTAATGTCAACTACTCATCACCTTTTACAAAATATTGCTTTTCCCGACACTGGGGCGTTAATTGTTGAGGAGTTCTCCTGGTAAGCACCAAGAGAACTGGAACTGATGGTGACTTCACCATATGCATTGTGTCTAATCGAATCGTAAGCGTGAAATACTTATTAAGTAGTTCCGGTGGCCATATGTGGTCCTCATCATCAGTTCCACTTCACCAAATGGTCCTTTCAGAGTGCAAATGCAAGAATTACTATAAAAAATACCGAAATCGCTATAGGCGTGCCTATAAATTTTGATGATTTCCTTCGATTTCCATGGGATCCCCTCATTAGATTCTGACTGGAGGACGAGGACGGGAGCATACCCTTTCAAAAAAAAAAAGAATTTTCATAATCGGTCCACAATTGACGGACATATCGGGGAAAACGTACAGACGAACATATAACTTTCTCCTTTTTGGAAGTCCGTTAAAAAAGAAGAATTGCCAAAGCTGGCACTTTCTTTGAATTTACCATTATTCCTTTTTTTTTCTTTTGCAGTATGATATGACCCAAGTTGTCAGCGACACTATCGCTCGTGCATCGCTCGGAATGCATTTTAGCGTTCCGCCAAAAACAATTATGTAACCCAGAAATGAAAAAAGTCAGTACAGCATAAAATCAGTCCGAACTGAGTTAATAAATGAGTTTATATTTTGCGATGGATTATCAGGGCTAGCTACATTCGATAATATAGGAAGTAGAGTAGAGTAAAGTAGTCAAAGGAACCGTAACCTCGATTCTTAAGAGTTTACAATACCTCAAATTGCTGAGAATGATCCTCCGTTATATCGAAAATACTGCAGCATTCATTTTGAAATAAATTTATGGTAAAGTTGAGGATTGATGTTATGATGTTTGACGATTACACGATTCCATAAAATTTTCTCGACAGAAATAAAATTACAAAGTTACCTCCAAACCGAGCAATAAACGGCTAGTATTAAAAAAATACATCAAATTAAACCCTGAAACTTTGCATAATAAGTTAACTAAATATAAAGCAGATACTATGTTTTATTTCTATTTCAATTACCGTTATTTTCACCGTAAAAAGAAATTTCCTAAACTATCGGTGCCTTGGAGCCTTCTTCATGCCGCTCAGCACCCCACTGTCTCGCTTGCCGCGAGCAGTAGTGTGCGAGTGAGATAAAGAGTGAGGTGGGGCTGAGGTATTAAGGACTCTTAAGAGCCTATACTACCTCAAATGGCTTAGCATGATCCTCCGTTATGTCAAAAATACTGCAGAATTTATTTTGAAATAAATATATGGTAAAGTTGAGGATTAATGTTAAGTACTATGTTTGACGAAAACACGATTCCATACAATTTTCTTCATAGAAAAAAAATCCAAGGTTACCTCCAAACCGAACAATAAACCGCTGGTATTAAAAAAATACTTCAAATTAGTTAATGAAACTTTGCATATTAACTGAACTAACTTTATAGCAAAGAGCTGCTTTATAAATAGTTCAGTTAATAAGCAATGTTATTTTTATTTTTTTTAATTAAAAATAAATAAACTAAAATATCGGTGCCTTGGAGTCTTCTCCCTGCCACCCCTGTCTCGCTTGTTCGCATGACCGCCAGCTACTTGTGCGAGCGACATAAAGAGTGAGGTGGCGCGATGGCGCTGAGGTTAACCCTTTAAGAAAAATTAAACATATAAGTTATGATATAAAATATCAACTTGAAATTTAGAATAGTTTTAGATGACATTTGCCCAATTATTTTGCAAGCAACAAAGAAATTAAAAAAAACAAACCTTTTTTGCAAAAGGGACTGAAAGGGGGTCTTAAAAATTTGAAGTGGGGCTACTAGGGCATGTGGGGTATCATATGAAAGAACGTTGTTTGCACATTCTCAAACATGTTTTTTTTTAGGCAGCATAGTCTCCGACTTGTGATGAAAAATGTAAAAAAAAATACTGTTCCGCCCTCCTCTTATCTCCGAAGTTTGCAGAGATGAAATCTGAAATTATTCTATATGATAGAAGCCTAAGTAAAGATTACAGGAAAAATAAAACAATGTCTCTAAATAGCACAGTTTTTCAGAAATCATCAACATCATATACCCTCGGTGCGCGAGTCCGACTCGCTCTTGACCGGTTTTTTTTTTTTTCGGCTTGTCTGTATGTTGGGGAGTACCAGGGTCTCAATATTTTTTTTTTTCACTACAGTTATACTAATACTGTATACTACACTAGCTAATGCCCGCGGCTTCGCCCGCATGGAAGTCGGAAATTATTCCACGGGAAATATCTGAACAAAAATAATATAATTCAATCATGTTTCGAAAGACACGTGGCGCCATCTATTATCATAAGAACGTTATTGTTATTTTCCTCGGGAACAGTATTTTTTTCGGGATGAAAGGTATCCTATGTCCGTTTCTGTACACCTGACAGCTTATATGAAAAATTTCAGGATGATCAGTTCAGTGGTTTAGGCTTGAAAAGGTAACTAACAAACAAACAAATTTGCTATCGCATTTTTAATATTAGTTAGGATGTGTGTATCTACACTTACTACCTTCTTACCAATTTTTATCGATATAGTGTCAATAGTCTCCGTTTGGCTACGGAACCCTAAAAAGACACCACTGCTCCATACATTTGGTCATTGGCTTGTATAACGTTACTTCGGTGGTCGTCCCCTATTGCATTTACATGGTGGAACCTATCGTCCCATCATGGGACATCACCTCGTTTCATGGAAGCAGAAAGGATTATGGTGTCCAGATGGCGACATCTAGGATACTTCTTTCCTTCTTCTGGAATTTTGTAGGTATCGAGTAAAGAGTGACTACAGCTAACTACAGTACCTATGCAATAGCAAAATTAAGTAATATTACTTTATCGCAATCCTAAAAACGAATGGGTTATTGTCAAACGTTGCTTCAAGCGGTACTGATAAATTTCCTGTTGATAGCGCTCACAGTTTTGTTAAATTTTCCTTTACTAAGGAAAATAACGCGACATTATAATAATATTTATATTATTTACACTTTTATCAATTAAAAATCTCGAAACTAGTATAAGCATCAGTCGTTCAGAAATATGGGTAGAAAGGTAATGAAAGTCGTCTTACCTTCATTATTAATGGCTTGTACTGCTGACATATACCTACTTAGATATTTTTGCGTTTATGCAACTAATGCAGAGGTTGCATTTCATGATAACGACTAGCGGAAAGTCGTAAGATAGAGCAGGAGTACCATATTGTGTTCTCTTATCCTCACTCAAAAAAGGAAGCCTAATTAAGCATAGCCAGTAGTGGTCAACCTCATCCATGAGTGAACCTTCTTGTCTAATTATCTGATCTTCTCATGTTGCTACCCTACAACATTCCAGTCGGTGCCACCGACAGGGCTGTTGTAGGGTGGCCTAGTATTGATCGAAGAGGCTATCTCTGTTGTTAGAAAATACTCGTGACAATTTGATTCCTAGAAACATTTTTAAAAGTAAAAAGGGTTTTAACGGTAACAATATAAAGTATAGTATAGTAAATCATACCAAAGTAAGTTAGACACAAGTTAGCAATGGTTTTCTTCATAAGTGCTCACCTCACTAGACAATATTCTCTGCAAGTACTGCAAATGCAATTCGGTATGTAAAGTAAAAATTTACCTATGCCGATTCCAAAACCATTTCGAGATTTTAAGCTTCTAAGACTTATTTTTCTATTAATAGGTCTTAAAATTATAAGATCGTATTTATTTTCACAAAAATACTTAAAATCACTTGACTTTTATTTGACCTCTAATTGACGTCACAAAGCAGCCTGAATTGGAAATTTCAGTGCCTCTTGTAATTAAATTGTCCATTATGGGTCAAGTGTCATGCCATTCAGATAGGTAAATATGTAAATAGTGTAGTTTTTCACCAGCGGCGGACAGTACAAGTCAAATCACATCGATGTATCGCCTCAGGAAAACTTAACTTACGTTAAAATGATCTTCACAATAAAACAGTCGCTGCCCAGACTTGTACTAAACATTTACCTCCTCGCACCATTTCCTTTTTAAGGTTTCTTTTACTAACAATCAATTTGTGTCGGCTATTTGTTGTGGTGTTTATACTTGACGGTATGAAGAACTTAGCAGAAGTAGTCTTTGAATCCATTCATTTTATTATTAAGCCCATAACTTTAAACTAAAGTACGGAAATCGCTAAAGTATGAAACGTAAACAAATTAATTGTCAAATTTGACAGTTTGGCTTTACTGAATTTTGGTTTAAAAAAAGTGTTAAACGTGGCAAAGATCCTAAGCTATTCAGCTACTAGTGACGTCAGTACGAACAATACTTTAAAAAAATATATAAAAATAACTACAGCTTGTAAAAACAAAAAGATGAAATTATGTGTTTCAAATAGTCTTATCATTAAAATAAAAATATAAAAAACATACCTGAAAAATACTTTACATACCTAATTGCCGGAATGCAAAAACAATAAAAAGTATGCGTCGTAAATTGCTCTTTAATGAGCACTTGCATAATCCGAAAATACCTTCGTAGACGTTGCTTGGCTAAGTCAAATCTGACTTTCTAAGCGCGAACGATTGACGCTGTTGATAAAGTAAGCAAATAACGTCGGTCAAGTCAAAACAGTCACACTTGTGTACTTATGCTACAATTGCTACAAAACTGGACTGAGAAATTCCAGAGTAGAGTAGCGCCTTACTAGTCTTGTATAAGTTTATATGTCTGAAGAGGTTAGTGCATCACGGTTTGCACTCAGTGAAATTATGTCGGGTCTCGGTGTGTATCTAACGGTACTGAATAGCCAGTTGGCGGTGCATAAGCGCTGCGCTGTGTTTTATTTACATTGCAGCCAAGTTGTAACTTGATACATCGATGCATACTAAGATTACTTAGTTACAATTTTAGAGATCCTTTAATAATTTTTATTGCGTTTTAGAAATCAGAGCGATGCGATGTTGTTCTCGTGCCATGCTGGTGTAACTTGCATTTGTACAATACTTTTTTTGAGCCTATTTCTAAGAGAGACCTCGCACGTTACGTTTTTGAATCTGGGATAACCTACAGTAGCTGTCTAGCGTGCTTATACAGCGCGAAAGGATGATAATTAGACATAATACTCATTGTATTATTAAATTGCAATTCGTTATTGTGTTTGAGACTTTAATACACGTATAAACTGTTCATCCGCACTTGGCATGTTGTCAGTCATCTTTATAAAAATGTGGATTAAGTGCAGCTGATGTGGGAGAAATGAAGACACTTAATCGAGTGTCAATCAACGTGTTGAATACTTGACGTTTGATCTATCCCGTTGAATTGGAAGTTTATCAACTAATCATAATCACGACGGCTTTAGGTATTGTCGTTAGTGATCTGATGATTTCTTGTCTTGAAGTCAAGTATTTATGAGAATAATTCATTGGAGTGGGTAGTACTCGTACCCTTTATGCGAATAGTCTTAAAATGCAAATATTAAGCAGTCCTTAATTGTATCATTAATTAATTTTAGACTTGATAACGTGCATTTCAAGAATCATAAAATACCTAATTAAATTAGAGCGGTCGCTCTTAGGCCACTATAATATTTTATACTTTCACAGTTACTCATTCGTGAAAAAGAGAGTTAGTATAACGATGTAGAATGATTTGTGACAACAGAGTTAGCTTTTGTCGTGATAACTTGTAACGCAACATTACGTATTCTCGTTGCACACACGCGGTCTTCGTTAATTCACCTTAAAATAACCGACTTCAAAAAAACACTACAAAGTGAAAAATAAGTTTAATTTCGGAAGTCGGTGTCTTTGGATCTGTATTTTAGTTTTTTGCCTCCGACTTCCGAAATCAAAGTTATTTTTCACTTTGTACTGTAGTATTTTTTTGGAAGTCGGTTATTTTTTTTTTTTTTGTGGGTCAGTCTGTAATTAGTCTAAATTACATTAGCCTTATGTCAACTGCTCATCACCTTTTACAAAATATTGCTTTTGCCGATGCAGGGCCCACATATGCATTGTGACGAGCATAAATTGCTTAGCAACACTATTAAAGTACCTACTCCAATCGCAACCCGTTATTTGCTTAATTATTATTAAGTAGCTTCGGTGGCCAACTCAGATAGCTTCATCATCAGTTCCACTTCACCAAATGGTACTTTCCGAGAGCAAATGCATGAGTTACTTTAGAACATACCCAAATCGCTATAGGTGTGACTATAAAATTTGAGGATTTCCCTCGATTTCTCCAGGATCCCATCATCAGATCCTGACGTGATGACAATGGAACCAACTGTAAAGTTACCCTTTCAAACAAAAAAGAATTTTCCAAATCGGACCAGCCGTTTTTGAGTAATCGGGGAACATACTTAAAAAAAAAGGTTCCGATGAATTGAGAACCTCCTCCTTTTTTTGAAGTCGGTTAAAAAGTCTGTTCGAGCTAAAATAAGTTGCGTATGGGGGAAATAGGAGTCGAGTCTTAAGTTATGAGGGCACATGCATTACGTTGGTTGTTCGGCTCGGATCGATATTGGCACCGTAGTTCGGAGGGACGATCCCCCGTGCTAATGGGATCATTTGTAGGGATACACCCTGATCGGCGAGACGCGAGTCCATCGGAACCTCACCATAAGGATACCCTATTTTATTATTACAAAAGAAGATCTGAAACCTCACTTAGCGAACGCAACCTAGTTTTTGTGTTTATTTCTCCATAACAGGTTAATAGACTGACCATAATAACTTTAGGATAAAATCTTTGTAATATTATTAGTTTTAATTCAAATAGTGTTGTGATAATCAACGGCTTTGACAAAAACTTTTATAAACTAGTTGTACTTTTGTTTAAACATGTAAGACTATAACCCATAATATGGCACTTGTCATGAATGTGTAGGTAGTACCTATTTGTTTCTATTATTGCACTGCAATTATAGTTATGTTGTTCGTCATCGTTGCTCACTTTTATTTATTTAACAGTTTATGTACACACATTTATACAGACAAGAAAAAAGGAACAGAAAAATACGTACAAAGGTGATGCTTATTTCTAAAGAAATCTCTTCCAGCATACCTGCGACAAGGAAAGTAGACGAAGAGATGTAGACAACGTGTGTAAGAGTAGAAAAGAAAACATAATACATAAAATCAAAATAAAAACTTACTATTATTATTGACTCACTAAGAGAATAAGAATAGAAAAGTATTGATTCAAAAAGACATGTACAGTTATATTTATTGCTATCTTTTCTAACATCGTTGCAATCACACCAAGACCCTAAGTCCCTAACACAATTTAATAGAGAGGGTTGCGTGTAAGAATGGGGCTCTTGAAAACAGCAGTATAAGTCTTTAGGCCCAATCACTTGAAATGTTCCAAGGCAAAAATATATTTTTGTTAAAAAAAACTAAATTTAGTTTTTTTGGCAACAATTTTAATGAAATGGTCAAGAGTGAGTTACATTGATAACACGATCATACCAGACTTTATCAGTCAAAGTTTGATGTCATTGAGGTATCCTTTTACGGTTTTGGGTTAGCAATAAGACATTTGATGACCCCGTTCAAGTTCTTGTTTGGGTTCAAAATATACACCGTGTATACGATTTTATAGTGGCAATGTGTGTAGTCAGTGTTCGCATTAATTGAAATGCATTCAGGACACCCATAGTCGTGGTAGGTATGTATGCAAAATTCTTGATCGGTTTCGTACTTGCTACCTATGTGGATTGTATGAACCACGAAGTAAATATACGGTATGAACGTAGCGAAAAATTAATTTATAGCATTCAACTATTATGTAAGTATTCCAAAGTCTGATAAATACAAGTAAATTAGGAGTTAATCAAATAATAAAGTCATGTGTGCCATATGTATGTTCTAACAACACAGACCGACGACGTGCTAATTTACCGCGTAGCAAACATAGTTATGTATGACATTATGTTATGCAAATACTTGATTATTTGTTCTTTAGTTTTGTATCTGTAGAAAGATGATCCCGTAGTATGTGGGGCATGTCGGATACAATGTCAGTGACATAGCGTGACACACAATCGGGACTTATCGAAGGCGTTGTTTGCGTAGCGCACAGCCGCGGAGACCGGCTGGTCAATGAACTAAACAAAAACACCTACAAGTTTACACAGTGTACTGCCACACTGCGGCGTGTGCGACATTGCGCTAGGGATGCCAGATGCTCGGGATTCAGCGGGATTATGTGCGTACACATACACAAAACACTTAAGTCACATTGAAAGCGTAGAAGTCTTGGAATGTGTTATTATATTTTTAAGTTCGCTGTATGCTACGCTGCAGTCGTTGGAGTCACTCAGAAGGAATGACTCATGATCACTCATGCTTTGATTGACTCAGCTAGGGACCTTTAGGTACGAATTGCTCCTTGGATGCGATGTTTTTGGTAACCCTGCATTGCGCACGGGCACGGCGCCTTGTTATATACCGCCTAAGTATAAGCCAAAGTTTGTCAGGTGTAATAGAGGTGGATCAAACTCGCTACAATACCTAAGTCTGCTTCCCACTCGATAAGGACAGATGTTTACCCAGTTAATCATCACCTTCATGATCACCTTCTAGATCATCACGATCAATTGTGCAAAAATGTTACACTGATTTGACTTTAGTTTAAAATGGTATTCATTCGTGAAAGTAGTGTAGCTATTCAGTTGTTTTCACTTGCGATACGGTTGACTTTCAAGTTCTGAGTAACTGCATAATACGTACACTCATCGTATTGAGTCGTGATTGGTTATTCCTACTAACTCCTAGTCTTCATGCTTTATTTATTTAAATATAATAAAATTTGTAGAATGCAAAATACAATAATAAATCGTATTGTTATGAACAAAATAAGTATTTATTGTTTGGCTATAACTTCACAATAAATACGCTCATCAAAATATTTTAATATCGCTTTCCATACAAAATAAATTGACCCCAAATACTTAAGCGTGGGTTTGTTTTTTTTTATGAGGATTTATCCTTTTTCATTGTGAAATAGGAACATTTTTAGTAGCTTCCTTATTAATTGTTGGCAAATGTTATTCGTACCTACATTACATCAACTTATTTTAAATTTTACATAAAACAACAATGTTAGCATACACGTGTCCGTCTATTTTATTTTCTGTATGAAAAGGAGTGATCATAAATATTTTGATAAAGTAAGCAAGTACTGTATAGTAACTACCAGGTACTACGGCTTACATATTCATGGAATTGTTCACACCGTTAGCGTCTAAATCATTGCTTATTTTATCTGTGACGTATTAATTACACTCGACAATTTTATTATTGTATTTCGTACAACCATAATAGGTACAAGCTACGTAGGTAGATTGTAAAGAAAAATAATTATCTACGTGCGTCCTTTTATGTAACGCTGTGACTTTTGTACCGACCTTTTATTGCTATCAGTTTGAGACAATAATCAAGGATGAAGAAGGAAGTAGGTAATAACATAAATTGCACTAGCACACAAACAAAGTCAGTTATAATAATGGAAAATTTACTGAATAAACTAGTCAATTACAAGACATTCCATGTTTTTAACGTTTTCAAGAGGTTAGCAGAATTGTTTAGTTTAAGCAACAGCAGCTTAAATTGTTTATAGTGTCTTTAAAATACAATACAAACATTTTATTGATTTTCAAAGCTATCCGCTATCATTTTCTTCTTTTCCATGTTGCGAGGCGTACTAGAAACAATAATAACAGATGCATAACTTTAGGGAAAGTGAATGTAGAGTTGAGGTACCTACGAGTGGTTACATCTACCAGTGACTTTACCGTAGGCCGTGATGAAGTACGATGTTCAATGTTAATGATTCGGTATCACACTGTGTCCGATTGGTACTGTACCCGTAGTAGATCATTTGAATACGTAGCTGTGCAATATAACAGACTGATATCGGTACAGTGACGTACGCGGTACGCCACTAATACTGCTTATGTAATAAATGCTTGCACATAGACTCTTACGTAACGGAGCGCATACGTACGTACCTACTTAACACTCTGATTTTGCTGTAGTTGAAAACTATTGTGTAGTGGGTGGGTGTTTTAATGAAGTTAATTCATACTCTATTTGATTTTTGCTAATTATTCGTAGTTCGAATGTCACCGTGCACTATTTTTACGATACATACATGTGTTATGATTATGAATGGAACTGTAAGATAACTTATCGTCAGAATCAGATTCTATGAATTACAGATGGTAAAAAAAAAACCCGACCAAGTGCGTGTCGGGCCACGCACAATGAAGGGTTTCGTAGTGGAGATTAATTTATCCTAAGACCAAACTTAAAATTGTAGTCGATAAACATGTTCCCTCATACATTCTAACCATGTAGATTTTTCTGTAATCTGTTTATTGGAAGAATTATTTTCTGTATTTTTTTCAAAATTGTAGGCTTAGTAGTTTCGGAGATAAAGGGGGGGAATGATCAATTTTCGTCTATTTTCTTTTCTAATTTTTAATGTATTTATTTTAAAATGATAAAAAAATGTTATCTGAAATCCTTACAACAAGCTATTTCATTTGATCAGTCATCACACCATTGTCAGTTTGTCACGCGGTACAGTTTGCAAAACTTTGTGAAATGTGACCCCCATATTCAAAATTCATTTATTTACGTTGCACGTCCGTGTTTGAGTCGCAGAAGTACATCTTCTTATATATAAAATTCTCGTGTCACAATGTTAGTTACCATACTCCTCCGAAACGGCTTGACCGATTTTGATGAAATTTTATGTGTATATTCAGTAGGTCTGAGAATCGGCTACTATCTATTTTTTATATCCCTAAGTATTAAGGGTGGCTTTCCCACGGGATCGAGACTTACGCGGGTGAAACCGCGGGGCGCAGCTAGTAATATGTATGTTTCTCAAATTTCAACTTAATCGGTCCAGTAGATCGGCTGTGTGTGACAGACGGACAGACAGTGATCCTATAAGGGTCCGGTTTTCCTTTTGAGGTACGGAACCCTAAAAACTATCAAGGGCGGATCCAGGGTTTTTTTCTGGGTGGGGCACAAGGGGCAGACGGGCAAAAAAATCAACAATAAGTGTTAAAAATAAACTGTGTATAGAGAAACAATAGATAAATGAATTGCGCTTAATAAAGATAGTTTCCTTTTATGTTTTAGGCAAATCAAATTTTTATTTGTCTATAAGTATGTACTATGATGGAAACTTCACAACCGCACGTGCCTCTGCCCCCCCCCCCCCCCCCTAAATCCGCCCTAGTAAACTATTGTAATAAAATCCAAAATGAATGTCACTGTTTAAAAACTAAACATAAAATATAATCTACTTAAAAACATCTTAATATTTTAATAAAATTCCATAAAATAGACCAGGGTGTACCGGGTGTAGGTCATACATACTCAAATAATATTAAAAAAATAGAGTGAAAAGAAATATGTACGATAAGAACATTCACCGCTGACAGTAAATTTTTATTTAGAAAAAATTGTAAAAATCCACAAGCTAAACGCGCTGGGAGTGCTGGGACTAGAACCATGAAACTGCACATTTTATTATATGAAATCGCCCTGTTGTGTTTCGGCCATTTGGATTTATCTTGACTAGTACCTTACAAGTGAAGGTACTTGTTGTGCCTGGTAGAATAGCTATTTGAACAAATTCTTATGCTTCGCAGTACCTACAAAATAAAATATAAGTAAAACATATTTAAAAAAACAAGCTTTTAATGATCTCAAAAAACTACTTGTATAAATCTTTCGTAGACAAGAACTTTAATAATTTCTAAAAAGCTTAACACACACAGAACACACAGAATTATAATCATTAGAATCAGCATTATACTAAGTTACAACTCTCTAATTTCAAAAAATCCTATTGTATGATTATTTCAGTAATTATCATTCAGTAGGATTTTTTGAACTTAAGAGAGTTGTAATGCCGATTCTAATGATTATAATTCTGTAAAGCCATATTTGTCATGGCCGCGAGTCATATTCAGATCAACAAACAACCTGTTACTGACCTGCAAATTGCAAAAAACGTAACAAAATTTGAATTTCGTGGGCTACCTTAGCGCATCCCCCTTAAGACTCCTATATATGCCAGTGACCTTGAGTGGTTAGCTTGCGTGTTCTGTACTGAGCTCACGCAACGCGTCGTATGTTCAGCCAGTAATAGGACTGGCCCATCAAGGAGCGCTGTCCCCAATTTGGCGCATTATTAATTTATTATACACAAAACAAAAGTTATTTTAATAAAACGCGTATACTAAAAGATCAATAATTAAATTATCTTTAAATTGGTGAAGGTTTCAGAAAAATACGCTTGGTAGATTTTGCTCCATTCTCAGTTTTTTATCCGCGTTAGACCGCTTACAAATTAATTTCACTATGTAATTTAAACATAATCTAAAATATTCACATATTAAGTTATTGAGAAAATGCTCTAATTTAACATATATGTCGTGGATAACGATATTGTTTTAATAAAAGTTGCTCAATTGACTAATGTCGTAGTGGGGCAAACGCCGTGACGTTATTTTGTAATGCCGGCACGTGGACAGAGTCGTTTTGGAAGGTGGAGATTGTCGAACGGGGACTTCGCATCGAGACGCGGACCAAGTCACTTCTCCAAAACGAAACTGTTGGTTTGCCTAGTTAAATTATTATCACTTGTTATTATCTATCTAGTTTTTCTGATTAAAAGTGAGGTTATATTTACACTTCGTGTTATAATTCAACGACATCAACAAAATGGACCCTTTACCACTGAATCAAGATGGTGACGACCCTATCGCTCCGCCGTCGCTGACGTCGTCATATATTTTTTTCGAATCATAGCACTACTCTTTTAGACGTGATCTTCAGTATAAAATCATTATAAGTCGGTTATCGTCGCCTTAAGTGTTAGAAGGACGTTCACGCCTCGAGCTTTTAAGGGCGATGCGGTAAGGTAGCTCGCAAAAATCAAATTTTCTTTTCGCGAAAGAAAATTTATTATAAGTATTGCTAATTCTAATGAATATAATTCTGTAACCATATTTGTTACGGCCGCGAATCATATTTAGATCCTGCCCACCACCCCTGCCAGCCCAGGTTACTGACCTGCAAATTGTAAAAAACCTAAAAAAAATAATTTTGTGGGCAATCCTGACGCTTTCTTGTTTACGAAAGTTTTATCCAGAAAGAAAGAAAGAAAACACGTTTATTTGCGGTATACATGACGCAACAAAGAACATAAACACAAAAATAAGAAAAGGTTGGGGCTGGTTTCAAAATCGGAAACCGGTCTTACACAAAATTTAAATTAAGGACTCCGGGTCCGACACCTACGTTCATCAGAAAGGATATTGGACCTCTTCGTCGGCTCCGGGATGCGGGACCCCCAAAGTCCCTGGCGCCCATTTATTAGTTTTAAAACTTAAATTAACTGGAAGGTTATACTTTATAAATCAGATGTATTCTTTAATATTTAATCTAATTAAACTAGTCAGACGGAACAGTACTCGGATTATCACCAACCCCCCACGACCCTAGTTCTTATTAAAGAGAATCTACGCTGGCTGGCATACTTTAGGTTTTATTGTGACCTACCTAATCTAAGTTAGGCTATTTATATTTGTTAAAAATATATTTATTGTTTGATAAATTTTGTAGTTTTTTTGTGTGCAGATACTAACCCACCCTTACATCAGAGCTTTTGTTCTTTCATCTAGAGGGACAAAATCTCCATTGTAACAGTGGCTCGTATTTTTTTTACATCATTAAAAGTTAGTTTTTTTTTTTGAAGTACCTATATTTTTAAAACACTATTAATCGCCTTGTTTACCTCAGATTTGATAGAGCGAGAAATCATTTGCATTTCCTGTAGGTAAATTTGTTTGGCCGTATCTACTCGTATATGGAGTTAAATAGTTACTTACACGCAATAATTATGTAAATTATTTTGCTTGATATGCAAGTTTGTTATTTGCAAATTGCAATACCTATCTGAGGGAGAGTGTGAATTCTATTGGCATGATATACTTCTTTATTTTTTTTTTCTAAACGAAGAACGACAGTGACCTTGAGGATTTCATCGCCAGAGAATAATACTGATGAATAAATGAAAAGCTTGTAATGATTTTTTTATAAAGCCGACAGACTGTCCGCATTAACATTTGCTCAAGGTGACCGTGCTCGGGAGTTGCGGCTGACTGAGCATCGCTTGAAATATTGTTTGTTACGTACACCGTACTTGTACACCTACTGTGTACCTCCACTTGTTTTGTACGACCACGGCATTTGTTTCTTTGCTATTATTAACTTTGCATTTAATTATTGATGCTTCAGGCTAATGATACCTATGAACTTGCTTACGCAAATACAGTCTTGCGGAGTATGAATACGTGGGCTCAAACGCATTTCGTTCGTGACTCATTTAAGTCGGCGCTTTAGTTGAAATTGTTTTGGAATGAAGGGTGCTCTAGTATTGAGCTGTAAGAATTCTATCTGTATTCTGTGAACTATAATACATACTCAGACAATACACCGCTAAACTAGGTACACACTTCCTGTTGTAGGTGTCGTAAGAGATGACTCAGGAATCATGTCGTCAACATAATTATTATCAGCTGGTTGGGTTTTTTCTATCTTATTTAAGGATACCACCACCATATTTGAATCATCGATATACTGCCCAGCAATTGATGGTAGAATCCGTAGATAGTAGAAAGGGAATTACCCAGGCTCGTTATTTAAGGCCCACGGAATAGATTCCGTGGTAAGGACATTACGAATACAACTGCACAACATCACCCCGATGCTTCAGATGATAATAATCTGCTATAAACAAACTTAAAAATGTCCTCATTTCTAGCATTTAGGTCCCCGAACACAGGAAAACTGTGTTCCGGATAAAGGCTTCAAAATACCGGCGCGACACGCGCCGCGACACAATGGCCTCGCGTGTCGCGCGACGAGCGGTGCCTTTGAGTCGCGTCGCGAGTCGCGCCGGTGTGTAGAAGCCTTTAAATACAAAGTCTTTGAAATAAAAAACAACCTATATCTTATTTAATTTGTTACAGACGAAGGATAGAAACGTATCGACGACGCCAATCAGAATGTGTGCCGAGGTTCGACCAATCGTTCACCGGCTCGTGTGAGCAGCAAAACCTGGAGACCACCGCACTTCAGAAGCGTTTCCTCGAAGGGAAAGCTAAACGGCAGGCGAAGAAGAGCGATCGCAAGCCAGACCTGCCAGCCATCAGTGGCAACCTGCACAGCAGTGTCGTCCACGTGGTAAGTTAATATCAACTCAATGATTTTGTTAGTACACTATATAAAGGTTTATTTGATGGGGTTCGCTTCATAGTAAACATTGCTATTTACCATAATTAAATTTTATTGATAAAAGTGGTTGAAAAGCACAACTCTAAAAAATCCCTACCTAGATTACCTGCCTATGCCATCAAAACCGAATATGCATATTACTCACACAAGTAACGATATCTTGTCTGAAAATATTTCTTGTGCCGATTCAGAAGTAAACGTCCTAAAACCATTACAAGACCACTAAAGAACATTAGTATCGTTTAAGTCCTGCGTGCTTCTTCGCTATGTGACATCGTTACATATTATTTGGTATAGATTGTTACCTCAGATTATAGAAAGAAGTTCTATAATCTGAGATTGTTACATACAATGTATTGATGAACCGACCAAGTGCGAAGGGGACGATAACTGACTTTTAATGATTTTATACTGAAGATCACATCTAAATGAGTAGTGCTAATGATTTGAAAAAAATATATGATAAATTAAAGCATTTTCTTAATAACTTAATATGTGAATATTTTAGATTATGTTTATATTAGGTACATAGTGAAATTAATTTGTAAATTTATGTCTAACGCGGATAAAAAACTGAGAATGGCGCAAAATCTACCAAGCGTATTTTTCTGAAACCTTCACCAATTTAAAGATAATTTAATTATTGATCTTTTAGTATAAGCGTTTTATTAAAATACCTATTTGTTTTGTGTATAGTAAATTAATAATGCGTCAAATTGGGGACACCGCTCCTTTATGGGCGAGTCCTATTATTGGCTGAACGTACGACGCGTTTCGTGAGCCCAGTACAGAACACGCAAGCTAACCACTCAAGGTCACTGGCATATATCTGCGTCTTAAATATAGAGTAGCAGTATAAAAAGTCTAAGATTTTTAGTTGAGCTTAATTTAAAAATTGCAGTATGAATATTACAGACTCTACCGTATTCATCGAGAGAAAATATGCAGTAGACTGCAATTATTATTCAGAACCTATTAGAATCTTGCAGTATTATGTATATTGCGCCGTTACATTTTGCCATTGGGTTCGACACAACCTTCATAGACACAATGTCAGTTTGATCATTTCAAATGAATGTAATACAGATCCTAATAAGTGTCATATTAAACAATGTGGCAAAAAACAAGAATAACCACTTTGGAAACCGGTTGAGCTCACATGTTCCATAATATAATGGCTGTCTATGTTCACTTAGGGTTCCCGTTATTCGCCATAAAATATTTGGGCACAATACCGTACCGTAGTAAAAGAAATGCATTTGAAACGCTATCAAACGTCATTAGCACTTTTACTACCGATCAATACATACAGGGTCAAATTAAATCAACTAGCGATACTCTGCAGACGTGATGGGTATCCATATCTAAAACCTGGGACCGCACAACCCCGAAAACACTTTCAATGGGATAAGCGAAAAAAAAAGAAGTTATTTTTCCTTAATTTGTCGTTTTTTTTTTACCTAAATTAATGTTGGACTTCTTGCACAGCGGGGGAGGGGGGGGGGGGGTAAATTTCTGTATTTTTTTTCTAGGACGCACCGTTTTCGAAATATTTGATTTTCTATTTTCTTTTAAATTATAGTTTAATAAAAATCTCTATAATCATTATATTAAGTTTAGCTTGGCTACTTACCTAGCGGCTTGTGAACAGGGGTTTACCAACCGCTCGGTAAGTAGCCACACCGTATGTGCTTAGAAAAACCCAATCGAAAACCCGAGTAACCAAATTTGAATGACTTCTAAATTAACCCCTTCAAAAAGGTTTCCCACATCGTATGGGTTTTTGATTAGTAAATCAAGAAAAAAATCAGTTGCTTAGAAAAACCCTATCGAAAACCCTTTCAATGGGTAACCAAAGTAGTCCCAGCTAAACACGAAAAAATAAAAATGATTTGATATTTTTGTTTTTGGGGTCAGCGACCGCTGTTAGTGTTGTTACTGAAAGTAGGAGTTGAGAAAATCAGATTTTTAAGTTTTTTTTATCGTGTTTAGTTACCGATACCCATCACGTATGTGATGTTTCCACAAAACAAAAACTGATTTTAATCAGATATTCACGAAGAAGATCTGAAGATCCAAAAAAAAGATCTCGTCAAATTAATTTATTTTTGTTTTATCATGTTTAGATATACAGGGTCAAATTTAATTAGCTAATGAAACTCCGCATACGTTATGAGTATCGATATCTAAACACGATAAATAAATAATTATAAAAGAGATTTTATGATTTTTTTTGGGAGTCTTCGACTGCTGGTGGTTTTGTTACTTGAAGTATGAGTTGAGAAAATCTGTTTTTTTTTTTGTTTTCTCGTGTTATGACATCGAGACCCATCACGTCTCTGAAGTTTACACAAAGAAAAACTGATATTTTAAGTAACAACACTAGTAACGGTTGACGAACCCAAAAAAAAAAACATCGAGTTAATTTCTTTTTTGTTTGATTATGTTTAGATATCGATACCCATCACGTCGCGGTGTTTTGCTAGCTAATTTAACTTGACCCTGTATACATACAACGATTTTTATCCACTTTCCTTTTCTGTGTCTATTGGCTCCATTAAATTGATTTCTTTTACTTACAAGATCTTTGCTTAGTCTACTTGCTTCTATAACATATTTTACTTAGCTTTGTGTTGTGTAAGATTACTTCCTCTTACAAGTCACATGTTTGCGTTTTACACGTGATTGTATTGTTCTATTACAAATACAGGCCCAGTTATTACGAAGATTGCTTTTTGAATTCAGCCTCCCTACATTTGAGTTCAACTTTTTGCAGAGTTTTCACGGCTTCCCATTGTTGATATTTGCTACTAGCAATGTTTTTTGAAATGTCCCCGTCCGACGTTTACATGACTTTCTTTTTTTTTTTTACTCTCTGGAAAGGCAATGAAATTAAAACGATGTATTTTTTGGTGCCCATTCGATTTTAATTTTCGATTTCATTAGCTATCCGATTTTCACGCTGTCCTGGCACAGGGGAGGTCGTATCAGGTGGTGGCCGAACTGACGGCACGTAGGGTTGCGACAATCGTTGATAGGATCCGGCAATTGGGACTCAGCTGGCTTTTCACAAGTCCGAGGCCATACGTTTTATAGTCCTCGGAACGCGCCACTGTCAGGTTCCCAGATAACGGCAGGAGGGGTACACATCGCCGTCGAGTCGACGATGACGTACCTGGGACTCATCCTCGACAGCCGGTGAAACTTCGTGGAGCACTTCCGACGTTTGGCTCCCAGATTGGAGAGGGCCGGGGCTGCTTTGAAGCGGCTTCTGCCCAATCTAGGGGGTCCAAACGCCTCCTGCCGGAGGCTCTATGCGGGGGTCATGCAGTCCATGGCCCTTCACGGGGCACCGGTGTGGGCGCGTTCTCTGAGGCTGCGACTAGCCCGGCGGTTGAACGCGTCCCAAAGAGTCATGGCCATCAGGCTGGCCCGAGGATACCTCACGGTCTCCCGTGAGGCGGCGAGCCTCCTTGCCGGACTACCGCCATGGGATCTGGAGGCAAAAGTTCTGGCGCACATCTGAGACTGGCGCGAGGAGGCGAAACGCCGGGGCGAAACGCCGGGGTGAAACTCCGCTGCCGCGAGAAATCACGGCACAGCGGACAGAGCTCCGGCGGGATCTCATGGCGGCATGTAGAGTGCGATTGTCGCAACTACAGCGCTGGACACGCGACGGTTGTGGCGATAAGTCTTTGAGGCGCTACGGTGTCCTCACCTTCCGCCTGACGCAGGTCCTCACCGGACACGGTTGTTTCGTGAGGGTCCTGTTCAGGATAAAGCGGGAGGAAACGCCTGGGTGTCACAACTGCTGCACTGTATGGATCGCCCGGAGGACACGGTGGAGGTCTGCCCGGCTGGGGTGGAGCACCGCCGTGTCCTCATGAAGGTAATTGGTGGTGGCGATCTCTCGCGTCCGGCCCTGGTTCAGGCCATGGTTCGGAGCGAGAGTGCATGGGTGGCCGTCACCTCCTGCGAAGGAGGAGGCGGATCGCGTGAGGGAGAGGCAAGGTTCGCGCCCTCACGCAGGAGACGCCCCGGGAGTCGCAGGCCGGTTCCCGGCCACCGTGACGCGGGCTTGCGGACGGTGATCGATGGGTAGCTCACCGTCCGATAAGGACCGCCCGGGTCGACGGCACGTTGTGTTCCACGTGCGTCTCAAAGAGATGTCAGCACCAACTGACGGGGTCCGTTAGGGCCAATGCCTGTCAGGGTTGCGAGTTTGTCCGAAAGGAATTTCGTGGCCCTAGCACACAGGCAACGGAAGGAACACGGGTGGATTTTAGTCAGTAAAAGTCTGACACGCCCTCCCGCTCCGCCCAGAGCGGGAGAAGTTATTTGATAATTCCCCACACAAAAAAGGCTATCCTATTTTTATTTTCTGTTATTGTTTCCAGTTGCATAAAATTTTCTTCTACATTACCACGACTGATCATAAGTGTTTTTAACCTAGGTTAATATTGTTTTATGTTGAGTTTCATAGTCTAGTTCTAAAACGCTAGACACAATTTATGGAGCATCACTAGGTCGAGATGGGATGATAATTAGCGGCAGCACGTGCTGTATAAGCGCCGCATCGCACACCGGATGTTGCCCGACGTCAATTGACTTGACCCTCTGGCACCGCATCCCGTGCCTCCGAGCGCTTCACTTTACTCAGCACGCGACATACTACTAACTATTATAACATAATAGCTAACGATAAAGCAAATTAGTACAACTATGTACTCAATCAAACAAGTTTTCGACACTATGTTGCATTGGAAAACGACCTTCGTGAAAAAACGGAGAAATGTGTCTTTAGCTGCTGTGCTGTAGGCTCCTATCAAATCTTGCGTTTGAATAATGTAACTGAAGGTTCCATAGTTTGCTTTTCTCTCCACGTGTGTTGGGCTACTAGCTACACAATACAGCTTCTTGATAGCTATCTAGCCAGTTAGTTTACCTGCGCTAGATCATGTACGTATAGGTACGGTAGGGCGGTCTGCGGTTGTGCAAACTGCGCGAGTTTCACAACAAACGCCTCGCATTGTCTCGCGCCGCTCACCGCGACGACCTCCGAGCGCCTGCGCCGGCGCTGTTTTCTGACACATTTTATTAAGTAACTACGTAGTCACCATAGTTTGATGTTGTAGAAACCATTGAGCCGATGGCTTAGCATCAGTTCAAGGTGCTAAAGGCCTAAAGTTTACTGACATATTTGCTTAGTACGGTTCAAGTGCTATAATATGCAAATTCCCAAAAGCATTTATCAAAAGGAATGCTGCTGTTGAATGAATTAATGTCTTTGAAATCTTTCAAGATTGATCAGGAACTCGACATGTTCTAGATTATCAAAGACGTATATCATCCCTAACGAACCAGAAACATCGATCTAAGATCGAATACCGGAATCCGGAGGGTCACTAAGGCCATTAAGTTGTCAATGACTAATAAATCTTGCTAATAACTTGTCACTTGTTAGCATGAAACAATTTCGAATGTTAGAAAATAGCTTCTCGAAACTGGGCTATAAATTGCCATTATGTAATTTGGAGCACAGACCGGCGAGCTAGCAGACCATGGCAATATCTGCCGACATCGACAAACTACATCCAATGAATAAGTTCTAAAGCATCAACTATAAGACGGTGCCTAGACTAGAGCTAGTTGACGTCACTGCGCTGAGCTCCACAGTCCGCTACATTAAAATATTCACCAATGATCAATATTTACATACATAGGCTTTAGCGTTATCTGCTCATGCAATTACAACACTTGGTAGCGTGATCTTGAATTCGCTTGCACTAATTACTGAAGAAATTCTAAGCGACAAATGGTCAAGTGTTATCTGTTAATTAGGCAAGACATAAAGTAAACAGTGTGTGTACTGTGAAGAAACTGATCCAGTTCTTTGCATTTTGCATACATGTAGTGATAATAGTCAGTTTCGCCTTCAATAGAATTAAATTGTCGGTGCCGGAACTAGGGTTTGCATATCTTAAAGACAGAAAACGATTATTTTGATACTCAAGATTGAGAATCGATTTGAAAATGTATCATACGGTTTTTTAATGAAAAGAAGCCTATTATCATTCGGACGACATGGAGAAACCACTACGTGGTAAAGGATGTACCTACGCCTGCTTGAGATCCATTAGATTAATGCGAGCACATTAAATTTGCTATCGCATACTGGACGCGTGACAGTCACGCACTTGATTATAGTATTTACCTACCAATGTCTGGTTTACAATTTGTTGTCAAGTATCAGGTACAGTCAAATTTAATTTGTACTAGGTCTTCCACTGGTGTATCAAAAGCCGCGAAAGCAGTAAGATCGATGCTTTCGAGATGTGGTGTTGGCGGAGGCTACTTCGTATACCATGGACCGCCATGAGAACGAATGAATCCATACTGGAGGAACTCGGTATTACCAAGCGACTTTTTACAATATGCCAGGAGCGTGCCCTTAGCTTTTTTGGACATATTATGCGTTTTCCTAAGCATAGTCTGGAAAGGCTTATGTTACTGGGCCGGGTGGTAGGAAAACGCGCTCAAGGCAGAGCACCGCACAGGTGGTCCGACGCGATCAAGAAGGCTGTTGGAGGTAGCATTTACCGGGTGGTCCACACTGCTGAAGACCGCAGAGCTTGGAGACGCGTCGTATGTGGTCGCGATCCTCAGCATTGACGGAACAACGAAGAAGGTCTTCCACTATTTCATACTCAATGTTGCGTGTGATGTCAACGCGTTGCTAGACTGGATAGGTAGGCAGTAGCAAGGTTAACACAACCTACAGCACACTCCCCTTGTCCTATTGCTAGATCCATATCCAGTCTTTTCTAAGAAAATTCTGGCATAAATTGCCAGAATTTTCTTACTCCACCTTGTTTAAGAGAAAAAAAAAAAGAATTTGTTTCTTTATTCTATGGATCAGCTTAAGAGAACTGTACCTAGTGTTGTTAATAAATACACCTGGCCTAGAAAAATCATTGTGACGCAATGAAAACACGTAAAGATAACCTACGATAAAATATAGAAATTGAAAAATTAAAACAAATTCCTACAAAGTTACGTACCTACTTATCACGTTGGTAAAAGTGATTGCAATGAATTTTTATCACAATTTGATCGGTATTTTTATAGCACTTTTATCTCACGTGCCTCAATATTTACATGTAGGTAACGGTATTACATGACGATATAAGATTATTTTTGACACCTCTGAATTAAAATCATATTTCCTTTTGTTTCAGCAACAAAAGTTTGGGTGTGGTGACTACGAACCGCCTGCTAAGCTCCAATGTGGTGGAGGCGGTGGTGGCGGCGGTGTCGGAGGCGAGGCCCTCACGAAGTTCTCCGTGGAAATTGTTCAGCAGTTGGAGTTTACCACCTCCGCGGCGGACTCGCAACCTCAGCAAATTTCTACTAACGTCACGGTGAAAGCCCTCGCAAACGCCGTAAAGACGTCTAGTTCACCTCCCTTACCGCAAGCTCCGCCGAGGGTGCCCACTCCGCTAGATTGCGAGCGAGAATGCAAAGCTGAGTGCAAGTCGGAAGTGGCCGATGATGATTTCGTCGGACTAGATGAGTGTGCAGCGGCACTAGAGCGTGATGCGGCGTCAGCGTTCCCTGGGTTAGCCGATCTGATCGGCGAGGATGACGGCGACGACGCATTTGAAGACCTTATCACGGAGATATCGGAGTATCCGGAGTTTATGAAGGATTTCGATATCGATGGCGGTAAACTGAACGGTGGAGGGATGGGGCTGGAGCCGCCGGAGGGCGAGCCAGCTCCCCGGCCGTACGGCGGCGGCGAGATGTCGCCGGCTGCGCAGACGTTGAAGCACATGGCGGAGCAGCACCAGCAGGCGGCGGGCGGTGACTGGGCGCGCTACCGCGGCTACGGCGGCTACCGGCCGCGGCCCGCGCCGCCCATGGAGCACCTGCATATGTCGCAGCAGCAGCAGTTGCATCTCACTCAGCCGCACCATAATCTACAGGTTAGTACTTTTATATTTTATAGAAAATCATTCCGGTTGATTTGCGTTAACATGGTGATAGTTTAGAGGCATGAGGAACAAGGTGTAAAGTTCACTCATCCTCTATTGAAAAAGGAGGATCCTCCGACCAGACGGGTGTTGTGTCTGGTGGGCAACTGCCCGACGGTTGATGTCGGGACGTTGTATATATGCTAGTTGCGTGGTAAATTCTGCTTGCGCGATGCAGGATTTGCGTGACGTCAGTGTGACGCGTAGTTCGCATGTGGCTATGTTGATGCCGGCCGCTACAATAGTATAAACATATCAACTCTACTCCAGCTATCTAGAATTCATGAGACATGCAGACAAAATTCACAAAAACAGTCATCAAACGTGAGTCATCTTCTATGAAACTCCTTTGCAAACACACTATGCAAGTGCACTATGTATTACGACTATATATTTAATTGGTTCTACTCTTATGTGAAGCGTTTTTAAATCAGCCATAATCGTGAACACTTCTGTTTAACCATTTTTGGTTTCCATAAATTATACTTTGAAGAATGACTATAATCTTAAAATTATCATGTAATGGCCCCTGATTAAAATTAATTCATAACATGGCGCCAAACTCGCAAAGAACGGGTGTCGGTATCTTCCCGCTCACAAATTAAATGGCGTTGCTGCGTACTTAAATGAACCAAAGTCGTTCATTAAAAGATAATTTACAATATTCTCGTTTCCTCGTTACGTCATAAAATGCCCGTCAATTGCGTTTAGTTAATTATTGGAAGTCTTTTTTGTTGAGCAATTCGTGACGTGAAAAGATATAAAAAAGATGGAGTCTGGTGTAGTATCGACCGGGGAGGACGTGCGCGCGCTGCCGCCGCGCCGCGCCGCTCGCCTACACTTACGTACCGCGGTCCACGGAGGCGAATGTGACGTCTGTGCGACTATATTATTTCTAGTTGTATAACAAGTACCCCTAGGTAGAGATACAAATATGTGCATATTCATTTCAATATGAACTTATATTCTTTACGTGGTTAATTAATATGCTAGGCTGGCTAGCTGAATAGACAAATGAGTCAAACGCAAATTATTGACTTAACAATAGGTAACTTTGGTTGTTTCGTGCTATTCTTACGACGTACGACTACTTCAGCGAGAATTGTCTTAAGCGCGCTTATAGAATATCGTACACACTTTATAATTAATGATATGACATGACATGTATGTAAGTTTTATTAAACACGTGCGTGTTGCGAATAAGCAGATCTATCGAAAGCCACATGTTTTACTTAAAGGCCGTCCATTGTAAACAAGGCTCGGTGTACAGTAGTCAGTAGTATGCTGTCTTGCAACAATACGATGTTACCCACTTACATAATAATACAAAACAGATTTAATTGACGGCTATGCTAGCTTTACTGATAATTACGGGTAATGTTTCTGTTTACATAGATGTAGTATGCAACTGCAGGTACTTAAGTACTTACTTTATTTGCCGAAAAATATGGTTATTGTTTTTAACATTCTGTATACAGGATCAAATAAAATTAGCCAGCGATACTTTGCAGACGTGATGGGTATCGACATCTAAACATGAAAAAAAAAAAAAAAAATGTTATGATGATATTTTTTTTGGGGTCGACGATCGCTGGTAGTGTAGCTACTTGAAGTATGAGTTGTTAAAATCATGTTTATTTTTGTTTTATCGTATTGAGATGACGATACTCACCGATTCTGTAGTTTACAAAAAAAAAAACTGTAGATAAAACCACCAAAGGTCGTTGACCCCAATTTTTTTTTATGACGATGGCATTTATTTTTGTTCTATCATTTTAAGATGTCGATGCCCATCACGTCTGCGGAGTTTCGCTAGCTGATTTAATTTGACCCTGTATGATTGTGTCTTCACGTCAACATCATACAACAAATACCCATTTCAATGTTACTACTACACTTACGTGTTGTAGTAGGTCGTAGGTTCGAACCCTGGCAGGCATTTTACTTTGTGTAAATTATTTCTTCATCACTGCTCTCAAAACGGTGAAGGAAAACATCGTGAGGAAACCGACATGTCCCAGAATCAAACATTCGAAGACATAATATGACATTCTCTCCAACCCGCACTGAGCCCGCGTGGTGGATTCCGGCCAGCTCCCTCTCACAGAAAGGAGAGGAGGCCTGTGTCCCAACAGTGGAAACATTATAGGATGATTATGCTAGAATTGAACACGGTTCTGTGAAGTTTCTAGCGTTTCGAGTTAATTTATGAAAATAATTCAAACGATGTTGACGTATAGTCGACCTCGTAATTGATTTACCAATTTGAATGAATGAAATGCACCGACCCCAGCCAAAGATTCACACTAGCCTCTGGAGCCTCATGTTTCATGGGACTACAGAGACCATTGCATATCAAAGGGTAGACCGATTATGACAATAATTTCCAGTAAACTCAAAACTTCACTTCTTCTTTTCGAGTCGATGGTAAATGAAAAAAATATTATTATGTTAAATGAGTTGGGCGCAGTAGCTGGCCACGCCAATCCACGCCGCTTCACTAAGGTTGAAACTATCTACCTGTCAGTGTCACAGACAAATAAAACTTGTCGTTTTATGACGTGCAACGTACAAGTGACATTCAACCTAGGGGTGGTAAAGCAATTACGAGGTCGAGACTATACCTATAGAACGTGTACATAATATCTAGAACATCTTCACTTAATCTGCTTCAGAAATTTTAATAATTAAAACATTCAATGACAAGTAGATTTTAGATCTATTAATAACTTACTTTTGTGACTATCTAGAAGGTTCGTCTCAGCATAACCTTTCGGGCATCAATGGCGTGACGGTTAATTTAAAGCTGTGTATACTGTATAGGTACGATTTCTACAGTGCCTCGGCGAGAATGGCGAAGTAATTAAACATTTCACGGATCTGCGACTTAATCATGAATTCATGACCTCATCGTGATTTTATCTAGTACATACAAGTATTCATTTTAATCTAAGCTCATCAGTATACGCTGCTAACACTCAGTTGCAGAAACGATCTTTAAATTTTAAAGACTACATTAAACACTAATGTAGCATTAAATCATTGCACAAAACCATTTTTTATTTTATTTTAATGCTCCATTAAATTTAACTAATGAAATGTCAAACCTAATGAAACCGGCCATTTTAAACACTTTTACGTTGCACGTAACTTCATTAGCGCCCATTAGCAAGTGGTGAACTTTAAGTTTGACATTTCAGATTTTTTAATTTTAATGGGCCGAAAAGCATCCATTAAGAGCAACATTAGTGTTTTCTACGGTACTTGAATGCATTTCTGTAATTGAAAGATGTGTTTAACCAGTCTTTCATCATTATCTGATTCTTATTTAGTAGATTTACCTCGCCGTCGAATCCCAGACCGAGTGAATTCATTTTTAAAACATGATGGAAAAGAGTTTCGTGTAAGGTATAGAATTTCCAAGGAGGCAGTTCTTCAAATTTGTAACCTATTTGATTAAGATTTAGAACCAGTGACGCAAAGAAATAAATCCATTAATGGCCTGACACAGCTTGAGATTTTTCGCCACTGGATCTTTCCAGCAAGTAGGTATTGGGTGATTTAATAAACATAAATAAATCAACAGTTTGTCGGAAACAGGTTGGGTCGGGTTGTTTGTCAATTTGTTTATACAAAAAGTATCCCGTGAGCTAGCAAAATTAAGCCACCTCTATATTAAAATGCCAGACCGGACGGAACTACGTAGAGTTGCAGAAGGTTTTTATGAAATTGATGGATTTCCACGTGTGGCAGGAGCTCTAGACTGCACACATGTTAAAATTATTAGATTAAGGGGGATGCGCTAAGGTAGCCCGCAAAATTCAAATTTTATTACGGTTTTTGCAATTTGCAGGTCAAGTATCACGATCTAACTATGATTCGCGGCCATAACCAATATGGCTTTACAGAATTATAATCATTAGAATATGAATCAAAAGTATAAAAATTGCAAAAAACGTTGGTAAATTTGAATTTCGCGGGCTACCTTAGCGCATCCCCCTTAAACCAGATTATTTAAACTACATTAAACCACAGAGTACACTGAATACACATAAATCAACTACATTTACTTTATTTTATGCTAAAATTGTGGTGTACTCGTACGTACGGATAATAACAGAACGCAAATGTTCACTCTTTTCGTTCAATATGGTAATTTGTTCCTGGCAATATTGTTTAAAGTCTTCTTTAACTAAAGTGGCATTAAAAATGTCTAATGCTATCTAAAATTTGTTTGTGCAACTTCATTAAAGTAATGAATTCATTAGCGATAATGTTGCTTTATGTAATGAAGTGTTAATGGTGAGCTTTCTGCAACTGAGTGTAAGAGAGATAACCCTATATGTCTGAAATAACGGTGGACAGTGTATTACACTAGCAGTAGGTACCCATACCGCGACTATGCGTGTCACCTGCTAAATATCACATTATAAATAATATTTCTAATAGTATTATAATAAGAAAACCCTCAATTACCAATACTTTTGTTGTTGTTATATATGTATATATCTCCGCTCTCCAAAAAATATGCAAAAATTTGCTGAAAAGTGACCTTATACATGTGTTGCTGTATTTTACTTCAAACCGTTTTATGACATAACACTCCCACTCAAAACAAGGTCAGAGTATTCATGAGACGACTGACGCAGAATCTGGTTTCATGTGTTATTAGAACAATATGTATCACATTCAAATCTCGGTTGTTTCGAAAGTCGTGTCGACGACACGGCCGATGACACTTAGAGAATGAATGGAATAAAAAGAGTAGGGCCCGATAGCTTCCTGTTCCGAGCCCGGGAGTGAGCCACGTGTCCCACCACCCGCTCGACACCTCCTCTCTAGCGTAATTATAAGCTTTTCTCTCTCATGTAGGTACAATGTTGTGTTTTAGAATAGATGTGGATACGCATAAAAAGCTTTTAGTCTCGTACAAACTGGCGCGAAATCGCGGGCGCGACAAGAGCCGTGCTGTCGCATGTCGGTGGCGCACGCAATATCGCGCCAGTCTGCACGAGCCTTTCTGTCAATGAAACACGATGTGCATTCTGAGACGTTTTTAATGTCTCGAATCATTGTGACGTACCTATTCTGATATCAACGATATTTTTCCCTTCGTGTGTAAAAGCTGAACCTACCCCTAAACTATGGCACGCAGTTACTTTAACACTCTGTATATAAAAACATTTATTTGACACTTAAAATACATATTACAAACAAGTAGGTCGAAATAATATAGCTCACAAATGTATTGCTAATAGCCTGGACCTGTATTTTGGGGGCCAAAGTTGAAGAGCTCGTGGCTATTTAGCCACGAATCACGAGCCCCCCTAATAACAGCCGCATGGGTTGATCCAAGGTGAAGCTACCTTTCCCGTCGTCTGTCTGAGGATGGGTGACTATCCATTACATACCACGAGTCCACGACCCCTCCGTGCCTCGGAAAACACGTTAAGCTGTTAGCCCCGGCTGTCATTTGTAGAAATCGTAGATCTCTGACAGTCGTTACGGGTATACAGAAGCCCGAACGTCTGACAATCAGTGAAACTAAGGGTTATCGTATTACCCAGTAATTGATGGGTTCTGGAGGTCAGATAGGAAGTCGCTCCATGTAAACTTCTGGTATTCAGATGCATCCGGCCAGACTAGAACCCGACACCAACATAATTGGGAAAAGGCTACGCAGTATAGATGTTGATTTAAACCGTTGATGTAATAGAGAGAGGCAACGGTGCAGTTTAAAAGAAGATGTAGTGACAAAGATTGAAAAGAGTATGCTTAGATGGTTTGGTCATGTGGAGAGGATGAGTGAAAGGCGACTAACAAAAGGTATTTATAAAGCAGAGGTGAGTGGAAACGCCGGGACGGGACGCCCTAGAAGGACATATAGTGACCAAATTGGCGATGTTCTTCAGAAAGGTCAGGTGCGTAGTACTCTCAACCGGCGTGCGTGTATGACTGGATGTATGCACGTAGGCGAAGCAAAAGGAGTATGTAAGGAGCGTAGAAAGTGGCGTTCTATAGTTTCTGCATACCCCCATGGGAAGAAGGCGTGAGTTTATGTATGTATGTAATAGAGAGAGATTATTCATTTAGAAGTAATAATTTTAAAACGTCTTATCTACGATCGACACAAAATCTGGATTACACCTATAACATAAAAATGTTATCGACAAACATTCAAATAAAATTGAATTTAATTGGCAAATCCTTTGAACAAATTGCTATTATACAACATGAGGCTTTTAGAAAGCTGCATAGAGGCCATACTAAGAGAGTGTCTTACTTATTCGAAAATATTAAAGACTATGGATTGTTGCGGCGCTACGGGAAAATAAACTTGACACAGGGAGTCAGGGGGCTTATTTTCTAAGTCCGTCAACGAAAATAGGGGCTACCCGACTGTATGTAGTTTGAATTTTTGGATTGAACCCTACTCATATAATTAACTTTTTCGGACAGGTCAAAACACACCGAGACTAGAGACACATGTCAAAGTGGTGTCAATCATTCTTAGGCCAAACTAATCTTATGTCCGTAGGCACGGAGTAGTAATTGCCCGTAACTTCGGCCCGTAAACACGGATTTGTGCATATGAGGAGTAGACCTCCAGGGACTGACAAAGGATCCGAAAGAACGCGCTACGCAAAGCTACGTCTTCCAGGTCCCATTCAGCTTCAGCGTATATTTTGCAACAGTAAATAGAACCGAAAATAGATCAATTGAAGATGAATGAAAAAGAAAGGTATCGTAGTAACTGAAAGCTGTCTCGCTTGGTACGTGGATGTAAGTGACGAAAGCGCGTGGGCCGATCTATTTCCGCAGCAAGCGCGCACCGGTGACGAACCCAGGGGCTTGTGACGTCATACCTGACGCGCCCTACCCAACGACATCCTTTGGCCTTTAAAGCATTATCGGCGATCTATATCGACCCTTATTTTATCAATTTTAAAAGGGAAATTAGAAATGAATTCGAATGCTACCTGGATTTCACTAAAATCCAGGTAGCATGGCTTAGAATTTGGGTAATTCATTGAGCAAAATATTAATCTTTTACGTGTTGTATTGACACGAATGTTGTCAAAAAATAATAGGCCCGTTTTGACATTTAACTTGAATCGATTTATCGTGAGTATCGAGTTTAAACCGAGTCGTGATTGACCATCGCGACGTAACTAGTGAAGTAACCATACGACTCGGTACTCGATACTCACGATACCTATATCGATTCAAGTTAAATGTCAAAACGGGCCTATTCTTTTTTGACAAGTATAGTATCACAATTTCTTTGTCGGTGCCTGTCACGCCCGCGATATTGCACCAGTCTGTACGAGCCTATAATCGGTTGGTGTAGGTTGCTAGTACTGTTGCTATAGGCGAGGTCGATTCCTCTGCGATTTCCCTATACCTTTAATATTTCAGATACCTAATTGGACTTTGTTCAATCAGGAACTATTATTGTGAGGACTTGGAAGCAATGAGCAATCAATTTGTACATCATATAGAAAAGCTTAACAATCAATGGAAAATTCTCCGCGACGATACTAACGTTTTTTCCTATTTCCTCATCATAGTTCCGTGATGTCATTTTAGCCTTTAAATGTGTTTCTGGGAATATCAGAGGACATGCAGAAGGTATCAACGCAAATGAGAATCTAGACACGTACCTACCTAGTGTACTTCATGTGAACAGATCATTTCAAAGTAAAATGTTCATAGTACGTCATTCATTACATTTGCTGGGACTTTACACTAGAAGATGGCACAGGATCATTAGACTTTGCTACTTTTTATTCCGTGTCAAAGTTATAAGCAATACACAGAGAGAGATGATGAGAGATGCAAGAACAAAAAAAGAATTATTAAATCATGCCAATAGTTTGCATAAAGTACGGAGTATGTGTTTGCGGACGTAAAGAATAGCACCGCCCTATTTCTTCCCGTGGGTGTCGTAAAAGGCGACTAAGCGACTTACTAGAGAATGAGCTGCAGCGTTCTATGCATTTTAACACCATACTGCGATCGCCAACCCGCCTGCCAAGTGTGGCGATTATGGCAAACCCCCCCCCCCCCCCCCCTTTGGGGTAGGCCCAGATGTCGGCTGAAATGATGATGATGAATAGTTAGCATTGGGTTTTGCGTTGCACTACTTGGGAGCTATTTGGGTTGTAACAAAATATTTTTGGAGAACTATTATTTTGCTAGGTACCTGCAAATGTTGCTATGAAAAATAAAAGTACCGGTACAAAAGAATACCAAAAACTTTCTGCTTTTTAGCAATTAATAAATATTCATTATGTAGAGTTGTCCCAAAGAAATCGAAACGAATTCTCTTAACGTGCGTTAAAGATTATTCATGTTACAGTGTTTCTACCTGCGTTCTTGATAACAATCATACGAAAAAAATATGTACGGATGGATAAGAGCGGTGCCGTTAGGTCGCCTGGCTTGACAATAGTGCAAACAGCATACGGGTTAGCGGACTTAGAACGATATGATATTGTTGGAGAATAACAAAAATCGCGGGTGCAGGCGGACGGACCGCTCCAAACAGGTTTGCCGTGAGTCGACGCTTGAGAGTTCTACGGCGGCGACGATGACGTGTGGTCGCCTCCGCCAGAATGGCAGCTGTCATCTACTCATCGCTGCTTGCCGCTCTGATATTTTGTCATAAATCCACTAATCGATCTATCAATCCAATGACGCCACCTCCATTAAAAAAAAATATATTGAATGAAGAATTAGGCAGTCAGCAATATACATAATATATTCAAGCAGAAAACATATCTAAATGTCTCATTGTATTCAGGGACCGTACAACCCCGGTTAAGGGTTAAGCCTTTCGAAGGGGTAACCCATTCAATGGGTTACAGCAATATACAGGGTCAAATTAAATTAGCTAGCGAAACTTCGCAGACGTGTACCCAACACGTCTGCGAAGTTAAGAAGCGATCGATATCATATCATGATAAAACAAAAGTGTAATTAATTTGAATTTTTTTTTTTTTTTTGAGATCTGCTACAACTTGTAGTGTAGTTGCTTGAAATATCAGTACATTCGTTTTTTTATTTGTGTAAACTTCACAGACGTGAACACGACAACACAAAAAATACTGATTTTATCAACTCATACTTTAAGTAACTACACTACCAGCGGTCGTTGGCTCCAAACATAATATCATCAGATTTTTTATTTATTTATGGTGTTTAGATATCGATACCCATCAAGTCTGTGGAGTTTCGCTAGCTAATTTAATTTGATCCTGTAATTCAAGCAGAAAACATCTAAATGTCTCATTGTATACATTTTATTACATAGACGCCACGGTGCGTTTGAATTTGAACACCTTTGAACTTGCTAACGGTTTGCAAATTCAGGTGCCAGGTGCTAAGGAATTATTTACCACAAATGCGGATATGTACGTAGATTCTTAATAAGCTCTATTAATTATTTGTATGGTAGCGTACCAATTAAAAAGTTGCTGAGCAGGTAGTTACACACTATCAAATACATTCGGCGTCACAAAAATCGCACCTCTTCGAAAATGTATTTCAAGCATGTCTAGCCATCAACGCATAAATTAAAATTAGTTAATATTGATATCTATTGAAAGTATGTTAAACGAGCCTTTAATAACAATAGTTACAATTCATAAACCAAACAAATCTTCCGACCACGAGACGTCTAAAAAAATAATATTTTTTGCTAAAATACGCATTACACGGCCCACTAAGTGAGCCACAATACAAGGGTGTAAAACGGCCAAACCCGGTCAAATGTGGGTCCATCGCTATCCAGACTTTGAAAAGAACATACGTGAACCAAGACAGCAAAAAAAAATAACCTTCAAGATGGATAGTACTGCAGACGAAGCCGCTTAAGTGATCGCACTACTGCTAACAGTGATGCGACAGTTTAATTGCTCGACAACTGAACCTTCGCCGTTTTTCTGTTCGACGACTGATCCAACGGTTCCTGGAGATTGGAGGAAATATTCGAAGACTTGGATCTGGGAGACAACGCTCCATATCCGAAAAAGACGATCGCCTCATTGTGTCGACGACTTTACGCAATCTGTTCTCTAATGCTGTTGAGGTGCAACAACAGCTCTGATCAGCTCGCAGAACTCGTGAGCGTCTTCACAGTTAGGAAAAGGCTACGAGAGAAGAAAATTGCCGCCCAAAGAGCTGCTGCAGGCATAAAATTTACTGCACAGCAGAGGAGGGACCGGTTAAAATTTGCCCGTGACCATGTTGAATGGACAATATCAAACTCAAAGCATTTATTTCAATTAAACCATTGACAGGCACTTTTGAATTGTCAAGAAGTCGGTCAGTTACAAATATGAAGCTAGTTGCCCATTCCAAATAGTAGGTTCCTATGGAGAAGAACGGGCAAGAAACTCCACGGACACTCTTTTAAATTAAAATATTGATACAAAATATTAGTTACATCATTCATATTGAAGTTAAACATGTGAGAACGATGCAATACGTCAGAAGCGTCCGTGATAAAAAGATAACAATTCAAAACTAAAATAATTAAAAATAAGCCGAGGCAGCTAAGAGATGACCAGTCCCAACTGACAGCGCCCGTTCACGAACATGACGCATGGATCAGCACCATTCAGCTCAACCATTTTGAAGGGAGCTAAATGATCCAACACACACGCCACCATCAGCGAGACGTCTGAGTGAGCATGACATACTCTCAGCCGCCAGGGCACATTTAAGTCATAATTACATAATTGCCCGGTAAATGGTAGCTCCATTGTACATAGTACTCACACCTGTGATATGCAATTATATAATACAAAGGAGATTCGAGTTTATACAATGAAAAAATAGTCTTCCAATCTTCATCAGCTCCAACAGTATTTTCAAATGTTAATAAATTAGTTGTGGTTGTGGAGCTGGACCAGCATTGAGCCAAGCATTTCTATCAGCGATGTAATCCCCCAACGTATAATATGCCTGCTTGCATAGTGTGCGTTTTATACAAGATTTGAATTTCGTCTCATTCAGTTGGAAGTATGAGGGGAGGGATTTTATTATAACATTTTAAACAGTACCCCATGAAAAGTCCACTTTTGCCAGTCTGAAACCTGGTTGAGCTAATAGATCCCTACCTCTAGTACTATAATTATGTCTTTCGCCTCTTTTACTAAAAAGATGTAATTTTTTTCTTACTTACGTGATATTTTCATAGATATATTGACAAGGCACCGTCATGATGTTAATATCCTTAAACAGCTCCCTAAGAGAATCGCGCCTGCGGAGATTATATAGGGCTCTGATGGCTCTTTTCTGCAGAATAAAAATAGACTCGAGGTCTGCAGCCCGTCCCCAAAGTAAAATACCGTAACACATGATACTATGAAAGTAACTAAAATAGACTAGCCTCGCGGTATCTATTCGGTAAATTGACGAATTTTTCTGACAGCATATGCTGCTGAACTTAGCCGTCCTGCAAGAGATGTTAAATGAGGACCCCATTGAAGCCTAGAGTCGAGCGTGATCCCCAGGAAAACAGTTTTATCGACGAATTCTAGTTTCTCTTGATTCAATACTATCTCATAATCACTACTTTTTACATTTGGTAAAGAAAATCGTATGCACTTAGTTTTTTTTCCATTGAATACTAAATTATTGGCAGTGAACCAATTGGCGTTATTTACGTCGCCAAAATTTGTAGCACGTCTATCTACCTTAAAAATCAAGGAAGTATCGTCAGCAAATAACACCATTTGTGGTTGATTATTTAATAAATGGAGCAGATCATTAATATACACTAAAAAGAGGAAAGGACCCAATATCGAGCCTTGAGGAACACCCATTTTTACTTTTAAACCGAGTGAATTGATACCATTTATTTGAACTAGCTGTTGTCGATCGTTTAAATAAGATTTTACTAAACTAAGCGCAAGTTTTCCAAGTCCGTAATGCTGAAGTTTCAATAGCAAGGTTTCGTGATCGACGCAATCAAATGCCTTGGAAAGGTCACAAAAGATTCCTATGGCATCTTGGGCCTCTTCCCACGCGTTAAAAATGTGTCTTAATAAGGTTACACCGGCGTCGGTCGTACAACGTCCTTTGGTGAAACCATACTGTTGATCGTGAAGGATTTTATTCGAGTTGAAATGATTGAGCATTTGATTAAGCATTACCTTTTCGAACACCTTCCTGAAAACCGGCAACACGGATACGGGTCTATAATTATTTGTGTCTTTACTGTCCCCGGATTTGAAAAGTGGTATTACCTTACTGTATTTCATTAAATCCGGGAAGACTCCTTGATCCACACACAAATTAAATATTAAGGCTAAGTAAGGCGCTATAGTCTCAATTATGGAGGTACAGACTTTAATGGACATTCCCCAAAGATCTTCAGACAATTTGATCTTGATTTGCTTAAAAGCTTTTAATACTATTATTGGGTTAATATGCTTAAAGTTAAATTCAATAGGGCAGGCTGAAACGTTCGCCCTTACAGAGTCAAAAGCGAGCGAGGGCGAGGAATTTAAGGTTTCTGTAGTTTTAAGTGGGATACTGGTAAAGAAATTTACAAATTCTTGAGCAACTTCTTTGCTATCGCAAATGAGACCACATGACGTCTCCAGTGCGTAATCAGAATCATGCTTTTTGTTCCTATTCGTTTCATTATTGATAATTTTCCAAACCGTTTTTATTTTATTGTCTGCTGATTTAACCTTGTTGCTAATGTATAAGGCTTTAGCTGCCTTGCAAGTGTTGTTAAAAGTTCTGGAGTAAGTAGCAACATATTTATTAAAAGTTTCCGTGTTTATATAAGGCTTAAGGCCATACAGCTTGAAAAGTCTTTCCCTACTTTTCCCGAGTCCTTTAGTTGCCCAGTCACTAAATAAAAACCTAGGGCTGATAGTTTTAGTGTTCTTCTTAAAATACATAGGACATAGTTAATGATGTTGACACCCTACTTAAATTAAAATTATGTAAATTACAAACTAAAACCTGCCTATTTTCCAAAACTGGCCTGGCCTGACCATTTGTCTATCAATAAGGTCCGCTTAAGGGGACGATAACCCGACTTTTAATGATTTTATACTGAATCACGTCTAAACGAGTAGTGTTAATGATTTGAAAAAAAAATATGTTAAATTAGAGCATTTTCTCAATAACATAATATGTGAATATTTGAGATTATGTTTATATTACATAGTGAAATTAATTTGTAAAGTTATGTCTAACGCGAATAAAAAACTGAGAATCGTGCAAAATCTACCAAGCGTATTTTTCTGAGCGTATGGTGAAGGTTTCAGTAAAATATGCTTGGTAGATCCAAGCGTATTTTACTGTAACCTTCACCAATTTAAAGATAATTTAATTATCGATCATAATTATTTGTAGTTCTACGGCCACTGGGAGCCGTTCTTGTCCGCTCATCGAAGTACGATTTAGTTGATTTCTTTCGCGGAGTTTATGCCAAAGTCGGAATTTTCCAAGAACATCAATATTTCATCAAAGTTTCATAATAGGGTTTCCAATATTAATGGCAACAATTGTACAAAATCCGAAGTTATTTAATGTTTCCTGCTGTCACCACTAATTTTCCATTGTTAGCTTCAATTGCTCGGCTGAAGTCTATTACTTAGACATTTTGATTTAGAGTTGCTCTATCTACCTCGTCCATTATCTCCAGCAGGACTCCTCTCTGCAACTTTGGCCCAGAGCCCGTCAGGCATGCGGCCAACACAATTCCGGTTTAATTAAATGACATTTTGAATAGTCCAGTCAGCAATTTTTGTTGTGGATCGATTTTTTTTGCGGACTCTTACTTGCATACTCCCTATGTACTAATATTTTGTATGTGAAAATCACCACTTTACCTTTATTTACCCGTCTGTTAGGTACCTTTTTACGCCTAAACGGATGAACGGATTTGGGTAAAATTTGGTACACGGATATATCATAACCTGGGTTAGGATTAGGACTAGAACATTGGATACTTTTTGTACCCGAAATCCGTTTGCGTGGGATAATTTCCGACTACCAAAGCGGGTGAAGCCGCGAGCAAAAGCTTGTGTTAAGTATTTTTCACCTTGGAAACTTTATGGCTTTTAGCATTGGTATACATATTAGACCTTTGCCCAGCAGTAGGACAATATAGGTTGAATAAAAAATACATAACATCCATACGCCATCATATCATCCATATGGCATCGTATATCTGTAATACCATGCTGAACCATAATAAGAATAATGCACATTGCATGTTACGATTTTCCGTTTGAGTGGCGAGGGCGGGTGGTGGGTGCAGCGGGCAGGTGGGAAGGTCCCTTCTTAAGGACTTTCAGGGACTTATTTCATAAAGGTTATGTCTGCATTCTCATCACACGTTCACGAGTATCTATAAGTAAGTTTGGAACCCTTGGAATTGTCATGACTAGACCATCATTGCTGCTGTCCTTGTTGCTATGCTGGTGTAAAAGACTTGATGTATCGAGCACTCCTAAGAGAGGAACGGCATTGGCTAGGCGATGACGTAACGCGGTTCCATGGCGAATCAATATTTCATATAAATACCCAACGTAACGTTAAGTCCATAACTTTAATCGCGTCTTTCAGTAAACATAATATCTCGATTTATTTTGCTAAGGTTTCTTTGAAGAGTCATTACTAGTATTCACTGGTTCCACGCAGATGTTACGTAAATGGATGCCCGTATCAGTCTGAAATGTTCAGATAAATAGATTAGCATTATGTAGGTACCTATATTTGCTGATATCTGAGTGAACATGCAGGCCAAATTCCATACGACTAATAAAAGAATATAATACCTACGTAAAGTTCGATTTTAATCCCAGATACTAATTTGACAGGCTGATGCAAATGTCATACTCCAAATTGAAAAAACGAACAACTATCATTTGATAAGTCAAATTAATTAGTCTCAACACGATCAATTTTAAACGTTTACCTTAAACGTGCAAAAAAAATAGGTTTCCGTACCAACTGAACCCTTAAGTCACTCGTGTCTGTCTGTCCGTTTGTCACAGCCAATTTGCTCCGAATCTACTGGCCCGATTAAGTTGTTTGGTACACGTACCAATTTCTGTGACACAAACACGGACGTGTAACTTAAATAAATGAATTTTGAATATGGGGGTCACAATGATAAAACATCATTGGGGGGTCACTTTTGAGCGGCATATCAGAAAATTTAAAAAAAAGTTTTGCAAACTGTACAGTGCTACCGTGTGAGTTGTGACATATCAAATTGTTGTAAGGATTTCAAACATTATTATTTAATCATTTTAAAATAAATACTTTTAAAATTATTTAAGAAAATAGATGAAAATTTACCATTCCCCCTTCTGTCCGAAACAACAAAACCTACAATTTTGAAAAAAAATATACAGATAATAGTTCTTACTTATAGTTTACAGGAAACCTGTAAGAAGTCTAATAAGTCTATGGTCTTAAAATAATATGTTAAATCTCTCAATATTGTGCGTACAAACTTACATTTGCAATTGGAATATAGGAGGGAACATGTTTTTCAACTACAATATTAAGTTTGTCCTTAGGATAAATTAACCCCAACTACGGAACCCTTCATTGTGCGTGGTCCAACACGCACTTGACCGGTTTTTTTAAATTTTCACTTTTTAGTGGGTCAGTTTGTAATGTATCTAAGTTACAATAGCCTAATGTCAACTGCTCATCACCTTTTACAAAATGTTGCTTTTCCCGATGCAGGGACGTTTATTGTTGAGGAGTTCTCCTGATAAGAACCAGGAGAACTGGAGCTGATGGTGAAGCCACCATCAGCTCCACTTTACTACATGCATTGTGACGAAGATAAATTGCTTAGCAACCATGAAATACTTACCTATTAATTTATTATTGAGTAGTTCCGGTAGCCTTGTGTGGTCTTCATCATCAGTTGCACTTCACCAAATGGTGTTTTCCGTGAGCAAATGCACGAGTTGCCATAAAAAATAAAAAAAATCGCTATATCTGTGCCTATGAAAAAATTCGGATTTCCCTCGATTTCCATGGATTTCCCTTCACACAAAAAAGAAATTCAAAATCGGTCCACAATTGATGGAGAAATCGGTGAACATACATAAAAAAAAACATACATTACAGCTGAACATATAACTTCCGTTATGTTCCGTTTTGCACGTTTTTGGTTGTGGTACCTCCTCTACTTGCTATGTAAACAACAGTGACAGGAAGTATTTTATCATCATCAAGATACACAAAGTGGCTTAAATACGTACTATCGAAGCTAATTCAACAATTACCTACTAACGAACCAAAGTAATAAGATTTTAAAGGGACCACCGCGCAAGCTTCCTCTAACAAAGGAAAACATATTTTTATAAATCGGTCCACAATTTTATTGACGAAAATATCAACCGTGGCATCGATATACGAAACTGATTTTTCCCTATGAGTTATTTTTACCCAACTATGAGTTTGGTTGAACATACATTAAAAATACGTACAGACGAACATAATAACTAATAACCTCAACCTAAGTCAGTATTTTTTTTTAAATATCAGTTTAAACAAAAATTTAAAACAAAGAAAAAGAAAATTTTTCTAAGGTTTCAGCTACAGCAAAAAATATAAAAAAAAATTGAAACTTGGTACGGTTTTCCGAGAAACCAATGAAAAACAAAATTTGATTTTCCTGCCTTTTATGCTAAAGTTAAACATAATTCTCTTACGAAATTCAACGCAGGAAGTTTGAGCCGAATGGAGTGAGAACAAAAATTATAAAAATTTTAGTAGTTGCTAATAATTAATAAAAGTCACGTGTTATCTCAAACAACAATGACTTTGTTATCGGTATATGACTCGGTCTGATATAGAAACTGCTGCTGTAAAAACTGTAAAATGTGTCATATTCGTGTGACGATTGACGATTTTTGTAACTAGATTCTTTTTTTTTTCTTTTATTTATAACTAATTATATAGCTTTTTTTTTGGGTGGGAAAATATCAAATAACTTCTCCCGCTCTGGGCGGAGCGGGAGGGCGTGTCAGACTTTTACTGACTAAAACCCCCGTGTTCCTTCCGTTGCCTGTGTGCCAGGGCCACGATATCCCTTTCGGATATATTATGATTATATAGCTAGACTTAATTGATTGCTACTTCTAAAATATTCTTTGTCTCTGATAAATTAGATTTTAATCGAAATTCCCGATCAAACATGCATTACCATTCAGCTATCTGTTGAGTATACACTCAGTACAACAACATGAGCCTGTGCACACGACGTTTTTTAAACGCTCCGTGACGCGCGTTTGTAGCGATACAGACGCGATACGCATACGAGTCAGACGCAACATGTAGAGTGTATACCTGTGGGATAAATAAAATAGCGCCGTCGACGCGCGTTTAAAAAACGTGTTTTTTTAAACGCGCGTCGACGGCGCCATTTTACGCGACTGCGACGCGGTTTCGCGACCGTTCCGCGTCACGGCGACAGGCCCTAATAGTTATCCTTACTACTAATATTATAAATGCGAAAGTGAGTTTGTTTGTTTGTCCCGGTTTCACGCTTAAACGACTGAACAGATTTGGATGAAATTTGGCACATGGGTAAACCATGACCTGTGTTAGGACCTAAGATACTTTTTATCCCGATATTCTCACGGGATCGAGATTTATGCGGTTGAAACCGCGGGGCGAGCCTAGTAATGTTATAAATATCAAGTAGTTACGGAATATTTATGTTGTCATGGGGAACGAATAGAAAATCTAGGTACTCATTACTAAATTACTTATTGTATTTACATGAGAATGTCAGTTTCTATGACTTTAACGTATGATGTCTCTTTTCCAAATACAGATGCAACATTTTAACAACAATAAAAATCCCGAATTTTTTCGTTGATATACAGGGTCAAATTATATTAGCTAGCGAAACTGCGCAGATGTGATGGGTATCGGTATCCAATCATGACAAAACAAAAAAAAAGCAATTTGATGTTTATTTATGGGGTCATCAACCGCAGATTACTTAAAAAATCTGTTTTTTTGCGGTCTAAACTTCATAGATGTGTTGAGTATCGATGTCTAAACACAATAAAACAAAAGAAAACAGATTTCTGAAGTCATATTTTAAGTAACAACACTACCAGCGGTCGTTGACCCCTCAAAAGAAAACTTGAAATCATTCTTAGTTTTATTTTATCGTGTTTAGTTATCGATACAATCACGTCTGCAGAGTTTCACTAGCTAATTTAATTTGACCCTGTATAGTTTATTTTGATAGTATTCAGCGGCATCCGGTTAGATTGGAAGCCGACCCCAACTAAGTTGGGAAAAGACCAGGCGGATACATAGTTTATTTTTATCGTTACGTAAAAAAATACGTTATTACGTTTAAATTACGTTTTGTTACGTTATATTAATTAGGTTCCGTTTAGTGCCGGACCTAATGAATAGCACCATCCCATTTCTTCCCGTGAGTGTCGTAAAAGGCGACTAAGGGACTTACTAGAGAATGGGCAGCAGCGTTCTCTATGCATTTTTAAAACCATACTGCGATCGCCAACCCGCCTGCCAAGCGTGGCGATTATGGCTAATCCCCCCTCTTTTTGGGGGAGGCCTATGTCCAGCAGTGGACGTCTTTTGGCTCAAATGATGGAATGAATGATATTAATTAAGTAATACAAGACGTCATAAAAAGTTATAACATAAAATTAACAAGTCCAAAGAATTCTATAGGTTTACAAACGATAGAACGTGCGAAACTGAAAACAATAAAGGCTTCTACAGACCGGCACGACACAAAGGTCCTGCGTGTCGTGCGACGAGCGGTGCCTTTGTGTCGCGTCGCGAGTTGCGCCGGTCTGTAGAAGCCTTAAGACTGAGATGTATGCCAGTGACCTTGAGTGGTTAGCTTGCGTGTTCTGTACTGAGCTCACGCAAAGCGTCGTAAGTTCAGCCAGTAATAGGACTAGCCCATCAAGGAGCGCTGTCCCAATTTTGACGCATTATTAATTTATTATACACAAAACAAAAGGTATTTTAATAAAACACGTATACTAAAAGATCAATAATTAAATTATCTTTAAATTGGTGAAGGTTACAGTAAAATACGCTTGGATCTACCAAGCGTATTTTACTGAAACCTCCACCATACGCTCAGAAAAATACGCTTGGTAGATTTTGCGCCATTCTCAGTTTTTTATTCGCGTTAGACATAACTTTACAAATTAATTTCACTATGTAATATAAACATAATCTAAAATATTCACATATTAAGTTATTGAGAAAATGCTCTAATTTAACATATATTTTTTTCAAATCATTAACACTACTCGTTTAGACGTGATTCAGTATAAAATCATTAAAAGTCGGGTTATCGTCCCCTTAAGCGGACCTTATTGATAGGCAAGTGGTCAGGCCAGGCCAGTTTTGGAAAATAGGCAGGTTTTAGTTTGGTAAAGTGTTATTGGGATTTTCCATCCGGAATTTCCCAGTAGCAGTCCGGAGTCATTTGTGTCCGGTTGATGGCACTAGGCTCGCCCTCTATAACATGGGACTTAAACATAACGTGCGAAATGGGGGTGTACTACACCTCTGCCTAACCTTTCGGGGATTATAGGCGTCATATTATATTTTAAGCCTCCTACAAACTGGTGCGATATCGTGGGCGCGACAGGCAGCGCGGCCTTGTTGCGCCCGCGATATGGCAGCAGTCTGTAGAAGCCTTTATAAATAATAAACAAATAATAATAAAAAGTTTATTTCTTAAAAAAATACAGATTTAACATGTTTTATATCAGGACAATACAAATGAGCTATGGTAGTGACACAATTCAATAAAAATCTAACAACTGTTATCTGTACAAAATATGGGAAACCCTGCCTCTCAAACTAGGAAACCTGTATCTTGAGAGAGTGTGTTTATGTTAATTTTGTAATAAGTATTAAAATCATTTTCATTGAAAATTATCTTCACCGATATTGCGGCGTGGTAGGCGGCGGAGTATTTTCAGGAAAATTATTTTCCGGAATTTTCTTTGACCATCGGTGGATCAGTTTCACACATGCGCTAAATACAGTATGCCGAATAATATTAAGATTTGAGAACACATTGTATTTATGATAGGATTCCACACTTGCTTCAATATGTGTTTTGTTTCGTCTCAGGTGTCAGCAGCGCAGCATATGCAAGTGACCGGCGGAGGCAATGGCGGGCACGTGTCCGTGGCTGCCCAGCAGGGCATGTACGCCAGCTTTCACAACCAGGGCACGCCATCGCCGCAACACCATCAAGGTAAATATCAACAACAAAGGTTTCTATAAAGGGCTGAGAGGTGACCTCCGCGGATCGATCAATCTGCGGAGGTCATACCCGTACGGAGCTCACTCCGCTTCCAAATACCTACATGACTGCATATATACATTCATGTAATATAGGATTACTATAAAACAGAACTATAGGATAAAATGCAGAAAATGCAGGATTAAAAGGAATAAATTATTATTACTGATCATAAAAGTATGGTTTTCGCTTGTTAAAAAACAAAAAATTATTTCCTTCAGGATCATCGCCGTGTTAAATGCAAGCATCATTACACCCACACAATAAAAAAAAAAAAATTGAATTAAAATATAATTATCTGAATGAACAAAAATCAAAATAAGAAATATTTTTATTTCACATAAGCCAACATGGACACTTATAAAACGTCAGAAGCTAGGTGCACGGTTCCAATTAGTCGTTTCCTATGGAGAAGAGCCGGCAAGAAACTCCACGGTCACTCTTTAAAAAAAATAAAATTGGCTTTTACAATGTTTTCAAATTACAGTGTTAATAGGTATGAGAGGACAGCGTAGGCCCGTCAAAAGTACCAGGGAGTTAACAAAATAGAAAATGGTCTACAGATCTACAGTCTATTAGGCCTACAACGTCCTCACATTGACAAAAACATTATGAAATATGATTAAAATAATTCGCGAGGTGGTATCAAGCGCATGCGCATTAATTATCGCTTTCTCAATACACGGCGCGGCGGAGTCATGCTAATGACACGCTAAAAATTATGATTCAATTCCGGTCCATTGATAATATTGATATTGACGAGAGTCATTGAGTGCCCAGTAGTGTTGTCCTTTTTTTTAATGTTTATAGATTTTTTGTGGCTTTACAAATGCCGGTTACTGTATAAGCCCGCTTGACACGACCGTTTTTTTTCACCGGTTAACGGGCCGTTATTTTCACCGGACTTGCGGTAGTGTTAAGGTTACAATGAAAGTGTGTGATGCACCGGAAGCTGGACCGGTGTCCAACTCATACAAATATAAAAAACACGGTCCGTGGTCCGATGGAAAAAACGGGCGTCTACATGCGGCCTAACATACGGCCTGGCGCGATATGGCGGGCGCGACAGCAAGCGCGACACTTTATGTGCTACTAGTGCCGCGTCGCGCCTGTCTACGGGAGCCTTTTATCTTATCGTAATAACTGAACTGAATTACATTTCGTAATAGACCTCTATAATGAAAACAGCGTAAAAAAAAGGTAGGTATTGGTAAAATTACAACGGCTAGAAAACCAACGCTCGAACAGAGGGATGCAGCTTACAGTAGGTATGCCGCCCTTGAAACAACCACTCAGTCGGTCGTCTTTATGATATTACACCTCCGCAAAGTCGGTTGGCCTTTCGTGACATCGTGTCATCATCTCCCTAGGCTTTTCCCAACTTTTTTGGGGTCGGCTTCCAGTCTAACCGGATCCAGCTCAATACCAGTATTTTACATGGAGCGACTGCTTATCTGACCTCCACCACAACCCAGTTACCGGGTAAAACGATACCCCTTGATAAGACTTGTCAGACTTTCGGGCTTCGGAAGACCCGTAACAACTGCCAAAGATCTGCAAATAACAGCCGGGACCAACGGCTTAACGTGCTTTCCGAAGCACGGAGGGGTCTTGGTATGCAAAGATGGTCACCCATCCACGGACGAACCATGGCAAGCGTAGCTTAACCTGATCGAGCGACCCGTGCAGCGGGGCGAGCACGGCCTACTGTGACATGATTTGAGTCACACATTTTATCAAAGTTTGAGCGATAAAACTATTTTGTCATAAAATGCTAGTACAAATTGACATGACATAATTTATCATGTCTTGTCACAAACGTCTTGGGCAGCCCGTGCTCGGCCCGCAGCTGTTATTAGTATCTTACCCACAATCACCTCCTTTCGTAATATTGTGTAAACCTTTATACGGTGTGGACATTAATACTGCTTTACTACTTACAACAATCGATGACTATCTAGTAAAATATCCGAGGTACAAAGTATTAAATAGCAAAGAAACCTCGCGTGCTAAGTTTATTTTTATAATCTGAGATTTTTCATAACAACACATGCGCGTTGGACACATTGTACATAAGTTACAAGTAAGTACATAGTTCATGGTATGCAGCCACAATCAAACTATTAACATCTTTATGCTATTGCGTTAAGTGATAGCGTGTGTGTAAATGCAAGGTGGTGTTTGTTGTGTTACTGCAAATTTAGAACGGCCAGAAGGCCCACTTTACATACATATATACATAAACGCACACCTTTTCCCATGGTGGAAGGTAGACACTACAGAACGCCATCTGCTACGATCCTTGCATACTTTAATGCGCCACAAAGTCTACTCTGAAGAGTCACTCTCTCTAATCGATCGCAGTGTAGTCTAAGCGCAGGGATCGCAGATTCCTCGTCCCCCTAACTATGTATTATACTCAATAACTTAATATGTGAATATTTTAGATTATGTTTATATTACATATGTAAAGTTATGTCTAATGCGGATGAAAAACTGAGAATGGTGCAAACTCTACCAAGCGTATTTTTCTGGAACCTTCACCAATTTAAAGATAATTGAATTATTGATCTTTTAGTATACGCGTTTTATTAAAATACCTTTTGGTTTGTGTATAATACATTAATAATGCGTCAAATTGGGGACAGCGCTCCTTGATGGGCGAGTCCGATTACTGACTGAACGTATGACGCGTTGCGTGAGTTCAGTACAGAACACGCAAGCTAACCCCTCAAGGTCACTGGCACATATCTCCGTCTTAAGAGCCTATACTACCTCAAATGGATTAGCATGATCCTCCGTTATGTCGAAAATACTGCAGCATTAATTTTGAAATAAATATAATGGTAAAGTTGTTGTTTAATGTTAAGTACTATTATTGACGAAATAACGATTATATTAAATTTTCTTCATAGAAAAAAAATCCAAAGTTACCTCCAAACCGAACAATAAACCGCTGCTATTAAAAAAATACTTCAAATTAGATAGGAAACTTTGCATATTAACTGAACTAACTATAAAGCAAGTCTTATGTTATTTTTTTTTAAATTACCATTATTTTCACCCTAAAAAGAAATAAACTAAATTATCGGTGCCTTGGAGTCTTCTCCCTGCCACCCTGTCTCGCTTGCTCGCGTGACTGCCACCTACTTGTGCGAGCGAGATAAAGAGTAAGGTGGCGGATCCGCAATTTTTGATCCGCAAACGTTTTTGCTATTTGCAGGTCAGTGTCAGGTTGTATCTTGATAATATGATTCGCGACTATATCAGATATGTATTTACAGAATTATAATCATTAGAATCATCAATACATCTCTCTAAGTTAGATTTGTTCCATTGAATGACTTTTATGAAATCATGAGATTGGGGAACAAATCTAACTTAGAGAGATTTAAGTATGATTCTATTTCTATAAATACTTATCTGTAGTCGCGAATCAACGGAAGAATCGTATGAGAAACAATAAAAACTTTTTATTAATTTTATTTATATTTGTTTACTTGGCAACATTGATGTATTAAATAGGAAAATATGGGATATATTGTTGTTTATGCGCTCCTTGATGTGGACCGCATAAATTAGGGGAAAGAACACAATCGGTTTGCATTACTCTCGGTTTGCGGGGAATACCCGAATCCTAGTTTGTTTCCGAGTTGTTATGGGTACGTAACAGTGACAATTATTGCTATCTCGTTCCCGCTATAGCCCGCGTAATGTCCCTCTATTTCGGTTGTCGAGCACATGACGCACGACATCGGGTCCATTTAATATTTACGTCATGTTAGAGAGTGGCCTATCTTCCTATTTAATACATCAATGCTCAGCAATGAATGAATGAAATGCACCGACCCCAGCGTGGTTAAACCAGACTCGATTACTCGAATGAACTCAAAGATTCACAGTAGCCCCTGGAGCCTGATGTTGCATGGGACTACAGAGACCATTGCATATCAAAGAGTAAACAGGGGGGCGTGATAAAGGCTCTTACAGAATCACGCGATATCGCGGGCGCGACAGGCACCGACAAACAAATTGTGCTACTAGTGTACGAGTCTTAAAACGTAAATATTTATTGATATTTAGTTGCATTCGGCGGCTCTTTGTAGTGTCTGTAGAGCGTGGAGCTTCTGAAACTCCAGTTTTACGTAATCCGTGTGTTGAGTGGTCGAGGGGCGGAGGGCCGAGGTTGACGCTCTGCGAGAATGCGCCAAGTCGCGCACCTCGGATGAGGATGACATTAGATTGACTTGTTTATTACCTACGCACTAGCATGATGTATCCCACTCTACATTTACTTACATACTTCGGGTATGTGGAGGGGTTTGTGCTCGATTCGAACTACAGTATTGCATTGATTGTTGTAGTAAAAATAGTACGATAAGGGGATAAATAAAAAAAACATCAAGCTTGCAGTATTTCTCGAAGGGACAAGGTGTTGAATTCATCCACATTTTTACAACGAGAGGATTTCAGTTGAATTAAATAGACCGCATATTGTTATCAATTTATGTGATAAATACAAAAGATGCTCTAGGGATTTTTATTAAAGGTTATGTATGTACACACGGCTACACATCAAGCTATACATTTCCAGTATACGCTGACCTCTCATTGTACGGAAATCTTATACAATGCGAGATCAGCTTATACTGGAAATCTGTAGGTTGATATGTAGCCGTGTCTACCTATGATGAATTGATGATAAACGTTTCAAATAAAACCAGCAAAAAAAAAAAAAATTTTCAGGAAAAAGTTTTTACTAACCGTAGTACCTATTCATATTTTCGGTTTCTGTTCTATCTGCGTTCTTCACATTTTTCCTCGTCGTTGTTTGCGAGACGGTTACGTACGAGTGAATAAACCTAGTCTGTTACATACCTAGTTACGTACGACTCCGTACGAGAGAATAAACCTCTGTTACATACCTACCTAACTACATCTCGTGTAGGTACCTACTGACCTATTGTGTACCTTTTGTTGCTTACTCCATTCTTACAAGGACAACCAATGAAGGTGAATAATTTAATTTATCAATGTTAATAATTTTTCTTCGTAATATGGGATAAGTAAGTACTATCGCGGACATTGGCGGTCGACCGGTTCTCTCTCAGATTATAGAAAAGAAGCAGATAGACCGCGCGGAACACCGAGAGTGCGGCCAACAAAGCAAATACAAATTCAAAAGCGAATACCTCAGATTATAGAAAAGAAGCAGATAGACCGCGCGGAACACCGAGAGTGCGGCCAAAAAAGCAAATACAAATTCAAAAGCGAATACACTCTCGATTCAGTACAGCACGAAGCGTCGCATCGTTAGTACGTTACGGGCTCTAACAGATAATTTCAGAATGATGCCGCCTTGTATTTTTAAACATTGTAAAAACTGTTCCCAAAAACAAAAGAAATAAGATGGAGTATCTTTCATAAGTAAAATATTGATTATTTGTCTATTTGGATTTATTTTACGTGTTTATTGTTAGTGAAATCTTGAAACACAAAACCTTAACAAAAATCATTCGGTGTTGCTAGTTTATATTGAAACATTTACCCCTAAGTTAGGAAATAAGTATAGGATACAGGAGTATCGATTTACAAAAATATTTATGTCGATAATAGTGTTTTATTTATCGCCTTTTCTGGTTAGTATGTTTATAAACAAATAAGTATGTATCTGTCTTCGTAAGTGTAACTAGTTAATGGATTTTATAATACTTATTACATCAGTCGATTTGCTATATCATGGGTTTTTTCATTTCATTAAATAGCTACCAAAAACAATAAAATGTTGGTGTCTCAAAATAAAAATATATCGCAAATGTATCGTTTATATGGGCATTGTTAATTTGACGTATACTGTTAATAAAAACAACTGAATTAAGAAAAAAAATACATTTTTTTTTTCATGTAATGAAATATTATGGCTAATATTTTCATTATCCTGGCAACCGTTATAGTGCTGTCACGTGGCTGTAACGCACACATGTCTACAAACGGGCCTCACTTTATTGTTCCGCGCGGTCTATCTGCTTCTTTCTATAATCTGAGGGTTCTCCAACAAAATACTTTGAACTTCGCAACGTGTAAGAGCGGTCTAGCCCCTACAAATAATTTTGGCGAATCACATGGAATTCCCAAAACAATGTTTGTTTTACACACACGTGCAGACGTGTGTACTGCTGCTAGACAGCTTATTCTTTTGTTCTATAATTCAAAAGTAAAGCCGGTTCCATGTAAACAATCTTTTTTAAGACAATAAGCCCGAGTTTTAAATGTAGATGGCAAATAATTTAGCCATGTATTTATTTTAACAATGTAATACTCCTGTAAGCGCAGTAAGTAATCTAGCACTTTTACCTCTTCTTTGGAGAGAGACTTCTAAAGCTACTAAAGACCAGCGCGACTCGTGACGCGACACAAAGGCACCGCTCTTCGCGCGACACGCGGGGCCTTTGTGTCGCGTCGCGTTAGTATGTAGAAGCCTTTATTTAGATGAATATACAGGGTGCCCGGCGAAGTCACGTCTAAAGGTGATTTTTTTATTCCGGGGCATCCGATTCACCCCCATGTATGTTCCGCGAGTATTACTAGTTTAGGAGATAGTTTTTTTTTATGACTTTGGTGATAATTTTTACCTGACATCGGTTTTGATTTTTACTCTCTTTCTTTTGAACGTTGTGTTGTTGTGGATGTTGTACGCACGGCGGCTACAGATGAAGCTATACATTTCCAGTATAAGCAGATCTCGCATTGTATAGGATTTCCTTACAATGAAAAGTCAGCGTAAACTGGAAACGTATAGCTTGATGTGTAGCCGTGTGTACCACGATAAAACTTGTGGTTTACTAAAGATAAAAAATAAAAAATAGTGGCAATGGCTTCTAAGTTCTAAGTGTTAAAAGGCTAGACAGATGATGATGATGAATAAAGAGTATTCTATTACATTGTTAATAACAAAATGTTTGTCTCGTGGTTGCAGGTGGCGGTTGCGACTCGTACTCGGTGTCTCAGTCGCAGAGCATCAACTTCTCGCAGGCGATGCGCGCGCGGCCGCAGGGCAACCCACAGCAGCAGCAACAGCAACAGGGCGGACCGCCGCTTGGTGAGTACTGCACGAACATACTTCTTACTTAGGTTTATTCCACTCCTAATCAGAATATTCGTCAATTTTAAAACACCTAATGCTCGATTTCACATGGTGAGCAGGCGAGTTGGTGATTATAGGGCTAACCCTCTCACATGTTTACTTTATACTCATTGTTAATTTATTACATTAAGTATTTATACACTTTTTAGCCTGAAGCACCACCTATACTCCATTTTAAATAAGATTAGAAATTTAAATAAACCTTTTTACAGCCCGTTCAATCCATTTTGACTTCTATTCCATAAGCATAAGGATGGCATTAAACTGTTTATTACACCTGCCATTTGTCATGCTACCAACGCAACAGAAGTCAATATCGGTTGAACGGACTGTAAAAAAAGGTTTATTTAAATTTTTAAATGGAGTATTAGTTTAGGCAAAAACAACTCATGGTATATTTTAATTGTTTAGTTGTTTACTGTAAATGTGCCCCTTTTATAAATAAACGATGATTATTATTATTTATTATAATAGTAATATATATAATATAATATATATATATATATTAATATATATATTATATTATATAATATATAATAATAGTATAAGTAGTAACCCAAAGTGGTTGGGGTATTTATATGGCTGGCAATTTGAATGTCTTGCTCATTCATAGCGAGATCTTTGTCACGCTATGAATGAACCGCATAATTATGTTGTTGACAGAAAACAAATCGAACATAGAACTAGGCTTAATCTATATCTTTCTTTACCACCACAGGAGTTGCCGCTGCCGGCATATCACGCGAACAACAAGCGAAGATGCTACAACAACAACAGCAGCAAATGTTGCGTGCGCAGCAGCAGCAACAGATGCGTCCCCCGCCGCCCGAGTACAAGGCGCGCTTCGTAGGCGCGGGGGGCGCGTGTGGGCCCGGGGTCGCGGGGGGCGCGTGCGGGCCCGGGGGCGTGGGGGGTGCGTGCGGGCCCGGGGGCGCGGGTGCGGCGGCCGCGATGGGCGTGCGGCGTGCGCCCGCCCCGCCGCGCCCCTTCCCGCACCACGCGCGCGCCTACTCGCCCGAGTGGCGCCACGTGCTCATGCAGCAGCAAGCCGCTTCCAGGCAGCAGTTCCCGCATCATCATCAAGGTAAGGTTTCAATACCTTTCTTTTTCTGCTGGAGTTAAGGCGCTGACAAGAGGCAAATGATAAAAGTAGGCTTGTCTTAAACAAAAAAAATATACTTATGTTATTCTTGAACATATTTCACAGAACTTGGTTGTTACCAAAACACGTTTAGAAAAAAAATATCGATACAAATTAACGGTAAACTAACCCTTTACTTTGAGTTTCAATCCAAAATATCTGTATAAAATAATATCAACGTACGGTTGGTATTTAATTATTAACAAGAACGTCTTATTTGTATGCAGAACTTGGTTGTTTTTTATTTTCGATTACTCAACTCATTTTTGAGTAAATAAATATTTGCTTCATATTTTGCAATAAATTACAAGCGTTGTGTCATCGCGCTTCTCTTTCTTTTGTATGCAGTCTGACAGTGACAGCGGTTTACCTGTTGTCAGCGGCTTAATGTGAAAATCATAGAGTGTGGAAAGAATATTAGCCAGTCAGCAAGGAGTGGTAGGGCTGCCTGTTCCAGTGTTCCTAGGCATAGTCAGCTATGTTCTGAAACGTATTTAAATTTCGCCACATTTCGAAGCTATTTGCGGTAACAAGTTGGAAATTTTCTATTGCAAATCTTATGGCAGAAAGTGCTGCTAAAATAAGACACCCAATATAATCAAGGTTCTATATTCCAGGCTTCAGTATGGGCACGATGGGTGGCATAACGCAGCAGCAGCAACAACAGATGCAACTGCAACAGGCGCGATTGCAACAGCAACAGCTTTTGCAACAACACCAGCAGCAACAGCGGTATGTATTTTCGCTTCTTGAGTGAAATTTCAATTTTATCCAAACTGTTATCAAATTACCAGATGTATGAATGTAGGCGAAGCAAAAGGAGTATGTAAGGAGCGTAGCAGGTGGCGTTCTATAGTTTCTGCCTACCGCTATGTGAAAAAGGCTTGAGTTTATGTGTGTTATGAAATATTCAAGACTAGCTTTTGCCCGCGGCTTCGCCCGCGTGGCAGTCGGAAAATGTGCCACGGGAACGTACTACCGAGATTAAAAGGAAACGTGAGTGGTGAAGTGATCGCATACCTCATAGCCGAGGAAAAGGCCATTGACTCCTAGCGCTGCGCCCGCCGCCGCCGCCGCCGTCTACCATAATTAATTTGTTACGCGTAATTTTGAATTTGTGATATCTTTTAAAGTATTAATTTGAATGATATGATGTACAGGCATATTTTAATCTAAAATAAATGCCCAATAAAAATAACATATTTTATTGGATTGGATTTATATAATACCAGTAAAAATAGCTTCGGAAATAACAATTAAATTGTTATCTAATTCTAAAGGATAAAAATGTTTACTGTAGGTCATCCTTATAAGATAGACATACGCTGACTTTTTTGTTGCAATTTTTAAGATTTACAATCCTGTAAACATATATTTTATGTATCCCGTACGGTTTTCGCGGCGCACGCCAGTAAAGCTCCCAGTCGGCATGATTTTTTCCGACATCTTCAACAATAATCGTCATATTTCAGCCAATTCACACAAAACCTTAACAAATTGTACACCTAAACCTTCCTCATGAATCAGTACCGTTTGAAAATACGTTCAGTAGTTTTTGAGTTATCGCGTTCAGACAGACAGACCCGGCGGGGGGACTTTGTTTTATAATATGTAAAGATAATTAAGATGCATATCTGCCCGAGTAAAAAAACATAGAACGCTGAGCTGTGATTATAAATGGTTCCTTCGTATTTTTTTTATTTACAAAAGTTGTGAATGGAGTGTAATTTACCACTTACTAGTAATGTTTAAATACTTTTTCTTTCAAATAAGTAGTAATGTTATCATTAATCACTACAAAACCGATCACAAAGCACGTATTTCTGCACTGTTTTTATTTTTTATTTAGAAAAGTAGATTACGCACCTTGCTAAAGTGAGTAATTAATGCACTCGTGCTAATTTAGTGCATAAGACTCGTGCATTAATAACTCACTTTGCGCTCGGTGCAACAATTTACTATTAAACGCCGTTTTGCTAAATTGTGTGCTGAAGCCATTACATACATATCAGACAGTTATGTTATTATATAGTTGGCATAGTTGCTCATAATTGTGTTTACGTTGTAGGTCCAACCAACAACAGTCGCCCATGTCTCATCTCATTATGCAACAGAACCAGATGATGAGCGTGCAAGGACAGGTAATATGTCATTTGTTGTTGTTATTACATACTCTTCTATAATATTCAATAATAAAACCTTTTATTTATACATGTTAAAACTTTATTTTTTTTATAGATGCCAAATATCCACATGAGCCAGTCTCAGAGCATGTCCATGCAACAAAGCGGCATGGGCATGGGCCACCAGGGCAGCCCCATGCAGAGCGGGCCCATGCAAGGTCAGGGACCAATGCATGCGCAGAACAATCCTATGCAGCAGAACTCTATGATGTCTCAGAATGCCATGCAAAACCAAAATGGGAACGTTTCGCAGCACTCGTTCCCGTCGCTCCATAACACGTCTTCCTTCACAGGACAAACTACAGACTTCAATCTTGACTTCCTTGACAACATGCCTTCCACGGACGCCAGCAATCTCACCGCTCAGGAGCTCCTCAACTCCTTAGACAACTCGTTCTTGAACGACATCCTTTAAATTATAAATGACACAGCTATATGTGTTCGTTTTAGAGTAATATAGTTACTAATTGACCCAATTTAAAGTCAATTAGACTTTATCATACTCGGGTTTTGTCTACATAATGTGTTTATTATACCTTCTAAAAAATACAAATGTATGACCAATATGGAACAAATGATGACCAAAGTTATTACACAGGAATTTAACAAGGCCAGAGTGGAGTATGGCCAGTAGAACCTACTTACGTTACAAGTTTAGTATACTGTAAGTGACCGACAGTAAGCCACTTTACATTTTGGACCACATTGTTTTTGTAGACTATTTATTATGAAAAATATCAACTTCGTAGTGTTTATAGTTTTTACTATTGTTAATAATTCCTTTGTAAATATTTTAATTTTAAAATGTTTGTAATATTAATAAGCATAAGCTGAATATAGTACCGATAGTCTCAGAGTATCCACGAAACTGACATTCTATTCTTCTTATGATAATTATTATTTAGCTGCAGAGTAGGCTAATGTATATTTATTGCAGATTTTATTGTAGTTTATATGATAAAAAGCACAAAAGACAATATTTTATTTACGTTAATGATTTATTTATGAAAACAAGTGAAATAAACGGGGCAATAGATACCGACTCCTATGTTAAAACATAGTTTAAAATAAAAATATAAATCGAGGTGGCTAGCTGTTTGACAGATAAGCGACCTTCTGTGAAAAGTTAATTTCGGTGGTCATTGGTGATTAGCAGAGGTCAGAATTAGGTAGAGTTATTTATGTACTTACACTGATTTCATACAAATAAAGAATAAAGTGGTTATGCCCCGAAGTTGCAAAATTCCAATGTGCACACGCGCGATGTTGCCACATCCTTAACGAAATGTACTAGATTTTGTCTCTTTCTTCCGCATTCAAACTTTCTAATTATCTTATCTCTAAGGTTTTTATTATTATTTATTTGTAATATTGTTGGTCACACGGAATTGTCTATTAGAAATGCCGGGAAGGTCCATATTAATATCAACATTTTGATGCAAGTACATAAATAACTCTACCTAATTCCGATCTCTGGTGATTAGTTACTATTCCAATAGAGTTGGAAATAACTAATTGCATTAATCAGTGTGGCAAGATTGCGATAGACAACAAACACTTCCAACATCCGCCTGTATACTACGTTGTTATTGCGTGTTGTCCGATGCCAAAAGGCTAATCACCTCGATTCCAGCATTACAAAACTTAAACTTTATTTACATTGTCGTCTGCTAAAACTTGGCCAATGTGCGGCTTTCTTTATTTTACAATTACAATTGGCCGAGCCATTGACATTCTATCAACATTCGAATTGATTTTTAATCCACAACACATAATATTTTGTTGGTTTGTCACACTTTGGGACATCCCAATCCATTAAGACGCTGACAACAGGTAAACCGCTGTCACTGTCAGACTGCATACAAAAGAAAGAGAAGCGCGATGACACAACGCTTGTAATTTATTGCAAAATGTGAAGCAATTATTTATTTACTCAAAAATTAGTTGTTATTGAAAATAAAAAACAACCAACTTCTGCATACAAGTAAGACGTTCTTGTTATTAATTAAATACCAACCGTACGTTGATATTTAATACAGATATTTTGTGGTTAGTTTACCGTTAATTTGTATTGAGATTTTTTTTTCTAAACGTGATTTGGTAACAACCAAGTTCTGAGAAATATGTTCAAGAATAACATAATTTTTTTCCACAAACTTTTTACTTTTGTCATTTGCCTCTTGTCAGCGCCTTAAATAGTGCAAAATGTAAATTTTATGAACTAAGAATATAATAAGATCATTCCTGTACCTAAGATGATTGTAGATTATACTGTGATGTCGGTCTCAATGGTCAATAGATTATAAATAGTATCAATTATTATACATAGATTATTGTTATTGTTAAGGATCTCATGGTATCATTTTAGTTTGGGGTTTTGAGAGATTCTGGAATAAATAGATTGTTGGTTTCATTATTATTTACTTTTTCAACGAATGTGTAGCATATTCTTTGTAAAGTGCATTTTCTTTTTTTATTTGAGAATGCATATTCACCCATTTCGTTATGTTATAGTAGTGTAAATACAAAACTGTTGTTAAACAACTTTAGGAATTTTTGATCAATGTATACCAGAGATGGGTATGAAATTAATAAAATCATTATGTCAAAACAATCCAACCGATGAAGGTTTAGCTCTCTGATATAGTTTACAGCTGTAGAACCAACTATTGTGAATGATAGCAACATTCCAGAGCCATTGTTAATAATGTTTTAACTTTAGGACCAATTTTTGAACGTTCTTTTGAAAATAATATTGCATATTGAGTGAATGTGTTTTATTTATTTTTAACCCTAACTAAACTAATCGAACACTTCAAGGTACTAACGTAAAACCGGAGCAAGTGCTTTAGAGAACAAATGAAACAGACCGGATCCTCTTCTCTTAAAAAATAGTAAATATTTCTGAAAATATTAAATTTATGGCACACATTTCGTACTTTTGTTGTTTTTGACGGACTCGTAGCAAAAACTTACTATCGTTACGAAAAAGAGCCAGCAAGAATACAAATCTGGTTTTCAGCTGATAATCTGATCACCACATGATAGAGTCAGCTTGATGCTTGTACAAATAATCAGAAAACCTCTCCAACTTCCTCTCTAAAGCATTTATCTCCGTTGCTAATTCTCATACAACCTCATTCGGTTTGTTGTGGAAAATTCTGGGGTTTCGTATTCTCGGGCTGTAGAAATTATTCGGCTGGATGTATTTCGCAGTAATTGGCTCCTCATGTACGGGACTCAGTTTACATTCGTAGATATTCTCATTCGCGTTATTGTCTAGAGACCTCATCGAGAAAGCTTGTAGTATTTGTCGGCGTCTCCTGAGCCGAATACACGAGAATACTGTGCTCAACAGGACTCCCAGTTTGAAGAGGGCCACGATGAATAATCCCAGCATTAGGATTAAATACTGCTGTTGGTACCAGTCTTCCAATGGTCCTAGACAACCCTGAAACAACACCGAATAATTAATGAAATAAATGGGCGCATGGGTAATGTGAAATCAAGCAGTTAGTGTTCATTGTCATCATAAACAGTATTTTCGATAAATTGAGTAATTGATGTCTCCCCAAAAAAGAGGGAGGAATTGACGCCGCAGGGTACCTTACTAATGGCGCTATGATCACCAAGGTCAAAGCCAGCAACGTAACATTTAGTAATAGTAACCCGTCAAAAGCAAGTCGTCGTCAGAGCCTGCTCCATCGGGATCAGTAACGTATTGAGCAATTAACAGAAAATGTTAGTGTTATATCTTACCGGCACATATCTGAACGTGGGATTAGGCTGCACTTCCTGGCACCGCGACGCGTTCACCGGCGCGGGGTTGAGGTATGAGACGTTGTCTTCATATTGTACGCAGCAACTGAGTGGCACCGACATCCCACGAGGACCGAGCCGTCTAAGTTGCCAGATTGACATGTCGTAGTTATGAGCATCCGTCATACCGCAACACTCCAACTGAAAGATATACATAAATATAATATCACGCCTATATTCTTGGAAGGGATAGGTAGAGGTAAAAAATGTTCCTTTACTATGTTCTCAGTAATTAAACTTCTATACTCCATTTGAAATAAGATTAGAAATATAAATAAACCTTTTTTACAGTCCGTTCAACCGATTTTGACTTCTATTCCGTAGGCATAAGGATAGCATTAAAAACAAAAACGTGGTTACAATACGAACTATTTATTACAGCTGCCATTTGTCATGCCACGAACGCAATAGAAGTCAAAATCGGTTAAACGAACTTTAAAAAAGGTTTATTTAAATTTCTAATCTTATTTCAAATGGAGTCTAAGTACTGCCACAGCTTAGTGTCAGTAGTAGCTCAGTTTATGCTGTATTAAGTAAGTGAATGTCTGAATGTAATTGTTAATGGGGAGTATCGCCCTGCCAGGGTTGCGAGTTTGTCCGAAAGGGATATCGTGGCACACAGGCAAATGAAGGAATACGGGTGGGTTTTAGTCAGTAAAAGTCTGACACGCCCTCCCGTTCCGCCCAGAGCGGGAGAAGTTATTTGATAATTTTCCACCCAAAAAAAAAAAAAAAGGGGGAGTATCGCACCCCGATGAAATTTTAATATAACTTACCTCAGTTTGAGCCAAGTCTACGGCCGCAGTAAAGTGTTCAAAGTCAGGTAATGCGTAGTAAGTCTGTAGGGCGCCCACAGCGCCGCCGCGTGAGCTCTGCAGGCCCAGACACCGCGGCCAAATGGCTGCTAGCACTCCTCCAGCGCACTCGCATAGCAACATCGACAGCACCACCAAGAAATACTGAATGAAAGACTATTGTACTCAAACCTAATTGAAATTCTTTCTGTTGTATTGACGGCGTGTTTACAATATCAAATCTCACGTAAACAAAGAGCCGGACGGACCCTGTTTACTTACATAAACAGTGTTATTTAAAGTTTTACACCTACTTAGGTACATCTGTTTTATCATCAGTTCAGTAGCTGAGTCACACCCAAAACTCAGTTTCGCCTTGAAGCCAACGCACTACATATATCGGTCGGTGACCTATGTTACTCAATAGCAACTTCCAGTAACAATTAAAAGCACGCTAAGTACTTAGTCGAGAAAAGGCAAAACTTACAATACTCAGGACCGTGTAACTGGGCATGTAGGTAGCCCAGCAGCCGAGCGCTCCGGTCGCACACATAGCCAGCCCGGCGGCCAGTAGAGCCAGGGACAGGTAGTAGAATGGTGGATGTGTCAGTAAGTCTTCGTCAGGCGCCGCCAGAAGCCGTGATAAGAGTATTCTTTTGGAGTCGCAGAGTAATAGAAACCCACATATTACTTCAACAAAACCGCATGCCTGCGGGAGAAGGTAGTAGTTTATTTATAAATTCTATAGGTAATAGGTACTTATCGTCTTCAGTACCTTAAAACCAGGAAGTAAAAAGTATACTAGTAAATGGTTTTTAAGTACACAACTAATTAATACGAGAGAATTTAAAATAGTAGTTAGTATAAATAAATTACTTACAAAAAATACGGTGTTGAAACATCCAAAGACCACTTTAGCACTTGTTTCATTTTTGCACATGTTTAAATGGTATAATACTAGATGCAATATAAAAAAGGCACACAAGGATTCAGTGTAATACGACACGGAGAAATGTGGTCAAAACGCTATAGTTACAACTAATAATGTGAGTATGTGAATAAACAAACGGACGATGAATAGATTCGCCGGTTTTGGGGAGATACGCTCTGGTGAACAGGTGGGGTGACTGAGTATTAAGGCATTTTTGTTTAAAATTAATGCATGAGTCGCTCATGCATGCCTCAACATTTACACTGTGGAAATACAGGTTCGGTATGGACATACTGGCCACATTTATTGCGACATCGCTTAGGCTCACAGCAACATTAAATTACAAATTTTATGAGGGGTTTAATTAAAATTCGTAAGAAACAGATTATATTTGTATATTTTACTTTATCACAAAAAATATTCTTTGTTTTAAATGTTATTTTACTTATACTGTAGGTTTTAAACGTTTTTAAAATTCAATATCCCTTTTCTTAAATCCACCACAGTTCACACTTGGTACACTTGTGATGTCATCTTGTTCCCGTTCTTTGGTTTCTTGAAGTTCTGAAACACAATAGTAAAGTTTATTATCGAGTTGTGTAAGCTAATTTTATACACAATCCACCTTATTTTACTTGGTCCAGTATAAATGCGAAAGTGAGTTTGTTTGTTACGCTTTCACGCTAAAACGGCTGAACGGATTTGGATGAAATTTAGCACATGGGTAGACCATGACCTGGGTCAGGACATAGGATATTTTTTATCCCGATATTCCCACGAGATCGAGACTTATGCGGGACAAACCGCGGGGCGCAGCTAGTGTTCTCATTAATTGGGGTTTTGGGAAGTCAATTTTGTGGCAAGGGTTTGGGTGTATAGACCAGAATAAGGAATCAGATAACTAATAGAGTCAATTTTCTTTAGTTAATTATTGGGAATGTGTAAGGATGAGGCAAGATAAAGCAATCACAAGACGAACGGAAAACGCCTGGAAGAGCTACTGGTCCATGAAGGAACTATTCAAGGGTGAGTTACCTATGGCACTGAAACGCAGTCTCATGGACATTTGTGTTCTTCCCGTCTTAACCTATAGTGCACAGGCTTGGTCTTTTACTAACGTCCAGAAGTCCAGACTCAAGGTCTGCCAACGAGCAATGGAGCGCCAGTATACTAGGCGTTAAATTAACTGATCGTGTTCGAAACACAATACTGCGCTCCAAAACAAAGAGGGGGGGGAAAGGACGAAAATTAAAACAACCATAATTTACAAAGTCAGCGAAACCAAAAATAATATATCAGACCTGGAGGCAAATGTAGCTTTTCTATAACAAACTTCTTCCTCTTTAGTTTGAACGCCATGTCGAGACTGGGCGGCACAAAAGGCACAAGTGAGTAAATAGCAGACAACTTGGTGATATGGAACAGACCATGGTAATCTTTGTACACAGCATTAGTTTCACGACTTGAGCCAGCAAATGATTCTATTCGAACTGCATTATCAACTGAGTACAAAAGTCTTTTCACTATGTGATCATCCTGTGAACAAAAACACAGAACTTTCATTATTCATTACATTGAATCAGTAATTCAAAATCAAAAGTCATTTATTCAAACTAGGCTGAGAATCAGCACCTTTAGAACGTCAAAATTACATAAGACAGTCCCCCAAAAACGTCATTCCCCTCTCCATTTCCCCACGTCAGTCCCCTTCACCACTTTCTAGTGCTTAAGTTGGGAAGAAGTGGCGCAACAAAATTCCCAGCAGCACAGCTGTCTGTTCAGTTAGAAAAACTTGATTATATACAATAGTATGTAAACTAATTTACATTACACAACACAAAACGTTTGAAGTCCTTTAGTGTTTATCCATATTCAATACACTTACACCAAATAGATGGGCTGGAATTGTAACAAATGCAACTGCATTAGTATCCCTAAGTATAACTCTTAGACAATACATGAACTTGATCAGATCTTGTCCATAGTTCGCATTGGTGTCCTCATCACAGTCCATTGCCATCCACACGGGAGATCCCAACGAGTGTACACCAATCCGTAAAACATTGCTGTTCTTTTTAACACTATTTTGATATTCCTCCTTAGAAACTAATTCTTTAATACTAGTCAGTAATTTATGGTACAGGCTGTTTTTGAAACCTGAAATGAGAGGGAGAAATTAATAGCATAATAAAATTGTAAGAAGATAACAGCTGTTAATGTTGTGTATTGTTTAAATTATGCAATTTTCGTAAATTTATTATGAATTCGGAGACAGTAAAGCTACGAATTAATATTTCTTTCATATATTTTTTAGACACTATAAAATACAAATGTATCTTACCATTGACATTCTCACTATCCATATCCAATTTACAATATTTGATATTGCAGCTATCAATAGTGTTGGTATCAATATGTTTGCTCAGATCAAAATGGTGCCCAAAGCTAGTGTTGCTACCAAATGATGACTCCACCTGACTGAGCCCCTCATATCTCCAAGCTATTTTCATCTTGTCTACATCACTAGCTGTTGTTGTGACCTCATCATCTTGAGGAATTATGGTGGGTAAGGGTAATTCCTTGGACTGGAAATTAATTAAAGGGAAGTTTAAAATGCCTAAATATACTCTACATTCAGGCGTTTTAAACACATCTGTGGAGTGAGTTTCTTTCTTTGTACAGAGAATATTTCTTTGCTGCATAATTATTCTTTAAAATGTTATTTAGTTGATTTTCTCTATAAAATAAACATAGATGATATAACTAGAAAAGGAGTGATTACTGAGATGTCTGCTAAAATAAATGTTTGTACTCAATTAAATTGGCGTTATGGACAGGAGAATGATGACTCTTTGTTATATAACAGCTTATTTAAAAAAAGGTTATTTTTAATCAATCTATCTATAATCTTTATTTGTAAACATAGGTTACAACAATGTGCAAGATGTTACAAGTCATAATATAAAGTTTCTCTATGTTTTGCCATTTGGCATACAAACATACAATTATTAGGCTTGGGCCATAAGTAAATTAATTTATAATAATTCAGGAGTGAAATCGATGTCAATAAAAAAAAAAATGTAATTTAATAGAAGGCAATAGGTAGTCAATGTTAGGTAATTAAATGTCAATATTTGACCAATTGCGATAATGTCAATATTAGATAATTATATATAATGTCAATAAGTTAATTTTAAACAAATTTTTTTATGACATTGTCCAAAGAATTACTATTTAAAGTCGTCATGCATAAATAGTCATGTTATGATTATACATAATAATATTATTCTGTAAAAGAATTGTTTACTTACAATGTCCACTGGATTTTCATCTGCTGATGCAATAAACAAATCATGCTTGCAAGCTACGCCTTCAGATAAGAAATACTTCAATAGAATTCTGCTGTAGTTAGCCAGGACATCTTCCTCTGAAAAGAAAACAATAGTGTCAATATGCTTTTACAATAATACTCCTCCAAGACGGAGTGATTTATTTAAAACTCCAGAATGTTTCGCTAGTTTATATCAAACATCGTTAATTCCATACTTTAACCAAATTATTTCCCTTAATCCGTTATATATATATTATTTTTATTTCTATTTTAATAAACAATCTCCTACACAAGTGATTTTTTAATTTAAAAAAAACTCCGACCTGCAGAGATCTAATCTGCAGCCATAAACATATTTCTTTATTTTCCTAAACATACAATATAATATACTTACCAACAGCAAATATACTCCCTGCCGGTAAACCACCACCTGTAAAATTGATATAGTTTATTTGTGTATTGTGATGGTGATATGACGATATAGATCTTTGGTGATATAATAATTTGATTGACACATTGATATAACTTTTTAGGTTATATTTACAAAGGAATTTGCAATCTAATTATTTTAGAACTAATTTACTACATAAAAACATGGAAATCCTTTTTCACTTGTTAAAAACGCATGAAAACAAATATTAATTACCAATGATATGATCCAAAGATGGAATACCAGATGATACTATCGGTAAACTGTTTTTCACTTTAGTGCCTCCTATAGTAACGCGAGAATCACTAGTTTTATGAAAACTGCTCATGGTGGCGCAATTTGGATTGAAGTCGTACTTTTATACCGCTACTACTTTATCCATAATCCAAGAAATAACTTTTTACTGCTTCCCTTTTATATTTTGTTGACGAAATCAAATGCATGCAAATTGCAAATAATGCAATCAGCTACGAGATGACGTAACGCGTAGCAGTGTCAGCTGTCAGTCAGTGTTACTGTCAGCCTGACAGTAACACTGACTGTCAGCCTCTGGCATTGACATTGAGGTAGGAATAATATGGAGAGGGCATATTTTAGAGGAAGTTAGTTATGAAGAATAGTTATACAAATATCTATCATATCGACACAGTCATGTCAAAAGCGTTTTGTTTCTTTCTAACTCATCAAGAGCAACATATGAAAAAAGAGATATCTAAATGTTTGTCAAGGAAATTAATTTGTAAAGTTATGTCTAACGCGGATAAAAAACTGAGAATGGTTCAAAATCTACCAAGCGTATTTTTCTGAAACCTTCACCAATTTAAAAATAATTTAATTATTGATATTTTAGTATACGCGTTTTATTAAAATATGTTTTGTGTATAATAAATTAATAATGCATCAAATTGGGAACAGCGCTCCTTGATGGGCGAGTCCTATTACTAACCACTCAAGGTCACTGGCATATATCTGCGCCTTAAGTGCAATTTTTCACGGAACGGCCCACTTAGTACCTTAGAATACATTCTGAGGTCTGTACACACGGTTGGGCGTTTGAAGCCCTTGAAGCTTTGAGTAAATACTCAAAGACTTGAAGAGTTTTCTAGTTTGCGTCAAGTGCCAAGTGTGTGGGTTTGGCTTTACTTGATCACTGAATTCTGAACTCCGTTAGGAGTCTATGTATTCTGTGATTTAAAAACTGTAAACGTCAAAATATATTCTGTGGTAGTTCTTTTTGTTGAGCCGTGCCGTGTCATACTGCTTGTCGCACATGCATTTTTTAATAATATCTCTTCAAAAGAAAGATTTCGATTGATTTAAAAGGAGCGCACGTAATTTGCGACATTCAAAATGCAGGGTCCCGCAGTTTTTATGGATATATCTCTCGAAGATCAAGTAAGTTAACGTCAACATAACCTATTATAGTCGTCGAGTCGGGGAAAGTGTAAATTAGTTCTTACTGATGTAATTATTAACGTTGGCGGTTTCAGGCATTAGAACTAAGAAAGTATTTCAAGAGCCTCGGAGCAGAGATAGCGGAAGAGAAATCGCCGAAGGGGATTGAGGACGACTTGCACAAAATAGTAGGAGTCTGTGATGTTTGTTTCAAGGAACCAAATGAATCCGAAATTGAAGCTATACTCAACAGTATTGTCTCCATCATGGTATCTGTAAGTAGATTACACCACTACATAAAGCCTGCCTTTTTGAATTGTGCTAAGTGAACTATCCACTCAACTTATTGAAATACATTAAGAAATCTGTTACCCAGATAAAAAACAAAATTCCTAAGGCCTAGTTTGGCACTGTTTGATTTGTAAATATATAATTGTGTTCATTTTATTTCAGATCCCATTGGAGAGAGGAGAAAACTTGATTTTGGCTTTTAGTCAAAGGCTCACAAAGGCACCAGGGCCCAAACTTGGCATGGTTGTGCTACAGTCGTAAGTTGTTTATTTTGTTATAGCACTTACTAATAATTTACCTCAATTAAATCAACTGTCAGTCACAGTAACTAAAAATGAATTCATAAATTAGTATTTTTATTGGACAATATCACAGATCATGAATGATCATGATCATTCCCGATGCTCCGTGTGGTACCGGACGTAAAGAATAGCTTCATCCCCTTTCTTCCTGTGGGTGTCGTAAAAGGCGACTAAGGGACTTACTAGAGAATGGGCAGCAGCATTCTCTATGTATTTTAACACCATACTGCGATCACCAACCCGCCTGCCAAGCGTGGCGATTATGGCAACCCCCCCCTTTTCGGGAAGGCCCCGTTTCCATAATCATAATCATAATCATCCAGCAGCCAGCAGTCCAGCAGTGGACGTATAACAGATCAAGTTGTTTTTAATCATTGGAGCAAATGTAACAATCTAACACAAGGCTGTAGTGAGCTGCTGGCTTGGACATGTGCTATTATAGTTGAATAAGTAGTTTAATTTTAATATTACAGGCTATGGCGTCTATACAATAACTTGGAGGCAAATTCTCCCCTGCGCTACCATGTATACTACCACGTCATTGAGCTAGCGGCGCGCGTTGGCTTTGTACGGGAGGTGTTCACCAGTGTGGAACAACTTAAGAAAGAGTTCTCAGGCTGCCCACCCACCAATGAACAAATGCAGAAACTCTACAGACTGTTGCATTCAGTTTTAAAAGATCAGAACAGGTAACATTTTGTTTGACTTCTTAGCAAAATTGTACCATTGTAGTTTTAATAAATAAACACAAATAATGCCATCAAAAGACACTACAGTTATTGTAGATGGGCCTGTGTCTTTCAAGGGGTTGCCAGTGGTTTAGTACACCCACATTTCATCAGATAAGTTTCATTAGTCCTAAAATTTCAATATGAAGGAAAACTGTCTATAATTTCCACCAAGATTTTATTATTTACATTAGCAAATTGTATTGGTTTCAGTGAATTGGCTTCAAAGGTTATGATTGAACTGCTTGGCACATACACTGACGAGAATGCCTCGTATGCCAGAGAGGATGCCATCAAATGCATCTCCACGGCACTGGCTGATCCCACTACATTCCTACTGGATCCCCTGCTGTCTCTCAAACCTGTAAGATTCCTCGAAGGCGAACTAATCCATGACCTGCTCAATATTTTCGTATCAGAGAAACTGTCCAGCTATCAGACCTTTTACCAGAATCACAAAGAATTTGTTCATTCTCAAGGTTTGTACAATTTACTTTGTTTCTTGTTTACTTTACTTTTTGATGTGAAACATCTATAGACGCACGTAAAACCGATTGCTGGCGGGGCGACGCATGCCGCGTGGCGATCGTCCACTATACAGTCTATAATCTATATCTATAAAAATCAATGCCACTTTTCGTTGTAATTTTATAACTCCAGAACGGGCTCACCTACAAAAAAAAAAAGGTTTAGGCTTTGTTAGGACTATTTAGTAGATGGTTTATGTGAAGTTTTTTTTTTTTTTTTTTAGGTAGGTTGGTAGGGTAGGTATTCTTTTACCCATAGAAAGCCACGTTATTTGTGAGTATCATAGAGTAAAAATGTTTACCGCCCATCGGAGTGGGCACGGGTCAGCTAGTTATGTATAAAATAAAATTAAAATAAAATAAGCCTTTATTGCTGTAACTTATAACATGCATATTATTACATTTTACTTAATTCTATTTAACTATTTAGATTTTAGCTAATTGTATCACTAGCCGGTTTTCCTTTTACAGCTTGTTCTTCGACAAAGGCCTCCTCTAAAGCTTTCCATTTTATCCTGTCCTTTGCAGTGCGTGTCCATTCTGGACCAGCTATCTTTTTCATGTCGTCTTCCCAACGTTTAGTTGGTCTACCTTTGTTCCTTTTACTATCACGCAGGTACCATTCCGTTATTAGTCTCGTCCACTTCTCTTTCCCTTCCCTTAGCATGTGTCCTGTCCATCTCCATTTCAAGCGTTTGTATATGGTTTTTATATTTGTTTTGCTCTTTATATTTTCTAATCTCACCTTGTCTCTTCTTAACTCCAATTGCGCTTCTTTCCATTCCCCGCGGCGATTTGCCGTTTTGGCATACTTGGATTTTTTTGAGTTGTTGCATAATTATGTAGTAGTGTGTGTGTGTAGTGCGATGTTTCACATCTGCTAGTCGTCCCGGGACGGCTCAATTTTTTTGTATGTCTTTGGCCAATTATCATGAGGTAAACATTATATTATTGCTATGTTTTATTAAAATATGTTTTATTTTCAGGTTTAGACCATGAGCAAAATGTAAAGAAAATGAGGATACTGTCTTTCATGCAAATGGCTGAAGTCAACCCTGAACTCACTTATGATGAGATTATATCAGAACTGCAAATTGAAGAACAAGATGTTGAAACTTTCATCATTGAAGGTAATTTGAATTACAAACATTTAATACTATACAGTAATCTAAAGTAAAATATCAATGGATTTCAGACAAATCGCCGCAATCGGCCGCGACTTACGAATTGTAGGTCGGGGGTTCGAACCCAAGCAGGCACTTTACTTGGTGTAATTATTTCATCACCACTGCTTCAAAAAACCGGCTAAGTGCGAGTAGGACTCGCGCATGAAGCGTTCCGTACCATTATCTATAAAAATGGCAAAAAAATCACGTTTGTTGTATGGGAGCCCCCCCTAAATATTTGCTTTATTTTAAATTAATTATTTATTTTTAAAGTGAATTGTATAACTAAATATACTGTGAATACTTCAAGCGTCTACCTGTTGCCGTTATCAATATCGAGCAAAAACAAGCAAAAAAATCATGTTTGTTGTATGGGGGCTCCCTTAAATACTTATTTTATTCTGTTTTTTAGTAGTTGTTGTTTTAGCGGCAACAGAAATACATCATCTGTGAAAATTTCAACTGTCTAACTATCACGATTCATGAGATACAGCCTGGTGACAGACGGACAGACAGACAGACGGCGCGGTGGAGCCTTAGTAATAGGGTTCCCGTTTTACCCTTTGGGTACGGAACGCTAAAAACGGTGAAGGAAAACATCGTGAGCAAACCGGCATGTCCTAGAACCAAAACTTCGAAGACATGTGACATCCGCCAACCGAGGCCGCACTAGGCCGAGGTGTATAATGGCCCACACCCTCTCACAGAGAGCGAAGCCTGTGTGCAAGCAGTTGGAACATTATATTATTATGGTATTGCGTGCTATAACCGATGACTAACAGATAATGGCACAATTATTTATTTGCAAACATAAAAAGGTAATTAAACATTAAAAGTAACACTTTCAATTCCAAGCCATGTAACATTCTAAAATTACTCTTATGTCCATTCCAGTACTGAAGACCACGCTGGTGCGTGCTCGCATGAATCAGGCGGAGCGTACGGTGCGCGTGTCGAGCACGATGCACCGCACGTTCGGGCGCGCGCAGTGGCAGCAACTGCGCGACGTGCTGCTCGCGTGGCGCGGCAACGTGCACTCCGCACACGAAGCCATGAAATCCGTCGCCGCCGCGCAAATCGAATACGCCACGCAAAACCAGAAAGCATAGACTTGTTTGCTGCAGATTTTTACATAACTTGCAACCTGTTGGTGCCTAGATTTGTTTGATGTGGCTTTGCAATTTTTCTACCATGATCATTGATGTAAAATAGGAAGATAGGCCACTCTCTAACATCACGTAAATATTAAATGGACCCGATGTCGTGCGTCATGTGCTCGACAACCGCAATAGATAGACATATTACGCGGGCTATAGCGGGAACAAGATCGCAATAATTGTCACTGTTACGTACCCATAACAACTCACAAACAAACTATGATTCGGGTATTCCCCGAAAACCGGGAGTAATGTAGGTCGATTGTGTCCTTTCCCCTAATTTATGCGGTCTACACGCGGGCTATAGCGGGAACGAGATCGCAATAATTGTCACTGTTACGTACCCATAACAACTCGCAAACAAACTACGATTCGGGTATTCCCCGCAAACCGGGAGTAATGCAGGTCGATTGTGTCCTTTCCCCTAATTTATGCGGTCCACATCGAGGAGCGCGTACCATATCTTCCTATTTAATACATCAATGACCATGCTGACCAATATTGATATTTGGTAATGACATGCTGCTCCAACTTAAAACAAATTGGCTTGGGAAAAGAGCAGAAGATTGATGATGCCCAATATTGATAATTTTAATATAAACCGTCTAATTCATCATTGTAACATAAATCATTATGTTGAACATAATTTCTTTATGTTTATCATGCAAGTAAATTCTAGGCACCATATTAATTCATTTTATATATTTGGAAACATTTAGGGTCACAGTAAATAAATCTACATTCATTTGGACAATATTTCCACTCGTGTGATACACTTTATGTAACAATCTGCGGATTAAAGCCATTTGTATTAATATACGATTTAATTATTCAAAAGTATTTAATTATTGCAATAATACTTAAGACAGATTTACATTACGAAACTAATCCTACTTCCTACTATATAATATTATAAACGCGAAAGTTTGTGTGTATGGATGGATGGATGGATGTTTGTTACTCTTTCACGTAAAAACGGCTGGACCAATTTTAATAAAATTTTGTATCGAAGTAGCTGACTCCCTGGATTAACATATAGGCTACTTTTTATCCCTATATTCCCACGGGATCGAGACTTACGCGGGTGAAACCGCGGGGCGTAGCTAGTTGTAAATAATTATCTATTTATACGTGAAACTGTCAATGAATAACTTAAGTTTTCGCAACAATTTCGTACCTTAATGTAAATCCGCCTTTTTTTGGGTGTTATTTACCTAAAATATATGAATTTATTATCATTATTATTTATTCACAGATATCCGTATTATTAATACGCCATTGACTGGGGGCAAGACCAAGCTTAGAACTCTTAACCTAAATGTAAATGGTCTAAACTAAGCTTGGGACCACTTAGCCACTACAACAATGGTGGATTACTGGGAGAAGAATCTATTCACTCTGTGGTACGAAGGAGGTTATACGGAGATTATTGTACACTGCCATGATCAGTCATGATGACTTCTGATGACAGAGTTCCAAGCTTAGAATAATAAATTTCCTTGTTCCAACACAGAGTACAAAGTTTAAAGGAGGGTTCCAAGTTCCGATCGTATAGTTTCCGTGCAATATTCAAATTTATTTACCTAAACAATTCATGGATTATGGATGCAGGCGGGATGGGTGCTTCCGAAACGTGTTTCGGTCGTTCGTGTGCGTCGCACTAACTATGTTACTAGGACTACATGTTTATGCGTATTTCTGGGGACCCACGCAAGAAATGCTGGATGGGGACTTCACTGACATCAAATACGTCGTCATGCAGCTTACTAGAGGACTGTCTGAGGTTAATATACATTACATTATGTTGTAGTTACGATAACTGCAAAAGCATAGGTTGTAAAATATAGGTAGGGACAATGATATTATATTAAACAGATATGTTGTGAGCGCGCAATCGTGAAGACTCCAAAACGTCCTAATTGGGACGTATTTTACGTATAGTGAAATGTAAATGTGTGAAAAGTGGGGGTGTGCTGCCGCTGCTGCGCGGTTTTTTCGGTTGTTTTGTGAGTGTTTATCATATCTGTTTATTATAATATTATTGGGTAGGGATCTGAAACTTAAAGATTACGTTGTTTCAGGACCGAAATGTCCGAATGCCTCTATTTTCTATTCTATTCTATACGTAATTTTATTTTTAATCTATATGTATTTATTTTTAAGGGATTTTTGTACATTTATGCGACGATGCCAATCCCATCGAGCTATTCTATACTTAGAATACCTACAAAAAGATCTAAGATAGATACTAAAATAATTTAATGTCTTTGTTAGAATAAAAAAAACGTTGGGAAGACAAAACTGTACCTACATTGAATATAAAAAAAAAGTAATTGCTACGAGGTCTGGATACGATTCTAATACCGAAAATATAGTTTTTAGATTTTTTATCTGGTTATCTGGAAGTATGTTTCAGCATCACGCAAATACTATTGGATAGATTCTGTTCAAATTTTGCATCCCTTTATCTCTGGTCAGTCTGTAGGCTATAAAATATCACGCTGTTTGCTATGGGGATGGAGCAATATTACATTGTTTGTATTATTTTATAGTTTACTGCAAATTGTAAAAAGCTCTTCTTTTTACAATTGAAAAACAAACCACCTTTCCACCTCCACCACCAATCCACCTTTTTGATTTGAGGGTTTCAAAGGTTCATAACTAACTTATTAGACCTTTGTATCCTGCCTATGCGTATGAAGTTTCATTAAAATCGGTTCAGTCATTTCAAGAACAAGGGCTTCAAAGTTTGTATGAAATGCCGTACGTCGTAAACGCTATAAGCAGGTAGGTATATTATTTTAGTGATATTCGATCGTCAGGAATGATCTGTAAGAATGCATCAGTCAGTGTGGTCCAGTGTTGTGACATTAGGTAGTACCCTGTATGCAGGAACGAAGGCGTTCATTAATTCACTAAAAATAAAAAACTTCGCAAGCAATGGGAAATTGCTACTGAAGGTACCTGAGGACCTCCGGACGAACTGCCTCTCACACGGACATTAAATTGTTCTCCGCGTTCCCTGCGTCACGAGTCGTGACTAAGAAAAAACCGGTCAAGAGCGAGTCGGACTCGCATACCGAGGGTTCCGTACGTACCTATAAATGATGTTGATGATTTCTGAAAAACGGTGCTATTTATAGACATCGTTTTATTTTTCCTGTAATCTTTACATAAACTTCTATCACATAGAATAGTTTCAGATTTGTATCTATGCAAACATCGGAGATAGGGGGGGGGGGCGGACGGTATTTTTTTTTTTAATACGGAAACTATGCTGCCTAAAAAAAAAAATGTTGAGAATGTACAAACAGCGCTCTTTCATCACATGTCCTAGTAGCCCCATTTCAAAATTTCTTTCTTGTTTGCAAAATAGTTGGGCAAACGTCATCTAAAATTATTCTAAATTTCAAGTTGATAGCATAAGTAGTTCTTGAGATATCCAGGTGTGACAGACAGACAGACTTACTCTCACCCTAAGGGTTCTTTTTTACCATTTTGGTACGGAACCCTAAAAACTGGCATAGGCCACAGACACAGACCAGGGGGCCTAAAATGGACGCTTTGGCAGAATCTTTTTTTTTTCTTTAAATGTTTTCCTTTCTTTTCTTTTCTCAGTTAAGTTTTAATGATGGTCTGACATTTTGAGCGCTATATGCGGCCTACCCAAATGTCCTTTTCTTGGTATTGTTCGTCGAGTCGTTGAGCTCCTTAGGTTTTGAGTTGAGCTGCACGATTACTGACAAATGCTTACACTGATTGGACAGGTCCGCTCAAATTTGCGTGGTTCTTTCCTCAAAAGACCATTTCAGACACGGATCTACATGGTCCTCACATGATCTGACCAAGATTATGTCTGGACTTTAAAAGAGACTGACCCCTGAGTTTGTTTCGCCATTTCTTCTCAGGGGTAGTCAGATAGGAATTGTCGGCTACATCTAGATTTTTTTTTTTATATGACGTGTAAAAGTGATTTTAATATCCTATTTAGAGAATAAACGATTTCATTTCATTTCATTTCTTATTATGATCTGCGTACAATTCATATCCCGCAATTCATCTGTTTAACAGTTTTTTATGGAGTTTCGTAAAATGGTCTACAAATTAAGAATAGCTGTTTATGAAGTCTAAGGTCAAATAGTAGCTGTCAAACAAATGAATTGCGGGATGTATGAATTGTACGCAGATCTTAAATATGATTCTGCTAAAGCGTCCATTTTAGGCCCCCCAGACAGGCTGTTAATAAAGCGCTTTGCCTCTCTCCACTTATTTAAAAATTGCTGTGCCCGACAGGGTCCTTAATTGTTTCTATTATTTTTTATTTACCACCTGTAAGTGTACATGACTGATTGCAATAAACGATTTCAGATTTGATTTGAGATTTGACTCTATCCCCCTAAGTACAAAACAAGGTTTATCTTCAGACCCAGGTTTAAAACATGGAGCCATTATTGAATTTCGAACTTTATTCCGACTATGGTAAAGTTCCTAAACACAAAACTGACAACTTAGTACCCAACTAAGTTTTCAGTTTTGTTTAAAGAACGGTATTTCAATCACTGTTACGTTCTTATTACAAAAACTGGCTCCATGGTTAAGCCATGTCAAAATATAAATCTTGTTTTGTAATAAGGCGGTATAGGTATATTTTGGCTGGCTGCTGAGACCAAAACTACAAACGTATTATTAAAAAAAACCCGGCCAAGTGCGTGTCGGACCACGCACAATGAACCCTTCATTGTGCGTGGTCCTTAGTTGGGATGAATTTATCCAAAAAAAACCTTAACATTGTACTTGGTTGAAAAACATGCTCTCCCGTCGATATACTTCACGGTCGATTCTCCAACTGCAAATGTAAAGTTTGTCGACTATTACTCGCTATCTTGTAAAGCCTACTTAGCTGTGATAGTTTTCCATTTAATTTTGTTATAAATGTAACTGACATGATTTTTTTCACATATTATCCCCATAACCTGCCCGCTATATCAACCATTTAGTGGGCGGGCGGGGAGGGGGAGACACTTGACTCTAACTAAAATTACGCAAACGGATCCCTGAATCGAAAAATGGTTTTGACAGACCCGTAATATTTTTGAACGGTTTATCCAACGGTACTCCACACCATGGGGTAGATGAGAAAAAACAATATCATCCCCACTTTACGTGCAAGGGAGATACCCATTTTTTTATATATTTTTTACCATTTTGTCGGTGCGATTAATATGTGGCATGGGTGCCAAATTACAGCTTTCTAGTACTAACTCGGAGCTAAGTTGGGGACAGAAAGACAGACAGACAGACGGACATGGCGAAACTATAAGGGTTCCTTGTTGACTACGGAACCCTAAAAATGTGGCTGTTATTTTAATATATTGTGGTGTCTTACGACTTCCATGCGTATGAAGTCGCGGGCACAGTAAATACTAAAGTAACCATAGAATAGAAAGGGCTAGTAAATAATAAAGTAACCAAAGACTAGACACTGAAATTATGAGTCGAAATCAAAGCATCTTGGCATTTCAGGTTTAAAAAGCCAATTTCAGATTTCAGAGGAGAATAGACGGACTTAGGAGAATAGACGAAAGGAGAATAGATAGAAAGTTTTAAACATTGCTTTCGATCTATGGAATAAGTGCAGATTTTGAGTGGAAAATGAAATTATTGACAACAAAAATCGTCACCTCAGTCCACATCACACGGTCCCCCACATTTGCCGATAGTTTATGTTCAACAAGATAGATGGCGTTGCCTGTTGCCGCGAAGTGCTACGGAATCCGTAGAATGGATTACGTAGTGCTACGGATTTCGTAGCACTAGCGCGACAATTTCAAATAGATGGCGCTAGTTGTTTGATGAAAGTCGAACTATTTATAAGTTTTGTGAACTTTTTGGGCGGGACCGCGGGACTATAATGACGCTAACAGCCGGGACGTTTCTGCTCGCCTTAAGATTCAGTCAGTCATGCATGTCCATCATAGGTCGAATATGTGTGACACCTTAAGCGGCACCCGTGTCGTAAGTAGGTGCGTTTCTAGATACTATGGGCAAACATAATGACTTAAGCTTGGATTAGGTATCCAAGCTCAAAGAACTGCAGGTAAAACTGGCTGAAGATGAACTTGCAGTGAGCTGGCATTATAAATGCAGGGATTTGGCCAAGCTATCATTGCCATCCTGCCTTTACTACGATTATTATCTAATTTAGCAGTATCCAGGGCCGGATTTAAAGGTGTGGAGGCCCTGGGGCAACTAAGAAGTGGAAGTCCCAAAAATGTATTTAGAACAGACAAAAAAAAAACAACTTAAAAAGGTACCTTGTGAATGTGAATTTTTTTTTCCTTGATACACAATAAATCTGCCTTTAGCCTTTTTAGCCTTTTCCCAACTATGTTGGGGTCGGCTTCCAGTCTAACCGGATGCAGCTGAATACCAGTATTTACATGGAACGACCGCGTATCTGATCCCCACAATACGATACCCCTTGGTAAGACTGGTTGTCAGACTTTTGGGATTTTTTTTCTTTGATACGCAAGGAGACTCGTTGAACGTCCCAGCGTCGAATAAAAATAATTCAATTAATGAACTGTTTACGATGCAAGTTAACTCGTTGACGAATTTAACTAGTTGATCGACTAGTTGACGAATGTAAATCAACGTTGACGTTGCGATAACGGAAAAACCGTCAACGACCCATCCCTACAAAGGATGTATTTTCTTTCTTATGTAAAAAAAAAATATTGTGGAGTTCTTTGTGGAGGCCCAGGGCTAGAGCCCCTGATGCCCTGCCCTAAATCCGGCCCTGCATGTATCTCTATCCACCCAAGCTTGCGCAGGAGATTGAGGAGTACATTGTGCCAGTGATCAGTGCTTGGTATTTTTACGTAAATACACTTTTATGTAAAGTACCTAGTATGAAAAATATAAGGCGCTTGTATTGGGTTTTTCCACTACGCAGCAGTCCGGAGTCTGAATTTGTTTCTGGTTGATGGCAATAGGGTAGCCCCCTATTACATGCGACTTAAACTTAACTGGCGCAATATGGGTTTAGGTACTAACCGTACTTATAGGTTCATCTCTGCCTAACCCATTGAAAAAAAAAAACGGTCAAGAGCGAGTCGGACTCGCTTACCGAGGGTTCCGTACGAATATATGATGTTGATGATTTCTGAAAAACTGTGCTATTTAGAGACATCGTTTTATTTTTCCTGTAATCTTTACTTAGGCTTCTATCATATAGAATAATTTCAGATTTTTATCTCTGCAAACTTCGGAGATAAGGGGGGGGAACGGTATTTTTTTTTTACATTTTTCATAACAAGTCAGAAACTATGCTGCCTAAAAAAAAAACAAAAATATGTTTGAGAATGTGCAAACAGCGTTCTTTCATATGATATCCCACATGCCCTAGTAGTCCCACTTAAAAATTTTAAGACCCCCTTTTAGTCCCTTTTGCAAAAAATATATATTTTTTTTAATTTCTTTTTTGCTTGTAAAATAGTTGGGCAAACGTCATCTAAAACTATTCTTAATTTCAAGTTGATAGCATTAGTAGTTCTAGAGATATCCAGGTGTGACAGACAGACAGACATACAGACTTAGTCTCACCATAAGGGTTCCTTTTTACCATTTTGGTACGGAACCCTAAAAAGGCGTGATATGTTATGTTTAAGGCGACGATAACCATTTAAAACGACATTTAATTTATACTGAAGATCTTTGAAAATATATGTTAAATTAGAGCATTTTCTCAATAATTTAATAAGTGAATATTTTAGATTATGTTTATATTACATATTACAATGAAATTAATTTGTAAAGTTCGTAAGTATGTCTAACGCGGATAAAAAATGAGAATGGCGCAAAATCTACCCAGCGTATTGTTCTGAAACCGTCATCAATTTAAAGATAATTTGATTATTGATCTTTTAGTATACGCGTTTTATTAAAATACCTTTTGTTTTGTGTATAATAATAAATTAATAATGCGTTAAATTGGGGACGAGTCCTAGATTACTGGCTGAACGTACGATGCGTTGCGTGAGCTCAGTACAGAACACGCAAGTTATCCACTCAAGGTCACTGGCATATATCTGCGTCTTAAGAAAGAAAGAAAAATGCATTTATTTGCATTAGAACAAAAATAAAAATAACATATCTAACTATGAAAACGGAAAGAAAACATTTGGTACTTATAATAGCAAAAGGACCTCAGCTCAGCATAATTTCAGATGGCAACGCAAGGTACCTGACACTGATTTTAAGCTGCAGCCCACGAGTGACTTAAAAACTGAATTTTGACAAACTGCAATACGACAAGATTTTATTTCGACATACGGAACTACTACTTTAGTTTGAAATACCTCAAGTTTGACACTAGGTACTGTACTCCAACAAAGCGTTTCTTCGACATGACTTAATTAGGAAACGACGCGACTTCGAAAACAACTCTTCGACACCAACACTAGTCTGACATGAGTCAATTTCGACGCACCTACCTACTCTACTCCGGCATGCTGTACTGCGACAATATCTTTTATCGACATGATACATCTAAGACACGATGCTACTTCGAAATTATTATTAGGAAATGATTATGGAACAAAAAATAACTTGGCATGAATGGAGCACTGGTGTAGCGCAATTGCATCGTTGTATAATTTTTGAGGGTCTATCTCCACAGCAAACAGCCTTATATGTTTTAAATCATTGTGTAGTTTTCGCACCTCGACCAGTTCAGGTTGTGGGAATGGTTTCTTATTGTTTTACTAGCCACGCATGGTCAACTCCTCATATACAAAACTATACTAAAGCCAATCTGGACATATGGTATCCAACTTTGGGGAGCAGCCAGTGCCTCCAACATAATTAAAGTGCAAAGGAAACTATATATTGAAACAATTATCCACCGCACCTTGGTTTATCAAGACAAAAGAGATCCATGAAATCCTCAATATTCCGATGGTCATTGAGGAGATAAGTACACATGGGGACAAATACAAATCCCGACTACTAAAGCATCCGAATATGCTTGCGGGTTAGCTTACTATCCCAGAAAGCATCCGCCGATTGAAAAGCGGCGGGACATTTTCGACCATAACAGTCAGTGCGAAGAATGACTGCGAAAAGTTAAAGCGGACTCCACTGGGAGTAGCGCCTCACATGCGAACAGAACCATCTCATCTGCTCATAGTCTAAAAGACTGCAGATCGCATGATAAAACCGGAAAAAAAAGCCACGCATGGTGCTTGCTCATCTCCATGTTTGAGTGTTTTAAGCCATACTTCACATTTTTCGTTGCACTGTTCAATGCAATGCCAGTAATACACATTGTCATGCACTTTGTTTACACAATAAATGAAACCGTTTAGGCCTGCCCAGTTGGTCTTATGGTCGCAAGCGCGACTGCAGAGCGTCGGCTTTCGGGTTCAATTCCTGGGGTGAGGCAAAGTGTTATTGGATTTTATGATTAGGAATTTCTTAGTAACAGGCCGGAGTTTGGAAGTTGGCGGTGTGATACCCCCGTACCTCGGAAAACACGTTAAGCCGTTGGTCCTGCATCTGATCTCTCTCTGGTCGTGTCGGATTGCTGTCCCATCGGACTATGAGAGTGAGGGAAGAGAGAGTGCATCTGTGTCTGCGCACACACTTGTGCATTATAATATCTCCCGCGCCGAAGGCTGGGGGTCTACTCCGAAGCGTTAATCCTAAGTGTCAGCCGAATGTTCGGCCGTTTTATAACATCCATAGTTTTTTTTTTGACTTTGAATCCTTACCCGACTTTAAGTCACGTTTTTGATTTTGACTGTCGTTTTTTTTTTTGTTTCGCCGTAGACAGCCATAGTTAGCCGTGGCCGTAGTCAAGCAACGACCAAACATTCGGCCGATACTTCAGATTTATGTTCGGAGTAGCGTACCCCTGGTCTCTGCCGAGATTGGTCGCCATGGCCGAAATTCTGTCCGGAGGACTATTATTTTTAAATAAAACCAACCACAACTAAATGATCTTTTCCTTTTCAAGATCTAATAATAGTTCAAAAATTCTTTATAATTTTATTTATTTTCCACGATAAGCACTGGTAAATCTTTAACAGTCAGTAATCACACAGATCAATTAAAACAGAAACAATATTGAAAATGTCCACGCGTTTTTTTTTCCAACTTGTAAAGTTGTGACTAAATTTTAACCAACTTCGTAATGTTGTATCGAAATTAAACTTTGTATTTTTATGTAGTTTGGATGACAATACTATAATTTGGTATCTTGGAGCTGATCTAATGATGGAGCCAGGAGGTGGATAGTGGAATTGTTGGATTATTCGGCTTAGGACAGATTCTGGTTTGGGCAGATTCTTGTTACGGCAGATCTTTTTTAACCTGCCTGTATGTACACTTCAAGTCATTATAGAACTTAAATCAGTTTAAGCAGCAGTTAAAATCATTTTTGATAGAAAAGTGCTAGTAGGTACACCCTTGATGAGTTTCTCTGTGACACATATAACTAGGCATAATTAATGATGTCGAATCATATTTAGATCAACATACAACCACAGACCTGCAAATTGCAAAAAAACGCTACCTTAGCGCATCCCCCTAAAGACTTACGGACTACGGATTTTATATTTCAGTAATGACGAAATGAAGACGTGTTGGAGTTCCATATTGTCGAAATAGAATCTTGTCGTATTACGGTTTGTTGAAATTCAGTTTTTAAGTCAAAATTAAAGTTGATTTATGAAATAGCTCATACAAAATCAAATAAAATGCTGTGACATAATTAATCAAAACAAATATAAATATCTAATGTCTGCTTAGTTCAAATAGTGCCCATTTTCAAACAATACATCCTACGTAAAAATCCGTTTAAACAAGGCCTAGGCTAATTGCGTAACACACTAATCAGTAGGAATCGGTTTCAATTTGACAGTTCAACAACATTCATTGCGTTAGTTACGTTGTTGAGCAGACAAAGTTTACAAACATATGAAGCAATGGATTAGCAATATACCTACTTCAAAATCATTCCGATTCCGATTCAAACTGTGTTACGCAATTAGGGTGCTGATCTCCAAGACTTTCGGATATGTAAAGGCAGAATTTATTCTGGTTTTGAACTAAATGGTCAGGTACTTCATATCTTCTTGGCTCACATTGTTTTTTTTTTGTAAAAAATCTCCAAGGTATAACCCAAACCGTCATGGGGTTAGTTGTTCCATCGTTGATGTAAGATGTTCCGGTAGCAATTGATTACATTAAAATAATGTATCTGATCTATAAATAGTATAAGACAAAATCTAGTGACAGTGTTGTTCTTCTAAACTACTTACGTAACGGATTTTGCTGAGGTTTTCATCTTCATTTAGAGCATATTATATTCCCGGAGGTTTATTATAATTATGGGTTTAATGCATTCATAATAAAAAACATACATTATACCTATAGAAATATTGATATTTTATAACGTCGTAAAAACTGTTTGAATGAGGGGCGGGTCGATAGAGGATAAAAATAAAACCGGCCAAGTGCGAGTTGGACTCGCGCACGAAGGGTTCCGTACTATTGCAATTTATAATCTAAGTCGCCGCGAATCTCTTAGGGAACTATTTAAAAATATTAATATTATGACGGTATCTTGCCAATTCATTTATGAAAATATTATGTAAGTATTGGAAAAATCTACATCTTTTTAATAAAATAAGTGGTAGACATAATTTTAATACTAGAAATAAAGACAAAATAGATCAACCATTTTTCAGGTTATCTAAAGTACATACATCTTAAGGGGTACTGTGTTAAATGTTACAACAAAATACCTTGTGATATATTGCAACTAAATGAAAGAAAATTTAAAACTCATATTAAAAGAACACTTTGTAAACAAGCATATTACAAATTAGAGGATTATATCCAAGATAAGAATGCTTGGAAACATGCTGGTCCAGCTCCATAGGACAAACTAGAGTCTAGACAAAATCAAACAGGTTGCTATTTTAATTGTATAATTTATTATTTTGATGACATTTATTTTAAATTCTGTGATTACCTTAACTCACTGATATTGTTATTTTTTAGGAAATCGTATATATTTTTTTTACAATAATTGTAAATACGTGAGCACCATGTATCTATCACATAATTAATTTATCTGTCATTGCTTCATTCTTTACTCTTTTTATTACCTATTGTGGTATAGTAATTTTATTCTAGGTGCATCGTCTTCACATATAATTATATAATTAATGTACCGATAAAAAATATTGTACAAGATTTTAAAAGAGTAGGTACTGGTGGAGTTTCTTGGCCATTCTTCTCCATACGAAACTACCTTTTGGAAGGGGCGACTAGAATCAATTCAATTTTTTTTGTTAATATTGACGTTCAAAAGTGCCTTTTATGTGCCTATTTGAAATAAACAATTTGACTTTGACTTTATTATCTATAAAAATTAAAAAAAAAATTACGATTGTTGTATGGGAGCCCAAATAATAATTTTATTCTGTTTTTTAGTATTTGTTGTTATAGCGGCAACAGAAATACATCATCTGTGAAAATTTCAACTGTCTAACTATAACGGTTCATGAGATACAGCCTGGTGACAGACGGACAGACAGACAGACAGACGGCGGAGCCTTAGTAATAGGGTTTCCGTTTTACCCTTTGGGTACGGAAACCTAAAAATTAAAGACCTACCTAATTGTGCTATTAAGGTGTAATAGGTAGGTACACCACTGCCTACTCCTTCTTGTATTACAGGCATAGGCATGATGTTATGTTTTTAAAGGTGAATCGCAAGCACGAGCGGCTGCAGAGTGAGATGGAGCGCATTTCATCGGCATTACCAGCAGTGGCGGCGGCAGCCGGACGCGCTAAGGAGGCACTCGTCGATCCCGTGATGCGTTTGCGCAACAACCGGCAGATTGGCGATGCATCTGATTATGATAGACAGGTTAGTGATGTGCAATATTATTTTGTCGATTATTTAGTGGCTTTCTTTCTACTTGTCTGTTTATAGTACACACATAATAAGCAGACAAGTAGAAAGGAAAATAAAAATACATAGACAGGTGATGCTTATTTCTAAAGAAATCTCTTCTGGAATACCTGCGATGGGAGAATAGATAAAAAAGAGATGTAGAAATCGATTAATTATCTTCTAGTCCATAGAAGGAACCAGAAACTTCTGGCGGAATATAAGGCGATATTGCGTCGCGCCAAGCTAAGTGCGTATACGTGCCTTCCCTACCAGGTTCATACATAGATTTTTTTACTGAGGTTGCTTACGTTCATTCATTGCATTCGGTATATAGTACAAAACAAAACTGGAACATCTCGTTCCTTAGATACAGGTTAGTAAGCAAGTTACCCCTTAAAACATGTATAGTTTTAACCCCGACGGATGGCCACATTGTTTGTGCCTGTTACATCTTTGTCAATCATCTCCTCATATTTTACTACTTAACATGTGTTTCCGCTTTGGTTTGCTTCTGAACTTTACCATTCCTCATTCTTATTATATTTTAATATCCTTATCATATAAAAATACAATGGTTAGATTATGTAATCATAATAAAAAATAAATCACTGCATATGGATTTTGGAAATGCCTTTTACTTAAGAAAAAATCGTTGGAATAAATCGAAGCTAAGATTGAAGTATGTCATCCCTCAACATGGCAAGCAGAGGAATATCTCTTTGCAGATCTCGACGCACGTGGATCGCCACACTTCGGTAGCACCTCAATGAAATAAATTGGATAATGACATCGACGCATCTTCCAGTCATTCTAAATTTAAAGATTAAGGGGCTTACAGGAGCTAAACGCAAGTTTTATAATGCCTAAGTTTATGATCCACTGCAGTAGCCAAAATCAGAAAAATATATGATATTCTTCAGGATTTATGCTATTTTGATACTGTGCTGCAAAAATAATATAACTAACTTGATACGATAGAAAAAAATCACGAAGATACCTCTAAAAATTTATTTTAACGCTTAAAAACCATATTAATATACATGCAATCATTCTGATCTTTTTTTCCAGATTATTCTACAGATTATCTATTTCTGAACATAATACGTATGCATGTGTGCGTAAACGCCCGTATGCCGACGTACTGCAGCAGAAATGTAGGTATAAACATGAGAGAATGTGGAGCCTTGGTACTTGTTGACAGCTAGCAGACTACGCACTCGAGTCCGCTGGTGCCAGAATATTGGATACGGGAGACACCGTAGAGCACGTTTTTTACGAGTCATCAGTAGGCTGGGCGCTCCACATGCTAACTTCGTGGGTTTGCTGCGAGTGCCTCGGCGCTCGGGCCATCATCCGGCCGGGGACCCTGCCCGGAGAGTGCTGGGCATTCAAGGGGCCCAGGGGAGAGGCGACTATACGTCTGCTGGGCACCGTCCGGATAACAAGCATCAGCATTGAACACATACCGCCGCATATTTCACCGACGAGGTAATTTTCTTTAAAAAGAAAGAAGAAATTATTTCTTTACTGTAGAATTAACTACTTAAGTATTGAGATTGTTGCAGAAAAATATCGGTTTGGCACTTAGCTGTGCAGAAAGACCAAACCTAGCAAAACACAGTTTAAATATTTTTAACCTAATTAAGTTTTCGCAGAGCATGCGATTGAACTAGATTAACCAACTTTTAGGGCTTTTGCAAATGTGCTAACTATTTTTAGCGATTTTGGCGTATTATTTGACGTAGGTATATATCGCGCTGGTGTTCGCCACTCCCTGAGCGCGTATTTTGCGATTTGGAGATATAACGAATTAAATATCTTTTTTTCACAGAGAGATATCGTCAGCGCCGCGCATCTTTCAACTCGAGGGTATCGAGAACCGCTACGACCCATACCATGACTACGGCAGCTTCGAGTACGACAAAGATGGCAAACCTATCCAGTACTTTGAAGTTCTGTTTCCAACTACCAAGGGTCATAATCTCGTGAGGGTCAGGGTGCTGTCGAACTGGGGACACCCGGTGTACACGTGCGTGTATCGTGTGCGGGTTCACGGCGAGTTGGTGAATAACCCGAGGGCGGTGTCCGATGATGGTGATGCGCGGATAGATAATGAGTAGGTTCTGTTATGGGCTTGTCGGTAAATGGAAGAGTTTGAAGAAAGAGGAATAAGACTCGCAAATTTTTACTTTTTCTTAGATTAGCTACAGTTACGCAATAATTATGTATCGATAATTAAAACGAGGTTGTTAATTTTTTTTGGATTAATTAACACTGAGGTTTTAGAAAGGCTTTTCGCATATGCAATATTTTGACAAAACAAAACAGTGTCACAATATCGTTTCGGCCTGTTTACAGGACTTTAAGATCAATAGTTTTTCAAATATTATCTGGGTTTTGCCAGCTCAAGGTATATACCTATAAACAAATTTTAGTTCAACTGCAGTTTATTATGAATTATTTTAAAATATATAAGTAATGTAGTTAATAATATTTTATTAATTCAGAAACAAATCTATTTAGATGTACTTTTAAATGTTTCAGAATTATATGGCGTTTCAATAAAAAATGGTAGTTATAATAAGATTTATTCCTATTACAATAAAGCTTTTGTTTAACAATGATTTTATTTAAATTACCTACGGGATTGAATGCAGGATTTTTCTTCATAAAAATTATATAGACAGGCAGATTTTTTTGACATAAATTCCTACATCCATTATTGCCAGGTGGCTACCCGGTTATATCCATTGTGTGTTGCACAAAACGAGAGAAAGGCGAAACCAAGCATAGATGTTAATCTGGGTGTCCGGCAGCCGAACGCTATAAAACGCATGCTTTGTTGGTGGACAATGGCACAAAGTACATAAATTAAAGTGAGCAAAGTGATCATGAGCCCCCGCCGCGCATGCGCTAATGGGTTGACCGGGCAGCTCTGCTTTGTGCGAGGTAGCGCTGCGTCGGCGCATTGTTGACGGACAGTTTATTTAATTTATTGTAGCAAAGGATAGTTTGCAATGTACCTGCAGAAATATGCAGTTTTATATTTTGTTGTATTCAAAATATAATTTGTTACTTACACTGCTTTTGGGTAGAAAAAAAACACATTGGAGAGACAATTTTAATTACCTTCAACTTACGTAATTATGTAGGTATTTCTATGATGGAGTATCATAGAAATACAAGTCACGATTTCATGAAAAAGTCATTCCATTGAACTAATCTAACTTAGCGAGATATATTAATGATTTAAATACATATCTGATATCTGACGGCGCGCGGCGCCGAAGTAGCGATACAATACAATACATTTACTAAGGCCGCGTGTCCATCGCACGTCCGTCACCGGGACGTCATAATCGGTTCGGAAAATCTCGTTTCTCGTTGACGTCCAGTTGACGGTGGGCGGTGGACAAATGCTGTCATTCTACCTACACGGTGAAAAGCGCCCTGGAGTTAATAATCAGTCTGAATATTAATCCAAGTGTTATGGGATCACCACAGTCTGGGATGCTTACGAGTATTCTTTTGAGACTATACCATACCTCACATACCTGCTGGTGCTATTGCTGGTGACCTGTAATACAGGTTTTTTCTAACTACTGCAGGCACCAGCTCTCACAATAGGGTTGCGAGTTTGTCCGAAAGGGATATCGTGGCCCTGGCACACAGGCAACGGAAGGAACATACGGGAACAAGACAGGTTCTGAGGGCATTATAGATATTATAAAATGATTATCAATGAGGCATACGAAGTGCTAAATTGATCATTACAGCAAGACAACGTTACTAACTACGATAATCATTTTGTAATTAAAAGGTGAAAAACACCTTCTCACTTCGTTTATCTTCAGACCCAGGTTTTAACCATGGAGCCATTATTGAATTTCGAACTTTATTCCGTCTATAATAAAGTCCCTAACACAAAACTGACAACTTAGTACCGAACTAAGTTTTCAGTTTTGTTTATAGAACGGTATTTCAATCACAGTTACGTTCTTATTACAAAAACTGGCTCCATGGTTTAAGCCATGTCAAAATATAAATCTTGTTTTGTAAAAAGACGGTTAAAGTTAAACATAGACTAAACATGGTTGTATAAGCAGTGGTCAAAAACCTATTGAACAGCAACAGCTGGCTCCTTAATTAAGTAAAAGGATACTTATATCTCGAGAGGTATCTTGTATCTTTCCTCATCCTAATAATGATGATTTATGATTGAACTCACTGATGGTAACACTAATAATTCAACTTTACATGGGACAACACAGCAAAAGTTAATATTCATAATTGATTAAAACATGCACTGTATTTAACGGACTTCCAAAAAGGAGGTTTTCTTTTTAAGTACTTTCACCGATTTCTACGTCAATTGTAGACCGATTTAGAAAATTGTTTTTTGAATAAAAGGGTATGCTCTCGAGGTGGCCCCACTGTCACCAAGTCAGAATCTGATGACTTGGTGATCCCATGGAAATCGAGGGATCTTCAAATTTTATAGGCACACCTAAAGCGATATGGGTATTTTTTATAGTAACTCATGCATTTGCTCTCGGAAAGCATCATTTGGTGAAATGGAGCTGATGGTGAAGTACCAGGAGAATTCCATAACAATTAACGTCCCTGCATCAAGAAAAGCAATATTTTGTAAATGGTGATGAGCAGTTGACATTAGGCTATTATCACTTAAATAAATTACAAACTAACCCAGAACACGGGTGGGTTTTAGTCAGTAAAAGTCTGTCACGCCTTCCCGACTTTATTTGATAATTTCCCACCCCAAAAAAAAAAGCTCTTCATCAAACCTTAAGAAATCACGCTCTCAGTGTGTTCACTCATCATCACACCTTAGATCCCTCCTTAAATCTCATCCTCTTAAAACTAGCTACTATTCTTATTCCTTCTCTGTCCATGCTGTAAGATTGTGGAACTCACTTCCGCCTAGCATTCGTGACTTAAAAACTGTTTCCATATTCAAACTTCGAGTAAAAGAGCATTACCTTTCCTCTCAACTGTGAGTATTTTTATGTATATAATTATGTTTATATTATACGCTTTATGTATTTATTTAAGTATATTGTATTTGAACGTGTTTACGTGTACGTACGCGTGTGTATATTATATTTAAATAGTTATGGTATAGTATAAGTATATATTTAACATTTTAGTTTAAGACTCCGCATATTCATATTTTCTCTTTTTGTTTTCACACACTATTGTCTACATTTCTTTTTCATTTCTCCTTTCGCAGGTCTGCTGGAAGAAATTTTTTAAGAAATAAGCTGAACCTTTGTACTTAAATTTTAATTATGTCCTATCGCTTTGTATTTTACTGTGTGTACATAAATAATAAAATAAATAAATCACTTGCAAGAAGTCAATCTCCGTTCTCGAAGACCGCTACGTGGACCACCTATTGATAGAGTGTCAAAGAGAGAGAGAGACCCTTACTCTCTCACTTTTTTCTCTCTCTGACTCTCTATCTCTCTCTCTCTCACCCTATCTAAGTTCAAAGCTGATAAGTGCTACAAAACCATTGTGAGAGAAAAAAAATAAACTAATTACTTAGTTAAAATTAATTAATACCAGTTTTATTTTAATCAGTGTATGTAGGTATGCGAGGTAACATTGAATTAACAATAACCCTGTAACTTTTCCTTTTGGTTTTACCGTATTCGGATGATATAGACCTCAAAATAATGATAAGACCAGTCCAACTGAAAATTATATCGTTACCTATAGGTACTTACTTATAGTAGTGTAAAGACAAGCATGAAATCGGCATCGTTAGAGGCAATAACGTATACGTGGTACGTAACATTAGGGACACAATTAGGGACACAATTAGGTCGGCGGAGAGCCGATTCCTTTCTTTAGTTGCTTCAATGTGTTTCCTTTTCTCGGACAAATAGATTGGAGTCGTAAAGGGTGAAAGCACCTCTCCATGAAATTTATCCTTTTCCAACAACGCCTACTTGTACTCCTCAATATTAATGATGTGATCTTAGTTCAGTGTCGCTACTTGACATGTATTAATGGACAGTATTTGTGTCCAGATTCCTCCCGGCTGGTCACGTTACCTACATGTAAAAAGTTAACAATTGAGTAATAGAGAGCGTCATTGTACGGTATTAGTGAGGTGCCCCGCGGCGCTGCCCGCATTTTTGCCGATACTTTACTGATATAGAATTCTTTTGGAAATTGGACCGGAATGGTTTAATGCTATTGTAGGCTTTAGGTCCACTTGCAACACCAGTCACTAAACGAATTTAAAATATCGTTCTGTGTTGTTTGAAGTAGAAAAAAAATTAATAGAATGATGTTTTAAATTCAGTTAGTTAGCGCTAAATGTGTTTAGTGATTTGCGGTGCTAGCGGGCCTTAGTTACCGAAACAAATGTTCTAATAACTAATTTTTAATAGTAGAGTTCATGAATACCATCTCGTCATGACTGGAAATCAGACTAGGTACAGACGCCAGCACATCAAGCTCCTACAATCCGTAAAATTTATTTAATAGATTTTTAACTTTATCCCTAAAGCTCGTCTGTACCTAATAGTCTCTAGCGGGCCTTAGTTGCCGAAGCAAATGTTCGAATATAGAGTTCATGAATTCTCGTCATAACTAGAAATCAGACTAGGTACCTAGAATCTCTAGCGGGCCTTAGTTACTGAAGCAAATGTTCTAATAACTTATATTTAATAGTAGAGTTCATGAACACCATCTCGTCATGACTGGAAATAATGTGTGTGTGTCTAATATAATTATTTTCCTATCAACTATATACATTATGGTACGGTACGCAATAAAGAATTGAGAATTGAGAATTGAATTGAATTGAAATCAGAGTAGGTACCTACTCTGATTTCAATTAAGTACCTAGTACCTAGAGTCTCTATTTCTCTGATTTCCAGTAAGAGACTTTGCTGTAGAAGCCAAAAAATATTGTTAATCGAATATATAAACACACAGTCTAACAAAAAAACTTTACAAAGAGGATTCAGGAATAAATTCTAAACAACATTCCTCTGTATAATGAATTAAGAAGGTCCTTCATAAGTACTTATTTCCAATCAAACCTACCGAACAACTTATTCGAAGACATCATTTATTTATCTCCAGAAGACATCTCTGTATATTGATAGTTATAATTCTTCGGCCATAACAGAAAATTATGTAAGGCCGACCTTGTAGCGCGATCACGTAGCGGTTCGATGTCCGCTTCTATTCCTAACTACTAACAAATGTCTTTGTAATGGATATCAGATAACTTTTGTACTTGTATATCTATTCTTCTGAGTCATAATAAACGTTTTAATACAGGACATGCGATAAATCTTTAGCGACAATATTCTCTTCAGCTTAATTGGGGATAGAGGGATAAAGGATGCATTGTGGAAGCCGCCAAAATATTTGACAATATTAATAATGTTTCTAGTCTATCGCTCGTGAAAGGCTTGCACTAGTAAAGGATTGCCGATAGTTAGACGGTTAAATTCATCGGAGCGTTCTGTGAGCTTCCGCTGTGTGTGGTGCAATTTACAGGAATCGGGCGATTCGAATCATGAACCTGCAGTTTACTGTAGGTATATTCTCACTTTACATTCACGTTTGATATATGTATTATGAAACTTAGTAGTAAGTCTGTGCCATAAATAGTACTCAGGTTAATTTTAGTGTTCTTATAGAAGATGTCTCATCACCGATTGAGTGATGACGTTTAAGTCTTAACTCTGAACGAAAATTATCAATGCGAGCTTTTTCTAGATACAGCGTGGCGCTTTAGTGGCGACATTAATTAAACACACGTATACAGTTTCGCCTTTACGTCTTAAGAAAATATTTTAATTTCATTAAACGTTATTATTTATTTATTTATTGACAATTTTCTAAAATAGCATCTTGGAGCATCCTGTACTTAAAGAACTGTAGCGCAGAGGTAATTAGCCGGGGTCATGGATCATAACATCGAATCAATGAAATTAAAATAAATAACGTGCAAGGAGTAGGCGAATTGAAGGAAAGAGAGACCTTTATTATAATTATTTAGCTTAAAAAAATATATAAAAGAAAAAAAATATATGATTACTGGCCACTAGCCCTACCAGTGTGTCAAATTAATGTCGCCACGCCCAGGCACTGTAGCGGCACGCTATACATAATTTGTATACAGTTATATAACAATTTAAGTAAGAGAGTTACAAGAGGCTGTGGCTAAGTAATAACAGCCGCACGAGTAGATCGATCAGTTGAAGCTACACTTGTCGCGGTTGATCCGTGGATGCGTGACCATCTTTACATATCAAGACCCCTCCGTGCCTCGTTCCGGCTGTTATTTGTAGATCTTTGACAGTTGTTACGGGTCGTCAGAAGCCCGAAAGTCTGACACCCAGTAACTCATGGGTTGTGGAGGTCAGATAGGCAGTCGCTTCATGTAAAATACTGGTATTCAGTTGCATCCGGTTAGACTGGAAGCTGACCCCAACATAGTTGGGAAAACGCTGGGCAGATGATGATGACAGTCATAAATAACAGGTCAACATTATATGTTCATCTTCTACAACAACAACAGACATCAGCTGCTGCTGCTGTTCTTATACAACAGAATTAACGCACAACCTCTTAAGCGGTCATTGTACTCATCATTATGAACAACCTTTACTATGGGACCAAACCTGACATCGCGAAAAAAAAATCAGCTGTTCCTTACATTTGGACGAGATTCCAACATAAATGTAGGGAACAGCTGATTTTTTTTACGGTCTTACGAATACACGTGATGAACCATAATAATTCTTATATTAATAATAACACGTCTTAAAGGTAACTCTGGGTGCGGTATAGGTGTGCCTATAAATTTTGAGGATTTCCCTCGATTTCCATGGGATTCCCTCATCAGATTCTGACTTGGAGCCAATGGGACCACCGTGACCATATTACCCTTACAAACAAACAAAGAATTTTCAAATCGGTCCACAATTGACGGAGAAATCGGTGAACATACAACAAATATACAGACGAACATAACAACCTCCTCCTTTTTGAAAGTCAGTTAAAAAAAAATACCGACTTCAAAAACAAAACAGTTAGAGAGACATTATTGTTTTCGAACATGCACGCGAACGAAGTCGCGGGCACAGCTATGTTTATAAATCATGTGGAAACGTTAACCCCCTTATTACAAAAAAAGGTTTATCTTTAGACCCAGGTTTAAAACATGGAGCCATTATTGAATTTCGAACTTTATTCCGACTATGGTAAAGTTCCTAAACGCAAAACTGACAACTTAGTACCGAACTAAGTTTTCAGTTTTGTATAAATAACGGTATTTCAATCACTGTTACGTTCTTATTACAAAAACTGGCTGCATGGTTTAAGCCATGTCAAAATATAAATCTTGTTTTGTAATAAGGCGGAAAAAGTTTATAATTTGCACCACACATCAGCTTGATGCTGTGTGCGTAGGTGTCGTCAAGGGATTCGTTTTAAATAGTCTCCGAAGGCATTGTTTGGGAGACAGGCTTTGTCCCGGTACATTAGAAATACTCTCGTGTTCGCTCCACTGGCTCCGATCAATGTCGCCTTCAGGAAATACGATTTTAACAGCGAAAACATCGGAATTACAAGTCATCGCGACACACTCTGCTGCCTCCGGGCAAAAGGGTTTGTTGTCATACAATTACGTACCCTCTCAGTTTGTTTTATCCAAACAATGATACATAAAACCCATTTCTAAGGAGCTCCTTTTGTCAGTAGCAAATGTTGTTTACTGTATTTGTGTTGTATCGAACTGAATGGGTTTAGGAGGTGGGCTGTTACACACTAAGATCTATCGACACAGAAACATCCTACCTACCTACACTTGTAAGATAGAGAATCGTGCTCTATTATACCAGTGTTTTGTCTTCGGAACATCAATATCTATTTCACGATACTTTTGTTCAGAAAAAATATTGTGTTATTGGATCTAGAACAGTGCCGCACTCATTATATTTGGGCCAGCGGCGGCTACTCTCTAAACGATCGAATTGGATTGCCCGGTGCCTATACTCGCCAACCTCACCTCTCATAAAAAATTCTGCAAATAAAAGCAATGAAGAGTTATAACTCATTATGTGAAGGGCGAAGGGTTCGCGGCAGGTATGTCCGTATGGCGCGATCAGCCCTTCATAATTTAGAAAAAGAGCCATTTATTAAACTTGAGCCCTTAGTAATTATTGGGACTCCATTTCGACATATTCGCTATTGCTACCTGCCGGCAATTTGCCATTCGGCCCTTTGTCTGGCGGTGTGGCGCCCTAAAGGGTTCTAATTTTAAATGCAGCGTGTAACCATTGGGGCTTTATTCGTAAATTTCTCTTTCGCGGTGGTTAGTGTGCGCGGGCGCTGGACGCAATATGGCGCGGTTTTTTGTCGCGCGGCAAGGGTGAGCAATTAACTGGATACAACATCGGCTTTGTTCGCTTTTTGCGGTTTATTGATAATGTAATGTGTGTACACCGCTGACGTCTTATTAATATTGTGTTCTGTTCCTCGATCAATAATAGTACTCTGTTAAACTTCAATTTGAACGGGCGAACGAGTGGATTGGTGAGAGATTTTCCTTCCAGTTGACTTGTATCCAATAAATTTCAAGAATCTATAAAGAATCTTTGCTTTCATCGCTCGTATTATATCTAATTTACTGTAAAAATACGCACACCCACTGGTTAGACATGATCGCTTAATGTTACGATGGTAAAATTACACGGTATAGTCCTGATAGAGCAAACATTGTCGCGGCGTCCATCTCGCTAGTTTGTTCACAAACAAGGATCGAATGAATATAGACAAGCGTGTTTGCGGTCGCGGCTCGCGTTACAACAACAAATACATACGGTTTATTTATAACGGCTACATATATCATGTGATCGACGACCGAGTGTGGAATGGCGCAGATCGCCCCCGCTCCTAATGCCATGCAGTCGTCATGGCAACGATGCACTCACCCCTACGCACATTACACACGAGAGACCATAAAAAAACAGAAAAGCGGAGTACAGAAAAGTTAGTCGACGTCACCCCGGATCCTGTCGAACGTCCGAGTGTTCCCTTCTTTCAAACATAATTTATGGTTTCGGGGAAATAAACATAAAAAATAGAAAAGGAAAAACGACAGCACGCACGATAAAAAGCTCGTCGTAAAAGTGCGAGGGGTGCGGGGGGGCGCCGCCCAGCCGCCGGGCCGTCGAGGCGGCAACCCTTCCGCCGCCGCCCTCCGCCCGGCCCTCATACCCACCGCATTAAAGGGTTACAGCGACTAACCCTCGTCACCGTTGCTATGTATGTGTTTAGCTATTGATGTAAGGCCCGTACTATAAGATCTCAAAGTAAATGCTCTAGGATAGTTCAGTTCTGCAGGAGATAAAACCCGAAACTATGGTATTAGTTCGCATTAGCTGACATTGTTACAAGATTCTATAACATAAATCGCAACCTTGTTACTTCTTTTGGCAGTAATCACCTTCCGAAGTGTTTAAATTCGTGTGTCCGAAGGGAAACATTGTTGTGGCGAGTGCGAGCAATTGGCTGGTGATGATGACGTGGCGGAGTTCCCGCGAAACGACAGTTTGATGTAAATGCGCTCCCCGGGCGATCCTGCAGCCCACACCGGCTTAGTGTGGCAAACAGCCCCTGATTTTCCGGGACTTGTCGGGATTCAACCAGGAAAACAAAAGTGGAAAGGGTACAAAAATTAAGACACGCAGGCTGGTTCTATTTCTTGAGTAACTTTAGTTCTTCAGCATAATTTGAGTCGCCTCCCCAATCTTTTACTAGGATTTCTAAGTACCCATATTATGTGACAAATGATAACATTTAGAGGTTTTAGAGCATCTGTAAATAATTAAACATTACATTAGTACCATTTATTTCTTATAACCACCAATTAATATAACTTAGTCCTATTACTTGTGTTCGAATTAAAACCTCAGCATCTCTTTACAAAGCTTAGATTCTGCAACATGGTGTATGAAGGGCGCGGGAGACATTAGTCCGCGGCGACTGTCCGTCTGCCAGGCCACCCTCGCGACCCTGTATCACTCACAAGTCACACATACTGGCAGAAGTACAACATGTCCAATGATTACTATTAAAAACGTTGTGGCAGTGGTGGTGGCTTTTAGAAAATTGGAAGGCCAGATAAAAATAAAAAATATATTTTAATTACGTGCAAAATTTTAATAATTACTTACTTACAAGTACTGTACGCAAAATACGCGCATATTGACGTGGAGTTGCGGACACCAGCCCGTATTACCTATTACCTACTTACAAGTAGAGATTTTTGTTAAAACAATCTGCCAATAATAAAAAAAAAATGTTGATTTCTATTACAAAGTGCATTTACGTATGATCACCTTTTGAACTCAATCTGATCAAATAACATGTTTTTACGGATTTGGTATACATAATGAAATAAAAATAAATAGTTATAATATTTGGGTCCAGCCACTATTGCTCTAGTTCTAGTACATACACAATTTCTTGGTAATCTAAACCAATATGGATGGATGGACCGGAGACATTAAAATGGAATCTGGGACAGACTGGATGCAGAAGGCGGAGGATCGGGAGTTGTTGCCTAATATGGGAGAGTAACGATGTCTAGGATGAGTTGATTGATGATTGAGTGACCATATTGAGCCCAAAACAGGAAAACACTTTTGAAAGTTCATAGATGTATGGTAATGGACCATAGACATGGTGTAAGGGACATCGACGCTCAAATTCTTACCATGAAGTCAGTACATGATTCTAGACCCTAGGCATGAAAAGGTGGGCGACCACTAGTAATGAATAATTCTGCGGATGAATGTTTTAGTTTTTAGCTTTTTTAAATTTTGAGGTTCATTTCTGACGCTGCTCGGTTGCTTATTGCCAAGGTGAGATGTCAGATGTTACACGTCATATGCGACTAATGTAAGACTCACTCGGATTTTTAATAACCGATGATTAATTAGAATCATGTAATTATCTAAGAGTCAATGAAATTATAATCTCGGAAATCCTTACTCTATCACATCCTTACTAGTGATTTTCCTTCCACTGTAGCCACTGACCTCTTATATTTATACAGTTTATTATATACTGTATAATAGAGCTCAGTGACTGTAGCCGATTGAAACCGGTTAAACAATTTGAAATATGGTTGCTTTTGCGCACGATTCAAAATAGAGCTTCTGTAGTTTCTATTTCGTGCACAGCACACACATTAAACAACCGCACACAAATAGGTACCTACCTAGTTTAGTTTCCACTTTTCCCTCCCGAGAGTTCGACTGTCAATATCAAACAGAATCTTTTGTGAGTTACGTAGGTACTCACCTACTACGACTTTACACAATATAGGCTTCAGTTTATAAAAGTAAGTTTATAAACTGAAGATAAATAATAACATACTTACTTATATTTATACATATAAGTAAGTATGCATTTTTAATTTATTATAATAAAAACAGTACATATTTTTAAAAAGTAACAAAACCAAATCATTTGTCTTTGTCTTGTAAAGCACAGCTAGATATTTTTTTATAATCTTTTGATTAAAAATGCAGGAGTAAAATGGTTTCATCTCAACGATTTGGAAGTGATTTGGTGGTTTTTTTTCTTATTATGTGATACCGATAGAAAAATTATGGCTAAACCAAATTATGTATTATCATGTAGATTACTAAATATTTTTTTCAGATGATAGTAACTTCTTTGTAAATGTCGACGAAAAGTTGCTTCATCTGCATGCTTTTTTTGAGAGAGCAGCCTTAAGGCCCAGGAGGTTTACGGACTATTCCTAAAATAGGTATGCTGATATCACAATTGCGGGAATCACCATTGTCATATTATTAGCTTCTCTAATTAGTTCTGGACACTATTCCATATACCTATCGTATTTCTATCGATTTAAATGATTATTATTTATCCCTTCACGTGGTAGTGCGGTTTTCTAGTAATGTTTTTTGGCAATTTTTCCGCCATCTTCAGCTGACACGCACCACTGCACTGCTCTGTTTTGCCAATCTTATTTATTGCCTCTGTATCTCGAGCCGAAGCAAACCTCACATCATGTTAATTTCCTGTCCGAGCCCGTTCACTTGGTATTTCTCGGAGTCCGTCAACCGATCAATACAGACATTAAAAATATTAATAACGTAATCCTGTTACATAAAGTTCTGATACGCCTTTCTCATAACTCCGTGTGTGTATTCGTCTACAAGATTATTTGCAAAATAACGTTCACTATTATAGCAGGTAATAAAAAGGTGGAAGCTAGTGGACACGTAAGCAATCACTGTCACCAGCATACATGTATGTTTTTGTCGTTAGAGGCCGGTATTAATAACGACCGCTTTTATGCGAAGGGCCCCCGGCCAGTTCCCGGGCCACTACACTTATTTAAATTCCCGTTTTTGTACTAAATTTACATTACATTCCTTGCCCGCCAAGATGTCAAGGTACAACGGGGAGACGATGTCATGTCCCTTCTTGTGTTGTAAATTGAGGGTCACACAAAAACCGTTGCGCCCTTACTGAGCCCATAACGTCCAGCCGCCCGGTCGCCCGGCCGCCGCGCCGCCGGTCGTTCGGACCGACACAATCACGTGAAAAATTACGGATCCACTTACTTTTTTGTTCTTTTGATGTCCGCTCGATACATTAACAATTTGCGTTTTTTTATCTCAAATGCAGTAACCGGTGTACTGTATGGCTTAAATTTTTGTGAAAAAATGTTAAATTACGAGGGGACGATTATAAACACATGCGCGAGCGCGTCAAATCTTCAGCCGGCGCGGCGCGCGCGCATCGTCAGGGACGTATTATGGCTTTTTTAAACCGACAGTAGTACAGGGGAAGGGCTTTTTTAAAAATAAAATTTACTTTTTAAGTAGAAAACGTGTCCCCGCAGTCGAATCCAATTGTTGCGTGTCGGATGAGCACGAGTTCGATTTTATGTGTAAAAGGGATTTTTTATGGCGTGGTGTGTGCCGCGCGGTGAGAGGCGAGGAGACGCGGGGTGGAGTGACAGATAGCATCGTCTTGGCACCGACACGCGCGTCTGCACGCACAAACCCTTTGGCTGCGTGTGTTTTAAGTGACATTACTAGCCGCGGGCGTGACTACCTTTGTACTAGCACATACAAACACAATGTTTGTTGTCTCTTGTGTATATTTACGTAAAGGCTTTACGTCACAACATTTTCAACTGATGTGACATGCCGATAATAGTTGATAAACGGTTCAATACTTCTTCTATTCTACCATCAGCTCTAAGGCCATCAGCTCACATACTAATTTTATTGATTCACAATATCAATATAGGTATTATGAATAGAGTATCTATTGTCTTCTATTACTGCCTCTTTTTTAATCGATCTGAAAACAAGACTTTTTTTTTTTAAAGTGGATCTTCTGTGTGCTGAGCACTGGACCGCTTTCAAAGAATGTTCTAATAATGAAGGATATTTTGGCCGCCTTATGATCCTTTAGGATTTTTAGATCCTTTTGAATCCTTTAATACAAAAAATCTGGCCAAGTGCGTGTCGGACCACGCACAATGAAGGGTTCTGTGGTTGCGATGAATTTATCCCAAAAATAAACTTAACATTGTAGTTGAAAAACATGTTCTCTCATACATCAATATACGTCACGGTCTATTCTACAATTACCAATGTAATTTAGCAGGAAAAAAATTTTTTGGTAAAACTACAAATTAACTATTTTCAGACCTTTACTTCTTCTTGATTCTAAGTCAACGGGGTTTTGATTTATTTGCGAGTATCAAAATACTTTGACTTAGAAGCTTGATTTTTTTGAGCTCTTAAGGGACCGTAGACCTACGTAGGTATTTGATATTAATTTCAACTTGATACCTCTACGCGTTCCTGAGTAAAAGGGTCTTGACAGACTCACAGACAGACAGATAGACAGACAGACGGACAACGAAGTGATCCTATGAGGATTCCGTTTTACTCAACTGCGCGACGCAAAGGAGGGTAATGTGTTTATCAGCCTATGAATGTATGTTCCTTTGTGCCTATATAGAGACCAAATGCGTGGGCCGATTTTGATGATTCTTACGTCAATCGATTTGTCTTAATCTTGTGAGTGACTAAAAGAGTGTAAAATTGAATATGGCGATAACCGAACGTCGTAACGTCGAACGAAGTTGACGAACTATGTCAAGTGGGGTATCATTGAATAGGTATTTGAAAATCATCTTGGTTTCTGTAATAATTTTTCATTTTGAATGGCCATTTAGGATCTATAAAGGCTTCTACATACCGGGGCGACTTGTCGCGCGACGCGAGGCGACACAAAGCCACCGCTCGTCCCGCGACACGCGGGGCCTTGTCGCGCTGGTATGTAGAAGCCTTAACGGTTTAAAGTTGGTTAGCAACCATTCCACGTAAATTTTAAAAACTTATAATAAAACTGTGAAAAAGTTCTCATTATATAATCGGAAATTCGGTCTTACGAGTATTAACGTGAAAAATAATTATTAAAAAGTGTAAAATAAAAAAGTCAAATTAAAAAACCCCGGCTGCGGAAAAGTGAACTTTTAAAAAGATGGAAACTAGATGAGCTTTTTCTATATTCTATAATGTGGGGCGTCCAAGCAAAAAGGGTCCAGTTCTCGGCATTTAGTTTCCGAGATACAGTTTTGTAAAGTTGTCGAAAAAATTGCATTTCGTGATTTTAACTGATTATTAATTAAAGCTCAATTATTTACAAGTTCATATAGTAAATGACTTTATACGATGTTTTCTAAGTACCAGAAATTTTAAGAGAAAATTTAGTAAAAAGTTACCAGTGCATGCCAAACTTTGAAAATGATTTTTCTCAAAGCAAGCTTTTTCAGAGTTTCAACTTCAAATGTCTGATAAAAAAAATGAGCCGGTTTTTGAATATTTCTTTTAATCTTTATTATCAATTGTCTATTCTAGATACCGAATCTAGTCTTAACTCAATACCTCACTACTGGACTGTGCTGCTGTCTTCTGATGACAGAAATATCAGGGGAAGCCGCTGTCGTACCATCCACGACGAACTGCTATATTTCGGCACAATCCTGATGATATTGAAGCTGCTAAACCACTAATATGATGACCACTTCTGGTAAAGGCTATCCTGCGCCGTTACGTATATATTATGGATCGTTCAGGTTTCAAACGCAAATAATAACGCAATATTCACCATCATGCCACCAATTTAAATACTTAGGTATCAATCACAACCTAGAAACATTCCTAATAAACACAATATCATCATACTCTTAGACTCGTAGGCAATCATAAAATTATTTACGAAGCCAGTTACCGATTTAAACCGTGTAGGTATATAATAAAATTCGGCAATAAAAAGCTCACTAGTAAATCCAGCCGCGGTGGGCGACACCGAAAGAGGTGAACAAGTCACAACTACTCTTTACTCCCTTCGTAGGGAGGCCGCCCCTCCTCCCACACACGCTCTCCAGAGATGAAAGTTTCGTGGGGTTACACACACGAGCGTGGCACAGAACAACAAACGACGTACTTGCCTAACTCTAACTTTAATTGTGTCTTTTCAATCGATAGTTTCTTGGGCTCATCTTTCATTGAACGTTTGCCGTCTGTCCAGTGTCTCTGTCGTCCTGCTTTTCACGTCGCCATTTAATTTGTAAGGTGAGATGGGGAATTCGTAAAGGATTCTTTTATTGACGGGCCTAGTTCTGACTGACGGCTCTAGCTTATATTTTTGGCACGAAAAATTATTGGCTCTCTTTTTGAAGGTAAAAGGAATGTTCCTCGCTTGAATAAATCAAGTCACTCGTATACGTTATTATGCGGAGTTTTAAGACGCCTGAAGTCTGATACTAAGCATTGGACGTATCCACAGCTGTTTCCATTGAAATAGCACATTGGATACCATGATTTTTATATTCTAATTAATAATAAAAATGCCATCACTAAGCCCTATACACGCACTTATGCATGTGTAGTGAACAAGACATAGGGGTGCTGCGTGACCATCCCTTGCGTCCGTTGCCTCCGTCCCTTGGCACAAAAAGCGGACAATTGCATCCTCGCTCTTCGCTTTGCATAATCAATAGTACCGGCCATCGTTGTGAGCTCACATGGGGTGAATTATATAAAAACTCAATCGTTACATACACACAAAGATTTCGGTTGTGATTATAATAATTTATTTTAGCGAGAGCTCGTAGCCATGATGGCGTATATCCAGTTTAATGATTGTATGTTCATTTTTTATTGAGTCATTCATGAACTGTTAAAGGGTTGAAAAGTTTCTGGGATTCTGAGCTAGATTCTAAAAGGTTCCATGATAAAGAGATTTTATAGGCTTCAAAAGTATTAGGGATACTTCTCTCATAAACGATCTCTAGCTATAATATCTCGATACTGTACAGTAAAGAATTTACTTCAATATTGAGCGTCATGCATTAAATGGTCAAAGAAACTGCTAGACACTGCCTGCGTTACCATCCTAAGTAACGTGAATGGTCAACTTTGGGTGATTAGAGCTTTCAATCCAATCCAGAAACTTAAGGTCTGCCATAGTGATTCACTAAAGCATGACCGATTGTTTTAACGTAGTTTCTCTTGGCGACAGAGACACCTGTACAAAACCTTAATATGTGTTGTGAACTTGTAATCAGGAACGATCAAAGTGTATTTTCTTTGGTGTTTCTTCATTTCTGTATGTAAGTACATAATCAGTAGTTATTTCTGTAATTATAATTGCAAATAATCGCTTTCAAGTTTACAAGGCTCTTGTCTACCTGCTTCGATCGTATTAGCAGATTAAAATACAGATCAATTCTCGGAATGAGATCGGATGTCGCGATATCCTTCACATATTTACACATATTAGAATTCCATTGAAAACTAGATTTATTTTGATGACAGACAATCGTTTACTATTAATCAGATTCAGTAGCAACACAATTTTGCTTAAACAATGCAATATTAACTGTGAAATCTGTATAATTTATATAAACATAAAAGATTTCATTCAGTGACCCGTTGTTTTTGTCACAATGGATTTATTTTTCGAACCCGTCAGCTTTCGACGAACGATTTAGAATTCTCCAAAAATACGGAAATCATCAGGCGGAATATTTAGTTTTGTCATCGATTACGCAAACTGTTTCAAGGGTGCGCTGCGCTACACTATTGTGAAAAAATATGAGAGCGTATATAAAAACTGATGCAGCTGTCGGGTGGCACACATGCGAATTGTAGCGGAGCGGGTACGGGCAGAAAGGTCGTATGTGGCGGGTCCCAGTGGAGACGTTGTGGCGTTGCACGGCGCGGCGCGGCCGGCATGTACGGCGACCCTCGCGCACATAGGAAGGGTTCCGGACTCAATCCGCGCGCTGGGAAGGGTTCGCACGGACGCGGACGCCCGCCGACGCGCAAGCGCACGCGAACTTGCAAAAAACTCTTACAATGCGTACAACATCGCTGTTTTTGTTGTTAATACACTAGATTGTTCGTAAATTCCCTTTCTTCACAAAAAATGTAATATCATCAACTCGTTCACGCCCGGCCTTTCAAAGGGAGCTCTTTGAAGAGGGAACACCAACATTTTTAAAAATTGGTAAAAAGTGGGTCAGAAAGGGGTGCTTTTGAAACTAGTAATCACTACCTCGCGTATATCGATTGCCGTTATTATACAAAAAATCTTTAGAATCGGCAGTTGGGAATTAGGATCTTTTATAAGTACGGGATAAAATAATAAGTGAACTAGTTGAATTATTGGGAAGGGAATAATTAAAAGATCTGATTACCGCTCAGCTACTGTGAACACGTAAGGGAAGAATAACACTATGGAGAACAAAATAATAATTATGAGACTAGACTGATGCATATATTGTCTAGAATTGGCATATCTTAAGGAATATGCATATTAAGGAATAATATTATTTCCAACTTTTTGTATAATTTAGTTACACAGTTATTGCAAAGGTACAGTTTGAATTGGTCACGAACTTTCAGTAGATATTCTAACAAAAAAGGATTTAGTCTGAACCAGTTCTACTTGGACACAAACAGATTACAAAACACAATGAAAGCGACACTTCGATCGTTATCGCACATTTTTACCCCAAAAACTGAAAAAAATGAAATCTCAATCATTTATAAATTAGCTTCGCGGACAACTAGTCTGTTCATCCCTTTATCAGTTTACAATCGGCCACAATAAAAGGGTATGGATTGATTGTCGAGGTAGCTTTTTATACTTTTTTATTTATTGTCAACGTTCGATTTATGTTCCAATTTCTATGACAGCGACTATAGACACACCGAATTACGATAATGGCCCTTGAAACCGCTAATAGAGGGAATGTTCTGCTATAGTTAGTTGTGCTGGCTATTTTTAGTAGTTTCTAAAGAAGTATGTGGAATAATTTTAAGAAATACACTTGTATATTTTAAGCTTTTGCCAGGGAATATGTTCTTAGAACTCATTATAGATTTTTTTTAAATATAACTGGCATGAAAGGGCCAACAATGGTACAGTGTCTGCGCCTACGTAGCAAATATGAATAGCTTTTATCTGATAGGTATCAATAGATAATAATAATAACCCCACTGACCGCGATGGCGCCGTATCTGTAGGTTGACGTAGTGGGGCTTGCGTGCTCCTGAACTCTAGGTCTGTGCCGGTAGAGTTTACTTTGCCGAAACAGGTCTAGGGTGAGGAGCCAGACCAAGAGAGATACATAAACCCGCAGGGCAGCATGTGACGAGCTGTTGGGCAGTAGCGACCCCACGGACCCTATCTCCCGGGACAAGTCTTTGTCGTGGTTCTCACCAAATTCTTGCCTTTATGGGCCAGCTTGAGTAGAGATTTCCAAGAGTACCTAAACGTGCTCGGAGGAAGGAAGTATTCCAGTAAGATGCTATTATCTTGACCATCTTCCGGGCTCTGGGATTGTTCTGATAGTCGTGGAATGTCTCTCCACTCCTCAAGAACCTCAGGACATGTTGCCCCCGTGTCGCTTCTTCAAATGTGCTAGCGACGTTTTAGAGGGCCCGTTTTGAGTGTGTAAGTCTCCACCAGCCATTTTAGCCATTTATATGTATAAAACATTGTTCAGGCAGGGGCCATGGTCCTTCCATAGTCTAGGTAACTAGTCTGCTTTAGCCACCCAAACCCATAGTTCGATATCCTTGTTCCCACATCCTGCAAACGATCTAACGGGCCTCTGCAAGATGGCTTTTTATTTTTTTTCAATTCAATTCAATTCATTTATTTGCATACCATATTATGCATAAAAGATGTTACATAAGGCTTAAAACTATAAGTACAGTTATGGACCCTGTTAGGGCACAGCAACATAGTAGTAACTTACAATTAAAACTAAAAAATAAAAAAATAACGTATATTATACCTAAATATATGTGAACTTATAAATTACTTATTAGTAGTTATAGTTATTTAGATAAGGTTAATGTTAATCATATTATTAAATTTAAATGAACTATAAATAAAAAAAAATAGCTTCGGCCCCTCGTACGCCTTCCAAAGGTCCCGAGATATGTGAACGACATTTTAAATAATAAAACCTTTTTATACCTTAATTAATAATAAACAAAGTATAACTAAAAAAAGTAAATCTATACTATTTATGAAATAAAGCTGAAGAGTTTGATCGCGCTAATCTCTGGAACTACCGGATTTGAAAAACTCCTTTTGGATTTGATAGCCCAATTCTTGAGAAAGGCTATTTATCATCAGGCTACAACCCTTAGGAGCCGAGTGTGATAATAATGAAATATTAATGTACTATTAATAGAATCTGCATAGGTAATAATAAAATTGTGACATATAAACATGAATAATTTGCACGCTTGCTCTCAGGCAGAATACAATGACTTTAAGGCTGTAAGATCTTCCCTTGTAAACCATTTGTCTCTTCATTTTCAAATTTTCTTGCAAATAAACAATTTGAATTAGACTAAAAAGAAAAAAGTCAGAAAAAACGGTGCGCGAAAACAAAGTAACGGGGCAAAGCTATAGGATATCTTATACTAACTAGTACTTCTGCGAATACACCTCGAGAGCACAAACTTTTTTGCAACAATTAATAACGGGATATTTTTACTCATAATTTTTCTTTACCATGTTTTTAAAAATTTGTAGGCCAGCTAGGAGAACTAACTAATAGGTTTTAATTGGCAGAGGTCAAATCAAATCGAATCAAATCAAAAATATTTGTATTTCACATAAGCCTACATGGGCACTTATGAAACGTCAGAAGCTAGGTGCACGGTTCCAATTGGTCGTTTCCTATGGAGAAGAGCCGGCAAGAAATTCCACGGTTACTCTTTTAAATAAAATTGGGTTTTACAATGTTTTCAAATTACAGTGTTAATAGGTATGAGAGGACAGCAGGTAATAGCGGGTAGGTTGACTGGTAGAAAATGCCTCAGGCATTAAGTCCGCCTTTGTACAGTATTTTTTACTTGTGCATGAAGTTTTAATAAATAAATAAATAATGCTGTAGCCTAGTTTTGAAGGTGGTCCCAGGTGCTCAATCAATCCCCAGTATTTAAAGAGCCGATTCCACTGGTATTTCCAATTGTATAATTTATTATATATTCTTTTTTGAACTTACCAATTTTTTGGCTAGTTACTTTTCTCTTTCCTTGACTATAGATAGGTACACTATTTTCATTAATTTCATATAGAATCTACTTACATCCAGATATCTAGTTTTAAAATGCAATATGACTGTTACGCAAACGACGATGTTCAATGTGCATTTAATTAAAATGATTTCCGGTTATTTTTACCGGTATACTCAGTAAAAGCTAGTGCAGTCTATCCTTAGGTAAAGATGGCTACAAAATCATTACGCCGCGCGCCGTAGCGAATTAATACTTTATACAATTTATTTTCGCGGGAAAATCTTAATAAAATGAGCTTCAAAGAGACTTTAAAAAAAAGAAAATATGCCATGGTTACTAGAAAACAGAAGAATTGTTGAAAATTACGATGAAATAGGCTGAAATGTTTTTTTTCTAGAAAGGTAAAGATGGATACTTAGAAATAAAAAACTGGTCAGGAGCGAGGACTCGCGCATCGAGGGTTCCGTACGTATATATGATGTTGATGATTTCTGAAAAACTGTGCTATTTGGAGACATCGTTTTATTTTTCCTGTACTCTTTACATAAACTTCTATCACATAGAATAATTTCAGATTTTGATCTATGCAAACTTCGGTGATAAGGGGGGGAACAGTATTTTTTTAAATTTTTCATCAAAAGTCGGAAATTATGCTGCCTAAAAAAAAATGTTTGAGAATGTGCTTCCAGTCCCTTTTGCGAAAAAGATATATTTTTTGTAATTTCTTTCTTGTTTGCAAAATAGTTGAGCAAACGTCATCTAAAACTAATGTAAATTTGAAGTTGATAGCATTAGTAGTCCTTGAGATATCCAGGTGTGACAGACAGACAGACAGACAGACTTAGTCTCACCATAAGGGTTCCTTTTTTACCATTTTGGTACGGACCCCTAAAAATGAAATGTTGTTCGTTGATAAGCGGATTCCGAGAACCGGAGAACCGATTTGGCTATTTTTGTTTGAAAATATTCGTAATAGTCCGAATTAGGTTTTTACGGAAAGAAAACATTTTAAAAGTTTCCTGGATTTTTTTTAAATTCGGGAATAACAGAACGTCCTTTTTATTCTATGGGATTGTTGAATGAACTCGTAAACCATAAACTCACTATTCAAACGTTAGCTATGCGTGATTCTCTTTTTGTTTTGGTCACAGAAAAGTCATCAGAAAAAATAAATTAGGAGAATACGCAAAACTAATTCTACAATCACAAATAAAATTGAAATTTGGACAGGACAACTTTTTTTAGTTTTTAATAAAGTTTTTCTTCTCTATGCTATGCTGCCTCGTTTTAATAATCTTTCTTCTCTATGCTGCCTCGTTTTAATAAAGTCTTTCTTCTCTATGCTGCCTCGTTTTAATAAAGTCTTTCTTCTCTATGCTGCCTCGTTTTAATAAAGTCTTCATCTCTATAGTGCCTCGTTTTAATAACGTCTTTCTTCTCTATTCTGCCTCGTTTTAATAACGTCTTTCTTCTCTATGCTGCCTCGTTTTAATAACGTCTTTCTTCTCTATGTTGCCTCGTTTTAATAAAGTCCTTCTTCTCTATGCTGCCTCGTTTTAATAAAGTCTTTCTTCTCTATGCTGCCTCGTTTTAATAAAGTCCTTCTTCTCTATGCTGCCTCGTTTATATAAAGTCTTTCTTCTCTATGCTGCCTCGTTTTAATAAAGTCCTTCTTCTCTATGCTGCCTCGTTTATATAAAGTCTTTCTTCTCTATACTGCCCTGTTTTCGAGGCAAACAAACGTTACAAGACATTGTTGCAGCTACATTTTTTAGTGTTGCTTGGAACATGTTCATCTTGTTTTCCTGATAAAACACGTTTTAGAAAATGATGTTGATGTAGTTATTGCAACTTTCGTTTATCATGAACGAGATGCGTTAAACTGTGCATAGATAAGTTAAATTAAAGCGAACCCCTTTACCTGTTGTGTGCAATTACACGATGTTTACACGGACATTATTCCTTTACAACTCTTCCCCAACCCTTCTATTGTAACTTTTTTGTGCGCGCGCGCACTTGCGGCCCGGACGCGTTCGTAATTGAGCTCGACTTAAAACATATGCACATTCCACTCATAAAATGCTCTAACAACTTGCGTAGACGCATCAGGTGAGCATAAAGTTTCACTTTCAAATATTTCTTTATTCAACCCTTTTTTTCTGTGACACGCGTGGGCCTAAAAAAGATTATAAACACAACCCTTTCTTTTGGTTTCGCCTGTCATTGAGCACTGTTTTGTATCATTTCTGGAGTTTAATTGAGTTTCAGTTGTTGTTTAGATTCAAATATTTTTTCTATATTTGCTGGACAGTTAATTTCACCATAGTCAAAACAGTTTTGTGTTGATTCTTCCAATTTCACCCAGTTTACTGTACTTTGTGCATTTACACTGCACTTTGTGCACTTTGTACAGATTGGCTCCCCAGCTTTCTACGGTCATGGCCGACTAGGTTCAGAAACCTCTCCCCTCGACCCACCACTGGTCTATTATATAGATTTCTTGGAACATGCGTGCTTTTGTACGTATGCAAGGCTTATTAAAAAAGATCTTCAAAGAACAGACACACAAGCAGGTTTTCTTTATTGTTAAGTGTATATTAATAACGGTTACGAATATTGTATCGGGTTAGTTTTTGTTTAGTTGAAAAAATATCAGATAGGTGCGACAGTTGAGGCAGCAAACAACTTTCCGTGGACACGGTTAGTTTTTTATACCGACACCTGTTGGTCCAGGATTATTGAATTTGATAAAACAACATATTGCGTTAATGTAGCCCTACAAAAAAGGTATTTTTTTTTATAAACAGTAGAAAATGAGTGTGGGTTCCTCTAGCAATGTTACTTACTTATTATAAGTGGGCGCTTAATAACTGTTATAAAAGTTAGTTTTTGCGCATGTGTGTCTATGTTATTATTTAAGTGAATTGAAATTCGTTGTTTAGTATCTACGTTTGTAACACCATTAGGTTTATTCGAACACCAAACTTTTCAGGCTGTAAAAGCATCAGGAACCTGCATCGCTGCCAGTTTAGGTCCATTATGATAATTGCTAATAGGTAACTTAAAATATTCAAAAATATAGGAAAACGATAGCGTTAAAATTACCATATTTTATAAGGGCAGATGTAAATACACATTGCCTTTCAGAAAGATTATCGATTAAACACGATCCAATTAATTGATATCGAAACAATCGCCTTTTGGACGTTAACGGCGCTCAAATAGCTCTATCAGTATCCTTTCGAATTAGGGTTATACGATCCGACGTTTTTTTCTCAAGACTCGCGTGTACCCCTTTTTTAATCGGATTTCGAAGGCGCGTGTGCGTTTTTTTACACGTCTCAATAAAAAGTCAAATCCACCTTATTGCAGCCGTTGGGGTCACGTTTTTTTAAGTTTCCGTCGAACCGCGGTAGGCGAATGTATTAATTAGTTAGTCCTCCCGCAGCCCGCGGCTAGCGCCTAATAATTGTGAACGTTCATTTATAACTTTGTTAGCATAATTTAACAGACCGTTGCGTGTATAGGCAGATAATATCATTCTCGGTTGCCAAGGGGTTTTATCAATTAGACGTTCTTGGGGTGGTCATCTACCGGAGCCGAGCTTGTGAATCAAATGTATCATGTAGAGCTTACAAACTTGATGGGAATCATTCACGTTTAATGTTTACGAGTTCATTTTAAATAGTCAACTTTAGAATATAGACCATACTTAAATCATCATATTAAGCATATTAAATAATAGGTACTACCGCAGCCGTTTAAAGAAAGTCGTATTAAGGAATAATAGCCATGGTCGGAAGCACGTGACATTAAACGAAATTTGCTTAGAATGGATCGTTGGAAGGAAAACTGTGGAATGTCATTAATATTCAAAACGTAACTAGGAGGGATTATAAAATAATAGCAGTAATTTGGAGCGGCACGCGCCCCCCCTCCCGCGCCCCGCTCCTCACCACCTACGAGAGGAATTCCTTGATAAGATATGCATGGAAATATGTCCGCTTTATTACATTTTTTCAAGTGACTAACTTAGATTATAATGGCCCATATTTGACTCTTTGTCCCGTATTTACTTCTGGGATGATGAAAATATGCGCCTCGGGGCGAATATTTTTAATTAATATTTGCAAATGAAAAACGTATGTATAGGTAGTCGATTTCGTATGAATTGTCGGACTGCTGGAAAATTACACTTAATGTCATTTCGTTAAAAAATGGTCTAAGTTATTGACGAAATGATAGTAAGAATTAGTGTAATTTTACTGAAGCTAATTAAAAGTCCTAGTGTAAGTACCTACTCGTTTACAAAACTCCGTTGCTACCAACTTGTGCCCATTACAAGTCCGTCCTGAACCATTTGTCGTCGGCTAGTAGTCTGAAGTAACCCTATCATTAAATTCGATTAGAGCAGTAGTTTTTTCGGCAAAAGGATGTCAACTGCTGCAATTAGGCGCGTTGTAATTACACCTTATTAGTTTTCCCTTCTTTTTCGAGCCAACGAGTAATATAAATTAATTTCAGTCCCATTTTCTACTTTGACTTTCGAAATGTAATTATAGGGTGAGTCGGTGTTTTTTCCTTCTAAATTAATATTGTTTAATTCAGAGTACAATTATAAGGTTGTTTCTTAATAGGAGTGCTAAGTTTCCTAGTAAAAAGTCTCAAACGTGGGAGTAAAAGTTTTTATCAACTGTTGTTTTGTTAATAAGAGAACAATTACTTTGTGCATCGCAAAACGGTTATGCAAACTATGGACGCCGCACTTCTGCGAATTTGAATATTGGCACAAACTCTTTTGTTGAGCAAAAATGTAACAGAAAATACAAAGAGAAGTCATTTTGAAAAGGAGCAGTTTTAAATGATATTGCCCTATTCCCTTTAAAACGACACTGGAACTAAATTAGCAAAAATATGACGCATAAAACATGGACCCAATTTTTTTGAGATATGTATTGTTTCTTTAGAAACGTCATTATAAAGTAGCACGCATTGTTTTGAAGAAAGGTCTGCATAAAGAACACGACATAGTTGGCGTATTTCTATAGTTTTGGGGTTTTGACAGTTTTAAAGTAGAAGGTTTAAAGTAGACTTCAGGATGATCAGAGAGTAACGGCAGAAACTACCCGGAGTTTTGTAAAACTACATATGATTTTTTTTATAAGATTTTATCATCAGCTGTTGAAATGTTTGGTAGCAGTTATCAGGGCCAGCTAAACTTATAGTATTATAAACGGTGTGATTACTTTGCCATCTATCTTACATTCAGCAACCTAGATATAAAATACTTACCACCTCTCAAAAACCGGTGGTTATTTGGATTTAAAGCTTTTGACTGCTCGTAGCAACCACCGTAGCCGTGTCGTAGCGGTGCCGTAGCGTTGTTAATAAGGTTCATTTTCCTATAGATATGGGACAATCGGTCATCTGTAAGTTATCTGTGGTATGATGACAATGAAGATTTCGTTTATATGCGCTTTAGCAGCCTTGCTACTACAACATAGAGTTCAATGGAAAATTCTAACCAAGAATAATCTCCCAAGATGTATTTAAACAATGTCAATCGGCTATTTTAACATAATTTTAACCTACCCGACTTTCTGCTTCACAGCGCTGAAAAAAGGTTCTAAATGTAACCTTGGAAGCATAAAAATAACACCAAGATCGTAATTGTTTAATAACCAACAAGCAAATTGTAGCAATTTGCACAGCTACAAATAATGTGGTCGACATAAAAGGTCTCGCAAAAAATCCTTAAAATATGGTCCGTAAGTAGTCCAAATAGGTTGGTTACCAAGAAGCCCGTTTTACCGGGCAGCGGTTAAATAATTGTCGTTGCCAAGGACTCACTAAGTCCTCTCAGATAATTGAGAGCCTCTCCGTATCTGTGTACTGCTAAGTACCAATACGAACGAGGTTTATTTTCGTACAGATGAGGCTGTTTATTGTGGTAATTTGATCAGTATTACAACTTATGTCGATGTTTTTTGTATATCGTAGCTTCTTTTGTGTGGTTTTGGTATTGACTTTGGTATATTTTTTTTTGTTTTTCTCAGATTACTAGGGATAGGGTCACTAGTAGTATAAAATCATTTTCCTATTTTGCGACAAATTGCTGCAAACACAAGACTCAAGAGCTTGTTATCCGCAAGAAAATATGTAGCTGTAGGCATTCGGTGGCGGGATAGGCTGATCAATCATGAGCCTACCCCTTCTATCCCGCCCAGTGTCGGCGCGAAAACAAACGGTTGCCTAGCAACGCGCTGGGCGGGGGCGCCCACACCGACCCCACACACGACACATACTACCCACACACATACACACGCTCGCACGATGCACAAACTTTACTCGATCTATGAACGAGTGCGAGACCCTGTACATGATGGATTTTGCAATGTCACGCAAGATTCTTGGATTGTGCTAGGTTTCTTCTGTGGTCCTTCACACTGTTGTTGTGAATACACAAAGTTATCTAAGTAAATTGGTATTGTGCGTTTTGTTTAAAAATACGAATATTACGAAAGAACATTACGCGTTGCTCGTATTAAAACATCTTGTAATCGTGTCTGAAACGTCTGATGATAAAAACAAAACAAGGTGCTTATATCACAAGATATCGACGTAACTGTCGATATTCACAGATACTTACATAAAATGGGCGTAAGTACAAAAATATACGCAAACATATCATCCGAAATGAGTTGTTATGTGTTGGTGTAATTGAGAACCGAAGAGAAGGTCGGTTGGCACGGCGCGCGGTGCGGTGATCCATCATCCCTCGGCTGACCGCTGGCGGGAGCGGCCCCCACCGCCACCCTCTCTTACTTTTCACTTTCTCTACATATTTTAAGGAGAATAAAACTTTCCCTTCACCCCCGACGCTTTTATTTTCTTCAGAATTGTAATAGAGTCGCGGTCACAGTTCGTTTCCGGTGAGATTCGGCAGTTCGGGATTCGGGACACTTCTCGAATCTTAGTTGTCTCGTTATCGTGACGATGACGGCTTCCTTCAGACATTCTAATGTAAAAATGTTATCTCGAAGATTGTAATTCTGTTGGGAATCAACTTCGCTTACCCGTGTCAACTCTAACTTATCTTTTAAACGATTTCTTTGTAGCCCATTTAAAAGTTGCTTACGTCAGTGGCTCTGCGTAATTTGTATCAATCTATCTACAACGAAAAATTATGGTCGTTTTGTAGACTTCGTTTGAAATGGATTAATTGGATTAGAATTTCAAGAATAACCCGTATACTTACTTACTATTTTAGGGGCAATGTAATATTATGTGTTCATGGTTTTTTACCCGACTGCGGCGAAACCAAAAAAGGAGGGTTATGTGTTTGATCTGTATGTATGTATGTATGTTTGTCTCTATGTTCCCTCGTAACTAATAAACGGCTGAACTGACTTTAACGAATTTATTTATTGCGCGAGTGTCACTGAGTATATTAAAATTATAAAAAATCAAAATGGCGTATCTTTGCCGCCAAAATGTATGTTTAAAAAAAAACCTCCCATACCTATTGGGGTATCAAAATGAAGGGTTTTAAAAGGTGATTACAAAAATATATACAAAATATATGTTTAAATGTAATTTGGAATGAGAAATGATAAAAAAACTATCCTGCCGTTTTGGATTGAGTGAGTAAGAGGCCGTTATCATCCAATTATAAGTGGGTAAATAATCTAATTTACCGTCATACAATCCTAACTAAAATATGTAAAATACAACAAAGTTAATAAAAAATTAGATTATTAAAATTTTAAAACATTTTGAACAAAGATATCAGAAATCATTACTTTCTTGTATGCCATAAATATTGATTGATAAATATACAAAGATGCATTTCAATGAACAGACAAGATTGTAAGTATCGTACCGAGTCGGTGAGCGGTGAGCGGTGGTCCGGCAGGCAGCATCACAGTGTCTATAATAAATGAACGGGCGCGGGGGACGCTGACCAATGGTAGTCCCTCCCTCAATCAATATGATGGACTCAGCCGCGAGGGGACGATCGCTCACTGATTTTTTCCCTCGCTGACAGGGCTCGGGAGGACGCGTTTTTGCGCCCTCCGTGCGGCCACGCGAAGGGAGCTCGCAATTAATAAGTGCGTCCAAGGACCGCCGTGTCTCGATATAGCTCTGTACGCATCTGATCTTATTGTTCCGCCTAACAAACATTGGACACTCCTTTTTCTTGTACAAGATAAATTGTTATTGCTTATCCCCTTTTATAATTACTTTTACGGTTCTGCGTATGTGTTTGCTGCATGCAGGGATGTTATAGCCATTTCACATTTTGGTTATTCAATAGTATCAATACAATGTTAGTTTTCGTTTCTGGTTACACTATTAAGTGTATTTGAAACGACTTTACCTATTAGATTATGTATATGCATGTTATAATTATGTTTCTATGACAACAATTGTTAGTGATTTCTTGTGAGAGATCTCTCATTAAAATAAGTAATTATAAGTAAACATCTTTTAATATTCATCCTGCGTCTCTTATTCATAAAAAGCAATTAAAAAGCAATTAGACTAGATTGCTTAAAATTCATACTTCTCACTCAAAGTAAGCTTTGGAAAATTCTGTCGAAAACATCTCGCAGTTTCAAACATCGAAATCTTAATCTAAGTTTAAAATTTCTTCGAGAATCGGCAAATTTTGCACTAAGTCATTAAAGTATAAAACTTCGGTCATTTCGTTGGCGTTGCTTAAAAGCCTTTTTAGGCGGAGGAAAGTAATCTTTCATTAGGCGGGGGAGGAGCTGAAACGGAAGTTCTCTTTGAAAGGAAAATTACACGTCGGATGTGTCCGCGTGACGTTCGCTGAGATGGATTTTAATTATGCCAAACAAAGTTTAGAGAGAAAGTTCGCGATGTGACGCGGCCGCCATTGCCGCGTGTGGTATTAGCACCGATCGTAACAGTGCGAACACTCACTAATGACCCTCTAGCGTTTGTTTTAGTACAATGTTTCACTCGTTACAACTTGTGCATTAAGCCCGCCACGTTGAAAGCTCACCCCGATCTGATGAAACCAACTCAAAGTCCATTAAAAGTATACTTCTTGTTAGATTAACTGAAATTTGAAAGAAAAAGGTTTCTGCCGAATGGCATTATGTTTTACTGGATTAAGATTAAACATATAAAGTGGTTTATTTAATATGTGAAAGTTTTATAAGAAAACTGGGTAACCGATATGGTTACCAATATTAGAAGTATTGTTAATTGAAATGTAAATGGAGAAGCATCACAATTTGTTTTTTTCAGGACTTTTTGATTTTGTCCTGCAATAATTTGTGCAATATGATCTAGAATCTAGATGAAACCAAATATGAATCAATTAATCCATCATTATAGACATCGAAAATCAGAAATACCTTCTACAAAAAGCTTCACAACAAAACCCAGATTCAAAGATATCAATTATTTTAACAGCAATGAATAAAACGGCTGTATTCCACTGATAGCTATTTGAATGGGCTAAAAGGTGCGATAAATCGGCCACGCCCGGCAGTCGCGGCTCCTATAGAAATGTATGTCGCGACCACTGGCGTTAATCAGAATTCAGTTGCCATTAATTTGATTAGGGTTAGTGGGCGAGGGCCTATCAATCCGCCACATTACCATGCCGGCCACTAACAGGGCTATCAAACTTGTTATACGGTAATCACTGATAAGATTACGAAATGTTATTATACTCGTAGTACGCGTAGCAGTGTTGTAGATGTTTGTGATTGTTTTGTAAGTGCTACGTTTGTGGTAGATGATGGAACATTGTAGAACGTGTTAATGTGATGTGGAATAACTTGATATGGATTGGGCCTGTGTACACCACGGTTTTTAAACGCGCCGTTGACGCGCGTTTTAGAAACGTGCGTCGACGGCGCACTTTATCCTACATAAGGTCTACAGGCTGCGTCTGACTCGCGGAAGAGGCTGTGAGACACGGTATTGTGTTGTGTGTGACAGTGGTATCTACAACTTGGTCATGTGAACAAATCAATAAACCTGTGCGATTCACACATTATTAAAACCAAACCTACACCCCTTATTTATCTTCAAACCCAGGTTTAAAAGATGGAGCCATTATTGAATTTCGAACTTTATTCCGACTATGGTAAAGTTCCTAAACAGAAAACTGACAACTTAGTACCGAACTAAGTTTTCAGTTTTGTATAAAGAACGGTATTTCCATCACTGTTACGTTCTTATTACAAAAACTGGCTGCATGGTTTAAGTCATGTCAAAATATAAATCTTGTTTTGTAATAAGGCGGTTATTAAGGTTTGGTTTTGATTGCAGTCTTACCAAGGGGTATTGTATTACCCAGTAGTTGGGTTGTGGAGGTCAGGTAGGCAGTCGCTCCATGTAAAATACTAGTATTCACCTGCATCCGGTTAGACTGAAAGCCGACCCCAACATGGTTGGGAAAAGGATGGGCAGATAATGTTTTGATTGCTGTTGACTCAGTGTATTGCCGGTAAAAATAATATTTTTTTTTAACCTCTTACAAAACTAGTCCCTATTTCAGTGGACAGCCCTCGACGCTTGTAATTTCGACCGATTCGTGTCCAGTACTTTTAGGTCAATTAGGCAGAGTCACACCCGCGGCGTCCGCTAACTAATCACTGGGCACGCCAAACTTTATGCCGTGTTAATTTGACTAATGCGCGTCGGATTACAACAGTGATAAACTGGCCTAACCGACGTAAAACTGCGCGTCTGTCATTCATTTATGCTTAATTTGTTTACACGAACGATTACTGTTGTTTGTTCTAATAGCCATGAATTATTATGGTGTTTTAAATTTATAGTCATCTATTTCATTTAAATACAGTGCTAAAACACATTCTTTAGGGCTGTAAAATGTTGTGTAAAGCTATGATTCAGATGTCACTTGGTGGAATCCCCGTAACCGTATGTCGAGCAAGAGCTATAACTGAATAGGGCTTTCACGCACTTTCGCCCGACTTCACCCACTGCTAGGCCTCTCTTGTCTTCATACTTTCGTTATTAATTCTTCATAATTTGAAATACATAAATGATAAATAATGATAAATGATGAACTATTGCTTGTTCCTTTCAGTAATGACTAAGAAGGGGTGCATCAAACGGATGATAAGTATAAATTAAATAATCGCTGGAGAGGCAATTAGGCAGCGGGCAGAAGGTGTCGTGTCCAGCGACAATTAGGTTGTGCTACTTAACCAATTAGGAGGAAACAATCACCCTCATAGCGACCACTACAGTGTGAATACGCCCCTATCAGTGCGCCGACCGAACACCGCTTTATGACGTTTTAAAGGCACCTCATTATTTACAGAAAAAAGGAAAATTCGTCCAAAACTCATTCGTAATTGGCCTGCACTCATAGGGGACAATTTATGCTTCCATACAGTTATTGTTGTTCTGGGAGTACCATGAGTCCATGACGTGTCGCTAATACATTACTTATTCAGCGTAGTTTGTGTTGGCCATGTTTTGTAACTATTTTAATTCAATCAAGTTCCCGGACATTGTTTGGAAGGCATTAAAGTAATTTGGTGAATAATCCCCCTTTCATTACCATTGTACGTGTGAAACATGACATGCGGTAGGCTCTGTTTATGTCTGAAGGCTTCCAAGTCTTTAGAAGTTATTATAATTCTATCAAAAATACTAGTTTATGGGTTCTACGGATTAAAATTTAAAATGCTTTTAATCGCTCTAACAAGGATATCGTGTCAATGATGATAATATGTATCTCCATAAAAGGAATAAGTGATAATTTGTAAATATATGTTCTCAAATTAGAGTACAGTAACGAACAAAAAGGTTTTGAAACTAAAAGTGCAGTAAATGCAGTAATTGTTCTTAGATTTCTTTAAAATAACCTCATCATCATCATCATCATTTCAGCCGAAAGACGTTCACTGCTGGACATAGGCCTCCCCCAAAAAGGGGGGGGGGGATTTGCCATCATCGCCACGCTTGGCAGGCGGGTTGGCGATCGCAGTATGGTTTTAAAAATGCATAGAGAACGCTGCTACCCATTCTCTAGTAAGTCCCTTAGTCGCCTTTTACGACACCCACGGGAAGAAATGGGGTGGTGCTATTCTTTACGTCCGGCACCAAACGGAACAAAAAAAAATAAAACCTATTATACTCGTAGCAAAACTAGCACAGAAAATCAAAATACATTAGATATGTCATGTTGAAGTTGTATTTGCAAAGCACTAAACAAAACCTTTAGCTGTAGACTTTATGTAAAAATATTACGGGACTAAAAAGGCAATTCTGAATATCATTTATACTCGTGAGGCATAAAAAGGGTTGGCCATATTTCATACATTTACTGTGAGCGTGTTTTTTTTTCAGTTTATTGTAATTGCTTACAAATTCAAGCGTAGTAAACATAGTTGCTTAATATAAATTTAATTTTAAAAGAACTTTCATTAATTATCATTTTCAAGTCGAAGAAGAGAGAGCGCAATAGTTTTCAATACATTTCTACCGAAATCTATATCGTTCTTCCATATTTTTGTTAAAGAAACCACTTTTCTCGGCAACTATACTAAACTAATATGGCCGGTTGTGTTCAATTGATGGGAGAGGGTGGACTGTACTTAATTCATTTGTAGTCGCATGCGGGATCATTTTATGAAACCACGATACACCACATCACCATACTGCTGCCATTGCGTTCACAACTCATCCAAATTTTCTGTCTTTGTAGGTGGGGCACTGGTATATCATTACTCAACGCAAGTACCTACATGTCTATTTCATCTCCTAAACAGCTGTATAGCGATCCTATAGAAGTAATTAACACTGACGTCTCATGACAGCGTTTTTGGAAATATCTACCTACTTTTGTTCATTATTAAGAAAGTTTTTAACTTAGCAACTTTATCAATTAAATGTTTTATCTTTAACAAAATACCACGTAGTTCATAAAAAAATAAAAAGTACAATGGACAGATAGAATTATTGTTAAAAACCGTTAAATCCACGAACAGCTATACAAGTTTGATTCTCATAAACAGGTTTCTTGATCTCGTAGTTCGATATCCAACAAAAAAACGAGATCCTTTAATCTTAATCAAAAGCTCACAAGCTATTCAGAATAAAAAACGTAAAGAATTCACTTAGAGATGAGCCCCGCCTTTCATGTGATTGGTTGATAACCCTACCGCCGCGAAAGGGTTATTATTAGACCCCCCACCGAAGCCGCGCGCGCGCCGCCTCGCGTTTTCTTTCAAGTTTTTTTACCGCTGCGGTTTATTTTACTTTTTATCAACACAACGCGTTTTGATTGGGTGAAAGGGTTAGGGTATAAATAAATCCGTGGCGGCATCTACGCGAAGCAACTTTACATAGGGCGTGCCCTTTCGGCAGTGAAAGGGTTGGGTTAATTGTTGTTTTGTAAGGGGATCTCGGATGGGGTTAAGTGGAACCGTAAATCATGATGGCGTTTGTACATAAGTATTTATGTGAAGAAATATCGTCCCCAGTATATGCAGCGCATGAGTACGAGATGGCGCCAGTAGTACCTACTCGAGGAGTCGTAGCGTCACATGAAAAGATTAAAAGCTTTTAGTAATGCAACAATTTCATTTTTATTATGTACTAGATTTTGCCCGCAGCTTCGCTCGCGTTAATTTAGAATTTGGCAATCAATTCGGGTTTTACTCTAACTAACTTATTACATAATAGTTAGGATAGGATTGCACATACATAGAGCAGTGGTGGCCCACTGGTAACGGGCACGACTTACGAGTTGTAGGTCGTGGGTTTGAACCCAGACAGCCGCTTTTATTCGTGTAACTTATCACCACTGCTCTCAAAACAGTGAAGGAAAACAAAGTGTGAAACCGGCATGTCCTAGAACAAAAAATTCGTAGACATGTGACAACTACCAACCCGCACTGGGCCCGCGTGGTGGATTACGGCCCACTCCCTCTCACAGAAAGAGGAGGCCTGTGTCTCAGCAGTGGGAATATTATAAGCTGATTATGGGATAGCACATACAAAGTGATACACCCTAAAAAAGAAGTAGGTATTTTTTAAAACGACCTATGTGTTAGGTGTCAGTCCATATTACGAAACATCTTTAATTGTTAACGCCGGTAGCACAGCTCCGCCGTGAAACCATAGAAATAGAAATAATATTTATTTGCATAAAACATGGTGTATAAAGTTGTTTTAAAAATACATTAAAGAGCATACATGTTTTGCTTAGGTATATAGCATGCAAATATTATTGGTTACATTACAAAATGTTTCCCGTCAGTAAATTCTTTCATGCTGTAAAAATTATTGTTGTTTAACCATTTGAGTAATATTTTTTTAAACAATCTAAAATCTAAAGTTTTTTAATCACTTGGAATTTTATTATTAATTCGAACACACATGGCTAAACAGCCTTTATTATATTTAGCCGGTCTTGGTAAGTCATAGCCAGGCTTGGTAAGTCATAGCAGCGAAACCGCAGTAGTTCAATTCAACTGGCTCGCGTCATGTTCCGCTACTCGCATCCGATTGTTATGTGGTTTCGTGGCGGAGGTGTGCTACCGGCGTAAACGCTCTTCGTGACGTCTTTTTAACATTGGTTTTCGTAGTAACTTTGTATTACAATAATTGGTTCTGAATTCATATTATAATAGTAAGTAGTTCTATTTAGGAATAACAAATTCAACACCCAATTTAATTAAGCGTTATAAATGAAACATACACGTGCGTAGCGAATTATCGCAGTTGTTAATCTGTACGAAACATTTGAACATAGACGTTAATACGGCGACAGTTAACATTAACCTTTGTTGATTTTACGTTTATGCAAGTGTCATAAAGCGTGCGATAGTTTCGGAGATGTGACGTGATGCTGGGACATACACGAGGATTAGAGAGGTAACACCTTGCTTGTGAACGTCGAGGGCTTGTCAACGCGGTTATAATACTCCTCTACACATCTACATTTAAAGGGATTATGCTTGCGTCATTTGGTGATATAGATGTTGCTGGTCATGGAGTTATGCCGCTATTAGTAATTTTTTATATTAATTTACAAATTACCTTAAAAACTAATTCTACATGTTTTTTATCAACAATCTAAGTCGTCTATAAATTGACACTTTCTGATAGGAATACAAATACCTATAACTATTCATTCGACATTTTCTCTTGTTCAAATTCCTTGTCCAAGGAACGATACGGTAGTGTTGGAAAAAAGCCTACAACATTCATTTATCATATCCTTTGTACGAATAAAATCGATTTAAAAAAACAAAAGCAGCAATTAAACAAAACGTACACAGAGAGATAGTAGGTTGGGTACAAAGAGGCCGAAGCAAATTATCTTGCCAAATCTTTAAAATATGAGATCCAAGATATATGGTATGTCGCAGGACCCAAAACAACCCTAATATTTTAAAGTTTTGATCATCTGAGGCGGACTGCGGCGGCTATAAATTATCTATTAGGTGAACATCACTTGACGTGTCCACAATAGGCTAAGTTAACTTTTGTGCAACCGGGTTGAAGTCGGAGGCGAACAATGTGTTGCTCACGAAACCCTTCCTCACCTGCATTCCCACGATGCATTCTGTAGAAAGTGCATCGACGCATTGCATAGATAAAAAGTTTGCGCAAATAAAATTTCACGTCAAACATTCAAATTTTACGTAGGAAAGGATCCGATTCGATTGGCTGTTTTAAATACAACATGTGAGCTGTGTGTGTGCTGCGTGGGAACTGACTACTGACAATGATTACGTCAACTATTACAGTATTGACGGGTTATTGTGACTACTTTACTTTCATACTTTTTTTCTTGAAGAAACGGAGTATAAACACCTACGTATGGAATCGATTGGAATTATTATTACTTTGTTTCGGCACAGTAAGTATCTCACACATCGGATTTAGTAGTCACCTATATTTGTTGTTTGTTGTCTTCAAATTCAAATTCTTTATTGCGTACTAAGTGGACAGGATTTTGTAGATGTTGACAATAGGTAGGTTCTGGAACTTAGTTGCCTGTTAAGGCATTGCAATCTAAATGGTTATAAAATATAAGAAAAAGAAAAAAAACATACTCAATATTACAGTTATACAGACTTAACATTATATTATATTCATTATCATTATTCATATATTTTATATTATCATTATATTCATTATCATTATTAATTTCAATATTAAATAATTATTTATCTTCAAGGAATTCTTGTACAGAGTAGTATGCCTTTTTAATCAGGAAGTCTTTTAGCTTCCTTTTAAAAATACCAATTGAATGCTCTGACAACAATGGGTAACCCACACCCACACGGGTGGTCTTGACATATTTAATAATAGGTAAGCAATGATATTATAATTAAAAACGAGGTAGATAGGTTATACACGCTCCGCAAGTGGCACGTAAAAATATGGCTAATTAGTCACATTTCCTTCGTCTTGTCTCTTTTTCGCTCCCGATAATTACGACATGCCGTCCTACTTCATCATCTAATAGTGCGACATTGTGCCGTTGTTAAAGACCAAATGATGGGTAGGTAACCTATCTACGTCTTTTTACACGACTGCCCAAAAAGGAGTGTAATGTGTTTAGGGTTCATGTATGTATCTATGTGAGTAAGTAAGTACCACAATGATCTTAAAAGTAAACAAACAGTTTACTTTTAAGATCAAAGGACAATGTTAGGTACAGTAACGATCTACGAATAGGCCTACGTTCTGTAGCGGACGGCTACGGGCCACTACGAATTTGATGTTTTATGGTTATTATAAATAAGAGAAGAATAGTTGATGGTTCTCAGGTTAGAATGGTTTTAAAATCTTAGATACTAATTAGGTAGTGATTTTGTTTTAAATTAAGTACCTACTTATTCAAAGCCACTGTACCGACAGCTATTCACAATTCACTCTTACGCAGTTTCACGTATCCCATACACATCAAAGCTCACCTTACTGAAGAACTGATTCTGATCAGGATGCATACAAAAACATAGCAACCTTCCAATAGAAATTCACAGAATGCAAATAATAACGAAATCTCCGTCAATCTAGACGAAGAGCGCATATTCCCACGTGTTTCTGCTTAACATTCGCCAAAGGATCAGTGTGGCGCATCTGATCGGGCAAAAACCGAACCCCCGAAGGTCAGTATCCGAGAGAAACTGCGGTGCTCTCGTATTGCACAGACCCTTTCACTCTCGAATATACCTGCGCTTTTTATTGCGTTCCCGGAATCGCCTCCGTTGAAGGGACCGACCACCGAATGTTGGTGTGTCTCAAAGTTGTGCATCGAGCGTGACGATTGATAAGATTAGGTTTTGTAGGTTTTATTAAGTTTGATTGTATAACATTGAATAAATGTTTTAAGATAGTTTAAATAAGGACCACTCTGTACTTTTTGTGATGTAATGTTAGAAGCAGAAAGCATTATAATATTCCTAGTTGTAACTTAAATAGGATTCACTTGAAAGAAGATTGAGAAACAGAGTTTATTGCGCCGAATGGGCTGTAATATTTCGCAATTTATTCTTCTTTTACGAATGAGCCTAAAAATAAATCAAATGTATGGGATGGTCACAAAAAGTCGGGTTAATTACTCGCCTTTGGGATACTCCAATGAAAGGATGTATCGTTTTTCACTAAGTATGCAGTATTAGGTATCCATTTCTATCTTGTCTTTATAAAAACGAATTGGAACCAAATGTTTTTGACCTAACATTTGGGGAATATTGCGCAAAAATTGCTATTTGTGCTTTTTATTAAGTGATACAAACTACAACCGTAACAATAGCATTAAGTAGGAACAAGTACATAATGCACCCGTCGTAAATTAATTACATCGATCGATAGCTTGTAGCTTTGCAATAGCTGTAGAAATTACTTGAATTTATTATGTAAAATGCTTTTAAACAGTTTCTATCAAGTTAGTAATTTACAATTTTTTTTAGTTAATTTACATTTTGTTGTGTCCTTTAAGTTGTCGTTTTAGTTTCTTGTCATTACACTTTATCATCCAAGAATATAATTTTTAACAGTTTTGCACAATTTGATTGTATTTTGCTGTAATAGAAATAGTTTTTGCAAGCAAATTTACCTAAATCTCTCCTTTGTATTCAGGTAAGGATAATTTTTTTGTCCTAAAACTCGACCAAAAGAGGCATTTTAAACTTAAAATCATTAAGATAGAGTTCAAATTCAAACAACATAGATATTTTTATTTGTTACTTATTGATGTAGTATTGAAAATCGATATCGCAAGTTTCGATCATTTATAACTCGCGTCTGACGGGCAAACAAAACGAATGATAGAAAAAAAATATCGGAATGCGTAACTGGAAGAGTGGAAATGAAGTATTATTGCAACACTTGCACTTTCGATGGCGTCTTTTGTCGGATCGGATTGCGAGAGCTCCGGTTTCAAAGCAATTGTTTTCATACCCACACGTGGTTACATATTATATGTTACTCGATACATGATGTCTATTATTCTTCTATGTACTTTAAGTTCGAGTAAATAAAACACTTGTAACCTTGAGATGTTTATTAGCAGACTACCTGTTTATATAGCCACTAATGTTTTCCGAATATTTTTCTGAATGAACCAAAGGTTGTAATCGTAAAATATTAATTTAGGAGTAGGTACTAGCAAGTAAAAACTTTTGAGACAAAAGACTTCATTTACGATACGTGCTACTTCTTAGGGCGAATTTCACCAATGAAACTGAACGCGATCAGCACATCTAAACAGAGTCGAAGAGCAGTCAATGTCAATATTCCAAAGAAAATAATGACACTGACAGCTCATAAACGTGGTATAGGTGCTGATCGCGTTCAGTTTTCTCAGTTTCTTATGATTTATTTTCTGTAAGTAGGTTTGTACAAACACTTTTACACGTCAATCAAATTAAAAAAAAACTAGATTAGGTCGGCGTTTCGTAATTAACTACTCTGAGAAGAAAGGCCGAAACAAACTCAGAGGTCACAGCCTCTTTTAAAGTCCAGACATAATCTTGGTCAAATCATGTGAAGACCATGTAGATTGGTGCCTGAAAAGGTCTTATGATGAAAGAATCACACAGATTGAGGGGACCTGTCCAGTCAGTGCACGCATTTGTCAGTAGTCGTGCAGCTCAACTCAGAACTTGAGGAGCTCAACTTCGAATTTGGCACTTAGTTTATTTTGGAAAATATGAGGATAGTAGGTAAACACCAACAACCCGCACTGGGCCCGGGTGGACGTAGATTAAAGCCCTCTCGAAGAGAGGAGGCCTGTGTCCCCGCAGTGGGAGCATTATATAGGCTGATTATGTATGTACAATAAAGATCGCAGTAACGATAGACGTACAAATTGTACATTTCATTTCCGGTTCACAATAAAACAGCCGCAAACTCTTTCCACAATTTCCTGATAAATGATGTACTTAAAATTATGTTCAACCAAATTCCTTTTAAATGTATTTTATTTGGTTTCGAGTGGATAATAGTCGAGTGTTCTATTAAACATGTATCTGTTCAAGTTCTTGTTAGTACAGTCAGTGATGCCTAAATGGGCTTTGTCGGCATGTGTACTTACAAGCCCTTTACAATAGTACCTACGTGAACGGGTGATTTCACACTCTAGTGGTCCCGGGTAACGCAAGCAAACCATCGCTTCGATGCACCGCGTGACCGCAGAGAATCGTAAGCAAACGAGAACTTACAATATGTTAGTCAAAATAATTGCAATACACAAAGAATATGCATTTGAAATAGTTTCGATTTGGTTAAAATGGATTTCTGGACTTCAACTGTTTCATTAAACTCTTCCGAAAGTTATTTGTGCATTCATAAAATTTTCATTTTGCGTTGAGAGTTTGAGATTACATACCTAATGTTTGGGCAGAATCTCGCTTGAAACGTATGAAAATAGTGACCATGTATTTTTCAAATCAGTAAAATGCACACCAACTTATTGATACGTGGTCGATCCGTCAATTATAAGGGTATCTAATAAATTACTACCAAAATAAAATAATATTCTTATCCTAAATGTAAACTTCACATACTATCAAAATTAATATCGTAAGCTGTAATGTCAATACTCAAGTCGTGACGTGTTGGTGGTGCATCGCGCATCGCACGTGAAGACTTTCGCTCGCCTGCACTCGAGCTCGCGCACACGTGCATATTATGCGTCTCAAAGGATTTTTTACAATACAACATATGCCGCTTTTTGCTTAACCCACTTTAAGCTCGATTATAACCTTCTTACCTACATTTGCACCGGTTTTTGTACAAGTGAAGCCGCGCGAAATGTTACTTTTAACCATTTTTCATTGATAAACGCCGCTTTTTTGAAAATTAATCAGTTGTCTGTCGGCACTATTGACCTACATATGATAAAGAATAGTTAAGCAAGTTTAAATAGTTTGTTTAGCAAAAATATTTTACTTAGAAAAGCTTAGAAGTGTTTGTCCAGTACTTCGTAGACCCGTGCTACGACGTGCTACGCCAGTTACTGATCAATTCAAAATAATCAACATTCATAATTTACGATTGGTAAGTAAAAATACGTTAGACGAAGAGTAGGTATGTTCGTTGGTTTCTATCATTGTAGGGTCCCGATTCTCGGTAAGTTTCCACATTTAAGTATAGTCGATCCGCGGACCGTACCTCTTGTTGGACCATTAAAAGATCACTTAAAATACACTTGTTTTTACCTTTGATCTAAAATAGAGAGTAGAAACGAACCCATAAATAATTTTGAACCTGTCCTAAAATCTTTCCGTAGGACAAAGTAATCATTTATTCGTAATATGTTAAGACGCACGGGTTCATTAATAATAGGAACCTTGCTTGGTAATTTCGGTAGACAGAAGGGAATTGGAGTGTGAACAAAAACCGATGTGTGACGTGACAGTGGTTTTTGTTTATACATTGCTAAGTGTGGATGAGACGGCTCACATATGGACCCGCAGGAAGAACTCGCGGAATATCGCTCATCTTTTGCTTGTGCAATAATAACAGGGCTGGTACTACGCACAATTTACGTTTATTTTGTTTAACATATTAATCCCCTTACTAAAATACTTGAGTCTGACATTTTTATACAATGATTCGCTGAAATGATGGACTCGTGACGAGTTGTTCGTGGTAGAGTTTGTAAAACTCACGATACAATATTTACTCACTACCAGCAAATGCGATCGTTTGCAGTCACCGCATGCGGGTACGGGGCACGTACTCAATTTTTTTTTGTTAAGGTGAACTGTATAAATTAGTACTTAGTGCGTTTTATAATTAGTTTGCAACCGGCTAGCCGAAAAATAATGTTATTTTTAAATATGCAAAAAGGAAGATATACTTAAATGAAAGTTATAATTGATTTTGGTCTTGCGGAATCCAAACGGAATGGTGAACATGATTTGGTTTGCAAACATTAAACATTATGTAATAGCAAACATGCTCGCCATCAACCCTGGCATGGTTGCGTCGTCTCCCACGGTTGGTGTAACCTGAGTCGGGTGTCCGCGGCTTCCGTCCGGCTTTTAGCGGAGTCTCATCGGTCACCGCACCCCGCCCGCACGCCGCCCGCACGCCGCGCGCCGCCCATCCATCCTCGCACATATCTAATCAAACAATGTCTCGTGTGCGCCGCTACGCCTACGTACACCGCGACGCTATCACATTCCTGTAAAAGTATATAAAGGCATCAGACAGAAATTAACGTGATTGTCCTATGCGTAGGTGTCAGATAAAGGAAGCTGTGCGCGAGGTGGCCGACGGGTGCGGGTGCGGGCGCGGCCGCGGCGCCTCCTGGGGTCATTAATATTAATTAGGCGCGGTGGTGCCGCCGCTCAGGCTCAATGCGCGGCCTCTTTGCTTCTGACTCGCTGCGAAAATTAATTACTCGCAATCTTTATGTTCCAATTATAAAGGCCTTCGCAACAAATTAAATCTGTCCGGAGCAGGCCTCTTTTGAGAGAGGTTTCACTCTCTTTGTGGGCTTGATAAATGTTCCTTTGCAAAAATTCTTTGAATTCAGCAAAATGTAGATATTTGACTTAATACGTTGAATAACGAATATCTGCGAAAATTTAAAAAGCATTTCAATTATAAAGTTTCCACAAAAAGATGTGCAATTATAGTAGAAGTTCGTTACTCTGTATGTGGACGTGTGTAATTGTATGTTATTTGGAGCTCGTTGAGGGAACAAAAGCGAAACCGATTCCGAAATCCAGCTTTTGCATAAGTGTACGCGACTTCCGCGTTTAGAGAGCAAAAACGAAATCTCATAGAAAAAACTACAAGTTTCCCTTTCATCGTAAGGCAAAATATTTAACGGCCGTAACCGGATATCTTGGCGCGGCTCTTGGAAACAAAGAAAAAACCACCAACGTGTTATTACGCGAAACCAACATTTAATAAGGCTATTTTTTATTTTGCATTGGTTTTGGTTATCCATTAATTCGCTGTAGGCAAAAAATATTTGGGTGTACGAACGCCTGCGTCGTATTTGAATAGTTTGTTGGTGCTCTCATTGTTGTAGGAAGATGCGGAAATGGGATATTTTCTTTCGAGAGAAATATAATATTCTGTGGCTTTATGTTGACCCGATGCAAAAAGTTTGCAACCAGGAATAATTGTGCAATTTTTGATACTTGTGTGTGGAAGGTATACCTTCTGCTTGTGTATAACACAAAACTCTTTGATAGAAATAAAATAATAGTTATTAACAAAAGAATGAAATAGTAGAACAGCTTATCCCACCTATCAATGACAGTTTAACTATTAAAACCCTTAGCGCTTCCTATTTGCATTCTTACGAAAAATACGCGCTCTAGTCGCGGCACCAACCCGTATTACCTATTCCTATTTGCATAAATATCGAGCAAGAGCATCAAAAACGATGCAAAAGCTCTTGCTTAGGTTAAGATTAAGTTAAATTAGACACTGAGTTAAAACGCGCCAGTTCATTAATTCAGAGGATTCTATCTATTTCATTAGGCATTCTGAATAATTGTGAAAAAAAAACTAATTTATCCAAAACATCATGCACGTGTTTACGCGTTGCTAATGTATAACAATATATTTAATAATTACCTACCTACCGTGTGTTGTCCTTTTATGATCAAACTTCGACATTGATATAATTTTGAGTGATGTCGCCCACACAATGGTGAATCTGTATTAAATGCTCTTTTGATACTAATGTTTTCTATAAAATTCTATTCTGTGTCGTATTGGACAGGAAACGGTTATTAAAAACCTCAAAGGATCGAGATGTCAATTTTGTCGATATTTATATAAAAAGAGGAGTTATCTGAAACACTTTTTATTGCTGCGTGAAACATGCTTATGTGATTTAGGTAGCTTGATAAAAAAACATTGCAAAAAAATTCTCAAAGTAACGTAAGTACTTACTTACTTAATGATTTTGTGCCAGCTTTCATTGTCGTCAGCGTCTCTACATGATTTCAGTATAAGATTAAGTAATACAATTACTGTCAAAATCTTTTTAAAAACAATGTTAAAATAAAGTAAAAATAGAACTTTAATATTTTCTTAAAAGCTTGAGGCGTGAACGTCCTTCTTACACTTAAAGACAAGCCTCAAGCTTTAGTTAATTAAAAGCTTGTTATTGAAAGGGTTTTTACTTATATTTTATTTAGTACTTTTTAGCATTAGAATTTGATAATTTTATCACCTTCATTTATAACCTACTCAAGACATATCCAACGAGCCCAACACAACCGGGCTATATTGTATAGTTGAGGAGTTCCTGTGGCTACCTTCCGGCTCTATCATCAGACCCTGGACTTCACCTTGGGCTATAGTTTTTGTCAAGACAAAACTAACGAGCCCAAACACCATCAGAGCTATCTTGTTTAGTTAGATTATAGGAGTTCCTGCGTGACTACCATCTGCCTCCATCATCAGATCCCAGACTACACTTGGGCTATCGTACCTACTTGTCATAAAACATCTAAATAGCCGGAACACAATAAGGCTATCTTGTCTAGTTGAGAAGATCCTATCGTGACCTTCCGGATCCAACATAAGGCCCTGAACTACACCATGGGCTAAAAGTACTTGGCAAGACAAAATGAACGACCCCAAACACAACAGGACTATTTTGATTAGTTCATGTGACCACTTTCCAGCCCCATCATCAGACTCTGGACAGCACCTAGTGTAAAAGCACTTGTTAATACATATCCAATGAGTTCAAACACGATAGTGCTACCTTGTTTTGCTGCAGAGTTCCTATGGCCACCTTTCGGCTCCATCATCAGACCCTGAACACCACTTATTGTAAATTTACTTGTCAATACAATATACCCAATGAATCCAAACAAAATGTTGCTATCATGTTTGGTACAAGAGTTCCTATGGCCACAATCTGGCTAAATCATCCGACGCTGGATACTACCTTGGCCTATAATACTTGTTAAGGCAAAGCCCAGGAGTCCAAACTCGATGGTGTTATCTTGTTGTGTTGGGGAGTTCCTATGGCCAGCTTCTGGCTCCATCATCTGACCTTGAACAACACCTAGTGTAATAGCATTTTTCAATACATATTCAATGAAACCGAACACGACGGAGCTATCTGGTTTACTTGAAAATTTCTTGCCTGTGCTGTGGACCGTTTAGGATTTCACTCGTCTGGAGCCATCCCTGGGTGAAACAGCCAGGTCATGGTGGACAACGGATTATCATAATTAAATGCGTATATACAATGTTGTGTCTGTACTGTTAATCCTTGAGGTTAATCTACTGTTAATCCCTCATCTGGGGCCAATTGTGGGTGTAGAATCAGGTTACGCTTATCATAAAAATGTATTGTCTTTAGAACTGAACCAACACGTAAAATATCAACTCCGTAGGATAAGAGAAAGTGGTTTTAATAAAGCTTACAAGATTCGACCTAAACAAACTAACAAACATTGCAAGTTAAATAAAAGCTTATAAAAAGGGCCAAGTTAATGAGAAGATTTATTTATTAATAAGAAAAAGATACACTGGATAAGCTTCTTATAAATTAACTAACAAATAAAATAAATAATTTAAAATAAATATAAATTGAATATCCTAACATAGCTAAAAGTAACAACAAATTAAAATATGTCATCAAAAAAATCATTCAAGTAATGTAATTACCTATTGCAAATAATGTTAATTGGAAACATCTACAACATTGAAATAGTTTTTCTAATGCAGGTACTTATTTACGTGAAGTAAAAAACTATAAATACCTTTTTTGTTTTCTAGTTGCTGAAATCTTCCTCACTAAAAGATTACACTTTAGCAAGTCATGTTATCCATGCAAAAGATATTATCCCATATCCCATCAACTGGGCACAGACAATATGTGACCAAGCTAATTGTTCTGGGAATTCATAGCTCTCCATTAATTTGTTTGTAAAAAAACATAAATCGATTTCCTGTCAACAACTGACCAGACATAAGTGGCAGGAGATGTGAAGCTAAAGATTAATGAATTCACAATTAGATACGTCCGAATTGAAATGAAATTGGACTTTTGAGATCGGAAGTTGCTGAATGGTGCAGCATTGATAGATTGTTGCGAAATGTTGAAAAAAGTGCGGCGTCCGCAAACTGTCCCGCAGCTGGCCTTCAATTTGAGTAATCCGATCAATATTTTTTACTTCCTTTAAGTTTTTTTTTTCGGAATATATCGGACGTCAATCACGTTATGGGTACTTGCATAAGAAGAGCATCCCTTCGCGTGGGATGCACGCAATTTAGGTGACGCAAAACTTACACAAAAAGCCTTAATATAGAGCGGGCGTGTAACAGAACTAGCAGAGGCTACCAAAATATCACTCTTTTACGATGTTTAAGATTTTAGGACGAAAAATTAAAGTTTTAAATAAAAAAAAGTACTTATTGAATTAATCCTAAGAAAGAAAATTCTAGAAATGAGTAAAGTACAAATACCAAATTGTAAATAGAAACGTCTATAACAGTTTGTCGTGTGAATTGATTTGTGTATTAAATTGGACACAAGCGGAGGGTTTGCGAGAGGTTACGCAAGGGCTGTTGTGTGGATCGCGTCAAAGTGTTGTCAGTGGCAGGAGTGAGGGTTGCGGAGACCGGCACTCCGCTGGACGCTGACTGTGTTACCAGTCTTTTTGATTTTTAGGAGTTTTATTTTATTTTGTAGTTTACTTTTTGGTTGAAAACTGACTGACCTGATTTCTGTCAGGTTAGGTAACATTCTTAGATTATGTAAGTACGAACATCCATAACCTTGACGAGAATTTTTTTCTTGTCACTTATATAGGTAAAGTGTAAAGTTTTTCTTGCTGAAAGCTTTTCGAGGAGCAATACCGAACTAGGTAGTGTATTTCATCTTGTTTTTCTATCTCGGAAGGGGTAGCGAGGCTGACCAAGCGCTGCACTACTCGTACTTAGCCTTTTAAAGTAGTAGTTTTTCAAGTATTAAAATTTTTAGATTTTAAAACATATTTTAACTACGATCATTTTCTTTGAGAATTGTTTGTCTGACAACCAGTATTACCAAGGGGTATCATATTACCCAGTAACTGGGTTGTGGTGGTCGGATAGGCAGTCCATGTAAAATACTGGTAGGTATTCAGCTGCATCCACGCGGTTAGAGCCTGTCCGAAAGGGATATCGTGGCCCTGGCACACAGACATTTGAAGGAACACGGTGGGTTTTAGTCAGTAAAAGTTTGACACACCCTTCCGCTCCGCCAAGAGCGGCAGAAGCTATTTGATAATTTACCACCCAGAAAAAAATAAAAAAAGACTGGAAGCCGATCCGAAAATAGTTGGGAAAATGCTAGGCAGATGATGATGATGATTTTTTTTTGTGAAATAGTTTACTAAGTGAAAGATTGCTGCAAGTTTTAGCAAGAATACCCAAAAAAGAAACACTAAAACACATACACGTTTTTTTTTTCTTTTTAGTAAGTATAGGTACTCATACTACTTTATCCTGAAACTATTCAGGAAATTTTAAATGTAAAATTAAATCAACATGCTTTGTATCTTATATTCAGAGTATTTTGATCTCTTGATATACACACAAATGCATATGGATTTTAATACTGAGGCCAGAGTTTTGATTTCAACTGTGTGCGCGACCTTAGCGCCACGGGCAGCAAATTGCTTATAGCACCCTGTCGAACCCTAGACTCGTGTGAGAGAGTGGGTTGTCTGACATATATCCTGTATTTATCAAAGGAATAATATGTTACTTTTCTAATTTTAGAGAAAAGGTAGGGTGTGGTTATCGTGTTTAAAGTTGAGACCTTGTAAATATTCTCGTAGACAAACAACCCTAAGGATTACTTGAAAGATTGACCCTAACCTCGTACATTTCAGCAAAAAACATCACATCAAAATGTAAAATTCTAATCTTATTAACAATGGGTAGTGTATATAATAATATCTTTTATGCGAACTCGCACCTGGACGTTTTATTTGTTGTCCATGTCCACGGGTCAAAAAATATTCAATAGATACCGTCCAACGGATTCCTGTTACATAGACGATGGTAGGTCACTTTTTATCCACATTTTTTGGTAAAAAACGGCATGTGCTCACAAATTATGCATTTGGCTGCATCACAATAGCACGCGTCATGTCGTGTCGTGCGCGACGGCACGATTGCAGTGCTATTATATTTTTTTAAAATTGCGAATTGCTGTCAAGCTAAGCACCTATTGTATTGTGTGGCGTCCTCACACCACGTAAGATGATTTGCTTTAAGTTTCATCTCGTGAACTCTACACATTGTCCTAATGTGACCTGTCATGTTTTGAATATGTTGGTTTTGTGTTCCAATAATATTTTATATGTTTTAATGGGTTTTAAATTGTTGATCTTTTCGTTAGAGGATAAAACATATTTATTATAATCATGATATTTATCACTTCGTTCGGAGATGTGCGGTGAATGATAAAACATTATACTCAAAAGCAAATATTCGGTTAGATGTTTCTGAGTTTTATGATTATTGAGATATTCGAAATGTTTTTCTAAGGAAAGGATACACGGAGTTATGAATCTTTGCTTATCGGATCAGATATGCAACATTTTTTCAGTTTACTTTTAGGTTTATGGTTATTCCATAGCCATTCATGATCAATACTCACAGATAAGCGACAGGACACGTCCGTTGTTTGCATCAGACAAAGATCAACGCGAACTTATCTAACGTTTGTACAGGGACATTACAAAAAATGTATGTCGATGTTATTTTTGAATTTGTGCAAGGCGTTTGACAGCGGACGAAGAGTCGTGTGATACAAAAGGTGACAGTTTCGACTGGAAGGAGTACGACAGGCGCACAAAGGAGCCCAGACGTTTGAAAGACGTTATGAATGGGCTGAAAGAAGGAGTGATCGAGCAGTGACCGTCCGCCGCCCGCCGCCGGACCGCGTCCACAATGCCCGCGCGATAGCATTAATCCTTTGTGAGCGAGAAAATGCCAACATTTACAAATGAACGGTTTACATAATGTACACCGTCTTCCGATCACTGCGGATACCTACGGCGGATACGGTCCATCTATCTAAAGTTGTACATATCATATTTACCTAAGGTAGTATGGGTTTCGGAGGAACTTATTTATATGTATGGCCGTAATATTCAAGATATTTATAAATCACATGATTTTAATTCATTTACTGGAATGGGAATGACATTTTATTTATCAACTACAAGCAGGTTTATTTACTTTATTAATTCGAAAGCTTTTTTAAGTTGATAGATACATTTCTAGCTATTAAACAACTTAGAAGAACAAGTTATTGGTTTTCTGCTTAGAGGTAGGTACGGTTAGTTTAGGGTTAGCTCAATTAATTCATTAGGTACTAGAAATAAAACTGAATCCGTCCTATTACAAAACAAGATTTATATTTAGACATGGCTAAAACCATGGCGCCAATTTTTGTAATAAGAACGTAATTCTGATTGAAATACCGGTCTACAAAACTGAAAACATAGTTCGGTACTAAGTTGTCAGTTTTGTATTAGGAACGTTATCAGAGACGGAATAAAGTTCGAAATTCAATAATGGCTCCATGGTTTAAACCTGCGTCTGAAGAAAAACCTTGTTTTGTAATAAGAAGGTATTTGTTTTGTAAACACATTGCCAAGACAACAATAACATGTTACAGATATCTAAACAATCTCACAATCCATAATAATGAAACCAACAGTTAATAGATAAAGATACCTAATTCTATAAATAAGCATCTACTATTATATAACAAGAATATGTTTTGTCTGGTAGCCAAATAACACGTAACCGGTCGTAATGTTCAGTTGGGAGAAAACATAAATCCAGCTTTAGCGTTGAAATAAAAAGAGGACTTCTGTAAGTGGGATAGTGTAGGATATAATTCACATTTATGCGGAGCGGCCGACGGTGCGTATCGAGTCGCCAGAATAGTTCGCAACGACAATTCTCCCGGAGAAAAGGGAATTATTCATCACACCCGGAAGGGGAGAGCCCGTGACGCAAGTATGGAATAGCCGCCTGCCGCGCTATGAACGGCCTATCCACCCCTGCACAATCAATCCTTTTTGAACCAAATGTAGACGAACATAGAGTCTATATTTAAGTGGTTCCCTCACCCTGTCGGCTATCCTGATCAATTCCGAGGGTCCAGTTGACTGTTGCCAGTTGCAGAATCAAAAGTTTAAACGGCCGTCGAGAACAAAGGGCAGTCGGACAGGGCTACGCGGCTAGGGATAAATATTCAATGCGAATCCTTTGGAGGCGATATTTTATACTTTATTCTTGTTCGATTGTCGCTTTCACCTGCACGATGTAGGCTCTCGTAAAAGCCGAGAATTTTATATGAGAACTTACTTTACTAGGGTTGAGAAGAATACATGTAACGGACTTTTGGATCTTAGAAAAAAACCAAAAGAATAGATTACATATGCTGCCCTAAAAGCAATAGGTGAATTTAATTACTATCCATTGAGAGGGAAATGGTTTGATAGTATGAAGTAACTTCAATTACATTGTATCATTGATCCTACTGGTTTTATAACTGACAAAAAAGTAATTAATACAAAAGAATTTTCAATATCGAAAACCCAACGATTCCCTAAAATTGCCAAAAGTCGACGTATTGATTGGCGTGTTAATGAAAATCGATTTAATTGTTAAATATAAAAATGTTGTAATTAACACAACGATCACTTTAAAGTTTGACACGTTCTATTGAGGTGTCAATCTACTCAAACAAGTTTGTAATCAATCACAAGATTGTTGTAGCGATATCGGTTCTTGATCAACCGCCCTTCTATTATAATAAAGGAAAACCAGATTTTTTCCAAAGTTTACTAAAAATTTACATCAAAATCGCACACAAACACAAAAAAACTGCTAGAAGTTCGCTTCATTGTGTGCGATTGATTCGTAACGGCCGAGCGCGCTTTAATGTGAATAAAAATATTCACAATTTTTGTAATTCCGTGGTAAGCGCACATCTGTCGTTCACACGGAAGGGATCGAATCACAATTGTACGCAAACAATGATTATGTTTACCTATATTGGGCAATTATTTTTGGGCAACTATTACCTAAAAATATGATTTCTTGAAAACAATATATATGGTCGCACCGAAATAACTACCGGCTAACTTTTTGCGTGAAACAGAAGACTTTAAATGTGGCCTCGCTTTTTTATTGCAACCTGGTAATTTTTCTCGATATCCGATGTCTATTGTCAATAATTGTTAACAACTGGTGCAAAAAGTTTCGCAAGGTTTTATCTATATGGTACAATGCGTCGGAGGCGTCATAAAGCGTCGTTGTGCCCCAGTTTGCAAAACGGGTATAAAATATGTATTGTTTCAGATAACAACGCAATAGGACAAATTACTTGCGCATGTCGGAACACTTTGTTCTGGACCCTTTTTGTTTACTTTCGCTTTTAATGCTCGCTTTATGACGTCAAATTGGCAAAATAAGGTTTGCGCGATATTTTACTATTAGCGTCATTGTAATATCTAAAGCACCCAACGAAAATATTTATACTCTGGATTTTAATTGCTTCAAGCACAAGCCATTATAATGAGGTGACTCTTTTAAGTTCCAAGAAAACCTATTATGACCAATGACATACAGGAATAAATAATAGCTTCTATGAATAGTCCAGTTAGGAATGCTGCATTACATAATGACGTCCCTAAACACTGTTACTGTATCCATTACTACATTTTTGTGGATATCAGTGGTAGCAGTGACTCAAATAAAGTGAAAGGGTTATCTGAAGAACAATGCTTGCGTCGACTGTGAAAGGATTCTTTTGTTTACAACATTGAATAAGCCTTTCAAACAATACACGTTTGTGCGAATAACCCTGCGCTAAGAAAAGAAAAAGTAAAAGTGTTACACGAATACCTTTTATTTGCGAGCAAAGTGATGCGTCCTTGAATTCACTTCGGCAAGGCTTAATTGTGGTTTCTCGTCTTCAAAGAGTTGGGTCCTTTGAAGAGCGCGCCGGAGGATGGGGCGCGCCTGCTCTCGAGACAAAGGAATCTCAGCGCTCATTTTCACCCTGGACAGAGGCTTCTTTATGAATAACGTTATAGCTAGGTAACAACGACATACATATTACGACAATTTTATATCTGTGTGTAGACAAGCCTCATAAAATTGAGAGCACAAACATAAAATGGTAGATCAACTTTATGTCCAATCTCCCATCTGTCATTATGGGCATGTGCGGTAAACAAGAATTCCTAAATCAACATTAGCGAGATGGCATCAGCCAACTTAAACTATAATTCAGCATTTAGAGTATATTTACGTTAATTAACGATGTCGTAGTGATGTCAGATAGAGAGCCACCTGCCTCGTTGGCAAACTTTATAGTTTACTGCAAATGTTGAGGGGACAAAGATGTTGTTGTTGCCCAAATTATAGTTACCCTGGTAAAACACGGCCGCCTGCCCCCGAAACCGAGGCAAGGTGGCAAGACGTGTGCCAGATAACAGACTTAAACATCCTGACAGATAAGGACCATGCACTACGAGAGAAAGGGACAGACACATAGTTTTTTATCTAAAAAACTTAGTTGCACATATTTCCTGCAAGCGCAATCGAGCTTAAAGCGCCTTGTTATAGGGGTGATTTTCGTGTAAAACTTTTGAGCACGCGACAGCAGCAGGTGGGGCAATGCTCTTAAAAAACTTAGAATCTTTTTCGCCGTGCGTCGTATTGTTAAAGAACAGTGTCTTTAGTCTTGTTTGATTTATTGATGCTGATAAGTGTGCTCCATAATAACGCCACTTCCGGTAAAAAATACATTTTATAAATAGAACAAATTAAAATAGTTGACGTAGTCAGTAATATTCCTACTAGTCATTAAGACATAACTTTTGTTAGACCAGCAAATTAGCCCATGTAATTCATCTTATCGGCTCTTGAATCTTCAACTCATTTTTAAGGCAGACGCCTATCCCTACATGAATAAGAAAATGCAAACCAGGCAGGTGATCTAAATGCATGTTGTAAGTGTGTTAATTCTCTCTGAACCGAATGTTTTCAATTCTTTATTAGTTCTCAACTTATGACTTTCTCGAGAGGTTTTAGAATTGTACAGAAAGCTCAATTAAAAAGTTATGAGATTAATTTTATGTTCGGACTGTAGTCCATCAAGATGGATTACCTCTACACCAGTTACCATACATCTACGCCGTTGATCGTCTATTAATCTCATTTGTGGCTCTCTGAATGATATAACCCGAAATAACTTCACATAATGTTGTCTAAAAAACACAAAACTCTAAAATAGGCGCAGCCAGTCAGCCACTCGTTTATTTCCCTAAGTCGGGACAAAAAGCAACACTAGGGAGGCGCGTGTTCACTAAAATGGTAAAAATAAAGTGGTAAAAATAGCGGGTACAATAAAAATGGTAAATTTACGCGGTCCGCCGTCTATGGTCGACACTTATGCTTTTTATGCGTGTTGTCTTTGGCTAATGATTGCCTCGTGACTGCTGCAAGGCCGCCGGTAAAGTTCTGTGGAGCGGTAACTTGTTACGCCTACACATGTATTACCAAATTAGATGCGCATACGAAGCTACCATTATGTTGTCTAATTATAGTGTATCAGTTCCTCTTGAGTTATTCTGAATCTTTATGAACTCTTCCAGTTCTTTCGTCAGAAGTTGACTTGGCGAGATTCAAAGGGAGATGTTAAAGTACAATAGTAACAATTTCTCCTGAAATTCCATTCGAGATAATTATCTACAAATCGCCTTTTCGTAGTAAAACATCTATTTGTAGAGGCAATATTTGAGCCATTGAAGAACTTTCATCTAAATTTTTAATTTTTTATCATTTATGTTCTCAATTCTTTTTCGCATTCCATTATGTTACATTGATGGTATAAAAAGTAAAATATCAATATGGACCCTGTCGGGCACAGCAAAATTAGGAGAGAGGAAGAAGGCTAAGTAACAATTCAAGCAATTCAATATTATTATAAATTATTAGATTTGTTTAATTGGGTGTTTAATTATGTGTATAAATATACCATTAAATTTCGGTTTTAGGTTTTTTTGGGTTCAGCGGAATAAACATATAAGTATTCCCATTAGGAGGTAGTATAAGTGTTATATAGGGTATTCCCATTAGGAGGTAGGTATAAGAAGTTCATTTTTAGGGTTCCGTACCCAAAAGGTAAAACGGGAACCCTATTACTAAGGCTCCGCCGTCTGTCTGTCTGTCCGTCTGTCACCAGGCTGTATTTCAAGAACGGTGATAGTTAGACAGTTGAAATTTTCACAGATGATGTATTTCTGTTGCCGCTATAACAAAAAATACAAAAAAAAAAGAAAAGAATATTTAAGGGGGCTCCCCATACAACAAACGTGATTTTTTTGCTCGGTTTTGCTGTATATTGATAACGGCAACAGTTAGATGCTTGAAATATTCACAGAATATTTAGTTATTCACTTTAAAAATAAATAATTAATTTAAAATAAAAAAAATATTTAAGGGGGGCTCCCATACAATAAACGTAATTTTTTTGCCATTTTTATAGTTAATGGTACGGAACCCTTCGTGCGCGAGTCCGACTCGCACTTGGCCGGTTTTTCACTTTTCACACAATAGAAGAACTGATGAATAGGTGTCGGACAGAGCAAGAACTACATAGTTCTTGATGTTATTATCAATACCGGAAATTGTCAAGTAAACTGATATTTTTTTCTAAAGTGGAATTAATAATTTATAGAACTTGTTGCAACTAAATAATAAATAAGGCATTTCAAACATCACCCATGTGACATGTCGAACTCTTCAACAAAAAACTAAAAAGACAGTAATTATAAGTTAAAATTATTAATAATTACGCAATTAACATTCCACACAAAAAAAGAAACCATTTCGACAAAGGAAAGGAATTAATGTGACATAACGGCCATTTTTTTAATGAAAAATAATTAAAAAATGATTTGCTATCCTAAAAAATCGGTCTAATTACTAGTAATTTACTCCTAATCGATTAACCTGTTTATGGACCGGTGTACTTTTTAACCGGAAAAGTATTTAGTACTTTATAAATTATCGCAACTATTAGTATCGTTAGCTAATCGAATTTAAATTTTCTTAGCTCTATTGTTTTAAAATAGGTACCATGAAATGGTGGCTGAAATTAATAAAAACTGTGTAAGTATTGTCAAAACGTGAATTAGGACACAACAAAACACAACTCTTATGGACATAGTGTTCGGAGCTCTACTTGGGAACTTCAAAACACAGAATTTCATAAATATGTGATATGTAAAAAAATGGGACTTATCCTATCTTATTTATTTAAAATAGGTACCATGAAATGGTGACCGAAATTAATAAAAAATGTGTAAGTATTGTCAAAACGTGAATTAAGGACACAACTCAACACAACTCATAAGGACATAGTGTTTGGAGCTCTACTTGGGAACTTCAAAACACAAAATTTCATAAATATGTGATATGTGATAATTTAAACATTTATATCTGTAACTTTTATGGTGTAAATAATAAAGAGTATTCTATTCTATTCTTTGTAACAAAATGGGGCCTCTCCGACCATAGTGATCGACTATATTCAGAAGTATGGTCCCACACTATGTGGGCCGATTTTAATCGAATGTGTGGGCAAATGCTTACGACCACTTCGTCAATTAATCAATTGGTTTCTAAATAATTTATGCTTTCATTTAAAGAAGCTGTTGCATTTTGTGGCCAATTTTAATGTGAGTCAGAAGAGAGAGCCAAAATTCACAATGTTAATTTACTTTTCCGCAATACTAAGTATCGCAGAAAAGTAAATTAACATTGTGAATTTTTGATCAACACTTTTAAATTCGCAATCTATAGAACAGAATATAATTTATTTCTGATTAAATGGTTTCGAAGGAACCCACAACTATTTATTGGCGATGTTTTACTAAAATATTAAAATAATAATATGTACAAGTATATAAAAAAGAAAGGGGAAATAATTATAGGGAATCGAAAATTTCTTCCACATTGCTGCCAACATGAAAAGTGCCCAAAAGGCTGGCAGCATTGCCACATTGTATGGCAATGCTGATTCTTTGGCCAAAAAGTGAGGAGTCAACTAACCGCTTGGCGATGTCTCGAAAAACTAAGTGGGCACTCGGACCCCATGGCTCTAGTGTTTCAACCCCAAACGGCTCGAACATATAAGTCCCAATAAGATTGAAGTATTTGCGCCGTTTCAGGTTTTCCGCGCCTGCACGGCCGCCCCAGCACAGCTCGCTGTGCTAGGAAGATGAGATGGCGCAAGGATGTCGACACACGTTGCATCCCACACCAAAGGCCTACCTACCTTCCAAGGCATTATAGTCATTCCGTCTGGTCTCTTTCCATCGTCGCGTTCCAATCCATTGGGTTCTATTAAATGGTACATTAAGATCTTAATATTAATAAACAGTTTCACGTATAGAGTACCGTGTAGAAATATTAAAATTGAAGTACAATTAATATAATTATAAATTAGTTTGAAATGAAAATAGGTATATTTTAGTTGCTCTTAATCCTTTTTGAATCAGAATAACAAGCATACCTAAATAATTCTAAATCAATATCATAAATACTCATACTATCATAAATATCATAGCTGCTGTGTTATTTTTCATCAGAGGTTGAATTTATAATTTTAAAGACTTTGCTTTAAAGGAAACTTAGGTAAGTACTAGAAATTACAATAAAACGTAATAAGTACAATGAGAAAGATGAGTGATTTAAACCTCATATAATTTCATCATGCATGCTCTATATATTACCAAAGTACAATATTTAATTTTAATTCAATACAAATATAACTACTGTTAGAGTTCTAATCGCTATCATAATTATAATTACAACCAAAGAACAAACAGTTGCGAGATAAAGCTGAGTAGGTATGTTCTGAAATTAGTTGCAGTCAAAGAAAGTACCGACCGGCGCACGGGAGCGCTCGTAAAACATAAAAAGTGCTTATGTGGCGCTCGCTGCGAGGGCTAAAAAACAACGTCAGGAAGGAACATAATGTAGTAGCGGCCATAAAAAGTGAATGCATTGCGTGCACGTGGAGTGCACCGGGGGGTGCAGGGCGCGCGAGGGGCCGCAGGGAGGGGCGTGGGGGTGTGTTTACCGCGCGGAGGGGCGGCCGGCCGCGGCTCGCGCTCTCCGCCGCTGTACCGCCAGTGTTGTGGTAGGTCACACGGAGCGCGCCCGCACCGCGTGCCCAAATCATTCACAATCGCGACTCCGCGCCGACATAACATGTAATCGGTCGCCAATAAACATTATCGCTTAGTTTTTTCTTGACAATCTCACAAGTACTTTTATAACAAGTTGTTGAACAACGATAAACTTAATAAACAAAGTAGTGCAAATAAATGCATCTTGCCGTGACCCTGGAGTGAGATGGCCCTGTCGCTTCAGTCGACGCAGAATTCGAGAGGTTTGTGAAGTTTTTAGTTTAGTGCGCCTCGCTGTCTCCTCGGTCCGCTGAATCTGGAAGTGCATGTGTGTATAAAGTTTCAAACGTAGCCGGCGCGCGGCATGCGTGGCGCGAGCGATGCGATTGGCCGCCCACACGCCCGCGCTCACCGCACACATGTTTATTTGCATTCAGCGAACTTTGCAGATTCAGTGAACCGTAGGCGGTAGCGAACGCGTAGCCGCGCGCTACGGCTCCGCTACGAAGCGCCGCGTAGTACGTGCTACGAGATTTTATTAATTGTTGTTATATGTGATACTTGCCAGTATTTTGAGATATGTGAGTGAATTTTAGTTGTTATAATGCTCAGATTGGATTACATATCGTTTTCTTGAAAATTGTAATACGTATATTACACAAAAGTAGCGTAAAACAAAACTTGTATTAAAGTAGTTTGTGTAATCTCTTATCACACACGAAATGCTGGTAAATAAAGAAGAAACAGGGTACTGGATCAAAGTTGTTTAAGGTAAATGGTTTATCATTGTCAGAGGTTACTTATAATTATCTTATTTTCCTTAGAACGTCCTGATCGAGGAAATTCTTTATCTATCTGTTTTTAATCCCATAATTATATAAGCATTTGTAAGTAGGTATAATTCGTAGATTAAGTAAGAGTTTTTATGGCCGATAATTGTATAAGTATTTAATGGCTTGACCAATTGCGAAACTTTCGTTTCTAATAACTATTTCAATGTGTGTAGTAGGTACCTACTCCTACCTACATTTAACGTTGTTATTACATTTATGGTAATTACGTGACCGGATAAATACTCGTAAGTAATTAGTTAGGAGTACCAGAAAGTGCACATAATTGTTTACCAATTTCTTAATTATTCCATTAAGGTATTTTAATTTGGTTTTATTGAAAGATTTGTTGTAGTTAGATGCATGTTTGATGGGGTCTTGTCCTAAATACTAACGCCATCTAGTGGCGCATGCTGGAAACGTGGCCTTAATTAATTCCTTTTTATTTGTACATAAGAATAATGCGTCTTTCTTTTACGAAGCATTTCTTACGATAATTATTTATAAATTTTTGAAAAAAAACAAACTTTTTATTGATGAATTAAAATCCAAATTTATTTATTACAATCTAATCGTTTAAATAGGTAAATTAATTATTATCAGATATGCCATCATCAAGAGTTAACCATTGTCATTAGATATACAACCAAAGTTTGATATTTTAATCAAAAAGTATTAGAAAAAGATATAAATTGTCTTTAACTATTCTTAAGGCTTCTACATACCAGCGCGACTTGTCGCGCGACGCGACACGGCACAAAGGCCCCGCGTGTCGCGGGACGAGCGGTGCCTTTGTGTCGCGTCGCGTCGCGCGACAAGTCGCCGCGGTATGTAGAAGCCTTATCTAGTAGTTACTTGCAAACTTTGTACTTATTTCACGAAAGTATAATACAAACCAAACGTATGAAGACAAAGCCAATAAAATAATAAACTCTTTGAAAGCATCTTACATACGTTACAAATATTATGGTAGTTTGGGAGGTAGTTCGCAACAGTTTGTCTTATTGTCATAAAGTTTAACTACGTTTTGTTTTATATTTATTGGCTTATTTAACTAAATTCTTCATTTGAATAATGCTTGCAAATTGTTTAATGGCCTTTTTATTCTATTTTATTGGCACACTTTTGTAGAGATCATTATTCCGTTCACCTCAAATAACTAATGATTATGGCTCTTATTCATAAACGTCATATAAACCTATTTTACTTAAAATGCTGCTAAAGTTCGTTTGTCCTTATTTGTCACTTTGACCTTTGTAGTTGTTAGAAAGTGACAAAACCTATTTTATCTAAAAAAGGTTATAGATGTTCGGTAACTTTTTATGAATAAGACCGTAAATGATGATTCGTCGTAATTAATAGTTGTATGAAAAAAAGCAATCAATCTGCCCGCCTTTTCCCAACTTTGTTGGGGTCGGCTTCCAGTCTAACCGGATGCAACGAAATACCAGTATTTTACATGGAGCGACTGCCTATCTGACCTCCACTACCCAATGACTGGGTAATACGATTAGGGTTGCCAACTATACTGCTAAAAAAAGTATTATACCTACTGTTTTACACTCTTAAATACTGTTTACTGTTCAACAAAAATAAAGTATATGAATATAGGTACTGTTTTCACTGATATACAGAGCTACACGTTTCATCTATTAGTTAGAACATCGTGCATGCACCTGGGTATGGGCGCGATGGTTCCCCTCCGGCCGTTTTCACAACTGGGATTCGCAACCAGTTGCGAATTAAGAATTTTTATTCTTTGTTCACAACCAGTTGCGAATCAAGAAAACTTTTTCCTTAACCGCAATTTGTTCAGCCAGCATTAATTTCAGAATGAAACTGTTATTGTCTTGAATTTTCAGGACAAAGTTGGACATAACATAACATCACGCTTGTAATCCCCGAGGGGTTAAGCAGAGGTGTACCTATAGTACACTCACATAACACTAGTTATACATAGTTAGACATAATTGTCAAAATACCTTTTAGATACTATCTAAAAGGTATTCTGACAATTATGTATTATTATAATACTTGTAGTATTATAGTAAGTTCAGTCACCACAGTAGTCACAGATTGAGTGTTTTCAGTGATGAATGCTTGGTGGGGCGACAGAAATAGAGCTTCAATACATTTAATAAAAAAAATTGCTCCTCGTCTATTTGGTTAGGTTTACGAAGTCTTCAAAATTGGTGCTAAATTGACGCTAGTAGCACTAATTAATTATGTAAAAATTAAAAAAAAAAATAAGTATACTTAAAATACTGTTTATTTTCTCACTTTGACTATTGTTATACTTTATTTCTTGTACAAAAAGTTGGCAACCCTAAATACGATACCCCTTGGTAAGACTGGTTGTCAGACTTTCGGGTTTCTGACGACCTTAACTACTGACAATGATCCACGAATGACAGCCGGGACCAACGGCTAACGTGCTCTCAGAGGCACGAAGGGGTCTCGGTATGTAAAGATGGTCACCCATCCACGGACCAACCGTGGCAAGCGTAACTTAACCTGATGGATTGACCCGTGCGGCTGTTATTACTTATAGGCACGAGCTCCAACGAACGAACCAAGTATTGATCTAAAATCAACAAAAAAATAAAAACACTTATATTTGTATATATAAATAAGGTACAGAAAGTTCTTAATTAAATAAATATCGATCTCTTATTATGCCTTTAATTTTACATACTTATTTAATTATTATTTAAAAAATAAAAATATTAACTTAAATAATGCATACATAGTCAGCCTATAATGTTCCCACAGCTGGGACACGGGTCTCCTCTCTGTGAGAGGGAGTGGGCCGTAATCCACCACGCGGGCCCCGAAATCCCAGTGCGGGTTGGTAGATGTCACATGTCTTCGAATTATTAGTTCTAGGACGTGCCGGTTTCCTCACGATGTTTTCCTTCACCGTTTTGAGAGCAGTGGTAATGAAATTATTTACACAAAGTAGGCTAGGCTAATTAGGTTTATATATTATATTTATAGTTTTAATAGGTATATGTATCTCTTTATATTTAAATAATATTATTTTATTCCTAAATTCTCACTATTGCACGTACCACTGTTTGTCTCTGCATCGCCCAAAGGTTGACTGGTAGAAAATGCCTATGGGATTAAGTCCGCCTCTGTACATTCCTGTGCTTAAAGTATTAAATAAATAAATAAAGCACCTGCCTGGGTTCGAACCTACGACCTACAATTAGTAAGTCGCAGCCGATACCACTCGGCCATCACTGCTCTCAATAATGCATGCGATAAGTAAATTATATGAAATTCACTCTTTGGTAACAATTAATTCATAAACGACATTATACCTACTACAATTCACAACTTATAATCTAGGAACTCAAGTACTCATTAAAAGCATTCATCAGTCTATTTAAAAAGCCATTACACTGAACATAAATATTTATGTTTTTTATAAATATGATGAAAACCTTCTTTAGACCCGAATCTTAATCGATAGATTTTAGCCAATTCTTAATCGAGAAGTTATTGATAAAATTTTGATTAAAGGTACTAAAATGATAAAAGACCAAAGCTGCTAAAAGTTCTATCGCTGCGCTGTAAATACTGCCATTTGCACCGATAATGATGGTTCATTTTCTTCACAAACAAACTGCTCAGATAGATAGGCAAAAAAAATCATTTAAACGCTGATCAAAAGGAACACAGAGTTTTTTTAAACTGAACTAATACAACTTTGACCGCTGTACTATAAATTGTGCGGTTCTGCCATTTCCACGCATAATGAAGGTTCTTCTACTTCCAAGGTTAATAATGTACTCAGACCAGTTAAGTTACTTGTTACGGCTACTGTTATGTCAGAGAAGCCCCATTAGGCGGCGCGGTATCCCGCTTAACCCTAAACCGCCGAAACCGTACGACCTCTGTAATCTGTGCGAGTGAGTTCGTACCTAAAGCCGCCGGTAGCCGCAGGTTAATCCCATTATATGGCACACAATGTAATTAGGTCATTCTGGACAAATACGATTTGGGTAGCTTCAAGTTTTAATTGAATATTACAATAATAATGCATTAATAGCCTATATAAGTGCTGTGGTGTTTCCGGCGAATACCAAACATAACAAAGATACGTTTGGTTGAATGAATTCGGATATGAAATGATCGTGCAACAAAAATAAAACACAAATGCACTAATATTTTATTTAATAAACAGCTACAATATGTGTTGGTACATAGAAAAGATAATACAAAATTTTACAATATTTTTACATGCATTAATAATAATAATTAATAACATCATGCAAAATGAAATTCAAATTGATTGCTTGACAACAGAGTAATAATTAACACAAAAAAAAAATATAATAAAATCTAGACTAGCTTACATTCCTAATAGCATTATTGGTTTATAATCATTTTCATAACATTACATTTAAATTTGGATTTAGAGCATACAAAAATATCAATACAATTAACAAAATTAGAATTATAAGATACAATTAACAAAATTACAAATAGAAGAGAAGCATTCGACGGATAGGGCAGTGCCAACCAGAATTAGTTCGACAGGATATGAATGAACTTTGTAATCAGAAAATATGCTACTAAAGACATAAAATACATAGATTTTATAAGTCAGAACTGATTGTTCTAATTAATATTGCTTCATTCAAGTTATCATAAATATCATCTTCAAATAAAGTAGCAAGCTTTTCTCTAAAAGCTCATATGGATACACCGCTCGTAGCAAGTGCGGGGTAATAAGGACGTCATTGACACGTCCGTTATCGGGCGAACCCTTGCGACATAATGAGTTATGGAGTGGCGGCCGCAGGCAACTCCATAAAAGTATTGAATATGGGTTATTGACAAATATTTATGGCGTATAAAGAGGGGATAATTACAACTCTTTAGCACATAAAAAGCTCCGTGCGGAAGGGTGCGGCGCGCTGTAAAAATTTATCACCAACATTGTCACCCAGCGGGCCCGGCCGCCTAATAAAAATGATACATTATGACGCTGCTCTGCACAAAAAACGTACTCAATAAGTAATCGATAATATAGTGGCCTTTGTAAGATTATATGATAAGTGGTTGTTCAATGACTTTATCAAAACGATTACGTTATGATGTAAAAGGAGTTGAGAAGAGAGAGATCCTATTAAAACATTCGCTTAGTTAATGTCGACGATTTCTCTAAAATACTCTGTTCTATTCACCCCTGCAAAAAGTAAATTCATTTCTGTTGATCTGTTTTCGAACCTAATTAGATACAACGTCAGAATACAAGATTGTTTTACAACAAAATGTCGGTATTTACTTGTTTAAACTTTTACATTAAGCCTAGACTTAAAATTCTGATCACATCACGAGTACGGTTCGCTGTTCGTCCTCCGAACATAACGAGGAATGTTATTAAAAAGTTATGGGATAAGCCGGTACGTGCCGCGCGCGACGCCGCCGCCTAATCACAAACTTTAAAATTATCTTATACACAGAGTTTGTGTACTTACCAATACTTAGTTTCACTAAGCAATTAGAATAATAATATGACATTTCAAAAAGTTTCTTTAAGAAAGGTGCGGAAATTCTTCGTTCGTGATATAAATTGTTCGTTTTAATAAAAAGTGTAAAGTGCCTCGTGTCAGCACTCGCGAACGACAAAATATTTTGCCTTTTTCAATTAAGCGCGATGGCTGAGTCCAGAGCCCGGCCGGGAATTAATTCCACGGCTAAGTAGATAATGTAAGGAGCTCCCTCCTCGTGCCGCCTCTTCACGCCTCGAGGAGAACTTTCAATTATGATTTTGTCTAATTTTAATTAAGTGCTCTCAAAAAGGCTTTTCTTCAACGAAATTAATATTTGAATATAATTTGGGCGGAGCGGGCGGGCGGAGTTTGCCGCTCGAGGAATAATTAATTCCATTATATAGGTAAGTGGTCTGGTCGCTTCTGCCCCCTTTCCCCTCCCGCGCCCGTTCCGTGCCTCGTCGCGACACTATACAAACTCGTCACACCAAATGATTGCTTTTTACTCCTGACATTTTGAAACTGACGGCTAGTCCGGAAATATTTATTTAAGGAGATAGGTATACATGTTCACCAATGATCAAGGTAAAGAAAGTAATTAGATTGAGTTGAAACCGTGGTTAGATCGGTAGCGAGTAGTGTGGCAGCCACAATTTGCGCAACAGGTCGGGGCGGAAGCGACCTGCAGCGGCGTGATTGCGACCAAATGTTTCCTTTACAACGTCTGGTTTAGTTTTTGCTCTGTTTTTTGTCTTCTCTCGCTGATAAGTATGCTATCGATAGGTTCGACTGTGTTGTTTGTTTAGGTCGAAACTAACTCGTGACGGAAGTGATGGCAAAGAAACTGTAACTTAATTTTTTAGGTCCTCCACCTTGACGAAAGTAGACAAAAAGTGAGAGAACATCTTTAACTGGCGTAGATTAATGCAATCTAGTATTATAACACCTCTGCCAATAATCTTTAGTTAAACATTATTGTTTCGAAGTAACATGTAATCTAACTCCGAACTTTTTCTTGTTCAGGTGTGTCAGTTAGACCGCTGTCGACCATGCGTCAAGAATCTCTGCCGATGTTAGCGGAACGGCTGCTGGCGACGCGCGCCGCCGCGCTGGTGGCGGGGCTGCCGGCCGAGCTGTACTCCGGCGCACTGCTGGCAGCCTGGCCTCCCTCGCCCCCCGCACCACGGCTGCCCCTGCACGAAATGGAGCGCGCGCGCAAACGACGCCGCACGCCCAAACTCGACGAGACAGCCACTGCACCCCCCTCCCCGCCATCATCAGGCTCCTCGCCCGGCGCTGCCGACCCACCACGAGACAAACTCTTCACCTGTAAGGTCTGCTCACGCTCTTTTGGCTACAAACACGTCCTGCAAAACCACGAACGTACTCACACTGGGGAGAAACCGTTCGAGTGCGGCGAGTGCCACAAGCGGTTCACGCGCGACCATCACCTCAAGACACACCTGCGACTTCACACGGGTGAGAAGCCGTACAGCTGCCCGCACTGCCCGCGCCACTTCGTGCAGGTGGCCAATCTGCGCCGACACCTCCGCGTTCACACCGGCGAGCGACCCTACGCGTGTGCTCGCTGTCCGGCGCGCTTCTCAGACTCTAACCAACTAAAAGCCCACGCTTTAGTACATGAGGGTGATGCACCTTTCGCCTGTCGCTGCGGCGCACGCTTCAGGCGGCGGCAAGCGGCCGCGCTGCACAGATGCGCCAGCACCGGCTGCACGCCCGACACTCCCAGCCCGCCCGTGTCCGCCGCGGCTGACTGGCGCTGGGACGAGTGGCCCGAGCAGACCGAGCCCGAGGACCTGTCGCTGCCGCGGAGGCCGGCCACGCCGGACTCCCCCACAGACCTGCGGGTCCACTCCGCGTAAGACGCGCGCGCCCCGAGCGCCCCGCGCGCCGCCGAGCCGGTATACGAGTTCCTCCCGCGTAGACCCGCGTTGCCGTCGGCCACCGACGCCGATGCTATCCCACTCGCTTGTTCCGGAGACGCTCGCCAACAACTCCATGATTCTATGAAAAATTCCTTGCAAACTAAAAATAATTACGACTGTTCTAAATACGGCAACGGTTACTTTTTTATAGAGCAATTTTTTGCTTTTCTCGGTAAGACTACCGACGTAGCCTCGTTAGGTAGTCCTCTATTCTTTTTTACGATTTTGCATTTGCAATGTTCGCCATAAAAAGTATGTACTTTTTTAATCCACGTTACAGTTTAGAAGTTTATTGTTGTACTATTTGCATAATCGCAAGGCGAGGTGAGGCAAAAACGACGTCGTTTTGTTCTTTTGTTTTGCAACGTTGCTAAACACCTAAAGAACATATTGCACAAAAGATATTTTTTGATTTATTGGTATAGGCCATTGTTTCGTGATAAAAACTAAAAAAAATGTTTCGCTTTGCTTGGCGTTTATTGATTTTCAATCGGTGTCCTCCCTCGCGCTTAACGAACGGAAACTAGAATATGGTCTAGTCGGAGAAGGTCGCGACATTGCCTCATTATTTCGGCGACAAAGGCTACTTCACAAGCGGTAATTATTACGTATTGAGCTCGATATCGAGTTGCGAATGACAAAGCTGTCGCTATTGTGTGAGCCCCGATCCGTAGCGACTCACGATAACCGGTTCGTAATCACTCTTTTATACATTTCTTAAGTTTTCATTCAATAGCTCTTTGAAAAGTTTACACGTTTTGGACATTTATTTTTTGACAAAATACCAAATAATAACTATACTGGTTTGGCATACATGATACGGGATAATTGTAAAGAATCATTGGAGCTTTTGTAATTAAGTATGAATGTGAGCGAGGCAGTCTCCGGCTCGCGAGCGGCGGCCGGTCCCGCCGACCGCGCGCACCGTGCTTCTGTACATAATGCTGTCTCTTACAAGATTATTTATTATTAGTTTGTAGACGTTTCGATATCTTTACGATATCTAATCCGAATACGGTATTGTTAATATTACGTGTACATATTTATTAAATGTAGTGTTGTAAAGTACGTTGTAGAGAAGTTGGTGTCTCGAAAATTATATTTCAAATTATTTAAATTCGATACCGAAGCAACTCTGGACGGGCTGTGTTGTATTGATATTGAGACAAGTGAATATATGTGTTAATAGAAACGATGTTCTAAGTAGGGCTATGTGCACAATGACTCAATGTCGTTAAGGTAAATATTTACTTGTAGTTGTAAGGCAACAGTCAAAAATATTTAAAGTGTTGTACATAATTAATCTTAGTGTTAAATTATGATCACCTTGTTGTGCACATGGCCCTTATGTTATAATTGTGTGTTCTCGTTTGGCACGAGAGCGGTGTAGTGAGCATTATTGCAATTTGTTCTACGGGTATTAGTTTCCTACTAGATGTAATGTTTTATTTTCCATGTTTTTAATATAATTTAATGTCATAATAGTTGTTCTGAACGTTTTAGCGCACATGATTTATAATTATTATATGTAATTAGGCTGTACTGTTTGTTGATTATTATTATTTTATTTTCATTAGTCATGTTCGAAGTATAGGGTCTAGGTATAAGGAAACAGTGTAGGAGTAACGATATATTTTTTTCCAAAGAAATTATTGGTACAAATATAAATGTGTACAAATTTAATGATAACTATCGATTAGAAGTCGTAATTTCATGTTGCAATGTTGTAATATTGGTAGTTAGTGTAAAGTTAGGCGGGTCTGCCATTATCTACCTCATTTGACTACGGTTACTACGCCAGGGTAAAGAGCCAAAGTTCTTGGAAATATTTTATATTGTTTATCTCCTCGGAGATAACGTACAAGTGACGGGATGTATAGCACGTTATTGGCAGGTGATCATTAGTTTGAGACTGATTTTTATTCGTTATACTGGTTACCGCTCGTGCGGTACCTGTGAGCACTTGCCATCGCGCTGACGTCTATGATTGTGCTTCTTCATCACTAAAAAAAATCGCAAACATATCTGCGTTTTCTCAGACGATAAGAGACACATTCATACTCGCAGTAACATTATGGTTGCAATTAATTTGAGTTCCTATTTAATTAATGATTTTGAAGTGTTGTTTTGCTTAATATTGTTTATAATGATTAGTTAGCGATGTAATATTCAGTGCCATCTCACAACAAAGACCAATCCGTAGCAAAACACTAGTTAAGATTGAATGTCTACTAAAATGTTTCTGTTAGAAGCCATAACCGATCTACCTCACGTAAAATCGAGATACAGGTATTATTTAAACATTCATAATAACTTAATTCGGAATTATACTGTACTTGTACAAAATATTATAAGATATAAATGTGACATAATTATTGTACGACGATTATATATGTATTTCTTTATCAATGTCCAGTACATAATTATTAAAATAAAGAGATGTTTGTTATTTATTAACTTTTTTGTTATTTCACACCCTGAAAATTTCTTGTTGTTGGAAATCGTAATTCTACATGAATTCACACACATTTAGGTACGTACCAATCTTCATAATTTTCATCTCGTTAGACATACCACCTCTAGATTCAGAAGTTATAAAAAAACCGGCCAAGTGCGAGTCGGACTCGCGCACGAAGGGTTCCGTACCATTATCTATAAAAATGGCAAAAAAATCACGTTTATTGTATGGGAGCCCCCCATAAATATTTGTTTTATTTTAATTTAATTATTTATTTTTAAAGTGATTATTTAACTAAATATTCTGGGAATATTTCAAGCGTCTACCTGTTGCAGTTATCAATATAGAGCAAAATCGAGCAAAAAAATCACGTTTGTTGTATGGGAGCCCCCTTAAATATTTATTTTATTCTGTTTTTGAGTATTTTTTGTTATAGCGGCAACCGAAATACATCATCTGTGAAACTTTTAACTGTCTAACTGTCACGGTTCATGAGATACAGCCTGGTGAACAAACAGACAGACAGACGGCGGAGCCTTAGTAATAGGGCTCCCGTTTTACCCTTTAGGTACGGAACCCTAAAAAGAGAAAAAGGCTTCCAAACTTTTCAGCGGCCGTCTATCTACCAATAATATACAGGGTAAGTGTTCAATAAAACTAATTTGTTGTTAGTGTGCGATAGGCTCGTAGTATCTACTAAGTAAGAAAAGTGTGTAATTTATCTAAGATCGGGCGTAAGTAATGAGTTGTCGCACTAATACACTCTCATCGGTGGTCGTCCGCACGCGACACGCACACGGCACACACACAGACACACCACGTCCCTCTTTCATGCTCAGGGTCGAGCCACCTTGTACGGAGGCGGAGTGTTTATTTTGAGTGAGTATTTTTTTTGTATTTTGTCAATTACCGATATGCTCCAAATGAGAGATACAGATCCATTCGTCAGACATACATTCGCATGTGTGGTGCCGGACGTAAACGTTTGTGTGGTGCCGGACGTAAAGAATAGCACCGCCCTATTTCTTCCCGTGGGTGTCGTAAAAGGAGACTAAGAGACTTACTAGAGAATGGGCAGCAGCGTATTCTATGCATTTTTAACACTATACTGCGATCGCCAACGCGCCTGCCAAGCGTGGCAATTATGGCAAACCCTCATTTAGGGGAGGCCTATGTCCAGCAGTGGACGTCTTTCGGCTGAAATGATGATGATGAGAGATACAGACCATTTAGACACCAATAAAAAATTAGAACAATTAATTACCAGAAAAAGATTTGTCTCAAATTATAAAACTTTGTTGTTAACGACGCGAAAAAAAAATGAAGAACAAAGGAAATAATAACTTTAATTTTAATAAATGTAGATATAAATATAGTGGACATAATATTAGAATTTGAACTTAAAACCAGTGAGTCTTGCTTTCATCAGCCCGAAAATAATACAACGTAATTTCAACATTATTTTCTCCATACTTATAAGCTGAATAATGTTCCCACAGCTGGGACACAGGCCTCCTCTCTGTGAGAGGGAGTGGGCTGTAATCCACCACGCGGGCGCAGTGCCGGTTGGTGGATGTCACATGTCTTCGAATTCTTGCTTCTAGGACATGCCGGTTTCCTCACGATGTTTTCCTTCGCCGTTTTGAGAGCAGTAGTGGTGCTAAAATTATTTACACAAAGTAAATCGCCTGGGTTCGAACCCAGACCTAAGACTCGTAAATCGGCGCCGATACCCGGGCCACCACTGCTTTTCTCAATACACTACATGTATTTTGCGTTGGGCCAGTTTTATTGACCTTAAGACAGTGTGAGCTATTGCTATCTTAAAAGCCTATACTACCTCAAATGGCTTAGCATGATCCTCCGTTCTGTCGAAAATACTGCAGCATTCATTTTGAAATAAATATATCGAGCCTGATATGGAAGAACATTGTATACGACATAATGTAGGTAATTTCACTTTAAAAAAAAATTGTATAATAAAATAATCAATAAAATACCTCTCCTGCAAATTTTAATTTATGTCGCTTACGATGTTCTTCCTTATCAGGCTTGATATGGTAAAGCTGTGACGAAAACACGATTCCATAAAATTTTCTTTATAGAAAAAAAATCCAAAGTTACCTCCAAACCGAACAACAAACCGCTGGTATTCAAAAAATACTTCAAATTAGATAATGAAACTTTGCATATTAACTGAACTAATTATAAATCAGGTCTCATGTTTTTTTTTTAATTAGCATTATTTTACCGTAATACAAAAATAAATAAACTAAACTATCGGTGCCTTGGAGTCTTCTCCCTGCCACCCTGTCTCGCTAGCTCGCGTGACCGCCAGCAGTAGGTGCGAGTGAGATAAAGAGTGAGGTGGCGCTGAGGTAGTATAGACTCATAAAGCCCTTATAATGTCTTCAGACTAACAACCCAGTGGTCTACGTGACTTGTTGTCGTTCTAAGAAGCCATTCTATAGCGTTGTATTAAAATTCATAGCAGAATTTTAAGAGTGTAACATTACAAAATAGCTCCCAAACAAATAGGGGTGAGGGTGTAAAATAATGAATGCAAAAATACGACTGCGTTTGCAAAATAGTAAAAATTGAACAGCATTTTTGATGTCAACTTTACGAAATTTTATTCAAGGTCTTGGTTTTACACAAAGTGTAGGAGAGAATATTTTGATTGTGCGTTTGAATTAACACTGTCTTCTCACAGGGGCCGCGGCCGTAGTAAAACGTATAAACGTTTGTGAGTGCGTTGGTAAGCAAATAACTTTTTCTGAAGTAATGACATTGATCTCTTTGCCACGTGTGGTAATTTAAGAAGACTGTAACACAAGCATAGACTGCTATTAGAACTAACCGGATTTTATTGTCAATTCAATCAATTAGTTTGAAATTACAGTCTTACCGGGTACCTTACCGAGTAACTGGGTTGCGGAGGTCAGATAGGCAGTCACTCCATGTAAAATACTGGTATTCTGCTGATCTGGGAAGACTAGAAGCCGACGCCAACATAGATGAGAAAAGTCTCAGTTGAAGTAGATTTCAATACACGCATAATTTAGAAAGGCAAACACAAATATCCAGTAATATAACTAATGTTATTTATGATATGACTAGCTGCGCCCCGCGGTTTCACCCGCGTAAGTCTCGATCCCGTGGGAATATAGGAATAAAAAGTAGCCTATATGTTAATCCAGGGTGTCAGCTACCTCGATACAATATTTTATCAAAATTGGTCTAGCCGTTTTTACGTGAAAGAGTGACAAACATCCATGCATCCATCCATACTTACAAACTTTCGCGTTTATAATATTAGTAGGATATATTAAGGCGACGATAACCAACTTTTAATGATTTTATACTGAAGATCACATCTAAACGAGTAGTGTTAATGATTTGAAAAAAATATATGTTAAATTTGAGCATTTTCTCAATAACGTAGTAAGTGAATATTTTACATTATGTTTATATTACATAGTGAAATTAATTTGTAAAGATAAGTCTAACGCTGATAAAAAACTAAGAATGGCGCAAAATCTACCAAGCGCATTTTTCTGAAACCTTCACCAATTTAAAGATAATTTAATTATTGATCTTTTAATATACGCGTTTTATTAAAATACCTTTTGTTTTGTTAATAAATTAATAATGCGTCAAATTGGGGACAGAGCTCCTTGCTGGGCGAGTTCTATTACTGGCTGAACGCGCGACGCGCAAAAAATAAATACAAATTGTTATTTAAAGGCCCAGTTCTATACAACTTTTAATAGATTCATCGGGCGAAATCGCAATTAGTGACAAATAAATTAAGCTGCTACGGCCTACGCGCTACGGGCTACGAGCTACGGTTGCTACGAGAATCACTTTCTCCTCCAAAGAGACCTTATCATTGAGCTAAATAAGTATGTGCCAGGTCATATGTCCAGTACTAGGTGGATTTTAGCTAAATTATGATGATGTAGTAAGTAGGTTGGTACTTATGTGTAGGTATAGAAGTGGAGTAGGTTATGCCCGGTTGATAGGAATAGGCTCCCCCTATGTTATGTGTGTGTTAAGTAGGGTATTTAGTAGTAAAATAAAAACTCTTTCCACCGAAAACGTGGTCATTCCTAAGTGATTAATAGTGTTTATGCTATCAGCTATAAATACAATATGTAGGGCAAGATAGAGTCGTAATTCAAGAACCGCCTCACGCCACCGCATAGCTGGGAGACAAACGCACTGGAATCCGGTTGGTATTTATTAAATTAATCGTTCACCCTGCACCCCGCAACCCCCTCCCCCCCCCCCCCCCGCCCCGCACACCGTCACACTCCACGATTAGTTCGTGTGTTTCTTGCGAAATATCCTTTATAACTATTATATAGGGGATGTATTATGCCGACTGTTTGATTAGAGGTTGGAAATCACACAGACGGAGACGAAGTACGTAATACGTTTTTTAATTACTTATTCAATCAGGATGTTAAATTAGGTTTACGTTTTATAAAAGACACTTATTTCCATTTTACTACCCAATAAAACAAGAGTGAAATCGGTGAATTTGGACACCACAAAATAGAGATAACGTTACACTGTACAATAAGTTTTCCTTATCAGTGCAGTAAGTATATTATACAACAACGTTATAACAGCCTCAATCTCAAACAACAATAAAAAGGCGTTTTATCAAACATCTTAGTAGTATCTTCTCAAAGAGAGTACGTACCGTCGTAAGTTATCTATAAAGTAAATCAAGATTAATAGCTAAGTAATAGGCATGTTTGAAACAGTAGTCGCGAAAGGCTCGGGTAGAGGACGAGCGGGCGAATTATAATTTATTTGGAGAAGTGGCAACGAACCCCGCGCTCCCCGCGCAAGCCCGACCTACCCTTTGCTTTCGCCCTTCGTTACGGACGCACACTCCAAGAGTTGTAACTCGAAAATCAACATTTTAGATTTTGATAAACTTAATATGGTTTTAGGTTTTCTATCATTACTCGGTGTTTAAATTATATATACTTAGGTAATCCTGTAGGTTTAATAAGTGCCTATAAGTTTTTTTTTTAAATAACGGTTAGTTTGAAATGATATTCATATCATTTAAAGAAATGGGCATGACCATTTCCTTAAATTTAATGACTAAATATGAATAAATAGAAGTATTAGGCACACTCGCGGGGCAATACATAGCTTTTGCGCATGTCTGTTTTCTGGATTAAAAATATTTTAACTAACTTAAAAGCCCCCTGTGCATTGGGAAGTATTTACATAAAATGCAATCAATTTGGGTACGCAGACACAATGTTTCAGACTTGGCTTAGGACGTCTTTAAACAAACTTCAAGATAAAAACCCCTCAAATTGCAGGTTCTAATTAGATTACAAGGGTTAGATGCTCTTTTAAAGAGGATTTGGGAGTAGGTAGAAAATATAACTGCTATTCCTAGCATTCGACGTCAAAGGCGATATGCAAACAAACAGTCAAACGGAAACAAGTTTAAAATTGTTTTTCAGATATCATATAATCTGATGGCAAAGGGAAGTTAAGTGAAAATAAAAAAAAACAAGCTAATAGCTTGCAAATGTCAATAAGTATGGTTATCAACCCCATCGGTTAACATTAGAGCCAGCACGCAAAAGTACTCCTGCGGCTAGCGAATAACGTTGTCGGACCTTATACCCATAATTTATGTATTTTGTATCATTCTGACGAATTTTCAATGAATTATTACTATTTAATCAATACCTATAATAACTATACTGATATCGTAAAAAGAAAATACATAAAAAAGAAAAAAAACAAAGGACGAAATAAATATAATTAATTAAGCTGCAACTCTTGGGGAGTGAACTTTATACTTTTCTGTTTTTTCTCTAGGTAGGTTGCGTTCAAAGGAGCTGGCGGGGCGCGGGGCGAGGTGGCGGGCCTGCGGGGAGGAGGACGGAATTAAGAGGGAGGAGGGGGGCGGCCCGCCCTGGATACTGAGAGGAGTTTTAACCAATTAATTTTGTTCCTCAACGCAAACTCCGCTATATAATAAGGTATAAGTAGGCATTAACTGAGGCGCGCCGATAGCTGGCTCGGCCGGGGGCGACTTGGTCGTCTCCTAGCCTCTTATAACGATGTTTTATTTCTTGTTAAGCTCTCTGTTTCTCCACTTTTAATATTTAATGGCATTTTCATAGCTCATTTTTTATAGCGCACTTACAAATTCCAAACATTATTGATGTTGTTTTATGGCAACGTTGCTGTGCTATTATCTAGCCAGAGATTTAAGTGTTGCATGTAATTAACATATTTACAATTGTTTACTCAAAGTTACAAGATATCTTAACAGGTAGGAAGTTTTTATATTTATATCGGCTATCTTCAATAAAAACAAACTACCTACTTAATCTTATAAAATGTCCGTATTCTTTCACTCGTACGCTTGTTTAGTAAATTGACATACTTATATATAACAGTCGCTGTACCATAAGCAACACCTGCCTCTCGTGAACAACATCGGCTTTGTCTAACGAACCATATGTCTCGCCGCTCGTGCTTTACCCACCTCCTTTCCGCTCCTAAGATATAAATACAATGTAGGTACATGTCTTAGGTATATAAAAAACAAAAGTCTTCCCCTTTACCAATCCGTGACTAAACACTGAAAACTTGATGTATACCCCATTTACCAGAAGCGATGAGATTTAAAAATAAGATCCTTCACAAAAACACTAGCGATCGCGCCTTGAGCTCGCGCCTCGCGTCAATATGACGCACTTAAAAAACAATTCTTAACAACGGTATTGTGTTGTTAAAAAACAGGAACGCATCACACAAAAAAACAAACCGCAGAGTACGGTTAAAAAACAGAATGCAGCACGCGAGTCGCGAGTCGGGCGAGGCACCCTTTCCCTTTTGCGTCGCGAGCTACGTTTTTTATAAGTAAGGTGAGGGTTGAGTTTTTTACCGCGATGCCACGTATAAATTAATAACTGAACGTGCTCATAATCTGCTGCTTGGAACACTTTCGGCTTTGTTATTATTGTTTTTTGTAATAAGTTATCATTAATTTGTTTTTGTGTGCGGTTGTGCGGTGGCGGAAACGAAGCCATCTATTGATTACGCCTGAGGAGACAGGTGTTGCACTTGGTTTCTCGAAAGGACAGAAATTTACTCGCGCAGAAATAGATAACATTTGTCAGGTTACAAATATTTCATAAATAAAAGGACATTTGCTGGCAATTTAAAAATAACTGATGCATAAATAAATGATAAATGATTTATTTCTGTAAGTAGGTTTGTACAAACACTTTTACACGTCAATCACATAAAAAAAAAAAAACTAGATGAGGTCGGCGTTTCGTAACTGACTACTCTGAGAAGAAAGGCTAAAAACAAACTCAGAGGTCACAGTCTCTTTTAAAGTCCAGACATAATCTTGGTCAGATCATGTGAAGACCATGTAGATTGGTGCCTGAAATGATCTTTTGAGATCAGCAAAAGAATCAAAGGTGAAAGTGTGATCATTTCTTATTTCTTATTGTCACCAAATTGTGAAAGTCATGAAGACTTATTGGTTAATTAATACTATGATCGTTAAATTTATTTACCTAATAGGTACCTAATGTAGCTGATTAAAAAAAAACATTGATATTCTTCTCTAATACATTATGGAACATTCAGCCAAATGGCATAAATACCGGAAGACATCAGGAAGGATGGACTAATAATGTCAAAACCAACAAAATGGTTTTTGTTCACATTCCGACGCCAAAATTTAACGCTGTTGCATCGAAATACACCGACACATTTTTAACCGTTAGTAAAAGTAACGCAAAACAGTTTCCAAAAACCGGCCAAGTGCGAGTCGGACTCGCGCACGAAGTACGGGTTCCGTACCATTATCTATTTTATTTTATTCTTTTTTTTGTATTTGTTGTTAGGTATAGCGGCAACAGAAATACATCATCTATGAAAATTTCAACTGTCTAATTATCAGGGTTCATGAGATACAGGACAGACAGACGGACGGACAGCGGAGCCTTAGTAATAGGGTTCCCGATTTACCCTTTGGGTACGGAACCCTAAAAACGGTTACAGAAACGTAAAATGTCAGTCATAAGTCATAAGAAATTTATTTCATAACAATATAAGTACATTGTGTTGAAAAATTAAAAAATTACATTACATTTACATACATTGTACATTGCAATTAAAATAAAATTCGTTAAATACATTAGAAAAGTCGATAAAAACAATAAAACCAGTAAATTAAAATTAAACAGTAAGTTTAAAATTAAAAATTAAACAGTACATTTTTACTTAATATTTTTATCATCATAATCAGCCTATAATGTTCCCACGGCTGGGACACAGGACACAGGCCTCCTCTCTTCGAGAGGGAATGGGTTCTAATCTACCACGCTAGCCCAGTGTGGGTTGGAGATGTCACATGTCTTAGAATTTTTGGTTCTTGGACATGCCGGTTTCTTCACGATGTCTTCCTTCACCGTTTTGAGAGCAGTGGTGATGAAATTCCCTCCGGCCGTTTTCGCAACTGGGATTCGCAACCAGTTGCGAATTAAGAATTTTTATTCTTTGTTCACAACCAGTTGCGAATCAAGAAGACTTTTTCCTTAACCGCAACTTGGTTGCGAACAAAGAATAAGAACTTCGCAAACTTACTTAGTTGCGATGGGAGAAAAGCATTTCCTAATTCGCAACCAGTAGGTAAAATAAGCATGTGCAGTGATGGCCCAGTGGTAGCAGCCTCGACTTAAGAGTTGTAGGTCGTAGCTAAGAACCTGGACAGGCGCTTTATTTTTCATCAGCACTGCTCTCAAAACGGTGAAGGAATCGTGTATTCCCGTTGTCCCCGTACGCCGTGTCCCCATCCTACGGGGACAGCGGTGCTTCAATTAAATATTTAAAAATACTTCCCGTTGTCCCCGTGGTTTGGTTTTACATTCAAAAATTAGTTTCTGGCACTCGCCGGCCGCTGCCGCGGCACCGCTCGCGACGCTCGCTCGGCTCGTGCGTTGTGTAGTCACAGTTCTAACCTAACCTAACCTAACTGTTTCGATTTAAAAAAGGTTTACTTCGTACGATAAGGGGGCAACGGGAAATAAATTTAATCACGTCCCGCTGTCCCCGTGACGGGCATATGGCAAACGGGGACAACGGGAATACACTGAAGGAAAATAGATTGTCAATAAACAGACAACGAAGGTTGCGAATAAGGAATAAAAAATCTTTTGTCGTAACTGGTTACGAAACTTAATCATCAGGATGCCTAGTTGCGGTTAAGGAAAAAGTTTTTTTGATTCGCAACTGGTTGTGAACAAAGAATAAAAATGCTTAATTCGCAACTGGTTGCGAATCCCAGTTGCGAAAACGGCCGGAGGGATGAAATTATTTACACAAAGTAAAGCGCGGGTTCGAATCCACGGCTTACAACTCGTAAGTCGGGGCCATTACCACTGGGCCATCACTGCTCTCATATATCAATATGACGGCGCAGCAAGTGGCGCCGTTTATTTTTGTTACGAAGTTACTGGAACCACCGAAAAGGTCGGATAAGAGTGATACTGATGGCTGCTGACAGTCACTCTAGCAGAGCGTCGCATCGATGGTTACATGGCGGCTGTCTTCTGATGACAGAAAAAGATGGGACAGCCGCTGTCGTACCCACAGAGTACATTGGTCCACGACGAACTGCTATATTCCGGCACAATCCTGATAATATTGAAGCTTCTAAACCACTAATATGATGATCACTTCTGGTAAAGCCTATACTGCGATGTTAAATATTTTGATTTTTTTTTTTTTTTTTAACGTTGCCCCACACTAGGAGTTTCTCCTGTATTGTGGGTGCGTTTACAAACATTTAAATTCACATACACAAACAGCCAGACCCGAAACAACTACTTGTAGGTCATACAAATATTTGTTCCGTGCGGGAATCGAACCCGCGACACGCAGCGCAGCAGTCAATCGCTTAACTAACTGCGCCAACCGTGCCGTCTCGCAATTTCAGCAAGTACTTAATCGCTTTTTTCATTTACTATTGTGTGGTTTGAGACGTATTAAGATTTATTAATCCATTTAAGACGCTCATGTCCACATACTCCTACGTATACAAAAAAAAGTGTGAGAATCTTGCTCGAGTAAATAAAAAACATGAGAAAAGTAAGCTACGTACATTTGTTTCTTACAGTACTCAACAAAAATCTTCTTGTTGAGTCGAGACTGTCTCTAGTATTCAGGGTACATAACACAAGTGAACATGTTTTATTACTTACATAGAAGTAACGTACTCTACACTTAATATACTCTTTTTATTTTTAAATCTAGGTACTAGTGAAAGTATTCAGTATAATGCTACAATAATTATTATTGACAATATTCCTTATGAATGTCACAATGGAGTCAAAGGACTATTTGAGTGTGAATAGATGAAATCGTGTGGAGCTAAGCAAATATATGTGAATGCATTGGACACGCATTGTGAGATGAATCTATGCACGTGTGCGATACATTCGAGCAGTTTTTTGCATAGATGACAATAAATTATTGCGCTCTGTTTACCCTTTTTGAGAATACTTGAATGTATGGAGTCTTGTAGGTGTTCTATAGATATTTGTGAGACATGAGTGTATGAGTTTTATGCTCAATCGAGTTTCATTTGAAATCTAATAACAATGAGTTTAGACCTACATGGAAGTTAACAGGATACTACTGTAAACAAATATTGTATCATAGCTCGACGTAACCTTCAAGCTCTGGCTATTGTAGCGGCGGTGTGGAGCCGGGTGACCTGTAACACAGGTTTTTTCCAAAAACCTATATCAGGCATCAGTCTCTCACAAAGGTGGAATACAACTAAGACTTTCTTGTACACATTAACTTTAAGTCAGCTTTGTGAAGAGAGAATAAATAAAAACTTATCTTATCTTATTGTAGGTATACAGAGGTAGTAAGTAAGCCAACCCTTCATAATTATGCTATAGACGTATGAATGCGAAACGCAATGGCTTTTTAATTGTTTCTGGAATTACAAGTGGTTAAGTTATGCTAAGTCTCCGAACTACTCAAATAACATCATTTAATCAATTATTTTGGCTACTTCTATGCGTATATTGTATTGATTACCTACTTTGAAAGGATAGACAATTATTTTCCATACCGATCACAATTCGATTATTTATTTCATTGGCAGTTCAAGTGTGGATGATGACACGGTTTCGACCCGCCACTCAAGTTTGAAGTAACCTTAAAAAAACTTCCACCCGCGCCTCGTCACGCAGCAGCATTTATTTTCATAGTCGGTCCGGGTAACCGCCGACTATTGTCGCTACGACGTTTGATTATTGATTTTTACGCTAAATGTCCCCTTTTTGGAAATTTCTATTCAACGCAATTATAGCTTCCTTTAACATTTTTGATGTATTTAATTGACAACAAAAGGACGTATCTGTACAATGTCATTAATAACCCGTATGTATGGAACTTGTCGCGATTCACGTGGTCCTCATTCAAATAGAGACTGGAGCGTCTCGCGGGGTTGGATATGACTTTTGCAAGTCATTTTTATTTTATTTTTATTAAACCCTACTGACATTATTTCGTTTACAAAAAGTTAGTGATTGCAGAAGACCACAATGGTAGTTGGACAAGCAAAAAATCTGCTATGTATTTATAAAAAAAAAAAGATTTTTATTTGGTGAATCATTATTACAACCTTGCACAATTCATGTAAGTTACAATTACGCAGTAAAGATAGGTATTTTTTAGGGTTCCGAACCCAAAGGGTAAAACGGGAACCCTATTACTAAGGCTCCGCCGTCTGTCTGTCTATCTGTCCGTCAGTCACCAGACTGTATCTCATGAACCGTGATAGTTAGACAGTTGAAATTTTCACAGATGATGTATTTCTGTTGCCGCTATAACAACAAATACAAAAAAAAACAGAATAAAATAAATATTTAAGAGGGCTTCCATACAACAAACGTGATTTTTTTTGTTCGTTTGTGCTCGATATTGATAACGGTAACAGGTAGACGCTTGAAATATTCACAGAATCTTTAGTTATAAGTATATTCACTTTAAAAATAAATAATTAAATTAAAATAAAACAAATATTTAAGGGGGGCTCCCATACAACAAACGTGGTTTTTTTGCCGTTTGTATAGATAATGGTACGGAACCCTTCGTGCGCGAGTCCGACGCGCACTGGGCCGGTTTTTTTTAGTTTGGTATGTTTCGGTACTATAGCTAATACCCACGTCTACGACAATAACCTCACCGATATATTACCACTACTACAAAGAAATGTAAACACCTACTTTTTCCCAAACACAGATTCCATGAACATCGTGGCAAAACAGCCCGATTACCACAGTAAGAAGGAGTAGAGAATACACGCGAACTTGTTTACAAGGAAGACGTAATCCTTTAATCCGTGGAGTATCACTGGCGGGTATCAGAGCGGCATTTTAGTCCTCCACAGTACCTAATTGTCACTGAAATCTTATACAGGGTGCGTTCCGAAAGAAGCCACACAAAAGAGTTTGTTTTCGTCCGCTTAGCATTAGTTGTTTGTGTTGCCGCACAGTAGCCGTTGGGACTGTTTGCATTTAATCTGTTTGTAATGTCCTTTCTTTCATGTTTTCATAATAGAGACAAAGGTCCATTCGGCACGTTACATCAGTTACATGAGCGACAAACAATTTACAATAAGGTTTTTCGTATATATTATTGAAATGTATTCAGAAAGGGTGCTGATGTAAGGTTTTCTAAACATACTATAGAGTGTGAAGTAATGGAATATATTTGTAATTCTTTTTAATATGGGGTTGTTTTATACGGATAGTAAAATAGCTAGAACACTCGCCATAATAATTAGTGGCCTTATGTAGGTATCATCATAATCAAAGGTTTTGCGATCTCGAGATTTAATTTCGGTTGTAGGACAATATTATCTTCTACAACTTTTACAAGTGGACCTTACAAAATACGACCTAATAAAATCTTCAACCTGTTTGTAAGGTCCAATCCTAATCTGTTTCCTTGCATGGCTGAGGTGTTTCCACGCAATAGACGTGACAACACTCAGATTTGCGTACAACAAGCGTACTCATAAGCGGAAGAGTGTCTTTTGCATGGCTCAAATAATCTATAATAACTTACCAAAAAGTTGGAAGCTTTTAAGTGACGTGCAGCTTAAACTGAAAGTAAAAAAAAAATTTGCAGAAAGAGCTTATACCACAAATGATTTTTTATTTGAATAATATTTTCAATGATTTATATGCTGACCTATTAGTTTTGACTACTTAATTTATATATTTTTTCTATCTTAACTGTGAGTGTTATATTTTAATTTGGATAATTGAATTGTAGTCGTATTATTTAATAATATTCTTAGCTTGTGTACTTTACTTAATTTCAATAAGTTAAAAATTTTTGCTAATACCTACCTACTTATTTACTTAAATAGTTGCATGCCATTGTATAAGGCAAGCATGACGATCTATGTAAAATACTTTTAATAACTTTCATGCTGATTATTTTTTTTCTCGTGTGTAATACTCATGTTTGAACAAATAAAAATGATCTTATCTTAGACTGAAATTGTTAATCTGAGCTTACATACATATAATTTAATTAAAACAATCAAATCAACAAGCATCTAATCAAAACTAATTAATTTAGGAAATGGTATCAAGCGCCAGTATTATCTTGGGTGGTTCTTAAATTCAATAAAAGATTTGTTTGAATAATAAACGTGTCACCCGAGCCGTGACCCGCTTTCGGGCAGAGCTAGAAATAATTAAAAAGAACTCTTAAAAACGCCTTGTCTACTGATGAAACTCTATCTTTGCGAAATCAGATCTCGGCCGGCTCACACTCAACTTATACGAAGAAAAAGATCCCAAGTTTTTTTTTCTTTTTCTGAGTAAAAAGTAAGGTGTAGTTAAAACGGGGCCGGTACGACAGCTGCCACTAATTTTAGAATCGCGAATGCGGTGTGCTCCTAGATGGGTTGTTTCTTCACAAAGACCCTTTGAACAAACTTAATCACTTTAGATAACTAATTATATGTAAAAAATGTTCTGCTCATCTGGAACTGATAGGTAGAGGTTGTACCAGCTGCTCATTACGTGTCATTATGGAAACAAGTAGTCTGGGTTTAAGACTAGTTTTCTAGGTAATTGTTATTAACATAACATAACATCACGCCTGTAATCCCCGAAGGGTTAGGCAGAGGTGTACCTATAGTACATCCACGTTTCGCCAGTAATGCTTTATTATCAGGCATCTAAGGCCTATAAATATAATACACAAAAATTTCTTACAAAATAATAAACTATTACATATTAAAACAGTTACCCCCTTATTACAAAACAAGGTTTTTCTTCAAAACCAGGTTTAAAACATGGGGCCATTATTGAATTTCGAACTTTATTCCGACTATGGTAAAGTTCCTAAACACGAAACTGACAACTTAGTACCGAACTATGTTTTCAGTTTTGTATAAAGAACGGTATTTGAATCACTGTTACGTTCTTATTACAAAAACTGCTGATTTAAGCCATGTCAAAATATAAATCTTGTTTTGTAATAAGGCGGTTTCTGTTTAAGTCCCATGTATAGGGGGCGACCCTATTGCCATCAACCGGGAACAATTCCAGACTCCGGGCTCATCATCATCATTTCAGCCGAAAGACGACCACTGCTGGACATAGGCCTCCCCCAAAGGGGTGTTGCCATAATCGCCACGCTAGGCAGGCGGGTTGGCGATCGCAGTATGGTGTTAAAATGCTTAGAGAACGCTGCTGCCGATTTTCTAGTCCCTTAGTCGCCTTTTACGACACCCACGGGAAGAAATAGGGTGGTGCTATTCTTTACGTCCGGCACCACACAGACTCCGGGCTGCTACTGAGAAATTCCTGGTGGAAAAATCCAATAACACTTTGCCTGACCTGGGAATCGAACCCCGGACCTCTGGAGTAGCGCTTGCGACCATTAGACCAACGAGGCAGTCAATCAGTTAATTGTTACCTATTAACGCTCTAATTCCATCATTAACGCTATCAAGGACACTGAACGAGACACAATAGTTGTTATGAGCGTTTCGTGTCCCTGAACGTGTTAAGAGGCGTAGTTCATACAAACGTAAAACCAAAATAATTTGTAAATCAAAGATATTCTTAAGGTAGTGTGTCTTTATTCCGATTGGAATACAGAATATCTAGGTTCCCAAATATATATTTAATATATATTTTGAATGAGGAATTTAAAATTTCTCATAACTCTTGTTTAAATCAGTGTCCATTCAAAATATATATTTGGGAACCTAGATATTCTGTATTCCAATCGGAATAAAGACACACTACCTTAAGAATATGTTTGATTTACAAATTATTTTGGTATTACGTTTGTATGAACTACGCATGCTACGCCGGCCCCTTAATTAGTTCCCGCAGGTCTAAATCACTTTTTACGTGTAGATAGCATTATAGTAGTTATACTAATTATTATTAATAACTCCAGGTCTGTTAAGCTAATTACCGCCTTTATGAATTTTAAGTCTGGAATTTACAAAGGTTATTTTTTCTGAAACTTTACTTACTTCCGTCATTATTTTGTAAGGTAAAAGAATTTTGATGTTTAATCAGTTTGATAAATGCGTCAGTGGAGGGGACGCCCCAGGAGGACATATAGTGACCTAATTGTTGATGTTCTTCAGAAAGGTCAGGTGCGTAGTACTCGCAACCGGCGTGCGTGTATGACCAGATGTATGAACGTAGGCGAAGTAAAAGGAGTAAGTAAGGAGCGTAGCATGATGTTCTATAGTTTCTGCCTACCCCCATGGGAAAAAGGCGTGAGCATAAATATATATGATAAATGCGTAACTTAACACTTTAGGTTATCATAGCTTATCATCACTGTTGGACTGTATAACGCTAGCTGATATAAAAGCTTGCCCACTACTCCCTGATCAAAAGAATAACTTAAGTATAATTTCATCATTTTAAGTAACGTCCTTTAGAAATGAAGAAAGTAATATGTCAAATAACTTAATATGCTTGACGGAAACTTGAAACTTGTACTAATAAAAACATCGATTGGTATTTGTCACGTTAACCGTTATTGTACTTATTGTACAAGTGTGATAACATATTATTAATAAGTACTGTAGTAAAGTTATGTGTCACTTGTTATTTAGTGTAACTTACATTGTTATTAAGTGGCACAAAACCATCTGGGTCGATTGAAATTATGCTTGCATGAAAATTAATTAAGTTTGAATTATTGACATACGATTTTTTGCTAGTACGTTCTTAAAAACGCTTATTTTGCGTACGGGTTTCGCTAGTATTTTATCATCTACGCTCAATTTAGCCATATGGCCAACTATCTCAGCAATACAAAGACTATGATAGACTGCCATACTTCGTTCCGCTCAGGCCAAATTCGGCACAAGTTCATACTCGCAAAAAACGAGCGTCGGGTAACGTAAAGGGGCAACGTTTTTTTAAATATCAAAAAAGAGTTTTTAACAAAAGCGTGATAAACAGAACGCGTAACGGGCTGCAACTTGATAACCCTTAACACCTTGATCAATGTGGGTTACAGTGTTGGTGGGTTAACTTAATAAGTACCGGTGCAACGCTTTTTACACATTTCGCACAAAAATGTACGGCTGCTGCGCCGAAAGATGACACCATCCGCCCGCTTAGTGTTGACTGTATTGTCATAAAGGGTACAGTTGAAAAGTATAAAAAATTCGCTATGTTTAGCGAAGCTATTTTATGGATTAAAATCTTAGAATGTACCTATTTAATTTTTAACACGCTTGTAAAGTGACTATTATGGCAACGCATTTAGGCTCACAATTCAGCTTATTTTACACTAGTGGTTTTTACTTTACTTAACCACACTAGTGTGGTTAAGTAAAGTAAAAACCACTAGTGTTTTACATTACATTTTTTTATTTCAACCTCCGCAAAGAGTTTTTGTCTAAAAACAATGAATATTCTTGTGAATAAATACATAATGATAAATCAATGATCAAAATTATCATCAAAATAAATATTTTTCAATAATATTTAACCTTAATTTGCGTATTCAAAACATTATTTTATGTTTATTATATTTGTATATACGCTGTTTAGAGGTTTTGCTTTTATTTACACCTGCGCGCGCATCGCAAGCGCGGCGCGCAGATTAAACAAAACCAGCGCGCCATTTTCCATAAATATTTGTTAACGTTTTCGTTGTGTGGTTAATAATTATCAACATTTCCAACTTCACGTAGGTAAAAAGAGCAATACGTAGATTTGACCTCGCCGGAAATACTAATCGACACAGGAAACGCGAGTGATAGCCTGTTGCCACCAAAATCTAAAGAAAAATACCTAGCAGCCTACGAAACTTTCATTGTTTCAATAATTAAAAGTTAGTAACAATACAAGTCTGATGTTTCCTCGCAAGTGTGTGGAAAAACGTCGTATGAAACGTGTGTGCATTGATCATTACACACTTGTATCATAATGTACTATTACTTATGTTACGTAGCCGTTTGGGTTCCTGTAAAATTATCTTATCCAACATGCACGGAGACATATGAAAAACTTGAAAGAAACATACCGCCTCTTTACAAAACACCGTGGTATAAAAATACCGACTCAGGTATGCACTCACAGGTATCTAGAATCTTGACTGCGTCGTACTCGAACGTGCCCTCATACATGTAGCCCTGTTTTGTATTCTAGTACTTCAGTGAGATCTGACCGCCTTCATGTGAAGACGCTTAATGTCTCGTCTGTGAAACTGATGCGGTGAATCTGTTGAGTAGGTACGTGACGAACCAGTTAAGCTGTAACAACTGTAAGGAGTAAACATTTGCTGCTAGCGTTACTGCTACGAGCTATAAAATAAAACCGGTCAAGAGCGTGTCGGACTCGCGCACCGAGGTTTCCGTACGTATATATGATGTTGATGATTTCTGAAAAACTGTGCTATTTAGGGACATCGTTTTATTTTTCTTGTCATTTTTAAATACACTTCTATCACATAGAATAATTTCAGATTTTTATCCATGCAAACTTTTGATATATAGGGGGCGGTATTTTTTTTACATTTTTCATCAAAAGTAGGAAACTATGCTGCGTAAAAAAAATGCTTGAGAATGTGCAAACAGCGTTCTTAAAATTAAATAAAAATTAAAAAAATAATTAATTAAATTTTTAAGACCCCCTTTCAGTCCCTTTGCAAAAAAGATATATTTATTTAATTTCTTTTTGTTTGCAATATATTATAGTTGGGCAAACGTCATCTAAAACTATTCTAAATTTTGAAATTTAGAATAGTTTTAGATGACGTTTGTAGCATTAGTAGTTCTTGAGATATCGAGGTGTGACAGACAGACAGACTTAGTCTCACCATAAGGGTTCCTTTTTACCATTTTGGTACGGAACCCTAAAAACCGACATGTGCTGTTTTGCCAATTTTGCATACATATTTTACAAGCCTTCGTAGTACATGTCTTTCCCCTAAATACACTTTGTTTTAACTTCAGTTTAAAGACGTCAAGTCGTGTAGCAATATAATATTTCTTAGGGCGTTTTTATTAAATAATTTAAACAACCGTCCAGTAGTGTGCAGTCTTTAGAACTAAGTTACTATGACATCGCAATGTTGCTGCATGAATAAAATAGTGCGACCTTGAACGACAGTAAAAATCAATAGCACAAGTGCACCATTATGCGTCAGCTGATCTCTTGTTAAAGGTCAATGCACTTTTTATTGTTCTCCACGCGAGCTCCATACAGAAAAAACTGCATCACTAAAAACAGCGTGTCGGTCCATTATGAAAAAATTCAACCCTACCGCTGAGTCGCGTGGCAGGTACCTACCCAATACAACCCTTTACAAAAACGCTTACAAAAAAAGCTCAGGGAAGCGAAAGGGTAAAAAAGGGTTGATATTACGCATGCGCCCCGCGGGATCAGTGCCCTCGTTTCTCATTTTAAAATTTCGAAGTGCACATTTAGCTCTTTTTAAATTACATTTTTTTTCGACTCGATTAATTTTTTCCTTTTTTTTTCTGGCCTTATTTATGACAGGGTAGCAATAATGAGGGTTAATAATCGTGAACGGCGTAACTTATAAAAGTTGAATCAATACTTAGACACTTTTTAGTAAGCACAAGTTAGTTATGAACACGGAAATAAAATTATGAATTCCCTTGCACAATTTTGGGCAGGTTTTGATAACCGTGTCTTGTCCCACGCAGCACTGAAGCATTAATTCTTAATTAATTTTAAACTTGCTTCTAGTTTGCTAACTGCTCATACAGCCGATTTAATATTTACCTGCATTTTCACTGTTATTTCGCATGTGCTATGTGCAACAACTAACTAAACGACAAAAAAAAATTGAATGATCCTACTCGTACAACAATAATCCTGTACCTAGTGCAGGTTCTAATATCAAAAACATCTTAATAAACAATCAATGAGTATGTCAATAATTTTGTTTGTCTCAATTTAATCTGTCATATTTATGGCTGTTTGTATAATTATTTAACAAGAATATTTTTACCGAAACAAGAATTTTAGGAAGTGCAATTAAGAATAAGAACAACTAATGAGTAGTGTTACATAAGTTCACGTAACTGGTAGATAATACGTTACACGATGCCCCAAAATCATTTGTATCACAGATCACTTTAAACAATGTCGAAATCTTCCATTTGGAACATTATTAAGACATGGCCCGCGGCAATAATACGAAGAAATTCAACATCAACGACAAACATAGGTAATTCGATAATAACACAAACATTTGAGGCGAAAACACGCACAGAGCTACCAAACGCGGAGCGAACCATAATTAACAAAGATAAATATCGTTTATTACTGTTAGGCAAGTCGATTAGAAAAAAACTACCCCTTTCACCCCACAATTTGTAACCCGTACAGTGGGCGCCGCGCCGACCGACACGCATAAAAACTTACGACCCGCTCACGCTCGTGGAGAAGGCTTTCTTTGTAGCATTGGGTGTAGCTAAGCTTTAAAGAGTTGTTAAAGAACATTATTTGATCTTTTGTAAATTACGAATTAATTAGTTTAATGACATCAAAATAAAACCTTTATGGGGTAGAAATAGAACAGGTAGGTACATTTAAATAGCTTCAATAAAAATTGTGTGGATCCAAACAATTGTGTGGTGGTCATAATTTTTGACCAGTGCAGACTACTAGGAATATTAGTGGTATGATTACAGATTTTATTTTGTTAAAGTTTCTATAAAATAAACATAATTAAATAATCATACCTATTTGTCCGTGTGGTGCCGGGCGTAAAGAATAGCACTAACCCATTTCTTCCCGTGGGTGTCGTAAAAGGCGACTAAGGGACTAATTACTAGAGAATGGGCAGCAGCGTTCTCTATGCGTTTTAACACCATACTGCGATCGCCAACCCGCCTGCCAAGCGTCGCGATTATGGCAAACCCCCCCTTTGGGGGAGGCCTATATCCAGCAGTTGACATCTTTCAGCTGAAATGATGAATGATGATGAAACATAATTATTTTTTCTTGTTATTTTTCGATAATAATGATCTCAAAAACGACAGTTCACCGTGATATTTCACAAGGTAAAACTTTAGTCTACGTTGCCTCAACGTTTCCGTCTCCACACTACTTACCCATAGGAAAAAAATGTTACAGTTACATAACGCTTTTCCATAATAATAGAATCATTATCGAAAAACAGAAGAGCGGCCAGCTGATTTATTGGATGATAATGGCCGCTGTCATAAATAGCTTTTTTCTAATGAACGTTTTTTATGCGTGTGCGCACACACCGGGCCGAACACAGCTTTTTATTAATGCACTCTGACTAATTACGTATGCATGTTAGTATTTTTTTAGTTTTCTTCATAAAAAGCTAGGATTCACCTTGTATTATAATGGAAAAGTAAACTCAATAATCAAGCGTAAATTTCTTTGATAAGGGAATTCTAAAGTTTGAAATTTAATGTTTTGTTTTAAATCAAAATCAAAAAATCGTTGAAAATTGTAAAATATTGTACTTAGGTACAAAAGATGATAATTATAAAGTTCAGGGCAAAGACACATTCCGCCATGGATGGCATGCAAATTTTTAATAGGTAGATAAAGTAGGTATGTTAATTGTTAAACAGTAACATACAAGTATAGACAAATATTTTTTTAGGTATTAAATTCTAGTTTCAGCTCTAGAAATTCTATGAACGAAAAGGACAATTTATTCAAGTTAATACCATTTTAATAGATCCATTTATATTTCTAGTAATTTTCACATACGACTTGTCTGAATCTTCTATGATATTATTACCTAGTTAGTCTCTTTGCTTGGTTAAAATCAGTTGATCTCAGAACAGCTGTTTTCTTATGGATTTTTAACGAAATTAAATGAGTAAAGTAATCATTGTTACGACAATCTTCGTAGCTCTGTAGCACAACATTGACACTCTCCTGAACAAATAATGATTTGGTTAAAAAATAACAATTGAATCTCATCGACGTCACTAACATGTGTTGTCCGACCTTGACAAATGCACCCGAGTTAAATCGTACGGTGCTCGATTCGCATGGACACATTGATTTATGACGATCGCGAACTTCAAATATTAGAAGTAACTCGTCGTGTTCGCGTGAAGCGTGCCCGATACATTCAACACGCGCATAATTTCCTCAACATTTCGTCGTGACTTAAACGACTTAAAAATTCAGCGTTTCCCCGTTGAAAAAAAGAGTTAATATTGATCGTAGATTTCTCGTCGTGGGGTGCAGCGGCCGGCTGAGTCACCCCACGGTTTTTTACTCACCCTAAGTTATATTTTTTGTAAAGCCCTCCTCCCCCCGGCCCGCTTTAAAGGATGAGTAGTCTCTATGGAAACGGCTCGATCTAATTTATAGGCGGGAGAAAGTACGGATTGCTTAATTAAGAATTTAAAATGTGTCTGCTAAGTAATTAATTATAAATTTTCAGTCCAGCAACTTAGAGAGCGAGATAAAATTCATTTTTTTCTAATGACGAACATTTTCTGCTGTAGAGGCAGTGAGAATTTAATTAACGTAGAACAAAGAGCTTCTCTTGGAACGAGTATGACTGCTATTTCGTGGGGTTTTTCAAACTTTTATAATAGGTGCAATATTAATATCGTCAAATCACGAGCAATTTATTTCATTCTCATATAAAAGAACGTATAACCCTTTCAGTTGAAAACACACTACAAACTACACTAAAATCTACCAAATCTCTTAAAATATAACTCATTTCAATATGCTATAAAAATGGTTCAGTAATACTTGTGTCGAGATGTACCCCGACGTATGACGTGTGGGTTTATGAATACGCAAGGGTTGTTTAGCCGAGCGTCGAGGGCACGCGCGTTTCAAAAAACTGTGGGTCACGGCCGCGAGTCGCGAGTCAGTTGTCGGGTTTTTGTGGCCCTGAGCGCGCGTCCCACACTACGTGCAGCGCCCGCGCAGCTTTTACTACATCTACAAGTAGGTGAGTTTGTTTTTTGTAATTAAATCCTATATGTATCACATTTTTGAGGAAAATTGTCGGTTTAACCATGTCTTCATGCGCAACGAAGTCTGATTAGTCTAGAATTTTGATAGCTATGACTAAAATTAAGCAGTCTGTAGTGTGCCAGCTTGACACCCTCCATAAAATAGTCAGCCAACTTGATTTCGTGACAGTTTGCAATGAAAGCAGTTGTAACTTATTTACATAAATTAGTTGAAAGGGTTAAAGAAAGCTTTAGTACTAAAGTAATCTGAGAAGCTAGAAGATATGTACGCAATTCTTAACTTTTTGCCTTATATAGTAAATATTGAATTATTTTTAACCGTAAGTCTTAGGTACCTATAATAAGAAACATAATTCTTACTAGTTCCCCTTCATGTTACCCTACCTACTAATATTGTAGTACACCCTTTGCTCAACGGTTTTACTACAAAGAGGATAAGTACCGATGACAATTGTCGATTTTGCTCTATTGAGCAATTTATTTTTATACGTTTTTGATACTCCGAAGCTTCGTTAATCTGTTCTTTTATTTGTACGCTTTTGATGAAAGTAACAATTAAACGATCACCAGTTTATTGATTGGGCCTATATTTATTTTCTAAATAAAATAACTGTTGCTGTAATGCTGTTGTAATGAAAGTTAAAAACTTTTAATGTTTATTATGGACAAAAATACTTTGTTTATCAACTTTTGATTTGACTTGAATCATAATTAAGTTATTAGGTATTGCTTTAGTTATTTAATATCACCACACTAACCCAATAACATGAATATACGAGATTTGCTGATCATAATAATTAGATCTCGTGGGTTAGGCGAAAAAAAACAATGGCGACAATGCTGCCTAATGAGCCATAAAGAAGAAAACGATACGTAGAGCAAGGCGTAGACAAAAAAGGGCGCGGCAGGGGGTGCGGGCGGCGCGCGGGCGGCGGTGCGAGGAAATGGCGGGAGAGCTAAATTAATTTGCGCGCTCCCGCCAAACAAAGGCACGCTAATGGAACGCGCCGAATGGAAAAAATGCCACCGTCCGCTCTCCGGCGACTTATTTTTTTTTTGTAAATACAGCCTTTGACTTTCCCAAATGAATAACATTACACCCGTCGAAGTTTGCCGGCGCTTGCTTTGTCCTGATTTAATGAGGAAGAAGAAAACGCGATACTCAGCACGCGTTCATAATTGTTCACTCAAAACAAACTTGGCTTCTGTTTTAATTACTTCGAGTGAAAAGTTTTGTCTAAGAAAAATATTCTTTTGTTTCCCTGATTTATTTCTTAGAGCCAACAAACAATGGGCACATTTCTCTATCTGAAGAATGTGAAGTTTGAAATAAATGATTGTAAAGAAAAGAACTTTCATTCATAAACAAAAACAATAAAAATCAATCAATGTGTAAACATTAAACATGTGAACACGTCACATCTTCGTAGCGCGTAGCACTTTCGTAGCGCGTAGCACGCCTACGAAAACAAATACAACGAAAAGTTTACTGTTATCAAATCGTAGGAAACTTTTTTTGGATTAATTACTTAAATTATAAATCCCCAATGAGTATTTTAATCAGATGGTCAAGGTTCTGTACATTTGCGAATAGTGTGTATGTGAGCTGTCCTATTTCTTCCCATTGGTATCGTAAAAGGCGACTAAACTTACTAGAGAATGGGCAGCAGCGTTCTCTATGCATTTTAACACCATATTGCGATCGCCAACCCGTCTGCCAAGCGTGGCGATTATGACAAACCCCCCCTTTGGGGGAGGCCTATGTATAGCAGTGGACATCTTTCGGCTGAAATGATGATGAGCTGAACAATGGGGAGATTCGAGTGAAGCGTTTGGTCAGTCATTGCTGACCAAACATAGTTAGTAGTAGTTGCATTAGTTATACTCACATTCGAGTTGAAAGAGTCAAGGTAGTTGCCTATTGAGGTACTTACGATGATAGATGAGTTTAATATAGTCTGTCTGTGATAATACGAACTTGCTAAGTCTCAAAATGCAGGCTGAAGAATAATTTTGTGAAGGCACAAAGCGTAAACGACACATTAACTTCTAACTAAAGGTGTTCATTCAGAGGTATGATAAGATAATCGCATTAATCGTACACGTCAGCCACCGCTGGCGAGCAGACGCTATCTCGAGTCGCGAGATGCCGGAAACAATGAGCGATGATTATCTAAATGTACCTGTTCAGAGCGGCTTTTTGTCGCAAGATGATATTAATGCGCGTGCCATTACTCCCGCCGGCAGATTTATGTGCTCCCAATTAAAAGTTGCCACTGCTGAAGACGTGAAATTAGTGGAATTCCCTTACATTTATCAAGACATCAACGTTGCCTCGCGCCACGCGAAACTTCCCAAATTTAAATTAGAGACGATTTTTACAGCTACCTCCCCGTGGGGGAAAGGGGGGGACGCTACCCTTTCCTTATAACGAGGAAGGCCTCATGCATTTTTATGTGCTTCTTTTTTCGCCGGCGTTTTAAACAAGGGGGTGAGCGTGGGGTGCGCCGGGGGGTGAACTTTTTTATTCGCGTCTTGATAAGTTAGGGTTGAAATTAGACGTTCGAGTTTCGTTCGCGGAATTCATAATGACGAAAATTAATAAGTTTTCTTTTGAGGGTCCTCGGAACTACGGCGGTCGGCGAATACTTATAGATGCGTGTATAATATTGTACCTATTCTGTCACGGTTTTGAATGTTATATTTTGTACATGTCTTAACATTCTTGTTGTCTATGGGAACAGCTACATTACCGTACATATTCGGCACTGAAGTATCTGAAAAACACGTTCATAAACTGTAATTTAAAATAATTAACATCATAAACACATCCGAATAGCCGTATCCAACTAGATTTGGGTCTGCTCCCACACAAACTACATCCGGAATGATATCAATATTGTACATAGAGCAGGCCATATTACCACCTGATCTGCAGAATTCAACTACCAGACAATATCCTAATAAATAAAAAAATATATATATGTTGTATTTTTTTGTTTCGTTTAATACCTATTGTAAATAATTAGTTGTGTAATCTATTGTATACAATAAACTTAATAATTATAAAATATCCTAAAGTTAGACCTGTAGAATTTTTAACTTTCCGTAAGTTATCACTAGACCCCGATATCTTGTCGCACTGACGTCCCTTTTTTGTAGGGATTGAATGTTTTAATTTATCGACCGTTTCTTTAACGATGTTTGTAGTTTATAATATGCAACAATGCGATTGATTTTTTGCCTTTCAAATCTCTGCTCAATCTCGATATAGCATAGGTATTAAAACTCCTTGATTACAAATAAGTAGATAACCTCGATGGTCTTACGGGGTGCGATAACCTTATTATAACGAATTTACCAAAACCCCTTATTTTCACTGGCGATGTAGAATAATTCATCATCATCATCATCATTTCAACCGAAAGACGTCCACTGCTGGACATAAGCCCCCTAAAAGTGGGTGTTTGCCATAATCGCCGCGCATGGCAGGCGGGTTGGTGATAGCAGTATGGTGTTAAAATGCATAGAGAACGCTGCTGCCCAAAATATTGTTGCTATTGCTTTGTATAAAGTTAATTGTAATTATTGTGGAAAAACTATGTTAAACAGTCATTAATAGTATTTGACTCATTGTCAGTATAACAGGGTCATATATAATATATAAGAACAATACCATCGTCATTTCGATAGTCGATAAATTAAAATCCCTACAGAAAAGTGACGTCCGTGCGACAAGATAACGATTCGTATGACCGCCTGGATCAGCGTAGCCTTCGTGCTACGAAAGTACTACGAGCTACAAAGACGTCATAATGATCGCATAAATTATATGTTTAATGTTTACACATTCATCCAGCTCGGTAGACACAACTTTGAGAAAGAAGCCGACAGAAGGATCCAGTTGGGTTGGGCGGCATTTGGAAAACTGCGCCAAGTCTTCTCGTCGCCCAGTGCGTCCTGCCCGTCATGACATACGGTGCCGAAACGTGGACACTGACAGTCGGGCTGGTCCACAAATTCAAGGTCGCCCAGCGCGCTACGGAGCGGGCTATGCTTGGAGTCTCTTTGAAGGATAAAATCAGGAATGAAATTATCCGGAAAAGAACCGGAGTTACCGACATAGCTTGCAGAGTAAGCAAACTGAAGTGGCAGTGGGCTGGCCATGTTTGTCGAAGGACCGATGGCCGATGGAGCAGACGAGTCCTGGAGTGGAGACCGCGTATCGGCAAGCGTAGTGTGGGACGCCCCCCAGCTAGATGGACTGACGACCTCAAGAAGATGGCTGGGTCAGACTGGATGCGGCGGGTGGAGGACAGGGTGTTGTGGTGCAGCCTGGGAGAGGCCTATGTCCAGCAGTGGACTGCGATAGGCTGAGTTGATTACACATTGACTTATTTAACACAACATAATATCCCGCCTGCATTCTTTGAAGGCTTAGGCAGAGATGTACACCCACATTTCAGCAGTTATGTTTAAGTCCCATGTAATAGGGGGCGAGCCTATTATCATCAACAGGGCACAAATCCAGGCTCCAGGATGCTACTAAAAAAATCCCGATGAAAAACCCAATAACACTTTGCTCGACCCGGGAATCGAACTCAGGACTTCATGTGCAGTAGTTGCGCTAGCGACCACAAGACCCTTATTTTAGAAGTTACTGGGGGGGGGGACATATTTTACCACTTTGGAAGTGTCTCTCGCGCAAACTATTCAGTTTAGAAAAAAAATATATTAGAAACCTCAATATCATTTTTGAAGACCTATCCTTAGATACCCAACACGTATGGGTTTGATGAAAAAAAAAATATGAGTATCAGTTCTAAGTATGGGAAACCCCTAAAAATGTATTGTTTTTTTTTATTTTTGTGTGAAAATCTTAATGCGGTTCACAGAATACATCTACTTACCAAGTTTCAACAGTATAGTTCTTATAGTTTCAGAAAAAGTGGCTGTGACATACGGACGGACAGACAGACATGACGAATCTATAAGGGTTTCGTTTTTTGCCATTTGGCTACGGAACCCTAAAAATCTAAGGAACTCTGCTACGAAAAGTTCCTGCTTATCCGTATGTAGATGCAAAACATACGTTGCTGTATCTATGATTATCTCCAATTCTCATTCGTTATCTGGCGTGTTATTGTAACCTCGGTTATCTTCTTTCTTTATGCAAAATAGTATCGGGGGTGAGTCGGGGTAAAACAGAACGGAATATAATAGATACAGTATTAATATCTCCTTTCTCAGTGTGCTGCCGTCGGTTTCCGTTCTCCTTTTAATTATTCAATAAAATCTACGCAATCGAATGTAAATTTAGGATATGTTTTTTTTTCTTCAGGAGATTGGTATTAAAATCATATAGCTATCTGTTATATTTGAAGATCAATGTTTTGTATGCAGATATGCTACTTAATTGTTACTATTGTTAAGCGATTGACAATTAGGGATAACGGTAGAGGTTACAATTATTCACAAATAAATTGGTGTATTGTATGATTATCAAAATTACTTCCTTATTTCGATGCTTGTACCTACCTATATACTTACGACACATTCGTAAGTTTTGTTATTTCCAAATCATAATAAATGTTTATTTACGATTAATTAACTAGGTATTGTCACGGCATAGTAGCAACATTAATCATAATTATTATTATTTTCACTCGTAGCTATTGAAATTCTTTTCAGGGACATCATGGAAGCAGCTTATATCGATGAAAATAGACGTAATGGGTCATTGAGGTATTTTCCCCACGTCAGGCATTAGTGCGGTAAGTAACGCGGTCGGACACCGGTGTCGGAGGCTGTCAGCCGGCACCGGACGCCGGACGGCCAGCGGGGGCGGGCGGGAGTGCGTGAGCCCGTGTGCACATGGGGACACTTGTTGAGTCTATGTGTGGGCATGCGCGCCTCACCTCGCGACACATGACCAATACACATGCTTCCTGTTTACTTACACCAGTGCCTTACTCAATTGTGACATTGAGTTTTGATGTTAGACACAACATTATTACAAGTTAATGATAGAACGGAATAAAATATGAATACGTAAGCATATGTATGCAAGAACTCCGTATTTAGGTACTGCTTATTAAATTTAATGAGTACGGAACTTGATCGACTTAAGTTTAATAAATCACGAGAGATAAAACATCGAAATTCTTTTCATAACAGCCTATTTCCGCAAATGAATGACTATTATATTTCATCAAAAGTTAGAAATTTGAGAAATCAACGAAGCACCGTGAAGTCGGATTTGTGCAATTATAAGAATAAAAGAAAGTCATTAGTCCAATCAATCTGGGCGGGAGGCGAGCGAGAGCGGGCGCGGCTCGGACGCTCTCGTATTATGATTCGCGTCTAATAACGTCGTTAACAACGCACATTAAAACAAAACAAACAGCGGTGACGGCAGCGGCAGCGGGCGCGGGCGCGGGCGGGCGCCATCCTTCCTCGAATCCGTGTCATTAATTTACGTAATGCGTAGGTACGCGCTATCCCCAAATATTTAAGAAGCCTCCTCCGGGAGCGCCCGCTCCTCCACTATCCCCCTCCCGCGCCGCCCGCCACCCACAACCCGCCTGCCGAGAATTATGGCGGCCGCCTTGTAATTATATTTTTTAATTTATCTTCCTTAGCGAATACAATGGAGGCGCCACCCCGCCACCGGAGCGCTTCTTTCTCATGCTGAATATTGTATCAGGCCGCTGAAAAAAGGAAAGAACGCTTTAATTACAAGCGAGAGAGCGACCGGCATTACGCGCTAAATATTTGATGTTGTCTCTTTCTTCGGCCGCTCGGCGGGCGCTCCGCGGGGCGGCCGCGTCCTCAATAATTAAAACGCCTATTAACTCATTCCTCTTCAGGTGACCCCTCATTACGTCCCGAATAAAAAAAATCGAACACACGTATACATAGTGGATGCCGCCAAGTGCCACCCCACTTAATTAATCCCCACTAAAGTATCACTATACATTCACTATTACGTACTACTTTTTGGTATTATCTATCCACCGTGTCCAATGTCCCAGGTGTACAATTCTCAAACATGCTGTATCAATCAGGTTTCATGAAATTTTAAATACTCAACTTACATAAATCCTTTTAATAATTGAAGTATCGATATGATCGATGTGACATTAAGGATGTAGATTGTCGAAGTTCATAAACTCGTACTATGATTCGTTTGTTTATACCATCTGGATGGCGCCTGTAGCAACACTCCTATAGAATAGCGGCTGTTATGATCAGGACGAACGGCAAAATCTGACGATCAAATACAAAGACACCTCTCGATTGCAGTAAAATCACAATAATATGTAATTAGAACCTAAAATACTCGTAGCATAGTGCTACGAGCATCGCAAGGTTCGTAGCACAAACTTTATAACATATATACAACATGACCCAGAATTTACGCACAACCTTTTAAGGGGTCATTGTACTCATCATTATGAACAAATTTTACTCTGGGACCAAACCTGAATACGCGAAAAAAAAATCAGCTGTTCCCTACATTTATGTTCCAATAACTCGTGAAGTATCCCGAACAACTGATTTTTTTCAGGTATAGTCCCATAGTAAAAGTTGTTCATAATGATGAGTACAATGACCCCTTAAGAGGTTGTGCGTTAATTCTAGGACATGTTGTATTAATACATATAATTAACCTAACATGTTTTTATTTTCATTCATAAATCTGAGGTGCATTGGTCGAATCTGACGTTAACCTGATACTGAGCATTCTCTAACTCATATCTAACCATGTTATTAGCAAGACCAATGCTCTATCTACAAAGATCAAAATAACAAGGCTAATAAATTCACCAATTTAATCAAATATCTCCATACGATTATAAAAATACATGTGTCGAGCAGAGGGTAGGTACACGTTGATTTATAAGTGAACAACAGTCGCAAATGAAGGCAGATTCCGTAGCGCGGACACGGCCGTGCAGTACTTAGCGAGGAGACAAAGTATAAAGTAGCACCCCAGCCACCCACTGAAAAACGTCTCTAATATTCTTTTAGAAACGGTGGCATTTACGGGCTATATTTTATCCTGAATTTGCATACGCTCCTTTTTCGTACCCGTCCTCTATTTTATGGGTGAGTATTTTTTTCATCCGGGGGTTAAGATACAAAAGGGTAAAGCGGGCCCCCGCGCTGATAATTAAATTGCACCGGAGCGCGGGAGCGCCGCTAAAACTGTGGCCCACAGATACTTTGTAGTCACCCTGCCGATGCCGGCTGGCACCCACGCCGGCGCGGAGTTTTTATTATAGTCTCACGACACATTAAACTTGGTAATTAAATCATTAATATTCTAGAGCAATGTTCGTGTCTTTGTATCTTTGTTTTTCAACTGATTGTTATAGAATTATTGCATTTCACAAGATATATTTAAGTTTAATAAGCTTAAGGCGACGATAACCGACTTTTAATGATTTTATACTGAAGATCACGTCTAAACGAATAAAGTTAATGATTTGAAAAAAAAATTGTTAATTTAGAGCATTTTCTCAATAACTAATTATGTGAATATTTTAGATTATGTTTATATTACATAGTGAAATTAATTTGTAAAGTTATGTCTAACGCGGATAAAAAACTGAGAATGGCGCAAAATCTACCAAGCGTATTTTTCTGAAACATTCACCAATTTAAAGATAATTTTATTATTGATCTTTTATTATACGCGTTTTATTAAAATACCTTTTGTTTTGTGTATAATAAATTAATAATGCGTCAAATTGGGGACAGCGCTCCTTGATGGGCGAGTCCTATTCCAGGCTGAACGTACGACGCGTTGCGTGAGCTCAGTACAGAACACGCAAGCTAACCACTCAAGGTCACTGGCATATATCTCCGTCTTAAACCGAAAGCGTCAGGGTACCGCCAAATTCAACGTTTTTTGCAATTTGCAGGTTGTATGTTTTTAGAGAGAGTTGTATTCATGATTATAATTCTACAGATAAATATTTGATATGGCCGAGAATCATATTTTAATCAACATACAACCTGACCTGAAAATTGCAATTAACATAAGAAATTTTAAATTTCGCTTGCTACCTTATCGCATCCCCCTTAATTGCAGCCAGCTAGGCATGAGCATTGATGACCCTGAACAGCCTGCGTCTATTTATTTATGTTTATTTAACAAATTAATGATATTCAAATTGGAGGACATTTTTCATGTCCTAACAGTCGTGATAATAATTTAACTAACAAATTAGGAGAAATCTTACCCTGCTCTAAGTCAAATTACCATAATGGCTAATCAAATGTTGTAGGAGTAGCCGCGTCGGCAAGGCCGCTCGCTTTGTACTAATTACAAATTCTAATTTCCCTCTCTTGTTTCATAGGCCCTTTGAATTTGTAAATTATTGCTTTTGCCTTAAGCTATCAAATTAATTCTCAATTCTTAGTTCTGTAATTATATCTTGGGTTCTTGGTACGCATCCAGTAAAGTGGGTACAAAGCCGTACCTAGGAATATATTTCAAGAGTAAGGAGGCTGCTAGAAAGATTCCCTGAAAATTTAATTCATATACCTACTTATATCATTTTTAATTAATTAGTCGAGGTAGCAATAATTTATCTCGAACGATCTTGACAAACGTTTTCAAAATTATTCACAGCGTAGGTATACCTTGTAGGTGGATCTATTATTAATTGATTTAATAGAATTATTCGTTTACGTAGCTGTAGGTAGGTACACTGAAATGAAGAGCTTTTTTTACAACATTTTGGGGGTGTTCGAGCCCTGCTTCGGTCAATGGTCTTGTAAATTAAAATTTAATGTTGATATTTAACCTTTACTTAGAATGTTACAAGTTACAATGAAACTCTTTCATTTTACCAGCCAATTTAACTATAAATGTGACAAAGTTAAATCCTCATTTTGATACTCTCGTAAAAGCAAGTTTGTAAAGTCGTCTTTGTTTCATAATATAAAACGTGGAAGAACGGTACCAAGGTGTCCATTATACAGTTATAAGATATTTTCGGGTATTATCATTCCATTCAATGTTGCCTACGCAACATACAAACGTACCTATGTAACACTCTTCATATTTGTATACTTAAGCGTTTTACCAGGAATCAATGACGCAATAAATAAAATTAAAACATATAATATAAACTCACTGAATACCTATCAGTTATATGAGCTCACGAAGAGGCTGTAATTTGTTTGAAGTGCTATAAAGAGGATTTTCTTGAAAGGAAAAATAACTCGTCAAAAAACTTAATATTAAAGCATTTTCTCTGTAAGTATAGGTATTCGAGAGCGACGTTGCGAACGATTTTAATTCTATCACAAGTCTACTTATAAATAACACCGGCTCCAATTAAAAGCGCGCGACAGCTTTGAAAACGGAATGAAGGAAAGTATAAGTACCTAGGTGGGGAAATGTGGCCGTGTTTACGGAAAAGCTCCTCCGGCAAATATTATCGCGAGACGAGCGCGATCAAATATTCAGTCGGCGCGCGGAGGCGGCGGCGCGGGCGCGGGACGCAACCCTCTCCAAGTTTCAAGCCCTTCCCTTTGCACGCCCTACACTAATTACGTTTAGAGTTCTTAAGCGAAATTACTTAGGCCCCTCGCCACCCGCGCCCGCACCGCCGACTCGACCCCCTTCCGGAAATGAGGCGCGCTGGAAAAACAAGAAAGAGGAAAGCGTTATATAAGAAGGTCGCTGTCTTTCTGAACGTCCTAAATCTGGCCAATCTCTAAAAGATGTTGATGTAATGATTTTTTTCTTCATTTTCGCGAGCCTTCTCTGTTCATGAGCGGTTGCTAAGTGAAAAGCAATTAAAGCACGGCCGAGTGATCTCCAGCTCCCCGACCAACCCCCACCCCCCTGGCGCCCGTCGCCCATCTAGACACTCATTCGATCAACAAGAAAGATATTATAATAAACACGATTATATGCATTTACGATCATAGGTAGCTGTCCACTGTCCAGCGTGTAACGAGTTGCTACTTGGTGGCACGACTCGTAAAAGCGCATGTTATGATGCAAACACACACACGTGTTGGTCTTTGCTGAAGTAGATAAAGTACTTTATTTTTTCAGAAGCACATGTCGGATAACCTGTTGAGCTTCCAGAGCTACGTCAACTAGCCACACACGCACAATAGTGTAGGATGTAGTCTAATCTTGCTTTACACTTTTTTTATTTTCTTTTTTCATTTCGTGGAAAACAAATATTTCGCGCCAAAACTAGGTTCGTTTCAACTGGTGTTGGTACTAGTATTAGAATCATGAAGTTTCCATGTGAAATTGGCTAGTTTTCTCTGATTTGTTAGGAATTGAGTTCCAATTTTTATGATCTGTGGGAAAACGGATAATTAAAAATTTGCGAAATAAAAATCAGTTTATGAAAAAAACGTTTGAAAACATAATTAATTCAGTTTGCGGCACATTGTGGAGCGAGCGTCGCGCGTCAGCGGCAGCCACGCGAATTGAGCGAACAACCGCCCGACACCGCGCTTCCGCACCTTTCATGTGCTGACGCACAGTTTAATTTCCTAATTCTCAAAAATATTCTCCAAAGACAAGACAGTCCTGGCAGACTTTATGATCTAATAGGAAGCCACCGCCGACGCCAGCACACAAACACTCGCTACGAAGCAACAACAACGCTGTATAATTTCCTGTTTTACTAAATAGCTTTGAAGCTTGCTTAAATGGATTTATATGACAGTTCCTTTCAGCTCATCATTTCGTTATACCTCCTATTAGTCTCTTTTTCATTCTACAAAAAAAACGCTTACCTACATAAAATCTGAGTTATAAGCCTTTTCGCATGTTACTTGAAACTAAGAAGACGTCCACTGCTGGACATAGGCCTCCAAAGGGAGGGGTTTACCATAATCGCCACGCTTGGCAGGCGGGTTGGCGATCGCAGTATGGTGTTAAAATGCATAGAGAATGCTGCTGCCCATTCTCTAATAAGTCCCATAGTCGCCTTTTACGACACCCACGGGAAGAAATAGGGTTGTGTTATTCTTTAAGTCCGGCACCACATGGATCCTCGGCACCACACGGATCTCTATGTATACTATCTCTATGAAAAACTATGTAACTCTATCATTTTCCAGATTCACTGGTATCCACCCAGAAGTTCTCAAATTCAAATTCCAAAATACGCCTTTCCTCAGCAATTTAAATACCTACTTACTATTTACATTTCTCCGACAGTAAAAACATCAGCAATCTTTTCTGAATAATCAACGATGTTAAAAACTCGACAGTGTTAAGATTTACCACCAATTTAGCTATTTTGCGAGTTTTTATTCCAAAGAAATTTCCTCGGTGTCCAACGGCTTAAATTAGGTAATGTAGATGGAGAATAGCGTCGCAAAATTACAAAACAAGAGAGGGAAACTTGCGGTTGTTTAATGAGATTTAAATAATTAATGAGCGTGCAAAATTGGTTTCTTTTTCAGGCAGCGGAGTGCTTCGGGGGCTGAGATGAAAAACAAGCCATAATTGCAACCCCGACCGCCGCGCGACGGGGACAAGCGCTAGCAGCGCCTCGCGCAAAATATTACCCGGCGAGGGAGCTTTCCGCCGATCATAATTTATAAAGTAAAACTTTTAATTGCTATCGTTATAAATCTTATTATGGCACCAATTAAACTTGTAAGCTACTGCTTAAATATTGAACATTAGTCGCCATTAACGTTACTCGTTCGCCTAACTCCCCTCCTATGTAAGTATCATGACATCAAAATTTACAAGTCGTGCAAAAGCACACATATTGCCTACTCTTGCAGGAGGACCTTGATAGACTTTCTCGATATTGCTCATATAACAAACTCCAGCTAAGTTTACCTAAATGCAATGCTATCACTTTCACAAAAAACAAAAACATTATAAAATTTGATTATAGTCTACATGATATCTGTCTGCCTAGAGTTAACCACATTCGAGATCTCGGTATTACAATGGACTCGAAATTGCACTTCAATCTTCATATTGATAACATCGTTAATATGGCGTATCGTATGTTTGGTTTCGTCATGCGTTCTTCGAAAAAGACCGTCTACTTTTTTACCTCTATACAAAGCTTTGGTCCGTTCTCAATTGGAATTCGCAGTACCGATTTGGATTCCCATTTTTGATATTTATATAAAAATAATGAAAATGGTTAAAAAAAATACTTACGTGTTATGGACTACAGATGCACTAAGTCTAAATTACCATACACTCAATTATTAATGCGTTATACACTTCTGAGCTTGGAGTGAAGACGCAGCCTATTGATGGCCATGATGCTTCATGGTCTGTGTAATACTAATAACAGGTTCGATTGTCTAGATATTACCATTATCCTATGTTACATTGTACCTAGAACTGTGATGCATCGAGAGGTGCGTGTGCCCCGGCTGTTCCACACCGCAAGGGGCAGATCTCACGCTGCCGCGCTGGTGCACGGGCGCCTCTCCGTTGCATTGTAGCTACGTATAACACCCACTTTATCGAATTGGATATTTTTGCGCTTACACACTCAGGCAAGCTCGGTTAAGTAGTCACGGCCTCTCAAGTTGAACTACGAGACGCCATACACAAAAAAAAAAAAATAAGTTATGTATATATCCTTGTACTTACCTAGCTATTCGTATTTTCTTGTCACTACTTAATTTAGTCGCAACTACCTTAATTATTATTATTTCCTACTCACCGTTACTAAAATAACAGTTATTTCCAATGCTTTGTCAAATATTTACTGAGCCTTGATCGAATTCTAATTCTAAAGAATCAATAGAAGTCCTTACCTACTGGTTTTCTTTCCCACATCAAGTTTAACCTCATTGGGCACTTATTTATATCTATGTGCAAACGTATAAAGATCTTATCAAATGTCACATATCTACTGAACAGTAAATTTTCGTTATTTCCCTAAAAAAGGGCCGACCGTTAGTCGAGATTCCAGTTGATTGATTCCAAAATAATTTACTTACTTGTAAAAGTCTTAGGTACTTTTCGCCAAAAATGCAACTTTCAGTTCGTTGACTTTATAATAATGAAATCTTGTTATCGCGATATCTAACGGAATATGTAAACGGAACAATGTTCTTATTCAAATGTGTGATTGACATCTCGCCAGGCGGTCAGCCGGCGGCCCGACGTTTTGCAAGATTTGCCTCCCTTCACCGGATTCGCCCTACCGGAGCTATTGTAAATCTGACCACGATCAAAGCGATTGTGATCAAACCCAAAAACTATTTAAATTTCATTCACCTCCAGAAGCTGTTTTCTACAATTCGCTGGGAATTTCCGTTGTGAGTTAGGCAACTGTTCCGATTCATTGACTGTCATGTATTAACTGGTTTTTAATACAAATTTAATGTGGGGCAAGGATAGAAAATTAGAGAAACATAGAAAGCCTCATGTATATTTACCGACTGAAGTTAATGAAGCACCTTGGGGTCTAAAATGGACGCTTTGGCAGTATCATAATATGATAATATTACTTATGAACCATATTAAAATTCGTAAAATGGTCACAAGCTGACAATTCATACTGGCGATCTGCGTACAATTCTTAAACCCGCAATTGATCTGTTTGACAGCTGTTATTTGACATTACACAATTTCACTTCATTAAAGCAATTCTTTTGTGGACCATTTTACAAATCTCCATACAAAACTGTCAAACAGATGAATTGCGGGAGGAATTGTACGCAGGTCATATGAATTGTCAGTTTGTGACAATTTTACGAATTTTATTAAGATTCATAATATTATCATAATATGAATCTGCCAAAGCGTCCATTTTAGGCCCCCTGGTTTTTAATACAAATTCAATGTGGGGCAAGGATAGACAATTAGAGTAACATAGAAAGTCTCATGTAGATTTTCCGACTACACAACTGTAGTCGGTAAATGAACAACACAACACAACAACGTAACATGAAGCAACTTAACTTCTTTTGCCACTTGACCCTGCCACTAAATCGTTCAAACGCCTTAAAGTGGATTTAACCCTATGAAGTAAAATAGATCATTATCATCTGCCCAGTCTTTTCCCAACTAGGTATGTTGTGGTCGGCTTCCAGTCTAACCGGATGCAGCAGAATACCAGTATTTTACATGGAGCGACTACCTATCTGACCTCCACAACCCAGTTACTGGGTAACACGATACCCCTTGGTAAGGGCGCCCACACAAAACCACGATGCGATGCGATACGACGCCGCACACAGGAACTACGAAGGAATGAGCTCGCAGATTATTTACGATGCGTTGCGAATTCGCAGTTATGTGTGGGGAGCCCTAAGACTGGTTTTCAGACTTTCGGGATTCTATAAACAACCCGTAGCAACTGTCAAAGATCTACAAATGACAGCCAGGACCAACGGCTTAACGTATTTTTCGAGGCACGGAGGGGTGTTGGTATGTAAAGGTGGTCACCCATCCACAGACCAACCGCGGCAAGCATAGTTTAACCTGATCGATCGACCTGCGTATAAGTAGATATAAGTACGTAGTAGTAGTAACAAGACCATAGGTATAAGTACATATACAGTACCAATGAGTATAAAACTACTAATCAACCCAGTATAATCACACATATCAAGTTAACAAAACGAAGCCATGAAGTAGTGCGCTCATTACCAACTGCAGATGTTCGGCCCCACTCGCGTGCGGTACTTGTGCCACCCCACCAAAACATGATTGTCAGCTTCACTACACAAAAAACGCGCCCAGATTGTTTACCTCACTTTTTACTTTTTTTTAAACTACTGTTTAGCTTTTTATAAGTATTTTTGTCGCTGAGCACGCGGCCACCACTTCTATAGAGACATCATTCAAGCGTTTACAGATAGGTGCGCGATCTATTGTGATGCGAGACGCCAAGGCTATTCTTTTTTTTAATGTTTATTTAAATACAGATAATCGGTGGATTTGTTGAAGACCTCGATATTTAGAATTTAATTTGTATCAATTTTTTTCAAGGTCTGTTAACTTAGGGGCAAACATTCCCCATCTAACAATAGATGGGGAATGTTTTATGTACAGAGAATTTTACATTGGATAAATGATTAGGATGGTGATCTAGATTGATCGTTTTTTTCTGTTCTTGTCGGGCATATCGGTCATATCTTACCAACTTACTTGGGTACCTTTTGTTACTGATTTACACAGTAGGTGTACCTACTGTGCGCTGTGCTAAGCACGTTAAGCCGTTGGTCCCGGCTGTCATTCGTAGATCATTGATAGTCGTTACGGGTCGTCCGAAGCCAGAAAGTCTGACAACCAGTCTTATTACCAAGGGGTATCGTATTACTCAGTAACTGGGTTGTGGAGGTCTGATAGGCACTCGCTCCATGTAAAATACATGTATTCAGTCAGCTGCATCCGGTTAGACTGGAAGCCAACCCCAACAGAGCTGGGAAAACGCTAGGCAGATGGTGAGGAGGTGTACCTACCGTGTAGGTATACCTCAGGCGCGGCTCTCACTTTCAGTGCCGGGAGCCCTCCTGGAGGGTTCACTCAAGTCGCATTTGGGATGCCATTTTAAATATCCATTTTTATTAGCGAATAGTGCGAATACAGCATTATAAACTGGGAAAATAAAATAAGTTGTATATTTTAGCAAGATTTAATAGTATGCTCGTTGGTTTTTATTTTTATATTCATATTTTTATTTGTTTTTTCATTATAACTTGCTTTAATTAAGGCGGCATGGCGTATGAGCTCTACGAAAAGTGGGTGGAGAGTGCTGAGCATACGCTACAGTGAATATGACGATTATCGAAAATAGAAGCAAACGTGCTAATGGTATAAACAGTGCTTATAAAGTAGTTATTGTGACTGACTCCCTCGTCGATAAGTGTAGGTACTGTGCTTGAGGTCCTAGGTCTACCAGTGTTCATATGTTTTCCAAATTCTAAATGTGTTGCTACTGAGTCCTTAAGGAACTCTTAGCTGCAGTTCGGAGTCTTGATTCGTGCTCATTTATGGCTATGGTAATAAGCTCGCATTATAACATGGGACTAACAACATACCTAATTGGGGAAAACCTACATATAGGTAAGTACGTCACTACGTACCCCTTCGGCGATTTCAGGTGAGAGTTTAATTTGGTATAAGCCATCAAATATACCTTGAGACTGTTGGTAACTTTAAAACCACAAAAGGAAGATTTCCTGCTTGCAAAGTAAAAAATACAATAAGTAGAGGAAGGATGGAAAAATACAAGTTTAAGTAAAGACACTCATTCAATCAACAGGTATCGCGACCACAAAGATTTGTTTTTGTGAAACATTTTTGTTAAAACTTTGTCTTTTCATTACAATGGCGACGTGACTTGTTATTTTATTTCCAGCCTTTTTTCCTTAAAATGACGCAAAATGTGTCCAATGTGACGGTTATGTTAATAGTACCTACACGTGAGTATTATATACACATTGTAGAAAAAATATTTTTTAATACACTTCCTCGAAAACTGGCACTACGATTAGGTTCACAATCACAATGCAATGTATTTCACGCGCGTGCGATTTTTAGGGTTCCGTAACCAAAGGGTAAAACGGGAACCCTAGAGCTATTACTAAGGCTCCGCAGTCTGTGAGAGCTAAGCCGGCAAAATAACCAAAAAATAAAAAAATTGACCAAAAATATCACAGACTGGACCCAAGGAATGGAAAAAGACGTGGAGGAAGACAGGTGAAAAGGTGGGTGGATGATGATCTGCCAAAAGGTTGACGAAGAACAGCTCTGGACAGGAATAAGTGGAAGGAGATAGAGGAGGTCCATGTCGCAAGACAGCGTGACCTGGTAGCTGATAATACTTATGTTGCTAACATAGGGTTAACAAGCAGAAATTAGGTATTATTATACCTAATTTAAGAAAAAAAAAAAAATGAATGAAAAATGTTATTCATCATCATCATCATCATTTCAGCCGAAAAAAGTCTACTGCTGGACATAGCCCTTCGACCGGTTCTGTGCTTCCCGCATCCAGCGGATACCTGCAGCCTTCACAAGGTCATCAAGGTTCTGGAGTGGCGACCGCGTAGGTACTGGAAGACGTAGTGTTGGAAGGCCTCCTACAAGGTGGAAATGTTATTAGTGTTATATTATTAGGCTTCAAAATGGGGTGATAAGGCAAAGGTGCAGTTTAAAAGATGTAGTAACAAAAATTGAAAAGCGTATGCTGAGATGGTTTGGTCGTGTTGAGAGGATGAGTGAAAGGCGACTAACAAAATGTATTTATAAAGCAGAGGTGAGTGGAAACGCCAGGAGGGGACGCCTTAGGAGGACATTTAGGTGACCAAATTGGTGATGTTCTTAAGAAAGGTCAGGTGCGTGTATGACGATGTATGAACGTAGGCGAAGCAAAAGGAGTATGTAAGGAGCGTAGTAGGTGGCGTTCTATAGGTTCTGCCTACCCCCTTGGGAAGAAGGCGTGAGTTTATGTATGTTATTAGTTTCCAAGAACTTGTTTATTATTATTTGAATGTATGTATGTATGTTATTAGTTTTCAAGCACTTGTTTATGTACAAAGGGTCAGAGGCAAGAAAGGCTATTTTTGTTTATAATTTATTTTAATTACGGCCTAGGCTGCTCGTAGGCCAAACCATCGTCATTACAAAGACATTGATTGGTATAAGGCGCCATTTTTATTAATCGGGGTATTAGCAGAATAAATAAAACAATTCATAATCAAGAATCAAGTTGTTTTTATGCAAGGAAAATGCAAAAAAGAAAATGAACATAATTAATATGCATGATATATATTAATATAAAAAGCCTTAATACTGAAGTAAGTAATGTTACTTTCCAATTACACATTCTGGTTGTGACTGTTTATCACTCAAAATATTTATTTATCTACCAGTGGTCCGATGCGTTCAGTGTTTTCCTATGCGCACACAAATCAAGTCAAACAATGCAGTCCTATATTTTTCTATTTACTATTTAGCTAAAAGTATGGCAATGTAAAAAAAAAAACTTAAAAATGCTTTCATGGCAAAAACAATAAACTTACCCGGCCATATATACAAAAAACAAGGTTTATTTAGACCCAGGTTAAACCATCGTGTTTATTATTATATTAACTATAATCCTTGTTTTGTAATAAGGCCGCGAGAGTTTAAAATTATGGAACACGCTTTCATTTTTAATAAGTGCACAGTGTTAAAGACAAATCGAATGAGCCTAAATTAGATGAGTTTACTAGTAGCCATTTCTTAATAGCTCTAAATCGAACTCTTGTCCGGTTACGCACCTTCCAGCTCCATTATCAAACCCGATTGGTATATTTTTGTATTGTCATCTGAATTAAACACATTTGCAAAGTTTCAGTCAAGTCAAATGAATACGACCAGTAGAAGTGGGTGAAAATTTGATTCTTAGATTTTTTTCGGCAAATAGACATTCAGGTCGACGTAATAAAAGCGTGTTAAAAACATCATTCGACGAAAACATTTTCGAGAAATATAGTCGAAAGAATGTTCTGCCTGACCCACAACTACTTATGGGGACGCCTTTTTGTTTAACAGTAGACATTATCCGACTGAAATTATGGTGATTATCTAACTCCAAAAATACAGATCTAAGAAATGCTTCAATCGCTCCGTAAAAATTATAACATAACTAATGATAAGCAATGTAATGAAAAGATAAAAAATAATAAAAAATGCAATTTAATTAATGCTGAATCAATTAAAAGATACACGTTCGGAATGTAAACAATTCCATGGATAATGAGAAAATGATTAAAGAATAATCTAAATAAATAAGAACATAATACATTGTGAATTATGAAAGGCAGAATACCACTCCCAGTTTCGCTTATATTAAAACCACCAACAAAATAATTTAAAGACTCTCGCTCACCGATAGCATAACTCTCTTTCATGTATATTTAGTATCATTATTATTTAGAGTATTTTATCCTATCAAGTATGTACAGCAAAGGCATCAATCATTTGTGTGTTTTTTATAATATATTGACCTAATTTAATACTATTATACAACACTATGTACCGTCCACTTGAGTTTTATTGCGTAAGTTGAAAAGCAGGGTGGAAACATTCAGAGCAAGTCGACTAGTTTTTGCGCGGCAACTTGGCGAGCAAGCACCTGATGGTAAGCGGTAACCACAGCCTAGGACATCTGAAATACCAGAGGCATCACAGGTGCGTTGACATTCCACCGGCAATAAAATAGTTGGAGACAGCAATATATTGCGTACACTATAACTTGACGCGTGACGCGCTTGGTAGCACTGAATTACAGTCTTAGTTTCAATAGTTATAGAGTTCAAAGGTGACCGACAGAACAGAACTACCAATCTCATGACTGCAAAATTAAATGCTACCAATCGTGTTACGCGTCAAGTTATAGTGAACGCACAGTAGAGATAACCTACGATAACATGGCGCGCCCCTCCAAAATTCAAAACGTTTGAAAGTATTTACAAAGCGCTACAAGACTCACAACGCATTGTGTGCGTACTAAGACAGCCGTCAAACAAAAATAAATCCAATTATTTATTTATTCGTAAGGATTTGACTACATACATAGAAACAGTAATTAGGAGGGGCGCGCCAATATGTTATCGTAATTTATCTCTAGGCATAGGTGTCTTTCACAAAGAGTTCCACTTCTACTAAAACTGTCAAGGAATCAACTTGCGCAAAACACATCAGTATCGGGACGTCGGGCACTACAGGTCAATTAGCTAGCGAAACTCCGCCGACGTGATGGGTATCGAAAAAACAAAAACCGGCCAAGTGCGAGTCGAACTCGCGCACGAAGGGTTCCGTACCATTATCTATAAAAACGGCAAAAAAATCATGTTTGTTGTATGGGAGATATTTATTTTATTGTTTTTTTTTTGTATTTATTGTTATAGCGGCAACAGAAATACATCATCTATGAAAATTTCAACTGTCTAACTATCACGGCTCATCACCAGACGGACAGACACACGGACGGATAGCGGAGTCTTAGTAATAGGGTCCCGTTTTATCCTTTGGGTACGGAACATTAAAAATGAATAAGATTTGATTTTGTTTTTTGGGGTCAACGACCGCTGGTAGTGTTGTTACTGGAAGTATGAGTTGAGAAAACCTGTTTATTTTTATTTTATCGTGTTAAGTTATCGATACCCATCACGCCTGTGAAGTTTAAACAAAAAAAAACAGATTTTTTAAACTGATATTTCAAGTGACTATACTAGCGGCGGTTGATAAGTTCATGACTCAAAAAAAAAACTTGTCAAATTAAATTAATTTTTGTTTTATCTGCGGAGTGTCGCTAGCTAATTTAATTTGATCCTGTATACAGTAAGTACTACCTTCATACGACACATCGAGCTTTACACTGCTATAAGGATTTTTTGACGCTCGAATGACGTTGACACGGGCTCTCTTGGTGAACATTAGTCACACATTTGTGCAAATTGTTTTGTGTATTAAAGAAAAAGCAAGAAGGCGGTGTTAGTTCCGATTTTGACCACGCGCCAAAAGATCCTCCTACAGTTATAGAAAAAGACTGTCACACTGGTATGAGTGACAGGTATGAAGCATAAGAAAGCCGAACTTTTTGATGTGCTACATCTTTCCTCCCGCTTTCTGTGGGAGTGATTTCGTGAAAAGGGACGGAAGTGTGTAACAGGAAGTGACAGGTTGATCATGGAATAAGTACTTTTTAATAGCATGGAATTAGTAAGTACTATACAGGTATACATTTTTACACCCGATATAATAGCATGGAATTAGATTAGTAAGTAGTATACACCGTGGCATTTTAATCGTCTTGCAACGGCAGAATACTTCATGTATCCAATCCAATGACTACTAATCATTCATGAAAGTAAAAAAAAAAATATTAACATTAGAATAATAACAAAAAAATATATTAAAAAAGAAAGAGAGAAAGAGTATTCTATTCTATTCTATATATTATTCATTATGACGCATGATGTAGTTTGAAACACCCTGTTATGAGCGCAGTGCGAGCCTTGCGCTCCATTCCACGTCGCCCTTGGTACGGAAGGCTCGCACCACGCTCGTAACAGGGTGTTTCACACTGCATCATGCGTCAAAATTAATAATATTTTTTTATTTTACCATTCAAATGTCAATAAATATTTTTTTTACTTTCATGAATGATTAGTAGTCATTGGATACATGAAGTGGGCTGCCGTTGAAAGGCGATTAAAATGCCACGGTGTATAGATTGTAAGTCTAAGGGGTCATTTCTGTCGCTACTCAATTGCTTATTACAAGAGTGAGGTGTCAGATGTTACACATTATAATCGACTATTGTAAGGCTCAATCGTTTTTTTTTAAACTCGTTGTGTCGTAGTACAGTACGATCAAGATGATACGAGTCTAGAGTTGAGACGAAGCTGACGTACAAACATAGTTTTGTCAGCAAGTGTTGATGGATGCTAAGTACTCGTTGTATTTCTTCTCCTGCGCTTGTTGCAGTTTTTGCAGCTTCTTCACGAGACCTTTGCTGAGTTCCTTGCCTTCATGGTCGTGGGTTGGTAGACCCTAGAAAAATTAAGAGTCGTCTTATGTGCAGTCGGAATTTTCTAGTGGAAATTGATTGATGATTGTTTTCTTCGTGGAATTCATACCCTCAACCAATATAATATTTTAAACATACATGACACTTTTAACATATCTCGTAGGACAATACCTCAAATTGGTTAGCATCGTCCTTAGTTATATCGAAAATACTGCAGCATTAATTTTGAAATAAATATATATGGTAATGTTGAGGATTAATGCTACGTACACACGTACGTACGTTTGACGAAAACACGATTCCATAAAATTTACTCGACAGAAAAACTACACGTATTAAAAAATACATCAAATTAAATCATGAAACTTTGCATATTAACTGAACTAAATATAAAGCAAATACTACGTTTTTTTATTACCTTTAAAATAAAATAAATAAAAAATAAAATAGCCTTTTATTTCTTGCTGTTTAAATATTACAAGAAAATAATATAATACTACATGCAATCTAAAAACATTTCAAATTCATAATTAATTACAATTCAATTTTTCTAAGCAATCTCAATTCAAAATCATTGTTATTTTAAGAAAAGATACACAATACCAATTACTTTTTTATATTATTAGATTAATATACTTATGATTTATAATTTATACATTTTATTATTATAATTATTTTAACAATTCAGTTGTTCTAACAAGAACCCCTCTTAGTAGAAGGTGAAGGCCTCCTCCAGAGATGACCAACGGTCTCTATCTTCTGCTGTACGCATCCAGCGAGTGCCAGCGACTTTCACAATGTCATCGGCCCAGCGAGCTATGGGCCTTCCTCTTTTCCTATGGCCTGATGGGCCTGGCCAATATGTTACACTTGAAGTCCAGCGTTCGTCTTTGAGTCTTGCAATATGTCCAGCCCAACGCCATTTTAGCTTTTTAGAATAATTGAGAGCATCTATTACTTTTGTTTTAAGTCTTATACGATGATGGGGTATCTTTTGAATTTTTCGTAATTTCATGACGCTCCTTTCCATGCTCCTTTGACATGATGTTAGTTTTGTTTTTAATCGACGGGTAAATTTCCATGTCTGGCAAGCATATGTCAATGATGGGAGTAGGCAGGTGTCCATGACTCTTTTCTTAGTTCTAATAGGCATACCACTTTTGAGTATTTCTTTAAGACTCCAAAACTTTTTCCACGTATTTTTTATTCTTCTTTCAACTTCCAGCTCGCTGTTTTGTCGGTCAAATGAGATCTGTTTTCCAAGGTAAATGTAGCTGTTAACATAATTTAAAGGTGTGTTTCCAACGTGTATGGGTGTTTCGATGTTATTTGTCATGACGTTTGTTTTGCTTAGGTTTATGTCCAGACCCGCCTTTTTACTTTCTTCGTACAGTGAGTTTAACATCGACTGTAGCTGTTTTGTATCTTCAGAAAACAAGACTATGTCGTCCGCAAATCGTAAATGGTTTATGTACTTGCCATTTATATTTAAACCTAGTTAACTCCAGTCTAGTTTACTTATGATTGATTCTAGCACCGCTATGAAGATCGTTGGGGATAGAGGGTCCCCTTGTCTGACCCCTCTCTTTATGTGTATAGGTGGTCCTGTGGTTTCCAGTTTTATTCTGCTTGTGCTGTTTTTTGTAAAGATGTTTTTGTAAAGATGTTTTAAAACTCTTATGTACTCAATCTCTACTTCTTGAGAGTGCAGAGCTTCCCATATCGATGAGTGGAGAATACTATCAAAAGCTTTTTGATAGTCTATGAAGACTATGTATAATGGTTTTTGGAATTCCTGGTACTTCTCAATACGCATTTCTAGAGAGTGGATATGGTCCACAGTAGAGTAACCTCTTCGAAAACCGGCCTGTTCAATAGGTTGATGTTTTTCGATTGGTTGTCTTTTTCCCTTTTCTATAAGGGACGAAAATAATTTATAAATTGATGGCAGTAGGCTGATCGGTCTATAATTGCTTATGTTGTTAGAGTCACCTTTTTTGTAGAGCAAGATTATGTCTGACTCGGACCACTGTCTAGGGGTGCATGAAGAATGCAATACCATGTTAAATAGTCGCGCTAGTGGAGTTGCTAGATGTGTGAGTCCTATCTTTAATGCTTCGTTTGTGATCTTATCAGGACCGGGGCTCTTCTCTTCCTTGAGTGAGTTAATTCCTCTGATTACTTCTTTTTCATCCAGTTCACTAATCTCATCTCTGTCCGTTGGCATGTGTGTGTTAAGTGGTCTTTAGAACTGTACAAATTCCTGTAGAAGGCTGTTGCTATTTGTAGTATTTCTGACCTATTTTGTGTTGTATTTGATGGTCCTCGAAGTCCCTCAATCCATGTTTTGTGTGATCTTAACTCTTTGTATGCTCTCATGACGCTACCGGTAATATTGAGGTGTTTTTCAATCGTTTTTTGTACGATGATTCATATAGTGGTTATGGATATATTTACTTATAAGTTTGTACAAAGCTTTTAGTTCATTTTTCATAGAACGTGTCTTTGGTTTGGATGTTTGTAGTATTTGTCTTCGTTGGATCAGCTTTTTCGTGTGGACTGACAGTGTACTTATTTTATTCGATGTGTGAGGTACGTGAGCTTTTTTAAGGCTACTTTCTATGGCGCTTAATATTCTTGAACAGTGTCGGTTTCTTGCCAGTTGTGTACTAGGTTCACTGAACAGCTACTTAGTGAATCTTTGTACCTTGATACGTCTTCATCATTTTTCAGTAAAGCTCTTGGAATGTTGCCAAAGTTTTTCCGACTTTTCTTTTTCGTTTCCAGTATCAATGAGGCTCTGACAAGTCTATGATCTGAAGGGAAAGTGACATTTAAAACTTCTATGTTTTGGATACTTCTATGTCTATTTGTTAAAATGTAGTCTATTTCGTTTTTCGTGGCGCCATCTGGAGATCTCCAAGTCCATCTTTGATTGTTTTTTTTTTTTTTTAAAGTGTTCATTATACATAAATTGTTTTCGTAAGCAAACTCAATGAGTCTATCTCCTCTACTGTTTCTGTTACCATAGCCGTGACTTCTTGTGATTAATTTTTCATTAGGTTTCGGTTGGCCAATCTTCGCATTAGTCACCCATAACTATTGTATTTCTTCCTGATAGTTGTAAAGCTTCGTCAACAGTGTCATAGAAATATTGTAGTTCTTCATCACTTGCAGCCTCAGTGGGAGAGTAAACTTGAATTATGCTTGTTTCGAAGTTATTGAATTTTACATTTAGTAGTGCTACTCTCTCAGAAAGACCTATGAAACTTTCAATATAATTCTTCAGGTGTTTTTTAACTATGAATCCTACACCGTATAGTCCCGGTGTTTCCCCTATGTAGGAAAGGATGAAGTCATTGTGTTCTTCAATTAACTTCATTACCTTTATTTGCCTTAAAAAGAAATTACCTAAACTATCGGTGCCTTGGAGTCTGCCACCCTGCCTCGCTTGCTCGCGTGACAACGAGTAGTAGTGTGCGAGCGAGATAACGAGTGAGATGGCGCTGAGGTATTATGAACTCTAAGACTGCAATGATAACTACAGCCCTTGTAAGTGAGGCCAACAAGTCTGAGAAGTGGAGGCATTCCTCCACCAGAAAAATCCAGAAATCCAGTATTTCGATTTTGGAGATTTTAGAGAATTTCAGACATTCCTATAGAGGAACAAAAATTCCACCTAATCAGGTGGAATTTTTCTTCCTCTATATGAATAGTTGAGTGACCGGCCAGCCTGGTGATATTGTCAGTTTTTGCTGCTTGCGTGATGCAGGATTCTGTGACTTCCGAAATGTGCCAATGTGTCTGAAATCTGCAACTTGTAGTTCCTTGGCTGCCTACATACTGTTTATGTAGTTCAATAGGTGTCGCTAAAAACTTTTAAACGAAGATAAATAAATGTTCAAGTTACCTTATCATCAAACTTGGAATACTTGTCGGCCTCCCGCTTGAACATTTCTCCAGGCGGTATCTTCTTCAGTTCATCCTTAGCGCGCTGCGCTTCGAGCAACTCTTGCTTCTTCCTCTGCTTCTCCGCTTCTAATCTGGCCTTCTCTTCTCTCTCCTTTATTATCTCTTCTTTGCTCACTAGTTTGACTACTGTGCGATCTAAGAGAAAAAAAATAATATGATAAAGTATGGAATAAAATTCTCTTGATTAATAATAATAAATGTTGTGGTTTTTTTTCTAATATTTAAAAATGTAATCGTTATGTGTTAAAATAAATAAAGGAGAATAATAAAAATACCAGATTATTATTTTCCCACTGCTGGGAAAAAGCATCTTCTCTTATAGAAAAGGCATGACCATTGGCATGGCATCACTACTTTTTCTCAATGTAGCTTAACTCAACACGAATAAAGTCAACTATTCAACAGCAGCAAAATACAAAGGTCAAGATTTATACTCCATTGGTTTAGGTGGTTAAACAAATCGTAAAAAGGGTTTTTATAGTGACATTTTCTTGTTTAAAACGTTGTAAATTATAACCAAATTAAATGGATTTTTGATTTTTACGATAGTTTCTCTTTTATTAATGTATGTTAAACTTTATCTTTTATTCATAAACTACTCTTCGTTGATGTAACTGCTTGACCACAATTTTTTAATTAGATTAATAATAATACTCTATTATTTTGTAATCTGTATATTGTAAAGAGCCCAAAAATACAGGTTCTCAAAACGTCATTGAATTATGACGTTGCTAAATTGAAGAGCTTATCTGTGAAGCAGCATGACAACTGAAGTGACAGGTATTACGTTTAGTCGGTTACTTACAGCTGTCTCGTCACGTGTTTTTTTTGTTTACCTTTTTTTAACTACCTAAACCAACGGAATATAGATTAACTTATCCCAAGTTTGTAGTCTAATATCACATCAAGTTTGAGCAGACCACAGTTACTTAGTACAGGACCGCCCCACGTGCAATTTCGTAACTATTCGGTATTCTTCGGCCCTCCTTGGAACAAGACAACGGCAACGGAATCTCCTACTGACCAGGTTTATCCTCCAGCCGAACTCCCAACTCCGGCAGGTCGTGGTCCCGCAGCTGGTCGCAAAGCGCGAGCACGGCGGGCGCGGCGGCTGCACGCGCGGCGTCACGCACGCGCCCGCGGAACGTGCTCAGTGCCTCCAGGTACGGCATCACTGTTTCTTCTAACTGCGGTGGTAAAGAAAACAAGGGTCACTTTAATTTACTCAGTTTCACACAAACTTTCGGAAAACCATGGCAAGAAAATAATTAAGTTATTAATACATATCCACGACGACCCACTGTAAAAGGAAAATACATGACTACCTACTAAAAAAACTTTCTTATGATGAAACTGAAGCGATTTTGAACATTCCTAAATAGAAGCTACTACTTTTAATCACTATTATTGAACAATCATGCCATTCTGATCACACACATACATACACAAACACTCACTCACTCAACACTTACATTTTTCCTCGTACATTATGCATACTTTCCACATACATTCTTACATAGCAATCTTATATTGTATACAAACTTAAACTTAAACATGGCTACTAATTAGCAGCCCGGAGTCTGGATTTGTTGGCTGATGGCAATAGGCTTGCCGTATTACAAATGGGACTTAAACATTACTGGCGAAATGTGGGTGTACTATAGGTACAACTCTGCCTAACCCTTCGGGGAATACAGGCGTGATGTTATGGTTATCTTATATGTGTGGAGTGAGTTTTTGAGTAGAAGGGAACATATGCAGAGGTGCAAGTGAAAGGTGTATGAGGTCGTAAGAGAGAGAGGGGAGGAAAAAAGGAAGATGGCGACAACTGCATTGTACGAGGAACGAAAGATAGAATTGTTATTTTATGTTTTCCATGTTTATTTGTGTTTATATTCAAAATATAAGAGTATGAAACCACGGAGTACGGCTGCGATTGGCTATAATGACAGCGGCCATGTTGTTGAGTTTGACACTCACAATGTGGGATCGGGTGGTGAAGTAAAATTGTTGTTAGAGTTTGAAACCTAAGAACTATTTGACTTCACCACCCCATCAGTAACATATGATACTCACGCAGATACTGTTCACATCAGCGACAGGGAAGCCGATCCCTCCTCGCGGCCCCTCCACGGCTCCGAACACGTGCAGTATGTCCGTGACGTACTTAGCAGCGGCCGCTAACAGCGGAGCGTTGCGTGGTGTAGTCTTACGTAGGTATATGTGTGCTGCGCCTACTAACTCGCGTAGGGAGTCTAAAGCACTGCGGGTATCGATGTTGTCTGTTGACAAATTAAATGTACAAATATTACAATCAACGATCCGTAAAATTATAAAATAGTGATACACTTGTCAAAAAAAAAATGATAGGCACGTTTTGAAATTTAACTTGAATCGATTTATCGTGAGTATCGAGTACCGAGTCGTATGGTTACTTCACTAGTTACGTCGCGATTGTTGAATGATTTGGATAGACAGTCGTGACAAAGCGTGGTAATTTTAATAAAGCACCTATGGTGTTCGAATATGAACGCTGCGTTAGCGCGACGCCAACCAACGCCAGATGCGAAGGAACCCAGATGTGACATCTACAGAAGCCGGTATAAAAATGAAAGAATTGTATTACACACTAGTTTTGGCTATTGTTATAAATAGAGCCCTTAATAGTCTTTCATGCTTTGCCAGTGGGCAGTATTTGAAAGATCCTTGTATTCTATATAAATAAAAAAGAAATGCTGTTCGTTGGTGCTTACTAACGAACAGCATTGTGTCTTAGCGCGACGCCAACCAACGCCAGATGCGAAGTAACCCAGACGTGATATCTACTGAAGCCGGTATAAAAATGAAAGAATTGTATTACACACTAGTTTTGGCTATTGTTATAAATAGAGCCCTTAATAGTCTTCCATGCTTTGCCAGTGGGCAGTATTTGAAAGATCCTTGTATTCTATCTAAATAAAAAAGAAATGCTGTTCGTTGCGCATCACTTGAGAACGGACGAACCGATTTTGTTATTTTTTTGTTCTAAAATGTTCGTAGTAGTCCGAATTAGATTTTTATGGAAAGAAAAATTGGAAAAAAATCCCAGAGTATGTTCAAATTCGGGAAATACTGAACGTTCTTTTTTCTCTGGGGTTTTTGTATGAACTATTGAAATTTGGACAAGACGTCTGTCGGGTCAGCTAGTTATGTACAAAAAAGGTAAAGTTCCTTTCGCTTTCTGGGAGTGATTTCGTGAGAAGGGACGGAAGTGTGTAACAGGAAGGTTACAGCTTGAGCATGGAATAAGTAAATACTTTTTAATAGCATGGAATTAGTAAGTACTTTATAATATGATGGAATTAGTGTACTCATGGAATTAGTAAGTACTTTATAATATGATGGAATTAGTGTACTCATGGAATTAGTAAGTACTATATAGATTGTAAGTAGAGGGGGTCGAATTTCGACTAGTGGGCGACCACTAGTAAATATTTCAGTATTTACTTGAATCAGCCTATAATATTCCCACAGCTGGGACACGGGCCTCTTCTCTGTGAGATGGAGCGGGCCGTAATCCACCACGCGGGCCCAGTGCGCGTTGGTAGATGTCACATGTCTTTGAATTTTTTGTTCTAGGACATGCCAGTTTCTCACGATGTTTTCCTTCACCGTTTTGAGAGCAGTGTTTATTTTTTTTTACATAAAGTGCCTGTATGGGTTCGAACCTACGACCTATCGCTCGTAAGTCGCGACCGTTACCACTGGGCCACCACTGTTTAATTTCTGTCCCTGCTCAGTTGCTTATTACCAAGGTGAGATGTCAGAGGGGCAATTCTACTAATTTTAAGAACGTTCACAGTCTGATCTCAGTCTCAATCTGTCAAAAATACCTCTTATTTCCCTACATTTTGACAATTTTTTGACGTTTGTTTGTCGCCAAGATGAGATTGCGACTAGATTTTGAACGTTTTAAATTACGAGAATTGGCCTTCAGATGTAAGGGTACAAACATACAGGATACAGGTTTATCGGTCCCAATATGTCAGTACGGGTCGGTGCGGGTCGGTACTGATAGGTACCGGTCAAACCACCAAACCAGCGCTGGGGCTCTGTCATGCATAGGTTCGCAGTATAATGCTGAGCGATAGCCGTTTTGCGTGGATGTGGCGCATCTTTCCCACAACCTTTTCTTATTTTTGTGTTTATGTTCTTTTTTGCGTCATGTTTACCGCAAATAAACGTATTTTCTTTCTTTCAATCTATGACGGCACGGTTGGCGCAGTGGTTAAGCGATTGACTGCTGCGCTGCGTGTCGCGGGTTCGATTCCCGCACGGAACAAATATTTTTGTATGACCTACAAGTAGTTGTTTCGGGTCTGGCTGTTTGTGTATGTGAGTTTAAATGTTTGTAAACGCACTCACGATACAGGAGAAATTCCAAGTGTGGGGCACCGTTTAAAAAAAAAAAAAAACAAGCCCGTATGGCTCGGTACCGACAAGTTTAAACCTGTTTCTTTATAACTGAGCGCATAAGATAACACGGGAATATTATACATGCACCGATCGGAACCGACCCGTACAGGCTCGCCTGCACTTGTAACCTGTTTCTTTATGTAAGCACCCTTACACATCATATGCAACTACTGTAAAGCGACGGCGGAGTTTTTTTTTTTTCTGATTCAGATTATTCTTCTGTGCTGCAGCCATCGCCTATCTTCACGAAACAATTCAATTGAACTCCTAACCATAGACGACGTTTAACCATTTAAAGCACAATATTGTATGATCGGTTTAGACTACTAACCGCAAAGTGCCGCATGTACTTGTTCCTTGACCGCAGTAAGTTTGTTGGACAGCTGAAGTTCCTCCGCGTCCCACACGCCGCCGCAGCCCTCGTCGTAACCACTACGTAACGCGTCTTTTACGGTTAAGAAAAACTCCTGGAAACATTACATTTATAAATGAGTGTGTAGCCGAGATGAGAAATTTGAGGTTTGCGGATTTTTAATTCTTTTTCTTTGTTAGTTTTAATGATGGTCTGGCATTTTGAGCGCTTTATGCGGCCTACCCAAATGTGCTTTCTTTGGTATTGTTCGTCGAGTCGTTGAGCTCCCTCCTCCTGTCTTGAGTTAAGCTGCATGATTACTGGCAAATGCTTGCACTGATTGGACAGGTCCACTCAATTTTGTGTGGTTCTTTCCTCAAAAGACCATTTCAGACAAGGATCTAACCAAGATTATGTCTGGACTTTAAAAGAGACTTTGACCCCTGAGTTTGTTTCGCCATTTCTTCTGAAGGGTAGTCAGATAGGAAATGTCGGCTACATCTAGATTATTTTTTTTATATTTTTATATGACGTGTAAAAGTGATTCTAATATCCTATTTACAGAATAAACGATTTAATTTAATTACTTAAGGATGCATATCCAGTACGGCTCTAATAATCTATATATATAAAAGAGAAGTCCACTCACTGACCACTCATCACGAAATCTCGGAAACTACTGGGCCGTGAGGTCTAAAATTTGGCACAAGCACTCTCTATGGGGTGCAGGCGCGCACTAAGAAAGGATTTTTATAAATTCGCACCTTAAGCGGTTGAAAAGGGGTGTCAAAGTTTGTATGAAACTCCTATGTTTTTAAGTTAGAGACATGAATGTTGGCCTGATTGTTCCTTTCGACTTCTCGGTGCTCACTAAGAAAGGATTTTACGAAATTCGGCGCTTAAGGGTGAAAATAAGGGTTTTTAATGTTTGTATGAAAAATGTACCAAATGCAGTTGAGATCCAAATTGAATCTTACGGCAACGAGTTATTGCATACTTTACATTGAAATTAGAATTCGGAGGGCGATAAAGATCTAAATTGAATTTTACGACAACGCGTTAATGCATATTTTTCATTGAAATAAGAATTTTTGGAAGTTTCTTGAGGTTTATATTTAGTTTTTGTTTCTAGGTGGCCAGTATGTTTCAGTGCAGGCGTGATAACGTTCTAAAGTTTTTATGCCAGTTTTAGGTGGCCAGTATTTTTCAGTATGCAGGCATCTGCTAAAAGATAATGAAATGAGGTTCTAATTGGTTTTCAGGTAATTTGAACGTTGCATTTATAGCATTAAAGTCGAGAATGCCAAGGGGAAAACTTCACAATGTTTAACCTTAATCGCGGCTTGCAAGCCGATCGTATCAAAAAACGAAGTCATGTATCAATCACAGAATACAAACCTAAGCGATACACGTTCAAGCTCTATTTACCGAAATTTCTGTTCTGCGATATTTTGTTATTACTTACTACTAATTTGCTTTGAAATATCTTTCATCGTCGTTGTTTGGTTTTCGTTTTGGTTTGTTTCGCTTCCTAATTTTAAATTGGAGGATAATAATTGTGTTTTTACCTATTGCCGGGTTGGAATTTTGTTATTTCTATTTCTTTGCGAATTATTTATTTAGGTATTTCACACTGTGGTATTACTATAATAGTTTTTAGTAGATGTCAACACCAATTGACGGGGTCCGAAAGGGCCAATGCCTGCCAGGGATATGAGCCTGTCCGAAAGGAAAACGTGGCCCTGGCACACACAGGCATTTGAAGGAACACGGGTGGGTTTTAGTCAGTAAAAGTCTGAGACGCATCAAAATGACCTTCATTGAAATTTCCTGAGAATCAGATTATTTTTACTCCCTGTTGTGCGTCCCCAAAACCAGCAATAAAAGTACCATCTTAAAACACCTGGAACTCAAATGGGAATAGTTCTCCCGCTGCCATGAGTTCACAGGTGGTTCCGTAGGTGCCATTACAAGACATTTCACGCTTTGAACCATAAACAGCTCCTCCTGACCGATCCTGGGTGAAAGGTTGGAATATTTCCCAGTTGTTAGACACGTGGCGCACAATGCTGTCTCGAATTTGAGAAGACAATGACATGGCCACGTTAATGTTCACCAAATAGGACAGAGATGAAAATAAGCATGCGCCATCGCCAGGGATATTTACTATTTGGCAAAGAATTTGCATGCCACAATTGTGGCGATAAGTCCCCTCTATGAGGAGAGGCTAGAGAGGCGCCACGGCTTCCTCACCTTCCGCCTAACGCACGTCCTCACCGGACACGGTTGTTTTGGGAGGTTCCTATTCAGAATAAAGCGGGAGGAAACGCCCGGGTGACCACTGTGTGGATCGCCCAGAGGACACGGTGGAGCATACGGTTGAGGTCTGCCCTGCTTGGGCGGAGCACCGCCATGTCCTCACGGAGGCGATCGGCGGCGGCGATCTCTCGCATCTGGCCCTGGTTCAGGCCATGGTTCGGAGCGAGAGTGCACGGGAGGCCGTCACCTCCTTCTGCAAAGCAGTAATGCATGCGAAGGAGGAGGCGGAACGCGTGAGGGTGAGGCAGGGTTCGCGCCCTCACGCCCTTAGTCACTGCAGGAGACGCCCCGGGCGTCGGGAATCACAGGCCGATTCCCGGCCACCGTGGGCGCGGGCTTGCGGACGGCGAGCGATGGGTAGCTCGCCGTCCAATAAGGACCAGGCTCGGGTCGACGGTGCGTTGTGTTCCACGCACGCCTCAAAGAGATGTCAGCACCAATTGATGGGGTCCGAAAGGGCCAATGCCTGCCAGGGTTACGAGCCTGTCCGAAAGCGATATCGTGGCCCTGGCAAACAGGCATTTGAAGGAACACGGGTGGGTTTTAGTCAGTAACAGTCTGACACGCTCTCCCCGCTCCGGCCAGAGCGGGAGAAGTTCGAAGAAAAAAAAATTGCAGCGGCAGAACTATTCTCATTTGAGTTCCAGGTGTTTCAGGATGGTATTTTTATTGCTGGTTTTGGGGAAGCACGGCAGGGAGTCAACTTTAATGAAGGTCATTTTGATGTTTTAATTCCGTTGGTTAATTTAAATAATAAAAAACCGGCCAAGTGCGAGTCGGACTCGCCCACGAAGGGTTCCGTACCATTATCTATAAAAATGGCAAAAAAATCACGTATGTTGTATGGGAGCCCCCCTTAATATTTGGTTTATTTTAATTTAATTTTTTTTTAAAGTGAATATACAGGGTGTTTGGTGCATCGTGTGCCAAATTAAAATGGTCGACTGAAGGGGTCATCCGCTAGCCTTTCAGACCCCTTAACACCCCTCATGCTCTGTGAATTTTTTTTTATCGACTTTTTATTGTTTTCCAAAAAAAAGACCCAAATTTTACATTCAAATACAGATTTAAAAAAAAATATAAGGCGTAGACTCTGAATTTTAATTTTATTTCGATGTGTATTGTTTAAGAATACTTTTAAATACAAAATTAGTGATATTAGTCACCTAGTTTTTTTTTTAATTCACTCGCAAAGGTTAAACTTAAATTAAAGCTGTACATGTTACAGCTATTTATAAGGCTACAAAAAAAAAACCAAAAGCGACCGGGATCTTTCAACTCCCTCATTAATTCTCCAGTCTATCCTCTTTCTAATGATGTGCCACATGCCATAAAAGTATTTTAACAACTTTGTGAATTCGCTAGAATTGTGAATCAAGTCACATAAAACTACATTCCAAATTCTAATGAAAAAATATTTATTGCGGAACTGTTACTTGAGAAAGAGGTAAAATTTGTTTTCTCACTCTTTCACAGTAAAATCTATCTTCTATCTCTTTCTTGCATACCTTAAATCGGTTTGAACAAATCGCGCCGCCCGACCCGCCATTTTTTTAGTCGAGACATGACTGCCTCTGCTGCCTAACGTGTGTGCTAGTTCACCATACTCCGCGATTCTTTTATTACTTTGTTATCGTTAAGTTTTGCTGGTTCTTGTTACATTTGTTTAATTTTTGTTGTTATTGTTAAACTTTGAGTTTTTTGTTATTGCAATGGCGACATTCTCTAACGAAGAATATGCGGACATCATGATGGCTTACGGAGCCGCTAATGGCGTCGCTCGTGCAGCGCAACGACTTTACCAGGAACGCTTTCCTGGTAGACGATTACCTGGCCGCAGAGTCTTCCAAGACACATACCGACGCATACGCGAGACTGGCAGTGTTACTTTTAATGAACCAAGGGGCCATATTGTGCGACATAATGTTGAAGTAGACGAGAGAATACTGGCACTTTTTGAGGAAGACCCTACAAGAAGCATTAGAAATGTGGCATCACATCTTGATATTTCAATATGGAAAGTGTGGAAAGTACTTCGTCAAAACAAAAAGCATCCATTCCACTACACTCCGGTGCAAGGTACGTAATTTTAAACTAACTTTAAACCCGTGCAAGCTTTGTTTGACCTTGCCTTTGTTTAGCAGGTAATGGGTATGGTATGGCGTCACTTCCAGGTAGTGAATCTATTAGCACGAACAGCGGGTCCTTTCTTGTGCAATTACTTATTGTCCAAGAGAAATTTAAAAGAGTTTTTTGTTTGTTGCAGGTGTTGAGGGTGGCGACTTTGAGAGACGAGTGGCTTTTTGTCGGTTTCTTTTACACACGGATGTGGATGATCCTGATTTTTTAAAAAGAATACTGTGGACGGATGAATCCAAATTTACCAAGGATGGAATCCTCAATTTACACAATTTGCACCACTGGACAACGAAAACGCAAAACCCACGTGTTAAAAGACAGAAATCTTCTCAAAGACGGTTTAGTGTAAACGTTTGGGCAGGAGTGATTGGGAATCAGGTAATTGGACCGCATTACCTGCCCGATAATCTCAATGGCGAAGACTACCTGGAATTCCTACAAAATGACCTGCCCGAATTAGTGACCGATGTGCCCGTATTTAATGAACGTGTGCCCATTGTATTTCAAAATGACGGCTGTCCCGCGCATTGGCGATTGACTGTGAGGGAATATCTCGACAATGTGTTCCCCAATGCATGGATTGGACGCGATGGCCCTATTCCATGGCCGCCACGTTCCCCAGATCTAACTCCGTTAGACTTTTATGTCTGGGGACGTGCCAAAGAGTTGGTATATGCCACGGAGGTTCCAACTAGGGAGGTATTAGTCCAACGCATAGAAGCGGTATTCAATACTATTAAGGAGGAAATACGACTTCGTACAACAACTGTTGAAATACGAAACAGGTGTCGGGCCTGCATTCGCAACAGAGGCCAACAATTTGAGCAAGATTTGTAACAATGATTAAATAAATGTTAAAAATGCAATTTTGTTTTTTTATTTCAAGTAAATCCCACGAAAGATACAGATATGAGACACGAATTTACCTAACCATAAGAATGAGATAGCAGATTTATAGGTTTGACAGGTATCATTTAAGAGATTTTTTTTTTAATCATAATTTTGAATATTAGCCTTAGGTGACTCGATTCACAATTCTAGCGAATTCACAAAGTTGTTAAAATACTTTTATGGCATGTGGCACATCATTAGAAAGAGGATAGACTGGAGAATTAATGAGGGAGTTGGAAGATCCCGGTCGCTTTTGATTTTTTTTTGTAGCCTTATAAACAGCTGTAACATGTACAGCTTTAATTTAAGTTTTACCTTTGCGAGTGAATTAAAAAAGAACTAGGTGACTAATATCACTAATTTTGTATTTAAAAGTATTCTTAAACAATACACATCGAAATAAAAATAAAATTCAGAGTCTACGCCTTATATTTTTTTTAAAATCTGTATTTGAATGTAAAATTTGGGTCTTTTTTTTGGAAAACAATAAAAAGTCGATAAAAAAAAATCCACAGAGCATGAGGGGTGTTAAAGGGTCTAAAAGGCTAGCGGATGATTCCTTCAGTCGACCATTTCAATTTGGCACACGATGCACCAAACACCCTGTATAACTTAATATTCTGTGAATATTTCAAGCGTCTACTTGTTGCCGTTATCAATATCTAGCAAAAACGTGCAAAAAAATCACGTTTGTTGTATGAGAGCCCCCTTAAATATTTACTTTATTCTGTTTTTTAGTATTAGTTGTTATACCGGCAACAGAAATACATCATCTGTGAAAACTTCAACTGTCTAACTATCACGGTTCATGAGATACAGCCTGGTGACAAACGGACAAACGGCGGAGCCTTAGTAATAGGGTTCCCGTTTTACCCTTTGGGTACGGAACTCTAAAAATATCTTTTGATCCCTCACGCCGGCAAAATTGAAGTATCACCGACCGTCACCGACTCAGCGGTAAATGTGCAGTTGAATTCACAATCCCAGTCCCAATTCACTGCTATTGATTTTGCCGAGAAGTCGCTTGCCTATAGTGAGCAAACGGAATGCGAGTAATTTTTTTTTTAAGGATATCGCTAAACCGTTGCTTCATCTACTTATATTAATATTTTTAGTTTGTGAGGTTGCAGGGGTAATCTCTGGATCTACGAGTACTGAACCGATTTTGAAAAATCTTTTACCCATTGAAAACCACGTTATTATTTTGTGAGTATCATAACATAAGGCCATAATTTAATCTGAAAAATGAAAAGACGGTAAAATGTTTACCGCCCAACGAAGTGGGCACGGGTCAGCTAGTCCTTCCATATCCGAAGGGTACGTCTTTCCCTACCATTATCGCGCCCCTCGTTCTACACTTTGTTATGCAATGGTGTCTGTAATCCGATGAAACATGAGGCTCCACGGGCTAGTGTGAATCTTTGGGTACATTCGAGTAATGGAGTCTGATTTAACCACGCTGGTGTCGGTGCATTTCATTCATTCATACAGTTAAGTAAACTTTTTTCGCATCAATTAAATTCTGTTATGCTTGAATATTTTTCCAATATTAATTTATAATAGGAAAAAAAACGAATGAAACGCGTACTCACATTAAACAGCTTCTCAGTCTGTATCGCCATATCCATGGTATTATCAGAGTAGTCGAGGGTTTCTTTCCACCCGTGCATGAGGAAGCCGATCCTCAGCTGCCTGGCCGTGTGGCGGCGCAACGCTTCGGATATGGTGACGAAGTTCTTGAGCGACTTGGACATCTTGCAGCCCGCTATCGTCAGGTGGCCCGTGTGGAGGAAGTAGTTCACCCAGCCGGGTTGGTCGAAGTGGGCCTAGGAAGGGAAGAAAATATAAGCATTTTTTTAAGACGACTTTAATATTTTTAAATCGATAAGTGATGATGTGTAAGTACGACCAGCGCACGCGCACCCCAGCTATCATCTTCGAGCTATGAATCTGGCTAACTAGCTTATCTTATTATGGCTTTAACTATTCTTGTATAGCTGTACGAGCTATACGAGAACTTCAGGAAAGACAAAGAGTGATAGGGGTCTGTCCACTCTAATCTGATTTTGTTAAGTTGCTTTTAGAATAACCCCTGGTAATATAATTAAATAACTGCCATACCCTTTAAGAATATCATGGTAACTTAACAGTTTCTTGTTGAAATATCCATTGATTTATCTTGGCGAATTTCAAGCCGCCTTTTAACTCACCTCACTCTGAGCTAACTCATTATCATGATGAGGAAACTTAAGGTCAACGCCCCCAGTGTGGATATCGAGTTTATTGCCGAACACATCCGAAGCCATGGCCGAACATTCGATGTGCCAGCCAGGCCGGCCGGCCCCCCACGGCGACGTCCAAGACGGCTCGCCCGCTTTACTGCGCTTCCACAGAGCGAAGTCGTTGGGAGATCGCTTTTCACTTGTATCGTCGGTGAGATCACCTGAGGAGGAAATAAACGATTTGTTAGTACTTAATGTTACTTTTGAAAGCTTTTTAATGAGCTATAGACGCAAACCTTCATCGACAGAGTAGAATTTGCGGTATGTACAAATTAATGATGGGGACGACAAAAACTACTTTTATGAGTGCTACCATCAATTAATCCAAGATACAGTAATGTATCGTATATTGATAACAGCACTGAAGAAATGTGTTAGTAAGGTAACAACCAGACCAAATCTTTCGTGCACAGTCAACTCTACCAAAAAAGCATACAACATATTGAGAATGAAGAGATTGTTACCTTCTCCCTCTTGTAATGATTTCGTATCGCCATATGCTTCAGGAACTAATCTGGCATAAGAATGCTTGTCTTTGCTATCAAACTCGCATACACTGAAGTAAACGGAGCCATTTGATTCGTATGCAAGACCGTTGTCTATTATCTTCTCTATGAACTTTACTATCTGTGGTACATATTCACTTACTCTCGTTAATACGTCTGGCGGTAATACCTGTAATAAATTGAAGATTTAAAGTATTTGAATAATAAATAAGTAATAAAAATAATATGGCATGACAGGGAACATTTAAATCTAATAAAATGTTGCCTGTCTTTGCCTATAACATGCATTCCTTTGAATTCAGAGATTTCCATTACAACATCAGCCTTGCAATTGTCACTTTAATATAAAAATACTCACATTTAGTGCTTTCATGTCTTTATGGAACTCATTTTCCCAATACCTAGGCAGTGCTGTAAATATAGCATTATCAGTAACTGTGGGCCCAAACTGGTTGTCCAGCCATTCTGAAATGGGGCTTTTGGCAGACTGTAGTAGTTCACACTTTGCATTTGTAATCTTTGCTTCATCTTTACCTTCCACTGCTGCTTTCAGAGTTTTCACTGCTGAAGCGATGCTGTAAATATAATTTCATAAATTTTGTTAAAATATGTGATATTGTAAAGTTAACCACACATCAGTGTACTATGAAGACCACCCTTTCAGTTATGACATTGATGCCAAATCGTTATCATGGACATGTATATCATGCGGTTAACTGTACCGATGTTGTTTAGATATTAGTTATCATTTTAATTAAAATTTTCATTGAGAGTTAAGTTTATTCATGTTTCCAAAAAAAAAATATGCAAATATTGATTACTGACTAATTGGCCGTTTTGTTATCTTCTGATAGGTTACTAATAAATTTTTGGTGATTTCTTTAGTTTACTTTTAGACTTTTTATGTGCAAATATTAGGAGAATAAATCATATTAAGGGGGATGCGCCTTAGCCGTCGTAGCCCGCGAAATTAGAATTTTATTATTTTTTCTGCAATTAGCAGGTCAATAACAGGTTGTATGTTGATCTAAATATGATCTACGACCGTAACAAATAAGGTTTTACAGAACTATAATCATAAGAATCAGCAATACAACTCTCCAAGTTTATAGAATCCTTTTAAATGACTATTCCATTAAATAATCATTCAATAGGATTCTATAATAATAATAATAATAAATTAGGTATAATATAATTCGTATTCGTAGGTATAAGCGGCGGGTGGACCGATACACCCAGAATCGCACCTTCCAGAGCGACGAAAGGTGGGTTTATAGGGCTTGGGAGCGACCGAACCAAGATGTGGCTGACACGCGCCTGCCAGATAATGATGCCGTGTGTTCTTTCTGGCGCAGTATCTGGTCGGTGCCTGTCAGTCACACTGAAGGTGATTGGGCTCGGGAAGTCGAGCGAGCCTGCGATCCAATACCAGAAATGGGGGCTTTTACCATCTGCCCTCAAGATGTAGCTCATGCAGTTCGTCCGTTGCCTAATTGGAAGTCTCCGGGACCGGACGGGCTGCACAACTTCTGGATTAAATGGTTTGTTGGGTCGCACGCTCGCTTGGCAGCTCAGTACCAGACTGCTTTCGAGTCTGGTTCGCTACCCCAGTTCCTAACGACAGGAATAACCCACCTGCTCCATAAATCGGGTAGCACCGCGGAACCCAAAAATTATAGGCCGATCACGTGTTTACCGACGGTCTATAAAGTTCTTACATCCATTTTGAGAGCTAACATTAACAAACATAAAGACACCAACTCCATCATGTCTGCCTCTCAAAATGGATGTAGGAACGGGTCCCGCGGTGCTAAGGAGTTACTCCTCATTGATATGGCCATTAGCCAACAGGTTCGTCGTTCCCGAAAGGATCTTTCGACATGTTGGATAGATTATAAGAAGGCCTATGACTCGGTGCCACATACATGGCTCATGAGGGTGCTGGAGCTGTATAAAGTAGATACAACTCTCCGCACCTTCCTGGCGTCGTGTATGGAGCAATGGAGGACGGTCCTTCGCTATCCAGGATGTCGAAATATCCAGAGGAATAGCGAGCCGATAAGCATCGAGCTAGGCATATTTCAGGGCGATAGTTTGAGTCCGCTTTGGTTCTGCTTAGCCTTGAATCCTCTAAGCACACTGCTGGGGGATTCAGGTCTAGGCTATCGGTTGAGGAGAGGTGGTCAGGTTATATTTCACCTCCTCTACATGGATGACCTAAAACTCTTTGCCCCCAACAATTTGCAACTGATGGAGCTACTGAAAGTAACTGAAACTTTCAGTAGCGCCATCAGGATGAAATTTGGTGTGGACAAATGTGCTGTCATGCAAGTAAAGCGAGGGAAGATTGTGGAATCCAAGGGAATCCAACTCTCGGATTCCATAAACCTTAGAACCCTCTCCACATCTGAAACCTATAAGTATTTGGGTATGTCGGAAGCGTTGGGCATCAATGTTACTGACATGAAGCAATCGTTGAAGGAGCGCTTGTTTGGCCGCCTGAAGAAAGTATTTAATAGTCTTCTATCAGGCGGAAACAAGGTGCGCGCTTTCAACGGTTGGGTCATGCCGGTTTTGATGTACTCTTTCGGCATACTCAAATGGACTCAGACCGAACTCGACGCCCTGGATAGGAGGGTCCGTACGCTGCTGACTGCATATCGAATGCATCACCCACGGTCTTCGGTAATGAGACTGTATATCCCGCGAAAGTGTGGAGGTCGAGGCTTTTTAAACGCTAAGACCCTCCACAATCGCGAGATATGCAGTCTCAGGGAATATTTCCTAGAAGCCGACGTTGGGATGCATCGAGATGTGGTCGTGGTGGACAAGGGCCTCACCCCGCTCTCCTTGGCTACAGAGAACTGGCGCAAACCTTTAGTGCTTGACATTAACGATCGCAGGGAGGTATGGCAAAGTAAGGAGCTTCACGGACGCTTTTTTTGGGCCCTACATGAAACCGATGAAGACTTTTTAGCGTCCGTAGCCTGGCTGAGTTTCGGTGACCTCTTTGGGGAAACCGAAGGTTTTGTCTGTGCAATTATGGTCGAAGTTATCATGACGAAGAATTACCGGAGATTTATTGTGAAGGACGGCACGGTTGACGTGTGTCGGGCGTGCCATCGTCCGGGAGAATCAATCCGACACATTATCTCCGGGTGTTCTCGTCTACCTAACGGAGAGTACTTGCATAGACACAACCTTGTAGCCAGGATTATCCATCAGCAACTTGCTCTGAAATACAACCTTGTGGAATCGGAGGTGCCGTACTACAGGTATGTGCCCGACCCAGTTCTCGAGAATGGAAATATCACATTGTACTGGGACCGATCCATCATCACTGACAGGACTATTGCTGCCAATAAACCTGATATAGTGGTGGTGGATCGAATAGAGCGGCGCACAATGATTGTTGACATAACGGTCCCCCATGACGGGAACCTCCTGAAAGCCGAGAAAGATAAACAAATCAAGTATCTTGACTTGGCTCGCGAGGTTGTCGACATGTGGGATGTAGACTCAGCAATCATTGTGCCGATAGTTGTATCAGCCAATGGCTTAATTGCCAAGAGCCTCGACCAACACCTAAGGAGGCTCTCGTTGGGCAGCTGGATTAATTAAGGGCCTGATTCAGAGAGCGGTACTTCTGGACACGGCTCGCATTGTCAGGAGGTTCCTCTCTCTGGAGCCCTGACCGCCGGTAGCTTGGTCCTTGTTCCCGATACCGGTGGGCTACTATTTTTTATATTTTTAAATGTTTTTTAATTTGTTTTATATTCTAATATTTTTTATAAATATAATTTATATGTATTTAAAGTGAAATAAAGGAAATAATAATAAATAAAATTTATTCAAAAATATAAGATACAAAGTTTACAGTTTTCCTTAAATCTACGTCAAGTTCACGATGATTTGTGCCTGAACTAGGAAGTCCTGTGTTTCAGGCGATTGGAGGTAACTTTAGTTGACATAATAATCACATAGCTTAATAATATATTTGGTAACAAGGTATATAAAAAAATTAAACTAAAATAAAAATAAAAAATAACAATATGAACAATATTTACTTTAGCACAAGTAATAACTTCTCTGTATCTTCATAGGACATAGTTTGAAGAGCTTCTTTAAGGATTTTCTTGCAGTTACTGTGGTTTAAGGAGTAGATGTTTCCTTTTTCATTTAGCCTGTTATAGAGTAGCGGTCCGAGGTACATATAAAACTTGGCTGTGAAAGCATGTTTTGTACTTTTTTGAGGGCAAACTATATCTTTCCGTCTTTTTTTAGTAAAATCAGTGCTGTATGGAAATGCTGCGTGTTGTTTTAGTACAGTGCTCATAATAAATAACTGTCGAACTGTTAGTACTTCACAAGATTTATACAGGAAAAGGAAAGGGCGGCAAATAGCCACCTTGAGAACAGATCTTTGAGCTCTTTCAATGGGCAATAACAGACCTTTACTCACCCCACCCCATGAGGTAATACAGTAAGTCAGAATTGACTGACAAAGAGCAAAATATACTTGCCTCAGCATTTTTGGATCTGTAATAAATCGTAACTTTTTGAATACGAATATCAGCTTACGAATTCTATTATTTAGAGCTTCCATATGTGGTTTAAAGGAAAGGGTTTCATCTATTATAATACCTAGGTATTTTATTTTATCAGTATTTTTAATATTGGGACACTAACACCTCTCTCTCTCATCTGCTGGTTCTGGGCAACAATGAGCATGCAACGCTGTGGGGTTATTCGATATATGCTTGCGCATCGAAAACTTAATGTATTTTGTCTTTTCTGCATTTAGAGTTAGTGAGTTATTTTTAAGCCATTTATTTACAATATTAAATCCGTGTTGCGCAAGATTGTAGACTTCGTTTTCTGAGTCAGCCGAAAAAAGTAAAGCAGTGTCATCAGCATAAGCTATGATAGTGCCATGCTCTAGCTTTAGATTGCAAAGGTCATTTATGTAGATCAAAAACAAAGTGGGCCCTAGAACACTTCCTTGCTTCCTTTTAAGGGGCTCGTCGACTGTTAGACCTGATTTGGTGAGCTGCACCGATTGTCTCAGCTTCTCGATGTCGTCCTTCGTCTCGGTGCTGATGATAACACCGCCGTTCTTCGTCTTGCGCAGGCCTCTTACGTGGAGCTTCATTTGTTCGGGGCTGATAATTTTTTGGACAAGAGTTTTAGTCTCATCTCTGGTCTTCAATTTGTCACTCGGATATATGGCCACAGAACTTACAGAACTTGGCTGGATAAAATTGTTGGCACCTTTCTTTACCATGTCAGCAAAGGAAGATCCCTGGGCAGATTTCGTCGAATCTTCAATACTCAGCCTAAGGTTCTGTAGCTGCTGCGAAAAGTCGAGTTGGTTTTCCAGAGTTCGAACGGCATAGTGCGATTGGAGGGCTTTAGCTTTGATGGACTGGTACATGACGGCCATCTGCGAGGTTCCGTGACCAATCTTCCGGCATAGGTTAGTGATGCGCGTTTTCTGCTCCACGTTCAGCTTTCCCTCAGCTGCAATAGCGCACACCTCTTTCAGGCTCTGTTCGATAGTCGCCATCCAGCTCTGAAAGTTCTGACGTCGATACAACTTCAGGGGCATCGTTCCTTTGGATAGGTGCTTGAGGGGTAGAGGCCTACGGCCACGGGCACAGGAGTAGTAGGCGGGGAGCGAACACATTGACTACTCCGGTTGAATGGACTATCCTCCATCATGAAGCAGGTTATACCGTTCTTGTTAAACACCTGTCATTTCGTCTAATAATACACCTTACACAAATTTACTGTACGAGAATGAGTTTATTACTGGCTATTGATAATAGGTCACAATTTCGCAAGTGATTATTTGTTTATTGCAATAATTGTTCGATACGTCTGTTCACTACGACCGGCTATGAAGAGAGTTTAGTTGTATTGCTGATTCTAACAATTATAATTGGACGCAAATCATATTTTAATCAACATACAACCTGACACAGACCTGCAAATTGCAGAAACGTAAGAATTTTTTATTTCGCAGGCTACCTTAGCGCATCCCCCTTAAGGGAAGATGTTGATAAATGTCAATGTTAACATGAGATTGTTGAAAGTCATTTTCTTAACTTACATACTAGGTTGGAAACTATTTTATAACATTACTATACTCCATTTGAAATAAGATTAGACATTTAAATAAACTTGTTTACAGTCCATTCAACCGATTTTCATTTCTATTCCGTAGATATATGGATGACATTAAAAGCAAAAACGTGGTTATAATACCAACTGTTTATTACAGCGGCTATTTGTCATGCCACCAACGCAATAGAAGTCAAAATCGGTTGAACGGACTGTAAAAAAGGTTTATTTAAATGTCTATCTTATTTCAAATGGAATATAGCACAAGTATGACATACTTTACTGATAAGCACTTGCATGTACTTAGGTGGCAAATCTAAAAGCTGTAAGTAATAAAACTGTCTTCTATACGTCACTGGAGCAGTGGGGAAATGCTGATAAAGTTAGTTATTGTGTCTTTGACCTGTGTATTTTGCATATAATGTAAAAATCACTTACCAATCTAATGTCTTTTGCATAGCATTCTTTTTATCAGGGTCAGTGGCTTCTTTAACAATTGTTTCGTAGTAATTCACTACTGATGTTGCATCATCTATGATACAATTCAGACTTTTCTTCTCTTCAATATATTTCTCAAACAAATGGTGCTGTCTTGCCCTTTTTATGATTTTGTCATCAATATCTGTGATGTTCATTACATACAGGATGTCGTAGCCAAAGTAGTTGGCCATTACTCGCCTTAATATGTCAAAAGATATGTATGATCTGGAATTTAAAGTATACATTAAGTTTTATTAAATACAATCAAAATAAACATTAAAAAGCAAAGTAATCATTGTAAAATGATTATACTATTTGACAAATTGTTCAGATTACAAATAGATCTCTAACTTTATAAAACTAAGATAACTATACTATTCTACCAGAGATATGCCAAAACTGGGGTAAGTCGGAGCATTTAGAAGAAAATTGAGAATTCAATAGCCTCATTCAAGGAGCAGTTTAATAAACGGAAAGCTACCCATTTTACAATCACAGGTTCTTCGTACATGTTAAACTAACTTAGACTGAAAATGACACAAGGTGCGTATAGTATGAGTTTCAATGTAATTGATACACACTTAAATTATCCATAAACCACAAAGAGATCATCAGTAAACACAGTACCTGGCATGGCCCATATGGGAGGCGTCGTACACCGTAGGTCCACAGCTGTACCAGTTGATACGGTTACCATTATCGCACACGAATTCTTCCTTCTGTCGTGTCAAGCTGTTATAGAGCTTGAGCACCGGCCTCTTTTCAGTTTTAGCCGGTGGGGACCAACTGGGTTGACTTCTTTTCGACATTGTAAGTTTTTTCACATAAAACTACCTTCCAAGAATTGTGTACCACTAGAGCATGCACTATAGTTTATAATTTAGAAGAATCTTCATTAAAATCTTAAGTTATAACTTAGGAAAATCGTTTTACGCCACGTACTGAACATACGATGCATGACTCTTTGACACTTGCAGCACAATTTATCTGACAGCAACCATCTGTGGAATTTTGAGGTTGACAATTGTAGTGAAGTCCATTCTAAAATTAGTAATTCAAATTGATTCACATGGTGCAAGCCTTTTTAGTTAGCGCTGGTTTCTACAGGCGCGAGGCGCTAGGCGTCGTCCAAATAAAGAAAGCATGATCGTTGTGCGAACTGAATACGCGATCGTCGTGAACTCGTGATCATTATTGTTGATCAACAAATCAACATCAACAAATGATTGCCCGGGGTTTTCCGTAAGAGTGACAAATTAACCATTTATTAGACTTTTTATTTGTTTGATATTTATGTTTGTTTTGCTAAATAACACTGTCCACATGGTACGTTGCTGCTCATGGGGACCTAATTTTAGCATCAAACTCAAAAATAGTTAAAAATACGACTTTTTGCTTTTCTTTAGTCGATTCGATTTACTTTCGCACTAGAGAAATAACAATGAAATATTGTGAATTTAATAGAAACTAAGGAATATATTTTGTTTCTTTCTTTCTTACACGAAAAATTGGCGTACATAAGTCTAATGACAAAAAGAGACGAAGCTATCGATATGTGTTAATTTAAGTGATTGTGAAAACTCCTTGTTGATTTGTGAATGTGTGTGTTGTGAACAAAAATAACTTTATAACTATATATACATAAGTATTTCTACGCGTATAGCTGAAAGTTGCGACTACTGTACTCCTATTTTATTAAATTTTTGTGTATTTTGTATTGTTTCGTCCAAAACACAAATCCTTCCGGACAACATGGCTCTCTGTGTTTGTAAATGCCTAAATGTAACGCTTGAAGGTGATAAACTTGAAGACAATGTCGATATTGGGAAACTGGAGATATCATCCATGGAACAAAGGGATATTTTTTTCAGTGAGGTACCGTCAGTAAACATGTCTTGACCTTGACTTATAGGAAGGGTTTTCATAGCTTGATATGTTAAAATATGAATGAAACCCTATCAACATCTCTGTGACCACATTCATTTTGATATTATTTTGTATGTATTCTATACATAATATACAAGTACATGTGCGTTCGGCACTGTATCGACTTGTTTACGATCATACTATTGATAGGTACATAATATTAAGACATATCCTCGTATTTAAACTCTATCTTATCTTCTTGTTTTATTTTTAGCTTTTTATGTTCTAAACGCATCTTGTTGCTTTCCTGTTCTGTGTACAAAACAGTATAAAAAAGAATGCAAACCAGTTTTACTGGAACTATAATTTATCATGAATACTTAGTCCTTTAAAAGTTTAAAATAGTTGTTAAATAATCTCAAATTGTTGTAGAAACTGCTATCGTGCTCCTTAGGCAGCCTTAAGAGTCAGGTTGCTCAGCCTGCACTGGTGGAGCAGCGTGCCCTGGGCAGGTGGACCATCCACTCCTGCTTGGCCTGTGGCCAGCCCACTCACGCTATATCACATGACAAAAATGGACCTTATGCATTGCTTGTTTGTAAATCTAATCAGGTCAGTGTTCATTTCAGTGTCTAATTACAGTCAATCCCTTGAAATATAGCTATTGATTGATTTATTATGAAATGTAAATAACTGCCATCTGTTTTACATTAAAAAAATAAGTACCTATTTGTACATGCACACTTAAGCTTGTATTTAATCATTGAGATTGATTTTGTGGCCTTGCTGATTATTTTATTTATTTATTAAAACTTCATGCACAAGTAAAAAAATACTGTACAAAGGCGGACTATCTTATAGTGCAAACAAAAGAAAGTAAACATGTAATAAAAACAGGTTTCTTAGTAATCAAGGGGTGTTGAATTGTACTTAATTTTATTTTAACAGCTACAAAATTACCTCATTTTTTAAACATTTGTTATAAAAATAAATGGTATCAAAAAGTATAAGAATTAGAAAATACTAACGTTCCACAAGTTACTATCGTAAGGACCCGATATGTGTGATATTAAATTTATAAACTTGTAGCCCTGTGTCTGTACTAATCTATGTTATAACTATACAGGTTGCATTTTTGAGACAGGGTAGTAAGGGTAGGTATCTTAATTGTTGTACCTACAGGAACAGCTTTTAGAGAAACCACCATAACTTTTTTGAGAAGCTTTGTTCAGCATCCGCGACTAAGAAGACTGGCCGAAAATTTAATTTAAAAAAACTGAATTTTGAACGAATATGCTTGATACCTCAAATAATATTAATCCTCATGCTTTTTAAGACTTGTATGGGAAAAGATTATTTGCGTTATTGGCTTTTGTAGTGGCCAGTCTTTTCATCATAAAAAAGTAAGCTGCGAGTCTTATTTCCTATGAAATGTATGGTTTATTTTTTTTTGGTATTTCTGAGTTTTAGAGTACTTAAGCCTCAGTTGGGCCCTTAAACTTTTTTGATCCTTAGAAGAAACAGGATTGATAGGCATCAAAAAAAGTGTTTGTTAAAATGGCCTATTTTCTTGCTGTCTGTACTTTTTTTCAAAATCGGTGAATGCAGATAAAATTTTCTCAAGAAGTTAAGGACAGTCTCCTAAGACTGTATTCCTATAGCAATAATGGATAAGGTACCTGCCCTTACTACCCCATCTCAAAAATCCACCCTGTATAGAACATGTTTACAACACAATCTTATCACCAACAAAGAGTTATCCATCCCTGACTTATGGATACACCTGTTTATGTTACAGACCACACAAGAGCGGATAAACAATTTGAAAAAATCGAACAACTTTTCGCCAGTATTTAACTTATTAGTGCCAGAAGTAACAAATGACATTGAAATGAAGGAAAATGTGGATACAAACAACTTTATAAACAGTGATAGGAATGTTTGGCTGCCGACCCAGCAGGTGATAGGCACTCTCAGTAAACAGATGAATCAGACCCTGCAGTCACAGCTGGAGGCGGTCGAGGAGTCTGTCAGACAATTCAGAGATCAGAAATATGCAGAGTTTGAGGCTTACAGGGAGAGAGCACAAAGAGACCATAAAATTTTAGCTAGGTATGCTGTTTAAATATTAATTTGTAACTTGGCACTCCTCTAAAATCCCAACATGTTTATTTATGAACTCTAGTTAATGTTAGTCAAACCAGCCTGTATTACTGTAAAAGTCTAAATATTAACACCCAGCTTGTTGTTACAGTATCATAAGCAAGGCGCGCAACAACGTCGACAGGGACGGCTGGCGGATCGACACTACTATCGACAATGGACCACCCTCCCCCCACCTACCTCCCCTACAGAGACGAAGACTGTCCTCTTTCAAAGATGCCAAAAAAGTCTCACAGAATATTGTTAAGGTATTTATTTACCATTTAGAATCCAGCCCCTAAAAACTTATTATGACCTCTATTTGCAAGTAATTTTAAGTTGCTTTTTGTATGGATGTCTTCCATGTTAATAAAAAAACTTTCCATGTATAAACTGTTTCCCAGACACTAAAACATGGCAGGTTTGAATTTAATACAATTTTCTGGGTCTCTTAAGATAGTTGACTCTTTTTAGGGTTCCGTAGTAAACAAGGAACCCTTATAGTTTCGCCATGTCCGTCTGTCTGTCTGTCTGTCTGTCCGTCCGTCCGTCTGTCGCCAGCTTAGCTCAGAGACGCTTAGTCCTAGAAAGCTGTAATTTGGCATGGGTATACATATTAATCATGCCAAAAAAATGGTAAAATAAAATTATGAAAAACATTTTTTTTTAGGGTACGGTACCTCCCTTACCCGTGAAATGGGGATGATATTTTTTTTTCTCGTCTATTCCATGGTGTGGGGTATCGTTGGATAGGCCGTTCAAAAATATTGTGGGTTTGGCAAAACCATTTTTCAATTAAGGGATCCGTTTGGGTAATATTAAGCTTTAAAGTGCTAGTTTTTGTTAGAGTCAAGTGTCTCCCCCCTCTGCCAGCTAAATGGTTGGTTTTGGATATGTGAAAAAATTCATGGCAATAGTATATATAACGAAATTAAAAGGAAAACTATCACAGCTAAGTAGGCTTCACAAGTTAACGAGTAATAGTCGACCAACTTAAATTTGCAGTTGGAGAATTGACCGTAACGTATATCGATGTATGGGAGAGCATGTTTTTCAACTACAATGTTAAGTTTGTTTTTGGGATAAATTCATCCCAACCACGGAACCCTTCATTGTGCGTGGTCCGACATGCACTTGGCCGGTTTTTTTTTTCATACTACTTTACAGTTTCGGCATAAAGATTCTTTCTTGGATCATTTTAGAACACTAACATACAAAGAAGTATTGCACAATTAATAGTAATATTTTTTGTTATATTCTATTATCCTACCATGATAAAGGTAATTGTTATTAACAGTATTAATTTACAGCTCTGTGTTGTTACCTAATAACCACCATAACAGAGGAAAAGTACGCGATAATTGATAATATTGTGTTTACATACAATGGTTAATTTTAAATAACTGTTACAAGTCAGAACATGTGACCCAATACAGATGTTATTATTTACCTTTATTTTACATGTGCTATTCACACAGCTTTGTTAATTTGTTATGACACCAAACTGAAACCAATTTTGGTTTCGAAGTCGAGCGTTATTCTGTTTATGTTGTTTCACATAAGCAGCTATTAATTATATAATCTAAGTAGGTACTGATAAAAATAGAGCTTGGAATATTTTGTGTATAAACTAAGGGAGCTTACATGAAGAAACAGGTTACCGGTGCAGGCGAGCCTGTACGGGTCGGTACCGATCGGTGCATGTATAATATTCCCGTGTTATCTTATGCGCTCAGTTATAAAGAAACAGGTTTAAACTTGTCGGTACCGACCTGTACCGACTGGCTGTTTCGAGCCATACGGGCTTATCATTGGTGGTTTGACCGGTACCTATCAGTACCAACCCGTACTGACAAATCGGGACCGATAAACCTGTATCCTTTATGTTTGTACCCATATTTTGGTGATAGATAATACTTTAGAAGATGTATGTGTGTGTGTGTTTTGTTATTGTGGCCTTTCAAAATTATTGCCATGCTTATACTTATTCCTTCATGTTTACAGCCCATTAGAAATATGCCTCCCGAAGAAGATTCGTTAGATGCCGAAGATCTTTTTGACTTAGAAGGTTTTGACTCACGGAATAACATGCTCTCTGATCAAGACGACTACGATTCTGATCGTAAGTATTATTTTCTGAGAAAATAACGACTAATACATCTTAAATACGCGGTTTGTATTTAAATCGTAATTTTTTGTAGTTAAGACCAGGCACATGGCGGTCAAAACTTGTATCGGAGATACCATAAAGGTATTATAAACAGGGACCATTTTGGTTACCCATTGAAAGGGTTTTCGATAAGGTTTTTCTAAGCGGTTAAACAAAAACCCATACGGTGTGGGTAACCCTTTTACCCTTGTATAGGTTTTTCTAAAATGGTAACCAAAATGGTCCCTGGGTAGAATAGAGATAGAATTGGTCATGCTACGCGTGCTGGGCGAATATCGAATTAACATAATATTATGAATTTTTCATGTTACTAGGTTTCAAGTAGGTATAGAACCTATTGAATGGGTTATCATGTAACCCTTTCACTGGGGTTCATGTATAAAACCCTTTCAATGGGTTATCATGTAAACCTTTCAATGGGTTACATCATGATAAAGGTAACCCATTGAATGGGTTACCCCTTCGAAAGGCTTAACTCTTAACCGGGGTTGTACGGGCCCTGATTATAAATAGAGATTTCTTGAATTTTTCGGTTCATTTAAGGTGATGTTTTTTGACGACTAAACTAAAGATTCTGAATGTCTGACATCTAGCCTAAAGCACGAAATACGGCATTCTTCTGGCAAAAAGTGTGAGTTATTATTACAGGCGAGTAAAGTATGTCTAGCGAGCCTTGGACGACGAGGTTACCTAATATAAAAATTATACTCGTCCTCACTTGCAAAAAGTCCCTACCAAAAACACAGATAAGGCTATAGGCTATACTGTTATCACGCCTACTACTACCTACTGGTTCTTCATTTTTTTTACATCCCGCAATTCATCTGTTTGACAGCTGCTATTTGACATTAGACTTCAATAGAGCAATTCATAATTTTGTGGACCATTTTCCGAAACTCCATAGAAACCTGTCAAACAGATGAATTGCGGGATATGAATTGTACGCAGATCATAATATAATTCTGCCAAAGCGTCCATTTTAGGCCTCCTGTTTACTCTAACTTTGAAGAGATTAGGGTTGTACGCGTTCGGAAACACAGACGCAGGTAGAGAGTTCCACCCTTTTGCTGTGCGCATTATAACAGTCATTTGGAAAAGCTTAGTGCGAATTGGTGGAATAGCAACAAGGAAGGGATGGTAACCTGCAGTGCGTCTAGATGTCCGATAATAGGATGGGGCCGGTGGAATGAGGTCGTGGAGTTCTTGGGCACACTCACCGAAGTACAATCTGTAGAAGACCGACAAGCAGGCAACCTTACGGCGATGGGCCAAGCTGTGAAGATTGGCATCCACCAGTTTTACGTCGCCAATGAGCCTCTTATCTCTGCTTCATATATGTTGAGAAATACATTTTTCCCAATAAAACTGTTCCGCAGAAGGCAGTAACGACGAAGGCATCCACATCTCTCGGCCGCGCGGCGGCGGAAGCGTGGAGGTGATCGCGCGCTCTCTCCCCATGAATATGCCAAAGTTCCCCAACGAGCGCCCCTCTCAACGCGACTTAGATGATGATGTAAGATATTGTCACATTTCTTTATTGGTGCTTCTCGACTCCTGGTTATTTTTCTTAGTTTTTAGGGTTCCGTACCTCAAAAAAAAAAAACGAAACCCTTATATAGGATCACTCGTGTGTCTGTCTGTACGTCTGTCAATTTTTAATACGGGGGTCACCTTTGAGGGACAAATCAGAAAAAAAAAATGATTTTCAAACTACCGTGCGACACAAAAGAAAAAAATGAAACGCGAAATGAAGGGCTTGTTGTAAGGATTTCAGATATATTTTTTTTATATAAAGGATCACTCGTGTGTCTGTCTGTCTGTCTGTCCGTCTGTCACAGCCGATTTGCTCCGAATCTACCGGACCGATTAAGTTGAAATTTGGTACACATATAGACTTCTGTGACCCGAACACGGACGTGTAACGTAAATAAATGAATTTTGAATGTCCGTGACTACCGCCGCCCCACCAACGCCAATCGCTTCCGTATTTGGCAAATAATTAGTGCTCAATTGGTGCTAATTAGTGCTCAAACAACAGAATTGGTGCCTTAGTAGTTTTCGAGATAATCGACTTCGAAGGTGGTCCTGCGGTAGTCACGCTCCCTTCAGCAGGACCACAATGAGCGCCGAAAAAGGGGGCATGCTACAGCAATTCTAAGTATACAAATAATTAGTGCTCTTAAATGTGATTCATTTCGTAACAAAAAAAGAACTGAAACAATTGTATATACCGAGAAATCAACGATGATAACTTTCGCGCGCTCGTTCAGCAGGACCACGACTTTGAGGGTTGATTCTAAGTTTCAGGAGCTAGTCGCTTTCCTCAAACCTACATAGAAAATTAGTGCTCGGCGAGATAAAATTGATACCTAAAATTCAAAATTACTACTCCAGTAGTTTACGAGATATACCATACCATTGGTGGGGTGGCGGTAGTCACGGTGTTAAATTTTCATTTGAAGATTTCTCTATTAAAACTCTATGATTTCTTCCCAAATTTATACAAAAATTAGTGCTCCTAAAGAAGTTATAGTGACCAAAAATTCAGATTCCCAAGTGTTGTATTTTAAGAGAAATTAGCTTTCATTACTTTTCCATACTAAATGTCCGCATATAACCCGACCAAATTAAGTTGTCAATGGTATTGAACTGTTTATGAGATGTACACTCGTGCACATAAATTGTTGGATGTAGGAATAGTAATAACAACAGTATTGAACTGTTGTTATTACTATTCCGACATCCATCAATTATTATATATAATTATCTATAATTTTTATACAAACTGTGTACCTTTACTCAAATTGAAATAAGATTAGACATTTAAATAAACATTTTTTACAGTCCGTTCAGCCGATATTGACTTCTATGCCTTTGGTGGCATAACAACTGGCAGCTGTAATAAACAGTTGGTATTGTAACCACGTTTTTGCTTTTAATGCCATCCTTATGCCTACGGAATAGAAGTCAAAATTGGTTGAACGGACTGTAAAAAATTATTTAAATTTCTAATCTTATATCAAATGGAGTAAGGTAAGTACATATTAAGAAAACAAATAACTTTATTTTTATACTTTATTTATTTATATAACGTGTAATGTGATACCTTTGTTAATGACGTAGGTAGGTAGGTACTCGAATAATGATTTTTCTGTATTGTAAGTACCTACCTTTTGTCAGCGACAACGATAGGTATTTCTTATTTATATCTTTCCTACTAATTTACCGTTGCTGCAAGCAGTACCTAAGTATTAAAAACCTAATTTATTGCATTAAAAAATCTGTAATTTTGAAGTAGTTTTAATAATGATTAATGTAATGGTATATAATTTAATAATGATTAATTTAATAGTATATAATTTAATAATGATTAATTTAATGGTATATAATTTAATAATAAATAACTTACTAACAATAGATAATAATTTGATGTAAATTAAATGATGTTTGTTTGTTTTTTGTAGATGTGTTTTGTGTAATGTTTACTTACTCGAGTTTATGTTTTCGTATGCACGTGTTTCAGTGACAAATAAAATTATTTTTCTTTCTTTCTAAATATTTGCATGCCGAATGGCAAAATATGCTTGCGAAGGAGGAGGCGGAACGCGTGAGGGAGAGGCAAGGTTCGCGCCCTCGCGCCTTTAGTCATCGCAGGAGACGCCTCGGGCGTCGGGAATCGCAAGCCGATTTCCGGCCACCGTAGGCGCGGGCTTGCGGACGGTGAGCGATGGTTAGCTCACCGTCCGATAAGGACCAGGCCCGGGTCGACGGCGCGTTGTATTCCACGCGTGCCTCAAAGAGTTGTTAGCAGCAACTGACGGGTCCGTTAGGGCCAATGCCTGCCAGGGTTGTGAGTTTGTCCGAAAGGGATATCGTGGCCCTGGCACACAGGCAAATGAAGGAATACGGAAGGGTTTTAGTCAGTAAAAGTCTGACACGACCTCCCGCTCCGCCCAGAGCGGGAGAAGTTATTTGATAATTTCCCACCCAAAAAAAAAGGGCCATGGGCAACGATAGGTTATTTTTTTTTATAAATATGTACCCAAGTACACAGTTTGTATAAAAATTATAGATATTGAACTGTTGTTATTACTATTCCGACATCCATCAATTTATGTGCACGAGTGTACATCTCATAAACAGCTCAATACCATTGACAACTTAATTTGGTCGGGTTATATGCGAACATTTAGTATGGAAAAGTAATGAAAGCTAATTTCTCTTAAAATACAACACTTTGGAATCTGAATTTTTGGTCACTATAACTTCTTTAGGAGCACTAATTTTTGTATAAATTTGGGAAGAAATCACAGAGGTTTTAATAGGGAAATCATCAAATGAAAATTTAACACCGTGACTACCGCCACCCCACCAATGGTATGGTATATCTCGTAAACTACTGGAGTAGTAATTTTGAATTTTGGGTATCAATTTTATCTCGCCGAGCACTAATTTTCTATGTAGGTTTGAGGAAAGCGACTAGCTCCTGAAACTCGGAATCAACACTCAAAGTCGTGGTCCTGCTGAACGAGCGCGCGAAAGTTATCATCGTTGATTTCTCGGTATATACAAATGTTTCAGTTCTTTTTTTGTTACGAAATGAATCACATTTAAGAGCACTAATTATTTGTATACTTAGAATTGCTGTAGCATGCCCCCTTTTTCGGCGCTCATGGTTGTCCTGCTGAAGGGAGCGTGACTACCGCAGGACCACCTTCAAAGTCGATTATCTCGAAAACTACTAAGGCACCAATTCTGTTGTTTGAGCACTAATTAGCACCAATTGAGCACTAATTATTTACCAAATATGGAAGCGATTGGCGTTGTGGTCCTGCGGTAGTCACGGACATGAATTTTGATTATGGGAGCAAATCAGAAAATTAAAAAAAAAAAGTTTTTAAAACTGTACCGTGCGACACAAAGAAAAAAAAACGAATCGCGAAATGAAAGGGCTTGTTGTAAGGATTTCAGATATTTTTTTTTATAATTTTAAAATTATTAACGAAAATAGATGAAAATTCTAAGGTTTACTGGTAGAAAAACCGCCTTTGTACAGTAGTTTTTAGGGTTCCGTACCCAAAGGGTAAAACGGGAACCCTATTACTAAGGCTCCGCCGTCTGTCTGTCTGTCTGTCTGTCCGTCCGTCTGTCCGTCTGTCACCAGGCTGTATCTCATGAACCGTGATAGCTAGACAGATGATGTATTTCTGTTGCCGCTATAACAACAAATACTAAAAAATAGAATAAAATAAATATTTAAGGGGGCTCCCATACAATAAACGTGATTTTTTTGCTCTATATTGATAACGGCAACAGGTAGACGCTTGAAATATTCACAGAATATGTAGATATATATTGACTTTAAAAAAATAATTAAATAAAACAAACAAATTTAAAGGGGGCTCCCATACAACAAACGTGTTTTTTTTGCCATTTTTATAGATAATGGTACGGAACCCTTCGTGCGCGAGTCCGACTCGCACTTGGCCGGTTTTTTTTTTTACTTGTGCATAAAGTTTTAATAATAATATATTAAATTGACCATCCCCCCTTATCTCCGAAACGACTGAACCTAAAATTTTGAAAAAAATACAGAAAATAGTTCTTTACTTATAGATTACAGGAAAACCTATAAGAAGTCTATGATCTTAAAATAACATAGTAATTCTCTCAATATTGTGCGTACAAACTTACATTTGCAGTTGGAATGTATGAGGGAACATGTTTTTCAACTGCAATGTTAAGTTGTTCGTAGGATAATTAATCCCCACTACGGAACCGACACGCACTTGGCTGGTTTTTTAATAGATTTACGTCGGTTTGTCTGACTATTTTCTCCACTTCTTCACTTTTCCCGTGGCTGATCATCATCTAATTAAATATAATACAACCTTAGAAATAGGACACGAAAGTGTGTGGTGCGTAGTTTATTACAGCACAGTTCAGCACACAGTTCACATATGCTGCAATAACGCTTTTATTTTCATACCAATTTATTACAAAAGTATTGTCTATTGATTATAGGAGGAGCCTCAAGACATAGCAGCAAGTATCAAAGCGCTGGCGCGCTCCGTGCACGGCGACGTGTTCGAGCTGCCGCGCCCGCGTTTCTCCACTCAGATCTAGCGAGGCACGCGCTCACACCGGTCTCTCGAACTGTCCGCATATGATTTGCTCCAAACGCTATACTCGGACAATCTCCGCTCTACAATACTAAACCATTCAAAGATATCTCGTCGAGTTGTGCATGACTAGTGTGCTTCAGTTATACATACACTTGCCACACATTGGTGCTTCATAATGTGATCACAGTGACCCTAAATCCAAATTATTAGTATATGTTATGTTTGACCTAACTAGTGACAATACATGCTACATTTAACAAACAGATATAATATGGCAGCTATATAAAAATCCAAAAAGCTTAATAAAATGAATATTTGGGAGCCCTTTAATATTATGGAATAAGATATAAATATAAGAGAAGTAAGAAAGTAGATTATAGGAGGCTATAGAATGTTATTATAAGCAGAGTAACTATTAAAAAGATAAACACCAAATGGTTTCTAACACAGTTTACTAAATTATTATTTAATTTAGACGCTGGTCCCAACAGTAGGTACATAATTTTGAATGATTTAAGCTATGCCATTTTATTAGTTTGCGATACATTTATATCAAGAACAATAAATCTATAATTGTGATTAAATTGGTGCAGTTTGCTGATATATTTGAATATATCCATGGCTAGAATATAATTCTTAAGTGACCATTGCAAAGTCAATTAAAACATTTAACAAATCGTGAGGTGTAGTATAGCGCTATATTTCAGTGCTTAGTGTTCAAACGCTTGTTGTAAGCATGTAAGAGTTAATAATGGATAAAAAATAGAGTTGTGACAACATTATGTTAATTTAAAATCAAGTCGACCTAAGATAATAATGCCATATTACTGTGAAATAATTCTTGTCGACCTTTGGTACCTATAAAACATGAATGTACCACCGCGAAAGTTTCCGGTCGACCACTTTTCAACCTTATTACTATGGGCATAAGGGCGAAAAGTGCTCGACCAGGAGCGTTCGCGGTGGTACGTGCAAGTGTCATGTAAATATAATAAAATTTTGTTAACATCTAAGTCATATCCACGTTAATAGACTTTTCTATTATTTTTATCTGGTGTTATCTTAATGATAAGTGAAAAGTGTACAAAAATATTAATACCTTGCATTTCTTACTAGTCTTTTAGGGTCACGAAATAATTTTTCATTGTTGACATAATTTTCAGTAGGTAGTTTATTAAATCGCATACATAATGAAAATCATAAATGTATATAATATAAGAGATCATTGTTATTAGGTACGTTGGATAACGACACAATATAAAACTTTTGAAAATCATTTATTTTTATACCCAATATTTTGAATGATTAAAGCAGAATCAGCTGGCTTCGGTGACGCTCGTTTGTAATGTAAGAGTAAGGTAGGCTTTATTACGTTTTCTTATATCGTGTGTTAAATGAACAAGCGAATCATATTTTCAGCGTCTTCCAATAGCACTGATTTAAAAAAGAGAACGATGTTTTTTTTTTTTTTTAATGTGATGTCTATTTCAGTCTTTTTATTTAGCTAAAACTATTAAATTGTTTCATTGGTGTGACTTTTATGAGATGGACCTTGATTGTAATGTATTAGAAGTATGTAATAAATATTGAACGTGAATATGGCTTATTATTTACTATTTACTTAATTCACACGACATATTTTATGGGAACACTCATATTTCTTATATTACTATAATTAACTGACCCAAAGAATATATTGCTCTTCTACCGAGCTCTGACCTATTATCGTCGACCTCCGTCGTTGATATGAAAGCCGTTGCCATAGTTACGGCGTCACAACAAATGTTGCTAAAATTTTAGACGTGTTTTATCAGAGCTGTGTTTCTAATTAATTAGTAAGAGAATGTTGAGTTCGCGCTATTATAGCGCATCTCGGCTCGGTACCGACGCGAAGCCTCGTACTGCGATGGTGGTGGACGAAGATGACGAATTGTACGCGGGGTTCAACGATGTGGCTCCTGCCCTGGATACGCGCAACTTGCGAGAAGACCAGGACTTCCAGGAAACTCTTCGCACAGCCGGCATCGGGAGGAAAGTGCCTAGTACAAGCAGAATGGGCACAGGGGTGAGTCTCAATTACTGTTGACCGAAGATAACCTGCAATGTGCATGATGACATAGCTTAGAGATATTATTATATAAAATAAATAAGAGTACATAATCTTGCAAAAAATATTTATAGGGTCAATAAATATCTGCTTTGAACGGGTAATTACTGTTTTATACTTACTCTCTATATGTCTAATAGAGGTCTTTTATTACAATATTTTACAGTTATTTATTTCTGGTCATGTTTCTGGTCACATCAATACACTTAGCCTATCGCCTTACTCCACCACACCTTTTTAGGGTTCCGTACAAAATGGTAAAAAGGAACCCTTATGGTGAGACTAAGTCTGTTTGTCGGTCTGTCTGTCTGTCACACCTGAATATCTCGAGAACTACTAATGCTATCAACTTGAAATTTAGAATAGTTTTAGATGACGTTAGCCCAACTAATTTGCAAAGAAGAAAGAAATAAAAAAATTTGAAGTGGGGCTACTAGGGCATGTGGGGTATTATATGAAAGAACGCTGTTTGCACATTCTCAAACAACTTTTTATTTTTTTTAGGCAGCACAGTTTCCGACTTTCGATGAAAAATGTAAAAACAAATACCATCCCCCCCCCCATCTCCGAAGTTTGCATAGATAAAAATCTGAAATTATTCTATGTGATAGAAGTTTATGTAAAGATTACAGGAAAAATAAAACGATGTCTCAAAATAGCACAGTTTTTCAGAAATCATCAACATCATATATTCGTACGGAACCCTCGGTGCGCGAGTCCGACTCGCTCTTGACTGGTTTTTTTTATTTATTTTTTATTTTTCTGCTTCATGGCAATCTGTTCTAGGAACAATAAGCCATTTCCTTGGCTGATTCACAGATGTGGGCTGATTAGTATCTGTTCCAAGTGTAATCTACGAGAGCCATAAACTATTGAAAAGTTTATTTCCAGCAGACTCTCTCTTTGTCTCATTGTGGGAATCTTTTGGTGAGATTAGGTATGTCATTTCCGCTCAGAGTCTGGGCAAGTTCGTTTACGTGGGATTTTAGCTTCTCCTGGTACTTCAGGCTGCTTTGGACTATTTCTTGCCGGACAGTTTTTATGCCGAGGTCTAGGTACATGTATTTATTGCTAATGCCAAACATTGAATCTTTCTAGTATGTCGATGTTGCTATTGCTGGCGGTTCCTCACAGCTGTATGCCGTAGGTCCAGATGGGTTTTAATATAGATTTAAATACGAGCAACATTTTGCTGTTGTCATTCAGTTGTGAGTGGCGTCCAATTAGCCAGTGGAGGTTGCGAAGTTTTCCGTCTACTACTCGTATAGTTGTTTTCTTTTGGTCCAGATGTGCTTTTGTCATGTCATTCTTCTGTCACCACATCAATATCATTGTTATGAGTTCAAGACTTATTTGGCCATGGTACAGATGATGCGCATGGGTACAGTGAGCGTCCGCGGCAACAGCTCCCGTGCTGCGACTGCCGCGCGACCGGTCACCGCCGTACGAGCTGCTGGGTACACTTCGACCACCAGAGATATCCCCACCAGGGATGACGTCAAGGAAGATAGGTATTCCTCTATGATGTCGAACTCGTAATTGCTTTATCACCTTAAATTATTGAGATTGGGGGAATGAGGTTAAGACGCTGACAACAGGTAAACCGCTGTCACTGTCAAACTGCATAAAAAAGAAAGAGAAGCACGAAGACGACGCTTGTAATTTATTGCAAATTAAGAAGTAATTATTTATTTACTCAAAAATGAGTTGAGTAATCGAAAATTAAAAACAACCAAGTTCTGCATACAAATAAGACGTTCTTGTTATTAATTAAATACTAACCGTACGTTGATATTTAATACAGATACTTTGGATTGAAACTCAAAGTAAAGGGTTAGTTTACCGTTAATTGGTATCGAGATTTTTTTTCTAAACGTGTTTTGGTAACAACCAAGTTCTGAGAAAAATGTAAAAAAAAAAACCACTACCACAAACTATATTGATTTGGCCATTTTTTTTTTATTTAAGAGAAGCTTACTTTTATCATTTTCTTCTTGTCAGCGCCTTAAATGTCACTTGCACCTCATAAAACAAGGTAAGTATATTTGTCTATGTGACAGTTATGTAGTTTCAACTTTTGTGAAGTTTGATTTAGTGGGAAATGCTGTCAAAAATGATAAAGCAATTACGAGGTCGTCTGCACATAACTATGTGTTGCTTGCAGTATCGAAGAACGCGTAAAACAAATGGAGGCGCGCATAATGACGCTTGTTGAAGAGTCGTGCATGCTGAGCGCACGGACTGACCCCGATGATGAGACCGCGCCGAAGAAGGACGTCGATTTAGGACAGGTGAGTCATGCTAAAGTCAACTTTATTTAATGGCAAATTTCACGAATAAAATGTGATGTATGTTATGTCGATCTATGTTATATCCATCTTCTGATAAACGTGTTCTAGGCTTTAGCCAAAGCACAGGAAGCGTCAGCAATGGAAAGACAGTTGATTCGTATGCAGGAACAAGCGAATGTTGGTGATACACACAATCTGGACCTGACTTTTGCTGTAAGTACTCACATTATAAAGGGCCTATGATCCTCATGCGTTCTTTTGGTACATATTTACTAATTTGTTTACTTCAAAGTTTAATACTCGAGAAGTATGTCAATTGACTGGCCATTTATTCTCCTTAAATACTATACACCAAGTCTTCCCCCAACTCTTCTTCATTAATTTTAGTAATTCGAGCCAAAATAAAATGGTTTCAGGTTTTATGTAATCTAGCGGGACAATACGCGCTCAATGAAATGTATACAGAGGCATTGAATACATACCAACTACTTACCAGGAATAAGCTGTTTCCACATGCCAACAGGCTGAAGGTAATGTACAAAATCATAATATTTTGTATGGTCAACAGAAAAAGATATCTTACTTCGTGTACAAGTAAAATAAAGAAATAATTAAAATAAAATTCATCTATTTCAGACAGAACCCATTATATTACATACAATCAAATATATATTATGATACAAGATAGAAATGGGTGCCCCATCCCGTGCCGTGCCGGCAGTGAGCGCCGGCCCTTACTAGGGAATGGGCAGTAGCGTTCTCTATGCATTTTAACACCATACTGCGATCGCCAACCCGCCTGCCAAGTGTGGCGATTATGGCAAACCCAGGGGGGGTTTTTTAGGGGAGGCCTATGTCCAGCAGTGGACGTCTTGCGGCTGAAATGATGATGATGATACAAGATTAAAAATAATAAAATAAAATTTAAATACAATAAAACCAGTTATATTCTCGCTTCGATTGCGTTCAAAATTGCGGTAATAGACAGTCGAGCGTGATTGTCCTGGTTCCGCATTTATGTGAAGTATTATTTATTGTTCTATGGTAAGGGGTACTAAATATTCCATATGCATTTATAGGTGAACATGGGAAACATTTACTTCAAAATGGGAGAGCACCCAAAAGCATTAAAGTTATATAGAATGGCGCTAGACCAGACACCAACGGCTGAGAAAGACTTGAGGTAAAACGTCCATATACTTGCTGTTGAGGGCAATAAGGATCTATTTCTAATCCTTTGCTAAAAAAAATGTTTCACACGTCTTTCCTCGTAGAATATTTTATTTGGATTCAAAGAATATACTATTCTTCAGCTTGGATAGATTATTCCAAATACAGCTGTCATTTATCAACTATAGCTAGAGTGGACTGTATGATGAGGGTTTAATGTATGTGTCCAGTATGCCTGTGGTATGTAATGCTGATTTCAATTTGTACACTTTGTCACTAAACTAGGGTAAAAGGGGAAAGATTGGCACTAATGCTATGGCGGCACACACTTCGCGCGCTCTCTGTTGTACAGCGAGCGGTAAGCGGCTTATGTGAAGTCCAGTACTACGGATTCACCGTAAAAAAAAAAGACGTTTTTACTGTTTTACCGACCTAGCAGATAGGCATCTAACTCATCTAATAATGGCACTATATGCTAGACTAGAGAGTAGTGTTGCACGATCTTCCCCATATGACGACGATGCTTTTATAAGTTAATAATAAGTTAGGTTAGGACTTTAGATAAGTACACTATCGCATTAGGTTACCCTGTAATGATAGATGTAAATTGGAAAATAAATAAATTAAAATTGTCTTTGTTTAGGATGAAAGTGATGCACAACATCGGTCTACTTCTGGTGCGCATGGGCAAGTTCCGAGACGCCGTCACAAACTTCCAACATATCATGCATGAACAAGGAGACTTTCAAACGGGTGAGTAAAAAAAAAATTATGTTCTTCCATTTGAAGTCCTTAAGTGAATAATCATTCGTTAAACCAATTTCAACTGCATTAAAGTTGAGTTTAAATAAGGGTTTTCATAAAAATCCACGCCACCAGCCACCACTGCCGCCATTTTGACAAGAGGTCATTTGGACCATGAATACAGGATGTTAAAGTAACTGCGTGCCATAGTTTAGGGGTAGGTTCAGTATCGATAAAGGAACCCAGGGAAAAAAAAATGTTTTAATCATAAATAATAAATAAAAACAAGTCTCTTCGTACTTTAACGGGCTTAGGACCTTCAAATAAAATTATTTTAATTCTAAACGATTTTAAGTTAGTAGGTACTAAATTAGGTTGATCTTGCAATATTTTTTGGTGTTTTCATTTTCATTTTTTATTTTTTTATTTATCCTGGTTTTCTTTATCGATACCCGATAACCTACCCTTAAACTATGGCACGCAGTTACTTTAACACCCTGTATAAAAAATATGATGACGTTCACCATTAATTCACGACTAGGACTTCTTGGCGGGAAAGTGAAGCGTCATGTTCAGCAGTTTGTTTAATTTTCCAAAATTTGTGTTTAGCCGAATATTAATGTGTAATAATGGTGGATTATTAACCATTAAGTGTTTCTGAACGTGCATTAGTGTAGGCAAATGAAACAAAACAGTGCAACTTCGCTTCAAGTTCTCCCAAGAAGTCCGCGTGAGGTCTCAGTAAAGTGCCACATCTTTATTGAAACTCAAGGGGAGTGGGCGGGGATATCATCATGATGCATTTATAATTCATTTCATCAATACTATCCAAGAACTAAAACGTGACATTGGCTTAATGCACAAACCGTGCGAAGCCAGAAGGAAAAAAAAAAATTCCCGACTAAAGAAAATAATTATAGGCGCTTTGACACTGACAGGTGCCCGGACCTGACGTCTCAGTGCTGCGATCTAGTGAACGTCATTTCAGAAAACCATCATTGTTGTCGAATAACTCTTTTCGACGCCACTCCGTCTGCGTTTTGCGTTGAACATTATAATAATGAATTTTCACTAATGTGGAATTGCTACAACATATTTGTCTATTTTATTCCAGGCCTGCATCTTGTATTGTGTTCAGTGGCGTTGAACGACGCTGAAGGTGCAAAAGCGGCTTTCCACGCGATGCTCGATGTAGAGCCGCCTACATTCCACCAGGACATCACTATTGATGACGTACGCAATCACTTTAATGCATTTCTGCTTGCCCATGTCCCATGTTTCTTGGGGTCATTCTCCTTTGTCTGCTGTCAGATTATCATTTACTCTCTACAGGGCCAAATTAAATCCGCTAGCAAAACTCCACAAACGTGATGTGTGTCGATATCTTAACATGATAAAATAAAAAATAAATTAATTTAAGATAAGATAATTTTTATTGAGGTAAATAAAGATTTTGATGTACATGAGAGACTAAAAAAGAATGCATTATTATCAAAAAATCAAAAGTCATTTATTCAAACTAGGCTGAGAATCAGCACTTTTCGAACGTCAAAAATTACATGAGACAGTCCCCCAAAAACGCCCATCCTTCACCTTCACCTTGTTTCTATTGTAAGATGGTGTAGGTACATATAATCGTTGGTTGAATCGGTGCTCTCCTAGCTAGATTACTGAGTAATCTGTATTTAGGAGAGACAACTGATGAGTTTTGTTTTGGTTCCATCAACCTCAGGTAGTGTAGTCACCTAAAATATCAGTTTAAAAATCAGTTTTAGAATTGTCAACTTCACAGACGTGATGGGTATCGATATCTAAACCAGGGACCGTACAACCCCGGTTAAGGGTTAAGCCTTTCGAAGGGGTAACCCATTCAATGGGTTACCTTTGTCATGATGTAACCCATTGAAAGGGTTTTATACTTGAAACCCAGTGAAAAGGTTACCTGATAACCTATTTCAATGGGTTCTATACCTACTTGAAACCCAGTAACATGAAAAAATCATAATATTATGTTATTTCGATATCCGCCCAGCACACGTAGCAGGACCAATTCTATCTCTATTCTACTCAGGGACCATTTTAGAAAAACCCTATCGAAAACCCTTTCAATGGGTTACCAAAATTTAATTTAAGCCGTTCATAAGGGTTACCCTTACCTTTATCATGGTGTAACCCATTGAAAGGGTTTTATACTAGAAACCCATTGAAAGGGTTACATGATAACCCATTTAATGGGTTTTATACTTTAAACCCAGTGAAAGGGTTACCTGATTACCTATTTCAATGGGTTCTATACCTACTTAAAACCCAGTAACATGAAAAAATCATAATATTATGTTATTTCGATATCCGCACAGCACGCGTAGCAGGACCAATTCTATCTCTATTCTACCCAGGGACCATTTTAGAAAAACCCTATCGAAAACCCTTTCAATGGGTTACCAAAATTTAATTTAAGCCGTTCATAAGGGTTACCCTTATCGTATGGGTTTTTGTTTAACCGCTTAGAAAAACCCTATCGAAAACCCTTTCAATGGGTAACCAAAATCGTCCCTGATCTAAACACGATAAAAAAAACCGGTCAAGAGCGAGTCGGACTCGCGCACCGAGGGTTCCGTACGTACGAGTATATATATGATGTTGATGATTTCTGAAAAACTGTGCTATTTAGAGACATCGTTTTATTTTTCCTGTAATCTTTACATAAACTTCTATCAAATAGAATAATTTCAGATTTTTATCTATGCAAACTTCGGAGATAAGGGGGGGGAAGGTATTTTTTTTAACATTTTTCATCAAGTCGGACACAATGCTGCCTAAAAAAAAAAATTTTTTTTTGAGAATGTGCAAAAAGCGTTCTTTCATATGATACCCCACATGCCCTAGTAGCCCCACTTTAAATTTTTAAGACCCCTTTCAGTCCCTTTTGCAAAAAAGATATATTTTTATTAATTTCTTTCTTGTTTGCAAAGTAGTTGGGCTAACGTCATCTAAAATTATTCTAAATTTCAAGTTGCTAGCATTAGTAGTTCTCGAGATATTCAGGTGTGACAGACAGACAGACTTAGTCTAACCATAAGGGTTCCTTTTTACCATTTTGGTACGGAACCCTAAAAAATCAAAAACATCTCCACTCCTATTTCAAGTAACAATACTAACAGCGATCGTTGACCCAAAAAACACTAAAGCTGTTTTATTTTTATTGTGTTGTGTTTAGTTAGATATCGATACCCATCACGTCTGCGGGGTTTCTCTAACTAATTTAACTTGACCTTGTCCAGAATGATCGCAATTTCAATACCACTATGCGTTAGTACTTTGGATAATATTTTGGTGTTACTCTCATGAGAGTGGTGGGTCTTGATACTTTGTTTTACACCATACATTACGTAGTTTCAGAATCACATCCACACTTTCTCAATAGAAAAAAGCCGAAAGGTATTTTTGTTGAGAATGAGAGACGGCTTTTAACTTTTTATGGATCACTTTTAAACTTATAGTTATGCAGGAAACATGCCTTTACTTGTACTTGACTGATATTTATTACATTATCTTTTCAGGAAAACGACGCCTACGAATGCGTAGTCCGCGACGTGGTCCGCGGCGACCGGCTGTCGAGATGGTCGCGTCGAGGCGCCGCGCACGCCGAGCGATGTCTTGCGCTAGCTGCGGCCGCTGCAGCCATGCAGAGGCCTGGCTCTAGGGGACCTGACTCGGGGTGGGTCAAAGAGATTTAAGATACTTACTGTAGAGAGGCTATGAGGCATGTTGTGCATATGATCCTTGTTGGTCGAAATATATTTTTTTAATTTTTTATGCGAAAAATGTCATAACAATACTGTGATGGCATTTCTCAGTGACGCCATCTAGCATATATCGAAAATAAACCGAAGTTCGTAATGCGCAACTCTGTATATTTTCTTAGAAAATATTTTTCTTTTGTGGACACGAATGGAACTGACTGCAGGCGTACCACACTAGACTGAGCGACTTTTGCCCACTAGGACAAAAGTATCGGATTACGATTTTGTTCGCTATGTCCCGTCTATTGTTAAGTAAATAATTGAATGTCTTTGCGGTGGGTATATAAATGTTTCATTGGCTGTTTATAGCAGTGTACAGTCGCATCCAAAATATTATGTTCGTCACGTTAAGGGCTATTTTTGTCTGGAATGGTAGAATCTGCTTTACCTACTTGGCATTATGTATTGCGTTTGCTTCGTAATATCAGTACCGCAGAATGACATAAAGCGATCTTCTTTACATGTCAGACCGAAATCAAAATGTGACACTGACAGACTTTTACAATTAAATAATAAAAAAAAAGTTTAAGGTTGATTTCAACTCGCCATTGGTCAAAGGTGTACTTAAGCTATTTTGATCGTTGTTATCAAGTAATTAAATATAGTTTTCTATGCAATAGTCTGCTCAGTGCCGTACCTTCAAAAGGTTTTATGTGTCCTGACTTGATAAAGGAAATAATTTGAAAACTGACGAAGATATCGGGTGCCCCAAAAGGGGTTTGGAATTTTTTCTATGGAGCCTGGCTCCCCCTTCTTATCGCCCATGAATGAAACTTTTAAGAATCGATAGGCTGTTTTAATATAAATCGAAAATATACTTTAGTAAAAGCTCGTTAAGTGTCATGTTTTCGAGTTTTAAGCTTCTATAGATGTAATACAAAAAATATATTATATAATTTTTTCTTTATTTACATTAAATAGTAACGTTGAATAGAAAATAAAGTCGCGTATCGAGCCGAATGGCATTTATGAAAGCCATCCCTAATCAGGGGATCGAGAGGGAGCGAGATAGCTAGAGTACGTTGCGATATTTCCCTTTCTAGTATGCATGCCGCATCGATCGGACGGTCGATCTCGATCAATCAGCTGGCTACTTTGACCTTCACTGTACGCTAGCGTTTATCCTGTTCTCTTTAAAGTAAATCTGTTATTGTTCCCTTGGTGTTGTACATTTTTGACTGTTATTGCTTTTTACAAAATGAGTGATTCTGGTACGAATATTAACACACGACTGTGTTATTTTTGTGGAATCAGCACTGTTCCTGGTCCACGAAGACGATTTAGACGGCCAATACCCTCATACCAGCTAACCTATATGGTGCTACTTGAACAACTTTGTTGGCTTATATATTAGAAATGTCACAGTTTAGCAGATATTGCCAAGGAATATATTATTGTAATATGATGAAAGCAATTGATTTTTGAAAGTTTTATCCTTGGCCGCTATTCAAGAAAAAAAAAACAAAATGGCGGACAGAAAGGGAGCCAAAAGTTCCAAACCCCTTTACGCAAGATTTGAATTAAATAGAAAGCACAGTGTTTATTTTATTATAATTTCTTTATTGAATCTTAAAGTACATAGCTTAGGGTTATGTATGGAATAACAAGCCATGGAGGCCATTTGCCCGATGTGCTGTTCCTTATATAACCCTATAGCCTAAATTTTGGGACACTCTTTATAAAAGACTTAACTCTACTTACTGCTACAGGAAGAGGTGTCCTTAGTCACCTGCCTGAGCTAGCCTCTAAATACCACTAGAGACAGTTTGTCACAGGATTATAGTACTTAATGAACCGTTAGTTTCCTTATTTGACTTTGAATCCTTATCCGACACAAGTCACGTTTTTGAATTTGACTTATGTCTTTGACCGTCGTTTTTTTTTCTTTCGCCGTAGTCAGTCAGTCACTATAGTCAGAAAACGGCCGAAATTCGGCCGATACTTCGGATTTATCTTCAGAATAGACCCCCTGATTCCGGAGTCGAGAAGTCGGTGTCAGAATTTCTGTATGAATCGTTGGGAAAATCTGTATAGCATTTGTTTCTTGAAGTTGTTTTGTTATTTGAAATGCATTTTCTACTTGCCACTCACTCTATGGTCATATATTTGCTGTGGCTTAGACGCGACAAATAACATAACATAACATCACTTCTGTATTCCCCAAAGGGTCAGGCAGAGGTGTATCTACTACTACTATCTAATAGCCAGTACTTAACTACTATCTAGTAGTTATTATGTTCAAGTCCAATAGGCTAACGTGACCAATATCAGTCACTGATTAACTAATCCGTGGTTCTGAACAAGTCCTAATGTACTGTAATGTTGCAGTGGAATGTCATGGTGCGTGGAAGCATTACGCGGCTACAGCGGCGGCGCAGCGGGCGCGCGGCTTGAGCTCGGCGGAGCGCTTGCAGCGCTGCGCTCGCTGCGTCCTCCCGCGGGCGCGCCGGCGCAGAAAGCGCTGCAGCGGCTGAAGGCAGTGGCGCGCGCGCATCCTCATGATCGTGTGCTACGTGCTGAAGCTAATACTGATGCTGCTTTTGTGGCTTATGCTGTGAGTGGGTTGTAACAGAATTTTTTAATTTAAAGTTGGAGAAATTACTTGTTAAGTAAACTGACTACCAACTTAAATGTCGGTATAGTCAAATCACAACTGTCATTCTTCGACAGTTATAATTAACTAGCTTTTGCTCGCGGCTTCGCTCGAGTTAATTTAGAATTTGACAATAATTTCTAGTGAACTTTACACTCTGTTCCTCATACCTCTAAAGCTTTAACACGGCTTACACGGCAAATTGACGTAGGGTGTCAATGTGCCTGATTGTACCAAGAATGTTGCTGTCGATCGTCTTACAGCAAATTGAATCTACTAAAAAACTAAATTCTTATGTGTGATAGGATTTTATAATTTTACTAGCTGCGCCCGCGGTTTCACCCGCGTAAGTCTCGATCCCGTGGGAATATAGGGATAAAAAGTAGCCTATATGTTAATCCAGGGTGTCTACCTCGATACAAAATTTTATCAAATATGGTATAGCCGTTTTTACGTGAAAGAGTAACAAACATCCATCCATCCATACTTACAAACTTTCGCGTTTATAATATTTGTAGGATTTTTATTACACAATCACAATAGCTAACAAGAAGTGTCTCAGCAGCTGTACTTATGTATCAGAAACTTAGCCCTGTATTATATTAGCGATGTTCAACATCGAATCTCATAATATTTCATTCAAATTTGGTTAGAAAATTAGATAAATGGCCCCAGCCATTTATCTAATTTTCTTATTGTTTTAGAGAAAGGGTCTTCAACCTTATTGAAGTCAAGGGCCGAGAATACTTTGATTTTGGTTCAGCGGTCCACAACACAAGCATAAGCAAATAACTTCTCCCGCTCTGGGCGGAGCGGGAGGGCGTGTCAGACTTTTACTGACTAAAACCCACCCGTATTCCTCCATTTGCCAGTGTGCCAGGGCCACGATATCCCTTTCGGACAAACTCGCAACCCTGGCAGGTAGTGTAAATACCTGACAATTTTGTTTTAATTTCTAGACATGAATAGTAATAAATAAATCTAATTGTGCCAATCTATTGCCGGGCCGCCAAGAAAGCCACCGCGGACCGCAGGCGGCCCGGGGGCCGCTGGTTGAAGACTTGTTTTAGAGTATGAAACATCAGTAGTTGCAAAAACAAGAGAGAGTCACGACTTCTAAAATAATAATAATTTCTTCTCTTTCAACATCCAGCTTGGTAACTGGTCGGAAGGCCGCCAACTGAGTGAAGCAGCATCCCGCGATGACCCATACTCGTGCGCAGCTCGCGTCACCAGCGCGTTGGCGAGCGCACGCGCGTCTGACGCGGGCGCGCTCGCCTGGCGCGACGCGGCCGACCAACTGTCTGCAGCCACGCATCTCGACCCCGCTGATCTTATAGCGGCACATGATCTGGGTAAATAGCTTCAGTCATCAGACCTGAAAGATGGCAAAAAAAAAAAAAAACAATACTAAAATTAAATCTGCCAGCGAAATAATGTTAAATGCACTCGTACGTAGTATATTGGAATCCAGCCCCTGCGTGGGTCTTCCGAACGATTGACACTAAAGTACCTACGCGTTTTAATTGGAAGAGGTACAAAGCGTTCTTTAGCGCATTCTCGCTTAATTAGAGTTGTATTGATGATTTTAATGATAGTAAGCTTTGCCAGCGGCTTCCCCGCGTGGTTGTCAGAAAATATACTTCTTACTACCGGCATTAAAAGTACCCTATGTGTTAATCCAAGATATAAACTATCAGTGTGGCCAAATTTCATCCAAATCCGTTCAGTCGCTTTGCGCCAATCCGGAACATACATCCAGACAAACGGACAAACCAACTATATTTTCGGCATCAGACTCGTTCCCACACCTCGTAACAATATTTTTTTTTTTTTCAAATGCATAACTCAATACGCCAAGCTGCGTTGTAAATCTCACGTCAAAAAGAAAAGACAGGAACTCGACATACGTTACGATAGTAGACTGTTATACAAGGGGCTAAAATTACCCATTATGTACGAGGTAGTTTTTCTCGCGAGCTTTAGCGAGTGAGTAAATAGAAACCGAGTTATAATGGGATTTTAGCGCCGCGTGTTACACTCTACTTTTCACTACGATTGTGAGAAAATAAAATAATCCAATACACCTTGACGGCAACAGATTGAAAATTACTTCTTTTCCTTTCTCTTGATTACATTTTCACTGTTGTAAAATAAATTACGGTCACCGATTCAATTTGTAATTAGAGAAAAAATTTAAGATTTCGCGCCAATGCCTTTTTTTTTATTTCGTCTGTACCCGCACCCAAGGAACATTTACTCACCTACAGCGAGGCCGCAACGCAATGCACGCATTCTACCGAAGGGATCGCCGCTAGTAGTTCCATAAAAAAAAAAAACTTTTTGTGAAACAGTAATAAGTCAAGTCTTTATTCATGATTATTTTACTTACGGACAACCATACCTGTAGCCCGCGAAATTCACCTTAAGAATAATGACTTTTTCGTTTTTGTAGGCTCGTTGGTAACAGACAAAAGATAAAAAATATTAAAAAAATCCCCTAGTGGAAAATATGCTATTTTATCCCCGCTCTGGTACGCTGCAATAACAGACTGAAAAATTCCTCCCAAAAACAAACTTAACATTGTAGTTGAAAAACATGCTCTCCCATACATCTATATACGTTACGGTCAATTCTTCAACTGCAAATTTAAGTTGGTCGACGATTACTCCTTAACTTGTTAACCCTACTTAGCTGTGATAGTTTTCCTTTTAATTTCGTTATATATACTACTGCCATGAATTTTTTCACATATCCAAAACCAACCATTTAGCTGTCTGGGGGGGGGGGGACACTTGTCTCTGACAAAAAATTGCACTTTAAAGCTTAATATTATGCAAACGGATCTCAGAATTGAAAAATGTTTTTCATAGACCCACAATATTTTTGAACGGCCTATCCAACGATACCCCACACCATGTATTAGACGAGAAAAACAAATAACATCCCCGTTTTACGTGCAAGGGAGGTACCCTAAAAAAAATGTTTTTCATGGTTTTATTATACGCTTTTTTTGGCGTGATTAATATGTACACCCATGCCAAATTACAGCTTTCTAGGACTTAGTGTCTCTGAGCTAAGCCGGGGACAGACGGACGGACGGACAGACAGACAGACGGACATGGCGAAACTATAAGGGTTCCTTGTTTACTACGGAACCCTAAAAATAAGCTTCTAACAAGTCTAAACGTTCTAAATTAAATGAGGTAATTTTTCTCACAGAATTTCAGAAATTACAAGCAAGCAACAAACACTCAACCTTAATACAGGTTACCATGTAACCTAGCTAGGACGCCAGATTCAATTATGTTGTTACTTACTCTCTTTACGATTTTTCCCTAAATTGTTAAATCATATTTGTGTAAGACTGTATGTACATGTTGTTGAACAAAAAAAAAAAAAAAACTAGATTCTGTTTTCTAATCAAATTAAATTATAACGCGTATTCGTTCTAAATTCGAAGTATTTTTTTTTTGTTTATTTTTGGCCAGTCTTCACTGTAGCGGTCCATCATAAAAAACTAAGTTAAAGTCTCATTTCCTACAAAATGTATAGGAAAAGTTTTTTTGCGATTTCTGACTTTTCTAGTACTCAAACCTCAGTTGGTCCAATAGTGGTTTTTTATCCTTATAAGAAACAGGATCGATTGGCATAAAACAAAGATTTTGTGAAAACTGCCCATTTTCCTGCTGACTGTATTTTTTTTTTCAAAATCTGTAAATGCAGATCGAAATTTCTCAAAAAGTTAAGGACAGTCTCCTAAGACCGTTTTCCTGTAGCTACAACGGTTAAGGTAGCTGCCCTTACTGCCCCATCTCAAAAAACCACCCTGTATATTATTATCTATGTTGCTTACACTATTTGGTACCTCCCTGGACCCAAATAGTGTAAGCAACCACGTTTATTGCGTAACAACTAAAACTACGTTATAAAGTACCCAAAACCGACCAATAATGTAACTCTTATCTCATTCTAATTTATTATATAGGTATACCGTACTACGTAAGAGCCGTCTAACTTCAAATCTCTTCCTCAGCATTAGCTCTAGAGCGAAGTGGTGACGAAACAGCAATGGGTGGTGCCATGGCCAGGTGGTCGCTAGTACGTAACGCGAGCGGCGCGGGCGCCACGCTGCGCGCGCTGGCGGCGGCCGGCCTGGCGCGGCGCCACCGCGCTCAGCACGACGCAGCCGCGGCTGATCACTGGTAGCTACCTCATGCACGTAACATCACGACTGTTCCACCGATAGAGCAGGCAGAATAGGCAATATGCACGGAATTCAAAACGTATCCACTATTTTATTATAAGTACATTGTGCACAAATTCCATTTTTTTTTACATTTTTTAATCAATCAATCAACTCAGCCTATAGCAGTCCACTGCTGGACGTAGACCGCTCCCAGGCTGCGCCACAACACCCTGTCCTCCGCCTTCCGCATGCAGTCTGTCCCAGCCACCTTTCTAAGGTCGTCGGCCCATCTAGCTGGGGCGCGTCCCACACTTGGCTTTCCGATACGCGGTCTCCACTCCAGGACTCGTCTGCTCCATCGGCCATCGGTCCTTAGACAAACATGGCCGGCCCACTGCCACTTCAGCTTCAGCATTTTTAATGCATAACATAATTCACAACGAATTAATTTATGTTAAAAAAAATTGTTGGAACGGAACGCAAACTCAAAACGCGTCCTCTTCGAAAATGCCGAATACAAGATTTCTGCTTGAATTTATTCAAGCAGAAATCGTATACATGAGAATTTTACCTCATGAGTGTTCGGGACACTCATGAGGTAAAATTCTGGGGTAGCCTATAATTTGACATTGCGTTTCTTGTCAGATAGTTTTTGCCAGTTGCTTTACTTGCAAATGCTGCATCACGATTGAGAAAAAAAATTGTACTGTGATAACGACCTTCGATAACTCTTATTAAGGTTGTTTTTAGAGCAGTATAATCTTAAATGAATATGCTCAGGGATGGTACTCATTTAATTTGTAGTACGTAGTCTACTAACGTACGTAATAAAATGCGCATTAGTCTAATGAAACTCCGAAGTTCAGAGTTAAATAGGCGCTGCCTGTAATTTAGACTAGGTACCTAAACTTGATAAGACGGCTTGATATAAAATTAAACTTGGTAAAGTTGTCAAAAAATAATAGGCCTGTTTTGACATTTAACTTGAATCGATTTATGCTTCACTAGTTAAGTCGCGATGGTCAATCGCGTCTGTGAAAACGGGCCTATTATTTTTTGACAAGTTTAGCTTTTCAAAGACTGTTTCTGCTCTGCATTAACCAATAACTCTCGTTAACGTAACCGTCTTGATAGGTTTCTTAGACCCTTAAGATATATTTTTCTTTAATTTTTAGGTACAGCCTTATCGGCAACTGGGATGCGGGGGTTACCTGTGCGCTTGCGCATCTGCACAGCGAGATGGGTGACACACAAACTGCCAAACATCATTACCAAGACGTAAGCAAGGATTATTTTCAGTCAACTCATCCTATCGCCTTCTACTGCTGGTGATAGGACTTTCCCAAATTGCGTAACAGCTTACGCACCCGATTCTCCGCCTTCCGCATCCAGTCTGTTACAGACCTGACCTGTGTGTGTGTTACCAGACGAGCAATTCCAAGAAAAAAACGGTGTTCTAAAAAAATTTTAAGTAGAACGCATCGTTTATTCATTCAGTAGGTATAACATTAGTCTAGAACGCAGTACTCATTAATGACGACTGTAGAAAAACGTTCTATATTCAATCTAGAAATATAATATAGTTTCGTTCCAGTTCCGTTAAATTGCTAAATGTTCAAAGGTACAATTCCCGTATTTCTAAGAAAGTTTGCATTAAAATCTGTCGCATTCTGTCAAAAATACCTTGAATTACCATACATTAAAAACAAAAAAACAATTGATTGTCGCTGAATTATGATTGCGACTATACTCGGAATTTTAATTCGATTCCAGATTTGACATTAGCTACTGTCATTTTGTGAAATAATGATACCACATTTAATAGTGTAGTGATGAACACAAAAATCGATAAACAATCGAGCTAAACCCTATCGAATTGATATGGGCGCAGGTAAAGGGGCATGTAGCTCAAAATAATAAAACCTTCAAATTGACAGACGTGAGAAATTTATTTCAGGAAGGCATTACAAAAATTACGGCTACCGAATGGTCTAAATGCGTATCCCATGTTGTCAAAGAAGAGCAAAAAATGAGTAGGCTAGATATGTTAATTGACAATATCACAGACACATTTATAATAAATGTTACAGAAAGTGACAGCGATAGCGATAGCGATGACGGCGACAATTTATAAAATAATTTATTACCATAATACATCTATCTATCTGTTTTATTTGTCATGTTCCTTCATGATCACATTTTTTTATTTATTTCACACACAATTATAAAAGAAAAGTCTCAGATCGTTAATTAATCGTCAAAACTAAATTATTGGTTCAGAAATATTTAATTTCCTGATATACTTAGTTTACGAGCGTAAAATTATAAACGAGAAGAATCGATCTGGAAATATTCCATTTCCATATCGAATAATTTCGCAACGTCACTATTTAGTACTTGTCATAACGTTGCAACACTGAAATTGTCAAATCTGGAATCGAATTAAAATTCCGAGTATAGATTTGACACGGGAATCGGCCTTCAGATCTCGCATCAAGCGAGAAGAATCCTTAAAGCTGTGAAGAAAGCGACTCTATCCGCAATTTCGGAGTTGCACCAGTGAAAGTTTTTCATATTCATGGCCACTTTTCCCTCGTATTCCCAAAAATGTTATAAAAATTTCTGTTTGAACCGTGTGACATAGAAACGGCCGGCCTTGGCGATTCTTATACATTATTCACTAGCAATCGCCTTAATAGGTAGATATTTGGTATCCAATCTACAAAAAAATTACCATCTATTAACGTCGAAAGTTGACTATAAACGCAACAATAGTTGCTTATTTTAAACGGAAAAGCAGGCATTATTTTTGTAATAATCCCCAGATTATTTATGACTGGAGACACAATCAAAACCGCCTCCTTTGCTTCTACGTTTTCGTGCCCTATAAAATACTACTCTGCTACTATCAATGAAACAATATATATTCGTATAAACAGCTTGATCACATTCGCATAGGAAAAAAATATGCACCTTAACTTCATACGAATAAGGTTCACCTGAAACGCTTACAGTGCTGATCTTGAGCAAAGTCATAGTACGCTTTATAGATTTAGCCTTACTGCTGCCAGCCACATGCTGTGTAAGCAAACGCAATCAATATTTATTTACGACTACCTTATGCCCGCGACTTCCCCTGCGTGTAGTTCCGACATTATCTCACGGCAACGTACTTACTAACTCACTATCCTATGTTCGAACCCATGTGATGGTTTTCATGTGTGCCAAATTTCATCCAAATCTTTTTTTTTTTTTAAACGTTTCCCCACCCTAGGAATTTCTCCTGTATCGTGGGTGCGTTGACAAACATTAAACTCACATACACAAACAGCCAGACTCGGAACAACTACTTGTAGGTCATACAAATATTAGTTCCGTGCGGGAATCGAACCCACGACACGCAGCGCAGCAGTCAATCGCTTAACCACTTAAATGTTTGTAAACGCACCTACGATACAGGAGAAATTCCTAGTGTGGGGCAACGTAAAAAAAAAATCGTGGTTACCATTTAGTTACACTGATATTATTATTATTCATTTATTCTTTCAAGTTACAAGACTCATTTACAATATTTGGTACCTATATTTGGATCTGGTGCAGGTAGAAGCAGTGTGGCCATGCGAGCTGTCTGCACTGGAGTGGCTGGCCGGTGAGGCGCAGCCCGATGTGGCGCTGCAGTACTACCGTCGAGCTGCGAGGCTGCAGCCCAGTAATGTATGTATAGTCAAGTTTCCAAAATCTTCGACAGCTTTCAAATTCTTGCCTTTATCAAGTCAGGACACAATACCTTTTGAAGCTACATCACTGAACAGACTACTGCTTAATGTTTTTTTTTTTACTCAAATTCATGTTGGCATGGTACTTGCACAGGGGGGGGGTTAAAGTTCTGTAATTTTTTGCCTAGGGCATTAGCGCACCGTTTTCGAGATATTTGAATTTCATATTTTTTTAATAAGTATTAAAAAAACATCTGTGACCATTACTGCTTGTAATATAGAGTTTATTTTAGCTTGGCTACTTACCGAGCGGCTTGTAAACAGGGGTTGCATGTAATATAGAGTTAATTTTAGCTTGGCTAGTTACCGAGCGGCTTGTAAACCCCCATAATACAAGTTATGGAATCAGGCGTTACTTTCCGGAAATTAGATCCAGACATGGATGCAGACTATAGCATCTCATCCCGCCTGCAAAAATATGCACATGCAGTTATTATGTTTGAGTTGCATGTTGCATCATAATACGGCAGATAATCAGTAAGCTGAATGTCAAAGATCATGTGAGCTGTTGTGACTCTTACTGCAGCTGCGCTAGCTCCGATTGTGACCTGAATTCCAGTTTTAATTTGAGACCGAAAAAGTAACTTACACATTTGTTTGTACTGATTATCTGCACGTAATGATAAATAAGCCATTATAAAGAATGACTCCGCAAGTCCGTAGAATCGTATCTGCGAGATACACCTGATAAAGGTGCGTCGCCACCCCGTGAATTAATTCTCGTTATGGACGTTTTACTGATCAGAAATCGTTCGGCTCGCCGCCCGCGCGGCTTTTGCAAAGTAAGGAAGCACTCTCTTGGAACAACATATTCTTCTGTTTCATTTATCAACCAGCATCCGCCCAGTTTAGTTGTGGGTCAGCGAAGAGGCCCACATTCATGGTCAGCGAGCGTTCGTCGCTAACCGCCCAGCACGGGGATGTTTGTTTACGAATGTTCGCGGTGTGAACGCAACGCAAACAAATATTCTCTCAAGTAAACTTACCTTAGTAACCGAGAACCGATCCAGCTCGATCGTAATCACACTACGCCAATAATACAATCTCTATAAATAAATACTAAAACTTGATAACACAAATAAATTACAAGTGAATACAAAAACAGCAGTTGGTATTGTATTTACCTACATTTTTATTTTTTTATCGTAGAACATTCCTTTTTCCAAATAATTGCGTCAATTCAGAATTATTAAGTACAACAATATAATAATAATGTATTAGAGCTAGTATAGTAGTCTTACTTTTTGACCTTATATTATTGAAAACAACATTAATCTCAGTACTAACATTTCTTTGAGAACGATACTATATAAATCGTACCTACGTAAATGCTTAATCTCAATACTTATTATTGTTATTACTTACCACAATATGATAGTTGGCCGGTGGTCGGTTTTACAAAGACATGATCCTTGTGGACCCTGTCGGGTGAGAGGAATAGGGCTTTAATTTGACTAGTTCGTTTTTAGGGTTCCGTACCCAAAGGGTAAAACGGGAACCCTATTACTAAGGCTCCGCCGTCTGTCTGTCTGTCTGTCCGTCTGTCACCAGGCTGTATCTCATGAACCGTGATAGTTAGACAGTTGAAATTTTCACAGATGATGTATTTCTGTTTGCCTCTATAACAACAAATACTAAAAAACAGAATAAAAAAAATATTTAAGAGGGCTCCCATACAACAAATGGATTTTTTTTGCTCGTTTTTGCTCTATATTGATAACGGCAACAGGTAGACACTTGAAATATTCACAGAATATTTAGTTAAATATTCACTTTACAAAATAAATAATTAAATTAAAATAAAACGAATATTTAAGGGGGGCTCTCATACAACAAACGTGATTTTTTTATCATTTTTATAGATGGTACGGAACCCTTCCTGCGCGAGTCCGACTCGCACTTGGCCGGTTTTTTAATGCACATTTAATATACAGGGTTACTGGTAATTAGACGTATATCCGTCAGGGGCTGATAAGGGGGCCAAAATGCAACAAATTGAACCCCCCATATGTATGGCCGAAATTCAATAGTTTTCGAGATATTAGAATTTTAAGGGTTTTTCGATATTTACTCAAAATTTGACATTTCATTTGAAAATTACGAGGAGTTTTTGAGAAACAACCTAGACGATTTGTTGGCGGATGTTCCCGAAGAAATAAAAAACAACCTCATGTTTCAACATGATGGTTGCCCAGCACATTACCGGATTACTGTCCGACAGTGGCTAGACGAGAGATATCCAAACCGATGGATTGGGAGGGGAGGGCCAATTCCGTGGCCAGCACGAAGCCCTGATATCACACCACTTGATTTTTACGTTTGGGGTCATATGAAGGCATTAGTTTATGTGACCCCAATAAATTCAGTCGAAGAACTTCGACAGCGAATAATAAACGCGGCGCAACAGATGAGAACAACGTTCACATCAAGAGTGACGAAAACCGAAGTTAGGAAGAGAATTCGAACCTGCATTCGTAATCGAGGGGCTCATTTTGAACAAGATGTGTAAAATTTGTAATAAAATTTGATGTACATTTTTTTATGCATTTTATTTCATACAAATACAAATGACCCTTTCTCTCCCCGCGCCGGTTCAAACACATGCCATGCCACGAATTATGTATTTTAAAATTGACTTTTATACCTTTCTGGAAAGCTTACAGGATAAGCAAGTTGTTTTAGTTATTTGTACGATTAATGTCATATAAATTTTTGTGACGAGACAACATTTTTGAAGCGTAAAATGAAAATATTGGTAAGATATTATTCTTATATCGCTCATTATTTTCATTATTTTGTTAAATTAAGTAGTTTTAATTATGTCCATAGCTTAATTGAAGTGCCAGCTACAACACCATTTTTAATAGTACCCATTCAAATATGTAGTTTTTTTTTAATTTGGAATGAAATGTCAAATTTTGGGTAAATATCGAAAAACCCTAAAAATTCTAATATCTCGAAAACTATTAATTTCGGCCATACATATGGGGGGTTCAATTTGTTGCATTTTGGCCCCCTTATCAGCCCCTGCCGGATATACGTCGAATTACCAGTAACCCTGTATACCTACTTACTATGCTTGGAGTTTCCATAAGTGATCGAATCAGAAATGAAGAGATCCGCAGGCGAACCAAGGTAACCGGACATAGCCCGAAGAAATGCCAAACTTAAGTGGCAGTGGGCAGGGCACATTGCTCACAGAACTGATGGCCGATAGGGCCGAAAGGTTCTGGAGTGACGACCGCGTACCGGAAGACGTAGCATTGGAAGGCCTCCTACAAGTGAAGGCCGCAGGTATCCGCTGGATGCGGGAAGCACAGTACCGGTCGAAGTGGCGGTGCTGAGTATGTCCAGTAAAGGACGTCTTTCGGCAGAAATGATGATGATTGATGAAGTAATTATTTTATAAAACATATAATTTTTAATTTGTCATTAAGATAGTTCTAATGATAAAAGATAATGATACATTATTTTATTTCTGTAAGTAGGTTTGTACAAACACTTTTACACGTCAATCACATTTTAAAAACTAGATGAGGTCGCCGTTTCCTATTTGTCTACTCTGAGAAGAAAGGTCGAAACAAACTCAGAGGTCACAGGTCATACTGTGTCACATCTTGGTCGGATCATAATCATCATCAATGACAGCTATTCACCGTGGCATTTTAGTCGTGTTACAACGGCGGCCCACTTCATGTATCCAAAGAGTACTAAACATTCATAAAAGAAAAAAAATATATTAAGTAAGTAACATTTGAATAATTAAAAAAATTACAAAAAAAACAACCGACTTCCAACAAAAACACTAAAAAGTGAAAAATAACTTTAATTTCGGAAGCACATAACATAACATCACGCCTTGTTTCCTCGAAGGGTAGGGCAGAGGTGTACCTGTAGTACACCCACATTTAATATTATATTTAATTTAATTTCGGAAGTCGGTGTCTTTGGTTTTGTATTTTCGTTTATGGCCACCGACTTCCAAAATTTAAACACGGGTAGGATACATTGTTTTTTAACGGAGTTCCAGTGCCTACCATCCGGCTTCATCATCAGATCAGTTGGATGGTACCATTTTGATCAGAACTATTTATTTAAATTTGCTTCGCTTAACTATCTTAATCCAGATATCTCATCGCCACCCGTGAATTACGTATCACTGAGAAGTTCCGGTGGCCATCTGTGGCCTTCTTCATCTGTTCCACTTCACCAAATTATACTTTCTGAATGCAAATGATTGACTTGTTGATGAAAATATAAAAATTGCTATAGGTATGCCTATAATATTTGAGGAGTTCTCTCAATTACTAATGGATCCCAACATCAGAACTAGATTTTGAAAAAAATGGGACCAATCTGGAAGTATATCCTTTCAATTAAAAAAATAATGTTCCAAATCGGTTCATAAACGACGGAGTTCTGAGGTAACAAACATAATACAGACGACTTGAGAACCTCCTCCTTTTTGTGAAGTCGGTTAAAAATATTATATACTAGTCAAAACAAAATAAGTGTGTTTTTGACTTGTGTTTTTTGACCTGGGTAGCGATAATTTATTTTTTATGCGTTCTCAAGTAGCTGATTGTTTATTGTGGTGTTACCTTATTTATTTACAAACATTTTTTTAATTATTCCAGGTGCCTAATTGTTTAAAGTGAGTCGTTTTTGATAATTTACTATAACCACTTGATTCTACCCGATTTTAAGACGGATTTTAACTCCTTTTAGACCTTAGATTAAGCTCCTTACAAAACCGTTTGCGGCAGGCGACGGGTACACGCGTTAGTGATCAAACCATTAGAAATCGGTTACACGAGGACCAGTAGTTCTCCAGGAGACGCGTAGTGCGGAAACCATTAACAAGTAATCATCTTGCAAACCGATTATCGTTCGCAAGGCAATATCTGGCATGGGATATGAGTGATTGGAGCACAGTATTGTTTACGGATGAGTGCAAAGTTAATTTTTTTAGTGATGACCGTCGCATTAGGGTTTGGAGGCGTGAAGGTGAGCGATTTTCGGATGCTTGTATCCATGAAAGTGACAGATTTGGGGTCCCCAATGTTATGGTGTGGGGAGTAATCTCTATAACAGGTAGAACCGAGTTGGTAATTCTCAACGAAGGCACAGTTACAGCTCAACGTTATATCGAGGAGGTCATAAGACCCCATGTGGTCTCATATACACAGAGAATCGGCGCAAGATTCCATCGGATGCACGATAATGCTCGCGCTCATACAGGTAGGGCCACTAGAGAAGCCCTAGAGGAGGCTGGTATACAGGTATTGCCCTGGCCTGCAAACAGTCCGAATCTCAATCCCATTGACCACAAGTTGGATTTACTGAAACGCAGTGTTCAAAGCACAAACCAACCCGTGCACAATGAAAGACAGCTAATAAACGTTCTAAAATCAAGCTGGGAACAAATTCCTTAAGAAACCACTCAGAAAGAAAGAGTGTACCTTCCAGGCTTCAAGAGTGCATTGGAAAACGAGGAGGGCACACCAGATATTGAGGAAAGTCACAAATCAAACAACACGTTTTGTTTTTTTTTTTTCATTACATTTTTAGTCGCACTATTATTATTTTCAAAATTGTAAATTTTTAGAAAAAGTGGTGTATTTGTTTTTTTTATGGTTTCCCTTATTATTTTATGCTGTTTACAATAAAAATCAATTAATTTATCCAATCTAATCATTAATCAACCCTTGAACCTCAAGAATTTATGAGAATACTGTAAAAAAGTGGTGGCCCTTATTTTGTTTTGACTAGTATATATTATTCATTATGACGCATGATGTAGTTTGAAACACCCTGTAATAAGCGCGGCGCGAGCATTGCACTCCATTCCGCGCCACCCTTTTGGAACGCAAGGCTCGTATAGTAGTACCCAATTGATATGGCTTACCGATGTACCTGCGCAGAAGGTGAATTTTAAAAGTGCGGGAAATGCTATTGTCCAATCGGCACGCTCCACGCACCGCGGTTCTTTTTCCTGTACCGCTATTGGTCGGCAGCTGCCGCCATGTTACCGCGCGCCGCGTGGCATGTTTGTCAGCCGCCATACTTCTGATCGAGTGCACGCTAGCAGCTTCAGTGTATTATGAACCTTATAATAGTGACCTAAGGTTGATTGTAAGTTTTATGCATTCTTTCGTTAATCTTCGGGGCCATACTTTCTTTTCTGTGCGAACGAAGATTCACGACGCGCCTTATCAATTGGGTACCACTGTAACAGGGTGTTTCAAACTACGTCATGCGTCATAATGTTTATTTTTTATTATTAAAATTTTAATAAATATGTTTTTTTTTTTTATGAATGATTAGTAGTCATTGGATACATGAAGTGGGCTGCCGTTGTAAGACGACTAAAATGCCACGGCGTATTTAAAAATATAGCTTACATTTTAATTTAAATACTTGCAAAGCCCACTGCGGTCAAAGAAGTGAAGCCATGTTATGTAGTACGTCTAAAAGCCTACATGACCAGCCAGACTTAGGTGATATTCGCGGCGTTGGCGCTGTAAGTAGCGTAAAATATCAAGCACTTATTCCGAATATGAAATTACCCATTAAAACAAACAAACATCGAAAAAAAGGTCAGGGTCGCTTAGCGGGGGGACCGCGCGTGCGGAGTGAGTGGTGAATCGCCACGCGGCTTGCGTCGCCCCGCCAGCAATTGGAGATGTTTCACATCAAAAACATCAACGACCGAAGCCACCTTGTAATAAAATGTCACGTAACTCAGAAGTCACCATCATCATCATGATCATTCCCTTGCTTTTATCCCAATTTATTTGGGGTCGCTTTTTTTTTGGGTGGGAAATTATCAAATAACCTATATATATATAATCCCACTCTGGGCGGAGCGGGAGGGCGTGTCAGACTTTTACTGACTAAAACCGACCCGTGTTCCTTCCGTTGCCTGTGTGCCGGGGCCACGATATCCCTTTCGGACAAACTCGCAACCCGCAGGGCCTGGCAGCGATTTGGGATCGCTGCCTTTTTCTTCCATACCTCTATTACTCGTAGTAGTCATCTCGGTAGTCACTCCCTATCTAGCCATATCATCATCCTTCACACAGTCCATCCATCGTTTCCTTATCCTCTTCCCCTACTCTCATAGCCATCCACATTCATACTCAAAATTGTTCTCATGACATTTTCCTCATTCCTCCACATCATAATAATGACAACCGATTTCCTCATAACTTTTCAGTCACCGTTGCCACTTTCAAATGTCCTCTTATAACTCATTTCTTAGGCCGTGTTCAGATAACCCGCGCCACCCCGCGCACGCCCCGCACATGCGTTGGGCCCGCCTTCCACCCGGGCGTGGAGTGGGCGCGGGGCGGGCGCGTGGCGTGTGCGGGTCGACTCCGATAAATGCAATTTGAGATCTATTGATGTGTCATAAGACTCAAATTATATAAGTACTTACTACAAATTTCTAAGCGAGCGGGGCAGGCGCGTCGCGTGCGCGTAGCGGGTGCGTGTCGTATGAACGCAGCCTAATTCTATCCATTCGCGCAACACCACATATTCCTTTTAGCATTCTCATCTAAGCTGAACTCAGAAGTATAACAGCCATTTTCTCGTAGCCTCAATGGGGTCTGCTGATGGGAGCTTGCCTGCGCGCCAGCGGCCGGTATCAGGAAGCGCTCTCCCTCTACAAGAAGATGAACGCACGGTTCCCTGACAACGTTCAGTGTTAGTAGAGTGTAATAACTTTGTATATGATTAGTTTCTTACTTCTTATTACCAACTAGCGACCCGCCTTTTTTTTCGCACGAGTGCAATGTATACGTACTGATGTGGCGACCTAACAAAACATCGAAATTACTGTCGTATATTTATTCATTTAATTTATACACATAAACCTTCCAGAATTAATTCTCTCAATGATGGCGAAACCCGTCTCAAAATCCATTATGTTGTTTAGAAATAATAGCTACTTATCTTGGTTTCAGTACATACATAGGAGTGTTGCCACACCAATCGATCGATCGTCAATCGATGGTATAGAATGGATTAGTCGACGTCGATCGATAGTTTCTACCAGACCAATCGAACGTCGACCGATGTCGATCGATTGGTAACATCCTAATAGAATATTTGACTGCAATCAAAAATATAAATGAATAAATGCTTATTTTAAAATAAATAAAATCGGTGGAAAAATGGAGACGTTCACGCTTTTGAAATTATTCTACTATCCTTGTCTCGCAACACGACCGTTGTACTGAATGGCGCGAAGTTAGGTACTATGGCGTTCTTGTGTTGTCAGATGCTACCAGTGCTGTCTCTGTCTACAATAGACTTTAAAACGCATAGTCGCATACAACTTCGCCATTTTTTCTTACATTAAAACATTTTTTTTTTGTTGATTTCGAAAAATATAAATAAAAACAAAATACCTTATTCTTCTAGACCCAAATAAAGATGTCATTTTTCGTCGGTTTAAACAAAAGGTTTGTTCCATACAAAAGTGCAATACTTACACGATCAGCTGATATGCTCAATGCATGGAACAGCTGATTTACCGAATCCATGGGAAAAGTTTGTCTCACGATGCTTTCTTTTTTAATAAAACGTGTTTAAAAAGTGTTTTTCACCTGTGCATATCGTTATAACTTTTATGCAAAGCCGCCTTGTTTTAAAATATACCCCGTATGTTTACGCCATAAGTTGTAAATGTAATAAATCAATCAATGCATATTCGCGCAGGTTTAAAGTTGATAGTGAAGCTGTGTGGAGACCAGGGACTGTCCGAGACGACCTCGTGGACCAGAGAACTGCAACGTGCACAAGCCAGAATTAAACAGAAGGAACAACAAGGTTAGTTATTGACGCTTCTACATCTTCAATCTTTTTATGTTCTACTTAGGTGCAACTTCCATCTCGGCCCGAAACAAATAATTGTAAAGCTTACAAATTAAAACGTACTAAAGAAGTCACAGTCACCAATACGTCATTATTTTCTATCTACGACCTTGAGAACGAATGATCCTTCTACAACGGAAAAATACTACGACTCTTGTTTGTGTAACTGTCAATGAGAAATTTTAATGCGCAAGTAAGTATATCGTTCGAAAAGCAGCGCAATAAGTCTTATCTAAGAAATTAGATCAGGTCAATGCAGCATAAAACGGTGAGCCCCAAAATTGTAGTGATTATTTTGTTTCAGTATCGGTTACGTCAGCCGGAAGTGTCTCCTCGGGGGCCAGTCAATCACCCATCGATCAAATAAGAGGTCAATCATACGAAATCCAATGATTAAATTGCTACAAAACATTGCATAAGCTTTCTGCCATGACACCGTTATTTGTTTTCCTTTTTATCTGAGTTATCTTTACAATTAGTTCAATCACGGAAATTCCAGAAAAAAAAATCTTTATCACTACGATTTGTTTGTTTTTAATCGTTATTTGTATTATTCGTGGTGCTACCTGTATAGGTGATTCAAACGGACTATACTTAACTTATGATGACACCTGTTTTGAATATAACTTCTGAGGACTCATTCATGATTCGTGCGTGTGATTTCAAAGGTAGAACATGCTGGGCTGCGTTGACGCATAAGTCGCGCGCATCATCGCGTTTTAAACTATCACCTTCTACACAACGCCACAGTGCACGTATATTCGCATTATCACTGCTTCATGAATGTTTAATGAAGAGGGAAATGAAGGTATGACGTTTGTATGTGTACAGGCGGTAGTCGCGTGGACAGTGCGACCGGCGTGCCCCCGACCGGCTCGCGACGCGCCAGCGACGGGCGAGGCGACAGCGGCCACAGCAGACCATACGCGTAAGTTACTTGTGTAATAATAAATCTCATGTAGATAATGATGCTTTATTTTTATCTTCACTTCTTCACAGAAACAGTCACCATAACTATGGTCTGGGAATTTGGTGTGAAGTAAAGTAACTACTTCACACTTACAAAATTGACGGTTGGACAGTGTTGCCATTTCTCAAAACTAAGAATGAATTATTATTTTTTTTTTAACCCTACACTCGACCGTCCTGACGTGTATGCCCCTCATACGCGCCCCAGGTGGTAACTAAAATACCCTGTACACTCTTGGCTGGGAGGACTCACGATGACCAGAGAAAGAAAAATATATACAGGGCGGCTCAAATTAAATTAGCTAGAGAAACTCAACAGGCGTAACGGGTATCGATATCTAAACTTGATAAAACAAAAAATAAATAAATTTCATGTTTTTTTCATGGGGTCGTGGACCGCAGTTTGTACGAGTATTCACTTAATAATATCAGTTTAAGAAATCATTTATTTTCACAGACGTGAATGGTATCGATGCGTAAACACAATAAAACAAAAAAAAAACAGAGTTTCTCAACTCATACTTCAAGTAACAACACTACCAGTTATTTGTTGACCCAAAAAAAAACTTCAAATCTTTTTATTTTATTGTTTACCCATCACGACTGCAGAGGCTGCGGCTAATTTAATTTGACCCTGAATACTACCAAGTGATTTTAAAATAAAAATTGTTTGTTCTAAACATTTACAACAGTAAAAACATTTTGTTACAGCAATTAGACGACATCTTTAAACACATTTATGATTACGAAAAACAAAAATTATCATTAATAACTTAAGAACTAAGTAGGTATTTATTTTGTTACAACAGATATCATTAAACCACAAACATTATTTGATTCAACTACACTCGCGAGCAATAAACTGGAATCACTTCATCGCGCGTTGCTCAAGACATTTTATTTACAATTTCTATGCAATGAGCTGTGGATTGTGGTATATCACCTGAAAAGTAATTTTGTTACCTGATATCAAATGATATCAAAAAGATTTAAAACAATTTCGTTATCTTTTTCCATTGTGAAACTGGAATTGATCACATTTAAGGACATAAATGTTCTATAAAACAAATTGCATAACGTAAAACAAAGCCACAGCAACACATTGAAAAACCCAGCTGTCTATCAACTGTGACGTTGCAAAATCAATAGAATAATAGCGACATCCTGTGTCAGGAACTCAGGACAGACAGGCTCATGGCATGGCTGTCAACGTAGTCTATTCAATACATGGATGGCGCTAAAGTAAAATTAAGACAAGTAAATTAATTATATACATAACTAGCTGCGCCCCGCGGTTTCACCAGCGTAAGGCTCGATCCCGTAGGAAAGCCACCCTTAACACTTAGGGGTATAAAAAATAGATAGTAGCCGATTCTCAGACCTACTGAATATGCATATAAAATTTCATAAAAATCGGTCAAGCCGTTTCGGAGGATTATGGAAACTAACATTGTGACACGAGAATTTTATATATAAGATTATTAGTTCAAATTAAAAATTGGCTTACAATGTTTTCAAATTACAGTGTTAATAGGTATGAGAGGACAGCGTAGGCCCGTCAAAAGTACCAGGTACTTAACAAAATAGAAAATGGTCTACAGATCGACAGTCTATTAAGCCTACAACGTCCTCACATTGACAAAAAAACAATATAAAATATGATTAAAATAATAAAAGTTAGAAACTTGTTGACATTTAAATTGTAGGTATAGTAATGTCAAATAAGAAAAACATTAAGTCAGTGAAGTTTGTAAAAAAAGATAAAAAAAAAAGTTAAGTTAAATAAATAAACATACGGACATAATTTCCCAAATTTTATTTAAAACAATTAATAACTTAAGAACTAAGTAGGTATTTATTTTGTTACAACAGATATCATTAAACCACAAACATTATTTGATTCAACTACACTCGCGAGCAATAAACTGGAATCACTTCATCGCGCGTTGCTCAAGACATTTTATTTACAATTTCTATGCAATGAGCTGTGGATTGTGGTATATCACCTGAAAAGTAATTTTGTTACCTGATATCAAATGATATCAAAAAGATTTAAAACAATTTCGTTATCTTTTTCCATTGTGAAACTGGAATTGATCACATTTAAGGACATAAATGTTCTATAAAACAAATTGCATAACGTAAAACAAAGCCACAGCAACACATTGAAAAACCCAGCTGTCTATCAACTGTGACGTTGCAAAATCAATAGAATAATAGCGACATCCTGTGTCAGGAACTCAGGACAGACAGGCTCATGGCATGGCTGTCAACGTAGTCTATTCAATACATGGATGGCGCTAAAGTAAAATTAAGACAAGTAAATTAATTATATACATAACTAGCTGCGCCCCGCGGTTTCACCAGCGTAAGGCTCGATCCCGTAGGAAAGCCACCCTTAACACTTAGGGGTATAAAAAATAGATAGTAGCCGATTCTCAGACCTACTGAATATGCATATAAAATTTCATAAAAATCGGTCAAGCCGTTTCGGAGGATTATGGAAACTAACATTGTGACACGAGAATTTTATATATAAGATTATTAGTTCAAATTAAAAATTGGCTTACAATGTTTTCAAATTACAGTGTTAATAGGTATGAGAGGACAGCGTAGGCCCGTCAAAAGTACCAGGTACTTAACAAAATAGAAAATGGTCTACAGATCGACAGTCTATTAAGCCTACAACGTCCTCACATTGACAAAAAAACAATATAAAATATGATTAAAATAATAAAAGTTAGAAACTTGTTGACATTTAAATTGTAGGTATAGTAATGTCAAATAAGAAAAACATTAAGTCAGTGAAGTTTGTAAAAAAAGATAAAAAAAAAAGTTAAGTTAAATAAATAAACATACGGACATAATTTCCCAAATTTTATTTAAAACAATGCGTAATAAATTCAAACTAACCAATAGACAACAATTCTATTTAGTCTATGGTAGTAGAAGTGTTTAGAACATGACTGACAGATTGGTCTCGAAAAGGTGGGAGGATCCGCAACATGGCGTGGCACGAGCCAATAGGTTTTGGTACTGGGACTTAGTTCTGGAAGACCAGACTGTGCTCAAATAATCCGATGGGGTTTCTATAAGTCCAATTCGAAGCTGAATCCTTTGAGTATTCAACCATATTCTTTGATCATGCGGGATGGCCTGGTTCGTACATGTGATTTCTGACACGAGTGTATTGTTACAGGTCCCCCCCAATCTTTCATACATCCCTAAATTTCCCTCTCTTTCAATCTGTAGCAACCTGCATTCAAATCGCAGGAAGCCACCTCTCGCATACTCCCGAATTCCATCTGTATACCGAATAAATCATCACACCGATCCTCCTGGTGAATATTCACCAGGAGGATCGGTGTGATGATTTATTCGGTTGAACATATGTTCAGCGAGCTGATACATAATATATTTGGCAAACAATGTCCATAACTCACCAGGCAAGACGTATACAACATTCCCAGAAATGAACATTTCTGAAAACAAAATGATGGCTTGGCTTATTTTAAGAGTCACCTGCCGCACGTAACTAGATAAGCAACTAGTGCTATCTAAAGTCTCACCGAAGCCACAATGCTATTTCGGCAAAACAATAGTCAAGGCCTATTTTAGGAGTTACTACCCCGCTCCATTATAACTAGATAAGCAACTAGTGCTAGCTAAAGTCTCACCAAAGCAACGATGCTATTTCGGCAAAACAAAACATTAGTCAAGGCCTATTTTAGCAGTTACTACCCACTACATTACAAAATATGGACACATCCATACCCATTTAATAAAACACAACCAAGCGAGCATCCGCTTTCTAAAATGTGTATGGTCTGTGCCCATTAAAATAAAAAACGGCCTTATAACGGTATAATTACCGTATAAAATGTTGAACGTAACCTAAATCTCACGTTCATACGAACGTGAGATAGGGACGTTCATAGGGAGCGGTCTCTTCTAGGCTTCTGAGCTATTTTACCATCATTGTTAGGGAGTAGGTACTCTGACCAAATGTTAGCAAATTATGCCCTGTAACGGTTGTCCCTAAATAAAATATTAAAAGTAACCTGTAATAACAGTTGTATTATTTATTACGGAGTACCCTAACCAAAGAAAAATTGAAACTAAAGGTTACGGCAGAAGCATGTCATTACTGCCGGAGAGTGCCCCGACCAAATGGTAACAAACCTTACTTAATTCCGACCTATTTTGTAAGATTCACAATAAATCACAACCTCATCTCGCAGCCGTATTATCTGGGAGTGCCCCGATAAAATAAAACCGCGACCTAAGGTTGCCATAAATGCATTCTACCACTATCAGGAGTACACTGTATAACCTTAGTCATAACGTTATTTTGTAATCGTATTATCAGGGAGTTGAGGGAGTACCCTCACCAAATAAAATCACACCATAAGGCGTGTTAGAAACCCAGTCTTCATTGTCTTATTATCGGGGAGTACCCCGACCAAATAGAACAGCGACATGGTAATTTCAGCGTAAAGAAATTCAAATTACTTTACATTTCTTATCCCACTGCTGAATGGTAATAAAACTCACTAAATGTAGATTACTGATACTTTATTTTTCTCTTCATTCCATCACAGATACAGCCACCACACTTGCTTCGTACCAAATTGAGCTTCTCCTTTGGGACGTCGCTACGCCCCCGTGGGGGGCGTGGCAGGCGGTTACGGGGCATCACCGCCCTCGCGCAGACTATATACGGTACCCCGTAAATACGAGCCCCTCGTTATTTGTGCTCGGCAGATGGTACTTGAGCGCGCATTAGCTACGCGCGCCCATGCTGAGCTCTCTCGGCCAAGTGCCCTCATTTGTAAACTACCCTTTCGCCTACAAAATAGGCGGTTGAACAGTGTTGCCATATCTTAAAAATACGAACTAATTAGTAAAATCTTCAGTTTAAGCCCGGCGTTGCCGATTCGGCAACAGTGTGCCCAAACCGTAAAGCCCCGGTGTTGCCGATTCGGCAACAGTGACTCATGCTACTGTAGGCTCAAATTACACTTGAATATATCGTTTAGTATTGTTTGTGGCGATTTTAGTCCATTGTCTGGTAGATATTCTCACAAACGTGAGTCAGTGGGGCTTGAAGGTGGGGACAACTGACTCACCGGTGAGTCGGTGGGCCGTAACCTGTTAAACCCCTACACTTCTATCGCAAATATTTTTGCACATGCAAATTTTTTATTCATTTACTGCATTTGCGTCAGTAGCTTCCTGAACTGCGAATTTGAAAAACTAATAGAATGAAAGGACGGAAAAAAAGAGCTATACATAGGTTGATCCGTATTTGCATATTGTTTGGTCATTTTTATATGAGCTTAGTATAAATGTTGGCTTTTGTGTAATTTTCATGGCTGCACTTAATCCGCCTCATTACAAAACAAGGTTTATCTTCAGACACAGCTTTAAGCCATGGAGCCATTATTGAATTTCGAACTTTATTCCGACTATAGTAAAGTTCCTAAACACAAAACTGACAACTTAGTACCGAACTAAGTTTTCAGTTTTGTATAAAGAACGGTATTTCAATCACAGTTACGTTCTTATTACAAAAACTGGCTGCATGGTTTAGGCCATGTCAAAATATAAATCTTGTTTTGTAATAAGGCGGAATGGGTTTAACATATCTACATCCAAGGTATAAATAGGCAGCTATTGTTAACCAATGAACCTCTTTTGGTGAATGTACTGTGAGAACGACACTATCGCCTCATTAACGCTATTGCGCACCAGACGTATAAACTAAAAAAAAATCAGACTGTGGCGCCGCCCGCGCCGCCGCAGGGTCAATCGTCTGAATATTTATTGGGTTGATTCCTTAATCAATTCAATTCATTCAACGCGTACTTAACGTTTTGTGAAAGGTAGTCATTGTCCCAGTCAAAAATAACGACACAACTTAAGGGCTCTATGGATCTATCTAATAGAGAGGGGCTCCATCGAAGGTTAAGCTACGCCTGTATGGGTGACCATCCATTATATATGGAGCCCCCTTCGCAGGGCTTGAAACCGGTTAATTTTTATTTCCGAAGATTCAAATAATTTTTAATACAATTGATATTAGCTTCAAAGATTGCTTCATCACATTAAGTGCAGCATTGATTTTGTAACAAAATATTAAATAATAACGAAATATATTCGAAAACCTTTAAAATAACGGTTAAGGTTACATAGAAAATTAACCGGTTTCCGAGCCCTGCCCCTTCGTGTCTCGGAAAAGCACGTTAAGCCGTTGGTCCCGGCCGTCATTCGTAGATCTTTGACAGTGGTTACGGGTAGTCCGAAGCCCAAAAGTCTGACAACCAGTCTTGCCAAGGGCTATCGTGTTACCCAGTAACTAAGTTGTGGGGTCCTAACCATGTAAAGTACTGGTATTCAGCTGCATCCAACTGAATAGCTATATAAAAATCCGACCCCAACTTAGTTGGGAAAGGCTAGGCAGACTTTTATTTTCGGATGTATCGAATCTTACGACCAAAACGTGAGGTACTCGTTACATATCAATAGCCAGGGCCGGATTTAGGGCAGGGCAACAGGGGTTCTAGCCCTGGGCCTCCACAAAGAAGGGGCCTCCACAATTTGATTGTTTTAAATATATCCTTTGTGTATCTAAGAAAAAAAAACCCAAAAGTCTGACAACCAGCCTAGTCTTACCAAGGGGTATCGTATTGTGGGTGTCAGATAGGCGGTCGTTCCATGTAAATACTGGTATTCAGCTGCATTTGGTTAGACTGGAAGCCGATCCCAACATAGTTGGGAAAAGGCTAGCCTTTTCCCAACTATGTTCCCCAACCATTTTTTTCTTTGATACACAATCGATCTGCCTAGGCAGATCGATTGTGTATCAAAGAAAAAAATGTTCACATTCACAAGAAGTTGTTTTTTTGTTGTCTGTTCTCAATACATTTTTTAGGCCTACACTTCTTAGTTGCCCCAGGGCCTTCACTTCTTAGTTGCCCTAGGGCCTCCACACCTCTAAATCCGGCCCTGTCAATAGCTGATGTTCGCTCAACTCGCGTGTTAAACGAGTTGAGGTATATTATATTATATTATATATTTTGTTATACGTTCTTGACTCTTTAATTTATTTGCAAGAGTTCTTTTAAATTCAAGTCGCAGTAGTTGGAAAGTCATCGCATTTTACATTGTTTTCCCCCATCTTTTATTAACTATGTAAACGAGGTTGATACGAAGTTTTAAATGCTGCCAGCAACACTGCAATATTCCATGTTATTGTTGCCGGCACGTAACTTGGCAAGGTTTTGGCGTAGTGGGAGTAAGTTTACGCAAATGTACAATTAGTCACTGACCGTCTGACAAGTAACTGATGTTACGTCAGGTTCTCACACGCGGTGTACGTTTTCTATTATAATAATTTTATTTATAATTATCATATTATGTTTATTTTTATTATGTTATTTCTAACATAATTATCTATCCGTGACATCACAGCGGACCCTATCAGAATACCAGCGCTGCGACACTTATTTTTAAGTGCCGCAGCATCATGCTGAGATACGGGCCTTTTGGCCTCGTACAGGACCTTGTTTTTATTTTCTTTTTGTTTACTTTGTTTTATTTTTGGTTTTGTTCTTTTTTTGTTTCTATGAGTGTGTTTTATTTAATTTGTGATTTGTGCGAGTCCCAATAAATGTTTTTTCTTTCTTTCTTTCTTTCTAGTGCAACGAAAAAATTATCACTTCTATTGCTTGTCATTATTCTATGGTTATTGCCAGAATTTATTTTTAAACGTCTCTTTTTAAAAGAAAGGAGAGAATCATCTAACCATTCTTGCCAAGTTACGTGCCGGCGACTTTGCCAGCAACATGCTGACCGCAAACACAAAAACAAATGAAAAGCAAAATGATGCTGATTTTTTTTTGGGAACTTTTCTTTCTCGTGTATACAAGAAGTTGTGTCGTAGGTACTACTACTTATATCGTATTCTTTCGTCCGAAGGTATTCGACCACGCCAAATCAGGATGGGTTGCAACCAGTCAGCAGGTCCATAAACCGTTCGGAGACCAAAAAGAAGCATATCGATGAATTTGACGACGATCTACCTCTGCCACCGGAATAAATAAACTTCATAATTAAGTTTATAACTTTTAGTACCTAATAAATTGCAATTTTTACGGATAACTTCGTTTGATTTCTTGAATTGATACTGCCATTTAGGCCTGCAGCACTTACTTATCGTGGCAAATAACCAAAAAACGTGCTAAGTGGGTATCGGACCAAGCACAATGAAAGGTTCCGTATTTGGGATGAATAAATTTCAAGAACAAACTATGTAAGTACTTGAAAAAATGTTGTCCCATGTGATAAAACTATAAATTCACAAATTTTCAGACCTTTTCCTTTACTAGTACTGTGAGACCTGTGCTTTTTGCCAAATTTCATGATTCTATACTCCATTTGAAATAAGATAAGAAATTTAAAATAACTTTTTTACAGTCCGTTCATCCGATTTTGACTCATATTCCGTAGGCATAAGGATGGCATTAAAAGCAAAAACGTGGTTACAATACCAACTGTTTATTACAGCTACCGTTTGTCATGATACCAACGCAATAGAAGTCAAAATCGGTTGAACGGACTGTAAAAAAGGTTTATTTAAATGTCTAATCTTACTTCAAAGGTATATATAGGTCAACAGGAAGTACCAGTTTTGATGTATTTGCGAGTATCAAAATGTGTCGCATTAATGGCCGTATTTTTTTATTCCTTTGACTTAGACGTCCAAGGGACCAGAGGGCGGGGCCTTTTTTACACGCGTTCCTGAGAAAAAACGTCTGGACAGACAAATTTACAATGAATTGAGCTTATAAGAGCTCTGTTTTTTTCTTTTGAGGTACGGAACCCTAAAAAGTTTTTTTAAATAAACATTTGAACGAAGATGCATATTCGCATAGATAAATTTGTAAACGTGATTGATTTTTTTCCTCTAGGTATACCTCAACCTTAGGATAATGACGTCACGAATTATGATTTTGTTGTGGCGGATCACCTACGAAAATAGATAATAAACAATCTTTACCTTGGGGTAGGGTGAAGAGAACTTCTTGAGGCAGAGGCGGGCCGGCACTAGCCGGGGATCGCGCAAGATCCCCGGTGCAAGTGTGGGAAGGGAACACTGGGATGGTTTTAGTCAGTAAGAGTCTGACAGACCCCTCCGCCCATCCCAGGGCGGAAGACATCTATGACAATTTTCCGCCCCGGAACCAAAAAATAAAAGGGTGAAGAGAACTTAAGTAGGTATCGCTAGGTTTCATATCATTAAGTACCCATTTTTACGAAAATTGCGTGGACGAAGGAGTATGATTTTGGCACAGTTAAAGTTTATAGGGCAGAGGTTTAGAGTGCAGTAAGCTAATATTTTTCTACAATATGCATAAGAAATAAATTAAATTAATAAAACAACATAGCACACACTACCATGCGTTTGACACGCACACACACACACACATAGTAGTACCAGGGCGTCATGACTTGAAGATAGACAGGTGAACAGAAGTGACAGCTTGAGCATGGAATTGGTGTACTCATGGAATAAGTAAGTACTATATAGGTTGCTAAGTAGAGGAGGTCGAATTGGGACCAGTGGGTGGTGACCACTAGTATTTAAAAAACATCTTATCGCCACGTAATTTAAAAATAGAAGTGGCGATTAGTACCTATCACAAAGGTACCTACGTTCTAAGTTTCTGATATAAGTACGTTACCTACTCACCCGACAGAAGCCACCATACATTCTGCTTGATAAGTGAACGAGCCTTTAGGGATCCTCAAATATGATTGCAAAACGTTATTAGTTTTTCTTGTTACGGTTTCCAAAATGTTTACTAGGCAACACAGGGGTTTAGAAAAACCGTCGTAGCGCTAGTATGGAAATTATAGGCCTTCAGGGAATATGTTGTTTTTTAAGGCTAAACTGATACGTCTCTTATACTTTATACCTCGCCATGATCGTATGCGGAAGACAAATTAATTATCAACCCGGTAATTGTAATCTCGTTCTCTTCCTCCTCACGTCTCTCTCGTCTTTACCCAAATCGAGACCAATTAATTTTATCTTTTACGCGTATTTATTACAATAACCTCATAACTTTGACTTGAGAACAGTCGCACTTAGGTTTGCTTAGGTATTATGTGAAGTCTACATTTTTATTGTAACTATGTACTCCATTCGGTTTCCTGCAAGTTCTCTTTTCGGGTTTGCAGTGGTGTAATGCACTGACAAGTATTTATGTAAGGCGTGTTAGTGTTACACATTTTGTTCGGTTCGGCATGAATCTTCACAGCCAGGCGGCAAAATATATACATTCAATTTTGCCGCCTGGTCTGTGCCGAAACATGCGGTCCGAACATAAGTTACGAAATCTATGATATTAGAATTATGCATACTTTCGCACAAAACAAAAATATTGGGGTAGATTCATTATTAAAATTAACCCAATTTGCATATTTTTAAAGATGACATTCGTATGTTTTAATGTTAAAATTCGTTTGCCTACCCGGCGGTCCATAGATTATACACTTCGGTCGTTAGCCGTTGACCCGAGCGCACGTGTCTTGAGTTCTCTCCGTCAAATTTACAAATATTTTATAATGTACTGCACATGTTGCAAGTTTGCGCCTCGTATCGGGCTTCGAAATCGTGTTTGTTTTGTTGTTTGTGTCGCCAAATAAAATTCGTTGGAGCTGTAGGTGCGAGAACCAGTGCATACGAGGGGCTAATTGCGCCTGCCGCACCGACTACCGTCCAAACTTTTGGTGAGGTCTTTTCATATCTTTTAGGGATCTGCTGTAGAGCAACGCTTAAATAATGAACCGTGTGTGTCAATTATTATAATATTAGGTGCAGTGCTATGGTGCTCCAAAATTGTTTGTCTTTTGTGAGTGCAAATTCAATTTTGGACATTTCGAGATTCAAGTGATGGAGAGTTTTTTTGCTAAGCGTACTTTGCTGCACGCGCGGTAACTACATTGGCGTTGCCAATCGAACATTGTTTCCTTGCTTTTTTGTCGTGGCGAACCTCAAGCGAATCTTTAAAGTGTGTTGTATTGTTGACTTTGTTGTGGTAGTGTTGTTAGTGAGTGAGTCGTCATGGCTTAGCTCCCGCGTGCAGGCCAATCTGAAGACATTTTAACTCATTATGTTATTCTGTCCCTACTAGTTTAATTGGTTATAAGTGATATACAAATAGTATATCTAAATATAACCTATAATAGGTGTGTGTTAACTGTAATAATATTACGTACAGTGAAGTGTTATAGTGGCCCAAAATCGTTTTTTGTGAACGCGCATAGTCAAGTTTCAAGTGTTCATTCAGGTAGTGCGCATGGCCCAACTGCAAAAAAGGGTCGCGAGGACAGAACAAAGGCACCAGACATTACTTTGGGGCTCGGGTAGTTCCGAGTAAGACCCTATTATACTCGAAGTTTGCCACATGCCAACTATACGCAGTTTTTTCGTCCAGTAGGACAAAAAGTAACACCAAAAATCCAGAAACCTCGAATGAAGACAATGGCAACAGCAACCAGCACAGCAGTGACAGAAAACAGTGCAGTGCAAGTGCAGACAGCAGTTTAATCCCGCCAAAAGATACATCATTCAAGAAGCTCGGCGAAGCTGGACTAGACGCAACCTGGCGGCGTCGTAAGATAAAGAAACCTGCTAGCGAGATTTACAAGAACTCTGAAACGGATAGTGACACCTCAGACAAAGACTCTGGAATCAGCAACGTGTAATACAGCATAGCAGTGACACAGTCAAGAACAGAGAGGACCTGAGCCAACCTGGTGGCGAAGCTATTAAAAGATGCCCCCCCATAGATAAATATAACCCGTCTCTCCACTATTCCAATGCTTACTCTAGGATGCATATCCGGTATGGCTCTAATAATCCCTCCATATCCCAAGGGCACGTCTTCCCTGCCATTATCGCGCCCCCCGGTCTACTCTTTGATACGCAATGGTCTCTTTGGTCCCATGAAACATGAGGCTCCAGGGGCTAGTGCGAATCTTTGGGTTCATTCGAGTGATCGAGTCTGGTTTAACCATGCTGGGGTCGGTACATTTCATTCATTCATAAAATTCATTTGCTTACCCGGTATAAACGCAATAAGAATTGGAAATAAAAATATCTAATTAAGTTTATAAAAAAAATGTATTTATAAATATGACGGGATTCATACAGATTCTTACCTAGATTAGAAATATGCACGTTATCTGTTAGCTCTTTTGTTTTCTAAATATTTGGTAAAAACATAAAAGTGATTTACCATTTTAAATGCACTGAATTAAATCTTGAAACTAATTTACAATACTTCAGTACATTAATGGGTATATTACAGGAGAACTTTTATGAAAACACAAACATGATACACTGCAGTGTAAATACAATATATAACAATAAAAAGACGGTTTTATGTTTTCATAATAGTTCTCCAACCACTTGTTTTGCGTTCGGACATTCCAGCGTCGTATTTCAACGTCTAAACTTAACAAGATACAATTATTATGTAAACAGGGTAAGCTCCGGCTTTACATTAATTTAACGATAATATCACATCATTTTACAAGTCTGTCGCTATCGACGGTCATTTATTGTCATTTTACGGCGGTTCATATATATATTTGCAGATATTTTCTAGTCTCTTGTTTGTCTTACTACGGAATGACTCACTTTATGAATGTTAAAACGGCATTCTTTGATAGTTATTACTATCTGAAAACTAAATTATATTTTCAATACTCCTAACTCGATTAACCCAATATTTTTATAACAATTAATACAGTCAAAATTTGAATTATGCGGCTTATGTTGCATACAGTTTTACGATAGCACCATACAACATAATTATAGTAAGGTCTAAAATGTTCGCGTTTACTTCACATCATACTTCAATCGCATGTCACAACTAAGTAAAATAATACCTATTTCTTACGTCCACCCGTAGATAGTAGATCATGAATAAATAAATAAAATAAACACGTACATACTGATAGCGCCAACGATAACAATATAATTAAGCGAGTTTTTTTGGTACCAAATGCGCAGCATTTATACATTCTTCCACTCTCTGCTCAATGTAACCTTAACTTATCAATAAATGTTATCATTTAAATAATATAATTTATCGTCCACACACTTTAGGCACAGAAAGTTGTCTGATAACTCCTCGGCACAGGACAGTTTCTGATATGTAAATTCACAGTAGTTGTCTCTCAGTGATGTGACAACTAAATAGTCAATGTTCGCACGACGGCAATGCGCCCCTACTCAACACTATGAAATAACTTTCGCGAACGGGTGATCTATGTGGCCATATTGAATCGCCAGCAACGTGTCCTTGACCCTCTGGTATACTGGTTGCGCCTGCGTCATAGTCGGGACTCGGATCTCATGGTCCAAAAAGCCAACCCTGCTGATAGGACTGATCAACACAGCCGTGCCCGCACCAAAAATCTCTAGCAACTGAAAGCAAACGTTATATTTAACACTCGAAACTACCTATTTAATCAAATCAAAACAAGACAGCTAAATGCTTAAACTTACCCGTCCTTTCTTATTTAGCTCAACAATGTTGTCCATGGTAACAACTTCTTCCGTCACGACTAAGTCTTCCCACTGGCTGGCTAGCTCCAGTATAGAGCGACGAGTCACTCCAGGCAAGATGAGACCATTTAATGGCGGAGTACATAATTGTTTATCTGCAAATATATTATTTTCATTGCATCAAAGTTAAACAAAACACTGTGATCTGGAAAACGTTGGAACTGATGTTACTGACCCTAATTGTTGCTTCAGATACGATCATACGAGTCAAGAATTTACCGGTCAAAAGGTCAGGAGCCGACGCACCAGATAACATGACAGTATCAACCAGTCATACGGATATCCAACCATTAACATCATGATCGTACGTTATTCTTTGTTGTTGCAGACAAATAATAATGGAACAATACATTTTTTAATGTTTATTAATTATTATTATTAGTGTTTATTATTTTGTCCGTGTGGTGCCGGACGTATAGAACAGCACTATCCTATTTCTTCCCGTGGGTGTCGTAAAAGGCGACTAAGTGACTTACTAGAGAATGGGCAGCAGCGTTCTCTATGCATTTTAATACGATACTGCGATCGCCAACCCGCCTGCCAAGGTTGGCAATTATGGCAAACCCCACCTTTTGGGGAGGCCTATGTCCAGCAGTGGAGTTCTTTCGGCTGAAATGATCATTAATTATTACCTCCTTGTTCATTGATGTAAACTACGAAGATGTTCATGGCGCCGACTTCGGTGAGCTCATGGTTAGGTCCGAACAGCCACAACACTTGATGGTGACCTAGTTTAGCTGCCCTAGCGGTGGCCTCTGTAAACATAATCAGAACATGACTTTTCCCGATCAAACCGGTAACTTTCAATTATTGATAAACTAATATGGTTCAACAAACAGGTATATTTATGACTGCATAAGATTATTGACACGTAGGCAGAACTCACCAATCGTGGGTCCATAGTTGGATCCAACTTTTCGGTTCCCCACGCCTCCGGGGAAAGCTCGCACCACATTGGGGTCTGCGTATATTGACACGGCACCATCAGTACCCGTCTTGTAGTACGTACTTACGGGACTAAGGATGACGAACAATAGCGCCGTTTCAGGTGCCATTATACCGAACGTTGGCTGTTGGAAAAATAACAAATTTCAATCAACTAAGCCAGAAGTAAACATATTATTATTATTTTATAAAGTCAAGAGATTGTCACCTCTTTTAAAGATATTATTTTTTTTTAATAATTATAAAATAAAATAATAAAAAAATATTTATAATTATTAAGGGGCCGGCGTAGCATGCGCAGTTCATACAAACGTACTACCAAAATAATTTGTAAATCAAACATATTCTTAAGGTAATGTGTATTTATTTTGATTGGATTACAGAATATCTATGTTCCCAAATATATATTTTGAAAGGACAATGATATAAAGACGAGATATGAGGAATTTAAAATTTCTATAGAAAACTTATTTTTCTCATAACTCTTGTTTAAATCAGTGTCCATTCAAAATATATATTTAGGAACCTAGATATTCTGTATTCCAATCGGAATAAAGACAAACTACCTTAAGAATATGTTTGATTTAAAAATTATTTTGGTATTACGTTTGTATGAACTACGCATCCATCGCCTCTTAATATTTAATTTATGCTAGTGGCCACTATAAGAAAAATAAAATATAAGTTGTCATTTTCATTCATAATTTATTTTAATTAACGATATTAACATTTTAAGGTTTCGTGTTGTCGCTCTGGTTAGTGTCCTTCTTCGAAATGCTTAATCTATATAGCAAATACTTTTGAGCAGTATCGTTAATTAAAGCCTCTCCTTTATCATTCTCATCCATTACCTTGAACCGATATCACAGGTACGCAAGCGATAAAAACCACGTTGAAAAATAAATTAGCTTCTATGTAGTAATTTATCAAAAAAAACAATAAACTTAAGCAATATTACTTAAGTATTATGTAGGAATGATTGTAACCATTTAAAGACCTAAAGATTTTATTAATTGTATCGACAATAACGCGTACATATAAATGCTAAATTGTATAGTTTGATATTGAGATAGACTCATGATAGCACAAGTATAAACCTTAGTGGTTTTCGGTTGCTATCTAATATGTAATACTGTGTTATTTGTATAAATGTTAATTAAATAATAAAAAAAATATTATCAAATGCGATTTCTTAAAAGTACCTACGATTATCATTATTTATGAGTAAGTAAATCTATTCCAGCATTGTTAGTTTGGACTTTCAACAAATCTATTGCCCAAAATATTATTATTATAGTAAAGGAAATAAATTGCAAATCAAGTGACAGCCTATAATAATTAATAAGCCGAGATAACGATGTAACCGTTGAAAGTTATATGCAGATTTGAAACGTGACCCAAACTCAATATCCAAATTTATAGCAAAATAAGATAAGTGAAGTCGAATGTTTGTTCCAATGTAACGTGCACACCACACGACTAAAAACGTGTGCTATAGATAATGCTGTAATCTGAAGCAATATTTTTATAATTATATTCATAAAGAAAAATAGGCATCAATAAAAAAATTGCAACACTTGTGCATCAATAAAAAGAATTGCAGCATTTGTTAATAAAGTTGTATTAATGTAATAAATACCTTAATGGTTAAATAAAACGGTTTATTTATTTAATAAAACACTATGGCTAAATAAAATGTAGATATAAGTATAACGACTGTGCGGTGCCAAGGTCGCCAATAAACCAATGAATTCTTTCAGTTTTTTGGTTGTACTTATCACTGAAATGCATGCGACTTACGGAATTTTTGCCAAAAGCAAAAAAATATGCGAGCCAAACTTGGAGCAAAAATTAGTTTCGAAACAAAAATATAATGTTCATTATAATTGATAAGAGCAAGCGATAGATACCTACTTGACAACAATGACCGATCTGTAGTTTTATCGTCCTTCACTATAAATAAAGATAAACGAAATATCGTTCGATACACTTACGTAGATATAATATTGGCGAGTGAAACGCCTAGAACATAATACGAAAACATTCACCTATGTCGGTCCTATGAAACACTAAAAAACAAAATTGATGATTGTGGCTTGATCTATGTGCGATATCTCCGAATTTCACGATAACATTGTTTGTCAAAATTTATCAATAAGAGGCGTTAGTAATTAAAGATAAGAACAAGTGAGCTGCTACATCATTTTCCGCATGTGCACTGATTTTATTGCGACCATTAAAACTTTAATGTGCTTACTTCTGATTATTATTTATAAGACGATAAGCTACCAACTACTTAAGTGTCTAAAAGCTTATCATTGAAATAATTTATTTAGTGGATAAACCAAGCACGATTTTTTTTATAGCATGTCGCTCACTCTATAATTTATATCATTATTATGTGTGGTTTCGTATTACTATAATTTATCTAAGCATTTTGCGCGTTTTCTAGACATCTCAACTTTTAAGGTTACTAAAATCTATTTATCGCTGCTCAAAATGTTATAATTGCATCACATCTGACAGATCTGACGTTATTCTAAGATGTCGATTGGCTTGATTCATAAAAATGCATTTTCCTTATGACTCACTTATTAAGAATGTTGAGACCCTTTGTAACGGTATTAGCTGATTTCACCAAGATATTGCTAACATATTCATAAGGCATACATAGTTGCCTGATTATAATTGATAATATACATTATTTATTAATTGAATAATCCGCTTACCTCGGTGCCTATTAACGTAGGTCGTATGTACAAGGTGGAGGTTTCTGAATGTGGTACCCACTCTTGGTCTATTTGCACCATCCTTGATATACATTTAATTAGTTCTTCTCCATTAAAAGTTGGTAATCCAGACCTTTGTGCTGCTAAATTCATCCTTTCCATATTTAATTCTGGCCGAAACAATCGTATCTTATCATCGACCCCCCTGTACGCCTTCATTCCTTCAAACAACTGTAACATATTTATAATCAGTTTATCTCCTTGCACACATGTAAACAGTAAGGTTCCTAGTGACATCATTCGCATATATTAATGTAACAATACTGCGTTGATAAAGCGTGTAAATTACATCAATAAGAGCAATAATTCTAGAAATTCTCCGAAATCATAATATGCATGCAATTTGTTTTCGTATTTGCATCGTTTATCTGCTCTGCTACAAAAAGGAATGCTTTGAGGAAATGTAAAATCCCGGTATTTTCAAGACGTATTTAAAATACCTACCGACATTTGTAAGATGTATCATGTAAGAAATATCTATTGCTGCTAAGTAAATTAATTTAACCAAAGAAATGTGAGTAGGTAATTAACATACTTGTATTGCATAATGTAGCGCTTTGGAAGCAGGGTGCAAACTCAAATTTTCAAATGGCATTATCTCTGGTTTCTGCCATCCTCCTAGTTGCTTGAAGAAGTTTATTTTGAGCATGTGATCGCTGAAAAATTTGCCAAATCCAAGGTCTGTCACGTCGGGTTTCGGGTTCAGTTGGTACGGAGCTGCAAGCCTCACTTGTAAGTCCTCGTGCTGAAAAATATATGACCAGTTAAACGTGGAACTGAGCACTGAACTCTGCTTACGTAACTAAAGTGACTTGTACTTTATTTATTTACTTTTACTGTTTTGTAAACTTATCGATATATATATATATATATATATATATATATGTTATAGTGAATAATAAAATTGTAATTATGGCCACACTATTGAATTAGGAAATCCCTGTAATGATAGTGATGATGAGTTAATAAATAAATAATATTCAATTGATTATGCTGACGAGATAAAGGGCGGTCACTTGCGGACTGCATAGAAAAGAAAGAGAACCGATGACACAACCCTTGTAATTTTTTGCAAAATATGAAGCAATTATCATTTAAACTCAATAAAATGAGTTGAGTAATCGAAAATAAAAAAAAACAACCAAATTCTGAATTTAAATAAGACGTTCTTGTTATTAAATACCAATACAGATCTTTTGGATTGGAACTCAAGGTAAAAGGTTAATTTACCGTTCATTTGAATCGAGTTTTTTTTTTTCAAAACGTGTTTTGGTAACAACCAAGTTGAGAAATATGTTCAAGATTAACATATAATTTTTCCAATCACAAACTACATAGATTTGGCAATTTTTTTGAAAACAAGCCTACCTAGATAATTTGCCTCTTGTCAGCAGCGCCCTCTAATTGTTACACACAATTAGAGAATTTTATTATAATCATTATCGCATTGTAGCTTAGTTAAAGCGTCAATCGATTACATCACATTTAATGTGTTTAAACTATTATGTAAACATTTAATACTGTAACAGTATAGTGTAACATCGTCGTGGTCGGTCACGCGTCAATTGGCATGGTCGATTCAAGTCAATACATATATCATGCAGTTACCTACTGACAAGTAGATAGCCGTTTAGAAGTACAGTTACACGAGTGCAAACAAACAAGATAAAGGTTCAAAACAGACATTTACGACGTATGTACGTACATTCGATTTCAAAAGAATATATTAGTTAGAATTATCTGCTTTCATGTCGTTAAATAAATGTTATACGTCAACAGTTGCGTAGTGAAATTATTCCAAGAAATCATATACATCACATTAGTTGAATAGAATTAACTTGACAATAAAATAGTATCATCATGATTTAGCTATTCGATTATAACATCGAGTTTTTAAGGTAAACAAATGATTTAACTTACATTTTCTTAATTAACAAGAATATTATGTTGGGGATTACATCGCTGACAAAAATGCTTACCTCAACGCTGGTTCTGATCCACAAGGGCGCATAAATTAATACAAAGGGCGCTAATTGATTAGCATTCGAAAATATTGTTGGAGCTGCTGAAGATTGTAAAAACTATCTTTGCATTGTATAAATTCAATCTCTAATGAATAATTGCATAGCACATGTTTGAGCACTATGTACCTACTTAATATAAAGCTACCAATTACTAGGTTTTTTTTTTTGTTGGGAAATTATAAAATAACTTATCTCCCGCTCTGGGCGGAGCGGGAGGGCGTGTCAGACTGTTCCTTCCGTTGCCTGTGTGCCAGGTTCACGATATCCCTTTCGGACAAACTCGCAACTGTGGCAGGCATTGGCCCTAACGGACCCCGTCAGTGGGTGCTGACATCTCTTTGAAGCGAGCGTGGAACACAACGCGCCTATTACTGGGTACGTCTTTCATTGACTTGAATGTGCCCTGATGGCTGAGAGTCTGTCATGCTCACTCAAATATCTCGCTGATGGTGGTGCGTGTGTTGGATCATTAAGCTCCCTTCGAAGTGGTTGAGCTGAATGGTGCTGATCCATGCGTCATGTTCGTGAACGGGCGCCGTCAGTAGGGACTGGTAATTTCTTAGCTGCCACGGCATATTTTAACTTATTTAAATTTTTCGAACTGTTATTTTGTTTCTATCTTTTTATTACAGACGCTTTTAACGTGCACGTCTTTCTACATTGTTCTCACATGTATAATTTCAGCATGAATGATTTAACCAATATTTTGTAACAACATTTTCATTTAAATGAGTGTCCGTGGAGTTTCTTGCCCGATCTTCTCCATAGGAACCTACTACGCTTTGAAATGGGCAACTAGCTTCATCTTTCTCACTGACCGACACCTTGACAATTCAAAAGTGCCTGTAACTGGTTTATCTATCTATTTATATAAAAATCAATGTTTGTTTCTCCTCTATGGAGTCCGACACGGCTGTACCGATTTTAATGAAACTGGTGAGTTTTTCTGCATACGCCCGCGAAGGTTTAGAGGTAGGACACCACGCGACCAAAGTAGCGCCGGGCAGATATTTTAAAATAAATGGTTTGAGTTGAGTTTGAATAAAAAAGATTTTAATTGTCGAATGCTATGCGTACATTGATTGCTAGATTTACATTGTTGAAAGCTCGCTCAGATCTTAAGAATGCTTTCAACAGAAATATGCTCTCCACAAGTCTCGATAATTTAAAATCTAAACCATATCGTAATTATTATATCAGACGTAATACAATTAATCATAAATTATGTTTCAGATAAAACTAAGTAGATACGTTTCTGAATTCTCATTAAATTGCGATTGAGCTTACCTTGAACGAGATTTCAGGCGTAATATGTGGGCGGGGCTTCTCAGCGGGCGCGGCCATAGAGGGCGCCACGTGTTCCGGCTGCGCTTGCGCTGCATTCTCTTCCAACTCCTTGTAGCGCAGCGAAGAACTGCAGTAACGAACCATTTGCAGCTTGTGCTGGTTCTCGAAGATCCATTTCACTAATACCTGCAAAAATTTACATAAATAAATAACATTATAAACGTAATGAACTAATTCTGTCTAGTTTCGCTATTGTCGCTTGAGACAATACAAATTCATTCATTTGTATTGACCCCGAAAGGTCCCCTTTCTACCTACTTGCAGTTTTACCTAGGTAATGTAATGGGTAGTTACAGCATGGAATTAAATAATTTTGAATATTTTTTAGGTGGTGGAATACAGTTCCAAGGGATAAATATCAGAAAATTGTGCTAGTTTTTGATCTTATCATTCGTAACTAGTTCAATTTTATTATTACATTATTTTATATCTCGTACTTTTTTACCTAAACGATGTCTCAAAAATAATAGTTCAACGATGTTATCAATCGAGAATTTAATTATGCCTTCCTTAACTACAATACACAATTGCTTAAGTTTGAAATTCGCTTTACCAATATTTAGTTTAGATATTAAATTATTTTAATTTGTAGACAAGTAACGTTTTGAAAGTAGGTAGGTAGGTACACTGTTTCTTTAAATAATTATTAATTAAAAAACAAAGGCTTACCTGACTGCGGCGAATAGGCATCTTTATCACTAAATATTAACACTTAACACAATTTATTGTTTTATTATATTGATCACAAAACACTTCTCTAAAAGTACTGCAAAAATAAGTATTTCTTTCGAATTAGTGTGCACTCTTCGATATAATGTACATTCACAACTTGCTTCAAGTTAACTGACTTCACTGGATCAAAGCACAAACATTTAAACAGCAAAATAATGATAAGATTGTGGCTGACCTGCGTGTGACGTGCTCATTCATAATCAACACAAATTATAAAATATAAATTGATAAGGCAATATTTAATCAAAATAAGGATTACGCACGGAGAGTTATTTATTTGGCGGTACGACGTGTACGCGATTGGCGAGCGGTCAGGCGGCGGTTCACACAAAACTAAGGAGCTCCACTGCTCCACTGCGTAGCTCCTTGCGGCGGCGTCGTGAGGTCGAGTGAAATGCCTGTATTAGGTCACCGAGCTTCCATGTTCATACACATTTAAATGAATATGTTAATACTCCTGGCAAATAAATGCTTATTTACGCACGAAAACTAATTTACATTAAGAATTATTCTACATAATAATACATATACCCTCGAACTGACAAAAGACAAAATCGTGCAAACATCTATAGACCATTGTAAAGGTAAATACAAACGCTCGCTCGATAATTTCATGAAAGTTTAATAAGCTCAGTGTGTGACAATACGAACTAGCGTAGAAATATTTTCATGTACCAACTACAGTTCTGCCTCATTGACGTGCGCAGGAAGAGCGTCCAACAAAAAATTATCGTTCAGGGGCAAAATGTCCAATTCTCAAAATGTCCAATGGTGTCAAAATATCCAAATCCCAAAATGATGAGATATTGAACAAATTTGCTCCATTCTCAAAGATTGGACATTTTGGGAGTTAGACATTTTGGGATTTGGACATTTTGGCAATTGGACATTTTGTGATTTGGCCATTTTGAGAATTGGACATTTGACATTTTGCCCCTGAACGAATATTATTTCGTGTGTATTTTAGTGACGCCATGAAAATACAAGGCGGACGTCATAAACTACGTTATTGTATTATTTTTGTAGTAAACAATAACCGAATTGTGAATTTATGACGCAAAGCTATTTCTAAAACAAAACAAACCAGTTTCATATTAACAGCGTTATTATTGACTACCCAACAAATAGATTTACATTTTATTAAAAAAATAATCTAATACTGCGTAACTGCATTTTATGTCTACAAAGATGCAATAAATGTCTACGAAGATATAACAAGTAATAAATAAAATTCATCATAATATTAATTCTATGTAAGAATTCAGTATAAGTTGGGCACCCTCAGAGAAACTTTTTCTTCATTTTTAACGTGTTTCTTCAGCATATTCATAACTTCATTGTCGTATTCCTTTGGCGTGGGCTGCTTGCCGACCATCCAGTAGAACAGATCCCAGTCGTTGCTCACCGTATTGATAAGGCGATCATACATGAGCGTCTGCTCCTCAGTCAGCGAATCCAAGTGCTTCTTGACGAAAGTGCTTAATAGGAGATCATTCTCCAACATACCTCTCTTGCGGGATTGATACACGAGCCTGAAACAGTAAAACATATTAAGTTATTATCTATATACAATATAAATAAAAACCGGCCAAGTGCGTGTCGGACCACGCACAATGAAGGGTTGGGCTGAATTTATCCGAAAAAGAAAAAAACTTTTTCTAGAAAGTCCGAATTAGGTTTTTATGGAAAGAACAGATTACTGAAACTCGTCGAGAAGACTCGACGAGTTTCAGCCATCGGGGCAGGCCGAGTTTCGAGGAGGATACAGCACCATAGACCACATCCACACAGTGCGACAAATTATACAAAAGTCCGAAGAGTTTAATCGGCCCCTAGGTCTTGCATTTGTGGACTATGAGAAGGCTTTTGACTCTATCGAGACCTCTGCAGCGATGCCAAGTCGACTGGCGATACATCCAAGTGCTGAGATGTCTTTATGAGAACGCGACTATGACCATCCACACTCACGATCGGCGAACTGAGTATATCCCCCTGCGTCGAGGGGTGCGACAAGGAGACGTAATTTCCCCGAAATTGTTGAACTGCGAAGGCTAAACTAGGAAGGACGTGGCATCAACATCAATGGCGAGTACATCTCACACTTGAGATTTGCAGATGACATCGTCATACTGGCTGAATCGCTGCATGACTTGCAGCAGATGCTGGACGGCCTAGTTGACTCTTCTGTACGCATTGGTCTCCGGGTGAACTTGGACAAAACCAAGGTTATGTTCAACGAACACGTCACTCCGGGATCGATTGCTGTTAATGGCGGTGCTATCGAGGTTGTTCGAGAATACGTTTACCTCGGGCAAACTTTGCAATTTGGTAAAAACAACTTTGAGAGGGAGGTTAACAGAAGAATTCAGCTAGGCTGGGCAGCAGTTGGGAAGATTCGTCAAGTCTTCTCGTCGCGAATTCCACAGAGCCTAAAGACGAAGGTCTTCAATCAGTGCGTCCTGCCTGTTATGACTTACGGAGCCGAAACGTGGACACTCATGGTACAGCTGGTCCATAAATTCAAGGTCGCTCAGCGAGCTATGGAACGGGCTATGCTTGGAGTCTCTCTTAGGGATCTAATCCGGAACGAGAGATGATTCGGCAGAGAACCGAAGTTGTCGACATAGCCCACAGAATAAGCAAGCTGAAGTGGCAATGGTCCGGCCATATCGTAGAACCGATGACCGTTGGGGTAGACGTGTTCTTAAGTGGAGACCGCGAATCGGCAAACATAAGGTAGGACGCCCTCAGGCTAGATGGAGCGACGATCTTCGCAGGGTGGCTGGTGGCAGCTGGATGAGAGTTGCCAATAATCGAGCTGAATGGCGTGCAATAGGAGAGGCCTATGTCCAGCAGTGGACTGCTATGGGCTGAGATGAAAAGAACAATTGCCAGGAAAATGTTCAAATTCGAAAATGTTCAAGTTTCCCGCAAAATGTTAAAATTCGGGAAAAACTGAATGTCCGGTTTTGTATGGGATTTTTGTATGAACTATTGAAATTTGGACAGGACGTGCGGTCAGCTATTTAACGGATATAATAGGTACGCACTTCGGTAATCTTCGTGTATCCGAAATAACACGAACGTCGCGCCACAGAATAACTCCCACAGAGGCAAAGCTTCTATTTTTTTTCCGGCCGCGCTTTGTTGTAGCGCACCTATTATAGTACGAGAGCCCACGAGTCACGACCAACACCATGTCGCATCGCTTTACGGCAAAAACCGTATAAAGTCGTTAGCTTAGATGATTTTAAACCCGACTCGGTGGGCAGTACCACTCGGAAACGTCGCGGTTTTATGCCATTTCTACATTTAAAAAAAATAAGTAAAAAAAAGTAGGTAGACGTTTTATCACAATAACTGATATTAAAAATGTACATAGGTTTCTTCATTTGATTACGAAATAGTTTGTTCAGACAAAAAAAAAGCCGACCTGCATCATAGCAACCTGGTTCAATAGGCTCTCCTTAACACAGGTTGCTTTGCTACCTAGCTAGGAGAACAGTAGTTCACCCCTACAGAGTGTTAGTTTTACTACTACGCTTACTTAATTATTAAGCTCTATTATGTACGTACTACAAATACCTTTTATTCAATAAATAAATATTTAATTTAAAAAATATTTAATAAATATTTAATATTTTATTTAATCTTTTGTATGGGTTACCAAAAAACTCAGACATTACAAAGTCCGACAATGATTAAAACGCTAAAAGTTTTTCAATAAACACAATTTTTCAAACGTTATACCAGTTTCCATTTGTACAATTTATTAAAAGTCCTTCAACATCAGTTCGATGGTTTCGGGTATTAATCGAACGTAAATTTTTACGACCGTGACGCGTAAATTTTCTGAAATCAGGTTTTTTGGATTCACCATATCCGAATCAATCGATTGTAAGCGATTGTGGTCGTAAAACGATAAGACAAACATTATGGTCACGGGCTCTCGTACTACATCATTCCGTGTTTGTATGAAACTTTATGTCTTACCTACTCCGGTCGTAGATCGTCATTCAAAAGCTTTGAAAAGTTTTTGGGATTGCATCGAAATCGAATCAAGAAGGTTGTTAAGTTTGTAACAGCCCTTATTGTATTTAATCATCGCGCGTTAGTATAACTGATGATACACTATGAATGCTATATATGATAGCTATATATGATTGCGATCGTCCGTGTGGTGCCGGACGTAAAGAATAGCACCACCCTATTTCATCCCGTGGGTGTTGTAAAAGGCGACTAAGGGAGTTACTAGAGAATGGGCAGCAGCGTTCTCTATGCATATTAACACCATACTGCGATCGCCGACCCGCCTGCCAAGCGTGACGATTATGACAAACCTGGCTTATGTCCAGCAGTGGTTGTCTTTCGGCAGAAATGACTATGACTACTGAAGTGCCATACTTTTCCTGGGAGATCTGTAGTTATATCTACTACAGCCTATCAACTCTATACAGTTGGCCAACATGTTGCGCCGACCCCAAAAAAATTGGGAAGAAAATGGGATAAAAACAAGAGACTGATGATGAGTCTGTCAAAGAAGTGTTTTCACAGATTCATTATCCTCGCACGATTACCTATTTCCCAAACTGCCATACTGCTGATACATTATTAAACGATAAATAGCTTATCATTCATGATATCAGTGGGATAAGAGGACACGTAGCATATGCTCGATAAGTTCTAAACCCTCCACTAGTACTCCCGCTTAGTAATAGAGTTTTTAGTCAGTTGCTTACGCGTGTAGGCCCCACACGGCCCCGGCCAGTCACGTCTCACCATGCAGTCAGTTACCTAAGCGCTATTCATACGTTTCACCCTGCGTAGGAAATAGGTATTAACAAGACTGTTATTACGTAACTTTAGAATCATTCCACTTTTGCAGTAAGCAATAACATGTTATGATAGTTAATTAAATAATTACTCTCATTATGATTACACAGAACCACTGATGAATTGAATGCACTTGAAATTATAATCAATCAACTCAGCCTATAGCAGTCCACTGCTGACATAGGCCTTTCCCAGGCTGCGCCACAATACCCTGTCCTCCGCCTTCCGCATTCAGTCTGTCCCAGCCACCTTTTTAAGGTCGTCGGTCCATCTAGCTGGGGGGCGTCCCACGCTACGCTTGCCGTTACGCGGTCTCCACTCCAGGACTCGTCTGCTCCACCGGCCATCGGTCCTTCGACAAACATGGCCAGCCCACTGCCACTTCAGCTTGCTTACTCTGCAGGCTATGTCGGTAACTCCGGTTCTCTTCGGGATAACTTCATTTCTGATCTTATCCTTCAGAGAAACTCCGAGCATAGCCCGCTCCATAGCACGCTGAGTGACCTTGAATTTGTGGACCAGCCCGACTGTCAGTGTCCACGTTTCGGCACCGTATGTCATAACGGGCAAGACGCACTGGTTGAAGACTTTAGTCTTCAAACACTGCGGGATTGGCGATGAGAAGACTTGACGAAGTTTTCCAAACGCTGGCCAACTCAACCGGATCCTTCTGTCGGCTTCTTTCTCAAAGTAAGAAATTATAATATCTGTTGTATAATAAATCTCGTTTAAGAATATATATGGCAGACCTACAACCAAAACAACTATTACGTTTATGGCCCAACGTATAAAGCGCGCACTGGCGAGCGGGGAGAGAACTCGAAAACCCCATTTGGTACTCACTACAGACATATATGATCTGTTGTACTCGTTGTCGGTTGTACCTTGTTGTAAAACAGTACAAGTTGAAAGGAAACTACTATAAATTCAAAATTTCTAAGATAGCAGTGATTGGAAAGTGGTAAATTGTATAGTCGACCCCGTAATTCCTTTACCACCCTAAGGTTGAATGTCACTTAATACATCAAGGTCTATTGTGACAGTAAAATACTTTCAACCTTTGTAATGTTTTAATTTACTGGGACAATAGAATAGAATAGAATACTCTTTATTATGTACACCATAAAACTACACCAACTGCTACTACTATATCCAAAAATTATTGATGTTTTTCCCCTAGAAGGATAACCTACGTCTCTGAGGCGTACGTTACAAATATGTATTGCTCTATCTTTTCACAAGCAGCAGGCTTAGCACGAGAACCGTAGATAGGGGTTTTATCGACGGAAGTGTCAAAAAATATATGACGTTTCCGTGTAGAAAGTAGAACATTTTCGGTATACAAGCGATTTCTATTTTAAAGTAGAGTAGAAATAGCAGACATACATACACACACACATTACATACATTTTTGTCTTCTCTTCCGCCGACAAAACGCTTCTATATGGTTCTCGTGCTAAGCTTGCTGAAGTGCCAAATGCGTACGAATTTGAGGTTTTCAGCCAACGTTGTCGTCGGTCACCACTTTCGAAGGACTACTGTATCGATGCAGTATAACATAGTTTTGCTGTTATAAAGAGCCGACGCGCGTATGGTTATCTTTTGTGTAACGTCCGATTAAAGACGTAATTTTAGTGGTTTTTATTTTATCTTTCGGACATGTTCATTATAACAAACAAACATACGTGTTTCGGACGAGAGGGGCACGTCCAGCACCCGCAGTCGTCCTGGGACAATCTCCCAGTGTTTTGACGAATGTTCCCTAGCTGAGTCTTGTGACTCCGCTGGCGACACACGTCACCACGCACCCCTGAATGCGTATGTTTGCTTGGGTACAACCCACAGGGACCTCGGACAGACTGGCGGTGAAGAGGGATTCCTTCAAATGAAACAGGATTTTTTCAGTCTTGAATCTTGATCGGAGACTTCAGTTTATTCTTGGTTGTTTCTTCTAATACTGCTGGATTCGGAATGAATCACCATAGAAACTTGCTCCTTTTTTATAGAGAGCCCTAGCCAATCAGAATATTTCAATTTTGCACACGGCACTAATCTCCTTTTGCTCAACCAATCAGAGCACTTTAAGTTTGCACACGGCACTAATGTGGTTTTGTATGGGAAACTTACTCTGGCAATTTTTTATGGTAAAACACCCCTTACAATGTTTAACTTATTTTTCTAACATAGGTATGGACTTATTTTAACTATATATAAAAAACTATATCAAAAAACCTTAATTTAGACCTTAAAAATGACAAAAATCTGTAACGGCTCTCGTTAAGGTAAAGGGTTCTTACTACTTAAGGTTATGCCCTGTTATAGTACAAGTGGCGCCGCTAGCGTTAAGAATGCGCAACAAATTCGATTTCATAGAATCTCTTACTAATGAATAATATTAAACACAAATTTGCTTATAACTCCTAAATGCGTTATCCGATTAACTTGAAACGAATTGGAATATTGGTTGTATGCAAGATTCTATCATTTAAAACTAAAACAATCAAAATATAACCATAAACAAAAAATCACATTTTCAAGTTACGTAATTGTATAGTCCTAACATTACTCAAACAATTATTTGTAAATTAGTTTGTTTCAGTCATATTAGATTAAATATGAAAACTAATAACAATTTTAAGATATAGGGATTCTGCCGCGTGGCCAGGTGCATCTTGGTAGGGTGTGGTCGACGATCAACACAATGTCTCCGACTCGCAGGTCTGTAGCGCTGATTCTTCCTGCTGATTTCCTCGGCAGTAGAGTGGGCAGATATTCTCGCAGCCAACGTTGCCAAAAGTGGTCGGCAAGTCGCTGCGTGGCCTTCCAGGTGTGCTTGCCCACGAGCTCGTTGTCTTCAAAGCCACCGATTCTCGCCGCGCCGCACGACCGCCCGATGAGGAAGTGGTTTGGAGTGAGTGCTTCTTCTTCGGGATTCTCGGAGAGGTGAGTGAGGGGCCGAGAGTTGACTATATGTTCGGCCTCTAGGAGGAGGGTGTGGAGTACCTCCTCTCGTGGATGTCTGTCGTTGAGTGTGGCGCCTAGTGCGGTTTTTATGGATCGCACCAGACGCTCCCATGCGCCGCCCATATTTAGCGCACCAGGAGGTATGAACTTCCACTGTACGCCAATCTTTTCTGCTTCTGAAGCGAAGTCTTTTAGCTTCATGGTGTCTAGTGCTTCTTTCAGTTCTTTGTTTGCACCAACGAAGTTGGTTCCGTTGTCAGTGTAGATAGTCTTCGGCATTCCTCTTCTTGCAGCAAATCGTCGTAGTGCCATGATCATGCTGTCGGTGGAGAGTGAAGGAATGAGTTCAATGTGTACAGCTCTTGTCGTCAAGCATGTAAATAGAGCTCCCCATCTTTTTTCATGACGTCTTGCTACGGTGATTGTTATCGGGCCAAAGTAATCTATGCCAGTGCACGTAAAAGCTGTGCATCAGCCTTTCAGAAGGTAAGTTGCCCGTCGGTAGTTCTTGCGGTCTTGCCTTCCTTGTCTTGCACCACTGGCATTGATGCAGAACTGCCTTGATCGCTGACCTCAGTCCCAATACCCAAAAGCGCTGTCTTACTTCGTTCATTACTGTTGCGTGATTTCCATGATTGAAACGGCAGTGGAATTCTTCAATGATGAGTCGTGTTATTTTGTCCTTGCTGTCGAGCACGATGGGTCGCTTGTAGTCTCTGGTTACCCCCTGTATCGCGTCGATTCTTCCTTTTAGCCGCAGGAGACCTTCTTCCAGTACTACGTCGAGCTTTTTCAATTTGCTGCCGCTTTCTAATTGCTTCCTTTGCTGTAGACACCTGATGTCTTCTCTGAAGCTTCTTTCTTGACTTCTTTTTAGTAGCAGAGTTTCAGCCTGCTCCAGTAAATCTGTGTCTAATGGCATGTAATTTCTTTCTTTTATTTTTGAAGGCTGGTGTCGTTTCACCATCGTCTTCTTTTTTCCTTTCGTTACTTTCCATGTGGGATCTTCTTTGCTGACGTTGACCTTCCCCTTTGTCCTGCAGAGTTGTATGAACTGCAGTACTCTTGCTGTGGCTCGCCAAAGTCTCTTCCATGACGAAAACCTCTCAGGATTTGGTGATGGATGAGTGGTGCTTGTTGCTGCTACGACATCTGTTGTCTTTTCTTCGCCGGTGGTTTCTTTCTTGAAGGTTCTCGCTGCTGGCCAGTGAGCTTCCTCTTTTCTCAGAAAGTCCGGTCCGGTGTACCATCGGTGATTGCAGTCGAAGTGTTCTGGTACGTCGCGCGTCGCATCATCTGCAGGGTTCTGCGCCGTGGGTACCCATCTCCAATCTTGAGGTTTTGTAAGATCTTCTACCTCTGCCAAGCGATGAGCTACGAGTGTCTTGAAGGTTCTCGGGTCCGTCTTGATCCAAGAAAGTACGATGCTGGAGTCTGTCCAAAACGTTTTCTTCTCAAATTTCAGATCCATTTCTTCTTCTACAGAATGTGCCAGTCTGCTTCCTAGGAGAGCCGCTTGTAGCTCGAGTCGCGGGATTGATATTGGTTTCAGTGGAGTGACTCTTACTTTCGCTGCTACTAGGTTGACGTGGTAAGTTCCATCTTGATCTATTGTTCTCCAATAGACCGTTGCTGCATACGCCGTCTCACTTGCGTCCGTAAACGTGTGCAGCTCCCCCTCGGTGCAATGTAGCGCCAGGCATCTTGGAATCTGAAGGTCTCGGAGTAACTTCATCTTCTCTAGGTAAGTCTTCCATGCTTCGTACTCCCTTTCTTCTATTTCTTCATCCCAGCTGATGCCGCTTCGCCATATGTTCTGAAGCAGCTTTTTACCCTGGATGAGAACAGGTGATGCTAATCCCCGTGGATCGAAGGTCGACATTACAGCACTGGTGACTTCCCTTTTCGTAGGCACCTTGAACCCCTTGGCTATTTCATCCGGTGTGTTCCGGAGGTTAGCCCTGAAGCCGATGGAGTCCCTTTCTGTGAACCAGCGTAGTCCTAGTGTTTTTTCTTCCTTTTCACCTAGGTCTACTTATTTTTTGTCTGTCGTTTCGGTCTTCAAGTCTTGCAGCAGTTCAGGATAGTTTGATGCCCATCCTCTTAAATCGAAGCCCGCCTTCTTGTGTATGAAGTCCACCTGTGCTGTCACTTTTCTGAAGTCTTCTTCCTGGTGGAAACTGTGCAGGTAGTCATCCATGTAATGGTTTAGTTCAATTGCTCTTGCTGCCTCTGGATACTGTTCTTTGAAGTCCGCTGCGTTTCGGTTCTTTACATAGATCGCTGTGCTCGGAGATGATGTCGCGCCGAAGATGACCGATGTCATCCTATACTTCTTTGGCGACACGTCGCGACGATCCCCGCGCCACAGGAACCTCAGGCTGTCTCTATCTTCTGGCCTGATGCGAACTTGGAGAAACATTTCCTTTATGTCAGCGGCCACTGCTAATGGCCCTTGCCGGAACCGCAGTAACACCCCGAAGAGGGATTGTAGTAGGTCTGGTCCTGGCAGCAGAGCGTTGTTGAGGCTTCTCCCTTTTGACATGGCTGCAGCGTCGAAGACAATCCGTATCTTCTTCTTCAATGGATGTACCACAGAGAAATGAGGGAGGTACCACGTTTTCTTGGCGTCTTCAATTTCTTGAGATGCTTCTTCTGCATACTTGTTGTCGATTAGATGCTGGATCTGCTTGCTGTACTCCGCCTTTAACAGAGGATCTTTGTCTATCTTCTTCTCAATGTTGATCAATCGGTTCTTGGCAGACGTGTAGCTCTCTGGCATCTGTTCTTCTTCATTCTTCCACAGAAGTCCAGCTTCGAATCGACCATCTTCAAGTCTTCTGCAGGTCTTCTCTAGGATGGTGACTGCTCTTCCTTCTGAGTCTGTAGTGGGTCTTCTTGGTTGCACGCCAAGTGCTTCAATTGCGAAATGATCCTTAATGGCTTGATGCATTTCTTCTTCTGGAGCGCTGACATGTAGACATGTGTTCAGGAAGTGTACTGGTCTTGCGCCTCCAGTGTCTGACACGTGGAGCACCCATCCAAGTCCCGTTCTTGAAGCAACTGGTTCTCCTGGTTTACCTTTTCTTACTTCTTGAGTCACTATCAGCTCCCAATTATCTTGACCTATGAGTAGCTGCGGTGACTCCCTTTCATAATATAGAGAGTCGGCGATCTTCTTTAAGTGTTGACAATCTCGTATCCTATTCTTGTCTAGGAACTGTGGTGCAAGCTTCAACTCGTCGACGGTTCGGACTCGCTTTAGGGTCTTCTTGTTTTCTTGATAAACCCCCTTTATCGTAAGGTTCAGCACCTGAGAATCCTTCTTTCTTATCAGCCTGCCTCCCACTGTCTCGATGACCAGTTCCTCCTTGCTTCCTTGAACGCCAATCTCTTCTGCCACTTTTTCATCCAGAAGTGACACTGTTGACCCTTCATCCATAAGAGCCAATATCTTCTTTGATCCTTTCGATCCGAAGACTTCCACTGGGACTATCTTCAGATATGCCCTTGCGTTGCTGACTGCATTCACTGATGCTGTGACGCTCGCCACCTCTTGTGGTGTTTCCTTTTTATTGTCCTCAGAGGTATTTTCTTCGGACTTGACGTGCAGCAAATGATGGTGCCACCTCTTGCATTCCTTGCACGGTGGTTTTCTGCAGCTCTCCTTCCGGTGTCTTCCTTGAAGACATTTGAAGCAGACGTGACTCTTCTTGGCTGTTGCCCACCGATCTTGAACTGACGCCCTCTGGAACTTCTGACATTCGACGAGGAAGTGTTCGCCCTCACACATAGGGCAAGCCTTTTCCTTTTGTTTTGAATCCTTTTCTTTGAAGTTCTTTTCCTTGGTTGAATGCGTCGCTTGTCGATGGGTCCTCTTGAACCCGCTCTTTTCTTCTGAAGTTGCGAAGGCTCCACACTTGTCCGCTTCTATGTTCAGGAACTTGGATACCAGCTTCAGGTTGGAGAACTCGCTTTCTTCTGATGCTGCAGTGAAGTCATACCATCGGAACTTGAGAACTGTCGGCATCTTCTCTATAATTTGTTTCACCATCTCAGGTGAATGCAGGTACTGAGGTTTCTTCAGTCCTTTTATTGCTGCTACGCTGTTGTTGATCTGGCTCGCGAAGATGCATATGTCCCTTGGATTTTCTGAAATCTTCGGCAATGTCTTGACCTTATCCAATTCTGCCAGCACCAGCGCATCAGGTCTTCCATATCTTCTTCTGAGGGCCTGCATCACTTCCAACGGAGGGGCTTCAGAGTACAACAGGCTCTTGATAGCTTCCCTTGCGTTGCCTTTCAGTGCTCTTCTTAGTCGAGCCATATTCTGGACGTCGTTGAACATTGGTGCTGTATCTTCGTAGACAACCTTGAAGGCCAACCACTCGCTGCTGTTGCCGTCGAAGTAGGGTAATTCGTGGATGTACTTCGGCTGCGCTGCTAGTCCTCCTCTTGTGGTAAAGACTTCTTTCAGTGCTGTTGCTAGTGCTTGAATTTCAATTGTAACACCTTTCACAGAGGAGTTCTCTTCAGGCTTCACCTTCTTTGGCTCTTCTGAAGGGTGCTGATCTCGTTGCTCTGGTTGCTCCATGTCGTTGTCTTCCAATACGGATGTCTGGATCCAGTTCTGCACCTGTGCTGTTCTGTCCTCCTGGTCTTCATCCACGGAGTCTGCATCCTCACATTGGGTCAGCTCCAATCTGACACGGGCTAGCTTTGCCGCAGCCTGGGCTTGCTCCAACTCCAGGCGTGCTAACTCTTCTCTGGCTTCCAGCTCGCGTCTTCTGGCCGAGGAACTCGTGGTCTTCGTGGACCTGGCGCGACGACAGGCCCCTTTCGGTTTTAGGGTCGAAGCTGAGCCATAAACACCCATTTCCGGGACATCTTCTGGGGTCTTCTTAGTCGTCTCCTTCTGTACGGTATGTTCTTTCTTCTGTCAGTTATTCTCGGACGCCGCTGTTGCAGCAGTCGTAGCCGTAGCCTCTGTAGCCGTAGTCCCCTGCGTAGCCGTTGTACCCGAAGAAGTGTTCGTGTCCGATGTTGCTGCGGTTCCTGATGATCTTGACGCTGACGTGACCCTTTCTGACCCTGATGCTTCTGCCGTCGCGTCCCTAGTGGTAGGACGGGACGGCGGGCGTAAGGGGGCATCCTTCTGCGACCTGGTTACCGGCATCTTGCAATCTTCTGGACTCTTCTTGCTTCTTCTTCTGGCAGGGATCCGGCTCGAAGGACCAACTGTTTCGGACGAGAGGGGCACGTCCAGCACCCGCAGTCGTCCTGGGATAATCTCCCAGTGTTTTGACGAATGTTCCCTACCTGAGTCTTGTGACTCCGCTGGCGACACACGTCACCACGCACCCCTGAATGCGTATGTTTGCTTGGGTACAACCCACAGGGACCTCGGACAGACTGGCGGCGAAGAGGGATTCCTTCAAATGAAACAGGATTTTTTCAGTCTTGAATCTTGATCGGAGACTTCAGTTTATTCTTGGTTGTGTCTTCTAATACTGCTGGATTCGGAATGAATCACCATAGAAACTTGCTCCTTTTTTATAGAGAGCCCTAGCCAATCAGAATATTTCAATTTTGCACACGGCACTAATCTCCTTTTGCTCAACCAATCAGAGCACTTTAAGTTTGCACACGGCACTAATGTGGTTTTGTATGGGAAACTTACTCTGGCAATTTTCTATGGTAAAACACCCCTTACAATGTTTAACTTATTTTTCTAACATAGGTATGGACTTATTTTAACTATATATAAAAAACTATATCAAAAAACCTTAATTTAGACCTTAAAAATGACAAAAATCTGTAACGGCTCTCGTTAAGGTAAAGGATTCTTACTACTTAAGCTTATGCCCTGTTATAGTACAAGTGGCGCCGCTAGCGTTAAGAATGCGCAACAAATTCGATTTCATAGAATCTCTTACTAATGAATAATATTAAACACAAATTTGCTTATAACTCCTAAATGCGTTATCCGATTAACTTGAAACGAATTGGAATATTGGTTGTATGCAAGATTCTATCATTTAAAACTAAAACAATCAAAATATAACCATAAACAAAAAATCACATTTTCAAGTTACGTAATTGTATAGTCCTAACATTACTCAAACAATTATTTGTAAATTAGTTTGTTTCAGTCATATTAGATTAAATATGAAAACTAATAACAATTTTAAGTTAGAAAAACTAATTAGAAAGAGTTTTTCTCCTGAGATAACATATTCTAACTAGACATTATTAAATTCCTTCTAACTCACGACTCGATTTATACTTTATGGTGTAGATAGGGTCTCGTCGCCGACAATACGAGTACGTTGGTAGAAGACGCAATATTGTCAAATTGGATCCAGAAGAGGAAAACGGCTATAATAAACCGGTGGAAAGATAGATAAAAGATGATGATAAGAATTTAAGATAGATGCACCTAATGAAGACGATTTGCAATTTAGCAAGATCTGAAAATTTTGTTTCAGAGCGTAATTAATTTGTTGTGACTTATTGTTTCCTTATTATATTTTTTCTAGTAATGTAATTTTTTTTTCAGTCTAGCAATATTGTCAACAATTACATTTCGTAACGTTTTTTATGTATTACGTTCTTTTAAATTGGCTATTGTTTTTCGCTAAGTACTGAATTTTAAGAGATTATTATTTAATTATTTAATTGATTACAAAATTGAATTTATTTGATAAAGCGAGAACGAAACTTTATGTACTATAGAAAGATATAAAATTGGCGTATATGGCTATCTTAAACGTACCTTGCAATATGGCTATCTTTCTAGGGTTTAGGTGGATAGCCACCTTACGTGATGGTCTGCTTAGCCTTTTCCCAACTATGTTGGGCTCGGCTTCCAGTTTAACCGGATGCAGCTGAATACCAGTATTTTTCAAGGAGCGACTGCCTATCTGACCTCCACAACCCAGTTACTGGGTAACACCAGGGGCGAAAGCACCATATAACACGATTCTTAACGGCTTCCCTTCGGAAATTCGGAACACTCTATCCTCATTGAAAAATGGCACAGTCAGTAGTGTCAAATAATATAATGCCAAATAATATAATCACACTGTAGGTATTTAATACACTATTCAATTACAATTACAAAACGCATACATTAATTTTTTTTGTCTTTATATCGTGTATGTCATGACAAGTTTATTTTGTAAAGAAACTATTTTTTTTGCTCCGGCTTACCTCTCTCATAAAATGATCCTTCGCCACTGGGTAACACAATACCCCTTGATAAGCCTAGTTGTCAGACTTTTAGGTTTCTGACTACACATAACAACTGTCAAAGATCTACGAATGCCAGTAGGGACCAACTGGTTAACGTGCTTTCTGAGGCACGGAGGGATTTCAATATGATCTTTAAAATGGTAGAATTTTGATGTTCACTTGCTTGTGTCATGTCGAGAAATCGCATTTCGTCAGGAACCAGCTTTAGTCAAGAAACTTTACTTCTATCTAGGTCTTATCTACAGATCAAGTATGTCATATTCTAATATCCTGATTTTACTACAGTACATTATTAAAACTTGCACCAAACTAGACTGAATGGGCTCATGTTAAACATTGTAAATATTATTGTATTCATTGTTGTTTTACTTTTGCTTTACATAAATGATGGAGCTTTACACTCAGTAAGAATAGATTGCTGTACATCTATTTCCATAACAAGATCTATCACTAATCATCACATTAAATAGAAAAAAACCCATGTATTTTTAGGCTTGCTACCAGAATTTTCTGTATTTGTATTAAAAGGGGCACATCATGATATTCCTACTATCTATCTACGCTATAACAGAGTTTTATTTCACATTAGGGATTTGGTAATCATACTCGTAGCTGCCTTACATAGCAGTTTGCAGTGTGTTCGAAATTAAAGGAGTTAGGGTATTCTATTTTCATTTGTTTAATTTTAATTGTTTTATTATACATACATACATAAACTCACGCCTTCTTCCCATGAGGGTAGGCAGAAACTATAGAACGCCACTTGCTACGCTCCTTACATACTCCTTTTGCTTCGTCTACGTTCATACATCTGGTCATAAACGCACGCCGGTTGCGAGTACCACGCACCTGACCTTTCTGAAGAACATCACCAATTTGGTCACTATTATGTCCTTCTAACATATATATCATAACTTTCCTCACGACATTTTTCTCATTCCTCCGCATCACATGCCATGACAAATGATTTCCGCACAACTTTTCAGTCACCGGTGCCACTTTCAGACTTCTTCTTATGTACTCATTTCTTATTCTATCGACACATCCATCATCCAAGAATTCTCATCTCAGCTACATGCAATTGCCTTTCATTCATCCCTTTTGTGGCCCAACATTCTGCTCCATACAAGACAGCAGGTCTAACCATTGGTCTATATTATCTTGCGGGTGTCGCAGATTGTTCCCGAGACCTGCCGCCATTTTATCCATCCAGTGTTATTTCTGTGCTTAACCGTCCGATCTACTTCGCCATCGCTTTGCACGAGTGAACCGAGATACCGAAATTCGGAGCAGACTGGGACAAGCCCGCCATCAAGCTCTATAGCTCCATAACTGGAGAGACCTCCGAAATCGTAGATTTTCAAGCCAACATTCTCCAGCTTCTGTTGCCATTTCTCCAATCTGTTCTGGATCTCAGGTCCATCTTCATTCATTCATCATCTCAGGTCCATTCTACAGCATGCACCAGGGTGCCTCCCCCTGTATTTGCGACGTCAGAGCGTCCATAATCAACAGGAAGAGGTAAGGACTTAAAGCCGACCCTTGGTGAAAGCCTACAGCCACACTGAACTCGTCGAACAGCCGACCGGACGTAGGTACAAGATTGACTGTACATAGCACGAATTAACTCTACATACTTCTCGGTAAAACTAGGCAGGCTATCATACGCTTTCTCTCAACTTTTTGAGACATTTTGATTTGCATTCACAGATTTAGAAAAAAAATTACAGTTAGCAAGAAAATAGGCAATTTCAACACAACAATTTTGTGTTGCCAATAGATCCTGTTTCTTATGAGGATTAACAAACTCTATTAGACCCAGGGACCGCACAACCCCGGATAAGAGTTAAGCCGTATAAGAGGTTACCTTTATCATGAAGTATCTCTTTGAATGGGTTTTTGCTTGAAACCTAGTAAAAGGGGAAACCCAGTAAAAACCCTTATCGTATGGGTTTTTGAATAACCGTTTAAAAAGCCCTATCAAAACCCCTTTCAATTGGTTCAGAGAAAAATTTAAAAAAAAATTGTGTATTTTTCCTTAAATTAATGTTGTTTTTATTTAACTTAAATTCATGTTGGCATGGTGCTTGCACGCGGGTAACACAGGGGGGGTAAATATCTGTTATTTTTTGCCTAGGGCGCACCGTTTTCGAATTGTTTGAATTTCTATTTTTTTTTTATTAGTCTAAAAAAAAACATCTATAATCATTATTGCATGTACTAAAGAGTTCAATTCAGCTTGGCTACTTTACTAAGTAGTCAAGGCACACCGTATGGCCTGACCAATGGGACTGGAAACCCAATCAAAACCCGGATAATCAAATTTGAATGGGTGGTTATAAATTAAGCCGTTCAAAAAGGTTAACCTTATCGTATGGGTTTTTGATTAACCGCTTAGAAAAACCCTTTCAATGGGTAACCAAAATGGTCCCTGATTAGACCATCAGTTGGTCTAATCAGGGACCATTTTGGTTTTTGGTTTGAGTACTAGAAGAGTCAGAAATCGCAAAATACTTTTTCCCCATACATTTCGTGGGAAATGAGACGACTACAACTTACTTTTTACGTACCTCAAATAAAAACGGAACCCTTATAGGATCACTTCGTTGTTCGTCCGTCAATCCATCCGTCTGTCTGTCTGTCAGTCAAGACCCTTTTTCTCAGGAAAGCGTGGAGGTATCAAGTTGAAATTTATACCAAATACGTAAGTCTACAGCCGCTTGGAGTTCTAAAAAACTCAAGCTTCTATTTATGCGACATTTTTTTGATATTCGCAAATAAATCAAAACCTTACACTATTTCCCGTTGACCTATAATCACTAGATTTGGCAAGAAGCAAAGTCTCACAGCACAAGTAAAGGAAAAAGTCAGAATTCGTTTGTGGCGTTCTATAGTTTCTGCCCACCCCCATGGGAAGAAGGCGTGATTTTATGTATTTGTTTTATAAAAATAACATAGCATTACGTCTGTATTCCCCGAAGGGTTAGGAAGAAGTGTACCTACCTATAGTACACCCACATTAAATTTCGCCAGTTATGTTTAGGGCCTATGTAATAGGGGGTGTTGAGCACAGCTAATGACAATAGACTGGGCAAAATTCAGACTTCGGACTGTAACTAACAAATTCCAGATGGAAAACCCAAAAACACATTGCCTGACCCAGGAATCAAACCCAGGACCTCATGCTCAACAGAACGCTTGCAACCAATAGACCAACAAGGCAGTTTTTTATAAAAATGTGGTATAATGATAATACCTTTTGGTGTCTCACGACTTCCACGCAAACGAAGTCGCGAAAAACGAAGCTAGTTGAAAATTAAAGTCAGCCACATACATCCATCTTCTTATAAACACTTCCATATTTCTGTTGGTATAATCATCTGGGCCCATGGCCTTTCCATTTTTCATACTTTTTCATCCATGGCAATTTCCCTCCCTAAATCCATATTTACTTGTACCTCTTTTGAGCCCACCATTCCATTTATTCTCTTCGTTCATCAGCTTTTCAAAATAAACCTTCCATCTTTGTTTTATTTCGTCATCTTTGGACAGAACCTTATCGGTGTCGTGTTTCATACACTTAATGGGAATTATATTTCTCTTGCTTTTGTATTCCGGTAGACCTCCTTTTGGTCTCTACGGCTGGCCAGTGACTCATACAACTTCTCCTGCGCCATAGCCCAAAACTGTTACCGCCTTTTTCACCATTTTCTTCCATTCTTTATAAACCTTTTTCTTATCATCTTTTAAACTATCATTCCAGTTTTCTACACACTGCCATTCTTTAATTGCAATTTTCTTTTCTTTAAGCATGATTGGCATCTTCATTTCACAACCATGTATCCTTTTCTATCATACCTTTCCCGTTTGATTCTTCAAACACATCTTTTCCTAATCTCCATAAACAATCCGGCATTTTGTTTATAGTTTAGTTTTACTCATCAGAAAATTTATTAAAAATCAAAAAAAAATAATTAAGATATTTTCTCACCTTGCCTTACGTGTCTCCAATGTTTGCGGTTTATCAACATCATATTGAGGTATTTCTATAAAAGAATAATCAAAGTCCACAGGCTTGTCACTCATTTGTGCAACACTGGGATGATTTTTTGCTAATTTGCAGACCTGGAACAGCAAGCAAAGAATTTTAATAAAAGGATATTTACATTCCACTATCCCAATATTATTATTAATCTGTTACTTAATCACATGAAAACGGCTGAACGAAGAGACATGAAATTGGGCAAACGGGTAGTTTATAACCTGGATTAACATATAGGATCATTTTTATGCCGGTAGTATGTTCCAGTGGGATAATTTCTGAACTCCATGCAGGCTTTTAATTGAAAGTGTAGCTTGATATGATGATGTACTAGTCATGTCTAAGGCATAATATCTGTAATATTATATGATGTAAGAATACCTTACCCCAGACTGGGTAAAAGCTTAAGATATGTATTCATATGACGAAAAGACTAGCAAATTAATTTGCCTTTAGGAGTAGTATTGCATAAATTCATTTTGGAACATCTCTACGACTTGCGAGATACTTTCACATGTAAGGTTGTAAGGTTATAATCTTTTTTTAACACAAACATTCAGGTGTTGACTGATGAATGATGTGGAAAATAAAACATCTCATCCGATTTTAAAAACCGAATGATGGTAAATCATATTTAGCTATTACTCACAGCACTAAGGGATCTTACAGGCCGAAACATATTGTTTGCTTTTGATGAAGAAGAAGGTAAAAGATTAGTTAGGTTTCTCTGGCTTTCGATTTTTTCTCACTCTCGAGAAAACTAGAAAAACAAAATTAGATCAATCTAACGTGACTTGACAGGTGACAATGACAGTGACACAGTTTTTTGTTTTCTCTGACACTTGTGTTTTTTCACCGTGGAATCTAGTAAGTACGGTTACGTATTTTCGTCGTGGTTTTGTCTGCTTATGGGAGATGCACTAGGGTAGCCCGCGAAATTCAAATTTTATTACGTTTTTTGCTATTTGCAGGTCAGTAACAGGTTGTATGTTGATCTAAATACTTTGAGTAATTATACTCTAAATATGATTCGCGGCCATAACAAATATGGCTTTACAGAATTATAAATAATTATTATTATAATTATAATTCTGTCTGATTCTCTTCGAAAAATCCGACTGAATGATTATTTCAGAAAAAATCTTTCAGTAAGATTTTTTGAACTTACAGGGTTGTAATGCTGATTCTAATGATTATAATTCTGTAAAGCCATATTTGTTATGGCCGTGAATTATATTTAGATCAACATACAACCTGTTAGTGACCTGCAAATTGCAAAAAACGTAATAAAATTTGAATTTCGCGGGCTACCTTAGCGCATCACCCTAAGACATCCACATTCTGATTTTCAAAATTATATGCAGAAGTGGAGCAACGATCTTCGATCTTCGCTGATGCTTCGCTTCGATGAGAGTTGCCAAAAATCAAGTTGAATGGTATGCAATAGGAGAAGCCTATGTCCAGCAGTGTGCTGCTGTAGGCTGATATTTGTAACAATTGGATTATGTCGAAAATCATATTTTGATTAACTTACAACCTATCTTTTATTAAATACTGATCTGAAAATTGCAATAAACGTAATATTTGAATTGGGTATGTAAAGTAAAAATTAACCTATCTATACTCCAAAACCATTTCGAGATTTTAAGCTTCTAAGACTTATTTTTCTATTAATAGGTCTTAAAATTATAAGGTCGTATTTATTTTCACAAAAATACTTAAAATCACTTGACTTTTATTTGACCTCTAAATGACGTCACAAAGCAGCCTGAATTGGAAACTTTCAGTGCCTCTTGTAATTAAGTTGTTCTTTGTGTCAAGTGTCATGTCAACGTCAAATTTACATGAAGCACTTATTATTATTCTATTCAGATACGTAAATAAGTAAATAGTGTAGTTTTTCACCAGCGGCGGTCAGTACAAGTCGAATCACATCGATGTATCGCCTTAGGCAAACTTAACTTACGTTCAAATGATCTTCACAATAAAACAGACGCCGCACAGTGGCACGAATATCGAGTTACATAGACATAGACCTGACCTGCTAATCCGCCATTTTATAATGGAATTCATATATAATCCCTTACTGATGACATGTGATTAATCTAGACAATGGGCTCGACTGATGTTGTCCTTACTTGGTTTACCATTTGTTGCTAATTTATTTAGTATTTTAAACGTACTTATCAATAGGTTCCTGTTAATCATATTAACTTTGTGGCGGTTTTATTATGCAATAACTTTGAACACACATATACATATTTATTTTTCATCACGGCTTACGTGCTGCAATGTTCTTTAATTGTTTCATTTATTCTACTAATTAGTGCTCATAAGTACAGGGTAATATTAGGTTAGTATAAATACAGGGAGCGCTCCTGATCATGTCATTTCTTCTACAATACCTGTACTCGATGCAGCTCTAAAAAAGAAGTTAAGTGCAGAAGCCCTAGAGCTTTTACAAATCAATGCCGCCGATTATCCAGATTTAGAGTTTATAAATGTAGACAACACGTCACATGTACCGTACCGTATGTACCGTAGTAGTAAGAATGTTTTTTTGTTATATGTTTGTTTTGTATATATGTATATATTTTTTTGTATGTATTGTATGTTTTTTTAAATGTTGTATGTATATTCGAACACAATGTAAAAAATGATAATGAATAAATGAAATGATGATGAATCAATTTTTTTCTAATACTAAGTAAATTAGCAACAATGATACGCCGAGTAAGGGTGTTACCACACCAATCGATCGATCGTCGATCGATGGTAGAATGGATTATTCACCAATCGATCAACGTCAACCATGTCGATCGATGGCATCGATCGACGATCGATCGATTGTTGTGGTAACACCCTAAAGACAACATCTGTCGAGCCCATTGTCTAGATTAATCACGTACGGTCAATAGTAAGAGATTAAATATGAAGTCCATTATAAAATGGCGGATTAGCAGGTCATTAAGGAGGCAGTAACACGCTTTAGACAATAGGCTGATTGTCAAATACAGGTTAATATAGGTCGTTACATACCGTAAATACTCGGAATAAGATCAAATAATAATAAAAAATACGTTTCATTTTTTTTCACCTAAAGTCCGTCGAGTGCGAGGGGCGTGCTATATGTCAAAAAATAGTAAAAAATAAGGACAAAAATCATACCCGAGGATATAATGGGCACTCTCACGAGTCTCGATAAAAATGGGTTTTTCTGTATTCCTCCATACATTTTTTATTAAAAAAAATATTTTCACGTCAGTATCACCTGACGTGCAAAATTGTGATACTGTTGGGGCTTCCTTAACTAGTCTGCATTGGTTTCCAGCAAAGAAACGACAAAAAAAAAATATAAGTGGTCTATGTCTATGAAACTCGATTTTCGTCCCACTGTGCGCCGCCCAGACTTGTACTCAACATTTACTTCCTCGCACCATTTCCTTTTTAAGGTTTCTTTTACTAACAATCAATTTGTGTCGGCTATTTGTTGTGGTGTACTTGACGGTATGAAGCACTTAGCAGAAGTAGTCTTTGAATCCATTAATTTTATTAATAAGCCATAACTTTAAACTAAAGTACGGAAATCGCTAAACTATGAAATGTAAACAAATTAATTATCAAATTTGACTTTACAGAATTTTGGTTTTAAATAAGTGTTAAACGTGGCAAAGATCCCAAGCTATTCAGCTACTAGTGACGTCAGTACTAGCGTTGCCGGAGGGAAATATTGCGAAGTATTCCCATCGTATCATTAGCGGAAATATACGGAAGTATTGAGTAATATTCGGAATTATTCGCCGAGAAGAATAATTAAGGCTAGCGCAGACTGGCGCGATATCGCGGGTGTGATGTGACACTAGTAGCACAATTTCTATGTCGCTGCCTGTCACGCCCGCGATATCGCGCGAGTCTGTACGAGCTTTTACAAGGAAAATATCTAGCTAAGTACATGTTCGGTCACGCATAGAGTAGTCTCGGGGCGGTGTGCCACTGCCAGTTATTCCATTCATAAAACTGAGTACCTAAGTACCTATATCTAATACCTACGATTTGAAAACTTCCGAATATTTCTTTCATCTACTTAGATAAGTACTCAAGTAATAAGTTTTTGTATGCAGTTTAGGTGTGAAAGAGTTATTTTGCGAGAATACCTACTATGTACAGACGCCAAGCACATCAAGCTACTACAATCTGTCAGATTTATTTAATAGATTTTCAACTTTATCTCTACAGTATAAGGTTCAAGGTTGATTGCGAAAAATTGACAGTTTCGGGTAGCTTGACTTGCTGGCGTCTCGTCTGTACCTACATATAGAGGTAAATACATAGATAGGTAGTTACTAAAATAAGCTTATATTATTATATACCGAGGTACCTAATAAAACGGTAACTATTATAATAAGTATTTCAATTGTTTCCTGTAGGAGTACTTATGTGTAAGCTTATTGTAACTTTATGGTAAAACATCGTCGTAATAATGTACATAGCTACTACTACTTACTTACCTACCTAATTACTTGTATTTTCCCGTTGTAAACCAAAAACATTTTTACGTAATAAACTAAGCTTGTACCTCTTTAAAACATCCGCACAAAATCGGCGCTTTTTATAGTCAACTCAACCATATAAAAATAAAATAATAAGTACCTATCTAGTCACAAGTAGATAACTAGGTACTTAAGCGGAAATATTCCCGTCCGCATAGTACCTACTAGGCATCGAATTAAGGCTTCTACATACCAGCGCGACTTGTCGCGCGACGCGACACGGCACAAAAGCCCCGCGTGTCGCGGGATGAGCGGTGCCTTTGTGTCGCGTCGCGTCGCGCGACAAGTCGCCCCGGTATGTAGAAGCCTTAATACTTTTTAGGGTTCCGTAGCCAATTGGCAAAAAAACGGAACCCTTATGGATTCGTCATGTCTGTCTGTCTGTCCGTTCGTATGTCACAGCCACTGTTTTCCGAAACTATAAGAACTATATTGTTGAAACTTGGTAAATTATCTGTGAACCGCATAAAGATTTTCAAACAAAAATAGAAAAAATACAATACATTTTGGGGGTTTCCCATACTTAGAACTGAAACTCAATTTTTTTTTTCATCAATTTCATACGTGTGGTGTATCTGTGGATAGGTCTTCAAAAATGATATTGAGGTTACTAATTTATTTTTCTTCTAAACTGAACGGTTTGCGCGAGAGACACTTCCAAAGTGGTTAAATGTGTGCCCCCCCCCTGTAACTTCTGAAATAATAGAACGATAAAACTGAAAAAATTATATGATTTACATTACCATGTAAACTTCCACCGAAAATTGGTTTGAACGAGATCTAGTAAGTAGTTTTTTTTAATACGTCATAAATCGTAAACCGCAATTTACCTTTCATTCAATCAATTCAAATTTAAAAAACCATGTCTCTAAATAGCACAGTTTTTTTAGAAATCATCAAAATCATTATGTACGGAACGCTCGGTGCGTCCGACTCGCTCTTGACCGTTTTTTTTGTTGATTTTACGAATGAAGGGCAGCGGGCCGATACGTGCAAGCGAGCAGTAGCGACGACTACAGCTTTTACCCGCTAGAGGGCCTAATGCCAGTAACATATTACTACTACTACACGTTCATTCATAAAACTGAGTATAATACGATTTGAAAACTTCCGAATATTTCTTTTCATCTACTTAGATATTATGTACCTACTTAAGTAATAAGTTTTTGTATGCAGTTTATGTGTGAACGGGATAGAGAGGTAAAAACATATTATGTAGATACTAAGATGAGTTTATAAAATAGTTTAAGTACTTATATTATATTAGGTATCTACCTACCTACTAAAAAGTAGATAATTCTAATCGTTATAATATTATTTAAAGTGCTTCTATATTATGTACCTACTTAATTGAACTATTAATTTCGGTTAAACACTATTCTACAAACAAAGTTTTTTTTTGTAATACGTCCTCGTAATAAAGTACCCTACCTACTTAGGTAAGTACGTACTTACCTAATTATTTAATTACATTTAGAAGTAAACTAAACTTGTACTTAACATCCGCACAAAATCGACACATTCTATAAACTCAACCAAACAAAAATAAAATAATAAGTAGTCACAAGTAGATAACTACTTACGCGCAAATATTCCCGCATAGTACGTAGGTATAGGTACGTAGGCATCGAATAATACTTCGTTGATTTCATCAATGAACGGCTGCGGGCCGATACGTTTAGGCGAGCAGTAGCGTCGCCGAGCGTACAGCTATTCGTCGCTAGATGGCGTTAATGCCAATGACTTCATATTACTACGCCTTCATTCATAAATATAATAATATAATAACTTCCGAATATTACTTTTCATCTACTTAGATTATGTACTTACGTAATAAGTTTTTGTATGCGATTTAGGTGCGAAAACGTTATTTTGCGAGAATACTATGTACCTACATAGACAGGTAAATACATAGGAAGGTAAAGGTACTAAGATGAGTTAAATTAGTTATATTTTATTATTACCAAGGTACTACTGAGGTACCTAATAAAACGGTAACTAAGTTAAGTATTTCAATTATTTCTGTAGGGATTTATTAGAACATAATATTTCGATTGAACACTACTTATTCTACAAACTTTTTGGTAAAACATCGTCCGTAATATTTCCATTTTTTTGTCCATTTGGTAGGTACACACGGCTACACATCAAGCTATATATTTCCAGTATAAGCTGATGTCGCACTTTATAGGATTTGCGTACAGTGCGAGATCAGCGTAAACTGGAAATTTATAGCTTCATGTGTAGCCGTGTGTACATCGTAAAGCTATAACATTTTTACGAAGTAAACTAAGCCAACATCTGCACAAAATCGACACATTCTATAATCAAGGTCCATACAAAAATAAAATAATAAGTACCTAGTCACAAGTAGATAACTACTTATGCGCAAATATTCCCGCATAGTAGGTACGTAGGCATCGAATAATACTTTGTTGATTTATTGAATGAACGTCAGCGAGGCTCGGGGATCACGTGCCATTGCCACGTGCAGGCGAGCGCTGGCGTCACCGAGCGACTAACGAGGGAAGTTCTTCATTTACAGTTCTATACCTTCCCGCCAGATGGTGTTGATTCAAAGCACGGCGTAATATCTGATATTCGGCGAGTCTGGTCAACCTCCCTACGCATACATTCGTAACTGATTTAATAGTGATAAATTATAATAATACGATTTAATAAATTCAGTTTCATAATTCATTCAGAGAGAAAATCGCTCGTGGGCGGGCACCATTACTCTGCATTCTTGCTGGGGTAGCATTCCTTCCAATCGTAGTATTCTTTTTGAATATTTCCGAATTATTGCGTATAATTCCGAAGTTTTGCAACGCTAGAGTACGAACAATACTTTAAAAAAATATATAAAAATAACTACAACTTGTAAAAACAAAAAGATGAAATTATGTGTTTCAAATACTCTTATCATTAAAATAAAAATATAAAAAGCATACCTGAAAAATACTTTACATACCTAATTTATCAGGCTACCTTATCACAAAATCGCCAAAGTACAATATTTGTATGTACACATGGCTACACATCAAGCTGTACATTTCCAGTATAAGCTGATCTAGCATTGTGTAGGATTTCTGTACAATGAGAGGTCAGCGTATACTGGAAAAGGCACGCTACAATTGTGGCGATAAGTCCCCTCTTTGAGGAGTGGCTAGAGAGGCGCCACGGCGTCCTCACCTTCCGCCTGACGCAGGTCCGCACCGGACATGGGTGTTTCGGGAGGTTCCTGTTCAGGATAAAGCGGGAGGAAACGCCCGGGTGTCACCACTGTGTGAATCGCCCGGAGGACACGGTGGAGCATACGGTGGAGGTCTGCCCAGCTTGGGCGGAGCACCGCCGTGTCCTCACGGAGGCGATCGGCGGCGGGGATCTCTCGCGTCCGACTCTGGTTCAGGCCATGGTTCGGAGCGAGAGTGCATGGGAGGCCGTCACCTCCTTCTGCGAATTAGTAATGCCTGCGAAGGAGAAGGCGGAACGCGTGAGGGAGAGGCAAGGTTCGCGCCCTCGCGCCCCTAGTCGCCGCATGAGACGCCCCGGGCGTCGAGAGTCGCAAGCCAATTTCCGGACACCATAGGCGTGGGGCTGCGGACGGTGAGCGATGGGTAGCTCACCGTCCGATAAGGACCAGGCCCGGGTCGACGGCGCGTCGTATCCCACGCGCGCCTCAAAGAGTTGTCAGCACCAACTGACGGGGTCCGATAGGGCCAATGCCTGCCAGGGTTGCGAGTTTGTCCGAAAGGGATATCGTGGCCCTGGCACACAGGCAAATGAAGGAATACGGGTGGGTTTTAGTCAGTAAAAGTCTGACACACCCTCACGCTCCGCCCAGAGCGGGAGAAGTTATTTGATAATTTCCCACCCAAAAAAAAAAAAAAAGCGTATATTGGAAATGTAGCCGTGTGTACTTATTTGTAGAAATATTTGTACAGTACATACTAATTCCATGAAAATCCTACGTACCTGTATTAATTATTTATTGGATTTGTGATAGTGACATTATTTGAAACAGGATTGGTTCATAAAAATTGAGATAATTGTAATGTTTTTTAATAATATTTTGATTACATGCTAGGGTTTTTTGTTTAATTAGTATTAATCTGTGGTAGATAGATGCGGGATGACCTACTTAGTCTGTGGATGTGGTTGCCATGGTAACAGTGTTGTGTAGTTTGTACAATTCAGAATTCAACAACAAACTGGAATGACATAAAATCATCTATTATTCTTTTACTGATTGAGACTGATGTTATTTGCATTGGAATAATTGTTATTAGTTTTGCTCTTGTAAAACATGTTACCGATACGTGATTTTATATTTACTACTATTGGTAAGTATACTTCGATCTGTGACTTCGCTACCTATCAATGATATTATATTAAATAATTTAAAGTGCTCTGTGCTTCGCTACCTAATCTTTCCCAAGCTCAATAGATCAATGTAGAGAGTAGTAGGTATATTCCTTGGATCCATGCAAAGACTACTATAGTATGGATCCATGCGAACATATAGCGTGATTGTAAATTGCGTTTCGGACATAATGTATTTAAAGCAAAACCTACAGAATAATCTGCACAAACCTTGCTTGGCTTGACTGCAAAAACATGGATAAAACGCCTGCTAAATCCCATGTAAATCTATAAAGTTTTCACTGACATGCAGTAAGAATAAATTCGTATATATAAACCCAGAATAACCAGAAGTAATTACTTCACTTTTAAGTTTGCTGTCTTTACCTACTTTTTCTTTATTATCTTTCAGAGCACTATTATAACAAATTGGATTTGAAATGGGATGAAAATTCAGAAGATGCGTTATCTGATTTCATCAACAACCCTCAAATACTTATTATACAAGGCTATATGCAAAATGAAAATGTATTTCTTCATACTAAAGTGAGTATTTGAAGAGTAGTTAATGGAATAATATAATAATTTTTTGATCATTATATCCCAAGATCTATGATAGATATTATTTATTAGATTTGTGATAGTGACAATATTTGAAACAGGATTTGTTCATTCAAATTGAGATAATTGTAAAATATTTTCATTACATGCTAGGGTTTTTTGTTTAATAACCAGGTTGGACAATAAGGTTTTGTTGATAATAAATTCCCCATGGCAACAAAGAAGTTTGGAACTGAACAAATTATATCTTTGATTCAAACACTTAACAATATTTGAATGCACAATAACAATCTCAACTTTTAGATACAAGATAACAAATACAAATCTATTGTATTTTACAAAACCTCTGCACAAGAATTATTGAAAGACGATGCTGTACACAATATTAATATATTGACTCTATCTAATAACACAGCAGAGTCACTATATCAGATTTGGAGACAAGTCTACACACCTCTGCTGGCTGCAGTGAGTAATAGATAATTATTCCTACACAGTTTCATCTATTAAAAATAGCATTATTAGTGTATGGATGTAAGAAGCACAAGATTGGTTGTTGTGAAAATGCTTGGTAGGTCTTTTGGCTGATTGATGATCATTATTGTTGGTTTATAAAAAAAGTTTAAATTTTCAGGGCAGTGACTTATATTCTAATAAACTACAAAAGAATCTGTCAGATCTAGAATCTAACTTAAGGATTTTGGCCCATGGAAGAGGGAACACTAATATAAATGGTAAGCAGCTTTTATGTAAAATCCAATATTTAGTGTGAAGGTCCAAATATCGAACCTTGTGGCATTCCTAACTTCTCACGGGGCGATGCATGAACTGCCCATACAAACGTAATACCAAAATCATTTGAAATTTGAGCATATTTCCACCATATTTAGACAGTATTTATCTAGGTTCCTATATCTTTTTTTTTTCGAAAATACTTACCTAGTGTGAAGTTTTAGCGAATTGAATTTCACACATTTTTACAGCGTAAATGACATGTTTTCATGTATTTTTTTCTGTATTATAATCAACAATATTTGAAATATGCTATATGCAGGAACATAGCTTATAATTATCAAGTTACAAATTAGCGAATAACCGAAAAACATTAAGTTTTCATTCATCATTTTTGGTATTACGGAACACATCCAAATTTATCATAAATTTTCAATAGCTAGTAGTGCCAGCGCGTCAAGCAAATGTTAATGTGTGCGTGTTCGTACTGCGCACGGTAGCTGTGTGAATCGCTCCGACAGGCACTAACACAAGCGCAACGACTCGGATTTTTTGTTGTCATATCTATCTACTACGGCTTGCAGTGAAATTCAGTGTTTCATGATTACTTTACGTACAGTAAAGTGCACGTGCGTACGTATTTGTTTGCGAAATTGTAGGTATTGTAATAATTTTCTAACACTATTGACCTATGCTATGAACTTGGATTTTGATTTGCCTTGTGATTTGGTATCGAGCATAAGTACCTACATTCTTACGAACTTTGTTTTGTTTACGGACTTGGAATATTATTTACGATCTTGGTTGGGATCATAGTAGTCTTTGGTTGGGATGTGAGGTATCCCAACCAAAGACTAGTATGATCCATCCCTACAGTAAGTATTACCCAGTGATATATTATTATAAGTTAGGTACCTATCTGCCTTCATAGCTAGTAATTGTTTTGATACTTTTAAACTCGGCCCAAGAACATAAAGATATTTTTCTCTTGGGCTGTTTTGTACACACGGCTACTCATCAAGCTATACGTTTCCAGTTTACGCTGACTTCTCATTGTAAGGAAATCCTATACAATGCGAGATCAGCTTATACTCGAAATGTATAGCTTGATCTGTAGCCGTGCGTACTAGTTGGTACCTAGTTATATTTTGTATAAATTAGGATTTACCTACCTATCTTTAGATAACATTAGACCTAACTAAATTTAAATGTGTTGAGGAGCAGTAAAAAGTCTAAGTTATACACACGGCCGAAACAAGCTGCTAACTGCGGGAAAGACGCCCGACCTTTTCTTTTGCTCTTATCTAGTTTGTACCTTACGCAATTGACATAAAGTTCATTATGCTTTGACCCAATTTGTAAATAAGTACCAGGGCTTCTAAGTACGTCCACCAGCGCTAAAAACCAAGGCTCAACATACTTTGAAGGATTTTCTTCCTGCGTCGAGATAAGGACTACAATCGCGTATGCAAAATAGATGCTTCCATACCTACGTAAAAATACTTGCATAGGAAATTGTTCCGTGCGGTCTTACCGATAATGATCATGATCGCATTTCCGAAAAAGTAATGCATCCATTGAAAATATGATTGAGTAGTAGGTACTCGGTAGCTAGTTTAGTAAGCAAAATAGTAAAAAGGTAGGGTTCCGTACCAAAATGGTAAAAAGGAACCCTTATGGTGAGACTATGTCTGTCTGTCAGTCACACCTGGATATCTCAAGAACTACTAATGCTATTAACTTGAAATTTAGAATAGTTTTAGATGACGTTTGCCCAACTATTTTGCAAGCAATAAAGAAATTAAAAAAAAATATATCTTTTTTGCAAATGTGACTGAAAGGGGGTCTTAAAATTTTTAATTGGGGCTACTAGGGCATGTGGGGTATCATATGAATGAACGCTGTTTGCACATTCTCAAACATATTTTTTTTTTAGGCAGCATAGATTCCGACTTTTGATGAAAAATGTAAAAAAAAATACCGTTCCCCCCCCCCCCCCCCCCTTATCTCCGAAGTTTGCAGAGATAAAAATCTGAAATTATTCTATATGATAGAAGCTATGTAAAGATTACAGGAAAAATAAAACGATACCTCTAAATAGCACAGTTTTTCAGAAATCATCAACATCATATATTCGTACGGAACCCTCGGTGCGCGAGTCCGACTCGCTCTTGACCGGTTTTTTTAATTTTATCATTCTTAGCTCAGAACTACGTTATTATCTGTATTTACGGATATCGTCGATTTATAGATTATTGGAATAGTTGTCTTTTTAGGGTTCCGTACCCAAAGGGTAAAACGGGAACCCTGTTACTAAGGCTCCGCTGTCCGTCCGTCTGTCTGTCTGTCCGTCCAGGCTGTCTCATGAATCGTGATAGTAAGACAGTTGAAATTTTCTGTTGCCGCTATAATAACAAATACAAAAAAAAATAATAAAATAAATATTTAAGTGGGCTCCCATACAACAAACGTGATTTTTTTGCCGTTTTTACAGATAATGGTACGGAACCCTTCGTGCGCGAGACCGACTCGCACTTGCCTGGTTTTTTTAAATTTTTGACCATCTTATAGGAAATAAATTGAAATAACATAAGCAGGTTTAAAATAAATATCCCAATAATTTATATTTACGCGACGTGCGTGTGATGTGTGATCCCTTGGACGATATAATATAGGTATAGGTACCTTACCTTATGTATGAAGTATCTACTAGATTTTCACTAAAAGGCCTAGATATCCTAATATGTTGATATATCGGCATTCTAAAGAAATTTCCAAAAAACGCATTACTAGTCTGTACATTTACTAACGATTCCCCGAAGTAGTCAACAAAAATAAAGCAAATAATGATCATACCTAATTACTAATAAGTAAATATAAATGCCTCCGAGTCGTTATGAATGAACGATAAGAACCTACAGCTCATAATAGCTATCTATCCACTCATGCACACACGCACAAGACTTCACACCGCGTCCGCCGCTCACATACTCAGAGAGTCAAACAGAGATAGCAATATTCCGAACGAATTTTGCGCTCACCGCGACTTGTAGTTGCGGGCGATGGTAGTCGGTCTCTTAAACCAACACAAAAAGTGGGGGAAATAATTAGAGCTTTAACACAATGCTGCAGTGAAGTAATGAAACACTCCCTTTTTATGACATTTTGATGGTCCCTTTTTGCACAGTTGTGCTGTCAATTCAAGATGAACTGGAATACTGGAAAACATTGGGACTAAAGAGGGATGTTAATAAAAAGGAGAAGGAGGTAGCATCTACTTTTTGTGAACTTTTCGAAGATGTATTGGAAGAAGTAAGGTAATTGGGTCATAATATTTTTTAGGGTTCCGTACCTCAAAAGGAAAATGGAACCATTATAGGATCACTTGTGTCTGTCTGTCCATCTGTCACAGTCGATTTGCTCCGGATCCACTAGACCGATTAAGTTGAAAGGTACACATATGAATTTCTGTGACCCAAACACGGATTTGGAACTTAAATAAATGAATTTTGAATATAAATAAATTTTGAAATTTACAAAAAAAAAAGTTTTGCAAACTGTATCGTAAAAACCGTTACTTATCAAATGAAACGGCTTGTTGTGATGGTCTCAAATATTTCGTTTTATAATTTTTAAATACTAATATGACCATTCCCGAATCTAAATAAGACCGCCCGTTGTGTCACCCTATGTAAAATTTCGACATTTATATCTGTAATTTTTATGGTGTACATAATAAAGAGTTTTATATTCTATTCTATTCTAAATTAATATCCAAAGAATTATTTACTTAACAATAGACGGGACATAGCGAACAAATACGTAATCCAATACATTTGTCCTAGTGGGCAAAAGTCGCTGAGTGCAGTGTGGTACGCCTGCATGTCAAGTCGCATTCGTGTCTACCAAAAGAATATTATTTTAAAAGTATATGCCTAATTATGCAATAAGTATGATATTGCAAATCTCATGATAAAACGACGACGATAAGACTTTGGATAAAAAAAAAAAATCTTAGAAGTTTCAAACTATTTGACGGTTCGTAATCAAAGGTTGGTGTCGGTAAAAGTGTAACGTGTCAAACTTAGCTTTTATTGAATTTTATTTTATTACGCTAGATGGCGTCACTGAGACATGGGATGAAATGGGATCACAATTTTTCTACGACAATACTTCTGATGGCCTCTCTATAGTATCTGTCTTATATCTCTTTGTTAATATCTATCTCCGAAACTACTGAACCTAAAATTTTGAAATAATACGGAAAATTATTCTATACTTATAAATTACAGGAATATTTATAAGAAGTCTATGGTGTTATAATAACATGGTAAATCTCTCATTAGGTATTGTGCGTACAAATACCAATCTACTGAGTAAAGCCCCTATAACGCGTACCTTGCGTGTGCTTAATGACGTAGCAGACATCATAGATATTTTTACTTGTTCTCTGAGCGAGTTCACAAAAACCACAATGTTTACAATATGTTATAGTGAATAATAAAATTGTAATTATGGCCACACTATTGAATTAGGAAATCCCTGTAATGATAGTGATGATGAGTTAATAAATAAATTTTACATTATTTGCGGTTGGAATGAAGAACATGTTTTTCAACTACAATGTTATGTTTGTTCTTGGGATAAAGTCATCCCAACTACGGGACCTTTCATTGTGCGTGGTCCGACACGCACTTGGCCGGTTTTTATTTTAATCATAGTAAGTAGTTTGATCTAGATTATTCTAACTCAAGTGTCATACAGAAGAAGGTAGGTAGACATATACTAATGACGTCTTTCTTCTCATTCCTCAGAACACTTTATAAATCCGTTCATAGAATTCCTTTCTATATTTTTTCAGGACTATGCATTCCAGTCCAATGGATGAGATCAGAGAGTCAGCAGAAAACATAGGTGGAATTCTAGATGATATTTGGCGGATCACTACCTCGCCATATGCTCAAGATAGGATGGTTCATGTGTTTGATATTATTGGTATGTTATGTATGAATCAATACTTACTACATGGTTGAACTTGCAACCTATCTAGTTACATTAATTTAATTACACATTGTTGTTGTCTTGTTAAATATCAATGTTCAAAACTTTAATTATTTTCTAAATCGTTTTTAGGTCATGAAATATGTTCAATTATACAAAAGAAAGTGTCCACCGATGATCTTTGGAAAGTCCACAATGGAGCCAAGGATAGTGAAGTAGTAAACCTTCTAGCTGAGAGTTTCAAAGTGATTCAGACTTGGAACAGCGCCTGCGAATCGTTAACTGAAACATACTGGCCTAACTACGCGCTTCATGTGTGGAATGGTAAACCGTATGCGCCACCGTTTTGTTTGAACTTTCAAAATAGGTTGAAAGAGGTTGGTATATCGCATCATTGTATGGGTTTCTTGGCTAAATAACTCCTTTATCTTATGTTTTATGAAGACACCTATGCGTTATTTTAAACTTTATTTTCAGATTCACGACATTGGGTCTACACATTGTCAGTTAAATAAATTACTTTCGAACAATGAAAGATCCGAACTGCAGACTCATCAACTGTTCGCGCCTTTTGAAAGTTAGTACCGCCTTTTAGTTCCACTGAAATATGTGTCTTATTGTTTCTTATACTTATATTTCGCAAGTGCGATTGTCGCAAGCGCTACTGCAGAGCATGAGGTCCTGGGTTCGATTCCCAGGTCGGGCAAAGTGTTATTAGCAGCCCGGAGACTCAATTTGTGCCCGGTTGATGGCAATAGGCTCGGCCCCTATTATATGGGACTTAAAACATAACTGGCGAAATGTGGGTGTACTATAAGGTACACCTCTGCCTAACCCTTTGGGGATTACAGGCGTGATGTGATGTTCTTTCATATAAATTACCTTCGTATTTATTTGTAGGTATTAATATTTGGATGTGTAACGGGCCGAATCCCGGATGGGATACAGCAGTTTCCAAGTTCTCAACAAGTCTACGTCCCGCTGAAACAAAAGTCGCCGAAAAGTTAAAACCCAGATTGCATAATATGTCTACTAAACAGGTAAAGTAAGACTAACGATATTAAAAAAAAACCGTGCAAAATACTTCCAGGAAAGGTCATTGCATCCGGAAAATGGATTTTGTAAAAAGAACCGGCCAAGTGCGAGTCGGACTCGCGCCAGAAGGGTTCCGTACCATTATATATAAAAACGGCAAAAAAATCATGTCTGCTGTATGAGAGCCCAACTTATTTTTTTTTCTTTTTATTGAATATATACTTAATTAAATATTCTGTGCATATTCCAAGTGTCTACTTGTTGCTGATATCAATATCGAGCAAAAAAATCACATTAGTTTCAAGGGAACCCCCTAAAATATTTGTTTTGTTCTGTTTTTTAGTATTTGTTGTTATAGCGGCAACAGAAATACATAATTTGTGAAAATTTCAACTATCACGGTTCATGAGATACCTACAGCCTGGTGACAGACAGACAGACAGACGGACTGACAGCGGAGTCTTAGTAATAGTTTCCCGTTTTACCCTTTTGGGTACGGAACCCTAAAAACTTATTGTGTGTTTGATCCTATGTTGGTCTTTTACAGATGCTATATGAATTCATGAGATACAGTGCACTAATAGAGCGACCTCTCGTAAAACACGCGCTCAACAACGAGCTAGAGATATTCGTGTCATCTCTCATATCAATGCTGAAGAGTGTGCAAACTCAGATGGATGCAGATGAGGTGGATGTTCAGATGTACCAACCCCCTGAAATGTCTACTGTCGTGCTGCAAATACAGTGGGCTAAGCTGATGGAAGCGAAGGTAATGGCCAAAAGTCATAATAAGGCTTAATATGTTGAATAAAATGATGATGATTGATTTCACAGAGAACGTGTACGAGGATTACGGTGGGGGCAGTTTTTTTTTTTATAGGAAGGGCAATTCGCAGACCAAACTAGGAGGCTGTCCGCTGCTTATGAGCGTTTCACCTTACAGCATTTCATACAAACTTTCATGCCCTTGTTATTCGAAATGACTGAACCGATTTTAATGAAACATCATACGCATAAGCAGGATAAAAAAGTCTAAAAAGTTGGATATGAACATTTTCGAAAAATAGTGTTACAACCAAATTAGACCGATTTAAAATGTTCCATAGAAACAGAGATTTCCAGTTATGTTTTTAAATAAGACATTTCGAAAATGTTCTTCACTAGCTTTTTAGACCTTTGTATCCTGTGCGTATGAAGTTTCATTAAAATCGGTTCAGCCATTTCGAAAAACAGGGGCTTGAAAGTTTGTATGAAATGCCGTAAGGTGTAAACGCTCTTAACCGTGTTATTCTATCGATGCCTTTTAAATAAGGCCTCCAGCCAGGGTAAAACACTTATAAACTAGCGACTACACGCTAAGGGCACCCCCTGTGGACTACAGATCTGGGCCTAGGGCAACACTGGGGGAGAGCATCAAGGGACACGCTGGCTCGGATCTAGCAACGGAACACGCAAACACATCCAACCCGCACCCGTTCTCTGTGTGATTTGCACTTAAATCTATACAACATTTCAGGTGAAAGAAATCCAAATATGTGCGGAAAAGTATTTGAAAGAATTTGACGGTAGTTCTGAATTGCATAGTCTCGCTACTAAAGTATTGAAAGATCTCAAAAATATGTATTCCCAGCTGCATGAGGAGTGGTGTCGCGATCTGCAGGTGATTCAAATGATAATAATATGCTGTGTTTACAATTATGTGTATAAATACATTATAGAGGTTTTTTTTTCTAACACTTATACTTACGTTGGCGAAATTCAAGCGCGATTTTTATCAAAATATCGATTCAGATATTGAATTATTTATGAACTATGCATGATAGTCACTGTATAATTTTGTTATTTTCTTACACTGGGTCTATGGGTTTTTGTAAAACTACAGTTAAAATATTCTTTAGGCGCAAGCTAAGAACGGGTCCCTCCAAATATCTACAGACAAGCCGGTAGTGGAGTTCAGCGGCAGTACACGTCTGATGGTGGTGAACTTCAACCCAGGTCTGGTTCGCGCTGAACTAGAAGCACGTGCGCTTGCAGCGATGCACCTGCCGCCGCCGCCCGCTGCAGCTGCGCTTGATACGCTCAGCAATGCGCTGGCGCATGCACGGCCGTTGCAACAGGTATAAATCTACAAATAATTTGCTTACTTTTGCAACTACCGAAATGTGGGTGTACTATAGGTACGCCTCTGCCTAACCCTTCAACGCTTCTGGGTTTACAGGCGTGAACTTATGTCATGTTTTTCTCTGGAATTAATACTTATTAAAAAAACGTCACGTACGCAAAATAAGCGCTTTGACGTCAAGTTGCGAACCCCAGCCCGTCTTACCAATAAAAAAAAATTGTGTTTAATGCCTTTCCTAGTATTTACTTTAATTGATTTAGAAACCACTTTTGGGACAGTATCTATAAAAAAAAATATAATCGGGACTGTCTGAGATTTCAAAAACCCGGGAAACAAAATTAATGCGTTTAGTTACAAGCGTGGTTTTCCAGTGCTGCAAAAATAGATATTTAATATTTGGATGCTGTTATCATCTTGTTTCCAGGTGGCATCATTCCACAACACTCTGGGTGAGCGCATGATCCCTTCCACCCGTCCGATGATGTTGCAAGCCGCACTGGACTTGTCCAACTTGGTCCAAGACCAAAAAGCAGTTTACTGGGACGACGTCGAACAACTATCTAACTATACTGAAAAACTAAAAAAAATTGTCTTAAAATTGGAAACACAGGTATTTATTCCCCTTCTTACAACTCTCCGAGCATTCTACTGAGAGTGTTCTGGCAGCACTGAGACGTCAGGTCAGGACCTGTTAAAAGTGTCAAAGCGCCTATATTTATAGTTTTTGAAAAATATGTTTTTTAGGTGACATCAATGAGACGATCTTACGAGACTCAACCCCTGAAAGGGTCTGGTTGAATTTCGCATGTTCATTGATCATTATTTTATCGTTCTATTTCAGAACACTTATCTAACTGGTCAACATGTTGCAATCAGAAATATAGTCCAGAAGTTGATAGAAACAGAATTGTTAGCCAAACAATCTGAATGGAAGAAAGGTGTCAAAGAAATGAGAGATATTATAGACACGGTGGGTAATCAATAATAATTTTAAGTGAATTTAATGATCATTGATATAAGGTTGAAATTGGAATGGTTAAGGCCCGTTTCCGAAAACGGTAACTAAATTGTAGTTCCACTCACATTTCCACTCTTGACATTATATTAACCCCTATACATACAGCGCATTCTACCACTAAACGACAAGGTTCGAGTGAACACCAGATGAAGCCAACCGCAGCAGACAACAGATAACGCACGGCCTAAGCCGCTGGATCTAGAAATATGAAATTTTGCATAAGATTTCTTCATATACCTCACAAAGGTGAACACTAAGAAAGAGAAAGACTTTTGAACCCCCCCCCCCCCCCCCCCCCGCCAAACGGGTTAAATATTTGTCGATGTGAAATACCATCGGACACACGGCTTGTTATTAGCCGTAGAACCGATGACCGTTGGGTAGAAGTGTTCTTGAGTGGAGACCGCGAATCAGCAAACGTAAGGACGCCCTCAGGCTAGGTGGAGCAATGATCTTCGCTGGGTGGCTGGTAGCAGCTGAATAAGAATCACCGAGAATCGAGCTGAATGGCAATCGCCGAGAATCGAGCTGAATGGCGTGCAATTGAAAGAAAATAGAGAAATTACGTTTATTTGCGGTAAACATGACGCAAAGAAAGAACATAAATACAAAAAGAACAAGTAGGGGGGAAATAGGGGGAATAGGACAGGCCTATGTCTAGCAGTGGACTGCTATGGGCTGATTATGAATGAAAATATACCATTTTTACAGGTGGAATCCAACGGTTACAAGAATACAGAACTGTGGCGGTCTCATTGGGACTGGCAGCTGTACAAGGCGCTTGAGTATCAGTACATAAAGACGCTGCTTTCGCTGCACAAGCATTTCCCGCATGTCAAAGTTGATCTGGTTTTACGGTAATTATTACAAGTTTTTAGGGTTCCGTACCAAAAGGGTAAAACGGGAACCCTATTACTAAGGCTCCGCCGTCTGTCTGACTGTCTGTCTGTCTGTCTGTCCGTCTGTCACCGGGCTGTAGCTCATGAACCGTGATAGTTAAGACAGTTGAAATTTTCACAGATGATGTATTTCTGTTGCCGCTATAACAACAAATACTAAAAAAACAGAATAAAATAAATATTTAAGGGGGTTCCCATACAACAAAAGTGATTTTTTTTTTGCTCGTTTTTGCTCTATATTGATAACGGCAACAGGTAGACGCTTGAAATATTCACAGAATATTTAGTTATATATTCACTTTAAAAATAAATAATTAAATTAAAATAAAACACATATTTAAGGGGGGCTCCCATACAACAAACGTGTTTTTTTGCCATTTTTATAGATAATGGTATAGGACCCTTCCGTCAGTCCGACTCGCACTTGGCTGGTTTTAGTATACATGCTTTCTTATCTGTGTAGGAATAGTGTCTGGATCCTAGTCTTCTGAAAAAAAAGACATAAACCTAACGATTTGAGTGTTGTAGTCTGTAACTGCGATGAGACTTTTAAATGACCCAAAAATTAATTAAATCTACCTGAATTTCCCATATTTGCTGGTATTGTTTTAATCACGTATCAATTTAATAACCGTTTAATTGATCTGAGACCATGATCTCTGACTTAGGTTTAGCTAATCATCAGTTAATAGCATGTTGCACGAGGAAGCCTTGTTGACCTCTTTTATCTATTCGTGGTAAATAAGCAACGGATAATTATATCAAGCATGGGATTATAAACCCGTTTATAAAGTGAAATGTCTAGTGATTAAGAGTATTCTATAATAATAAAACATGGTATACAAGGTGTTAAGACGCAGATATATGCCAGTAACCTTGAGTGGTTAGCTTGCGTGTTCTGTAGTGAGCTCACGCAACGCGTCGCACGTTCAGCCAGTAATAGGACTCGCCCATCAAGGAGCGCTGTCCCCAATTTGACGCATTATTAAGTTATTATACACAAAACAAAAAGTATTTTAATAAAACGCGTATACTATAAGATTAATAATTAAATTATCTTTAATTTGGTGAAGGTTTCAGAAGATACGCTTGGAAGACTGCGCCGTTCTCAGTTTTTAGGGTTCCGTACCCAAAGGGTAAAATTGGAACCCTATTACTAAGGCTCCGCCGTCTGTCTGTCTGTCTGCCAGTCCGTCTGTCACCAGGCTGTATCTGATGAACCGTGATAGCTAGACAGTTGAAATTTTCACAGATGATGTATTTCTGTTGCCGCTATAACAACAAATACTAAAAAATAGAATAAAATAAATATTTAACGGGGCTCCCATACAACAAACGTGATTTTTTTTTTGCTCGTTTTTGCTCTATATTGATAACGGCAACAGGTAGACGCTTGAAATATTCACAGAACATGTAGATATATATTGACTTTAAAAATAAATAATTAAATTAAAATAAAACACATATTTAAGGGGGGCTCCCATACAACAAACGTGTTTTTTTGCCATTTTTATAGATAATGGTACGGAACACTTCGTGCGCGAGTCCGACTCGCACTTGGCCGGTTTTTATCCGTGTTAAACATAACTTTACAAATGAATTTCACTATGTAATATAAACATAATCTAAAATATTCACATATTATATTAAATTATTGAGAAAATGCTCTAATTTAACATATATTTTATTCAAATCATTAACACTACTCGTTTAGACGTGATCTTCAGTATAAAATCATTAAAAGTCGGTTATCGTTGCTTTAATAAAAATATTAGATCGAACATGTTTAGCTTAAAACTAAAGCATGCAAACTTACTTACTAAAAATATATTAAAATATATTACTTTGAAATTCATATTAAAAAATCATTAATACTTTTCTATTCTATAGAGTATAACTTTTAGTTTATATTCACGTTAATGGCCAAGCTAGAATATGAGACACAGAAATTAAACGACTGCAGTTTTGGCTGGGCTGTTTAATATAACTGATATTTCGACATGTTTGTCTTTTCATGGCAGGTGCTGTTTAATAAAGAAGAAAACTATGTTGTATTTTTACAAAATAAATCAAATTATTGGATTTTCGCCTGTCGGTTTTATTATACAGGGCGTCCTACGGATATGCCACATGGAGGGAAAGTACCTTGAATATTGTAGATGGAACATTTTACTGGAAGAAGACATTATTTGAATTTTAAAAACAATTTAAACTGCATTCATAGATATTTAAATAATTACATGGTTGAAATCGAACCCGTTACAGGAGAAAAATAATCAACCTGTAGCTTTATCATACCGATCGAAAGGTTTCATCATAAGGTTTATTTTTTGCTAAATAACATAGTGTCACAAATAAAAGGAAGACCATACATTTTAATACGGGCATACGGGAGGCCAATATCCGGCAAGGGACTGCTGTAAGCTAAAATAATTATGATTAATAAAGCTATGATATTAATATTATGTTTCTAGCAGTTACAAGCGATAATTCAATGTGAAAATAGCATTATGTTTACTTTAGTGAATTTTTTATTAATAAAGTCATCTTTACTTGTTTGTTCAATATATGGCTCACTGTCCGCTTAGAACTGGTCTAGCGGGTATCTAATGCCAAATGCCATATTGATATGTTGCGGTGAATGATAATTATGTCATGTGATTAGTTACACGGCTGAATGGATGCTCAGTAACCATTTACTTTTTCCATTCAGCTGCAGTGTAACCAATCAAACGTAAATCAATCTACGAGACTCACTATTGGCCTATTTACCTTATGATTCTGCACGTGCCATAAGTAGGTACTTGATGTTATTTAAGTAAACAAATTGATCATTGCATGCTATTAATCCAAATCGAATCTCAGAAAGACAATTTCGTGTCATTCTTGGTTCTTAGTAGTGACTTTATGTGCCCTAACACAAATTAATACTTTAGAGAACCCATAAGAATGATCACTGAATCCGTTCTTATATCACAGACCTAAGGTTCAAATTACAATAAAACATCTCTGTTCAGAGGGTACGCAGTTCGCGTGCAACCAGCAATAGAAGAGCTTCGAGTTCAGCACTATCATCAGCTGAGGCGCCTCGTCTCCATGCCAGCACAATTCGTCGGCCTGCAGAACAATATCACTGATAAACAGTCCATCTTTGCTGCTATCGTTGAAAAGTAAGTGACGTTGTTTAATTTTCTGTAACTTAATTATCAGTACCATGTTTTAAAACCAACTATACTGCATTTGAAATAGGATTAGAAATTTAAATCAACTTTTTTACAGTCCGTTCAACTGATTTTGACTTCTATTCTGTAGGCATAAGGATGGCATTAAAAGCAAACTCTTGGTTACAATACCAACTGTTAATTACAGCTACCATTAGTCATGCCACCAACGCCATAGAAATCAAAGTCGGTTAAACGGACTGTAAACAAGGTTTTTTTAAATGTCTTAATCTTATTTCAAATGGACTGTAGTCATAGTGTCTTTATGGCATTGACAGCAATTTATGTTCTTCCTCTAAGGACCCTCTCACAGAGATGAGGCCTGTGTGCCAGCAGTGAGAACATTATAGGCTGATTATGCTATAAGGACCGACGCACAGCAAGGAAAGTGCAGTTTAGCGCGTTTAAGGGTGCTTATACACCAGATATGTGCTATGCAGCTATGCTGCGAGGATGTAATAGCTAAGCTGTGAAACTATATGACCGTTTCCACTGATACTAAGCTATGTAGCGGTGCGAGTAAGATCAAAATCAAAAGTCATTTATTGAAACTAGGCTGAGAATCAGCAGTTTTCGAACGTCAAAAATTACATGAGACAGTCCCCCAAAAACGCCCACCCTTCACCACTTCCTAGTGCTTTAGCTGGGAAGAAGAAGTGGCGCAACAAACTCCCCAGCAGCACAGCTGTCTGTTCACATATAAAACTTGAATCTATACAATAAAATGTAAAATAATTTGCATTCCGCAACACAAAACATTAAATTAAATTATTTGCCTTATGTTAGCTAGCACACACCAATATACAGAAAAAAAATATATAATTTATCTGTGCTATGAAGATGCGCCGCCGCAAAGAAGCTACGCGAGGAAGATGCGCAGCTCAAGCTATGCGATGTATCGATAGTAGGGAAGCGGCATAGCTACACCACTCGTGACCATCCATAGCACGCATCCATAGCACGCATCCATGGCACACATCCATCGCACGCATCCATAGCACGCATCCTTCCATATAAAAAAACATGTCTTAGTTGAATCCGTTTCCACCAGTGCTAAGCTAGGCACCAATGAACATGATTGGTGGATATCAAACGCATCCATATTAACCAGGGACCGTACAACCCCGGTTAAGAGTTAAGCCTTTCGAAGGGGTAACCCATTCAATAGGTTACCTGTATCATGATGTAACTCATTGAAAGGGTTTTATACTAGAAACCTATTGAAAGGGTTACATGATAACCCATTGAATGGGTTTATACTTGAAAACCCAGGGAAAGGGTTACATGATAACCCATTCAATGGGTTCTATACCTACTTGAAACCCAGTAACATGAAAAAATAATAATATTATGTTATTTCGATACCCGCAGTATGCGTAGCATGACCAATTCTACCTCTATTCTACCCTCCCTGGGTTTCAAGTATAAAACCCATTCAATGGGTTATCATGTAACCCTTTCAATGGATTGCTAGTATAAAACCCTTTCAATGGGTTACATTATGATAAAGGTAACCCATTGAATGGGTTACCCCTTCGAAAGGCTTAACTCTTAACCGGGGTTGTACGGTCCCATCACCTATTTTAGTTACCATTTTAGAAAAACCCTATCGAAAACCCTTTCAATCAATCGGTTTTTTATTTAACCGCTTAGAAAAACCCTATCGAAAACCCTTTCAATGGGTAACCAAAATGGTCCCTGATAGCAAAGTAGCATAGCACATCACTCGTGGAATAGCACCCTAACTCTGCCAAAAAATATTAACATTGCGGACGTTGACATAGAGTCAAAAATAAACAACTTATTTGCTACCTAGAGCATCAAAGCGGCAGACGCGAAAGACACATCATCTGCCTAGGCTTTTCCAAACTATGTTCGGGTTGGCTTCCAGTCTAACCGAATGTAACCAGTATTTTACTTGGAGTGACTGCCTATCTGACCTCCACAAGACACGTGGTCTACGGTTTTCGTATATCTACTAAACTCCTTTTGCAATATTAAGGCATAGCTGGCTAGGCAACAAAGCAGTAACCCAACTCGAAGCAGCCTTATCTTCCCTGGAAGCGTCATGTGCTTCGTGGACGCGGCGCGCGGCGTTGGCGTGCGTACCCGACCTCGACGCGTTATGTAATGAACACCTTACAGAGCCGATACATTGGGAGAGCAACTTTAAAGCCTGCAAGGCGTATGGACAGGCGGTCGCTAAGATGACTTTGTGAGTTAAATAATTTTACAGTGTAATTTTAGGAACGAGATTTCAAAATTGAGATTTGTGGTCAAAGGAATTAGGAGGAAAACCAAACCGGTGTTTTAGTTTTTCTTTTTCGAAAAGGTTTAGCCATGATTTTAATTTTTTTGAAATTTTTTACACTGAATATTTGCACCAAACGATAGCTTTGCACTTAAAGATCATACAGGTTGTAAGGGATGTATTCAGATATATGATTCTAAGCCCACCAGCGTTTGTAACACCGTGTATAAATAAATAATCAAATTAATTTTCAGCGAGGACGAAAAGATAGAATGGATATCAGTTGGTACAACAACTTTACGGCGTGAGTTTGAAGCTCAAGCGCGAAACCTTTGGGGCTGTCTGATGACGTCACTAGTGGCCAGTTGTAGATCAGATGCAGCAAAGATAGATGCGTTCGTGGCCTCCGCAGCTGTTATGTTGGAGAACCAAGCTTTGCCTAAAAATGCGAAGGAACTTGCTGAAATGAGTGCTACGCAACAAGCCTTGCAGCAACAAATGCCCGAAGTAAGGATAACGATGTTACTGAATAATATAAGATGAAAATCTAAAAGTATAGTCGATGCAAACTACGAGCCCGTGACATGTGACTTTTATAAATATTGACATAACGTTTGAATTCGGATAATAAACGCTAAATACAAAAACTTTAATTATACAAGATTTGTTTAACACACAGATGGAAAATACAGTAGAGGCGCTGAAACGAAAAGGTCATATGCTGCGAACGTGGGGAGGGGACTCATCCGTGGATGGAACAATGAAAGAATGGCAGAAGATACACGAACTGATGCTTAGTCAACAGAAAATGTTTGAACATCAGGTACGAATAAAATAATAGGCAATAATACATTACTCAATTGTTGCTATGTTAAAACGAGCAGGCTGTTAAAGAAAAGTACCTAACTATATAAATAAAAGCAAAATATTTTATTTCACATTAGCTATGTCATGAGATTATGAAACGTCAGAAACTGGGTGCACGGTTACAATTGGTAATTTGCTATGGAGATGAGCTCGCAATAAATTCCATGGTCACTCATTAAAAAAGAATTCAATCAATCAACTCAGCCTATCGCAGTCCACTGCTGGACATAGGCCTCTCCCAGGCTGCGCCACAACACCCTGACCTCCGCCTTCCGCATCCAGTCTGCCCCAGCCACTTTCTTAAGGTCGTCGTTCCATCTAGTTGGGGGGCGTCCCACACTACGCTTACCGATTTGCGGTCCCCACTCCAGGACTCGTCTGCTCCACCGGCCATTGGTCCTTCGACAAACATGGCCAGCCCACTGCCACTTAAGTTTGCTTAATCTGCAAGCTACGACCAAGGTCCAAGGTTGCCTGGAAGAGATCGCAGAAAGCGATAAGGCCGCCCATTGTATATTTTGTAGTGTTTGATTTAATTTTGTTATGATTTTATCCTTCAAAGAGACTCCGAGCATAGCCCGCTCCGTAGCACGCTGGGTGATCTTGATTTTGTGGACCAGGCCGACTGTCAGTGTCCACGATTCGGCACCGTATGTCATAATGGACAAGACGCACTGTTGGAAGACCTTAATCTTCAGCCACTGCGGGATCGGTGACGAGAAGACTTGACGAAGTTTTCCAAACGCTGCCCAACCCAACCGGGTCCTTCTGTCGGCTTCTTTCTCAAAGTTGTATCTACCAAGCTGAAAAAAAAAGTATTTCTTTGTAAGAAGAATTTGATTTTACAAATTACAGTGTTAATAGGTATGAGAGAACAGTGTAGGAATGTCAACAAGTGCCAGGTTCTTAACAAAACAGGAAATAGGCAATAAATCGAAGCATCTTTGAGTCTGTAAGGCCTACAACGTTCTAACATTGCATTATATTTACTTGTAGGCTGAAATAGTAAAGTCAAGTTTGAGCGGTGATTGGGATAACTTGAACACAAGTGTAGAAGCGTGGACGTCTCGGTGGACACAAGCTAAGCCACGGCTAGATGATACTCACGGGGTGAACTACGCAGAAATGCTCGATAGATGTCGCTCCGTGTTCGAAGCGCATGAGAATTTAAACAAGTTTGTCGCGGATAGAGATGAGTTGATGTAAGTTTCTGTATTATGTTCCTGTTTTTGCTTACTTTTGTAAACGTTACTTAGTAGGTGCTTTGGCTTAGATGTGTTTCCGTCTCTATCTTTCACTTTTAGTGAGCGATTGTGGGAAAGTGACCGGAATAACGCTTAGCCAAACTACGTGCTAAGTAAAGTTTACTGATCTCGAACTAATTCTGTTTAAAAAAGTTGGTTGTGTTCGTTTTCCTTCCAATAGTTCTGTTATGAATTCGATTTTAATACAATTTACACTAAAATGATAAATAATTGCGACCGTAATAAAATATTTCGTCCTTTACAGAAAAGAGTGTAATAAATTTCAAATGAATGTACAACTATCCGACACTTGGGATCAAGCTGAAAAGCTCATGGCTGAATACGTCAACTTGTGGACGCCAATAAAAGAGTACAATGAAGGTAAATTACGCATGCACACATGCCAGACATTCATACTGTCTTTTTTGTTCCTGGTACTTTCAAAATCATCCATCATATCAATGAAGCAGCATCCATTAACAATTTGCAAATCTATCTTTTAGAGTTCGAATCCATCGCAAACCAAGAGTGGATAGTATTCCAGAAAAAGATTCATTTGATAGAAGAGTTTTCTGTAAAATGGAAAGGTCGTTTGGAGCCATTTACTATGGTTACCTTATACATACAGCAGGAGTTGGAGAAATATTCGGTAATTCATTTTAAATATCTACTCCCAAGTAAAAATATGGCACATAAGGTGGGATAAAAAACACTGCCTTGATTTTAATGTTACAAACTTGGTAATATTTATTTATTGAATACAGACTAATAATTACTATCTAGTTTGGGACACAATGGCAACTAACACTACCTATGTAAACTAGCTGCAGGTAATATTTTAAACCACATAAGACATCTCAACTTGTTTAAAAAAAAACTAAATCCCATAGAGAGGAAGAGCTAGTACATCATGATGTTCTAATTATGGCCTATGTAATTAATTATACCTACGTATTTCTGTACTCTCCCTACGCCCGTATTGAGGCCGCATTATTTACGTCTGAAACCTGTCGTTTCGGCGTATTATTGCCAGCGTGACTCCTAAGTGTCCCACTATTGAGTACCACGTAGTTATTTATATCACCTCGGCGTATTGCAGCTCACATACATGTTGAGCTAGTGCAATGACATCATTACACATATGTTCAAAATGTAGACTTTGGTGATATCATCAGCCACCATAGAAGTCGACATGTGAATTTAATTTCAGATATAATTCTGTAATTTTTGCGAGGCTTTATGATACAAAAACTTTTATTAATGGAGCCGATCTTGGATGCATTTCAGCTTTTATGCAGATGATAATAATTTTCTCAAAGATTCAGAACATCTTTATCAAATAACAGACTAAATAGTGATACTCTTATTTGAACAGGATTTGGCTCCCTTACTAAAATATCTTCGGGGCAACGAGTTTACCGAACGACATTGGCATGAGGTTTTCAGTCTTCTGGAAATGGAGTACAAGAAACCAGACACATTGCAAGTCAGAGATCTTTTAACTTCTGCGATGAATATCAAGAAACATATCAAGTCCTTACAGGTAATGTACAGCCATCACACACTCCTTCAATATTGTTACTTCCGCTGTACAACTAAAAGTACAGGGGGCCTAAAATGGATGCTTTGGCAGAATCATAATATGATCTGCGTACAATTCATATCTGTTGTTACAAAAATTTAATGTTTTCAAGATGTTCAAAAAGTCAGTACAGCAATAACGGATTTGATTTATATGCTTATTATGATGTGTAATTAAGGCGAAACGTACCAAACTTTTATACCTATTACCAATATGTCATAAGCAAAGTGTCCACTGGCAAGTAAATTCCGCAATTCCGCTTCTTGCAGAAGTCAATTGACGACTGTTTCCACTGACTGCGATTTTTCTACTGCAAGTCGCTTTTAAAAGTGTGTAGAAGTTAACTTTTTTTTTATTATTTATTAATTAAAGAACAAAACAGAATGTAAACAAAACATCACAAAACCCTCAATAGCTTTGTCCGGATGTTGAAACACTTTTAAGCAATCTTAATACTAAGGAAATATTATAAATCTAAGGTTAAAACATAGTTTCTAAAACATTGTGAACTTCCTGCCAGATCTTGTAGAACCGTTTCGATAGAAATTGCATACAAGTTACTTGAGCTAGAGCGGTCAAACAAGATACCTAGCTGCAGAAAAATACGAGCTACGTTTATTGTGTTGTTGTTAAAAAAAAACCGGCCTAGTGCGTGTCGGACCACGCACAATGAAGGGTTCCGTAGTTGGAATGAATTCCAAGAACTAACTTAACATTATAGTTGAAAAACATATTCTCCCATACATTCCAACCGCAAATGTTAGTTTGTACGCCCAATATTGAGAGGTTTACCATGATATTTGAGCACCATAGACTCCTTATAGGTTTTCCTGTAATCTATAAGTAAAGAACTATTTTCTGTATTTTTTAAATTAAATATTTATGATATTTTGCTTGACTATTCCTCCTTCAATATTTTGCTCAAGTATCAAATGTATCCAAGAATTACTTGACTAATTTCCAGCTTACAAAATATTGACTTGAAGTTTTTACTTCCAAGTTTTTGGTGTAAAAAAAATAAAGACGCGCGCAAGCGCTTGCTGCAAGGTTAAAACCGTACAACTTAACTTCATACACGTGGGTTATGCAGCAAGCTCGGCAAGTCACAAAAACTTGCAGAAGTCCACTTGCGCAAGCGTGTACACGTTGGAAGTCGCTTGCGCAAGTCAACTTCCTCAAATTTTATTGCTAGTGGACACTTCGCGTTATTCTGCGAAGAATTTTGCATTTTTTACTATTATTTACATATACAATTTTCAGACGTCATTTTTATTCCACGGATAAAATATAATATCTAGCTTTGGTAAAAATGAGCTCTGCCTCTTATAAGATTGCAACAGTTTAAACTCTATTTATAAACACTTGTTTCCCTAATAACTTTTTTGATTACATTATGCTTATAACTTTTATAGAAAATCTGTACAGCAGCATCCAGCGAATCTGCAATCAGGAATGCTCTCAACGAGTTAGAAATTTGGTTTGCGGGCGCTCGGTTCAATATCACGTACTACAACGATAAAACAAAACGACCCACACCTATAGTGAAAGACTTTAAGGAAATACTTAGTAAGGTGAGCTTTGATGATCGGTTGTTAGTTTTCTAGTGATAATAAAAAGCTGCATCAGCGTAATTACCGCGCTGCAACATATTCAGTAAGCTCGTTCACTTCGTTCTTACATGTGAGGTAAAATAATTTAATATGAACCCCAAGTGTCTTCACAATACAATAATCATTTCTTTGACAAATTAAAAAGAGATTATCTATGAATCTCCCGTGGGTGTCGTAAAAGGTGACTAAAGGGTTTACTAGAGAATGGGCAGCAGCGTTCTCTACGCATTTTTAAAACCATACTGCGATCGCCAACCTGCCTGCCAAGCGTGGCGATTACGGCAAATCCCCTCCCCTTTTTGGGGGAGGCCTATGTCCAGCAGTGGATGCCTTTCGGCTGAAATGATGATGATGAAATAAAAATGAAATGCTGTTCATTGGTACCCGCATGACGTGAAACGGCTGGCCGGATTGGTTAATTTTTGTTTTAAAATGTTCGTAATAGTTCGAGTAAGATTTATAGGGAATGAAAAATTGGAAATTTACCCGAAAAATTGGAAAACTCGGGAAAAACGGAAAGGGCTTTTTTCTATGGATTGAAATTTGGACAGAGCAGTCTTGTTTTTCGTTAGTAGGTAATAATAATAATAATTGAGCGTTGTGGTGTATGTCCAAAAAATGCAACTAGTCTTCTATGATTTATGTAAAAACAACAGTACCTATGGCCCAAACTCAAGCGCATTATTTCATTGAGACCCACAAATCGTAACAATATTCTGACAAGTAAAATTAAATGGACTATTAGAATTACAAAAAAAAAATGTGAATGATTACTGTTTTCTTTTATTTAAAACAAAGGTTCTACAGTACGCGGCAGTGCGGAACTAACTCTAGTGTCTCGCTCTCTCAGATTCAACCTCAAAGTTTTTGTCTCATCTTTATAAAATTCCTTGAACCGCACTTTTTGCCGCTGACGTGTTTGGTTCCCAAGGCTAGCCCTGCCCGATAAAATAATGGCAATCATTATTTTGTGGGACATGGTTTTAATTTAGGTCCAGTTATAACAATTTCGATGAGTTATTTGTGTCAAGCTCAAGGACCTTAGGCATTTGCGACAATAAAAATTAACATCATTACTCTCATTTCACCTGTTTTGTTTTGTATACCAAAATAACAACAGTTAATTAAATTATTTGGTATGAGGTTTGTCAACAGATTAAATTGAACAGACTGTAGTATTGTAGTAAATCTTGGAGATGAAGAAACGGGGAGCCAGCTTGTCAAGTTCAAATATTTGCTAATTTAAATTGTATTTTAATATTATGTCGTAATGGCTCTGAGGTTAAGGCCCCGCTTCTCATGCATGCATGCATGCCAGAGGTTGTGGATTCAAATCCGAGCAAGTACCAATGTCATAAATTCACATTCACAAGGAATTAATTGTTTAAAATTAGTTACACCTGTTTACCGATACTAACATATCGGTAAAGTTAGTTATGACAGGTGCATTTATCGCATGGGGTTAAATAAAACCTGTTATGGTAGATGTATGAGGATGATTAATAAATAAAAAATATTTATTTTCAAAGTTTATCTCTTGAACATCACTGTCATCGGTACAAAACATCGTGAGGAAACCTGGACTTAGTTAAAATATGAGTCTGAAATCCCAACCCATCTTGAGCAAGCGTGGTGGCAAGCCCCACCACGACGTCACCGTAGACCTTCAGCGGTGGGGTTATTATTATTTAAAGGCTCTTTTATTATTATAAAACAATGTAAATTATTAACAATTTATTTGTAGATCGAGGAACAACAATGGGTGGTATCGTCGCTGTCAGGCGGCGCTAACGGCTCGGACGCATGCGCTGCGTGGGACGCGCGGCTGAGGGCGGCGCGGGCGCTGCTACGTGCCACGCATCACGCACAACGCAGGTCTGTAACAACCCTAATAATTATGCACTTAAATCACTTATAGCGAAGTATATTATGAATAATTTCTATCTATTATCTATCTATCTATATGAAAGTTGAAATGCAGGTTAATGCCACACAGAGAAAGTATAGACCAGTGCTGATGCATTTTTGAGAAAAATAAAAAAATAACAGCATGAGACCTACTGGAAGAGGTGCATATTATTGTTTGAATGACGGGAAAAATATTTTGGAGTCGACAAAATGGAAAAGAACGGGGTGAACTTTTAGGGGTTGTAAGTGGTATTTCATTGTTTTTTGCCAAATTAAATGGCAAAGTTGTTGATAATAAAAATATCTACAACTTTTGTATCCAACATTTTTCCACATAATCTCAGATTTTCCGGGAACATCGGAAAACCCGATTTTTCAGTTTTTATATATATTAATACGTTTTTGTAATAAACAGTTTTCTACTTAATAAACGTGATTTGAATGTAATGACAAAACCTTCTTTGAATTGCAAAAAAATAACGTCTACTTACATAAAAAGGTATATTTTCACAAAAAAATGCGACAGTTATTACACAAGAAAAAAAAATTGAACGGTGTTTCCGATTTTCTCGGAAAATTTGAGGTCATGTGAAAAAATGTTAATTATACAAATGTTGATCTTTTTATTGCCAACAACTTTATGCTTTCACTTTTTTTGTAGGAGGTTAATTTTCTCTGCAAATCGTGAGAAAGCATTTTTACCCCTAAAACTTCACCTCATTTCGCCCTTCTATCTTAATCCAATTCTTATTTATGTCCTTGTTTATTCTTTGTATCTATTACGGTAACATGAAATTAATATTCTCGTAAGGTTTCAACTGTTAATTTTAATTTTTGTAAATATTTTTTTTAACAAAACTTAAAATAATGGTTTATGATATTTTTTTTATTTTATATTTTCGCGTTTTCTGGAAAAAAAATCCGTAGTACTCTTTAATTCCATAATCTAAAAACTCTTCAACGGGAAAAATGGCGGTTGGCGAGCTAGAAAAGACGAATTTTACCGGTGAAACTTCAGTTACAAATACGGTAATTTTTTCGGAAATTGGCGACAATAAAAGAAAAAAATCTGTATTTCGCTCCAAAAAAAAAATTACAGCTAAGTTGAAACATATTAAGTTATATTTCTACAAAATTTCGTGATAAAAAAATTATTTGTGCGTGAGAAAAAAAATAAAAACTAAAAAAATCGGTTTCCGATTTTCCCGGAAAATCTGAGGTTATGCGGTAAAATGTTAGATACAAAAGTTGTGGATCTTTTTATTATCAACAACTTTTCCACTTAACATTTTTCGATAGGAAGTCAACTTTCGTTGCAAATCGCAAAAAACAATGAAATACCACTTACAACCCCTAAAAGTTCACCCCGTTCCACCCTTCTCCATTTTGTCGACTCCAAAATATTTTTCCCGTCATTCGAACAATATTTTGCACCTCTTTCAGTAGGTCTTATGCTGATAATTTTTTTCCCGCTTTTATAGTTTTGGCGCCCATCAGTACTGGTCTAGTAGGTCAATTGGATATGGAGGATTAGATTAAATTTGAATGATTATCATCTTTTAGCTAATATGCGTTTTGAAATTGGATTCGAATCATGATTCAACGTGCACAAGGAATACTGCCGGTACCATGTTCGCGCGATAAGCATTCTTGCACCTTATTTATTGCGTCATTCAATTTGCTTTCGGAACAAGTTTCTTAGGACCACATAACTTTGAATAGTTATACTAAACAATTGAACGAAATAGAATATAGGGTTGGGTGGAAATTATTATGAATAATTATATTATTTACCTATAGTCAGATTGCCAAAATTTCTTAGCATAAATAGACAGACAAATATAGGTAGGTACTGAAGATTATGTGGTGTATTTTCTCTATTAAGAGTCTATAATACCTCAGCGCCCCACCTCCCTCTTTATCTCGCTCGCACACTACTGCTGGCGGTCACGCGAGCACGCGAGACAGGGTGGCAGGGAGAAGACTCCAAGGCACCGATAGTTATTATAAACGGACCATGTGTTCTATTTGCGGATGATATATCTCTGCTCACCTCATGCCAGAACAATGACAATATAAACGACAAATTAAACTCCCTTCTTTCTACAGTTGTAAACTGGATGGATAACCATAATCTAGAAATTAACTTCACTAAAACAAAATTAATTAGTTTTCATCCCCATCAAAAATCCCCATTAAAACTAAATTTCACTTTTAATAAAGAAAAACTGGAACAAGTAAATGAATTTACTCTCCTCGGTTTGTCTATAGATACCCACATAAATTGGAAATCCCATATACAGAAAATAAGAGCAAAATTATCAAAATTTTCATACGCCCTACGCGAAATTAAAAAAACTACCAACCTGCAAACTGCACTTGTCACTTACTACGCATATGCCCAGGCATGGCTCAGCTATGGGATTATGTTGTGGGGAAACAGTACAGACTCACAAACCACATTTATTTTACAAAAGAAGTTAATTAGAATAATCACCAACATAGATCAAACAGATAGCTGCAAACCACACTTCCGAAAACACAAAATACTCACACTTCCCTGTTTATATATTTATGAATTATGTAAGTTTGTCAGAAAACACCCACATTTTTACACCACTTGCGAAGAAACACAAACAAAATACAATTTTCGACACAACAAAAACAAAATAAACATACCTCAATCCCGACTCAAAATGCACTCAACTAGTCCTTTAGTTATGTCTATAAAAATGTATAATAAATTGCCAAATGACATTAGAGAAATTACCAAAACAAATGTATTTATTAATAAATTGAAACAATTTCTGGAATCCAAGTCATACTACTCAGTAAATGAGTTTTTAGATGACAAAACTATTGCAAAATATAATTAATTCTCCATAAAAACCAAACATTATGAAATCTATATAAATAAATAGGATTATAGAAAATCAAATAAAAATATGAATACATAAATAAAAATGAACATACTTCTAATAATAATAACTAATAATAATAATTTCATAAAAATTACCTACATTATTCGCAAAAACAAAAATAACTAATATACTTACTATACCTGTATACACAAACCTAATAATATATATATATACACCTACACATAAAAATTATGCACCCAACTAAACACATATTAATAATTTATAATAATAATGAATTGCTTGAATTTTATTGTTACTTTAGCCCTCTTCCTCTCTCCTAATGTTTGCTGTGCCCGACAGGGTCCATATTGATCTTTTACTTTTTTTTATACCATCTATAAATACATATGGAATGCAATAAAGAATTGAGAATTGAGAATTGAGAATTGAGTTTAGTTTACTTCTTTTTACGGCGAAAATAATGGCAATTAAAAAAAGATCTTTATAGTTAGTTCAGTTAATATGCAAAGTTTCATTATCTAATTTGAAGTATTTTTTGAATACCAGCGGTTTATTATTCGGTTTGTAACTTTGGATTTTTTTTCTATCAAGAAAATTTCATGGAATAGTGTTTTCGTTTCTTAACATTAATCCTCAACTTTACCATATATTTAATTCAAAATTAATGCTGCAGTATTTTCGACATAACGGAGGATCATGCTAAGTCATTTGATGTAGTATAGGTTCTTAAGTGTTTTGAGTGTACAATGTACATAGATAATCCTAACTTAATATTATAAATGCAAAAGTGAGTTTGTTTGTGTGTTTGTTTGTTATTCAATCACGAAAAACGGCTGGACGGATTTGGATGAAATTTGGCACACAGATAGACCATGACCTGGGTAAGGCCATAGGCTATTTTTCATCCTGGATCGCAGACGAAGTCGCGGGAAATAACTATAAAAATGTGCTTTAGAACTCGAATAACTAAATCTAAACATAAATTCATAATAATACATATAAAAGTTAAGATAACAATACAAAAACAAATAGGCGAGTAACATACTCGGTTGGTGCGCGTCTAAGGATTTGTTTCGCCGCAAACATATGGGCGACAGATGCGCCAGCTATTTTGACCGACTATTCCGCGTAGTTCCCGTTTTGACTGCTCTTTTATTTTTGTGTTAATGATGTATTTTGATTATGGTCCGGGTAAGACCAAGTCTTTATAGAAATATTTCAAAGCACTTGTAGTATATTTTTTATAACAGCCTTGTGGCCATACTATGTGCTATAATAAAGTTTCATCCGAGCAAAAGGTATTAACCACGAATCAGAGCCGCAAAGCTTTTTTTTTAAATCAGTTATAATTAATAACAGAATTCAAATCTAGCAGAGTTAATTATTTATCCTGGTAACATTATCTTAAACTTCGGGGAATTCCCTTGGTTTCATCACTCGAGTGTAGAGCTAACTGTAGGTAATATAATGCCTATCCGGTATCAAGGCGTACGTAGGTACATACAAACTTGCATACTTTACAATAATTGTAGCAGTGCTGAGACAATTCTTATCTGACTATTTGCAACTGATATTATTTATTGATATTATTATATTATTGAGCCAAAATAATAGGTTGGGGAAAAAGTTTCTTCGCTTTTTTTAAGAAAATTCAGAACATTTTTTAATATAGTTTATTTACATTTAACTAAAGTATGTAGGTACCATTTTGTTCGATAACTTTTTGCCATCTGGTAGGTAGGGACATGATCCCATTGCTATAGAAATTTTGGGACTTCTGATCAAAATACCGCGACAAGTGGTTTTGGCAGTCCTCTCGTGATGTTAACCTGACACTGCCTAAAGAATTCTGAAGAGACCGAAACAGGTGGAAATCTGAAGGTGCAAGGTCGGGACTATACGGCGGATGCATTAACACCTCCCAGCCAAACTCTCTTAATTTTTGCTGAGTGGCTAAAGATGTGTTAGGTCTAGCGTTATCATGATGAAAAACCACACCCCTTCTGTTGATTAATTCCGGTCGCTTTCTCTCAACTTCTTGCTTTAATCTCATCAGAGGGGCAATTCTACTAATTTTAAGAACGTTCACAGTCTGATCTCAGTCTCAATCTGTCAAAAATACCTCTTATTTCCCTACATTTTGAAAATTTTTTGACGTTTGTTTGTCGCCAAGATGAGATTGCGACTAGATTTTGAACGTTTTAAATTACGAGAATTGGCCTTCAGTTGTTCGCAGTAGAGTTCAGAATCGATGGTCCTGCCTGGTGGTAGCAGCATGAATAATGCCCTTCCAATCCCACCACACACACAGCATCACCTTGTTGCGAGTTAACCCGGGTTTCGCCACAGTCTGTGACCGGCCTTTGACTACGACCTTTTTCGCACGTTCTTGTCGTACGTGATCTACTTTTCATCACCAGTTATCAGCTTCATCAAAAATGGTTCGGTTTCATTACGTCGTAATAAAGAATCACAAATGAGTACACGGTTCATTAGGTTTCTTTCAGTGAGCTCGTGAGGTACCCAAATATCGAGCTTTTTTGAGTACCCAGTTGTTTTCAAATGTGCCAAAACTGTTTTGTGGTCAATTCCCAGTTCTTCAGCTACGTCGTAACTACTGATATCTCTATGATATAACTACTGATATCTTGCTCCACTTTTTCAAAAATGGCATCCATTTTATCCATAATAGGGCGACCAGAGCGACGATCTTTGACATCAAAATTTCCGGATTGAAAACGCTTAAACCAAATTTGTGCTACTCTCACAGACACTGCACTAGGTCCATAAACATCAGCATTTTACCTTTTTTGTAGTAAAAATGTATCGAATTTCTTCATTAGATTCACTCATCTTGACAGTACGAAAAACAAATGAAAATCACACATTTTCCTAATTTGAATTTGGAATTATGTTCTTTAAAATTTAAACTTTCAATGATAACAAAACCAGCCAGATACAAATAGTATAGCCAAAGAGATTTTATTACAAGTTCATACATACTATAATGCGAAAAGACTTTTTCCCCAACCTAATATATATTTGGGCAAATCTGAAGCTGATTTTCAATAAAAGACAGTGTTACAGAGTGTTACATAATTATATAATTTTATGACGGCTTGTTAAAATAAAACAAGCAAATATATGCTTTCACATCATTACAGCCAGAGCGGCTTTTTTCTTTAAATGTTAATTACACATTACCGCCAGAGTGGCTTAATTCTATAAATGTTAATTACACCTATAATTTTGTATATACATTAGCAGTAATTAATACCTTTCCCTAAATACTTTTTGTAAACCAATGTTAAATTGAGTTACCATATTTGGTGGAGGCTACCACCACCGACTATATAGGTACTACAGATGTAATTAAGGGTCCGGTAATCGCCGTTGACCTTGGCAATACAAATTCGCGGCGCGCTCACGCCGCGCCGCCGCCGCCGCGAAGACCGCGCCACCGCGAATCCCGCGCCGCCACCCGTTCGTTTTCATAAAGAATATTTATTTTTAGTAACGAAATTATAAATATTAAAAAAAAAAACACACATAGAATAGAGCAGTGGTCGTCCAATGGTAAAGGCCGCGACATACGAATTGTGGGTTTTAGGTTCGAACCTAGACAGGCCCCTTTGTGTAAATTGTTTGATCACCATTGCTCTCAAAACGGTGAAGGAATACATCGTGAGGAAACTCCTAGAACCACAAATTCGAAGACATGTGACATCTACCAACCCGCACTAGGCCCGCGTGGTGGATTATGGCACGAGAGGAGGCCTGTGTCCCAGCAGTTGGAACATTATAGGCTGATTATGCTACATATAGAATTATAGATAATAAAATAACTTGATCATAAAAAAATAAACATAAAAAAATTAAGTAGTTTGAAAGCAATATCGTTTGTTAGGCTTTGGGTGCGGAGGAAAGGGTGTTGTGGCGCAGCCTATGAGAGGCCTATTTCCAGCAGTGGACTGCTATAGGCTGAGTCGATGCTTTGGGTAGACAGGTACTTCCTGAATTTATTTCATAATTAATTTTACTACAATACTTAAATATTCACATACTTATAGAATAAAATTGATGTGTTCTAGTTTAACATAGTTGCATTATGAACCCGTAATAATTCAACAGATTGAAGTCACTAAAATCATATATCTGCGCCTTAATGCGAACTTTTATGAAGATTCTAATTTACGAGTAGGTCCTTGCCTATTTCTTTACTGACTACTAAAATTCCATAGGTAGGGTAAGTAACATAGAAACCTTAATCGCATTTGTAACTTGGTAATAAACGAGCAAGTGGCTGTTGAAAGTTTCTACTTAGAACGCATGCCTCACCATTTAGTGATCAACCTTGTAGGCGCCTGGTAGCTGTCTGACTAGTTCGTTTCGGGGAGGCAGTAAACAGTATGCTCAATAAATGCAAAACTCAGTTCTATTTCGATTTCGTAAGGATTATAGCTCATTGTCTTCTCAATAAATGAATGGATTTCCGTATATTTTTTATAATTACATACCTAATGTTTAAGTCACTGCCGACAAACTTTGGAAGCAACGTTGGCCTCACGATGATAAAAGTTTCACCTTTTTAATGGTGAACGATAATTAAATCACTAAGACGCATATAAAAATATCTAAGCAGACAGCTATTGGTTATAACGTAGTATTGAAATATGCTGACACCGTAGAAACTCGCTGCGTGCCTACTGGCATAATGTGAGGCATGATGAAACAAAAGTAAGTAGATTTTAGTTAGTAGATTCTGTAAGCTTGTACAGATTAGCTACTGAGAATGTCAAGCTGTTTCGATAACACGGGGTCGCTGCCCTGACTCCAATATCACTGTACCATAATTAGGCGACAAGCTATAAAGATACCGAAACAAAACTGATGTAAAATAATCTCAATACTTAAACTTTAGGTATGTAATAGTACAAAAATAAAGTTAGTTGTTTTGCTTTGCCACGTGATTTTTTATATTGGTTGTCCTTATTTCCATACTAATTATAATCAAAACAAAGATTCAAGAACAATTTCTATTATCTTTCAACAATATTTAAGATTGTTAATTAGGATAACAACATGTATTCCCCGAAAGCTTAGGCAAAGTTGTATACCCACATTTCGCCAGTTATAAGTTCCATGTAATAAGGGGCGAGCCTTTTATCATAAACCGGGCATCATATCCCCTTGGAATGTCGGGATAAAAAGTATCCTATGTCTTACCCAGGTCATGGTCTACCTCTGTGCCCAGTACCGTCTATACCATAAAGGCGCATGGGGCCCGTGCCCAGGGCCCCCAACCTTACGGGGGCCTCGGAAAGCCTATTAATCGCTTGCACTTAATGGCGCATTTTCGATTTTATTTTTTTTGGTAATAAAAAACAGCATTTTATTTAATGACGTACCTACCGTAAGTTCTACTTCTAAAAACAGTTAATAACATGTATTTGATATGTACACACGGCTACACATCAAGCTATACATTTCCAGTATAAGCTGATCTCGCATTGTGTAGGATTTCCGTACAATGAGAGGTCAGTGTATGCTGGATGTGTATAGCTTGATGTATAGCCGTGTGTACCAATTACCCATCACTACATAGTATAAAACAAAGTCGCTTCCCGCTTCCTGTCTGTCCCTATGTATGCTTAGATCTTTAAAACTACGCAACGGAGTTTGATGCGGTTTTTTTTTAATAGATAGTGATTCAAAAGGAAGGTTTATATGTTTAGAAAATGCCACACGGGCGAAGCCGCGGGCAGCAGCTAGTAATAAATATAATATAAAATCATAACAGAAAAGTGTTTTTTTTGTCAGTCGCTTCTTTTTTTCCTTTTCTAAAGGGACCCTAAATTATTGTTGTGTGGCAAAGGGCCCTCACCTAGCCTAAGACGGCCTTGCCTGTGCCAAATTACATCCAAATCTGTTCTGCCGTTTTAGCGTGAAAACTTATCAAGCAAACATACAAAAAATCAAATCATTTCTCTTTATAATACTCGTATTAGTTTAGAATTTAGAGTACTATTATACATACAGTATCAACACGCTGTAAACGTTCTGATACTAACTGCTGCATTCGTTATATTATGTATTAGGTAGTATGCAAATACGTGTGGAGTTTGTCTAAAAAAAATCGCTATTAAATGTCTTACCAAAAGTTAAAGGCCTAGGGCGATAATCGGGATTTACAGTTGCCAGGCGAAAAATAGAGGAACATCTAGTCTTACGGCCGAACCCAATAACCTAGTGTCAGTGAAAGACAGATCGCTATTGATCCCTACTTATTGTTTTCGTTAGATAGATTCTAACGAAAACAATAAGTAGAGTTTCTCTACTTCACCCTCCCGTGCGTTCCGTTACAACCAACATCACTTTAAAAACAACATGTGTAATTAGTCTTATTATAAAACTTCTTTGTTTCTTACTTCTAAATAAGTTACTGGATTAAGATATAATTCTGTAGAGCCATATTTGTTATGGTCGCGGATCAAAATACAACCTGTTACTGACCTGCAAATTGCAAAAAAGTAATAAAATTTGAATTTCCCGGGATACCTTAGCGCAACCCCCTTAAATTAATGTTGGATTTTTTTTTAACTTAAATTCATGTTGGCATGGTGCTTGCACGGGGGGTGTTACTAAGGGGTGGGGTTACATTTCTGTTATTTTTTGTCTAGGACGCACCGTTTTCGAGATATTTGAATTTTTATTAAAAAAAAAACATCTATGATCATTATTGCATGTACTAAAGAGTTCATTTTAGCTTGGCTACTTTACGTTTATCCCTGCAATTTGGGGAATAGACCAATCTGTCATCTTTAGTACTGTCCTGTCAAAAAAATCGTATATTGGGACGCATACTTTGGCATTTTTATACAAATAGCTATCGGTTGTAGGCGATACACCCTCCCATCAGTAGATAGCGTGGGCCGGTAGGATTCCATGTCTCATAGATTATTGGTACGATAAAACAATCGATAGATAGATTTTTTTATCTCCAGTATGCCAAAATTGGTGATAGATAGGTTATTGGTTTCGGCCATTAGAGTATAGTAAAATTAAATTACGATACGCTTTGTTTATTATATTAATATGACGTCGTAAACTTTTATCGATTTTTATTTTGGGATCATGTCGAAACAAAACTTGGAGAGATAACTATTTTTTAAACTAATTTCATGACATCATATTTAATAATAGTAAGTAACATAGATTTATATTATCTAAATACCTATTAGGTACCGTGTAACAAGCCCATAGCTGTAATATTATCTAATGAAACTATTCTTGTATCGCCATTGGAATGTCACACGATCCATCGAGCCCTTTCTTTGGCTTCGGTCAACGACGTACGCAGTGAGGTAATACATACGTCAAACAAGAATTTTATGATTATGCTGTTCCTTGCCGCACCATAAAGTCTGTGGATAATTTTGGAACGCCATCCTGTTTGATATTTTGTTTAGGTAGACATACTTAGTTGCTTGTATCAGTAAAGTTTTTGGAATTTCTATGTCCTAAGCCAAGTTTATAATAGCATAACAGCTTATCTACCTATAAAGTTAATTTTAGCCAGGATAATTTTTTGGATTATATTCAAACAATTTTCATATCATCAAAAAGATTTAAGTTGGTATACCAACTGCCAACGGCAATGACGAATGATGGTAATGATGAAATGTTTGTGAAATCTGTCTATAAGCCCTTGTCGCCCAACATGGCACTTTGGCACTGTCGAGAGATTTTAGGTACCTACTAAAATAAATAAGTAAAAAACAGAATGAAATGCCAAGCATGTCTTTCTACGTACCGGTCACAGTAAGATGATAGATTGGATCAGTAGCCAAGTGTTTATCTTGTGTGAACTTTGACATCATAACCGCCTTTTGAGAATGAACCCTTATCGGCGGAAAAGCGTTCATTCACAGCGTTAGTATCGTCTTCTTTAAGATTGTTAACCGAATTCTTGTTAATTCTTAATGTTTAATTTTATTTATACTAGCCTCAATTGTAAGCTTATGTTTGTTCAATAGTTCCTTGTTGAGATAGCGAAACTCAGTTTGTTGGCTGATGTGATAGACTGAATTATATCTGGAGCATGAGGCACCTCAATTAAATCTGAATTTAATATTTCGATTTAATTGTGGTGCCTCGTGCTGAAGTTTCAGAGGATTATAGTGCTGCTTTGACAGTACCTATCAAAATCGTCCGTTGTGTTATTAAAATGCATATATATGCCAGTGACCTTGAGTGGTTAGCTTGCGTGTTCTGTACTAAGCTCACACAACGCGTCGTACGTTCAGCCAGTAATAGGACTCGCCCATCAAGGAGCGCTGTCCCCAATTTGACGCATTATTAATTTATTATACACAAAACAAAAGGAATCCTTATAAAACGCGTATGCTAAAAGATCAATAATTAAAGTGAAGGTTTCAGAAAAAATACGCTTGGTAGATTTTGCGCCATTCTCAGTTTTTTTATCCAAGTTAGACATAACTTTACAAATTAAGTTTATTAAATTGCATAGTGATTAAATAAAAAATTTAATCACTATGTAATATAAACATAATCTAAAATATTCACATATTAAGTTATTGAGAAAATGCTCTAATTTATCATATATTTTTTTCAAATCATTAACACTACTCGTTTAGACGTGATCTTCAGTATAAAATCGTTAAAAGTCGGTTATCGTCCCTTTAATACTTGTGTGGTCCTTTTTGGCTCTTCCCAATTTTATACTTATAACTATTTATGTTTATTCAAATAGATATTTGTTCTCATTGGTGATATTTTTATTATTGGTCAAAACGTTTCTAGTCTTGGCACTGATAAGGGGTTATCGTTGAAACTGTTGAAATTGTAACAAGTTATCTGACTATTTAAGGGGCCGCTGGCTATTAAATCTAACTCACGCTGTGACGTCATTTTATGTATCATATAATTTGAACATTGGGTCCATTCTTTTTTTTCGTGACTAAGAATTGTTGCCTTTATCAGAATATTAAAAACATCCCACCTAAGAGGCTGAAGGCCAGCACAGGGAATCATGTAAGCTCTCTTGTTTGCTCAGTTTAATCACACTAATATTATAAAGGCGAAAATTTGAGTGTGTTTGTTACTTCTTCACGCTCAAACGGCTGGACCAATTTTGATAAAATTTTGTAAGTATGGAGGTAGTTGACACCCTGGATTAACATATAGGCTACTTTTTATCCCCAAAAGATGTAGTGTTCCCGTGGGATGAGCAAGGAATTATAATAGGTACATTTTTGCTATTTTACGTTTAATCTGGTATTTGGTAGTCTGGCTTTTTGCAATAAACATGCATTTTTCCCCCGCACCTATCCCAATTATATTATAAAGGCGAAAGTTTGTGAGGGGTGTGTTTGTTACTTCTTCACGCTCAAACGGCTACACTAATTTTTTATAAAATTTTGTGTGGAGGTAGCTGACACCCTGGATTAACATATAGGCTACTTTTTATCCCGATATTCCCACGGGATCGTGACTTACGCGGGTGAAACCGCGGGGCGCAGCTAGTCCTAACTATTATTATTAATGCGAAAATGCATGAAATGAAAAGACGTTGGTTTGTTACGCTTTCATGATAACTGCTGAACGGATTTGTATGAAATTTGGCACGTAGACCATGACCTGGGTTAGAACATATCATGGTCTACATGGTCAATAGTATCCACTATTAATCCCGATACTCCCACGGGATCGATACTTATGCTGGTGTAACCGCGGAGTGCAGCTAATATAATATACTGTAGTAATTTTACTATTGTAAAAGAGCTGTGTATTATATAATTGTATATTTTGGTGTACAATAATAGTAGATTGTTGCATCGAGCGCCAAGTGAGTTATTAATGCACGAGTGTTATGTTGGTGCCAAGGTGCGTAATCTACTTTTCTTTCTACTACCAATCTACCTACCGTTAATGAAAACAAAGTTTAATTCATCTTCTTAAACATTTAAAACTGACAATTATTAGATGTGCAGTTATTAAAAGTGAAATTTGCACTTTTACTTAGAACATTTAAAAATAAAAAATAAAGTGCAACAAAGAGATTTAATGTAACATTTCTATATAGAGATATTTTTTGGATATTTTATAAAAATATCTCCTTTGTGATCGGTTTTGTAGTGATTAATGATAACATTACCATGTAGTTGAATGTAAAATAAATTATATCTATCTGTCTACAACTAATTTTCTAAGAAGAAGCGACACTACCAAAAGTTTCACTTATATCTAACTAGCTTTTCCGCGGCTTCGCCCGCGTGGAGGACGGAAATGATCCCACAGGATCAAAAGGCTATGTAGGTATTAATCCAGGTTATAAACTATGTGTGTGCCAAATTTCATCCAAATCCGTTCAGGCATTTTTCAGTGATTAAGTAACAAACATCGAAACATACAAACAATTATAATATTAGTAGGATCAACAGTTGGTTCATCCATGCCTTGGCTAGAAAATGTACACCATAGGAGACAGGCTTAAGTTTCAAACAAAGCAATAAACTTTTAGTAACTTCCTTCATAAACATTTGCGGTATGACATTTACAACCCCTGTACAAAGAGGGTCGGTGTTCCATCAAAGGTCAGGACTACATTTTTTTGCTAAAGTCGTCCCATTGTCTGTCTTAGTCCATGTTCTTCAAACCAATTTTTTGGGTCACTTTTCTACCGATTCCCGGTATATAAAAGAAGTAAAAAATTGTATGACCATTAGATTTGCATACTTATATTAATAATAATTATCAAGAAGTGGATAGGTGTCTATGTTTGTCCTGGGCTTTTTCATCACATAATAGCTACTAGGTATTACTTATTACTCAAATGTTGGTTCAATGAGTGCCTAGCCTTTTTAGTAATATTATAATATGTATTTTTATGTTTGATGTACAATTGTTTTTTTTTGTGGGCAGTGCTGTGTTGTTCACAGACTCTTTTTTATTATTTTATATTTTATAAGAGTTGTAAGTGACTGGCAGTCACATTTGCTATTTTTCTTTTGCTTTATTTATAAGTCTTCCAGAGAAAATAAATAAAAAGTTCCAAAACTCCAAGCTTGAAATTCAAATGGTGAACACATAACAAACCAGAGTATTCTATTATCTCCATCAAGAGTAGTTATCTTGGAGATGTAGGTGCTAATGTCGTTGAATATCCTAAGTAGCGCATCACACCTAGGTCAACATTTTGTATTTTGTAGAAACCACAGTGACGCTGTTAATTACACGTACCTACTTACTTTTAAAACTCATACAAATTACTAATGATGTCATTCGAGTTTCTCTAGAGCTTTATCAATGCACAATCAACTACACGCATGATTATGCTCTTCTCCGAAATGTTGGCTCTCTGTTCTATTTCCGGTTTATAACATTCAAACTAGAGCTGCGGTCTCTTTAATGTGATGACATTAAATCTGTCGAAACATCTGGCGTTCGCCCTGCCCTGGAAGATGGCTGCACTAACCGATTAATCTAACTAAAAAAATTTGCGTACACTGCTATAAAAATCGAGTCAACAAACAAAAAGAAAAGCTTTTAAATTGTTATAAGCAATTCAAGCGTTCACAAATTCTCTTGTGTTCAGTTCACTAAACAATTTGAGGGCCCCTTCACAACTCGAGCCTTTGTTTTGTATTGAGCCCCATAGCAGCCTATAGGTTCGTGCTGTAGTAAATAATCTTCGTAATTGCATTATGAAACTCCTTAGTATCTTAGCCATGCGATAATATCGTATTAAGAGCGTTTACGACGTACGGCATTTTATACAAACTTTCAAGTCCTTGTTTTTCGAAATGCCTGAACAGATTTTAATAAAACTTCATACGCATAAGCAAGATACAAAGGTCTAAAAAGTTAGTTAAGAACATTTTTGAAATGTCTTATATAAACAGATAACTGGAAATCTTTGTTTCTATGGAAAATTTAAAATCGGTCTAATTTGGCTGTAACACTATTTTTCGAAAATGTTATTTATTAACTTTTTAGACCATGGTATCGTGCTTATGCGTATGAAGTTTCATTAAAATCGCTTCAGTCATTTCTAAAAACGAGGGCTTGAAAAGTAAGTCGTAAACGCTCTTAATGCTAGGTGCATAGCTACGATATAAATAGCTAGTCAATAATAGCAAAAAGTTTTAAAAATCCTTGATCAGAGTAATTGCAGGGATTTTTAAATAATACTCATAATATTTGTATGTTTTCGGTCTGGGTGGTCGGTCATTTAGATCGCGAATGTATTATCAGCGGCGGATGTGTAGGGCGGAAGACCGGCTCTGACGAACCGAGTGCCCGTATCAGACACAGCGTGACCTAACCAAAGGGATCTTATGTACGCATTTTATAAATTGTCCATCGTACACGAATATCAAAACCTCAAATTTCAAAATATCGACTGTTATTGAGGACAAGACAGTATAAAGTTTTAAGTAACTTATAAATCCTAACTCCAGCTTTGACAACAATAAATAACCTGGTACTAAAATATCCCTAGTTGTTAGGTGAGATTACAAGGAAGCTTGTTGCCATAATAATGATCAAAACAAAAAGCGCATCCCGAAATGCGATGTTATTTTTGTTGCTTAGTGCCCGTTTCGGAGAACGGCACGAGCGGGCGTGCGGGCGGGAGCGGTCGTCGCCTCGCACAGGGCCGCATACCACGCACATTTGTACCTGTTTCTATCAGAGTGTGCTTTTCGGCTAAGCCCTAATACCACGAGTTTTATGACCCCGCTAAAATTTAGAGATCAAGCAACAACCACTTGCAAATGGAGTTCTTAGAATTTTATTTTAAAATATGTTATTATGATATAAAATCCATACATTCTGGGCGCAAGATTTTATTTTTGGCTTACTTAAATCATTCAGAACTGACCGATTATTATATTAAGATTTATGTTAACCATAAACTTTAGTTAATAAATAATATTTCAGGTAGAGTACAGCAAAAGTTACCATTCAAACTTTTACGTTCATAGCAAATGTTTCGTTTGGCTACCAAGTGCGGTCCTGTGTATGTAGGGCAGCGGGGCGACGGGGGGCGCGAGGCAGCGCGAGAGTGTCTCAGCCCACAGCGGCCGCCAGTGCAGTGAGCGGCGCGCCGAGAGCCCGGACCGCGTCATGGTTCTACGCGCTTTGTTTATCTTTTCGGCGCTTATCGCTGGTGGTGCCGCCGTGTACAGCAGGGAGCGCGACCGCCTGCGTGCCGACCCCCGCCTTTACGACCGCTCGTGCGAACTAAGTTCCTGCTATCCGGCCACAGGTAACCTGCTCATTGGCCGTGAATCAAGACTCTTTGCATCCTCCACGTGCGGGGTACAGGAACGTGAGCGGTACTGCATCGTGTCGCATTTGGAACCGAAGAAATGCTTTTGGTGTGACTCGACCAACAGCACCATTCACAACCCGTTTCTCAACCATCGAATACAAAACATCATCTACAAGTACTACCCAGGAACGCGAACGAAATCCTGGTGGCAGTCTGAAAATGGCAAAGAAAATGTGACGGTACAACTCAATATGGAGGCGGAATTCCATCTTACGCATTTGATAATACAGTTCAAAACGTTTCGGCCTGCAGCTATGTTAGTAGAGAGATCATTCGACTTTGGGAAGACCTGGCGCGTCTATCGATACTTTGCGCACAACTGCGACGAACATTTCCCAGGCGTTCCAAAGCACACACAGCGTTCTTTGACAGAAGTGGTTTGTGAAACACGTTATTCTGGTGTATCCCCGTCCACGGAAGGTGAAGTGATATTTAGAGTTTTGCCACCGAATATAAATGTGACCAACCCATACTCGGAAGAAGTGCAAAACTTATTACGTATGACCAATCTTCGAATAAATTTCACAAAACTACATACTCTTGGTGATGATAAACTGGATAACAGAGCGGAAATTCAAGAGAAGTACTATTATTCTATTTATGAAATGACAGTGAGAGGTTCATGTTCCTGTTACGGGCACGCATCCCGTTGTTTACCAATGCCAGGAGTGGAGTCCAAGAACAATATGGTACACGGACGCTGCGAATGTACTCATAATACCCGTGGCTTAAACTGTGAATACTGTGAAGATTTTTACAATGATCTTCCATGGCAACCAGCTGTTGGGAAAACATCAAATGCTTGTAAGAGGTGTACATGTAATAATCATGCAACAAATTGTCATTTCGATCCTGCTGTTTACAATAAAACTGGTAAAATTAGTGGAGGCGTGTGTGATAACTGTCAACACAATACTATGGGTGTCAATTGTGAACGGTGTAAGCCTAAGTTTTATAAAGACCCCAACTTAGATATCCAGAGCCCAGACATATGCAAAGCCTGCGATTGCGATCCAGATGGCACCACAGATAAAGAAATCCTTTGTGATGATGAAACAGACACCGCTAATAACAAAACTACTGGTCGCTGCCTTTGCAAGAAGAATGTCGACGGCGCCAGGTGTGACAGATGTAGCGATGGATTTTGGAACTTTGATCTTAGTAATCCTGATGGATGTGAATCGTGCACCTGTAACAACTTAGGTACTATCAACGAAAGAGGTTGCGACGCTGGATCTGGAAATTGTTTCTGTAAACGACATGTAACTGGAAGGAATTGTGATCAGTGCTTGCCAGAGTTTTACGGTTTGTCAGATAGTGATGATGGTTGTCAACCTTGTGACTGCGACTTTGGTGGTTCATTAGACCGGGATTGTGATGTGATAACGGGACAATGTAAATGTCGGCCAAATGTTTCTGGTCGTCGTTGTGATCAACCTATTCAAAACTTTTTTGTCGGAGCCCTCGACTCTATTGTTATTGAAGGTGAATCGAGTCAATGCGATTCTCAGATTGATGATAATGCTATTCAAAGTCAATTGTGTCACGTTGTCATTAGGGAAAATTATCCAGATGGTAGGAAAGAGACCTGGACCGGACCTGGTTTTATGAAGCTTCCTGAAAGTAGCACACTCGTTTTTGTTATAAATAACATAGAGAAAAGTATGAATTACAATGTATTAATTAGGTATGAACCGCAATCGTCTATAAGCTGGGAAGAGGCAACTATATTAGTGAAGAGACCATTGCCGATTGATTTAGACTCTCCATGTGCAAATGTACGACCTGAGGAAGACACCATAAAAACGAACCTGCCAGCAAATCAACGCAGTGTATTGGTGAAACCGGCAATATGCTTGGAAAAAGGCAAAGAAACCGAAATTCGTATTTATTTAGGACGTCAAGACAGTCATTCACCAAATTCTAGAGCTTCGATATTAATTGATTCTATTGTTCTTATTCCATCTTTTGATGACCTTCCATTTTTGGCAAATAATAGTTCCATGAGAGAAGAGTTCGATCGGTTTAATTGTGGTGATCCATATTATTACGACCTGAATAGAGAAAACGTACCTGAAATCTGTAAAAAGTATCATGCTAGTATCGGATTCTACATAAGAAATGGATCTCAATCTTGTCAGTGTGACCCGACAGGGTCTAAGAGCCATCAGTGCGATCAGTATACTGGTTATTGTCAATGTGTAGAAAATATTGTTGGAGCTCGATGCGACCGCTGCGCTCCCGGTACTTACGGTTTCAGCAAATTTGGATGCAAACGTTGTGACTGTAACAGTATAGGATCTTTAGATAACTTTTGCGATGCAACAAGTGGACAGTGTAAATGTAGAGCCAATACGTATGGCAGAGCGTGTGACTTGTGTCAACCTGGATATTTCAATTTCCCCAACTGTCAACAATGTGACTGTAATGGTCACGCAGTCGAATGTGATGATAAAACAGGAGCATGTAGAGAATGCAGAGACTACACGGAAGGACACCGTTGTGAAAGATGTGTTGAAGGATATTACGGCGATCCTCGACTTGGTATCGATATACCTTGTAGACCATGCCCATGTCCAGGAATAATCGGTGATCCAAACAAGAGCAGTCACGCAGATCGGTGTGAATTAGACCCCGATACAAAGGATGTAGTCTGTGAATGTAAAGAAGGCTATGCTGGATCACTATGCGATGTCTGTGCTGACAATTATTATGGAGATCCAATTAAGGGTACTTGCGAACAGTGTGAATGTAACGAAAACATAGATATCACTAAACCTGGCAATTGTGATCCTTACACTGGAAAATGTTTACAATGCCTTCATAATACTGCCGGAGACCACTGTGGAGTGTGTGCTGAAGGATACTACGGAAGTGCTTTAGACAAGTCATGTTATCAATGTAGCTGCTCTGAGTTGGGTACTAACTTCACAATAGGAAATTGTGACAGGAACACAGGTCAGTGCCCTTGTTTCAAAAATGTCATGGGTGTGAATTGCGATCAATGTACCGAAAATCATTGGAGAATAGCTTTAGGAACAGGTTGTGATCCATGTGAATGCGATCCTATTGGGTCATTATCCCCGCAATGTAATCCATACATAGGAAAATGTGAATGTAAACCAGGCCACGGAGGCAGACAATGTGATCAATGTCAAGAAAACCATTGGGGTGTTCCTAGCATTGAGTGCTATGAATGCGATTGTGATTTATATGGTTCTGTTTCACGCCAGTGCATGCGAGAAAATGGCTCGTGTATTTGTAAACCCGGCATTGGTGGATATAAATGTGACATGTGCGCTAGAGGCTACTTAGGTGAGGCCCCACGGTGCTACGCCTGTGGTGAATGTTTCGATAATTGGGATAGATTAATCAATGACTTACGCTCGCAAACAGAGTACGCTATCGGCAATGCTAGTAAAATCAAAGTAGTCGGTGCTACTGGAGCCTACACAAGAGATTTTGATGAAATGACTAAAAAACTTTCTGAAGTAGAAAATATGCTGGACAGCGCGAAGCAAGGAAAAACGACAGTAAAAGACTTATTGTCTAATGTGACCAGCCTACAAAACTTATTATCTGAAGCTGACGAGAAAGTAAAACATAGCAACGAAAATCTTAATGCTCTTACGTCTAAAATCAACCTTGGTAACGTTACTTTAGAGGGTCTAAGAGCAAGTATCGAAAACTTAAAGGGAAAAACGACTGACTTAGGAAATAACGCAACCAAACTACAGGAGGCTAACTTAGAAGGAGCTCTTAACTTGACCCGTGAAGCTAAACAAAGAGCTGTCAAAGCTGCTGACGACGCTGAAAATGTACAAACTGTAATCGCAAATACTGATCGTCAAATTAAAAATACTGACCGTCTCATTGAAATGCAATATGCTAACTTCAATAACACTCAAAATGAAAATGATAAAAAATTAGCAGATATCCGTGATCAACTGTCCCAGTTGGAGTCACAGATGCCAAAATTAAATGAAAAAATGTGTGGTCAAGAAAGTGATAGCTGTGATATTTGCGGTGGTGCTGGATGTGGAAAATGTGGTGGTATATCTTGTGACCAAGGAGCCGTTACTAAAGCAGAACAAGCTTTAGATTTTGCAAACAAGACCGAATATCGAATTAAAGAACATGAACTCACTGCAGAGGATTTATTTAAATTAATATCTACAGTAAAACAAGATACCGTTGATGTCAAATCAAGAGCAAAAGACCTTTTCGGCAAAGCGTATGACTTTAAAACTTCCGCAGAAAGAGTAACAAATGAAAGTCAACATTTAACTGCTGAATTAAAGGAATTCCTATCAAATACCTCAAACACTCCTGCAGACGTCAGAACTTTAGCTAATGATATACTTAATTTGTCTATAAGCATAGAGCCCAAAGAAATAACGGAATTGTCTCAGCGAATCAATTCCTCAGTATCGCAATTGACTAACATTGAAAACATAATTGCCGAAACTAAACCAGATTTAGAACGAGCTAAGGCTTTGAAACTAAACGCTACCACCATCAATAAAGCAGCTAATTTAACTTTGGAGATGGCAAATAAAGTTTTGGACGCTTTAGATGAAGCACAAGCAGCCCAAGATGCTGCAGAAAATGCAATCGATAAAGCCAACAACGATATCGAGGCAGCCAAAAATGATTTAGTTCCTATAGCCACAGAAACAGAACAAGCACAGAAACAAGCCAATGAGACAAAAGAAGAAGTTGAAGGCCTGCGTTTGAGACTTTCTGACTTACAGAAAGATATATTGAAGATAGAAAGTGACGCAGAACAGGTGAAACAAGAAGCAAATGATGTTGTTAGTCGCGCTGAGTTAGCTGAGCAATCAGCACGGCAGTTAAGGCAAGATTTCAAGCGTTCTAACATATCTCTTGCTGAACGTGCTAGCCAGACTTCAAATTCAAGAGAACGGGCGCAACTTTTACTAAAACGTGCTACAAAGCTTGCCAGTGACACTCAATCGCAACTTAAACTTCTAGCTAACATGGAAGTATTGTATAACGATCACAATGAACAGTTAAATACTTTAGAAAAAGAAATAGGCGAACTCAATACGCAAATGAACTACTACCTATCCGAAATCTCAAAACGGTCCGATAACTATAGGTCTTGCACAACGTAAATAGGTCATCTATAGTTTTTGTCGTCGGAATTGTAACTAAGTATACTTAAACAGATATTTTCCGAATGTTGTTACTGTTTCCATTTGTGCCATAATGCTGTATGTTTTGCAGTGTTAGTCATTGCTCGTTATGATGATATAATATGTAGTTTAACTACATTGTGTCTGTATTATATTACAAAGAAGTGTGGGTTGTAAACGACAAACGTAACATGATGTGTATCTCAATATTTTATTACCGTACTTACATTACAACTCAGTTTCAAAAATATTATGTATGCATTTTAAATTGTAAAATGTTTTGACTATTTTATGTAAAAGCTTACAGATATTAAAGTATTTTTAAAAATACCATAGAAATTAAAAATACTATCATAATTGTTAAAAAGTTAGTTCAATTTTCCCTAAATAATACGCAATTCACGAGCAATTTGGGACAGACATGTTCCATGTTTTTTCCAGTGAGTGGCACTCGTAATTTACGTGTATAATAATAATACTTCAAATCAGAACATATATTTCCGGAAATAATTAATATCATCAATGAAATTAGCGTTATTTGATTGTAAGTATAAATATATTTCGTATCATTATTTAGACAACTATTCCAAAGAATTACATTATAATATCTAATGTGTTGACATAATGTGGATATAAAAAATGTAAACTTACATTTAATTCAAAACAATGAAATAGGGTTCTCTACAACTATTGTTAATGATAGGTAATTTATGAGCATTATATTATGTTTTGTGCTATTTTGCCATAAAATATATTTTCCGTGTGTCTGTATGAAATAATTAATTTTATAGTTTGTATTTACCGTAAACTTATTGTACTGCCAGAGTAGATAATACTAGGTATATTTTACCATCATAAGTATTTTATAAATACATAATATTATACGTAGGTCGTTGTGTAAACTTAAAATATGAAAGAGTTTTTATTGCTGTAATGTCGTTAAAGATTTGTAATTTAAAATAACTTTTCATTTTGTTCAGTAGGTACCAAGAAAAGAGAAAAAAAAAATTGTATAATTCGTTTTTGCCTATACTAACTTCACAAAATCTTCTTCTATCTTGAATCTTTTTGCATGCTTATCAGTAATTTTCCATTTCATATTTTAGTTTACACTCTTCCCTTAGTTTATATTGATATCTAAGTTTCAGTCTTAAGGCTGATAAAGCATGCATTTAAACATTGAGATTGTTTCTTTGATTCCATTTTTTAGCCAATATTTTGCATTTGAGACGCTATTCTATATTTCCATAACGATATTGTAATATACGAGGCACCAATACTTAATTGTTAATAAAACTTTGCCATAAATTGTTTTTAGTTTTTATTTAATACGCATTTAGCTATTACAACCCTTCTTATAGGTACCTTGTATGTAACTAGAAACATCATTTACCTTATTGTAAATAAATGGGTTGAATGGAGCTTAAATATACATGTCAAATAGTTGCTACATACGTTAATATAGCTACTTCATACCTCCTTATCAGTATGTAACAATGTCGCAGGTCAGAATCAGAACATTAGTTATTTGATAATGATAACTTTTTTAGCTACTTGATGATCTATTTAAACTATACATACCTACTTACTTTATTTCTACACGCTATAATTATAGTTTTGTTGAGTAATATTTCAATAGTTTTAACCATTGAACATGGTGTAGGTACTCCAAGGTAAGTTCCTTTGTTACATTATGAAGTCCTTTACGCACCCAAGGAAATTCTAAGCTTCATGAAATGTAAATTTAATAGAAACAATAACATTAACCCACCTAATTACTATCTGATCAACTAAGCTACCTACAGTAGGAGCTTCGAGCCTGTATCGAGCTTTTCAAAAAGATTGTCACACAGCACAGCTGCACAGGTATGAGAGCCAGAGACAAAGCTCTACAAAGCCCAACCTTTCCTAAACCTTCGAGTTTTTGCAGCCAGACAATTAACCTCTATTTTACCCGCTCAAGTAGGTTTAGGTTTTGATTCTCAGAGCTATTAAATGTACTTAATCGAGATAAAAAAATTAAAATGTCGTAGTAGCAGACCGGCTAAATCCAGTAGTAAACTGGCCTAACCAAATTAAAAAAAAAACGGTCAAGAGGGAGTCGGACTCGCGCACCGGGGGTTCCGTACGTATATATGATGTTGATGATTTCTGAAAACTGTGCTATTTACAGACATCGTTTTATTTTTCCTGTATATTTACATAAACTTCTATCACATAGTATAATTTCAGATTTTTATCTATGCAAACTTCGGAGATAAGGGGACGGGTTTTTTTTTTTAATTTTTCATCAAATGTCGGAAACTATGCTGACTAAAAAAAAAAAGTTTGAGAATGTGCAAACAGCGTTCTTTCATATGATACCCCACATGCCCTAGTAGCCCCACTTTAAAATTTTTAGACACCCTTTCAATCCTTTTTGCAAAAAAGATATATTTTTTTTATTTTATTCTTGTTTGCAAAATAGTTGGGCAAACGTCATCTAAAACTATTCCAAATTTCAAGTTGATAGCATTAGTACTTCTTGAGATATCCAGGTGTGACAGACAGACAGACTTACGGCCGAACCCAATAACATATATATCACCAGTTTCGGCCTACTGGAGATATAAAAATATATCTGTCGATGGTTTTAACGTCCCAATAATCTCTTAATCTACCGGCCCACGCTATCTACTGATGGGAGGGTGTATCGCCTACAACAGATATCTATTTGTATGAAAATGCCAAAGTATGCGTCCCAATATACGATTTGTTTGACAGGACAGTACTACAAATGGCAGATTTGGCTATTCCCCGAATTGCAGGGATAAACGTAAAGTAGCCAAGCTAAAATGAACTCTTTGATCTAATGATCATAGATGTTTTTTTTTATTTAAAGTAATAAAAACAAATTGAAATTCAAATATCTCGAAAACCGTGCGCCGTAGGCAAAAAATAACAGAAATTTAACCCCCCCCCTTACTAACACCCCCCGTGCAAGCACCATTCCAACATGAGTTTAAGTTAAAAAAAAAACAACAACATTAATGCGCTAAGGTAGCCCGCGAAATTCAAATTTTATTACGTTTTTTGCAATTTGCAGGTCGTTAACAGGTTGTATTTTGATTCGCGGCCATAAAAAATATGGCTCTACAGAGTTATATCTTAATCCAGTAACTTATTTAGAAGTAAGAAACAAAGAAGTTTTAATATAACACAATATGTTGTTTTTAAAGTGATGTTGGTTGTAATTAGGGCTTGCAATATCCGTTCATTTTTACTATCCGGATAATACGGATATTCATATTTTTTATCCGGAATATCCGGATAATGCGGATAATACAAATATTTTTCGTTTTTATAAAATAATAAAACGAATAAGCTTTTGTAACACGTTTTAATCAGTATCTCAAGCAAAATGATAAAGAAATAATAAACTATACCAATATTTATGCATTCTCTCGATTTCAATCGATCTAATTCTTTTTCAGGTCTACCTTTAATTCTTCACAATCATTTAAAACAATCTTTTTAATTGTGTGGGGTGATTGTGGCAATTTTAAAAAAGTTTACGAAATGTCTGAGATGTACAGAAAGCACTGAATGCAAATCCGTCTAGAGCTGTCAATTTGGAAATCATCACTTCCATACTCTCATGCTCATCAGACTTAAAATAATCGACTTATTTTGGCTTTTTTATTTGGCGTCACTTTTTCTTCAGAATAAGACGTGGCGTGGCGTTTCATATTAATCGAACTACTTGGCTGGCCAATCGATGTGCCTTCTGGTATTGAAGTGCTTTGATTTTTAACATTAATTGAATGTTTTGATCGAAGGTGATTATGTAAATCTGATGACGATCCTGCGATTTTCAAAACTTGTTTGCAAATATTGCATAGTGCCTGAGCACCATCAACACTGCGTTTAAAATGCTGCCAGACTGAGTTTTTCATTTGCGCACATTTTTTGTATTAAAAAAATTTAGTTGGATGGCATTTTTAGCCAATTTGAATATTTTTAATCACAACAATCTGAAAACGAAAAACTTATTTCATTTTAGAATTCTAGACTTATTAATTAAACAACATTGATTACACTATACGAGTTAATACGCGTACGTACATTGCTATCAACAGCCATAGCGAAAGTGAAGAATTAAAGTTAAATCTGACTGCATTGGCTATTTACACAAACTTAACACAACACCTCTCTACATAGAATACAATTGTTTATGAGTGCGCGAAGGGCCGGACCGCCGGTTGACAATAACATTGAGACATCTCTGTCACTGTGATTTGTGAAGTAATATATTAAAATAATAAATAACGTAATAACAGTTATGTACTTTATAGATGATAGCTTTTTATTTAATATTTAAAAGAGAAATAGAACTATTCGTAACATCCGAAAAATCCGGATGGTGATGCAAGTAAAATCCGGATTTGAAAAACGGTGGATATCCGGATAATACGGATATCCGGATTGCAAGCCCTAGTTGTAATGGAACGCACGGGAGGGCGAAGTAGAGAAACCTACTTATTGTTTTCGTTAGATAGATAGCCTTTATCAATGATTGTGAGACGCCATCCGAGCATAGATATAAATATACTGTCTATCATCAATAGCGATCTGACATTAACTGAAAATAAGTAATTGGGTTCGGCTGTTAGTCTCACCATAAGGGTTCCTTTTTACCATTTTGGTACGGAACCCTAATACCAATCAAAGTACCGGGCTACGAAAGAACAGTAATACATAAGTCTATATCGTCATTAAATGGACTTTGTACCACTATGAATTTATTGTAAAAACACTGAATGTCATAATTTATTTATACACTTTTTTATGGACCTAGTTGTAGCAAGATAGAAACAGCTGACTTGAATGTAAAAGCCAATTTATTACAAAACAAGGTTTATCTTCAGACCCAGGTTTAAAACATGGAGCCATTATTGAATTTCGAACTTTATTTCAACTATGGTAAAGTTCCTAAACACAACACTGACAACTTAGTACCGAACTAAATTTTTAGTTTTGTATAAAGAACGGTATTTCAATCACTGTTACGTTCTTATTACAAAAACTGACTCCATGGTTTAAGCCATGTCAAAATATAAATATTGTTTTGTAATAAGGCGGATAGTGACTGAGTCCCTGATTGCCCCTTTATTACATGAACAACATCTATGGTACTATGTGCGTATAAAGTACTAGGTTTCCTATTATTTTCCATTACAGATGGTTGTATTTAGAACCGATACTCTCCAACGACGATGGTGAATTAGGAGTCAAGTTCCGGAAAGTAGACCAGGGATTCCGACAAGTGACTAGGATCTTGGAATCAGATCCAAGACTATCTGCACTTCTCCAGTCCTCGAGACTCCAGCCTATGTTGGATTCTATCTCGGAGCAACTTCTAGCTTGCCAGTCTGCCTTAAATCTTTACATTGATGTAAGTAAGACGAATAAAACGATTTTAAAATAAATAATATGTTATCATAATTTGCAGTTTCCGGTTTACAAACTTTTAAACCGTGAATAATTGAACGGCAATTACAACTAGATGAAGTTAATAGTCGCGAATCAGGTTTTGTTACTTGTATATGGATAGGCACTTTTTATTTACGTGACGTCACCTGATAGGTATAAGTCTGCCTACTTATTTGATAGCTATTGTAGTACCTTCCATAAATCGCAAGTCCTTCCTATTTATAAAAAAATATAAACAGTTCACACGCACATAACATCACACCTATATTCCCCAAAGGGTTAGGTTAGAAGGGTACTATCGGCAAAACTTAAGGATGCTCAGTTTAGAAAATATTTCTGCAGCATGCGCAGCTAGTGACAGACCACACCCCTTCCTGGCTTCTCTCAATTAAAGGCAATATGCATGTGTGTGAGTACAGGGCGTGTAACAAAAAATAACAACAAACATAAAAATAATTAGTAACATTTTCGCGAAAGTATTTTATAGCCCTTCTATTAAGCCCTCTTATTGTTTAGCCGGATATTCAGACACTCCCACTAAATAACAATGGTGAACTTATTTTTATTGCAGTTGCAAAAGTTGCGACAGCAATAAACAAAATACTCTGAAAACATTGTATGAACTGTGCCAAGTATTGGTTGAAATGCATCATCTTATTGGTTAAAACACATTTCTTCCCGTGGGTGTGTAAAAGGTGACTAAGGGACTTACCAGAGAATGGGCAGCAGCGTTCTCTATGCATTTTAATACCATACTGCGATCGCCAACCAGCCTGCCAAGCGTGGCGATTATGGTAAACCCCTCGCTTTGGTGGAGGCCTATGTCCAGCAGTGGACGTCTTTCGGCTGATATGATGATGATGACATGCATCGGGCGATCGAGGTCGTGAGCCGTGCTATGCGATTATCGCCTTAAAGGTGAGTATGCGGAAGTTTGGCCGATTGTACTGCTACACCCATAGTGAACACCACGGAATATATAAATCTGTGGTGAACACAGTTCAGTCACTGTTTATTTATTCATCTGAGTTACTATAGTTCTAGACTAATAAGAAGCAAGAGTCGCAGATACACCAGTTTTAAAAACGAACTTAAAAGTCATTGAACCTACCTACATCCAAAAGATAATTTATTTGGCAAACATGTTTCTAGGAAAAACGCTCAGTATTCCCAAGGCTTTATTTCCTGAGCGACGATGATTTGTTGGAACTACTCGGCCAAGCTCGCGCCGGTGCTGAAGGAAGGGAAGCTGTCATGCAAACCCATCTCAAGAAACTGTTCCCGGGAATCACAGGCGTGCGTCTCGGGCCAGGAGACATGTCTATTACCGCATTGTGTAGTCATTACAGAGAAACATTCCAATTGGACCACCCAGTTGATATCGATTGCCCGGTAGAGGTATGCTATATCCAGAATCCAGACATCGCTCTTAAGAGCGTTTACACCTTAGGGCATTTCATACAAACTTTCAAGCCCTTGTTTTTCGAAATGACAACCGATTTTAATGAAACTTCATACCCATATGCAGGATACAAATGTCTAAAAAGTTAGTAAAGAACATTTTCGAGAAAATTGTTTTACAGCCAATTTAGACAGATTTTAAATTTTCCATAGAAACTTCCAGTTATCTGTTTTTAAATAAGACATTTCGAAAATGTTCTTAACTAACTTTTTAGGCCTTTGTATCCTGCTTCTGCGTACGAAGTTTCATTAAAATTGGTTCATTCATTTCGAAATACAAGGGCTTGAAAGTTTGTATGAAATGCCGTAAGGTGTAAACGCTCTTAAAATCTCATTTATGATTTTGTACAATCTACCGATAAAGATATTTAACCATTTAATTTTTGCTCATAGGTATGGTTGAAGAATTTAGAAGCTGAGATGCGTTCGTCACTAAAGAGCATGACCTTAAAATGCATAGTCACAAATTCGCTACAGGAGCAGGATCCATTTTCACTACCGACGCAAATACTGTGTCTGGCACAAAACATACGCTTCACAGAGCAAGCAGAGAGGGCCATTACTTCAAAAGAGTTACACAAATTAAAAGCGAATGTTGAAAAAGAGAATTCATACTACGCTTCAGCCGAAATAGAGGACGATTGTGAGCGACGCAAAAGGCAGGCGCTCATATTACAATGTGCTCATTATTTGTCTGTCATCAGAATTTTGATAGACAACAATATTGTGTCAACTAGTGACTGGCTTTGGCAAAAACAGTTGAGGTAAGTAACTTGATGTTTATATTAGGTGTAAAAGGCGTAGACATATAATCACATATATTATTTGCCTAAATGCAATTTCATATACAGGGTGTCCGGTAAAGAATGGATAACCTTGAAATAGCATATAGTAGACCGAATGGCCGTTCTAAACAAAATACAAAAATAATAATATCCCAAGTAGTACTTACCTAAGATATTTTAGAAAAAAATAAATCTTTTTTTACCCTAATTTACATTCTTCTTCATCACGACCACAAATTAATGAATTCCATCGGTTATTTGTTGTTATAATATTGTACAATGACTATGCTCACAGAGAGGCAGTAAATAGTGTGACTAGAAAATGCACAGTTTTATTTTTTTAATCATATTATTCGTACTACTTGGGATATTATTATTTTTGTATTTTGTTTAGAACGGCCATAGGGTCTATTATACAGGGTGATTGGAAGATGGGTGCAAAGCTTTAAGGCGAAGATAGTACAGACAATTTAGAACCATTTAAGCCATGGTTGTCTTAGACGAAGTCTTACCAAATATTTTTAACCAAATTTTTAAGTTTTTTTTCGGAAATTCTCAAAATTTAATGTAAACTGCATAATTATGGCCAAATTGAATGATAAATGAATTCATTTTTTACTTAATTAAAGTAATGTGTAAGCAATCAAGCAAAACATGTTTTAGGCTTCTGACAGGCTTAGACATTTTTTTTACAGACATTTAAAGCTCAGAAAAAATTAATAATTTGTACAATACGTCTTTTAAACCTTATTAAAAAAAAAACGGAGGGTGCTTTTTTTGTTCAAACCTTTTTGAAGACAAGCTTGATAATCGCTCTTTCTTTTGAGGTATCATTTATGCGGATATCTTACAAATTATTGAAATTAGGGCCTACAAACCAATTTGAGGTAGAAATTTTTTATTTTAGGCAGACTAATTAAAACAACATTTGAATTAAAATTATTTATTTTTCATGTTCAAAATGACGGCCGTGATTCCTAATACAAGCACGGCCCCGTCTTCTAACTTCTGTAGTCGTTATTTTCAACATCATCTCCTGCTTCATTGTCTCAAACGCTGAATTTATTCTTTGTATCAATTCTTCTCTAGTGTTTATTTCTATGTTGTTATACACCAGTTCCTTGGCCCGGCCCCACACGAAAAAGTCCAACGGGGTCAGATCTGGGGAGCGAGCGGGCCAAGGGATGGGTCCATCCCTGCCGATCCAGCTATCAGGAAAGCAATTGTTGAGGTGTTCCCTTACATTTAAAGTCCAATGCGCTGGACAGCCGTCTTGCTGAAAGAAGACTGTTCGGTCTCTTTCGAAGATCGGGACACCTGATTCCTCTACCTGCAGTGGTAAATCAATTTGCAGAAATTGCAAATAATTTTCGCCATTCAATGGATCAGGCAAAAAGTGGGGCCCAATCAATGTTCTGCCAATTATTCCAGCCCATACATTCACAGAGAATTTCATCTGAAATGACACCTGCTTCTTAAAATGTGGATTGTTGTCTGCGTCAGCCCATTCATGGATGTTGTGAAAGTTTGTAATACCTTCCCTTGAAAATTTACTTTCATCCGTCCACAAGATTGGTTTCAGAAACCACGTATCTTCGATGTCTCTGTTGAGGAGGAAACGGCAGAACTGAATTCTTCTTTGAGGATCTTGCTCTACTAGACCTTGCACACTCCTGCCATGGAACGGATACTTATCATTTTGGTGCATTGTATGCCACACCTTCCATTGAGAAATGTTTAAATTTCGAGCTACTGCTCTAGTACTGGTAGTAGGATCCGCTTGAAATGCTGCTAAAATGTCTTCGTCGACGGCAGTTTCGTGTCTGCCCGGGTTGACTCCAGGTTCCACGCGGTGAAACCCATCTTGGGCAAGACGACGAAACGTGTTGTAAAACACTCGGACATTCGGTATCCTGCGATTCGGATAGCGCTCTTGATACATCCGTCGCGCCAAAGATCCATTGCCGTCTGCTCTACCGTAACATAAATACGATATCCGCATATTCTTGATTGGAAAAAGTAGCCATAGTCACTTAACAATTAAGAAAAACGGCGTAGGAGCGCACTAAATGTCAACTCAACACAATTAAGTGAAAAATCAACACGTGCAGGAGCGCGAGGCTACGACTGGACACGGTGAAACAAAAAAGTTCAAAACTAACGCAAACAACACGTGCAGGAACGCAAAGGGCTACAACTGAACACGGTAAATTGTGAATCAACACGACAACGTCCACTCACAAGGGCAGTAGTTTGACTAATAAGTAAAAGATGTAACGGCTTCATCACAGACCGACTGACCCTAACTAAAGAAAAAAGACTTTGTTGCCTCAGTAACTAAGACCATTTTGCTGTAAAAACCAACTCTTATCGCTTTTTGCTATTCATTGGGCGTTCTACCTGGAAATGCCGTCTCACCGCGCTCGGTGGCCATTGTTTAGAGAATCCCCTCAATGGGTTCCCCTCAATTGGTTCCTGCATGTGCCAAAAATTCTTAGAATTGAACAATGTTATCATTTCGAGCACATAAAGTATTCTTTTAAGCAAAAATTTTGTGTTTTGTTAGACTGCCTAAAATTTAAAATTTCTCCCTCGAATTGGTTTGTAGGTCCTAATTTCAATAATTTGTAAGATATCCGCATAAATGATACCTCAAAAGAAAGAGCGATTATCAAGCATGTCTTCAAAAAGGTTTGAACAAAAAAAGCACCCTCCGTTTTTTTTTTTAAATAAGGTTTAAAAGACGTACAAATTTTTTATTTTTTCTGAGCTTTAAATATCTGTAAAAAAAATGTCTAATGACACAGAAGCCTAAAACATGTTTTGCTTGGTTGCTTACACATTACTTTAATTAAATAAATAAAAAAATAATTCATTTATCATTCAATTTGGCCATAGTTATGCAGTTTACATTAAATTTTGAGAATTTCCGAAAAAAAACTTAAAAATTTGGTTAAAAAAATTTGGTAAGACTTCGTCTAAGACAACCATGGCTTAAATGGTTCTAAATTGTCTATACTATCTTCACCTTAAAGCTTTGCACCCATCTTCCAATCACCCTGTATACTATTTCAAGGTCATCCATTCTTTACCGCACACCCTGTATACAGTTGTAAAGTTATTAATTAGTTACTTGGTGTAAATTGTGTTTTGCAGGTTCTATTTGCTTAGCTCGAAGGAAGTAGTAGCTAAAATGGGTCTAGCTCAAATATCATACTCATACGAGTACCTAGGAGTCAACACTGGACAGTTTGTGCGCACTGAACTAGCTGACGACTGTTTTCTTATTTTAACACAGGTAATTAATTATGTTATTGTGTCATCATCGTCATCAGCCCATAGCAGTCCACTGCTGGACATAGGCCTCTCCAATTGCACACCATTCAGCTCGATTCTCGGCAACTCTCATCCAGCTGCCACCAGCCACCCTGCGAAGGTCGTCGCTCCACCTAGCCTGAGGACGTCCTACCTTACGTTTGCCGATTCGCGGTCTCCACTGAAGAACACGTCTACTCCAATGGTCATCGGTTCTACGGCTAATATGGCCGGACCATTGCCACTTCAGCTTGCTTATTCTGTGGGCTATGTCGACAACTTTGGTTCTCTGCCGGATCACCTCGTTCCGGATTCGATCCCTCAGAGGGACTCCAAGCATAGCCCGTTCCATAGCTCGCTGAGCGACCTTGAATTTATGGACCAGTTGTACCGTGAGTGTCCATGCACGTTTCGGCTCCATAAGTCATGACAGGTAGGACGCACTGATTAAAGACCGTTATTGTGTAATAACCTTTTAATTCAAGCTGATTGGGAAGACTATTGTATAGTTAGGTATGACAGTTAAAGCTACATATTTCATCATCATCATTATTATCTCAGCCGAAAGATGTACTCTTCTGTTCATTTCATACGTCTTCCCTAAACTTTGCGCCACAACGACCTGTACCGCGCAGTCCGAATACAACAGATACTGCGAGCTCCAATAAGTCATCAGTCCGCCTTGTAAGGGGCCTACCCACGATACTAATCCAATTGTAATTAATTTTCTTCTTTATTTCAGTCCCTTCATCTGGGGTTAGTTGGAAACCCATTCGGTCCAGCTGGGACTGGAAAGACGGAATCTGTGAAAGCATTGGGTGGCCTCGTTGGTCGTTTAGTGTTAATCTTCAACTGCGATGAGGTAACATACTTACTTTAACTCTTTTACATTGGTTAAGACGTACCTATCACGCTAGAACAGGAGAGCTAATTCATAAACGGACATACAAATCAATAAGAAAATAAAGATAGTTGCTATTTGAGGAATCAACTATTTTAATTACTTATTACACAACATTATCATAGGTAAACAGGACGACCTACGACTTATCACCCACGTGATTTTACAAGTATGATATGCACACTAGGAATCCCCGAGTCTGTTACTGTCATGCAGAGAACACAAAGTTAGTTTTATCGTTTGTCTTTATAACTTACTAGCTTTTTCCCGCGGCTTCGCCCGTAGAGCATGGATACCGGTTTTCGATAATATCGAATAACTGGAATATGGGACCAAAAATCCGATATTGAAAAACCGATATTGGATTTCACTGATATCGCTTTTTCGATAGTTGATTAAAAAAAAAGATGCAATAGAATCATTAACTTATTTCGTTAAATTTAATTAACGTAAAGTTTAATAATAAGTATGTTCCAGTGTCATTTATAATTACCATTTCTAGAAACGTCATGTTAATAAAGTAGGTACATACTTACCTACTTTTATCCGAAACCTTGCAGCATCTCTACTATGTTGGATAGATTGAAACGGTTAAGATCATATGTTTCCAAAGCACTGATTGACAAGAACTCTAATATGAAATTCACAAAGAGCGAGTTTGATACCTTGGATAATATCCAGAAAAGACAAAATGACAGTCGAAGCATGCAGTGGTGTAACTCTATTAACTGCTTATGCCAACACTATTAACAATGTTTTTTTTGTGTTTCTTACTGTTTAAGTTCTAATTAGAATTAAAGATTGCAATGAACGATTTAATAATAATAAGTATCGTTGATTTACTTTATAATAGTCTCTTATACCTATTCCCTTAAGACCAGGCATCCTAGCCAGACCTAACAACATTAAAAAGAATTTGATACATTTTTACCATAATATCGGAACATATCGAAATACCGGAATATCGGTATTAAAAACATCAATATCGAAACAAAACCGGTATTGGAAAAAGGTTCCGATAGTCCATTCTCTATTCGCCCGCGTGCATGTCGGAAAATATGCTACGGGTACGTACTATCGGGACTCAAAGTACGCCATCACTTCAGCACACCAGCTCGCCGCACTAATTCAATGCGACTTCCGAGAGCTCATAAAGTTTTGCGCATATCTACTGTTCCAGTCAACCTTAGGGTGATGCAGAGACAAAACATGACAGGTGCAACATAACGGAGCTCGAAAATAACTATAAAATACAAGAATAAATACTAATACATAGATACATACATATACAGAAAAAACTTTGTTAGAACAAATATCGATCAGTTGAGGGAGAAAACGAACCCAGCAAATAAGCGCTGAGATTTTTCTGCCAACTTTTTACGAATATAGTCTTATAATTCTGTCCGAATAAATTATTTTTCTTTTATTCTAACATTACATAACATTACGCCTGTATTCCCCGAAGGGTTAGGCAGAGATGTACCTACACCTACATTTTGCCAGTTATGTTTAAGTTCCATGTAATAGGGGGCGAGCCTATTGCCATTAACCGGGCCCAAATTCTGACTCCGGGCTGCTACTGAAAAACCCAGATGGGAAAACCCAATCTCAAATCTTTCTTCTAAATAGATCTTTAATTGTCCAGGCTCTAGACGCGGAGTGTATGGGTCGCTTGCTGAGCGGCCTAGCCCTATGTGGGGCTTGGGGCTGCTTCGACGAGTTCAATCGTCTAGCTGCTCACACACTAGCCGCCGTGTCACACCAACTATCTTCGTTGCTCTCTGCCATTACTGAGCGGACACCTGGGTCTGAACCCACTGCGCTACTCAACGGGAAACATGTAAGGAAGAACATTGTTATTTCTATAAAGATCAAAAGAATACCGGATACAGTAACCGGCACGAGTCGTGAGCACAAACTGACACCTGTGCAGTAGTTAATTTTTCGGTCTCTTTGGCGGAATGAAGAAGCCAGGAGGGCGCCGAGCTGCACGCGATTGGTTCATCAGTCGATGCTCGTCGTCTATTGGACTCTCGCGTGACATTCGGCTACTGTACACTTTCGTGCCATTTTAGTGACTTACGTTTTAGATTTTAAAATAGTTTATTTTGTGTTTACACAAAAACACAATAATATACAATTATTGTGTTTTTGAAGTAAAACTTCTTTACGCACGCTTGACTTGGGGAGTAAGCTGGTGAATGCGTGACGAGAGCGTTACGGAAGCGAGCGAACGAACGTTGAGAGGGAGATATAAGTTAGTGATGATAGAAAGAGAGAGAGTTATGTTTCGTATATTACTGTAGGGGCAAGAGAGAGAGGTGCGAGCACACACTTTCTTTCTCCCTTTCTCTCATAGCCCGTTTGCGTTTCGTATATCTAAGACAGTGCAGGCCTATTGTTGTAAGTTAGTAAGTATAATTAGTATTACTATTTGTAAGTTTTACTTCAGTCGTCATATTTTGATACTATGATGTACTAAACAGAGTTATGACACTGACACTAACAACTGACATTGAATATTTGCTTTTGTAATAGGTAGGTAGTAGTTAGTTTGCTTTAGTACCCCGACAAGCTTTTGTTCGACACCATGCGTCTCTGTGGCTTTCACCTAAACCGAACGAGACTACTGCGGAAATAACTGCACAATATTTTTTTTTTCTCTTTATTTATTTAGGGTTTTTTATCTGAACAGATACGCCAACCCCATCGTGCCTTTAAACATTGTAAAAATAACATTAACACATATATAATACATACAAACACATAACTTATTATAATAGTGAACAAAGATGGAAGTCACAGTTTATACTGTAGCACTGTAAATAAACTACACAACTTTTTGGCACCTTCTGACGTTGGTTGCGATAAAACTGACTGAATTAACCCCATATTATGTTCGTTTCAAATCAAACTATCTTATTATATTATCTTAAAAAACGTATTACATTAACAAAGTCAAAGTCAAATTATTTATTTCAAATAAGTGGCACTTTTGAAAGTCAAAATTTACAAAGAAAATAGAATTGATTCTAGTCGCCCCTTCCAAAATGTAGCTTCGTATGGAGAAGAATGGGCAAGAAACTCCACCGTTACTCTTTTAAAATGTTTTACAATATTTTGTATGTGGTGCATCAATTATATAATTATTATGTTAAGACGATGCACCTAGAATAAAATGACTATACTTGCCACAATAGGTAAAAATAATTAATAATGAAGCAATGACAAATAAATTAATTATGTGATAGATACATGGTGCTCACATATTTACATTGTAAAAAAAAAAACGTTTTCCTAAAAAAAATAATATCAGTGTGTGAGCTGAGGTAATCACAGAATGTAAAATAAATGTCATAACTATTGTTATACCCTAGGCACCATATCGCTACTTTTTCTGTAACGAAAAACAAGCTTAGATTATTTGTTTGTTCGCCTGAACAAAAAAATACAATATTTTCATAATTATACAACTTGAATTACAAAATCATCAACAGGAGATTATGGATTTATGACGAATATTATTCAAGGTTAGATTAAGACATATCAATAGAAACGTTATTTCGCTTTAACATAACAAGTCTTCGGTAGTATAGTGGTAAGTATCCCCGCCTGTCACGCGGGAGACCGGGGTTCGATTCCCCGCCGGAGAGAATCTTTTTGTATTTTTAATTGCTAGTCCCTGTGTTTATTTTGCCCTTTGGTATAGGTGTTTCAAAGCTTCAATGACAAATAAAGGATATATTTCATTATATATATATTTTTTTTTTTTATAAACAAACGTAATTACACATTTTGGTAATAATGCGCGTATTCTAGGAAAAATGTGTGAACGAATATGCATTCAAGGAAAGTGCATCACGGTGGTGCTCTTTTCCATCTATCACGCTCGTATTACCTGGGGCTAAGCAGAACTGTCACGTTGTAACTATAATGATAACTTTTAAGTAGACCCCATTATCTTGTCGCACTGACGTCTTTTTTTTTGTAGGGATTGAATGTTTTAATTTATCGACTATCGAAATGTCGATGGTATAGTACATAAATATGTATGTAACTTATATAATATGTGTGCCCCTGTTATACTGACAATGAGTCAAAGACAATTACTACTAATGGCTAAAAATGTGATAAAAAATAATGGGATGAATAAAAGTCGCAGGTGTTCGTTAGTTAATGACTGTTTATCATAGTTTTTCCACAATAATTACAATAAACTATACAATTCTACATCGCCAGTGAAAATATGGGGTTTTGATAAATTCATTATAATAGGTTATTGCATCCCGTAAGACAAACGAGGTTATCTACTTATCTTTAATCAAGAAGTTTTAATACCTATGCTATATTGAGATTGAACAGAGATTTGAAAGGCAAAAAATCAATCGCATTGTTGCATAATATTAATATAAACTACAAACATCGGTAGAGAGACGGTCGATAAATTAAAACATTGAATCGCTACAAAAAAGTGACGTCAGTGCGACAAGATAACGATGTCTACTTATAACTATAAGCCGATTTATACTTATAACTATTAGCATTAAAAGTAGGAAATTAAATAATAAACGCATTAACAAAATAATAATAATGAACTAATTTCAATTGAGAAACATTTTCTGTTGAGAAGAGTTGTTAATTTAGTAAAACTGTTAAACCATTTTTAACAGAGATTGTCTTTTTGTTGCGAGTTTGTCCGAAAGGGATATCGTAGCTCTGGCACACAGGCAACGGTTGGAACACGGGTGGGTTTTAGTCAGTAAAAGTCTGACACGCCGAACTCCGCCCAGAGTGGGAGAAGTTATTTGATAATTTAACTCCCAAAAAAAAAAAAGGACTCGATAGATCACTTGATGCATTTTCTTCAAGGTGAGCGTATCAGAATGGTGCGGGGTAGCAGCTACAATGAACCCCGCCGGGCGCGGCTACGGGGGCCGGCGCAGCCTGCCCGCGGCCCTGCAGCGAGTGCTGCGGCCTGTGGCCATGCTGCAGCCACGAGCAGACGTACTGGCTGCCCATCTGCTGGCCGCGGCCTGCGTCCCCGATGCCGAGTTACTGGCCAAAGACCTGCACAATGTCTTCACTCTTGCTAGGTAGGTTATGTGTGACCATACCAATGGATCGCTGTTAAAGTAGCTTTTCCAGTCTTCTAGATTACAGTTAGTGTGATCAAAGTAAGTACACAGCATTTTATTAGTGACCAAATAGCTGTCTCATCCATCCAAAACTTAATTAATAGTTACTTCGCAGCTTCGGTGTAGCAATTTCCATCCTACTCTTCCTATAACTAATTATTTTAGGTGTATATAATTATGTCTATTGGCATATCTTTTTCTTTTTGTATAATTATTTTGAATTGTTTTCTTAAGATAATAAGATTCAAAATTGTTGGTACACCACGGAATTTTAAGCTTGAGAAGAGCGAAGTGTCCTAACACCAGACAATTTTTCTCTAAAAGGTCAAATCAACCACTAGAATGTAGTACATATCTTGTCTTTTTCTTAGTCGGTAACTTCATTTCTGAAGGTCGTGCTTAATTTGAAATTGTTGACCACTCGATGGATTACGCTCTTCCAAGTGATTCTGTCCTCAGCGGTTTTAATAGCCTTGGATGCTGGTTGGCCAGTGAGCTTCTTTACAAGGTCAGACCACCGGGTAGGTGAGCGTCCGCGTGGTCTCTTCCCGTCGACCTGGCCAACTACCATCAGCTTCTCTAGGCTGTCAGGGTTTCTCCGAGCGATATGACCTTTCACATAACTTGTGAAAGAAAATAAATTATTTGTATTTGTATTTATATTTGTATGTATATAGTTCTCTACAGTTGTAATACCTACTGCCCTTCATTATCATCTGCTCAGCCTTTTCTCAACTGTGTTAGGATTGGCTAACCGAACGCAGCTGAATACTAACTAGTTTTGTACATGGAGCGAGTGCAGTTACTGCCCTTTTAATCGTTTAATAATATCTCCGTTTTTTCATACAGCTCTCTTCTAAGCGACCAACGTCATTACGACTGGGGCCTGCGTGCCCTAAAGGCGGCAGTGGGCAGTTGTGCCGCGATGTTACAGAAGCGCGGCACCGACATTACATCTCGACGCGCCGCCGCACGACGTGTGCTCACTCTCAATAACCTATCAAAATTGACACGACACGATGCTCATAGGTATAGTTTAATCAAGAAATGGTTACCTATAAAAGTTTAGTTATAAAAAAGTTGGTGGTTTACGCGCAATCCATATTTTGTCTTGTTTTAGGCGTGCAAATACAACATTTTACATTAACAATACTTATTTTAGTTAAACATACAAATATGTTCTAATATTTATATTACAACATATTTGTATGTTTAACTATAACTGTTTGTATTCGATAATTATTTAACTTGTAATTTATTACAAGTTAAATATTTATCGAATACCTAAATATTATACTCTACTAAGACTTATCTGATTCTCAATTTAACATAAAAGTGAAACCTGATTAATTATTATAAAATTATTCAACCTGATATATTAAATATATCATAAATACGTGAATTTTACCAAATTTGAACACCTGAATTCAATAGATATTGCCCTTCTGTCCGCAGATTCGAAAATATTTTGTCGTTGGTTTTCGCTGAAGTGCCGACCGAGGTATCGGGTTCAGATCCGATAAACGCAGCTCTTGAAGCTGCCGTAGATAATCTCAAGCTGGTGCACAATAAATTACAGGTAAAAATATTGGTTCAGCTTTACTTACTTGGAAATACAGATATTACCTCAAGAGGTTTTTTCTGTTTGTCACAGTTACAAAAGTGCGTGGAATTGTACGAACAAATGCAGCAAAGAATGGGAGTCGTGATTGTTGGCCCGCCAGGATCCGGTAAAACTACAATCAGACGACTGCTAAAATCTGTGAGTAATCTTGTTACGTCGCAGGCTAAAGAATTGCCTTATTATGCTACGTTCCTTTATTTATAAAAAAAAAGTTTACAGCAGTCTTTATACGTAAATCCAAGGATATAATGTCTAGATAGACAGTCACAGCGGTGCCGGACGCAAAGAATAGCACCATCCTATTTCTTCCCGTGGGTGTTGTAAAAGGCGACTAAAAGACTTACTAGAGATGGGCAGCAGCGTTCTCTATGCATTTTAACACCATACTACGATCGCCAACCAGTCTGCTAAGCGTGGCGATTATGGCAACCCCCCCGCCCCCATTGGGCGAGGCCTATGTCCAGCAGTGGACGTCTTTCGGCTGAATTGATGATCATGAGACAGTCAAAGCTGTGATCTCTGCGAAAAAAAATGGCATTCAATTGTTGGCCGCAAAATTGTCATGTCATTGTGCTGTCATTATGTCATCAGATATAGCTGTCACGCACACCAACATAACAAAGTTGTTTTTTTATTTTAGTTATTTTGCAGCCTGACACTTTATTAAAGACATAAATTATCAAAGCGTAACTCTAAGCTCCAAAAACCGTTTTCACGGTTTGTCTGTAGGAAGAGACCATACAAGATCAGGTTATTTTTTTTTAAGTTGTTACTTATTACATACATGATTTCCTAAAGGCGCTGGCCCACCAAGGCAAGAACGTGGTGGAATACATAATATGCCCAAAGGCGATGAGTCGTGAGTGGCTGCTCGGGAGCATCGACCATGATACGCGGCAGTGGACCGACGGCGTTATATCTTCTACTGCCCTTGAAATATCTAACCAACCGGCCGGTAAGTAAGAGAATAAAAGTTTGCCTGAAGAAATCGAAGTTATACGTTATTTTACAAATTGACAATTCGTTTAGAAAATTAAATCGGTAAGATCCTGAAATAATAGTCCTAGAATTGGGCCTACAGGGCCTTCTTGAACGCACCGAGTGATAAACTCAAGCGTAAGTAGTTAGGGCCCCCTTTATTGAAACTTGTATTCTTTTATTGAAACTTGTATTCCTTGAAACTTGCATTCCTTTATTGAAACTCGTATTCCATTATTTAAACTTGTATTGCCAGCCGGTTAATTATCAATTTTCTATTGATTCATTCAAACTCAAACTCAAAGCATTTATTTCAAATAAACCAATTACAGGCACTTTTGAATTGTCAAGGGGTCGGTCAGTCATAAAGATGAAGCTAGTTGCCCATTCCAAAGCTTAGTAGGTACCTATGGAGAAGAACGGGCAAGAAACTCCACGGACACTCTTTTAAATTAACATATGGTTACAAAATATTGGTTACATCATTCGTGTTGAAATTAAACATGTGAGAACGATGCAAAACGTCAAAGGCGTCCGTAACAAAAAGATTAAAAAAAAAAAACAATTCAAAAATTAAATTAAAATAAGCCAAGGCCGCTAAAAGATGACCAGTCCCTACTGATGGCGCCCGTTCACGAACATGACGCATGGATTAGCACCATTCAACTCAACCATTTTGAAGGGAGCTAAATGATCCAAAACACCCGCCACCATCAGCGAGACATTACAGTGAGCATGACATACTCTCAGCCGCCAGGGCACATTCAAGTCACTGAAAGAAGTACTCAGTAAATGGTAGCTTTATAGTAAGTACATAGTGCTCACACATGTGCTATGCAATTATATAATACTAAGAGATTGAATTTATACAATGCAAAGATAGTTTTTGAAATCTTCAGCAGCTCCAACAGTATTTTCAAATGTTAATCAATTAGTTGAGGTTGTGGAGCTGGACCAGCATTGAGCCAAGCATTTTTATCAGCGATGTAATCCCCCAAATTATAGTATGCCTGCTTGCATAGTGTGCGTTTTATACAAGATTTGAATTTCGTCTCATTCAGTGGAAGTATGTGGGGAGGAATTTCATCATTTGTTTTACATATTCCTTCAAGACGTGTGGTCCTGGGTGGTGTGCGACGGTGACATCGACCCGGAGTGGATAGAGGCACTGAACTCCGTATTGGATGACAATAGGCTGCTCACACTGCCGTCAGGGTGGAGGATACAGTTCGGTTCCAACGTCAACTTTCTGTTTGAGACGCATAGTTTGGAACACGCCTCGCCCGCTACTGTGTCACGTATGGGGATTATATTGTTGAGGTGAGTGGCAAATACTGACTTAGGGCTAATTTCATCAATAAAATATTAATAAAATTGAACGCGATACAATGATTTTTTCATTAGTACAGACACCAAACGATTCCCTTATTTCTGGAATGTTCCATTTTTAGTTTGAAAATTGTTTTTGTTAACCGCAAATGTCTTTTTCTGAAATAAATTACTTTTAATTTTATTTTTTACATCTGAAACGTGTTGAGTTTGATTGGTAAAATTCGCCCTAAGTAAATAAGATTCATGTCAGTTGCAAATATTTGACGGATTTAACGGCACTGAGGCCCGTATTTATAGAGCGTTACTCAGTACCTTGAGTACTGAGTAACGCTACGCGCATTACTTAAGACTAGATTCAAGCCATTGGATTGGTTGAAACTAGTCTTAAGTAATGCTTGAGTACTGAGTAACGCTTTATAAATACGGGCCTTAGTGAACACAGCGCCTGAAACTATGCGGCTGGATGGGCTGCATAAGTGCATACCATCCAGCCGGCTTATTGTATTGGTCAGCTAGTGCGTAAAGACATAATACTAGCAACCAGATATTGTAATCAGCATTTTTCTTCGGCTGGCTTTCATATTTGAATTATTTAGATCGCTTTTGAGTGAGTCTTAAGTGATTAAATCAGACTTTAAACAAAATTGAAAAATCAAGGACAACTTGTCTTTTTTGCTCATATAAAAGCAACTTCAAGGCATACTACAAAATGTAATGTTTAACCTTCCTATGAAATACTTTTACAGTGACGATGTTAGCTGTGAGCTGGACGTATTAGAAGGATGGATGCGCAAAGCTGATTTTGATAACGAAAGTGCAAAAATCGCACTGCCGCTGTTGCAACAAGTTATCAAGAAATGTATTCAGTGGCTTACTGATCACAAGGCTGATCTTGCTCTGAAGCTACACAACATTACTGTGGTAAGTATAGCGACAAACTTGCGTATCAAAACTTTATAAAGCTAATAAATCGATGCAGGGCGATTAGTAAAAAAATCGATAGATGCCAACTTTTAAAGAATAGCTAGAACTTATCCTTAAGGCACTGACAAGCGGCAAATGATCTAAGTAGGCTTTTCTTAAGCAAAAAAATATAGTAATAATAATAATATAGTAGTAATAATCTATATAGTTTTTGGTAGCGGAAAAAATATATGTTATTCTTGAACATATTTCTCAGAGCTTGGTTGTTACCAAAACACGTTTAGAAAACAAATCTCGAAATAAATTAACGGTAAACTAACCTTTTACATTGAGTTCCAATCCAAAATATCTGCATTAAATATTAACGTACGGTTGGTATTTAATTAATAACAAGAACGACTTATTTAAATGCAGAACTTGGTTGTTTTTTATTTTTGATTACTCAACTCATTTTTGGGTAAATAGATAATTCTTTCATAAATTGCAATAAATCACAAGCGTTGTGTCATCGCGCTTCTCTTTCTTGTGTATGCAATCTGACAGTGACCGCGCTTTAGCTGTTGTCAGCGTTTTAAGACTACAGTTTTCGATCTTTATCAATTGCAAGCTTGAATTTGTGACGAAAAAGAGCGTATTATTTACAGGTCAAACAAATTTTAACTCAGTTCGAGTACATAACACAAGATTCAGGGTTCAACACAACACGCGTGAGTCCCGAAGAAATGGTCTACCTTGCCATTGAGCGAAGTGTGGTGGACGTTATCAAAGAAAGTGCTATCGATGAGTTTCATGATGAGGTAAGTGATCAGATGAAATCGCGAAAAAAAAAACAGCTGTTCTCTACATTTGTGTTCACTTAAATCGACAAAATGTATGGAACAGCTGATTTTTATTTCGCGATTTCAAGGTTGACCCATAGAATTTTTTTTTCAAAATGATGAGTACAATGACCCCTCTTCGGGTTTAGTATAAACAAAAACGAATGTTGTATAATTGTACCATTTCTATTATCCAGCTATCAACACTAATGGGCCCGCCAGTAGCAGCCCCTATGGCTGTGAATGAGTGGGTGACAGACACACTGCTTATGTCGCGACGATTGGTCGCTTGTGAACCGACTCTGCGCGCATGTGTGATGTCACATACCGCGCATCTTCTTTTAGTAGGACCTGATGCTTGTGCGAAAAAGTAAGTATGGCCGATATTAAAGTTATTCAGTGTTGTAATTTTGTAGATCATTATGATTTAAAATTTTGATACAGCAGCAAGATGTCTTTAAATTAAAATAGAGCACAGTTCTTTGTTTATATGCCTGAACTAGGTTGAAACTGCGCTTTAGGCTAGAAAGTACTTAAATATATTTAAAAAAAATAACAATACTCATAATTAAAACATGAAAGTAAAAGTAACAGCATGTAGTCTTCTGTTTGTGCATAAGAGATGGTTTAAAACTAGAGTGCTACTTTTATTAAATAAATAGAAAAATTACACCTGTGTAAGATATAATAGGTTGGGGAAAAAGTTTCTTCGCATTTTTTAAGAAAATTCAAAACATTTTTTAATATAGTTTATTTACATTTAACTAAAGTATGTAGGTACCATTTTGTAGGTAGGGACATGATCCCATTTCTATAGAAATTTTGGGACTTCTGATCAAAATACCGCGATAAGTGGTTTTGGCAGTCCTCTCGTAATGTTAACCTGACACTGCCTAAAGAATTCTGAAGAGACCGAAACAGGTGGAAATCTGAAGGTGCAAGGTCAGGACTATACGGCGGATGCATTAACACCTCCCAGCCAAACTCTCTTAATTTTTGCTGAGTGGCTAAAGATGTGTGAGGTCTAGCGTTATCATGATGAAAAACCACACCCCTTCTGTTGATTAATTCCGGCCGCATCCTCTCAACTTCTTGCTTTAATCTCATCAGTTTTTCGCAGTAGAGTTCAGAATCGATGGTCCTGTCTGGTGGTAACAGCTCATAATGAATAATGCCCTTCCAATCCCACCACACACACAGCATCACCTTGTTGCGAGTTAACCCGGGTTTCGCCACAGTCTGTGAAGCCTGACCGGCCTTTGACCACGACCTTTTCCGCACGTTCTTGTCGTACGTGATCCACTTTTCATCACCAGTTATCAGCTTCTTCAAAAATGGTTCGGTTTCATTACGTCGTAATAAAGAATCACAAATGAGTACACGGTTCATTAGGTTTCTTTCAGTGAGCTTGTGAGTTACCCAAATATCGAGCTTTATTGTGTACCCAGTTTTTTTCCAATGTGCCAAAGCTGTTTTGTGGTCAATTCCCAGTTCTTCAGCTACGTCGTAACTACTGATATGCCGATCTTGCTCCACTTTTTCAAAAATGGCATCCATTTTATCCATAATACGACCAGAGCGACGTGCATCTTTGACATCAAAATTTCCGAATTGAAAACGCTTAAACCAAATTTGTGCTACTCTCACAGACACTGCAGTAGGTCCATAAACATCACAAATTTTTTTCGCGGCTTGCGTTGCATTTTTACCTTTTTTGTAGTAAAATTTTAAAATATATCGAATTTCTTCATTAGATTCACTCATCTTGACAGTACGAAAAACAAATGAAAATCACACATTTTCCTAATTTGAATTTGGAATTATGTTCTTTAAAATTTAGACTTTCAATGATACCAAAACCAGCCAGATACAAATAGTATAGCCAAAGAGATTTTATTACAAGTTCATACATACTATAATGCGAAAAGACTTTTTCCCCAACCTAATATTATGCGATATCATTTCAGCCTTTTAGCGGAGTACATAGTAAAGGAATGTAATTCAGCCGTCCTAATGATAGACTGCACGCCGATTTTAGAACCAGCGGACATCATCGCAGAGCTGAAAAGGGTAAGTTAACCATTCGAAACCTTAAATTTAGAATCTTCATTTATTTATTGTCGGTAATCTGCTGTAAATGGGCATTTAACACAAAGTATGACTGTAATTCCTATATAAATATGACCTAAATTATCTCATGTGTAGAACAACATGGTCCGCTCGGGAGGGCGCGGTGCGAGCGGCGGCAGTCGCGCCACGTTGTTGATCCGCGCGCTACATCGAGCTCGAATGGATGACTGGAAGTCCAGCCCCGTGCACTCTTTCTTGCTACAGGTGACAGCGACCAAAAATATCTATATAATTATATAAATCCTCTTCTTATAGCCTCTTCTCATACAGCGAAGATATGAGCATTGATCACGTGCCATGCTTGCTCAAGGCGGATTGGATATTGATTTAATTAAAGTACCTGGAAGGTTTGAATTGTCCCGGAGGATAGACTAGACATTTAAACGGGATTACACGAAATTATACAACACGTTTAAACAACAAATTATAATACACGGAATGACGGAATTATATAACAAATTATAATTCACGGGATTAACGGGAAGACACGAAAATAAATGCAAAATTCACAAAGAATAGACAAAAAAAATCCCAATGATTTTTTTTGTCTATTCTTTGTGAATTTTGCATTTTGTTTCGTGCATGCCACCAATCCCGATAAAATATCTATTGAGTCCATCAAAATCAAATTCTCTTTAGTCTAGCGTGTTTACTCATAAATATGCGTCTTATATGTTGTTAAATAAATTTGATTTTCCTAAATTATAAATTTTTGTAGCACCTGGTCCAAAAATGGGCCATTCATCAACTCAATCCACAAATATCAACGTTTACAGTTAATACAACACAACGGTTTCTGGACGCGAGGCACTGACGAAGAAGGTGGTACTGGCACTCAGTGGTGCCAAGTATCACGACTGAGAGTGTTAGCCACTGCCACCACACTCAACGCCATTTCACCGCGACTCGCCGCAGCGCTAGAGCTAAGAGCTTTGAGGTAATATCATCTCATCCGGTAACATAGATGTTTGTATAGGCTTGTGTTTGACCGTTAGGAACTTGGCCAAATAATCCGTGTTATTACATTCAAACTCAATGTTGTGTGACTCTTAGCATTGGCAAATCTATCAAAAACATACAATCGGGAGACCATTGAAACGTTTGTAAATTAGTGTAATCAAACCCTGATAGTGTGACACAATTTGGCATACTTCCAGCAGTGGATTGTTTAGAAGTTAATTAATTGGTTGTCTTTTCAGCGAGCCGGATGATGAGGAATTATCAGAAATAGCAACACATTATTTAAGGAGTAGCGTCGACAAAAGCATAACGATGAAAGAAATATCAAATCTGGCTGACAAACTTCTCGCTATGTTTAAAGAGGTCAATATATTTACTTGGCTTCTGTAACAAAATATGAAGACACGAAGAAAAAGACTGCTTAAACCGAATGTGCTTTTTCTGTATAGGTGACAGAGTCCTTCTATTCCCAAATACACTATAAGTGGAACGCATCACATTTGAAGAGGCTGTGCGACAACGTCAAGTGGTACACGCCGACTAATATTGAACAACTTTTTATGGTAAAAACTATAATAACTAACTATACAACATTATTTTTAGTGTATGCGAAACCTGAATATAGTTTGTTCAGAATAAGGAACTGAATCGATTTCAATAATTTTTACACCATGTTATATTTTGTCCCAAAAATATTTAAGTGTGATGGAAAATTTAATTACAATACAATCGCCGTACGGTTAGGTACTGCCAAATTATTATTTATGAGTGCAAGACGACCCTGGAGGCGCGGGGGCCCCGTTAGCATATTTTTGTACGGATAACCCGGTAACTTATCGACCTTATAACTTAGATTTTTCATGATATAGTTTTGAAAGGAGAATGCCGTTGGGCAGTACCAACTTGCGGGGGAGCGTGTCACAACCAAATTTAGTTCATAAAATTACTACTATTTTTTAAATCAGATTTACGTTTTTGTTATGAAAAAGATTCCCGGATTTCGGAGATCGAAAATAAAAGTATTTATTTTACTTTGTACGTATTTTCCACGTATATTATGTCACTGCCATTGCACTTCATTTCCGAATGTTGCTACTACCACAGAATACTACAGAATAAGTAATAGTACCCAATACACAGTACAATATTTATGTACCGACCAGCAAACATTTAAATGAAGAAGATAATTATGTATCGTACCGATTTGCTTTTTAGAATACGTGATATTAGGTATTGTATGATATGTGTGATAAAATGTATTTAGGTCTCGCGTTGCGTCATAATAATTTAAATTATTATTTTGGAATACATGTATTTAATGAAAAGAGGCCCGATTCAAAAAAGGAAATGTGTTTATTGTGTGTAACGTATTGCATTTGTTTTTTTGGCTTATTTAAATTATAATCTGTAGTTTTTTGGCGCCGTCACGAATGATGTTACTTTCAATCTTTCAATGTTGGTTTCATATATTATATTGATCGAAGGTTCATAGTATGAACTATTCGATTATAATTAAAATAACGAGAACGGGCGTTCAAGTGCTTTTTCTTAACGTAGTGTTTGTGTGATAATCCTTAGCGATGTCCCCATCTAGGGTAAGACATCGGCCAGCAAGTCGTCGTCGCCGATGTGTAAACTGTTCACTGGTATTGTAAGAACAATTTAGAGTAGGTACATGACACAGAAAATATATCCGTGGCTATAATTCGTGTTTTAGGATCATGGATTGCTCCGACGCCTGTTAGTATTACCGCTTTAACTAACTAACGCATTAACTCCACCATTTCAAATCAGTAATTTTTACGAAACTAACCTCAAAATATTAAGTAGGTAAATGGCAAATAAATACAAATTGCGGAAATCCATGTTAACAGTTAACAATATAGGCAGAACATTGAATTCTCCTCCAAATACACTGGGTTTGGTTGTGACAGCGGACTTTTCGTTATCGGTACAGGGCGCCCTATATTTGTCGGCATTCTCCTTTGTACATAGATTCTTTACATAAAAATGCTAGACACGTGTTTCGGGTTTCGCATATACTAAATCTAATATTGTATTTAAGTCATAATTTAACAACTTATAGGCTGGTAATGGTGCTATGCCCTTCACCACAGCGTTTGTCCGGCCTGCTTTATTATATGTGGGCGTCCAAGCAAAAAGGGTCCACTAGTGGGGTATTGAGTTAAGACTAGATTCGGTATCTAGAATAGTCAAGTTGATAAGGATTGAAAAAATATTCAAAATCTGGCACTTTTTTTTTATCAGACATTTGAAGTTGAAACTCTGCAAAAGCTTGATTTGAGGAAAAGCATTTTCAAATTTGATATACCACCCACTGGTACCTTTTTACTAATCTTATCTCTGAAAATGTCTGGTACTTAGAAACATCATATAAATTAATTTACTATTTGAACTTGTAGATAATTGAGAATTAATTAATAATCAATTAAAACCGCGAAATGCAATTTTTACACCCAACTTTACAAAACTGTGTAAGTATATCTCGGAAACCAAGGCCCGTATTTATAGAGCATTACTCAGTACTCAAGCATTACTTAAGACTAGTTTCAACCAATCCAATGGCTTCAATCTAGTCTTAAGTAATGCTTGAGTACTCAGTAACGCTCTATAAATACGGGCCTAAATGCCGAGAACTGGACCCTTTTTGCTTGGACGCCCAAATGTGTATAAGTATAACCATATGGAGCCTTGCAAGGAACGTCCGAAACAATCAATCGCAATTGATCAATAGTCATCAATTTTTATTGTCAATCGCTTCAATTGCACTTGGTAGACGATCAATTCGCGTATCAATGTGTATCAATTGCGTAAAAATTGACAATTGAAATTGATCTTCTCGGGTACCCTTAAACGACCATCTTCGCCACAGTTGCGGGGCTGTACGATCGGTTCAATTCACTGCGTGGTGCATAGCGTGATTACTAGCTTTATAAATTTGATATACCCGAATTTCACTAACATCATCTTAACTATGTATTTGTCAACTTTTCCAACCTTTCCTAGGCCATAAGTGCTGAAGCAAACTTAATTTTCCGAGAAAGACTGGTATCAGATGAAGAAAAAGCCATCTTCAGCTCTATATCTCGGAAACATCTGAAGGTGAACAATGAAGAAATGTACTTCGCGTGCAAGCTGCGTGGTGATGGCGTTTACTTGGAACATACTGATTATAACGACTGGCATCATAGGACAGAGCAACTTATTAACCAGTGTTGTAAGTATTACAATCATAAGTTTTTTTAAAGGTTTCTGTGGATGATATCACCAACCAAACGGTTTAAGTTTATGGGGTACCGAAGTCTTTGCCATTTTTGCCCAACACGCCTTTACCCAACTATGTTGGGGCCGGATTCTAGTCTATCAATGCAGCTGAATACCGGTATTTTATAGAAGCGACTGCCCATCTGACCTCCACAACCCAGTAACTGGGTGATACGATACCTCTTGGTAAGACTGGTTGTCAGACTTTCGGACTTCTGACGACCCGTAACGACTGTCAAAGATCCACGAATGACAGCCGGGACCAAAGGCTTTTTCAATTTTTTTGGATTGGTAATTATCAAATAACTTATTCCGTTCTGGGCGGAGCGGGAGGGTTTTGGTCAGTAAAAGTCTGACACACTTTTACTGACTCAAACCCACCGGTGTTCCTTCAGTTGTCTGTGTGCCAGGGCCACGATATCCCTTTCGGACAAACTCGCAACCCTGGCAGACATTGACCCTACCGGACCCCGTCAGTTGGTACTGACATCTCTTTGAGGCGCGCGTGGAACACAAAGCGCCGTTGACCCGAGCCTGGTCCTTATCGGACGGCGAGCTACCTATCGCTCACCGTCCGCAAGCCCGCGCTTATGGTGGCCGGGAATCGGCCTACGACTCCCGACGACCGGGGCGTCTGCTGCGGTGACTAGGGGTGCGAGGGCGCGAATTTCCGGTCCGCCTCCTCCTTCGCGAGCATTACTGCTTCGCAGAAGGAGGTAACGGCCTCCCATGCATTCTCGCTCCGAACCATGGGCTGAACCAGGGTCGGACGCGAGCGATCGCCGCCGCCGATCGCCTCCGCGAGGACACGGCGGTGACCAACGGCTTATCGTGCTTTCCGACACACGGAGAAATCTTGGTATGTAAAGATGGTCACCCATCCACGGTCCAACCCCGACAAGCGTAGCTTAACCTGATGGATCGACCAATGCGGCTGTTATTACTTAGCCACAAGCTCCTCTTCATTCTACCATTGCCATTCTGACCCTATAAATCAAATTTATTCAATCCAATCACTGGGTTAATATATTCTATGGAATGATTCATTCGCTAATGCCACTAATCCAATGTGCTTTGCTTTTTATTATTTCAGTGTCGGAAAACGAGCACAATGTATTTGGAGAAACCGGTGCTGAAGTTTGCTCTGAGTTAGCACTACTATGCCCGGCGATGGCACGATCGGTAATTTTACATTTTCTATAAAAAAAAAAAAAAAAATATTTACAGACTACATAGGCCCACATTGTGTTAGTGTCTAAATTATCGTATAAACTATGTTAGTGTATACTTAGAACACAAAAAAAGGTGATAATATATCGACCACAGATAGTTATATCCTGCGTAATTTATTTTATTTTATGTTTAGGTCTGATTGACTAACACTTATATTTTCATCAGAAAGGGCTTGTTATAGCTTGTTATACAATGATATACTTATCTGTGGTGTTTTGACAGACCAATGGAGGCTTACTGGTGTGTGTGGGCTGCGCGGGAGTGGGTCGCCTGGCCGCCGCACACATTACTGCGGCTGCACTGCCCGCCTCCTTGTTCGTTATCAACCACAATACACAGTTCAACACACAGTTCAAAAATGTATGTTGTTTTTTGATTTTAACGTCTCTCATATCGGCACGAGCTAAGGGAAATTTACAAGCCAGAAAAAAAAATTTGCGACGTTGATAATGGACCTAAATGTTCAGATTTGCCTGAAGTACTTAAGAATTGAGCCCACGCTAAGGCTCCCTTTGAGCTAGTCAATTTAATTCTAATAGGCCTTATTTTAAATGACATCATTAAACTACTAACCGAAGTCTAATTTATGGTTTCTAATTATTAACTCCCGAGTCACGATCCGAAGTTATTCTGGTATCAAAGTCAAAGATTTGCAAAGTAAGTGTACATTTTGGTGTTATTGAAGTAAAAATTCTTTACGCACGCTTGACTTGGGGAGTAAGCTAGTGAATGCGTGACGAGAGCGTTACGGAAGCGAGCGAACGGAAGTTGAGAGGGAGATATAAGTTAGTGAAGATAGAAAGAGAGAGTTACGTTTACGTATTACTGTATAGGCAAGAGAGATAACTTAGACACAGTGTAGGCCTATAGTTGTAAGTTAGTATAATTAGTATTACTATTTGTAAGTTTTACTTCAGTCGTGTGGTCTAAAACACACTTGTTTTTTTTATAATGTAGGTACTTACAACTTAGCAGCCTTTTCCAGGCATCCTGTCTATTAAAAATGTACAGTAAATCTGGCTAATCTATTACACATTGTATAGGCCCTATCATCGGCCAGCGAAGGCAAGCGCACCCTTGCCGTTGTGTGTGAGAGCGCGGCCACGCGCGGTGCGCTGGCGCCCATCGAAGCGCTGCGGCGAGCGCGCAGCCCGCACGCGCTGCCCAGCCTACTGCTGCCCAACGCTGAACAGAACGCGCTCAGAAGTAACTTTTCGTTCACTAAATAATAATAATTTTATTTGACCACAAGAAAAGTAACAGATATACCTTATAATATTAACAAACACAGTAATAATTATTTAACAAACAATATTATTATTTAAAAACATTAGTACTACACAGAGTTCCATAATTTATACAGGAGTTTTAACTTTGCTGTTAAAAAAGCTAATAGGTTTGTGTACAAGATATTATACTGAAAAAAAATGGTGTTGGACCACAATAAATGATTTTCTATCATGTTATTAGATCACTTTGAACAATAAATGGTTTTCTATCATGTTATTAGATCACTTTGAACAATATATGATATTCTATCTAGATCACTTTGATTTGACAGTGTCAGTTTTCGTTAAACGTATAAGGGTGCGCATCTGCTACGCATCTGGCGTTAGTCCAGTTGAAACCTTCGTCGATTAATGTATTGATTATGCTGCTTCCACGCTGCCTAAACACGAAGTTATTTCGGTACAATCACGTCTGCAAAGTTAACGTGGTGTCACAGATTACTAGATAAATCACTCCATGTACTTACGAGCGCTAACTACCTACCGGCCGCCGGGTCGCACGCGACCTATTTCTTAGTGGGTTGCCGACAGCCGCGAAACGCGTACGTAAGCATATAGTTCGTAGGCTAATGGTTAATGTGTAGGCTATTATAGCAGTAGGTATTGAAAATGTTCTGTGGAGTGATTTATCTGGTAATCTGTGGTGGCGTCAGCTTCAAAGCCAGATACGCAGTTTTACATCTCACATTTTTTCGTACGACATCCATAAAACATTCTTCTACAGACATAAAAGAAAACCTTGGCATAGTCATATGCCTGGACAAGAACCAAGACAACCTATCAGATCTAATGGACAAGTATCCGTTGCTATACAACGATGGTAACGTGGTCTGGTTGGACCGCTGGTCTGATGACACGCTGCGCGAGAGTCCGCGACTTATTGTGCAGAGGTACAGGCGTCTAATGACGAGAGACACTTTGCACTTAGAGTTGAAACACGTTGCACTGTACACCTGGTTGATGAAGGTAGGTAGTGTGTTTTGCACTGTATGTTGTATATTTCATATTTATTTTGTGTAGGTATTATTTTTAAAGGCCCGGTTCTTATGGTCTCAAAAATAAATTATTGAAATACGGACTTTTGGAAGTATTCTGGACGCAATTTGGCTATAACGCACGTTGTTACGACATACTACGTGGATAGTGTGAAGTACGGCTCAAGACCTAAAGATTTTGTTATTTTGATACTAACACTACTGTATGGATTCTCTGTGGTCTGGAATAAAGATTTACAGCATTTGGCTATTAAAACTAAGCTATATACAGGATGGCGAGTTAGTCACCTGCATAATTATTTATCATTTAAGGGGTGATTCTACAATCCGATTCGTGAAAGAAGTAGACAGACTATTTCGATGAATGTACGAAAAGTTTTTTTTTTACGATACGGACATTTTGAATCTGTTTTATCATTTAATTTAATATCATTATTTTATTTTTGTACTCAAACGATAGCTACTTACCCAACGCAACTCCGTACTAGTTTGTATAAATTAGAAAATTTTATTAATAGAGAGCCCTGGCACCCTGACACAAGATTAAAATCTTAGCTTAGTGTAATAATCAGTGATTTATGCAATTTAAAAAAACAATATTGTTATAGTACTAACGTATCGTCGTTGTGTAAATTTTACATTTGGAAATAAAGTTTATTCTATTCTATTCCTAGTATGACGAGTAGAATCACCCCCCTAAAAGGATGCAGGTGACTAAATCCCCACCCTGTATATTTGCGTAGATGTTAGTCGGAAAGTCATTAAGAATCGAGCATATATCAACAAATTAGCATTTGTGTTATTTTTTCACTAGCACATTAATTTAAAGAGCGTTATAACGTTATATTTTTCATTTACCCGTAATAAAATACTACATTTAATTTAAAAGTTTGCCATGATTTGAATACGACCGTACATTTGATAGTCTGATGTTTTTAATGTTATAACACCTCTGGGTTTTAGATTGCTGAAAGAGAATGCAGTAGAAACATCAAAAGAACAGTTAGACGCGTTACCTATTGACGGGTTCATGAACATTCACAAGAGTATTGACGTTGAATGGAAACGCGCGCCTTGCAGATACGTCAACTTCGTCAAGACGTACTACAATATTATTAATAGAAAGAAAACTGCACTTATTCAGAGGCAAACTATGCTGTCGGTGAGATGTGAATATTTATGACGATTTGTCCTTTCTAAATGTAGGCCAATCTAGATGCGACTGTGATCACGTGCTGCCGTGCATAGCGAGGATCAGGGGAGACCTCTTTATAGTCTCCCCAGAGATGTGCCCTAACAGGCGTTGCACTAAGGGGGTTCCGGATTGGTCTATTAAGAGGTAAAGGGATCCCCTTCATGTGCTGATGGTGATCACCGGGGTGGTTTTAGTGAGGTAAAAATCCCACACTCCCTGGTCATTTTCCCCAAAGTCCAGGTGCCTTTTGAAGGTTTCCCCCGAAATAAAAAAAAAAAAAAAGAAAGGCCAATCTAGATGCAAACAAAGAACTGTTTCGACGTTACGTGGTACATACAATAAACGGCGGCGTTACAACCGAAAAGCATTTTCCAATTTAGTTTATCAAAGCGTCAACTTTGCTTTAACACAACATAGCCACTACGGCTGTATTCTCCGAAGGCGTAGGCAGATGTATTTAGTACACTGTCATTTCGCCAGATATATTTGAAAACATTGTAAAAGCCAATTATTTCTAAAAGAGCAGTTTTTTGCCGGCTTTTTTATATAACAAACGACCAATTGGAAACGTGCACTTAACTTCTGACGTTAAATTTATGTGAAATAAAATATTTTTAATTAAATTTAAACTCTTACCGATCGTTCATCTCTCAGGCGGGCGTAGAAGCACTCCGCCGCGCTCGCACGGACGTGTCCCGCCTACAAGCGGAAGCGGGACAGCAAGAGATAGCGTTAAGAGAGAAGCAAGCGGCCGCCGCGCATGCGTTACAACAGATTAGCGCCACCGTGCGCGCTAACACCGACCATAAGGACGAGATGCAGACGTTGAAGAGAAATATTGAGATTGAGAATGAGAAGCTGCAGACACAGTAAGGCTTCATCTGTATCCTATAGACCCAGCTTTATAGGGATCATCGCCACTGCCGTTAATAGATAGATAGATAAATAGAATATTATTATGCTTTATTGGACACCAAAGTTTAACAAACATCATTTACATATTATAAGACAAAGAGAACAACAAAACGAGTGTGCTTAACGGCCGAACCCAATAACCTATATATCACCAGTTTCGGCCTACTGGAGATATAAAAATATATCTATCGATGGTTTTAACGTCCCAATAATCTAGGAATCATACCGGCCCACGCTATCTACTGATGGGAGGGTGTATCGCCTACAACAGATATATATTTGTATGAAAATGCCAAAGTATGCGTCCCAATATACGATTTGTTTGACAGGACAGTACTACAGATGGCAGATTTGGCTATTCCCCGAATTGCAGGGATAAACGTAAAGTAGCCAAGCTAAAATGAACTCTTTAGTACTTGCAATAATGATCATAGATGTTTTTTTTTATTTAAAGTAATTAAATAAATTGAAATTCAAATATCTCGAAAACGGTGCGCCCTAGGCAAAAAATAACAGAAATTTAACCCCCCCCCTTACTAACACCCCCCGTGCAAGCACCATTCCAACATGAATTTAAGTTAAAAAAAAAAAAACATTAATGCGCTAAGGTAGCCCGCGAAATTCAAATTTTATTACGTTTTTTGCACAGTAACAGGTTGTATTTTAATTCGCGGCCATAACAAATATGGCTTTACATAATTATATCTTAATCCAGTAACTTATTTAGAAGTAAGAAACAAAGAAGTTTTAATATAACCCTAATTACACATGTTGTTTTTTAAAGTGATGTTGGTTGTAATGGAACGCACGGGAGGGCGAAGTAGAGAAACCTACTTATTGTTTTCGTTAGGTAGATAGCTTTTATCAATGATTGTGAGACGCCATCCGAGCATAGATATAATTATACTGTCTATCATCAATAGCGATCTGTCTTTAACTGAAAATAAGTTATTGGGTTCGGCCGTCAGACCACACGACTGAAGTAAAACAGAAATCACCGTTCGCTAGCAAAAGAAGTTTTACATCAAAAAAGCTGCGGTCTTGTGAGTGTATCAACAGCCAGTGTGAATAAAAAAAAAATCACACTGGCTATTAAGCGGGACGGCCCGCGGCAGTGACGCGGTGTGTTCCTTGTTTAAAATTTAAACAACTTCCGTTCGCCTCTTTCCGTAATGGCCTCGCCACGCATTCACCAGCTTACCTACTCCCCAAGTCAAGCGTGCGTAAAGAAGTTTTACTTCGATAATAAAGTCATAAATAAAACTTCAAAATATATCCTAACTAATATTATAAAAAACCGGCCAAGTGCATGTCGGACCACGCACAATGAAGGGTTCCGTAGTTGGGATGAATTTATCCCAAAAACAAACTTAACATTGTAGTTGAAAAACATGCTCTCCCATACATCGATATACGTTACGGTCAATTCTCCAACTGCAAATTTAAGTTGGTCGACTATTACTCGTTAACTTGTGTAGCCTACTTAGCTGTGATAGTTTTCCTTTTAATTTCGTTATATATACTATTGCCATGAATTTTTTCACATATCCAAAACCAACCATTTAGCTGGCAGGGAGGGGGGACACTTGACTCTAACAAAAACTAGCACTTTAAAGCTTAATGCGCAAACGGATCCCTTAATTGAAAAATGGTTTTGCCAAACCCACAATATTTTTGAACGGCCTATCCAACGATACCCCACACCATGGAATAGACGAGAAAAAAAAATATCATCCCCATTTCACGTGTAAGGGAGGTACCCTAAAAAAAAATGTTTTCCATAATTTTATTTTACCATTTTTTTGGCATGATTAATATGTATACCCATGCCAAATTACAGCTTTCTACGCTACTAACTACTAAGCATCTCTGAGCTAAGCTGGCGACAGACGGACGGACGGACAGACAGACAGACAGACGGACATGGCGAAACTATAAGGGTTCCTTGTTTACTACGGAACCCTAATAAATGAGAAAGTGAGTTTATTTGTTTGTTACGCTTTCACGCTAAAACGGCTGAACGGATTTGGATGAAATTTTGGCACATGGGTAGACCTAACCTAGGTAACCTGAATTAGGACATAGGATACTTTTTACCCCGATATCGATATTCCCACGGGACCGAGACTTACGCAGGGCGCAGCTAGTATTATAATAATCTTAGGAGACATTGAGCATTAGTAAGAGACTGACAGATCTGTGAGTGACAGAGCTCTAAAAAGCCAAACTTTTTCCAAAACTTAATGAGCCATATTTACGACCGGATTCCCAGATGTGAATATTTATTATTTAACTACTGATCTTTATTTCAGGAAAAAAGAAATAGAAGCTGAATTAGCTGCTGTAGAACCCATTATAGCGGCAGCTCGTTCGGCGGTCGGAGATATACGAGCCGAGTCTCTAAGCGAAGTAAGTATTTTTCACAAAATGTTAGCAGCAACATACCTACTTCCCTTCTTTATATTTTAATATTGGAATACCGAGAATTATTACATACATAAACATAAACTCACGCCTTCTTCCCATGGGGGTAGGCAGGATCTATAAAAAGCCACCTGCTACGCTCCTTACATACTCCTTTTGCTTCGTTTACCTTCATACATCTAGTCATACACGTCCGCCGGCCGGGAATTATTATTATTATAGAAAAAAAAAAAAAAAATATTCGATTTTCTCAGGTCCGTTCTCTGCGAGCACCTCCAGAAGTAGTGCGTGACGTATTAGAAGGTGTGCTGCGGCTCATGGGCATCGCCGATACCTCATGGCATTCTATGAAGAACTTCCTTTCCAAACGAGGAGTTAAGGAGGATATTAGGTAAATTTAATACTATGTTTATCTATTTATATAAACATTAATCAATTGCCTTGCGTTAGTCTCTCAAAAACTCGAAAATGGCTCGACCGTTTTCCTTAATGTAGGGAAAGTTTAGAAAAAAAATAGGAAAAACCCAAAGGAACAGCCGAAAAATCTAAATTTTAACCAAACGAGACTGAAACCGTACACGATGCGGCAAATATTATCGTTCTCACGTGGTAGCTACGACAACAAGGCGCGCCCCTCCAAAATTCAAAACGTTTGAAAGTATTTACAAAGCGCCACCAAGACTCACAACGCATGTGTGAGACGGCCGTCAAACAAAACCAAATTCAAGGACTTGATCTATTCGTAAGGATGTGACTACACACATAAAACATTAATTTGGAGGGGCGCGCCATGTTATCGTAGTTTATATCTACGAAGTTCACCGGGTCATCTAGTAATTAAATATTTATTTTTGTATTTGTGTGAAGAATGACATGAAAGAGAAGGGAGTGAATGATAGCGTGACGGTTGACAGGGGAGAATGGAAGATGAAAACGTATTGCGCTGACCCCAAGTAACATGGAACAAGAGCAGGGAGATGATGATGATTTTTGTAGAAGATGAAGATGATCGAAGTCCTCCAACGACATCGCAAACATCAAACATTGCATCATTTTGTTTTTTTTTTTTTGAGAATGCGTTTGTCAATACATTTATTTATAACAATTCATCCTTAATTAAAATACACAAACTAACTCTAAATATGTATAGTATGTAACGGGTTTTCAAAAAGAACTTTGAATTATTCAAATTTTTATTGTAATAGAAAGAGTAAGGTTTGGCAATTATGAATGAAAAATGATATCGAACATGTCCACCACGACCACGCTCACAGATGTCGATTCTTTCATCAATTTCATCCGATCGTGTGATTTAACTCCACTGGATTATTACCCCACATAAAATAATCCAGTGGAGTTAAATCACACGATCGGATGAAAATGCGATCGGTAAATTTGGTTTGCAATAAATTCATGATGAAAGATTCGACATCTACGAGCGTGGTCGTGGTGGACATGTTCGATATCATTTTTCATTCATAATTGCCAAACCTTACTCTTTCTATTACAATCACAATCTGAATCATTTTCATCTAAACTGTTTGTTTTATTTTGTTTTAAAAAACAAAGTTCTTGTTGAAAAACCCTTTACAAGTATATAATAAAAAAGGGGAAAGTGCTCATTGGGCATCAATTAATTCGTCCGCATCGCTGTCAATGGGAAAAGTGCCCAAAAGGCTGGAAGCATTGCCACGTTGGATGGCAGTACTGATTCTTTGGGCTAAAAATAGGCCAGCCCGCTGGTTACGTGAAGAGTCGACCAACCGCTTGGCGATGATTATTTGGTTTGCATTTAGATAGATATTCCTTGTTGAAGGAGGTCGTGGCTAAGTAATAATTGCTGGACGGGTCGATCCATCTGGTTAATCTATGCTTCTCGGGGTTGGTCTGGGGTGGATGGGTGACCATCTTTACGCCAAGACTCCGCCGTGCCTCGGAAAACACGTTAAGCCGTTGCTCCCGGCTGTCATTCGTGGATCTTTGACATTTGTTAGTGGTCGTCAGAAACCCGAAAGTCTGACAACCAGTCTTACCAAGGGGTATCGTATTACAGAGTTACTGCTAGATTGTGCAGGTCAGATAGGCAGTCGCTCCATGTAAAATACTGGTTGGTATTCAGCTGCATCTGGTTAGACTGGAAGCTGACCCTAACATAGTTGGGAAAAGGGTGAGCAGATTGATTCCTTGTTGGTTTTGTTCAGTAACAACCAATGATATTATATTAAACAGATATGTTATACACTCACAAAACCACCGAAAAAAGTGTTCCGCGCAGCAGCGGCAGCACACTTACCCACTTTTCATTCATTTTACATTTCACTACAAGTAAAAAATGCTAGAAAAGAGATAGCTTGATAAAAACAACAAGAAAAAAGGGGAGGGCTAGTGTTGTCAATTGCGCGTGAATGTACCTAAATAAACATTATTCTGGCCACCAATCACCGAATTTGGCATCACATACTAACAAATACGTCCCAATTAGGACGTTTTCGAATCATCACGATTTCGCGCTCACAACATATCTGTTTTAATAATACAATATCATTGGTAACAACAATATCGATGTTTTTTTTTTCAGATGCATGGACGCGAGTCAAATCAGTCCAGCTGCATTAGCAAGCGTAAAGAAGCTACTAGAAACACGCGGCAGTTCGTTCTCGGCTGCGAGCGCCAAGCGGGCCAGCGCGGCGTGCGCGCCGCTGGCGGCGTGGGTCACGGCCAACCTGCACTACGCCGCCGCGCTGCAGCGCGTGCAGCCGCTGCAAGCGCATCAGGCGAAATTGCACAAGTGCCTCAATTATACCAATTGCAATTTTCTTACAGTATAAATACATACATAAACTCACGCCTTCTTCCCATGGTGATAGGCAGAAACTATAGAACGCCACCTGCTACGCTCCTTACATACTCCTTTTGCTTCGCCTACGTTCATACATCTGGTCATGCACGCACGCCGGTTGCGAGTAGTACGCACCTGACCTTTCTGAAGAATATCACCAATTTGGTCACTATATGTCCTCCAAGGGCATCCCCTCCCGGCGTTTCCACTCGGCTCGGCTTTATAAATACCATATTAGTCTCCTTTCACTCATCCTCTCAACATGACCAAACCATCTAAGCATACTCTTTTCAATTTTTGTTACAGTATATTTTGGGGTTATTTTATAAAAGTTGTTTAAAGTTAAGTTATGATAAACGTCTGCCACACAGTTTTTGATGTCTTAACTCTTCGACGTTTAAACGTCTCGTTACTTTAAGCATTTTTTATAAATAAAGGGGATATTGTTTTACTAATAAGTATTATTGTTTTATTAAGGAGCTTAAACATGTTTACAGAGATAAATAAATTACAAAAAAATGCAGGAAATTTCCCACCAATAACTTCGAAGTGTGGAGTGTTTCTCAATTTTTCCATAAACGGGGATAATTATCCTCTATGTTGCCTTAAAAAATAATTTTCGTTCGTTTCTATTTTAAAACTGGTTTCAATTCTCCTATTTGTTGTCAGAAACCTAACTGATGCGGAGCAACAGATGGCAGCACTATCGAGTGGTCTTACCACAGTAGAAGAACGGGTCGCAGCCCTGCAAGAGCAACTAGGACAACACACGCATGACGCTGCCGCTTTAGAACTGAGACTGACGCAAGCCAATGAAACTATTACAGCGGCCACTAACTTGATAGACCAGCTTGCGCATGAGTACACTGCGTGGGAGAATGATGTAAGACCAAACGCTTAGATATAATTATCGTAAAGATAAAGATATTTTTATTTTTGTAAAACATGAGTAAGTACAATACATGTGCATCGTAGATGGAATTAAAATAAATAAAAAGGAGCTACATGTTTTTCCAGTTAAAGCATGCAAAAAAAAACACAGAACTTATTTTTACCATGCATATGCCTAACTACATTATTAATACATCAATTTAGAAACAGCTTAAATAACTAACAGATCGTGTATAGCATAGACCAGTGTTTGCCAGACATTGTTCTGCCATGGCCTGGTAATTTTCATACTTCCCCTTCGTGGCCCACTCAATAGTTTTAAGTTCCCGCTGGTTTGAAACATATTTCCTTCAAATGTCATCAACGCACCTGCAGTTCCTCCAGAGTTGTGGCGTGAAGCGAACTTTTTTCATCACCACACAAGAACGTGCATAGTTGAAGAAACCTGGATCTAGGTCATGCTGAACAAAAAAATCGAAGACATGTGACGTCCACCAACACTCACTGAGCCCAAGTGGTGGATTTCGGCCTGCTGTCTCTCAGAGAGGATGCCTGAGTTTCAGCAGTGCGCACTGCTTAAGCTGTTTATGACTTGTATACCTGTTTCCCCTCCATTTTATACTTTAAAAAAATAGATGTGAAATGGTAATTTTGATTTCAGCTGGAAAACATATCAACAGAAATATCGCAACTCAATCAGAGATCACTGCTGTCAGCCGCATACATCGTTTACTTACCAGATGTTACGGAACCACAAGCAAGGTATTATTTATTGCTAAATCTTGCACTACAAAAAAAAACATTAACAGTATTGTAAACTTATATAATAGACGACACGGTTGGCTTAGCGGTTAAGCGATTGACTGCTGCGCTGCGTGTCGCGGGTTCGATTCCCGCACGGAACAAATATTTGTATGACCTACAAGTAGTTGTTCCGGGTCTGGCTGTTTGTGTATGTGAGTTTAAATGTTTGTAAACGCACCCACAATACAGGAGAAATTCCTAGTGTGAGACAACGTTTAAAAAAAAAACCAGTTTGATTTTATTCACAGGATCTATGTAACAAAATGGAGTGGCCTTATAGGATTCGAAGACTCGTCGTTTTCTATAATAAACTTCCTATCGCCTACTGAAAAGCAGTTGAAATGGGAAGCGGACGGCCTGCCGTCCGATACTTCGGCGATTAAAAACGGTGTTTTGGTTGACCAGGTAAGAAATTTTGTATCCTAACATATTTATATGATGATTGATGAAGATGAAGCAAATTCTTCATATCATTCACGCCTGTAAACCCCGAAGACATAGACAGAGATGTATAAAACACCCACATTTCGCCAATATTTTTTTTTTTGAGTCACGTTTTTTAGTGGCTTATTGTCACTAGCCGACAAACAAGTTTTTGAAAAACCATGAAGAGTTATATTAGTCCGACAAGGGAAACCTAAAAACCTGAGATATATTTTATGGAACAAAATTACTAGTTATACCAAACTCTTGTGTCCGTAGGCAAATTAAATGCTTATAGAGCTATCATTTCATTATAGTTCTTGGAGAGTCAAAAGTGCGGGTTCATTCCATTGATTGTGGACCCCGACGGGGAAGGTCTAACTTGGCTAAAGAACACGTTCGCAGCCTCGCAGTGCGACTTCGTGTCGCAGCGGAGTGAGAAGTTGATGACCACCGTGCAATATGCCATCAGGTAGATTTTAGATTTACAATAATAATACAATTTATTTAAAACTAACTTTTTCCCGCGGCTTCGCCTGCGTGGAGGTCGGAAATTGTCCCACGGAAACGTACTACCAGGATTAAAGTATCCTATGCGTTAATCCAGGTTATTAACTATCTGTGCCAAATATTATCTAAATCCGTTCAGCCGTTTTTTCTGTCGTAGTAGTAGCCGAGGAAAAGGTCATTGACTCCTGTGCTAGCGCTGCACCGCCGTTAACCATAATTATATTATTACGCGTCATTTTGAATCTATGATATCTTTTACATAATATAACAGAAACTCACGCCTTCTTCCCATGGGGGTAGGCAGAAACTATAGAATGCTACTACGCTCCTTACATACTCCTTTTACTTCGCCTACGTTCATATATCCAGTCATACACGCACGCCGGTTGCGAGTAGTACGCATCTGACCTTTCTGAAGAACATCACCAACTTAGTCACTATATGTCCTCCGAGGGCGTTTCTACTCACCTCTGCTTTATTTACCTTTACCTGTACCTTTTGTTCTTTTAAAGTATTCATTTAAATTATATGATGTCAGTCATATTTTAATCTAAATTAAATACCTAATTTAATTTACATATTGTATTGGATATGGATTAATAATAATTATACCGGTCAAAACAGTTTCGGAAATAACAATTAAATTTTTATCAAATTCTGAAAGATATAAATGGTTACTGTGTGCTGTGGGTCATCCTTGGTAGATAGAAATATGCTATTGCGGACTTTTTTGTTGGGTTTTTTAAGATGTACAATCCTGTAGATAGGGTTCCTGGTACTACAGTGTAGATTATATAACATTAATTTGATGATTTATTACACCAGTGAAGCTCCCTGGTCTTAAGGTGAATCCGCAGCTGTACCCCGCGAAATTCAAAATTTCTTACGTTTTTTGCTATTTGCAGGTCAGTGTCAGGTTGTATCTTTATCACAATATGATTCGCGACTATAACAGGTATTTACATAATTATAATCATTAAAATAAATCATTAATACAGCTACAGCTACAACTACGGTGAATCCACAGTTGTAGCTGTAGCTGTATTAATGTTTTTTTTTAATGATTATAAATACTTTTTATAGACCTTAAGAATAATTACTTTTTGGTTTTGTAAGCTCGTTGGTACCAGACAAAAAAAAACACTGTTTCCCCTAGAGGATGATATGCTATTTTAGCCCCGCTCTGGTACGCTAAAATGACAGACTTTTTGAGCAAGAGTAGTGAAAACAACATTAAAGTTACATATTATAAAGATATCTCAATGTTTTATCAAGTCATAAAACTTTGCGAAGCAGGGGCGGGTCGCTAGTAAAGAATAAGGCCGCTCGCGCACTAGGCAGCCTGGCTGCTCAGCCAAAAGTTATATTTTTTTACCTAACTCGTAAAAAACGCAAAGCAAAAACAAAAGACATTGAAGTCATCCTCTTTTTCTAGAACGGCACTCAAAAGGCTTATTTCATAAGCCTGTAGTCTGTATTTTAAGGATACAGAACACAAAATATTATGAATACAATAGAGAACGCACGTAGCTTTTCACACGTTACGTGTTCTGTAGACTGGGCCGCACTCTGATCATAAGCGACGTGGACTGCGTACACTCCTCGTGGTGGGGCGGCGCGCGTGGGCTGGGTGGAGCTGTGCGGGTGCTGCTGCAGTGCCGCGCCGCGCCCGTGCTCGCGCCGCATGTCGCTGCGAGACTCTCGCCTGTAAACTTTACCCCTACGTTACATGCACTTACTGGTAAGCAATATGATAGCTTAGGAAACACCAGGGCCTGCATTCTCCACATACATTACGATCGCTTTACGACAATTTTTGGTCATATTTTCGTGCATAACAAGCAATTTTGACCGTCTAGAGATCCTATTAGGACTTTGCGATCGAATTCGTAAAGCGTTCGCTATCTATGTCGAGACTGCAGGATCTGAAATGAAGTTATACATTAACTTAATGACGGTATAATGGTTCACACAAATGCTTTTTTGTTTGGAAATTTATTTTATTTTTATTGTAATTATCATGGTATTTTATTATTTCCTCTTTTTTAGACCAACTCGTCTACTACTGCTTGCAACAGCAAAATCCAGAGGTGGATGAAAAATCTAAAGAAATCAAACTGAAGAAAGCTACTCTACAGAAACAACAACATGAATTGCAGGTTTGCACATTACGTGTTACAGGCATTTTGTCTCACAGTTAATTGAGTTAATTGTCTAGGTTCATGATCAATTTTATGCAAAATGAACTATCACTGACTAATTTATAACTGGTTAACAGGAAAACCTCCTCCGTGAGTTATCAAACAAAGGCGACATCTTAAAAGACGCGGGTGTGCTCGCCTCTCTAAGCAAGACTAGGGCTACTAATGACACCATAGTTGAATCGTTAGCGGCCGCTCGAGAGGTAGAACAAGCGAGTCAGACCGCTTGTCAGATGTATGAAAGTGCGGCCCAACGCGCGGCCATGCTGGCCCTGGCCACAAATGGGCTGGCCACACGCTGGCCACTCATTTCGTTGCCCGTTGATGCAGTGCTCGATGTGTTCGTTGATGCTGTGAGGAGACAACCCGTAAGTAAAACAGAGATAATACACTAAAATAAATATAACTAACTAAAGCAATATACTGAGATATTATTATTTTGTAACAAACACACATACTTACACCCGCCTCCCGATCCCACACACACCACACACCAAAATATCACACAAGAAAAAATAAAGATGCTGAATCAAGAACTCCCTCTTTCGGTTAGTCGGAAAAAAAAACTGAAATATGCGTACAAAATTAAGTCCGGTTGAAGACGAAGAAAATCTAAAAATATTTAATTAACTATTCCAGGATCAAAGAAAAATAAACAATGCCGAAGTTGTCAAGTGTGTCACTAGGAAAATTGTAGAGAGAGTCCTGTTGAGTCTGCACAAGAAAGATAAATACGTAGTCGTTTTATACCTACTTAATCAAGTTTATGAGGATTTGATACCAAACGAGGTAAGGTCCCTCACTTATACAGAGTACTCAGCAAGTCTTTAAAATTAGCCTTGTGTTAATTTTACTTTTGTTTCGTTTCCAGCTATGGCAAATATTCATAGGGAATCACGACCTAGAAGACATTGGTAATATTAATGAAATCAAAAGCAAACACTCTTGGGTACCACAGGACTGTATCAAGAAAATTGCTAAACTCAAGGTCAGTATTAGACATACAGGGTTATTTTTAAAACGAAAAAAAAAGCCAGCTGTTCCCTACATTTATGTTCGAATAATTCGTTAAAATGCAGGGAACAGCAGATTATTTTTTTCGCGATTTCATGTTTGGTCCCATAGTAAAAGTTGTTCATAATGATGAGTACAATGACCCCTTAAGAGGTTATTGACGTTTTAAAAATAACCCTGTATACTTCGTTTTTTACCGAAGGAGCTTAATTTATAACTTGAGAAACCGCTAAAACCTTTGTAATTAATTCCAGGTTGTAAATGAAGATCTTTACAATAGACTATCACTGCAAAATGAAGATCTTTGGAAGGAGTTCCTCCAATCAGGGGATATCAATACAATAAGCAGATTAAAATTGAGCGCTTTTGAAACTGTGGTGGCAGTGGCGGTGACTCGACCGGACAGCGCTTACCGAGCTATTGTGGCTTTCGTTGATCAACTACTGGGTACGCTCGATATATTCCGAGTTCCGGAGTTAGTCAGGGCTCAATTTTGGGGCCTTTATTATTTTTAATCATTGTGAATGATCTTCCCCAAGTTCTCCGTCATACAAGATGTCTGTTATATGCTGATGACTTGAAGTTGTACCTCGAAATAAACTCCGAGCGTGACTGTTTGGCACTACAGCAAGACATAGATGCGATATACAAGTGGAGCCTAGACAATAAGATGGAATTTAATTCCTCTAAATGCTTCGCTATGACATTCGGTCGAGTGCGGCACCCACTTAATTTTGAATATAAGTTAAATAACACTGTCATTATGAAAACAACGGCTATGAAAGATCTGGGAGTCACATTCGACCGAAAGCTCACCTTCCACGACCATATTGCTACGGTAGCTAAAGAATCCTACCAAAGGTTGGGCATTGTCTTACGTAATTGCCGCGATTTTCGCACCACACATGCCATAAAAACAATTTTTAATGCACTTGTACGTAGTAAATTGGAATCCAGCTCCTGCGTGTGGCATCCACACGAAAGTACCTACGCGATTTTATTGGAAAAGGTACAAAAAGCGTTTCTGAGGTTTTTATATAAGCGTAAGCACGGTTATTACCCTTACCTCTATCCGACTTTCTATTGGGATGCCTGGGATATAACTCATTAGAGGTAAGGCGAGCACGAAATCAGCTCAAAATAGCCTGCAAGACGCTCCGTGGCACTATTGACGCACCTGACCTGCATGCTGTGCTGGCTCGTTTCTTTGTCCCAGACAATTTCTGCCGCGGCAGAAACCACAGGCTGTTTGCTGTGCCTCCATGTCGCACCGTTTCGCGTGCTAAGTCCCCAGTACCTCGCACTCTGGTCGCACTTAATGATCTCTTGGATTCTAACCCAACAAACGATCTGTTTGCGAATGAATGGACGAAGATTTTATTGGCATGCCTGACATACTGTGAGAGGGATTCATGAAAGTATTGTTTTTTTTTATGTTGTTTTTAATTAAGTACTTTTGTTTTTTTTTTTTTTGTTATAATGTTTTTTTTTATGTTTATAACAGAATTTAAAAAATGTTTTTTTTTAATTTTTCGTTTCTATGTGTATGTGACTTTAATTAACGTAATTGGTTTAACCGTGTCAATTAAAGTTAAAAATTAAATAAATAAATAAATCATTAATTGAAAAATTTTAATTAAATTCAACCAATCCAATGGCTTGAATCTAGTCTTATGTAATGCTTGAGTACTGAGTAACGTTCTATAAATACGGGCCTAGGACTGAATTGAAAATGACTGACATAACTTTAGAAAAACTTTTCAATTTTATCTTGATTTAACTGGCTGCTTTTATTTCCATCAACCAATCACAACCGCATTTACGTGTACCTAGTATACGAGTTTGTATGGAGCACCAGCTTGACCGCACATGTTCTATGTGAGTGGGTAGTCATTGTCTAGGCCATATATGGGCAACAACGCCCGCTGTAAGATATTATCCGGCCCGCGAGACATTTTGAAAAAACCCAATTTAAAAAATATTACTTTAGGTACTTATACTCACGGGAGTGACAGTGAGGCGGCCACACTCTTTGATAATCGCCGCCACTCGGCTTGCTCGATCAAATTCTTTGAGGTTTGCCGCCTCACGGGCGACACATTAAAAGATTTATTGCTTCTCAATTATTCTAAACTAGTTTATTCCAGATTGTTCCTTCATTTTGCCTATATAAGTGGGTGGATGGCCCGAACGTTAGTTCATGGACGCCTCGGGTAAGCTGCATTCAGGTTACACGCGGCTTACCCGACCCAATAGTACTCTACAGATGACTCACACATCTGTTGCGTGGCATGTTCTAAGTTAATATAGGCACGTCACGTAACTAACAACAGACATCCATTACTATACATGCGACCAAACACACACACGCAGGCGTGGTGCGGGCCACGGTGCGGGCCACGGTGCGTGTAACCACTGGGCGGTGTTACACAGTACAATGCCGCCCACACACTCACGACAGTCCCTTAGCTCGGACCGTGATCGGCTAGCTCTGAGATCGAGACGAGCGGGGACTATTCACCTATTCTGTAGGAGCGCCGAGTCGGCACCCTCGTCGCTGGTCGCCTTCGCTGGGCCTCCCCCGGGGAACCGGGGGTCTCACCTGGTGGGGGTTGACCGCCGGGGTGTCGTGAAGAAAGCGGCGCTAGCGTATTAGCGCCGTGGCGCCCTTACAGAAATACTTTGCTATTACTCACAAACGTGCGTTTTTAAAAACGCTCCTGCTGGCGTTTTTAAAAACGTACACGACGCCACTAGCCGCATTAGGCACAAGCAGTGAGGGGTCCGTATTGGCGGACCACCGCAGACCCTCCGCGGCCAGGGAACCTAGTTCCGGCACCGCATGCCACGCCCCCTTGCGGGGGCGTAGCGATATCCCATTATGTAACGTTAGTTCAGTTTTATTTGAGCTACCGAGGTGATAACTTGGACAAGCGATATTCTAGCGAACTGCTCGAGCCGTCAACATGTTTTTTGACTTTGTGTGCATCTTGAGTGGTTACTAACTATAGTTTGTTATTAAGTTTATTGAACGAAAAGTAAACAAAAATGATGTCTGGTGGAAAGAAACGAAAAGTAGATACAGAGGGTCGCCAGTTTCAAGAAAAATGGACTGAAGAATTCTTTTTTATCTTGCACAATGGTAAGCCTATTTGTTTGCTGTGTAATGAATCCATTTCAGTAATGAAAGAATTCAATATAAAGAGGCATTACTCAACTAAGCATGCTACGCTGCACTCACTGACAGGACAATTAAGAACAGACAAAATCCAGAAGCTTACCGCAAATTTGGAAAAACAGCAACAAATGTTTCATAAACAAAGAACACAATTTGATAATGTTGTGAAAGCTAGTTTGATAGTTAGCTCAAAATTGGCAAAGGCATTAAAACCATTTGCCGAAGGAGAATTTATCAAGGAGTGTATGTTAGAAATTTGCAGTATTTTGTGTCCCGAAAAGAAAAATGAATTTGAAAAAATTTGTTTGTCAAGACGAACTGTTGTTCGACGTATAGAAATGATGGCTAATGATATAAAAACAACATTGACTGACCGTATGGCTGGTTTTGAATCATTTTCCATAGCATTAGACGAGAGCACCGATTTGTCTGACACAGCTCAACTGGCTATATTTATTCGAGGTGTTGATAAGGAGTTCACTGTTACTGAGGAATTGCTTGCTTTACAGCCGCTTAAAGAAACCACTACAGGAGAGGATATTTTATTGAAGTTCAAAAGGTATTCACAAGTTTTGGCTTGCCATGGTCAAAATTAATTGGAGTATGCACTGATGGTGCACCTTCTATGGTCGGCTTACGTAAAAGTTTCATCGGAATTTTTAATGAAAAAGCAACAGAATTAAATGTGCAAAAAGATGATTTAATAGTCCTTCATTGCATTATCCACCAACAGAACTTGTGTTCTAAGTCCATTCGACTCCAGAATGTTATGAATGTGGTAGTAAAAACCATCAACTTTATTCGATCCCGAGGGCTTAACCATCGTCAGTTCAAGGCGTTTTTGGATGAAATATCAGCTGAATATAACGACGTAACATATTATTGTAAAGTCTGATGGCTGAGCAAAGGAAAAATGTTGAAACGGTTTTACGAGCTTAGAAATGAGATAGCAGACTTTATGAAAATAAAAGATAAACCACTATGTGAATTAAGTGACCCAAAATGGATATGTGACTTAGCATTTCTGGTCGGTCTTACAGGCTATTTGAATGATTTAAATTTGAAACATCAAAAACAAGGACAGTTAGTAAATGATTTGTACAGCCATTTGAAAGCGTTTCAGATCAAACTACGCTTGTGGGAGTCACAGATGCTGTCTGGTAATAGTTACCATTTCAACACGCTCTCTGCGTATGAAAATATTGCTTATGCTCAATATGCTGAAGAACTCAAGTTACTGTCGGAACAATTTTCGAACAGATTTAGTGACTTCAAAAACATAGAAGACTGTTTCAGTTTATTTGCTACTCCTACAAAATGTAATGTACAAAATGCTCCAATACACTTACAAATGGAGTTGATCGAGATTCAAGAAAACTCACTCCTAAAATCTAAATTTGAAGACGTAGAGTTGTGCGATTTCTACAAAAAATACCTAGAAGAAGACAATTTTCCGCAGCTTAGAAAATTCGCAAGAAGATTGATTTGTGCGTTTGGCAGTACTTATAAATGCGAACAGTTCTTTTCATTGATGAAAGTTAATAAATCAACACATCGTACAAGACTGACTGACGATAATTTGGAAAATTCTTTACGTCTTTGTATCAGTGGAATTAATCCAAATATCGATGGATTAGTTTCACAAGTGTCTCATTGATTTCGGTGTATTTAACTTTCGTAGTTTATAACAATTGCAAATTTAAATTTTATTATATATTTTTTTTATAACACCTAATAAACTTCACGAATTCAACTCCTTTCTTTAACTTTCTTCTAAACAGACATGTTTAAAATAAATGATTGCAATAACCATAGAATAATGACAAACAATAAAAGTGACCATTTTTTTGTTGCATAAGTGTACTATGCGCGAACTTACCCCCACTACCCCAAAACCTTGCCAAGTTACGTGCCGGTGATTGTACTTTTGTAACAAAACATAGTACTAGTTATTTATTATCTTTTATTGTATGGAACAAATGTCTTCCATGTATGTTGTATGGGGCGTTGATAGCTGCGCCACAGTATTTTACTTTTGTAGCTTATCTTCGTGTCTTTTGTTAAGTTATACCTAAAATTGTTCCTAATAAATAAATAAATTTGTATAAATAAATTATTCTTTGGTACAGGTGCAGGCGTGTTGCAAGGCGGTGACCGCGTGGTACGCGCGAGCGTGTGCGCAGGTCGCGCGCGGCGCGTGGCGCGGCCTGTCATGTTGTTAGCTGCGCACGCACACGATGCACTCGCAGCCGCTGCTACTAACCGACAACTCACACATGTAATTATTTTCATACTTACCGACCTACTTGTGTTTTAACTCGACTTTAGCTGTACACTTGGTCACAATCACACTTTGTAGAGGATCCTTTGGCGTGTGGCTAAAATTGGAACTAATGCCGCCATCTTGTTTTTTAATACAATTTTTTCACAAATGTTTACCATCAGCGCCCCCTGTCAATGTCATTCAAGCATCAAAATAACCTTGTAGTACTTTATCTGTATCTGTCAATGATATTATAATATATTAAACAGATATGTTATGAGTGCGCAATCGTGAAGACTCGAAAACGTCCTAATTGGGACGTATTTGTTAGTCTGTGATGCCAACATTCGCTGATTGGTGGCCAGAATAATGTTTGTTTATATTCACGCGCAATTGATAACACTAGCTGTCTCTTTTTTTCTGGTTGTTTTTATCAAGCCATCATTTTTACTTGTAGTGAAATGTAAAATTAATGAAAAGTGTAATTATGTGTGGTGCCGCTGCTGCGCGGAACACTTTTTTCGGTTGTTTTGTGAGTGTATAACATATCTAGCTGTTTAATAAAATATTACTGGTATCTGTAGTCAGCATTTTGGGCACGCAGATTGAATCGACTCAATTTTGAAGGAATGGAAACTTTTGAGAATAAATTATGCTATTTAAAAAATACTAGCCTATAGCATTTTTAAATTTTGTTGAGAACTTACTGCCAGACACACAGAAGTATCTATATTTACTCGTATAATTTTAGGTGGGAATAGAAGAAGGTAGGGCGGCATGGGAGACTGCACTAGAGGCATGTCGCAATGGCAACTGGCTAGCCATCGTGGTGGGTGCTTCGCCCTTCACAAACGATCTGCAGGCATTCATCGCAGCATTCCTTGAGTCACCGGTATTTATATTACTCAAATCACCGCTCAAAATGCGCCTGAAACGTTTATTAAAAACGAATCATTATTTTTTTTGAAAATTAAGATTCAAAATATAAATACTTTACAGGCTGACCAATTCCATGAGGAGTTCAGGCTATGGATATTATCTGAGGACCGTGAAATCCCCACACTTATATCTAATGCCTGCGTTAATGTCATACTTGAGGTAAGTGCAAATCTCTAAAATAAGCAGGTCTTCTTGTATATAATCTAGTCTGAAGGTTAATTAAAAACCCAATAAAAGGTAAGAACAAAATATTTTTGTTATATTATATAAGATATTTATAAACATTATTTTGCACGCCACTTTAAAATTATTTATATTTCGTATAATATAAAAGTACGCTATTAATAGTGCCGTGATTTCCTTTAATTTAAATACATGAGAGATCTATAATAATGACAAAGATTGTGGGTTATTGCTGTGTATCATGTATTTAGTTGGCAAATTATATAAATTAAATTAATTGCACGTGAAGTTCAAAAAAATATAAAACCATAAAAATAATAGAGACTTCTTGGAGTACTTTAAAAATGTGAATACGTTGGTGATCAGGCACCGGAAGGAGTGAAAAACAACGTCATGGGCACTCTGTACGCATGGGGCGCGTACTCCGCAGACGCTAACACCGTCCGGCTACACGCCGCGCTCGCGCTATTCCACGCGATAGTTCAGGAGCGACGTGCCTACATACCACAAGGTTTGTCCTATTTCTCTCACACACAGTACAAGCGCTGAAATTGTCAAAATCACGAGCGAAGCGAGGGATTTAAGACGAGTCCTGAGTGTAGCGAGGGATTTAAGTTCACCCAAGACTAAGACAGCTTTATCACCGAGGAAAATACTCTACTTTTCGTACCATTTGCGAAAAAATTAACACAATAATAATATGAGATAAGCATTTTAGAACATTAACTTATTTATAAAAATAAATTAAAATAAACTTAACGTTTATGTATTTGAAGAAAACAAAAACGCGGCAAATTCCTAGACTAATATTTTTTGTCGGAAAAGCAAAGGCATCAAGCTCATACGGCCTCGTCGGTTTTCGTAATTTTATTTAATAATCATAACTGCATAATAAATGCGTATTCCTTTTTCAAAACGATGTATAATGCTTTATATACAAACTCAATGGTGTAAACACAGATGTAGTTCAATATAAATTTCGGTAAGTATTCCAAATTTAAATCACATTCTCCCCCTAGAGGATGAATTAAATTCAGTACAATTTTCTTTCCCTGTTTTTAACAGATTAAAAATGACTATTGTTATGTTCGCTTTTTGTGGCATAGAATGTCACTTTTGTGAGCAAGTGGTACGAAAAACATGTTTTTTGAACTGATAATTCAAGCAACTACCTACACCACCTGTAACCCAAAAAAATAAATCATTAAACTAATAACGTATTATAAATAGACGCGTCATAAACGAACATTAGTGCACTCCTAAACAGCGTAAGCCATGAATGTAGCTACATACTTGCGTACAATCATGTAGTGCGCGAAGAAAAGGAAAGACCTATAACTTTTGTTAAAAAGAGATGAACATACATATTTAGTTACGTCACTAGCTAGCTGCTGCATGTTCATTGGCGCGTACGCGTCCGTCGCAGCAGTCAGGAAAAATGGTTGTACAAGCACAAAACAAAAAACGTATTGTTATAATAAAAAAATACAATACAGCATGAAATGAGACGTTTTTCTGTACTCCCACAGTAGTAGTGAAATTTGTACATCGTGTATAGACACGGGAAGGCATTTTCTTCACTAATAATTGCTGACAATTGCGAGTGACTGTAACGTGTAGCCGCGTCACTGGATGGCGCGCGACTAATTCCAAGTCGGGCAATTGCCTTGCTTTTACTTTGCCATTACTGTGCGCGGGTAATGCATCTAAAGGTCATTGCATTAAACCATTTTTTTATCATGATATCCAACACATCCGTGGAGTTTCACTAACTACTTTAATTTGATTCTATACTGGGTGCTCGGTAATTCGACCTATTCCTTATACCATCCATGTTTTCTTATACAGGTGGCCCGTGAAACGAAATCCAAAGCAAATTTTTAGAACCCGCTGAACATACATGAAAGTGTTTCAGGAAGCCCTTGGAAAGAGGCTTTAAAATTATTGCTTTGGACCTCGTTTCACGGACAACCCCGTATTTAGTAGTCTCAACTTTTATAGGAATACATTCCAGTGGATAAAACAGCGTCTGTACAGGTTGGTCGCAGTGGTACGCGTGGGAGTGGGGCGAGGTGCAGGCGAGCGCGCGCGCGCTGCGCGGCGGCGCCGGCGGGCGCGCGGTGTGCGCGCTGTACGGCGCGCGCCTGTGCGCCGCGCCCGACGCGCGCCTGCTGGCCGCGTTGCAGCGCCGCTACCTCGGGGACGCCGCCATGTCCTCGCGGTGGAAACCCGCGCCGCTAACTATGGCACTCCCGCTTTCAACCTCACTAAGGGTTAGGATAAAGATCTTATGAGATTATTAGAGAATAAGGTATTTAACTGTCTTTATTCGATTTCTCGAAACCTTTAAAACAAATAAGCCGCAGTAAAAAAAAATATTGTTTAAATATTTCAAAAATTAAAAATCTAAATCAAAAATATTTTTATTTCACATAAGCCTACATGGGCGTCAAGCGTCAGAAGCTGCACGGTTCCAATTGGTCGTTTCCTATGGAGAAGAGGCGACAAAAACTACAAGGCTACTCTTTTAAAAAAAAATTGGCTTTTACAATTATTTCAAATTACAGGGTTAATAGCAATGATTTCAAAAGGAAGGATACGCCCATCAGAACATTTTACTTACAACTTTTTCATACAAGCAAAAAGTAGCGCCATCTGTGACAACTCACATGAACTACGTGAGTGTCACGTTGCATAGGTTGACGACGTAACCTTGTACGTACGACATGTACGTGCGTAAATGTTATTTTAATCACATTTTATCGGAAATAAGTTAACCACTGAGGCGTCCATACTTTGACAGAAAACGTAATAAAACAAATTAATCTCGATCAGCTTTATTTGAAATTGAAAACAATTTAATAATAATTATTATTAATTTATTAATTATTAAATAAAACACAAATAAAAAATGACGTTCGTACAAGGTTACTTCGTTACCGTCGCGGGCGCTGCCGGCAGCGCGTGACATGGCCGCCATTGTGGATTTCGAATGTGGATTCAAATGTGTTTATTGAATAATTTTATTGGAAAAAAGGCAATTTAAGGTTACTTATCGATGTTATGATATCCCATGTTCCTTTTTAACCTTTGTATTATAATTTTTGCGGCCTTTTACTACGCAACTAGGCATTTTAATGATTGAACTGTACTGATTAACTCCTCCGCGCGTGGACCGCGTTCGACTGAGTCGCATTGGCCCTAAACTGTCATTTTAGGGCCAGCGCGCTGGTGCCATTTCGTCGCGCGGTTCGCCTGGTCCTTACTATCTATGTCAATGGTTAATAGGTATGAGAGAACAGCGTAAGCCCGTCAAAAGTACCAGGTACTTAACAAAATAGAAAATGGTCTACAGATCTACAGTCTATTATGCCTACAACGTCCTCACATTAATAAAAAAACAATATAAGTAAAATATGATTAAAATAATAAAAGTTAGAACCTTGTTGAAATTAAAATTGTAGGAATTGGCGATGTTGTCGTTTTAAAGTCTACGCTGGACAGAGACAGCGCTGCTAGCGTCTGACAGCAGAAGACAGAAACGCCATAGTAACTTCGCGCCATTCAGTATAGTGATTGTTTTTCGTAACAGGGATAGAAGAATAACTTAAAAAGCTTGGAACTTCTTCATTATTCCACAGTTTTTTTTTTTTTTCTCTTTTTGTCTTCACATCAAAGATCTTTGAAATAATTATGAATCCATGTATATTTTTGATAGTAGTCATATACCCTATTCACAAACGCGCGTCATGTTTTTCTTATGTCATTGAAATAAGGTGTAAATTAGAATGATAGACGCGTGTTCTTGCAATTCAATATACTGTAACGACTATCCAATAGTATCCAGTATACACAATTTAATTGAACTCCAATTACTGATAGCTTAAATCTGTCAAGTATCAAGACGAAGGAGCGGTGACACTACAAGTTTACATCATCATCTTACATAGACTGATTTCCTAATATATAAATTCTTGATTCTCATCATCATAATTATTATATTTTTTAACCATCACTTCATCGTCCGTGCAACCAGTGTGCCAAATTCAAACAGGTTGGGGAAAAAGTCTTCGCATTATAGTATGTATGAACTTGTAATAAAATCTCTTTGGCTGTACTATATGTATCTGGCTGGTTTTGATATCATTGAAAGTTTAAATTTTAAAGAACATAATTCCAAATTCAAATTAGGAAAAATGTGTGGTTTTCATTTGTTTTTCGTACTGTCAAAATGAGTAAATAAAGACAGTTTGGAAAATAATTAACAATGAAACGAACATGAACAAAAGACATAATACCGATTACACACTGGAAACTTCCCGCGGTCTGGTTAGCGATAACATTAATGTTGCTGAGGAATTTGCAACTTTCTTTACAAATATTCCAATTAAAACTACAGAAACTTTAAATTCATTCCTCTCCCTCACTTGCTATTGATCTATTAAAAGCGAATGTTTCAGCTTGCCCTGTGGAATTTAAATTTAAACATATAAACCCTGTGGTCGTTGTAAAGACTTTTAAGCAACTTAAGATTAAAATTACCGAAGATCTGTGGGGCATATCTACTAAAGTTTGTCAATCCATTATTGAGACAATTGCACCATATCTAGCTTTAATATTTAATTTGTGTGTAGATCAAGGGATATTCCCAGATTTAATGAAGTATAGTAAAGTTATTCCACTTTTTAAATCCGGTGACAGCAAAGACACTAATAATTATAGACCTGTATCGGTTTTGCCTGTTTTCAGCAAGGTGTTTGAAAAAGTAATGTTAAATCAAATGCTCAATCACTTCAATCGTAATGACATCTTACACGATCAACAGTATGGTTTCACCAAAGGACGTTGTACAACTGACGCCGGTGTCACATTATTGAAACACATTTTTAACGCATGGGAAGAGGCACAAGACGCAATAGGCATCTTTTGTGACCTTTCCAAGGCATTTGATTGCGTGAATCACGAAACACTGCTCTTGAAACTTGAGCATTACGGACTGGGTAAACTTGCGCTTAACTTAGTAAAATCATATTTTAATGATAGATTGCAGCAAGTTCAAATAAATGGTGTGAATTCATTGGGTTTAATAGTCAAAATGGGGGTACCGCAGGGCTCAATATTGGGTCCGTTCCTCTTTTTAGTATATATAAATGATTTACCTCATTTACTGAAAAACCGACCACAAATGGTGTTATTTGCTGATGACACATGACTGATTTTTAAAGTAAGCAGACATGCACAGGAGCTTGACGACGTAAATAACGCTATGATTATGGTCCATAATTGGTTTACTGTAAATAATTTGGTATTAAATGAGAAGAAAACTAAATGCATAAGATTCGCGTTACCGAATGTTAGAAGTAGTGAATGTCACGTTGTATTGAACAAAGAGATTCGTCGAAAAAACTGTTTTCCTGGGAATCACGCTTGACTCTAAGCTGCAGTGGAGTCCTCACTTAACATCACTTGCAGGGCGGCTAAGTTCAGCCGCCTACGCTGTTTGGAAAATTCGCCAATTATCAGACGTGGATACAGCGAGACTGGTCTATTTTAGTTACTTTCATAGCATCATGTCTTACGGTATTTTGCTGTGGGGACGGGCTGCAGATATTGTTTCTATCATTGTTCTGCAAAAGAGGGCAATCAGAGCCATCTACAACCTCCGCAGACGCGACTCTCTAAGGGAACTGTAAAGAAATTAACATCATGACGGTACCTTGCCAATATATTTATGAAAATATTATGTATGTTAGAAAAAACCTACATCTTTTCGGTAAGATAAGTGACAGGCATAATTTTAATACTAGAAATAGGAACAAATTAGAACAACCACGTTTCAGATTGTCAAAAGTACACACTTCTTTTATGGGGTATTGTGTAAAATGTTATAATAAAATACCACTCGATATTCTTCAACTAAATGAGAAGAAATTTAAAACATGCATTAAACGCACACTATGTAGACAAGCATATTATAGGTTGGATGATTATATCGTAGATAAAAATGCTTGGCTTAATGCTGGTCCTGCTCCACAACCACTTGGGCTCACATGTTAAAATTTTAATATTTGGAAGAGATGCTTCCCCCCTTTTTTATTTCTGACATTACAATCATATTTATTATATAAAATGTACTTAATCAAGTTGTAGTTGTTGAATACTTCAATAGGTAATTATGTTTATCCTTTTGCTAGTAAAATTTTATTGATCTTTGAAATGCATTGCAAGCTATAGTTTTGTATAATTTAAAAGCATTTTTTTCAATTTTTGTAAATGTGAGTACCATGGAGCCGTTTATTATGTTATGATGTATGTTGACTTAAAAAAGTTTGGCAGTTAAGAGTATGTCATGCTCACTTAAATGTCTCGCTGATGGTGGCGCGTGTGTTGGATCATTCGGTTCCCTACAAAATGGTTGAGCTGGATGGTGCTGATCCACGCGTCATGCTCGTGAACGGGCGCCGTCAGTTGTGACTGGTCTTCTCCTATCTGCCAGGGCTTATTTGTAATATTTTATATTGTTTTTTAAATCATTTATATTTTTACATTGTTCTCACATATAGAAGCGACAAGAATAATGTACCCAGGATTTTGTAATATCTTGATTTAAAAGAGTGTCCTTGGAGTTTCTTCTCCATAGAGATCTACGTTTTGGAATGGGCAAATAGCTTCAACTTTCTGACTAACTGACCGACTCTTTGACAATTCAAAAGTGCCTGTAATTGGTTTAATTGAAATAAATGCTTTGAGTTTTGAGTTTTTTGAGTTGAGTGAATCTAATGAAGAAATTCGATACATTTTAATATTTTACTAAAAAAAAGGTAAAAATGCAACGCAAGCCGCGAAAAAAATTTGCGATGTTTATGGACCTAGTGCAGTGTCTGTGAGAGTAGCACAAATTTGGTTTAAGCGTTTTCAATCCGGAAATTTTGATGTCAAAGATGCACGTTGCTCTGGTCGCCCTATTACGGATAAAATGGATGCCATTTTTGAAAAAGTGGAGCAAGATCGGCATATCAGTAGTTACGACGTAGCTGAAGAACTGGGAATTGACCACAAAACAGTTTTGGCACATTTGAAAAAAACTGGGTACACAAAAAAGCTCGATATTTGGGTACCTCACGAGCTCACTGAAAGAAACCTAATGAACCGTGTACTCATTTGTGATTATTTATTACGACGTAATGAAACCGAACCATTTTTGAAGAAGCTGATAACTGGTGATGAAAAGTGGATCACGTACGACAAGAACGTGCGAAAAAGGTCGTGGTCAAAGGCCGGTCATGCTTCACAGACTGTGGCGAAACCCGGGTTAACTCGCAACAAGGTGATGCTGTATGTGTGGTGGGATTGGAAGGGCATTATTCATTATGAGCTGTTACCACCAGGCAGGACCATCGATTCTGAACTCTACTGCGAACAACTTATGAGATTAAAGCAAGAAGTTGAGAGAAAGCGGCCGGAATTAATCAACAGAAGGGGTGTGGTTTTTCATCATGATAACGCTAGGCCTCACACATCTTTAGCCACTCAGCAAAAATTAAGAGAGTTTGGCTGGGAAGTGTTAATGCATCCGCCGTATAGTCCTGACCTTGCACCTTCAGATTTCCACCTGTTTCGGTCTCTTCAGAATTCTTTAGGCAGTGTCAGGTTAGCATCACGAGAGGACTGCCAAAACCACTTGTCCCGGTATTTTGATCAGAAGTCCCAAAATTCTATAGCAATGGGATCATGTCCCTACCTACAAGATGGCAAAAAGTTATCGAACAAAATGGTACCTACATACTTTAGTTAAATGTAAATAAACTATATTAAAAAAAGTTTTGAATTTTCTTAAAAAATGCGAAGAAACTTTTTCCCCAACCTATTAGTTTCAGTTCTAATGCTCTTTAAAATTCTAACTTACGACATTGCATTAACATAACATACCTGATGATGTTGTGCCGTGTCGTGCCCGACGTAAAGAATAGCACCACCCTATTTCTTCCCGTGGGTGTCGTAAAAGGCGACTAAGGAACTTACTAGAGAATGGGCAGCAGCGTTCTCTATGCATTTTAACACCATACTGCGATCGCCAACCTGCCTGCCAAGCGTGGCGATTATGGCAAACCCACCCTTTGGGGGAGGCCTATGTCCAGCAGTGGACGTCTTTCGGCTGAAATGATGATGATGATGACCTGATGATGCCCATTATATATGTGTCATGCATTGTGTATATCATTTGCTGGAGGTCCTCAATAAATAACTTAATGTTGGTTCAACAGGAGTACACGGTAGCCTTCGACGCATTGCCCGACATCGACTCACCACAACTTTTGGGTCTGTCTGCCAACTGCCGCGTAGCTTGGGAAAAGACTGCCGCCAACGATATTATCACCAGGCTCAAAGGTAGTATTATTATATACATAAAGAATTAAATTAAGTTTCTCGAAACATAATCAATAAACAATTATAAGCCACAGTAAAACAGCCAAGTCTTTTGCCTTTGTCAGTTTTTTAATTTTTTTCGTTATCAAGATAACCTTTAATTTTTCCAAAACAATAACAACCAAACAACAAATTTTACACAAGCACTTATTTTTAATAATCTAAAAGATTAGATATATCCAATTTCCGTTCCTCAGTGCACAATAATAAATTCACTGTTGTTAAGAAACCGATTCACCCTGACTAGCGTTGCAAAACTTCGGAATTATACGCAATAATTCGGAAATATTCAAAAAGAATACTACGATTGGAAGGAATGCTACCCCAGCAAGAATGCAGAGTAATGGTGCCTGCCCACGAGCGATTTTCTCTCTGAATGAATTATGAAACTGAATGTATTAAATCGTATTATTATAATTTATCACTATTAAATCAGTTACGAATGTATGTGTAGGGACGTTGACCAGACTCTCCCGAATATCAGATATTACGCCGTGCTTTGAATCAACACCATCTGGCGGGAAGGTATAGAACTGTAAATGAAGAACTTCCCTCGTTAGTCGCTCGGTGACGCCAGCGCTCGCCTGCACGTGGCAATGGCACGTGATCCCCGAGCCTCGCTGACGTTCATTCAATAAATCAACAAAGTATTATTCGATGCCTACGTACCTACTACGCGGGAATATTTGCGCATAAGTAGTTATCTACTTGTGACTAGGTACTTATTATTTTATTTTTGTATGGACCTTGATTATAGAATGTGTCGATTTTGTGCGGATGTTGGCTTAGTTTACTTTGTAAAAATGTTTTAGCTTTACGATGTACACACGGCTACACATGAAGCTATACATTTCTAGTTTACGCTGATCTCGCACTGCTGCATAGCTTGATGTGTAGCCGTGTGTACCTACCAAATGGACAAAAAAATGGAAATATTACGGACGATGTTTTACCAAAAAGTTTGTAGAATTTAGTGTTCATTCGAAATCAACAATAATTGAAATACTTAACATAATAGTTACCGTTTTATTAGGTACCTCAGTAGTACCTTGGTAATAATAAAATATAACTAATATAACTCATCTTAGTACCTTTACCTTCCTATGTATTTACCTCTCTATGTAGGTACATAGTATTCTCGCAAAATAACGTTTTCGCACCTAAATCGCATACAAAAACTTATTACGTAAGTACATATCTAAGTAGATGAAAAGTAATATTCGGAAGTTTTCAAATCGTATTATACTCAGTTTTATGAACGAAGGCGTAGTAATATGAAGTCATTGGCATTAACGCCATCTAGCGACGAATAGCTGTACGCTCGGCGACGTTACTGCTCGGCCCGCAGCCGTTCATTGATGAAATCAACGAAGTATTATTCGATGCCTACGTACCTATACCTACTATGCGGGAATATTTGCGCGTAAGTAGTTATCTACTTGTGACTACTTATTATTTTATTTTTTTTGGTTGAGTATAAAGATTGTGTCGATTTTGTGCGGATGTTAAGTACAAGTTTAGTTTACTTCTAAATGTAATTAAATAATTAGGTAAGTACGTACTTACCTAAGTAGGTAGGGTACTTTTTTACGAGGACGTATTACAAAAAAAAACTTTGTTTGTAGAATAGTGTTTAACCGAAATTAATAGTTCAATTATGTAGGTACATAATATAGAAGCACTTTAAATAATATTATAACGATTAGAATTATCAACTTTTTAGGAGGTAGGTAGATACCTAATATAATATAAGTACTTAAACTATTTTATAAACTCATCTTAATAACTACATATGTTTTTACCTCTCTATCCCGTTCACACCTAAACTGCATACAAAAACTTATTACTTAAGTAGGTACATATCTAAGTAGATGAAAAGAAATATTCGGAAGTTTTCAAATCGTATTATACTCAGTTTTATGAATGAACGTGTAGTAGTAGTAATATGTCACTGGCATTAGGCCCTCTAGCGGGTAAAAGCTGTAGTCGTCGCTACTGCTCGCTTGCACGTATCGGCCCGCTGCCCTTCATTCATAAAATCAACAAAAAAACGGTCAAGAGCGAGTCGGACGCACCGAGCGTTCCGTACATGATGTTGATGATTTCTGAAAAAACTGTGCTATTTAGAGACATGGTTTTTTATATTTGAATTGATTGAATGAAAGGTAAATTGCGGTTTACGATTTATGACGTATTAAAAAAAACTACTTACTAGATCTCGTTCAAACCAATTTTCGGTGGAAGTTTACATGGTAATGTACATCATATATTTTTTTTAGTTTTATCATTCTATTATTTTAGAAGTTACAGGGGGGGGGGGCACACATTTAACCACTTTGGAAGTGTCTCTCGCGCAAACTGTTCAGTTTAGAAGAAAAATAAATTATTAACCTCAATATCATTTTTGAAGACCTATCCACAGATACACCACACGTATGAGTTTGATGAAAAAAAAAAATTAGTTTCAGTTCTAAGTATGGGGAACCCCCATAATGTATTGTATTTTTTCTATTTTTGTTTGAAAATCTTAATGCGGTTCACAGAATACATCTATTTACCAAGTTTCAACAATATAGTTCTTATAGTTTCGGAAAACAGTGGCTGTGACATACGAACGGACAGACAGACAGACATGACGAATCCATAAGGGTTCCGTTTTTTGCCAATTGGCTACGGAACCCTAAAAAGTATTATTCGATGCCTAGTAGGTACTATGCGGACGGGAATATTTCCGCTTAAGTACCTAGTTATCTACTTGTGACTAGATAGGTACTTATTATTTTATTTTTATATGGTTGAGTTGACTATAAAAAGCGCCGATTTTGTGCGGATGTTTTAAAGAGATACAAGCTTAGTTTATTACGTAAAAATGTTTTTGGTTTACAACGGGAAAATACACGTACTCGTAATTAGGTAGGTAAGTAAGTAGTAGTAGCTATGTATATTTTTTAAACATTATTACGACGATGTTTTACCATAAAGTTACAATAAGCTTACACATAAGTACCTACAGGAAACAATTGAAATACTTATTATAATAGTTACCGTTTTATTAGGTACCTCGGTATATAATAATATAAGCTTATTTTAGTAACTACTTATCTATGTATTTACCTCTATATGTAGGTACAGACGAGACGCCAGCAAGTCAAGCTACCCGAAACTGTCAATTTTTCGCAATCAACCTTGAACCTTATACTGTAGAGATAAAGTTGAAAATCTATTAAATAAATCTGACAGATTGTAGTAGCTTGATGTGCTTGGCGTCTGTACATAGTAGGTATTCTCGCAAAATAACTCTTTCACACCTAAACTGCATACAAAAACTTATTACTTGAGTACTTATCTAAGTAGATGAAAGAAATATTCGGAAGTTTTCAAATCGTAGGTATTAGATATAGGTACTTAGGGTACTCAGTTTTATGAATGGAATAACTGGCAGTGGCACACCGGCCCGAGACTACTCTATGCGTGAAGAAATCAGAAATCAGAAATCATTTATTTGCTAATAATGTAGGTATACAGATATGATGGTAATTTCAATTAGAGTCCCGATACATTTTGCCATACGGCATGCAAAATTATTAAACATAAAACATTAATTATACAAACAAAAGCCTTCAATTCATTAAGCAGCAATAATCATAGCACTAATAATCATAATAAGACAAACATAAATGAAAAACAAATAAAAATGTCAATAACTTAAACTCCAAATGTATGTTGATCAATTGAATTAAAAATGTCAGAAAATTAAATTACCAATGTCAATAAATTAAACAAAAAAATAAATAATAATAATAATAACATTAGAATTGTAATAATGACACTAAAATGTTTTGTCAGTGAGAAAATCTTTAATTGTATAATAACACTTGTCCAGTAGCAGTTTTGTTAACTTTTTTTTAAAAACTTTGATGGGTAATTCTCTTAAATGTAACGGCAGTTTATTATATATAATAGGACCCATGGTTAAGATGTTGTTTTTAAGTAAAGCCGTTTGGTAACCACCTGTATAAAGTTGATTCTTATATTGAGATCTCATTGGTCCCGATCGTTGTCTTTTATCCACTACTGACGCAAACTGGTGCTTGTTCGTTCTAACAAAAAGGGCTACTTCTAGTATGTACAACGATGGCAACGTAAGTATTCTTAAAGATTTAAAAACAGGTTGACAGCTTTCTGTAGTTTTAAGACCTGTCATTGATCGAAGGCACCGTTTTTGGGCCCTAAATATCCTTTCTCTCTCACTGCAATTTCCCCAAAATATGACACCAAATCTCAGTAAAGAAGCAACTAAACCATGATATGCTGATACTAACGTATTTGTGTTAACTTTTTTTGAGAGGCTATAGAGTACATACGCCGCTTTACTTAATTTATTACACACGTTTTCAGCTTGATGTTTCCATGTCAGTTTATTGTCTATGTGTACTCCTAGAAATTTTGTTACTATAGTTGAATCTACGTTTTGGTCATCATATTTTACTATCATATTCTCCGGTTCTAGTCGCTGGTAGAAATGCATGACTTGTGTTTTATTTAGATTTATCACTAGATTATTTCTATTAAGCCAATCTATTATAGTTTTAAGGGTGTCGTTTATATCTCTATTGTATTCCGTTTTATTTATGCATTCAATTATAGCTGTGCTGTCATCTGCAAATAATGTCATTGGATGATGAATTTGACTCGGTAGATCGTTAATGTAAAGCAGAAATAATAATGGCCCAAGTACACTACCTTGCGGAATCCCAAACTTAGGTATTCTGCTAGAGGATAAATATTTTATTTCACGCTTGGTTTTAGTACATACTCTCGATATTTCTGTGTACTGTTTCCGATCAGTGAGGTAAGACTTTATTAGGTTTAGTACGTTGCCTCTTATACCGTACGCTTCAAGTTTATTTAACAGGGTGTCATGTTTTACATAATCGAACGCCTTTGTCATGTCAGTGAAAATTGCACATACAGGATTTTTCTTATCCACATTATTCATGATCACTTTTAAAAGGTCAAATATTGCCATGTTAATATTTTTATCTTTTCGAAAGCCCTTTTGCTCTTCGCATAAAATATTATTTTTAATTACAAATGAGTAAATAGATTCATAAATAATCTTTTCGAATATCTTAGAAAATACTGAAATTAACGCTACCGGTCTGTAGTTTGACATGTCTTCCTTATTGTTTTTTTTATGTAGTGGTTTTATGACAACAGTTTTCAATTGATCTGGAAATATACCTGAGCTTATGCATGCATTTATTATATGGCTCAACGGTTTGGCTATAATATCTGATACAAATTTTACTGCCGCGGTAGAAACTTCGTCGTATCCAACACTTTTTTTATTTTTTAAATGTTTTATTATACGCATAATATCTTGAGGTACTACTGGGGGCATGAATAGAGAGTTCCTGATATTAGTATTGCCACTTGTCTTGCCCAGATGTTTCCTAGTAACGTTCTGTACCTGATCAACGAAGAAATCGTTAAATGACTTGGCAATTTGCTCAGGGTTTTTCACCAGTTTATTATCTTTATTTATTTGCAAAATTGGTTCTTTTAACCGATCGTTATTATTAATTATCTGCCATGACACCTTTGATTTATTTTGAGAACAATTAATAAGGTAATTATTTTGAGCTTTTTGAGTGAGATTTATAATTTTTTTTAGTCTCCGTGAATAATTTTTAAATGTATTTTTACTTTCACTTGAGGGTGCTTTTCTGTATTTCCAAAGTAGGTTTCTCTGTTTCCTGCTAGCGATCCTTATTCCACGCGAAATCCATTTTACTTTTTTAACAGGTTTTACATTAATTAATTGTTTTGGAAAGCATAAATCATAAAATAAACGAAATAGTTCTAGAAACTTGTCGTATGCCTCATTAGGGTTATCTGTTTCGAATACTTCAGAAAAAGTGACCGAACATGTACTTAGCTAGATATTTTCCTTGTAAAAGCTCGTACAGACTTGCGCGATATCGCGGGCGCGACAGGCAGCGACATAGAAATTGTGCTACTAGTGTCACATCGCACCCGCGATATCGCGCCAGTCTGCACTAGCCTTAATTATTCTTCTCGGCGAATAATTCCGAATATTACTCAATACTTCCGTATATTTCCGCGAATGATACGATGGGAATACTTCGCAATATTTCCCTCCGGCAACGCTAACCCTGACCCCCGTACTAGTTATAAACTGTATTACGGTGGGACAGCTTCCTCGTTCTCTGTTTACAATAATAATTATAATAAGCCATTTTGCGAGAAAATAATTCCATAATCTCACTTTTCAAATAATACAAAGCAAAACTGTGGGTAAATGTATCACACATTCAAATTGTTCTTTACTTGATTTTTACTTTGTAGGTAGTAGCATTAGTTTGCATAGTATATGTAAAAATTTTAGATGTTACATTTGTTTACAAACATTATTTGATTATAACCAGACGTGTGTCGAGTGCTTTCTCTATAAACATTAAATATTGTGGTTAATACTGAAATCGGTCTGTAGTTCGTGACACTGCCTCTGTCCCCACTCTTGATAATAATAGGTCACCTATGAAATATAGGGGAGAATTTTAAAGAAGTTGCATTTTTTATACTAACATTTTCTTAATTTATATAACAACCATGAATACTAATGTTTTGAAACTTTTATGCACTAATGTTTCAAAACTAAGATAACGATATGCCACTTAGATTAAGCGCTTTTTGCTAAGTTAAAACAAATAGAGGTAATTTCTGCTAACAAAAGGAGGAGTCATTTTTAAGGTATTTTTTATGTTTAGAAAATTACAAATAATAAGGTTTTGTACTACTGGTAGTTGTATATGATGGTCATTATTCGATATAATAGGTTTAAAGTTATTTATTCTCAAAAAAGACACGAAAGTCACTTACATGAGAACAATGCTTAGCATAAATTATAAATATAAAGTTCGTCACAGACGTCACAGTAGCAAATAAGATACACCCATCCAATGCATTCAGGTTTTATTAAGGAATGGTGTTATTTGTGATTAAATATTCAGATAACTGAGTTTTGAATGCATTGAATGAGCGTAACCTTTTTATACATGAGGGTATTTTGTTGTATAATTGTGCTCCTTCAAAAGTTAACATTTTTTTGCCAAACTTAGTTCTCATCTTCGGTAAAATCAGAAAACTAGCTCGGCGAGTGCTACGTTGGGTTACTTGTTTTACTTTAGTAAACGATAAATTAGTCTGTATACTTTTGTTGAGTGCCTTACGAATGAAAATACATGTATTGTAAATATATAACTGTCTAATGTTCATTATTTTGGTTTCTCCATAAATTTTGCATGTTGATGATAAATATGGATACTAATATACCAAGCAATTGATGAATATTTTAAATCATAGAAGTGACGAGGTTCTCTATTTGCGAGAAAAAAACGCCAATTTCATAGGTGGGAACCCATGTCAAATTTACCGTGCTTTCTAGTACTAAATGTGTTTGAGCTAAGCCGTGGACATAAAAACGGACGGATATGGCGAAAGTATAAGGGTTCCTGGTTGACTACAGAACCCTAAAAACAGTATATTGTAGCAGTGTATTGTGATAGTAGTCAAATACAAATACCTATTATGACTGTTAAGTAGTTTCTACAATTATCCCTATTCTTTTACCTTTTTTTGTTTTATGCCATTTCAGAATTAAACTCTACGGTTACCGTGACCAACAAGAGCGATAACATAACACCACTAAAGTCGCTCCTTTCTCTGTGGAAGAAACTTATGTCGGGAAGTCCTTTCATAAAGGGAGAATACCAAATTGAAAAGGTTAGTAAAAACTCTGGTCTAAGTAGTTAAAAAAATAATCCAAGTATTTGACTCACGCGTGTTTGAAGTTAAAAAAGTTTCTAATGAATATTGATAGCGTAGTGGAAAGGTGAATATTTTTAACCGACTGCAAAGACAGGCATAGGTATTTTCGAGTATCTTTTTATGTGGGATTCTTAATATTCTCGAAGCATCCTAACGGCTTGATGGCTAATACAAGAGGTGTTTATTAAATTACAACGGCGGATTTCCGTTTCCAAGACGTCAATAATCAATGTCTGTTTTGTTGTAAATTTGTTGGAGAAATAACCAAAAATATAACACTCAGGTAGAAAATAAAAAATGTAACAATTAAAAAAATAAAAAACCGCGACTGTAATTAAAAAGTTCAAAACAAGCTCAGTTTTCAAGCAGTTTGATGCAGTTGGTGGCATCAAATCTGCCACCGACTAAATTAGGTTGAAAATTGAGCTTGTTTTAAAGTTTTTAGTTGCAGTCGGGTTTATGACTTTCTCATTAAAAAATTGCCTGATTACCTGATTCTTTTATACTGAGTGTACTACCACGTTTCTAGTTATATCTACTACGGTCATAAAATTGCATCGAATCGTGTCAATTCTTCTCCATTTCCATACGAAACTACCTTTTGGAAGACGCATCTATCTAGAATAGTAGAATCAGATAAATTTCCTTGTAAATGTTGATGTTCAAAAGTGACTTTGAGTTTGTCCCATGCAGGGCGGCGCGGGCTGGTGGCGCTGCGCGTGCGAGGGCGAGGCACTGGAGGCGGCGCGTGCGGTGCGCTTGCTGCACGCGCAGCTGGCCGCCGCCGCGCGTGACCACGACCGCGCACTGCTACATGTATACTCACTTTATTATACTAGCTTAAACGAAAGCACCAGGGTAGCCCCCCAAATTAAAATTTTCGTACGATTTGTGCAATTTCCAGGGGGCCTACTCCGAAGCGACAATCTGATGTATCGGCCAAATGTTCGGCCGTTTCTTGACTTTCAATGTTTCCTTATTTTAATTTGAATCCTTACCCGACTTCTTTGACTTTGACTTATCTCTTTGACCGTCGTTTTTGGCTTTACAGAATTATAATAATTAAAATCAGCAATACAACGAACTATTTCATGAAATAGTCATTCAATAGGATTCTATGTACTTAGAGACTTACTTTATTTGCGAGATATGCGAGCTTATCTCTGGTGGAAACTCAACCCGCGGTTTCACTCTAGTAGTCTATATCACAGTAACCGTGCGATTTCCGTTCTGGGATAAAACAAATTGTATTTAAACAAGAGCTAATGGTTTGAAAGACCCTGTCTCTTCATCTCTTATATATTCGGATTTTCCCATACTGTCCCAGTTATAAAAAAAACCAGCCAAGCGCGTGTCGGACCACGCACAATGTTAACACTGTAGTTGAAAAACATTTTCTCTTATAAATCGATATACCTACGCAACGGTCAATTTTGGACAACTGCAAATTTAACATGCTATTTGTCGAAATCGATTTCGTCCGTTTGAAATCGTTAATTTTAACGATTTTTGAACTTTTTCCTTTACTTGTGCTGTGAGACCTTCTTTTTATGATTCTAGGTCAACGGGAAGTATAGGTTTTGATTTATTTGCGAGTATCAAAATATGTCGCATAGATCACCGTATTTTTTTATTGCGTTGACTTAGAAGCTTGATTTTTTCATAGACCTACATATTTGATATTAATTTCAACTTGATACCTCCAAGCGTTCCTGAGAAAAAGGGTCTTGACAGACTGACAGCCACACAGACAGGCGGACAACGAAGTGATCCTATAAGGGTTCCGTTATTTCCTTTTGAGGTACGGAACCCTAAAAATACTATGTCAACTCCGGCCCATAAATATTAAATCTTAACTTTGTCTAGGTAAGCGAGGAGTGGCAGATGTTATGGTGTGGTCCGAATGCGGTGGACGCGTACGTGCGAGAGTTCGGAATGCGAGCGCGCGCCGCTAGTGCCAGACTTGATACTATACAACTGAAGCCGGACTATATGCCCACAGGTACCGCGATAACCGACTTTTGATGATTTTATACTGAAGATCACGTCTAAACAAGTAGTGTTAATGGTACAGGTACCGCGATAACCGACTTTTGATTATTTTATACTTAATTAAGATCACGTCTAAACAAGTAGTGTTAATGGTACAGGTACCGCGATAACCGACTTTTGATTATTTTATACTTAATTAAGATCACGTCTAAACAAGTAGTGTTAATGGTACAGGTACCGCGATAACCGACTTTTGATTATTTTATACTTAATTAAGATCACGTCTAAACAAGTAGTGTTAATGGTACAGGTACCGCGATAACCGACTTTTGATGATTTTATACTTAAGATCACGTCTAAACAAGTAGTGTTAATGATTTGAAAAAAATATATGTTAAATTAGAGCATTTTCTCAATAACTTATTAAGTGAATATTTTAGATTATGTTTATATTAGTAGTGAAATTGCACATATTACATTGAAACATAAGTGAAATTAATTTGTAAAGTAATGTAAACGTTAACGCGGATAAAAAACTGAGAATGGCGCAAAATCTATCAAGCGTATCTTTCTGAAACCTGCACCAATTTAAAGATAATTAAATTATTGATCTTTTAGTATACGCGTTTTATTAAAATATCTTTTGGTTTGTGTATAATAAATTAATAATGCGTCAAATTGGGGACATCGCTCCTTGATGGGAGAGTCCTATTACTGGGTGAACGTACGACGCGTTGCGTGAGCTCAGTACAGAACACGCAAGGTAACAACGGTGGAGGCAACTCAAGGTCACTGGCATATATCTGCGTCTTAATAATCCCCTAAACAGAAAGCAAAACCTTGTGTAATCACAAGCTATGCAAGAATTGACCAATAATAGGCGGGTTAATTATCCATTAAAACCAAATGATGAACAGAGGTGGACCTGCGCTTATTCCTGCGTCCGTCCCGCGTCGTGTGGGCTCTCCGCGTGCACACGGCCGCGCGCCGCGCCTGCAACGTGCAAGCGCTCACCCTGGCCGTCAAGTGGAACTGGCAGGAAGGTAAGCGACCAACGAACCTGTCTATGCATTGAGCACCTACAGCACGCAGGCCTGCATAATATATCGAGAGTGGTATCACTGTTTTATTCTCTATGTGTGAGGCATTCATACCTACCCGCCGATCTTATGAAAACTGTTGTAGTGCCTGTAGTTAAGAACAAACAAGGATGTTGCCGACGTAAATAACTAATATAATTAAATAATAAATATTAAATAAATAAAACTACAAGCCTATTTCACTTAGAACAATTGTAGAAAAAGTGTTTAACGGCTTGCTTAAGAGCGTTTACACCTTACAGCATTTCATAAAAACTTTCAAGCCCTTGTTTTTCGAAATAACTGAACCGATTTTAATGAAACTTCATACGCTTAAGCAGGGTACGAAACTCTAAAAATTTTATAAAGAACATTTTCGAAAAGTTGTGTTACAGTCAAATTAGACCGATTTTAAATTTTCCATAGAAACAGAGATTTAAAGTTATCTGTTTTTAAATAAGACATTTCGAAAACGTTCTTAACTCTAAAAACTAAAAAGTTTTTATGCAAAACTGCATAAAAACTATTTTGCTTATTTTATCTACTACTTATCTTTATTTTGATGTTTTAGGCTTAAAAACATAAAAATGCACGGTGGCTCGAATTTATTCTAGGTTTACGTGTATAATTCACCCCCGAGACTCGCGACTTGACTCGAGTCCCGGGGGTGAATTATACACGTAAACCTTTAGAATAAATTCTCTAAATGATGGTGATAACCGTATGAAAATCCCTTGCGTTGTTTAGAAGACCAACGCGGTTACACAGAATCACAGATAGACACGAAGGGAGACTTTAATTTTTATTTATATAAATGTTGTATTTAATTTTCATCAAGGTGAGAGTACCGAAGACGGTATAGTAGTGCGCGGCTTGCGATTGTGCGGCTGTGCGTGGGCGAGCGGCGCTCTGGCTCCCAGCGCGGCCGCCGCGCCGCCGCACGCGCCCGCGCCGCCTCTGTTGCTGCGATACGTGCTGCAGGTAACTAACTCTAGCACGCAGGCAATAGGGTACTCGACTGTTTTTTTTTTAAATTATTATTTGTCAAAACCAACAAAAATATTAAGCCACAGTAAAAATAATGTTTTAATATTTGTAAAAATGCCGAAGTTGTATGCGTTTTAAAGTCTATTGTAGACAGCACTGCTAGCATCTGACGTCACAACACAAGAACGCCATAGTAACTTCGCGCCATTCAGTACAATGATAGTTTTGCGTGACAAGGATAGTAGAATAATTTCAAAAGAGTGTAACTTCTCCTTTTTTCCACCGATTTTATAAATTTTTTCACAAATCGTCTTTTTTAGTAACACGTAAAAATAAGCATTTATTCATATATATTTTTGATAGCAGTCAAATACCCTACCTATTGTTTTACTGTTAGGTACTGAGATGAGTTTGCGATTAGATTTTGAACATTTTTAATTAGGGCAATGGCCTTCTGAACTCTCGACTCCACTCTACATTATGTCTACATGTAGGTACTTTTTTAACTTGGCTAGATAATGTTTAGGTAAAAAATAGTACATTACTGCAACGGTCGGCAAAAGAGGCATTGATGAACGAACCTAAAAATGTAGGCCGAGGCGAAGCCAGGGAATACATACGTGAGTCCATCAATGCCTGGTAGCGGCCAAGGCTTGTATAGTACTTTTCTCAAATAATGCGCGGAAACTCAAACTAAGTACCTAGTACATAAGTAGAACATTTTATTTGATAATGTAGTTGAAAGCAATAAATTCCAAAATCAATGATGTTCATACGAACTTTGCCGGCCGCTGCTCGCATGTATTTGACCTGTACTTAAAGGATTTTCGATTTATCTTGAAGAAGGTTGCCAAAATAATGCTCGAATTTCCAAGCATTTTTGAGAAACACTTGCTTTCTAAGGTTAATTTACACTACAGCAGTTTTGTTTTTATTTTTTTTGTTTTGTACTTTGTCTCCTTTGTGTAACGTACAAATTATACATATTAAGTACAAAAACGAGTAGCGCTGTCTCTTGCGAAGAATTGTTACGGTATCGACTATAGCTAAAGCAGTACAATAGCTTTATTAACGTGTCCCGTCCCTTCTATTCCGCCGTAATTTAAACGGACCTGCAACTAGCATCTAGATTTTTTCGATTTTTAATTTCTACATTATATTCCTAGTAAATAAATCTTATAAACTTGATTATCATAAAAAAACTAACATGGAAGTGTTTTATCGTGTACAGGAGTCGGAAAGCGCTTGTGCTTGGGAGCGAAGCGTCGAAGTGCCGGTGTACACGAGCGAAGCGCGTGAATCGCTTGTGTTCAGTGCGCGCGCGCCGCTGTCGCAGCACTACGAGCCCGAAACCGCCACGCTGCACGCCCTCGCGCTCTTTATAGCCACACACGACTAAATACCTGTACCCTACCTGCAACTGTACAGGCTGATTTGTAATTGGGGTGCATTCCTTAAAATGGGTGATACTAGAGCTGGTGGGTGATGGGAAATGGGTGATTTGCAACATTTTCGTTCCCGATAACTTGTGGTCCAAAATGGGTTGTTTTCGAGATATCGATTTTTTTAAGTTTTTTTATAAATTGTCTACCTCTGTCATAAATATATCGATATCTCCAAAACAACCTATTTTGGATAATTATTACCAATTACCCTGTATAGTCTCGTGTCGTCTCGCTCCCACTTTCAGTGACCGCGACTACCATGAATTCTTGCATTTACTACAGTAGTCTTGCATTTATATAGTATATAATTATGTAGGTAGTGTAAAAGATTTGTTAAAATACACAATTCAATTATTGGTATTATTCTATGGAAGTAAAGCTTTATTCACTATGGTTTGACGCAGTGTGTAATGCATGTTTTATTTAAATAAAGATTAGTTATGCCTTAGTATTGATCTCTTAGAATACCTATTAGTTGTTTGTTTGTTAATTGTGAAGGCCTAAGTTTTTAGACGGATTAGAATTAATAAATTATGTTCTTCATGAATTATGTTTTTTATTCTGCTAACCTGTATATGTGGAGAACCCGAATAGACTCAACAAAGCCATAAATCTAATGTTGACAGTCAGGCCCATAAAGATGTATTCATGGACAAGCAACCATTTCATTGTTAACAACCTTTGTTCCATAACATTGTATCCATTGTATAAGTACAAAACATAGTATACAATTTATTTTACCAAAACAAAGTAAATGTTTTGTCCCAAAACATATACACACAATACTGCGCCAGCTTGACGCACTGACTAAGGACCATTCGCTTTTGTAATGGCTCGAACTATGAGAATTCGTACATGTTACATCGATGCATGTGTAATTGTCGTTTTTCTGGACTCACTGCTGCAATGTTACGAATCGTATCATTACAGATACGAACTGTAATACTCGCCTGGCTCACCCTGGACGTATTCACTGATGAAATACTCGAATCTGTACCCCAAGTGTAAGTTTGCAAGAGAGTAAACGTAACTATTTCGTTTGCGTTAAAATTTGACCGATAGATCATAATGCTAAGAGTATATGAGTGAGAATAAAAATCTTAACGCAAACGCGCTAGTTATGTTTACTCACTTGCAAACTTACACTCGGGCTGCTGAACTGTTCATTACACGCAAATGCTTCCGGTGAGTGACTACCCTAAGATGTGATCGTTAAATTGTCATGAAAATAATATATGTCAGTCTGACGCGTTAGGGTAAAAGGCAATTGTTAATGACATCGTATTTTCAACTAAATACTTATTTCTAGCACCGCAACTCGAAGTTGAACTACTGAATTGGAAGAACTTTAAGATTTGTTTACCTAGTTATTGAAAGATTACTGTATACATATTTGTGAGGTTTATGTAAATTACCTTGTTTTGGTCATAGAGTGTATACTTAGATGTTTTGGGACAAAAAATTTACTTTGTTTTGGTAAAATAAATTGTATACTATGTGTTGTACCTGTACGGTGGATACAAGTTATGGAACAATGGTTGTAGACAATAAAATGGCTCCTTGTCCGTGTGTAGATCTTATTGGGGCTGACTGTACCTAATGGTTTTAGTATGCTGTAGCATTATGCTCATTGCACAGGACATGGGATCTTATCTTCATTAATAATAACAATATTGTATAAATTTTACTACGTATTTTTATTGAAAAATATAACAACAGGAACAGTTATTGCAATCTTAAAGTTCAGTACATTAGTTAGGTACTTTTAATTCTTAATGAAATAATACACTCTTAGAATAAGGCCTGAAACTGCGTTAAGCGGGCACCCGCGCGGTTTCATACAAAAGTGCTCCGTCGCGGGGACCCGCGGTCCGTCACGGAGAGGCGCGTCCCGCACCCATGCAACGGGGCCCGCCTCCGCGCGACGGAACCCGTCGCGGGGGCACGCGCGGTGTCCGCCAGCGGACCGGTAACATGATTCATGTAAAAGAGGCATTCTGAGAATACATTTTTATCGTAGGTGATTATGTACTTAGATTGAGAGTTCAATATGGAAAAACCGGCTAAGTGCGAGTCGGACTCGCGCACGAAGGGTTCCGTACCATTATCTATAAAAATGGCAAAAAAAATCACCTTTATTGTATGGGAGCTCCCTTAATTAATGTTTTATTTTAATTTAATTATTTATTTCTAAAGTGAATATTATTTATCTAAATATCCTGTGAATATTTCAAGCGTCTACCTGTTGCCGTTTTCAATATTATATGTAGAGCAAAAACGAGCAAAAAAATCACGTTTGTTGTATGGGAGCCCCCTTAACTTTTTTATTTTATTCTGGTTTTTAGTATGTGTTGCAATAGCGGCAACAGAAATACATCATGTGTGAAAATTTCATCTGTCTAACTATCACGGATCATGAGATACCTGGTGACAGGCGGACAGACAGACAGACAGACTGAAGGTAAATTGAACTAGCGACACTGCGTAAATAATTTCAAGTAAAAGATTAAGGACTACGTTGAAGATAAAGAAGTTTGGCATTAATTCCTTCTGTACATGTGGCTTCCCTGGTACCTCATTAACGGCAAAACTATGTAAATGTCTATTAACAGCTCCTAAATTACGAAGTTATTTTTTAATTTAATTTTATCTTTTTTTACAAACTTCACTGACATAATTTTTTTGTTATTTGACATTATTATGCCTACAATTTATATTTCAACAAGGTTCTAACTTTTATTATTTTAATAATATTTTATATTGTTTTTTTTGTCAATGCGAGGACGTTGTAGGGATAATAGACTGTAGATCTGTAGACCATTTTCTATTTTGTTAAGTACCTGGTACTTTTGACGGGCCTACGCTGTCCTCTCATACCTATTTACACTGTAATTTGAAAACATTGTAAAAGCCAAGTTTATTTTTTTAAAAGAGTGACCGTGGAGTTTCTTGCCGGCTCTTCTCCATAGGAAACGACCAATTGGAACTGTGCACCTAGCTTTTAACGTTTCATAAGTGCCCATGTAGGCTTATGTGAAATAAAAATATTTTTGATTTGATTTGATTTGATAAAATAATCCGGTCTCCGCGACGGGTACCCGCGACGGGGACCGTCGCGTTCCCACGGACCCCACCCGCGTGTCCACGCGCGTAGACACGCGACGGTTGCCCGTCGCGGGCGCCCGCTTAACGCAGTTTCAGGCCTAAGGAACACACGACGTTATCGGTATCTTTAAAATAAAAAAAAACAAAGACCTCGAAATCACAAAAATCGAGTTTTGGTTCAGGAAACCTCATGAAAAAAAATACTTCTGGTATCTTGTGTTTTAGACTTGGTATAAAAAATCAATTTTCTTCTTTTAACTAAATCAACAATATTGGTTCATCTCCATTTGTTCTCACGTTGGCGAGTTTATTATTTGTTACTTGGATTCTGAAACAATAAATAGTAATAGATTATTAAAAGGCATAAAAAAACTTTAGGACATAAATTGATAGAAAGAAAGACAATATAATAATAAAATAAAATTCATGTTTAAAGTTAATTATTAATTGGGTGGCAGCTCAGAGTGCTTAATCATTTACATCGGAAATAGATTGTTACCGGCTTTAATGTTTATAATAATACGCAACAAATTGCCAATTGCTATCACTATAATATTACTTGTTTAATCTTCTCTATGTGAAGCATTGCATCTTATCTTTGATGTTTTTATACCTACCTTATCAAAACGAAGCATGTATTTTAAGAAATGTCGAGGAGACGCCTTAGTGGGCACTGGAGCCTCAGCGGCCGGAGGGCATCCCGACACTGGATGGTCTGCAAATTACAATTGGAAATATAAATTATAATTCCTATCCACTGTGAAATACGAACACTTATGGTATAGAAGAATAAAAAAACGCGATTTATAATAAAATACGCTTTGTTTGTAGAATTACCAACAAAATGAGGGTACCTACGTGAAAAAAACTCTTGCTCCCAAAGATTGACTTATTATGATTGAGTTTACCTGTGACCACAGTCGTTTTAATTACAAGCCCTCTCAGGAAATCATGATTGTATTGTTAAAATCTCTAAAGTTTAAGTCAATAAACCTAGGCTTTCCCAACCATGTCGGGGTCGGCTTCCAGTCTAACCGGATGTAGCTGAATACCAGTATTTTACATGGAGCGAGCCTATCTGACCTCCACAACCCCATTTACTGGATAACTCGAAACCCCTTGGTAAGACTGGTTGTCAGGCTTTTGGGCTTCTGACTACCCGTTACGACCGACGAAGCTCTACGAATGACAGCCGGGACCAATGGCTTATCTTACTTTCCGAGGAACGTAGAGGTCTCGATATGTAATGGAAGGTCATCTATCTACGAACCGACCACGGCAAGCGTCGCTTAACCTTCGAATGCAGATGTTAAAATTTAGCCACAAGCCCCTCTGGATTTATGAATGAATGAATGAAATGCACCGACCCCAGCGTGGTTAGACCAGACTCGATTGCTCGAATGAACCCAAAGATTCACCCTAGCCCCTGAAGCCTCATGTTTCATGATACTACAGAGACCATTGTATGTCAGAGAGTTGACCGGGGGGCGCGATAATGGTAGGGAAGACGTGCCCTTGGGATATGGAAGGATTATTAGAGCCTATCGGATATACATCCTTGAGCAAGCATAGGAATAGTGGACAGACGGGTTATATTTATCTATGGGTCGGTATCCTGACACCGGACACCGCCAGGTTGCATCTGGTCCAGCTTCGCCGAGCTTCTTGAATGAGGAATCTTTTGGCGGGGTTGAACTGCACATAAATATAGGTACAAAACTTACAATAAGCGACGACTCTGAAGACATCAGTATGTTTTAGGACATACATAAAAGTAGCCACGATGAGCAGGCCGATAACACCAGCAGTCATGCACACGTAGGCGTAATGTGGTCTTCTTCCGAACTCAAAGAATTCTGGTACCACGCACTTTCCTTTAATGCCATTTCCGTAAATATTGATGAAGCTGCAAATTTTGAATAAGCATCTCTTTATTTGTCTGCACACGGACTACAGGCGAACGCCACTACAGTTGTCGCGTTTTAGCATGGCAATAGCGGTCATTGCCCTTTCAAAAATAAATCATGTATGGGTTTTCGTTATTGGAACATGATCACGATAGATAAATGATTCAAGAAATTAACGGACTTTATTTCAATTTTTTTCATTAAACATCAAAAAAATGTAGGTGGGTCAATGACCGCTATTGCCATGCTAAAACGCGACAACTATACAGGCTGACTTTGAAAACATGCGACAAAATTTAATGGAGTGTTCTACCCATCAATATGAACAACTTTTACTATGGGACCAAATTACAATTCGCAAAAAAAAACTCAACCTTCCTATAAAAGTACATAACCGATTGGACCATTTTGTATAAGAAGATCGAATTTTTATTTTCCATAGTAAAAGTTGTTCATATTGATGGGTAGAACACTCCCTTAAATTTTGTCGCATGTTTTCAAAGTCAGCCTGTATAGTCACTAGTGATTAGCGGCAACCGAATCGGATAAGACTTAACTAGTTAGGAGACATAAAACATGTTGAAAAAAACTTTACTTAGGTACGAACTTACCCTTCAGCACAAGGACCACATCTGTCGATAGTGTTGATGCATTCATTTGTTACATCCAGCTTTGGCGGCAGCCGCTTCAGATCCTGGCATTTCAAACATTCTTGGCAAACATTTGCTTGTGTTTGGCAGAAGTATCCCTCCGAGCAATGTGCATCCTCTTTGCATGATAGCGGTTGCGCATTTGCGACAAGTAAACACAACATCGAGATATAGAACGGCCTGAAAATAAACACGTTGGAAATCTTTGTTCTGACTCATCTCAGTCAATCGATATGATTAAAAAGTGCCCAAGGAGGTACAGTCGGCAACGAAAGTCGATTGACGGCTCGTGCAGACTGACGTGATGTCGCGGACGCGGCAGGCAGCACGACCCTTGTCGCGCTCGCGATATCTCCCCAGTTTGCACGAGCCTTAACACTTCGGTTTTACTCATAATAAATTGCTAAGCAAACAATAAAAAAAAACCGGCCAAGTGTCCGAAGCGGAACACGCACAATGAACCCTTAATTGGGCGTGTCCCGACACGCAGTTGCCCGTGCCTAGGATCAAGAGACGAGAGAATTTTACTACTACCTTCGTCATCATCATCGGTAGGAACAATGACAACATTTAATATAGCTACATTTGTTATTTCATTGAACTATTTTAAAATTTTGGAGCGGTTTATACCGCTAAATTTAAGTGATATAATAAATAATCAAAAATAAATAGTTATACAACATGAATTAACGCACAACCTCTTAAGGGGTCATTGTACTCAATCATTATGAACAACTTTTACTATAGGACCAAACCTGAAAACGCGAAAAACAAATTACTACATATAAGTTCTGTCGTAAAAATGTAGGGAACAACTGATATTTTTTTCGCGTTTTCAGGTTTAGTCCCATAGTATCTAAAAGTTGTTCATAATGATGAGTACAGTGACCCCTTAAGAGGTTGTGCGTTAATTCTGGGACATGTTGTGCAACGATATTTTCGTTATTCTTGTAGTTCCGGAAACATATAAGCATTTTTATACCAGCTATACAGGGCGTCCCACGGATATGCCACATGGAGAGAAACTACCTTGAATATTGTAGATGGAACATTTTACTAAAAGAAGACATTATTTGAATTAAAAAAAAAAACTGCTTTCATAGATAGGTATTTAAATAATTACATGGTTGAACCGGAAATCGAACCCGTTACACGAGAAAAATAATCACCTTGTAGCTTATCATACCGATCAAAAGGCTTCATCATAAGGATTATTTTTTGCTAAATAACATAGTGTCACAAATAAAAGGAAGACCATGAATTTTAACATTTGATGTGAAATTTTGTTCAGAAAAATGAAAAGCTAACATTGCCGTAAGGACTCTAAGGACATACAACTGACATTATCATAAGTACCTAACTAATAAATGTACCCACTTGAGAAGTACGCATCATTTCCCTATTATAATTTAAGTGCATGATAAAATGATATAGAGATACGTAATTAGTAGGTACCTGAAAAAGTCGTTAACCCCAACAAAATAATCACAGATTTTCTCAACTCATACTTCCAGTAACAACAAATCCTATGACATAAAAGAGCATGATATTGGTTGTTAGAAGCATGATATTTCAAGCAAAAACCGACACTCAAAATTTAAGTTCCTAGTCTTCTAGAGCCTTTTTTCCATAGAGCGCCGCCCTCCGTTGTTAGTATGTGCTCTGTGGCGCACCGGCGGGCGGCGCGGCGGGCGGCGCGGCGGCGCGCGGCGTTCAGTTCGAATAATCTCGTTATACGACGACTCTGCGAGACTGCGATGGACAAAAGACAAACGCCCTTACTTTCGCATTTATAAACGTATTAGGTACTCTCGACCGTCCCTGCTTCGTACGGTTTTTGTGAGTTGATACAACATCGAGGTTTCTTCACTTTATTTATGTACATTGTAAGTACGTTATAGGTAAAGTTTGATATTAATGTGTATGGAAGTATGGTTAACATGAATGCTGAAAAGTAGTGTATTCGAATCATTTTGTGTTACTTTATATGATGTACAGTCAAGCTACCACAAACAGCCAATATTTTAATTTAGAATTTACTAATGTTTAAAATCATTTGGAGAAATTTGACAGTTTGGTATAACTTGATGTGCTGGCGACTGTACCTAAGCTTAGACTAAGTTTATAGTCAAAAGCTGTAAATACGCAAACAAAAGTAGGAAGTGTTCATTGACTTTCGATGCTGACCGTATTAGGGGACACAGACTGCAACAACAACAATCAACCAAAAAACAATTTTCTTTCTTTCTTTTCTTTCTAGACTGTACTTAGACTTTACTTTGCCAAGTAAGCGTCCTATTACGAATGCGAACTATATTTGATATTCGTACGAAACACTTGCACACATTCACTGGCCTATACTACCTAAAGCCGGGTCTGCTGCGCCCACAGTTGCGTGTTTCAAACAGTTACAAACACGATTTGGGGGCGTGGCCTAAATAAAAATCATACAAATCGTGTTTGAAACACGCTACTATGGGCGCAGCAGACCCGGCTTAATATGAACAATACCTACATTCTTGTGAATAAGATTCATATTTGTATGAAACACATACTTAGGTACCTACTTAGCAAAGTCAAAGTGCGATCTGTGAATCCTGCGCTTGCTACTGCTACGCGATGCGATTTATGTACAACACCTATTCGCGGGAAGTTAAGTAAGTTCTTGAACGGCTAGGATTTAGGCCCTAAAGGCCGTTCAACCTAATAATTTGGTAGGTACGTAGGTATTATACGTAACTTAAAAAGTATTAGACCAGATAACTTGTAAAGTAAAGATATTATAATTTTAATACCTACATAACTACGGTGTCTAGGTAAACAACAAGTCGAACAACAAACAGTTGCCAAACCAACGTGCGTAATTTTATTTAATCAAACACTCAGATCATACAATACTTAGGCTATAGGATCGATAGATCCTGTAATCTTACCGGAGCATTTTTAGGTGGCAATTTTCTCTGTTATCCTTATCACTTATTTTGATTACTGGGCAATGGCACACACACAAAATAATGTAAATATTTAGTTACGGAATTAGGGATACAAACATTCACTGATCCACACAAGCAAGATTATTACTTTTGTTTAAAAAACTCGCATCTTATTAGGAAAGTGAGCACGCAGATCTAAAGCTATCCCATTCCCGTGACGACAGACATGAAACTAATGATAAAACAATACGTCCTTTGCAGAGTTAAAAAACAAGTAAGAACTCGCATAAAACAAGCACATTTCAATCAAGTTGAGACATGTCGCGCGTGACAATGGGGATTTTGTTCACAATATAGGTAGGTAAGTATTCAGAACAATGAAAGCTATGAAAAAAGATAATATTTTAAGGTAAAATACGATAATTCCTCAAAAACAATGCATTAAGCCTCCCTTTTGAGAATAGGTAGGTACTTATAAGACCCTTGACTGTTTGCGGAAACCTACTTCAAACTCTGCTGTCCGCTTGTGTCGAGAGTACCTACTCGAGAGACGCTCTGTATCAAGTTCTCGGAAAACTATGCCAGAAAATGACTCATTTGAATGGATAAACAATGTAATACCACCTACCTATATTTATAAGTACTACTATTTTGGAGTACTCATTTTGTTTTTATCTGTGGGGGCTTTTAATTAACAACTTTGATGAATATTGTTATTATTATACTGTTATTAGTCTGTAAGCCTTCCAAAAATAAAGAAAAAAAAAATATAACCGGACAAGTACATACGGAGTACGGACTCGCGCAGGTTCCGTACCTCCAAAAGTCCAAAGCTCTTAAGCCCACCACAGACGTAGCTATAATATATATTATAGCAAGACATATTAAACGATATATTTTTCATAGTAATCTTCGAGTGACCTCAGACGGAGCTATAATATATATTTCTAGTACGCACCAAAAACTACGCAAAAAAAAAAGGAAAAGCAAAGTATATTAATATATATTATAGCTACGTCTGTGTCGGGCTTTAGTCATTACATAAGTAGTAAAGTTATATGCTGTGTTATGTAGTATAAAATAAAGTCGCTTCCCGCTGTCTGTCCGTCCCTATGTATGCTTAGATCTTTAAAACACTACGCAACGGATTTTGATGCGGTCGTTTTTAATAGATAGAGTGATTCAAGTGGAAGGTTTATATGTTTAGAAAATTCCACGCGGGCGAAGCCGCGGGCAGCAGCTTGTTTACTATATTTACGGTGAAAATGTCATCTAGCTACCTACCTATTTACGGATTATATGCAGGGATGTTGCGGATGCAGATTTTTTACATCCGCGGATACGGATTTTTGGTGGCTCACATCCGCCGCCGCCGTAGCGGATCTCAAGTTTTTCTTAGGGATCCGTCAAGGCGGAAAGGCGAAATTCTGAATTTCTTACGTTTTTGCAAATTGCAGCGCTGTTTCGTTGTATGTTAATCATAATTAAATTCGCGGCAATTCTACTAAAATAATTAGATACTAAATTATAATCATTTAAAAATCAATACTTATACCTAGCTCTGGAAATAATGTGTTTGGTGGTTATATGACTATTTCGCGAAAATGTGACGATTTAGAGCTATACTGATAATTTAAATGATTATAATTTCCATTTTGTTGACTATGATCATACTTAGATATCTTACTTACTCTTTTCCACCCAAATCTGCAACCGTATGAGCTCCGCATTCGCATGCGGAAGCAAAGCAATTGCGGATAACCGCAACATCCCTGAGACAGATAGCCATACGGGCAGACAGGCGGCGGCATTTGCTTAGAAATATCGCTAGTCTCCGCTTCAGTAGATACGTACCTACCCTAGCTCACGTTGGCACCAGCTTTTGGGTATAACTTATACTCAAAGGCTGGTGCCAACGTGACCTAGGTAACTAGTAACCCTAAAATGAACAAGTACTAATAAGCCCCTACTCGTACCACATGCGACTTTTTATATTGCACTGGATTTTTAACTCTTGGTGCTTATGCGAGCATTGCTAATACAACATAGTGCATCCCAACGCGTCAAATAAAGACACTGTCCGATTTTCTTTTCAAGTCTCGGCGCTAAGCACTACGTTGGAAATCGTGTGCGTTATAGTGCGATAGAAAATCGCCCGTGTATGTGAGGGCTAATGCCCGTTTTCTCTAACACTAAGTGTCTAACTCTAACCTAAATTAATACCTAAACATAAGCGCACTGTTGTATTTTGAGCGCTCTGGTCAGCACCGAGAGTTGAAAATCGAACAGTGCAATAACTTTAGATGTTATCTAGTGTTAATGAAAACTGGCATTAAACTCGCACCTTTTTCCATTACGAGATACGCGACCCTAATACGGGTTTCAGATACTTTAACTCTGGGGGTTGTCCTGCATTTATTTGTAAGGTTCCGCAGTAAAACGAGTTCTACTTCTACTCACACTGGACCTGACTGCAAAACTACTTGGAGATGTGTGAAAATGCAGTTAGACTGACCTTGTGTCAATAAATGAAAAGACAATTTAATATTTACATACAACTTTATTCACAAGAGACTAAAATCTCATTTAACTCATTAATGAATAGTGTAACTTACAGCAGGGGGCCTAAAATGGACGCTTTGGCAGAATCATAATATGATCTGCGTACAATTCATATCCCGCAAGCCTATACAAGGAGTTTCGTAAAATTGTCCACAAATTATGAATTGCTTTAATGAAGTCGAATGTCAAATAGCAGCTGTCAAACAGATGAATTGCGGGTTGTATGAATTGTACGCAGATCATAAATTATGATTCTGCCAAAGCATCCATTTTAGGCCCCCAGTTCATTAATGACTTAATTTTAACAATCAACAAAAGAGTTTGTGTAACTTTAATAAGTGCTTCACAGCCTTTAGTTACATCTCTTAAGTAATGAACATAATATTTAATGTAGGAAATGTATCAGGCAGTGAGTTACAGCGAGTATTTGATTATGATATTTATAACAGAAAGAAAAACCGAGATTAAGTAACCGTTACAATCAAAATAGAATGATAAAATTACAATATTAAGATGCCAACATCATAGCCGAGTAATCAACATTATATTTTTAATCAGCAGCCGAATTAAGTTTTGATTATTTATATGTCTAGATATAGCGTCGCGCTGCAAACGAACTAAAACAAACTGGGCAACTTTGTTATGCCACCAGCATAACAAAGTTGCCCTGTTTGTTTTAGTGCGTGACAGCTACGTCTTGCACTCGTGTCACGTCATTGTGTTATTCTAGTGTGCGTGCATTTTGCAGTTTACAGCGTTGACTGTCTATCTACACATATTTATATCTTTGGTTTTGATAATAAAAGCAGGATATTTTGGAACATTCACAAATTGTCTAAAATTTAACTAGCAATCTCAAACCCTAATCGCACGCATAATATAACACATTGTTAGAACAAAAAAAAACATGCAAAACAAGGTAATTAAAATAATGGAAGAATTTACTTAAATATAGCACACTCGAATATATTGACATAAGATCACCAATACTTAAATATCAGTTTAAGATAAATGCTAAAATATTTTTAATTACAATTAAATAATCTGTGCTTTGAATCAACGATACGGTCTTTAAACAAAAACAACTTATACAGTGGTAATATCTTTACAACGCATGATAATTTCAGTATTCTTAGTTGAAACAACACTTCACAGAACAAAAACAACAGCATTTCACAACAGAAAAAAATAATTAATACATTATTTTCAAATTATATTGTCAGTGTAAATAATAATAATTTCAAGTAATTTTCACATTTCTTTCAATATGTTATATATTTAATTCAACCACTGTTTGCTTCTACAGATATATGATTACAATTTTCCAATAAAATCCAATCCGAATTTTGAAAGTTTTATTTTAATAAGAATTTGGTTGCGAATGTTGTAGTATTTAGTCGTATTGATAGTTGCATGTTCTATTAATTATTCTGAAATGTACCTACCTAGTATTGCTCTTTGCATGATCAGACCTTATAATAGCAGTAAAAGCTAGATGAGCAATTTAATTGCCTGTTGAATGCAATTAGTTGAAGCAAAATTAAAAGTTGTGCCGTCTAAAGTGTTTGGCGCTGCAAGTCATGTATTGCCTCAATTTTATTGTATGCAATAGACAAAACACTTGCAACCAGTAACTGGGCCTTTACTATTAAAATATTACACGAAATTATCACAATTCATAAATTGCCCATTCGATAGAAGGTCCTGTGTGTTAAATAATACTTCAAATATTTACATACCAAAACAAAATGACAACCATAATATCATAATAGAGATATAAAATAATTTTTTTAATTGTCTTGTCTGACTTTCTAACCGAAAGGAACATACATTTGTAATAAGCAGAGATTGTAATAGGTAGAGCTTATTTACCTAAACTTCGAGGAAAGAAATCAACACAACAATGACGGTTAAATCCCGGGATTTAAAAACCACGAATTATGTATTGGACTTTATTTATAATTACAAATGATTGATTTGAAGAATATAAATAACTTTTTTAGGGTTATGTACTAAAATTGTGTCAAATTTTCAAATTCAAGTGTTTTGTTATATAAGTAGGTAAAATAAAATAAAATTGGCTGATTTATTAAAACTTGTGCTTCGAATACATAATTTGGTTATTCGTGCCCAGGAACAGGTAGCGGTGGCGGTTTCTATTGTTTCAAAATATCTTATGTCACATAACTAAATAATAATAAGATTTTTAAAATAAATAATTAATAAATAAAGTCCAATAAATAAATCCCGGGATTTAAACGTCATTATAATTATTCCGGGGTGTTAGAGGAAATCTAATCTAAAATAGGAAATCAAATCTCATCCGCTCTATGTTACTTCCTTCCTCGAAGTTTAGGTAAATAAGCTCTACCTATTCCGATCTCTGCTAATAACATAAGAATTCGTTACTATAATACAATTGTCTAGATATTGTTTAGGAAAATATTTTTATCTTATCTTAAGCCTTGAAAGCGTTAAAATTAAGATATTATGCGAAATAAATAATTATATGAAACTCATAGTTAAATTATTCAGTGGTATCTTGAGCCCAAAACAGTTTTCTCTACAAATCCACTATCTAATATAGTTATATTCCCTAAATTTGATAGCACAGCTGCATCAAACTAAATACTTACAAGCCTGGTTTCTTAAACGACTTATATAGTAAACGATCCAAATATTTTTCTAAATTAATGTTACTTGAGCAACCAAGTATTAAATAATGTCTTTTCTCTCTCTCGATCGTTTAAGCTACCGACTGTCCACCTTGGCATATCTAAGATAAATCTCATTACATTATGTTACTGAGATCATGAATTGATCGTACAGATCTCTCACATGACTGGTATGCACAGGAATAAACGTATATAAAACTACATCACAGTAAAAGGGTTAAGAATCCTTTTTATAAGGCACTTTATAAACATCAATCTAGAATTGACGTTAACCTAAAACTTTTTTTTACGTATTTTCAGAACTTTTTCCGTGATATTATTTTTACTAAAACATTATAAAATAAAAACAAATTTCAAAATTACAAAATTGTTACTATAAAGATTATGTTTAAAGGAAAAATGACAGTTTCTATCTGTTGTAGCGCAATCTAGCTGCTAGACCTAAAGATAAAGGCGGACAACTCTAGCAGGTGCACCCCGTGGTCATTTCTCCTTACATAACGTGAACTTATAGTAAGCGTAGTAGAGTATTCGTGAATGCGGAGGGGCGTCACTTGGAGGTGTTGATCTGCACCACGTTAGTGATCTGTGTGATGAAGCTGTAGGGCGGGGCGCCCGCGCTGGGCGACGGAGAGCGCGGGAAGCTGCTGTGACTGCTGTCACCGCAGTTGCTCTCCCGGGAGTCCTAAGAGAATAACATAAAAATACTATAAAGGTCAAGAGGGTACGTAAGTAAATACCTACATATTATCGGGTATTTGACTACTATCAAAAATATACTTTGATTAATTTTGATTTTAAAAATGTAGCCATAAAAAAGACGATTTGTGAAGTTACAAGTTTTTAAATTATTCTTCAATTCTTGTCACGCAAAACGATAATAATTGTACTTAATGGCTCGAAGTTACTATGGAGTTCCTGTGTTGTGACGTCAGATCGTAGCAATACTGTCGTTACACACCTTACTGTTTAACATTAAGGCGCTGACAAAAGGCAAATGATAAATGTAGGCTTGTCTTAAACAATAAAATTGCCAAATCTATATAGTTTGTGGTAGCGGAAAAAATATATGTTATTCTTGAACATATTTCTCGCTCTTGGTTGTTACCAAAACAGGTTTAGAAAAAAAATCTCGATACAAATTAACGGTAAACTAACCCCCTTTACTTTGAGTTTCAATCCAAAATATCTGCATTAAATATCAACGTACGGTTGGTATTTAATTAATAACAGGAACGTCTTATTTGTATGCAGAACTTGGTTGTATTTTTTTTTCGATTACTCAACTCATTTTTGAATAAATAAATAATTGCTTCCTATTTTGCAATAAATTACAAGCGTTCTGTCATCGCGCTTCTCTTTCTTTTGTATGCAGTCTGACAGTGCCAGCGGTTTACCTGTTGTCAGTGTCTTAACTATAAAACGCATACAACTTCACAATTTTTGAGATATATTTTTTGCTACTTATGGCTTTATTTTATTCTATGTTTCGTTAAATTTAATTAAAAAATTCAGTGAAATACCCTATTGATTTTATTTAAACTACTATATCACTTCCGAGAAAACGTTCAGTGTTCCGGTAACCAATGAATAGTCAATAGGAGTCAATATCTACTAAATAACAGTACGTACCTGTCGCACACATCGCTTCTTGGCGGCGGAGTGTTCCACGAGCGTGGTGTCGCGCGCGGCCGACAGCAGCGCCGGCAGCGCCGCGCCGGCGCCCTCAGACTCGTTCGCATTGTTGTCGTTTACGACACTGCTGAACGAAACATATTTTTTACATTTTAGCAGAGTCCAACCAAATTTCATTTTTGGCCGAAATATCCATTTTCGGAAATTTTCATTTACGACCGACTTTTTTAATATGTTTTTTTAATTTGAAAAAGTTGAATGCCATTAAATCAATAGCTTTTATTTTATTAATTTTAGATAAACTCGATAGTTTCAACAACTAAAAGCACAATGACTAAAAATGCAGAAATTAAATTGTTTATCGCATTTGGCATCAGATTGTTTGAATAATAATAATTATGAATTTGAGAAAAGTATACAGTTTTCTGTGGGTTAATTTTAAACAGTTAACTATGAAGATTAAACTATAATGACATTGCATTTCTTTTACTTTTACTACAGAAAGATCTATTGACAAACTTATTTTTTTTTTAAACGTTGCCCCACACTAGGAATTGCTCCTGTACTGTGGGTGCGTTTACAAACATTTAAGCTCACATACACAAACAGCCAGACCCGAAACAACTACTTGTAGGTCATACAAATATTTGAACCGTGCGGGAATCGAATCCGCGACACGCAGCGCAGCAGTCAATCGCTTGACCACTGCGCCAACCGTGTCGTCAATATTTAAAACATCTCTCTGCTTTTCAACATCATCATTTCATCATCAAACAATTGACAGAAACAAAACGAATTTGTGATGAGACATCGACTATGACGCCACCGCGCCGGCTACTGTAGAGAGACTTCAGCTAGCCATTGTTAAGGCGCAGATTTATGATTTTAGTGTCCATTTATCATGTCAAGTCATCATTTATCAAGTATTGTAGTAAAATATTTATGAAATAAATTCAGGAATAATGTCGACCCAAAGCATTAAAAAAAACGATATTACTTTGAAATTGCTTAAGATATTTTCATGTTTTTTTTGTATCAGATTATATCTGTGATATTTTTCAAATATTCAGGTTTTCGTTACTAAAAATATATATTTCCTATGAAACCGAAGGATGACGCGGCGTGAGCGCGACGCGCATTTGTATGAGCAAAGTCAACGGTGATTACTCAACCCTTAAGCGGGGTGCGCTAAGGTAGCCCGCGAAATTCTAATTTTCTTACGTTCTTTTGCAATTTGTAGGGCAGTAACAGGTTGTATGTTAATCTAAATATGATTCGCAGCCATACCGAATAATATGGCTTTACAGAATTATAATCATTAGAATCAGCATTACAACTCTGTCCCCCTTATTAGAAAACAAGGTTTATCTTCAGACCCAGGTTTAAAACATGGAGCCATTATTGAATTTCGAACTTTATTCCGACTATGGTAAAGTTCCTAAACACAAAACTGACAACTTAGTACCGAACTAAGTTTTTAGTTTTCTATAAAGAACGGTATTTTAATCACAGTTACGTTCTTATTACAAAAAATGGCTCCATGGTTTAAGCCATGTCAAAATATAATCTTGTTTTGTAATAAGGCGGTCTAAGTTCAAAAAATCCTACTGAATGATTTTTTCTGAAATAATCGTTCAGTAGGATTTTTGAACTTATACATTTATGCTTTTTATCCCGATATTCCCACGGGATCGAGACTTATGCGCGTAAAACTGCGGGGCGCAGCTAGTTTATTATTAGTTGAATAGATCCTGTCCTGTCAGCCGCCAGAATCATTCACTCCCTTTTCATTCACATCAATCACTCAATTTCTTCACCAGTGTTGACATATACTACACTGTAAAGTAGACATAACTTTAAAAGTATAAAAAAACATACTTGGCATTAACATCTCCATTGCTGGTTGTTCCGGGTATCCAGGGGCTCGGCATCGTGTCCTCGTCATGGATGGGCAGCGTCATGCTCTCCGTATACTCAGGCACTGGAGACTCAGCACTACGAACAATGATATTATATTAACAGATACACACACTCAGAAAATGTAGTGACAAAGATTGAAAAGAGTATGCTTAGATGGTTTGGTCATGTGGAGAGGATGAGTGAAAGGCGACTAATAAAAGGTATTTATAAAGCAGAGGTGAGTGGAAACGCCGGGAGGGGACGCCCTAGAAGGACATAATTATAGTGACCAAATTGGTGATGTTCTTCAGAAAGGTCAGGTGCGTAGTACTCGCAACCGGCGTGCGTGTATGACTGGATGTATGCACGTAGGCGAAGCAAAAGGAGTATGTAAGGAGCGTAGCAAGTGGCGTTCTATAGTTTCTGCCTACCCCTATGGGAAGAAGGCGTGAGTTTATGTATGTATGTATATGTTATACACTCACAAAACAACCGAAAAAAGTGTTCCGCGCAGCAGTGGCAGCACACATCACTTTTCATTCATTTTACATTTCACTACAAGTAAAAATTATGGATTGATAAAAAAAACAAGAAAAAAAGAGACAGCTAGTGTTGTCAATTGCGCGTGAATGTAAACAAACATCATTCTGGCCACCAATCACCGATTGTTGGCATCACAGACTAACAAAACCGTCCCAATTAGGACGTTTTCGAGTCTTCACGATTTCGCGCTCACAACAATAATACAGGGTGTTTGGCAGAACGTTGAACATACGAAATTAGTGGATAGGTGGGGTCATCTGCTACTTACTCAGCACTAATTTAGTTGGCCCTGGCCCACTGGATATTATTTTAATTTTTTTTTGCTTTCGTCTTGTTTCACCACTTTCTTAACTTTAAAGTGTAACTTTTATAAAAAATTGGTAAAACAGGCAATATTATTGTTTTTTTTTTAATCTTTCAGCAGATTCTTATAAAATGATTGCTTTATTCAGATGTTGGCTAGAAAAAAAGTTATGAGTCCTCAAACTTACAGAAAGATGTAAAAATACTTAAATCTTAATTTCAACTTACATTTAAAAAAAATGACCCCCCACCTATCCACCATTTTCTTATGTTCAACGTTCTGCCAAACACCCTGTATATTGACTACGAACAAAAATATACAGCTTGTCACATAAAACGGATGATCACAACTACTGAACTACATCAATAAATTAGAAAAGAAAGGCATGTGCAGAAATAATGTCTGATAATGTTGATAATAAATAAATTATCACTATTATCTATTGTTTCAAGGACAAGGCACCAGACGGAATCTGAATTTGTGTGCGTATGATTGATATAAGATTAACGGATGTAGAAGCTTGAGTGAGATGCCTTATCATGTGGATTCCTTAGACGTTGCGGTCCTGTGGCCTCGTCGTGAATCATGCTGGAAAATGTATGCTATGCAAGAAACGGTAAAATTGCTTGTATAAAAATCCCCGGACCGCGTCATACCCTAACAAATTTTTCGTAGAGCGGTTATTTTTTAATCAAACTCATGTACAAAGTGATGATGTCACTCTAGGAAAAGCAGCATCCGTTTCTTTATGCTTGATATATCTGAGAGTTCTGTACGTGTTTTCCTCTACAGTGGACGAAGCATTAAATAAGTGCTGCTAGCTAGTAGGTTGAAGATTTCAACTCACTTGACAAACCCAAAAACATCACAGGCCACACCAGACACACGTTTTTAGGGTTTCGTACCAAAAGGGTAAAACGGGAACCCTATTACTAAGGCTCCGCCGTCTGTCTGTCCGTCTGTCACCAGGCTGTATCTCATGAACCGTGATAGTTAGACAGTTGAAATTTTCACATGATGATGTATTTCTGTTGGCGCTATAACAACAAATACTAAAAAACGGAATAAAATAAATATTTAAGGGAGCTCCCATACAACAAACGTGATTTTTTTGCTCGATTTTGCTCTATATTGATATCGGCAACAGGTAGACGCTTGAAATATTCACAGAATATATAGTTATATATTCACTTTAAAAATAAATAATTAAATTAAAATAAAACAAATATTTAAGGGGGGCTCCCGTACAACAAACGTGATTTGTTTGCCATTTTTATAGATAATGGTTCGGAACCCTTCGTGCGAGAGTCCGACTCGCACTTGTCCGGTTTTCCATTTGTATGATAACAAGAGCAGAATAAATTGTCATACCTTTTTCAGCGCAAACACCGATAAAACCCCGAACCGCTACGAAATGTGCAAAAATAAAATACTTAAAAACGCAGAGTGGAATATTGACGACTGACCTTTTAAATGTTCACTCCTTGCAAGACCTGGCGTGCAGATATTTAAGTAAATGAACAGATATACAGTATGTAACAGTAACCCTGTTGTTCCTTCTAGGGACGTATACATTTACCTACAAACACAACATTGGTGGAATTATAATTTAAAAAAAAATAAGTATTGGCTAGTCGAGAAGTCAAAATCAAAGAATGAAAGAGGTTAGAAATCAGTTAAGATCTTACAAATATTAATAATTAAATATTTATTTTAATTATTTTTGTTGAACAGTTTTTAATTACGTATGTATACCGATTCTTAAGACAGAGATATATGCCAGTGACCTTGAGTAGTTAGCTTGCGTGTTCTGAACTGAGCTCACGCAACCCGTCGTACGTTCAGCCAGTAATAGGACTCGCCCATCAAGGACCGCTGTCCCCAATTTGACGCATTATTAATTTATTATACACAAAACAAAAGGTATTTCAATAAAACGCGTATACAGATAATTTTAGTAAACAAAGAAATGTCACTGTCAAAATGACAGGACAGTGCTGCAAAACAATTTATCATAAAAAAAATCTATCTTTTAATTACAGTTAATTAACTATTTAGATGAGCTATGCAAACAAAATACCGTAGCCGAACAGTGTTTGTTCTGTGTCGGAGTCGCGGCTTATTATTATTATAATCAGCCCTTTTAAGTCCACTGCCAGGCGTGGCCTACGCCTAAATTATCTTTAAATCGGTGAAGGTTTCAGAATAATACGCTTGGTAGATTTTGCGCCATTCTCAGTTTTTTATCCGCGTTAGACATAACTTTAAAAAATAGTTTCACTATGTAATATAAACATAATCTAAAATATCATAATCACATATTAAATTATTAAGAAAATGCTCTAATTTAACATATTTTTTTTTCGAATCATTATATACACTACTCGTTTAGACGTGATCTTCAGTATAAAATCATTAAAAGTCTGTTATCGTCGCCTTAAAACGTAGGTAGAAGGAACAACAGGGTTTTTGTTACATATTGTATAAATATTACATACATTTTGTACTGTAACATTATTCGTCAAAGACAGATAATATGTAGGTAATATCTTTCTGCATGAACTCTCGTAGCTCGTTTCTTACAAAGAGATTTTCGTTTCTTACACAACATTATTTAATTTCTTTAACAAATGTTTTCTAGAGCTTGTTTCATAGGATAGCTGGCAGAAACTTTACTTATAAAACGTGAACACCGTTTATATGAAAATATCTACGAGATACGTTAACCGGAACTTATCCGGAGCTAATGAAACAAGCTTTTACTAGTGCCATTGCCTTACAACAATGTCGACGTACCTGGGTGTTGGTGGATCTCGTTCATATAAGGGTTTGTTGAAGACTCTTGCGGCCTGGTTGCCTGCCGACTCCCGCGCGTCTTGCGGCCGAGACGACGAGTGCTTGATGAACTGTTCGTCTGTTGACAAAATAATACATCATTAGTAGTCATAAGAATTATTAAAACGACGTAAACGACTAAATAACGGTAGATTATTCACTAAGGGAATAAAGCTGTGTCTAATATCACAGGCGCTATATTCAAACCCAAGCGAAGGAATTAAAACTAGAATCCTGAGTACAGCGAGAGATTCAAAATCGCCCTAGTCGAAGACACCTTTATCTCCGAGGAGAATACTCTACTTTTCACACCCCTATGAGGTAATAAAAAGCAATGCATTTTCGATTACATGTTTATTGTAAAAACAATACAATTCCAAATTCAGTACAACATTATTAATAATAATAATAATAAAACCATTTATTTCAGGCGACACAGGCCCATAGAAAAATACCTTAACCTAAACATACATATTGTATAAACAAAAACTTTTGTTAATAGAATGGCTTATGACTATGTTAGTAGCACTTCACTTTGCACTAGACAGTGCTGCCCAGTGGAACTTGTCCGCGGAAGCGTCGGAACACCACGTCCTGCGGCCAAAAGTCTTCTTCCATGACGAGGGGCAGATAACAGTTCGGAACACGCACGACGAACGCTAGACCAGCCAGGGTTAATAGGACATACTTTAGGTTAGGTTTGCATGACATATAATTTGACATTACCGAGGTGGTCACCCACCAGCTCGGTAATTTCAAATGATGTATAGAATTTATCCCTACGTATTATAAAACAAAGTCCCCCAGCCGCGTCTGTCTGTCTGAACGCGATAAACTCAAAAACTACTGAACGGATTTTCAAACGGTTGTCACCAATGGACGGAGTGATTCATGAGGAAGGTTTAGGTGTCTAATTCATTAAACGTTTTGTGTTAATTGGCTGATACATAACGATTATTGTTGAAGATGTCGGAAAAAATATGCGCCGCGCCAACCGTACGAGATACATAAAATTATGTGCCGCGCCAACCGTACGAGATACATAAAATTATGTGCCGCGCCAACCGTACGAGATACATAAAATTATGCGCCGCGCCAACCGTACGAGATACATAAAATTATGCGCCGCGCCAACCGTACGAGATACATAAAATTTATGTTCTACGGTTAAGTAATAACAGCCGCACGGGTCGATCCATTAGGTTAACCTACGCTTGCCCGGGTTGGTCCATGGATGGGTGACCATCTTTACATACCGAGACTCCTCCGTACTTTGGAAAGCACGTTAAGCCGTTGGTCCCGGCTGTCATTCGTGGATCTTTGACAGTCGTTACGGGTCGTCAGAAGCCCGAGACTGACAACCAGTCTTACCAAGGGGTATCATATTATCCAGTTACTGGTTTGTGCAGATCAGATAGGCAGTTTCTCCATGTAAAATACTGGTATTCAGCTGCATCCGGTTCCTATACCGGAAGCCGACCCCAACATAGTTGGGAAAAGGCTGGGCAGATCGATTTAAATGAATACTTTAATTAAAAGATATCAGGTTCAAAATTACGCGTAACAAAATAATTATGGTTGACGGCGGCGGGCGCAGCGCTAGGAGTCAATGACCTTTTCCTCGGCTATGAGGTATGCGATCGGTTCGTTACGTTCCCGTGGGATACTTTCCATCATCCACGCGAGCGAAGCCGCGGGAAAAAGCTAGTTATATACCTGTACCTACTGCTGAATATGCTCCTCGATACCGATTCAACATTCTCAAACGTATTGGTGATTCTTCCATTAATTTTATTCTAAGAGTATCTCTTAGAATTAATGGAAGAATCACCAATATCGTTAGGCTTATTTTGTAAATATATATTACTGCAAAAGTCTAGGATATGTCTAAATATGGCATGGCACTGACGTCAAAAATGGCATGAAGTTAAGGCGCTGACAAGAGGCAAATGATAAAAGTAGGCTTGTCTTAAACAAAATTATTGCCAAATCTATATAGTTTGTGGTAGCGGAAAAAATATTTATGTTATTCTTGAACATATTTCTCAGAACTTGGTTGTTACCAAAACACGTTTAGAAAAAAAAACTCGATACAAATTAACGGTAAACTAACCCTTTACTTTGAGTTTCAATCCAAAATATCTGTATAATATCAATCTACTGGTCTCTCAATCTCTCAATCTATCTATCTGGTAAATATCAATCTACGGTTGGTATTTAATTAATCGTCTTATTTGTATGCAGAACTTGGTTGTTTTTTATTTTCGATTACTCAACTCATTTTTGAGTAAATAGATATTTGCTTCATGTTCTGCAATAAATTACAAGCGTTGTGTCATCGCGCTTCTCTTTCTTTTGTATGCAGTCTGACAGTGACCGCGGTTTAGCTGTTGTCACCCTCTTAACAAAATAATGCTAAAATAAAATATCCTTCAGTAAAGTTGAAGCACTTGGGGCTTATCAATATTGAAACGCATGAAAGTACATTGACCCCGATTCAGAATATTTCTTAAAGATTTTAATAAATGTGATTTGGCTATTATAGGTAACTCATCGATAAATTCGCTAAGTACTGCGTACATCGTACAACAACCTAAGAAATCGTTGAACACTTTGTCAATTTATGAATGCATGGCTCTCTTTATCACTATAAATGTCGTCATTTTTGATATCGCCATTTGCATCGTCCGATATCATGACGTAGGTCCTCAATAGGATTCACCCACTTCAGTTTATTACTGTTTTCCTATTAATAAACTGCTACAATAAATAATAACCACGGTTCATTTTCTTACCTTCATTGTAGGCAGTTGGCTCCACATCGGAGTACGGTGGTGAACGGTATGGCGACTGTGGCAGTGGATTATATGGCGGGGGAGCCTCGGGAGCCGTCGCCGTGATACGCGCTGTCACTGTACTTGACTGGTTTGAACCTGAAGCAATATTAAAAGGTTTATAACAAAATTTCGGAAAAGCCCTTCACAGATCTCTTTGTTGAGGGTTTTAGAAGATTAGTCTATTGTAATGGCTTTTGCAATATTAATAACACCTCTATAGGCTGCAAGGTAATTGTAAAATGGAATTGCCGGAGAGGAGAGAGAATCTTATGTCTCTATGGATTAGTGGTACTGCATAGCTGTTGTGAATGTGTATCTTGTTGTGGTCTTAACTCACAAATAAGTATGCAGTCAATGATATTTTAAGTAAAAAGACGTAGATAGGTTACCTACTCAACATTCGAAGTTCAAAAACGGCACAATGTCCCGCTATTGGATAACACGTGGAAGTAGGACGGCATGTCGTTATTGTCGGGAGCGAAAAAGAGAAAAGAAGAAGAAAATGTGGCTAACTAGCCAAGTTTTGACCTTCCACTTGCGGAGCATGTATAACATATCTACCTCCTTATAATATCGTTTGCAGCTATAACAGGTGCCTCTTTCCGACAGCTTCTGTAGAAGCGTCGATTCAACTGTTCTACTTATCGACTGTCGATTGCATAAAATGGGCCGCAGTCGCAACGCAAGTTGTAGATCTAGACTAATATCATATATCATAAGGAAGATTTTTGTTTTTAATAATTAAAAAAAAAAACTAAACGATTTAAAAAAAAAAACTTAAAGAAAGCTACATTATCAGCGATTAACATGGGAAGCAACTTATAAAAAATAAATGGAGATCCCTACGAAAATTGTAATAATATTTAAACCAATGCGCTGCGAAAACTGTTGATGATACATAAAATAATTTACTACGTGTTTATAGTACTCATCATTACCCATAAAAAAAATCTTTCTTCTTCTTTAGAAAAACGTTGCCCCACACTAGGAATTTCTCCTGTATTGTGCGTGCGTTTACAAACATTTAAATTCACATACACAAACAGCCAGACCCGAAACAACTACTTGTAGGTCATACAAATATTTGTTCCGTGCGGGAATCGAACCCGCGACAGGCAGCGCAGCAGTCAATCGCTTAACTAACTGCGCCAACCGTGCCGTCGAGTTCGCGATGTTGTATGTCTAAAGTTCGTTTTTTTAATCCCTGATAGTAATTTGACATTATTTTCAAATGTGTGATGTTTTTTTTTTTTTTTTTTCAATTTAGAGTTTGACATTCGTATCATGATATTTTTCATTATTCGAATCGAACCTTTCGTTTAGAAGTTACGACGGGTACAAAAAAGTTAAAAGTAAGAAAAATGCATTTTTCTTACTTTTACAGCCCTTCGCTTTTATTAGTTATTTATTTTAAACTAGAATCTAGTATAGAATAAATAAAATTGTTCCCGACAAAAGGAAAACTATCACAGCTAAGTAGGCTTTACAAGTTAACGAGTAAAGTCGACCAACTTACATTTGCAGTTGCAGAATTGATTGTGACGTATATCGATGTATGGGAGAACATGTTTTTCAACTACAAGGTTAAGTTTGTTTTTGGGATAAATTCATCCACACTACGGAACCCTTCATCGTGCGTGGTCCGACACGCACTTGGCCGGTTTTTGGCAACTTAAACATACCGGCGAATAGTGTGCAAAGACACTATAAATCTCTGCCGTACTTTTCTGGGAATACGGACGTGGTGTAGAATATGATAGTACGGAGATTAAAAGCTGTACACTGTACAGATCACTTACCAGCAGTCTTAAAGATCTCAGGGTAGCGCAACAGGTAGGCGATGATACCGACGACGAGCGCTAAGAACAGCAGCACTCCGATGCCGATGAGCATCCACACGTAGGAGGGCGTCGGCTCTGGCTGCGAGGGGTCGGGCGGCACGCACTCCGCGTTCACGTCGCCGTGACGATCCACCACCAGCCTGCGGGTAAACACGAGAATGTGAGATGACGTCATGCATATTGAGCGTAGAGGCAATAGACAGTGTGAAGCTAGTGCGACGTATCATTTAGACAAACGCAAAAGTATCTTCCAGGATGGTGAAAAGAAGCCAGTTATTACAGTACAAGTTCGATACTTACTCATTGATACAGGATCCACATTCAGCGACGGACTTGATGCAGGTGTTTATAGCCAGTGGTGGTTCCCGCTTGAGGTCCTCGCAGGAGAGGCACTCCCTGCAGATGTTGGCGTCCGTCTCGCAGTAGTAGCCGTCGGAACAATGTGTGTCCTCCCTGCAGGACACGGGTTGAGCGCGCGCCGGCAGGCACAGCAGGGCCACACACAGCACCAGCAACCTGAAACAATTCAGAAACAGCTCTTGTAATTCTGCCTAAAGAAGGGATGATTATAGTATGAGCACATCTTACCAAATCAATGGTGGAAAGGTTATTAATGTGTTTTGTTTTAAACTGTATGATGGCGCTAAAATTGTATAACTTTGTAAAGATTTTTATTGTAACAATCATGGGGAACTCCAGCAGCTTTTGTTTTCAGTTTCCTTCTAAACACTTTAGGTTACATTTAGGTTTCAAGTTTTAGTTAAACCTAAATGGATAGCACTGACCAATTATGGTTCATTTATTCAGAGTTATCGATGATTCAAATTCTACATAAAATCTGAACCGTGAGACCTAATTGCCAGAACAAAGCACTAGTTTAGTCAGTTTCATTAGTCAATAACAAATTGAAAATACACGAATGAAGTGTCCTGTCTGTAAAATATTAATTATTTCATCTAATTTTCGTCATCTAATGGATATGAGACGATAAAATTATGCAACCTCAAGAGTATTGACTCTGAGCAGGATAATGAATGACTAACAGATTGGCTATAAGACAACTGTTATGAGTAACTTCACATGACAATAGAAAAGGACCCAGAATTGAACCATGGGGAACACCCATTTTTAATGAGGTTCCTAAACTTATTTAAACAACAGTACCTTCTTACTTCATTCGATGTAACATGTTAAATTAAATAAAAATAATGTACCTACAGTATGTAACATCAGTTTGTAGAACTAATAAATGAATTTGATGATGTTTTTTGTGGTGGCATCGACCGCAGTAGTCACTTGAAATATCAGTTTTTTTTATGTGTAAACTTCATAGACGTGATGGGTACCGCTATCTAAACACGATAAAACAAAATAAAACAGATTTTATCAACTCATACTTCAAGTAGCAACACTAACTCCGGTCAAAACTTTTTGAAACAACTACTTTTTGAGGTGTCAACAGACCTCAAAAAACACACCGAATCTGTTTTATTTTTATTTTATCGTGTTTAAATATCGATATCCACCACATCTGCGGAGTTTCGCTAGCTAATTTAATTTGAAGCTGTGTATTACATTAAATTATATAAAATCATTCATTGTTTATCAACAATTATTTAAATAAAATACAGGGAACATAATGGTGTAAAACTTTATTGTTGTTTATATTTTAATAAATTAAAATGCAGTGACCTGTATTTGTTTTTATTATTATCTGTAACCAATGTGACCCTGCCAGGGTTGTACACGGAAAACGATTTAGAACTTGGCCATATTTTTTCGGTTTTCAATAAGGAAAAACCTTTAATTTTTTTAACCACAAACTTGCATTTAACAAATAGATTCCGATGGCATGAGTATCTTGATATTTATTTCAGCATAATAAAGCTAATTCACTCATAAAAAAGTGATTTCGAGCAAAGTAAACCCGGTTTTTCGTTCAGTTAGTTGAAAATCTCTGGTAAGTATTGTCGTCGCCGTAGGAAAGCCCTATCAAGGACATCTTGAATTTGTCTGTTTGTTTGTTATATAAATTGGTTGGTGGCAAGAAACATATTGACTCTAGGGTGAGGAATAAGTCCGTACAAATAAAATGTTATGGTTCTTGGCGCCTCCTGGTGGACGCCTCCGGAAAACTCGCGAAAGCGGGAAATTCAAAATCGCATTTATTTAAAGGTCTGGCTGGAGGCTGTTCACGAAAACAGAACTGGTAAACTTTAACAGATGTTAAATGAATGTTTAATTGCACTGGTTACAATTTTCCTGCTCCGCTTTGTTGGTAAAGCGGTTCCGCTATATTGTTTTAATTAACTTAAAAGGTGACTAAGAGACAATTCTTGCTTGTAGAAAACTTTGAATTTTGACAAAAATCACATGTTTATGGTTTATTTGTAAAAGTCAAAGGCTCTAGTCAAGGTCGTAAAGACGCTGACAACAGCTAAAGCACAATCACTGTCAGACTGCATACAAAAGAAAGAGAAGCGCGATGACTCAACGCTTGTAGTTTATTGCAAAATTTGAAGGAATTATTTATTTACTCAAAAATGAGTTGAGTAATCGAAAATGAAAAACATCCAAGTTCTGCATTCATTTATGACGTTCTTGTTATCCTCGTAAGGCCCAACCCAACGACCTAATTTTAATGACAAAATTAGTTCAAAACAAGTTCTGAGAAATATGTTCAAGAATAACATATATTTTTTCCGCTACTACAAGCTTTATAGATTTGGCAATTTTTTTGTTTAAGACAAGCCTACTTAGATCATTTGCCTCTTGTCAGCTTGATCGGTAACCCTTTTGTTTATTTATAGTTACAACCTACACTATACGAGTTGTATATCTAATAGATTCTGCATGAATTACATTTATTAAATTTAATCATATTTAAATTTAATACATACATACATAAACTCACGCCTTCTTCCCATGGGGGTAGGCAGAAACGCTACTTGCTACGCTCCTTACATACTCCTTTTGCTTCGCCTACTTTCATACATCTGGTCATACACGCACGCCGGTTGCGAGTACTACGCACCTGACCTTTCTGAAGAACATCACCAATTTGGTCACTATATTATGTCCTTCTAGGGCGTCAACTCCCTTTATATTAAATAAAGTAGCCGAAATAATAAGTCGACTAATTTGTTAATTAATAAATTAAACAAGAAAGTCCCTAAAACTACCAGCTTTTAAAGGTGGCCACGAAAATCAAATTTTCTTGCTATTTGCAGGTCAGTGTCAGGTTGTATCTTGCTCAAAATATGACTCGCGAATATAACAAAATTAAATATGTATTTAAATGTCCCTTTTTGACTACGAACCCAAAAAAATGTGTAAAACGAGGCACTGATCACATACCTAAATTATACTAAATAAGACTGTTGTTGGCGACGACAAGAAGACCGCTTGTAACAAATAAAATGATTAGTTCTATACCTTTAATTATGAGCCATATTGTAAACTGAATAACACGATAATCAATAAATTACACGAAGTCATTACCCTAGAAACATCTCATGGCCAAGTAAGCACACAGACTCAATTATGATCATTCATCCATACACACATAGACAGGAATAGATCAGCCCGGGAGCAGGTTGCAACCTGTCGGGTGCAAGTTCAGACTTGACCAAAGTATCCGAGCGTCACTATTACACCATTGGTCGAAACCTTACAAACATTTTGTAATAACACTAGGACCACACGCTACTTGCGCTATGGTAATTTACTATATAAGTAGGGCCAAAATGTGGCCAGGACACAGTTCAGTACGCGGCTCAATAAGTAATAGTTATAAGTGACAAGTAATAAATCTACAAGTGTAAATCAACCAGGAGTTTTAATAAAGTCCCCTACAAGAATTGGTCCTACGAACCGAATTGAAGAACCGAAGCCTGAGTCTGAAGATGTGAGTATAAATCATGTTCTACGAAATAATGTGTGTGTACTATGTAATCTGTGTGAAATAGTGAAGATACGTCGTCACGGAAGATTATTCTACGAGCTGCGTACAACTGTCATTCGACCACCAGGCCCTCTGTGGAGGACCTGTTGATGAGCACGCAATCCAGCTGGGTGAGTATAATATCGCTGGGAGGGACGACCACGGACGTGCCGCCCTCTCGAAGCCAAGTATCACTCGAAGCCCTGTGTGCGTTAGTGAAGTTATTACCGCTGGAAATAAGCGTCGAGTGAAAAATCGCTTGTTCCCGAAGCCAGGCCCTCCGCGGAGGACCTGTTGATGAACACGCAATCCAGCTGGGTGAGTATAGATATCGCTGGGAGGGACGACCACGGACGCGCCGCCCTCTCGAAGCCAAGTACCACTCGAAGCCCTGCGTGCGTTAGTGAAGCAACTACAGCTGGAAATAAGCGGCGAGTGAAAGATCGCTTAATCCAGAGTTCAGGCCCTCTGCGGAGGACCTGTCAATGAGCACGCTACCACTTGTGAGTATTAATAAACATTATATTATAGTGAAAATAGACATCGTCTAAAGTGCTAAATAAACATTATATAGTGAAAGTAGATATAGTCTGAAGTACTAATAAACATTATATAGTGAAAATAGACATTGTCTGAAGTGCTAATAAACATTATAATATAGTGAAAAATAGACATTGTCCGAATTATCAAGTGAAATAGTGTCGTCACTCAAAGCATTGTGAACATTGTTAGGAACATTAGCAACATAAGCTTGCTGAGTGACTCTACCGGCTACCACTGGTGAGTAATAAGTGCATGTTATATAAGTGAAAATAGACATAGTCTGAAGTACTAATAAACATTATATAGTGAAAATAGACATTGTCTGAAGTGCTAATAAACATTATAATATAGTGAAAAATAGACATTGTCCGAATTATCAAGTGAAATAGTGTCGTCACTCAAAGCATTGTGAACATTGTTAGGAACATTAGCAACATAAGCTTGCTGAGTGACTCTACCGGCTACCACTGGTGAGTAATAAGTGCATGTTATATAAGTGAAAATAGACATAGTCTGAAGTGCTAATAAACATTATAATATAGTGAAAAATAGACATTGTCTGAAAGTTACGCGAACTTTATTTAATAAACACAGACATTATCCAAAGTATTAAGTGAACATTTTATAGTGAAGAGAGACATTGACTCGAAACGGTGAAGCGGTTATTGAAACCAGTGTATCGAAGGGTGTGTACACCACCTGACACACCCTCCGCCGAGTAAAACACTATAAATAAATACTGGCGAGATACCAAACATTGTTGAAAATAAAGTGCTGTAAATAAAAAAAAAAAAAAAAAAAAAACTGAACAATGATGACGCGAAGCCGTAAAGGAGATAGCACGTGCTCGACCATGGGAGAAGAGACTGCCACTGAAACCACGGATGCATCAGCTACAACCTCCGAGGAAAACAGCGCACGTACTGACGACAGGACCCTGGTCGAGAACGCCAATGCTACCATAATAGAAAAGAAAACGGCAAAGCCAAGTTCAAACAAAGCAATCAATAAAAGGAAAGAACTAGAAGCCAGATTGGAATTGGAAAAACTAAAATTAGAAGAAATCGAGATGAAAACCAAGATGGCAAATACTAAGTTGGAATTAGCACGCGTCAACGAAAACGATACAGACTTAAGTGAGAATGAAGAGGACGCCGAAACCAAAGCCGCTGCAGAGAAAGCCACTGCAGCTTGGGTGTCCAAGTCAAAGGACACAGAGCTCTACGAAGTGAAGAAAAGCCACGAAGCTCTGCGCACTACAGAAACACTGCCACCCACAATGACTCACACCAATCAGCTAGCTGAAGCAATATTAGAAGCAGTCAAGTCCGCCACAGACAGCAAAGCAGCAGCGACCATGCAGCGCGCACCGAAGTATGTCAGCGAGCTACATCAGTTCGATGGAGACGCAAGAGACTGGATGGCCTTTAAAGCAACGTATAAAGATTCACAGGCTCTCTTCAGCGCTATTGAAAACATGGGAAGACTGAGAAGAGCAATCAGAGGAAAGGCCAAGGAAGCAGTGAAATCCCTTCTCTATACACAAGTGGAACCGGAAGTAGTAATATCTGCATTAGAACGTCGATTCGGAAGACCCGCTTACCTGATAAGAAGTGAGATAGAAAATATAGAGAAACTCCCTTCCATGTCTGAAGACGCGCGAGAGCTGGTGCGATACGCTGGAGCTGTGGCTAATACGGTCAGTGTTGTGAAGCAAATAAAGAAACAAAGCTATTTGCACTCGAGTGACATATCAAATCGAATAATTGAAAAGATGTGTATCATAGTGCGATTCAAGTGGTACGAGTACAGAGCATCTAAAGAAGACGATGATGAACCAATCCTCATCAGCCTCATGAACTTCTTTAACCAGATGGTCGATCAGTTCGAGATGCACGAGTTCATGGGGACCAAAGTAAAGAAAGAAGGATTCAGGATGCGGCAAATTGGTTCTCGCGGCGTGCACACCACTCAAGTCACACAGCACAGCGAAGAAGATTGCTCAACGAACGAAGAAAGTTCGGATGAAGAGCGACCCGAATCACACACAGCGACAGTTTGTTCATGCAAAGACAACGCGAAGAAACCAGAGAAAATCACATGCCCTGAGTGTGATGGAGAACACACCTTGCCGAAATGCAAGAAGTTCATCGAATCTTCTACAGATGAGAGATGGAATCAAGCGAAGCGAGCTGCAATATGCTTCAAATGTCTACTGGGACGACACAGAGGATTTAATTGTAAAGCAAAGCCGTGTGGAAAGTGCAAAAGAGGTCACCATGTGATGTTACATCCAGAAGAAGGCACCAAGGCAACCACTTCAGAAACCCAGTCTGTAGCATCAGCAGTGAACGCAACGCGTACAATATCAAGAGCCTATCTGAAAATCGTGCCAGTAGAACTATGGGGACCGGACGCTAAAGCCCACGTCTACGCCCTAATGGATGAAGGTTCAACAGTGACTCTTATAGAAGACGACGTAGTGAACATGATCGGAGCCCAAGGCCCAGAAGAAGAATTAAGAATTGAGGGCGTGGGAGGTCATCGAATGGATCAAAGGTCAAGGAAGATCGATATAAAAATCAGAGGGGAGTTCGAGCGGAACCTAGAGAAAATGTCAGGGTACACAGTGAAGAACCTCAATCTGACCCCCCAGGAAGTCAGCGATAAAGACCTGGAGGACTGCCGTCATCTGGATGAGATAGCGGATCGACTGAAATATTGTAATGCTCGTCCCACCGTACTCATAGGACAAGACAATTGGCATCTCATCGTGTCTCAAGAAATAAAAGCGGGCAACCGTAACAAGCCGGTGGCATCCAGAACCCAGTTGGGATGGGTCTTGCACGGGACCAAAACAAGCAACAACGACCCTGTACGAATGGTCAATCACCTGGTAACACAGCCTAAAGGAAAAGACGACTACCTTGAGAAGATGATTAGAGACCACTTCGACATCGAAGCACTGGGGATTGCCGCAAAGAGACCATCTAGTGACATCGACCAACGAGCTCTCGACGTATTGAACTCAACAACGAAAAGATTGCCTGACGGCAGATTCAGTACGGGTTTGATTTGGAAGACAGACGATGAACGCCTACCTGAAAGTAGAAAAGCTGCAGCGCGACGACTAAAGGGAATGGAGAAGAAGTTCCTGAAAGACAAAGAATTTGAACACAAATATGAACAACAAGTCGAAAACCTAATCAACAGCAAATACGCCGAAGAAGTAACAGACGAATCCGCCTCCTCAAGAACCTGGTACCTACCACACTTCGCCGTCATTCACCCCCAAAAGAAGAAGATGAGATTGGTCTTCGACGCCGCAGCCAAATCAAACGGAAAATCACTGAATGACGCACTGCTAGCCGGACCCGATTTATTGCAATCACTGTTCGGCGTTTTACTCCGCTTCCGTCAAGGAGCGACAGCCGTCGTCGCAGACATAAAGGAAATGTTCCTGAGGATAAAAATCAACGAAGAAGACAGAGACAGCCTCAGATTTCTCTGGAAAAACAAAGAGTATAGAATGACATCGTTAATATTTGGAGCCGCCTGCTCACCATGCACGGCCATATACGTAAAGAATAAAAACGCAGAAGACTTCATCAATCGTTGCCCGGAAGCCGTCGGAGCGATAAACCGAAATCATTACATGGACGACTACATAGCAAGTTTCTCCGACGTAGCAAGAGCTACCAAAGTGTCAAGAGAAGTGGACGAGATCCATAAGAAAGGAGGCTTCGTCTTAAGAGGCTGGGCGAGCAATGACCCTACCACGATCGAAGAGTTCGCTGACACGGAAAATAAGACCGATTCCATTGCGCTAGGAGAACAGAAGAACCAAGTCGAAAAAACCCTGGGACTCAATTGGAACGTCAACGAAGACAGTCTCCATTTTACCCTGAGCCTGCGCAACACTCCTGATGAAGCCAAAGAAGGAAGACGAGCGCCGACAAAGAGAGAAGCAACAAGCGCAGTGATGTCAGTCTTCGACCCTTTAGGTCTGGCGTCACCCATAACCATACAAGGAAAAGCAATGCTTCAGAACTTATGGAGAGCTGGTCTAGAATGGGACGAAAGATTGCCCCCATCACGAGAAGAGGAGTGGAGGAAATGGCTCGAAGATCTGAGAAAGCTAGAGGATCTTCGAATCCCGCGCTGTCTCACATACGACGTGACCGAGGGGGAGCTACACACATTCTGCGACGCAAGCGAGAAGGCGTACGCCTGTGCGGTGTACTGGCGCTCCCAACATCCGGACGACCACGTAGAAGTGAAACTGTTGACAGCAAAGGCTAAGGTGTCGCCTCTCAAACCTACTTCGATACCTCGGCTCGAGCTACAAGCGTGCCTGTTAGGAAGTCGCTTAGCCAATAGTGTGAGCCAAGAGATGGACCTGACTACAACCCGAAGATACTTCTGGACCGATTCCAAAACAGCACTGACATGGATCACTTCAGACCCCAGGAGATTCAAGCCATTTGTCGCACATCGCCTCGCCGAGATCGAAGAACTGACTAAACACAAAGAATGGCGCTGGGTTCCTACAAAACATAATGTAGCCGATGACGCCACCAGAGAAACTCCACCCAACTTCAACATCATGCACCGTTGGTACAAAGGTCCACCCTTTCTGTATGAAGACCCCAGAAACTGGCCTACCGAGGAGAAGAAAGTCTCCACCACCGACACAAGCGAAGAAAAACCTAACGCCACCACTCTAAGCGTCAGCAGAGCCATCCCTATCATCATACCTGACCCAGCGAGGTTCTCCAGCTGGACACGCCTACTCCATGCGACAGCAAGGTTTCTGCAAGCCATCGACGTTTTCAAACGAAAAGTGAAGAAAAGGGTACACGCCACAAAACTCATCACAAAAAAGGCACAAGACCCAACCTGGAAAAGAACGCAGACACGGAAGACCCAACCACCAGAGAAGAGACTGACTACGATAAAGACAAGCTTCTCACCAAAGCCATTACTCTACGTAGAAAGAGCAGAACAACTATTAATAAAAAGAATGCAAGAAGACAGCTTTTCAAGCGAACTCGTCGCCCTAAGGAAGAAGGAAGACCTCAAACCAACATCTAAGCTCAAGAACTTCACGATTAAATTAGAAGACGGAATGATCAGATTATCCACCCGCATCGGAGCAGCTAAATATTTGCTAGCTTCGTACAAAAACCCAATCTTGTTGGATAAACACCACCAAATAACTCGACTACTAGTAAAGCACATTCATGGAGTCCTCAACCACGGGAACCACAACACGGTGATGAACGAGGTTCGCCAGAAATACTGGATACCATCACTCCGAAACTTGGTAAAGACGATAGCCCGAGAGTGCGGATGGTGTAAAATTCACAAGAAAACACCACAAATCACACCTCAGGGAGACCTGCCACCCGAGCGTCTGACGAAGACCAGCCCTCCCTTCACCTGCTTAGGAGTAGACTACTTCGGACCCATGCTCGTTACTATTGGGAGGCGCACGGAGAAACGATGGGGAGCACTGTTTACGTGCCTCACCACTAGGGCAATCCATTTAGAGCTGGCTGCATCCCTATCCACTGACTCCATGATTCTTGCACTACGAAGAATGATCGCCAGAAGAGGAACACCGAAGATTATCTTGAGCGACAATGGAACTAACTTCGTTGGTGCCAACAGAGAAATCGCTGAAGCCATTGCGAACCTAGGAGAAGAAATAAACAAAATGGGCATTGTCTGGAAGTTCATTCCACCTGGAGCCCCCCATATGGGCGGAGCTTGGGAAAGAATGGTGCGATCGGTGAAAGTTGCTCTCGCAGCCACGCTACGCGAGCGGCAACCCAGGGAAGAAATCCTCCACACCCTACTTCTGGAGGCCGAGCACATTGTAAACTCAAGACCCCTGTTCTCCGTCAGCACCGATCCAGAAGAAGAAGAAGCATTGACCCCCAATCACTTCCTCATCGGGCGGTCATGTGGAGCCACTCTCTTTGGCTCATTCGACGATACAGAGCTCATAGGTTCGCCTAACTGGAAGACCTCCCAACGCTTGGCCGATCATTTCTGGTCAAGATGGGTGCGAGAGTACCTCCCAACTCTCTCGCCCCGTTATAACCAAGGTCCTCACTACCGAGATCCAACATTAGGCGATATCGTCCTGATCGTGGACCATACTCTACCACGATACTCGTGGCCACGCGGCGAAATAGTCTCGACTCATCCCGGCCCAGATGGAAGAACTAGGATTGTTGACGTGCGGACTGCAGCGGGCGTCCTGCGACGGCCAGCCTCCCGCCTGATCCTGATCGTACCAGCAACGTCGCCCCAACAAGACGGAGCGCAACGCACTGAGGGGGAGACTGTTGGCGACGACAAGAAGACCGCTTGTAACAAATAAAATGATTAGTTCTATACCTTTAATTATGAGCCATATTGTAAACTGAATAACACGATAATCAATAAATTACACGAAGTCATTACCCTAGAAACATCTCATGGCCAAGTAAGCACACAGACTCAATTATGATCATTCATCCATACACACATAGACAGGAATAGATCAGCCCGGGAGCAGGTTGCAACCTGTCGGGTGCAAGTTCAGACTTGACCAAAGTATCCGAGCGTCACTATTACACCATTGGTCGAAACCTTACAAACATTTTGTAATAACACTAGGACCACACGCTACTTGCGCTATGGTAATTTACTATATAAGTAGGGCCAAAATGTGGCCAGGACACAGTTCAGTACGCGGCTCAATAAGTAATAGTTATAAGTGACAAGTAATAAATCTACAAGTGTAAATCAACCAGGAGTTTTAATAAAGTCCCCTACAACTGTAAATCAGTCTGTAATGTTTATAACTAGAGATCGGATATTCGGATGCATATTTACCTAAAGTACGTTTTTTTCCCGGCAAAGGATACAAAGTATGGAAACGGCTTTTTAAGGCGACGATAACCGACTTTTAATGATTTTATACTGAAGATCACGTCTAATGGAGTAGTGTAAATGATTTGAAAAAAATATATGTTAAATTACAGCATTTTCTCAATAACTTAATATGTGAATATTTTAGATTATGTTTATATTACATAGTGAAATTAATTTGTAAAGTTATGTCTAACGCGGATAAAAAAACTGAGAATGGCGCAAAATACCTTTTGGTTTGTGTATAATAAATTAATAATACGTCAAATTGGGGACAGCGCTCCTTGATGGGCGAGTCCTATTACTGGCTGAACATACGACGCGTTGCGTGAGCTCAGTACAGAACACGCAAGCTAACCACTCAAGGTCACTGGCATATATCTCCGTCTTAAAATATATTTTTATTCCGGGATCGCGAGGTTTCAGTAATAACAGTGTGTAGGTAAACAATGTTGTATTCCTAAGTATAACAAATATTTCTTATCTATTTAGAACTAGGCAATAATTTTGTGGAAAATATAACACTTTTAAAAAACACTATTAATATTTCTTCCAAATCTTTTATTCTAAAATGAAATACATTTATTCGGGGATCCGCAGTACAAAAGAGTAGTTCTTAAAAATTCGTCAGTCCTGGAAATCGACACATTTTCCCGTAACAAAGCGCACTCCATACTAGTCAACTCTCAAACTTTAGGTGAATATGCATCCGAATATCCGATCTCTATTTATAACACAGGAAATAAACGTTTTATTTGATTTGATTTAAGTATTTTTATTTTGTCCTGTCATTTGGTCTTGTCTTACTTTCTCCGTTTCAACACTTTCAACTCTACTTAAAGTAACGAAAATACCGAGAAATACCGGTTCTTTAGCCAGATGGTCCCAAAAAGCCCGGGTCTTTGAAACAGAACCGGCTCTGCATTCCCTATCATTGAAGTATAAAAACCGAGTGGTAATCGAGAGTTATTTAAAACCACAGAGATGCAAATAGTTCAAAAAAATACATGGTTATTGGCTTTTGACCTTATTTGATGACCAAAGTTTGCTAAACGCTAAACCAGACTCTATTGCGAACTTGGAACAAGAGACCACATTTTATGGCTCCACATGGGACTGATAATAAATGCGTAGAGTAATGTTAACTTTACTACTACTACGCAATTAAACGATAGCGCTTATGATATAAAAAACATCACAATTACAATGTATATTAAATCCTTTACATGAATAATTGATTCATCGAATATCACATAATGATTGCTTTGAGGATAGCTCTTTGTGAAAAGAGATTATGCAGTCTTGTTTGTCGTTGAGAATGCAAGCACCGTTAGACGGATGCGAGGCTTTCAAGGTCTTATAGCAAAAACATAATTAACATAAAACCCATATTATTTTCAATTTCAATTTCAATTTATTTTATTCTGAACAAAAATACATTTGTGTCGAATACAGGATTAATACAATAATAATAATCAATAAAAGTTACAATTAATTACAAGTTATTTATACACGGAATAATAATAATAATCAATAAAGTTTACAAATAATATGGATAAAAAGTAAAAAATAAAATAAGAATTCAACTCAATCAAAAAAAAAATCAAGAAAAATAATAATAACATGTCAAGAATGAGACTTAAACGATAAACAAGTTACACTGTGGCATTATTTTTGTCCCTAAAAAACTCTTCTATACTATAGTAGCACTTCGTCAATAGGAATGAGTTTAATTTGAATTTAAATATTCTTGGATTATTAATCATTTTTAATTCTAATGGCAATTTATTGAAAATTTGTACAGACTGTACTTTAGAGCTATGTTTGACAACATTTAATTTTGGCTGCAAATAATTAGGCAAATCTTTCCTGCGCGTTTCCACCCTAGTTACCCTTTCTTCCTTTGTCTCGTATTTCTCTAGGTTTTTTAGAAAACTACTTAGTAGGACCAGTAGTTTACTCAGTTATTGGTTGTTGAATCGGTTAAAAATCTTTATTACAAGTTTAGTACAAATTTCTCTGTGGGAGGCGACTGTCTTAATACAGTGTGAGTCTTGATAATGTGCACATATCGAAATGAGGGAAACTAAGCTTAATTTTATCGCCGGAAAAAATATAAAAAAGGTCACTACCGGCTAAAGTAAAGAACGTAGCCGAGTGTAAGGCCTTTCTTTAACAGTTGATAGGAAACGTTGTGATTGAGTTATAAACATGGTATTTTTACTTTTAGAAAGCTGATACGATGGAGTATAATTTAAAGTAATAAAAAAGGGTAGGTAATCGGGACTTTCATTGAGATATTTTACAAGTACCTACCTACTTATTGTAAAAATTGATGAAAAAATATCAGTTTTTTGTTATAAAATCACCCTAATTCTCAATTGAGGGCTTAGTGTTTATTTTATGAAGACTTCCTATTATTTCCAGTCATTACTGAGTTTGTTTCATCGTGATAGACAACACAGGGGTCACAGCAGCGAACAAGAATTTAATAAATGCTAGGTATAAAAAACTGAATTGTTTTTTAGATTTTTTAAAATATTTTTCCGTCGATTAAATTAAGCTTAGTTTCCAATATGTGCACATTATCAAGACTCATACTGTATAACACGCCCATTTTAAGGTGGTAATTATTGTAAATGTGAAGACTATGTGGGTTATTGTTTATTTTTTTTGTTCTCAGTTAGTTTTTATCATGGCAGTTTGAGTAATTTATGCGGCCTACCCAAATGTCCTTTCTTTGGTATTGTTCGTTGAATCGTTGAGCTCCTTAAGACGGAGATATATGCCAGTGACCTTGAGTAGTTAGCTTGCGTGTTCTGTACTGAGCTCACGCAACGCGTCGTACGTTCAGCCAGTAATAGGACTCGCCCAACAAGGAGCGCCGTCCCCAATTTGACGCATTATTAATTTATTATACACAAATCAAAAGGTATTTTAACAAAACGCGTATACTAAAAGATCAATAATTAAATTAACTTTATATTGGTGAAGGTTTCAGAAAAATACGCTCAGTTTTTTTATCCGCGTTAGATATAACTTTACAAATTAATTTCATTATGTAATATAAACATAATCTAAAATATTCACATATTAAATTATTGATAAAATCTCTTATTCTCTGCTCTTATTTAACAAATAGTTTTTTCAAATCATTAACACTACTCGTTTAGACGTGATCTTCAGTATAAAATCATTAAAAGTCGTTTACCGTCGCCTTAAGTTCTGAGTTGAGCTGCAGGACTAATTACAAACGCGTGCACTGACTTTCTTCGTCTTTTGATGAAAGAACCATACAGATTGAGAGGACCACCCTCAATCTGTGTGGTTCTCTCATCAAAAGAAAATGTCAGGCACCAATCTACATGGTCTTCACATGATTTGACCAAGATTATGTCTGGACTTTAAAAGAGACTGTGACCTCTGAGTTTGTTTCGGCCTTTCTTCTCAGAGTAGTCAGATACGAAACGCCGACCTCATCTAGTCTTTTTTTTTAATGCTTGACGTTTAAAAGTGTTTGTATACACGGCTACACATCAAGCTACACATTTCCAGTATAAGCTGATCTCGCATTGTATAGGATTTCTGTACAATGAGAGGTCAGCGTAAACTGGAAATTATAGCTTGATATGTAGCCGTGTGTACAAACCTACTTACAGAAATAAATCATTTATCACACTATCGTTAGCAACGGGTTTTATTTTGACAGTTCAAACAACAATATTCATTGCGTTCTTTACGTTGTTAACCAGACAATTTTTTTGAACATGTGAAGCAATGGATTAGCAATATACTTCAAAATCATTCAGATTGTGATTGATAGTGTGTTACTCAATTAGGGTGCAGGAGATGGCTGGCCGATACTATGCACATCGGGCCCAGCGATAAAACGTATTATGTAGCTAGGACGAAGGATAATGAGACTTATGACAAGCACCGGAGGGTTAATATTACATAATTGCGGATAACGCAATACTGTGCAATCATTATTTACTTAACTTTTACTAGACTAAACATAATTCTCATTTAACTTTTGAAACTAAACATAAGTCGGAAGATATTCAAGTACTTCAATAAACAGATTTATAAATATTACATACAATATTGTACTGTAAAATTATTCGTCAAACAAAGATAACATGTAGGTAATATCTTTCAACGAGAATTCTCGTAGCTCGTTTCAAACAAACAGATCTCTCTTACAGACTTCTCTTACACAACATTATTTAATTTCTTTGACAAATATTTTCTAGAGCTTGTTTCATAGTCGAGGCGCATAAAGGCTCTTACAGAATCACGCGATATCGCGGGCGCGACGCGACATTAGTAGCACAATTTCATTGTCGGTGCCTGTCGCGCCCGCAATATCGCGTGAGTCTGTAAGAGCCTTTATTTCGCCCTGTTTATTTGAATGATACTTGATCCAGTTGTAATAGATGTGTATCAGAACTATATGTATACAGAAATATATCTTGCTAAGCCGGAGACAGACAGACAGACGGATATGGCAAACTATAACCGTCTTATTACAAAACAAGATTTATATTTTGACATGGCTTAAACCATGGAGCCAGTTTTTGTAATAAGAACTTAACAGTGATTGAAATGCCGTTCTTTATACAAAACTGAAAACTTCGTTCGGTACTAAGTTGTCAGTTTTGTGTTTAGGAACTTTACCATAGTCGGGATAAAGCTCGAAATTCAATAATGGCTCCATGTTTTAAACGGGCCGGGTCTGAAGATAATCCTTGTTTTGTAATAAGGGGGTAAGGGTTCCTTGTTGACTACGAGCCCTAAAAATGAACACAACACCGTTAAAATGAAAATATCTGCGAGATAAGTTAACTGGAACTTATCCGGAGTTAATGAAACAGGCACAAACTAGTGCTATACCGGCCTTACAGCAATGTCGACGTACCTGGGTGTTGGTGTATATAAGGGTTTGTTGTAGACTCTTGCGGCCTGGTTGCCTGCCGACTCCCGCGCGTCTCGCGGCCGAGATGACGGCGAGTGCTTGATGAACTGATCATCTGTTGACAAAATAATAAGTACATCATTAGTAGTCATCAGAATTATTAAAACGACGTAAACGACTAAATAACGGTAGATTATTCACTAAGGGTATAAAGCTGTGTCTTAAGCTTAAAAATCCATCCTGTATATATATAATATAAATAGATAATACTGTAAAAGCATAGGAAATCTCTAAATATGCATGGTGACATCAAAAATAGCATGTAATAAAAGAATGCAAAAAAAAAATAACCTTCAGTAAACTTGGTAAGTAGTATTATATTATCTGTGACTTGCTTTTATCAATATTGAAACCAGGGACCATTTTGGTTACCCATTGAAAGGGTTTTCGATAGGGTTTTTCTAAGCGGTTAATCAAAACCCCATACGATAAGGGTAACCTTTTTGAACAGCTTCATTTATAACCCATTCAAAGGTAACAAGGGTTTTGATTGTGTTTTTCTAAGTAGTTAATCAAGAGCCCATACGGTGTGGCTAAAGCTAAAATGAACTCTTTAGTACATGCAATAATGATCATAGATGTATTTTTGTAACTAATAAATAAAAATAGAAATTCAAATATCTCGAAAACGCCTAGGACGCACCCTAGGCAAAAACTAACAGAAATTTAACCCCCCTGTGTGGCACCATCCTGTGCAAGCACCATGCCAACATGAATTTAAGTTAAAAATAAAACAACATTCATTTAAGGAAAAATACAATTTCTTTTTTCCGCTGTACCCATTGAAAGGTCTTTTTGATAGGTTTTTTTTGCGGTTAATAAAAACCCCATACGATAAGGGTTTTTATTGGGTTTCAAGCAAAAACCCATTCAAAGAGATACTTAATGATTAAGGTAACCTTTTATACGGCTTAACTCTTATCCGGGGTTGTGCGGTCCTGATTGAAATGCTTGAAACCTTGACCCCAATTCAAGATATTTCTTGAAGAAATTAAATGATGGTTAAATGATTTGGCCAATTTAGGCCATTCATCGATAAATTCGCTAAGTACCGGGTACAATAACCTAAGAAAACGTTGATCACTTTGTCAATTTATGAATGGCTCTCTTTATCACTTTTGACGTCATTTTTGATGTCGCCATTTGCATCGTCCGATATTATGACGTATGGTCCTTAATATGATCAAGGTTTTCATATGCCTACTTTACCAGGCTTTGGTTGGCTTGGTTATCTGGCAGTCGAAACTTGTAAATATAATTTAATTTATGTAATTTCAGATTTTTAACTACTTTTTCATAAGTTTCTACTTCATCCACTCCAGTTTATTACTGTTTTCCTGTAAATAAACTACCACAATAAGTAATAATCACGGTTAATTTTCTTACCATCATTGTAGGCAGTTGGCTCGACATCGGAGTACGGTGGTAAATAGTATGGCGACTGTGGCAGTAGATTATATGGCGGGGGAGCCTCGGGAGCCTTCGCCGTGATACGAGCACTCACTGTACTCGACTGGTTTGAACCTGAAGCAATATTAAAGGGTTTGTTACTAAAATTTGTAAAAGACCTTCACAGATCTTTTAATTGAAGACTTTAGAAGATTAGTCTATTGTAATATTAATAACACCTCTTTCCTTGCACCCTGCAAGGCAATTGTAATATCTAATTGCCTGAGTGGAGAGTGGATTCGAGGCACTGATTGTGAATAGCATGCTAGAACATAACTTTTTAATGAATGAAATTATTTTTGGTAAAAGAATTTATTTCAATTTAATTTGTTTTTTTTTCTGTATTATTATTGATTAATTTGATTTTATTGTTACTTATTATAAATTTATTTCATTTTATTACTATTATTAACTTATTTGATTTTTTAATTATCTTTATGTCAGATAGGCAAACTATGTAAGTGCTGTGCACACCTGTAAGTGATAAGTTCACTGTAGTAATTTTAAAATAAGATTAAATTCTCTGTAAGTGATTTTGAGAATTAGTTGTTGGAGTGCCATAATAAATAAATATGTAGTGTAGGTCTTGACTCATAAATAAGTATGCAGCTATAACAGGTGCCTCATTCCGACAGCTTCTGTAGAAGCGTCGATTCTACTGTTCTACTTATCGACTGTAGATTGCATAAAATAGTCCGCAGTCACAACGCAATTTCTAGATTATCTTTATAATATGATATCATAAAGGCAATTCTGCACGTGTTATTTTGCCCGAAGTCCGGATTTTTGCCCTGTTATTGGTAATAGGCTCAACTTATATGACATAGGACTTAAACATACTGGCGAATTTGTGTGTAAACATACTATACACCTCTGCTTTACTCTTCTGGGAATATGGATGTGGTGTAGATTATGATAATACGGAGATTAAAAACAGTGCACTGAACAGATCACTTACCAGCAGTCTTAAAGATCTCAGGGTAGCGCAACAGGTAGGCGATGATGCTGACGACGAGCGATAAGAACAGTAGCACTCCGATGCCGATGAGCATCCACACGGAAGAGGGCATCAGCTCTAGCTGCAAGAAGTCGGGCGGCACGCACTCCGCGTTCATGTCACTGCGACGATCCATCCCCAGCCTGCGGTTAAAAACAAGAATGTGAGGTGAAGTTATGCATAATTAGCGTTGAGGCAATAGTCGTAAAAGTATCTTCCAGTAAACACTTATCAGATGTACAGTAGGCACGTCAGTGGTAATGATAAACGTATAAGCTGGCCTCTTATTCTATTGAAACTTTGTAGATACTAAGCCTGGCCAGCTCAAGGTCAAAGTGTTATCACCGACGTATGACTGTACCTTCTAGTTTCCAAGACTAAATACATTAATTTTGCATATGGGAGTCACTTTTGGGAGACAAATAAGAAACAAGTGCGTGTCGGACTACGCACAATGAACGGTTCACACAGTCGGGATGAATTTATCCCAAGGACAAACTTAACATTGTAGTTGAAAAACATATGGGCCAACTGCAAATGTAAGTTTATACGCACAATATCGGGACATTTACCATTTTATTTTAAGACCATAGACTTCTTAAAGGTTTTCCTTTAAAATAAGTCTTTTCCGATCTTGAAAAAAAAAAAATTGGCTCAGTATTTTTGGAGATTAGGGTGGAATAGATAATATCCAACATTTTCTTAAATAACTTTTAAACTATTTATTTTAAAATTATAAAAAATAACATACTTGATACTCTCACAGTAAGCAGTTCCATTTAATATCTCACATGGTAATGTGAAAAACTTTTTTAAATTTTCTTTTTTGTCTCCCAAAAGTGACCCCCATATTCAAAATTTCGGCGCGTCGATCTGTTTAGGTCTCAAGGCAATCGGAGCCAATTATTGGCGCTTTAGCATTTGTAAAAATGTAGGGATGTCCCGTATTCCAAGGTCGACGGAGCGACGGTTTTCCGATGTTTTTGAAACTTTAGTAACACATTTTTAGGACAGATTTTTCGAACGTTTTTCCTTTCAACATTCTCTTCACAACAGTAACAAGCATTTTTTTATTTTTTGTAATTTGGATGACATTGTTACATAAGTAATTTAAAATGTTTGAATTTTAATGTTCAACAGCTTGTTAGCTATTATTCATTACTGTTGTTACTGCAATGAACGGTATTATTAGTATTTGACATATCTTGGGGACCTGGGGTCCCAGACTATTGAAAGGCGTACGCCTTCTAAAGGGGCGGAAGTCAACACGCAGAGGCCCCTTAGACAATTTTAAATGATGAGTAGGCACCAACCGACAATTATCCCTTCATGCACTATACAAGTGCACCCAAGGACAACCCTCGGTTGGTGGAAGACTCTTACAGAACATGGAAACAAAATATTATATTGGGCTATGGGTTTGGGTAGCTTAAGTGAACTGGTTATCTAGGACTATGGAAAGACTATGGCCCCTGCCTGATCAATGTTTTATGTAAAATACACAGATAAAATGACAAAATGCCAAGGGGTGATTTGCACACTCAATAATGGGCCCCGAAAACGGTCGCTAGCACATAGTGTCGTAGCGACAAGGGGGCAACATGTCCTGAGGTGGAGGAGTAGAGAGGTATTCCACGGCTATCAGGATAATCCTAGAAGTACGGTCAAGACTTCCTTCCTCCGAGCACGTTTGCTCTTGCGAATCTCCATTCAAGCCAGCCCTTAAAGGCAAGAATGAGGTGGGAGCTCTGTTCCTCGTCATTGTTCAATCCAGCCTGCTCATAAAGGCAAACCAGAGGTGAGGAACAAGACTTCTCCGGGAGATAGGGCCCGTGAGGTCACACTGCCCAACAGCTCACCACATGCTGCCCTGCGAGTTTCTGTATCTCTCTTGGTCTGGCTCTTTACCCTATACCTGTTTCGGCAAAGTAAACTCTACCGGTACAGACTTAGAGTTCAGGAGGGCGCAAGCCCTACCACGACCTCAACGTAGAGATACGTATTATTAACCGACTGGCGCTTTAGCAAAATTGTTCGCATAAAATCTAAGTATGGTTGGCGCTTCAGCATTCTTGGCTAAGTTTTTTTTATTAAATGTCATTTCGTTAGAGAAAATAAAATTGTGTCAATTATGTAATAACATTTGTATTAGAATCACGAAGGCATTTTTCTTAAGGTATGGGATCGTTTTAGCGATATGCTATAAAGGTGAAGCTGAATCCGAAAAGATCGAGGTTATAGGCAAAGACGAATTAATTCCAAATACGTATTTTATATTAGTAATTTGTAAATTATATAAAGTAATTTTTTATATAAGTAATTTGTAAATTAGCACAAATTTAAACTGCCGATTCCAAAGAAATAATATTTGATTGACTGCTCTCAAAACGGTGAAGAAAAACATCACGATGAAGCCGACATGTTCTAGAACTAAAAATTCAAAGACATGTGACATCCACCAACCCGCACTGGGCCCGCGTGGTGGATTACGGCCCACTCCCTCTCACAGAAAGAGGAGGCCTGTGTCCCAGCAGTGGGAACATTATAGGCAGCTAATGTAATACTCCGATTTGGAAAAATTATGTAACAATCAAACTATATGTTGCAATGTATGTTCCAGAATACAAATCAATCAATTATCATCACGAACATGCAGTAAATATTCAAGATTCTGCAGACATTGAGGACATTCATTACTGAGATTTAAGGTTGGTCTTTAAAACGCTGATCTAAAAGTACCAAGTTAGATTACTTTATTGTTACTTTTTTATGTTGTTCTAAGATTTATAAATAACGGTAGGTCACGTAACTACCCCTGTGCTTTAGGATAATGAAAACTTATTAGATTAGGGGTGCTCACCGAGCGATTTTTTCGGCGATTTTTGTCAGAAAGAAATACATTAAAAACAAAAAAAAAACAAAAACATTCGCACATACATCGCCAAAAAAATCGCTCGTGGGCGCACCCTAAAGAATTAATAATACTGAAGTGTTATTTTTACGTTCGTTTTGTTGATCGTTATTAAAATTAGGTATCATTAATATTAAGTGTTCTTTAGGGTTCCGCATGTCCGAAATAAAAAACGGAACCTTATAGGATCACTCGTGTCTGTCTATCCGTCTGTCAGCCAATTTGCTCCGAATCTACTGGACCGATTAACTTGAAATTTGGTACACATATCAATGTTACGTAAATAAATGAATTTTGAATATGGGGCAACTTTTGGGAGACAAAAAAAAATGTGCATTTCTTTTTAGATTTCATTTTTGTTTTAGTGTGTGACATATCAAATGAAAGGGTCATAATTTTAAAACAAATAGTTGTAAAGTATTAAGAAAATAGATGAAAATTTACCATGCCCTCTTACTCTCTGACACAAATGAGCCTAACATTTTGAAAAATACAGAACATAGTTCTATACTTAAAGATTACAGGAACACCTATAAGAAGTCTATGATCTTAAAATAACATGGTAAATCTCCCATTATTGTGCGTACAAACTTACATTTTGCAGTTGGAATGTTTGGGAGAACGTGTTATTCAACTGCAATGTTAAATTTGTTTCCGGGATAGATTCATCCCAACTACGGAACCCTTCATTGTGCGTGGTTTGACACGCACTTGTTTGCAATTGTTTAAAAGGATGACTACTGCAACAACAAAAACACACCCATACAGAAATTTCGACATTTATACCTGTAATTGTTATGGTACATAATAAAGAGTACTTATTCTATTCTAATCTTTTTACACAAACAAAGAGTAGGATAATATTTATGTAAGTGCTTACTATGTGCAAGATATTATCTGAATGCCCTCTGAGCTTGATTTTCCTGAATTTGTTAGTGATTTAGATAATAAATATTCCAAGGCTAAACATCAATATTGTATCACTCCATGCCTCCCATACGCACGTTTACACAGTAGGAAGTCAGTCGAGTCGTCAGTTCGTCATAAAATTAGCGTGACGCACCTCACAGGCCACAAATTATCACATAGTCACCGGCCGGTCGCCAATTGGGTTACGAAATTGTACGCGCATACAACATGGGACCATGAAATCTTTTTGAGAAGAAGAAATCAAGAATTTTTACCCGCCTAAGTCTACAGAAACTATATTATTAGCTAAGAGATTACAGCTAAATGATGACCAACAAGGTTTCAGTCTGACTGCCGACAGATGGTGAAAAGAAGTCCGAAGTTCGATACTAACTCATTGATACAGGATCCACATTCAGCGATGAATTTGATGCAGGTGTTGATAGCCAGTGGTGGTACCCGCTTGAGGTCCTCGCAGGAAAGGCACTCCCTGCAGATGTTGGCGTCCGTCTCGCAGTAGTAGCCGTCGGAACAATGTGCGTCCTCCTTGCAGGACACGGGCTGAGCGCACGCCGGCAGGCACAGCATGGCCACACACAACACCAGCGACCTGAAACAATAAAGAAACAGCTTTTGTAATTCTGTCTAACTGCAGATCTTACCAAATTAATGATGGAAGGGTTATTAAGGCGCTGACAAGAGGCAAATGACAAAAAAGGCTTGCGTTAATCAAAAAAATTGCCAAACCTCTGCCCCCTTATTACAAAACAAGGTTTATCTTCAGACCCGGGTTTAAAACATGGAGCTATTATTGAATTTCGAACTTTATTCCGACTATGGTATATTTGTAAAAAAAGATAAAATTAAATTAAAAAATAACTTCGTAATTTCGGAGCTGTTAATAGACATTTAAATAGTTTTGCCGTTAATGAGGTACCAGGGAGGCCACATGTACAGAAGGAATTAATGCCAAACTTCCTTGTCTTCAACGTAGTCCTTAATCTTATAATATGCTTTTTTGATAAGGGCACGTTTAAATTAAACGTAGCACAAAGTATTATTTACAAACACCACGAAACCACATTTACATAGATACACAATTAATTATGGTTCATCATTCAGATTTGTCGATGATTCAAATTCTACATTAAATCTGAACCGTGAGACCCAATTCCCAGAACGAAGCACTATAGTTTAGTCAGTCTCATTAGTCAATAACAAATTGAAAATACACTAATTAAGTGTCCTGTCTGTAAAATATTAATTATTTCCATGTAATGTTGCAGTATAAACTATAAATTCACATTGTAAGCTTAGAGTGTGACGAGGTTCTGTCATGTTTGTAAAGGCTCGTACAGACTGGTGCGATATCGCGGGCGCGACGCGACACTAGTAGCACAATTTCTATGTCGTCAGTGCCTGTCGCGTCCACGATATCGTGTGAGTCTGTAAGAGCCTATAGACCACGAGCTTCTGCCATGTGTTTACTGTACTTATCATTTTGTAATAGCTTTAATGGATATGAGACAATAAAATTATCCAACCTCAGAGCAGGATATTTTTTTTGACATGAGTTTAAAATATAAGGACTCAGAATTGAGCCCTGGAGCACACCCATTTTGAATGAGGATCCTAAACTTATTTAAACAATAGTACCTTCTTACTTAATTCGATGTAACATGTTAAATTAAATAATACTAATGTACAATGTACCTACATAGATAACATCAGTTTGTAATAGATAATCAGTTTTTAAACAACATCATTTTTAGTGTGAAACATTCTGTGTGGTGCCGGACGTAAAGAATAGCATTCCCCAATTTCTTCCCGTGGGTGTCGTAAAAGGCGACTAAGGGAATTACTAGAGAATAGGCAGCAGCGTTCTCGATGCATTTTAACACCATACTGCGATCGCCAACCTGCCTGCAAAAGCGTGGCGATTATGGCAAACCCCCCCTTTTGGGGAGGCCTATGTCCAGCAGTGGACGTCTTTCGGCTGAAATGATGATGATACGCGAAACCTGAATATAGTTTGTTCAGAATAAGGAACTGAATCGATTTCAATAATTTTCACACCATTAATATTTAAATATTTTTGAACAAAATATAACATTTTGTCCAAAAATATTTAAGTGTGATGGAAAATGTTGTCACCATTTAATTACTTACAATACAATCGCCGTACGGTTATGTTACCTACTGCCAAATTATTATCAATGAGCGCAAGACGACCCTCGAGGCGCGGGGGCGCCCGCCGTTAGCATGTTTTTGTACGGACAACCCGGTAACATAACAACCTTTTATCTTTGTGATTTTTCTTGATGCAGTTTTGAAATTTTGTACATAGATTCTTTACATCAAAAAAGTAGACACGTGTTTCGGGTTTCGCATAAACTAAAACTAATATTGTAGCGACAGTCAAGTTAAATATCTCGATCGATGGTTCCAAGTTCCAAACCTACACTCAAGGAAGAGTGAGAGATGCAGCTCATACGGCCACCTACGTGCGAGTAGCTCCGAGACTCGCCACCACGTCAGTCGCTTATTCACCGGACTATTTTAATTTATTCTAAATACAAAGCATCCTCGCTACAGGCCGACCTGCCTCAAAATCTCAAATTTGAGATGATGCAATCATTAACTTATTGTGTTGTAATAACTTAATGCCTTGATTAAGGAATATTTTCCACAGGTCATTGACGTATAGAAACGGACTAGGAAATCGAGAATATTTTAAATCCTTAGAGATGCAGATTTCAAACAAATAAGTAGAGTTATTGGCTTTTGAATTTATTCGATGACTTAAGACTCAGATATATGCCAGTGACCTTGAGTGGAAGACTCAGAAATATGCCAGTGACCTTGAGTGGTTAGCTTGCGTGTTCTGTACTGAGCTCACGCAACGCGTCGTACGTTCAGCCAGTAATAGGACTCGCCCATCAAGGAGAGCTGTCCCCAATTTGACGCATTGTTAATTGATTATACACAAACCAAAAGGTATTTTAATAAAACGCGTATACTAAAAGATCAATAATTAAATTATCTTTAAATTGGTGAAGGTTTCAGAAAAATACGCTTGTAGATTTTCGCCATTCTCAGTTTTTATCCGCGTTAGACATAACTTTACAAATTAATTTCATTGTAATATAATCTAAAATATTCACATATTAAGTTATTGAGAAAATGCTCTAATTTATCATAATATTTTTTTCAAATCATTAACACTACTCGTTTAGACATGATCTTCAGTATAAAATCATTAAAAGTCGCCTTTAGTTTGCTAAACGCTAAACCTGACTTTTGCGAATTTGCGACAAGAACAGCTTACATTTTATGGCTTCACATGGGACCGATAATGAATGCGTAATGTTAACTTTACTAACTACTACGCAATTAAACGACAGTACTTATTGATATAAATAACATCACAATGACAACATATTAAATCCTTTAAATGGATGGTGTGGAATCGTAATTGTAACACATGTGTGTCGTGCTTTCAGTTCATTCTATCCTATCCTCAGATTATTCTATAGTCTCTAAGCTTCTATCAAACTATTTAAATTATTTGAGCAGAACCCAGTCACCGTGGTCTAAATAGTCAAACACTGAGAACTACAAGTAAACTGATAAGTCGTCAACAGGTCGCAGCATGCGCCTATTGTTGATTCTCATTAGCAGTATTACGCACATTTTGCTTACATAAAGGTAGGCTTATTTACCAGGTAGAGAATCTACCGACTAAGTTACCTACTTTTTTTTTTTTTTGCTTGGCAACTGAGCCGGTGTCGACTATTCTGCCAGCATCACGTTGAGACAGCAGCGCAGTGGCGGGCCGTCGAACTTTGTACTTTGTGGTAGTTTAGTGAATAAAATGTTAGTAACTGCAAGGACGGAAACAGGGGTTAGTAAAAACATGTATTCTAATTTACAAACTTATATAAAATATGCTACTATACAACACGAAAACTATACAAAATTCGGGTTGATTGGGGCTTCTTCAGAACATCTTACTTCCCACTCGAATAGAGCTTTCAGGTTTTCATTTGCAATCATTATAAATTCATTGCGGCTACATAGGTAGGTACTTAACTTGATATCTAATTGTATCATCATCATCATCATTCATCGAATATTAAGTACATACCTAATAATTATTGCTTTGAGGATAATTCTTTGTGAAAAGAGTTCATGCAGCTGTGTCCTTGAGAGTGAAAGTACCATTAGACAGACGGATATCGCACCAGTCTGTACGAGCCTTTATTGGTTGTTGAATCATTTAAAAATCTTTACGGCGGTAGACCTTGACGTATTGAAGAAGTAGGTATTATAATAATACGAATAGGTACAAGTTCCTCTGTGGGAGGCCGACCGGCTTAATATAACACACCCATTTTAAGGTGGGCTGGTACTATTGAAATAAAAAAATAGACTAGGTGTGTAGTTACTGGTAAGCGAATAAAAGCTAAACGTGCTAAAAAGCAAAAGAACTAACGAAACAGCTCTTCGAAATTTGAACTTTCCTTCGTGTCGTCGTGCCTGGAAATAGATCGAGGATACGCAACATGTGTATGGAAATAATGATGTACTTACCTAACTAGGATATGGCTAAAAAAAACTATATGGCTCAGGTACAATACCTATTAGTTCATTTGGATTGTTAATGCAATTGCAATGCAAATCATTTACGGCTACAATCCGACTTCAGTCATCGAAAAAAAAAATTTTTTTTTTGTTCAACGCCGTTTAATAATAAAACCATATTTTTCCACCCTGGTTCTAAGTCTAACCACTACTTGCTAACTAAGCAAGTCGTTTGCTAAGTTGCCAGCACCTACCTACGTAGCAAGTTCGTTACTAAAGTTGGGTAAAAAAATTGTGTTTCCTCCAATATCTTTAAGATTTCGGTTAAAAATAGCATAAGTTAAGTAATTATCTATTAATTAGCACTAATCATCTTGTATTTTCCTTGGTTCCGTAATCCCGTTCCGTGGTTGACTCGTGTGACAAAAATAAGGATTGAGAATAACGGGAAATTGCTTATGAACTATTAATTCAACCAATATTTAGTGCCTATAATATTATTTACACTACCTAATAAAAATAAATTATTGAAAATACCTCAGAATATGTATAGATAAATGAGAAAAATACTTAATTATTTTCTGTAAAAAAAAGATATGTAAATGACGGTAAAGTAAGGTAAGTAAGTCAAAATGCTTTAGATTTGTGTATCACTAGATCTCAGACCACCTTTTTTATTAGTCTGGTACCTACAGCACTTTTAATGAAAGTCTACTAACAATGAGTTGTCAACATGTTGTTGTAATTAAACCTGATGATCCCCAACAAACACAAATAATATTTGACTCATTCAATCAGCTTATCCAACAAAATAATACGCATCGTGTTAGAAAAAACAAAAAAGCAAAATCTGTATGAAACTAAGGTGTGCCCATTACGTATGAAGTTTTTTTATTTTTCCTTGGATGCGCTAGTGTTTTGCCTCCAGTTATGTGAAATAGAGAATGAGTCATGGTCCGGTTTGCGAGTGCCGAGCGCGGTGTGATACGATTGAAAAGCAAAACGAACGAAATTAAAAATAAAACAAGCGCGAGAGCAGGATGGAGATGGCTGGCCGATACATGCACATCGGGCCCAGCGATAAAACGTAATATGTAGCTAGGACGAAGGGTAATAAGACTTATGACAAGCACCAGAAGGTTAATATAATTGCGGATGACGCAATATTGTGCAATACTTATTTACTTTACCTTTACTAGACTAAAGATAATTCTCATTTAACTTTATAAATCGGAACCTGCTTTTTAAAAGTTTGATTTTTTTATTAGATCCTACGTTTTCTTTTCGTACACTGAGAATTCGAGATGGAAATCCCGAGAAATAGACAAGCCATCTTTGACTTACATGTGGATGGCCTCATGGGGGAAAAAACAACGATCGATCGATCGATTGGTACAATAATACAGACTTTAAAGACAGACGGAAATTGTTACGAAACAAATCGGTTTCCAGATAAGTCGGCTGTTATTACAATTTTTGAAACAATGCTTCCACCTTTGTCTCAACAATTCATCTCAAAATCTCGTTTATGCGTAGGCATTTGCAAATACCGAAATTGCTTCCGGAATCAGGACAGGACTTAAATTTAAGCCATGATCTCGCAGTGTGTCAACTCCGCAAGATGAAACGCATCGGCATTACAAGGTATTTAATTTCATCGGCGAAAAAACTTAGATGTCCTCATGAATATTTTGTCGGGTGATGTGTAGACAGCAAAAACCTCTGAAAGATCTTTTCCAATGCAGATATTAGATTCGGCGCGACTTTTTTACGAAGCCAACGTTTATTTTACGAATACGCTTATTATCTGATAATTTTATTGTACTCAACAAAAGCTAAGAAAACGCGAGAAGAATAACGCATTTAATTGCGCCAAATTTGGTATGCGCTAATATGCACATCAAAACTGTAGAACAATGAACAGCCGCGATAATACGTGCCAGTGCACATCGTGCATTAGGATTAGGATAATGGTTCAAATAAGCAGACCACGGAAGCCAGTCATCTCCAAATGCAGAAATGAAACAATATGCTTTAATTTTTTGACTAAAGCAAATTTTTCTCGAGTCACATAGTTCAGCACGGTCACGGGTGATACCGTGATAGATACGCTTTTTGTTCTTGAACTGACTTTGTTGAGGCGGTTGGTCTAAATTTGTTACCATATGCTTTTATTTTTTGACTAAAGCAAATTTTTCTCGAGTCACATAGTTCAGCACGGTTACGGGTGATACCGTGATAGATACGCTTTTTGTTCTTGAACTGACTTTGTTGAGGCGGTTGGTCTAAATTTGTTACCAAACATATTATAGCGACTAGCTCAGCACGGGATGGGCCGGTTCACACGAGCAGGGGTCATTAGTCGTGAGCAGTGGCGGTCTAAGCCTGTCGGGGCCCGGGGCCGAGGGCAGACCAAAGTAAATGGAGTCCCATTCCACCCGCCAAGGAATGAACGTCGCAATATTCAGCACGCTGCCTCGAAAAGGTTAGGTTCTCTTTTGGCCATTGACACAGAAATATGAGATAGGTACTAAGCAACAACAGAAAACCTAGAGCATCAGACGAATAGAGGAGCTCCAAAATGTTTGTACCATGCATAGTTAAAATTTTCTAAACAATTTATGCAGAGATAGGAATTACATAGTTTTTTGACATAAACAGAAAATATTAAAAATGGAGGATGCAAGAGCGAGCGAAACGAGCTCGCAAAATTTTAGCACCCTGCCCCGGATGGATAAGGTTTTCTTTAGACTATTCATACATAAATGAACTGCGACATGAAGGGCGGCAAGGACATCGACGCATAACCTGATAACCGACGAAGAATTTCAACGCCCCATGCATTGAAATTCTTCGTCGGTGACTATGTTATGGTTCAGAATCATGTACTGAATTGAGGAATTCACGGTTTCAGTTGGCGCGTCGATGTCTCTGCCACCCTGTTTAATTAGATTATTAAAGCTGAACTGTGATATAGATATTTCAGGCGTTTAATTTAATATCTTAATAAAATAAGGGATAAATCGATTATTTTAACAAAATCGATTATTTTAAATCGATGTTATTGCTAGGCAAAACAATCGATTAATTAATAATCGATTTTTAATGTATTATTTCACATCCCAGACGCATTCGCAATCTGACAAAAATATGCAGTTTTTCGGTACATTTTGCGGCATAATTAAAGTAAACCAAATGTAACTAATAATTAATTGTAAAAAAATAGTAGCAATTTTTTATTCGAAAATGTTGGTTTATAATATTGTAAAAAATAATTTCCGTTGCCTCTTCACACAAAATTGACGATATCGTGTTGAGTTTAGGAACATTTTTCTTCAATAACAGAAATTTAGTTTTTTTAAATATTTTATGTAAGCAGACATGTTCAACTCAATATGATATCAAAAAGAACGATCAAAATGTTACAAATAGTCTCAGAAAATAATGTTGAAAAAACCTATATATTTTTTTAAAACACAGTCGGTAATTTTTTTTTTCATATTATTTAACAAACCATCAAGTAATTTAAAAATCACAAACTGGGCTTCAGTTAGCCGTGTGATAAAATCAAAATTTTATTTTATTTTTGTACAATAATATCTTCATTAGTAAATCAACGGCGAAATCTATATCTATAAAAATCAATGCCACTTTTCGTTGTAATTTTATAACTCAAGAACGCCCGTTCTTGAGTTATAAAATTACAACGAAAAGGGTCACCTATCAAAAAAAAGAAGTTTAATCTTTCTTCGGACTATTTAGTAGATGGTTTATTTGAAGTTATTTTTTATTTTTTTTAGGTAGGTAGGGTAGGTAGGTAGGTAGGTAGGGTAGGTATTGTTTTACCCATAGAAAGCCACGTTATTTGTGAGTGTCATAGAGTAAAAATGTTTACCGCCCAACGGAGTGGGCACGGGTCAGCTAGTAAGCTATATTTTCGCGAGCGCGGAAGCACTGTACTTCTCGCACCACCATTTTTTTTTTTGGTAGAGTATACCCTTTTTAGTTGCTTTTTAGTGTATTTTTAAAAACTCCAAAACCAGCAGAACCGAGACAAAAATTACCAAAACTTTATTTCTGGTTTGGAGGGATCGCGGGAGTACTAAGGGTGGGGAAAATCGGGACTAAATTTGTTACCAAACTAACAAAGCGCGGTCGACGGGACCACGCTTGGCAGGGTCCCTATTACAGAATGGTTTAAAAAAAATCCGAGTCGGGGTGCCCCAAGTCCCGAGCTCGCTCAAGAGTGAAATTCGTACAATATCTGTGGTAAAATATCAATTTAATTAATTACGTAAATATAATTTTGGGCTTCTCGTAATAACGACCGTCAAAGATCTACGAATGTCGAATGACACCCGGGCCGGACCGGGACTATCATGCATTCCGAGGCACGGATGGGTAAGTAAGGAATAGATGGTCAGCTATCCACGGACCAACCGCGGCAAGCGAAGCCACTTTCCTGAGAGGTAGTTGGTATGATTACGAAAAAGTTTCTAAGTTTTAGTTATTTTCGCAAAGATTAGATTTTCCCAATTTTTATTATACTGCGATATATATTATAACCTGTAGGCAATGACGTATTATATAAAGACGCGTCATACACGAACATTAGGGCACTCAAAAATAGCGTAAGCCATGATACATACTTGCATACAATCATACAGCGCGTGAAGAAAAGGAAAGACCTATACCGATATCTGTTGTTAGAAAGAGATGAACATACATATTTAGTTACGGCACTAGCTGCTGCATGTTCATTGTCGCGTACGCAATAATAATTATTATTATTGTACATGTCAGGCAATTGCCTGGCATTTACTTTGCCATTATTGAGCGCAGGTAACGTAATTCATCATTGCTTGTAGGGTGTTTCTATAATGTGACACAACAACTTTAAAAAACAGTTCTGCTGTGCTCTAAACATGAAATGGTGGCCACTTTGAATGGTTTATTTATACAATTGTAAAACTAAATTAATATTTTAGAAAACTAGCAAGTTTAGACCTATGATTGTTCTACGATTTTCTTTGTAATGTGATGAAAAAATTAAATTAAAATTGTATTTAACATTTTTAAGAATATTAAAAATGTTAAATACTTGTCTTCAAAACTACACTTTTTTTAAGTTTTAGTGTCTGTTTAGAATAATATATTGTCTCTCCAATTCAAAGGTTGTCTGTAAAAGATTTCTTTTAGCAATAAGACCGCCCATTGTGTCACCCTATGTAAAATTTCAACATTTATATCTGTAATTTTTATGGTGTACATAATGAGTATTCTATTATATTTTCTTAAAAAATGAGCTTAGCAGTTTTCTTTATGACCCGTAGTTTAGAATTTATCTATACTCTGGCTAGAAAAAATTATTGTATATTCAATTGGAGTAATATTCAATTAATTTGTGTAGTTAATATTAAATTTTATTGGAGTCTTATACCTATCATGTTGTATGATATGTGTCGGATCAGTTAGACTTTGCATCCCTAGCTCTAGACTGCATAGATTTATTGATTCAGTTCCAAAGAAAACTGTTTGTGCATACATCACTATCAAAAAATGTACTTGTACGGCCTGTACGGAATATTAAGAAAATATAATTAAGTAAGTAAACAAACTGTACAATTTTTAACTATACTACTGATTGTTTAGAATAATAATTCATTATAATAATGCCTATGCATGTTGGTGTAGTTGATTGAATAGCTATGTGTAATAGAGGATGATAACATAATTTATAATAGGTATCAAGGTTGAATGTCACTAAGGTCAGCATAGAGTCAATGTGATGTTGACCAGCAAACAAATCATGTTTTTAAGAAATATTAAAGTTATGGTACTTACAGGAAATCAGTTCCCGTTGATACATGGTCTGTTGCATTACAGTATGCACAAAAACAAGGGAATCTTTCTTTTTGAGAGAAAAAGTCTCCATTAAATTGCAGGGAAACGCCCTTATTATGTAGTTTGACTGAAATAATTTACACCCAAAGTAAAACATTCAAGGCCAAGAAGAGAGTTCTAGAACATAAAATAGTAAATTATGACCCAATACCAAACTTTAAATTATTTATTTTATTATGAATGACAAAATATTAAAATTACATTATAAAATATCAAAACCACAAGTTTATTTCTAGTACACCTCTGCCTAACCCTTTGGGCAAAACCAGCCGTGATGTTATAACTGTTAGTTTATTCTAGAATGAAACAATTAACTTTAAATTGATTGATAAAGGTAAGATAAGGCAGTTGCGGTACCAAACTACTAACTTTCTAACCACATTGCGGTTTTCAAAGTTATGACATAAAATAAAGTATTGATGTTGGAATTGTTTTGTTAGATAGTTGGCCACTTTTGAGACATGTTGAGTATCAGGCATACACATTAATAATAAGACTTTTCTATGGTTTTGTAAATATGTCAACAATTTTTTGTTATCTGTACAAACATACTAGAAACTATTTAAATAAAAATTGGACTTCTTGGCGGGAAAGTGAAGCGTCATGTTCAGCAGTTTGTTTAATTTTCCAAAATTAGTGTTTAGCCGAATATTAATGTGTAATAATGGTGGATTATTAACCATTAAGTGTTTGTGAACGTGCATTAGTGTAGGCAAATGAAACAAAACAGTGCAACTTCGCTTCAAGTTCTCTCAAGAAGTCCGTGTGAGGACTCAGTAAAGTGCCACATCTTTACTGAAACTCAAGGGGAGTAGGCGGGGATATCATCATCATGCATTTATAATTCATTTCATCAATATTATACAAGAACTAACTTGACATTGGCTAAATGCACAAACCGTGCGAAGCCAGAAGGAAAAAAAAAAAAAAAAAAAAAATTGAGTAGGTATTTTTATGTTTTACTTGGCTAAGTACTATTACTTAACCAAGTATAAATATTTGTGAATCATAAATTGTGCAGTAGCAATTTTCCAACCACCTAAGGCTCCAAAAACATAATTATAATCTGCAAGATGTATCTGCATTTGTTGAACAATATTAAAATTTCTAAAATGTGGAGGGTGACATTAAGTAGTCCTCGCAGAAGTGAAGATATTGAGAATTTTTTTAAATAATAGTATGTAAGTACTAAATAAGATTACAATGATAAGAAAACCACATGTGCATGTGAAATGTTCCAGAAAAAGATAGAAAAAAATAGGAATTTAAGTGAAGTACTTGGACAATTTATTTATTTAAGTAATAAAAACATCTAAAGAGCCATTAGTTTCAATTAAATGCAAGTTTAATTGCTACTTTTTTCTTAGTGCATGGAAAGAAAATCTATACATTAAGAATAATAATAATGGGAATCAGTTTATTTGAATAAATTCATGCAATTTTACATTCAGAGTTTATACACATATATTTTGACTTACCTCAACATTTTGAATACACCTTGTTCCTGTCTGATCCAGTCACAATTGTCTCTGACATGCAATTATATTTATGAAGTACACATGTAATTGAGCAAAAACACTATGATAACGTCGCACACGTTATGAATCTCACCGAGGTATTTATATAATTGTAAAATAAAACTGAACACTACTACACGGTGCAGTGCTGGAAGCTTAAATGCAATGCGATAGGCAACAGCAAGACAGCCCTTTGAAATGAGCAATCGTATGTCTTTAAGATATTTTTTTCCTGTAGAATGAAAATAGCAGTTCTTTGTATGATAAATTACTCGCAAAACACATGAGGCAACCGCCTGAACCGGCACACAAAGCCGAAAACCTCAGACTAATGTGAAATGACATTTAAAATATTTTTGTAAACAACACCCGAGCGAGCCGGAACGAGCGGACAAGTTTCGACTTGTATTGGACTCTCTGTCTTTGTTTGTTTGCAAACGACAGAAAGAAATAACAAGCTTCCGTGCCAAAAGCAAAGATTTGCCACTGAATGGGCCAATCAAAATACACTACAGATTCAGAATTAAAGTTTGTCTGACGTAAGTTTTTGGTATTACCAACTCTGAAATAAATAATGTTTATTTTGTCATACTCATAGGTTCTAACTATATTTTACGTTGTTATGGTAAAAATTAAGTTAAGTTTATACTTAACTTTTTACCATAACAACGTGTGTGCGTGTGTGTGTAGTTAGTGTAGTCTTGTACTAATAAGTACAAGAAGTTTGCATTACGTAGGTATGTACACACGGCTACACATCAAGCTATAGTATTCCAGTATAAGCTGGCCTCTCAATGTTAGAAAATCTTATACAATGCGAGATCAGCCTAAACTGGTTATGTATAGCTTGATGTGTAGCCGTGTGTACAATCTTTTCACCAACAAATTAATTCTAAGAGTTTCAAAGCGTAGGGTCCGCTGCACCATGTTTTCATGTTTTAATTTAAATACCTTTTTTTTTTTGGTGGGAAGTTATCAAATAACTTCTCCCGCTCTGGGCGGAGCGGGAGGGAGTGTCAGACTTTTACTGACTAAAACCTACCATGTTCCTTCAAATGCCTGTGTGCCAGGGACACGATATCCCTTTCGGACAGACTCGTAACCCTGGCAGGTTATACACCTAACATCGTTACATATCCGACTGGGAGCGCCAATTCGCCAAATCGATTAGGTAACGATGTTTTGTGTTTTTAAACACGAAAACATAGCACAGTGGACCTAGCACAGACTAAGTAGTACGACCTGGATTTAGTGTTTTCTCAAACTTTTATCAAAATCTTGCCATGGAATGAGTGATCCAGAAAGGCCATAAACATTTCAAGGCCAACAACATTTAAATAATTTCACCCACGTGCCAAAAGATCCTTTACACCTAAAAATTATCTTCTGGCGCGTGGCTGAAATCGGAACTTACACCGTCATCTTGTTTTTCCATTAAAACTTGTTAAACTTAATTCTATGCCAATTCCAAAGTTTGCAACTGTGTACCAACAACGCCCCTCATGCATTCAAGCACGAGAAGGTGGTTGTGAGTGCTAGAATAAAAGCGGACAGCAACTACCTGATCGCCACCTGCTACGATCTAAGAAATAACTTGGTTTTGGGAAGACCTTAGACCATTTATCAAGATCGAAGAGTGCTCCCTCCTTTTTTTTGCCTTCTGCAGAAGGCAAAAAAAGGCAAGGCAAGGCATTTAGTACCCTTAAATATCTGAGCCTACATAAAGCTTTTTGCGGCTATCCAATGCTCTTCAGCCACAGAACACGTATACTAACGGAGTCTTCCTTCAGCAAAGCAAACGTTGAACTCACGTTGAACTGAACGAGTTGAGTATTTTGAATGGCAGCGCTGTCAGAAAACGAAAATTTACAGAAATAGACAAGAATTACTCACGCGAGAGTGAGTAATTTTATTGTCGCGTGTACAGCATTTTAACCCTGCTGGAAGCATATTTACACTTACATCATCTTGTATCTCAGCATCGGCTCCTTCATTCAGAAGAAACTTCACAACCTCATTATTTCTTTCTTTTGTCATTCGTTCATGGTGTTCTATCGTGTTCTACTTAGTAGTACTCGCTTTGGCTTTGCTAACTCCAAGCCAATGGTCCATACATTCTGCCTCCGTTTTAGTGGGAAACTTTTCAATTTTACTGTTTTGGCATTGTGTCAATCGATTAAAAAATTTCTTAAAAGTTACTCTACTCTTTGATTCTGCCTCTGTACTATACTACGCATTCTGCAATCTGTCAATGTCGTGAGTGTCGTGACCTGACCTAAAATAACTTCAGTTCAGTCAACTTTACACACTGAAGTTGACTGAAAGTAAATAATCAATAAAAATCAATTAAACTTATCTCATAAACTTAAATTATTCTCATTTACATTTAAACGAACTAAGCTGTACCGTCCCGCTTACTATAAAAGCCGCCATTTCTAAGAACACTTCAAGTTTGATAGTATTTATGGAACTAGGCGGAGAGGAAACTGGCTCTGGAGAAATGGGACCATCAGACAGAAAATCCGAAACATCGCGCTTAGTAACCCCTAATACTGATACATCGCCAAGTTACTTGAATCTCGTATCTAACACATGCGGACTGGTATTCCTGGTTATCATCATGTACTCCTGCTTTAAAGACGACGTCTCTCTGTTTTCGTTTCATCCCACTTTAATGACACTTGGGGTAAGTTTAGTGCAAAATAAAACTAATAATAAACTGCGCGTTAAATTAGTCTTATTAAGTGTTTAATTTTTTCAGTGGATGATGTTTATGACTTCTGCAATGCATGCACTAACTCCAGGTGACTTAGCCACAGGATGGATGCCCATGCGATTGAGAAGTGCTCGCCATTGGGTCCTTCAAGTGATAGCTGGTACTATAGTGTTAACAGGATTCATTGTAATAGTAACTAACAAGTTTCTTAAGGATTCTCCACACTTTGTTAGTTTCCATGGTAAATTTGGATTGGCATCATTCATTTTTATGTTGCTCACTATGTTGGGAGGTTTGGGTGCTCTTAACAGTTTGAACTTGAAAAATTACCTTCCCCCCATCTACACTAAATTGATACATACGTCTGCTGGTCTACTGACATTCTGTTTGGGGGTAACAACCATCTTGCTTGGTTTGTTCTCAAACTGGTGGAAGAACCCAGAATGGTTGACGGTTCTTTGCTTCATTTTGGTTTTAATGAGCATGATAGCCACAACATTGAGACCCATTTTAAAGATATACATTCGTCTCAGGGAAAGACTGGACATCCAGAATTAATTAATCTGACTCAAAATTGATTTTTTTTTGTTACAGAGATTTATTTATGACAGTGGTATGTGATATTTAGTTTTACAATGTTGTAGTAATCAGAGCAACTTATTTACTTGTTCATGTTGAGGTTCCTGCAGACTTTTAATGTTAATTTGTTTTAGAAGAGTCTTCAATGTTGTTATTGTAAATTTTATGGTGCATAATTTACTTAATTAATACTTATGATTGTTTATACATTTATCAGTCTATGAGTAATCTTTTGTATGTTTTAAACATATTTATCTAAGTAGGCACAGTCAGTAGAGTAGATAATAACAATGTGTGTGATGTAATATGATTTCATTACTAATTGTGAATATTTCTATCCTTTTATAGAAACCTTTTTATGATATCATTTTGTCTTATAAGGTTTATGGAGTTTATAGTTTACACCTATCCTATTTACAATATTTAAATAAATGTAGGTATCATGATAATAATTGTGTACAATATTTTTCAAATGAAATTATAGGATATCAAGAATTATTTAGATATCCTGTAAATATACTTTTTCTAATATGTGTATTAAAATATACGTAAGTACTATAACTTCAATAATGTTATGCTTTCTATGTCTAAAGGGCACAAGTTTACCTATTACTTACCATTACTGGAAAAAAAAACGGAGTAGGAAAGGCAAATAAAATCTTTGTCTTTCATAATATTGTCTAATTAGTGCATCAATTGTACAATCAACTAACTATCAATGGCTCTAACTAGAAATTATTTTAGACATAAGAACTCTTCTTCCAGTAGGATGTTTTCATGACTGTATTACGAGGGTGGCACTAAAAATTTGTGTGCGTCAGAATGGCTGGTTGCCTGTGGCTTTGGTCTATGAGAGTTGATTAGAAAATTGCTACATAATTGCTTATATTTGCTACATTTAATAAATAATTGCTACTTACTATATATATTTAGAAATAAAATTTTTTTTTTGTACAGCCATCCTGACGTTTGGTTGGCTGGTCGCCTCCTAGTTTAAAGCCAAGCATGCAGTTTCCCGAAATGTATTGCGTCAATAATTGCTACATATTTGCTTCATTTATCTAATTTAGTTGTATCTTCAAACATATGTTAAATAAAGGATGTAGCAATTATTTTAATTATCCCAAGGAAAAGTGCCTGATAAAACAATAAAGGCAAATAGTTGCAGTGTGTCTTCAGTCAACGGTATTGCTACTTTAGGAGGCTATTATTGCTACTTTATGTTATGAGTAGGTAAGTAGAAGTGGTGGCAACATTACGTGACACCACGAAGACACACTGCAACTATTAGCCTTTATTGTTTTATGCCAGGCACTTTTCCTTGGGATAATTAAAATAATTGCTACATCCTTTATTTAACATATGTTTGAAGATACAACTAAATTAGATAAATGAAGCAAATATGTAGCAATTATTGACGAAATACATTTCGGGAAACTCTGCATGCTTGACTAGGAGGCGACCAGCCAACCAAACGTCAGGATGGCTGTACAAAAAAAATATGTTATTTCTAAATATATATAGTATGTAGCAATTATTTATTAAATGTAGCAAATATAAGCAATTATGTAGCAATTTTCTAATCAACTCTCATAGACCAAAGCCACAGGCAACCAGACATTCTGACGCACACGAAAATTTCGGGAATCAAGGAAGTGACACAACACATAAATACATTTTTATTTAAAAATGTATTTATTGCTTTTCGAAGTATTGTCCGCGAAATTTGACACATTTTTCCATACGATGGAACCAACCATTCCATTCGGAAGTTGGGGTCTCCAAAATGGCCGTTTTGTAGGCGTCCACAGCTTCTTCAGGTGATGAAAATCTCTGTCCACGCAATTTATTCTTTATTTTAGGGAAAGTATAGAAATCATTAGGGCTTAGGTCGGGGCTGTACGGCGGATGGTCTAATAATTCTATGTTTTCTTGCTCTAAAAACTCTTTTGTTCTGTGCGCGGTGTGAGAACTCGCATTGTCGTGATGGAGGATGATGCGGCGGTTGCAGTTCTCTTTACGGAGTTCAAAAACGACCTGTGGCAAACAAATGCTAGCATACCATTCTGCATTAACCGTTCTTTGTCCCTCAAGAGGAATAGTCGTAACATGGCAGGTTTTGGAGACAAACGTGGCCACCATTTTTTTTGCAACACTCCGTGAACGAACAATTTTTGTTGGCTTTAACTCATTTTCGAACACCCAAACTCGTGACTGGTTTTTTGTTTCGGGTTCGTACGCGTATATCCAGGATTCGTTACCTGATACAATGTTGAATACAGCATTTGAGGATCCTGCGTGGAATCATTCGAGAGTTCTGACGCACCAAGTAACGCGAGCCGCTTTTTGCTCTTCACAGAGCGAATGCGGTATCCATCGGGAAAACAACTTTTTTACACCTAATTGTTCATGCAAGATTATTTGTATTTGACTCATGCCAATGTCTAAAGTTGCCTGAATTTCGCGGTATGTCACATGTCGATCTTCCTCAATCAGCTTACGCACAGCATCAACGTTTTCTTGGGTGACTGCAGTTTTTGGACGACCTTGACGGGGATCATCACTGAGCTTGACACGTCCACGTTGAAATTCAGCAAACCAGCGATAAATTGTGGTTTTGGATGGGGCTTCATCACCAAATGCAGAAATCATCCGGTCAACACACTGTTTTTGTGTTAAACCACTTCGAAAGTCATAATAAATCATCGCTCTTGAATTTTCTCGAGTCAATTCCATTTTCTCAACGACTAAACAAGTTTGACAAAACCTTGTGACAAGACCGAGAATCTTTTTTTAAATAAATAAATGGTATTCGATTTTTAAAACCAAGGCGTTTTCAATTAAAAAGATTTTAATATGACAGGAACAGTGGAAATATTCCATTCCCGATACTTTTAGTGCAGCCCTCGTATGCTTCAATCACTATTTAGGTATTTATTTTAATGGAAGAAATGGATTAAACAGTTCAAGCACAAATGGCAAAGGCACAGAAAAAGCCAAAGGCTTACTTAGTATGATCTGAGAGGCCAAGAGACTGAAAGTTCAGAGCTTATGAAGCACAGTTTCATTCCAATATTTTATATACATTTTTAACTTTTGATCTGGTTTTATAATATTTCCTAAATACAGTAAGACTCTGTAGACATAGTGCCAAATAATATTCTTTAGTATGTCGCAAATGTAATACTATTATTCTAAGATAAAATAATAGGTACGTAAGTATGTAGCAATGTGTAGCGCGATTTCCGCTTCATGTTTATAAATGTATCAATACTTAAATGCATGTCTGTATTTCCCAATAAACAGTTGGAATAACAAGCATCTCGTGTCCCGTAATTATTTAGTAACAAGGAATATATATTACTCTCTAACGAGAGTTTAGTAACAACCTATTACGACCTACTCTACTTGGCTCTATTTTCGGCGGCGCGCGCTTTGCTTTCCGACGTAACTTGCCGCGCGACGCGACACTGGTAGCACAATTTCCATGAAATTTTCACAGTAATTGTTCTACCGGTGTCGCGTCGCGCCGACCTATACGAGCCTTTAAGTGGAACAAGGGCGCGTAATCGTAAATTCAGCAAGTCTCATCAGTATCTAAGTCTAAGTTTAGACTTTGTTTCTATTCTAACTTTAAAATAAAAAAAACTTTTTGTAAAAAAAAATAACCGACAACAAAAACGACAAAAAGTTTTTTATTTTTCACTTTTTAATGGGTCAGTTTTTAATTTATCTAAGTTACAATAGCTTAAAGTCAACTGCTCATCACCTTTTACAAAATATTGCTTTTCCCGATGCTGGGACGTTAATTGTTGAGGAGTTCTCCTGGTAAGAACCAGGAGAACAGCCACTCACCATATTCATTGTGACAAGCATAAATTGCTGAGCAACCATATTAAAGTACCTAATCAAATCGCAACCCGTTAAATACTTATTATTATGTTGTTCCGGTGGCCATCTGTGGTCCCATCATCAGTTCCACTTCACCAAATGGTGATTTTCGGGAGCAAATGCACGAATTACTATAAAAAATACCATTGCCTATAAAATTAGAGGGTTCCCCTCGATTTCCATGAGATCCCTCATCAGATTCTGATTTGGTGGCAATGGGACCACCTCGGGAGCATACCCTTTCAAACAAAAAAATAATTTTCTAAATCGGTCCGTAATTGATGGAGATATCGGAAAAAAAACACAGCTGAACATATAACCTCCTCCTTTTTGGAAGTCGGTAAAAAAATACACTTGTCATGGCATAAATAATACTGATTAACATTAGGAAAAATTCTCAATGAGATCTAGCATTGTATGTATGTACTACTAATTATGTACTGGTACGTACAAACAAGAAAGTAAAAAAAATAAAAAAGTACTCTGTGCGTACAAATGAGCCTGCACGGCCTGGGGCCTGCACCAGTGCGTAACATAGTTTGAATCACAATCCGAGAGTTTTGAAGGATATTGCTAATCCATTGCTTCATAGGTTTGAAAAACCCGTCTGTTCAACCGTTGCCAGACAACCAAAGCCGTTGTGCCAGACTTTGTCGAACGCTTTCGCAATGTCGAAGAACACAGCACCCGTCATGAGCCCGCGCTGCAAGCCAGCGCTTATATGCTCGACGATACGGTGGACCTGTTGTACGCACGAATCGTCTCGGCATAGTCTCTGAGACGCTTATAAATAAGCCTCTCATAGACTTTGCCGAAGACGTTGAGCAGACTGATGGGTCGGTAACTGGAAGGTTCGGTCTTAGGCTTGCCGGGCTTCGGGATACCGATGACCGTGGCACTTTTCCAAGCTTGAGGAAAAATGTTGTTGCTAAGAGCGCCATTGAAGATGGTGGTCATTAGCATGATCAGGTGAGCGGGGAACAGCTGGAGCACCCTGTTGGTGATTCCGTCTGATCCGGGAGATTTACGGGTTTTCAGACCCTTGATGATGTCGTGCACTTCGTCTAAGGTGACGGGAGCCAGAGGACAATCAGGGTCTTCGACCGGAGGGAGATAAGTAGTACTGACCATAGACTAATATATATAAATGGTACTGACGTGGGTGATGAACTGTCAAAATAAAAACCCATTACGATCAATTTTATTTTACTGTATAGCAACCCATAAACCCATTTTAGGTGGCCCGCTCGATTTGTGGAACATAAATTTACGAATTTATTTTGTGTTTTGTCTTCTATGGCAATACTATGCGGCTAACTGTCACATAAAAGCAGGGTTACCAGGTTCAATTTTTACCCCTAGCACAGGAAGTAACAACTTTTTACTCTTCATAATTTGGGGGGATGCGCTAAGGCAGCACGCGAAATTTAAAATTCCTTACGTTTTTTGCAATGCGTCCGTGTCAGGTAGTATGTTGACTAAAACAGGATTCGGGACCGTACAAAAGGTGGCTTTACATAATTATAATCATTAGGAATTCACTAATTTCGTGATAGTGCTCTATGCATTTCGTATTTAGTGCTCTACAGACGAAGACGCTTCGTAACATTTTTTTAATAATTCATATTATTTGGTATTGCACTATGTTATTTCGTATTTGTATGTAAATTGCATGTGTATATTCAACACAATATAAATTGTTCAATGAATATGTGAAATTAAAAATGAATGAATACTTAGAATTGAGCTCAAATCAAATCCATTTATTTGGCGGAATGCTTTGCTTTTTTTAACCTTTAAAAGTCAAAGGTAGATCTTTAATAATGTGTAACGTAACGTAACGGTGTAATTTGTTATATACCTTTACAGCATTTATGTATAAATGAGTTCCTTTTATACAATTCGAGCCTACATTGCGGTAAACAGAGTTCATGTTTTTATGTATTTAGATTTCCACACATCGTTTTCTATTATTTATGCAAACGTCATGATTTCATTAAATAGTCATTCAATAGGGATACAGGACTTTGAGAGGTGTATTGATGTTCTATATGATTATAATTCTATAAATAAATATTTGATACGGCCGCGAATCATATTTAGATCAACATACAACTTGTTACTGACCTGCAATTTGCAAAAAACCGTTAAAAAAAATGAATTTCGCGGGCTACCTTAGCGCACAGTGGATATTGATATAAATTAGTGATATATTTTTCACTCAAACATGCAGTCTACATCAAAGCCACCATCTCAGTAGGATAATATTTTGTTTCCCTGGTTCGGTACCAGGGAAACAAAATATTATAAAATAAACGGTATTTTCTCAAATAAATGATAAAAACCATTTTGAAAACCAATGCGGAAGGTTGGGCAAAGCTAATTGTAGATGGCGTGATCATAGCTAGGTCCATACGGCACTGGCAGTGGACATTTAGTTCATTCATTCCATTTCATAAGTTTGGTTTTATTTCACTATTTCGTTATTTTTGGTGATTTCAATAATCATAAATCAAGTACGCGGAAATTGTCAGAATTTAAAATCATAAACATTGCCTCGTATGTCCACTTTCTTCAAAATATTTCTGACTTGTTTTATTAAAAAAAAACCTCTATGAATAGGTCATCTTCATAGGCCATCTTCTAATTTTATGGTCTCTTGGGAAATGGTGGACTATAATTTCGGAACACACATTTACGCGTCATTTTTGCAAAAAACAAAATAAAACCACCTTACGCCTCGTACTGCTATTAGCTAGTGTTGGGAACTAGCTATACAACAGCGCCATTTTGACAGTTGCCTTCCCCAGTAAACTCCGTCTCACGAAAGAAGTCCCGCGGAAATAAGTGGAACTAATTATTATTATACAAGTTAGAAATATTTCTACAATAACCCTCCACCTCAGTCACCTTTCTCTATTTAATATTGTGCATTTTATTAACCAGTGGGCCATAATTACGATGTTGTTATATTAAAAAAAATATATATATGATTCCGTCGCATGCCTGCAGCGCCACGTCTGCGAGACTTCTTTCGTGAAACGGACTCTACCTCGAGTTTGGCCACTGTGAACATTCTGTGGATTGATACCATCATGGACTGATGGTATCAAGGTATATTTTATTTATAACTGCATGATTGTTAGCAGGCAAAAATAACGTCAGTCAGTATCAATGAGCGCTTTTATAATTTCTAACGTGATCATATTATCGTATAGGTACACCTACTTCCCAGAGATATTTCCACACCTTCACGACAACACAGGGATGTAAAATATAAGAAGACGCCCGTCCACGATAACTCTAATACGTGCACGTAATAAATGTCCACGACAATATCGTCACAAAAATTTTGTATTGTAGTAAATCATCGAAATAGTTTTGTATTGTAAGATTTGTTACAGTACATAAATTTACCCCACTACGGAAATGAAAGTGTAAGTTTTAAAACAATAAATAAAAAATTGGTAACCCTTTTTTGAAACTTCTGCTGTCGTCTGTCAGATCGGTCAGTTTTCAGTTTCTGTCATTTGCAGTTGCTTGCTGTCTGTTTCTGTTTTGTTGTAACCGGGAATTACAATTTGTAACAATTGTAAAGATTACGAAATATATTTTAGTGACTTGATTTATGAAATAGAGAACGAAGAAGGAAATAATAATAATAAGTTCTTTACTGTTTTATAACTTTGTTACCGAGAATACCGAGTAGGATAAAGGTAGTACAGTCGCCAAACTTCTGCTGCACACTGTTATCAGTTTATTTTTTAACCTATCACTGATGAAACCGAAACCAGAATTTATTTAATTTGTCAAATATAACAGCAGACCATTAACGCCAGATCATTTATTATTCCTACCTATAGGTAGGGATAATAAATGATCTGTTATGGATTAACACAATTGGTTGTGTTAAAAATTCAACTATATAAATATAGTTAGGTAGTCCTTGGGGACTACCTAACTATATTTACCATTGCCAACTATTTTGTTACAGGTTTTATGGTAAAAGTATTGGAAAGCGTGTACCATGGCTCATTCATCAGGTTCCACCGGAAACTTAAAGAATGGCTTGATTGATTTCACTGCTGGCTCTTTAGGTAAGAAGTATTTTTTTTGGGTCCACTGCACTTTTTAACACGCGCGCGTGCGAAGCTTCACAATCTTCTATCGTATTGCGATTAGGCCTTCATGTAAAACACTTTCGCAACGTGTCACACTATGCAAACGCCTAGTTTTTGAGAAAAAAAATGTTACAGAAAATTCAACTTTAAAATTATGTAGGTAAATAAAAAAAATAAAAATAGTTTATTGCTTCAACTTAAATACCTTATTCTAGTTACAATGTGGAGAATCCATTTAAGCAAATAGTATGCTTGTTTTAGGATACTCCGCCCTTCCCCAGGTTATGTAATTGTATTTAAGTTATTAAACCTGATCATAATATTAAATGAACTTATACAATTAAAAATGCAGGAACAAAATGGGTACTTACACAGTATTGTTATATGAGTAAAAGACAAATAAAACAAAGACAAATAACGCGCTGTTCTGTGTGTAGGAGATGGTGTGGAGGTGAATGTGTATGTAGTATGTGTATGAGAGTGAGTAGTGGGTGAGAGTAAGTGTGGGGGGGTGAGGGTCATAATCCAAACTTCATACAGGTGGAGATTAATTATTATCTAGGTTTTATATAATAATGTAGCTAACCCTGCGACTAGTCTTGGGATCGGAATCAATGTAAAAACATTAACTTCCATTAGCGCCATAAATAACATAGCGTAATATAAATATTACAGTCTCATTGATTGCACCATATTTTCCACTTCGTCATAGGTTTTTAACTTAAGCCATTTAGACAAAGCGTTTTTACATTCGCGGTAGGTTAGTGGGTATATATCAAGTTCTTTATTAAGAAAATTGTATAAATGGGATGATTGCCTAGGGAATTGCCTTTTTGCGAATGTAGACTTTACCGACACAGTAGGAGCAACCGTGTTTTTCCTTCTGCCTTTTGTCTTCTGTGGGTTGAACGATAGAGTTTTATGCTTAGTTAGAATTATATTAAGTACGTAAAGCTTTCTAACGGTCAGAAGATCCGAAATCCGGTATAGGTTCTCAGTTGAAAACCTGAAGGGTTTAAAAAACATAACTTTCAGTAGTGACCTCTGAGCTCTCTCGAGGTCTAAGAATTTAATCTTTGTGGCACCTCCCCAGACAGGTACGCAATAAGCCAGGACGGACTGAGCAAGTGAGATGTAAATCTGTATCAGGAGCTTTTTCGAGGTGACATGTCGTAATGTTTTGAAAGTCCAGATTAATTTCCGTATTCGCTTCATTATTAATTCAGTTTGGTTATGCCAGGATAGTCGTTGATCAACCATAATGCCTAGGTATTTGGTAGATTCTACTCTATTGATTTCTGTGCAAGAACAGATTGGATTTACAGGATAATTGCATTTATGAATCTTAATTTTGAATTCTGGAGGGGGTTGAGAGGTGTTGTACTTTGTGAAGCAAATGAAGTTGGTTTTGGTAGTATTTAAGGTTAAGAGGTTAAGGTCAAGCCAGGCTGCTATTCTTGCCAGTCCACGCTCAGCAGTTAACCGGACATTGTTCCAGGTGTCACCACTGAACACTATAGCAGTGTCATCTGCGTATGAAAGAATGCGTGCATCCACAATTTTCATGCTACATAGAGCATTTATATATATAAGGAACAATGTCGGCCCGAGCACACTGCCTTGACCTACTCCGAATTGGACGATCTCTTCAGAGCTAATGGTATTGCCTAACTTAATCTTTTGCTTGCGTTCGCTTAGATAGTCTTTGAGCAAGGCGTGGGGAATACCTCTTACCCCAATTGATTCCAGCCTATCCAGCAGTGTGACGACAGAAACTGTGTCGAAAGCCTTTTGAAGATCCAGGAAGACAGCAAGGCACTTGCCTCCGCTGTCCACTTGACTGGTTACAGCGGAGGCAAGCGCCAGTACTGCGTCTTCCGTAGACATTTTTTGTCTGAAACCGTACTGCGAGGGCGATAGGAGGTTGTTTTTATTAAGGTAAGATAAGAGACGTGAGTTTATTAATCTTTCCATTACTTTTGATATTGATGGCAGTACAGATATGGGTCTATAGTTAGACGGATTAGTTTTGTCTCCACTTTTGTGCACCGGTGTTATAATGGCAAGTTTTAAGGCGTTTGGGTATGTAGCGTGTTCAAAGCACTGGTTCGCTAAGTGGGTTATAATTGGGACGACAAGAAGATGAGCGGCCTTTAAGAAATTGACAGTTATGCCGTCCCAGCCCGGGGCACTATCTGATTTCAGAGACATTAGAACGCGGTGAACTTCATCCTGGTCAGTGTTTATAAGTACAAATGATGAGAGAGGTGGAACATTGGCTGAGTCAGAACTATAGTTTTGGTCATAACCTATGGTGGAGCTAGCAATTATCTCGTTTGCTAGAATTTTACCTATGTTGGAAAAGTATTTATTTACAGCGTCAGCTGATTCTTTTGGAGTAGCCTTGAGCTCTAATAGATCCGTATTGGGCGTTTTGCTTGGCTTTCGATTAGTGATGTTGTTTATAGTTTCCCACATTTTTTTGGGATTTTTATGCGCTTTAGATAATTGGTCCCGGTCGTGTTTGCGCTTTTGCTTTTTAATAATACAGTTGCAATAGTTTCTGTATCTTTTGAAGGTGATCTTTAATACTTCGTTATGAGGCTCAGACTTTAACTTAAGTTGCATGTCATTACGGTTACGTATGCAGCGTAGTAATCCGACCGTCATCCATGGTTTTATCAGTCTACATTTTTGCGGTATTACTGTCGTAATGGTGTTATTTTTAAGGCAAGTTTGTATTATATGTATTAAGCGGTCACAAATTGTATTTGGGTCGGTAAAATTTAACAGAAGATGTAAATTACTTTCACCTAGGTTTTCTAATGCTTTATCGAAGTTAATCATAGTTTTAGTTTTAGCAATTTTACGTATATGTTTTTTATTTGTCAATTTTAAGAAAATCATGGAATGGTCTGTTATAGTTGTGTTTAATACAGCTATGGTCGCGGCAGCATTAGTGGGGTCAAGTTTTACCATGAAGTGGTCTAAACAGTTTTTACCTCTAGTGGGTAGTGAATGCCCTGGAAGTAGGCCGTTCATCGCCATCATGTTGAGATAGGTTAACCTGTTTGATCGATCATATGAATGTTCGGCCTCGTTATAAATCAAATTTATATTTATATCTCCTGTTACTATTATATTTTTAGGTATATCTATACATAATAATAAATCTGTAGATGAGGCGTTTCTGTACATTGAAAATATAAAAAAAAATATTTGGGGTGTTAGACAACAGTGTAGCCATTCGACAGGGCCATTCGGGACATTCGGTTACCTGATTTGCCTTGCAGCCAACAGCAAATAGTTGTCGAAAGAATAGTGGTTGTCTATATGATTTGACAATGAAAATTTTCGAGATTTCGATTTGTGGACGGTGTTTAGAGGACAACATTGATTGATGTTCATTTCATCACGCAAGCGTATTGAATGGTTGTGAATAGCAATGCAGATGCCATTTCTACCATTTTTATTTTTTTTTCCTTTTTGGATGTGAGAGATAAGTTGTTCAAGTATCACGTAAATAGTATGAAACCAATATGGTTAACTTATAAACTCAGATATTGTATGTAATTTAGATGAAGTGTATCAAATGGTTGTGAATAGCAATGCAGATGCCATTTCTACCATTTTTAAATTTTTTGTCAGTTTGGATGTGAGAGATTAAGTTGTTCAAGTATCACCTAATAGTATGAATCCAATATGGTCAACTTTTATACTCAGATATTGTGTGTAGTTCAGACTTATATTTAGTTTTTGTTTAGTTGCATGCGCTTTAATCTATCAAAAGATATGAATTTAAAGCGCTCAAGAAGGACTCTTCATTACATGATGTACATACACCAACTCCACTCCACCACTGTTTGTCTCTGGATCGCCCAAAGGTTGACTGGTAGAACATGCCTATGGCATTAAGTCCGCCTCTAAATAAATACACATAACAACGTTTGTTGATGTGAAATGGTACTAACAAATATATCTGATATTGATAACCATAATAATTATTATGTTAATAACCAATACGTCAAAAAGTAGGTAATGATATTGATTATAATCTTATAAAAATCGCTTCCCATTGGTGGTTTAGTGGCGCTAAAAGAATTTTAAATAAAAATTGGTGATAATGTAAGATATAATAATTGATGTGGTGTTCTGAGTGATAAGAATGCAATGTTAGATAATTATTTATTATAAATCATAACAACTTCTTTAAATCATACTGGGTTACAGTTTGATTTAAAGAAATTTATTACAAAAGTTGTAAACTAATTCGAGAAACATAATTGAGAGACTGTTTTATTGATCATCAACTAAAACCTATTTTAAGCCATAAATGGAATGAAACAAACCTCTAGCATCCAGTATTATCTTATTGTTTTTAGAAGATTTTTTCTGTTACATATTCATAGTTACAATGCTGTTTTTATTTCATACATAAACTCACGCTTTCTTACCATGGGGGTAGGCAGAAACTACGGAACTACAATTTTGTAATTATGTGCTTATTTTAAATAAATAATTTTACTTTGACTGCTACGATCCTTACATACTCCTTTTTCTTTGTATAATGTTCATACATCCGCCGGTCTATTCTGTGAAAGGCTAGGTGAAGTGAGCTGACATTCCACACGATGCTAGGGATTGACACTATTACAGCTCACTTCACCTCATATTCCTTTTGCTTCGTTTACATTCATACATCAGCCGGTCTATTCAATTCACAATTCAATTTCAATTAAATTCTGCAAAAATGTCTCCGTGAAAGGTTAGGTGAAGTGAGCTGACGTTCCACACGATGCTAGGGATTGACAGCTCACTTACCTAATTTTTCACGGTGAGATTTTTACAGAATAGATTGGCCTGGTCATTCGCGCACGTCGGCACGCTGGTTGTAAGCACTACGCGCCTGACCTTTCTGAAGAATATTACCAATAAGGTCACTATAATATGTCCTCCTATGGCGGCGCGCGGTGCCTCCCGGCGTTCCCAGTCACACCTGGCTTGTTTTTATTTCCTTTTCTTTATTTTAATTAAATACTTTTTTCTGACCAGGTGGGATAGCAGTGGTGTATGTTGGACAGCCACTAGACACAGTCAAAGTAAAGATGCAAACGTTCCCACATCTTTACAAAGGAATGTATGATTGTCTGAAGGTAACCTTAAAGAATGATGGCATATTAAGAGGTTTATATGCAGGCACTACTCCAGCTATCATGGCCAATGTAGCAGAAAATTCTGTACTATTCGCAGCTTATGGATATTGCCAAAAGTTTGTCTGTAGCCTTAGTGGAATTGAGGTAAGAATATTTTAAAATTTATATTCATTGGCAATTAATATTCTGCTTAATTAATCATAATTAAATTATTTCACTTGTATTTTTGTGCAATTTTACATATTGTGCTGAACCCAAGTAACATAAGACGAGGCCAGACAGAGCAAAACTATGTCTGCATCTTAAACAGAATTATGTTTTCCTAATTCACTTTAATTTATAAAAAAAAATATTATACAAAATATTTAATCAACCACAACTCTTTTTTTTTTTCATCAATTATGTGATATGGATGTCCTAAAGGATATCCCTATCATACTTGTTCCATCAAACAAAAAAAAAGGTTATCAAAGTTGCCTAAAAGTATGACATTCTTCATTTTTAGGGTTCCGTACCCAAAGGGTAAAACGGGAACCCTATTACTAAGGCTCCGTCGTCTGTCTGTCTATCCGTCCGTCTGTCACCAGGCTGTATCTCATGAACCGTGATAGTTAGACAGTTGAAATTCTCACAGATGATGTATTTCTGTTACCACTATAACAACAAATAAGTACTAAAAACAAAATAAAATAAATATTTAAGGGGGCTCCCATACAACAAACGTGATTTATTTGCTCGTTTTAGCTCTATATTGATAACGGCAACAGGTAGATGCTTGAAATATTCACAGAATATTTAGTTATCTAATCACTTTAAAAATAAATAACTAAATTAAAACAAAACAAATATTTAAGGGGGGCTCCCATACAACAAACGTGATTTTTTTTGCTATTTTTATAGATAATAGACCCTTCGTGCGCGAGTCCGACTCGCACTTGGCCGGTTTTTTTAATTACTGATGTTGCTTGTTTTTCAGAAAGTAGAAGACTTATCACCCTTGGGTAATGCGTCGGCCGGCTTCCTTGCAGCATTCTTCTCTTCATTCACACTGTGTCCCACTGAATTAATCAAATGCCAGCTACAAGCCCAGCGGGAAGTCAATGTGCAATCCTCACAAACTGTTGTACGATGATTATTTTGGGTATTTCATTTGTCCTAGCTATCTGAATTTAAGCATGCAGTTAATTCTTTCATTGATTGTTGATCAAATGTATTATTTTTATTCTCGACTAGCTTCTGCCCGCGGCTTCGCCCGCTTGGTTTTTTCTAAAATAAAACTAGCCTAAGTTACTCCTTGTGAAAGTGAAAATCCGGTCAAAATCGGTCCAGCCGTTTCGGAGATTAGCCGGAACAGACTAATAGATAAAAATTGATTTTTTTTAATTACTTTCGTAAGCATTTATTAAATAGCTGTTATTTTGACATTACAAACGGACACATCAATTTTATTTATTTGTATAGAAAGCCCCTTGGTAATATAATGTGTAAACCAATATGATTTAATGTTTCACTATACAGTATGTAACAAAAACCCTGTTGTTCCTTCTACCTACGTTTTAAGAATCGGTATACATACGTAATAAAGTAAGTCATTTATAAAAACTGTTCAACAAAAATAATTAAAATTAATATTTAATTATTAATATTTGTAATGTTTAACTGATTTCTAACCTCTTTCATTCTTTGATTTTGACTTCTCGACTAGCCAATACTTAAATTTTTTAAATTATAATTCCACCAATGTTGTGTTTGTAGGTAAATGTATACGTTAGGGACGTGGAGGGACAACATGGTTTTTGTTACATATTGTATAAGCGGCCCCCCCCCGGTTTCACCCGCGTATTTCTCGATCCCGTAGGAACACTGGGATAAAAAGTAGCCTATATGTTATTGATTCAGGATGTCAGCTACGTCCATACAAAATTTTATCAAAATTGGTAAAGCCGTTTGAGCGTGAAGAAGTAACAAACACACACACACTCACTCACAAACTTTCGCCTTTATAATATTAGTGTGATAAATTGATAATGCTCTCAACGGTTTTAAATCTAAAGTTTATAAAATTAAACATCTTAATAAGTACATGATATTTTTCGTAAAGTAACGCCATTTAAAACTCAATAAATTAAATTACTTACATATTGTATAAGTATGAGCATGTTATCACAGTAAATCACTTTATCTTATTTGTGCTACATTTTTGTTGCGACCTTCAAAATAATAATTGTATATTATTGCAAAGTAATGTTTACATGGCAGGTAAAAGTGTCGCCGCTGCAGCTCACGCAACAGATATTTAGACAATATGGCATTCAAGGTCTCTTTCGAGGTCTGGTGCCGACCATCATGAGAGAAATGCCTGGATACTTCTTCTTTTTTGGGGGATATGAAGGTAACTAATTAAATAATTTTTTGATAGTAGGTACCAGGGCGGCTGAAAAGTTTTGAGCCTAAGCCTAAGAAATGAAGGCGGCGGTCTTTGTGGCGGCGGTAGACGAGTATTTCGAAGGCAAATATGGCAATTTATTTTCACTGGGTTAAAATTCTTTTATCACAAATGTAAGAAGTGCTTTGAAATAGAGGGAGATCACATAGAAAAATAAATGTTGTATACTTTTATATTTCTATCAGCTTTTTTAATACCCTAGGGTCAAAACTTTCACCCACCCCTGTAGGTAGGCTCAAAAAGTTTTCCCTGGTTCGTTAACCAATTGTCTTTTCTGCGTATTTTATTTACCGAAGAATCAAGGCTTAAAAGATAATTAAATTGTTACAGGAACAAGAGAATTATTGAAGAAACCAGGTCAGACCAAAGACGACATAGGTTTTATAAGGACAATGATAGCAGGCGCAGTGGGCGGTCTCGTCCTGTGGACTATCATATTCCCCTCAGACGTTATCAAGTCAAGAATACAAATATCAAACAAGAGTCAGAAGTTTCTGACGGTCGGATACGACATTGTACAGAAAGAAGGTATGTTATCAATTTATCATTTAGTTTATTTGCCAAGATTTGATTGTCTTCTATATCTCTGGTTGTATAAATGTTTGTTTGACTACGTAAAACAGAATATTCTTTATTATGTACACCATAAAAGTTACAGATGTAAATGTTTAAATTTTACATAGGGTGACACAATGGGCGGTCTTATCGCTAAAAGCGATTTTTTACAGACAACCTTTATCTACACGTTACACGTGGTGACTGTAAATGTAAAGCTAATTACGTAGATATATGTCCTAAAAATATCTTCGGGTATCAATTGTCTTCAGGCCATGGTTTCACCATTTTATATGTTACGGATTCGCGTTATAATTTGTCCAAGAATTTGTCTAATCCCGTGACAAATGAACGCGACGTATAATTTGTCCAAGAATTTGTCGAATCCCGTGACAAATGAACGCGACGTTTTATTTGTCCAAGAATTTGTCTAATCCCGTGACAAATGAACGCGACGATCACGTATTCGTGCGACGAGCGCTTACGGCTACGTCTACGTGTAAACAAGGCTTCTATATGCGGACCAGGCGCAGAAAATCTTAACGCTAGCGTAATTAACACCGCTCAAGATGAGTTACTGAAATTATGATGCATTCGGTTTCAAACAATACTGAGGTTTCACCAGCCGCGATCGACTCAAAATTAGTCCGACCGAAATACTATAGAGAACAGAAATGTTCCAAATCACATAAATAGCGTCTTCTAACGTTCACCTGCCGCCACCCTTATAAAACAATGAGGTGGCAAATTGTAAGTAACAATTATTTTAAGTGAGAACTTTAAAGATTAACGTAGTCGATAATACCTACTTGTTTGAGATAATATATTAATATTAAACGCGCAATAATATAAAGTATCTCGTCAGTTTGACCTCGCCAGCGTAGGAAGCGATAAGAAACATAATTCAATGAACGCTAATCGCCTTCAAGACATCGTCATTGTTCATCATTCATTATTTATTTTATCAAGATTTTGATTGCACCTTTATTTCGTAGCAGTAAGAGCCACGCGGAGTGCGCTTCGGCTAGTGCAGTATTGACTGATCAAGGGCGATTTTTGATTAAATAATAAGTAGTATAAGCGGGTGCGAGACGGGCGCGGGGCGGGCGCGGATTTTGCGCGTAGCGATCGCGGGTGCAAGGCGGGCACAACGTTTGTGCGGGGCTTGCGCGTGGTCGGCGCGGGTTATGCGGGTGTCGTCCGTACGCAGCCTTATATGGGAAAAGTTTTTTCAAAAGCAACATACTGTCCAAATATTATTCTCAAACCAAATAAAAATATAACGCGTATTAGTTCGAAATTTTAAGTAATTTTTTTTTATGTTTATTTTCCTACAAAACGTCTGGGAAAAGCTTTTTCTCAAACATGCACGGAAATATTGTCATTATTTTCGAAGAAAGAACACGCGAAGTATCGAATTGACGGTCAAAGAAAATCAAATCTATTGCAGGAGCGTTTTTTTAATTTGAAACATACGCTCCAGCAATGTTATATGAAACGGCGTGCTGGGGTCACACTCTTTTACTCCGAAACATGGCAACCAAGGAAGTAACTTATCAAAGGTTTTATTTAAATTTCGAATTGGCTTGCAAATATAAAGCTGTATATTGAAAAAAAAAACAAATGAACACGTTGGCGCGTGAAAAGTTATCGTTGTTCGTCATTGATTAGGGAACTTATAAATAATTTACTTTCCCTGCATTCTTTTGAGAAAAGCACTGTATATGTGAAGGCGGGGAAGGAGTGAAGTCCTCGCCTACGGCTCGGCCTTCAAACTCATACTCGACCTGCAATTGCCTATTTCACGGACTTTGCAATAATGTACTATTTTGCGATTTTTGACTTTTCTAGTACTCAATCCTGTAGAGAATTTTGATCCTTCTTAGAAACAAGATCGATTCGGGTTAAAATATTTTTTTGTGAGAACTACCCATTTTCTTGCTGACTGTAATTTGTTTTCAAGATCTGGGAATGCAGATCAAAATATCTCAAGAAATTAAGGACAGTCTCTTACAATACCATTTTCTTGTAGCGACCACGGTTTAGGTACGGGTACCCTTACTGCCCCATCCCATGTCAAAAATCCATCCTGTAAGAATCCTTATACATAAATCGAAAACAAAAACCTGCCGAATGCATAAACTCCTCTTTTTTTAGGGTTCCGTACCCAAAGGGTAAAACGGGAACCCTATTACTAAGGCTCCGCCGCCTGTCTGTGTCCGTCTGTCATGAACCGTGATAGTTAGACAGTTGAAATTTTCACAGATAATGTATTTCTGTTGCCGCTATAACAACAAATACTAAAAAACAGAATAAAATAAATATTTAAGGGGGCTTCCATACAACAAACGTGATTTTTTTTGCTCGATATTGATTACGGCGACAGGGTTGAAATATTCACAGAATGTTTAGTTATATATTCACTTTAAAAATTAATAATTAAATTAATATAAAACAAATATTTAAGGGGGCTCCCATACAACAAACGTGGTTTTTTTTGCCGTTTTTGTAGATAATGGTACGGAATGGTACCGGTTTTTTGAAGTCTGTTAATAACTATACATAAATGTATGTGTTTTTTTAAATTAATGAATAAAAGCGTAGGTACCTATGTAAACATCCGGTGGACAGGCTTAATAGCAAAACACCAATCCGAATACAATCCTAACCCCATGTTGTAATAGTAGGTACTGACTCAACCAAGATTGTTACAAGAACAGAAACTCTTTACATACATAGTTACACAAAAAGTGCCGTGAACCCATGACTGACAGACAGACAATGGATAGCCTGAACTACTGAAGATAAAAATATAATAAGAAAGATTTGACCCTCTTATCTCTCTTATAACCAACACAACCTTTGACAAATCCTTTTTACTCTTTCTTAGAAACAAAACCTTTATGCAGGCCCATTGGGGGAGTTTTGAAGTTTGTGAGTAAACGAAGTTTGCGGGCATCAGCTGGTTACGTATCAGATACAATTCCTAGCCTGGGGTATAACAGATCTAGGCCATAACTAATATCTCTTCCATGGTTTGCTAGTCTCTGTTGAGATTGGCCGCCGTGAACGAAATGCCATCAATCAATCAAAAGTCATTTATTCGGCTGAGAATCAGCTCAAACTTAAAACATTTATTTCAATTAAACCTATTACAGGCACTTTTGAATTGTGTAAGAGTCGGTCAGTTAGTCAGACAGTTGAAGCTATTTGCCGTAAAAACGTAGATCTGTATGGAGAAGAACAGGCAAGAAACTCCAAGGACACTCTTTTATAAAGGAAATCAAGATATTACAAAATCCTGGGTACTACAGCACTTTTCTAACTTCAAAATTACATAAGACAGCCTCCCAAAACCCCCGCCCTTCAAAACTTCCTATAGCTTTAGCTGGGAAGCCCTAGCGCAACAAGCTCCGGAGCAGCACAGCTGTCTGTTCTCAATCTTTACTTAAGATGTTTCTGTAATTCCAGGTGTGCTGGCTTTATACAACGGACTCAAACCAACGTTAGTACGGACAATCCCGGCAACAGCCGTCCTCTTCGTAGTCTACGAGTACTCGAAGAAATTGATGCACCACTCCTTTGGAGACTAACCCAGTGGTGATAGGTGTTATAGTGGAATTACAATATTTAATTTATTTTTGATATGTTATACACTAGGATTATAAGGAATTTTGCTCACTTAACAAACTGATAAGCACAGTCTAGGATCAAAAGGCTCGAATTTTAAATACAGCACCTACGTTACATATAAAAAAATCCTATCCATTTAATTCCCGATTAAAATTAATGCTGTCACTTTCCGATACGTTCCGTTAGAGAGAGACAGGATTGCTTTTAATCGGGAATTAAATTTAATGGACTTACGTGCGGATACTATTCATAAATGCCTTGGCTAGTAGTTGATGAGCCATTACTGTAATTTATGAGTCTACAATACCTCAAATTGCTCAGCATGTTCCTCGGTTATATAGAAACACCTGCAGCATTAATTTTGAACGTTGAGGATTAATGTTAAGTACTAAGTTTATCGAAAGTACGATTCCATAAAAAAATCTCGACAGAAAAAAATTACAAAGTTACCTCCAAACTGACTAATAACCGCTAGTGTTAAAAAATACTTCAAATTAGATCATGAAACTGCACATTTCATCATTGCAGCCGAAAGATGTCCACTGCTGGACATAGGCCTCCCTCTAAGGGGGGTTTGCCATAATCGCCACGCTTGGCAGGCGGGTTGGCGATCAAGCGGGTTGCACATTTACTGAACTAAATATAAATATTTTATACATATTTTCACAGTAAAATTACATAAAATATCGGCGCCTTGGAGACTTCTCCCTGCCGCCCTGTCTAGTGTGCGAGCGAGATAAAGAGTGAGGTGGTGCTGAGGTATTATGGACTCTTAAATTGAACTTAATAATTCCATAATAATCAATGCATTTAAACTAGCTAGTCCTACTACATCACTGCGTTTTATGCTGTGATAACTTTGGTCAAGGCAGTATTTATCAGATGTTGTGACATTATTCAAGAGCTAGGAGGGCTCAAAGTGATATACAAATACCAAAATATGAATTAGTATGTAGAATTATAAAAATAGATAAAATATAAATAATTAGCCCAAATTGTTTTTTAAATATTAATAATATACACCTTTTATTTTAATAAGTTTAGTTATCATTTTTTTTTCATTCATATTAGTTATTATTCGTTTGATTCCCTTGCTTGCATGTTTTTAATTTTTAGAAAAAATATTAAAAAAAAACATGCGGGGCAGTCTTTGGGGACTGCCGATAGAAGTGAAACTAAGTAACTTGTGAATTGTATCGAAGCGTTCGATGACGATGACGCGGGTTCCATGATTTTTGTTCAACGTGCCTGAAGAAGTTTTCACCCTAAAAAGCGTAGTACTCGCAACCGGCGTGCGTGTAGGGATGCAAGAAGTGCCAAAAAGTATCGATATTTAAAAAACATATTGATATCGATTTCGATATATCGAAAAAAAGTATCGATATATCGGTGAAATTTTCTAAAAAGTATGTGTATATGAACTTGTATTGTTTGTTTTTTATTCATAGAAATACCAAACTAGAATCATCATTTCTTATGTAAAATCTGACTTAATCACTAAGGGGGTTCCGGATTGGTCTAAGAGGTAACGGGATCCCCTTCATGTGCTGATGGTGATCACCGGGGTGGTTTTAGTGAGGTAAGAATCCCACACTCCCTGGTCTTTTCCCCCAAAGGCCAGGTGCCTTTTGAAAGTTTCCCCCCGAAAACAAAAAAAAAAAAGGTATATGAAATTGTATTGTTTGTTTTTTATTCATAGAAATGCCAAACTAGAATCATCATTTCTAATGTAAAATCTTAAACTAATAAAACATTGATAAAAATAAGTTTACATTTTTACGGCTCTGAATTCTAGCGGTTGTAGTCAGTGGGGTTGCTGTTGGAAATATATCGTATTTGATAAATTTTCGATACTTGATATTTTATATCGATATATCGATGTATCGAAATAATAAATATCGCCGAAAAATATCGATATATCGAACAAAAAATATCGGTATATCGATACATCGATATTTTTTCTGCAAGCCTACGTGCGTGTATGACCAGATGTAATAGGTTGGGGAAAAGTTTCTTCGCATTTTTTAAGAAAATTCCAAACTTTTTCTAATATAGTTTATTTACATTTAACTAAAGTATGTAGGTACCCATTTTGTTCGATAAGTTTTTGCCATCTTGTAGGTATCGACATGATCCCATTGCTATAGAAATTTTGTGACTTCTGATGAAAATACCGCGACAAGTGGTTTTGGCAGTCCTCTCGTAATGTTAACCTGACACTGCCTAAAGAATTCTGAAGAGACCGAAACAGGTGGAAATCTGAAGGTGCAAGGTCAGAACTATACGGCGGATGCATTAACACCTCCCAGCCAAACTCTCTTAATTTTTGCTGAGTGGCTAAAGATGTGTGAGGTCTAGCGTTATCATGATGAAAAACCACACCCCTTCTGTTGATTAATTCCGGTCGCTTTCTCTCAACTTCTTGCTTTAATCTCATCAGTTGTTCGCAGTAGAGTTCAGAATCGATGGTCCTGTCTGGTGGTAACAGCTCATAATGAATAATGCCCTTCCAATCCCACCACACACACAGCATCACCTTGTTGCGAGTTAACCCGGGTTTCGCTAGTCTGTGAAGCCTGACCGGCCTTTGACCACGACCTTTTTCGCACGTTCTTGTCGTACGTGATCCACTTTTCATCACCAGTTATCAGTTTCTTCAAAAAAAGTTCGGTTTCATTACGTCGTAGGATCCCAACCTATGATCATAGACATTTTGAATCGTAGGTGGATATTGTACAGTCATAGGTTCTATGGTCGTAATAAAGAATCACAAATGAGTACACGGTTCATTAGGTTTCTTTCAGTGAGCTCGTGAGGTACCCAAATATCAAGCTTTATTGTGTACCTAGTTTTTTCAAATGTGCCAAAACTGTTTTGTGGTCAATTCCCACTTTTTCAAAAATGGCATCCATTTTATCCGTAATAAGGCGACCAGAGCGACGTGCATCTTTGACATCAAAATTTCCGGATTGAAGACCCTACTTAAAGTGTATTATCTTGAAAACGCTTAAACCAAATTTCTGCTACTCTCACAGACACTGCACTAGGTCCATAAACATCGCAAATTTTTTTCGCGGCTTGCGTTTCCGCGATGCCGTTGAACGGTTTCAGGAACCCATGCTGTGGTGGTCTTAGCCACAGCATAAAATATTGTCCATATTTTTTACAGAAACTACGTACCTAGTAAACCTTCGCTTCGACACACTCACACAGACACGAGACCCGAAACCGGTTGTCGCGGTTGCCTTACTTTCCAGGGGGTCTACTCCGAACATAAATCCGAAGTATCGGCCGAATGTTCGGCCGTTGCTTGACTACGGCTACCGACGACAACGGCGAAAAAAAAACCACTGAAAAAGAGATAAGCCAAAGTCAAAAAAGGAAACTGGAAGTTATAAAACGGCCGAACATTCAGCCGATACTGCGGAGTAGACCCCCAGGCTCCAATGGAGCGTTGTTAATTATTTAAATAATTAGGCATAGTTTCGATACTGCCCATGTCGTAGCCCACAACTCGTCCAATAAGCGGCAAACGGGTCCGGCACAGTCCCACTTGAGCTTGGCTGTTTTTTGGGTGACGTCAACGATTTGTGTCTTAGAGCGCAGTATCGTGTTCCGTATCCGTATCGGTAAGTCTACGTCCAAGGAAATAATAAAATTAATCCTTTCTGATTATAATTATTTTTAAAACAAGCGTGTGTTATTTATGTATTTTGAAATGCGTAGGTTTAGTAGATAGCACAAAGTTACTGCGCCATTGTGCTTGCATGCTTATTACTGCGTGTTCAATCACAGCGAAATCTCATTCCGCATAAATAGTCATAAGTAGGAAGTAATTATCAACCAAGATCAATATCCTACAGTAGTATCTCGGTCGTAATTACCTAGTTAAGTACTATTAAAGCGTGTATCAGTGTGAGAACAGTGGTGGCCCAGTAGTAGCAGTCCCGACTTACCGAGTTGTAGATCGTGGGTTCTAACCCAACGGGCGCATTTCTTTGTGTACCTAAGTAAATAATTTCATCACCACCAAAAAATCGAAAACGTGGGACCTCTACCAATCCGCACTGGGCCCGCGTGGTGGATTACGGCCCACTCCCTCTCGAAGAGAGGAGGCTGACAGACAAGGCACAGCCTAAGCCGTTGGGTCTAGCAGCATGATATTTTCGTTTATTCCCGTTGTCCCCGTGGTTTAGTTTTACATTCAAAAATATGTTTCTCTACGGGGTTATGGCTGGGGACAACGGGAATAAACTGATATTCTGCGCAAGATTTCCTTTGATTAAACCCGTTTATCAAAGGTGAGTAAAACGGAAGGATTTTTGAAAAAAATCCCTTCGGGATGAAAGTTTGTGGGCAAGAAGCAAGGTCTCAAAGCACAAATGTAGGAATAAGTCAGAAAATTGTTAATTTGTAGTTTGCGATTACAAACTCACATTTAAAGTTGGAAAACTGACCGTTGCGTACCTTTATCTATATAAGGGAGAACATGTTTTTCAACCACAGTTTGTTTTTGGGATTCATCCCAACTACGGAACCCTTCATTGTTCGTGGTCCAACACGCACTTGGCCGGTTTTATTATTTATACCTGCCTATTTTATAGTGTCGCGCAGCAGAAGAACTAGAACATACAGACAGACCAACTTTGTTATGTTGGTGTGCGTGACGGCTACGTCTTAGTCTGGCATCACGTTATTGTGTTATTCTAGTGTAAGTGCGGGGGTGAACTTTTCGCGGTATTCATTTTAACATATTATACTTCCTTGTCCATACTTTACACCACATATTAAGTAATAGTACTCACGTTAAACGAAAAGAAAACGGTGTTTTAAATTAATGCAAAGTTAGCCTTAAAGTTCGGCGTAACTTCCCCGGACTATACACATAATAAATGGAAGAAGTCAGGCCGTTTTCCAACAAATGTCTATTTTTTATCAGATAAACACTTGTAAAGTGTGTATATATACATATGTACGCATTACAATATTGGTACCTTTTAGGTACGGCTTGTACTTGTAGTAATATTTCGATGATCTTTAACTATAAAAATCAATGCCACTTTTCGTTGTAATTTTATAACTCAAGAACGGGCTCACCTATCAAAAAAAGAGGAGGAGGAGTGGGAACGGGTCAGCTAGTAAGTTATATTTTACGATGTCAACAATTTTTGATGCAAACGTGTTTGTACCGGACCTTCGTAGTAATATTGTGTCTATGATTAAAACTTCAATCAAAGTTAGAAGGATTTTTGAAGTGTTTTGAAAACAAACCAACCTCAAAAAGACGTCACAACATCACTTACAAAATTTTATAGATTTTTATCTCATGTCATCAGACGATTATCAAGTACAGAACATTTACAAGTATTCTAGGAAATCGTTCAAAAAGAATAGGAGAGGCTCCCATGAAAACGTTTGTGAAATCAATAATTTTGAGGCGCCAGATACGTCACCAAGAAGTGATATTCGCAGCGATGGAAGAATGGACAATAACCTGGATGCTCCCGGATGTAGTTGTGATATAGACCCCGAGGGCGAAATCGCCAATATTCTCCATAAGAAATGTCCAGTTATTACACTGGCGCAACGGCAACTGGCTAGGCTCTTGGATGAAACCGACAGATTATTGTGCGATAACACGAGATGTTGCAGGTTGGTACGGTTTGTTTTACCTAAGATGGCATTAGTTACGTACCGCCCAAGTAACACATCAAAGCAGTACCTACATATATCCCATATCAAGTGCGACTTCCGCGATCTTTCTACTGACTAAAAACCACCCCAGTGTTCCCTTCCCACACTTGCACCGGGGATCTTGGATCTGTTATTACTTCCGTGATCCCCGGCTAGTGCCGGCCTGCCTCTGCGGGCCTCCTCAAGTCTGGGTGGGTGAGGTGTTTGACCCCACCCCGCGACGTCTGAAAGGGGCGCGCGTGGAACACTACGCGCCGCCACCTCGGGGCCAGTGTGATAGGGGGCGGCGGACGTCCCCAAGTCCGCTGTCCCTGGACCCATTTAGGGGGGCCGGAAGAGGGCGTTGTCAGCCCTCTGCCGACGCCCAGTGCGCCTGCTGCAGGCCGGGTGAGCGGACGAGATCTCCCGCTCCCTTTCCGCAGCCTCCTTCTGCGACACGACTGTTTCGCGGGACACCACTGCGTCCCAGGACTCCTCACTGCCGACCATCGACACGATCCTTCTACCTGCCTTAACATTTACACAAAGTAAAAGTAATGTGTTAATTGTTTCAGATCTGTCTACGATTTCGTGTGTATTTGTAAAGAGATTTTCGCGACTCAAGATAAATGTCGACTGGTCCTAGGAATGTTAATTGGTTTAGGTTTCATTCTGGGAGTTCTTTTTGGTGCTGCATCTTGCGGATCATACCTCGGCCGATTCAACAGCCCAATCCTTAGTTGTGTCGACAATTATTTTGCTTCCGACAGGTTTTCCAATATCGAGGACACATTTCGTAGTATAGTTTAGTTAGAAATTACTTAATTATACTGACCATTAATACCTATAATATATACCTACTTGTAATTTTTCTTACAAAAATCTTGTATTTCGATAAGAATATTTTAGGTGATTATAGAATAGATACTGCTGCCGGATTCTTTCAATTTAATTCAGCAGGTACCTACCGCAAGCCGCACAAGCCAGTGCAGTGGGAACTAAGTGGACTGTTACAAAATATTGGTCCTAAATTAAATCCCTTTTTTTTGTTTTGCGTGGAAAATTATCAAATAACTCCGCTCTGGGCGGAGCGGGAGGGCGTGTCAGACTTTTACTGACTAAAACCCACCCGTGTTCCTTCCTTCAGATGCCTGTGTGAATATATTCCTGGGGTAAACTTCCGCTTGATTTCGTGCCGTGGAAGTCAAATGCCAAACCAGCTTACTCATCACTTAGAATGTGAAAACGATATACGAACGGATCCTAATATGTTATGTTGGATGAGCTATGTTATTTTAGTTTGATTACAGCGGGAAACCTGAATATGTTATGAGAGAGCGATAAGACTGATCGAGTAAGTTAATCTGAATGACATTTGGGTTTTCGCCAGCCCCGGATCTAGGGTGGGGGCAGGGGGCAAGCTGGGGCCCGTGCCCCGGCTTTGGCAGTCAAGTGCACAACCTATTAGCGCACCATCAATATGTAATTAGCGTAGGTATAGGTCGTCAAACGGTGGGAGCGGGTTGCGAGCGGACGCAGGTGTATTCTGCCAGGAACTTGATGGGCGCCTCTGTGGTCAAACTGGTCAAAAATCCAATATTTTTGAAATTTTACTTTGCGTAGGTACCGGGGCACCGGTTGTCCCGCCCTTTCTGACGCCTTGGTACCTAAGTGCAAAGACGATACGATTTCCTTTAAGTTGTTACCAATTTAGGGTTCCGTTTGGCACCCTTCGGGCAGGGAACCCTAAAAGTTTAGGTAGGTACAGTTAATGCAAGAAAAAAACAATTTTCACAAAAAAAAAATGCTGTGAATAGATCCAGTTTCTAAGAAATTTTCATTAAAAAAAAAATGCTGTGATAAAAAAACTTTCTTGAGGATTATAAAACTGTATTAGACCAACTGAGGTTTGACTACCTAGGTACTAGAAGAGTTAGAAATCGCATAAAACTTTCCCCATCCATTTCGTGGGAAATGAGACCACAACTTACTTTTCAGGGTTCTGTACCTCAAAAGGAAAACACGGAACCCTATAAGGATCACTTCGTTATCCGTCCGTCCGTCTGTCGGTCCGTCAAACTTTTTCTTAGGAATGCGAGGGGTAGCAAGTTGAAATGAATAACAAATACATAGGTCTAGTCTTTTGAAGCTTTAATGGTGGCCACACACCATCCTTCCTATCGTCCAATCTGCATGCATGACGCTACCGATTGGATCAGTTAGAACTGACCGTGTGTGGGAGTGGATTGGCATGACAGTTATACTTGACGGCACAATCGAATTTCGATTCTTTTGGCTTGATCATGCCGATTGGACCGTGTATGGCGGTGGGCGATCGTCAGTTCAGACAGGTTAAGACTTTTGTCGGTGATAGACGTAGGTACTTATAATAAAATAAAGTTAGAAGTTTCATGTACTTAAGTTTCTTCATTCATTCGTAAATAATTACATTAATCTTTTGGCGTAGGTAATCCTCAATTCTTTTAATTTTGTATGAGTAAACTGTTTTCTTTTCATTAACCACTGTTTGCACCACTCTGCTCGATCTTTTCTTTTTGTTTCATTTTCACGAGTATAATGCCCAAAACGGCTAAAACATCGTCGTCTGTCACCGGTGACTTCATGGCTTCAACTGAACGTCGCTGCCGATTGGACAATTTAAACTGATCGTGTCTGGTGTATAGATATAGACGAACTGCAGAATGGATCAAGCCTGCCGTGTCATGCCGATTGGACGATAGGAAGGATGGTGTATGGCCACCATAAGCTATAAGCTTCTAAGTCAACGCAATAAAAAAATACGGCCATTTAGGTGACATATTTTGATACTCGCAAGCATGGACTCACCGCACAAGTAAAGGAAAAAGTCCGGAAATCGTTAATTTGTACTTTTATCACATCATCATTTCAGCCGAAAGACGTCTACTGCTGGACCATCCCAAGCACCGCCACTTCGACCGGTTCGGTGCTTCCTGCATTCAGCGGATTCCTGCGGCCTTCGAAAGGTCATCGGTCCAACTTGTCTTCCCAATGTGTCTTCCAGCACGCGGTCGCCACTCCAGAACCACAACCCAACTCACCAACCCACTCCCGAATCCAACCATCGGCCATCTGTTCTGCATAATCTACTGTTAGGTACCTAGGTATATTATTTTAGTGATAGCTAGCCGTTCTTCAGTAATAATCTGTAAGTATGCATCAGTCAGTGTATCAATTGTGTGACATTGGGTAGCATTATTAAGCAGGAACGTACGCGTTCATTAATTCACTAAAAACGAAAACCTTCGCAAGCAATGGGAAGTTGCTACTGAAGACTGCGGAGTCAACCTCAGGACTAGCTGCTTCTCACACGGAAAACTACGTCGCTTACTCCCGCGTCAGTATATTTTGGCTGCTGAGACCATAACTGCAAACGTACAGTGGTTTTGTAAATAAATAAATGCGGGAAATAAAGTGAATGGTGCTACGTATATTATGCAATTGTGACCAACCAATCGATGCCCAAAAACCCTCGACTGGGTGGTCACAATGGTGGAAGTGAATGTTGAGCAATGGCGCATTTTATGATTTGGCACCCCGGGGCAGTGCGTTCGATCCCAAGTGAAATCGAAAAATTTTGCACCTCGGATAGGTATGTACTTAGATTTTGTTTTTACCATTCATACAGGTGATATTGAAGCTACTTTTTCGACATAAGCATAAAAGCTTACAAGAGACTTTAGCGAGCTCGAAGATGTTGTGATTGTGACCCCGCCTCGGATAGGTTAGGTTTTATTTTGAACAACTCCCACGGATATAGGTACTCGTAGAAGTTGTATCGCTAACTTATTGATAAAAATGTCAAAATTGAAAGAATGCAAGAGCGAGCAAAGCCAGCTCAAAAATTTTAGCACCCTGCCTCAGATACTTAGGTTTTTTTTTTTACCATTCTGAATACAGATCCTTTTAGAAGTTAGGGCGGCTAGAAGATAAGTAGTGCTAGAATCAAGAAAATCCGGCAGACTGCAAGGGCAATGGCCTTGACCTAAGGGTAGGTAAATACGCCACTGATGTTGGTTGTGGCAAAAGAAGCATGAAAGTAGAATTAGTGCCGACGTTCCTTGCGAAGCATGTGTGACTATGAATGATGGCTGAAAAATTATGTGCGGTGCGAAAAACGGTGCGGTTTAAAGATGTAGTGACAAAAATTTAAAAGAGTAGGTATGCTTAGATCTCTTGGTCATGTTGAGATGCTCAAAAGGTGACTAACAAAAGGTAACCTTTTGTCAACCTACCTACCTACATTGTAGTTTTCATCAATTCACAAGGCAGTTGTGAGTGGAAACGCCGGAAGGGGACGCCCTAGAAGGACATATTAATACCTATAGTGACCTAATTGATGATTTTCTTCAGAAAGATCAGGTGCGTAGTGCTCACAACTGCAGTGTGCGTTTAATTAAAACCGATGATGAACGTTAACGAAGCAAGAGGAGTATGTAAGGAGCGTAGCAGGTGGCGTTCTGTAGTTTCTGCCCATTTCACCCCCATGGGAAGGAAATAAAGAACTACTTATTCTATTCTATTAATCACGCCGAGTAGAATAGAATAGTTCTCTAATTGCTTTTGAAAGTAGGTAGGTACCTACATGTTACAGATGTTGAGTTTAAAACGATCCATAAACTAACTAGGTTACCTTATCTAGGGCATGCGAACAGTTTAAGCTATAGGTATTATAATAAAGACTCACAGCCTAATAAATTGAAGAATTATTATTAAGTATACAGGGTCAAATTAAATTAGGTAGCAAAACTCCGCAGACTTGTTGGGTATCGATATCTAAATACGATAAAACGAAAAAAAAAACATTGTATTTTTTTTGGGGTCAACGACTAGTTACTTGAAATATGAGTTTCAAAATCGGTTTTTTTTCGTGTAAACTTCACAGATGTGATGGGTATCAATAACTAAACACGACAAAACAAAAACTTAACTAAGTACGTCCAGTAACTACACTGCTAGGGGTCATTGACACCAGAAAAAAAAACATCAAATCTTTCTTTTATTTCGTTTCGTATTTAGATATTGATACCAAACACGTCGACGGAGTTTCGCTAGCTAATTAAATTTGACCCTGTATATTGACATCTATGTAATTGACATTAGTGACATCTATGTAATTTTAATGTGTATGTGTAATTTAATTATTGTTGATTATTTGAATGTAATGTGTTTAATTGGATTTTCATTTTCATATAATGTATGGACTATGTCTGAAATAAATGAATTAATAATAATATTACATTACAAAGAACCAAAGAAGAAGATCATTATGTATGTTTTATAGAAATAACATAGCATCACGCCTCTATTCCCCGAAGGGTTTGGCAGAAGTGTACCTAGAGTACACCCACATCTCGCCAGTTATATTCAGGTCCCATAAATGTAATATGGGGCGAGCCTATTGCCATTAAGGTTAATGGCAATTGGCTCGCGAAGTCTGGATTTATGCCAGGTGGCATAAATCCAGACTTCGGACTGTTACTGAAAAAATCCAGATGGAAAACCCAATAACACTGCCTAACCCGGGATTCGAACTCAGGATTTCAACACTCAAGCTTGCGACCACTAGACCAACGAGGCAGTTTTTGATATAGTTTTCTGTTATTTTAGTCTAATGTGCATGGTCTCTTACGACTTTCATGCGAACGAAGTTGCGGGCAGAAGCTAGTAATTATACTATAATCTGACGACTTATTTCAAACCCTATCTTGTCCTATCCTAATTAAAATAAATTAATAAATGTATGATTAAGACCCTGTATCTATATTAAAAAAAAACCGGTCAAGAGCGAGTCGGACTCGCGCACCGAGGGTTCCATACGTATATATTTTATTTATTTAATTCGAACACATGATTCATATTGTTGTTAGTAACACTTATAAAACTATGTTATATATGATGTTGATGATTTATGAAAAACTATGACATCGTCCTGTAATCTTTAGGTACATAAACTTCTATCACATAGAATAATTTCAGATTTTTATCTATGCAAACTTCGGAGATAAGGGGGACGGTGTTATTTTTTTACATTTTTCATCAAAAGTCGGAAAATATGCTGCCTAAAAAAAAAACAAAAAATGTTTGATAATGTGCAAACAGCGTTCTTTCATATGATATCCCACATGCCCTAGTAGCTCCACTTCCAATTTTTAAGACCCCCTTTCAGTCGCTTTTGCAAAAAAGAATTATTTTTTTCGTTCTTTCTTGTTTGCAAAATAGTTGGGCAAACGTCATCTAAAACCTTTCTAAATTTCAAGTTGATAGCATTAGTAGTTCTTGAGATATCCAGGTGTGACAGACAGACTTAGTCTCACCATAAGGGTTCCTTTTTACCATTTTGGTACGGAACCCTAAAAACCGGCCAAGTGCGTGTCGAACCACGCACAATGAAGGGTAACGTTCCTAGTTGGAATGAATTTATCCCAAAAACAAACATAACATTGTAGTTGAAAAACATGTTCGGGATACATCGATAGACGCCACGGTCAATCTTCCAACTGCAAATGTAAGGTAGTAATTGCAAAAAAAAAATATTACCCGAACTACAAATTAACGATTTTCGGTGTTTTCCTTTATTTGTGCTGTAAGACCTTGCCAAATTTCATGATTCTAGGTCAACGGGAAGTACTTACCATAGATGTTTCGATATAATTGCCACTATAATATTATAAGTCGCATAAATCACCGTACTTTTTATTGCGTTAGACTTAAAGCTTGATTTTTTTAGAGCTCCAAGGGACCGTAGATCTACGTATTTGATGTGAATTACAACTTGATACCTCCACGCGTTCCTGAGAAAAAGGGTCGTGACAGACTGACAGACGCATTTTTTCCTTTTCAGGTACGGAACCCTAAACATAAGGCTTCATAAAGAAACAAAGGTTCATGGATTGGCGGTGGCAGTAGTGTATTCCCGTTGTCCCCGTTTGCCATATCCCCGTCACGGGGACAGCGGGACGTGATTAAATTTTTTCCCGTTGTCAACTTAACGTATGAAGTAAACCTTTTTTAAATCGAAACAGCTAGGTTAGAACTGTGACCACACAACGCACGAGCCGAGCGAGCGAAGCGAGCGGTGCCGCGGCAGTGGCCGGCAAGTGCCAGAAACATATTTTGGAATGTAAAACCAAACCACGGGGACAACGGGAAGTATTTTAAAATATTTAATTGAAGTACCGCTGTCCCCGCAGAAGGGGGACAACGGGAATAAACGGTGGCAGCAGACGGCAGTTTATGTCCCGCCTTGAAAAAATTCTCGATCTGGTGGCTTCCAAACACCAACAACTTACAAGCAGTTTTTTTACCGCGCTCTGGATTTTCAACTCTGGGGGTCTACTCCGAAGCGTTAAACCGAAATATCGGCCGTTTTATAACTTCCATAATTTCCTTTTTTGACTCTGAATCCTTAACCGACATAAAGTCACATTCTTGACTTTGGCTTATCTCTTTGACTGTCGTTATTTTTTTTTTCTCTTTAATCAGTCATAGCCGTCGTCAAGCAACGGGCGATACTTCGGATTTATGTTCGGAGTAGACCCCCTGGTGTTCAAGCGTTGAGAATTAGACAGAGCGAATCCCAGCGCGTTAAAAAAGCGCCCGTGCGCTAACATGTTTACTACTAAACCAGTGGACCATACACGACCCGGTGGACTTGGAATAGGCTTATAAATATCAGCGATTCGCCTCAGATCCAGCAGGAAATCCTGCTGGAACTGAGGCGAATCGCTAGATAGCGCGCAAGTCATTATTATCATCAACTAATGACTTGCGCGCTTTGCTGTTGGCACTCTACTACAAAAAAACCGGCCATGTGCGTGTCGGACCACGCACAATGAAGGGTTCCGTAGTGGGGATTAAATTTATTCAAGAACAAACTTAACATTCTAGTTGAAAAACATGTTCCCTCATGCATTACATCCAACTGCTAATGTAAGTTTGTACGCACAATAATCAGAGATTGAGTCTTGAGTTATAAGATCAGACAGGTTTTCCTGTAGTTGCAGGTAACAGCTGAGTAGTTTCGGAAATATGGGGGGGAATGGTCAATTTTCGTCTACACATTTTCATGAATAGTTATAAGTTTATTTTAATATTACATATTCGAAATCCTTACAACAAGACCTTTTATTTGTTATGTCACACGGTACAGTTAACAATTTTTTTCCCCCCATATTAAAAATGTATTTATTTACGTTACACGCCTGTGTGTGTACAAAATTTTCAACTTATACAATTCAGTAAATTCGGAGAAAATGGGCTGTGACAGACACAAGAGTGATTCTTTATAGGTTCCATTATTTCCTTTAAAGGTACGGAACCCCAAAATAGGAATGAAATATAATAATGCATTAATGTTGACATTATAGCCACTACTGGCAAGATTATCACTAACAGTAACAAAATTGTTTTTTATGTATATGACGTATGTTAGTAATGATTGCTCTTTGTACTATCTTATGACAGACTAACAAAAATCCAGACAGGTAATAACCCTACTCATGATCAGTCTGGTAGGAAGAATGTTAAAAATCAATTAAAAACAGAGATTTCAGGAAATTTATTCTATTATACAAATAAAAGCAATTCGCCATAGGTGGAACTAACGGAAAAACTTCCTAAAATGGTATGGTAATTAATGTAATTATACATGTTTTTAATACATTGTTGGTTATTCAAATTGTATTTATTTTTTAATATTAGTCCGTTTATTTAGCAAAGCCCTGAAATTTTTCACATTACAAATCGAGACAAAATTAAATAGCGATAAACTTACAATAATTACAACATATTTTTAGATACCAATTAAATCTAAACAGTGAAATTATAATACTAAGGCTCTTGAGTTACTTCTCCTCGCACCATTCATTCTCCTTACGAACTTGATCTTCTTCAGCTGCAGTAAAATCATTTTTTATATTGAAAGTCTTGCGAATTTCTTCTGGACTCTTACCTTTTATCATATTGGCTACAGTTTTGCAAGTAACATCCAGTAAACCTTTTATGTCTAAGTAGTTGGCAGCTAAAATTAGTTCAAAAAGAGTGCCTTGGTCAACTTTTAAAAAATCTGCATCCCATGATGAGATATCATCTGTTCGTTTTTCTTTATTCTCGTCATCTTCTGGCAACGGTGGATCATCTTTGTGGTACGTGGCCCACTGAATCACTTTCTTTAATATCGCAGAATTCACGTTGGGCAATGGAACTACCTCCTCTTCATCATCTTCCATTCCTAAATCTTCTAACATTGTCTTGATTGTTACCGAGCATTTTGCAATCTCAACATCAACTGTAAAAATTTCACTGTCCGAAGATTGCAGTTTTATGTTAGGCATCTAAAACAAATCCAAAAAATAACTTATAAACATACCAGGGTAAGGAAAATTGGGACGCCATTTTACAATGTTCCCAGCTATATTATAAATAGTGTCTCAAACAGTTTTCACATTATGAGATACGGTAATTGATCAAATGATCAGCACTGTACCTTGGAATATATGATAAGACTCGAAGCAGTATTGTACACTGGCCGATGAATTTATTATGCGCAAGTATCACAAGGTTTTAACCAAAATTGAAAATACAAAGGACAGGTGAACGAATGCTATCTCATTCACTTCACAGATTATACATTTCGATTTTCGTCATTTGATTTGACGTTTACTAGAGTAGAGAACAGACCTAAGAGTTTGTAGTGATAACTTAGAGTGATAAGCGAAATCTATCGATAAAGAATAGAATATTTACTGGTTGACAAATAAAGTCACACAATACAGTCGTTATAGATAGTCAGAAGCCCCAGAAAGTCTGACGACGAGTTATTCCAAAGGGTATCGTATTACCAATTACTGAGTTCAGTGGCGTTGCTAGCATGGGTGACACCCGGAGCGCCGAGTCACCCAAGAATAACAACCGGCCAAGTGCCTGTCGAGCTGTGGCTCGACAGGCACTTGCTGGCCGAATGAAGGGTTCCGTAGCTAGGATGTATTCATCCCAAGAACAAACTTAACATTGTAGTTGAAAAACATAAAAAAGTAAGTAAAAAGTTTATTCATCAAAAAAAGACCATACATTCCAACTGCAAAAGTTGGTCGACTATTACTCGTTTTCTTTTTAACTTCGTTAATATTCCGTATACCCTACTACTGCCGTGACTTATTCCTTCTCTTTCTTACTTATTTTAAAATAATTAATTTGGATAACTTGGTTATAATGGCTTCAAGCCTAAGTGGTATATCATTGAAAAACGTGATGGTATGCTTAATTTTTTTTGTCACAGTCCGGTGTCACCCCCAATCAGGTGGCACCCGGTGCGGACCGCCCCCGAACCCTCCCCCTTAGCTACGCCACTGACTGGGTTTTGGAGGTCACATATGCAGGCACTCCATGTAAAATACTGGTATTCACCTGTATCCGGTCAGACTGGAAGTCAACCCCAACAAGGTAAGACAAGCTTTAATGCGCGTTTCTATCTACAGATCAGTCAAATCGTGGGGCACCCATTTTTCATGTTTTTTTAATGGTTCCGTACCTCAAAAGAAAAAAAAACGGAACCTATAAAGGATCACTCGTGTGTCTGTCACAGCTAATTTGCTCCGAATCTACTGGGCCGATGAAGTTGAAACGAATATATATTTTTGGTATAGAGTTTCTGTGACCCAAACACGGACGTGTAACGTAAATTAATGAATATATCACTTTTGGGCGCAAATTAGAAAAAAAAAAAAAAAAAGTTTTGCTAACTGTACCGAGTGGCATAGAAAATGAAAAGGCTTGTTTTAGGTAAGGATTTCAGATAATTTTCTTTAAACATACGTGGCACATTCATAAACTCACGCCTTCTTCCCATGGGGGTAGGCAGAAACTATAGAATGCCACTTGCTACGCTCGTTGCTTGCTTGCTCTTTTCTTGCTTTTTTTTATAATTGTAAAATAAATACTTAGATTATATTTCTAAGTTTTAAAATTATTAACCTCTAAGTATAAATAAAAATTTACCACAACCTTATCTCCGAAACTACTGAGCCTAAAGTCAAACAAACGAATGTTATATATTTTTTAAGTTTAGAATGATATAACTAGTTATCCGAGTGTGAAAAAGTTTCACTCTGGAATCTCACACCATCCAGCAGGTTTAATTTTAATTTAAACGTTAAAACGGCAGTTTCATAATTAAAACCCCTATTATTATAGTACTTACTAATTCCATGTATAAGTCACACATTACCTCCATTCTACGAAAAGAAATACCAAAATAGTCTGTTTATTTCTGAGGGATGTAGACAATCGATAAAATTATAAGTTATCGTTCTCGTGATCTTACTGTGTGTACATCACTACTAATGAATGGAGTGCATGAAAACATGGTTGTTTTTCAGCTTTCCTTGGAGATTAATTTGAATATCAATATGAACAGTTTGCTTCAGTTTTGATTAAAATAATTATGAAGTAATTTATTAGAATTTAAAATTAAACATTTAGATAATATGTATGATTTATGTAAATAACCTAGCGGTTAGCGTCTGAAAGTGCTTATATGTAGTGAAGTTGTTATTGAAAATAATCATGAATTTTATCTACATTCAATGATTTAAGTAAGTGTTATTAATAGCTGAATAGTTGTTCTTTAATGTTTAGTATTTTTTTAATAATTGAGTATTTCCAAAGAATAAAAAACAGTGTCAACATTTTGACGTGTCGGTTTTTGGTTTTCGTGTTCGGCCGCCATGTTTGTCCTTTTATAATTTAGAAATTGAGAGATTGTATGGGTAATAGAATATTACTTTTTACTGCTGATGAGAATGCTAGTGTCAGGATTTGTTATAAATTATTGAAGAATTCCAATCATTACAGTGTTCATCAACATGAAAAAATTATGTGTGTAACTACAGCTTTCGCGTCCTTTGTTATTCAGGTATTCAGGATGGTTGTTGGATCAACGACGTACCCAGGGAGGCAAGTGCTCCACAAGATGCAACCAATGGGAATGACTCCCCGTGAGCTGTCAGAGTACGATGATTTGGCTACAGCACTAATAGTGGACCCGTATCTTGGCATCACCACACACAAAATGAATGTTCGCTATAGACCACTTAAAACAAATAAAGAAGAGCTGAAGTGTATTATTAAGGAATTCATCCAAACACAGGATTACAATAAAGCATACACTAGACTAGCAAATGGTGAATGGATGCCAAGACATTTTAGCAAGAATAAACACCAACAGAGCAAGCTAAGAGAACATGTTAGTATTTATTTTTGTAGACTTCCTTGTGTATAAATAACTGATTGAGCCTGTATTGTGTTTTATCTTGGGATTTAAACTTTTCAAAACCATTATCAATAAAATTGCTAGAATCTTACTATGACATTGGGTTAAATTTTCTTAGCTCTTTTTACTAACTCATTAGGTAATTATTGAAAATAAAAACTTGTTTTTTTTTTTGAAAATATATTTATATTTTTTTTAAAGATTCATCACTAATTTTTTTTACATTTTTTATTTCAGATCTATCGTTATTTGCGAGTGTTCGATAAAAAAGCGGGCTTTGTTATTGAGCCCTGTTATAGGTACTCTTTGGAAGGAGGAGTGGGAGCCAAAATTTCAACAACCAAAAAATTTTTCAAGCATGAAAGAATTGATTTTCTTGTTGGATGCATTGCTGAGATGACAGATGAAGAGGAAAAACAATTACTTCATCCAGGAAAAAATGATTTCTCTGTAATGTATAGCTGTAGAAAAAATTGTGCCCAATTGTGGCTCGGTCCTGCTGCATACATTAATCATGACTGTAGACCGACTTGTACTTTTGAAGCTACTGATCGTGGTAAGGCTTTTGTTCGTGTGTTGAGAGATATTGAAGTTGGAGAAGAAATAACTTGTTTCTATGGAGAGGACTTTTTTGGAAATGGTAACTGTTATTGTGAATGTGAGACATGTGAAAGAAGGGGGAAAGGTGCATTTTCTGTTCAAAATGCACATAATGATGAGCAAGCAACTAGATACCGATTTCGAGAAACTGATAATAGAATAAATAGAACAAAAGCAAAACAGTCACAAAAAAATGAAAATGGAAAAATCCCTGAAAAATCTCGAATATCTAATAGGCAAAATTCTGACATAATATCACCACTTAGCATGAAGGAAATGAAGCAAAAAGGTCTAACAAAATATGATGCTGAGCTTTTAATAGCCCAAGGTTGTATTGCAGATGTTGTAGATGGAACTGTCAGTAAAGAGGCACAGGGCAGTAGAGAATCTTCTGCTTCTAGTCGAGGTGAAAGGTTGCGGCGACGGACAGATAGCAATCGAGCGACGAACGGGATGACAATGGTATCTGCGGCTAATGTTAAGCGACAAGCACCCCCATCTCGCTGCTGCAGCACCACTAGTTCACGCAGTAGTCGCGACTCCCATACAGGCATAGTTTTACGAAGTCACAAACGCTTACTTGATACCTGCACACAGTCTACTTGTCCTAAACCTAAAGACACATCAAAACAAAGTACTGATGTTAAAGTTGATAGGAATCTTACTACACCAAAAGAAGAGACAGAGTTGAATGTTTTAGATACAAATATATTTAATATTAAAACTGAACCAACACATGACAGTCAAAATGAGAATATTGATTCTGTTGATATTACAGACACACATATAGAAAAACCAGAGAATAATTGTGATACAAAAGAATCTCTTTTGCGAAGAACAGAATTTGGTAATCCTACTACTGAAGAAAAGATTGAAACTTCTGTAAGCGATTGTAATGTTCCAGAACAAAAGGTTGATAATAAATGTGTAAGTGACAATGCTTGTGTGAAAAGTGAGATTTATGATTTTAGAGAAAATGTGAATCCAAGTGAATCAAAAGATAGCAAACAGAACAAGAATCCAAAAATAGAAGTTACAAGTAGGACTGAGGAGTCCAAAAAAGAAACAGACTCAGGACCACCATGGTTGGCAGATAATTCAAATAAAAGTAGTGAATGCCCGTGTACACCTCCACGGCGAGGACTAAAACTCACATTACGAGTGAAAAGGAGCCCTGTAGTGGAGGAAGTAATGGATTGTGGAAATACGACTGAGGCGACAGAGTATGAAGTATTACGGCTAGAGGGCGTTGACCCTGAGACGGCGCGGCGCCTGAAAAAACGACGTCGATCTAAGGAGCGTCACAGGAAGCACAGCCCCATCCGTCCTCTGCCTCCAATGAAGCGCTTAAGATTGATATTCGGCAATGAGAGTCGTACTATTGATTTGCCAACTGCTATTTCAGCAGACTGACAGCCTCAACTACTACCTTATGGTTATTTTTCCACCGTTATTATTCAATTATTAGTTTAATTGACACTGATTAGGATTATTTTATCTAGTATTTATTTTGGTGACGTGAAGTTCTGACATTTGAGTAATGTGTGCTAAGCATCAGATTTTAATTTGATGATTCCATGATATATCTATTTATTAAAACAGACATTAAAGTTTTTATTGATTTCATTAGCGCAAATTCACTGTATTATATCCCATAGATTATGTGTCAGGCATTTTCACAATCGGCAAATAAGTTGATCTAGACTTAGTATCTGATAAATAAACTAATGTTATTCTGTTAATATATGTACAAAAACAGTGGGTTTTGTTTATTGAAAGCCAGATAAGACTTATTTTGACTTACAGTGAAATAAGTCTAGGTGGATTAAACTGCCATTTGGTAAGAAAAACACATAGTTGCTGGAAATATTTTTTTTATAACTCCTACCATTTTATTTGTGTTGACACTTTGTTGACTTGCTACAGGTAGATCTCATTGCATTGTATAATTTATTTGTTCTTGTATCAATGTCTTAATGAAATGTGTATATTGAATATGGTATGGATATTTCGAAGAGCATAGTAAAATAAATTCTCTATTTAAAGAGTAATAATTATTATTAGTAATAAGTAGTGGTAATTCTTCAATTTTAACAAGGTGTAGTCTCGAGACAGGATTCAATCATTTCCAAAGTCAGTGAGCCAGAAGATGTGTAGTATGCATGAAGACAGGCATGAAGAGAGCTTTTTGAAAATCAGTTGGATTATGAATTGTTGAAATTCCACATTGTAGAAATGAATTAAATTGAGCTGAATTTATGAAATAACATTTAATCCAATTTGGTTGTAATATTGATAAATTTTCAAGGGCAAAATGTGAATAACTAATGTTAATATGTACAGTTTCATGTTGATTTTTAATATAGGTATGGGAAAGAAATTTAGCCGCGACAGGTGTTACGCTTGTAAAAAGCTGTTCAGCAGTTGTAGGAAAATAGTTTGTATATAACAGTAAAATTAATGATTATAATGTTGAAGTATTTGAAATACATATAATTTAGCGACAACTGTAGAGTGTGGGTACGTTTACGACTAAACAGGGCTTCAGTTAAGTAGATACTGATGCAGATCCGTTTTAAAAAGATTGAAAAGAGGAAGACTTAAATCTTACTTTTGTCAGTGTTCTAAGACTAGTTCTATAGACGCGACAGACTGAATATTCATTAAATAGTTAGCTTCAAAGGGAAAAGGTGTTTATTTTACAAATAAGTAATTAAAATGGAACAATGTTGTAGAGCATCATTGGTAATGGAATACAGTCTAGAAATAATTAACTTACAAAATCAAATTATCATTACTTTGTTGTTCCACAATCACCTGGGGGTTCAATGAATTATAAAGTAACTCGATTCATATTTTTTATTTAGGTAGTTTATCAAGCATGTTTATATTTGTTATTATTATGAAAAACAATATATTGATAGCTACAATGGGTCAATTTAGGATACCCACAAATATTAATAACAACATGTACCTACCTCTAAGAGTGGTCATTTTTACAAATTGTAGAATAATTTGTGTACTTTATAATTTACAAGTATTGGCTGTATTAGAAAAATGATGCACACAACTTAATGTGGCTGGATTGGTCATTCTGTAGTTATTTGTGAATTGCTGGTTTCATGACTAGCTAATGTGATATTCCTCATTGGAATAGTGTATGTAAGAAATCTGTACTTTAGATAAAAACAAGTTGCATATTGTTGACAAACATGAAATATTTTTAATTTCAATAATTATCACAATAAATTGCCTCGTTTCTTTCTAAAATTTTGTTTAATTGGATGCATATATTCGAGAATTTAATAGAGGACCCTTAATGATGACAAAATCCATCATCTCCCAAAAAAGTAAACATTTCATGGAGACCAGATTCTATTTCTATGGGTTTTTTATTTTCATTACAAGAGTTCCTTATTCACAATTTACAATTAATCGCGTAATTAATAACGAAAAATTTAGTACTTTTGAGTTAGTTTATTAACAACTTAATGCAATATTGACATTCATATGCCCATTCTCATTATATAAGCTGTGACTTCTTGCGGGGGATGGCTGTTATTGTCATTCTGCTTTAGTGTCCATACCTGAAACAATAAAATCACACTTAAGGCAATGCTCAATCAAATTGGGTATTACCACTCTACCATGGAATGAGATAACTTTTACCATTCTGTATTTTATCAACTTCTGAAAATTGATATTGATTATAATGTGAAGGCCCATTTACACAATGCAAGTTTCTTGCCTGTTGCATACAATAAAATGTCTTCATCATATAAAATATGTTTAGACATCAACTATTTGCATCAAATTATTGAGTTGACAAACAGGCAATTAAATTGATTCCAGTAAAACGTAAATCAAAACATACTTATTTTTTTAAAGATAGTCCTATTTGCTATTTCAACAACTCGAAAGTTATTCTTGAAGCCTTGTTTACCAACTGAGTACTCAAGTGATACAAATGTTTATCAGTAGGTATGGTTTGGTGTGGTGTCTCAAGTGCAGGCTGTAGGATATCCCAAAATATATCTGTAGGAGGTATCCTAGTCCTTGCTTGCACCATGTATCCAGAGGTGCTACATTTGCTGAATAAGAATCTAAAGGATGAGTTGACTATTGGTCAGGAGTTGTGTTAACTGAGAGGCATATGAGAGAGACAACCAGCATTGTGACAGTACAAGGCGAAAACTGTTATGGGATTAAGGCTAAGGGCGAATTTCACCAATGAAAACTGAACGCGATCAGCACATAAACTACGTTTAAGAGCTGTCACTGTCATTATTTTCTTTGTAATATTGACACTGACAGCTCTTGAACTCGGTTTAGATGTGCTGATCGCGTGCAGTTTGATTCGGGAAATTGGCACTAATTTGTATTTTCTCTTATAAACCAGATCAAATTAACAAGAACAAGGCTTCAAAGACTAGCATATTCTTATATGAATGTAAACAAAAGAATGTTACTACTTACTTTTGGAATTCCCATTCTCTGTTGTCTAGAGGGCAAACTTGCCTAGTTTTGAGCCAACGTGAGATGCAATGGAAGTGGAAAGCATGCTGAAAAAACGAAACAAAAAATGTATGTAAGACCATCTGCCGACACCCGAAAACAATGAATTTGAGGACTGGGCCTTACATTACAGACACCCCAGGCGACTGTGCACTCCTCACTGGTGGCCGATGCCTGATTGGCTTGGCATTCTATGCACAAATCCATTATATGATTACGGCAAATCGCGCAGTTATCGACCACAATATCTGTAACATAGGTATAAAAAACATTAATCACATGAGTTTTAATATGACTGATCAGTCGCTCGTTCAATAATGTTAATATTCTTCTTACCCCAAGCCCATAAAGCGACAGCATTCCACTGAAATCGAAATAAAATCGATCAGAAACAAATACAACAACAAAGAAAATATAGCGCACCGTTACAATGAGTTTGCGAAATGTATCCGTACCTTTTTGACTTCAAATCTCTTTTTGTCACCTTTTCCACTACTAGAAGAAGCCATTTCGACTTCTTCTTCATCTACATCCATTACAGAAGCCATATTTTTTCAGAAATACCTTATTTTTTAATTCTAAAATGAGGATGTTGTACACAAATTTGACAGGAATGACAAACGCAACAGAGGTGCGAGGTTATGTACTGCTATTTTTTTTTCTATAATTTGTGTAGTGGGTATCGGGCTTTTCGTATTGGCACAAATGTTTATTTTGAGAGAAACGTGGTGTGGTGGATCTCACGTCCGATTTTGAACTTTTGAAATCATCATCATCCCACCTTTGAGAAAGCATCCCACAGATTTTTAAATCGCCAGCAAGCCGCGGGTGACTAAAGTCGCTGCGTGTGTGCCTATTTGGTGTATTTGGATGGATAGTCTCGGAGCTTGAATTAAATCTAACTGTAATCCATGGAATTAGTATGTTATCTGTAATCTTATTGTTGTACTTTATAATAAAGTACTCACTAAATCCATGTGGATAGTGTTGGATAGTATAAAATTACAATATTATAGGTTCTTTTACCGCGTGGCCAAAACTAACGCCACCATCTTTTTTTAAAGCTAGTCCTACATAAAATCATGTAGTTCACATGTTATTTTCATTGTATTGATCCAGTAATGGAGGAGTTAAGGAATCACACACATTCTGACAGGCGCACACTACCCTCAGATAAACTGAGCCACTAGAATGCCTATCAAGCACGTTTATGTATTTTCTTTACCACCTTTTTGAGTGGCTGATACTGGTACGAGGTATTCTTGTTTGTTGACTTCATTGTTTGTTTGTTTCATTTCTGATTTTTTAGGGTTCCGTACCTCAAAAGGAAAAAAGGAACCCTTATAGGATCACTCGTGTGTCTGTCTGTCTGTCCGTCTGTCACAGCCGATGTGCTCCGAATCTACTGGACCGATTAAGTTGAAATTTGGTACAATTATAGACGGCGTGCGTGTATGACTAGATGTATGAACGTGGGCGAAGCAAAAGGAGTATGTAAGGAGCGTAGCAAGTGGCGTTCTATAGTTTCTGCCTACCCCCATGAGAAGAAGGCGTGAGTTTATGTATGTATATATGTATAGACTTACGGACCTATAACGTAAATAAATGAGTTTTATTATGGGGGTCACTTTTGGGGGGCAAATCAGAAAATTTAAAAAAAGTTTTTCAAACTGTACTGTGCGACACATCATGTCATGAAAGGGCTTGTGGAAAGGATTTCAGATATTTTTTTTTATAATTTTAAAATAAAAACTTTTAAAATTATCAACGAAAATTGACCATTCCCCCCCCCCCCCCCCTTATCTCCGAAACTACTGAGCCAAAAATTTTGAGAAAAATACAGAAAGTAGGTATTTACTTATAGATTATAGGAAAACCTATAAGAAGTCTATGATCTTAAAATAACAAATAAATTGTCAATATTGTGCGTACAAACTTACATTTGCAGTTGGAATGTATGAGGGAACATATTTTTCAACTGCAATGTTAAGTTTGTTCGTAGGATAATTAAGCCCCACTACGGAACCCGTCATTGTGCGTGGTCCGACGCGTACGTGGCCGGTTTTTTTATGAATCACACACTAATTGTTCATGCTCGCGGTTTGTAGTAGGTATGATCCCTACGTTTGATTCAAAACTTGCAGAAGTTGTCAATGCAAGTTGCTTGGAGAGGTTGCTTTGATTGAGAATTTATCCTCGAAAAAGTAGATAGGTCCAAATTGCAAGTGCGCATGAAATCGTTAAGGTAATGTGACTATCTGTGCTTTCCGATAATTGGTAACAAAACAAATTATTGTATTCAATATACCAGATCAAACACAGCAGGTAATTAGAGATACATTCAATCTGTATTTTATACTGTGACAGCCTGTCACGTAATTCCAAGAATATAAAATAAAAAAAAAAAACAATTACGAGTATGTTACAGGTACTTAAGTTTCTAAAGACCAAGAGTAGTAGGTAGTTAGATTCATTGCCGTAATATGATACAGGTTTTATTTATAAACGCTGCTTAAAGTTAAGTAATGATTAGCGACTGTTTAACCATACATTTTTGACGTTTAAACATCTTCTAACTTTAATCATCGTTATTTATTATAGATTATTTGGGCATAACTTTACAAATGAATGTAATATAAAACAAAAATACACAGCTAATTATTTACACCAAGAAAATACTAACTACGAAAAAAAAATTACAACTTGAAAAAAAAAAAAAAAATGACACTAAGCGTCGAAGTACTCGTCCGCATCGCTGTCATCCGGAAACGTGCCCAGAAGACTGGCAGCATTGCCACGTTGAATAGCAATGCTAATTCTTTGGCCGAAGAATGAGCCAGCCCTCTGGTCACGTGAAGTGTCGATTAGTCGGCGAGAAATTTCCTTAAAAAGGAGACGCGCACTCGGGCCCCATGACCCGAGCGTTTCGACCCCAAACGGCTCAAAACTGTAGTTACCCATAAGATTACAGTATTTGCGCCGCTTGAGGGTCTCAGCAGCCGCAGCAGCGGAGCCAGCACAGCCAGCCGTGCTTGGAATATGAGATGGCGCAAGGGTGTCGACACAGGTTGCGTCCCACACCAGAGGCCTACCCACCTTCCAAGGCGATAACGTCATGCCGTCAGGTCTCTTCCCATCGTCACGTACCAACTCAAATAACACAAACCGGGGAATACCCCAAGCACAACGCACTTTAGTATCGTAAATGAGGCCCCTGAACCGATAGTTACTGTCAATTGAGAAACAAATAAAGAAACAAACCAAAAGCGTTTTTTTAAGTCTATAAGTATGTTACACAAACTGGGAAAGGGGCTGAGCATGGTCATTTCAGAATGCAGCGCCAGCTTTAGACGGGCGGGGGCAACCAGGGCGGCCGCCCGGGGCACCCCGCGCCGCGCCGCCGGTGACTGGATGGCGTGGCGCTGGGGCATACTGGGCGAGTGGGCGCTGCGCGCGCCAGCTTAACTCTTAACAACTTCATTTGAATACCTATTTTATCGATCTCAAGAATTCAGCGTATTAATATTTATGAACGAAAATGTGAGGTACCTATGTCGGTTTCGGACTGCTATAGGGTACAGACGTTATAGTTTAACTGACTTGGTGAATGCGAAGAAGCCATGTTCGAGTTGGTTTTAGACCACGATAGGGAGCGGTCGACGTAGTCTAAGTTAGTAGAAATAGAACTTAGTCGATAGCAATGAAACTATGACTCTATGGAGATCGTGCGCGAGAGTGTTAATGCCTACGTTAATACTTAATAGGTGTAGTTTTAGACTAGGTTATATTAGTCTAGTGTTAATGTAAGTAGCGTGTAAGGCACGTGAATCTCAGTGAGTGTGTTTGTGAACGATTGGGTGAGTGTTAATTATTTTATCCCTCGTTGTTCCTTTCTATGACCATGATCGAGGTATCTTACACATGCGTTTGGTTCTAGGGACTCGGGGAAAGCCTTCTCTAGGATGTGACACTTATCCAACAGACTGTAGACAACTACTCTACCAACTGACCATAGACCACAACCAAGACATGAAGCTTAGAACAGTTACACCGCATACGGAAGGCTGAACCGAATTAACACTCACAGCTCGTTTAATGCTACTTTGTAATTGTGTAAGAATCCAAAATATACAAATCAACTAAACGTTAGTGAACTGTAGTTCCTGTCGTTCTAAGGAACGCTAGGGAATCGTGTCTCATTAAAACACACCCGGCCCCCGTAGCCTCGTAGGCCTCTTACTGATAAACAAAAAAAAAAATGCACGACACGTAATTTGGATGCCCAGATAGAAACGCCCCGTTGCTAGACAAGAACGGTAGCACGGCTGCCGATTACACTGCAAGCATCCATTAAATGGGGTAGATTAAGGCAGTGTGAAGTGACAAATAACCAATTCGGCGTATAGCAATGCAATGGTAAGGGATTCTGCAACCGACTGACGATGCGGTACGCTTGTGATTGTTTTGTATTGTCTACGCTGTTATAAAGGATTATTTACTACAGTACGCGTCCAGTACTCGTACTACTGGGTCTTGTCTCGCTCAATGGCAGAGGCCCTTCGCAGTCCTATGCCTTAGGATTGAGTACATGCTTGAGCGTAAGAAACGTGTCCTCCTGGAATCGCAGCAGGTCCTCTCTAGGTCTATGCACGTTAGGACTGGTGGTACACGTACGACGTGACTGCTGTTGTTAAACGCAACACGTCACTTGGGTGTCTCTATTATAAATTCACTAACGTAATTCAAAATAATGTATTCTCCAACGCCTGCGTTACGTGTCGAACTCTCTTGTCTTTTAATTTAAGTACATAATCAAAAGAAAAGTAGAATTTTAATTAATATTCTTACCTATGAATTCCCAACCCTATTTTAACAATCTTGGGAGGGTGATTAGTCTGGAATGAGCCTTATAGGGCCGTATGGATGGAGTAGTGCGGCCCTTTCCTCTAAGGGGGAAACTGATCTAAACACTAATATTAACAATATGAGGAAAAAAAACGAAAATATTAGCCTAGGGTAATTTAGGATTCACTGCAACAAAATTAATTATTTTCCTTTCTCTTCCATTTGCAAGTACGGGTCTCCATTCTCACTACATGATGACATTTTCACTGTTGTAAAATAAATTACGGTCACCAGTTCAATTTCTAACCTCAGGCTAGGTAGATTCCTTCAGTAGCCGCAACCAAGGAACATTTATACTCACCTACAGCAAGGCCGCAACGCAATGCACGCATTCAACCGAAGAGATGGCCACTTTTAGTTCCATTTTCAAAAATAAAATATTCTTTTTATATGAAACAGTAATAAGTCGAGTCAGTATTCATGATTATTTTACATATGGTAAATCCGCAGCTATACCCCGCGAAACTAATATTTTTTTTAAGTTTTTTGCTATTTGCAGGTCAGTGTCAGGTTGTATCTTAATCACAATATGATTCGCGACTTTATCGGATATGTATTTACATCAATCAATCAACTCAGCCTATAGCAGTCCACTGCTGGACATAGGCCTCTCCCAGGCTGCGCCACAACACCCTGTCCTCCGCCTTCCGCATCCAGTCTGTCCCAGCCACCTTTTTAAGGTCGTCGGTCCATTTAGCTGGGGGGCGTCCCACAATACGCTTGCCGATACGCGGTCTCTACTCCAGGACTTAATTATAATCATTAAAATCATTAATACAGCTACAGCTGCGGATTCACCTTAAGAAAATGACTTTTTCGGTTTTGTAGCCTCGTTGGTACCTAACAGACAAAAAAAAACTTTTTCCCCTAGAGGAAGATATGCTATTTTAGCCCCGCTCTGGTACGCTAAAATGACGGACTTTTGAATGAATGACAGTTTGAATCGCAATCGGAATGATTTTGAAGTATATTGTTAATCCATTGCTTCTTAATATGTTAGAAAAATTTGTCTGCTCAACAACGTAAATAACGCAATCAATAGAATAGAATAGAATAGAATACTCTTTATTATGTACACCATAAAAGTTACAGATAGATGAACAGATGTTGTTGAACTGTCAAATTGAAACCGATTGCTACTGATAGTGTGTTACGCAATTAGCCCGTTGTTGCCCCATTGCTGGGTGAAGGGTAGGTAATTTATGCCACTTCTCAAAAGCAAAAGGCATCTGCACGACGATCATTGCTCATTGCGTGTTGGCGATTTCAGACCTTGTCACCTTGTTACTTTCACCGTGTGACAATCGTGTCGTGCGTTATGCTGGTCACAAAATAAAACAGAACCTTATCTTTAATGTTCTCAGTCATTTTTATTAGATAGGCAACTATTTAAATCTAAGCAGTGTGTGTGTGGTTTTTCAATTCCAGTTCATCCGTATCAACGTTATTGGCTTCCCTCGTCCTTTTGTACGAGTTCTTCCAGATTTCATAGAAACACACTGTGGCTTGGAATCTGTAGCATACGAGAAGCGGGACTGACACGTGCGTAATGAGTGTCCAAGCCCAAACTCCATAGAATTTCATCTGTAAAATATAAAGTGCTTATTTAGTTATTAGTTAGTTTAGGGTTTTGTAGTCAACAAGGAATCATAATAATATAGTTTCGCCATGAAGGTTAACGAAAGTGCTAAAGTACATGCAAAATAATAAGAAATACTGGAACAATGTGTTTCATAAAATGGATACGTAAGAGAGAGAGTTATGTGGTACCTACAGCATCATCATCATATATATTCTGCTTTTTTTAGGGTTCCGTACCCAAAGGTTAAAACGCGAACCCTATTACTAAGGTTCCGCTGTCCGTACGCCTGTCTGTCTGTCTGTCCGTCCGTCTGTCACCAGGCTGTATCTCATGAACCGTGATAGTTGACAGTTGAAATTTTCACAGATTATGTATTTCTGTTGCCGCTATAACAACAAATACTAAAAAACAGAATAAAATAAATATTTAAGGGGGCTTTGATAAACGTGATTTTTTTTTGCCGTTTTTATAGATAATGGTACGGAACCCTTCATGCGCGAGTCTGACTCGCACTTGGCCGGTTTTTTACAACTGAATCGGTACGGACGGTTTTTAAGGTTCCGGTAGTCAATAAGAAACCCTTATTTATTTATTTATCCGATCTGACATGGGTATACTTATTATTAATCACTCCGACAATGTTGTAAAATAATTTCTTGAAAAAAAAAAATGTTGCAAAAAAATTAAAAAGTCCAAAAAAAATATTTTGTATTTTTGTCACATAAAAAAATACTTTTTTGCAATTACAAAGTTAAATTTTCAGTTGAAAAATTTACCGTGAAGTACCTATACCGATATATGTGAGAACATGTTTTCAACTACAATGTTAAATTACAGGAAAACTTATAAGAAGACTATGGTCTTAAAATAACATGGTAAATCGCTAAATATTATGCATGCAAACTTACTTTTGCAGTTGGATTGTATAGGGGGACATGTTTCTCAACCACAGTGTTACGTTTGTTCTGGGGATAAATTCATCCCAACTACGGAACCTGTCATTGTGCGTGGTCCGACACGCACTTGGCCGGCTTTATTAAAATGAAAGAGGCTACTATACTCCATTTGAAATAAGATTAGACATTTAAATAAACCTTTTTTACAGTCCGTTCAACCGATTTTGACTTCTATTGCGTTGGAGGCATGAAAATTAGCAGCTGTAATAAACAGTTAGTATTGTAACCACGTTTTTACTTTTAATACCATCCTTATGCCTACGGAATAGATGTCAAAATCGGTTGAACGGACTGTATAAAAGTTTATTTAAATATCTAATCTTATTTCAAATGGAGTACAGCGAGATACGGATTTGTATAATTTGTAGGTATACTACAAATAAAAATCTGGATCAACTTTCTTCTAATGTTGAGATTGGTATAATATTATTATATTATTTATGTAGGTCACCTATAGCATAAATTACAAAATTACAGCAATAAATTACATTGACTAGTACTATTAAATTGACATATTACATCAATAAATAAAGTAGGTAGTGAAAACGATCGAAAACTCATCGGTACCTGCAAAGGATGAAACTCTGCTCTTGAATTTTTAACTCTGTTTATGAGCCATAGAGCGAAGTTTCCGACGAGAAGAAACGTTACTAGTTGTCTGCCCGGTCTTTGTCGGCCAGTACCCGCACAGCGTCGAGACCAAGCATCCAACACTAGCAGCGTCTGGCACGAACTTTGAATAACTGCACATAGAGGTGATATTACCCTGCAAATATAAAACTGTTCATACAGACTGTTCCAGAAAGACTTGAATTGTTCGATTTTAAAAACTCTTATTAAAAGTACACTTTGTAAAAAAGCTTATTACAAATTAGAGGATTTTAACCAAGATAAGAAGGCTTGGAAACATGCTGGTCCAGCTCCATAGGACAATCTAGAGTCTAGACAAAATCAAACAGGTTGCTATTCTAATTGTATAATTTATTATTTTTATGACATTTATTTTAAAGTGTGATTATATTTTTATTTTACAATGTTTGTAAATATGTGTGAGCACCATGTATCTTTCACATAATTAATTTATCTGTCAGTGCTTCATTCTTAACTCTTTTTACCTATTGTATAATGAATGTACCTACCTATAAAAAATATTGTACAACATTTTAAAAGAGTAACGGTGGAGTTTCTTGCCTATTCTTCTCCATACGAAACTACCTTTTGGAAGGGGCGACTAGAATCAATTCTATTTTTTTTGTAAATATTGACGTTAAAAAGTGCCATAAATGTGCATATTTGAAATAAACACTTTGACTTTGCAAATGCCCTGTTTTTACCTTGTTGCTTGTGATTCTCCGGGATATTGCTGAATTAGAAACCCAGCTCCGATGATTTGAAACAAGTAGTACAAGTAGACGCCACACTGCGTGACCAACAGCAGGGCATGTTCTAGCGGCAAAGCAGAGACAGCACGCTTTAGTGGCAGCGTCCGCATCCTTTGAATGCAAGCTCCTGATCCGATGGTCATTATCAGGAACAAGATCGACTCCCAAATGTTTATCTGAACAGAACGAAACACGATGAATGGTATGTTACACGCCCTCCATTCTAAGCTCTGGGGGGCTAAAATGGACGCTTTGGCAGAATCATATTATGATTTGCGTACAATTCTTAACCCGCAATTCATCTGTTTGTCAGTTTTGTATGGAGTTTCGTAAAATGGTCTACAAATTATAAATTGCTATGGTGAAGTCTAATGTCAAATAGCAGCTGTCAAACAGATGAATTGCGGGAGCTGTCAAACAGATGAATTGCGGGATGTATGAATTGTACCTACGCAATAATTATTATGATTCTGCCAAAGCGTCCATTTTAGGCACCCAGGTCTATATTTTCTACATTTAATAAAACAGTAAACGAAGTCATATAAACAATGAATATTTTTGAAAAAAAGTAATTGCTACGAGGTAACGAGTCTGATGCCGAAAATATAGTTTTTCGAATTTAAGTCTGTTTGCCTGTTTGGATGTGTGTTCCAACTTGGCCCAAAATCGGCTGAGCGGATTTGGATGAAAGGCACACAGATAATTTATACCCTGGATTAACAAATAAGGTACTTTTAATCCCAATACTAAATCCCCATAAGATATTGTCCGACATCGACGCGGGCAAAAGCTATATAGTTATAAACAAAACACTTATACTATACTAGCTTTTACCCGCGGCTTTGCCCGCGTTGATGTCGGAAAAAATCTGACGGGAATGTACTACCGCGATTAAAAGTAGGTACCTTATGTGTTGATCCAGGTTATAAACTATTGTGAGACAAATTTCATTAAAATCCGTTCAGCCGTTTTTGCGCCAATCCGAAACATACATACAGACAAAAGGACAAAAATTCTAAAAACTACATAGGGATGGGAATGTTAATATTTACAGATTTGCAAAATATGGTATACATGTATCTGTAGGTTTTAATGCACCTATTACCCATTATGCATACATTTCTTTTGAGCTTTGAAAACAGTATCTCTCTCAGCAGCATTCCTCCAAAACATTATACTATAATTATCTTAGTGTGGGACCAACATAAGCGTGGTAAGCAAATAGCAATGCACTTTGGCTAACAACATTACGAAGGATATAGATCTATGGTTAATACCGACTTAGTTATGTACATACTTGTTCAATATAGTCAAGAGTCTATTTGTAGTCCAAAAAAATTTGTACTGTTTGTTTTCTACGTTTTTGTTATTAAACATTAATTTATGTATACCAACTTTTGAGACAATAAAGGCACGCAGTACAATTCTCCCTGAAAAACTTAATTACTACTTTTGCCCCCATTAGGGGACGATTCCCGAAAATCCAATATACTCGTATTTATTTTTTTGTTCCAGTCAAAAGTATGAGCACCGAGTTTCGAGTTAATCAAGGTGCGCAGTAAAATACCCCTTTTCACCCCATTATGGGCAGATTTTCGAAAAACCCTGAGACATGCTATTGTTTATTTGTTGGTTTTAAGTATATGATACTTGTAATACTGAGTTTCGAGTTAATCGGACTGCGCGTTAAAATTCTTCTATACAGACTTTGACATCCCCCAATCCCCCTTCAGGGGGAACTTTGAAAAAACAAAAAATGACAAACTTTATAATTTACTTAGGTAAGTATTCGTGCCAACTTTCAAGTTTATTAACTCAAGGAATAAGATTTTTCATACAAACAACCCCCCTTTTCACCCCTTTAAAGGTCGAATTTCCAAAAACGCCTTGTTAGCGGATGCTTACGTCATAATAACTATCTGTGTGTCAAATTTCAGCCTAATCCGTTAGCGGTTTGAGCTGTGGGTTGATAGACCAGTCAGTCACGCTTTCCTTTTATATTATTTAATTACTAGCTGCACCCCGCGGTTTCACCCGCGTAAGTCTCGATCTCGTAAGAATATAGGGATAAAAAGTAGCCTATATGTTAATCCAGGGTGACAGCTGACGGCACACAGGCAAATGAAGGAACACGGGTGGGTTTTAGTCAGTAAGAGTCTGACACGCCCTCCCGCTCTGCCCAGAGCGGAAGAAGTTATTTGATAATTTCCAAAAAAAAAAAAAAAAAAAAAAAAAAAAAAAAAAAAAAAAAAAAAAAAAAAAAAAAAAAAAAAAAAAAGGGTGACGGCTACCTCGATACAAAATTTTATCAAAATTGGTCCAGCCGTTTTTACGTGAAAGAGTAACAAACATCCATCCATCCATACATACAAACATTCGCGTTTATAATATTAGTAGGTTATAGATGTGCACCTACCTGCAGTAAAGCTAAATTCATGTGTTCTGGTTTTTGGAACAGTCCATTGAACAGCATTAGACTGACAATAGTGCCAGCCAAGACTGCTACTCCCATAAACAGGCCCTTATGTGCACTTCCACAGTCAACTGAGAAGTGGTTGCTTGATTTGGCTCGAGCACAGCAATGACGTTCTTTAGCAATATTAGAAACGTGGTCTTTTATCGGTTTCTGGAAACGAAGGTTTCAGTTAATTCACTGACCTAATTAATGTTCCCAGCTCTGATGCAGATACGAGGAACCAATTAGACATAATAATACGTGAGGCCTGAAAGTAGGTCAAGGATGCAAACTAATAAGTTAATTTTAGTAGATAATCGTAAAATCTGTGTTATTGGTTGTGGAAATATTGGGATTGTAATAAAAAAGTTGAAAAACTAAACCACTTAGTATTCGGAAAGTTCTGTCTATTTATTGTAGATATTTGGAAAACAAAGAACTTACCGATCCTGGAACTGTACAGATATCATTCCAGATTACGAGTATGATGATGGAACACAGAAGGCTGTATTCTACACCACACGGCCTCAAATAAGGGTTGACGCTCCGAATCAGAGGAGTGATCATATCAGTCACGTTGCAGGTCCAACTGATATTCTGGGTCGTGACATTCAAGAAGTTTAATGTCAGATTTGATAAATAGTTGCCCTCGGTACCAATAGCCAGCTTTTCTTCTCGTATGTAAGTTGTATTTTCCACATGATCCCTTATAAGTATTTTCGAAGGTCCAGTTACGTTGGCGTATCGGATGAATGATGGGCGGTCATAGGCCATTGCTATGATGTCATCTCGTGTCTCTTGAACGACAACGTTCAGCCATTCGCAAACATTTGTAGCTATTAAGTGCATGAGCCCGAATCTATCAAGCACCACCCCTCGCATGGGATCCAATATCTGGAAAAAATAAACTTGATTGAAAATTGATTATTGATAAAATCTTTATTTTTTAAATTATTGGTGTATCGTAATCGTCGATAGTTTTTCTCCTCTTTTTCGGTGTATCACCTGCATTACCTAGTAACAGGAACGGTAAACGTCTTTGAGATTTTTTGGAAACAGCGGCTTGGGTGGAGCTCCGCCGTGTCCTCATGGAGGCGATCGGCAGCGGCGATCTCTTGGCCCTGGTTCCGGCCATGGTTCGGAGCAAGAGTGCATGGGAGCATCGTTCTGCGAAGCAGTAATGCTCGCGAAGGAGGAGGCGGAACGCGTGAGGGTAAGGCAGGGTTTGCGCTCTCACGCCCCTAGTCGCCGCAGGAGACGCCCCGGGCGTCGGGAGTCGCAAGCCAATTTCCAGCCACCGACCGTAGGCGCGGGCCTGCGGACGGTGAGCGATGGGTAGCTCACCGTCCGATAAGGACCAGGCCCGGGTCGACGGCGCGTTGTGTTCCACGCGCGCCTCAAAGAGATGTCAGCACGAATTGACGGGGTCCATTAGGGCCAATGCCTGCCAGGGTTGCGAGTTTGTCCGAAAGGGATATCGTGGCCCTGGCACACAGGCAAATTAAGGAAAACGGGTAGGTTTTAGTCAGTAAAACTCTCACACTCCTCTCGCTCCGCCCAGAGCGGGAGAAGTTATTTGATAATTTCTCACCCAGAAAAAAAAAGCTGTTCAGTGGTTTAAATAAAGATTTTTTTTATATTGCAACCTCGAAGAATCATTGTATAACATTGAACAAACATGATCACCACAAAATTTTGTAGAAGTTTGCTCCGCTGAAGAGCCACGATGCGGTTGAGCACCAATTAGCGAGTGATTAGTATAATGAAGACTGTAAAATGAACTCAACCTTCCTCAAGACTCAAGCCACAAAACATTTCCCGTAGCGCACAGCCAAACTCCGCGCTTATTCAACTATTTGTGAAGTTGTATCGATAGACACGGATCTTAGGTATATTTAGAATAAATATTAATGTATATCTGTGTTATGTAGTAATTTCGAAAGCGTTAGTAAGCGTATGGGGTAGATGGCGACGGCGTGGGTTCCATACCCAGACTGATCAAATTGTTCCTTAACATTTCCGTGGAGTCTGGATATATCCTAATAATGACAATAGACTCGCCCACATTAATATCTGCTTGAAAGCTGTTCTAAGAATGTGGGTGTAAAACAGCAATGAGGTACACCACATAAATATCTGTTCTGAGAGGTACACCTACACATAAGCTTTTGGAGAATTCTATAATGTGGTTGTATTTCCATTTAAGGGGACGAAAGCCGACCGATTTTAATGATTTTATACTGAATATCACGTCTAAACGAGTAGTGTTATGATTTAAAAAAATATATGATAAATTACATAGATTTTCTCAATAACTTAATATGTGATAAATGATCAATTTTCTCTATAACTTATTATATGATAAATGATAAATTTTCTCGATATTTTTTCTCAATAATATAAATATATATATTATATATTTTTTTTCTAATATGTGAAGTTATGTCCAACGCGGATAAAAAACTGAGAATGGCGCAAAATCTACCAAGTGTATTTTTCTGAAACCTTCACCAATTTAAAGATAATTAATTATTGATCTTTTAGTATACGCGTTTTATTAAAATACCTTTTGTTTTGTGTATAATAAATTAATAATGCGTCAACTTGGGGACAGCGCTCCTTGGTGGGCGAGTCCTATTACTGGCTGAACGTACGACGCGTTGCGTGAGCTCAGTACAGAACACGGAAGCTAACCACTCAAGGTCACTGGCATATATCTGCGTCTTAATTCACTAGGTGCATACATCTATCTGGTCTGATGAAGGTACTTTATTTTTTCATTAAAGTGATCTTAGTTTTCACCACCTACACTTTTATCAGAACGCATTCTGCCGAATGCTCGAAAAACTTCAAATCGGGAAATAAGCGCGCACATGAAAACTGTTTGCTTGTTAGCGTCCAACAAAATATGAGAGACACAATAGAGAAGTTCGTGATGTTTCACTTAGCAGCTGCTGATCTGACAGGTACTCCTATGGTCAAGGTCAACCGACTGATGGTGATTTTATTTCTTGCTTGTCATGACTCAATCCTCGCCGTAGGTGAGAGTATGTTCCTTGACTCAATCGGTCAACTCACTTATTAAAAAATCTCTTGTCATTACAAACTTTACATATCTAATATTTATACAAGACAGTACTAATAATCTTTATTAAAAAAAAGTTTATGAAGGTACACGTACTGTGAAGACCATTCCAAAAACTAATCTGCATGATCTTCTTTATGGCTTGACCAAGATTATGTCTGGACTTTAAGAGACTGTGATCTCTGAGTTTGTTTCGATCTTTCTTCTCAGAGTAGTTGGACAGGAAACACCGAACTCATCGGGCCTTATTATAAAACAAGGTTTATCTTCAGACACAAGTTTAAACAATGGAGCCATTATTGAATTTCGAATTCCTAATACAAAACTGACAACTTAGTACCGAACTAAGTATTCAGTTTTGTGTAAAGAACGGTATTTCAATCAGAGTTACGTTCTCATTACAAAAACTAGCTCTTAAGCCATGTCAAAATATAAATCTTGTTTTGTAATAAGACGGATCTAGTTTAACTGAATTTATTGTTAACGTGTAAAAGTGTTTTTTAGAACCGATTTACGGAAATAAAAATATAATTTATCATCCTTATCACAGGTATAGCCAGTCAGCAAAAAGTTGTTAGCGGGGCTGAATAAGTGACGTCACTCGTGCTGCACCCGACACGTGAAGATATTGTGTCATACAAGTATACATTAAAAGGTGCCACAGACGCATTATTTTTTATTGTCCTCAACTTTAGGGAAGGATAACACGTGTTCTTTAAGGAGATATCAAATGTAACCCACGGTACGACATTCAAAAGAATTTTGCGGGCAACCTTGACGGATTCTTCTTAAACCCGTCTACTTTCTAGTATAATTTTAATCATGACGAAAGTAGAATAGAATACTCTTTATTATGTACACCATAAAAATTACAGATATAAATGTTGAAATTTTACATATGATGACACAATGGGCGGTCTTATCGCTAACAGCGATCTTTTACAGACAACCTTTGGATGGATTAAAGGGAGAAGGAGAGACAATACTACAGGTAGTCAGTGGTGTACCATTTACATATAAAATAAATACTTACATACATACATATACTGATCTATATAAATATATGTTTATACAGTCTAACTGGATGCATGCATTGACATAATGAAAAAAGTTATAAAATGTAATTTTAACCAGGATACTATAATATTAATATTTGTTGGTAATAGGGGTAATGTGAACAAAGGAGAATTACTCCAATATTATAGATCATTGTGTAACCTAAGTTTAAGAAAAATTGTGTTGTTCACATTCCCATACAGCCAAAGTTTGCCACAGGAAGAAAACAACCTTAGATCAGAAATTAATGTGACATTGCATAATTTGACATATAATAATAATTTATTCCAATTAATTGACATTAACAATTATGTTGGTAATCATTTTTATTTGACAAAAGATAGATTTTTTATGGATAGGTACAATCTTTCTAAATATTGTAAAAGACAGATAGCTGTGTCGCTATCATATTATTTTTCTATTACAGCCAAGAATTTGGCTAAACAAATTGCTTCTATTGAGCAATGCAATGACATGTTAAATAATTCACCCAATAAATTGGTAACAAAAATTGACATTCAAAATAATTTAAATTAGAAATTAGGACAATAGAGGCAACCTCTAGCTATAATGTACATAATTGCAAAAATAAATCAAATAAAAGTTTAAACTCAGTCAATAGTATCAACCTGGTGCATCAAAATATTCAAGGATTTCTAAACAAAGATTTAGAAGTAGAATTATTTATGAATTTTAACAGTATTGATATTCTTTGTATAACAGAACATTGGCTTAAAAGCCACCAGTTCTTGTTCAATTTTAATAATCACCAGGTTGGTAGTTCGTTCAGCAGAGTAAATGCTATACACGGGGGCTCATTAATTTTAGTAAGTAACCAGCTTAAATTTAAAGACCGTAAGGATATTGTGAGCCTATCTGTTGAGCGGACAGTTGAAATAGCCTGTATAGAATTGGAGCAGTTTATTGTATTAAGTGTGTACAGACCCCCTTCAGGATTGTATGACTGCTTTGAAAGGGTAATGGATGAAGTGTTGCACAAGATTTGTAACTCGAACAAGTCCATTATCACTTGTGGTGATTTTAATGTTAATTTGTTAGAAAACTCGGGTTCTTGTAGTAAAATAATAAGTCTGTTTCAGTCATATAATCTTGTAAACCTGTTTTTGGAGCCCACAAGAATAACCCCTACTAGTGCCACATGCCTAGATAATATTTATACAGATATTATACCAAGCCACAAAGAAATTATAAATTTACTAGATTCTGATCACTGTGGGCAAAGGATTACTATCCAAAACCAAAACAACAAAGTGGCTAAAAAGGATATCACTGTTAACCCCAAAACTGCAAGGCGCTTGGAAGCTTTTAAAGGTAAACTCAGTAACAAATTACCAGTTTCATTTATGCATACTGATCATAATAATCTATATAATGATTTTTTTTATATTTACTGTCAACAATTTAATTCCACGTTTATTCCCAAGACTATCTCGGTTAATAGTAACGCATCTTTCAGTGATTGGGCTACCATTGGTATTCATAAAAGTAGAACACGGCTTTATGAGCTGTACAATGAAAGGTATTATGTAAACACTGATGAATTCAATTTGTATGTTAGAAATTATTCAAAATTATTTAAAAAAGTTTGTTGTATGGCAAAGTCGCGTTATTTGAGTTCGAAGATTAAAAACAGTAGTAACGTAATTAAAACGACTTGGAATATTATTAATAGTGAAACGGGAAGGTCTAGTAACCGAAATACTGACTATAGCCTGTCAATTAATGACAACATAATAAAATCAGACTCACAAGTCGCCGTGGCCTTTGAAAATTTCTTTTCAGATATTCCCGTTTCAACTACTAAATCCCTAAACTCATCACCTTCTGTTGCTGAGTCTTTGCTTAAGGAAAATGTTAATGTTTGCGAGTCGGAATTTCATTTTGAACATATTACCTGTAGAGATATAATTAAAACCTTTCACACTTTAAATGTAAAAAAGACTGCAGATCTGTGGGGTAATTCTGTAGAAGTTGCTAAGTCTATTATAGACATTGTAGCACCTACTTTAGCTCTTATCTTTAATAATTGTATTGACTGTGGGGAGTTTCCTGACCTTATGAAAAATAGTAAAATAATACCGTTGTTTAAATCAGGTAGTACATCAGACCCCTCAAATTATAGACCTATTTCAGTACTACCTACCTTTAGTAAAATTTTTGAGAAATTAATTTTAGACCAATTGCAAAGATTTTTTAATAAACATAAATTACTACATAGCAAACAGTTCGGTTTTACAAGGGGCCGTTCGACTACTGATGCCGGTGTTGAACTGTTAGGACATATTTATAATGCATGGGAAGATAAATGCGATGCCTTGGGCATTTTTTGTGATTTGTCCAAGGCATTCGATTGCGTTTTTCATGAAACGTTAATCAGGAAACTCCGCCACTACGGGATCCGGAACACCGCTCTGGATCTTCTTATTTCATACTTGAGTAATAGGATTCAGAGCGTTGACGTCAATGGGAAAAGATCTCCCGGATCTATAGTAAGAATGGGAGTCCCACAGGGCTCAACTCTTGGTCCTTTCTTGTTTCTTATTTACATTAATGACTTGCCTTACCTCATAAAGGATAATCATGATATAGTGTTGTTTGCAGATGACACTTCACTTTTGTTTAAACTTAAACGTCAGCAGCTGGTTACTGACGATGTAAATAGCGCGATCTCAAAAGTAGTTCACTGGTTTAATGTTAATAATTTACTTCTAAATGAAAAAAAAACCAAATGCATTAAGTTTACGCTACTTCACGTTAGGCAGGTGAAAACTAATGTGTTAATAAAGGGCGAAGAATTGAATCCTGAAGATAGCACTGTATTCTTGGGCTTGACTTTGGATGCTAAGCTTCAGTGGGGCCCACATGTAGATAAACTGTCAAAAAAGCTAAGCTCCGCAGCATATGCTGTTAGAAAAATTCGTAATTTAACTGACATAGAGACAGCCCGTTTAGTGTACTTTAGCTATTTTCATAGTGTAATGTCGTACGGTATTCTGTTATGGGGAAATGCTGCCGACATTCAGACTATCTTTGTTTTGCAGAAAAGAGCTGTTCGATCAATTTATAAATTAAGTCCAAGACACTCTCTCAGAGAGAAATTTAAGGAGATTAATGTAATGACTGTGCCTTCTCAGTATATTTTTGAAAATCTATTATATGCCCATAAAAATATAAAATTATTTAAAAAATACAGTGATATCCATAATATAAATACTAGAAACAAACACAAATTTGTTGTACCTACAACAAGGCTCAAGAAAATAGGTGGCTCGTTTCGATGTCAATGTATACGCTTTTATAATAAACTTCCAAGCCACGTTCAAGATCTAAGCCTTAATAAATTCAAATCATTCATTAAACGTAAGTTGTGCCAGAAAGCCTTTTATACTGTTAAAGATTATATTGAGGACAAAAAGGCTTGGGATTGAGCTGCTCCAATTTTTGTACATATTGAGGTAGTTTATTTTTATTGTTTTTTTTTTTTTTGTTTTTGCTAACTTTATTATTTTATAAACAGTGACATTTAATTATTATTTTATACACAATGACAGGAATATTTACTTGTAAAGTATTATATTATTTTAATTATTGTGAATGTGAAGACTATGTGGGTTATTGCATAATATTTTTTTTTCCCTTTCTTTTATTCTCAGTTAGTGTTAATCATGGTCTGGCAGTTTGAGTCATATAAGTGGCCTACCCAAATGGCCTTTCTTTGGTATTGATAGTCGCATCGTTGAGCTCCTTATATTCTGAGTAGAGCTGCACGATTACTGACAAATGCGTGCACTGACTGGTCAGGTCCACTCAACCTGTGTGGTTCTTTCCTCAAAAGACCATTTCAGACACCAATCTACATGGTCTTCACATGATCTGACCAAGATTATGTCTGGACTTTAAAAGAGACTATGACCTCTGAGTTTGTTTCGGCCTTTCTTCTCAGAGTAGTCAGATAGGAAACGCCGACCTCATCTAGTTTTTAAAATATGATTGACGTGTAAAAGTGTTTGTACAAACCTACTTACAGAAATAAAATCATTTATCATTTATGCAACTAAATACCAGAATTATGAAGGACATTTAATAACAGTAGAATTATAACAAACTAGCGTCCCGCCCCCGCTACGCAAGGTGTTTGTGACTTGCCAAACACCGAGATTTCTTTATTTATGTAAGCTTAATATGAATGTATTTATTATACACATAAATCTTTTGGAATAAATACTCTAAATTATAGTGAAACCGCATCAAAATCAGAGGGCCTAAAATGGACGCTTTGGCAGAATCATAACATGATCTGCGTACAATTCATATCCAGCAATTCATCTGTGGAGTTTCGTAAAATGATCCACAAATTATGAATAGATAGTGAAGTTTAATGTCAAATAGTAGCTGTCAAACAGATGAAGTGCGGGATGTATGAATAGTACGCAGATCATATTATGATACTGCCAAAGCGTCCATTTAGGCCCCCAGTTGCGTAGTTTCGGAGAATTACGTGATCACACAGACAGACACTAAAATGCGACTATAATATATAGTAGTTCAATTGGATTACTACTCACATCTGTATACGAAAATATGAAGACTGTTTGAGCAACCAAGTACAAGATCCTGAGTGCTGGTTTCATGGCTACGATGGCCATCTGGCAGTCCCCCGAGAGGTCGAAGTACCCTCCGAACTGCAGGCACGAGTAGATGATGGATCCTACTCCGAACCCTGCCACACCCATGTGAAGGTAGAAACTGCCGTAACGGGTGCGTATCACGTTTTCTGCAAATAATTTTTATTATTTTTTTTATTATATTTTTGTTTTTTTTTTTAAACAAAAAAATGTCCAATATATAGATTGTCTTATCATAATTGTAAAAATACTGTCCGCACGGACCTTCAAAATAAAACCTACGACGATACAGAAAAATATTTAATTTAATTCAGATATGACAAGTTTGTATATTGTACCACGCACCCAAAACATAGTCCCACACTAATCCAATCCCCTTACTTACTTACGCACGCTTACACAGCCGCACGCTCACGCACAAACAGACCCTTTTACTTAGACATAGCACACACACGCACACACACATACACACGCATGCACACACACATACACACGCACGCACACACACACACACAAATGCGCTCGCGCACTAATATCTGTATTTAAAAATTAAAAATTTAACTTGTAAATTATAATTGTAGTAATACAATTAGAGGGATCGGCACTGTTACTCCTTAATACAGGCTATTTCATAGCCTAGCAAGGAAAACAGCACGTCACCCACTTGATTGTCAGAGATTTAACACTACCCACCTTTGTGAAAACTGTTACATGTACTACAATCTGTTTTTTATATAAATAAAGATTATGTTATGTTATGTATGTATGTTATGATAAAAAAAAAATACTTTCTTTTTTTCAGTTGTTTAATAAATATAGTACAATTTATATTTATTAACACAAGTTTGCTAATAGATTATTAAAATTAAAATTTAATATCCTAACCTAACCTAACTAAAACTATTAACAAATTAAAATATGGCGTCTAAAAATTCCTCCGCATCGCTGTCTACTGGTAATGTACCCAAGAGACTGGCGGTATTGCCACGTTGTATGGCTTACTCTGGCCAAGGTAAGAGCTAGCCCTTGGCCTTGGATCACAGGAAATGTCAACCAGAAAGTGTCATCAGAAAGTGTCAAGTGTCATCTTGTTTAAATTTTTCTCAAAAGATTTTATTTTTCTTTTCACTTCAATTAGACTATCGTTCTGTGTATAAAATGATACGAGATCATGATTTCGAAATACTCATACAGGAAATGGATTCTTCTAAAAACATTGGATTCGGTTCATCCTTTCCATTTACAGCTAAAGTATATTGCAAGTTTGAGGAGTTGAAAAAATGAGTACTCACCATCTTTATCTCTTCTAGCTAGTCGAAGGTGATAAAACGTATACCCCAAGAAGAGCATACTGACTATGTATAAATACATTGTGAACACCTGAAACATTAGAAATATAATAAAATTGTAAAACTGAAGCTATATATTATATTATTTACTCGTTTATCTCTAGTTCAGGTCGTACACACGGCTACACATCAAGCTATACATTTCCAGTATAAGCTGATCTCGCATTGTGTAGGATTTCTGAACAATGAGAGGTCAGCATACACTGGAAATGTATAGCTTGATGTGTAGCCGTGTATACGTAGCCCGTAGGCCCGTAGACCCGTAGAGGCGTAGATCCCCGTAGCGCTTGCTACGGGATAGCTACGACCCTGAGATACGGGAATGTTTTCACGAATCTTAGTCGAATCGTGATACAAACGTACAAGAACTCTTCTTTTTCTTAGAAATTGTTTTTTTTTAGGAAAAGAATTTTTGTTTCATTAACCTAATTTACATAAACATACTTTTCTACCCTCTACTAATAGATTTGCGTTGAATAACAAATAAAAAGAAAAATGAGAGTATGGTTTATCTGAGATATAAAACGTACAAAACATTATATTATGTGTTGTGAGAAACAGTATGTAATAGTTTAGTTTACTTTTTTGTGTAACGATAGGTTATTAAAACTCCTATTAAAGCTTTTACAAATGTGTAAACATTACTAATATCTATGTAAATCTATTGCTCACCTAAATATTCTCTAATTTGTTTGTTTTGTGGGCTCGAAACTACAGCCTATTCGCTAAGGATTTATCATCTTAATTTTTTATTTAAATTGTTCGCTTAGTTCAAAGTCTTTCGTACTTTTTCATTTAAGAAGAGTGGCTAACTTGTTGTTATGTAATAAACCTTTTATGTGCCTAGTCCTACGCCGAACGCTATTTTTTCATCTTGTTTAATACTTTACTTGCGGGTCACGAGTAGAATAGAGTTATGTTTCCGGGTTGTCCGTACAAAAACATGCTAACGGCGCCCCCGCGCCTCCAGGGTCGCCTTGCGCTCATTGATAATAATTTGGCAGTAGGTACCTAACCGTACATTAATGAACCCAACGTTTATATTTAGCATGCGTAGGGGGCCTCCGACTACAATTTACTGTACATATTTTGGCCTTGTTTGAAAACCCCGTGATTTGGAGGCCTGGTATTAGGTAAAGATTTGAAATAATAATACAGGTCCATACTTACATCAGATATCACATTAGTATAAACTTCATTTTGTATGGTGCTCGTTACTGGCAAAGCTATTCCTAATACTATTAATAATTTAGCATAAAACGCTGACAGGACCACGGTCATCGATTCACTGAAACAATATGATATATTGAATCAATTAGCTGTAAATAACCTAAAACACGAAGCTTGTGAAAATTAATATGACGCTAACAAAATTAATGAAAATCGTCGAGGTTTAGTTAGGATGCCATTACCTATTGTTTAGGTAACCCGGATTAGGTATTTTAGTGAATGGTGTACGAAATTAACTAATTAATTGCATAGTTGCTCTGTTTTAGTTTCGAATTTGACGCTACTTAGGGATTTGTAAAGCCATTTAATATGAAACTAGCGTTTGCCCGCGACTTCGCTTGCGTTAATTTAGAATTTGACAATTAATTCGGGTTGTACTCTGCTTATTGTTTGGCGCTTGGTGGCAAAAAACTCTTAACACACTACTAAAGTTTCTATAAATTCAATCATGATTCGAAAGAGATGTGGCGCCATCTATTATCATAAGAACGTTATTGTTGTTTTCCTCGGGAACAGTATTTTGTTTTATTGTTTTTCGGGATGAAAGGTACCCGTTGTTGGTGTCCGTTTCTGTACACCTGACAACATATATGCAAAATTTCAGGATGATCAGCAGTGCTATTCTGTGACCATCTCACCGTGAAAACGTATGTGAAGTGAGCGTGGAGTGAACTGTCAGTGTCATTTCACTGATGCTAGGGATGGACCAAGGATTACATTTACAATCATAATCGAGATTTCAATAATATTTGTATGCTATTTCTGTTGATAATTTTATATTATTTCAAAGCTAGTATTTAAGTGTCTAAACATTACTATTTATAGGTTTTTTAAACAAAATAGCAATAAAGAGAATTTCTTTATTGCTATTTTGTCAGAAAGTCAATTTTGTTGTTTTTATTTTTTTTTCCTAGACTAGTCCTTAAATATCATGAGATAAAATAAAGCATACGTCTAAGCTAGCTACTACAGAAAATCCGCATCTACATGTTAAGACACATAAATACTAGCTTTGAAGTAATGTAAAATTATCAATAGAATTAGCATTAAAATATTTTTTAAATCTCGATTATGATTGTAAATGTAATCTTTGGTCAATCCCTAGCATCAGTGCGATGACACTGACAGCTCACTCCACGCATGAATTCACGGTGAGATTTTTACAGTATTGACATGCTGTTCAGTGGTTTGGGCGTGAAAAGGTAACAAACAAACAAACTTACTTTCGCATTTATAATATTAGTTATGATATACGTTTGTTCGGTTGGAACTGATTAAATAACATAACATCACACCTGCATTCCCCGAAGGGTTAGGCAGAGGTGTACCTATAGCACACCCCCATTTCGTCAGTTAAGTTTAAGTCACATGTAATAGGGGGCGAGCCTATTCCCATCGACCGGGAACAGCAAATCCAGACTCCGAGCTACTATTGAGAAATTCCAGATAGAAAAATCAAATAACACTTTTGCCGGACCCGGGAATTGAACCCAGTACCTCATGCTCAGGAGTAGCGCTTGCAACCACTAGACCAACGAGGCAATCGAGGAGAGGCTGAATAAATTATGCCTACACTTAGAGATAAACAACGATAACATGGCGCGCCCCTCCAAATTACTGTTTCAATGTGTGTAGTCACATCCTTACGAAAGAGTTTGTATGTAGTTGTAAGTACTCGTAATATCTCACTTATTACCAGATTTGTTGGTCAACTAATAGTGTATTCCCGTTGTCCCAGTTTGCCATATCCCCGTCACGGGGACAGCGGGACGTGATTAAATTTATTTCCCGTTGTCCCCTTATCGTACGAAGTAAACCTTTTTAGGGTTCCGTAGTAAACAAGGAACCCTTATAGTTTCGCTATGTCCGTCTGTCTGTCTGTCTGTCTGTTTGTCTGTCTGTCCGTCCGTCCGTCTGTCCCCGGCTTAGCTCAGAGACGCTAAGTTCTAGAAGGCTGTAATTTGGCATGGGTGTACATATTAATCACGTCAAAAAAGTCGTGAAATAAAACCATTAAAAACATTTTGTTTTAGAGTACCTCCCTTGCACGTAAAACGGGGATGTTATTTTTTTTTCTCATCTAATACATGGTGTGGGATATCGTTGGATAGGCCGTTCAAAAATATTGTGGGTCTGTGAAAGACATTTTTCAATTCTGATATCCGTTTGCGTAATATTAAGCTTTTAAGTGCTATTTTTTGTTAGAGTCAAGTGTCCCCCCCCCTGCCAGCTAAATGGTTGGTTTTGGATATGTGAAAAAATTCATAGCAGTAGTATATATAATGAAATTAAAAGGAAAACTATCACAGCTAAGTAGGGTTTACAAGTTAACAAGTTATAGTTGGCCAACTTGAATTTGCAGTTGGAATGTATAGATGAACGTGTTTTTCAACTACAATGTTAAGTTTGTTTTTGAGATGAATTCATCCTAACTACGGAACCCTTCATTGTGCTTGGTCCGACACGTACTTGGCCGGTTTTTTAATTTGAAACAGCTAGGTTAGGTTAGGTTAGAACTGTGACCTTCTGCGAACACGTCATGTCGCAGAAGGAGGAGGCGGAGCGCGTGCGGGAGGACGACCCTGCCGCTGCGCCGCTCCGAAGGCGGACGAGGGGTCGAAGAAGACGTCACTTTGAACGTCATCTCCGACTCCTCCCAGGTGGAGGCCAGCAGGCAACGGGTGCGGGGGCACCCTTGCCTGTATTGCACAGGCCTCCACCAGTGTCGGACGGGAATGGCCAGGTGTTCCCGGCCATTCCCGTAGCCCCCCAGTAACGGGGGGGCATGCGGGGCCCGCCAGCTAGGCGGGCATGCGCCGGGAGGGTCGTGGAAGAAAAGGTTCAACCGTTATCCCATGGCCCTCCCAACACGGCGATGCGGGAACACCGCTGAGTTTTAGTGGGTATACTGTCGTCATTACCGACAGGGAATCCCACATACCCCGACTCGTCCCCCACGAGCGGGGATGCGTAATTGCATTTCTCAGCGAAAAAAAAAAAAAAAGGTTAGAACTGTGCACACAACGCACGAGTCGATCGGTGCCGCGGCAGCCAGAAACATTGTTGTTGACAAATGTTTTAATGTAAAACCAAACGAAGTATTTTTAAATATTTAATTGAAGTACCGTTAGTAAGTTCGTGTATTCCCGCTGTCCCCGTAGGACGGGGACAACGGGAATACACGAACTAATCATAACTAACCGATCGCGCAAGAGAACGCACTTGTCGTTTTCATAGAGTACGTCAGTGCAGCGCCATACTAATAATAATGAGCGACTAGTCGAGCAACATATCCGTGATTTGTTTTTGTTTGACGGTCGTCTCATTACGCACACATGCGTACAAATACTTTCACACGTTTTGAATTTTGGAGGGGCGTGCCATATTATCATAGTTAATCTCCACATCGGCAGCATTAGTATCGAAAGTTGCAGAAAGCTTGTACTATTTCTAAAATGTATGCGGATATGGCTCCCTTTTGGCATCTATGCCTTGGCGTTTTTTAAAATGCGGTTTTAAAAAGGTCGGGTACAAACCGGCTGGCAAAAAGTTCAATCAAATTGGCGTTGTTTAGCCGTTCGCAAACGCAAAAATGATCCCTAAATGCAAGTCATTAGTTTACATGAGATAGCTCAGCACTTACTCGCCGTGTGAGAGTGGTTTTCTTCGGGGAATGGGTGTGGCAATGTGTTCCATGCTGGAACTGGAACTGGCTGGCATCACCACGCTGAGACGAGGTAGCGAGTGTGGTGGGTGTTCTCTGAAAACATAGGTGTGAAAAAACAAACAGCTATATTAAAATGAAATTGTTTAATTAATTGCTTTTCAACCTAATGTCAAATTCTAAAGACATAGGAACATGAGAATTTTTTAAAGGGATGTTTTAATTTTCCTGAATTAAAAAAAAGCATTTCTTCGTGGTGTTATGGATGTATAGAACATCCTTACAAAAGTATAAAATAAAGCAGCCTTTTAGATATTTCAAGACAAAAAAAAAGATCCTTCAAAAATCTACACAGAAATTATGAAACGCGAAACTATAAAAGAGAGCTGAAATTAACTCACTATCTAATTACACGAAGCCGCTTACAAAATAAACACTGAAAGCAAATTCCGTACATAATATTATTAAAACTGTTACATAAAGCGGTGTCGATTTAACGTTACACCGAGTTGTTTTGTTTGAAGCGGCGCTTATCTTATAATAGTGGGTTTTAATGAACCTCCTTGCCACCCTTGCCGCCTTGCCTCACCTTTCATCTTCAGGTACCGCGACGAGAGGCTCAGACGGCCGTCGCCAGTCCCTCGATGCATTTTGATTAGATTTTTCCTTATTTTTCATCACCAAATTCTTTTAAAAACACCTTTGAAAACCTGCCTTTAAATAGTCCAACCTTTAAAGTTTTTTTTACACAATTTTTGTCTATCATAGATGTTATGCGTTGTAAAGCAAATCACGAACTGCTCATCATGATACAAAACGCAGCGACATGTCGCAACCGTGTGTATTAGTAATTAGTTTCTAACTGTGACAGGGTTGAACTTGTACGTATGAATATTTGGTAAATTTATTTGTGTTAGAGAACTTATTATTTTGTTGAGATAAACCACTGGATCAAAAGGATGTTGTAATTAATATATTTTCTAGAATTTTCAGACAAGAAAACCGAAAATAAGATGAATAAAATTTAAATATTTTTTCAGTAAATTAATTAATTAGTTCAGGCATCTTCTGGGTAAGCTGAAAGAGACAAAGTCAACAATGGCGTTGACTTTATCTCTGTCACCTGTGCCCTAGACTAAGGTCAAGAGCAAACCCATACTAAATTAAAAAAAAAAAATGCAAAGCATTATGAAAAAATGGTTTTCTCAAATAGTTTTGTGAGAATTTTAAAGTGGCACTTTGCATAATTTGTTTAGGGTTTCTAAAAAACTATATTGAGGAACTAACAAATTCAGAGATAATTTCTTATTAAGTTTAACAATTTGTGATGCATTTAAGAATGAGTTAACTAACTCTGGGGGGTCCCAGTGTTTAAATATAGACAAGATAAAAAAAAATATTGTACTGTCATCATCATTTCACCCGAAAGGCGTCCAATGCTGGACGTAGGGCTCCCTAAGCGTTGCCTGATTATTAAACTATAGAGTTCTTCAAAGTGTTATAATGCAGAATACTTTACGTAGATTTTAACATTATTTATTCAATAACTTCCATATTTTTTTTTGTAAGATTCCTTACTTTTTGACCGAAGAAAGCATAACTAAAATAAGAATATCTTGTTATTTTTTCTAAATTAATAACTACTCCTGACATAATTAACAATTACTGAGTTCCAAACAGTTAATTTCAATAATACCCTTGAACTATGAATGTATCAGACACATCTTTGACCTCGTTACAGGTAATTTCATAACAGCTCCTACAGGTGCCTAGCAAAGCGATCAATACGTATACAAACATAGAGATGCAACAATCGGCACGCTTCATAACAACAAGCTCTGCTTAAATACCCTGCACACCCTTTGTATTGCGTTCAATCAATGCTGAAACTGGTTTACTGGTGGATACCTGTCATGGTTGTCTACCGGCAACTCAAACCAACTAATACGTCTTTGGCAATAATAATAATAACATTTATTTGGACTCAATAAAATATAGCCTAACACAGTTATATTCTTATGAACTAGGATACAAATCATGAAAGTGAGTAGACGGGTAAAACTATATGAACTGAGTTCCAAACTAGGTAAAAACCTGTATCTTGGAAAACAGTGCTCTTCCGTGGTAAATTAGGTGTAAAAATTTAAGAATTTCATACATAACAATTCCAAAATTAATATCGTTTATTTGCCCAATAAAATATAGCCTAACACAGTTATATTCTTATGAACTAGGATACAAATCATGGAAGTGAGAAGACGGGTAAAACTATATGAACTCCTGAATTCCAAACTAGTTAAAAACCTGTATCTTGGAAAACAGTGCTCTTCTGTGGTAAATTAGGTGTAAAACTTAATAATTTCATACATAACAATTCAAAAATTAAATAACGTTTATTTGCACAATAAAATATAGCCTAACATCCTAATATTCTTATGAACTAGGATAAAAATCATGAAAGTGAGTAGACGGCTAAAACTATATGAACTCCTGAATTCCAAACTAGGTATAAACCTGTATCTTGGAAAACGGTTCTCTTCCGTGGTAAATTAGGTGATGACAATTCCAAAATTAAATAACTTAGACTATGAAAGGAGGTAATTAAATCTAAGCAATATGAATAGGTTTTGGAATGAATTATTCTGTATTGTTTTTAGAGACTTCGATCTGCCTCGTTGGTTTAGTGGTCGCTACAGCTGAGCATGAGGTTCTGGGTTCGATTCCCAGGTCGGACAAAGTGTTATTGGATTTTCCTATCAGGCATTTCTCAGTAGCAGCCCGGAGTGTGGATTTGGACCCAGTTGATGGCAATAGGCTCGCCCCCTATTTATTACATGTGTATTAAACATAGCTGGCGAAATGTGAGTGTACTATAGGTATACCTCTGCCTAACCCTTTGGGGATTACAGCAAGATGTTATGTTATGTTATGTTTTTAGAGACAGATACAAATAGGTGGAAAAAATTACGATAAAGCGATAAAAGCTTAAACACTGCGTGGACAAGAGTGCAGCCTGATGAGGCTTTTTATTTTCTTAATGTGAAACATCTATAGGCGTACGTAAAACCAATTGCTGGCGGGGCGACGCATGCCGCGTGGCGATTCACCGCTCACTCCGCGCTCGCGGTCCCCCCGCTGCGCGACCCTGCCCTTTTTTCGATGTTTGTTTAATTATTTGATTTCGATGTTTCACATCTGCCAGGCGTCCCGTGACGGCTCATAATTTTTTAAGTAAAACTTGTTTAGGCACGCTCGACTTGGGGAGTAAGCTGGTGAATGCATGACGAGAGCGTTACGGAAGTATAATTAGTATTAATATTGAAGTAAAACTTTTTTAGGCACGCTTGACTTGGGGAGTAAGCTGGTGAATGCATGACGAGAGCGTTACGGAAGTGACGAGAGCGTTACGGAAGTATATTTAGTATTAATATTGTAGTAAAACTTCTTTACGCACCCTTGACTTGGGGAGTAAGCTGGTAAGTCCCGCTTAATAGGTATTTTTTAAATTCACACCGGCTGTTTATACACTCACAAGACCACAGCTTTTTTGAAGTAAAACTTCTTTTGCTAGCGAACGGTGATTTCTGTTTTACTTCAGACGTGTGGTCAAAAGCAAATTCGTTTTTTTTTAAATAAAATACTCAATTATGTCCTCCTGAGCCCTCAAGAGGGGTCTTTTAGACTCTTATTAACTAAAAACCAACCCGGTGTTTTCTTCCCACACTTGCACCGGGAATCATGGGTTCATGTGAGACTTCCGCGATCCCCGGCTGGATCCTGATGAGGCTGCCCTAGCCTTTTCATAACGTTGTAAGAGTCAACTTCCAATCTAATTACATGTGGTTGACCAACTGGATTTAACATAGGAGGACAAGTCTTTGATCCCTGCTACTGGTGCAATTAAATTAGCAGTGCCTATATTCTAAGGTTTAAACGGGTTTCTCTTGTGTTACTGAATTTCAGTGAAGATGTCATAGGCATTCGTATGATATATATTCTCACGTGGAATTTAGTTACAGTATGTTTCGGTGTTCCGGGTGGTGTCGGACGTAAAGAATAGCATCATCCCATTTCTTCCCGTGGGTGTCGTAAAAGGCGACTAAGGGACTTACTAGAGAATGGGCTGCAGCGTTCTCTATGCATTTTAACACCATATATCTGCGATCGCCAATCCGCCTGCCAAGCGTGGCGATTATGGCAACCCCCCCTCCCCCCCTCTTGGGGGAGGCCTATGTCCAGCAGTGGATGTCTTTTGGCTGGAATGATGATGATGATGATTTTTCTGTGATTACCTCTGATTTAGTTCTAGGAAAAAAAAATCTGTAGATAACGTAACTAACGGTGATAACGTAAAGATCGGTAGCTGCCACATAGCGTCTGTAATTTACCGGCGGATGACGTCCTATTCAACCTATAATGTTCCCACAGCTTTTTTTAAATTTTGCCCCACACTAGCAATTTCTCCTGTATCGTGGGTGCATTTACAAACATTTACAATCACATACATAAACAGCCAGACCCGGAACAACTACTTGTAGGTCATACAATCATTTGTTCCGTGCGGGAATCGAACCTGCGACACGCAGCACAGCAGTCAATCGCTTAACCACTGCGCCAACCGTGCCGTTAACGGTTAGGTACCTACTGCCAAATTATTATCAATGAGCGCAAGACGACCCTGGAGGCGCGGGGGCGCTAATATGATCATTAATAATACACAAAGTCAGCTGGCACATATCAGATTACTTCAGTGCATAATTCGACTTTAGTCACGCGGAAAGTGTCCATAATGAGAAGAATGAGCTCACACATGATTAAATAGCGTTTCCCTAAGACAATCAAGTCAAGACACTGCGTCATTGTGTGTCACAAGTGTCAAAACAAAAAACAAACACGATGATCTTTTGACGCGGTGTGGCGAATCTGACTATTTAAATCTTTGTCGCTGCGTTATGTCGCGGCCACCGTCCTTCTATACTCCGTTAGTTTAGGTAGTAAAATAAAGGTAAACAAAAAAACCCACGTGACGGGATCAGCACCCTAATTGCGTAACACAGTTTGAATCGGAATCGGAATGATTTTGAAGTATATTGCTAATCCATTGCTTCATATGTTAAAAAACTTTGTCTGCTCAACGACGTAACTAACGCAATGAATGTTGTTGAACTGTCAAATTGAAACCGATTCCTACTGATAGTGTGTTACGCAATTAGCCTACAGAGCTGGCAAGTAACCGACTTAAGGTAATACCTGTTCTTTCTGTTGTCATGCTACGTCACAGTGGTACTCTTCAATTTACCAACGTTTTATGGCGTTGACGTTTAGAGAACCTGTCTTTTTGGGTTCTTTACAATAGACAGATTCCAAAATATTATGTTATCATTATAACTCTAACAAAAAGCTTGTGCTCAAGCAATTACATCTATGAAGTTTAGTAGAATAAATGATAAAGTTTAACATACAGTATAGGTATATAATTTAATAAAAGAGGAAACTATCGTAAAATCATAAATTAATTTAATTTGGTTCTATGTTACAACGTATTTTTAAACAAGAGAGTGTCATCTAATGTGCCTTGTAATGTGCGTTTTGTTTGTGCGGAATAAACAATTTTTCTTTCTTTTCTTTTTATCTTAGAAACCCTTTTTAAGATTTGTTTACCTTTATTTAACTACATACCAATGGAGTACCTACCTTTAAGTAACCGGTACTGTCAATGATTTTTTTAATCTAAAACGTTTTCAGGATTCGTGTTCTCTAAGTTCCTGTCATCTATATATACACACTTACATACTATTAGTAAGTTATTATATGTAAGACAAACGATAATTAGCAAGTATATACGTGGCAGTGGTCGACACGTTTTGTTTGATGTAGCTAATAACCGTAGGTAGATCGTGACAGATTTTAATCGTGATTACGTCATCAAAATTGAAAGGATTTGGAAAAGTTTACCTACATGAAATAACTGATGGCAAGGAGGTTACAGCACATGCTTCTCGATCACGACGTCATGTGTTCGAAACCTGGGGGTCTAATGTTCTGCCGTTTTATAACTTTCATAGTTTCCTTTTTTTACTTTGAATCCTTACCGGCTTAAAGTCACATTTTTGACTTTGGCTTATCTATTTGACTGTTATTTTTTTGTTTTCTTTCGCCATAGTCAGCCATAGTTAGCCGTAGTCAAGCAACGGCCCAACATTCAGCCGATAGTTCGGATTTATGTTCGGAGTAGACCCCTTGGCAAGTGACGATCGATGTGACTGTTTCAATTTCATACACTTTCTAAGTTATTCTTAACGAGATTTTGTGTGAGGAAACCTGGAATTGTAAATAGTCTGAAATCGAAACCTAGCAAACGTGATAATGAAGCAAAAGATTACCTCACAAGGACAGGGGACATAATTAGTGGCACATCATTGTCCCACTAACCTCCAAAAGTACGTATTACATTGAGATGTTTGCTTCAGATAATTGGTATTTTCTTTCATGTGTAGGTAACACATGAATGAAAATGTTAATGGAAAATGCGTAGAGGTTTTTCATTATCTATTCATCTACCTTATTTGTCTAGAAAACTTCACGTTAATTAACTACTCAAGAATTAAACCGTGCATAAAAACATAGTCCTACAAATAAAATATTGTAGCGCTAAATATTCATCGGTTAGAGTCGGTAAGATGTTGTCCTCATGGGTAATTAGCGCGGGCGGTGTCACTTTCAGACGGGCCTCCTAACGAGCTGGCCGTATATATGCAGATGCGATTCTGCATAGCTACCCTCTGCTCATCTCTAAGCGATTAATTAGTTCTCCATCTCAAAGGCACCTTACATGGCTTTTTTTTCAACGATTTCTGCACATGTCGGGATTTAAAAGTTGTGTTTTGAAGTCTGGGCTATTTTCTGATATGTTTTCGCGTAACGGATAACGACTAGACTTAAGTAAAAGCAACGAGACTCATAAAAAAACCGGCCAAATGCGTGTCGGACCACGCACAATGAAGGGTTCCGTAATTGGGATGAATTTATCCCAAAACCAAACTAAGAAGACAAAATAGTTTGGGATTGAGCTGCTCGATCTGCTACCCTTGTGATAAAACTGGAAAATTGGCATTTGAATTATTATGCAAAATCATCATTATACCTATATAATTTTATATATAATATTTACATTACTGAATATTATATAATACAAAATTACATGAATATTACTTTAAAAGTATTATATTCATTACTTTAAAATATCTTTGAAATACATTGCAAGCTATAGTTTTGTATAATTTAGAAGCATTTCTTCAATTTTGTAAATGTGAGTACCATGGAGCCGTTTATTATGATAAGATTTATGTTGTTAAAAAAGCGTGGCAGTTCAGATTGTGTCATGCTCACTTAAATGTCTCGCTGATGGTGGCGCGTGTTCGATCATTCGGTTCCCTACAAAATGGTTGAGCTGGATGGTGCTGACCCACGCTTCATGTTCGTGAACGGGCGCTGTCAGTTGAGACTGGTCTTCTATTAACTGCCAGGGCTTATTTGCGATCTTTTAATCTTATATTTTGTATTGTTTTTTAAATAAGTATTTTTTTTTACATTGTTCTCACATATAGAAGCAACAAGAATAATGTACCCAGGATTTTGTAATATCTTGATTTAAAAGAATTGGAGTTTCTTGCCTGTTCTTCTCCATAGAGATCTACGTTTAGGAATGGGCAAATAGCTTCAACTTTCTGACTAACTGACCGACTCTGACAATTCAAAAGTGACTGTAATAGGTTTAATTGAAATACATGTTTTGAGTTTTAATTATTGTGAAAGTGAGCACTATGTGGGTATTTTAGTTTATTATTTCATTTTTTTTCTTTCTCAGTTAATTTTAATGATGGTCTGGCATTTTGAGGACTTCAATGCGGACTACCCAAATGTCCTTTCTTTGGTATTGTTCGTCGAGTCGTTGAGCGCTTGAGTTGAGCTGCACGATTACTGATAAATGCTTGCACAGATTGGACCGGTCCACTCTGGTTGTTTTCTGAAAATACCATTTCAGACACGGATCTACATCGTCTTCACATGATCGGACCAAGATGATGTCTGGAAAAAGTTCTTTTCTTTAAAAGAGACTTTGACCCCCTTTTTTTTGTGGGAAATTATCAAATAACTTCTGCCGCTCTGGGCGGAGCGGGAAGGCGTGTCAGACTTTTCCTGACTAAAACCCACCCGTGTTTCTTCAGATGTCTGTGTGCCAGGGCCACGATATCTCTTTCGGACAATCTCGCAACCCTGTCAGGCATTGGCCCTACCGAATCCCGTCAGTTGGTGCTGACGGGCCTGGTCCTTATCAGACGGCGAGCTACCCATCGCTCACTGTCCGCAAGCCCACGCTTACGGTGGCCGGGAATCGGCCTGTAATTCCCAACGCCCGGGGCGTCTCCTGCGGCGACTAGGGGGCTGAGGGTTCGAATTTTGCCTTTCCCTCACGCGTTCCGCCTCCTCCTTCGCGAGCATTACTGCTTCGCAGAAAGAGGTGACGACCTCCCATACACTCTCGCTCCGAACCATGGCCTGAACCAGGGCCGGACGTGAGAGATCACCGCCGCCAATCGCCTCCGCGAGGACACGGCGGTGCTCCACCTAAGCCGGGCAAACCTCCACCATATGCTCTACCGTGTCCTCCGGGCGATCCACACAGTGGTAACACCCGGGCGTTTCTTCCCGCTTTATTCTGAACAGGAACCTCCGTTTAAACATGTCCGGTATTGACCTGTGTCAGGCGGAAGGTGAGGACGCCGTGGCACCTCTCTAGCCACTCCTCAAAGAGGGGACTTATCGCCACAATTGTGGCGTGCCCAAGACTTTGACCCCTGAGTTTGTTTCGCCATTTCTTTTCAGGGGTAGATAGAAAATGTCGACTCCATCTAGCTTATTTTTTTAATATGACATGTAAAAGTGATTTCGATATCCTATTTACAGAATATACAATTTCATTTCATTCCATTTTTGCGTAATAAATGTATAGAAAACGTGTGCCTAAAACACACACAGCACGTTTACCAAGCAGAAAGACGTGTATACTTTTGGATACACAATGTTCCAGACACTGTGTGCCAAAAAGATACACATGGCGCCGAAGGTGTTAAAACAACTAATCGATACCTACCTATCGCTTTAGTGAAAAACTATAATCAGAATACCGAATCGATGAACCTTTAATAAGTAGGTAATTTAGTAAAACAGACACAATGAAATATTTTTCTAAAGAGACAATAGCGAGATTAGCTAGTCCAATTAAGATTTATGTTTTTTAAAGACTAGAATCAAAACATTTATAAACTACTCTTCCAAAAAGCAAACATGCATTAATGAGAATGAAGACCCACTGTTACGGCGCCTTTTGTGCGTTGGAAGTTTAATTATAACACTGAAAATGGATACAAACCTGTTGTGGCGAAGTTTTCGTTCTAGAGTGGTGCTCGACTGTCTGATGGGGTGGTAGTGATGTGACCCATGCTCGTAAAATGATCTCGAGTCCCGCCGGTCGGGTGTCCTATGAATTTTATTTAAAAAGGTGATAATATGTTTTTTTGAATCGAAGGTTTCCTTACGATTTGATAATTTTGCTGACAGGATGATAGTATTAGTAGTCAAATAGCTTTGCGCCGAGCACGAGCTCGGTATTTTAACAGATTATTGACGTGTTCACAATGTCGGCGATATACAGAGATTATTACCTTCTCAAAATCAAACGCAAACTAGGCTGAGAATCAGCACCTTTCGAACGTCAAAATTACATAAGACAGTCCCCAAAAACGCTCACCCTTCACCACTTCCTAGTGCTTTAACTGGGAAGAAGAAGTGGCGCTACAAACTCCCCAGCAGCACAGCTGTCTGTTCAGTTAGAAAAACTTGATTCTATACAATAGTATGTAAAATAATTTACATTACGCAACACAAAAAATTAAATTAAATTATTTGCCATTAACCTAGCTCACGCCGCGCAGCAATACCAGCAAAAAAAAAAAACTGAAAACGTAAGCAGAACTTACATAAAGCTATACTCGTAGCTGTCACTCGGAAGTCACAAATGATAAACTAGCACCATCGATATAAAATAAATAAACTTCAATTACTAATAACAAAACCATGGTCAGCAAGACGACCAGTCACCACATGCAGCACCCGTTCACGAGCATAACGCAAAGATCAGCCATCCCCCCCTTGCCATATTTGAGGGAAGGGGAATACCCGACCTCCGACGCTACCGCAAGCTGTGACATCTATGGGATCATGATGAACTTGCTGCCAGTTGCTGAAGCAAGAATATTATGATCAATTGTCAAGGTCGCTAGCTAACCACTTATTGCAATACAACTCAAAAAAGACATTGTAATGAGTAGATTATGTCCCTAATAAATTGACATACAGTCAAATAAAATAAACAATTATATGAATGCATATAACCTGTCAGTAGGTAAGCGAATTCTGGAGAAAGAACATAAACATTGTATTGAGTTAATCTCAGCGACCAGCTATTTTTATCGTATATGTAGTCGTTGATAGAATAGTATGCCTTTGAACAAAGGTTGGATTTAACGCGTTAAAATGCGTTTAAAGTTAATGTTAAATCCAGCTTGTTATAAAAAGCTATAACAAGTCCAAGCCGGTAAAATGGAACACGTAATTTGTCCTTATTTCTGGTGTTAATATTGTGAATATCACTGTTTTTAGTGTGTATGTGTATATTTTGCTTAACATATAAAATGGTGGCGTAGATGAATTGTGATGCTACCGTGAGAATACCAATATCTTTAAAAAAATCTCTCAGAGAATCTCTGGCAGCAAAATTTCTCGAACAGCTCGTTTTAGAATAAAAAAAAGCAGAATACCATACAGTATTCGAGTCCTCCTGCTCTTGGCATTACCACACTAGGCTTATCTACATATCTTATATTTGTGTACACTTGTAATCCACATTTAAACATTTGGCTTCTCTAAACTGTGGAAAACTGTTAATATACCTAAAGAAAACACCTAAAGCCAGTCTTAGTTTCAGACTTCTAGAGATAATTTCCCTGCGATCTTTAGCTACGCACTGAAACTGGGTCATTTGTCTCAATACAACCGAGATCGGGACTGGATCTATTGTTTTCTCCAATGGTAGGATTTTCCAATAGTTGTTATTTACATGTAATTTTACTTTATTTATTGCTATTTGCTTAAATAAAAAAGCTACAGAACCAAATCTTTTTTTGAAAAATTTGGATGTAGAAAGAATATGCTCTTCTTGTTAAATAAACAAAAGACTGTCAATGGACAGAGCAATTTTTAGGAATGGAGAAAAAGGAGGTGCTTTCTTTCAAAACTGTATTAAAGTGTAAAATTGTTTGTACAAACCTACTTACACAAATAAAATCATTTATCATTTATTTATCATTCTTTATTATTCAATCTAGAACGGGTTATGTTCGCTAACATAAAATTTGAACCCATAAAATTTTCAATGGGTTTTCCAATATTGCAACGGCGAATACTACTTATCTTACTCTTATGTGTGGCCCGTATCACAATGAAGTAAATATTTAACTAGCGAGTACAAAGATTTAAAATTTTAACCAACTTTTGACTCGCAAAAAGTTTCATACATTTTGATACGCGCTTAAAAATCGGCCTTTGGAACATTAGTTTGCCAAATAAATGTATTAAAACGATACTTAATAATAGTTTCATTACATACCATTCTACATCTTCTTCAATGACGTCGTCCATGATTGACAAGTAAACTGAAAATTGTTAGCACTGAACACAAAGACTGGCATGTGGATAAAACATTGTAACTATCTGAGATAGCTTACTTTATCTTGACATGAAGTTAGGCGAGATACTCTCTACGTAGTGACGCCTTAATACTTTTAATATGACTGGACTTAACGTGTACCTATATTTTAACGGTGAGTCAAATTATGGTTTGTTAAATACATATTTTGGTGATTAATTTCCTGTGATAAGATTTTTCTTGTTTGCCCTAACCTAGTTTTATTTTTGTCTTCTAGTCCCCTTGAAACTATGTTTGGACGACGCGCGACGCGTAGAAATAACGCTAGTCTGATCTACGTCCAACTAGTGATGATCTTTTGGTCTGACAACTGAGCAACTGAAAAACAAAACATAAGTTCATTATATTCTACAATTTTTAAATTTATTTTTGTGCAAATTGTTTTCCATTTTCTGTGCAGTGCCTCTGAGCATACAATTACTTTTGAATATAAAAAGTCGTAACTATAAACGAAGTAATTAAAAATAATTACGCTATTTGTAGCAGAGCTGAGGTAAATAAATTATGTACTGATGGCTGATATTGGTTTATGACAAAGGGCTAACAATGTTAATTGCGTCATCGCGGACAGCGGGCATTTAAATGTGTCAACAAGTCTTTATATTAATTACAAAGTCTGTATTATATCTATTGAACAGGTTTTAATAAGCTGAAATTCAGATTCGTTATCCTTTTATGATACGGCTGATAAGCATAAACAACTAAAAAAACTCGAATCGGATGCGAGTAGCGGAACATGACGCGAACCAGTACAATTGAACTACTGCGGTTTCGCTGCTATGGTTTCGCGGCGGAGGTGTGCTACCAGCGTAAGAAACAGAAAGACGGACGAAACCGCACGTAAAGGTTTCTTTTTTACCCATTTTGGGTACGGAGCCCTAAACTAAGTACCACGAGTAAAATAGACCGCTAATTCGTAATGCGATGGAGTGTTTACTATGTTTCAATGTGTCAGAGATAACAATATAATATGCGTAGTCATTCGTGGTGGCTATTGACTGGGTGACGAAGTGTCGGTGGACCGGCGCGGCGAGATGGCGGACGACATAGTTACCGTGGGTAGAACCTGAAGGTTTAATGGGTCCAGGTGCGACGGACTCGGGGACATCCGTCGCACCCCACACAGCAGGACCCGAGGTGGCGGCACGTAGCGTTCCACGCGCGCCCCTCTTAGACGTCGCGGGGAGGGTCAAATACCTTACCCCCCAGACTTTTGGTGCCACCAGCCGGGGATCGCGGAAGTCGCACAAGATCCCATGATCCCCGGTGCAAGTGTGGGAAGGGAACGCCGGGGTGGTTTTTAGTCAGTAAGAGTCTGACAGACCCCTCCATGAGGACATTAGGACATCCATGTGCGTAAAGGATACCGGAAAAAAAAAGGAGCGTGCCTCTCTTTCTTGGCACAAGAAAAGACAGGCCTATTTTCAACAGTGGGTCGGGCTGTGGATATTGATGGTTATATTTTCCACAAAGAAAACAACAGTTACTTATATTCTTTTTGCTTGTCTATGATGACGTTTATACATAGATATAGTATCCGCAGGACAAAAATATGCGCATGAGCATTTTTGTTTTGTCATCTAAAGTAGAGCTTGAATGAAGTTTACCTACCTATCATTCTAATCTATGAACTGAACTGAAATGAACTATAACAGCGATATACGATGTATTCAGGGAAATTGATTGGTTATCTTTATATACTACGCTAATTTGCCATGTTACAGCCATTTCATATAACACGTCTTACATTCGTCCTACATTTTTAATCAATAGGTAGATCGACACAACTCACAAGTTATCGCATTAATCTCTTAGCTGAACACTGTCTCTTAAGATACAGGTAACCCTAGTTTAAGAGGCAGGGCTCACCAATTATATTGATTATATTGTCTACAGATTTCTGCAGCATATATTATTATTTGCTCTGTACTTACTTCCTACCACTAGCTGTTAATAATGCCCTTTTGTTAACCGAGTTATTTAAGTCTGTAACCTGTTTTGGAAATAAATAAATTTTATTATTATTATTATTTGTACCTATGTTCTTTCTATATTTGATTTAAAACGTGTCATATTTAAGTATCACTTTATTTTTTTATGTAAGGCACCTTGTATTTTCATTATATTCATAACCTTAATTTGTTCATTTAATTGTGCTTTTATGTGTTGTGCGATTTCTTTTGTGTGCACTAAATAAATGGTTTATCTATCTAATAAATAACAATTTGACAGTAACAATATATAATAGGTATTGATGATTTTAGAATAAGTATTAGTAGATAAGTATTATAAATATTGAATTAGAGCTTCCTTATGTTTTAGAAATTGATGAATAGATAACCGTTTGTTGGCTCTTTATGCTGAACCTTAAGCTTTTAACGTTTGGATGGGTAACTATAGATTTTATATGTAGGCATTTTTTTGAAGGAATAAAAAAGGTGACTTATTTTTATTCTAAGCATTAATTGAAACGATTGCAAATAAAACAAAGATTCAGGTACGAAATATATTTATTTTTCTTAACGTATTTTTTTAATAACTAATAGGAAATAACCTATATTTCCTTCAGTTTATACTCGTTTAAACATTACAACACCTATTCATACTTACCTACATAATATGTTTTACAAATAAAGAATTGACTTTCACTTTGGACTTTTTAAACAATTTAACAATAAGCATCTTAAACATTTAAATAAATAGGTTTGTTCTTGAAGCAGTTCTTCCAAATCTCGAATAGGCATATGGTGGAGTGGAATCTGTAGAAGATGGCCAGTGGCATTGACACATGGGTGATGATGGTCCATGCCCAGGGACCGTAGAATGCTAGATGTGCTGGACGGAACTCAGCGCGACTCTGGAAAATAGGATAATAATATTCAAGACACGACTGAATTCTTCAAATCTAAAAAGTCAGCAATGGCACCATCATCATCTGTCCAGCCTTTTCCCAACTATGTTGAGGTCAGCTTCCAGTCTAACCAGATGCATCAATACCAGTATTTTACATGGAGCGACTGCCTATCTGACCTCCACAACTCAGTTACTGGGTAACACGATACGCCTTGGTAAGACTGGTTGTCAGACTTTCGGGCTTCTGACGTCCCAAACAAATGACAGTTGGGACCAACGGCTTAACGCGCTTTCCGAGGCACGGAGGGGTCTTGGTATGTATAGATGATCACCCATCCACGGTGCAACCGCGGCAAGCGTAGTTTAACCTGATCGATCGACCCGTGCGGTTGTTATCACTTAGCCACTAGCCCCCCCCCCCAGTTCCCTTAGTATACCTTAGACTTCATATTGTTGCATTTATCCTGGCGTGGAATGTGCAAAGGATATTTGGGTCTCAGTGAGAAATTCAAACAATAATAGGTACGTATGATAGCGCGGCGCCTGATTGATCCAAAGTATGTAGGTATTTAGTAAATGGGAATGTTTTATGTATATTTATCACCATCGTTTATACAGGCTGTTTAAGAAATTGCGTGCTATAGCTTAGTTGTAAGTTCAGTATCGATAAAGGAAACCAGGAAAAAAAAAACAAAAAAAAAATTAAAATAACCACTTAAAAATATATTGCAAGATTAACCTTATTTAGTACCTACTAACTTAATATGGTAATCGTTTAGAATTAAAATTATTTTATTTAAAAAAAAAAACAAAAAACTTTACAAAAATCAAAATAAAAACATAAAAAAAATGTTTCAAGATTAACCCAATTTAGTACCTTTTATGTAACTTAAAATAGCAATCGTTAGTAGGTACTAAATTAGGTGTTGATGTTTTTATATTGATTTTTTTTTTAATTTTCTTGGGTACCTTTATCGATACTGAACCTACCCCTAAGCTATGGCACGCAATTTCTTTAAGACCCTGTTGCTGGTGTAGGTAATCTACTAACGTGAGTTTTCGTTTTCAGCGCTAAACGTTTCGGACTAAATTTTCTAAATGTTGATTAGTTTAAAAGAACTAAGCGGAGGAGGTTATCTGTGAGGTCACAAAAACAGACATCAAAAGCGATTTTGTTTTAAACCTACTATGTAATTATAAATGGCAACATTTATTAATTTGTTCTACGAACAATTTAATTAAAATACCTTCAATATTAAACCGTTCTTTTGGTAATTGAAATGTTTATTGATGGAACTGCAACTTGTTTCCGAGTAGCTATATCAAAGGTTTCCAATTTCCAAATTAAATTGGCAACATTTCCACTGAAACGCTAGTTTAGATAGTGTCTATTCCTTTCCATAGTGTCTCTATCGATCGATTTGATTATGTTTTGGTAGTAATGTCAACTTTACGTATACTATGTGGGCGTCGAAGCAAAATGGGTCCAGATTCGGTAACTAGAATAGTCAATTGATAATAATGATTAAAAAATATTCAAAAACAGGCACATTTTTTCTTATCAGACAAATTATAGCACCGCCGCTCAAATAGTGTCGTAAGTCAAAAAAATCTGTCATAAGAATGACACTATTTGAGATTAGATTTTGAAGTTTTCTGAAACGAATGGAACATTATAAGTATTTAATTTTTTTTTGAGTTGGGACACAATTTGAGCGGAGGTACGTTATGGTGAAACTCTGAAAAAGCTTGATTTGAGAAAAAACCTATGTGAACTTGTAGATAATTGAGCATTAATTAATAATCAAATTAATTATTAATCATTTTGAATATAAGTAGGTACCTAGTTTTAAAATTATCTGTAAGTTAACAAATTTTTGTATGCCAACAGGCAGAATGTACTGGAAATATATCTAAAACTAACACCATCATTGTAATACCTGCATTCTATACAAATAAAGAAATTATTTATTATTATTATTTATTTTATTTATCAATTAAAATCGCAAAATGCAATTTTTTCACCCAACTTTACAAAACTGCGTATATCTCGGTAACTAAATGCCGAGAACTGGACCCTTTTTGCTTGGAAGCCCACATATGACACACGTATAATATCACGTCTGTTATTCTGTAATCTTATTGGTCTATTGGGTATGTTCTTCAGAAAGGTCAGGAGCGTAGTGCTCGCAAATGGCGTGCGTGTATGACTAGATGTATAAACGTAAACGAGGCAAAAGGAGTATGTAGCAGGTGGCGTTCGGTAGTTTCTGCTTACCTCCATCGAAAGAAGGCGTGAGTTTATGTATTATACCACTAAATAAAATTGTCGTTTTAGGGTTCCGTACCAAAATGGTAAAAAGGAACCCTTATGGTAAGACTAAGTCTGTCTGTCTGTCACACCTGGATATCTCAAGAACTACTAATGCTATCAACTTGAAATTTAGAATATATTTAGATGACGTTTGCCCAACGATTTTGCAAACAAGAAAGAAGTTAAAAACAATATATCTTTCTTGCAAAACGGACTGAAAGGGGGTCTTAAAAATTTGAAGTGGGGCTACTAGGGCATATGGGGTATCATATGAAAGAACGCTGTGCACATTCTCAAAAAATTTTTTTTTAGTCAGCATAGTTTCGGACTTTTGATGAATGTAAAAAAAAAATCCGTTACCCCCCTTATCTCTGAAGTTTGCATCAAAAAAAATCTGAAATTATTCTATGTGATAGAAGTTTATGTAAAGATTACAGGAAAAATAAAACGTTGTCTCTAAATAGCACAGTTTTTCAGAAGTCATCAACATCTTATATAAGTACGGAACCCTCGGTGCGCGAGTCCGACTCGCTCTTGATCGGTTTTTTTTTTTGAAATAGATACAGTGGTATCTACTTATAATAATTACTTACACATTATAACCCTGTATAACATGAACAATATTAATAAACCAAGGATATAATAATGATAGTTACCTTTTCTAGCGTGTTAATAGCCCACATGGCCATGTTAGCGACCAGTAGAAAAGTGACGAGCTGTCGGCCTGGTTTATTTCTTCTCTGCTCCGATGTAGTACTGCGGCGCCACCACGCGTCGATTATGAATAGAGTTTGAAGAATCGTCTGGAAAAACAAATACATATAAGTATGAAGCAGCTGCATTACAAATTGCTGGACATAAAAGGTCCCAAAATCATAATAAAAGTGTCACTGAAAGACAAGCTATTACATCTGGCACTAGGTATACCTTAACCAAATCTTACTATCAACCTTAATAATAACCATTGCAATTGGTGTAAAAGTAATGGCATACAGCTAAATATTAGTTAAGTGCTTTCACGTTACGTTCTCCCGTAAAAAATGCAAATATCCTACAACCTACCCGATGGCAGGCCAGACATTGAATACCGTGACTGATATTAGGGACTTAGGAGTCTTGACAAAGTACTCAGAAATGCGAATCAATAAACACGTAGACTACACTATAAATAAATCTTTAAGAATGTTGTATTTTATTAATCGCAACACAAAGCAGTTTAGGTCTCTGCCCGCATTAAAAGCCTCGTATTTTGCATTAGTGCGCAGCCACATTGAATACTGCTCAATCATTTCGTATCCTACCTTCCAAAACAATATTCAACGCCTAGAAAGTATACAAAAGAGGTTTGTGAGGAGGCTCTCGGCAACAACTGATGTTCAAAGCACAAAGCACTACGATGATAGACTGAGTCAATTTAGAATGAAATCGTTACAACGGCGTAGATACTATGAGATTTGTAACTTTAAATACGAAAGTTAAACCTAAGCCCCCTTATTACAAAACAAGGTTTATCTTCAGACCCAGGTTTAAAACATGGAGCCATTATTGAATTTCGAACTTTATTCCGACAATGGTAAAGTTCCTAAACACAAAACTGACAACTTAGTACCGAACGAAGTTTTCAGTTTTGTATAAAGAACGGTATTTCAATCACTGTTACGTTCTTATTACAAAAAGGTTTAACTTTCCTATTTAAAGTTATAAATCAAGGCGTGGATTGCCCAGGTTTGGTGAGTCAGTTGAGCATGGAAGTGTCTAGATCGTCCGATAGAATTCAAAATATTATAGCTCGATCAAATCCAGTCGAAACAAATACGGCCACAATTCGCCCCTTTGCTATATATATCCTCAGAAGATACAATGACAGTTGCGATCTTGATGTTTTCGGTGGTAAATTGTATCTATTTAAAAAAAGTATCTTTAATAAAACGTATCGCAACAAAAAAAAAATTAAGCTTTAATTATTTATTTATTAAAACTTTATGCACAAGTAAAAAAATACTGTACAAAGGCGGACTTAATGCCTGAGGCATTTCTCATGTGTCTTTATCGTAGTATTCAACATTTTTAATTTTAAATAATATATTAGTTTTTATTTTATGGTTTTCTTACTATTTAGTGTTTGTAAAGAATTGTATTTTTTTATGTATAATTTGTTTGTGTTCTAGCTAGTACGCTAATTGATAGTGCTTTCCTAAAATTTAGATACATCCTAGATTTATATTATGACAAAGACTTTGGGTTAATGCTGCGTATGTGTTTAGTTAGTAAGTCGTTATATAAATAAATAAATAACGTACTAAATTCCTAAGGGAAGAAAGACAGTTATATCAGGAATATAAAATAAGATAACTCAGGTCAGTACCTGATTGAGCGATAAGAATTCAGAGAAGAATCCAGTGAGGCCGACACTATTTTTCTGGTCCTGCGTGTGATGACTTCCAATGAGACTGAACATGCAATACACGAACATTCCCGTTTGGGCCAGAATCAACAGGAATGGGTCCAGACCTAGGAGAGCTAGGAAACAAATTCAAATTCTTTATTGCGAACTAAGTGTACAGTATTTTGTAACAATAGGTAGGTTCTAAAACTTAGTTTGCCTGTTAAGGCATTGCAATTTAAATGGTTATAAAATATAAGAATAAAAAACAAAATTACTTACTCAATATTACAGTTATTCAGACTTAACATTAAATTATATTAATTATCATTATAAACATGGAACTTTAGTAAAAAAACATCATACACAAAACAACTTGAGAAAGATTTAGTTATTATCTATTAGAAGAAAAAGTAAAGAAAAGGAAATTTTAAAATCATGATAATAATTCTGAATAAACCAGTAACAAAAAAAAAAACATGACATACCCTTTGATTTCCTTTTATAAGCTAACGCTCTCATTTGTATGAATGCTGTAATACATGCCATCAATGATAACGAGTATAAAATCAACTCGCATACGTTTACTTCGAATATAGCGTCCTGCAAACATAAAATACGACATATTAATGAAGAAGAAATCAATATAGTTCTTGATCGTTAAAACACATAAATATACATTACAGTGATAGAATCAGGATGGTGAGCCAGTACGAAGAACATGATGAGTGAAATGATGGTGCAGACGATGATCAAGATGCCAGCAAAGAGCCCGCGGTGGGCGTGCGAGCAGTCTACAGAAAAGTGGTGGAGGGCAGTACGACTGCCGTGAGGAGAACTCACTCCTATCATGCCAGCTGAAAAAAATTACAGGGTTAGTACTGACCATAGTTTGTAAGAAATGTTGAAGAGATTACAGATAAAATATTACCAAACTGTTGTAGAATTTTCTCAGGCGTCACTGAATTATTGCGTGACTTATTTTTGGGAACCTCTAATTTCTTTTCAAAATCTTCTGGAGTGCATTTGACCTGTAATTAAATTCTAACTAATTAATTTTGTTTTACTAGTGAACAGCCTTGTTACGGTTTTAAGATCACTATGAATATCTACCTCTTTCCACATTTCGTACAGTATGACAGCACAGATAAGGGAGTACTCGATCGTGCAAGGAAATAAGAAAGGTGCAGCATTCTGCAGCAGTGCTCCCATCATATTAGACCTCCTGCACGGTATACCAACTGCTTCTAGAAGCGTTCCATTGGCTGGCGCGAGGATCGTGTGTTCTAGATGATGTATTTCATGCTTCGTTTCTTCAACTAACACATATAACCATTCGCACAAATTCGTTGCTACCATATGCATGAAACCGAATCTCTGTATCAGTTTAAAAGTGCCTGATTCTATGTCCTTGTTAGTGAGGAACATGAACTGCATTTGTGCCAGAGTGAGAGCCATTCGTAAAGCCGGTGTAAGGACCGAAAGAACGGAGCGGCATTTATCCGTCATTTCGAAATATTCACCCAATTCTAAACCACTGTACACCATCGAACCAATTCCGAATGCTGAAAAATAATAAAGATTTAAAATCAAATTGAAATGGAAAGGAAAACAAAATTGTTAATAGGAAATGACTTCAATTTACCAATTCCGCCAAGCCTCAAATAAAAACTGCCGTAGCGAGAAATGTTCTCTTTTATTTTTGGTCTGTCTCCAGGTGTAATTTTTCCGTTTCTATCTTCTTTCAGAGTGTCCTCTATAAAAATTAATTGAATACATATAGTTGGTCGTTAAACAACATACATAGAGTAAAATTTTCCGCTACATTTATACGAATGGCTTGAAACGTTAGTGGAATGAAAACTAAAGAAGGTAATATTCTTTGCGGACGTAATTATGCAAACAAATGTGATTTTAATGCCACATTTTGTTAAGCAAATGTGGTTAATTACCTAAGCATGTTGGTAGATCTTATTGTTTAGGCAGGTATTGTGCTCGTTGAAAAGGAATTGGAGGCTCTTACCGTAGTCGTGAATGATTAGGTTGACAGCCTTTTGACGCATTATGTTTACATATTGAAACACAACGAATATTAGAGATACCAAGTAGAGATATAAATAGAATCCCTGAAAAAGAAAAACAATGTTCATTATTAACGACACAAAGATATGAAAATTAATTAACACATCATCATCATCATTTCAGCCGAAAGACTACACTACACTACTTTATTAAGAGCGTTTACGACACAAAAACAAGGGCTTGAAAGTTTGTATGAAATGCCGTACGCATTTCATACAAACTTTCAAGCCCTTGTTTTTCGAAAGGACTGGACCGATTTTAATGAAACTTCATACGCATAAGCAAGATACAAAGGTCTAAAAAGTTAGTTAAGAACCTCAAGAAGTCTTATTTAAAAGCAGATACCTAACTGGAAATCTCTGTTTCTATGGAAAATTTAAAATCGGTCTAAAGACTTCTACATACTGGCGCGACTCACGACGAGACACAAAGGCGCCGGTCGTCGCGCGACTTGCGAGGCCTTTGTGTCGCGACGCGTGTCGCGCCGGTCTGTAGAAGCCTTAATTTGACTGTAACACTATTTTTTGAAAATGTTATTAACTAAGTTTTTAGACCTTTGTATCCTGCTTACGCGTATGAAGTTTCATTGAAATCGGTACAGTCATGTCGAAAAACAAGGCCTTGAAAGTTTGTATGAAATATCATAAGTCGTAAACGCTCTTAACTTCAAAAAGGTATATGAATATTCAAAGAAACTATAACAATCCGTAGGACAATACTAAGTTTAATTTTTCCATAACTACGTTTAGAACGGGCAATTTTATTTTTCAAATAATCATATTTAAATGTGGACTTCAATACCAAATGGTGTACAATAAGATATTTAATAAAATAACAACAGTTGACCTGATAGTAGCCATCAGGTACTCCGCCGGCGATGACTTCGGTGATGGGGAAGGCCAGCCCCAGGACCACCAGTAGCTTGCAGTATAAGGCTGAAAGCGCCTTACTCAAAGCTTCACTTTAACAAAATAATGGCAGTTTAACAACCGGAAATGATTAACCAGCATCAGAAACAGATGACTTACAATGATTTGAATTGTGGTCCAAGAAAGTTTGCTCATTGAAAAAAAAGTTAATTGAAGATTACTGTATATTTAGCGGTGCATGATATTTGAAACATCAATTTTTAACGATTGATTTAAAAATAGATTTATTGTACTAATAGTAAAGATTTTTGGGAAACATCACAACAGAAGTACCTAAGTACCTAAGCGATATGATTAGAATGTTGGAAGTGGTAGTTGGTTGTTTTGTTTATAGTGAAGTGCATCAAGAGTTCAACAGCCAAATATAATCCAAAACAGGACCAAACAAGAGTATTTAAACCAACAGTAAGGCAAGTTCCATTCAAAAACATTTTCACAATCTAATTACATTCACATAGTGACGTTTGCGCTGAATGTTCACAGTTCCATTGTGCACGTATCTATTAACAAATAAAGGGTGCTTTTCAATGGTTTTGACGCGACGGAGGCTGTTCATTGTCTGCGGACTACATGACGCTATCCAACTGAATATTATTCACCTCTAAATAGGTCTCTCTCTGTGCTTGTACATAACTAACCGGCTGATGACATAATTTTACATTCTAGGAGAAGATATGGGGTTTGTGGTTACCGAAATATGTTTTGGGCAAACAGTTTTGAGTCATAACTATTTAAAGTTTGGAATTTAATTAAAATAGAGTTCATGGAATTTTTTGTGAGTTATAGGACAATTGAATTAACCTTTATCGTTTCCAATAATACCGTCAATAGTAGCTGGACAAAGCTCTATGGGTAATATAGCTATGCTAAGAAAACAAACCACACCTGAATGATATTTTATGAGAGAAATTCTTAGAACTTTAACGCCGCAACTCCTTAGAACCTTATTGATTCACGATCAACGATAAAGTTTTTAACTGCGGGAATTCTAGAAGGTGATTAGATATTATAATTCTTTAAATAAAATTATTTTTAGTATATGCGAAACCTGAATATTGGTTGTTCAGAATAAGGAACTGAATCGATTTCAATAATTTTTACACCATGTTATATTTTGTCCCAAAAATATTTAAGTGTGATGGAAAATGTTATCACTATTTAATTACTTACAATACAATCGTCGTACGGTTAGGTACCTACTGCCAAATTATTATCAATGAGCGCAAGACGACCTTGGAGGCGTGTTTTTGTACGGATAACCGGTAACATAACAACCTTATAACTTTGTGGTTTTTCATGATACAGTTTTGAAATTTTGTACATATATTCTTTACATAAAAATACTAGACACGTGTTGCGTGTTTCGTATATACTAAAAATAATGTTGTTTATATAAAATGGGAAATAATGGCTAAAATAGTGTAAGTTTGCGGTGTGGAGGCCCATGTCAAGTATTTGGATCTTGCGGTGCGATGCGCGTGTGTCGGGGGCATGTGCCGGTGCCAGCTCGTCCTGATTTATCGTAGTGTGTTCCAGCCTTACAAATATTTACTCAAGGATTTTCTGGCGTTTTGATTTATTATTTTATTCCTGATGGCAGGTATGGATATTAAAGATAAAACAGGTGTGGCTTTAGCAGGTGGGGTATAAAAGTTATTAATACGTGAAAGACGGCAATCATGCATTTCGTCGTAATCATGTGGGTCACCAACATATCAAGTACACTAACTTGATAAGTTGGTGATCTACAAATGTAAGCTAATTTGCAACAAATTTAGAAAATACTCGGCTTGATCATTCAATTTATGATTCCGAGAACCGTTCCAGTGGTTCAATGGCGTTATTAAAGTAGGAATATTAATACTTACTGTCCTAATATCTCAGCGGCAGAGGGTGGAGTGTCGTGTGACGTGGACGCGACTGATGTCCGAGAGTGAGGGGACAGTTCAGACAGGAACCGTCGCTGTGTAGCCGCGCACAACGCTAGCGCTTGCGATGGACGACGAAACGCTGCGATTATGGCCGAGGGTCGTCTGTAATAAAGTCGAATAAAGTATTATACAAAGAGATCAAAGTTCCATGTCTGTGAAAAAACGCTTCATGAGTGAAACGATCTCGCAAACCACAGTTGGAATAAACTAAAGGCTCTTTCAAAAGAGATACCGATTCTAATGAAACTTCATACGCATAAGCAGGATACAAAAGTCTAAAAAGTTAGTAAAGAACATTTTCGAAAAATAGTGTTACAGCCAAATTAGACCGATTTTAAATTTTCCATAGAAACAGAGATTTCCAGTTATCTGTTTTTAAATAAGACATTTCGAAAATGTTACTTACTTATTTTTTAGACCTTTGTATCCTGCTTATGCGTATGAAGTTTCATTAAAACCAGTTTAGTCATTTTGAAAAACAAGGGCTTGAAAGTTTGTATGAAATGCCGTAAGGTAAACGCTCTTAAGGATTACCAACGAGATACATTACAGTTATCTTTATCTTTTACAATAATAAAAACTTGTCTAATATACATTATTCTTTACGTACCTAATGCACACTCAACTACAGGTAACCACAGCTCACACATTATAGAGTACTATTAGGTACTAGGTAATACTTGTAGGTCATCACTACTCATAGATGTTTTGTTTCTCACATACCTTGTATTCAAATTAGCAGCAAGTTTAGCTTCTATGTCGGAGGACATTCTGCGACTGTTGGGCTGTGAATGTGCGTGCTGCACCAGTGGCTCTGCTGGCGTGCCCAGCATGGCCCGGGTACGCTCCCGCAGCTGGCCCAGGTCCGAATATGACGACTCATCACTAAATAAATAAAACATTGATTGTAATTTATGTGTAAATTTTGCATGCCCAAGTGGCGGCAGAGCATGGAGAACACTATCAAAACTTGTATAACATATGTAGCCCTACCCACAAAATAAATGATTTGAATTGATTTAAATAAAACAGAAATTAAAGGCATAACGTGACGACTATATAAAATCAAATCAGGAAGTAGAGATTAATGTAATGGTGCCTTACATTCATCTCTACGTTTGATTCATCAATATAAACTTACTTATAGGTGTCGACAGCGATTTCCTGCCAGATATCAAAAAGGGAAGAACTTTTCCAAGAAGGCTTATTTTTGTCTTCTAGGAAAAGAGTGGCTAAAGTAGCTATTAATTAAGTATATTTAAATATATGTAATAATTAAATAAACAATTTAAGTAATATGATGACTGCCGATATCAAAGACAAATGGTGATTGAATGCAGTTTCGTGAAATTCTACCATGCATCATCCATTTAATTTATCCATAGTGTTGTGTTATTTTCAAAACTCGGATTGATAGAATAACAAAAGGTTTGTTTAGTTTACTTTCATTTAGTTGAAACATATAGCAAACTGAAAAGGTTTGCCATCCAACTGAAAATGGCCAATTGAATTAAATTTAATTATACTGATGTATGTATTGACATGTCTGTTCATTTTGCCTCTGCAATTAAAGTTACGTCATTTAAGGTTTCGAGATTGCGTATGACGCACACACATACGTGTCTGTATGTGTGTGCGTCATTATTATATTTTAAATTTAAAAAATAAACAAATTTAACCCAATCAATAGGGAAAATAGGTGTCGTTATTCGATGGCTTCACAATGGCGGTTTGATGGCCATAACACTATTCAAGCACGATAGAAACAACTGTCAAATACACTTATAATATTTACAGACTACCGTAAGTTTGGCCATCACGATGCCATTGTAACATTATAGTAGACCAGACTACCAATTATTACAATAGTCTTACTATGGCGTTTCAATGGCACTACAGTGGCAAGTGAATGATCATAAACAGTTTGTAGAATACCAAATGTCAATGACTATTCTATTGAGACACTGCTGACACACTATTGACAAGTTGGTTATTTTGCAGAATTGGGCCCCTGTTGTTAAACAGCCGAGAAGCTATTATGCTACGGCTACATTGTCGCGATAACACAAACACTTCGAGCGCTCTCTCTAGCAAACCGCTCGACATCTCGCTGTACACAAGAGAGAGCGCTGTACACAAGAGAGTTCGCGTTATCGCGACAATGTAGCCGTGGCATTACTAGTGTTTGTTTACAGCTCGTATCTATTAAACAACTGTTTCCAGTATTAAAAAAAAATAAGTTTCTAAAATTGACCGATTTGCACATCGCCATGTGTTGACAAAGATTCTTTAGGGCCTTGGCCTTGGCCGATATTAGAATGTTTGAGTATTTTTTGGGTCCTCAAAAGGAAAAAACGGAACCCTTATTATGTGTATATTATGATCACTCGTCTGTCTGTCTGTACGTCTGTCACAACCGATTTGCTCCGAACCTACTGGACCGACTAAGTTGAAATTTGGTAGACATATTTTGCAACCCCAACACGAAAGTGTAACGTAAATAAATAAATTTGAATATGGGGTTCACTTATGGGAAAAAAATTAAAGTAAGTATTTCAAGCTGTATCCCATGTGACATATCAAATGAAAGGACTTGTTAAGAGGATTTAATATTTTTGTTATAATTTAAAATTAATTCGTTTTAAAGATATTAAAGAAAATAGATGAAAATTTACCATCCCCTCCCCTTATCTTCGAAACTGATGCGGCTAAAATTTTGAAAAAATATAGATAATAGTTCTATACTACATTACAGGAAAACTTATAAAAAGACTATGGTCTTAAAATAACATGGTAAATCACTAAATATTGTGCGCACAAACTTACATTTGCAGTTGGATTGTATGGGGGAACATGTTTCTCAACAAAAATGTTAAGTTTGTTCTTGGGATAAATTCATCCCAACTACGGAACCCTTCATTGCCGGTTGTTGTTGGTTTTTTTTAAAGATGACTACCAGGTGTACTTTGAACAATCATGTATTTGTTTATTTGACGGTATACACAGTAGTCAATCCTCTAGGAATGTGTGCTCAGCAGTGCAGCAGACAGCGTATCGCGATACAAAGCAGTCTATCAAACGTCATAAATATTTTCGAAGCTCGTGCGACTGCACCGAAATCCCTCTTTGTGTATGCGTTTCATACTTCTCGCTCAAATACAGTGTGTTTGAAAATGTGACGGGGACATCATAGCCCACAAAAAATGTCAGCCGCATTGACAGCGTTTGTGTACCAAAATGATCATGTTTTCATGGGAAAAAGATTATGAAAAACTTTGTTAAGCGCTTGGATATTAAGCCGGTTTTAATTGTGCCTGTTTTCATTGTATCATTTTCGTTGAACTGTAAAAGATTTTCTGAAACTGAATTATTTAAAAGAATTACGGTGTATCTTTTCTACTCGCATTTTATTCTACTATGCTAAAAAAAACACGATGTTGCTTATTCGTTTGAAATATTAAATTACCGTTTAAATTCGAACATACTGTAACATGAATATTTAAAGAAACGTCTGAACTGCACTTGTATTGAACTATTTCGACTGTAGGGTTCTGAGCGCAAAATCTCCAAAATGTGCATCCGTTCGCCGGAAATGTCTTCCTAAGCTTCGTTGTATCCTCACTGAACCTATTTTGAATAACGTCCGTATGTTCAAAATATTGATATTCGAAAAGAACACACCTAGATTTTTATATCATCATGCTTGCTTGTGAGATTTGTATTGATGTCAAAACAATACTCACCTATTTTGTAACCATGAACATTTTTTATTAAGTCGTTTGAGTAATTTAAATTAAGTTGCACTACAAATATTGTTCTTAATACTTAAAACAAGTCTCCTTAAAATAAATAGCAGAAGCGGTCGCTCGAGTGCAATATCTAACGCGGTCTTGGTATAAACTACATGCAAGGAGATCCAGTATTTAGATATGAGATAAAACTGAGTCACGAGACAAAGGAAAATGCGGTTTAAAAGAAACTTTAATTAAATGCTTAGCATCTAGTCTTTGTTTATGACGACTAAGGCCTGTCCAGCGGCAGAGAGCCAACGCCGACGTATCCATTTCCCCGCGCTTTTGAAAAAAAGAATGGCTTTTCATGTTCAATTCTATAAACAATGGAATGCTGGCTGACACACGTCAATAGACACATGCTGGTTTATATTGTAATAGGAATATGTCATTTATTTTCAAATTAAGAACAAGTCGTACGTCATATGTCATTTTAATTGAATGGTTTTTTATAACAACGAGTTCGGAAAATAAAATAATCAATTAATGATTGTTTTCATTTCCGAACTCTTTTTAGGGTTCCGTAGCTGAAAAAGGAAAAAAACGATACCCTTATAGGATCATTTCGTTGTCCGTCTGTCCGTCTGTCAAGACCCTTTTTTCAGGAACGCGTAGAGGTATCAAGTTGAATTAAAATCAAATACGTATTATAGGTCTACGGTCCCAAGGAGCTTTAAAAAATTCTAAGTCAACGCAATAAAAAAATTCGGTCATTTGTACGATATATTTTGATACTAGCTAATAAATCAAAACTTACTTCACACTTCCCGTTGACCTAGAATCATAAAATTTGCCAAGAACCAAGGACTCAAAGCACAAGTAAAGTTCGAAAACCATTAATTTGGAGTTTTATCACATACATTTGTTTTTACGATTACATACTTACATTTGCGGTTGGTGAATTCACCGTGACGTAGGTTAAGTTACGTAAGTTAAGTTTGTTTTGGAACTTTTCATTGTACGTGGTCCCTTTGACTCAGGGCTACGATTCGAGAATCTAATGCACAACAGTTACTTATCACGGGTATGTACATAGAATAAACTAAAAGACAGAGAAACGCTGTCTTATTATATGGTAGTCATACACGTTAGGATATATACTTGCGCTAGTTTAGAGTTGCACCAGTATCGAAAATCACACAAATCTATAGACATTTGCGCAAAAATCTTCCAACACACGTTACTGTATACTTGCGCAAGTAGGTATATTGTAACGTCTATGGCTACCATTATACCTACCTACGTCAAGAGACCTCTACAGAAATCGCCATTCGATAGCAACCTTCCTGCAAAAGTTTAAGCTAACTAGTGTTTGTGTATACGGTTGACTTGCAGCTGCGATACAAACGACCAGACTGCATGTGCATCCTAATTGCACACAAATAAGCTCGTACCTACATCAAGCATTGTATAATGACCACAGTTAACGAGTCTTAAGAAAAAGATAATATATACACATTAAACACAACTCTTTAGAACATTTTTCTGCGTCTTAACATTTAAAAAATATTAAAATGTTTAAGAACATAAATACAATGAAAATAGGACAACTAAAACGGCTAACAATATGTAGGTAAGTAATACCAATTTTCTTTTAAACATACATTATATATTTCTCTTGCAAAATACTATTTTTTTGTCACAATATTGGGCAAATAAAAATAAGATATTCATACCTGTCGTTGTCATTTTCTTCGTGTACCGTGTCCATATCAGTGATGGTGACGCCTGGGTGTAAGTCAGTCGGCTCGCACAGTGGGCTTCTATTGGCTGGACTCATCTACGAAATATCACGATTATCACGCGGCCTTGTGTCTTAATTACAGTTTCATGACCAAATACTGTTCACACATCATTTGGTCGCCTGGTCGGAGGTTTGAATGTTGTATGACAAGATATTTATTTAATTTGTTTGTAGCAAGAATTTTGAAATTACGTGATGAAATATATGAAGTTAACATATGAACAATCCTTGATTTGACCCTCAAATGTAATTTAGGTTTAGACAAACAATGGTTGAAAAACAAACACCTACCTATCTATAATTACAAAATATACGCTAGATTTTTTCCTAGTATATGTTTTCATTGCCCTAATCTTCCACAACACTAGTCGTCAGTCAAAACAGACACAATATAAACAAATCGCTTCCAGTAAATGTGTTTTTATTTATCCATTTTTTCTCGTATGAATGAAAAATCCTACATGGACACGAGGGACGGACTGTCGTCGGTTAAGGCAAGCTTACACTGAGGTAAGTGATCGAGATATACGTCTTTGTTTACAGTCGTGTAGTATAGGTATTAGGTACGTTACGTAGTTATCCGGTAATCCTTTAATGTTTGTTTGCCTATGTCGGCGAGATATTCCACTTGAGACCGACACTTCTACTGTCAATTGACTGATTAAATTGATGTGAACAATTGAACATGTCGATAGCCAAGTTTACGTGACTATAACAAAAAAAAATGTTTAATTAAAATTATTTATAATTATGATTACAATCGCCACACGCCTAAAGTTAAAGGATAATTTGTAAACTAATAGGTACAGGTCAGGGAAAGTAGCCTATGTAGCCTTTCAGTAAAATAGATTTATAGTAAACTAGCTGTTGCCCGCGACTTCGTTTGCGATCCAGGATGAAAAGTAGCCTATGCCCTTCTTTAGATCATGGTCTACCCATGTGCCAAATTTCATCCCAATCCGTTCAGCCGTTTTACCGTGAAAGCGTAACAAACAAACAAACTCACTTTCACATTTATAATATTCGTTAGGATATTTACCTTTATAAGATAAGACGATCAAGTAGGGTCGTTATCTCTCGAAATTCTCTCGTCAAGTAGTAAAACGTGAAAATGAGTTTTCATTCAATTTGAATATAAAAATCTTGGTGTAACTAAACTCAGTAGCGCTGCCTGTATATTGTGCGATCATTGGTTCGGTTATGAGCCCCGGTGTGTGTAGGCTATTTCTTATCACCTTTCTGGTAAATAGCCAGCTAACTACGGCTCCTTTGTGATTAAATTGCACCTGACTCTATTATGTATCTGTTCTATTATCTACCCCTCGCAAAAGAGTAGTTATTGCTTATTTACGTATTTATACGTATAATACAGACGACGCAAGTGAATGCGAGAATTTTTCCATAACTTAACAAAAAAGTATTTATTTATTTAACCATTTATGTACACATATTATATATAAACAGACAAGAAGTAAAAAACAGAAAATTACGTACCTACAAAAGTAATGCTTATTTGTAAAGAAATCTCTTCCAGCATACCTGCGACAGGAAAGTAGATAAGAGATGTAGACAACGTGTGTAAGAGTAGAAGCGAAAATAGAATACATAAAATCTAAAACCATTCACAAATAATAAGAGAATAAAACAAATAATATACTAAAATACATACATACAAACATCAAAATAAATATCACTAGGATAGGATATTAATAATTATAATGTAATTTTGACGTTCATGTTCGGGGTCACCAGTATAGAGGCATGAGGAACAGGGTGTTAAGTTCACACATCCTGTTTATAGGTATATTTCATATAATTATTGATATACATATACCTAGGTATCTGGTACCTTTTTTTTTTTTTTGGGTGGAAAATATCAAATAACTTCTCCCGCTCTGGGCTGAGCGGTAGGGCACGTCAGACTTTTACTGACTAAAACCCGCCCGTGTTCCTTCCGTTGCCTGTGTGCCAGGGCCACGATATCCCTTTCGGACAAAGTCGCAACCCTTGCAGGCATTGGCCCTAACGGACCCCGTCAGTTGGTGCTGACATCTCTTAGAGGCGCGCGTGAAACACAACGCCCGCGCCTACGGTGGCCGGAAATCAGCTAGCGACTCCCGACGCCCGGGGCGTCTCCGGCGGCGGCTAAGGGCGTGAGGGCGCGAACCCTGCCTCACCGTCACGCGTTCCGCCTACTCCTTCGCGAGCATTACTGCTTCGCAGAAGGAGGTGACGGCCTCCCATGCACTCTCGCTCCGAACCATGGCCTGAACCAGGGCCGGACGCGAGAGATCGCTGTCGCCGATCGCCTCCGTGAGGACACGGCAGTGCTCCGCCCAAGCCGGGCAGACCTCCACCGTATGCTCCACCGTGTGCTCCGGGCGATCCACACAGTGGTGACACCCGGGCGATTCCTCCCACTTTATCCTGAACAGGAACCTCCCGAAACGACCGTTTCGTTTAGGACCTGCGTCAGGCGGAAGGTAAGGTCGCCGTGGCGCCTATCTAGCCACTCCTCAAAGAGGGGATTTATCGCCACATTTGTGGCGGCGCTGGGTTGCGACAATCGCACTCTCCATGCCGCCATGAGATCCCACCGGAGCTCCGTCAGCTGTGCCGTGATTTCTCGCGGCAGCAGAGTTTCACCCCGGCGTTCGCCTCCTCGCGCCACTCCCAGATGTGCGCGAGGATTTTTGCCTCCAGATCCCACGGCGGCAGTCCGGCAAGGAGGCTCGCCGCCTAACGGGAAGGTATCTGGTACCTGAATGTATGTTTGTGACAGTGTTTAGGTGACAGACCTATTTTACTTGCATTACTTCCAGGCGTAGATTCACAACGCAAAGGCTAGTTAAGAAAACCCGATTTTTATTTTAATGTAGTACAAAGTGTAAGATTAAGAAGAGTTTGTTTGTCTTGTGTCCGCCGGGCGGTCCGCTCTAAGGTTGTTAGGTTGTTGAATAAGTTTCTGAATTAAGAGAACTGAAAGTTTTCTCATCTCGAGATTACAGCAAAGTGTTTACCGTTTGGCTGTAGGATGCGGCCGCGGCGCCCCGACACCCCTCCGCACGCCGCTAGTCACGAGCCACGCGGCGACGACGTTTCGACATCGACATTTTTTTTAATTACTTTTTTATGGGTGTCATTGGTATGGTAATTATTAGTTGTCTTACTATGCTAGTAAACAAAGAATCCACATGTGACTGTTCCTAAATTACCCTAGGCTGATAAAACTTTCGTTTTTCCTAGTTCATGTTAATATTATTTTTAAGATCGGCTTCCCCTTAGAGATAGGTGAGTTTTCACGAGGTTTGTTCCTGTATAAGTAATAATTATAAACCCCTTTGCCTGTTCCTTATACAACATATGGTTCAGGTTGATTATTTAACTATTGTGTCTACTCTATGGACAGTGAAAGTTTTAATTTGATAGTCTGTTCGATCATGACATGTGATTAAGTACAGTTACATCCAAAATTTGTTCGTCACCATCAGGGCTGTTTTTATCTGCTCATCGCACGATAGAATCTACTTCACTGACTCAGCATTATAAATATTGCATCGTAGTGTCAAACCCGCAGAATGACATTCAGCCATGTTCTTTGCATGTCACCCCGAATAAAATTTTGACACTGACATATTTTGACAATTAGAGTAAAAACAAATGGATTTTTAATAAAAAAATAGCCAGGCCTTAATTTTTTTTTGGATAATGACAACTCTACATTAGTGATATTGCTATTTTACCTTTGTTATCAAGAAATTAAATTAATATGGTTTTCTATTTTTTATTTTTTTGTTAATTATAACGTTGCCCTACACTAGGAATTTCTCCTGAATTGTGTGTGCGTTTACAAACATTTAATTTCACATACACGACAACAATAGTCTGCTAAATGCCTTAACTTAAAAAGGTGTTATGAGTCCTGATTTGAGGGAATAATTAAAAAACTGAAGAAGACACTCCGCGGTTTATATTGGATTATGATTTTGAAAGCTCCCATAAGTTTTAAATTGAAATAGTTGAATTTTTCATAAACCTACCTAATTTTCGGCAAAACATCCACAAGAATCACATCACTAGTGTTAATAATCTAGGTATTTTCATAAAATATTTGCGTGAGTGTATCGCACCTGATGCCAAACGATGTCGCTGCACTTTAAACTTGCCGAGATTCACACAAATAACGACCACTAACTAATATTGAAGTGAAAAACTTACTTGGACGTGTGTCTTTAAGAATGGATTAACATTTTATGCTTCGTTCCAGAATATACGGCAGTTTAAGTTTCTTGTGCGGTGTGGAAGAAAAATATGAAGTGTAGATATACTTCATTTTATATTTACCACCTTTCGGCATTGGCATTGATGTAAAATAAAGGTTTGGGGACAGTAAGTATAAGTATATTTATTGTTCTCTTCACAAATGTACAGTAGAAGTGCTTAAAACTAGCCCCACGACGCTTCATATGTACAAGCTCACATTGGATGCTTATATGAGACTGAAGAGAATTTACAATAATAGAAAGAAAAAAATACAAATAAGATAAAAAACAACATAACGTAATTAAAATAACATAACTATAATGGAAACTATCGAGAGTGGATTTGACTGTGTGTGCATAATGTAAGTGATTTGATTTGTTTAGGTGTAGCGTTTGTAGTTGTATGTGAGATAATGTGTAAGTAAGATGTGTCAAGTAAAGGAATCAATAATTTTTCAGTTGCTTCATTCACACACGACACAGTGAAATGAAATGAAATCGTTTATTCTGTAAATAGGATATTAAAATCACTTTTACACGTCATATAAAAAAATAATCTAGATGTAGCCGACATTTCCTATCTGACTACCCCTGAGAAGAAATGGCGAAACAAACTCAGGGGTCAAAGTCTCTTTTAAAGTCCAGACATAATCTTGTCAGATCATGTGAGGACCATGTAGATCCGTGTCTGAAATGGCCTTTTGAGGAAAGAACCACACAAATTTGAGCGGACCTGTCCAATCAGTGTAAACATTTGTCAGTAATCGTACAGCTCAACTCAAAACTTAAGGAGCTCAACGTCTCGACGAAGAATACCAAAGAAAGGAAATTTGGGTAGGCCACATAAAGCGCTCAAAATGCCAGCCCATCATTAAAACTTAACTAAGAAAAAAAAGGAAAATATTTAAAGAAAAAGAAAAATTACCCACATAGTTCTCACATTCACAATAAATTAAAGCAGTAAATATAATACTTTTCAAAGTAAACATTCATGTGAAAATTGTATACAATATTCTGCAATGTCAATATACATATATATAAAATCATGCATAATAATTAAAATGTCAAGTTTTCCAGTTTTGTCACAAGGCTAGCAGAGCGAGCAGCTCAATCCCAAGCTTTTTTGTCCTATAAATAATCAGAAATTTTATAGTACCCTTTTTTACAAAGTTTGGTTTTAATACAGATTTTAAATCGTTTATTGGGTAAGTTCCGAATGTCAGTAGGAAGTTTGTTGTAAAAGCGTATACATTGACCCATGAACGAGTTGCCTACTCTGTGGAGGCGAGTGCGATGTACAGCAAGATTGTGTTTATTCCTGGTATTTAAACTATGAATATCGGACATTTTCTTAAAATTTGATTTATTTTTGTGTACATATAATAGATTTTCAAGTATATATTGAGAGGCTACAGTCAGAATATCTATTTCTTTGAATATTTCACGAAATGAATCTCTTGGACCTAGATTGTAAATGGCTCGAACAGCCCTTTTCTGTAAAAAAAAGATATTATTAATGTCCGCACAGGCTCCCCAGAGAAGAATCCCATATGACATAAGACTATGAAAATAACTAAAATAAACAATTCTGGCAGTATCTACATCAGTTATCTGTCTAATTTTTTTAACAGCATAGGCGGCCGAACTAAGCCTTCCTGACAATTTTTCTACGTGTGGGCCCACATTGTAATTTACCGTTAATAGGTATTCCAAGAAAAACTCAGTCTTTCGGAACAGTTATTATGACAGTTATGATACCTCTTAAAACGGTGTGAGAAGACCATACCGGTGAAAGCCTGCATGAGATAAGGAATTAACGGATAAATAGATAAAAATAATATACCTACTTTAATGTACAGAAAGATATTGTTTCTGGATTATTTTACTAGTCAATTGTCATACTCGTAATAAGGAAATCTCTTCCAGTTTGATAGGTACTGCTATGCGATACAGCAATTTACGCAATTTTATAATTATTCAATCAAATTATGATACCAATTGTTATGGAATTATATTATCAATTTGATATCTTATCCAATTAAACAGTCTTAATCTGTTAATATCAGATGTGACGTTGCAATTCAATAAATTAAAGCAACTACTGGCGACATCTAGCGTGCTGATCAATAGGTTACACTCTTTTAAAAAAACTGGGTTACACAGAAGCGATGCAGTTCCTAGTATTACAATAATTCATGTAATGTGTACTGTCGAGAAAAATAAACGTCCTGGAAAATATAATCATCATTCATCATCATTTCAGCCGAAAGACGTCCACTGCTGGACTTAGGCCTCCCCCAAGGAGGGTGGTTGACATAATCGCCACGCTTGGCAGGCGGGTTGGCGCTCGCAGTATGGTGTTACAACGCTTAGAGAACGCTGCTGCCCTTTCTCTAGTAAGCCCTTTAGCCGCCTCTTACAACACCCACGGGAAGAAATAGGATGATGCTATTTTTTACGTCCGGCACCACACGGTACACGGAAAATATAATATTCTCGATAAATTAAAAGGTTTTTAGTACCAAGAACTTAGTTTCTTGGTACTAATTATGAATAGGTACATAGACTACCGGTACTTGCTTCGTGTATTTAGTTGGAATACATGACTGTTCTTAATTAGTTTGCAGTTTATGACGTTGCTACGCTGTTTGTGTTGTCTATGATTATGAATCTATGTCATGGAAGACGAATTTATGAAAAAAAAGACATTTTCATAGATACATGATTTATTTTAATTTAAGTTTGTAGACCGGTTCTGTGCTTCCCGCATCCAGCGGATTCCTGCGGCCTTCACAAGGTTATCGGTCCACATTTTGGGAGGTCTTCCAACGCTACGTCTTCCGGTACGCTGGATGTGGGAAGCACAGAACAGGTCGAAGGGGCGGTGCTTGGGGGAGGCCTATGTCCAGCAGTGGACGTTCTTCGGCTGAAATGATGATGATAATGATGAATGATGTTTGTAAACTGCGTCGTTGGTCTAGTGATCGCAAGGTCGCTTTTATTGCGTACTAGCTGTGCCCCGCGGTTTCACCCGCATAAGTCTCGATCCTGTGGGAATATCGGGATAAGAAGTATCCTATATCCTAATCCGGGTCATGGTCTACCCATATGCCAAATTTCACCCAAACCCTTGCAGCTAATTTAGCGTGACAGCGTAACAAACAAACTCACTTTCGCATCTTTAATATTATAATTCAATCATGATTCGAAAGACACGTGGCACCATCTATTATCATAAAAACATTATTGTTTTTTTCAACGGGAACAGTACTTTTTATCGGGATGAAAGGTACCCTATGTCCGTTTCTGTACATGTGACAACGTATGTGCTAAATTTCAGGGTGATCGGTTCAGTGGTTTAAGCGTGAAAAGGTAACAAACAAACAAACCAACTTACTTTCGCATTTATAATATTATAGATAGGATTTTCCAGAAGGAATTTTTCAGTAGCAGCCCGAAGTCTGTATTTGTGCCTTTTTGATGGCAATAGGCTCGCCCCCAATTATATGGAACTTAAACATAACCGGCGAAACTTAGGTAAACTAATAGGTACAGTCACGAGCACTAATATGTATAAACTTATATATGTACGCGTATATACTTTTATTTTACTTCGAACAATTTAATTTTGGAACCCAAACTATTATGAACTAGATCTTTTCTCAAAGTTCAAAGTTGCAATCGTTATTCCAAGAGAAAATTGGTTTTGAATTTTTCTAAGTGTTTACTTAATAGCAAAATCATGACTGTACACCTGTAGCGGTTATCACTGTTAGTTTCTTATCAATTTGCTTAAAGACTTATTGTAAAACACACCTACACCATAAATAATTTGACTGTATGGTTTCTGTTGTGCAAGTTGGGTATCGATGGGACTTTTTTTTTTTATGTTGGAAAATCCTCATAGATGTCCTCCGCCCTGAGGCGGGCAGAGGGGTCTGTCAGACGTTTACTGACTAAAAACCACCGCAGTGTTCCCTTCCCACACTTACAACGGGGATCATGGGATCAAATGCGACTTCCGCGATCCCCGGCCGGTCCGCCTCTGCGGGCCACCTCAAGTCTGGGGGGGCGGTGAGGTGTTTGACCCCCCGCCCCCACGACGTCTAAAAGGGGCACCAGCCGGGTCTGTAAGATAGGGGGCAGCGGACGTCTGCAAGTCCGCCGTCCCTGGACCCATTTAGGGGGGCCGGAGGGCATTGTCTGCCCTCTGTCGACGCCTGCTACGTCTGCTGCAGACCAGAAGAGATCTCGCGCTCCCTTTCCGCAGCCTCCTTCTGCGACACAACTGTTTCGCAGAAGGATACCACCGCGTCCCAGGAGGGTGTCAATGGGCCTAGCACAACGCGCGGAGTAAACGAATCTTAAATAAGAACAACTTTTTCATAATATTTACTTTATTTTAAGACTTTACTAATATAGCGGTGATGATACTATTTCTGCTTGTTGCAGACAAAATGCTAAAGGATACTTATTTGTATTTTCTTTTCAAATATTGTTTAATTTATATAGTCACGCGTCTGTGCTAGGCTCTCTGGTGCCACCGGTATGTGTGTGACAATTTAACTAGTTTTTTTTTAGTAAGTACGGCCTAAGTAAGTACATATTCAGCGCAATAAAACGTGTTCCTAGTCAAACAAACAATTTATGTTAGATGTGTAATATATTAAGCGGTCGGTAGAACGCCATGCACTTATTATCGCCTCCAGTCGTGATTTGTTCCAATTTGCACCCTTCAGCTATGTTCAATGGCAATATAACTACGTGCAAACAAACAGTTTGCACGTAGTTACTACGTGCAAACTGTTTGTTAAATGTTTGCTTATGTAATGCTTATGTGCCTAAGTTACATGTTCTTATGTTGTAAATAAATATTGTGACTGAAGTTTGCATCCTTTTTAGTGTTCCGTACCTCAAAAGGGAAAAACTGAACCCTTATAGGATCACTCGTGTGTCTGTTAGTCCGTCTATCACCAGCCAATCTGCTCCGAATCTACTGGACCGATTAATTTAAAATTTGGTACACATATGAATTTCTATGACTCAAACACGGATGTGTAATGTAAATAAATGAATTTTTAATATGCGTAGGATTTTTTAATATATATCAAATAAAAGGTCTTATTGTAAAGATTCGAGATATTTTTTTTATTATTTTAAAATAAATATTTTTAAGTTATTTAAGAAAATAGCTGAAAATTTACCATTCCCCCCATTATCTCCGAGACTACTGAGATTGTTTGGAAACAATATAGTTCTTTACTTATAGATAACAGGAAAATCTATAAGAAGTATATGGTCCTAAAACAACATGGTCGATCTCTCAATATTTAGTACAAACTTACATTTGCAGTTGGAATGTATGAGGGAACATGTTTTTCAACTACAATAATAAGTTTGTTCTTGGGATAAATTCATCCCAACTACGGAACCCTTCATTGTGCGTGGTCCAACACACACTTGGCCGGTTTTTTTTATAGGTATGTACTTGTAAGTATACATTTTGAAGTCGTTACGTCCGTATCCTGGCTGTAGATTTATTTTATATTATATTTTATTGAGGTACATAAAGATTATGATGCACATGAGAGACTTAAAAAGTATGCATTATTGTAAGATAGTGTAGGTACATCTAATCGTTGGGTGAATCGCTGCTCTCCTAGCTAGATTACTGAGTAATCTGTATTTAGAAGAGACAGTTTCCACTCCCTATTTGAGTATCACAATAATCATGTATATTAATAATACCTTGACGATCTGGACGAGCGCCGCGAGGGCTGGTTGGAGGTAGCGCGGGAAAATAGTTCCTGGAAATACTGGGGGAGGACTTTGCGTAGCAGTGGGACAGAATAGGTTTCCAAAAAAAAAGAAGACCATTGTACTTTTTATGTATGCAAATGAAAGTTGACAATGTATATCCTCTATAGATAAGGCTGCAAATCAATAAATACGAGTAAGTAGGTAAATTCACGAATTCAACTTAATTTTTCCTTATTTTTTTTTTCTTTTTATTAAGTATCACAGCTGGTGAAGTGGTGATACTTTATTCACATTACAATCTAGCCTATTCGCTAATAAATAATTTAAATATAACCTAAACTGCTAAGTAAATATAAAATTAAGAAATCGTCCAATAACGTCTTTCTTATTCACTTTGTGTTAAGGGGAAAACACTTAATTCACATTTTTTCATGAACATTTTTATAAATAAACTTGGTTGCAGTTAAAGCTGATGAGACTGCTGGATGATGCACGCGAACGCAACAGTGTAGGCGGTCGCCTATGCTATTACTCTATAAATACATTTCGAGATACCTTTTCAATCAATACAATGTTTAAATTTGCAAAAGCGTGTCAGTTTAAAGATTAAAAGAAAGTCTACACTGATATTTTTAATAAACAATTTCATCATGTAGATATCTATCGATAATTTGCGTCAATTTTTTCGTTTCAATGTCCCATCACTAAGATTTCGATACGGAATGTCAACTATTCCAGCATTCACTGGCCATAGGTCCATATAGGTTTGTTTTGTGGTCTCAGGAAAGGAACGGGCGACTATACATCATAAATGTATCTTATCGTGATTCTAGTAAAAACAATCTAGAGATCTCCCCTTTATTTATAAACGCTGCTTTTAAGAAGCATGATTAACCATAAATTTTTGACGTATAAACGTCTCTTAATTTTAATCATCGTTTATAAATAATTATTTGTAGGTAAGTACTATTAGCACAGGATCGCTCGACGTAGCGACACTTTGGGGGAGGCGCATACCTATGTCCAGCTGTGGACGTCTTTCGGCAAATGATGATGGCTAGAAGCGATATGCCACACTGAAGACGGTAATATAGGAACACTAATTTGTTGATAGCCAAGCGTGGTGTATGATGGAAATATTTTTAAAAGGTAAAGAAGAATGCCCAAAAATGTATGGGCAATAAACCCAGAATCTATAGAAAAAAACTTATGTAGAGTAAAAGAGCATTAATTGTAGATAAAAAATATGAAATTATTTCCTTTAAAAATAATCCCCATGCTTGACTATGTGTTTTTTTTTAATTTTTATAATAAGTAATGATTTTTTTTATTGTTCTAAGTTAAGTTAGTTAGCAGTATATAGTATATAAAAATACATGTGAAAAGCGTAGGTAGATATTTATTACAAAAATTACATCGCTGTTACATATTATCGTGATCAACTAAGAAACAATCTAGAAAACTGTTGCATGGTGTCTTCATGCCTAGCTTAGGCGAGATAATACAACATGCTGATTACACAATGCTGACACTACGAAAACTGACGTTATTTTTTGTGACGTTATTTTACGTGAGGCTGGGTATACGGTATACCCAGCCTCACGTAAAATAACGTCAGTTAGTAACTAGTAACTGGGTACGGTTTTCGATATGCATTAATAAGGGCTGCTGCGATTCTAAAGTCACTCATTGCATTCGTCGCTGTTGTGTTGAAATAAGTGTTTTTAGCACTCTTAGTGCTTAACTGACTTTCGTTGCGTTGTTCGAATGGTGGAACATGTGCAACATAATCGCATGGTGCACTACCTATCTCTGTTTGACCACAGGAAACTTCTTATTCGACGCTTGCAATGTTGCCGCATTGTGCACACTATGGCGATTTCGGTGATTATTTTGAGAGAAACTAATTTCACATTTGATATCTATCATTTGGTATTTGGTATACTAGCCCTACTATCGTACATAAAAGTATTTTTTAATCGACACTGGGTTTTTTTGGGTATTCTACTTTCTAGGAAATGCAATTCTTACCCGACTACAGCGAAATAAAAGGGAAGCCGGAGTAAAGCGTAATCTGTACGATTTATGCTTTAATTACTTAGTTTTGACGTGTGACTCCGTCTATACGAAAACCGAAAAAAAAAACCGATAGGTCTTGTTTGTATTTTTTTAGTAGGTGTTTTGTCGTAGTTGGGTTAAGAGTTTATTTATTATGAATGTAATTGGTGGTTTACAGAAATAATTGTTCATTTTATTTTGTGTTCTAAAGATAGGTAAGTACTCATATTTTATTTAAATTTAATATATTTCTAAACAATGTGAAGGCAGCTGCTTGTCTTTCAACAACATAATGACTTATAAATACATATTGATATTAAATATATTTTGAACCATTTCAATCCATTACTAAAATAATGGGTATAATTTAAAGTGTGTTATGAATTTACTTACCTTGGGCATTTTGCCCCACTCCGATCCTTCTAACTAAAATAACAAAAACTTATTTTTTTTTTATTAAATATTTTTTCAAAAACATAATGACCACTATTCCCACTGTCACGGTCACTGGCTTAGCTTTGAACTCACAATAATTTTGACAGCACTATCACAATACCGAGTATGTACCTATCAACTAGACAGCACGACAGTCGCCCGCTAATTGTGCGATCAATTTATAAAACACGACCATCTACAGGGTCAACTTAAATAAGCTCGCAAAAAATGATAGACGTGATGGGTCTAAGATGGATCTAAACACGACGAAACACAAAATTAGGTTACGATTTTCGAAGTGAAAACTTCTTTAGGCGCGTTGAGCAAATGTAATCAAGTTTTAGTTGTTGAATACTTCAATAGGTAATAATGAATTTCCTTTTGCTATTATTTTGTTTTAAATTTTTGAAATACATTGCAATCTATAGTTTTGTATAATTTAGAAGCATTTTTTTCAATTTTGTTAATGTGAGTACCATGGAGCCGTTTATTATGATAAGATGTATGCTGACTTAAAAAAGCGTGGCAGTTGAGAGTTTGTCATGCTCACTTAAATGTCTCGCTCATGGTGGCGCGTGTGTTGGACCGTTCGGTTCCCTACAAAATGGTTGAGCTGGATGGTGCTGATCCACGCGTCATGTTCGTGAAAGGGCGCCGTCAGTTGAGACTGGTCTTCTCTTAACTGCCAGGTCTTATTTGTAATCTTTTAATCTTATATTTTGTATTGATTTTTTAAATTATAAGTAATTAATTTTTTTACATTGTTCTCACATATAGAAGCAACAAAAATAATGTACATGATTTTGTAATATCTTGATTTAAAAGAGTGTCCTTGGAGTTTCTTGCCTGTTCTTCTCCATAGAGATCTACGTTTTAGAATGGGCAAATAGCTTCAACTTTCTGACTAACTGACCGAGTCTTTGACAATTCAAAAGTGCCTGTAATAGGTTTAATTGAAATAAATGGTTTGAGTTTGAGCACTTTTTGTGTAAGCAAAAATCATGGAACTCACGTCATCGTCACCGAACGCTTCGATACAATTCATAAGTTACTTAGTTTTCACTTCTATCGGCAGTCCCCAAAGTATGCACCACATGTTTTGTTTATGGTAACGGTCGCTGTTGATTTTGTTACTTGAAGTATGAGTAAAGAAATTTTTTGTTTTATCGTGTTTAGATATAGACCTATCACGTTTGTGAACATTTACACGAAAAAATTGTTTTTTTTTCAATTCAAGTGACTGTACTAACTGCAATTGATGGCCCACAAAAAAACCCGTAACTTATTTTTAATTTTATTATTATTTATCTTTATTTATTTCCAGACTACAATGCGGTCTACAGTTTTAGTAACAAAATAGCTACGCCTGTGTTAGTACTTAATCATCATGTTTATAATATATATTATATAATCTACTACCTGACCCGGCGAATTTCGTACCGCCTTATACCGACAGCAGCGCCACCTACCGGGTCGAATTGTGTTTTCAAACCATCCAGTAACCCGTTGAAATATAAATACAAAATTTCAACCAAGTCGGTCTAGCCGTTTAGGAGGAGTTAGGTGACAACGTACAAAGAAAATAGAATTGATTCTAGTCGCCCCTTCCAAAAGGTAGCTTCGTATGGAGAAGAATGGGCAAGAAACTCCACCGTTACTCTTTTAAAATGTTTTACAATATTTTGTATAGGTACAACAATTATATAATTATATGTGAACACGATGCACCTAGAATAAAATTACTATACAACTGTTTAATATGTAAAAAAAAAAATAATGAAGCAATGACAGATAAATTAATTATGTGATAGATACATGTTGCTTACATATGTACAAACATTGTAAAATAAAAAAATCGTTTTCCTAAAAAAAAACAACTGGGTAACACGATAGGTGGCCTTGGCAAGACTGATGTCAAAAAAAAGGTTGAAGCAAAGATAATTAATGAATTTGTTGTTTTATTAATTAAGTTGAAACACTTCACTAATGCTGAAAGTAATTTTTGGTAAGTAGGTAGTAGGTAAGGGGTGGACTTAAACCAATTTGAATCAAATATCGTACTGGCTGTGTTCTATATTAGTGATTGTAAGTTGTTTCGTTTTTTTTTTTTAAACCCTATATCTTAACCAAAACATAAGTACATGAACGGTTTAATGATCAGAGTTCAGACCATCTCCTACAAGCAAAACACAAGCACCTTTCGATTTCCTTCAGTATTTACATGGCGGAGATGAATATGTGTACAACCAGAGATTGTGTTGTTCGCAATCCTAATAAGGAAACAGTACTGGAACTGTCATTTCCTCTTCAGTACCCTTGTGATGCACAGACAGCCTCACATCCTCAATGTGATTGGACGTCTGACGGGTAAATCCAATATTGTTCTGCTGAATTTCCAGGATGCGGAGCCAACTGTTGGTTTTGCTAACGATTACCAGGAGCTGCGTTTCGATATACTGCCTAAATGAATTTCAGGAGAGGGACCTACATAGGCAAACTTTGAGATTATTAATGATTAGCATGAAGTAGAAGTTTCTTTAAACCAATATGTACACTTGAATTTATGAGAAATCAGTTGTGTGTTATACTTAGAACTTTAGTGCGTCTTCGTATTTAAAATACAGTCGCTTAGTATTACATTTTGTAGCCTTTATACTATAACTAGATGCTGGCCGCGGCTTCGCCCGCATGGCTTTTTCTTAACATGTAAACCTTCCTCTTGAATCACTCTATATATTTAAAAAAACCGCATCAATATCCCTCAACAAAAAACCCTATGTATCTAAGCATACATAAGAGCAGACAGGAAGCGGGAAGCGACTTTGTTTTATACTATGTAGTGATATGTGCTACAGCTAAGAAAAGGCCTCATCCCTCCTGAACTCCTTCCAAACCACTTATTCTCAATTTTTTGCGATTTCTGATCACGTCTGTCCTGCAAATGTGCACTGATCGCTACACCATCTTCCACGGTATTAACCTACCTCAAACGTCCAGTGTGTGAAAATCTCTGCCCGCCTGTCCTGTTGCATTCGATCAAGGTCTCCAACCCAGACCCATTTTTGAGCTGACTGGTTTTTTTCAAGCATTTGCTACTTGAGTTATAGAGCGTAGGTATAACTATAATTAGTAGTATATGGTTTCTTCCCAGCATGTTTCAGAAAAGTGTGGTCTTTAAAGGGTGTGGTACAGACCATCAACCTGAACAACTTTCTCAATGGGACCAACATCGTAATCGTGAAAAAATAATCAGCTGTCCCATTCTTTGGGTCGAATATTTATGTATTGAAGTTTTGTATGGGACAGTTGATAAATTTTTCACGATTACGATGTTGGTCCCATTGAGAAAGTTGTTCAGTTTGTTGGTCTGTACCACATTCTTAAGTTTGACCACAAATTTTTGATACATGCTGTATAATACGTTATATTATATTTACCAAAAAGCCCAAAGTTACATATCTGTTCCTAAGTTTTCAGCTTGGCTTGTCGTGTTTGTGGTTGGTAGGTATTCTAAGTTACTAATCGTCGCGGATAGTTTGGTTGGTAATAACTTTGGCTCTACCTTCCGTGTTTCGTTACTTTCGGTACTACCTCCCACACTAAACTTCTGCTTCTTAACTTGTAATTTAAACTAAGTATAAAATTAAATTAAAGGATAAAACGTTGTTTTCTGTTGGGTTTTTAATGTAGTGAATGGTTTGGTTTTTGTTCGTATTTATATAATACTGGCTGTTTATATCCAGCTGGGTGAAACTTCAAATTTCCGACATTTCCGGTGGATTTTCCAAAAAAAATCTTTCATACAAGCCGTCTCCAGACAATTATGAACACAACAAATCAGTCAAGCCGTTCTCTGGTGCCCCAAGCCCCAAGCTCCGATGCTGATGAAGGGAATGAAATAGAAATAGATGAGATTGTAAGAGCGTTGAAAGGGATAAAAACTGGGAAAGCTGCAGGGTATAACAGAGTGTCTGCTGAAATGCTGAAGGTTGGTGACGGGGTGGTAGCAAAACAGAACACTTATCTCTTCTGAAATGAAATGAAATCGTTTATTCTATAAATAGGATATTAAAATCACTTTTACACGTCATATAAAAAATAATCTAGATGTAGCCGACATTTCCTACCCCTGAGAAGAAATGGCGAAACAAACTCAGGGGTCAAAGTCTCTTTTAAAGTCCGGACATAATCTTGGTCAGATCATGTGAGAACCACACAAATTTGAGCGGACCTGTCCAATCAGTGTAAACATTTGTCAGTAATCGTGCAGCTCAACTCAAAAATTAAGGAGCTCAACGACTCAACGAACAATACCAAAGAAAGGACATTTGGGTAGGCCGCATAAAGCGCTCAAAATGCCAGACCATCATTAAAACTTAACTGAGAAACAAAAAAGAAGGAAAATATTTAAAGAAAAAGAAAATGACCCACATAGTTTTCACATTCACAATAAATTAAAGCAGTAAATATAATACTTTTCAAAGTAAACATTCATGTAAAATGGTATACAATATTCTGCAATGTCAATATATATATAAAACTATGCATAATAATTAAAATGTCAAGTTTTACAGTTTTATCACAGGGCTAGCAGAGCGAGCAGCTCAATCCCAAGCTTTTTTGTCCTCTAAATAATCAGAAATTTTATAGTACCCTTTTTTACAAAGTTTGGTTTTAATACAGATTTTAAATCGTTTAATGGGTAAGTTCCGAATGTCAGTAGGAAGTTTGTTGTAAAAGCGTATACATTGATCCATGAACGAGTTGCCTACTCTGTGGAGGCGAGTGCGATGTACAGCAAGATTGTGTTTATTCCTGTTATTTAAACTATGAATATCGGACATTTTCTTAAAATGTCATTTATTTTTGTGTACATATAATAGATTTTCAAGTATATAATATTGAGAGGCAACAATCAGAATATCTATTTCTTTGAAAATTTCACGAAGAATCTCTTGGACCTAGATTGCAAATGGCTCGGTTCTGTGCGTAGCAAGCTTGTTGTGCCGGATCTTTAATATATGGTGGAGATATGGCCGTGTACTGGATGACTGGTGCAAGGCTGTAAAATACTGTAAAGTACATCTGTAGAAAAATGTTATAAAATAATTGTGATTGCAACATAATGATTTATTCCAATACACAAAAATAATTTTATATATTTTTTTATTAAATTATCATATACAAAGAACACAGGATTACATATTAGATAGCAACCAAAAACCACTAAGGTTTAAACTTGTGCTATCATGAATCTATCTCAATATCAAACTATACAATTTAGCATTTATAATATATGTACGCGTTATTGTCGATACAATTAATAAAATATTTAGGTCTTTAAATGGTTACAATCTTTTTTTAAATTTCTACATAATAGTTAAGTTTACATCTGATATTTTTATGTGTAATACATTTATTTATTTCTGAGGGTAGACTATTAATAAGTCTCGGTTTAATATAACCGGTAGTTCGCTCGCCAAACGTATTGTTGGGCGACCATAATCTATAAAATATGGAGAACCATGGAGAACCTTTTTTACTACCTGGATGGAGAACCTTTTATTCTTCGAGTTATAGCTGTAGCTTTATGTAAGCGGGCACGCCCATTATGCCTGGAGGCTTTTATTTAGATACGTTTTGTTTACGTTATTTCTGTTTGAGTATAGTTTTCGACGATTATTATATATATATATATATATTTGTATAATGGTGTGTGCTAGCTAACATAAGGCAAATAATTTAATAATAATAATAATAATAAGCTGGCAACACCAACGTCAACAAACGTCTCCAAACTGGATCTTATAATTTTCATATTTTTTAGCAGTTTTAATAATTTTCGACTCAATATTATAGTTTATATGTGCTTTAAAAAAAAACCCGAAAGAAGTCTGAAACCAATTTATCCCAAAAAAACACCATATTTTATTTAAGACATGAATAAAAAACTGCCGATTAAGAGATGACATCTGTCATACCATGCCACTGAAAAACAGAAAATAATAATGAAAATTTTATCGAGATGTTGACGAGATCAGCCGTAAGAAGTGCACGCCCACCACCTCCGGACTCTTCGCTCAGCTCCGCCTCGCCGCCGCCGGTACCCAGCCCCACTGTGACGACACCGGCCGCGGTAGTTGCGTCGAGCTCGAGCGACGAGTATTTCTCCCCGCCCACGACGCCACCACCTGCTCGTCGACGGGGAGGACGCCGGCCGCCGGATGGTTTAGGACCTCGAGGCCCACCGGCCTCTGATAGGGTCCCAGCTCCCGGCGGAAGTGTGCAGCGCATGAGATGGACACGAACCATCAATGAGAACGTCATGCGCTCATACTATGGGGCTACAGAGGGGGGAAACAATCTGACCGCGTACCGTGTTCGAATGCTCTCTCTTTTTCAGGTGCTTGAACCAGCTGTCAACGTTTCGGCACAACGACTATCGGATCAGGTGCGGGTTATCCAACGTAATCATATGTTGGATGACACTGTACTTGATCGCCTGCGAACTGAAATGCGGAATAGCCATGTCATCGCCCCCCTGTCGCAGACTGTTGTGGTACCACCGCAGTCCCACACAGTCCAAGCTGACGAGGGGAATGATGACAGGGCTACAAACGTAAGTACCCAGTGCAATGAGAAATTGAGGAGTGCTTTGGAGGATGCGATTCGGGAATATCGGTTTATGTCACCCGAACTTAGACCACGCTTACCTCGTTTGCCCATGCATAACAAAAATAGGGCGCTGGTGGCAGCTCTGGATTCGCAGTTGTCAAACTATTTTGATGACTGCGAAGACCTCACTGATACTCATTCGATTCTGTACTGCGCGGCTGTAGCGGCATGTCGTGTAGCTCACGTAAAATTTCAAAATGACTTTATAGCTACACGACCGAAACCAGCCGTACCAGCCTGGCAGTGCAGAATTGAGCGTCGTATTGGTGGGGCCAGAGCGCTCATCGGTAAACTAATCTGCTTCAGGGAGGGCAATACTCGCCCAAGAGTTATGCGCTTTGTGAGGCGGGCGTTCTCAGGGACTGATACCAGCCCTGAGGACTATTTATTTTGTGTCACAGAGCGCATAGACTTCCTGAAGCAGAAAGTGTATGCTTGGGCAAACCGTATTCGTAGGTATAAGCGGCGTGTGGACCGATACACTCAGAATCGCACCTTCCAGAGCAATGAAAGGTGGGTTTATAGGGCTTGGGAGCGACCAAATCAAGGTGTGACTGACACGCGCCTGCCGGATAATGATGCCATGTCTTCTTTCTGGCACAGTATCTGGTCGGTGCCTGTCGGTCACACTGAAGGTGATTGGACTCGAAAAGTTGAGCGAGCCTGCGATCCAATACCAGAAATGGGGGCTATTACCATCTGCCCCCAAGATGTAGCTCGTGCGGTCCGTCCGTTGCCTAACTGGAAGTCTCCAGGACCGGACGGACTGCACAACTTCTGGATCAAATGGTTTGTTGGGTCGCACGCTCGCTTGGCGGCTCAGTACCAGACTTCTTTGGAGTCTGGTTCGCTACCCCAGTTCCTAACGACAGGAATAACCCACCTACTCCATAAATCAGGTAGCACCGCGGAACCCAAAAATTATAGACCGATCACGTGTTTACCGACGGTCTATAAAGTTCTTACATCCATTTTGAGAGCTAAAATTAACAAACATATAGACACTAACTCCATCATGTCTGCCTCTCAAAATGGATGTAGGAACGGGTCTCGCGGTACTAAGGAGTTACTCCTCATTGATATGGCCATTAGCCAACAGGTTCGACGTTCCCGAAAGGATCTGTCGACATGTTGGATAGATTATAAGAAGGCCTATGACTCGGTGCCACATACATGGCTCATGAGGGTGCTGGAGCTGTATAAAGTAGATCCAACTCTGCGCACCTTCCTGATGTCATGTATGAGGCAATGGAGGACAGTCCTTCGCTATCCAGGATGTCGAAATATCCAGAGGAATAGCGAACCGATAAGGATCGAGCGAGGCATATTTCAGGGCGATAGTTTGAGTCCGCTTTGGTTCTGCTTAGCCTTGAATCCTCTAAGCACACTGCTGGAGGATTCAGGTCTAGGCTATCGGTTGAGGAGAGGTGGTCAGGTTATATCTCACCTCCTCTACATGGATGACCTAAAACTCTTTGCCCCCAACAATTTGCATCTGATGGAGCTACTGAAAGTAACTGAAACTTTCAGTAGTGCCATCAGGATGGAATTTGGTGTGGACAAATGTGCGGTCATGCATGTAAAGCGAGGGAAGATTGTGGAATCCGTGGGAACCCAACTTTCGGATTCCATAAACCTTAGAGCCCTCTCCGCATCCGAAACCTATAAGTATTTGGGTATGTCGGAAGCGTTGGGCATCAATGTTACTGACATGAAGCAATCGTTGAAGGAGCGCTTCTTTGCCCGCCTGAAGAAAGTATTTAATAGTCTTCTATCAGGCGGGAACAAAGTGCGCGCCTTCAACGGTTGGGTCATGCCGGTTTTGATGTACTCTTTCGGCATACTCAAATGGACTCAGACCGAACTTGACGCCCTGGATAGGAGGGTTCGTACGCTGCTGACTGCATATCGAATGCATCACCCACGGTCCTCGGTAATGAGACTGTATATCCCGCGAAAGTGTGGAGGTCGTGGCTTTTTAAACGCTAAGACACTCCACAATCGCGAGATATGCAGTCTCAGGGAATATTTCCTAGAAGCCGACGTGGGGATGCATCGAGATGTGGTCGTGGTGGACAAGGGCCTCACCCCGCTCTCCTTGGCTACAGAGAACTGGCGCAAACCTGTAGTGCTTGACACTAATGATCGCAGGGAGGTATGGCAAAGTAAGGAGCTTCACGGACGCTTTTTCCGGGCCCTACATGAACCCGAAGTAGACTTTTTAGCGTCCGTAGCTTGGCTGCGTTTCGGTGATCTCTTTGGGGAAACCGAAGGCTTTGTCTGTGCAATTATGGACGAAGTTATCATGACTAAGAATTATCGGAGATTTATTGTGAAGGACGGCACGGTTGACGTGTGTCGGGCATGCCACCGTCCGGGAGAATCAATCCGACACATTATCTCCGGGTGTTCTCGTCTAGCTAACGAAGAGTACTTGCATAGACACAACCTTGTAGCCAGGATTATCCATCAGCAACTTGCTCTGAAATACAACCTTGTGGAATCGGAGGTGCCGTACTTCAGGTATGTGCCCGACCCAGTTCTCGAGAGTGGAAATATCACATTGTACTGGGACCGATCCATCATCACTGACAGGACTATTGTTGCCAATAAGCCTGATATAGTGGTGGTGGATCGAATAGAGCGGCGCACAATGATTATTGACATCACGGTCCCTCATGACGGGAACCTCGTGAAAGCCGAGAAAGATAAAGAAATCAAGTATCTTGACTTGGCTCGCGAGGTTGTCGACATGTGGGATGTGGACTCAGCAATCATTGTGCCGATAGTTGTATCAGCCAATGGCTTAATTGCCAAGAGCCTCGACCAACACCTAAAGAGGCTCTCGTTGGGCAGCTGGATTAAGGGCCTGATTCAGAGAGCGGTACTTCTGGACACGGCTCGCATTGTTAGGAGGTTCCTCTCTCTGGAGCCCTGACCGCCGGTAGCTTGGACCTTGTTCCCGATACCGGTGGGCTACTATTTTTTATATTTTTAAATGTTTTTATATTTTGTTTATATTCTAATATTTAAAAATATAATTTATATGTATATTTAATGAAATAAAGGAATAATAATAAAAATGTTATAAAATAATTGTGATTGCAACATAATGATTTATTCCAATACACAAAAATAATTTTATATATTTTTTTATTAAATTATCATATCAGCCTGATATAGTGGTGGTGGATCGAATAGAGCGGCGCACAATGATTATTGACATAACAGTCCCTCATGACGGGAACCTCGTGAAAGCCGAGAAAGATAAAGAAATCAAGTATCTTGACTTGGCTCGCGAGGTTGTCGACATGTGGGATGTGGACTCAGCAATCATTGTGCCGATAGTTGTATCAGCCAATGGCTTAATTGCCAAGAGCCTCGACCAACACCTAAAGAGGCTCTCGTTGGGCAGCTGGATTAAGGGCCTGATTCAGAGAGCGGTACTTCTGGACACGGCTCGCATTGTTAGGAGGTTCCTCTCTCTGGAGCCCTGACCGCCGGTAGCTTGGACCTTGTTCCCGATACCGGTGGGCTACTATTTTTTATATTTTTAAATGTTTTTATATTTTGTTTATATTCTAATATTTAAAAATATAATTTATATGTATATTTAATGAAATAAAGGAATATAATAATAATAAGTTTATTGATTCAAAATATACATAGACACGGGTTGTATACTAGTTACATGCTAAGACTTAAACAACTAACAATGGACACAAGTGGAAAAAAAATAAAATAAAATAATTGTCTTTATAAACAAAAATTTAAATCCTGTCTCCTAAACTAGGGATGGCCTGTATCTTAGGAGACAGTGATTCGACCAAGCTGAAGTGCAAATGATGGATCTTAGGTTTCGAGTGTCGATGCTAATTCTACCATGAAACAAAAATGTGAGTTAGCTGAGTAAGTAATTAATTTTAGATTTATTTCAGCATGAAAGGATGAATGCAGGTGTGGAGAAAAAAAGTGGGGGTGTGAATGGGAAAGTGGTGTGTGTGTGTGTTCGTGTTCGTGAGTGTAATGTTAGTTGTGTTGTATATTGGTGTGTGTGTTGTGTGTTATGAGGTGTTTGTTTGTGTGTAGTGTTTTGTGTTAATTTAATTTAACGTTTTGTGTTGCGTAATGCAAATTATTTTATATTGTATTGTATAGCTTCAACTTTTTTATGCGAACATACAGCTGTGCTGCTGGGGAGTTTGTTGCGCCACTTCTTCTTCCCAGCTAAAGCACTAGGAAGTGGTGAAGGGTGGGCGTTTTTGGGGGACTGTCTCATGTAATTTTTGACGTTCGAAAAGTGCTGATTCTCAGCCTAGTTTGAATAAATGACTTTTGATTTTGATTTTACAAAGAGCAAAAGGTGCTCGGTGTTCCAGATTTAAAATTATTCGACGAATACATTTGGATCGGACAGTGCGCGGTAGCTAGTGCGAACTATAACTTACAAAGCTATAGACCCACTAGTTTTTCTAGGTAGTAGGTTTAGCGACGTTCAAAGAGCTTTGCTGTCGGCCGCAGTGTTTGTGAGCCAGTCACGCCTCGTCGTTGCACTGGACCTTTCTGAAACGTGATTGAAAATAGTATTGACGTGTCAAAATACGTATATATTTTTACTAGGATGAACTAGGATTTTTTCGGAAACTACCAATTCTATAGAAACTAGATTGGGAATATGGAAAGGCTTAAAAAAACTGAATAATACTTTTAGGTACCTAGGTAGCTACTGCTTAATAAGAAGTCCACTTGACATTGGGGACTGCTATCTTTTCTCTTTTCGTATGTATTTATAATTTTAATTACACCATAATTATAATTTAATTAACCGGCGTTCGTGTACGACGACGGCGTTTGTAAACGAAGCAAAAGGAGTATGTAAGGATCGTAGCAGGTGGCGTTCTGTAGTTTCTGCCTACCCCCATGGCAAGAAGGCGTGAGTTTATATATAACTAGCTTAAGCCCGCGGCTTCGCTCGCGTTAATTTAGAATTTGACAATCAATTCGGGTTGTACTCTGCTTGTTGTTTGGCGTTTGGGGGCAAAAAACTCTTTACACGCACGCTACTAAAGTTTCTATAAAATATAATTCAATCATGATTCGAAAGACACGTGGCGCCATCTATTATCATAAGAACGTTATTGTGGTTTTCCTCGGGAACAGTACTCTTTTTCGGGATGAAATGCAGCACAGTTCCCGAGTTTTGATGAAAAATGTAAAAAAAAAACCGTTCCCTTATCTCCGAAGTCAGCAGAGATAAAAAACTGAAATTATTCTATATGATAGAAGCTTATGTAAAGATTACAGGAAGAATAAAACGATATCTCTAAATCACAGTTTTTCAGAAATCATCAACATCAATATTCGTACGGAACCATCGGTGCGCGAGTCCGACTCGTCTTGACCGGTTTTTTTTTTCATGTTTATTACTCAACATTACAGCTGATTATTGTTAAGTAAAAAAGTAGATTATTCTACTTATTGTTATATAATAAAAAATATTGAAATGAAAACCTATACCTACCTGTTTTTACAGTTTTCACAATTGTATGGGTCCTGTGTCTCTCTTACATATCTGAGAGGAACGCTAAAGTTTAACCTTCTATTTGAATCATCGTTCAATAAATGATTGTAATAATCTGATGGGATGTGATGATGAATGTGAAGGATGATGATGATTTAAAAAAACGAGTGTGCTTTAGACCACACGACTGAAGTAAAACGGAAATCACCGTTCGCTAGCAAAAGAACTTTTATTTAAAAAAAGCTGCGGTCTTGTGAGTGTATAAACAGCCAGAGTGAATTAAAAAAAATATAAGCGGGACGGCCCGCGGTGTGTTCCATGTTTAAAATTTAAACAACTTACGTTCGCCTCTTTCCGTAACGCTTTCGTCACGCATTCACCAGCTTACTCCCCAAGTCAGGCGTTCGTAAAGAAGTTTTACTTAAAAAACTCGACAACGCAGATAAATATGAAAATGACAAAAATTTACATGACATGCTCATGCGTGGTCTCGATCACACTTGGGTGATTACAGATCAAATCACTGCTTGGGTTCGCTTCACGAACTGAGTAACGATTTAAAAGTACAGCCAAACTCAGCTGAACTACGAATGACTAACAATGAATCTATGCTTGAGGAACGTTAGAAAATTAAAACTTGACTTAAAACTAGTTTAAAACAGAGATCAATGCTTGAGTTTCCTTCTGTAATACGGACCTTAAACTGGTGGAAGTGTTCCACCACTGAATTGATGGCTCATTCAATTTGTGGTGCAAAAACAGGTTGTACTTACCTTAATGAAAGAGTGCATGGAGTTTCTTGCCCGTTCTTCTCAATAGGAACCTACTACACTTTGGAATGGGCAACTAGCTTCATCTCTCTGACTGACCGACCCTTTGACAATTCAAAAGTGCCTGTAATAGGTTTATTTGAAATAAATGCTTTCCCCCTTATTACAAAACAAGGTTTATCTTCAAACCCAGGTTAAAACATGGAGCCATTATTAAATTTGGAACTTTATTCCGACTACGGTAAAGTTCTTAAACACAAAACTGACAACTTAGTACCGAACTATGTTTGCAGTTTTGTATAAAGAACGGTATTTCAATCGCTGTTACGTTCTTATTACAAAAACTGGCTCCATGGTTTAAGTCATGTCAAAATATAAATCTTGTTTTGTAATAAGGCGGTTTGAGTTTGAATGCATTTTTACGGACACAATAACATGAAAGTCCGTAAAAGTGGGTTTAAGCTAAAAGCTTAAAACTTGAAAATTTTTCTAATTTCCAGGTTTGCGAAATTATAATATTAATCACGGCTGCATTCTTCCCACTCTTCTAGAAAAATAAACTTTTAACATTAAACTGCTACAAGTCAATTCAACTGGGTAGTAGGTAGGTAACACCCAAATTTGCAAAATTAGAAGTTCTAAATGAAAAAGAAGTGCTAATAAGAGCACAACTACTGAATGTTTCTTCTAAAATCCTGGTGTGGGTTATCCAGTTAATTAAGTCTAGTAACTAACCCTTGCTAATTTCCTTCGTAAAATATTACCACGACGGAGAAGATTGAAAGTAATGTACATTAAATGCCGCAAATGTCTTAATTATAATGACATTAATGAATTAATTAGGATTCTCCCTTTTTGTGGGATTACGGGGCACAGCTTTGCGTAAATATTTTCTAAGCGACAAAGGGAGACGCTGATGCCGCGTGAAATTATATTCCGTAAAATGAAGTTGAATTTTTTTTATTTTCCTTTGACGTTCAAAGTCAGCGGAGTTAATTCAATTTATTGTCTCTCTTAAAACGAGACTCCACCGTAATGTTATTTATAGGGTTCACCTACGGCTTGTTGACATACTCCAAAAAGCGAGTGCAGGAGCGCACCGTCGCGCCTAAGTGATTCGATACACGTTCAATATGTTTCATTAGGGAGCCCGGTGTTCGCTTATTCAATCATATCAACGGCGGCAGCGAGGCGCGCGCGCCGCACAACAGCGCAACCTTCCCGCACTCCGCTCAATTCCTATATAATCAGTTTTTCCGACTCAGTAATGGTATACACTCAATTTATACCGGCATTTGGCTAGCGAATACTTCCACAAATGTCTTTTCCAAAGAGCTTTTATTGGGATACTTGGTACATTGTCTGTTACGGCAGATAGTACTTCCTCGGTTTTAGATTCCGTCGTCGTATGTGCTAAAGAAGACGATTGCTAATTAGGTAAGCAATAATGTTGGAAGTTGGATAATTGTTGCGGCAAATTGTTCCTTCCTCCGGTGGCGCTGAGCGTGGTACGTCCTGCAGAGAAGCCGCTTCTTCTCTAGCCGTGTCTACATCCTGTGTCACCGGAAATGGTAATTACCGCCTAATCTCGCCTGAAGCGCAGGGCGGCCCGACGTCCGGATATGAACTTCCGTTATGAACAATTTAGCGCGCGAAATTGGACGACGGTACGCTCTGCATTCAGCCTATCGTGTCAGGTGATGCAGAGCACACGTTCGCAGGACACCCATTCACTGGCGCATTTATATTTTACGAGATAGCTAACGAATAAGTTGCCTTGCTGCCGATGAATACGAATCATAAAGCTTTCAGCGAGCCAGGGAAATTACATTTTTATTCGATTTTAAAAGTTAAATGTAGAAAATTGTGCCTCCCAAGTGAATGCAAACACGGAAGCTGATAAAATGAGAGGATGAAGAGTTTATATACCTGTAATAATCTTGACGTGGTCGTTATTGTGTCAACTTTGATAAATGCTTGTGTCAACTTTAATAGTAAATACAAAACAGACAATTCAAGCTGCATTCACATTAAGTACGTATAACAATATTTTGATGAAAATAATATTATGAAGATCAGACAGACAACTAAACTGGAGCTAATAGCAACTACATATTTATTTATTCATGTTCACACAATATTGATATATTATGCTGATATGATATGGTACGAGTATATACTTGCCTAACATAATTTGAAATAGGTATATAAATAAGAAAATCCATTTACTTAGTAGAAATAAACTAGTAGGTACTGGCAATCATATAGTGATTGCCATTAACATATATATTATGTAGTATCAAATTCTGAAAGTCTAGTTATGAGTGTTTTTTTTTTTGGAAACAGTATTTTTATAGAACTCGACCGCCGAAGCTTTTAGAAGTGCCCTGCAATCAATATTTCTCAACTGTAAAACTGTGTGGCATATTATATTTTGAAAACATATACTTTTAATAATGGTAAGTCATACAAAGAAGAATGCCCAAAAAAACCACGTGTCGATTAAAAAAAAAACTTATACAGGGTGGATTTTTGAGATGGGGCAGTAAGGGCGGCTACCTTAACCGTTGTAGCTACAGGAAAACGGTCTTAAGAGACTGTCCTTAACTTTTTGAGAAATTTTGATCTGCATTCACAGATTTTGAAAAAAAAATACAGTCCGCAGGAAATTGGGCAATTTTCACAAAAACTTTTTTTATGCCAATTGATCCTCTTTCTTATAAGGATCAAAAACCTCTATGGGACCAACTGAGGTTTGAGTACTAGAAAAGTATATAGCACAAAAACTTTTCCCATACATTTAGGACCTTAGGACTTTTCAAAATAAGAAGCGATTTCCATAATATAAATACACGTAGTAAACATGAAATTGTGAACCCAAATTTAGATTAACTAAAACAAGCAAGTCATTTCTTGTAAACAGTATCCGCTTTTATAACAAGTTGCCAAAATCGGTTACAGAACTTAGTGATGGAAAATTCAAAACGCACATCAAACGTGCCCTTATCAAAAAAGCATATTATAAGATTAAGGATTACGTTGAAGACAAGGAAGTTTGGCATTAATTCCTTCTGTACATGTGGCTTCCCTGGTACCTCATTAACGGCAAAACTATGTAAATGTCTATTAAGTGCTCCCAAATTACGATGTTTTTTTTTTAAATTTAATTTTATCTTTTTTTTACAAACTTCACTGACATAATGTTTTTCTTATTTACATTATTATACCTAAAGAAAGAAAGAAAGAACCTACAATTTTAATTTTAATAAGGTTCTACTCTCTAAACTTTTATTATTTTAATCATATTTTATATTGTTTTTTTGTTAATGTGAGGACGTTGTAGGCTGGACTGAAGATCTGTAGACCATTTTCTATTTTGTTAAGTACCTGGTACTTTTGACGGGCCTACGCTGTCCTCTCATACCTATTAACACTGTAATTTGAAAATATTGTAAAAGCCAATTTTATTTAAAAGAGTGGAGTTTCTTGCCGGCTCTTCTCCATAGGAAACGACCAATTGGAACCGTGCACCTAGCTTCTGACGTTTCATAAGTGCCAATGTTTGGCTTATGTGAAATAAAAATATGTTTGATTTGATTTGAATCGCAGCAGCCTTCATTAATGCATATTAAGAATCTTACCCAGACAGGGAGCTTCATCTATACTTCTATACTAATATTATAAATAGGTAAAATTAGTTTGTAAGTTTGTATGTAGGTAGTAATCTCCGGAAATAATGATCCAATTATAAAAAAAAATCACTAGTAAAAAGCTACATTATTACCGAGTGCTGAATTATATTTATATCTAGTATATTAGCTGAACTATCACAATGTTTGTCTTGCAAGTCGGAAAGAAATAGCTCATAAAACAGAATTCACGCAAATTCTACCGGATAGTTTGTTCTAATTATTCATATACATTTCCTTTATGTCTGGTCAGCCAGTACGCTTAATATTATCACGTTATTTACTATGGGGGATGAGCAATATTGCATTACGTTTGTATTCCTCTATGGTTTTCAGCAAATTGTAAATATACGAACCAAACGGTTAGAACATTGCAGATAGTTACAGATTTAACCTTTTAAATGATTATCATCACGCTATATCTTTATGGGGCTGTGCAGTCAATCATCATGACATATACAGGCTAGATTTTTAAGATGGGGAAATAAGGGTATCTTAACCTTTGTTGCTACACGTAATCGGTCTTAGGAGACAATCCTTAACTTTTTTAGACATTTCTGCATACATCAATATTGAAAAAAATATACAGCTAACAAGAAAATAGGCAGCTTTCACCAAAAATATTTTTGATGCCAATAGATCTGTTTCTTATAAGATAGTTAGACCAACTGAGGGTTGATGCATCGGATCTGGTACACTTGCGCGAAAAGATGGTTGTCGTGATTTTTTGATGATTTTTCGTCATGGGTGTCGTTTTCATGGTTTTCGAGGGCATTGACAACGTTAATGAAGTTAAAATCAAAATACAAGATGGCGCCTCTGATCATTTGCAAATTTTTTGTCATGGGAGTCGTTTTCATGGTTTTCAAGGACTCTGATAACAAAACTGGCCACTCACTTGGCCTGTATTTTATAGTGAATAGACTGGCCGCTACAAAAGTCACGAATAGCAAAAACTTTTCTCATCAAAATCAAAATCGTTTATCTGCATAAAATGTGGTGGGTACAAAAGATGTTACGTATAAAATTCAGTGCAAGACATATTCCGCCGTGCACTGAAGACAAACAATAATAATGGTCACCTTAAACAGTAACATAACATTTTATTATAGACAAATTCATAAAAAATATTAGGTATAAAGAATTCTATGTACAAAAGGAACAAATTATTCAAGTCAATACAAGTCATAACAATATACCCATACAAGTCTAAACGTTCTAAATTATTTGAGGTCTTCATTTTCTTCTTAGAATGACAGAAATCACTAGCATCTAAACGTTCTAAATTATTTAAGGTCATAATTTTCTTCTTAGAATATCAGAAATCACTAGCAACAGAGTCAAAACTGTTAATTGAAAAAAAAAAATGCTGTAAGGTCTGGAAATGATTCTTATGCCGAATAAATTGTAGTTAGAATTTTTATGTTTGTCGAAATGTATGTCACGCAAATAATACCAGGTAGATTTTGTTCAAATTTTGCATAGATATTGCCTATAAGTCTGGCCTGGTCTGTAGGCTATAAATTATCACGCTATTTGCAATTGGAGACGAGCAATATAACATTATGTTCGTATTTTTCTATAGTTTACATTAAATTATAAAAAGACGTTCCAAAAGGTTACAATATTACCGGTAGTTACAGATATAATCTTTTAAATTATTATTAGCACTCTATACCTTTATGGAAATGGGCAATAGCTTAGTGGTCCGACAACTGCTTTGCAAACCTGTGGTACGAGTACGACTTCCACGCGAATTAAGTCACGGGCAGAAGCAAGTGCATTAAAAAAAAAAAAACAAACCTCGGTCGTCATACGTTGGCATCAGCAATGTTGTATTATCTTATCTCACCTATGCTAGGCTTTTTTCTGTTATCTACAATTAATGCCCTTTTACCCCACACATACGTTTTTTTAGGGTTCCGTACACAAAGGGTAAAACGGGAACCCTATTACTAAGGCTCCGCCGTCTGTCTGTCTGGATGTCTGTCTGTCTGTCTGTCCGTCTGTCCGTCTGTCACCAGGCTGTATCTCATGAACCGTGATAGCTAGATAGTTGAAATTTGAAAAATACACAGATGATGTATTTCTGTTGCCGCTATAACAACAAATACTAAAAAATAGAATAAAATAAATATTTAAGGGGGCTCCCATACAACAAACGTGATTTTTTTGCTCGTTTTTGCTCTATATTGATAACGGCAACAGGTAGACGCTCGAAATATTCACAGAATATGTAGATATACTCGTATATTGACATTAAAAATAAATAATTTAATTAAAATAAAACAAATAATAGGTTGGGGAAAAAGTTTCTTCGCATTTTTTAAGAAAATTCAAAACATTTTTTAATATAGTTTATTTAGATTTAACTAAAGTAAGTAGGTACCATTTTGTTCGATAACTTTTTGCCATCTTGTAGGTAGGGACATTGATCCCATTGATATAGAAATTTTGGGACTTCTGATCAAAATACCGCGACAAGTGATTTTGGCAGTCCTCTCGTTATGTTAACCTGACACTGCCTAAAGAATTCTGAAGAGACCGAAACAGGTGGAAATCTGAAGGTGCAAGGTCAGGACTATACGGCGGATGCATTAACATCTCCCTGCCAAACTCTCTTAATTTTTGCTGAGTGGCTAAATATGTGTGAGGTCTAGCGTTATCATGATGAAAAACCACACCCCTTCTGTTGATTAATTCCGGCCGCTTTCTCTAAACTTCTTGCTTTAATCTTATCAGTTGTTCGCAGTAGAGTTCAAAATCGATGGTCCTGCCTGGTGGTAACAGCTCATAATGAATAATGCCCTTCCAATCCCACCACACACACAGCATCACCTTGTTGCGAGTTAACCCGGGTTTCGCCACAGTCTGTGAAGCCTGACCGGCCTTTGACCACGACCTTTTTCGCACGTTCCTGTCGTACGTGATCCACTTTTCATCACCAGTTATCAGCTTCTTCAAAAATGGTTCGGTTTCATTACGTCGTAATAAAGAATCACAAATGAGTACACGGTTCATTAGGTTTCTTTCAGTGAGCTCGTGAGGTACCCAAATATCGAGCTTTTTTGGGTACCCAGTTTTTTTCAAATGTGCCTAAACTGTTTTGTGGTCAATTCCTAGTTCTTCTGCTACGTCGTAACTACTGCTCCACTTTTTCAAAAATGGCATCCATTTTATCCGTAATAGGGCGACCAGAGCAACGTGCATCTTTGACATCAAAATTTCCGGATTGGAAACGCTTAAACCAAATTTGTGCTACTCTCACAGACACTGCACTAGGTCCATAAACATCGCAAATTTTTTTCGAGGCTTGCGTTGCATTTTTACCTTTTTTGTAGTAAAATTTTAAAATGTATCGAATTTCTTCATTAGATTCACTTATCTTGACAGTACAAAAAACAAATGAAAATCACACATTTTCCTAATTTGAATTTGGAATTATGTTCTTTAAAATTTTAACTTTCAATTATACCAAAACCAGCCAGATACAAATTGTATAGCCAAAGAGATTTTATTACAAGTTCATACATACTATAATGCGAAAAGACTTTTTCCCCAACCAATACTTAAGGGGAACAAACGTGTATTTTTGCCATTTTTATAGATAATGGTACGGAACCCTTCGTGCGCGAGTCCGACTCGCACTTGGCCGGTTTTTTTTTCTATCATCCTAGGGTTTTATTGCCATACATTTGTGGGCATTCTCCTTTGACGTAATAAAATTACATTCAATAAAGTTTGGTCAATAAGGCCCGCTTGCACCAAAAATGATTAAATACCTACATTTGGGGCTAATCATATTTAATAAATTAAAACGACTGACAGTAATAACACGATGTTTTAAATTCATTTAGAGCTAATTGTATTTAACTATTTTTGGCGCAAGCAGGCCTAAGTGTATAAATGAAATGTAATGTATAAATGAAAGACAATCTATAAATCAATACAACAAAGATTACAATCGGAACATAAACCCACAACACCATTACCAATAGTTACATCAACGGTACAATTCCGTGTTCACGCAAATGATGATCACAGCCCGGATGCTAATGATCCCATTCATAGTCATCTGCATTGATATGGAGCTATTATTACTAGCAACTACAAGCCAGGCTATGCCGTCATCCACCATTTGTCAATGAACCTGATAGTTACCTATTGACACGGACTTATCACCTAATTGTAGCGTCAAATTACAGGTAATTGATTAATGATATGTCTGGAGATGCGACTGTACGGGCTACCGATTTGGTAAGACCGTCTTTGAACATTGTCCTTACAAATTGCGACTGGATAATGAATATTCATTATCAGTCAATATGTTTTTCACGCGTATTTATGAATCTTGGTATCAATATATCATTATGTATGTTTGTATGTGGGATTACTCCTTTTTTTACTTACTTTGTGTGTGGATACTCTCGAAGCTTCCTAATGACTGGCATGATTTTAATATATGAGATTTCTATAGACTCGTCCATGTCACGCGATGGTTATAATAGGCTTTAAACATCAATAGGAAAAGTCTTAAAAAAATTGTAGAAGAAGAGTATAAGTTACCAAAATAAAGGGCTTGAGGAGACTATTCCAAAAGTATATGTAAACTCAACTCAAAGCATTTATTTCATTTAAACCAATTACAGGCACTTTTGAATTGTCAAAGAGTCGGTCAGTTAGTCAGAAAATTTAAGCTATTTGCCCATTCCAAAACGTAGATCTCTATGGAGAAGAATAGGCAAGAAACTCCCAGGACACAAGCAATGCTGTAAGCAATATAACACACTAAAAGAATTAAAATAAAAAAACTCGACTGCATTGTTGTTGTTTTGAACTTTTAATTGTAGTGGGATATTTGAATGTATAAAAAAAATATATACAACCTGTCCCAGAATTTACGCACAACCTCTTAAGGGGTCATTGTACTCATTATTATGAACATCTTTTACTATGGGACTAAACCTGAAATCGCGAAAAAAAATCAGCTGTTCCCTACATTTTGACGAGATAGTCGAACATAAATCTAGGTTGATTGGTAGGGTTGGGTGGTAGAAAATTAAGTCCACCTTTGTACATTGTATTTTTTACTTGTGCATAGTTTTAATAAATAAAATAAATAAATAAATGTAGGGGACAGCTGTTGCGATTTCAGGTTTGGTCCCATAGTGAAAGTTCTTTGTAATGATGAGTAAAATGACCCCTTAAGAGGTTGTGCGTTAATTCTGGGACATGTTGTATTACTTGCACCATTTTCATTCAATCATAAGTAACAGTTCTAGAATGAATTAAATGAAAATGTGTATACCTTCAACATTTGTGCAGAATTTAATTTAAATTTGTTGGGTTGCTGCGTTTTATCAAGGAGTATCGTATATTACCCAGTTACTGGGTTGTGGAGGTCCGATAGGCAGTCGCTCTATGTAAAATACTGGTACTCAGCTGCATCCGGTTAGACGGGAAGCTGACCGCAACATAGTTGGGAAAAAGCTGGGCTGATTGATGGGTGCTGCGTCGTGATTATCACTAAACAGCCAAATTAAAGAGATGTAAAGGCAAAGTACCTTATACTTTTCTATTCAACAGTAGGTAAATATGTATTTGTATATGTAAACCATTAAACTCGCGTGTAAACAAGGTGTAACATAAATAACGCACAACCTCTTAAGGGGTCATTGTACTCATCATTATGAACAACTTTTAATATGGGACCAAATCTGTAATCGCGAAAAAAAATCAGCAGTTCCCTCCATTTTGACGAGATATGAGAACGTAAATGCAGATTTTTTTTCGCGATTATAGATTTGGTCCCATATTAAAAGTTGTTTGTAATGATGAGTACAATGACCCCTTAAGAGGTTGTGGATTATTTATGTTACATCTTGTAGATTAAGTAACGAATTTTTCTTCATAAAGTCAAAGTCAAAATGTTTATTTCAAATAGGCCCATATAGCCTATTTGAAATAAACAATTTGACTTTGACTTTGACTTTATGAAGAAAAATTAGTTACTTAATCTACAAGATGTAACAGGAACTTTAGAACGTCAATATTTACAAAAAAATAGAATTGATTCTAGTCGCCCCTTCCAAAAGGTAGTTTCGTATGGAGAAGAATGGGCAAGAAACTCCACCGTTACTCTTTTAAAATCTGGTACAATATTTTTTATAGCTACATTAATTATATAATGATATGTGAAGACGATGCACCTAGAATAGAATTACTATACCACAATAGGTAATAAAAAGAGTTAAGAATGAAGCAATGACAGATAAATTAATTATGTGATAGGATAGATACATGATGCTCACATATTTACAAAAATTGAAAAAAAAAAACTATATACGGTTCCCTAAAAAATAACAATATCAGTGTGAGTTAAGGTAATCACAGAATTTAAAATAAATGTCATAAAAATAATAAATTAAACAGTTAAAATAGCAGCCTGTTTGATTTTGTCTACTTTAGATTGTCCTATGGATCTGGACCAGCATGTTTCCAAGCATTCTTATCTTGGATATAATTAGTATCATAAGAGCTTTTCATAAACACGGCTAATAAAGTCTTCGATACTAAGCACTATCCATTGATGCGAACTAAGAGATTGGCATCCTCCTCCGAGCACAGGTAAATGGGTTTTAGAGTGCTGCGTAAACATTCACTTATATCGTATACAATGCGGCCGACTCATTCAATTATATTGCATGTGCTGGAACAGCTAACACTAACCAATTAAACTAGGCATCCATGCATCAGTCCAAAACAATTAGATTCCAAATATTCAGTTACAGAATGTCAGATAATGTTCGTAATTCAGTTATCGGTGTTCCGCATCACCGCTGTGCCTGGAATATACGAGTACACACGGCCTGGCGACGAACAGAAATCAGCGCCTGCCATTTGTACCAGTCAATGCAATAAAATTGTGAAAAAAATCATTTGGATATTCAGAGAGCGAGAAACGAATGGGCACCCAGTTATTGTCGGCTTCCATGCAGCCTCCAAATGGACAGCGCTCGTTCAATTTCGATACTTTTACAACACAATAGGCGGGAGTAAGGCGTGTTCACTCACCTGTCAAATTAAAAAAGCACTTGCACATTCAAAATAAACTATAGGGCACGAGTATTCAGAACGTGGAAATATAACTGGGATACATTTGTGGACATTTTCATTTCATATGTCCTTACATAAGATTTAATTGCACGATATCCGACGCTGTCCGGTGTTCTCTGTCGTGACGTGTACTGGTTGTACTCTGCTTGCTGTGTGATGATCGCCACACATTTTGCAGGTTTCGTCGACAACGAACCAATTTAATCACGGTTTCGTCATCTCGAAACCCGAATTATATGCGGATTCTTCTTTTTTCTTTCTTCAGTAATACTCGCCAGTACTTACCTACTTATTTTATACCTCTGAAAATTATAGCTTTTCACCCTCATAGGACTTCTAAGTGAGAAGAAAATGATGATTACTTGCCTAGGCAAAACTTGCCATGAATTTAATTAACAAATGGGTAGGCAATTAATTAATTAGGCAGTGCCCTCGCTTAGTAAACAAACGACTTTAGGACTGTATTTGCGACCATCGCGTTAAAATGGTGGTCTTTTGAATGTCCTTTAGGTACTTTTAGCTTTTTTTAGTTTTCGTCTAAAAGTCTATAACAACTGAGGGTGAAAGGCATTTATGTCTAAAATTTTCGATATTATAGGTAATTGTTATTAAACATGATAAAAAATAAGCTCACAAAAATCCCTAGAAAGTACACGATACACAAAGAATTACAGTTTTTGTGCACAAAAAATATGAACATTTTCCTCTTGTATCACATAAGATGTGACAAGACAACACACAAAAAAGGCACTATAAATAATTAAGAAGAATAAGTAGGGCACTAACAATTAGTTGAACAAAGAGTTTGTCTCCCCTATCGTCCGTCTGTCGTACAAGATTAACGGACGTTTAAGCATTTCCTGCGCAACAGATGACCAATTGTTCGTTCTCCCATAACGGCAGCTAAAAGTTTTCCCATTTATTCAGTGCTCATACGTCAAGTCGGTGCGGCGGCGCGGGCGCGGAGGGGGGGCGTCGCGCGCCCGACGCGTTCCGGCGCGATAAGGCGGCGGGCCCATTGTCGCAGCGTCGGCGCACGTTTCCTCCGCTGCCGTCGAGCCTACCGCATTGTTCCCTTCGTAATGAACAAACTTATTCCCAAGCCTAATACTGCAAAAGCGCTGCCGACTCCCAAATTCGCTCACTTTCACGTTATCTCGCAATTGTCAAGTTGTGTTCCTTTACACTGTACATTACACGCATCGCGACAATGTCTCTTTAATAGTCCGAAACCCAGCGGCCTACTTTTGTTTGAATAGTGTTAGAGGAGTATTGGATGTGTACATTACCACAATTTGAGAGGGGTTGTTTGACGAGACCCGAGTGCTATCAAGATTGGAATTTTGTTAAGTACTTATAAAGTGTAATTGATGTCACGTTATGGTGGTTATGAAGGATATCTATTATTTCATACTAAGTATTAAATAGGCAAATGACAAAGAATTTCAGGGTATCATTAGCGTCTCTACAGTTTGCTACCATGTACGTTCGTTATGGTAGAGACTTACTTTTGCTGTTGAGTTTGTCGAAAAGTGCAATAATTCATTATACACATACATGCATAAAACACCGCCTTCTTCCCGTGGGGGTAGGCAGAAACTATAGAACGCCAACTGCTACGCCCCTTATATACTCCTTTTGCTTCGTTTACGTTCATACGTCTGTTCATACACGCACGCCGGTTGCTAGCACTACGCACCTGACCTTTCTAAAGAACATCACCAATTAGGTCACTATATGGACATATATTGACCTAATTGGTTATGTTCTAGTGACCTATTTTTTGGGGGGACGCCCTAGGAGTCATCCTAGGGCGTCCTCCTCCCGGCGTTTCCACTCAGATCTGCCTTGTAAATACCTTTCGTTAGTCGCCTTTCATTCATCCTCTCAACATGACCGAACCATCTAAGCATACTCTTTAGAATTTTTGTCACTACATCTTATTTTAAACCACACCGTTGCCTTATCACGTCTTTTTTAGCCACACCACACATGCTTCGCAAGGAAAGCATTTCCACAGCATGCTTATTTTGCCACACTCAACATTTACTTCTATACATAAGCGTAGGCACACCATTATGAACAGCCAGTAGAACCTTTTTGGGCATCGACTGCCTGGTCACAATCGCATGTTGTTCACTTTATTTCCCGCAGTTACTCTCCTTTCGATAATATCTTCATCAATCTTTACATCTCTTGTAAACTTGACTCCCCAAATATACAAAGTCACTATAATCCATTCTTTCAATTATTTATAATTCTTAGAAACCCCTTCTTGAATAAAAAAGAGATAAGTAACTTTTTACAATAACCACATAAGCTCACAAAGCTGATATCTTTCAAGCAGTAAAATTTTCATGAAACGGTGCGTAGGCTCTGAAAAGAGGATTTGATAAATGATCCAGTACTTATTATCCTGGAACTTCAGTATTTAGCAAAATCAGCTAACGACTAATTGATCATCTTATATTTCAGTAAACAACCTGTTTACGATCCAATATAAACCTTTAGGGAACGGATACTATTTGTGTATTTATTTCTGTATTTCAAAGCGTCAATAGCAAAGCCGGGTGTACAAACAAACAATTACGTGTATATTTTTATTAATGGTCGTGCAAGACCTCTGTGGAGCCTCCTGCCTCTATTATCCGCCAGACGCTCGTAAGATATAGCCTCCTCGCCCCTCTCCCAGCCTACGTATTATGCATTCTCCGTGGCGCCAAAATTTCTTATTCATTCGAATACATTCAAAAATATCCCATAGTAGTAGCTCCATTTTCAATGACAAAAAAATTCGAGACGAGCGGCAATAACTCTGAAGGGAGAAAATCGTATTTCGATCGAAAAGAGGGGCAAATCTTTTATGTAATATGAGATTGTCATCGCGATTATTACAGGCAAATAGAATACGCCGGATCAGTAAGTAGGTTATCTTCTTGCTTCCTTTGGCCGGAATCACTTTATTGGATGTTGTCGGGTACTCACTTTATTTTTGCGATTGTCACCTCTAAGTAACTAGGAAGAAATGTTGTCGTCGTAAAATGAGCACAATTTGAATTCCATGTGGGGAAACGGTTTAAAGCAGTTGGGGGAAAAGGCGTTAAGGTAATGATTCGGATAATTTATTACATTTATATGGCAAACTCACTTTATTTTGTGTTTTATTGTTAAATAAATGTACCTGTAGACACAACTTTTCAGTACGAGTATATTTTTAAAAGCAGTTAAAAAGGTGAATTAACTATTGCGCTTTCTTTTTCTTTTACAAAAATCAAAACTTTTATCGTTCATGGAGTGACATCAATTTGTGAGAAAATGCTTTTCCGTCGCCGGTGACTCGAATTACTCCCAAACAAATGCCTGTCGCGGGGTTGTTATCTTGTAAGTTTATAAGAAAAGTGTGTGCCATGGAGGAAAAGTTTCAACTACGGGATGATTTTGTAAAATCGTTTCGCAGTAAGAATTTTCCGATAAAGTGAGTTTGACGACAGCAGCGTAACTCGTAAAAATATGTGAAACACGTATTTGCAAGTCTTTTATGCATCGAAGCTTTAATTGCAACGTGTTGAAGGCGACAGTCGTTCGCCGACGCTGCGTTAAGGCGCCATGCACGGGAGCAGATGTGCGGAAAAATCACAGATTATTAGCTGGCTCATACGGAAGCGGCGGCAACGACATATTCATATTTAAATGTCACGTTGCGACTGCAGCCCCGGAGAGTTAACTCATGTGTGCACGACGACGCGGTTTCCCTAACTAGGATAAAATGTGTCGCGCTAAAGAATTACATCGTTGTTTTTGTGCGGCTTCTTGAGTCTCTCCCTGAACGTCGCGTGCAGGTGAAATTAATTTTACCTTTTATATGAAACATTTTGTAACGTTGAAACGTCCGGCGTATTTGAGAGGATTACCAGTTGAGATCACGTGGAAAATTTTTACTTTTCTTGTAGAAAGATTGTACTTTCAATTCTTATCTCTGCTGTGGCTAGATTTCATACTTGGTACTTACATGAAACCTTATTGAAAGAGAGAGATCCAAATTTTCATCAGCTCTTTGAAACATTTTCTTTAAAGTACCTGCAAATAGTGCAGGTACTTTAAAGAAAATGTCCAATGTGTTACCAGCTATGGTAACAGGAGAGATGGTCCCAGTACGTAATATAGAAAAGATGACTTATGTATATGGAGTAAATAGAATGAAATTTTTATTCTCGGTAAAATAAATGTTATAAAAATAGGTGCGAGGTAGCTATTCAGTATAGGCGCCGAGATGTAAATAAATTTACTTTCTAGAGAAAAATTGTGTTCGCAAACTTAATTTGGTGCGAGGGGCAAACGTTTCCCCGTGTTTCGCTAGACGACCTCGGCCTAGACGATAATTATCAGACTGATCTACTATAACACCTTAGCTGAAATCAACGTACTCTTGATTCAAAAGTGAAAAAGAATAGTAAGAAGCATTTCGTTTATTGATTGGTAATTTATTTAAAAAGTATAGTTTTAACCACAAACTTAAAACAATATTTCTTCGCATCAATTACACGAAACGTTATTTAAAGGCACAACATTTACAAATAAGCATTATTAATTCACAAAACAGAGATTTTAAAACAAACAAGAACATTTTAGAAGTTCCACAAAAGACTTCATAATCCTCAACCACAATGAAAATAATAGCTAACAGTGCTTTGCCAATAGACAATCACAACGAGTTACAGAATTATTATAAATAATAGAGGGATCCTCTCTTTTTCCGAAGTACAATACAAAGGGATAAAAATGTTGGTTGCAATTTTGCGGAGAGTCAGCGACTCAATCCCGCGCTGCCGGGGAGCTAAACCGAATTTATGGTTTGAAAATTAAAGTTAAATTGGGTATTGCCGGGTTATTTTTAAGCATTTGCATTTAGTTATTCATTAAGGTTGTAATAATCTCGAAGTTACCTGGCTTGATTACTTAGACCGTGTGCAGTTATAACAAAGTTGGTTTCTGAACCTCAATCATCCTCACTGTAATTTTTACTATACAGGGCGTCCCACGGATATGCCACATGGAGGGAAAGTACCTAAGTACTCATTTTGAGCATTTGATAAATTGATTAATTTTGTATTCAAAACGTTAAAATTCATGGTCTTCCTTTTATTTGTGACACTATGTTATTTAGCAAAAATAATCCTTATGATGAAGCCTTTCGATCGGTATGATACAGCTACAGGGTGATTATTTTTCTCGTGTAACGGGTTCGATTTCCGGTTCAACCATGTAATTATTTAAATATCTATGAATGCAGTTTAATTGTTTTTTAAATTCGAATAATGTAGTTTTTCAGTAAAATGTTCCATCTACAATATTCAAGGTACTTTCCCTCCATGTGGCATATCCGTGGGACGCCCTGTATATACTAGTTTTATTATTACCTGCATTGATTGCTTAGACTGTGTGCAGGTATGGCAGTTGGTTTCTGAATCACATCCTCATTGTAATTTTTACTAGATAATAACTGTGTATCTGCATTTCCTGATATCAGAATGTTTGTTTTGTGAATAAATCAATAAAGAGGATTTTTATACTAATACGAAACCTTTGAATTGCAAAAACCTCTGCCTAAAAAAGTTCGAACATGTGTCGAAGTAGGTGCTGTGAAATCAACCACGTGCAGGATCCTTTTACAATTCCTGGAGGTTTCTGCTTCACATTTCATATATACATAACATCACGCCTGTAATCCCCAAAGGGTTAGGCAGTAGTACACCCATATTTCGCCAGTTATGTTTAAGTCCCATGTGAGGGCGAGCTTATTGCCATCAACCGGGCATAAATCCAGACTCCAGGCTGCAACTGAGAAATCTTAAATGGAAAAACCCAACAACACTTTGCCCGACCCAGGAATGGAACCCAGGACCACATCTTCATGCTCAGTAGTAGCGCTTGCGACCACTAGACCAACGAGGCAATCACAGTTTCTGCCTCACATATTATGTGATCATCATAATTTCTGCCTCACATATTATGTCATCATCAAAGTCAAAGTCAAAAGTCACAGATTTATTTGCTGATAAATATGGTTACAAAAGTTCTTACATCATCATTTCTGCCTCACATATTATGTCATCATCATAATTTCTGACAGGCCTTCCCCAAAGGTGGGATTTGCCATAATCGCCACGCTTGGCAGGCGGGTTGGCGATCGCAGTATCGTGTTAAAATGCATAGAGAACGCTGCGGCCCATTCGCTAGTAAGTCCCTTAGTCGCCTTTTAAGACACCCACGGGAAGAAATAGGGTGGTGCTATTCTTTACGTCCGGCACCACACGTGTTTCTATCTAGCTGGCCCACCTGAGCCACATCAACGAAACCGATGGAGACTGTTAGCTTATTCAATGTACCTGTCTAATCAAACGAAAATATTCAATGTACCTCCGCCAGTAAGACAGAAATGGCATTTCATATCGGTTTCTATCCAGCGGGGCCCTCCGTTATTCTATTGCTTAGAGACTTGAAAATGCTATTGTAGATACTCCTTCCAATGTACCTTTCAAATTATTCATTTATTTTCGTAATCTTTGGATATTACAGCAGAAATTACATTCGTAGGTTTTTTTCTATCCAGCGGGGCCCTTTTTATCCTTAATATTTACAAGTGAAAGTCGCACGCCAAATTAAAGCATTTTCAATGTACTTACAGGGATTAATGCGTTTTTTGTGATAAACATAATAATTAACGGTGAAAAAGGATATGTTCACTTTAGTAGTTTTGTTAACAAAAAGTAAGGTCAGCATGACAACGTAGATAAAATAATAATGCACACAGAATATATTATTTTGACATGGTATATTTTTTCAAATGAATAAACTATAGTTTCACATAAATTACGCAATACGCTATAATTTTTTTATTTATTTGGAGAACTTTTACTATAGCGTCCAGATCGTCATGACATTCCCAACTGCCATTTTGACGTAAACAGTGGGCTTTGTAATGGCCAATGTCGCCTATACCAGGGCAGTATTGAATTACAGATATTAACTTGTAAGTTTCTTTTTGATTCAGAAATAAATGTTTTGGAACATCTGATAAATCAATTGCATTGATGCCATTAATATACATTTTTTTTTAATACCAGTGCAACCATCATGACCACACACTGTTCCAACATAAGTGACGTTGATGTGGCTCAGGTGGGCCAGCTAGATAGAAACACGTCGGCACCACACGGACACATTATGTGCACGGAAGCAACCTTGATGAAGAATATTTCCCTACTTCATAAAATGTTATTGATGTACTATTGAATACAAAAGTCCTTCATCGAGTAGGTGTATATCATCAAAGCGTGTGCACTCGGCCTAATTGTGGTTCAGACGGTACACCACTGCGGAGTGTTTGTGGCACTATACTGTAACAGCCTCCGCACCTTTGCTTTTGATGTGAAACATCTAGGTATATGCGCACGTGAAAGCGATTGCTGGCGGGCAAGGCATGCCGCGTGGCGATTGGCCACTATACAGTCTATATGTCATCATCATCATCATTTCAGCCGAAAGATGTCCACTGCTGGACATAAGCCTCCCCAAAGGAGGGGTTTGCCATAATCGCCACGCTTGGCAGGCGGGTTGGCGATCGCAGTATGGTGTTAAAATGCATAGAAAATGCTGCTGCCCATTCTGTAGTAAGTCCCTTAGTCGACTTTTACGACACCCACGGGAAGAAATAGGGTGGCCCCACACAGACAATCTTATGTACTAAATGATATAATAAAGAAATAACAATAAAAGAAAAAAAAAAGTGTTTTCTATATAATTCAATTTTGAGTAAATTTTGGAACACCCGATATAATTAGTGAGATTATTTAACTCGTAATTAAGTTGCTAAAATACTGGCCCATTTATTAAAAACGATAAAAAGTTTGTTTAACCCTCGTAGTCAAAGAGCATTCCTAAGTATGTAGTTCAACAACTGTGAAAATTTTACAAAAAGTGAGTGCAAAGGAAAAAGAAGAAAAACTGTTGAGATTACTTTTGTACAGGGTGTTGACATAGCAAGCTTTTATCACCCTTTTTATGGGGGAGAAATCCCTGACACATATTTAAATAGGCAAACAATACCGTGGCGAACAAACAGAAATAGACATTGAAAAGTGTTATTTTATAAAAAGAAAAATATATCTTGTGCCATTTAAACATTTACGCTTGTCTTCTAGGAAAAACAAAATTGTAAGAACTTTACACCTTTCATGTTTATCGAATCACATTTTAAGTTATATTTTATAGTCAAAAGTTTCAGTAAACACATGTAAGATCGAAGGACTCCCTGACCCATAATAATAATAATAATACCATTTATTTCAGGCGACATAGGCCCATAGAAAAATACCTTAACCTAAACCATAGACGGCTCAATTATGTGATACTGTCTGAGGTTCGTGAACGGGTTACCGCTCGCTCAAATGTGATCACTTCGCCGAATTATAAATACTGTGATAACATCAGATTACAAGAATGATTCTCGTTAAACAACCGTAGAACAAATCTCAGTATACAAGTAACCGGAGCCGAGAAAAGGACACGCCATATTTTAAGTATCGGTGGAAAGTCGACACGAAGGTGACACCTGGAGGAGGAGACAGGTGTTCAGCACCCCTGTTCCGCCTTTCGTCGGCGCCCTCTTTATTGATATTACGGTCGGCGCATTAACCACTCCACGCGTTGTGTATTGGCTTTCACATGAGGACACTACTATAAAACTAGATAGTGCGTTGAAATAAACGTGAAGGAGACCCACTCACGACTATCTATTGTGAATTCATTTTAAAGACCAACGTTAAAAGCACACAAAAGCAACAGAATACTCCCTTGTTACTACATTATTGGGTTTGTATTAAAATGTATCGAATTGCATCCAATAAAACTGTAATAATATTGCTTATTGTTTCGTTTCGATAACTCGCGCTCAAGTGGAAGTATGAAGCAATTGGCAGAAATACAAAAACGGAAACAAAACAATTTATAAATATACAAATTGGCGGAAAATCTGAAATGGACGGTCTGAAACGGACGGTCTTGGATTAGTGTAGTGCGGGATAAGAATAAAAAGTTTTCATATTGATATTCAAAGTGTGGTGTGAGAGATCGCAAGCCGGTCGCCACAGAGCCGGCCCGGCGGAGCGTCGCCGGACCGCAATAATGAGAGAGAGCCGCTCCATTACGGATAAGACAGCTTATATTTCTACGGTACGGTCGCCGCGACGATTGCCGTCTGTAATTGTATCCGGTTCGTCTGCAACTTACAAATACGCTCTTTCCTTCAGCTTTTCGTTACCTTTGCGGTAGTTTCAATCCGGAAGCTATAATTTCGTTTAACGATTTAACTCGGCTAGAAGTGGACGCTCTGTCATTTTGCATGTAATGGTAGTCTTTGACTTTAATATCAATTAGTTGTAAGTGGGCAACTACAATCTACCTGATGAGTAGTTCCATGTTAAATTAAGTGGCAGACTATAGAGCGGGACTATTTCCTTGGATTGTAAGTTGGCCGTCCACCAGGGATAAAAGTTTCCCCGTAGATGGCTTCGTCTGCCCGCGCACCACAACATCTGACAAACTTAGGAACACTTTAATTAGTATCGCCTACCTTTTACTACGTTAAGTTATTCGTTTGATATGTACTTACAAGTTGGAAAGGGATTTTTTCCTTCCGAACTGAAGTTATCAATTTTTTGAATACTTAAAGTTCGGAGTTTAAGAAGAAGTATGCGAAACATTTAGATCTTTGATTAAATAACAAAGCAGAAAGTTTGTAAGGGACCAGCTAATCAATTTGCGAGTTACAACAAAGTAGGTATTAATGATGTTATTTTATCCTGTTGGAAGTTGATTAATTTAGGCAATTTTGTGTAAAATTTCAGGCAATTTTTTACTTTCCTGTTTTAAAGGGATCTTTATTCCTTTGCACGTGATTTTTTGAAGTTTGTGGTATGTACAGTCAAGCAAAATTATTGGTATAAAAGATCATCCATATTATCACCTGTTTCAAACCTGAAAATGGCAACATAAAAACATTCACCGTGTAAATCTACCCAATAACGTTGTTAAGCGGAAAGTTAAAAAATAAGTTGCGAGCAGATATTATTAAGTTGAGCGCCGTCTACAAGCTCGGGATTTCCCTGTAAAGCCGTTCTCAATAGATGGCGTCGGGTAATAAGCTCAGCGATGGGCTATTACGAGGCTGCGAGAGAAATTCGTATCGCACGGAGCCTACGGGGTATCAGTGGCGTGCAACTTTTATGGAGCAGCCGGCAGATTGAACCATGGAAGCCGGTCACAATCGAAATCGATTAGAAATAGCCGTGGACCGACTGTCCGCAAATTACAACAATTGTTCGCGGCGTACATACAGCGCTACACTGCAATTTTATCTAAAATTTGTGCGCTATATGCGTGTTATTATTTTTTACTGCGAAATCATGTTATAGCCACTAGAACACCTTTGTAACACCTTTTTATTGGGTGCTGGTTCAACTAAGTCTTTGTATTGTGTCTGTGGTTTTTCAAGCGGTTAGAGGTTCTAAATCAACAATCCCCTTTTCTTCAGCAGGATAAACACGACTTGGCTAATGGTGCGTTGTTATTTCAAGGTTCCGGCTGCGGGTTTGGTATTTCTTACCTAATCTCTCTATTCTTCAGTAATTTTGGTTAAAACCTTAGTACCTACTTCAAAGTGTTTTAAGAAGTGCCAATGGTTTTAACAAATGTTATGACTTTATGAGTGTATATCAAATGAAATAAAATTGATTAAATATGGATTATGTGTTTTTTTTTATATAATTTTTGCCAGGTAAATTTAATATCCAATATTTGTTTTTTAATAATACAAATGGCCCCCGCACTGCCTGAACACTTTGTCACCGCAACCGCGATATTTTATGCTGTGGCCAGCTTTAATACTGGTTAGTGTGTGTCAAATAAATTAACACTGAATTTCAGCCTAGTCAATCAAATAACACAATTAACAAAGCGTAGGCTGTCACCGCGTTATCCTGCTCTTAAATGAGCGGCCTGAGATTGTTATAATGTCGCCAAATTTAATTGAATAAGGCTCGCTTACATTTTACGACGACACGGCGGTGCGGCGGGCTAAAGCCGCGGCATTAATCTCCTAGGTAAAATCAATTGCCAAAAATTGTATTTACACAGACGTCACTCGTTCTATTTAAAGCCTTATCCGTCAGGGTTAGGTTATCTTTTCGCATGACCGGCTTGTACGGAAGGAGAATCATATCAAAGTAAATTATTTTCTCGTTTACCGTCATTTATGAAAGTGCACATCTCTCTCGTGTAGTTTGAGGTCGGCAATGGGTTTTAGGTGGCTTCCTGAAGGTTCATTTCAGTGTGACTGGATATGAAGCAGACTTTTTATTGAGAAATTTATAGAGCAGCGTTTAAGACCGTCACCGCGGAGCGGAGCGGGGCCGCCGCCCGCGCTGCCAACACGCCGCGTCCTGTGAAGACATCTCGCTGCCCCTTTATTGCTTGCCTCAAATTAATGTCTCGACCTCAACGAAGGATTTTCTACTTTGTGGGAACGTTTAACGGATTTTATTACGCAAATATTTTATGAGAAAAGGAAACAAGTATTTATTTTGATAAATCTTTGGGATAATCCGAACCATACTAGATTATGGTAAAATTGTTTCAGTGAAATAATAAAAATGGTATGCTCGTAAAATACGTGACGTATGTTGTAACATTTTCACTGGCATGTGAGCTTTATGGTTGAAAAGTTTTGGAACGTATGTGGTTATCCTGGCAGCCCTATGATGTTGGCGTGGCTACTGAAGGGGTAGTTTGTCAATGTATTGTTCGTATGATGGCCGTAAGGACAGAGCTGGGGTGGAGTGCGTGTAATTTTCAGATTAGTTTGTTCAGCAAGCGAGGCTGCCGGCAAGCCGCAAATATGTGGCCAGTAATAACGTCAGCCCAGCCGTGCCCTGACGCGCCTGATGCCGGCGACCGACGCTAACGAATTCTTCTGCTAAATTGACGTATTAATTTCTGATGCAATTAATTAGATTAGAAAAGGTGGACATACTATACGGGTTTTGTTTGGCACTTATCGCTTTTGTATATTACTAACACACTAATAGTTTATGATTTTATTTTGTTATTGTGTGTTATTGTGTGATTTCAATTATGTAAACTTATATGGAGATTAACTGAAATAAAAATTATAATAATAAAAAAATAAAATATAATGTTTTTTACAGGCAGTTTTTTTAGGGTTCCGTAGTCAACTAGGAACCCTTATAGTTTCATTTTCGCCATGTCCGTCTGTCTGTCAGTCTGTCTGTCACGACTTAGCTCAGAGACTCTTAGTAATAGAAAGCTGTAATTTGGTGCGGGTACACAATATATTAATCGCACCGACAAAGTGGATGCTATTTTTTTCTCGTCTATCCCATGATGTGGGGTATCGTTGAATAGGCTTTTCAAGATTGAGGGTCCATTTTTCGATTTGGAGACCCGTTTGCGTAATATTAACCTTTAAAGTGCTAATTTTTGATAGAGTCAAGTACCAGTGCCAGAGCTAAATGGTTGTTTTTGGGTATGTGAAAAAAATCATGGCAGTAGTATATATAATAAACTTAAAAAGAAAACTATCACAGCTAAGTAGGCTTTACAAGTTAACGAGTAATAGTCGACCAACTTACATTTGCAGTTGGAGAATTGACCGTGACGTTTAACTGTTGTATCGGAGAACATGTTTTTCAACTACAATGTTAAGTTTGTTTTTGGGATAAATTCATCCCAACTACGGAACCCTTCATTGTGCGTGGTTCGACAGGCACTTGACTGTTTTTTTTATTGTATTGGTACACATGTTTTCTAAAATAGGTTTTTCCTACTGACCTTTGAGAGTCAAGTTTATTTGTAGATAGCTTTGGGAATTACGTTGATTCTTCAATCACATGCATTTTTCTTTAAAAAGACATACCAACAAATTTATTGATTTCTCAGTAGACGCAGGCAAGCTCACATCTTCAAACAAAAGACAGTCTGTAAAATCGAACCGTTCGTAATATAGTTCTTGAAAAATAAATAGGCGCTCACCCAGATGTTTATTATCAGTTTCGCTGGCAATAAATAAAGTCGTATTATATTCTTGAGCGGACGATCTCGTAGCTCTATAAATCATTTTTATTGTGCTGTCGAAGGGTCCTTGGTAATGGCGGAGTTCAACGCTAAATTGGGTCGACTCTTACAATAAATAGCTAATGCTTTACACTACAGAGCATTAACAGGCAACATGACGCGGAGCTTTTTTTGGGTAAATTATTAAGCGTAGTTAAATAAAAAAAGCAAAAAAAAATAAGTGCGAATTCTTAAAGTTCGGAGTTTAATGAAGATTTCGTGCTAATATTTACAACAATGACTGTCAACTATGTAGCGATACTTCTCCACGATGTTTTAAGAGCAATAATAGAGCCCATGGCTGAACGCTGGCCCTTACAATACAGGTCCAGGCCTAGTTTGGGGGTTAGGATCAGATTCTTGGCAATACATTTGTGTGCTATATTATTTCGACATACTTGTTTGTAATATGTATTTTAAGTGTCAAAAAAATGATTGTGAATAATTTCACAATAAATGTCACCATAAATATTTTTAACCTAATTAAATTATATTTTGGAATATTATGCAATCGTTAAAATAACGCTAAATACGATAATACGATAATAATTATCTCATTCACTGAATTAAATTCTCAGTCAGGAAGTCAATTCAGGTCATCGCAACGAATGACATACGGTTCAAACTTTATGAACCAAATCAGTATAAAATTTGAACTATAACAAACTACTATTCGCGGTTCACTAGCTCCATACAATTAAAATCAGTTCACAATGTAAGAAAGAATGTTCATTTCGAGTGCGGGTGCGGCGCGCGCGCCGGTCCTCGCCCGGAAACAATGAAAGCTTTGACGTTACTTCCGGTAGTTGCGTCGCTCGCTATCCACCACGCCTCATTTCATCCTTCTCCTTCACAGTGCACATCGGAGAACTTTATACAGTGGAGGAAGGCCGTATATTTAAATAGAGTTACACTAGGTGGGTCCTACATCGAAAACAAGTAAATTGTCTTTCGAAAAATGTTTTAGTTCTAAACAGGAAAATGTAGCACTGTATTGTTTTTAGGCATAATTTTGATGTTTTTTTTTTTATATTCGGTATTGCTACCCATTCAGTTTTAACCATTCAGCTAATTTGCATACTTTATAAAGTTGTTTACCCTAACAGAACTTTTTCTGACTCTGGAAAGAAAATCATGTATTTCCATCAAAGACCAAACGGTATTTCAAAAATGTTAATAATATAGGTAGTTTTCATTTTCCTAACCACAATAGGGCCGTGAAAGATTTGATGTTCATAAAACGCTTAAGGCGTCTCACGGTCGCTTAATGGTCGCTCGGTCGCTCGCTATATAAATGCATACTCGTTTAAAATATAAAACAAAGTATGTTTATATTGTTTATATTACGCGGTGGAAGGAGATGTTAACGGGGTGTAAGTTATTGTTGTGAAGCCCTCGTTGTGCTACGTGCAACCATTCCACCTGTTCTTATATGAATGTACGGATTTTTTAATATTCTCCTTTCTTGGTTGAGATTGAAAAAATATCCTGTTTTTATTTTTTCAACATATTTGAACCTTCAAAGCACTTCATGGGCTGGCTGTACTTTAAAAAAGTAATTGAACCGTGTTTTCTTTTACTTTACGATTAGAAATTAACTATATTTGTACGAAGTTTCAATTATAGTATTTTTATGATATTATGAATCATTTAACAAGTTTTATTTTTAATATTAATTTTAATATTTACTAAAACCAGGAGTCCACGTCCTCTTAAAAAAAAAAAACAAAATGGCAGGAAATGTACCAATAAATAAACAATACGTTATTGTTCTGGCTCGCAAAGCTCCGTCAATGGAAATTGAAAAATGCCCGTTGATTGATTACTATCCAATTTAAAAGAGCTCTAATACCTACTCACCCGTCTTTTACTACTAGCCGAAGTACATACCTTTTTTATATAGGTACTTATTTCAACGTTAGTGTAGACCTCACTTCTAAATGATCTCACCATAATCATCTTTCGTAGAAGTTTAAATGATTGCCATCACGATGATTATGTATTTACATTGTGTAGTGAAGTTTGTTTTTTAAAATTGCATCCATGAAATATTCGAGTAATCCCCACTTATTCTGAGTTTCAGGCGATAATAGCCAATTGCATCGCATCACGAACGTGTCTCATTTAAGAGAAACTTTACAACAAGCAGGTGTTGTTACTGAAATATCCATTTCTTTTATCGAGTGGTCCAATAAGCCGCTCGATATAAAACTGGTATAAAGGGAGGTTATTTGGTTCCGGGAGCAATAAAGTGGTTCCGTGAGGACAATGGGCACTGCACTTGTCGTCTGGCGACGGACGTTCAGTTTGGTCCACTAACTTCAAAATATTATACTTCCGATGTCTCCTTTATGTGGCATTGTTAACTGATAAAATGCATTGTACCAATAGTTATTTTATTTAAACAACATTAGTTCATCAGTAATCATCATTTTGAACAACTGTTTCTATGGGACCTACCTTAAAATCGCGAAAAAAAAATCAGCCGTTACATACATTTTATCGATTTAATTAAGTGAACACAAATGTATGGAACAGCTGATTTTTTTTTCGCGATTTCAAGGTTGGTCCCATAGATTTTTTTTTTCAAAATGTTGAGTACAATGTTTTCGGGTTTAGAGTAAACAAAAACTAATGTTGTATATACTTTATACCAGATTAAACATTACAAAACAAAAATAAATATACACTACATACTACGGCTTTATCTCTTACTGAGATCTCTTCAGTGATTTTTTGGACATAAAATGAGGTTGTATTTGATGCAAATAAAGTTAGTAAAAAAATTACTTTTACTGCGGTTATTTTAGGTGTACTATTTAAGATTTGCGTTACATCATAACAAATATAGCATGTCTGCGCTCCTGGCAGAGTTAATTAGACCCTCACTAACCCTTAGAGGATCAAATAAATAATTATTCCCACCCTGAGTGATTTCTAGGAATCCGTTCAGTAATCCACTATTAAATGGTATAGTCAGATAAATTGCGGGAAGATCAAATTTTCATTAATCGTAGCTGTATATCAAGTTAAACGTGATAATATTACACCTAACAGTTTCTTCAATATCTCAAGCATGGGAATACTTGGTATCAAAACAGATATTAATAACAAATCCATGAGGCGTCTGTAAGACAACTGATCACGAAAGTGCAGTAAGATTGGGTCTGTTGAGGCACCACAAAGGGCTGGCGTGACTAGCTCGTTAGTGCAGAGGTCGGCTCGACACAATCAGGGCGACCTCAACAAGGTGACTAAGATTTCACCCAACTAACGGATAAATTCGGCTCTTCACAGCTTCGGTACGAATAAATGATATCTTAGGATATTTAAATGATGATATTTATCAGGCGTCTCAATAGTTTGCAATTTCAAAACTAGCTTGCAATAATGTTAGTTTAAAGTTATTCAGGCATTTCAGTAAATTTGGACGAGTTTCAAGGTTTTGTGACGTTGCTTCGATAATAATTTGTTGATATAGATAATTTATCCATTTGAGAGCGTGACGTGAAGATTATAGATTGATAAGGCGCGAATCGATCCTAATATATATTAGATCGCTTTAAAATCAAGTATCAAAGTAAGATACGTTAGCCAAAAGGACTATGTAATATGTAAATGACTGAATTTGTCAAAACCTTTACTAATAGTGAACGCAAACCAAATAATCCGCACTACGTGCCATTTAATGGGCACAAAAACCTCAAGTTGTAAAATAAAATCATATAAACGAATATTGCACAGATAAAAACGGACAGCGCAGTATTTTTGATAAAGCAATTCCAATAAGCGCACGCACGATTACTTTTATTGAGGGGATTAAAGTGCACCGGTCGTGTAACGAAGTTCATTTATGAATGCGGCTGGCCATTGCGACGGGGAAATCTTAAAAATCCCCTGAATGTTTCTCTCAGATCGCCTTATTAAGCGATCCTAGAAGTAATTGTGGCAGACTTACAAAGTTAAGCGGGCGAGGTAAGCCTCCCGACCGTGAACGCTCATAATCGTTATTTCGTCTGCGGACTTTACAAATTGTAACCGGCCTATGTCTGTGTTATTATTAGCTCCTTTAAGTTTTAGATGCGGTTCGCATTAATAATGTTAGTTAGCAGCTTGAAAATTAACTTTCATATTTTGTAGATCTTCGTAGCAGTTTCGCTACGTCGCGTCGTAGCAAATATTTTAAGGAAATAATTAATATTAAATGGGTTTCTTGGATCCTTCTAAGACACTATAGTTTTTATTTGGGCGACTAATTATTATATGTCCGTCAAACATGATTTCCTATTTCTCTTTTTAGGGTTCCGTACCAAAATAGTAAAAAGGAACCCTTATGGTGAGACTGTCTGTCTGTCTGTCTGTCACGCCTGGATATTTCAAGAACTAATAATGCTATCAACTTGAAATTTAGAATAGTTTTAGATGACGTTTGCCCAACTATTTTGCAAACAAGAAAGAAATTTAAAAAATATATCTTTTTGCAAAAGGGACTGGAAAGGGGGTCTTAAAAATTTGAAGTGGGGCTACTAGGGCATGTGGGGTATCATAATTATGAAAGAGCACTGTTTGCATATTCACAAACATTTTTTTTTTAGGCAGCATAGTTTCCGACTTTTGATGAAAAAAGTAAAAAAAAATACCGTTATGTCCGAAGTTTGCATAGATAAAAATCTGAAATTATTCTATGTGATAGAAGTTTATGTAAAGATTACAGGAAAAATAAAACGATGTCTCTAAATAGCACAGTTTTTCAGAAATCATCAACATCATATATACGTACGGAACCCTCGGTGCGCGAGTCCGACTCGCTCTTGACCGGTTTTTTCTATTTTAACTCTCTGATTTTTACGGATAAATGCAAATCTACGTCGAAAACACTTAATTGTTTCCCACATATATATTGAATGTTCCAAAAGTTGTGATAATCCAGGTCAATGCGATCGATTTACGATTAAATTACGACTATTAATTAATGAAGCACGCGTATTTACGAAGAACTTTCATTATGTCGATCACTTGTTTGTATCGCGGATATTTTCGCTCGAGTTTCATTTTCACGTAGGTTATGTGTTATAAGTAAGTATATAATTATCTTTAGAAAGTTATTAAACATGGCTTCGTAAGATGTAATATGAAGGATACGATGGCTCTTGTTTTGTAGATTAAAATGTTAAACATATTTAAACGACTAACCGTTTTGTTTTGATATTTAAATTCTGTTATTTTCTTATTTTTTTATTGAATTAAGCAGTATAATTAGAATTGAGAATAATTTACTGATAGTAGCTTATTTAAACTAAAATCCTACGACGGTATATACCTATTCGACTGTTATTCGAATTTGTAGAGCTAGAAACATTCTTGACTTAGTATGTAATGTCATACTCGTATAGGGAACATTCAGTCCTGACTTCAATTCTTGCCTGACTATTATCAATGTCCGAAGCGCAGGTTGCTTTTACCACTACAATTCAGATGGACGTAGTGCGGTATATGACTCGTTGAAATGGTGCAGTTATCGAATCACAGTACATTCGAGAGCTTGCTTGACACCTCGTGACGTCGAGCCGGCAGGCCTATTCACGCCGACGCGTCTCGGTGTGTGCCTCTCTAGTCGTACGTGTTCACAATAGTCATTCTACGGCAGGCAGGCAGAATTCGATCAATCTAGTACCGAACTGCTTCCATATGCCGTCCGGGTAATGATTGTGCGACGTTCATTGTCCGCTCCTATTAAAATGACAATGTATGGGACTTGATAACGCCTGTCAGTTCGAAGATATGTCTTTGGATAAATAGTTGTCGTGTATAGTTTTTATGTTCATAGGTGAATATTTATGGAGACGTTTATGTTATCGCAACAATATTTTTTACTGGTATTTGTTTTGATTCAACTCAAATAAAGTGTCAAAAGTTACAATAAGTAACGTAGAATTCAAAGTATCAGTTTTGTTTTTATAATGATGATGTAATTTCTAAAGTCCCGGCTAACGTGAGAAAGTTTGATTGGTTTCAAAACCACACGAAGTCGATTCGTCAAAACTCATTAAAAAGTAAACAGAAATGTCGCAAAACCAATCAAATGTACGAATATGAATATTTCTACGTTTTTCTACAATCCTGTCAATATTTGCTTACGACTGTAACTGGTTGCCATTAAACAGGTAAATTATATCAATATACATAAAATGAATTTATTTTCATGCAAAATATTTGTTTTTGATATGCCAACCTAACCGCCGACTGAAAATGTGTTTTGTTGTTGACTGTTCCCAATAAACTGGTAATGTCCTAACTAATATTATAAATGCGAAACTGAGTTTGTTTCTTGTTTGTTACGCTTTCACGTTAAAACGGCTTAACGGATTTGTATGAAATTTGGCACATGTGTGCCATGATCTGGGCTGGCATGACATGATGATGATAATACCATGATCTGGGTTAGGATATAGAATACTTTTTGTTCCGGAAGAACGTTCCCGTGGGATAATTCCACGCGGGCGAAGCCGCGGGAGAAGACGCAAGCAAAAGCTAGTATTATTATAAATAGTGATATGTGTAACAGATATGTTTATTTTTTTAATGAAATTAAATTTATTTATTTGCGAGAATATAGGTCCTTACATAATAACGTGGTAAAATAATTTTAGTCTCACTTTATTCGACTTATCAGTCGTGCAAATATTGTAGTACATGCAGAATAATATCATGAAATTACGTCAATGTCATTAGTCATTACTTCATAAGTCATACCTACACATCATAGTCATAATGAAATTTACATCTTGCTTCGTTAATATTAATTAGACACATTACATTATATAATATATTATATTAAGTTAGTTTATTAGATTATATCTCACAAAAATAAACTAATATATAATTTCTCATAATAATAAATATAATGGCGTAAAGCCATCCTTATGCTTATTAGGTTCATCAATGCTGCATTCATGCTAAAGCATGTTCCTCAGCCATAGAACATTGCTGAAGTGATTATGATAGCAAAACCCGGTAAACCACCTCTTGATGCATCATCATACAAGCCCATTTCCCTGTTGCCTATACTATCAAAGCTGTTTGAAAAATTGTTTTTAAAACGCTTAAAACCATAAACCAGAGACATCATAAACGAGAGACACCTGATCCTTGACCATCAGTTTGGTTTCAGAGAGAGACAGCCAACAATAGGCCAAGTACATATAATTACCAACATCATTGAGAACGCTCGAAGATAAAAAAGTCTGCTCCACAGTATTTCTAGACGTGGCACAAGCTTTTGATAGAATTTGGCATAAGTGTTTTTGATATACAAGCTAAGGCTTATGCTGCCCAATTATTTTGCTGATATCTTGCAATCATACATTACAGATAGAATGTTTTGAGTAAGGTACGAGGATGCCTTTTCCAAGTTAAAAATTATTAAAGCTAGCGTGCCTCAAGGTAATGTGCTGGGTCCGATCCTCTGCCTGTTGTACACGTATGATATACCAGAGCTGGAAAATAATACTATTGCAACCTTTGCGGACGATACTGCCATTATGGCTACAGGGTCATACCATACGGAAGCAATCACAACGGTACAAATCACTGTAAATAAAGTTCATGACAGTGCACAAAAATGGAGAATCAAATTAAATGAATCGAAGTCACTTCACATTGATTTTACCAACAGGAATTGTGATTACCACCCAATCTTCATAAATGACCAACAAGTGCCATACGGAAATACAGCCAAATACCTTGGCATACCTCTTGACGCGAAACTGCGCTGGAAACCACACGTTAAAAATAAAAGACATGCGTTTTAAAAAGTGTATTGGTTGATTGGACGGGATTCCTGCCTATTGAAAGACATGACATTCAAAGACATGTGACATCTACCAACCCGCACTGAGCCCGCGTGGTAGATTACAGCCCAGTCCCTCTCGAAGAGAGGAGGCCTGTGTCCCAGTAGTGGGAACATTATAGGCTGATTATGCCTGCCTATTGATAAATAACAAAATTGTATTATACAGTATGTAACAAAAACCCTGTTGTTCCTTTTAGGGACGTATACATTAACCTACAAGCACAACATTGGTGGAACTATAATTAAAAAAAATTAAGCATTGGCTAGTCGAGAGGTCAAAATAAAGAGGTAAGAAATCAGTTAAACATTAGAAATATGAATTATTAAATATTTATTTTAATTATTTTTGTTGAAAGGTTTTTATAAATGACTTGCTTTATTACGTATGTATACCGATTCTTAAAACGTATGTAGAAGGAAAAAACAGGGTTTTTGTTACATATTGTATAAGCATATTCTTATGCCAATATGGAAATATGGCATCCAACTGTGGGGGCTGTACTAAACCGTCCAATATCAAAATTATATAGATTCCAGAATAAAGTACTCAGGCGTATTGTTAATATGGCATATAAGAAATGACGACCTCCAATCGTGACCTCAAAATGGAACCAGTCACCAATATAATACAAAAATTTGCTGAGGCCCATGAACACTAACTCCATGTGACATTTGAACATCGACGCAATTCAGCTGTTAGACCAAACGAATATAGTGCAATGACTAAAACGAACGAAACCTTTTAAATAATGTGTCGATATAAGTGACAATGACACACATAAAACACATGAACAGAGTGTTTATATTATTATATCAGACTCTAAGAAAGTCGAACGGACTTGTGTAAAGTACAATCAACACTATTCTAAGTTTTAAAATAATTATCACGTAAAAAATTAAGTTAGATTAAAATTACTTAACAAATACTTATTAAAATGTCTTATAGGCTAGATTTTAATTATATATATAATTAATTATTAGGAGCCTGGTTCTTTTAAATAAATGATAAAAAATTAAAAATAATAAGCCTTTTATTTTTCTCACCGTTCCATCCTGTTTTACAGTATTTGTTAGCATGCAACAAAGTTAAATATAATAAAATTATTATTCAATTTTGGTTTCATAATTATGTCTTCTCTTGAAATCTATTGCAATATTTTTATGATGGTATTTAATTAGATTACATTAATTGTTATTAACAATTTTTAATTCGATTACAAATTTTTTCATGACCGTTTTTAAAAGTAAATGTTCTGTGTATATGCAGATGTTTTTTAATAAACAAATCCAAAAAAAAAATACTATTAATTATAATTTACTGAGGTTAGAAGAAATTACTTTTTTTTAGGCTCATTTTTTAAAAAGGTCCTTTACTAGTACGAGGTACATCCATTTATTATATTCAGTAACAGGACTGGACTATAACAATTTTCTACACAGCCAATTGTGGTTCTGAATGCATTTTATGGTACCATAAAGCGTACATAATAAAACACTACCTAAGTATTCAGTGAGTGAAAATAAAAATGAGGGCGAGTTTGTGTACTGTGGGCTGTGGAGTGGCTCAGTCACAGCCTACCGTTTCATTACTAGATGACTCGGCCGATGGGTGAAAAGCTGGAATTTCCCTTTGTTATAAAGCATTTTGTAGCTGTCCTGTACTGTTAGATGATTTTGAACTCGAATCTCGTACGCAATAAGATCATTTCTTGATTGCGTGCGCTTTTTATTAATCAATCTGCAAAGCGTGGGAGCATTTTGAGTTTTATAATATTGTTTTGTAGGTATTATATTTTGAATAAATTTTCATTAAGTTTTATTAAGCTTCCTGGATCATCGGAAGACTACGACCAACCTATGTTGATTCCAAGCTACTCAGGCTTCTGCAGCACGGCGTGAGTACGTCGCTCTTCTTCCGGCCACTAAGAAACTCCCTGGATCATCGGAAGACTACGCCCAACCTATGTTGATTCCAAGCTACTCAGGCTTCCGCTGCACGGCGTGAGCACGTCGCTCTTTTTCCGGCCACTAAGAAACTCCATGGATCATCGGAAGACTACGACCAACCTACTTTGACTCCAAGCTACTCGGGCTTCTGTTGCACGTCGTGAGAACGTCGCTCTTTTTCCGGCCATTGAGAAACTCCCTGGATCATAGGAAGACTACGACCAACCTAATAGATTGTAAGTGGCAAGAAATAAAAATTTCGATCCTCTTTAGGTAGGTAAGGTTACCCTTCCTACATAGAACCTACCTGTCATGACACAAAAATTCTTCAAATAACTTGTGGCACATGGTTCGCCTTGTTATTTTCGTGACGGGTGAACTGTTACGCTACAATCAATAAATCACGAAAATGATATAAGTGATCTCGAGCAGGGCACATTGCTCGCAGAGCAGATGGCCGATGGAGCCGAAAGGTTCTGGAGTGGCAACCACGTACCGGAACAGGGTCGGCCTTAACCATCAGCACAACTAAATTCAGCTCAAGATTTACCAACTTCATTGGACCCTACGTCTATAATAAGATAAACAGAGCAATTAACATTTACCCCTTAACGAAAACACATTGTAAGTAAAAGGTAACCGAATATTTACAAAAACTAAATTATGAAGAGACTGAATTGATTCAACAAACACCCTCTCACAGTCACGCATCCACATTATCATATCACACAAAGAGAGGACTCACACACTGTCCAGATGTTACTTTATTTTTATTTTGTTTATGATTTAATTTTAATTTTTATTTTGGCAAATTCTGATAGTATTGCTTTTAATGATTATATTATTTTATTGCATCGAATCACTTTTTATATCTAAAAAATGTTAGCATATCTACTTGATGGCTATTTTAAAATGTTAATAATTATTTGAGGGGTTTGGCGCTGATAGCCGAAATACAGGCTTTTGCCTAGTTCGGCTACAGATGTCTATTTCATAATTGTAACAGCAAACTAGTACAGCCTTTATACATGTGTATCATTGTAAACAATTATTGAAATAAAATTTATATTTATTATTATTATCTAGGCGCCCCGGGTGAGTCATATATTTGGCGTCTTTTTGTATTTCATTATATTTTAAAAAACTTATTTTAAATTTAGTACCATATTTTTTATTGAAATAATAGAAAACTACAAACATAAAGGTATTATTATTCCTTTATTTCATTAAATATACATATAAATTATATTTTTAAATATTAGAATATAAACAAAATATAAAAACATTTAAAAATATAAAAAGGTATTTTATTATTAGTAATAATAAAATATTTTACGTACCGAAGTACCTAAATTGTGTGTCAGTTAGTCACGAAACTTATAATGAAAAACAATGTCGCCTGTCACTCAGTGTGTCCTCTCTGTCATCTTAGATAATTTAGTGAGGGATACGAGGATACGACAAGACAAGCAACAAAATGACGGGTCGTGGTAGTTACATGCTGCTACTCATACTCACTCGTACTAGATGAGTTCATAAAAGTTAATCGCTGAATTCATTTTCTCGATAGAGATAGGTATTCAAATTAAGTGGCTAAGTTAAGCTGGCGCTCGCAGCGTCCTGTATACCCCGGCACCCTCCAGTCACCGGCACTCTGGGTGGCCGCCGCCTCGGTCGCCCAGGGTGCTAAATGCTAAAACCAGCGCTATACCGGAAGTCGTAGCGTTGGAAGGTAAAAGGCGGACCAATGACCTTGTGAAGACCGCAGGAATCCGCTGGATGCGGAAAGCACAGAACCGGTCGAAGTGGCGGTGCTCGGGAGGCCTATGTCCAGCAGTAGATGTCTTTAGGCTGAAATGATGAATCATATGGATGCGCTTACAAATAACCAATTATTTAGGGAAAAAATATGTTAAGTTGAACTGCAGGGTAGGAATAATATTCATTCAAGAGATTGTGACCTCTGAGTTTGTTTCGGCCTTTCTTCTCAGAGTAGTCAGATAGAAAACGCCGACCTCATCTAGTTTTTAAAATATGATTGACGTGTAAAAGTGTTTGTACAAACCTACTTACAGAAATAAAATCATTTATCATTTATCATATTTAATTATTATTATTATTTAATATAATATAGCCATTATCGTTAATTTGTTTAATAATAGGCATGTTATTTGCTTAAAAAAAAACTTGCAAAATTTTGTTTTATCGTCTATTTAATGTATAAAACTAATGTTTTATTCTTTAAACTAATTTTTAATGATGAATAACTTTTAAACAACAATTCTAGTACCCAAACGAAACAATAAAGCTGAATAATAATTTAGGTTATAACAAGTTTGGTTTCGTTCATCACAAAGATTTGGGATTACTTTAACAGTTTAAGTCCGCTATGGATATTCATGAAATATTGATTGTCGATTATGTCTCGTTGTATTTAACTAAGATAATAATTATATACTTGTTAAACATTATATACTTGTTAATGTTTATTTCCGGTTAAAGAAAGTGTTTATTTTTCATAATAATGCTGGTTTTATCCAAAATCAGAATAACCAGTACACAGTTATAAATTTTTGATTTAGGTAATTACTAAAGTAAATTAAAACTCATGACTTTTAATTACATGATCAAAATATTTGATATTACTGAATTTACCAAAACATAACCCTTTTATAATTTATTTTGCTAAAAACATAGCAAATAAATCGCAAAATAGGATGTTATTCCGATTACATTATGAAATTGATTTTAAACGTAATCAACCGCAGATAGAGAGGGAAATACTCAATAAATTGGATCGCAAAGTAAACATAATTAACGAGACTTATTGTTAAATGGAAACGTTGTGTATTGAACACGAGTGATATCTTTACATAATGGAAATATGTCTTCATAATTAAGCCGACCATTTTACACACAGTGGCTGCTTGTTTATAAGATACTACCGACCCGTCCCTGCTTCGCATGGTTTTTAAGACTCGATAAAACATAAACCGTCTTATTACAAAACAAGATTTATATTTTGACATGACTTAAACCATGCAGCCAGTTTTTGTAATAAGAAGGTAACAGTGATTAAAATACTTTTATTCACATACATTATTCTTTATACAAAACTGAAACCTTCGTTCGGTACTAAGTTGTCAGTTTTGTGTTTAGGAACTTTACCGTAGTCGGAATAAAGTTCGAAATTCAATAATGGCTCCATGTTTTAAACCTGGGTCTGAAGATAAACCTTGTTTTGTAATAAAGGGGCTAGAGTTCTTAATAATAATGTGTGCCGAGTGGTGCCGGACGTAAAGAATAGCACCATACTATTCTTCTCGTGGGTGTCGTAAAACGGGACTTACTAGAGAATATGCAGCAGCGTTCTCTATGCATTTTAACACCATACTGCGATCGCCAACCCGCCTACCAAGCGTGGCTATTATGGCAACCCCCCTTTCCCCTTTGGGGGAGGCTTATGTCCAGCAGTGGACGTCTTTCGGCTGGAATGATGATGATGATGAAGTATAATATTAATGTTTTAAGAACATAAACCTTACTGAATAAATTATCTAAATGATGGTGATACCTGTATCGACACCCGTTGCCCAGTTTGGAAGAACAACGCGGTTCACACAGACATGGAAAGCGAATTTAATCTATATAATAAAAATTAATGGCGTCCAAGCAAAAACGGTCCAGTAGTGGGGTATTGAGTCAAGACTAGATTCGGTATCTAGAATAGTTAATTGATAATTAGGATTAAAAAAATATTAAAAAACTGACACATTTTTTTTCTATCAGACATTTGAAGTTGAAACTGAAAAAGCTAGATTTGAGAAAAACTATAAGAACTTGTAGATAGTTAAGATTTACTTAATAATCAATTGATAATCATTGCGTATGTCTCGGAAACTAAATGCCGAGACATACGCAACGCAATGGACGCCCACAAATGTGTTGCTAAGCGCAAAACTCGAGAATGGCTGTACTAAATCTGCAATTTTTTTTTCAAATATTCTTTGAAGTCTGAGGAAGGTTCTTATGAAAAAAAAAGTTGTCGGTAAAAATGGTAAATTCGGGAAAACTGAAAGTGCATTTTTTATCGGAATTTTGTATGAATTATTGAAATTTGGACAAGACAACCTCAGTGGGGTCAGCTAGTTTATAATATGTATAGATTACTAACTTTGTGAATAAGTGTTCGACGATAAAGAATGTGCATATTACGTCCGGAGAAGTAAACGGATAACTTATTAGGTACGTACTTAATCAGCCTATAATGTTCTCACTACTGGGACACAGACCTCCTCTCGGTGAGAGAGTGTGGGCTATAATCCACCACGCGGGCCCAGTGCGGGTTGGTGGATGTCACATGTCTTCGGAATTTTTGGTTCCTTTTTGATTTCCTCACCATGATTTCCTTCACCGTTTTGAGAGCAGTGGTGATGGAATTATTTACTCAAAGTATAGCGCCTGCTTGGGTTCGAACCCACGACCTACAACTCGTAAGTTGGGGCCGATGAAAAAAAGAACAAAAAAAAGAACAAAAAAAAAAAGAGATGGCACTTGTTCACTACTGCTCTCATTAGGTACGTAAATAAATACAAATTCTGGTATATTTTATTAATCAATGTCAAAGGTAGTGCAGTTATTGTCTTTAGGTAATCGCACAGATCAGAAAAAGACAGACTATCTTTTAAGATTTGACAATCATAATGTCATCATCTGACTTAAGAACAGATAATATTAGGGCGTACCTCATTAGGAAAAAACGAACCCCTTATAGGTTCACTCGTGTGTCTGTCTGTCCGTTTGTCACAGCCAATTTGCTCCGAATCTAATGGACCGATTAAGTTGACATTTTGTACACATATAAATTTCTGTGACTTAAACACGGACGTCATACGTAAATAAATGTATTTTGGTAATCACTTTTGGGAGATGAATAAGAAAAAAAAAGACACTAAAATAAATCGTTTAAAAGTTATTTAAGAAAATATATGAAAATTGACCATTCTCCCCCTTATCTCCGAAACTACCGAGCCAAAAATTTGAGCTTAAAAAATACAGATTGTAGTTCTATACTTATAGATTACAGAAAAACCTATAAAGAGTCTATGGTCTTAATATAGCGTAGTAAATCTCCCAATATTATGCAGTTAGAATGTATGGGAGAACATGTTTTTCAACTACAATGTTAAGTTTGTTCTTGGGATAAATTCATCCCAACTACGGATCTTTTCATTGTAGGTTTTTAATACAACGTTGAAAATGAAATGAACATCTATACCTACCCAACACACCCCCTCAAAAATAAATCCTTTTCCATTTAATTACGATATAATATATTTAACAACTGAATACAATTACAAAATCACACACCTTCCAATTTCTCTATATCTCTGGGAACATCTATGGTCCAACATTCATTGCCTATCTAATTACTTCTCTCTTATCCGTGATACCGAAAAGATAATTTTACCCGCTAAAAAACTGTAACCGATAAACTCTCCATATTCCTGAATTAATTCTTCAAATAGGAATCCCTCAACCCTTTATATCTGGAAAATGATGTTGACGCAAAGAAAATAAGGGACAAATACTATTTGAATATGGGTACTTATTCAGCCATGTTTCGATACAGTCCTGTAAATATAAGTAGGTACTCTGTAATAGGTAGCTCAGCCAATGTAGGTCATGTAAAATCTCCGTGAAACAAACATAGGTGTGCCGATTGCGTAGAGATACTTGTTTGTGCGAAATGTATCTGTCAATTATTATTGTGCTGGTTGCAGGCCGAAATTACCAATTATTTTAGAGTTGCATAGAAAATTGTACATATTGCAAAGTATGCTTTTAAATTATAAAACTAGATTTAGAAGAGTTTCTTAATTTCCTTGATACTTAGTAAAAGAAAATGGGTTATTTTATTTTGTGAAAATAAAACCGGAAATACTATGATGGAACTATCGTAGATGATAAGAATTTTGAGTATTTTTAAATGCTCTTAAAGATTGATATAAGTTATATTTACTGCAGAAAAGTCTGCATTTCCGCAAACTATATTTGCTGATTGGAAGAAGACCCTGAAAAACAAATTTTTAAACTTCCTTCTGTAGCGGTTCGGTTTGTAACCTGACCAACTCTGCTTCTGAAAAACTTTACATGAACAATTTATTGTCTCAGAAAAAGCAATTTCATTTGTAGTGTGAATAGATAATTTACTAAGAAAGATTTCCATTTAGCAATTAGGCCCTTTCACTTACGCAATATCAGTTTATCAGATTGTTTACGAGAAAAGCAGTTACGCTCGGTAACCTATATTTATTAAAGTAATGTTTAGCGCGAAATAATCAAGTTTATATTTTCCACCTTATCCAAATTGAAGTTAATAAAGCTTAGGCGAAGGTATATGAATCACACTTCTCAGGAGAAATTGCTTTTTAATCGAATGAAATGTTCACTTACCCTCGAGGCGGGCGGCGCACGACGAGGCGACCGGTCCGAGGCAGCGGCACACGGCCGCGCTGCTCAACCCCGCAACCACAACTGATTTTCCAGCGCGAAAACTTCCCTCGAACGCGTCATCTCTCACCCCATTCCCGCGCCGGCCAATCATCTGTGCGCGACACCGGCGAAGCCTGCCGGGCCCACACGAAGGCCCCCGAACGTTGGGGTGGCGATTGGATCTTTTAATCTGAAACGTAAATGCATCCAAAAAGAAAACGACGGATCTGTAAGCCACCGTGCACGGGCTGTAGGCTGAAACGAGTCGTGCAACAGGTAAAGCTTTTCAGACCCAATCTGGAGGTCTGCTGCTTCAGTGACTTGGTGTCATTTGTCAAGTGGCTTTTTTTAGATTTCTTTTAGAAGATAGACTATATTTTACAAAGACAAACATGATTTCTTAACATGTTAAGTAATCAAGTTTTTGTTTCTTATTTTAAATGTTAAGTATGAAACGAAGTATGAAACAATAGAACAGTATTGTATATAACGGCGCAGGATAGCCTTTACCAGAAGTGATGTTCGTATAAGCGGTTCAGCAGCTTCAATATCATCAGGATTGTACCGGAATATAGCAGTTAGTCGTGGACGTGGTACGACAGCGGTTTTCCCCTGACATCTTCTTCCATAGATTCTTCTGTCATCAGAAGACAGCCGCCAATAGTGTATTATCTATGGCCACCACGTAGCCATGGATGTGACAAGGATGTGACACTCTGCTAGAGTGACTGTCAGCAGCCAGTGTCACTCTTGTCCGACCTTTTTGGTGATACCAGTAATTTCGTAACAAAAATAGACGGCGCCACTTGCTCATATATTATAAACATTTACTAGGAATTATTTAAAGCCTTTCTTAAAAGCTGTCAGTCAGCCGTGTCAGCTGAACAGTAATTTAATTTAATGTAGTAAATATTTCAAAATGAAAAGTGAATAAAAATAATAATATACTATAAATAATTGACTATTCGAAATGTAAACAATTATATCTATACATCCGCAAGTTGGGCGCAATTTAGTCAGCCGTGTCAGCTGAACAGTAATTTAATTGAATGTAGTAAATATTCCAAAATGAAAAGTGAATAAAAATAATAATATATTATAAATAATTGACTGTTCGAACTGTAAACAATTATATCTATACATCCGCAAGTTGGGCGCAATTTAAATTATAATTTATTCCTTTAAAGGATTTTTCTATACTAATGACGTTAGTGAGATTTGTTTTGCATTATTTGTAATAAGAATCCTTTAATATTATAATGATACACGAAAACTATTCTCAATGAAATTAATTATACCTCCAAAATCCTATTAGCCAGCACCGCAAAGACGTGCTGTGTATGTATAATTGAAATCCTTTCAATTAGATTGTTTGTAGGGACACGTTACGCGTGCCATTAGATTACTTGTTTAATTCTTGACCACCAGGGCCGTAATCTAAGTTGTAAACTAAATCTTGGGCCCCGTCTCACATATCCCATAAGCCGGGCTCGGCTGCTATTTGAATGCTCCTCGAACGACCACGAATTAGTATGCGCGCTCCATTCGGGCCAGAGCGTCCCAATGGGCCGTAAGCGCCTCTATTCTATACCACTTAATCGCGGTCGCATTTTTGATTTAAGATTTGTTGTTGTTTCATCAATAAACGTTTCGGGGTTGTTATTGTTGTGCCATGTCACTTTTTAAATAATTTGTATTGTAGTTCAATTTCCGAGTTCTAAGTTAGTTAATAACATTCATCCAATATCCTTCTTCAAAATCAATACCATTCCAATGACGATTGCTAGCAGATTACTGATTCATGAATTTCATGTTTTATAGTTTCTGTCTATAGAGGCCTTAAATATTTCCAAGTCTTTGCAAAAACTATTCTGCCACTAAAACCCAACAAAACTAAAATCATAGTGAGTGTTGGTAATTTTAATGTGTTCCAAACAACAGTAGTGGGTGAACAGAATAGCCCACCGACTCGGTTCAATTTGTAAGTGGGATCTTGGGATACGTTCATTTTGTGTAATACACAACTACGGAATCATTCCGGTGGTGCCTGAATTATGTAAATATGGATCCGAATACATATTCGTGCGAATAAATGTCGCTACAACTTGAACTTAACTTGTTAAGTACTTATGTCTCTAGTGTTTGTTTCTGGCAAATATTTTGTCAATGTTTATGGCATTTTTTTATAATTGAGATAATTTACCATAAAGTTAACATTTGGTTTAATTTGTTTTTTCTTTACGACTATTTCCAAAAGAAAAACATTTGTGGCAGTCCGTTCGTTTACAACTGGACACATAGACCTCCTATGCCCAATCAGTTTTCAATTTATGATAATACATAATACAGCCGTACTAAAACGAGGTGGAAAATGAAATGAAATGAAATCTTTATTTTCCAGATATAAATCCAATCCATAACTTTTAATAAATAAAGAAAAGAAAGAAAGAAAAAATAAGAATGCCTTGGCATTCTTATTCAATTCAATTTATTTATTTCGGAAAAAAACATCCATATTTTGTTAGTATCAAAACTTAGAAAAATATGTTAGTAGCATAAAAATCTAAAACAAATTATTATTCCAATCAAAACCAAAAATTAAATTAAAATCAATATCAAAATCAAATTCCAAAACAAAATTTAAATTACAATAATAAACAAAATCAAATCATTGCCTGCTGTTGAAACTGAAACTGTTGTAACTAATTTTGTTAAAGATAACTTTAGCTAATTGCACAGTTTTTCACGCAATACAAAAAATCATCTTGAGAAACTATTGTCACTATTCTTGAAGTTATCATTTTTGAATTCTCAGTGTGTTGAGTAAATATTGTAATACCTAAATTACGTATCAAACAAACAAATATGCCTATTCTAGCATGAACAGAATTTGCGTCGCCACACAAAGTTCCGAAGTGGGCTCTCACGTATCTTGATGTAGTTTGCGTTATCTTGGGCCCGTAGCTTTGCTGTTTCCATTGCTTGTGCTCTCTGCGAATATTTAGACTTGGGCTAGATATGAGGAAGCACTTTATTTATAGAAATATTTTGTTATGGGTTTAGTTGAGAGAATCATGTGCGCTGTTTAGATTTTGAAGTTCTACATTGTACATTGCGAAACTGACATTATTTTTGATCATGAAAGGTGTTAAGTATGAATATGGATGGCTCCAGCGGCATCCTGAGGACATTCGCGCAGAGGTTCGATTGCCAGTACCTGAAACATTTGATATATGGTTCACATACTGAGCAATCGAGGTCGGTAATGTGTTTATGTGGTCTTTTTAATTGTGTGTTTTGATTTATTTTGTAATGTGTGTTTTGTTATTTTATTGTGCCTATGATCCTTGTTGGTCGAAATAAAAGTTTTTTTTTATTTATCGGAAAAGGTAGATCGAGGGATTGAGTGAAAGATGTTATGGTTATTAAGGAAGTGAACACCGAGAGACAGCTGACAGAAATGAAATGTAGGGAAAAAATTAACTCAGCAAACTACAGCTAACTCGATCTTACATGGTGTTACGTTTTTTATACTAGGCTGCGACTACATGTGTCTTGTTGTGTAGTTCATCTACCTAATTTAACGAAGAAATCAGTGGCTCAGAACGATTTCTGATACAATTTCAGGAGTAATAATTTAAAACTTTAATAAAAAAACATAGTTGATGAAATTGCGTGAGTAATGAGCGCGAAGCTGACCTGCCGTCAGTCGGTACTGTAGGGCCAGGAGGCAATTTAAAAATTTGTCCCAAGGCGTCGCCTAGTTGTCTATATTATGTGGCGAGATATGCAGGGCGCCCGACGCGCCACCTCCGCCCGTGCTACAGCGCTACGACGCTACGAGAACTGCTACGAGATTTCGTAGCGCGGTTTAATATTGGGATTAAGATGGATTTAAATGTAATTTTACATTACAATACTACAATAGTTAAGATCGGTATTAAATGTACGTAAACTTCAACAATATTGAGTTCTAAATATCGTTTATTATTACACAGTTTTATCTTTTAGCCTTTTATTTTTTGGGTGGGAAATTATCAAATAACTTCTGCCGCTCTGGGCGGAGCGGGAGGGCGTGTCAGACTTTTTCTGACTAAAACCTACCCGTGTTCCTTCAGTTACCTGTGTGCCAGGGCCACGGTATCCCTTTCGGACAAACCCGCAACCCTGGTTATCTTTTAGCCTGACTTTAAGTAAATAAAATTTAAAACACAACCAAGTTTTACTAACACCAAAATTATTATTCCGCAAGGTCCAAAAAGATTCACCTTTCACCACTTGTCTTCAGTCTAAGCACTCCGCTTTAAATTGAAGCCACGTGACTTCAGATCAACATGATCACATGAGCAAAGATTTTATTTTTTTAACTTTAAGGTTGTTTATCTCAAACATAGCCGGAGAGTATCCCGCGTACCTTTTATAAGTTAGTTGGTCTGTGTCGTTTCCTGTGCCGGGCGCACGAGGGGAGGGCGCGAAGTTGACTTGATTGGAAACCCTATTCCATATTTATTATGGGCCTATTCTGTCATGTTTACTGTCACGCCTGTCGGGATATAACTCCGGCTTATTAGGCGAGTTTCAAACTTACTTTATTCAATAACATAAGTGGCCATGTTAAAACGTCTTTTAGTTTTCGTTTACTTGGTCAATTGGTTTGTAATTGTCGGCTATTTTCACAGAAATTGTTTTAGTTTAAAAAAAAAACAAGAAAAAAAAATCTGTCGAAAAGATACTGTTTTCAAAGTGTTAGTATCCTTATGTGTGTTTTCATGATATTATTTGACGTCATAAGGGGTCGTCACAGGTAGATACCGAAACGTATTTTTCAGAAATAACACCTAAGTTAGTTTAGCACGGATCGGAAAAAGGTGATCTATTCTTGGGAACTAAAACTTAGGATTTTCAATTTCGTGTTTAGCTGTTATAATAAATATAGCTTAATCATTATGCTTTAAACCCTGTTATAATAATAATTTTATTATAAAGACCCTCAAGCGGCGCAAATACTGTAATCTTATGGGTAACTACAGTTTTGAGCTGTTTGGGGTCGAAACGCTCGGGTCATGGGGCCCGAGTGCGCGTCTCCTTTTTAAGGAAATTTCTCGCCGACTGATTGACACTTCACGTGACCAGAGGGCTGGCTCGTTCTTCGGCCAAAGAATTAGCATTGCCATTCAACGTGGCAATGCTGCCAGTCTTCTGGGCACGTTTCCGGATGACAGCGATGCGGACGAGTACTTCGACGCTTAAGTGTCTTTTTTACTTTTTATATTTTTCATGTTGTAATTTTTTTTCGTATTTTATTATTATTTAAAAAAAACAATAGTTGTGCATAGCACGGTACATTAATTAATAGTACCAAAAAGGATTAACGTGAACAGTTCACAACAGTTCCAAATGTGCCGAAAACACGGTGAAGATGTTGTGTAATACTTACCAGATGTTAGGGGCTTGGGGAAAACACTTAATGTGAGGTCGAAAGTCTATCAACAAGCGAACAGCATGACTTGAAGGCGGTACGGTCTCCGTGCCTCGTTCTAATCACTTGCTGGTTAGAAGATTTCTAGTTTCGTAAAATATTTATTATGCAAGTTTTAGAAATTGTCAATGTCATCAACAGTGGAAGCGACTACCTAGATACAGTCCATTTTTAGGGTTCCGTATCAAAATGGTAAAAAGGAACCCTTATGGTGAGACTAAGTCTGCCTGTCTGTCTGTCTGTCACACCTGGATATCTCAAAAACTACTAATGATATCAACTTGAAATTTAGAATAGTTTTAGATGACGTTTGCCCAACTATTTTGCAAGCAAGAAAGAAATTTAAAAAAATATATCATTTTTGCAAAAGGGACTGAAAGGGGGTCTTAAAAATTTGAAGTAGGGCTACTAGCATGTGGGGTATTATATGAAAGACCGTTGTTTGCACATTCTCAAACATTTTTTTTTTAGGCAGCATAGGTTCCGACTTTTGATGAAAAATGTAAAAAAAAATACCGTTCCCCCCCCCTTATCTCCGAAGTTTGCAGAGATAAAAATCTGAAATTATTCTATATGATAGAAGCTTTTGTAAAGATTACAGGAAAAATAAAACAATGTGTCTAAATAGCACAGTTTTTCAGAAATCATCAACATCATATATTCATACGGAACCCTCGGTGCGCGAGTCCGACTTGAAACTTGAAAAAAAAATCGATTGATTTGTTACTCGTTATTATCAATCAATCAATTTTATTTCGGACAGAATCCATAATATTGTTAGTAACAATTTTCTTAAGATTTATTTTAGTAGGTAAGTATACAAGAAAATTACTTTTTGTAACTTATAATTAGAGATCGGATATTCGGATGCATATTCACCTAAAGTTTGAGAGTTGACTAGTATGGAGTGCGCTTCGGTACGGGAAAGTGTCGGTTTCCAGAACTGACAAGTTTTTAAGAACTACTCTTTTGTACTGTGTATCCCCAAATAAATCAATTTCATTTTAGAATAAAATGTTTTGAAGAAATATTAATAGTGTTTTTTAAACGTGTTATATTTTTCACAAAATTCTTGCCAGATAATAAATATTTGTTATACTTAAGAATACAAAATTGTATACCTACACACTGTTATTAATGAAATCCCGCGATCCCGGAATAAAAATATATTTTATGAAGCCGTTTCCATACTTTGTATCCTTTGCCTGGAAAAAACGTACTTTAGGTAAATATGCATTCGAATATCCGATCTCTACTTATAATCTTCCCGTATTACACACGAATCAATTTTTTTTATGATTTCCTACAGAGAGCAATTATTATAATCATTATTTATCGAACAATATTTTTTTTGTTATTTATCTGTTATTATTAATTACGGCGTCTACCTGGGACTGCCTGTCGTTATCTTTATTATATTGTGGAACTGTTAAAATGGACCAAATAAAATGGGAATAAAAAGAAACGTAGCTTCAGTAACAACATATTCGATTTAACAAGTGTCGGCGAATCGGAATCGAGTGGAATTCGGTTGAAAAACAAATGACATACTTTTATGTTTTGTTCAATGAGCAGCTCAACAACAAACTCACAGAGTGAATAATATACGATTAGATCCACGTACCAACTGAGAATTTTAAGAAAATACTTGATTCTCATACGTCTAATAATATTTCTTAGTATTGTTGAGTACCTACTTATTTTTTTTTCGTTGCTTTAGATTTATTTATGTTATTCAAAATGTATCAGTGCAATTTATCTTACCTAAATATGCATACATACTTTGCTGGTTATATTTTTATGACAGTTTTCTAAGATCATCTGAACCGATGTCCAAAGAAAATGTCTGTCGAAAATTAAGTACTTTCTCACAAAAACTAACTCATTAAAATAGGTCGGTCTTTCCATTAGAACCGGAGGCAGCATATTATGTAGCATATGGTCCAATTATGAACACGAAGTTTGTAACACCTATGTTTTGTTCAAAGTTAAAACTATAAATCCTCCTAAACTTTAGTTAATTACTCTTAAAGCTTAAATAAATTCTATTTTCAACAACAAAAGTTGCAGGCAAGTGTACTGGCACGTCAGAACGCGGCTCGGTGCGCCCAGAAGCGTTGTTAAAGGCATTATTATCCGGACGGTCGCGCTGCAAATAAATCGTCTGCCGTGCGCCCGCTCTTTCGATTATCTTCAAATCTTCATTACACCGACGTATGCTCTTACGCCTCTTCCACCTACGTTTTTATTTAAGGGATAAATTCAATGCGGGTTATGACGCTTTGCTGTTGAGTGATATTTATAGATTGGAGTATTTTAATTATTCGTCGAGTTTAAAACGTTGGTTCATTTTGTGTTAGTTTATGGTACATTTTTTTAAGTAGGTATGTTAGTAGGTGTAGCATCCTGAGGGCATAGGCAACTGGCAATCGCTTTCAAAGCGTTCCGTATTTCTACAAGGACTTTCAACGGGATTGACATGAGGTTTTCGATAGTAAGCTACCGATAACCTCATGTCAATCCCGTTGCAAGCAAAAATGTATTGGATTGACCGTAGATGACTTAAGAGTTAAGCTTAAGTGATGACTTAAACTTGACTCTTACGATCAATTTAATCCAACACATTTTTGACATTTCCATCATCGTTATCGCTAATAGAATATCACTTGGTCTAGGCCCTCTTGTTAAAACTATTCAGTCGCTACTCGTAACGGTGCATCCACACCGAAGTTACTTTTTGTAGAGCAACATTTTGCAACATGATAACCATTGATAACATTAAGTAACTTTCTATAACTTTTAGTAAGGTTACTAAATATTTTTTTGTTTTTCGTTGTTGCCCACTAACACTTGCAAACGTTGATCCACAAAAAGTAACTTTGGTGTGGATGCACCTTTAGACGTAAAGCACATCATGACGACGCTATTTTTGATAACTCACACACTGACCTATTACCTATTTTTTTTTGGAAAACGTATTATATTTTTACAATGTTTGTAAATATGTGAGCATCATTTAGCTATCATATAATTAATGTATGTGTCATTACTTAATTTTTAATTATTTTTACCTATTTTGGTATAGTAATTTTATTCTAGGTGTATCACAGTGTAGGGTATTTACATATAATTATATAATTAATGTACCTATACAAAATATTGTAAAACATTTTAATAGGGTAACGGTGGGGTTTCTTGCCCATTCTTCTCCATACGAAACTACCTTTTGGAAGGGGCGACTAGAATCAATATTTCAATATTTTTTTTGTAAATTTGATGTTTAAAAGTGCCTTTTATGTGCCTATTTCAAATAAATAATGTGACTGACTTTAACAAGAAAAAAAAAACATATTTTTCACTTTTTAGTTGTACCCCACACAAATTAGAAACCTGCTATGCTAATAACATTGGCAGGAACATCATCCACATAGAGTAAGTGGGAAAAATACGTATTATTGAAGCTAACTCGGAAACTACAAAAAACTTCCTTTACCAAATGAAAAAAAAAAAAACAAAAATCGGTCCACAATTGACGAAAATATTTTTTTTATGTTAGTTATTGTTTTTATGCTCCTCCTTTTTTGAAGTCGGTTAGTGAATAACTCGTTAATACGCTGTGTCCTCCTAAACCTACGATGATGAAAAACAATATAAATCGATATACATAGGTTTATTCCGGATTGTATGAGACCTAATTCCGTTACATTGTCATGTAAATATATACCAACATTGTGTTCAACATAACACCACCATACTCTACATAATATATTATAGATATTATAAGCGGGTCCATCGCTATCACTTGAGTTTTGATCAAGCGAAACATGTATCCAGCAAAAATAGTTTAAAAAAAACCGGCGAAGTGCGAGTCGGACTCGCGCACGAAGGGTTCCGTACCATTATCTATAAAAATGGCAAAAAAAATCCCGTCTGTTGTATGGGACTCCCCTTTAAATATTTGTTTTATTTCAATTTAATTATTTATTTTTAAAGTGAATATATTACTAAATATACTGTGAATATTTAAAGCGTCTACCTGTTGCCGTTATCTATATTGAGCAAAAACGAGCAAAAAAATCACGTTTGTTGTATGGGAGCCCCCTTAAATATTTATTTTATTCCGGTTTTTTAGTATTTGTTGTTACAGCGGAAATGTTCACATCATAATGTGAACATTTCATTTGTCTAACTATCACGGTTCATGAGATACAGCCTGGTGACAGACGGACAGACAGACAGACGGCGGAGCCTTAGTAATAGGGTTCCCGTTTTACCCTTTAGGTACGGAACCCTAAAAATCAAAGAGATTTAATATACTTCTATTCTATTTTACAGTGTGCATCAAAGCTCGGATAACCGGATCTAAAGGCAAACACGCATGTACGTTAAGTAAATAATTTAATGTCTTTGTTAAAAATACTGGACTGTATGTCCAGTATTTTTTTAATCATTTCAAGTAGGCCGATATAAGGCATACAAGAAAATAGGATTGATTATATGTGCCCCTTCCAAAAGGTAGTTTCGTATGGAGAAGAATGGGCAAGAACGTCCATAGTTACTCTTTTAAAATGGTTAAAAATACTTTGTATAATAATTACATTAATTATAATAAATATGTGAACACGATTTACATAGAATAAAATTACTATACTACAATAGGTACAGAGTATTAAAATTTAAGTAATGACAGATAAATAAATACTCGAGAAAATCAAACTGGTTGCTTATTTAATAAAAAATAATACTAATAATTACATTATTTATTATTTTTATGTCATTAGTTCTATAATCTGTCAGTACCTTAACTGGCACACTGATAAATTATTTGTCTTTAACTAATATACTGTAACCGTAGACGATCTTTTGTATTTTTTTTTGTTTTCTCTAGACTTGAAAAATGTTCATAACATGCTCCCAATATTTTTGAAAGACCTATTAATACAACGATACCACACAATATGGAATAAACGATTAAAAAAAAGTATATCCTCATGCTTTAGGTACCTGTAGAAGGAGCAGGCACCAAAAACAAAGAAGCTTTTTCAAGACTTTATTTCATAACTACAAAGTTATACAATAAAAACTTGAAAAAGTTTTCGTTGATGAATATTTTATTTTTATTTCTTCAGGATAATTCTTAATATTTAGGTACAGATATTTTGTAAAACACATTAGTAATCACGCAACCAGCATCGTTATCCACAAATTAATGATCAATGATCATGATGCAGTCTCCTTACTTTAAGATTAATTTGTATAACCATGCCTAATTACAGCTTTTGAGAACCAAGGGTCTTTGAGTTAAACCGTAATACTTGGGCAGTTAGACAGAAGGAATTAATATTTTTGTCGACAACATGATTAAATAAAAATACCCAATGCCATGAAATGAAAAGTTATCGATCCTTCAAACGTTTAACAACGGAAAAACATGCATTGATTGTTATTCTTACATCACTTACTCCAAATGAACCAGACTTTGCAAGTAGATGCTTACTCCCATTAAGAATTGAACATTGCAAGAAAATTCCACCAGACATGTTTCAAACTCTATGAAGCAATGAAACTTCGGTTCAATAACAAACTTTTAATGAAACACGGGTAGTTGATCTCTCTTCAGGATGTTTTTGATTAAGTATAATAATATTAATAAAATCCTGGCCATATGAAATGGAATAATAGTCCATATTTTTTAATTTTTTTACTGTAATTATTGGGATTAGAAAAAGAGTTTCCTAATGAGGAAAATAACCAAATAACCGTGATATTAAATACAGCGTTATTTTTATATTAAGCACGATGATTTAATATTTATGACGAAAAAGGACGTGCGTTTTTTTACCTTCATATATGTATAAACAGTATATTATCTTTGAACCTGAAGAAAATTAAGAGCGACTTGACTAGACTTGTTCGTATAAAATAATCTTTTCTAAACATAATATAACATAGTGATAATAATGACATTAAAATTCTACCGAATTTTATACCATGTTTTGAGTGTTTCTCTTTTTTACATATCTATAAATTAAAGTTCACAATGTGGATACTATTCCATAACCGATTACTATAAATATTTACAGGTAGAACCACAAACTTTAGTTCAGCAATAAAATTAAGGGCACCGAACAACCCTAACTCCACTGCATCAAACTTGAGAAAGTAGTTAGTGATTTTATTGAAATGGCCGGTGATAGGCGTGCCCACCGGATATTGATTTACCGAGCCAATGGCAACCAGTTCCGGCTGCACCAGATTCACTACCACAGTAGCTTTGTGCTTCATGTGCTGCCTAATTAACTTCCACGCTGTTCAGAATGTCAAGATCAAATCCAATTTTGTTTTCGTTGGAAATTTAAAATTGGCCCGTTAGTTAAGGTAGTTCCAAGGGCTTTGACGAAGAAACTGCTCGATATTTTAAGTGGAAGTCAGTAACCTACAAAATTAAACGACCACAATTTCAATATCATGTTAAAATTCTACTACTCGTACATAGGTACGTTACTAAAGCAAAAGATAGGAAGTATAAACGATTATGTGCTCGTCCGAATTTTACAAGCATTACCACAGGAAGCAGAAAATCGGACTGACCGAGGGTAACTTTTGGATGAGGACAGTTCCAGTAAAATTTGATTTCCTTTTCGTTTGTGTTACACATTATTTACCCTAGTGAAGTTTAGGGTTAAGAATGTTGTATTTAGTGACTGCTCTTTTGGAATAAATCGATACTTCCTACGTAGGTACCTATATTGTTCTATGTGAAACTCTAATGAGTTTATATTTGCGCCAACTTATATGTATAAAAATTTAGAAATGTATTACTGAATAAATAAAATGTGCAAAATCGAAATTTTAAGGAAATCACTCTAATACTAGGGTGTGTCGTGAAAATGTGATAATCGTTTAATTCAGGTATTAAAACCCATAGTAAAATTACAAAAAAAATACAATCAATTATAAATTTAAATTAAATTACATGCATCAAAATTAAATTAAATTACAATAGGATATGAAAAATAAATTAAATAAAAAATATGTCAACAACGTCGCCGTCGTCGTCGTCGTCTTATAAACATACCGTTCATTTCTTAACAAAATTACGTAATTATTTTGGATTGTATGAGTTTGAGGTCGTTTAAGCAAATAAAAACACTGTCAGGATATACGAAGAGGGTGTCAAAATGTAATCTCAGTCCACGAATACGTGATCACTCGTGCCCTCCATACTAATCCAATTATTCAAAGCAGTACAACACAAAATACTCCACTGCCGTCGCGTTGGTTCAATCAATCGACGATTACATAACTAATAATATGGTTAAGCTTGACCATCAGCAGGTAAATCCAAACAGTCGGAATCAGTGTAATGCTCTCTAAACGTTTGATATGGAATGAATAACATCACAGGCTCGTTTCAAATGGATGAGCCGAGCGAGGCCGACACACGAATCATGTTTACGTGCACTCTATTTGTTTCAAATCAGTGGATGCGGCGTTTCAATTTAGTAATTTGTCATTATTTGTGCTTGGACGATGTTTGAACGTTTTGAGAGGGTGTAATTAGAGCGCTGGTTTTTATCAATGACGTTTTATCAATAGACGCGTCATACTCTAACATTAGTGCAATCAAAAACAGCGTAAGCCATGATTGTAGCTACTATCTACTATACTTGCATACAATCATGCAGCGCGTGAAGAATAGGAAAGACCTATACCGATATCTGTTGTTAGAAAGAGATGAACATACATATTTAGTTACGTCACTAGCTGCTGCATGTTCATTGGCGCGTACGTAATAATAATTATTATTATTGTAAATTTCAGGCAATTGCCTGGCATTTACTTTGCCATTATTGAGCACAGGTAACGCATCTAAAGGTAATCGACCGACCATTGGTCCATTGGTTTTTATCAATAATTTGTAATCGAAGTGTTGGTTTTAATTGGCATCAGGAATTGTTGTGCTAGTTTGATACAAGTGACAGAACAGCAAATTATGTAAGTTAATTAAGTAAAGCAATTCCTGTCAAAGATACTTTGAATAAAGATATTTTGAATTTTGAATAATAACACTGATTTCAAAAACATTGTAGTTTGGTAACTAACCAATACAATGAGGAACAGTTATTTGCTAAACAACATAATAAAATGTAACATAACCTAGCACAAAACATTATTTTAGTAGTTGCAGGTCGTGTGGGGCGAGCGGAGCGGGGACACGATTCTCTCACTCGACAGATCACCTGAAAGTGTACCACTTAATAACTCACATCCTCTCGCGGTTCAATGGGCAGCCGCTGGATCGTCACATATCTCTAAATATGGCCGGCGAAGCGTGACGTCGCTTGCACAGTTACAACACGGGATTAAGCCCACATGCCCACACCTCGGCTCCCGTACGACACCGTCACGTGTGCCGCCAGCCTTTGCCGATTAAATACCAAATTAACGGGACGCTTTTATCTTTTATTTTGCGTTATACAATATTTTTCAACTGTAGGCACAGCTTTGCCATGAAATATTGACGCTGGCACACGTTTAGAGCTAAATTGAATGACATAAAAGCTATTGTTGTTTTCACAATGCTGGTTTTATTTGCTGAATGCAATTTGTTTGATTTTAACTGCCTAGTTCCACATGGTTGTTCATTCAGTTTTTATGCAACCTTGTTCTGTAAGGTCATCAACATTAGTGTTTATAATTATAAACAGTTGAAGCAGTTGCGCAATATTGTCCTAACTAGAATAAACTACGTGTATCTATTGAAGAGTATAATAATATTCATTGGGCGCGGGCAATTTTCCGGGTGAGCGGCGACGCGTCTTTGATCAGCGCCGACTATATCCCGAGAATGGTACAAAAAATTAAGGATAACTATGGCTTTACAAGTTCCTAGTGAAATATCTATAATTTTTCATATTTTATTATTAACATTAAATAAGGTCACGTTTTTATTAATTTAATCGGTTCTAAAAAGAGAACTAAAGTGTGTGTGGCGGAATACAGTTTACTGTATTGAAAGCCATATTAGTGTCCATCACTAAAAGCATTTTCCAAAATACTTGTTCCCCAAAGTAATTCAATTTTACACCCCAAATAAGTCGTCCGCAAGCACGTGTAGGTTGATCACTCGTCGTTTGTCTATGGGTACAAAATGTCGGGGACGGGCGCTGGAAAGGGTTGACTCACACGTCTTGAAAGCTACGCTCTACCTTTTAAACATTACTTCCAGTATGTTTTCAAGCAATTATGCATACCACAATGACTTGCAAAGACAGTGTAATCAGGTCGTTACCTCATTATGTGATCATATCATGGACCAGAAAATGAGCTTAATTGTACATATTTATTATAGTACTTCCTGCAGCAAAATGTCGGCTCTTTATTGCCACAGTTTTCAGTAAAGGAAAATTCAGTTACGTGAAGAAAATAATCCAATGTGATACTTATTATATATTTGATTTTTCCGTCGGTCAGCACTTTGCTTTTAGTGAAATATGGCTGTAATATATTGAATCTGTTGAGAACTGTCGCAAAAATTGGTACATTATATTTATTTAGGTAACTTTGTAAGTTACAGGAAATAATCTTTGTTTCGCGTTTTGTTTCACTTTATGTTATCAAAATGTCATAAACGTGGATTTTTTCATTCGAATTTTCAATGCATTAATAGTTTCACGAGTAAATAGAACACGTGAAACTATCAATGAATAACTAAGATTGCGCAACTAGTTTCAAAAGTAAATCCATGTGTGATTTTTTATTTAAAAAAAGTTTCAAAGAGTGCCTTCAATATTTTTTGATGTGTAACATCTTTCGTCTCGCTTTCTCAGGGAGTGATTTCGTGATAAGGGACGGAAGTATTAATGTTTGTTTATTTACTCAAAAACAAAGCATTGTTGTACACGTTAAAAATACAGTTTTACAAAATAAGTACTATAATATATCTACAAACGTGTGGGTGAGCACTGCTCTCCTAGCTAGGTTATGAAAACCTGTGTTAAGGAGAAGCAGTCCGGTATGTGACAGCTTGATCATGGAATAAGTAAGTACTTTTTAATAGCATGGTATTAATTATTAATGTACTCATGGAATTAGTAAGTACTATAGAGATTGTAAGTAGAGCGGGTACACATATTAACTTCTGTGATCCAAACATGGGCGTCTAACGTAAATAAATACATTTTGAATATAGGGGTCACTTTGGGGGGCAAATTAGTAAAATAAAAAAAGTTTTGCAATCTGTACTGTGTGGCATATCAAATGAAAGGGCTTGTTGCAAGAATTTCCGATATTTGTTTTTATAATTGTAACATAAATATTTTTAAAATTATTTAAGAAAATAGATGAAAACTGACCACTCCCCTTATCAAAATAGTTCTTGACTTATAGATTACAGGCAACCCTATCAGAAGTCCACATACTATGATCTTATAATAATATGCAAAATCTCTCAATATTGTGCAAAACAAACTTACATTTGTAATTGGAATGTACGAGGGAACATGTTTTTCAACTACAATGTTAAGTTTGTTCTTAGGATAAATTAATCCCCACTACGAAACCCTTCATTGTGCGTTGTCCGACTCGCACTTGACCGGTTTTTTTCTGTTGATTAACTCGTTCCAATTCTATATAATTATTTGGGAAAAACCAAAGTGTTAAAATAGAATGTTAATCTTACCTGTCCGTCGACATGTGGAGATCGCATCGGATTGGCTCTCGACGTCGAGAAGCACCGAGTAGAAGCGACGTGAAGGACTCTCCACTGTTACACTTCTAATACCATTGATGTAGTGGACTAGAGCGACGTCGAGATGTGTGGCCGTTTGTTCTAGCGCAGATTGGGAACACATGGGTTTTGGCATTTATGGGAAGTAAGTTGTTTTATGTTTCTTTGTGTAACTGAATTACTGTATTGAATTTGCTGAATTTATACTTCAAGTTTTGTTGCATCACTGAGGTTTATTTTAATTTCTAGTTTCTACAGTTTGAGAGGAGATCGCGTGTGTCACTGGTGGACAACAAAGCGCGTGTGCACACGCAGGTCATGGGTGGTGGGGAGGCTTCCGCTGCGGAGTGTCGCACCCTTCCGGTGTGCGCCGGCGCCGCCCGCTGCGCGACCTCGAGCGTGACCAGCTACCGCACGGCACCATAATATCCTATTGTCATCTAATAAATGAACTCTAGCTGTCCATAAAAATCATTTCATGCATACACACTCCACAACATATTATGAGGCTCTTTCGGGTAATGAACACGATCAAAAGCTTTTCCATATTCAATTAATAGAGACCATATTATTTTATTTAAGCACTTAGGTTCTGCCAATTGACGGATCGTAGTTGCGGTTTCATTTCATTAGTCTTAAATGGAAATTCGTTTTATCTGTTGTTTATTACAAGGCCATGATATAAACCAATGTGTAGGTACGCACGGGAAAAGCTTTTATGATGCAATTAATGCATACGGTTCAAGTGTCCGGAAAAACAAAGGAATATTAATTTTAATAGTGACATGCTATGGATGGCGGCCACCTGAGCAGTTGCTTTAAAATAATATCTTTATTCAGAATTGCAGTTAAAATAAACCTTTATATTCTGGCAGGCTTCAATCGAAATTTTGGTGGAGCGAAATCTGGTATAAAGTGAAAGGTCATTAGAGCATTGAATCCCTTTATCGTCCGTCAGTCACGTGTTCAAATTTTGTCAATACAACGCGGTGGTTATTCAGAAGAGATCGGAAACAATTAGACAACAGTGGCATTGGTCAGCCGAGCGCAGTTCCGTGCGTCGCGCTGCCCTACTGATTTACTCACGAATATTTTCCAGTGCCGATCCAGCATGGAAACAGCTAGTCGACTATACAAAATTAAACCTTATTTCCATGCAAGCTAAGCATGTTATCACATTTGAAGTGGAGGTGGGATGTTTACTCCTTTTATAAATGAATTCGCCTTATTTTAATTCAACGAATGAATATGAATATCGGTCAGCGTGTTTGTGTGAGATGGCATTTAATCAATGCTCACATAGATGGGTCGGTACCGCATACTCTGAATTTATTTATTGTAATATTAGGTGGTCGTTTATTTTACACAATAAAGTTCGTAGCAAGTGGTGTTCTATAGTTTCTGCCTACCCCCATGGGAAGAAGGCATGAGTTTATGTATGTATGTACCTATGTATAAAGTTCTGAAGCAAGTTAAATACATACTTACCGCGCCCTTAGCGGATTGAATGCTCTAAGACCACGCCTTATACCGCGTCCCTTCGCTTGTCGTTCACCATAGACAATAGTCTATGGCATGCACAAGTGATGTTTCGAGTGTCGAGCGTGAGTCAATCGTAACATTTATTGTATTTTGGAAAGAATATTTTAATCAAAGATCTAAAGAAAAAGGAATATTGTATAGGTCTATAGTTTCGGAGCCTCCTCACGTACCGTGGTTATAGAAATAATATAATATAATAATATAAAATTATAGTTACAGCTCACAGACTGAGATCTGGACACATGCCGCTCAATAATTGTGGATTTTTAATGAAAAAAATGATTCACCTAATTGTGAGGTATGTGGCACACTGGAGGATGTTATCCATTTATTGGCGGAGTGTGTCAGATTTCAGTCTGCAAGAGAAGATCTACTTAGAGAGTTTGAGATAAATATGTACGATGTTTGCATGTTCATCATATTTTGTCGTCACCTAACTCCGAAGTTGCTTATAGTCTAATTAAGTTTGTGTTGTTACGTCTTACATTATAAGTTCTAATATTTTTCTTTCTTTCTTTTACACTAGGTTAATTTATGAAGTGAAAACTTCTTTAGGCGCACTTTGTGCTCTTTCTGAACATGGATCGAAACTGAAGTCACGCTTGGGTCGGTTTCGCTGAATAGGGATACTCGGCTCTAGTCGGTCAGTGACGCTGAATCGCGTATACTCGGCGCTTGCGTCTGGCGATAATTCAATGGAACAAATCTAACTTCAAGAGATGTATTAATGATTCTAATGATTATAATTCTGTTATAATTATAATTCTGATTATACAGTATGTAACAAAAACCCTGTTGTCCCTTTTAGGGACGTATATACATTTACCTGCAAGCACAGCATTGGTGGAATTATAATTTTAAAAAAATAATTATTGGCTAGTCGAGAAGTCAAAATCAAAGAATGAAAGAGGTTAGAAATCAGTTAAACATTACAAATATTAATAATTAAATATTTATTTTAATTATTTTTGTTGAACAGTTTTTATGAATGACTTGCTTTATTACGTATGTATACCGATTCTTAAAACGTAGGTAGAAGGAACAACAGGGTTTTTTTACATATTGTATATCTGATACAGTCGCAAATCATATTTTTAGGCCGGGGAATTAGGTTTAAACCCTGCACTAAATCTTAACAGCAATTTTTTTCTTGAATCGTGATTTTGAACTAAGCACTTCAAATAATAATAAAAAATGAAACATTTTTCAGGATTTTCATTTCGCATCAAGGTAAAAAAAACGAAAACGCGTTTTTGTGAATAAAAATTGAGGCAAAATAGTTAACAGGAGAATTTTGGCTACAATATGTAAAAAATTGGTAAAACCAATATATTTATTCAGAATTAATCATTTTCGTCCACGGAAATTTCGATAAAATAATATTATGAAAGTTTTAAATTGTACTTCAAGTGTAACTTATATTAACAGCGGGTTTTCAATGTTTAAAATATTTAATTAGGCAATTTAATGAAATTGCCTAAATAAATATTTTAAACATTTTAAAACTTAAACAAATTTTCTTTTTCTCTAAATATTAAAGTTTTTTTTTGCAAAAGCGGTTCAGGCAAAAATGTTACAGAGGTAAATTTAGTTTAACTTTTATTCATAGGCTCTATCTGACTTAATTACAAGAAAATTAAACACAAACAAATTCCTTTGTTAAAAAAAAAATCGGGTTGCTTTAATGTTTTAATTTGCTTGTTATTAAGTCGAGATTGAACCTATACATAAAAGTTAAACTTTTATCTCCGTTACATTGTTGCCTGAACCGCTATTACAAAAATACTTTGATTAATATCTTGCGCTAGTACAATATGTTTAATTTTGTTGTATAGCGTATTAAAATACTTAATTATGAAGTTTAATGCAAAAATTAATAAATTATATCATACATTTTCTAACCTACTTGTATTATCTCATCTTTTCGACAAACACTCTATACAAACATATCTGTTAATATTTTTTCCTACCAAGTAAAATTGAAATAAAATGTTTTCTTTAAAAAAAAATACATGCAGGGGTGAACTTTTCGCGGTATACATTTTAACATACTCCCTTGTCCATACCCTACACGTTAAACGAACAAAATCTCTGTTTTAAATTAATGCTAAGTTGCCTAAAATTCGGCGTACTTTCCCGGACTATTTGATTAAGATAGAACCTGATACTGACCTGCAAATAGCAAAAAACCTAATAAAATTTGAATTTCACGGGCTACAGCTGCGGATCCACCTTAATAGGTTGTAAGCCGTTATACAAAAGGAGAGTGCTCCATTAGTATTTACATTTTAAGCCAAGCAAGCATTTTTTATGGAATGTAAGTACCCACCTATGTAGGTAGGTACTTAAATTCCATAAAAATGTTAAACCATTGAACTCTAAAGGCTAACGAGCTTACCCGCGTCCTACTTAAAAGCGATCGTCGCGTGCGTATGTTACTTTTTGTTCGGAAAACCGGAAAGCGCTCTATGTCAGCGCGACCACGCGGTAATTTTCGCTTTTAAATATCACGCGGCCTTACACACTGATACTACACCATTTTGAATTACCTAGTTGACCCTGGCAATAAAATTAAAATCTGCTTGACAACTTCTAGATTGCTCAATTAAGGCCCCGTTGAATTATTGTTTATATTATAGGAGGAGTAAGGACAACTATACAGGGAGGATTTTTGAGATGGGGCAGTAAGGGAAAAAAAAAGTTTCTGCGAATTTTCCTGCTGACTGTACATTTTTTTCAAAATCTGTGAATGCAGATCAAAATTTCTCAAAAAGTTAAGGACAGTCTCCTAAGACCGTTTTCCTGTAGCTACAACGGTTAAGGTAGCTCCCCTTACTGCCCCATCTCAACAATCCATGAATTGAAAAAAAAAAAAAAATGAAATAAAACAAATTGAATATTTTATTTTATTAATGATTTAAAATGAACAATAATAATAATTTTAAATAATCTCTTTTTGATACTTTTAAAGAAGAAACGGGCGTAAATATTACCGACCTGTAGACGAAGCTTTACATTTAAGAACTTCCTGTACTCAATCTGTCATTTTTGCAGGACTAGATTTTGTTATTTTTTTTTCTATTTGCGGTTTATATAGCAGGTTTTTGTATGCATGCAGTATTCGCACGTACCTAAGCTCGGTCGCAGTAACTAGTTTGTATCTCGGCCGTCGGCTAAGTGCGCTGTGCCTGTCTGTCCGAGTACTTAACCTAATATTCGGTAATTGCGTTAGGGGCCGCAACATAATTAACGGGCTCTCTCAGTTGGTCAGCTAAGACGGTGTGTTGATACGTGCTTTGTGGTTGCTAGTCACCGCGTTCACCTGCAGGAGGTAGCTTGATAAGGTTAATATTACATCACAATATTATGACTACGAACCAAGAAAGACTCTTATATACGCCAATTCCAAAAAAGGAAACTCAGAATCACTTCACCCCTTTACAGCGCTAGCCCGAATCCTTCCAGTGCTTTCGAGCCCAAAGATTTAATTAAGAGCGTTTACACCTTACAGCATTTCATACAAACTTTCAAGCCCTTGTTTTTCGAAATGACTGAAGCGATTTTAATGAAACTTAATACGCATAAGCAGGATACAAAGGTCTAAAAAGTTAGTAAAGAACATTTTCGAAAAATTGTGTTACAGCCAAATAAGACCGATTTTAATTTTTCCATAGAAACAGAGATTTCCAGTTATCTGTTTTTAAATAAGACATTTCAAAAATGTTCTTTACTAAGTTTTTAGACCTTTGTATCCTGCTTATGCGTATGAAGTTTAATTAAAATCGGTTGTCATTTCGAAAAACAATGGCTTGAATGTTTGTATGAAATGCCGTAAGGTGTAAACGCTCTTAACCCGAAAAAAAGTGGTACAATTGAAAATATTGACATCTCTGTCTCAGAATAGTTTACAGCAAAATCGTAAGTCTGTGAAATCGCTTTGTTTTTCGACATTTCCTGAACTACTTCGTCTTTATTACAAAACAAGATTTATATTTTGACATGGCTTAAACCATGGAGCCAGTTTTTGTAATTAGAACGTAACTGTGATTGAAATACCGTTCTATATACAAAACTGAAAACTTAGTTCGGTACTAAGTTGTCAGTTTTGTGTTTAGGAACTTTACCATAGTCGGAATAAAGTTCGAAATTCAATAATGGCTCCATGTTTTAAACCTGGGTCTGAAGATAAACCTTGTTTTGTAATAAGGGGGCTTATGTCCATTTCAACCGCGCGGCCAACTCATAAAATTGGATGAAATTTTTCCAGGAATTAGTGGTATTTTGTACACACCTCTTTTCCTGAATTTCTTGCTAAAAAAACCAAGACGCTATGACCAAAAATAGTTGGCCGCTAGAACCGCCATTTGCCGTAGTCATCGCCTGTGATTACACAGAAACTTAATAATGCAGATAGGCGAATGATACATCAAAATAAAGGTCTTAATTTGTTGTATTTGTTGCAAAAATAAAAAGCATCAAAACGTAAATATACAAAAAGTTATGCTATATTTAGTTTCCAGGTTATGGGTAGGTAGGTATCTCACCATCAATATCAAATTAATACAGGCTTATGTGTATGGACAATTAGTTGTTCTTTTAAAATTGAAATAAGTACCTTTATGAAAATATGTCTACATTCTGTGTCTTATAATCGTGTCAATTAATTTATAAATGTAATGTTAGTTTATAAAGATTTTGTATTTATCTTGTTGACTTTTATTACTTGATTTTTTTGCCTTTGTGTTGTTTTTGAATAAAGAAATTTTAATCGATTTGATAAAGTATGCTAAAGGATGCCTTAAAGTGTAAGCACTCGCCCTAAAAAAATAAGATATGACTATCGAACATTACAATAATCACGATTTAGTCTCACGTCATTGTGAAAATTCATGGTCACCCTAGTCTCTTACAGTTTCATACTTATATATTTTAGTGGATATCTCTTATAATGTGAATTACACCGTTAATTTCGCCACATTTATCCAAACTAGGTTACGTTACCTGTCGATTAGTATTTTAACTAAGTTTGAACCTAATTTTAAAACCGAAATAAACGCCATTGTATTTTAGGCATATTGCCGTCCGAGCGGCCAACTAAAATCGACTGTAACAAATTATTGAACCAATTTTTTTTAGTATTTTTCTTGTTTATTCGCTGCAACAAATTAGCAACTAATTGTCCATACACATAAGCCTGTATTAATTTGGTATTTATGGTGAGATACCTACCTACCCATAACCTGGAAACTAAATATAGCATAACTTTTTGTATATTTACGTTTTGATGCTATTTTTTTTTAAACAAATAAAACAAATGAAGACCTTTCTTTTGATGTATCATTCGCCTATCTGCATTATTAAGTTTCTGTGTAATCACAGGCGATGACTACGGCAAGTGGCGGTTATAGCGGCCAACTACTTTTGGTCCTAGCGTCTTGGTTTTTTTAGCAACAAATTCAGGAAAAGAGGTGTGTATACTCGTAGTAACAAATTACCACTAATTCCTGGCAAAATTTCATCCAATTTTATGAGTTGGCCGCGTGGTTGAAATGGACATAACTACTTGACTAAATTTGATGCGGTTTTCACAAGCATTGACATGTTTTGAAAGGATTAATTACTAAACTTAGCAGATATTTTTAAAGCAGACGAGAGGACTCTAAGTGGTCTTGACAACATCCATTAGCCCCTTTTATGACACACATTTTTTTTTTTTTTTTTTTAATCTTTATTTATTTAAGGGATTTTTGTACACTTATGCGACGATGCCAATCCCATCGTGCTTTAACAAATAACAACTTACTCCTAAACTAAATTAACTTACTCTAATTTTTTATCTAAAAAAGTATATAATATTTTTGCTGCATCTGATGTAGGATTAGCTAAAATACCGTGAAAAATGCCAACACCCATTACCGACAATTTTAACGTATTGATAAGTGCGTTTCTTTTGTTAGTATACCGGACACATTCCACCAACACATGCTGTGCATCCTCTGTTTTACCACACACATGGGTGCAGTGTGGGTAGCCTATTCTTAGCTGGGACACAATGTATTGGTATTTATGTCTACTGTTATTGGGTAACAAGGAAACGTTATGAAATAATAAACACTAATCTCATGAACTTTGTAATATAATTACAAACTTTCACGTAAAAAGCTTAAAACTATAGTTAGTTATGATTCGCTATTAACAACTTAATTTACCTTAACTAAACATAAAAGTGCCTACTAACATATAATTATCTCGGTTAATTATAAATATCGACGGTTATGCTACGACTGAACTCCTGAATATTTACAAACTTATCTACACGATGACCGTTATTATTGTTTTACTATTTTTATTTATTTATTAAATGCAACATTGCTGCTACACTATCTCCTAATGATTTATAAATGCAACTACGTCTTCTTATAATACATGTTTTCGATATTTTAATTTAGTTTGTACGAAGTATGAACAATGTTGATCACAAACTTTAATTCAAATCTAACCTAAAATTTTCTCAATGTCCGTTCATTTGTAATCTAATTAGATATCTACTTATTTGATAAACTTAATTTAATTACAATTTTATTTTAATTCATCTAGGTAATCAATGTTCTGAACCTGGCTTGTAAGCTGAATCCCAGATATCAGCGAAACATACACTGGAGTGGAATCTATAGAACATGATGAGAGGCAAACTAATATGGCCTAATATAGTCCAGATGACTTTGCCGTAGAACTCGTATCGCTCGTCGAGGCTGTCGGGAGACTTGTAGGAGAAGGTGTTGAAGATCCACATGGCGACGTTAGCGATGAGGAGGAACATCAGGACCTCGCGACCTGGTTTCTTCCTACGAAGTTTCTTGGTGTTGCTGCAGCGGCGGAGGCCGTCCATGATCAATGGTGTCTGAATTAGAACTTGTATGACCTGGGAAATAATAAATTGTAGAAATAAATATTCTGTGAGATAACATGGATATTTTTTGAAACAGAAAGATACAAAAATAAAGTAAAAGATATAAAAGAGTAGCACTTTATAGCGAAGAGATTAAACATCAGTTATATTTCCGAAATCATACTCACCATAACAATAAAATCAATGCTCTTGATAATATTTGAAAAACTGATAGTAGCAATCAAAGAGAAGACTGTCTCCATGAAGAATGCGGGCAGGCAGATTAAAAGCAGCACATCATCGAGGAGTGAGATCGGGTGTTCGTTGATGTCCAGCAGACGCATCTGGTTGAAGGCGATGACGACAGCGACGAGCAGCACGGAGTGAAGACCTAGCCTCGTGCAAGAGTTGAGAAGATAGCCAAGCTCCATAAAGTCACTGGAAGAATAGTTGGTTTATAGATTATGAGGATTCAGGAAGTTTTATGGTTTTGTAAAAATAAATATATAACACAGTAGCTTGATCTAATTCATTTGAGAAAGAAAGGCTGTATTCGCCACACATATTTTTGTAACAGCTACTGTTTAACATAATCTGAAGAAAAAATCGTAAACGTGTTTGACTTCATACATTTTTGGCCATCAGATATTAATAACTTACTCTCCGACGCTGCTGAATACGAAGCCGATGATGAGCATGCCCGTGATGACGACCATGATGATGAGACCTAAGAACAGGCCACGGTTGGAGGCGTGGCAGTCAGCGTAGATCACGATGTTACTTGTGAAGTCATTGTCTTCGTTTGCTGTTGGGATTCTGGAAAATATATGATTCAATATAGATAATACTGTGCGCAAAGCAGATATAATTAACAAACACAACGCCGTAGAATTGGGTATGTAAAGTAAAAATTAACCTATGCCGATTCCAAAACCATTTCGAGATTTTTAAGCTTCTAAGACTTACTTTTCTATTAATAGGTCTTAAAATGATAAGATCGTATTTATTTTCACCAAAATACTTAAAATCACTTGACTTTTATTTGACCTCTAAATGACGTCACAAAGCAGCCTGAATTGGAAACTTTCAGTGCCTCTTATAATTAAGTTGTTCTTTATGTGTCAAGTGTCATGCCAACGTCAAATTTACATGAAGCACTTATTATTATTCTATTCAGTGTAAATATGTAAATAGTGTAGTTTTTCACCAGCGGCGGACAGTACAAGTCGAATCACATCGATGTATGGCCTCAGGAAAACTTAACTTACGTTAAAATGTTCTTCACAATAAAACAGTCGCCGCCCAGACTTGTACTAAACATTTACTTCCTCGCACCATTTCCTTTTTAAGGTTTCTTTTACTAACAATCAATTTGTGTCGGCTATTTGTTGTGGTGTTTATACTTGACGGTATGAAGAACTTAGCAGAAGTAGTCTTTGAATCCATTCATTTTATTAATATGCCATAACTTTAAACTAAAGTACGGCAATCGATAAAGTATGAAATGTAAGCAAATTAATTGTCAAATTTGACAGTTTGACTTTACTGAATTTTAGTTTTAATTATGTGGTAAACGTGTCAAAGATCCTAAGCTATTCGGCTACTAGTGACGTCAGTACGAACAATACTTTAAAAAAATATATAAAAATAACTACAGCTTGTAAAAACAAAAAGATGAAATTATGTGTTTCAAATACTCTTATCATTAAAATAAAAATATAAAAAACATACCTGATTGCAATAGTAAAGGGTTATATAAGTTGTTTGAATTATTTGTGTTGGATTCTAGATTCTCTATTAGAACCATCACGGATAAGTCAAAAAATTGTCGAGACGTAAACTTTTTTTTTATACTTATCAGTAGATATTGAAAGAACAATTTAATCACCTAGCCGTATCTTTAGGCCGTGTCCTATTCAAAAGAAATCGTCGTGCGAATACACGATCGTCGCGTTCTTATGGACACGACGATTGCATATTCGCGCGACAAACAACACGTTCAGGTTTACCGGACAAAAATTGACAAATTATTTTATCACTTTTTGTTCGGTGAACCTGAACGCGTTGTTGCGCTTTCCGGTTTTCCGAACAAAAAGTGACATATGAACGCGATGATCGTTGTTATATAGAACGCGGGGTTATGCAATAATACAATATTACAGTACCTGCACATATGGTAGTTGTCTTCGCTGTTGGAGTTGATATCAGAATCGTTATCCTCGTTGTCGCAGTTGCCGATGTTGTTCCAGATAATGTAGTAAATAGCAACTGAAAATACATAAACATATCTAATGTCACAATTCTGGAAAAATATTATAAGTGAATCAGCTTCAGAATTCATTAATAAAAAAGCAAATCAAACCGAAGAGTGACTTTCAAGAACTTTTCCACCCATGTTTATTTAACAATTTGCATCTTTTGCTTTGCCTCTTTCATTTCCAATTTACCAATCAAAGGGAATTTGTGATACGTACCAATAAGAATATTAAATTCCACGTTGAACGGATAGAGGTACGGCGAGAAATTCTCATAAATCGAATTCATGGCCGCGGAACTGTTGCATTCGGGGTTGTACAGATTGCTTACGTCGATGAATCTCTGGTCCAGGGATTTATCTACAAAATATTAATGAAATGATTATATTACTGAGGTTTATAGGGAGGTATCAGCAGTAAAACGTAAATAGTTGGAGAAAACAGATTATTACAATCAAAATATGATTAAGTAACGGCAAAAATATTTTTCTAGAGTTTTAAATTTAAACTGTATATTCAATAAAATCTCACCATGTTCAGCAATAGTGACGTTTCCACCATAATCAGAGTATTCGCCGTTGCCATGTGTAGAAGTGGCGTACAGCGTCAATCCCAAGATAGTCTCACGAACGATCGCCGACACCCAGAAGCACAGACTGCTGCCGATTAGATGCATAAACGCGAAGTGAGCTAAGCCCTGAAATTGTTGGCATTATTTGTAGCATTTGTTCAATCATCATCATCATCTTCCTGCTCTTGTTCCATGTTACTTAGGGTCGGCACAACACGTTTTCTTCTTCTATTTTGCCTTTCCAACCTTCACGCTATCATTCAATATTTATTAATATGTGAGCACCATCTATCACATAATTAATTTATTTGTCATTGCTTCATTATTAATTATTTTTACTTATTTTATAATAAAATTACTATCTTCTCTTGTCTTCACATATATTTAAAGAGTAACGGTGGAGTTTCTTGCCCATTCTTGTATATGTTACCGGCCAAACCCGATTTTCAGATGACTAGTTTCGCCTAGGCCAAACCAGTTCTCTCTACACACGATAGGACAAAACAGTATAGCCTAGGCCAAACTCGTTCATCCTGTTACCGTTAGGATAAACCAGTTTAGCCTAGGTCGAATTGGTTTATCCTAGTTAGAATTTACATGCTTTAGGATAAAATGGTACGTCCTGCTAAAGTCGAATAAATCACTGGAGTAATCTGACATGTGCTGTCAGTTTGTGTAATAAAATGGTCATATTTATTGTATTCTAGATTTTTACACTTATTATTATACATTTATTTTACACTTATTTAAATCGATTAAACTACACGATCACCATTACAATAAATATGACCATATAATTACACAAACTGACAGCTAGCACATGTCAGATTACTCCAGTGAATTAATAATTCAATTTTAGTGTTGGTTTTTTTTTCGTAGGCCTGAACTGTTTTACTCCTGGGTAATGGCCTTTCCAATTCTCTCTACGTCTCTCGACGTTGTGATTCTATCCGCTAATTCATGTAATATGGGTAAATACATTATTAGATGCAGGCTGCAGCATGCGTAGGTAGAGTCGCCAGCACACAAGTTACCACAAACTGTCAAATTTTCTCATTCGATTTTGAACTGTCAACATTTTGAGGTATAAAATCATTGGAGAAATTGGACAGTTTGATGTGATGGTGACTGTACATTTGTTCAATCAAGGTGAACCCATGTAAGTATAATCTGTATGCTCTAGTATTATTAAAATTCCTTCAATGATTGTAAGTTGATGTCATAATTATCGTATCATTTTGTCCCTATGCGAGGTATTAGATGAACGGTATTATGTTCCATGACGAGCTTTACCTGTGCCCTCAAGATGATGACGTTAGAGTATTTGAAGATGAAGTACAGCTGCAGGAAGCAGTAGAGCGGGAACATGACATCGAGCACCACTTGGAGCATGTTCACACATTCATCGTTATCGAGATTTTCGTCGGTCAGCTGTCCTATTTGTACTGCCAATAGGAGGATCGAGTGGACTAAATGTCCGAGAGCAAAACCTGTAGGAAAAATAAAATTAACATAACATCACGCCTTGTTTCCCCGAAGAGTTGGGCAGAAGTGTACACACATTTCGCCACGTATGTTTAAGTCCCATGTAATTGGTGGCGAGCTTATTGCCATCAACCGGGCACAAATCCAGACTCTGGGCTGCTACTGAGAAATTCCAGATAGAAAACCCCTATAACGCTGATATACACAGACACAGATGTCCTAAACAGACCAGGAGACCTAATCACATCAGCTTCTGTAGGGAGGTGCGCTGGTTGAAATAACCAATGACGGCCGCAATAGCCCACGCACAATGAGTCACTTAATACCAGTTGTATGCCATTATATCTGGAGGAACATTGAATCCTAAAACACAGGCTTTTAGCCTGTTTAGGAGCATCAATTCGCACATTAATGTGACTCTATTGTACAACAATTATTTAATCCTTGTGTACTTATGTATGGTTTCAAAGTGTACAAATAAAATTTTGATTATTATTTTTATTAATGGCCCACATGAAGGACTAAAGCTCAACACACACAGAACGCGGGTGCGGGTCGGGCGCGGGATGGGCGCAGTTCAGGATGGCAGTACGGCGGCTGAATTTTCTGTATTTATATGAACGACACCACACGAAACGCGTGCACGAGTCGGGCGCGCAGCGGGTAGGCGGCGGGAGCCACGCAAGCGTTTCGTGTGGTGTCGTTCATATAAATACAGAGAATTCAGCCGCCGTACTGCCGTCCTGAACTGCGCCCGTCCCGCGCCCGACCCGCACCCGCGTTCTGTGTGTGGAGCTTAAGTGCGGAAACGAAATCCCCTAACATAGAACCCAATAACGCTTTGCCCGACTCGGGAATCAAACCCAGGACCTCATGATCAGTAGTAGCGCCTGCGACCACTAGACCAACGAGGCAGTCAGAAAAATAAAATTAATGGGTCTGATAAGCTATATTATTATTATTGATGTGAAATATCTATAGCCGCACGTAAAACCGATTGCTGGCGGGGCGACGCATGCCGCGTGGCGACGCGTCGCCACTATGCAGTCTATAATTATATAGTAGTGTGTAAATCATTTCGATGTTTCACATCTGCCCGGCGTCCCGTGACGGCTCAATTTTTTATTATTTGTGGGTTAAACTCTGCGCAAGAACGATAGTACGAGTTCGCACATAGCAAGCGATTATTTCACTTATGTTGGTATTACACGTTGTTATTACTATTTTATAAATATCGTCGTTGTTGTTATTATTTTGTCTGTAATTAATATTGACTAAATTTTCTACTGACTGATTGTATATTGAATTATTGACTATATTTAGCACTAACTTTAATTTTATAAATGAAACTGTCGTTAATAATGAATTTATAATTACCAACTTAATTATTATAATGTAAACATTTTGTATGCCTAGTGGGGCAAAACATGTTGGTCCGGTAAAACTATGTTTCCATCTTTATGTGCATATATTTTTGTTAACTGTACACGTATATTTACGAACTATAAAGGGTGGATATTTTTCGTTAAACTAAGTAGTTTGACTATCCGGAACAGAATTCCTTGTGGTCAAATCAGTTTGACCATTACGTTTGACCACGAGGAAGGAACGCTCATTTTCATGTATCATGTTACTTAGTTTGAACAAATAAGTTTATCTTTATCTTATCTCTTTGGTATTTGTATCACCTTGGACATCAATAACAGTGAAGGAAAACAACGTGGAGAATACTTAGAAATTATTTTAAGGAAAGTCTTTACTCGTCAACGCGCCATTATTGAGCGTAGGTAGTGATAAATAATGCCAAAACCTAACTACTTATCCCTATAGTCTCCTTCCCTTAGATATACCTCTCATCTATCATCTGCCTAACCTTTTCCCAAGTATGTTGGGGTCAGCTTCCAGACTGCAGCGGAATATCAGTATTTTACATGGAGCGACTGCTTATCTGACCTCCACAACCCAGTAACTGGGTAAAGCGATACCCCTTGGTAAGACTGGTTGTCAGACTTTCGGGCTTCTGACTGTCAAAGACACACGAATGAAAGCCGGGACCAACGTCTTACGCTGATAGCACACCTCCGCCGCGAAACCATAGCAGCGAAACCGCAGTAGTTTAATTGTACTGGTTCGCGTCATGTTCCGCTACTCCAATCGGATGCGCGTAGCGGAACATGACGCGAACCAGTACAATTAAACAACTGCGGTTTCGCATCTATGGTTTCGCGGCGGAGGTGTGCTTTCAGCGTTAACGTGCTTTCCGAGGCACGGAGGAGTCTCGGTATCACCCATCCACGGACCAACCGCGGCAAGCGTAGCTTAACCTGATTGATCGACCCGTGCGGTTGTTATCACTTAGCCACTAACCACAGTTCCCTTAGATATACCTAACAGACAGTTATTCATATTGTTGCATTTATCCTGGCATGGAATGTGCAAAGGATATTTGGGTCTCAGTGAGAAATTCAAACAATAATAGGTACGTATGATAGCGCGGCGCCTGATTGGTCCAAAGTATGTAGGTATTTAGTAAATGGAAATGTTTTATGTACTTACTTATATTTATTAAGTATAATAAAATTAGATGATATTATCATACTTTTATAGGATTCAAAATAACTAGAAAAGCATTTATAAATAGATTTTGATAAAGACAATGCACGTGGCAGTACCATGATTTTAATGACTACTATCATTATATTATCTGATCATAATTACTTATCAGTCAATAATAAATATGTGACACTGAACACTACCGAAATGTGCTAGAATTACACAACTTTTACACAGCATTATCAATAAGTAATAAACATTGTTCAATAAAAATCTTGTCAGCAGACGGATGTGTATAAAAACGATATTTTTTTCTTGCCTAAACTATCTTAACTAATAATATAAATACGAAACGGCTAAAGACCAGGAACTGGAGAAGGATATAGGCTACTTTTACATCCTGCTATTTTTGTAGACGAAATCGCGGGCTACTTAGTAATAATAATACTATATAGAGAAAAGATTTTATTTTTATATGTTTGTTGCTTTCACGCTAAAACGGCTGAACGGATTTAGATGAAATTTGGCAAATGGGTAGAGATCATATCCTAGGTTCGGACATAAAGTACTTTTTATTCCGAAATCCCCACTAGATCGAGACTTATGTGGATGAAACTGCGGGTGCAGCTAGTATTAACACTTTCACTGTCCACAGAGCCACCTATGGTTCAGGAAACGTGCGCTTGAAAAGCACTTATACGCTCCTGAGCTATATGTGCGTCAGGAGACATATACAAGTTCTAAAGCGAATAATTCCACTGGACGTGCTGGAACTGTACTGTTGCTGCATTGGACGTGCTGGTACGATCATAAAGTAAAGAAAAACGCCGAGACAATTAAATAAATCCAGGCAACTCGGGGAAATTATTAAAAAAATCCTATTGGACTTGTCGGTCAATTGTGCATTTTTGTATTGGGACAGGAAACGTGTTAATAAATGTCACACGACACAAATATAGGTACAGTATGTAACAAAAACCCTGTTGTTCCTTTTAGGGACGTATACCTACAAGCACAACATTGATGGAATTATAATTTTAAAAAATTAAGCATCGGCTAGTCGAGAAGTCAAAATCAAAAAATTGCAGAAGTAAGAAATCAGTTAAACATTACAAATATTAATAATTAAATATTTATTTTAATTATTTTTGTTGAACACTTTTTACAAATGACTTGCTTTATTACGTACGTATATCGATTCTTAAAACGTAGGTAGAAGGAACAACAGGATTTTTGTTACATATTGTATGAATCACTGGGTTTGTTCTTCTCTCGCTAGGTGAAATAGTCATGGTAATAAATAAAACTAGCCTATTAACTAAAATGAATCTTTACCAGCGGCACCCATCTTCAGGTAGAAGCTTCCAGAATGTCGGCCTTGACTGAAGCAGTAGTCATGATTGGTGGGGATAAGCACCGGTGGTGGCATGCTTGGCATACGGTATATGGACTCAGGGGTGCGGTCTCCGGGCGATACTGATCCCATTTGTTCCTGAAATTATCGATGATACTTATAAATTGTGTATTTGTACTGAGAGATTCATCACCATTACCATCATTATTATTTATCTAGGACTTTCATGTATTTCACAATTTAATATGACATTTATTTAATTATTGACTACTAGATACTTCTTGACCTTGAAAGATAAAATGATGTTCCAATTTAATAATTTTGTATTTTGATAGTAAATTGTAATTTATGTGTAAATTTTGCATGCCCAAGTGACGGCAGAGCATGGAGAACACTATCAAAACTTGTATAACATCTGTACCCATGTTAGCAAAAAATAAATGATTTGATTTGATTTGATCAAAAGTACCTAAGAAACCTAACTAGGAACCACCGAACCTAACAAAGTACCTAACTATAAAGTTATATATACAATTTATATACCTGTAAGCAAAGTTATTCAAAATATTTTTTTTCTTTAATTGTATACTGAAAAAAAACTGAATGTAGAGGCGCCAGCACATCAAGCTACTACAATCTGTCAAATTGATTTCATATATTTTCAACTTTATCGCTACAGATTAAGGTTCAAGGTTGATTGCTGGCGTCTGTACCAAATAACACTTATTTTCAGGCAGAAAAAATGAAATACAAATTTTTAAGCAGCGTTAACGAAATTATTTTTAATCTCAGTGAAACAAAAGAAAATCACTCACCTCTTGTTTTCTAAAATACTCCATAACTGTTTCTTCATGTTGAGCTTTAATTCTATGATTTCTGACAGCAATCCCTTTATATCGTGTTATATCGACTATTAGGAACACGATATATACCATTCCGACGCTACAGAGCGCTATGGAGTATATCTGGAAATATAAAGTAAAGAAGTTATAAAAGAAAAATCTAGAAAATATTTTTATCTATAGAAGAAATATGATTGCCGCAATAAGTTCCATAAGTTTTAGAAACTTTTAATTTTATCTAGGTACCTTTATAATAATGGTGGGTACAGACAGTAACTCTTAAAATGGCACAGTACAGAGCAAGTTTAATAAAAATAATATCCATAATGTGCATTGTGCTTTTTAAACCATGTCTCAACATTCATACAATTTCGTTCAATCATCGAACGAAATGTGTAAAATGGCACAGCTTTTGTTGCCAAAATAATTAAGTAATCGTTTACCAATGAAATGAGATAAGATAAATAATTCAACGTCAATGATTCCATTTCGACTTCATTGATAAGATTATATGTGGAACTCATCTGCAGTAACCCTAAGGCTGCTGTTGAAACTAGGGCAGAGCGGGAAATCAGGTAAAGATTATTAGAGATAAAAGTAAGTCTTACCTCGGAAATAGACGGGTTGACGAAGGAATCGCCCAGGTATACCACTAGGCCGAGGGTTACTAACAGTATCGCATACATGCAGCTTATTATTAGAGTTAGATACTTTCTGGAAAAAATGTAAATAATATTGAAGGATTTTAAACAAACTGTTACGCGTGTTGTATTGAAATAGTAGACGGATCTATACTAGGCCGGTTCAAAGTTACCTTTGGACATTGACTCAGCACTCGGCCCGGCTAACTTGGATGCATCTTACACGGACACAAAGATTTTGTATAATAGGGTGTGTTAAGAAAAAGTAGTATGGTGTATCTTATTGTAAATAAATCAGATTTCAATTTTATATTCTTGTCTCATTACCCCTCACTGTGGCCAAGACACCTTTAGCCATCTCTGATCATTCTCGTGAGTCTGCGGGACTGGCAGTGAGTGTACCCTTCCCAAGCCTGGAAATCCTGTCTACTATCCGTCTGTAACTTTAGATCGCATGGTGCTGACATCCTGAACTTATTTATACAATATTAGTTTTAGTATATGCGAAACACGTGTCTAGTATTTTTATGTAAAGAATCTATGTATAAAATTTCAAAATTGTATCATGAAAAATCACAAAGTTATAAGGTTGTTATCTTACCGGGTTGTCCGTACAACAAAAATATGCCAACGGCGCCCCCGCGCCTCCAGGGTCGTCATGCGCTCATTGATAATTATTTGGCAGTAGTTACCTAACCGTACGGTGATTGTATTGTAAGTAATTAAATAGTGATAACATTTTCCATCACACTTAAATATTTTTGGGACAAAATATAACATGGTGTAAAAATTATTGAAATCGATTCAGTTCCTTATTCTGAACAAACTATATTCAGGTTTCGCATAATTATACTAAAAATAATGTTGTACCTATATTTATTTATCACATATATGTTTATGATAGGTTAGGGCTGTAGGGCTTAGAGTCGTAGGAACTGTTAGGCTTGTAGGTCTTTGTAGGTTCCTTTAACTTATCATATAATTATTTTCATGTACTGTCACACCTTTACCAGTATTGCGGCCTTACGTGCAGTTAAGGGTGGATGTACAAGGCCTATTTCTGGAAACTAATTTGATTAATACTAATTTAATTCTAATTATATGCAAGTATCACCTAGTTACTAACAAAATCTAGAGTTGCGGTAATCAATCTGCCAGCCTTTTCCCAACCACGTGGGGTCGGCTTCCAGTCTAACCGGAGGCAGCTGAATACCAGTATTTTACATGGAGCGACTGCCTATCTGACCTCTACAACCCAGTAACTGGGTAATACGATACCCCTTGGTAAGACTGGTTGTCAGACTTTCGGGCTTCTGACAACCCCTAACGAATGTCAAAGATCCACGAATGACAGCCGGGACTAACGGCTTAACGTACTTTCCGAGGCACGGAGGAGTCTCGGTATGTAAAGATGGTCACCCATCCACGGACCAACCTCGGCAAGCGTAGCTTAACCTGATGGATCGACCCGTGCAGCTGTTATTTCTTAGCCACGAGCTCCTCCTAGACTTGCGGTAATAATTGGTGTAATAATGGCGAGCCAGATATAGTAGTTTTGAATTCCGGTTCCTGATAGAGTTTTGCTCGACCTCAGAATTGAGCTTGTGACCTTACTGTAGCTAGATTACTGGTCCAACGTAGAATTAGAGTCCAAAATATTTTGTATTACACTTCAGTAGGTTAAAAGGTGAGTCTGTGAATCCGGCCGTAGCGACCAGTGAACTATGGCAGTGAACCACGCCCGGGACAAACACTATGGATGTAAATCAGCGCTAACTGTTCCAAAAATCAAAAGCCCTTGTTTTTCGAAATGACTGAACTGATTTTAATGAAACTTCATACGCATAAGCAGGAAACAAAGGTCTAAAAAGTTAGTAAAGAACTATTTCGGAAAATAGTGTTACAGCCAAATTAGACCGATTTTAAATTTTCCATAGAAACAGAGATTTCCAGTTATCTGTTTTTAAATAAGACATTTCGAAAATGTTCTTTACTAACATTTTAGACCTTTGTATCCTGCCTATGCGTATTAGTAATGGCAATTAATGCGATTTCGAATTAATTTCATTAGCGTGTGAACTCTTGAGTCTTAGCGTGTTAATTGCTATTGCTATGCTATTTGCTAATGACGATAATTGATAATAATGAAGTATGTAAATTTTGTTATTAAACGAATTAAAAATCGCGTTCGCGTTTAGTTTACTCGCCGACTTGCGGATAATTAAATATATTTATAGCACACCAAGCTACCGCGCGGCACGCGCATGCGCGATTGCGCGACGCTTTGACTATTTAGAAAAGTACATCGCTTCGCATTTCACAGAATTTCGCGACTACATTTAATTTACTAAATGCTAAATGATCGTTCACACGCTAACAATGAATGCGAATGCTAATTAATCCATCACTAATGCGTATGATGTTTCATTACAATCGGTTCAGTCATTTCGAAAAACAAGGGCTTGAAAGTTTGTATGAAATGCCGTAAGGTGTAAACGCTCTTAAATCAAAAACCGGTAATGTGCTTTGACGTTTAAATAGCAAATATGCGAGTACATAACTGAAATTGTTCCAGATTTCGCAAACCACGGACTGGTAAATGTATTTCCATAAACATGATTGTCATCGGCAGCCTGACTTCATCCACTCCTCAACATACAAAATATTTTTCAATACACTGCAATGTATTTCACACGCATGAGATTTTTTATTTTCCAACACGTGTGCGGAAATAAAAATTGTCACAGATAGCTTATACCTATACTTAGTCCAAATTGGTTCAATGCCTCTATTCACACCGTCTCGCGCCAGAGACGGTCCTCACTATTCGGAGGTGTTTTTTTTTAAATCTCGGCAAAGATTCGTCTTTACGGTGTTAATATTTTTGGAATATTATAATGTTTATACATAGAATACCATGATAATTACAATAAAAAAACGTTTATGAACAAATTAACATTTCTCCACTTGTATCAAAATGTACTATTATTTCACATAAACCTAAATGGGCACCTAAGAAACGTCAGAATCTAGGTGCACGGCTGAGGTGTACGGTTCCAATTGGTCGTTTCCTAGGCAATCATAACAGCAATCAGGCACGGAAATTACTTACTCTGTAACTCTGTTTGTAGGCTAAAGTATTTTTCAGTTTTTTAGGGTTCCGTGCCCAGAGGGTAAAACGGGAACCCTATTACTAAGGCTCCGCCGTCTGTCTGTCTGTCTGTATGTCCGTCTGTCGCCAGGCTGTATCTCATGAACCGTGATAGTTAGACAGTTGAAAATTTCACTGTTGATGTATTTCTGTTGCCGCTATAACAAAAAATACTAAAAAACAAAATAAAATAAATATTTAAGGTGGCTCCCATACAACAAACGTGATTTTTTTTTGCTCGTTTTTTATCTATATTGATAACGGCAACAGGTAGACGCTTGAAATATTCACAGAATATTTAGTTATATATTCACATTAAAAATAAATAATTAAATTAAAATAAAACAAATATTTAAGGGGGGCTCCCATACCACAAACGTGATTTTTTTGCCATTTTTATAGATAATGGTACGGAACTCTTCGTGGACGAGTCAGCAGTGCAAGAACGTAGGACTCGATCCGATAAAATTGACAATTTATTCTCGATAAAATGAGTTTTTATCGAATCGAATCGATGTCGCAAGTACATAACTTCTACTTTAACGATCGGTAGATAAACTCTAAAATTTTAACGAATTTTAAGTGGGTGATAGACGTGCGAGCAAGTACGAGTAAGTTTGTTGGCGATCCAACATGTTTGAAATTATGCTTGTAGCCCGCCTTGGCTCGTAAATCTGTCATCACCGCGAGTCGCGAGCCGCCATTTTGTTTTGATATTCTGTGGGTGCGCACCGCTTGAGAGTTGTGATATTTAACATTTTATGTAATTTTTGCTTCAAAAAATTAGTGATTTGATTTGCTCTCTTTTTGTAAGCCAGAGCTTCGCCCACACTCGCCGATTTCGTCTTCTTTTAGAGCAATCAGAAGGACCAGCACCCTCCGTATCTACACTGCACACCACATGGATCCATGACTCTGATGACACACGCGTCCCGCGGATCGGCAGGCAGTCTTCTGATTATTCGGTCTTCACTCGACTATTTAATATTTATTTATGCCTTCGCGGGGCTAACAGTGCCGTGAGCAACACAGCGCCCGCGCGCGGCTTGCCAGACGGCGCATCGCTATTGGTCGAGGGATTTATGCCTAAGGTATTAATAATATAGGTCTGAAACACGGGTTTTTCATAAACCTAGTTCAGGCAGGTCTACATTACAGTTAGAATTACATTTTTCCCCGGTTGTAATTAATCTAAATCATAATTTTACTTTACTTTAATAAATTTTATTTTATTTTTAATTTTATTTAATATTGTATTTAAAAGTAGGGTGTTTTTGAAAATAAAGAGATCAGTCAATCATGAGTAGTTTTGATTTAAATCAGACGAGCGTACTTACCTCTAACGCCACACTAAAGTACTTACATTTTATAGGTTTACGGATAGATATGTTTTTTTTCTCAAACTTCAAGAAAGTAATGTCAACAACAAACTTTTTTTTTTGGCAAAGGTTAACACGACGACCCTTTAGGAAGATGGCATATTTTCTATATTTCTACTAAAAGAAACGGAAATTTTGGTAAATAATGGTAGTTTCTCTGATATCCCATAAATATTGTTTACAATGCCAAATATTTATGAAAAAAAAGGATTTTCTAAATATCTCGGACATTAGTCGTGCGTGCCACAGAAATCCCACCTTAAATGTTTTGTCTCGTATTCTCTCTCTCTCGTATTGCTCGGCCCACGATAGATCTTATCGTCGCGTCTTACGTACTTCCAAATTCGTTAACAAGATCGATTAAAAGGCAAACCTTACCGATCTCGATGTCTTATCGATGCAAAGTACGTACTTGCACTGCAGACTCGCACTTGGCCGGTTTTTTTCATAGGTAACTTAGGTATATTTTCATGACTGGGTATACTTTAGAGGAAACTATAGGATCTACTGAACGTATGGACTCTCAGAGATTGGGCATCACTGTATTACATAATTGAGTATTATGTAATACAAGTAGCTGAACTTACTTGGTAAGCTTCTTATTGTCCTGAGGACTGGTGGGTGGTGGGGCAAGGGTCTCTACTGAGCGAATGGACTGAGCATCCATGGTCGCCACTGACCGCTTGCGAGGCGTCACGGTGCCCCGCGAGTCGCTCTGCGGCAGGTACAGGCGGTAACTGTCTGTTGAAATTAACATCTTATGAGTAAAATTTTCCAGAAAGTGTGAATAAGAGCGAGTTCTATTTTCATCTATGAAACATAGGAATTATGACCAATTACGATGAAGTCTTAATTAATAAAATTGGCCTATGCAACTTATTGTCTCGTTCGATCACACTTCAAAGTGCAATTGACATGAACTTCTAAAGCACTACACAACAAGTTAAATGTTACTTTTTTTATTTTTTTAGTTGGGTTATTATCAAATAACTTCTCCCGCTCTGGGCGGGGCGGGTGGGCTGGTCAGACTTTTACTGACTAAAACCCACCCGTGTTCCTTCAGTTGCCTGTGTGCCAGGGCCACGATATATACCTATCAGACAAACCCGGAACCCTGGCAGGCATTGGCCTTACCGGAAACCGTCAGTTAGTGAGCATGATAAACTATAAATGCACCAATAAGTGACAGACAAGGATAATGGTATAATTAATAAACCGTTGCCCTGTGTTTTCCAGCTAAAAATATGTCACCCTATCTCTACACACGGGCCTCGTAATGCACGCACGGGTAGTCCCTTTATAAAACACGTTACTAGGTATCTAGACCGCTCTATGGGATGGAATATAAAGCTATTTACCACCTAATTAAATCATGTTAAATCCCTAAGATATTCATGCTTGCGTAAACAAGTAAATTAAATGAAAATACCATGCTTCACTTGGCACAAAACTGTAAATTATGCTATTGCTAGTTAGTTTATGATATTCTCTGCGAAGTATCTCTGGTACTTTTGTAACTACTTTGTTAATGATTTTATAGCGTTTTCATGTTTTCCTTCAAACTTTTACATACATAACATAACATCACGCCTTGTTTTCCCCGAAAGGTTGGGCAGAGGTGTACCTGTAGTACACCCACATTTCGCCAGTTATTTTTAAGTCCCATGTAATTGGGAGCGAGCCTATTGCCACCCAGAACTCCAAATCCAGACTCCGGGCTGCTACTGAGAAATTCCAGATGGAAAAACCCAGTATCACTTTGCCCGACCCGGGAATCGAACCCAGGATCTCATGCTCAGTAGTAGCGTTTGCGACCACTAGACCAACGAGGAAGTCCACGTCCAGTCCATCTCTGGTACCTTTGTAAGTGCTTTGTTAATGATTTTATAGCGTTTTCATGTTTCCCTCAAACTTTTAAGTTATTATTCGTTGTTTTATAGCGACGATTAGGCTTAGTCATGAAAGTTGGGAAATGCGTGACACTGCTGAACTGCCTGAGTCATGGAATTTGTAATTAATTTGTTTTAGAGGGATATTTGATAAACTTTATAATAAATCTTGTCACAGGAGTTTGAATTGGCTTGGATATCATACTCCAGTGTAAGTATAAATAGACGAGTAACTTAATTGGACTATTGCCTGACTGGGTATAAAAATATCCTACTCTAAGTAAATCATTCGCTATTATCATCTCAGGTCGGTGATAGTCATATTATATCTATTTATCACTCGTGTAAATGTTAAAAATTGGTTTTACCATTTTTAGGGTTCCGTACCTACATGGTAAAAAGGAACCCATATGGTGAGACTAAGTCTGTCTGTCTGTCACACCTGGATCTTAAGAACTACTAATGCTATCAACTTGAAATTTAGAATGGTTTTAGATGACGTTTGCCCAACTATTTTGCAAACAAGAAGGAAATTAAAAATAATAAACTTTTTTGCAAAAGGGACTGAAAGGGGGGTCTTAAAAAATTTAAGTGGGGCTTCTAGGGCATGTGGGATATCATATGAAAGAGCGCTAAATTATTCTATTTGATAGAAGTTTATGTAAAAATTACAGGAAAAATAAAACGATATCTCTAAATAGCAAAGTTTTTCAGAAATCATCAACATCATAATATACGTACGGAACCCTCGGTGCGCGAGTCCGACTCGCTCTTTACCGGTTTTAAATCATGCAATGTGATTTAAAAATAATCTCAAAGAATTATGAGCGCAATAAAAAATAAGTCTGTATTTTTCCGTCCTGTAGTAGGTAAGTACATATCATGTATCACGTAGGTATAAAAATAAATTATTACTTTAAAATACGGTGGGTGTAATTTATCGAAAAATCAATCCGTCTTTTATGTAATCTCCTGTTTATCAGTTAATTCTTCGATCATGGACCATTAATCCAACCTAGACAATTTGGATAATTATTTATCATTTTGTGATTATGAGACGATTTATATTTTACACTTGGTTGTAGTTATTTTACACTTGGTTGCTAGCGCCTTGTGAACCTAATACCCCTTATTACAAAACAAGGTTTATGTTCAGACCCAGGTTTAAAACATGGAGCCATTATTGAATTTCGAACTGTATTCCGACTGTGGTAAAGTTCCTAAACACAAAACAGACAATTTTGTACCGAACTAAGTTTTCAGTTTTGTATAAAGAACGGTATTTCAATCACTGATACGTTCTTATTACAAAAACGGGCTCCATGGTATAAGCGATGTCAAAATATAAATCTTGTTTTGTAATATGGCGGAATAAGTTCCTAGTATGTGTAAAAAAATAAAAAATAGGTACTTATGTATAAACTAGCTTTTGCCTGCGGTTTCACCCGCGTGGCGGTTGGAAATTATCCAACGGAAATGTAATACCGGAATAAATTTAACCCAGGTCTGTGTGCCAAATTTCACCCAAATCCGTTCAGCCGTTTTTCTGTCGTGCGCTGTGCGCTACAACTACGCGTAATAATACGCGTAGTTGTAGCGCAGCAGTCCTGCAGCAGCCCTGGCACACAGGCAAATGAAGGAACACGGGTGGGTTCTAGTTAGTAAAAGTCTGACACGCCCTCCCGCTCCGCCCAGAGCGGGAGAAGTTATTTGATAATTTCCCACCCAAAAAAAAAAAAAACGCAGTCAATGGTTAATAATATGATCAATAATAATTTACACAAAGTAAAGTGCCTGCCTGGGTTCGAACCTACGACCTACAACTCGTATAAGTCACGGCCGTTTCTACTGGGCCACCACTGCTCTTCAAATTATCACAAGCTGTCTATCGGATCGGACGTGTGTCGAATGTTCTAACAAAATAATGGCTCCAACGCCTTCCTATGTAAAACTGCACGCACTTACATCTGAAGTAATCAGTAAAAACTTGTGATATTTAGCTAATTAAATCTTGCGGTAGTCAGTGGCTTAGCACTGATACCCTGATTGCCAACTGATACAAGCATTAGCACAGGGAATTAATTTTCTAAGACTGACAATTTTAATTTATGGTTTTGTTAATAATAATAATAATGTGGACTCAGCAATCATTGTGCCGATAGTTGTATCAGCCAATGGCTTAATTGCCAAGAGCCTCGACCTACACCTAAGGGGGCTCTCGTTGGGCAGCTGGAGGGCCTGATTCAGAGAGCGGTACTTCTGGACACGGCTCGCATTGTTAGGAGGTTCTTCTCTCTTGAGCCCTGACCGCCGGTAGCTTGGACCCTGCTCCCGATACCGGTAGGCAATTCTTTTTTTTTTATATAGTTCATATGTCGTTCGTGAAATAAAGGAAATAATAATAATAATACCATTTATTTCAGGCGACACAGGCCCATAGAAAAATACCTTAACCTAAACATACATAATGTATAAACAAAAACCTTAACCTAACCTTCCTAATCTTTTAAACATCTTTTAAGCAGTGGTGGCCCAATGGTAACGGCCCCGACTTACGAGTTGTAGGTCGCGGGTTCGAACCCAGACAGGCGATTTACTTTGTGTACATTTTTTCATCACCACTGCTCTCAAAACGGTGAAGGAAAACATCGTGAGGAAACCGACATGTCCTTGAACCAAAAAATTCGAAGACATGTGACATCTACCAACTCGCACTGGGCCCGCGTGGTGGATTACAGCCCGCTCTCTCTCCAAGAGAGGAAGCCTGTGCTCCGGTGTGCAGTGGGAACATTATAGGCTGATTATGAATCTTTTAAACCGGGGCATAAATATCAGGACGTAAGTGTAGATACTGCTTTAAAAACAGAATTAAATAAAATTCTGGATTTCGATAATAGATTGCGTTAGTAGTTGTAGATTGTCGAGGTACTCAAATCTTTGGGAAATCTTTTGGTCATTCATTGAGCTTACTGTAAAGCTTATAAAGCTTACTTAAAATTTATAATGTTCATGGCTTTAATACTTACTCAGTGATTTTGCGTCTCCATTTTTGAGGTTACCATTGTATAGCATTGGACTGGTACGATCACCTGATAAAGAAAAACAAATTTTAAGTAAATTATGATATATTATTATATTTGCACGTAACTGTGAACTGTTGACGAAAATAAACAGAAACGGATTTCTTAGCACCTCATAACATTTTCTAAACTATACAAACGTATTAAAAAAAAAACATCTGACTTCCGTTAACCCTTTTGTTAAAACAACCGTTTCTATTTTTCACTTTTTTGTTGTGATACCTGGTCACACAAATTTGAATACCACTACCTGCTATGCTAATAGCATTGACAGGAAGTTATTATAACATTATCCACATAGACTAAGGTGGGATACATACGTATTATTGAAGCTAACTCAAAAACTACCCAAGCAAAGTTAATAAAACTTATATAGGATCAGCGTGCAAGCTCCTTCTACCAAATGAAAAATAATTTCCAAGATCGGTTCGCATTTGACGAAAATATCGATGAACATTATGTTAGTTAGTAGGTGTAGCATCCTGAGGGCATAGCCAACTGGTAATCGTTTTCAAAGCAATCAGTATTTCTACAACGACTTTCAACGGGATTGACATGAGGTTTTCGGTATTATGCTACCGAAAACCTCATGTCAATCCCGTTGCAAACAAAAATGTCTTGGATTGGCCGTAGATGACTTAAGTTTGACTTAAGAGTCAAACTTTAGTCCCAGCGCCCATTTGCGGCACGGCATGGCAAGGTATTTTTAGGCGACGAATAAAAATATAACTTATTAGTATAGAAATCAAGTTTAAATTTCAATGTTAATAGAATGTTATCATACCGTGGTATTGTTTTTATACTTACGACCGTTAACATTGAAATTTTAACTTTATTTCCATACTATTAAGTTATATTTTTATTCATACGCTGTGTTGATAAACCTACGATGATGAAAACAATATAAATAGATATACATAGGTTTATTCCAGATTGTATGAGACCTAATTCCGTTACATTCACATGTAGATAAATATATTCCAACATTGTGTTCAAACATAACACCACCATAAGTACTCTACTCAAAGTCAAATGATTTATTTCAAATAGGCACATAAAAGGCACTTTAGAAAGTCAAAATATACAAAAAAAAAAAAAACTAGTCGCCCCTTCCAAAAGATGGTTTCGTATTGAGAAGAATGGGTAAGAAACTCCACCGTTACTCTTTTTAATTGTATTACAATATTTTATATAGGTACTTTAATTATTATCTTTATATGTGAAGGCAATGTGGATGGTCCGTGGATGGGTGAACATATTTACATACCAAGACCCTTCCGTGCCTTAAAAAAAATAACTTATGTTTACTCACCAATAGGTGTAGCAGATCCCGACTCCTCTCCTCTACCAAGATTAAAAACCCTGGGCGATTGTCTCTCTATCGTGGAATCCTGTGAAAAACAGTAGGAATTTAGAAACCAATAAAATCCGCGTACGCCAGCAAATGCCTGCCTGCAAATTCATATCGGCATACCGACGGCGGCAGGCTAAAAAAGTGGCAAACATGGACATCGAAAGCCGTATAAAATCGGATTAATAACTTCATTAGCCGCTTGTTTCTCTCGATCGACACCATCCTGTATTTCACTATAATCCCATTACGGCGTTTCAGCGTTCCTCTGCAATGAATTTCGGCCCACGTTGTAAACGCTGGTGAAAAAAGCCGGCCAAGTGCGTGTCGGACCACCCCCAATGAAGGGTTCCGTAGTTGGGGTCGCGTATTCCCGTTGTCCCCGTACGCCGTGTCCCCGTTCTACGGGGACAGCGGTACTTTAATTAAATATTTAAAAATACTTCCCGTTGTCCCCGTGGTTTGGTTTTACATTCAAAAATATGTTTCTGGCACTCGCCTGCCGCTGCCGCGGCACCGCTCGCTTCGCTCGCTCGGCTCGTGCGTTGTGTAGTCACAATTCTAACCTAACCTAGCTGTTTCGATTTAAAAAAGGTTTACTTCGTACGATAAGGGGACAACGGGAAATAAATTTAATCACGTCCCGCTGTCCCCGTGACGGGGATATGGCAAACGGGGACAACGGGAATACACTGTTGGGATGAATTTATCCCAAGAACAAACTTAACATTGTAGTTGAAAAACATACACTATGCACACACTACTACGGTTTTGTGGGGCTTAGTTTATAAGTTGTACTTACGTTGTTTAATAAACATAAATAAAATAATAATATTGATCCCCCATACATTCCACTGCAACTGTAAGTTTGTACGCACAATATTGAGTGTTTTGCCATGTTATTTTAATAACACAGACTTCTTATAGGTTTTTCTGTAATCTATAAGTAAAGATCTATTTTCTGTATTTTTTTCAACATTTTAGTGTAAGTAGTTTCGGAGATAAGCGGGGGGAATGGTAATTTTTCATCTATTTTCTTAAATAATTTAAAAAGTATTTATTTAAAAATTATAAAAAAAAAAATATATGAAATGCTTACTGATTTGTCTTCCAAAACTGACACCAATATTCGAAATTCATTTATTTACGTAACACATATGAACTTCTGTGACCACGTGACGTGTTTGGGTCACATAAGTTCATATATGTACCAAATTTCAACTTAATCGGTCCAGTAGATTCGGAGCCAATTAACTGTGACAGACGGACAGACACGCGAGTGATCCTATAAGGGTTCCTTTTGAGGCACGGAACCCTAAAAACACTTTGCTACGATACTTCCAATGAAGTTAACTGTATTGTTAAACGGGAATCCTTTCAGATTTCATACTTGTTATTATTGTTGATGTTGTGGCATAAGACATGCTTTTACCTAGATTATTATTGTATAAGATTTAACAAGAAAATTTTGTGGGTAGTGTCTAATTATGGTGTAGTTGGATAAATAAAACCCATGTATTTTTGAACTTCAGACTTGTAAATACTCGTCATTGTATCAAGAGTCAAAACTATTTAAAATGTGCACAAGTTTGGGCTGTTTGGGCGTTGTATGTTCGGGTTATTCCACAAATCTCCATTGGTAATCCCCATCAATGGGGATTTGTGAACCTTTCTTCCACAAATCCAATATCCATGTCGTCTCATACAGCATACATAATGGGGATTTATGGAATAACCTGTACGTTCATAGTAATTAAGGCGCTGACAAGAGGCAAATGATCTAAGTAGGCTTGTCTTAAACAAAAAATTGCCAAATCTATATAGTTTGTGGTAGCGCAAAAAAAAAGTTATTCTCGAACATATTTCTCAAAACTTGGTTGTTACCAAAACACGCTTAGAAAAAAAAATCTCGATAAAAATTAACGGTAAACTAACCTTTTACTTTGAGTTCCAATCCAAAATATCTGTATTAAATATTAACCTACGGTTGGTATTTAATTTATAACAAGAACGTCTTATTTGAAAGCAGAACTTGGTTGTTTTTTTTTTGATTTTCGATTACTCAACTCATTTTTGAGTAGATAGATAATTCCTTCATATTTTGAAATAAATTACAAGCGTTGTGTCATCGCGCTTCTCTTTGTTTTGATTGCAGTCTGACACTGATCGCGTATAGCTGTTGTCAGGGTCTTAAGTTATGCGACATTTTATTCTATATTTTCTTAAATAAGAAAGATTTTATTTGACTAAGTAAATTAAAAAAGTAGCAAAATTTTATCGTTGGTGATAAAATCTCCACATTATTTTCAGTGTTCGCACGTGTCCTACGGTTGCATTTTCCGGCAGAGTTCATATCGATAGATTACAGCGCGTCATCACTTAATTATCGCTTAATCAATCACCGCTCGGCAAAGATTAATAATTAAATGACACTTATGACAATCGGCTAATGACATTTTCGAATGAGGATGTTTTATAAACCTTAACAGTGGCTGTAAGGGAAATAAAAAGTAGCGATCGAATTTTCATTAGGCGAGGCGTTGGGGCGGCACGGTGTGTCCGCACTCGGTATTAACAGGCAGGTGGGGGTGAACTGGTCGAGCGGAGGTGGGGACATCCAGGGGGCAGGGGGCGAGGGTGGGCCGCGGCCGGCTGGACTCAAAAGGTTTACAGTTGGCTGCGCGAGAGTGACCCGCCTCACAAACACGGCCCGCGCTCGCCGCTCGACGCTATGGAAGTGTACCGGCGCTTTACAAACCTTTTATAAATTTTATTTTTGTTGCAGAATGATCATTTTGATAGACAGCTTTCATTAATACGTTCAACTGAATATATTGTGAACCAATTTTGTAAGGGACATTCTCAACTGCATTTTATTAAAAGTTCAAATAACGTGGAACCTACTCTGTTTCTGGTTTGAGTTAATGAAATGTGTAGTGCTAAGGAGCTCCTTATTAAAAGAAATCTGACCACCTCTGTAGGAAAAGCCTAAAATACCTTGAACAAACCCAATATCTATGTAGGTATGTCGTAAGGTACACTAATGATAAGGCTGAACCCAGTTCCATAATTACCGAAGCTAATAAAAATATATTTAATTAGCCTGAAAAATGAATGATTAGAGTAAAACAAAGGAATCAACATGACACAGGAATTAACATTAAACAACATAACATCATGCCTTTAATTCCTTAAAGGGTTAGGCAGAGGTGTACCTTAGCATGTAAGTACACCCACATTTCGCCATCGCCATTAAGTTTTTATTAATAAATGGTAAACAATACAAAACATTATAGGTATTTTCAGTAATGTAAACAAATTGTCTTTGCATACCGTGAAAAGACTAAATATAGCAACAAAAAAAAACACATTACAATTTATTTTCCCGAGGGCATATCCACATAGTGCTCTTGTAGAAATCATTACAACCCATTGGGCGCATATATACGAATTCGTTGTTTAAACTACGGACGACGCTTAAAATACATTTACTTTGAATACGGGCTAAAACAGCCTGTTGCAAATATGTATGAAAAAATTAAACGTTTGGCGTTATCTTACGAACGACGAGAGAATTTTGTAAGTAATACTTACATGGCGAAATCGGATAATCTCGATAAGTAATCATAATTAATTAGTTACGACAGTGTTTTGATTAAATGGTTTTGATTTATTTGAAACGTATTTTTATTTTGGGTTTTGCCAGTGGCAATGATGTGTTTACCGAACTACTGAATCATTTATTTTACAATTAATGTACGCAATACACAAAGAAACAAATAGTATAACTCTTGAGTACAATGGTATTGATTAGTTTGTAATAGATTTGTATTCCTTTGATACAAATGCGGGCTAGTGTAAAATAATTTACAATAAGTAGGTACTACAAAAGAAATAGTAGATTGTTATACAAGGGTCGAAAGGAATCAATTCAGGAATTGGTGACTTTCACCCGTGTTAAACACTCTACTTTTCATATCGAATATAAGGAAAGTAAAATATTGTAATTTTATCTAAAATATTTTATTTTCTTGTTTGGTCGCCGCTTCATAAAATCATTGTATGTATTTAAATATTTTGCCAGAAATTTGGAGGCAAATGCCTCGTCTTTAACCGAATCCGGCGTCAACATTTCAGAATCGCTTGGACTCATTTTTATTAATTAACAAATATTAGTCTATAAAACCGAGATTTTGAATTTCGGTGCAGCTTACAGAGTTAATATCTCGCCTAATTATTTTCCTTGTCTCGCTAAATTAGTTTATGTTCTCGTCATATTTAAATTTTAAACATGGAACACACCGCGTCACCAGTTCACCACTCACAAGACCGCAGCATTTTTTTTTATTTTAATCGAATTTTTTCAATTATGTAATTAAATTCGTAGCAGACTACCTAACCAAATTTAGTTCTACTTTGTTGGTGTTTGTTGCCTCCGAACTCCGTCGTTTATGAACCGATTTGGAAAATTATTTTTTTAATTGAAAGGATATACTTCCAGATTGGTCCCATTTTTTTCAAAATCCAGTTCTGATGTTGGGATCCATGAGGGACCATAAACGAAAATACAAAACCAAAGACACCGACTTCCGAAATTTAATTAAATATAATATTAAATGTGGGTGTACTACAGGTACACCTCTGCCCTACCCTTCGAGGAAACAAGGCGTGATGTTATGTTATGTGCTTCCGAAATTAAAGTTATTTTTCACTTTTTAGTGTTTTTGTTGGAAGTCGGTTATTTTTTTTGTAAAAAAGTTTTTATTAAAATTCATTCCCGCCCTATAGAGGGAAGCAATTACTATGAGTCTTTCCCGCCTAAGGGTGGCGAGCAGCATCTTCCACCGACTACTTGGATCAAACAAACACAACTTTCCAAGTATGAGAAATGAAAAATCGATTTTTGTTTACTAGCGGCCAGTATGTGTATGTCTTACAAAATATGCTATTTTCTGCAGTAAACAATGTTTGTATTAACAATCGCATATACATATGTCACAGCCGAATTGTATAATACGGCGTACCAATTACAAAACATCAATCAGCCGTAATAGAATAAAGCGCGTTTATGTATTTCGGCTGGACGTTTTGTAATATGCCGTATTACCGCCGTATACAATTCGGCTGCGACATATAGGTACATGAAGATAGAACTTCAGAAATGTTCAAGTTTGACTGCCAGTCAGCCAGTTTGTGTTACCTTTAGATTCTAGGCCCAGTAATTGAGTTGTGGAGGTCAGATGGCAGTCACTCCGTACAAGGTAGTGAAATTCAGCAGCGACTGCTAAGACTGGCAGCCTGCCTCTAGTATCCTTACACAGGGCAGTTAGAAAAGGCTTTGCGGCAGTTAGATTTTTTTTGTGATAATATCGACTTTGTGGCTTTGTGTAGGTATAGGCTAGTCTCCGTAACTTTGAAAAGTAGCTTCAAGAGAATTGAAATTCTAAATAGTTAATTTCACATAAACCTACATGGGCACTTATTAAACCGTTAAACGTCAGAAGCTAGGTGCACGGTTGCAATTGGTAATTTCCTATCTAGAAGAGCCGGTAAGAAACTTCATCGTTACTCTTTTTAAAATAATTGGCTATTTCAATGTTTTCATATTCAAGTGTTTTTAAGAACCAAGAGCTAGTGTTAAAAAGAAATAAGACATAAACTGGTCAACAAATCGAAGTAGAAGCATCGCTTTGTTGACCATATTCTGTCTTGTTTTACAAGGTCTTCAACGTTCTCATAGTAGACAGCAGAAATCCTTTAACTAATAATCATCCTAAACACAAACTATGATCACCCACCAGCCCAGCGTTGATAATATGGCAATGATGTTTATTGTATCGGTAATTGCGTTTCAATTCCATTTAAATTTGTTTTTACGTTAGCCATACACGTTACGATAAACTTGCGCAAGTTTAGACTTGCACAAGTCTGCGTAACACCGAATGGCTCGGATACTTGTGCAAGTTCAATTTTGCGCAAGTATATCTTAACGTGTGGGGCCTGCATTACATTTTGAAGAAAGTAATGCAAAAAACAAAACAAGGTCTTCAACATAGGCAGGTTTTCCCCAACTGACTCCTTTATTAATCAATACGAAGCATTGACCTCCGTTGCATTGATAAATTCACTAAACTTTTTATCACTTCATAGTAACCTTTAAATCGAGAATATTGAATGATAAAATTGATAACTAGCCAAACATATTGAATGGCCTTTCATTTTTCCTCGTGCAAACTTTCAGTTTCAAGATATCTAGACAATAAACTGAGATAACCTTCAGTCAACAGAATGTTCATCGAATGTATTTTTAGTGAAAGATATGTGTAAAGGCCAATGAATCAGTTGTTTACATTGTGCGGGGCTATTACTAATCCTAATTGAATCGCATCCGGAATTTGTTTTTTTTTTTTTTGTATACTACTAGAACATGTGGTTGACGCGTGAAACACAACATGTTGAACCATTTTTAGGGTTCCGTACCCACAATGCTAATGGCTATCACTAAGGCTCCGCTGTCCGCCCGTCTGTCACAGGGCTTTTTTCTCTTATGAAGTATCACGGCTCGTGTCACTTTATTCACATAACTTAAACTGTTAAATAAATATAAAATTAATAAATCGTCCAATAACGTCTTTTCTATTCACTTTATGTTAAGGGGGAGACACTTAATTCACGTGTTCTTTAGTCAGCACTTGCACTGCAGTTTAAGTTCACTCACAATGCACTGAACTAACTCAAACCCCCTTATTACAAAACATGGTTTATCTTCAGACCCAGGTTTAAAACATGGTTTATCTTCAGACCCAGGTTTAAAACATGGAGCCATTATTGCATTTCGAACTTTATGCCGACTATGGTAAAGTTCCTAAACACAAAACTGTCAACTTAGTACCAAACTAAGTTTTCAGTTTTGTATAAAGAACGGTATTTCAATCACTGTTACGTTCTTATTTCAAAAACTGGCTGCATGGTTTAAGCCATGTCAAAATATAAATCTTGTTTTGTAATAAGGCAAAAAGGTTTAACCCTTTAGAGTGAGTTGCACCAAGTTACTTTAACGATAACCAATGCCTTGTCAGCCGTCAAATCTCCGGTTAAGCGAAATACGTACCAGTAGCACCAATTTAACAATGGTTAAAATGACGTCACAAATAACTATAACTTTAACCGCTGTACTTCGGGCGGTTAACGGCTATAGTTACGGTTTGTGTCATTGTATGGCCATCTGATTCGCATTAAATTCCTTTTCAATGTTTTTCCATGCTTGTTCTTTTGTTTTGCTAGTCCCGTCTGTTTTTTGCACATCAAAATATTCTTTTATTTTTCTACAAGGATTTGTAATCTAGTAACTTTTACCTAGCTAAAATTACTGTTTTGGAATCGTTGTATAATTTGACGGGTAGGCACTAGGTAGACACTTGAAATTTTCAGTGTGTATTAATATGGCCGCTATAACAATAAAAATAAAATAAATTTAGGGTGGGGTCCCCATACAAAAAACGAGTTGAATTTTTTTTTGGGGTTTAAAAAAAAATATAGAAAAAATGTGTTAATATTGTATTTTGGTACGGAACCCTTCATGTGCGAGTCCGACATGAACTTGGCCGCTTTTTAAAATTGTTCGTCAAGATACTTCTTTTGTGCTTCTAACTAAGTTAAGTTTTATGCAAGGTATTTCACAATAGGTACTATAATTGGAAATATACGAAACGTAAACGTTGATTTACGTTCAGCAACTAGTCGATCAACTATTCGGCAACGAGTTAACGTGCTCTAGTGTCAACTTGTAACGTAAACTATTCATTCATTGAACGGTTTTTATTCCTCGCTGTTTTTTTATTCAAACTAGTATGAACTGGTTCCTCTCAGGTGGCACGTCATACTTTTCTTATAATAAATATTTTAAAAAATCGTGACCATCGCTCGCAATCTATGATCCTATTTTCATTTTTTTTTCATTTGATTAGTTCATTGTTTGCGTCAATTCCGTGCATCAGTTGGAATAACAACTCACGTCAAGTTCACTTCACGTATAATACGTTTTCACAGTGAGATTTTTGTAGAACTGACCGGACGGGTTGCTGTTTGATTATCTACTGTTTAGGTGATTTACCTTTGCTTCGTAACCGACTAACCGATTTTTTTTGTCCCGAGTTTAATACCTCTATGCCGGCAGAACTCATTCAATTAATAATAAATCTAGGTAATCAGAATCTTATCAATATAGAAAACCCCGAGTTCTAGATAAAAACTTGCTCATGCAATATTATTCACTTTTATTTCTTTAAGCTTGCGGTTTTAAATTTATGGACGTATTTTTTCTTTTTGGTTTTTCTTCAATATGTTTTAATATTTATACTTTTACCACAACTGTTACTAGGTACGGTATTTTATGTGAAAATCAGTTTACGGAATATTAAGGTTTAGAGTGGTATAGTTTTGCGTCAAAACCCTTTTTTGGTTTAATGCTAAAGCTCCTTTAAACAGCTGAAAAGTACATGGTGAGTACTTTTCATGCTGACATATAACGAAAGTGGCTGTCTTTTTGTGGAAACTTATTTTTCTCAATGTAAAATTTCTAGTTTGTAGTTTAATTCTTGCAATCGTACGACTAAGTAATAGATTTATCGGTGTTATTAAAGCATTGTATAGACTATATGACTTTGACAAAAACTGAAAACACTGGTGTTCAGCTGCATCAGGTTAGACTGGAAGGCGGATTGGATGCGTATGGAGTTTCATTAAAATCGGTTCAGTCATTTCGAAAAACAAGGGCTTGAAAGTTTGTATGAAATGCCGTACGTCGTAAATGCTCTTAATCACTTCTTATCATACCGTCGGAAACAAAGACGGTCACTTATTTTATATGAATGGGGACTTTTATCTTTATCGACAAGATTATCTTATTAACCAACTGCTGCTAGCAGGCATAACACGAGAACCGTAGAGAAGCGTTTTATCGACGGAAGAGTAGACAAAGAGAGAAGAGTAGAAGAAGAGTTGAGCTCCTTAAGTCTTGAGTTGAGCTGCACGATTACTGACAAATGCTTGCATTGATTGGACAGGTCCAATCAAATTTGTGTGGTTCTTTCCTCAAAAGACCATTTCAGACACGGATCTACATGGTCCTCACATGATTTGACCAAGATTATGTTGACCCCTTATTTTTTTTTTCTGGGTGGGAAATTATCAAATAACTTCTCTCGCTCTGGGCGGAGCGGGAGGGCGTGTCAGACTTTTACTAATTAAAACCCCCCATGTTCCTTCATTTGCCTGTGTGCCAGGGCCACGATATCCCTTTCGGACAAACTCGCAACCCTGGCAGGCATTAGTCCTAACGGCCCCGTCAGTTGGTGCTGACATCTCTTTGAGGCGCGCGTGGAACACAACGCGCCATCGACCCGGGCCTGGTCCTTATCGGACGGCGAGCTACCCATAGCTCACCGTCCGCAAGCCCGCGCCAACGGTGGCCGGAAATCGGCTTGCAACTCCCACCACCCGGGGCGTCTCCTGCGGCGACTAGGGGCGCGAGGGCGCGAACCTTGCCTCTCCCTCACGCGTTCCGCCTCCTCTTTCGCAAGTATTATTGCTTCGCAGAAGGAGGTGACGGCCTCCCATGCACTCTCGCTCCGAACCATGGCCTGAACCAGAGCCGGACGCGAGAGATCCCCGCCGCCGATCGCCTCCGTGAGGACACGGCGGTGTTCCGCCCAAGCCGGGCAGACCTCCACCGTATGCTCCACCGTGTCTTCCGGGCGATCCACACAGTGGTGACACCCAGGCGTTTCCTCCCGCTTTATCCTGAACAGGAACTTCCCGAAACAACCATGTCCGGTGAGGACCTGCGTCAGGCGGAAGGTAAGGACGCCGTGGCGCCTCTCTAGCCACTCCTCAAAGAAGGGACTTATCGCCACAATTATGTCTGGACTTTAAAACAGACTTTGACCCCTGAGTTTGTTTCGCCATTTCTTCTCAGGGGTAGTCAGATAGGAAATGTCGGCTAGCGCTAGTTTTAAAAAAAAAATTTATATGTCGCGTAAAAGTGATTCTAATCTATCCTATTTACAGAATAAACGATTTCATTTCATTACAAAAATGACGTTTCCGTGTTGGCAGTGGAACATTTTCGGTAGACAAGCGATTTCTATTCTACAGTAGAGTAGAAATAGAAAGCGTCATGCTAAGGCTGCAGCTGGATTCGCAAAAAAAACCTTTCTCTGTAAATAATAAGGCGTCCTACTCACTTGTTCGGGTCGGCACATTCGATGTGGCCGTATTATTTAAACAAAAAGCCGATCCGAAGCATTTACTACATGCCTATATTCAATTTACAATCTACACCACACCACACTTCACCCACAACATTATTTTTGTTTAATGTGTTCTCAAGGTTAAAATAGACACACCAAAAGTGTCTAGGGATCAAGTACGTTTTAGAGTATCGAGGATTATTATTTTAACTTTTTTGGATCGCTATTGATTATTTTTAGTGAATTTCGCTATTTGAATGAAGAACTAAAAATTAGGATTAAAAATTGAAAATCAACTGTCAATCAGGATTTCTAAAAGTGTAATAGTGTTTTTACAAAACCATTACAATTTCTGCATCAGAACTGAAAAAAAAATTGCATCGATATGGAGCGACGACATCATTAGACACGAGAAGAGATGATGAGAGCCGTCGGAATGTTGCAAGCTGGTTCCAGGCTGTGGCTGTCGCTCTTGGTACTACACAGAGCGTCATTGGCCGCCTCTGGACACGCTATCGTATCACGGGCAGCGTGGCCGAGTGACATGGGGGATCATTCACCACTCGCAAATAGGACCGGTATATCCAAAATACCGCTCGACGGAATCGTACCATGACCGCCATGATGTTGGCTACGAGGCTCCATATGAATGAATGAATGATATTTATTTGCAAGAATATAGGTATACATAAGTTCTTAATAGCTATGGGTTTCACTATATTCGGCATTTCAGCCGTGCAAATATTTAGATTTTACAACTTGGTTATACTTATAGCATGCAGTACACATTTAGGAATTTGCAATAACATTAAAATACTAGTAATAATTTCAAGAACTAAATTTAGATTACAATGCAATTCATAAAAATAAAATTATATACAATTATATTCATTTAAAATAATAATTTATATCAAAAATAGCGATCAGTAATAATGATGTCATGTCAATAAAAAATGTGTCAATATTATTTATGTAATGTCAATATTTAGATGTCATAATACCTATAGGCTTGCTGATAAGCGACCAAAATAAGAAACCGGTCTGCGTTCCCGAAGGCCGCTGAGAGTTCCACCTATAGCACCCTGCAATTGTAGGGACCGTTTACAATGGGCTCGCGTACACAGAAATTGGTAGGAAGAAGACTGACGTTGTGTTTGCTTTTCCGATGAATGTCGTTTCGGTATGAGGCCGGATTCAAGAGATATTCGAGTTTGGAGGACCTCTGGACTTCCAGAACGTTTGAAATTTTGTCAGGAAGTTCATTCATATGGAGCCCGAACTATATTTAGATCAATGTTTCCAACCGCCGAACTTTATAAAAGTTGTCAAGTGTTGACCGTGAGACAACTCTTCGTAGCAAGAACTGTCCTAATTCAGCATTCTGCGACACCATACAAAGAGATCTCCAAAAGGCGAAAAGATATAGTTTGTGTAACTAGGAAAAGTAAACTTACCCATTCGATTAGGTTCAATTATTTTCTTGCACCTACATTGTACAACAAATTGAATAAAATACTCCCTATTTACCAACTATCCAGCCGCGATTGTAAAAATCGAATTACAAAATGGCTTCAAGGGCTAACCTACCAAAAGGCGGAAAACCTCTTATGTACAATGGTGTAGTATAAATAATTATACTAAAATATACATCTACATATCACACACACACACACACACACACACACACACATACACACACACACACACATATCTAAACGCAATTACACCCACACTTACACACACCTCTTTTAACACTCTCGCACGCATAAAAGATAATTTTCCATTAGTTTTAAATTATTTTTGTTTTTATTTTACTTTTCACTTTGTTAAGTAATTCTAGAAAGTATAAATGCTTGGAATCTGATGTGAAATTTTAAGTTATTATAGGGGAATGGGACTGGTATCTTTAACACAGGTTACTCTGTAATCTAGCTAAGATGCCAGTTGCGATACGTACTGTGACTATAAAATCACGATCACTGTTGATCTGTAGCATTCTAGTCTTAAGGTTTTATACTGTGAGAACCAATAAAGCTTATATTATTATATTAATGGAAGAACCGATCTCATTCGGATCAGGGGCAAACTCAATGGTCAGATTTATGCGGAAAGGATTGTTTTAGACGTGATCATCCCTTTGCGAAGCCGGTTGGGTGATTCGTTTCGACTAATGCACGACAATGCACGTCTACACACGGCTAGAGTCGTAACACGCACTCTTGCCGATGCTCGCATCAATGTTCTGCCGTGGCCTGCTAAATCGCCAGACCTCAATCCAATTGAGCACGCATGGGCTATGCTCCAAAGATGAGGTCTGCCGAGTATGAATGCCATGCATACCCCACAACAACTTTTTGATTTGTAAGAAAGAACGTGGACGGCCATTCATCAAAGTTATTATAAGCATGCCAAATCACTGGGATTGTGAGATTCGTGTCAATGGTGGAAACACAGATTATTTTATTTTTATCTTAACATTCAAAATGAAAAAAATCCACATGTTTGCCTGTTAACTTAGGTTAATTTCCCAGACAAGTGTGTTGCAGGCCTAATATTAAATTATTATTTTTCTGCTACTTACAAAACAATTAGTTCCAATCAATCCATGCCCAGAGATTAAATTTTATCGTTTGTCATTTATTTGATTGATTTGGCTAGATACGAGTGTAACATGACTTATTCTATTCATTTCCTCCTAAAATGATTGTGCCTTGATAATGTTTACGTGTCTAAAATGGTTCACATCCTATGATTGATTTTAAAGCAGTAGGTACTAGGTGACGTGTCTAATCAGTCTCTAATTATCAATCAGTCAGTCAGTTTCTAATAAATCAGTCTTTAAGTGAGATCAGAAAGTTTGTTTTATGTATAAGTGGAGTCTTATAATCCGAAGCTGATAAGATTAATTCAGACACGTACAATTACTTATCAAACGTTTTCAGTTGTAATCTAATAATATGCTTTGAGATAATCATAATGCTTTGAGATAATATTTGATTTATGGAGTAAGTAAACATTTTATTAAAGTTTTATTGCGAGTAACTTTCTGCATAACTGACCCTCGTAAATTCGACGGGTCCCAGTGTGTTACAGTCAAATTGAAATAAATACTTTGACATGATTTGCAGTAGACGAAAATAAACTGAAATCGTTAATAGAAACGTCACTACAGTTAACGAGTTGTAGGCGTTATTTATTTATTTATATGGCACCTTAACAACTTACTCACTAAATCTTATACAAACAAAAATTACATACAGTTTTAGGAATTGTGAATTCGTAATTTACAGAAGTGCACAGCACAGCAGAAATTAATATTATACCTACTAGGTACAAGATATCGTTAGTTGAATTACTTATAAGATAAAAAATAAATTAGAATGAAAATGAGCTGCGTTCAGAAATACGATTAAAAATACAAAAATATTTTTTTTTTTAACTTAAAAAAGGTACTAGAAAAAAAAGGAATGGAAGAAAATACAATTATTAACAGGTGACTCGTGTCGCACTGGCGACTAGAGACTCCGAGCTGGTTAGAAGTCTCGATCGGAATTCTCGTAAAGGTTTAGAGTATATGTCGATGCTATTGATTCGTGTAGCGATTTTATTGTAGTTTCCCATTAGGCGGTTCATAGATGCGGCGGTGCTACCAAGGTTAGTACGACTTGCAGTTGTGGCAAAGGTAACGGTTTCGCGACCAGATCTAATAGCTTTCTGGCGAGGTACAGCTATACTTGATTTCGCCCAAAGATCGGGAATATTTAGTAAACCGTTTACGATTTTATAAAGAAGGATTTAGTTCGTCACGTCTCTTCGGTGTTCATGTGACCACATTTTAAAATGACTGACCCTTTGAACGTAAGAGGTATCCCATGGACAGCTAGGGCATCTAAAACGAAGTGAAGCTTCTTTAGATACGTTCAAACCTGTTTACGTGAACGCGGTAAGTAAGGTACCAAACTGGAGATGCATAGTCTCGTAGACTTCTCACCAGAGTATTGAAGAGCACCTTTAAGGTAGACATCGACTGGAAATCCAGACATATTCTTTTTATAATTTTGAAACTTTTACAGTGATATTGTCAATGTGGCTAACGAATGTGAGTTTAGTGTTGGGAGTCGAGGTGGACTCCTAGGTCACGAATCGTGTCCACTGTTTGAAGTTTTACCCCATTTATTGAGTAAGACGTAGGTATAGGTTTCCGATTTTTGGTAAATGATGTGGTAGCTCTTTTTCACATTGAGAAACGCGGTTTTTAGGCACCAATCGTGAACTGCGGCGAGTTCAGCCTGGAGTAAATGAACGTCGACGGATGAGTTTTATCTCTTTATATATCTTTTAAGATCATCAGCGAAAATAGAGCAGTTGTTGTATTTTACTGAGAGAATTATGTCATGGACGAACATATGAAAGAGATTTGGGCCTGGATGCGAACCTTGGGGCACTCCAGATGAAAAAAAAATAAACTGGTGACTGATACCCCTTTATAACCACTCTTTGTTTTCTTTCTGTGAAATATGATTTAAACCAAAAGTGTTACTGACCAAATATGCCAAAACCCAACCGACTGGCAGCGTTGGTTGGCGTGGCTTCAACAACAACATCTTTTCAGCTAAAAGCCGTCCTCTAATGGACATAATTATGCGTCTACAGGCTTCTCTTGCGAAAAGAGCAAGTCAACAGAATGATCCATAAACACCGATGTCACAATTTGATTCCAGTTAAATCTCCGTACAAATCTATCTTAACCCTCCGATTCAGCGGCTGTTACAGTTAATCTAGTAATCTGTTGGCCTTTAAGCGAAGTTATGACGTGTGATCCCTCCCGAGCAGGCAGTCGTAGTAAATACTAGTTGATATAACCGAGTTTGCTGCCATGGTTTAAAGCAACGAGCAATTAATTGACTGTCAGTCATCACTACGAATGTCTGACATTCGAATTTCAATAAATTCGTACCGCTTTTGTTGGAGGATGCATATTTTTAATTAAGAATTTTAAAATGTTGATATTATTATGTAGTATGATTATCGTGAGGAATGACTTTCAGCTTAGCTAGGTATCGTTGGCACACTGACTTCAGGCCCTATAAATGATTAGCTGAAAGGACAAGATTATGTTTCGGCGAGCTGTAGGTCCAACACATTAAAAGTTACTAATAGACAACGATTGACGATTCTTAGAACGAGTGAATTGCACAACAGCCGAGAGGAATTCTTAAGGAAAATGACTTTCACACAACTTAAAATTATTCTGCACGGCTAACAAGTTTGGTAGTCGTATCAAGGCGGTTAATTTACTGAATGATGTAGAAATTCAGGAACTATTTACTTTTCATTCACTTTTATTGGCTTTTCAGCCAATTTACCCGAGCCACAACACCATACTTATTAGCCCCTAAAGCCTAACTAATATTATAAATGCGAAAGTAAGTTTGTTTGTTACCTTTTCACGCCTAAACCACTGAACCGATCATCCTGAAATTTTGCATATACGTTGTCAGGTGTACAGAAACGGACATAGGGTACCTTTCATCCCGAAAAAAAGTACTGTTCCCGAGGAAAACAACAATAAAGTTCTTATGATAGATGGCGCCACGTGTCTTTCGAATCATTATTGAATTATGTTATGGGACAACCCGAAATGATTGTCAAATTCTAAATTAACGCGAGCGAAGCCGCGAGCAAAAGGTAGTAAGTAACACATTATCAAATTCCTGACATGATTATGAGAGCATTAGTGGTCCAGTGGTAACGACCCAACTTACCGTGTCGTAGGTAGGTTCGAACCCAGCCAGCCACTTGATTTGTGTAATTGATTTTATCACCACTGCTCTCAAAACAGTGAAGGAAATGGTGAGAGAACCGACATATCCTAGAACCAAAAATTCGCAGTCGTGATATACATCAAACTGCACTGGGCTATCGTAGTGGATTATGGTCCACTCCTTCTCACAGAGAAAAAAAAATAGGCACTTTTAAACTTTTGACAGGTGCCCGGACCTGACATCTCAGTGCTGCCACCTAGTGAACGTAATTTCAGAAAACCGTCATTGCCAATATTTTGATTTAAAAGAGTGTACCTACATGGAGTTTCATGCCCGTTCTTCTCCTTAAGAACCTACTACGCTTTGGAATGGGCACCTACATAGCTTCATTTTTCTGACTGACCGACTCCTTGATGGATTTAATTTAAATAAATGCTTTGATTTTGAATCAATGAAAACTTAATTTGAATCTGTCTCTGCTTACATCTTTCTATCACAAAAAAAAACGTTTTTCGTCAATGTCTTACGTAATTGTGAGAAAGCCTGAATCCCAGCAGTGGGAACGTTATGTGTTGATTATGCATCCCAAGATAAAACAACATTTTGATTAACCCCTAAAGATTATTTAACACCTTATTAAAATCCACTTACACTTCGCTCAATATCAGGGTGGTACATGACATTTCTCTGCGGTCTCCGACGCGCGGCCCGAGCTGCGCTTGCGGTCACCAGGTTGCCCGACACCGGCCCTGGCTGGGACACGGTGCGCCTGCGACCCTGGATATCCTCAGAACTGGACCCGTTACCGACTGACGCATTTTGGACCTGGGATAGAAGGAAAAATATTACAAAGATTTTCTTGAGTTATAGTTTTACATTTTTTTTACATTCATGTACTTGTGATACTTGCTGCCTGTGTCTAACACGTACCTAATTCGTAATTAGGATAAGGTTCAATCAGGTCACGTGATAAGGTCTTGAAACAGAACAGTCAGGAAAAATCATGTCAAGCAATTTAGCACCCTATGCAATTTGCGTGATAAAACCATTTTAAACAACTGTCAAAGAATGACAGATGCGATTTGAATATACGGACAATTCGAGATGGTAGTTAATTTGTTTAACTATTAATATTACTGACTTTTCATAGAGCCAAGCAGGTCAGCTAGTTCAAAACATGCATGCGAGAAAACGAGAAAACCCGAGTTACTATTTTATATTACCCGTTAATACTACTTGTGACACGTGAGAACATACTTTTCTAAACAAAATAGGCAAGGTCTGTTTCTGTTTAAAGCTTGTTTTGCATTTTACATATGTATGGAAAAGTCTTCATATATCTTTTTTTACTAGCCTTTTGTGCCTGTAGCGGCTTCAACATCGCCACATGTGAACTACGCATCACACTGACGTCACGCAAAATCCTGCATCGCATAAGCAGAGTCTACCGCGCAACTAGTATATACAACATGTCCCAGAAATAACGCACAACCTCTTAAGGGGGCATTGTACTCATCGTTATGAACAACTTTTACTATGGGACTGAGCCTGAAAGTGCGTAAAAAAAATCTGCTGTTCCCTACATTTTGACGAGTTATTCGAACATAAACGTAGGGGACATAATATGGTATATAACGTCCCGAATACAACCGTCGGGAAACTGCCGACCAGACACAACACCCGTCTGGTCGGAGGATCCTCCCTTTTCTGTGGAGGATGAGTGACCTTATACCCTGTTCCTCGAACGCCTCTATATGCCCACTGATGGGCAAAGGCCTCCCCTTTTTTATTGAGAGAGTATGTTTTTACGGCAGCAATTTTCTATCAGCTGATAATAAAGATGGAGTCATTGATAAACTAAAAAACCCTTTATCAATGGATGCAGTAAATAGAAAACATTCTGTATTTCCATCCCAGATTACCGAGATCCGTACCTACCCACTGAGACAAAATCTCTTTTGAGTTACGAGGTAATTAAATATCAATCGGAAGGGTTCTTTGCTGTGTGGCTATGGCTGGACATATATCTTCTTGTCAAAGGAAAATCTGAGTGTTCGTCTTGGACAAGATTATATATATGGCAAATAGGTAAGTAGTGCTGGTCTGATGCCGAGTCTCATTCACGTAATAATTCATAAAGTGTTATTTATTTGACAAGTTTTGTTTATTTTGTATGAAAGTAGGTCTATGTGTAATTAAAACTTGCTTTTGAGGGTTCCGTACCCAAAGGGTAAAACGGGAACCCTATTACTAAGGCTCCGCCGTCTGTCTGTCCGTCTGTCACCAGGCTGTATCTCATGAACCGTGATAGTTAGACAGTTGAAATTTTCACAGATGATGTATTTCTGTTGCCGCTATAACAACAAATACTAAAATACAGAATAAAATAAATATTTATGGGGGTTTCCATACAACAAACGTGATATTTTTTGCTCGTTTTTGCTCGATATTGATAACGGCAGCAGGTATACACTTGAAATATTCAATGAATCTTTAGTTATACAATATTCACTTTAAAAACAAATGATTAAATTAAAATAAAACAAATATTTAAGGGGGGCTCCCATACAACAAACGTGATTTTATTTGCCGTTTTTATAGATAATGGTACGGAACCCTTCGTGCGTGAGTCCGACTCGCACTTGGCCGGTTTTTTAATGCACATTTAACATTTTGTCGATTAGAATTGGAAATTATTGATACAGATGTAGTTTTATTAAATACAGCTAAATAAGTTAAATTTATGCATATTTTGTTGACTTATTTTCAATAGCTTTTAATTGTATGAAACTTGATCAGTGTCGGCTAGCTGTAATGCTGGGGTGTACAGCGCCACTTCTTCCCAGCTAAAGCACAAGGAAGTGGGGAAGGGCGGACGTTTTAGGGGACTGTCTTCAGAAATGTTGACGTTTAAAAGTGCAGATTCTCAGCCTAGTTAAAAAAAAACCGGCCAAGTGCGAGTTGGACTCGCGCACGAAGGGTTCCGTACCATTATCTATAAAAACGGCAATAAAATCGCTTGTTGTATGGGAGCCCCCTTAAATATTTATTTTATTCTGGTTTTTTTTTTGTATTTGTTGTTATAGCGAAAACAGAAATACATCATCTGTGAAAATTTCTACTGTCTAACTATCACGGTTCATGAGATACAGCCTGGTTACAGACGGACAGACAGACAGACAGACGGATGGACAGCGGAGCCTTAGTAATAGGGTTCCCGTTTTACCCTTTGGGTACGGAACCTTAAAAATGACTTTTAAATGTTGATTATTATGTGCACATTTCGTCAATATTGGAATTGGAAATTATACAGATGGTATAAGCTTAGTAAAGTTAAATGTGCGTTGATATACTTATCTATCTTAACTATCACGGTTCATGAGATACAGCCTGGTGACAGACGGACAGACAAACAGACAGACAGATAGACGGATGGACAGCGGAGCCTTAGTAATAGGGTTCCCGTTTTACTCTTTGAATACGGAACCCTAAAAATGAATTTTAAATTTTGTTTATTATGTGCACATTTTGTCAATTGGAATTGGAAATTATACGGATGGTATAAGCTTAGTAAAGTTGAATGTGCGTTGATATACCTATCTGTCTATGTGATGGCGCTTTCATAAATCTGCACCAGTATATTAGACGAAAGTAGGTAGTCAAGTGCGAATTCATGCATTAAGATAAATAGATAAGCGTAATCATTTATTTTACATTTCGTTACTATCGCTGTTACGTAAATACATCAGCGCTTCACGTAATTATAAATATTATAATAATTTATTTGAATGAGCATTCCGTTCTAAAGTCAAAGTCAAAGATTTATTTGCAAACTAAAGCGCAGGCCACACCGCCAGCTAGCGGGCGGGCGGGCTAGATTAACTAACATCGTTTCACCTCTTTACATGGTTAGTCGTTAGCTCGCCGTGTGAACCGAAGTATGTAAAGAGGTGAAACGATGTTAGTTAGTTTAGCCCGCCCGCCCGCTAGCTGGCAGTGTGGCCTGCGCTTTAGTGTACCTAACTAAGTTTTATTAGTTCATCTAATTGGTTTTCTTTTTTTTTTTCATGCACACTTGCTTTCTCAACTCACTTTATACATTGGCAGAATAGTCGACACCGGCTTTGCTTGCCATACAACGAAAATAGAATAGAAGTGTACAATTTGGTGTTATTTTATAATGAATTACAACATAGCGGCTTTTTCCAGGCATCCCAAATTTGAGGGCTATTATCATAAAAAAAAAATAACTATGCTATGTTTCTAGTTCCTTAAAGGACAAAGTTCTTTATTAATTATGAGCTTATCAACTGTCTTTCGTGCCATGTTTTTAAGTATAGTTGAGTCATTGTAATTGATTGGCGCCACCTGCTATGAAAACGACTTTGTTATTTTAATCAGTATTACTCACGTTACTCCTTGCTTCGCACGGCTTTAAGCATGGCAGCATGGCACTGATTCTTGATGGCATTTGAGCTCTAATCACCCGTGACGTCATAATACCGAATTATTAAATATTACAGCAAGATTTCACCAGTAGTCCCATAAAACAATAGACTAATAACACTGTTCAGGTTTATCGCATCTTAATTGATTGTTGGTTCACTAGTTTAAACAATGTAGACTCACGTTGAGGCATTGTGTATCAATATGTAACGTGGTCCGGCAGCTGCTATCACGGCGGTACATCTCAGCTGTGAGTAAGACGTTTAAGAGCTCTCGAGATGGGACACCTGGACAACTGACAGACAGTCAGACAGGCCGTCATACTTCACTATAAATGCTGTCGATTCATTTCGACATTGTTACTAAGTAAAGATTTTTTGCATTGTGATTGTAATTAGTGCTCTACTTCACATTGTCTTTTAAGTGTTTTGTCTTACAATGGTTTTCGACGAGTTGAAGTTGTAACTCAAAACTTGAGATCAATGCTTATTAAGAATTTTTGACTGTTTGAGTATTAGGAGGGCAAATAATGTGTACTTTTTCATCAATATGACTTTGAATATAATTATTTTTTGCGATGTAATATTTTTAGCCAAAAGTAGAAAAAAATGCGTTTATAGTTTATAGTAGCAAAGAAGGGTTCACCCTTGTTTGGTCGAACAATGTTTCGTCGAAAATCACTTCGGCGAATTTTAGTTGCAATAAAGTCATTTCGTAGAATTATTCATTTGACCGAATAGTTCATTGGTAAATTTTTATTTAGCATAATTATTTATTTGAACTAATTTCATTTGAACTAATTTCATTTGAACAAATTTCAATTCACCGAATTTTCAAATGCACTAATTTTATTTAAACTAATGTTTCACTAGACTAAAATACTTCCCGTTGTCCCCGTGGTTTGGTTTTACATTCAAAAATATGTTTCTGGCACTCGCCGGCCGCTGCCGCGGCACCGCTCGCTACGCTCGCTCGGCTCGTGCGTTGTGTGGTCACAGTTCTGACCTAACCTAACCTAGCTGTTTCGAACTTTCGATTTGTCCCCGTTAGCCGAATGTACGTTATGGGGACAACGGGAAATAAATTTAATCACGTCCCGCTGTCCCCGTGACGGGGATATGGCATACGGGGACAACGGGAATAAACTGAAATTCTGCCATCTTCATAGTATGCCAAGTGAAATTGTACCAAATAATCGTCGCATTAAATAAAAGTTATGCTAAATGAAAATATGCGGAATTTTAACTTTGCCAAAGGTATAAAATTCTGCCATCTTAAAGGTATGCCATTGTAAATTCGGACACGTAAACATTCGGCCAAACAATAATTATATTAAATAATTTTTATGCCTTAAATGGAGAACCTAGTGCAAAGCAGAAGAAGATTTGTACTAAAAAAAATGACAATATTGAGACCATATTGCGCAATTTTGAAATGTATACAGAACTGGATTTACTAAAAGCAATTGCAAGTAATTTAAGATTACTTTAACTGTTTTCTTGTTCAAAATAAATAACTTTCAAATATTTACAATGTATTTTTTTCTGCATTACTTTACACCAATTGAATATTCGATAAAATACATGTTATACCATCTGAACATTACATCAAATGAACATTATACCTTTTGATCATTAGCACAAATGTTGTTATAGCAAATAAATATTCGACGAACTGAAAATTCTGTCAAACGATATTATACTAAGTGATGATTTTCTTAAACGTTGTTCGATTTAGTAATATTGTATCAAACGTTGTTCGACCAAACAAGGGTGAACCGCAAAGAAGTAGGTATAATACAAATAAAATAATAATAATAATTTGAATACTTTTGTGCAAGTTACATAAAATTGTAGTAATACCTTAAAACCTCATTATTTTAAATGTCTTCCATAAAACCTAATTTTTTTTAAATCCCTTTTTGTCTCTATTTACATGTTACGGTAGGTACAGGGCTATGCATGAATAAAACGGGTACTCTTATAAAATATAATACGAATATAGGTACGTACCCCAGGATCGTCTCCGTTACCAGTTTCCGAAGGATCCGGTCCTTCATCTTCACCAAATTGTTGCAGCGACGTCTCGGAGTGGAACTTCTTGTCTCCCAATTTCCCCCTATTTATAATTTCATCTAAAACTTCTTTCTTCGCTGTATCCGTCATTTTTTTATTTTAATTTCCACTTTTTTTAAAGTTATTGTTTTATTTTTTTAACATATAAATCACTCTTTGGAGGACATGTTTGTTGACACTAAGCTAGTGCGATTTAGATTGCAAATGAATTAATAAAAACATGATCGGTTTCCTATCTGTTATCAAGTAAAGACGTATCTATAATAAATGTGTAATTATCGCAATTTTACGATCGACGCACACTTCCTCTTTAGGTTATTTTCGGAGGAAAAATTGATAATTTCTATATTATTGTTTATTGTGGAGTCATTAGTCCCTCACAGTTAATTTCGGGTGATTCCAGATTTGTTTATGTTGGTGAGATTTAATTCAACGATAACACTGGGTTTATTTAAGCGCTACCTGTTTCATTGCTTTTTAAAGGCTTCTACATACCAGCGCGACTTGTCGCGCGACGCGACACGGCACAAAGGCCCCGCGTGTCGCGGGACGAGCGGTGCCTTTGTGTCGCGTCGCGTCGCGCGACAAGTCGCCCCGGTATGTAGAAGCCTTTAACTGACTTCAAATGGAGGAGGCTATCTATGCATTAGTGACGTTTTGTTTTTTTTGCCGATTCTCTCGATATTTTTGTGCATTACAATTTTACATGATTCCTTTCTCATTTGGTAGCAGAACCTTACGATCGGTCATATACTTTCTTAATCCTACTAATATTATAAACGCGAAAGTTTGTAAGTATGGATGGATGGATGGATGGATGGATGATTGTTACTTCTTCACGCTCAAACGGCTGTAACGATTTTGATAAAATTTTGTATGGAGGTAGCTGAGACCCTGGATTAACATATAGGCTACTTTTTATCCCGATATTCCCACGGGATCGCGACTTAAGCGGGTGAAACCGCGGGGTGTAGCTAGTTAAATACCTAGACCCCCCCCTAGGTTGGTTAATACCTTAGAATTAGTAGTTATGTAACCAGCTTCAAAGGTACCTACCTAGTTATTCACTACGATTTAGCGATTTAAAAATGACCGTGAAATTATACTTATCGATCTCTGAAGTAAACAACGAATCGGTTAATTTTGTTTACAAAAAGTTTTTTCTCCCAAAAAATTTTCATTATGCCTACGCTCTTGCTTTTCTTATTAGCTTTTAATCGTTTCTGGACACGCAATTATAGGCTTCATATCAACACATTGATTTCACGTGATATACGTTGATAAAAATCATAAAACTTCGTCATAGGTCAATTGCTTTTATTGAACGTATTTTTTATAACAACAAAAATAAGGAATTTGTTATATCAAAATTTATTGTTATTTACCTTGAGAATATGGATATTTCTATGAGTAATTTAACCTACATTTCCGGTACTTGATAACTTATTCAGGTCAAATTGAAAAAAATAAAAAACCCGGCCAAGTCGATCTCATGCACTGTGATTCTGTATCTATCTACCAACGAAACTCATGATAGCTTAATATCATAATAATACAGTAAAAAAAAAAGCATAGTTAAGCAAATCATTTACATCTATGCTTTTTTTTAACACTATGGCGTATTTTAATTGGCTGCCTATTACGGTTAAAATAGTCAGAAATACGAAAAAACAGACGGTTCCGTTGGCACCCTGTGCGGGTACAGAATCCTAAAAAAATAATTAATTGTATAATCAGTTTGTTTAAATGGCACAATCCATTTAACTAGAACTATGAGAAATATATACAAATTGGTATTGAGAGTGGCAGCTTTATTTCGGTGTAAAATCGCATGTAAGATAAATACCTTGTTAAAAAGAATACCCACCAACTTCAACAAAGAAAGACTGGAAAAAAAAATCCGTTTGAAATGTATAAGCTTGATGTGTAGCCGTCTGTACCACAACAAAAAAGTGAAAAACAATAAACTTTCCCGAATAAAACAACCGACTTCTAACTCAAACGAATTTTTTTTACACAAATTCGTATACCATTGCTTGCCATAGCAAATAGTGGTACATATATGTACCATAATAAATACTTTTTTTTTGTTTTTTTTTTATCATTTCATATACTTGTGACATATAACATAAAAACATCAAAACATACACTAAAGTGGTTTGTTCCATTTGGTGCCGGACGTAAAGAATAGCACCATCCCATTTCTTCCCGTGGGTGTCGTAAAAGGCGACTAATGGCCGTTTTCACCATCGTTCCTTAAATTTAGGGAGACACCTAAGAAATTTTAAGTGTTAGTTTTTTTTTCACCATCACTTATGGAACACCTATGGTCCTAAGGGGTCCCTTAAAAATAGGGGCCCGATACTTCTGGGAGGCATCTTAGCGCTAAGTGACACTTTATTTGTTGTTGAACGAGAATAGTTGAGACGAAAAGGATGATTTTATTGACAGTTTAGAAGCTATCGAAACTGTGGATTTAGTCACGAATCAAAGTTTATTCAGACGGCCACATATTTATCGCGAAAGACTGGATTTTTTCATGAAATATGACAATGAGGACTTCTTCAAAAGATTTAGGTTATCCAAGGCTAGTGTGTTATTTTGTTAGAAAAAATAGAACACTATTTATTAGAATACACAGATGACAGATGATTTTTTTAGCTACCTTATATTTACCTACAAAGTATTTACTTGTTCACTCCTATTGGTTTTTTAAATTGTGTGTTTTAAATACAGGTACCTACTTACGTAATACACTGGTGATTATTAATATTATGACTAGCAATACCATATTTTTATCTATTTAATATTTGCAGGAATAAGTCAGTACACACGGCTACACATCAAGCATTTCCAGTATAAGCTGATCTCGATTGCGTAAGATTTTCGTACAATGAGAGGTCAGCGTATACTGGAAAGGTATAGCTTGATGTGTAGCCGTGTGTACCTACCTCAAGTAAGGGTTGGGGTTGGACTTACTTTTTTTTTTACAAATTTCTACCAATTTTATTGCAGTATCGGGTTAACCTTAACCATAGAAACCATTTAGGTATCGAGACGCATGGCCCTACGACGCACCGTTTCCGAGATATGGGCCTTAATTTTTTTTTTTTAATATAAAACGATCTATATTTCCAAAATGGTAGCTCACATGCAAATCTTTTCTGGAAAGAAATTGTTGCTCTAATCAAAAACCATGAGGTGATGTAAAAAAAACCCAGCAAAATCGTACAATTTTACATTAATCTACATCGGACTCCCTGATTAAAAAAAAAACTGTCACTTATGTAAGTGGTCCTTACCTAATTTCGTTTTCACCAGATAAAAGGGGTCCTACCTTTTATCTGGTGAAAACGAAATTAGGTAAGGGGCTGATTTAAGGAGTCTCTTAGGTGGCTGATTTAAGGGTCTCTCCCTTAGTATGGAGGGGTTTGAGGGAACGATGATGAAAACGGCCATAAGGGACTTACTATAGAATGTCCCCTTTGGGGTAGGGCCTAATGTCCAGCAGTGGACGTCTTTCGGCTGAAACGATGAAGGGACTCCATGGTAAGTGCGACGCTACATATGCATCGCTACAATATAGACATTGAAAATGCGGTCAGGCCTGGCGGGACGCGGAAAGTTTCTGAAATTAGTTTTTTAGGATTCAGAATAATCAAATCTATCCATTTAAAGTATACGGTTTTGGTCGTAAAACGATGAGGCAAAATTTTTGGTCATGAGCTCTTGTACTATTACGACATTACTTATACCCTAATCTATGTCGCATTTAATCCAGAATTATTTTGTGTCTGACCGCATATTAGGTACGTAATACACATAATGTCATGCTATTTATGATCGCATGATTATTATTACGAGAATTCACCTCACAGTTAAAAGTGCACTCATAAAAATAATCTATTAATTTGTTTATCAACAAAAGTTGATAAATTTCCTGTAGATAAATGATTAAAGCAAGTGCTATGCTGGCTGGCACTGAACAAACAATGCTTTTTTTTGGGTGGGAAATGTTCAAATAAATTCTCCCGTTCTGGACGGAGCGGGAGGGCGTGTCAGACTTTTACTGGCTAAAATCCATCCGTGTTCCTTCAGATGCCTGTGTGCCAGGGCCACGATATCCCTTTCAAACAAACTCGCAACCCTGGCAGGCCTTGGCCCTGTCGGACCCCGACTATCTGTGTATAATTATGGTGCATGACATGTGGCATATAATTGAATATTTTAGGTACTTTCATTTATTTACACGGATACTCTCATCTTAAAATTACCCCGTCGCGACATTAAAGGCTTCTACATACTGGCGCGACATGCGACGCGACACATAGGCCCCTTTTGATGGCTCAAGGATAGGTATTATTTTTCACTTTTTAAATGTTCGCTTTTATGTTTTACGTTGGTTTTTTTTATATTTTAACTATAAGTTTTATTTAAAAAAAAATAACTGGTTACAAAAGAAGTTATAATAAGTACAATTTTTCTCCTTAATTATCTTAATCTTAGTAGCAATAGTTACTCGAAATGTTAATGCAATTTATCAATGTAAAAATGCGTTGGTATTACTGCAGAATGCTTGACATGACATTAACTAGGAACTCTCGTTGTATGAAGCGCTTGTAAAAAGTCATTTGGAATGCAATGCGGTCGTCTAGTCGCCACATGAAGCCAAGGTACAAACTAATGCTAGAACGTATCCAGAACAAATTTGTGAGATTCCTCTACTTAAAGCAGTATGGTGTGTATCCAGGGTATCCACTGTTGTATTCTACTCTATTTGTGCTGGGCATAGTAGGCTATAATAAACTGGAAGTAAGAAGGGAAGTAGCTCTCGCCACTTATTTAAAATTATGCGTGGTAAAATACACTACCCAGGCGTTCTACGCACGCTCGGGTTGTGTGTACCTGAAGGCGGCCGCCGCTGCTGTGGCCGCCCGGTCGCACCAACCTGCAGCAGCACGCGCCATCTCAATATGGTTTCACAACAGATTGACTGCTTCAACTGTACTCTTGAGTGGATTCACAAGGGCCGCATTTTGTAAAATTACTCTTATAATTTTTTTTTATATATATATATAATTGTAGTCTACCCTTTATAAGCTATTATAACTAAACTATTGTATAAGTTAATTAAGCCTGTGGATGATAGTTGTACGTGTTTGTAAAATAAATAAATAAAACTTGTCCTGATGCCACCATCGTACTGTAAATAGAATTAAAAATACTGATAATAAAGCGAATCCAAACACTACATATGTGCAATTTTTTTTTCAAGTGTGTACTATTGTGTTGGATATCCTGGCTGCAGCATCAGCTCATCATGTTGCCACCATTGCATTGTATGTAGAATCAAATACTGATCAAAACGAATCCAAACACTACCTAGCAGCAATTGATTTTTCAAGAGTGTATTATTGTGTTGGATATCCTGGCTGCAGCATCAGCTCATCATGTTGCCACCATTGCATTGTATGTAGAATCAAATACTGATCAAAATGAATCCAAACACTACGTAGCAGCAATTGATTTTTCAAGAGTGTACTATTGTGTTGGATATCCTGGCTGCAGCATCAGCTCATCGTGTTGCCACCATTGCATTGTATGTATAATCAAATACTGATCAAAACGAATCCAACACAACATATCTGCAAATTTTTTTCAAGACTGTACTAGTGTGCTGGATATCCAGGCTGCAGCATCAGACCAAGAATTCCATAATCATACATAGTTACAGTTGTGGACATATATTTAGGAAAGACTGATAACGAAGTAATTTTTGGATAAACAAGTTTTTTTTACTTTTGTATCAACTTACAGATAACAACTTTGAACCACATCAAATAATAGCTTTATTAGTTTGTTTTAATGATTCATACTCAATAATCAAAATAATTGCACATCCGTATAAAAATCAATTTATCGTAAATTGGCTGTATTTCAAAAGTACTGGCCGCTGGACAAATAATTAAGAACGCCAAAAAATATGTGCTCAATTTTGATTATCGAAAACAATTAGTACATTTTTTATTCCCGCCTGTCCTTTGGTTACTTTCTACTACGGTTTTTCAGTCAAAAGTGCATAATTTATCATAATTCATCCCGCTGCCGCCAGTGTCCGCAGCCCTGGCGAAACCCTTGCAAAAGGATTTCGCTGGCGTCACTGCGAGTGCCCCAGGCGCTTCAAGTAAGAAGCCTATGCCAGAAAAGGAACCGAATAGGGGTGATGATGAGGGTTTCGTGACAGTGCAAAGGAGGAAGTGCCGATCACGAACAAACAAGAACCGCTGCGGCACAGCTCCTAAGAGCGGGGGCACACGATGCGTTGCGGCGCCGCACCGCAATGATTTCACCGTATCAGCGGGCACACAAGCGGTGCGGCGCCGCAACGTTGTTATGTCGCAACGGCGCCGTAGCAGCGTTGGATGTTGGAGAAAATAAATCGAAACGAGCGAGCGTGTATCCTTCCTTGTGACGCATAAACAACTGAACGGTGCCGCTCCGACGTCGCAACGCAATCACCCCTCCCCGCTTCGTCTCGGTGGTTGAAAGTCCGGTGCGGCGCCGGAGCGCATCGTGTGACATGCCACAGATATTTCTATGTAAGACGACGCAGCGACACCGCTCCGGCGCCGCACCGCCGCCGCAACGCATCGTGTGCCCCCGCCCTAAGGAGCCCGAAATGAGCTTGCGTGCCGCTAAGCCGAACACACCGGTGTACATCTCCCGCCTACACTACACCACTAAGGCGGAGGACATCGTTGAATACGTGCGCCAGAAGACGAGGTACACGCCGAGGGTGTAGTTACTGGAGCCGCACCGCAACGTCAACTTCAAGGCGTTCGTGGTGCGAGTACCGAATTGTTTTCTGTTTCTCGCCCGCCGAGGTACCACGCGAACTTCCCGACTAAAATGTCCCCTCCGTCCACGTTTGCACGTCGAATCGCCAGCCACCCGCGCCGAGGCTGAGTGCGCCGTAGCATTAATAGTAACCCCTGATAATAATCATGATCTAAACTTTGATCCAGCCCGTCCCCAATTTGTGATCCCCCAACGACGCCCTAAACCGAGGTCCGTACCCGCCAGGGGGTGCCCTAAGTGCGCAGTCGTTTAGTTTTATAATATGAATTTACGCCCTGGCTGGAGGCTTTAAGCTCACACCTTAAGGCAGACACAGGAAAGTCCGGTTAAGTAGTCACGGCCTCTCAAGGCCACCTACGAGATGCCACTTATTAAAAAAAAAAAAAAACAAGAATTTCTAAATAAAGTACCAATAAGAAAACCTAAATCTAGAAAAATTACACCGCGGGTAGATGCTTTGGTTGTTGTTTTTCCATTTAAATCAAGTACTTTTTAGAATTATCGTGAATTTTAATTTAAAATATGCAAAGGACAATGGCAGACATTCTATAGAGCTTTGACCCATCAAATAAAAGTTTGTTTACAGCCATGTCGAATGAAACAGTCTATTGCTGCTTTATTAGTGATAACTAAAAATATGTTTAAATGTCTTTAGACCTTGCGGTTTCTGTTTAAATCTAAGAACAATTATTACATTTAGGTTAGATACCTTAAGATTAGCTTAAGTGCAGTTATAATAAGTTATTAATGGATCACTGCCTTCAGATTGATTGAACAGAATGTCCACCAAGAATCCAAGACAAACGTGTGTGTGACCTAGATCTCTTTCAGCATTCACATTTCCATTTCGACAATGCTGGTATAGCCGCAAGAAGCACTCTTGATAGATTACGGCTACTGGTGGAAGCTGTAAGGTAAGAAAATAATTATGGTTCAGATAAACAAGTTCATTATTATGTACACCTTCCACACACAACCCACCCCTAAAACATAAACTTGACTATTTTGCCTTTAGGTACCAGTTATTCAAGATACTTTTAAGTATATTATTCATTCATAATTTGTTGCATTTGTAGGTTACAAGCCAAGCAAAACCGCAGTTATTACAATCATTATTATTTTGGATTTTTCGTTACCGTCGAAAACGATCAATAAATAACCTAGTATCTACATACCTGTTGCAACGACTTCCATGTTGCGAGAAGAGTTTGCAGTGCCGATATGAGTTTACAAAATCTCTAAGCATCTTGTCGACGCACAAGTGACAATTTACGCACCTCAACATCGTTAACGAAGTCGGAAGCAATGATCAGAATCCGAGGCAAGTAGCATAAGTCGGCGAATAGGCAAAATAGAGTCCGTGTAAAAATGCAAAAATTGTTGTGAAAATAAAACAGTAGTATGATCACGGAGAGATTATGGAGCGGCAAAAACAAACTGTCTTCAAACAGAACAGAGTATATACAAATGTACTCTGTGGAACAGAGTGAATGAAAATTAATTACTTTTAGGGGTGAGGCATATTTATCGTAACAGATAGAAATAATAGATATTAAAAAATAACAAATATCAGTTGTTCCTACCAAAGGTCTGTTATTTTAAGTAGTAGATCATTTCAAAGACAGACTGTCACCACGGCACGTTTACCATAAACACTCACAAATGAAGGAATATAGCAAGGTTATTAACCTGTTACAACCCGTCTCTAATTACTTTTTGAAATCGTCAATGACGTTTCGTTACATCCAATGACCTACTAACGCTCAAATGTGAAAGAATGATTAGAACATAGTATCATTCATAATTATTATTTAAATATATATTAAAAAAAAACATTATTTTCAATTACTGTGTGTACTTAGACCAAATACATATTAAAATCCGTACATAGTAATTAATAGATGTCATTTTAAATTTAAAATCTATTTTTGTTCCGCGTGTATGCGTACAAAGTAACGCAGATGGTCGCGATAAGAAACAGAACTTTGATTTTTAAACTTATTTTTTCACTATTTTTTTATCCACAGGTTTAACTGAATATTAGTTAAGTAACAAATGATCCTACTTTCATGCGATAATTTTGATAAATTTACATTTATTGTAAATTAATGAAAGGGTGGGGCAGGATCTGGCATTGTCATTTAAGATCGATTGTCGACATAAAACAATATTTTGAAATAAGCTTAATTATTGTTCGACGGTCTTCTAATTAAAAATGTTTGGTTTCGGTACCAAGTATATATTAGTTCACATTAACAGCATCAATAAATTATTATCTATAGCCTGGTCAAAATCACATTCTATACGAGAATATTTTTTAGACGGTGGCATATTATCTGAAATGGAGTTTGTGCAAAAGGAATTTCATAATCCTTTATCCATGACAGTACAGTTTGGTCCGATGTTATTTGCTACAATTGATCGTAAAAATGCCATAGCTTGCCGGACAAATTGACCGTAGTCTATTGGTGGTTTCGGCTGTTGCTCGGACATGAGCGTCTGGATGGCTGCGCGTGCTGTTGCCTCGTTGAGGGTGCAGACTCCTTCGTTCTCCGAGGCCCCATCGGTCAGCGGTACGGGGCTGGAGCCTACCAGTTTGCTAAAACTGCTGCTGCTGTTTGGCTATTGGATGGTGGAGGCCTTGGTTTGTTTGTTAAAATCATAATTGCTGTGCAATACAATACATTAATAAATAACGAAAGTTATCTGTTGATAATTTAATTAGGTACCTAAACACGTAACGTAGTAATATTTATAAGTAATCACACGTACAGATACAGCGGGTAAGATGAACTCAAGACGATGCATTGTATACCCGAGTTTGAAAATGGATAAGTTGCAACACGTACGTTGAATATAATTGATCTGTAATAAAACGTAAACATTAGGTACCTTGAGGTTTTGATACCATCCGCTCAGAATCCGACGATGATGAAGATCTACGGCGTCCTTTTAAAAGTTTTCTTTCCAACTTCTTAATTTTCTTCTTAATATAACTGAATAAATCCTTGTCGTCACGTTTCTTCTTCGGCAATAACATAACATCACGCCTGTAATACCCGAAGGGTTAGGCAGAGGTATCCTACCTATAGTACCTACACCCACATTTTGCCAGTTATGCTTAAGTCCCATGTAATAGGGGGCGAGCCTATTGCCATCAACCGGACAAAATCCAGAATCCGGGCTGCTACTGAAAATTTCCTGGTGGAAAAACCCAATAACACTTTGTCGGACTTGGGATGACACATTTCAGTGGCGGAGCACTGAAATGTGAAAGGTGGTATTAAACTCAGTAAATAAAGAAAAGAAAGAAGAAAGAAAAATCATTTTATTTGTCACAGAAAAACGTGCAAGTACAATGTTGGAAAACATAATATGTAATAAACTGGAAGGTAAACATTACACAAAACAAATCTAAGTACATATTATAATCACGATCACAAACAAACATATAGTCGGAAGCTGCACGTCATGACTGTGACAAAGAACGCTTGCACTCAGCATGATGCTGTGCTATGGGGGAACCCACAGCACAGCGCTGATTTTTTCAGTGGTCACCCGAAAAATACGTACGGAACCCAAGCCAGGTTTGATGAGTTGTACACACGGCTACAAATCAAGCAAATAAAATATAGCATAAATCTAAGGAGAAGTGTCACAGTGTGTTTATCTTTGTGCTTAGTGCATTCGTGGTGACATTGATAAGTGTATATATCTAATCTCGAGAACGAAATTCACTAAAAACCAAAAACTTCGCAATCATTGGGAAATTGCTACTGAAGGCTGCGGGTGTCGACCTCAGGACGAGCTGCTTCTCACACGGAAAACTGTCCGTCGCTTGCTCCCGCGTCACCAATCCTGTCTTTATATTTTGTCTGCTGAGACCAAAACTACAAACGTAGTATACAGGGAAGTTTTACAAAAATGTGGCTGTAATATTAGTATATTATGGTGTCTTACAACTTTCACGCGAACGGAGTCGCGGGCAGAAGGTATTAGCTAAGAATGACTGTGGCAACGGTTGGTGGAGGCCTATATCTAGCAGTGGACGTCTTTCGGCTGAATATAATAAAATAGAAAACCCTTTATCATGCAAAGTGTAAACCATAATAATTACAGATATAAATGTTGAAATTTTACATAGACACACAATGGGCGGTCTTATCGCAAAAAAAGCGATATTTAAATTTTTTTGGATGGATCAAAGAAGGAGAGACAATACTGCAGGTAGTTAGTGGTGTACCATTTACATATACAATAAATACGTACAAATACATAAAGCATATACTTATCTATATGTATAGATATTCAATAATAAATATGAATTATGAGATGCTGTTTAAGGAGATAAGAGGAAGTATTGAAATGATAATGATGAAGATGAAGAATAACTGAATAAAAAAAATACATAGTTCGAAAGATAAGTTTAATTCAAAATCTAAATATAAATAAGCTGACAAATCACGCATCAAGAAAACCAAGAATATAAATAATAATATACCTACTTAGCAAACATTCTCTATGCTCATGTGTTCATGAGTCTGCTGAGCACCTCCTTCAGTTCCAAAGAAAACTGCGAGATTGGGAGGGCCAGCTCAGGAGCAGACGTAGTCGAACCAGCCTTGTCCTTGAGAATGTAGTCCGAAGGCACCACGAACAGCGGCTTCTTGTCGCCAAGAGCATCCAGCTGCTTAAGGAACGGAGGCATTGGCATGTGCGGGTGTTTCCCCAGCCACTGGTGGAATGCCTTTGTGGACCTGGGAATAAAGACATACAAAATAAAGTACTGTTGATCATTTTTTTTTACTGTTTTAATTTTTGTTTATTTATAGGTATTTTATAAGGATAAATAGTGTAATAGGTTGGTGTAAGATGTTGTACTTATTGATGTGAAATAAATAAAATAAATAATAAATTTATCACAAAATGACACAAACTTTATGATGGTTCTACAAGATGAGGGCAAAAGAACCGGTGATGATGAATTTAGCGGAGGCCACGAGATGACATCTAAGTAAAACTGCTTGTCAATCAACTCTGCCCACTGTAGGTCATTGGCCTTTCCCATGGTGCTTCACGACACCCGGTTCTTCTTCCGCATGCAGTCTTTTCCAGCTAACAATACCTTTTGAAGGCCATCATCGGTCCATCGAGCTGGGAAGCGTCATATGCTACGCCGATTCGCGGTCTCCAATCGAGTATGTACTGGTTTACCCCAATGGCCATCGATCCTACTGATATACTTGTAAAAAAAAGTATTATGACCAGACTGGGTGATCAAAGCACTTACGTGAGATGCTGTATCTCCCCCCAGACGCACGACATGGTGCGCAGATCTTCTGGGATCTCGACACCGCGCCACTGCTTGTACGTATTGTTCTGAGGAGGTTTATGCTTCAACTTGTGTGGCAAGCTACTCCCAAACGCCCTGAGATGTGCTGGACTGGTTTCGGCTTTGATGTCGTATGCTATTTGCCTTCTAAGCGCCTTTAAACACGAAGCCTAAAAAAAAACATAATAATAAACGTAATAAATAATTGCTGAATATGAGGTCCTGGGTTCGATTCCCAGGTCGGGCAAAGTGTTATTGGGATTTTCCATTAGGAATTTCTCAGTAGCAGCCCGGAGTCTGGATTTGTGCCCGGTTGATGGTAATAGGCTCGCCCCCTATTACATGGGACTTAAACATAACTGGCGAAGTATGGGTGTACTATAGGTACTCCTCTGCCTAACCCTTCGGAGATTACAGGCGTGATGTTATATTATGTGTAATAAATAATTACTGGTAACCCTGGCAAGTTAATAAACGTTTGATTTTTCATATCCCATATTATTATTATTTATTTCCTCAGCCACATTTAGTCCCAGAAAGTTCAAAAAACACAATAGAACAGCGATTCGAAGTGAAACTAATGGTTATTAAAAAAAAACATTACCTGCTTTTTATTTAGTTCAGATATTATGAAAAGTTTCATATTCTAATTTGATTTTTTTAATACTAGCGGTTTATTGTTCAGTTCGGAGGTAACTTTGTAAATTTTATGGAATCCTGATTTCATCAAACATAATAGTAACACATAGTACATAATACTTATAAATAATAATTATTTCAAAATTAATGCTGCGGTATTTTTGATAAAATAGAGAATAATGCTAAGCAATTTGAGGTATTGTAGACTCTTAACCGAAGTGAACTGACAACAGCCTAGTCCAATCAAGGAAAATCCTGGTGAGCTCGAAGATTTTTTGCCTTTATTATTGCAAACAAAATTATTTTTATTAATCATGTAAGTTTAGAAAACGTACCCTTTTTACGCCAGTATTGATAGCAATGCTCCTTAGTACGCAGGGTATTATCTGGGGATCCAGCACAAGCCCACGTGACGAATGCTCGTCGAACCACACCTGAAAGTTAGACATTCATGTCAAAGACAAATTATTTATTTCAAATAGGCACATAATAGGCACTTTTGAACATCAAAATTTACTAAAATATAGAATTGATTGTATTCGGCCCTTCCAAAAGGTAGTTAGTTTCTTATGAATAAGAATGGGAAAGAAACTCCACCGTTGTTACTCTTTAAAAAAATATATATAATTATGTGAAAACGATGCACCTAGAATAAAGTTACTATACCACAATAGGTAAAAAGAATTAAAAATTAAGCAATGACAGATAAACTAATTATGTGATAGACACATGGTGCTTACATATTTAAAAAAAAAAAAAAATTACGATTTTCCCAAATAATAAGTAAACAATTAAATTAGCAACCTGTTTGATTTTGAATAGGCTCATGTAAACACTATTGATTCTAAAGCAGAATCATTTCTTACTTTTATTAAAATAGAATACAAAATAATCTATAACTAAAGTACTGTTGAGTTATTAATTAATTAAATTATAAAACAAGTTTATTTATTTATTTATGAAATGAAATGAAATTGTTTATTCTGTAAATAGGATGTCGGAATAACTTTTACACGTCATATTATAAATAAAGGGTCAAAGAGGGGTCAAAGTCTCTTTTAAACTCCAGACATAATCTTGGTCAAATCATGTGAGGACCATGTAGGTGTATAGCCATTGTGATTTTTTTTAAATCGACGTCTTGTTAGTTCATTGGTCGCATCCACATTAGTCTTCTCTTCTCTAGGTATAAGGAAGGCTGCTCCATCAAGCTATTCGGCTTCGAGCCGAATAACTTGGCTATTGGTTTAAATGTATGTATTGTGCCGCGAATGCACATGCTAGTGGCACGGATTATTGAGATGATGATTCTTGATCTTAGCCAACCTATCACTACGCTAAAGGTCCTATTCCAGTAGTCAGCGATTGCTGCTCCAAAATGTTTTACGAAGGTAGACATTTGTGGGGCGAAGACTCCGTCAACGGATGCAATAAGAGGGGGTAAAAGTAGCATGTCGCATTTCACAAGCGTTTGAATATTTCCTTCTTCGGCGGATTTCAGTACAGAGGCGACAGAGCTTGAAATATAAGAAGGAGCGTTAGTGTCTATGACACGGATATCAAATAACGACTCCCTCTGAGCATCCCAAACGCCCCGGCAAAACAGGTCTCCGCGTAGTCCGCAGTCACCTTCGGTGATGATAGGTTCTTTGACTACGTTTAAACTAGGTAATAAATACACTTTCTTGAGAATTCATTATGTTATAAACTACTACGTTAGCAAAACTTTAATAGTACTATTCAATAACGAGATACACATATAGATACCTGGAACAGGGTTTCAATGTCTTCAGGTCTTTTGATTTCACTCTTGAATTCAACATTACCCAAACCAAGCCACCAATCGTAGAATTCGTGGGATATCTGAAAATGTACACAAAACATTTTAGCTAACTGGCTATTTGTAAAGAAAAACAGGATTATATTTAAGGTGCTACGTAAACAATAAATCATAGTGACATGGGCGGGCATAAGAAAGTGACAGAGTCAATTACTTCCCCATGCGAAAAAAGAGAGAGCGCAACAAAGCGCTGGAACTAAAATAAAACAACGTAAGCGCGCCAAACCAATTAAAAATTGTTTACAAATAAATTAAGCTATGTATCAAAAATATGTTCAGCCAGCGTTTTCAATTACCTAATATATACATTTTTAATGCAAATTTGCAATGAAATTACTTAAGATTTTGGAATTACAGAAATAAATATAAAAAAGTAGAGGTCTTTTAGGAATTAAATTCTATAGAGGAAATTGAACCAATTGCGTTTTCCATCATAGTCAATAAACATTTATATCCAAAAATTAAATCCATAAATGCTGTAATAGTGAACGAAATTGTTACGAAAAAGTCCCTAATTTATTTTGGTATCGCCTTTAAAATCTATAAAATGACGTTTATTTAGAAATTATTAATATAGAAAAAATATGATTCGATTACTTTTTTCGTCAAAATTTCTGCTCTCTTGCTGAATTCGTCGGAAGCTGACACTTCGAAAGTCTTTTGTTTGTATTTGGAATTCCACTTTATCATGTCGGTTTCAGATTTATTGCAGTAAAGCATATCGAAAAATGGGTTTTGTGTTTGTGGCTGATTCCTGAAATTAAAATAAAGTTGCGGCACATAGAGACGGATTTTATTAGGGGCCTGCGTTTACATAGCATTCGTGGAGATCGATCAAAGCGTCCAAGGGCAATTTTGACCGTTGACCGTTTATAGGTAAGTTGTTGATGCCAGCTGGCTGACCACTACGCAACGCGCCTTATTGTCAATAAATTCGCGTGCATCACGTGCATTGTAGTCTCAATATGTGGTGATGAATATAATATTATAGTGTAGTGACTTATATTCACTCGCTTTCACGCTGACGCTCTAACAAACTGCCTGCTCGAACATCCAAGTCATCATCACTGGTCGCTATAGAATCTTGCGGCGAGAAGAATGAATACTTTTCTGCAACTTCGAAATGCGACGAAGACTTCTGCATTAACATTGACAAGTGCCTGGAGAAAGATTTGGACATAATTTTGGATAAAGACTTTGGCACGTTTAATGTTTTGCTGGATGGCTTTTTATCTTCAACTGGTGTCATGGTATCCTCAGTCCAGTCTGAATCCTCTTCAGCCTTTTGTTCTTCGTTTGCTTCCAATTCAAAATCCGTGTAGGTAGATAAACCAGGTTTTAATACCACCTGAGAACACATAGACATGATTATCCAATTATTAGTTCAGAACCTGCATGCAGAATGACTAAAAGGAGAGGTTGATATTATATGTCAAAGACTTGAACAACAATGTACCCCCCGTCGGAAAGCTTATGTATAGGCTATACATACATACATACATAAACTCACGCTTTCTTCCCATGGGGGTAGGCAGAAACTATAGAACGCCACTTGCTAAGCTCCTTACATACTCCTTTTGCTTCGCCTACGTTCATACATCTAGTCATAAACGCACGCCGGTTGCGAGTACTACGCACCTGACCTTTCTGAAGAAAATCACCAATTTGGTCACTGGCGTTTCCACTCACCTCTGCTTTATAAATACCTTTTGTTAGTCGCCTTTCACTCATCCCCTCCACATGACCAAACCATCTAAGCATACTCTTTTCAATCTTTGTCACTACATCTTCTTTTAAACTGCACCGTTGCCTTATCACTTCATTTTTCAGCCTATCATTCATAGTCACGCCAGACATGCTTCGCAAGGAACGCATTTCCACAGCATTTATTCTACTTTCATGCTTCTTTTGCCACACCCAACATTCACTTCCATACATAAGTGTAGGCACTGTATGGGCTATATACCTATTTAATTGTAGCTGGAAGTTGTTGTCTTGTAAATAATTTACTTTGAGTAAGTACCTGTTTAAGTGAAACTAAATTCAAAATTGCGAGTAATTAAATTAATCAAATGCTGTTTACTGAACCGCTTCCCTCAACTGTATACTTGTCAAAAGAAAGTGACTGTATTAAAAAAAAAACTCACACGGGCTGTTGACGCGACATGTTGTTCATCGGATGGAACTACATTAGAAAATTGGTCTCCGGGCTCATACTCTGTCGCCTCCTTGGAAAGATCAAAAATCTTGGCAATTCGCTGGAAGATAACTGGGCCCACCAAATCGCGTACAGTTGCACAATTTGAATCCCAGAACTAAAAAAAAAACTTTATTGTAGTGGATACGCATGTTGGATGGTGATAGCACACCTCCGCCGCGAAACCATAGCAGCGAAAGCGCAGTAGTTCAATTGTACTGGTTCGCGTCATGTTCCGCTACTCGAATCGGATGTCAGTAGCGGAACGTGACGCGAACCAGTACAATTGAACTACTGCGGGTTCGCTGCTATGGTTTCGCGGCGGAGGTGTGCTATCAGCGTTATGCTTGATATAAATAAAAGTCGAAATAATCAAATCGTTAAGTTGCGGTGTACGGCGAGGTTCTATTTCAACTTTATTTAGTTTGGTAAGCCCTCGTAGATACTCGCCTCCAGGAAAGGCATAAGTGGCTAAGGCTTGAGGGCCTCTATTACTAGTCGTACGATGGGCTGCATTCCCTAATTTCCAGTGGAGTGCAGGTTTCCATGGGATGCTTTTTTACTTAATTATATTATATAACTCTAGTGGGCATTGTTTAACACCTCGCAACTCTTTTATGAAGGATTTACATATCAGAGTAAGGTTTAACTCAAGAGTCTACATATCATCTATATTTATTTCTCAGGGACGTTCCGGAAAACCACATGGTACACGTTTCCAAGTGTGGGAATCGTAAAGGGTACTACGCTACTGACAGGTATGATGATTTTGAATGAAGCTGGGTTTTACGATAGTACACAGCCTTTTCCGTTTTCTGAACACCTTTTAAACTTGAAAAATCTCGCATTGCGCAGTGGATTGTCGCGTCCAGCTCTGCATAGATGCGCATCATACTCCAATCCTCTTAAATAAACAATATCCGCCTTATTACAAAACAAGATTTATATTTTGACATGGCTTAAACGTAACAGTGACTGAAACACCGTTCTTTATAAAAAAACTGAAAACGTAGTTCGGTACTAAATTGTCAGTTTTGTGTTTAGGAACTTTACCATAGTCGGAATAAAGTTCCAAATTCAATAATGGCTTCATGTTTTAAACCTGGGTCTGAAGATAAACCTTGTTTTGTAATAAGGGGGTTAGGGTGCAAATGCATGATCACCTTTTCATCCTTGTAGGACATCTCCAAATCTCTGATAACATTCTGCCAGTGTACTTTTACGCTAGCTAAAGTTTGTTCATAGGGAGATGGTGTAATAACCCTTAAGTGTCGTGGTTTGTCCCATTTTTTGACAAGGGGGCGCTTCCTGCAGGGCATGGCGAATTACTTCCTTACTTTTATCGCAAAAATCTTTATTAAAGATTGTAAAGACTAGTTATTATATTGGAACACATGACAGGAAATGTTAGAAAAACAAATTCTTCGTTTAATATAAACTTCAACTTCTGTAATGTGTCTATGACAGAATAGGAACTTATTTTTTTGCTTTTTCTTCACAGGCTTTTTTACAAACATATTTAACTTACATTCTATTAAATATAAATTAAATGAAAACTAGTTTAACATTAAAATAAATAAACAAAATAATAGTGTACATCAAATATTTATCAGAACAACGCCATCTACTATGATTTCTCGGTACTACGTAGAATGCTTGAAAACAAGTTAGCAAGAGAAAACTGGCGGCGGAAAACAAATACATAATGTCGTTCACGTAAAATGAAACTGTTAAGGTTTGAAAAAATACACATAGGTGGCGCTTTTTAACAATATTGTTTCAGACAATTGTAAAATAGAATACTGAATAATTAAAAACAAATTCATACGTATTTGTTATTATCAAATAAATTAATAGTAAAATAAGTTTTCAACATTTGTATTTACATTTTACCAAGGCGTTCAGCGTCTTCAATTGTATCTGGTACCCTCTGGCCAAGGGTTTCAGGTTGTGTGAGGACTAATAAAGCTGAGATTATTGCTGTACTTGCAAACATAATCGATGGTATACCTGACCAGTAAATCATTAAAGCAGGAGTTAGCGGCGCTACAACCGATCCAATCCGCCCTAACATAGAAGAAAAACCTAAAAATGAATGCCTATACCTGGTAGGATATAGTTCTGCTGTATACAAGTATACCGACGTCATGACTAGACCGATACAGTATTTTCCTATAAGATACAATATTAATGATAACGTGTACATACTTTTAGGGACAAAAGCAAAAGCTAAACAACAAATTCCACAGATCATGAAACCACAAAATAATGTTACTCTTCTACCTACTCTATCTAATACTAAGACAGCTGTCCAAAAGCCAGGTATCTCGATAGCCGCAATCGCAATATAATTTAAGTACATGTTTCCTGATAAACTAACAGAATTGATCGACAAGCCGTAGTAAATGAACGTAGTTGTCATCCACAAGATTGGCGTCGTGCAACATCTTCGCAGTAGAACAGGTGACTTAATAACTCTAAACAAGAGGTTTTCTTCGTTAACCTGTTTATTTTCTTGTATTTGGTTGGGTATTGCGGTCAACAAAAAGTCCATACTCTTAGCAGAGATATGTTTTCCATTCAAACGAGAAGCATATTCTAACGTGGCCTTTCCTTCTATCTGCTTGTTTTTACTGAGCAACCAGCGGTAACTTTCAGATAATATCCAGTAGTAAGATATTATGAGAAATACTGGTATGTAGAGGACCAGAGTGAGAGTCCTCCATGGGCGCACAGCAAATGCAAGTACACCTAAAACAACCTGTCCGAGAGCAAACATGCTAGATATAGTGGCGCTCGTCCTTACACGATACTGTGGTCCCACAACTTCAGCGGCCAGTATGTAAGCAGCGCTGAAAGCACCTCCACCGATTGCTGTTTGCATGAATTGTAACGCAGTGTACATCGCGAAATTCACTGAAAACGCCCGAATTACACCTACTAAAGCCACATTGAACGAAAAGAAAACTATAGACACTCTCCTGCCAAGACGATCGGATATGAATCCTGCGAGCACGAGCGCTACCATTCCACCTGCACTGTTCAACGTCCCGGGCAAGGCTCTCAACCATTCTTGACATTCTATATTAAAATCATACACCATAGTGTTAGTTCTGTCGTGTACGTAACTGTCGCACGGCACGATGATATCTCTGTTGAATAAGCTGGCAGGACAAAGTCCATCGGGTGAGATCACACTACTGGTTGCGTTGACGTATCTGTTACAGTTATCAAACCCGGATGCCGTGGCAGGCACAGCGTTTGATATCCAGTCCGGTGAATATTCTGGATTTGGTCCATCACACTCCGGCACCGCACATCGTGTAGGAAGGTTGCCTGCGGTAAATATGTAATCTCCCGCCATAAACGCACAGATGAGCGAAGGGAAAGCCAACAAACTAATAGTTAATAACTGATATTTTCCAAACTGTCCCACTTCGCGATACAACACAGAGTCGAACTCTGTGTCGGACTCACGTTCACTTGCTTCTTTGTCCATATTAATGATTGACGAATAACAAATACATTTGAAAAAAGTCGTCAATATGGTAATCTTAGACTTCTTACTGTTTTATATAGCGTATGATATGATCGCTATCAAAAAGGCAAATAAACGTTATCTACTATCTAGCATTGAATCCTACACTTAGATGTACACAATTTATGTAATGTATATATATATTGCACGATGTAAACTATGAATTAATTTATCTTAAGTATTATTTTAAGGAAGTATTATCGTTATAAATTATTTCGGGTAATTTTCTGGTTTACGTGCCAATAAGGATTGTTTACTGCTATAGGTAGGTTTAAACAGGGTGGCCGACGAAGTGACGTCTAAATGTAAAAAAAATATGTCTTTTATTGCGGGGCATCCGAATCACCCCCATGCATGACCCTAAGTAGCTCCGCGATTATAAGTAGCTTAGGAGATAGATTTTTTTTATGATTTTTGTCTTATTTAAATTTTTTAAAGGTTAATTTCTATTTTCCTTAATAAGTTAAGTACTTGTTTTTTCTTCCTACTAGATCTCAAATATACCTTTTTAAAATAAATAGTTTTAAAGTTTTTTAAGAATGAAAATTGATGAAAATTGACTATTATCCTTATCTCCGAAACTCCTGAGCCTAGAATTTTGATAAAATTACAGAAAATAGTTCTTTAATTACAGGAAAATCTATAAGAAGTCTATGGTGTTAAAATAACATGGTAAATCTCTTAATGTTGTGCGTACAAACTTTTAACATTTGCAGTCGGAATGTATGGGTTTTTTTTTCAATTACAATGTGAAGTTTGTTCTTCGGATAAATGATCTTGGGATAAAGAACATGGTAAATAACATATTCATTGTACGGTTTTTTTTTGCTCGGCTCCTAAGATTCGTAGCGTGATGTTAAATACATATAATAAGCCTACAGAACCTACCTACCTACCTATCCTCAGGAAATTTCGGCTTTGGGCTATCAAATAAATGCTAAAAGAATTATTCCAATATGAGTGGTACTTCCAGACATTACCCCCTTTACGTACAAACTTACAAACAAACAAATTTTACCACTTTTTAATATTAGTATAGACAAAACAAAACTTCTGTTAATAAATATAGGCTAAAACTCTGTTAGTAGCACTTCACTGTTTTGAATGTTATCTTCACACATTCTTCGATTAATTTTATTATGGGTGCGATAAAGAATTAAGAATAATTGATTTATTGATACCTATTATGTTACATTATTTCAAGTATTTAAACATTTTACTCCTAGGAAAAACGAAAACTGAATACGATAAATAAAAATGTTCACGTTCCACAGAGCATTCTCCTTTTATTTTCAGGAATACATTATAACAGTAAAACATAAAAATTCCCATAATCTATGATGGTGGTTAGTTTTAGGTAGATCAGCTAACATGATTAGAAACGATCGATAGATATGACAAGTAACAAGTGTTGCAAAACATAGTGAGATTAGTCGTAATATGATAAGCGTTGATATAATCCTCAATATCGATTATAATCGTTTCATACAGAATCCATCAGCTCGGATAATCTTTTGCGTATGTTCTCGATCGGCGCCGGAGTGTCGTGGGGTGATCCGATGGGAGGGGTCATCTGGTACTCGGCTTCGAAGGTAAGCCTCGCGTCCAGGACGGCGGGGTCGAAGAGACCCAGGCTGCTCAAGTATGGTGGCCGGCGGTGCTCGGGGTGGTGGATCATCCAACGACAGTACTCTTTTACACTTCTGTACCAAATAAAATGACTACTTACTAGTTTGTACCAGGGACCATTATGGTTACCCATTGAAAGGGTTTTTGATAGGGTTTTTCTAAGCAGTTAAACAAAAACCCATACGATATGGGTAAATCTTATGAATGGGTTAAATTAAATTTTGGTAACCCATGAAAAGGATTTCGATAAAAACCCATATGGTGTGGGTAACCCTTTTGAACGGCTTTATTTAAACCATTGAAAATTACCCACACCGTATTTGGGTTTTTGATTAACTGCTTAGAAAAACCCTATCGAAAACACTTTCCATTGAAAGGGTTTTCTATAGGGTTTTTCTAAAATGGTAACCAAAATGGTCCCTGGGTAGAATAGAGCTAGAATTGGTCATACTTAAGGGTGCTATCACAAAAAAAAACGTTTTTCGTCAATTTCTTATCTAATTGTGAGAAAGCGTAAAATAATCGAAACAATAAGTCTGTGTAACTATAAAAGTACAGTTTACGTAGTGATAAACCATTCGTGTCAGTCTCAGCACCCGTTAATAGTTTCATCACTTTTGCGCTCTCGAAAATATAGCTTATTTCGCCGTTGATTTGCGCCATTATTTTACTCTTAAATAGACCATTTTATTTTTTTTCGAGCAAGGTAACATAGTTAACTTAGTTATTAAATAGTTTTTGTTTGAATTTGGATTTTATATTCGTAGATAAAAAAAAAACTTCGGATGAAAAATGGTCAGTAACTCTCTGTTTTACAGAATTATTTTTGGTGAATTACTGTACGAAATATAATAAATTGATTAAAGCGCTCCCAAGTATAAAATACAGTAGTATGGACATTTTTATAATTTCTTAAATTACGTTATCTTCGATGTAAAAAACCATCAAAAGTAAAATTTTATGAAACATCCTTTGCAGAGACAAGGTTTTTACTGATTTATGTAAATAAATTGAAATATTTATTTAAAGCGCTCACAAGATAAATAATTAAACTTGCTTGGGCATATTTTATTTTTTATTTTATGGCTATATCTAAACCATAATCACACATCAAAATTCAAGAAAAATTGCGATAGGCCCTCTTAAGCGTGCTGAGCGGATATCGAAATAAAATAATATTATGATCTTTTCATGTTACTGGGTTTCACGTAGGTATAGAACCCATTGAATGGGTTATCATGTAACCATTTCAATGGCTTTCTAGTATAAAACCGTTTCAATGGGTTACATCATCATAAAAGTAACCCATTGAATGGGTTACCCTTTCGAAAGGCTTAACTTATAACCGGGGTTGTACGGTCCCTGGTTTTTACAGAGTATATTTGTACGCCACATAGCAAAGTGTACAGGACCTACCTTGTATTCACAGAAAGCCTCCTCCTAATATTGTAACATCTTATACACTACACTACACTCTATGTTTACAAATTAAGCATTCTGAATTAACTAAGTATGGAGTTCTGATTAAACTTGAACAACTATGGAGTTTCTTGCCCATTCTTCTCCATATGAAACTACCTTTTGGAAGGGCAACTAAAATCAATTATATTTTCAGGTAAATGTTGACATTCAAAGTGCCTTGTGCCTAATCGAAATAAATGATTTGACTTTGAATTTGATTCTGATGAGCCATCATAGCTGTTCGAGACACTTGTTCAGCAATGGTTTACAGGGTAAATACGATAAGAAATAACCTCAGGTTAGTAATCCCTTCCCAAACAGTTTTGAGCGTGACAAGATCTCTAGGCACATGTCTTGCCGACCGCCACAGCTTCCTGGTATGATTCCTGGGAGGATGGTACTGGTCCTGCATCGGCAGATTCTGACCAAACGCTTTCATTTTAACTGGACGGTGTTCCGCTCTGATGTCTTTGGTGATTTCACGGTCTAATGTTGCGAAGCGGGACATCTGTAGGATTTAAAATGATTTAATGTTCTGTCAGACCATGACCCACTTGCTGGAGTGTCCTATAAGTGCCCGGTCACTTACACTAAAGAAGACCTAATAAACGTCACTGATGCCGCAATCAAAGTGGCCGCCTACTGGGATCAAACAATATAAAAACAAAAGGAGAAAAAACCTTTTTACAAAAAAAAAAAAACAAACGGATTAACAAAAAAACACTACAAAGTGAAAAATAACTTTAATTTCGGAAGTCGGTGTCTTTTGGAAGTTGGTTGTTTTTTTTTGTAAAAAGTTTTTTATTTTTCATTTTTAGTGGGTCATTTTGCAATTTATCTGAGTTAAAATAGCCTAATGTCAACTGCTTATTACCTTTTACAAAATATTTCTTTTAGCGATGCAGGGGCGTTAATTGTTGAGCAGTTCTAACTTGAGATGATGGTCACTTCACTATGTGCATTGTGACGACCATACATTTTATAGCAACTATATTAAAGTGCCTAATCGAATCGCAACCCATGAAATACTTATTATTAAGTAGTTCCGGTGGCCATTTGTGATCTCCATCATCAGTTCCACTTCACCAAATGGTGCTTTCCGAGTGCAAATGCATGAGTTAGGTACTATAAAAATACCCAAATCACTATAGGTGTGCCTATAAAATTTGAGGATTTCCCTAGATTTCCATGGGATCCCCTCATCAGATTGCCTTGGTAACAATGGGACCACCTTGAAAGTACTTAGACTGCCCTTTCAAACGAAAAAAGAATTTTTAAAATCGGTCCACAATTGACAGATAAATCGGTAAACATACATAGCCTGCTGTCGAACAGATAACCTCCTCTTTTTTGGAAGTCGTAAATACAAATATTAAGCACTTTCGACAATTTTCCAAGGCAAAGTTTAGCCATTAGCCGCAGTTCTATTGCTGCTCACGAGGACGCTACGCACAAATGCGAGCCTGTCAATCGAATGAAGCCGCGCAGCATGCGTAACGTCTCTGTGCACATCCTATTCATTAGCGTAATTGCGCCTTAACTCCTTACAAAACAAAGATGACTGACTGATAATGTTTAACTTGTATGGGCAATAAGCAACAATACCTTACCTCCGGTTTTCCCGTAGTTATGGCAATTTTTTCTTCAACACTTGGTAGTTCTTTCGGTATGACCCTGAGGCTTTGGGCTACGTGAGTATCGAACTCGATCTGAAACAGTGCAATAATAACATAGCTTAAAAAATATATCGCAACCGGCGTGCGTGTATGATCATTAGAGATCGGATATTCGGGAGTTGACTAGTATGGAGTGCGCTTCGGTACGGGAAAGTGTCGGTTTCCAGGACTGACAAGTTTTTAAGAACTACTCTTTTGTACTGTGTAGCCCCGAATAAATATATTTCATTTTAGAATAAAAGGTTTTGAAGAAATATTAATAGTATTTTTTAAACGTGTTATATTTTTCACAAAATTCTTGCCTTGTTCTAAATAGATAAGAAATATTTGTTATACTAAGGAATACAAAATTGTATACCTACACACTGTTATTAATGAAACCTCGCGATCCCGGAATAAAAATATATTTTAAGAAGCCGTTTCCATACTTCGTACTTCTGTATCCTTTGCCGGAAAAAAAAAGTACTTTAGGTAAATATGATCCGAATATCCGATCTCTAATGATCATTTATGAAAAGAAGTATTTAAGGATCGTAGCAAGTGCCGATCAGTAGTTTCTGCCTACGCCCATGGAAAGAAGGCGTGTGTTTATGTATGTATGTGTGATAAGTTACATAAGGACAACCTACTGCCTGATCGTAATTTTGCTACAGTAAAAAAATATGACGTGGACACTGACAGTCGGGCTGGTCCACAAATTCAGTCACTCAGCGTGGATATATGGAGCGGGCTTGCTCGGAGTTTCTCTGAAGGATAAGATCAAAAAAGAAGTTATCCGGAAGAGAACCGGAGTTACCGACATAGCCTGCAGAGTAAGCAAGCTGAAATGGCAGTGGGCTGGCCATGTTTGTCGAAGGACCGATCGCCGGTGGAGCAGACGAGTCCTGGAGTGGAAACCGCGTATCGGCAAGCGTAGTGTGGGACGCCCCCCAGCTAGATGGACCGACGACCTTAAAAAAGTGGCTGGGACAGACTGGATGTGGAAAGCGGAGGACAGGGTGTTGTGGCGCAGCCTGGGAGAGGCTTATATCCAGCAGTGGACTGCTATAGGCTGAGTTGATTGATTGAAAAAAATATGATGACTAATCAAGCAGGTAGCAAAAAATGTGGCTGGTTTTGAGACTATAGGCTTATAAGATAGCTGTAAACTTGGCTAAGCTTATCTAGATTGGTAATTAGTTGTTAAACGGTAGATGAATGATAAAACTTACTTGAAATAGTTCCTTGATAGCTTTCGGTGTAAACAGTTTGGACTGCTGGTCGCCTCCCAGTTGTTTCATGTATTCGCAAAACTCGTTTGCAATCTGTTAAAGTTTAAAACGATTTCAGACTATTACAAGAATCTATATAATAAAAAGTGTAAGTTGGTAAGCGTTGGTAAGCGCATCACTACAGAACGGCTGGACCGATTCGGCAATTTTTTCATTAATTAAAAGGCAAAGGGAATATTGTTACAAAAGTACCCAACTGATTTGGCTTACCGATGTACCTGCGCAGAAGGTGAATTTTAAAAGTGCGGGCAATGCTATTGACCAATCGGCACGCTCCACGCACCGCGGTTCTTTTTCCTGTACCGCTATTGGTCGGCAGCTGCCGCCATGTTAGCGCGCGCCGCGTGGCATGTTGTCAGCCGCCATACTTCTGATCGAGTGCACGCTAACAGGTCTAGTGTATTATGAACCTTATAATAGGGACCTAAGGTTGATTGTAAGTTTTAAGCATTCTTTCGTTAATCTTCGGCCATACTTTCTTTTCTGTGCGAACGAAGATTCACGACGCGCCTTATCAATTGGGTACCACTGTACCACCATATTTTATAACTCAAAAATCAAAAATGCGTTCCAAGTAAGTTCCAAGTCCATTTGAAGACATCAATCACTGACTAAATATTCAATAGAGATTAAAACCAACAAAAAAAAACGAGTGTGCTTTAGACCAAACTACTGAAGTAAAACTTGAACTACTGAACCTATGACTATTTGGCATTATTATACGTTTGCTAAATCGTTGACTGTTAAAGCCGTTAAAGGGTTAAAATGTTCGTAATAGTCTGAATCAGATTTTTACGGAAATAATTTTTTTTAAGTTACCGGGAAAAATGGAAAATTCGGGAAATTGAAAGTGCATTTTGTATGGGAATTTTATATGAATTATTGAAATATGGACAGAATAACGTCTGTTGGGTCAGCTTGTTCATAATAATTAAGTATAGAAATTAATTGAATCGAAAGTTTTGTATAAAAAAAACAAATACAATGCAAAATAATGAAATACCGTACTAGAAGAGTATCAATTTTGAGCGGAAATTAAATTGGTCTGAATAAGAGTAGCTGAGTTAAACAGCATGCGATTGGAGAACCCTATGTCCAGCAGTGGACCACTATAGGCTGATGGGGATGGTGATGATGAAGAGTACCCTATCGGTGAGGTCATCAGCCTTCTTGACGAGGCTCTTCTCCTCTTCCTTCTCGGGCTGCAGGTACCGAGTGGGCCAGGTGATCTGCTCGCGCACCGGCTTGCTCAACAACTCCAGATGGATGTTGGGCTCGTCTTCTTCATCACTAAAATAGTGATAATGTGTAATAGAAAATAAAACATGGTCTAGTATGGTTCACAAACACGTCAATTGCGTGTAGTTCAATTACAGCACATGTACATGACGACACGGTTGGCGCAGTGGTTAAGCGATTGACTGCTGCGCTGCGTGTCCCGGGTTCGATTCCCGCACGGAACAAATATTTGTATGACCTACTAGTAGTTGGTCCGGGTCTGGCTGTTTGTGTATGTGAGTTTAAATGTTTGTAAACGCACCCACGATGCAGGAGAAATTCCTAGTGTGGGGCAACATTTTAAAAAAAGAAAGAAAATTAAATTGGAAATATAAAAAAAAATATCCTCATATCAAGTCATTTCATTTGATATGTCACACGGTACAGTTAGCAAAACTTTTTTTATTTCTCTCATTTTAATTTATTCAAAATTCATTTATTTACGATAAACGTTCGTATTTGGATCACAGAAATTCATGTGTACCAAATTTCAACTTAATCGGTCCAGTAGATTTAGAGCAAATCGGCGGTGACAGACAGACACACGAGTGATCTTATTAGGGTTCCGTTATTTTCTTTTGAGGTACGGAACCCTAAAAATCAGTCTCCATTATAATTTTAATCGGGATTTTGAGATCCTAGTCTATTTAATACCTGGGGCAATATTCCACGTCGGTGTCCGAATCCAACTCTCTGTTTATGTACAGACATTTTCTAGAAGATATCTGCGGTTCCTTTACCATGCGTCGTGGTAGTTTCACTGAAACGTAAATGTTTTTAAATTATATAAAGCAAATATTGTATATGATATAAAGCAAATATGACACCTGTGCTGAGCAAAACTACGACAATAACAAAAACAACAACAGGAGAGTAACTTTACATATCTAATAAAATAAATTAATCTTATAATACCTTTAATGGTTTCAGGTTCCTCTTTGTCGATTTCAGTTTTGGGAATATTCAGTGTAGCACAAACTTTTTCATATAACTCCTTCGGCAGCACTTCTGCTAACGCCTTACTTTCGTCTTCCTGAATAATAAGTTTATTAAGAAACAAGTTAAGTATATCTTTGTTTTGCTTACTTCATTTAAAAAAAAAAAAGCAAAATCTTTATGATAATGATGCTGTAGGTACCACTTTTTTTTTTTTGGGTGGCTATTATCAAATTACTTCTCCCGCTTTTGGCGGAGCAGGAGGGCTTGTCAGACTTTTACTGACTAAAACCCACCCGTATTCCTTCATTTGCCTGTGTGCCAGGGCCACGATATCCCTTTCGGACAAACTCGCAACCCTGGCAGGCATTGGCCCCAACGGACCCCGTCAGTTGGTGCTGACAACTCTTTAAGGCGCGCGTGGAATACAACGCGCCGACGACCCGGGCCTGGACCATTGGACGGCGAGCTACCCATCGCTCACCGTCCGCAGGCCAGACTCCCGACGCCCGGGGCGTGTAGGTACCACTTACCGCTGACTCTTTGTACGTATCCATTTTATGAAACACATCTTTCCAGTATTTCTTATTATTTTGCATGTACTTAGATATAAAAGCACTTTCGTTAACTTTCATAAGCTTGCGTGGTTTTCTTTTTTCTTCTGCTCGAATCTCTCGAACGCTACCCATAACTACCGTCACTTCTACAGTTTACTTGGTTGGTTTGTCAATGGGAACCGCATAGATTTAATAAAAAAAACTATCGTGGTGCGCGCGGCGGTCGCGTCAAGTGATTTCAGTGTTCAACGCTGCCGGTGAACAAATGCAGACTATTTCTCCACAGACTACTTTATTGGATAGATATGGCAACCATCTATTTAAGTTGGATTTTTCTTGTCCATTCTTGGTGAGATAGTAGTTGGTGGAGGACGAGGATCTCATGGCTAAGTAATAACAGCCACACGGGTCAATTCATCAAGTTAAGCTAAGCTTGCCGGGGTTGGTCCGTGGATGGGTTACCATATTTACACACCGAGCCTCTAGGCTACTCCGTGCCTCGGAAAGCACTTTAGCTGTTGGTCCCGGCTGCCATTCGCAGATCTTTGACAGTCGTATGAAATGGCTATAACACTGCAAATTGAAGTAGGGTATCAATTAGATTAACAATTAATGTCCCTGACTGTACATTATTTGTAGAGTACAAACGCATTACAACATTTATCATATACCTAATTTACAGGGCCTTCCTCCTTACCAAATGGAATGTATTTGTGTATGTATTGTCGTATTTTCTTTCTTTTCTTTCTTCTTTCTATTAAATTGCCCCTTTTGTATACCATTGTTGAGTCTGTGGCTTGTTGACTCGTTTCCATGGGCACCACATAAACATTGGGCTATGCTCAGGGGCTATGTTTATCACGATACCTATTTCCAACCTTTCCAATACGGCACCGTTATTAATCTTTAAAATAAATATAGCGCTGTTTTACAACAAATACCTAGATAAGAATCATACCAACATATAAAAAAAATCCATTGTTATCATGGATTTTTTTTATACATATAAAACTTATAACATATAAAAAAAAATTATAACATATAAAAAAAATCCATTGTTATCATGGATTTTTTTTATATGTTGTGTTGTGTTGTTGTGTGTGTTGTTTGCTGTTTAGTCTCATTCAAAGCTAAGGCTGTCTTGTTTATACAAGACTGAGCCTTAGCTTTGAATGAGACTGCATTTAGTTTTTGTTTAGTTCGTTGTTTTTTACCTGCAGTTTGCCTAATCCAAAATGATGCACTTCTTGATAATCAGTATCTTATTTTTTTGCAAACAATAGTCTATAGATAATGCATTTATAACTCAACACGTGTATCGGAGTTATGGTTGTTTAGACCGGAGAGAAAAATAAACAAACATATATAACGCGCCTGGGTGTATATTTCAACGTGTAAGATTTAGTAGTGCAGTTGTTTGATCAATAGTCGCTACTCGCTCGCCCCCAGTCGCCCCTCGCTGCCACCGACGTACTCTTGCATGGGTTTCCCTTATAGGTAGTATGATAATAGTTCAATATGATGCTGTGCCGCTTTTTATGATCGCTTTTTATCATCGAGATATAAGTACTAACGTACTAGAGAAGACACCGTAAATTCCTACTTTGTCTCGTTCAACTGCGGCGATCGCGCCGCACCTCACTCAGTCGATCTCTAGCTCTTTCGCGCCTAGTACTTCCGACAATAATAAATTATAATTATAGAATAAATACACTTCCGCAGCAAATCTAGCGCTGTGGTAAATTAGTTACGGTTTAGACGAACTGTTATTATTTTAGCGCTGCGCGAACTAAAGATTCAAATTACGAAGAATAGGACAATTCAGTTATTTGACGTAGCTTCTCTAGTACGTTAGTACTTATATCTCGATGCTTTTTATCCAGGATTTTATTTGAGTGCCAGTCATTGTTATTTAGCAGAGTAACTTAAGGCGACGATAACCGGCTTTTAATGATTTTATACTGAAGATCACGTCTAAACGAGTAATGTTAATGATTTGAAAACAATATATGTTAAATTAGAGCATTTTCGCAATAACATAATATGTGAATATTTTAGATTATTTTTATATTACATAGTGAAATTAATTTGTAAAGTTATGTCTAACGCGGATAAAAAACTGAGAATGGCGCAAAATCTACCAAGCGTGTTTTACTGAAACCTTCACCAATTTAAAGGTAATTTAATTATTGATCTTTTAGTATACGCGTTTTATTAAAATACCTTTTGTTTTGTGTATAATAAATTAATAATGCGTCAAATTGAGGACAGCGCTCCTTGATGGGCGAGTCCTGTTACTAGCTGAAAGTACGACGCGTTGCGTGAGCTCAGTACAGAACACGCAAGCTAACCACTCAAGGTCACTGGCATATATCTGCGTCTTAATTTGGGTTCTACCATACCTAACTTGCTAGATGAGTAAAGTCTTGTTTTCATTGAATTCGAGAATTAAATTTAGTCCGGGGAATTTACGCCGAATTTTAGGTTTAACTTTTATTTATAGGCTCAATCCGACTTAATTACAAGAAAATTATATAAACAAATTAAAGAAAATACCTATAGTTAAAAAAATACGGTTTGCTTATTGCTGAACCGCTATTGCAAAAAAACTTTGATTAATATCTTGTGCTAGTACAATAAGTTTAATTTTACTTTTATCGAAATTTCCGTGGACAAAAATGTTAAATTCTGAATAAATATATTGGTTTTACCAACTTTCTACATATTGTAACCAAAATTTTCCTGTTAACTAATTTGTCTCAATTTTTATTCCCAAAAAGTGTCTTCGTTATTTTAACCCCCGATTAAAAAAGAGAGGTGTTATAAGTTTAATCAAATCAAATCAAATCATTTATTTCAAATAAATATCCATATTCAATTGTTCATGTCATAAACTCATAATACAAAATAAAATACTTAAAATAAAATCGCAAAACAAATCAGAATTAAGGTCAATGGTTATGGTTAATGTATTTATCTGTGTATCTGTCTGTGGCATCGTAGCTCCCAAACGGCTGAACCGATTTTGTTTTTGATCTTGAGACGGTCCTGGAAACTGTTTATTTTGTTATTATTTGAAGACCTATGTTAAGATTTAGTGTAGGGTTCGAACCTAATTTTGAAAAACCTGAAAGATTAGTAGCTTAATAAAAAGTTTGTAAGATCCAGAAAAAAAATAGTTGTTGGTGCTTTGGTGCTCGATATTCTGCCCTATTTCTTAGTTTTCCAATGCTTAATAAACATGAGAGCTTTTTACATTTCGACACAAATAATCATTAGCAGTGAATGCAATAAAATGCCTTGAGGTAAATTATTGCATTCACTTCAAATGAAATACTCATTTGAAGTGAATGCAATCATTTTCCTCAAAGCATTTTATCATTTCTTATCAGAAAATGTTACTACATCGCGCAACAGACCCAAAGTAAATTAACTTGAAAAGTAGTTTATATAAAATAGAAACAGAATCAAAAGATGAATGAACTCTTTACGTAGAAGTTGGCAAGTTTATTCAGACTGTGCAGTTGTGTCAGATTTCACGGGAACTGGCGCTTAACACAATATTATGGAATGGCAAAACGTCAACTTAGCATAACACTGTTTAACTTCGCCGGCGATAGTAAAATTGGAATAAAAGTTACAGCCCGGGCTACGATGACTAAGACTTTAATACTTATTCTATAAAACAACTAGTGTCCTCAATTTGTGCTAATTATAATGAAAAAAGCAATTCGACGTCTACATTGTTTATTCAGACTCAATTAAAAACCAGTAAATCGTTTCTTAGACGCTTTAATAAATAAATTTAGTCGTCCCCAAGTTCTTTACAAACTGAATAAGAATCATTTATTTGCAGAAAATATAGGTATTACCAGTCGTAAGAGTTGGTGGTAAATGTACAGTCCATATTTTGCCTGTTTAGGGCATGCAAATTAATTTTACATTAATACCTAATAGGTTCTTATTTTATTAAGATATTATACGGAAATATGAGAAAATATCTATTAGGATTTTTAAATAATGATACATTTTAAGTTACACTACACAAAAGACATGTTAATATAATATTAATCACACAACACATCATACTGGAAACTAAACTATAGGAAACTTAAAATATATTTTTTTCTTTATGTTGCAGAAATTCTTGTAAACTTTAAAAACAATTCTCTATTAACAATCTACGAGTTTAATTTTACAATATTTAAATGGGAGCTCTCTTTGAATTGCTTTTATTTTGCTTTTCGTTTGTATCGATAAGTTTAAAGTGAGACACCTTTGCTCTGTTATATTGAGAATATGCAAGTACTTGTTGTAGCTGTGCTAGTCACCGAGAAGCTTGTTGACAACCAGCGGTATTGTGATTGTGAAGTCGTACAGCAATTGATAACGTAAACATTAATCTATTTATAAACGTAAACTGCTTTATTGTTGTTCATTGTTTTGTCTTTATTTCTTGATTTCAAGAACCACTCCTGTCACTTCGTTGTGACATCGGCAAGATTATCTATGTTTAATTAACTGAACATCGCAATCGCTTTGTTTCATGATTTGTCAATGTATTTTGATAGAAGTACCTTTACAGGGTTTTAGCTATTTCGTAGAAAACTTGCTTACACTAAAAACTGGCCAAGTGCGTGTCGGATCACGCACAATGAAGGGTTCCGTAGTTGGGATGAATCTATCCCAAGAACAAACTTAACTTTGTGTAGTTGATAAACATGTTCTCCCATACATTACAACTACAAATGTAAGTTGGTCAACTATTACTCATTACTAGCCTACTTAGCTATGACACTTTTCGTTTTAAATTCGCTTTATTATATACTACTGCTGTGATTTTTTTCACCTATCCAAAAACAACCATTTAGGCACTTTAAAGCTAAAATTAACAATTTAAAGCTTAATATTTCGCAAACGGATCACTGAATTGAAAAATAGTTTCCACACACCTGCAATATTTTTCAACGGCCTGTCCAACTACACCCCACTTAATGGGATAGACGAGAAAAAAAAAAACATCCCCACTTTAGGCATAGGGGGTAAAATAAAATAGATTTTTCATGTTTTTTTTTTACAACTGTCGGCATGTGTACGCCACGGAAAGAAATACGACGGACGGACATGGCGAAACTATAAGTGTTCCTGGTGGACTACGGAACCCTAAAAAGGCAATCTATAACAAGAAGTCAACATTTGAAAAGTTGTATAAACGTTTGTTCTTAGCTCTTGTAATACGCTTCTCTTTTAATAAAACAATAATTAAATTACACATCGACACGAGTAATGTTATGCTAAATGCTTCCACGCTAGGAATGCGATGAGTCGCGACGCGTCGCTTCGTGTCGCCTCGCGTCGCATCGTCACGCTGAAGACTTAATAAGTTAACTTGTTACGGGACTTGTGTAAATTTACCTTAACACCCAATATACCCGAGCACACCCGTCCCTACATTATTCTTAGCTAACGATCTAATTTATATCATTGCTGAGTATATGTTTGGGACTTTAGTAAACTGTTCAAATTTAATACATACATACATAAACAGGTAGAAACTATAGAACGCCATCTGCTAAGCACCTTACATACTCCTTTGCTTCGTTTACGTTCATAAATGATCATACACGCATGCCGGTTGCGAGTACGCACCTTTTTTTTTTTGGGTGGAAAATTATTAAATAACTTTTCCCGCTCTGGGCTGAGCGGGAGGGCATGTCAGACTTTTACTGACTAAAACCCACCCGTGTTTTCGTTCCGTTGCCTGTGTGCCAGGGCCACGATATCCCTTTCGGACAAACTCGCAACCCTGGCAGGCATTGGCCCTAACGGACCCCGTCAATTGGTGCTGACATCTCTTTGAGGCGCGCGTGAAACACAACGCGCCGTCGACCCGGGCCTGGTTCTTATCGGACGGCGAGCTACCCTTCGCTCACCGTCCGCAGGCCCGCGCCTACGGTGGGCGGAAATCAGCTTGCGACTCCCGACGCTCAGGGCGTCTCCTGCGGCGGCTAAGGGCGTGAGGGCGCGAACCCTGCCTCACCCTCACGCGTTCCGCCTCCTCCTTCGCGAGCATTACTGCTTTGCAGAAGGAGGTGACGGCCTACCATGCACTCTCGCTCCAAACCATGGCCTGAACTAGGGCCGGACGCGAGAGATCGCCGCCGCCGATCGCCTCCGTGAGGACACGGCGGTGCTCCGCCCAAGCCAGGCAGATCTCTACCGTATGCTCCACCGTGTCCTCCGGGCGATCCACACAGTGGTGACACCCGGGTGTTTCCTCCCGCTTTATCCTGAACAGGAACCTCCAGAAACAACCATGTCCGGTGAGGACCTGCGTCAGGCAGAAGGTGAGGAGGCCGTGGCGCCTCTCTAGCCACTCTTCAAAGAGGGGACTTATCGCCACAATTGTGGCGTGCCCAGCGCTGGGTTGCGACAATCCCACTCTCCATGCCGCCATGAGATCCCGCCGGAGCTCCGTCCGCTGTGCCGCGATTTCTCGCGGCAGCGGAGTTTCACCCCGGACCTACTAGGCACCTGACCTTTCTGAAGAACTTCACCAAATAGGTTACTATATGTCCGTGTAGGGCATCCCGTCTCAGCATTTCCACTCACTTCTGCCTTTTAAATACCTTTTGTTAGTTGCCCTTCATTCATCCTCTCAACATGACCAAACCATCTAAGCATACTCTTTTCAATTTTAATATTTTTGTGATTTCTTCCTTGATTAACGTTATGCAGGGTGGAAGGGACATCCATAGATTATACACATATTTAAAGGAAGGGACATCGACGCGAATCACTGATCTGAAAATACACTGATCTGTAAATTACACCACTACGGAGTTCGTGGACTAGCTGCTGATCTTGTTCTTTCCTATCTATCAAACAGGCAGCAAAAAGTAAACGTTAACGGGGTGACGTCCTCGGGATCTCTAGTAAAGATGGGCGTGCCTCAAGGTTCAATTCTTGGCCCTTTCCTATTTCTAGTTTATATAAATGATCTTCCTTACATGATGGCTAATTTATCGGATATAATTCTATTCGCTGATGACACTTCTCTTATTTTTAAAATAGATAGAAAAGATACGGATGTCTTACTCGTCAACGATAGTCTGGCTGTTCTTTTGAAATGGTTTGCAGCTAATAATCTCTTACGTAATGCGAACAAAACAAAATATCTTAAGTTCTCATTACCAAATGTACCCCAAGTAGGTCTTAATTTAAAACTTGATGGTAAGAAGCTAGATGCTATTACGGAAACTGTATATCTAGGAATTACTCTAGATTCCAAATTGCAGTGGGGTGCCCACATTAGAGCTCTTTCAGGTAGATTAAGTTCAGCTGCATATGCAGTAAGAAAAATAAGGCAGTTGACAGATATAGCCATAGCTAGGTTAGTGTACTGTGCTTACTTCCACAGTATTATGTCTTATGGCGTTCTGCTGTGGGGATCGGCAGCCGACGTAGATTCAATTTTCATTTTACAAAAGAGGGCAATCCGCGCGATCAATGGAATGGGTCCTCGTGAGTCCCTCAGAAACAAAATCAAAGAAATTGATGTACTAACTCTGCCTTCTCTTTATATCTTAGAAAGTATTTTATATGTTCGCAAAAACTTAGACCTTTTTAAAATAAGAAGCGATTTCCATAATATAAATACACGTAGTAAACATGAAATTGTGATACCCAAATTTAGATTAACTAAAACAAGCAAGTCATTTCTTATAAACAGTATCCGCTTTTATAATAAGTTGCCAAAGTCTGTTACAGAACTTAGCGATGGAAAATTCAAAACCTACATCAAACGTGTCCTTATCAAAAAAGCATATTATAAGATTAAAGACTTCGTTGAAGACAAGGAAGTTTGGCATTAATTCCTTCTGCACATGTGGCTTCCCTGGTACCTCATTAACGGCAAAAATATGTAAATGTCTATTAACTACTCCCAAGTTGCGATGTTTATGTTATTTTTTTTTTACATACTTCCTTGACATAATCGATGTTTTTTGATTTCAACAAGGCTCTAACTTTTATTATTTTAATCATATTTTATATCGTTTTTTTGTTAATGTGAGGACGTTGTAGGCTTAATAGACTGTAGATATGTAGACCATTTTCTATTTTGTTAAGTGCCTGGTACTTTTGACTACGCTGTCCTCTCTTAATTTGAAAATATTGTAGAAGCCATTTTTTTTTTAAAGAGTAACCGTGGAGTTTCTTGCCGGCTCTTCTCCATAGGAAACGACCAATTGGAACCGTGCACCTAGCTTCTGACGTTTCATAAGTGCCCATGTAGGCTTATGTGAAATAAAAATATTTATGATTTTGATTTTGAATCCGTTTACCATGGATTCAGTAGGTACCTACATCACTATTTATTAAAATTTTCGTCGTTAAAAAAGAATTTGCTGGTTTATACATTTTGACCGAGTACGTATTGCACTTCTGTAGGAAGCAGCTGTTTTTTTTTAAATTACCGACGATACATTTTAACGCAGGGGGTCAAGAATGATACAGTACTGAATCCATGGTAAACGGATTTGCTTCGATGTCTCTTCCACCCTGTAATATGAATTCTTACTGAGCATACTTAAATAACAAAACAATTATCATTTACCAGCTATAACTTTAATAGCTACTTAGTAAGATTTATAAAGAATATCTTATGTCGATTTACAATTAGGTACTATTACTATGTATTTCCAATAAATTATTAGACAGACACGAAATCAGTTGGTATCTTTTTGTATCCAGTTCCCTGAAAAAAAAGTTTATCGCAAAATGTTACGTATACTATATCCAAACTTTACACATACCGTATAGCAAACAAGAACAAATGAATAGAGTTTAGCGAGTAACCGCAAAGATACATCTGGTAATTTGTGATCTCCGTCAGGAGTTTATACTCACGCCTGGTTAATAGACCTACATATTGTTTATATTGGCGCGGAGACATTTATGTTAAACCTTTATTGAACGCTAAATACGAAACTTCAGTAATTAGAAACAACATAATAATTTATTCGAAGCATAATGGTTAGCAACGGTTTAGAAAATACATTACATTATCCAAACTATAGTTTTATTGTGTAAGTAAAATCAAAATTTTCATCAGTTAATAGTTTCAGTAATTTTGGATGTTCTTTTATAACTCGTTTTAGTGAATCCTGGCGTCTCATTATTATATCTCTAACTTCTTTACTTTCGGACAACTTTACTTGAGGTTCAGATTCCGAAACTTTTGGTTTTTCGGTCCAATTCTCCATACACGGACACTTCATATCAACAGAAATATCCTCTTGGATCGAATATTGTGTCCCTACGGTATGATGGGGCTCCTTGGTCTCGGCAAAAGGCAACTCTTGGGTAGTCATGATCATGGGATCAATAAGATCAGGTACTGCGACGTTTTTAGGCAAGTTACCAAATATGGCTTTGACATTCTGATATTTTTCTTCTGTAAAATCTAAGTAAGAAACCAACCACGGAAAAGCGTATTTATTAGCCCAATCTTTACATCGTCTTACGGGACAGTCTCGAAGTATCTCAATATTATCCATGAGTAAAGGCTGAAAGGAAGAATCGCTTTCAACTTCACCGGGAGTTTCGGTTTCAGGTGTTATTGTAGATTCACTTAAGGTAGAGGGAGATGAAGGTATAGGTGGTTGATCCCTACATTTGCAACGCTGTGATTCCAGAAATGCCCTAACCTCATCCATTCTGCCACATTTGGCATAAATAAACTTCCTCTGAAGTCTCATGTAGGGTAGATCGACATCTGAAGCTAGAGTTTCTCTACTGCCGTATGTCGGTGGAACTGGATCTGACAGATCACCTTCGATTACAAATGGCTCTTTATCACAGACATTCTCTTTTGATTCAGGCTTTTCAAATTTAAAAAGACCCTGATCGTCTTGATCTACTAAAATAGAGGTCGTCTGTAAAGGTGTCTTTTGCATTTCATTTAACTGTAAAACAACCATTTTTTCCAGATCAAGTAGGAACGTTGTCTGTTCAGGAAGTAATTTTAAACTAAAGCTGATAAATTTTAAAAACAACTGCAATATTTTTTTAATTTTCTCTTCCCATTCTTTGTTAATTTCAGATATTTGTCTATCCCGGGCTTTGTATGCATCTATAACATCTTGACGTTCCTTGATTTTTTGAAGTTTTTCTGCAATTTCAGTGCTTTGAATATTTTCAAGAATAAATTTTCTGATTCTACATTTTTTTCTCTCTGTGCTCATGATATACATAGTACTAGTAATATTTTGAGCTTCTATTTGTTTGGAAAAAGCTTTAAGCGCATCATTTCTTTCATAAATAGCTTGATTAATGAGTTTGTTATTTCTGTAATTTTCATTATCCAAAAGAAGTTTATAGTAATGTGTAATTTTCTTAATTTCGCTGTCGTATCTTTTTTGTAACACGCCTTCCAAAATAAACTGTTCTCTTTTTAAATTTTCTTTTATTTCGAAATTAAGATCGCTTAAAATATTAGCGTGAGCAGTAAGCAGCACGGTTTGGACTTCTGACCTTAAGTGATTTTCAAGTTCTTGCAGACTTTTTTCAAAGAATTTATTTGCTTCTTTCATTAAGATCTTACTTTTATTTGTTAGAATATCCTGATAAATGGCCTTCACTTTCTTAGCTGTTGCAGATTTTTCATGTTCCATGATATAATACCAAGCAGCATCATTTTCTTTAATTTTACCATTCATATATTCTAAAAACTTGGCATGCTCTCGATTCATGATAGCATCGCCTATTTTAAGAATTCCTTGGTGTGTCGTACCTCTAGTTATTTTGGATGTAAATGGTGGCTTTAAATCTAAAATGCCTATTAATAAATCACTTGGTGATACCCATTCATCGTCCTCCTCCCATGTAGCTTTTACATCTTGTTCAGGTGTTTCGGTTACGGGTCTTCCATGATCACAATGATCATCGGGAAAATAAGTTTGTGCATATGTGCTAGTTACACATTCGCCTTTCTTAATCGTTCGAGAAACATCGGTATTCATCATAGTTAAAAATATATGTCAAAAAAATGTTCAATGCAAATGTCACATTTCATTAATTTCGTTTTAAATAGAGACTACAAAAAAAACCTTCAAATGACATAATTACTTAAAAGTAAAAATGAAGCTGTTTTCGCAAAGAGTCTGTATAAGTTTAAATGTGATATAAACTTTTTATACAACAAAAAACGTTTTTCTTTTGCAAAGAGAAAAGGGATGCCTTTATCCAGCAGTGGGATATTATGGGCTAAATAGATAAACAGAAAGCTAGCACTTTGAAGCTTTAGTGGGGATCAAGCCACACAAACGCATGGCTGATATGGAATTCGGAACAAAAAAAATGGTCCTGGTTGATACAATCGGGCAGGATCTCCGGTTATAGGTTGTAGGTGCAACGGCGTGCAGGTAGGATCTTCTGCGAGGAGTTGTGCTCCAGAAGGGCGAGAGCCAATCCCGAATGCAGATCGATGAACGTAACACTTGATCGTAAAACTGCTGGATGCCAATCTTTACAGCTTGACCCATCGCCGCAAGGTTGCCTGCTTGTGGGTCTTCTACAGATTGTACTTCGGTGAGTGTGCCCAAGAACTCCACGACCTCATTCCACCGGCCCCCTTCTATTATCGGACATCTAGACGCACTGCAGGTTACCATCCCTTCCTTGTTGCTATTCCACCAATTCGCACTAAGCGTTTTCAAATGACTTTTATAATGCGCATAGCAAAAGAGTGGAACTCTCTACCTGCGTCTGTGTTTCCGAACGCATAAACGCATACAATCTCCCTAATCTCTTCAAAGTTAGAGTAAACAGGCATCTTCTGGGTAAGCTCACTCCATCGTCGACTTTGTCTCTGTCACCTCTGCCCTAGACTAAGGTCAAGAGCAACCCCATCCTAAAAAAATAAATAATAGATCAAAAACGCAGTGGAGATCCAGAGATATTGTGACATCGGCGTACTTAGGCGGGGGTTGGTATCCATGTCAATTCCTCACACTATAAAACCTAAATCTCTTTAAGGCCGAAAGAAAACGATAAAGAATGCAAACGTACCTACATTACTAATTTATAGCTTAAAACGTTTTAAAACGGCCAGAGGAAGCTTAACTAAGCAGGTGGTTAATGAGTTTTCTGGCACATTCAAAATAACAGCTTGGTATTCAAATAGGCGAACGTGTCGACGGCCTACCTGTGATTAGCGGTGGTGATGTAAAGCGGCCTGGAGCCCCCGCCGCTAGATTTAATTAAATACTTCCTTGTACCACCCACCTACCTCCTATTTCACTTTATCTACTGCTCGCTTTATTGCTCTCTAACGCTACATTGTAAACGTTTAGCGCTGCTCATGAATATGAGGTTATCCCTCCGTCAATACACGAATAACCGCCGTAAATAGCATTTATAGTAAAAACGGTCAATTTTCCAGAGCGGATTGCACGTTCTCGGAGCATGTGATAATAAATTACGGACATATCTCGACTTCATTCTCATTACGGATGCGGCAATGTCCGTCGGAGTTTTGTCATAATTCAGTCTCGGTTGAAATTATTTCCGTTGGGTCTGATGAGAAAACTAGAGGTGGAGAGCTCGAAATGTAAGTATTCGCGCAACAAGCCGTGGAATAACGACGGGGCATATTTCATTCTTAACGAAGTTAAATTTCCGGGAAGGTCCTGTAAGAGCGTGCGTAACTCTGATAAAAGGCTACACTGCCACAATACCGATTCCGTGTTTGGTGTGACATTTTAGAAATGATAAATACACAATACCCTAATAGAATATTAGTGATTTACATTCTCCATGTTTCATACAGCGTGCCGCTACAGTGGTGACATTAATTTGACACAGTGGTAGGGTTAGCGGCCAGTAATCATAATAAAATATTTTTAAAATATTTTATGTAAAAAAAAAACAATTTTTTTTTGTTGTTTTTTTATTATTTATATTATATTAAGATAAATCATTATAAATTGAAAAAAAAAAACATACAAACTAAATAATAAAGCTCTCTCTTTCTTTAAATTTGCCTACTTACCTAATTTCATTGATTCGATGTTATGATCCATGACCCCGGCTAATTACCTCTGTGCTTCGCTGTTTAAGTACAGTTTGCTCCAAGATGCTATTTTAGGAAATTGTAAATAAATCAGTAAATATTAATGTTTAATGAAATTAAAATATTTTCCCAAAACGTAAAGGCGAAACTGTATACGTGTGTTAAATTAATGTCGCCACTGTAGCGGCACGCTGTATATTCACACACGTATGAAGTTGTGGACACTTACTTAATTATGTATTTACCTATAAGAAAAACTGTAAAGAAAGTTAAAAGTAGCTGTCTAAAAGTTGGCAAACGTTTGACGTGCTTACAATAAAACAACGACCATAATTCAGAAAGTGGGAACAAGTTGGATTGTTTTCTACACATCATATCGCCAAATAAATCTTTGGGCCGCTTATCTGCCGTCAAACTTAATTCTCATGCATAATTCATCGCGTCGATTTCACGTGAAGAGGGAAAGTTGCTCAACTCTGAACAATAACCGGTGGGCTGACAGCCAACTGATAGTCGCTCCTGGACTTTACTTACTTATAATGCAACCTCAAAACATGTCTTTGTAGAAAGAGTTTTTACCTTCATAAGCCCATTTCTGTACAATAGATTAAATAGAAAACTCAGTATCTATAAATTAAATTACTTTAATACTCAAATATTTACTAACCATAAACTATTTTTTTTTTTTATTGTGGCTGACATAACTTGTTATAGGTTCCAAGTCCTTAATAAATAAAGAAAAAAAAAAAAACATGAACTATGCACAGTCCGAAGATCTCGCTGTTGTCTGTAAATAGAACCACTAACATGCTATTTTACTTTTATTTACATAAGTTTTAATTTAAAGTCATTGTTAATTTATTGCAATAGTATTTATGCACTTTCTAGCCTGAAGCACAGGTTCAACCTAGTTCAGGCGAATAAGCAACTGTGCTCTATTTCAATTGTTAAGGTATTTATTGCACATGTGACCATTTTATAAATAAACAATTTTTTTTACGTGTTTAAAGAACATAATTTTTAGTATTATGTGAAACCTGAATATAGTTTGTTCAGAATAAGGAACTGAATCGATTTCAATAATTTTTATACCATGTTATATTTTGTCCCAAAAATATTTAAGTGTGATGAAAAATGTTATCACCATTTAATTACTTACAATACAATCGCCGTACGGTTTGGTACCTACTGCCATTATTATCAATGAGCGCTAGACGACTCTGGAGGTTAGCATGTTTTTGTACGGACAACCCGGTAACATAACAACCTTTAAATATACCACATAAACAACCTTTAACCAAGATAGAAATGCTTGGAAACATACTGGTCCAACTCCATAGGACAATCTAGAGTCTAGACAAAATCAAACTGGTTGCTATTTTAATTGTATAATTTGTTATTTTAATGACATGATTTCAAATTCTGTGATTACCTAAACTCACACACTGACTAATTTTTTTTTTTTTTTTTGTTTTTTTAGGAAAGCATGTATTTTTACGATGTTTGTAAATATGTGAGCACCATGTATCTTTCTCATAATTAAGTTTATTTGTTTATACCAACGAGATACATTACAATCGATCAAGTTATTTTTCATTGCTTCATTTTTAATTCTTTTTACCTATTGTGGTATAGTAATTTTTTTCTAGGAGCATCGTCTTCACATATAATCATATAATTAATGTACTTAAAAAAAATATTGTGAAACATTTTTAAAAGAGTAACGGTGGAGTTTCTTGCCCATTCTTCTCCATACGAAACTACCTTTTGGAAGGGGCAACTAGAATCAATTCTATTTTTTTTGTAATTCTTGACGTTCAAAAGTGCCTTTTATGTGCCTATTTGAAATAAATAAATTGACTTTGTCTTTGACTTTGACCTTATAACTTTGTGATTTTTCATGGTACAGTTTTGAAATTTTGTACATAGATTCTTTACATAAAAATACTAGACACATGTTTCGGGTTTCGCATATACTAAAACTAATATTGTATATCATCTTTATTATTATTATATAATGTTGAGTATCTTTCTGCACAATCGACACGTGTGTTTACCCATTGCAGTTTATTGCATATATGTACGAAAACTTGCTAAACAAACAAACATTTTATTTTCTGTCTGTTGAATCAAATTACAGTTTGTTACAGTTTTCATATGGACAGGCTCCGTTTGAATTCAGCGACGTTTTATTTTACAGGATACTTGTAGTGCAATTCCTATTACGAGTAGGTATACATTTTGTTATTTTCAGACTTAATAACATGATTCACGAGCTATTACAATTAAGGTTTCTACAGACCGGCACGACTCGCGACGTGACACAAAGGCACCGCTCGTCGCGCGACACACGGGGCCTTTATGTCGCGTCGCGTGTCGTGCCGGTCTGTAGAAGCCTTTATTCTACTACCTAGACAAATAATGCAACAAAAACAAACGTAGGAAATTGCTTTGTTATTATTATCTACTGTATGCCTTTTTTACGTTTATAAGTAAATTGTATTTCAGTAGTAAGTAGTAATTTATAAGTATTAACAGTAATGTTTTATAGGTAAATAAAATACGCACTCCAATAGTAAATACAGACAGTGGCTGGTCCTCGGCCAGGCAGAGCGCCGCGTCGTCCCGCTGACATCCAGCACAATATTTCATACTTACAGAAAACAAGTTAGTGGAATAGTTGTGAGAAAACACAGCGTGCCGCTTACAGATAAAGAAGCTCCACACGACATCACCTCCGCGGGACAGCCGCACAACACTTTTGGTTAAATTATCAAGATATTTTTTACGTCTTCTTATTTAAATTGGCATGTGTATTTTTTGTTAATAAAAAGTTCTTTAACTTGAATAATTTATTGCAATGGGTAAAAAATAAATAAAAAAACTTAGTGTTGTGTGTGTTGTTGATGTGTTGCGTGTTGTTGATGTGTTGTGTGTTGTTGATGTAATGTGTGTTGTTGAAGTGTTGTGTGTTGTTGACGTGTTGTGTGTGTGTGTTGGTGTGTGATTTGTTGTTGTTGCTATAAAACAACTGGCGAGCATGAGGTTTGATTCCCACTCGATAGTTACACTTGACGTGAAACTCACACCTATGTCTTAGACTAAATAACTTGATTAGTAGTAAAATCCTTTGCCATGCCATCCGGTGCTGTACCGGCAGTGAGCGCCGGCCCTAAGACAGTCTAAGTCTTAGACTGGCATGGCAAAGGATTTTACTACTAATCAGTTATTTTGAATCTTATTTCAATGAGTTTAGAGTTCATGTTACTTTATTTCGATACCACGATGCCGTGACGTGCCGCAGGATGCTGTGGCATGACGCGACGCGCCCCGGTATGCCACGGGTTGCCGCGGCACGCCGCGCCATTGCATTTCGCGCGACGTATGGGTCACTTTGTGTCGAGGAATTATGATTGCTAAGCTAGCAGAGTGGCTGGGCTTTTAGCAGAATGCCACGGGATACCATGGGATGTCACGGCATGCCGGAGCACAACCTGCCATGCCACGGCATGCTACGGAACGCCGCGGGATGCCGCAGCACAATCTGCCGTGACATGCCGGCAGTGAGCGCCGGCCCTTAAAGGTACGGTGGATTAACATCAATATCATTCTAATAATAAGCAACTCACATTGCTAGTCATCTTAAACACAAAGAAAAAATATAGTGTCGCTTTTCTACCATTCCTATCATACACATTTCGTAACAGCACATAAATCTGCACTACAGATTGTAATACAAAGAAAAAAATTGTGGAAACAGTGATGCGTCACTAATTGTGTTTCACTGAGGAACCGGATCGCTATGTTTTGAAGTAGTTCCGACAAATTGGATATCGCGAATGAGTGATCAGGTGGAGAGCGCGCGAGGTGACATCGCGGAATCAATTCCACGTCACCATAACAACCCTATGACACACTAAAATTCGGCATATTATGTAACTGCCCTACAAAATATATGTTTTAATGTGATATTGATTTGAGCAGTGGTGGCCCAGTGGTAACGGGCCCGACTTACAAGTCATAGGTCGTGGGTTCGAACCCAGGCAGGCGCTTTACTTTGTGTAAATAATTTCATCACGACTGCTCTCAAAACGGTGAAGAAAAACATCGTGAGGAAACCGGCATGTCCTAGAACCAACAATTCAAAGACATGTGACATCTACCAACCCGCACTGGCCCCGCGTGGTAGATTACAGCCCAGTCCCTCTCGAAGAGAGGAGGCCTGTGTCCCAGCAGTGGGAACATTATAGGCTGATTATGCTATGCTTATGCTTGAATTGATATGATGTCCTAATGACAGCGTAGCGCATAATATAACAATATCGGAAAAATTGTTTCTCTGCAGCTAACTGTATTACTGGTATTTAATTACACTTCTCATGAAATAGCTCCCACCACTTGCCTCATAGCCCAAAAAAATAAGGGTAATAAAGGAAAATCGGCGAAATAAATCCTAGTTAGGATTTAGGTATCATTGGTTACCTATAAGGCTTCTACAGACCGGCGCGACACGCGACGCGACTCTAAGGCCCCGCGTGTCACGCGATGAGCGGTGCCTTTGTGTCGCGTCGCGAGTCGCGCCGTTCTGTAAAAGCCTTTATTAAGGCATAAGAAATACTGTGTCAAAAGTCTATTACGACACATTGTGCGAAATATCTGCAATAAATGTTGAATGATCTACCTTTAAAAAAGTCCTCCGGAAACATCGTTTTCAGATAGCCTACAGTAGTATAATACCTAGAGATTATCATAAGGTTAAAGGTACCTTTATAAAAGGCACGAGCACGGGTAGTCCCGGTAATCACTAGTTATGTGTCAGCCGGCGGACTCCACGCCGGAATATAACGTGCCGTTAATTTTTACAAATTCTACGTCTGTATTTTCCTTCAAAATTACCTACTACCATAAACTGTAAGTAATTTAATGCCTGACTCCTAAATCTAATAGTACTTAAACTCATGTAGTGTCTTGTCTAAACGAATCGTCAAGCGTCATGGTTTTCAATTAACCAAATCTTTGTAAGTAGCTTAGAAATAAGAAATAAGACTCAGAATCATTTATTTGCAAAGTATGTGGTATTTATAAGTAGGTGAAGGTGTTAATCATGTCTATTTCAATTTGTCTTTTTCAGAATTCATTCTACCGTGCGGCATGCTATATAAAAAAAAAACGGTCAAGAGCGAGTCGGACTCGCGCACTGAGGGTTCCGTACGTAGGATATATGATGTTGATGATTTCTGAAAAACTATTTAGAGACATTGTTTTATTTTTCCTGTAATCTTTACATACACTTCTTTCACATAGAATAATTTCAGATTTTTATCTATGCAAACTTCGGAGATAAGGAGGGGGCGGGACGGTATTTTTTTACAATTTATATTTTTTTTGAGTTTGTGCAAGCAGCGTTCTTTCATATAATACCCCACATGCTCTAGTAGCCCCACTTAAAATGATTAAGACCCCCTTTCAGTCCCTTTTAAAAAAAAGATTTACTTTTTTAATTTTATTCTTGTTTGCAAAATAGTTGGGCAAACGTCATCTAAAACTATTCTAAATTTGAAGTTGGTAGCATTAGTAGTTCTTGAGATATCTAGGTGTTACAGACAGACAGACAGACTTAGTCTCACCATAAGGATTCCTTTTTACCATTTTGGTACGGAACCCTAAAAACATAAGTAGTCATGAGGACTGCCGTCAGAAGTTCAACGTGCCTAAAGAAGTTTTCACTTAAATAAAATAATGATTATCTAAAACACAATTTAAACAATGCACAGATAAACAAGTTAAACTTTTCACGTGGTCAATTTAACTTCGCTTATACTATGCCATAGTAACGTATAAAGATTTGTTCGATATACAAATTAACATAGCGTTTGCTTAAGAGGCAGATAATCGCCGTTGACCTTGGCCATACAAATGCGCGTCGTGCTCACGCCGCGCGCTGCGCATTAGAACTTTCATAGGGAATATTTATTTTTAGTAACGAAAATATAAATATTTAAAAAAATCACAAATAGAATTATAGATAATAAAACAGCCTATTCATAAAAAAAACATGAAAATATCTTAAGTAGTTTGGAAGTAATATCGTTTTTTATGCTTTGGGTAGACTACTACCAGAATTTATTTCATAAAGTATTTTTCTACAATACTTAAATATTCACATATAGAATTGATGTGTATGCGTTTTAGTTTAACATACATTTTTTGCATAACTTACTTGCATTATATGAAGGCGTAATAACAGATTTAAAAGTCACTAAAATCAGCAGCTCAAAACTGAAATTAAAATACCATGTTAGGAAAAAAACATTGCAAACATGTCCTGTACCTAAATAGTGAGCCTTGTATTGGTATGTATATATATATGTATGTATTGATACGTGCGGCGTATTTGTTTGTTTACGTCATTTGAATTCAGTGCGCCAACTCACACAGAAGAGTTTTACTATTTGTCCTGCACCGGACTGACACACGGAATTGTAAATTTTATCGTCTGTTTCTTAACTTGGACTTTGCAGTCGCTATTTTATTTGGTAGGTAGGTGATTTGGTTGTGAACATAAGTTTATCCAGACTACTTGCTGAAACAGAGTTATCCTCCTCTTAACTTTACGTCATTTTTAGGGTTCCGTAGCCGAATGGCAAAAACTGGAACCCTTATAGATTCATCATGTCTGTCTGTCTGTCCGTTCGTATGTCACAGCCACTTTTTTCCGAAACTATAAGAACTATACTGTTGAAACTTGGTAAGATGTATTCTGTGAACCGCATTAAGATTTTCACACAAAAATAGAAAAAAAACAATAAATTTTGGGGGTTCCCCATACTTAGAAATGAAACTCAACTTTGTTTTTTCAAAAAATTAAATTTTGATACCTCACACGTATAGGTCACATCTAAGGATAGGTCTTCAAAAATGATATTGAGGTTTATAATATATTTTTTTTTCTAAACTGAATAGTTTGCGTGAAATACACTTCCAAAGTGGTAAAATGTTTGCTCCCCCTTCACTTCTAAAATAAGAGAATGATAAAACTAAAAAAAATATATGATGTTCCATGTAAACTTCCACCGAAAATTGGTTGGAACGAGATCTAGTAAGTAGTTTTTTTTAATACGTCATAAACCGCAATTTACCTTTCATTCAATCAACTCGAACTTTTATATGATGTTACTTGCTGCTACGGACCCCTTCATGGGCGACTTCTTCCGACTCGCACTTGGCCGCTTTTTTTAGGTAGCCTGAGACGATGCGGTGGATCTTGAAGCACGCTTGCCTAGTAGACACCTATAGACTACTTACAAAATGGAAAGAGTCTGGTAACACAGAATTTGGCAAAGAGTTATCTCACCAGCCAGCGGAGAAGGCATCCACGCTGTAGGCAGCAAGGTTGTCGTCACTTCTCGGACCTTACATAAAACCAAAATTCAGTACCAATTTGTCCCACATAGGATTCGAACCCTGGACCCCACACACCAGCTGCGAGCCCTACAACAATGAAACAGTAAATTAATAATCATTTATGGCTTATTAAACTGTCACCCTATCTTAATAGGTACACTGTGCTTAAACTCTCCTGAATTCATAATTAACACTAAATTTCTCTTCTGATCCGGTGATAAAGTAACCTACACTGTATCACTTACTATCGCGCGTACTTACCTACGTTACATTGTACTTTAGATACTAACCTAGCGGTTTTCGTATTTACAGTTATTTACCATGCCGTGCTAACGTGCGCTGGGCGGTTGCAGCTATTCGGCTACTATGAGTTTATAAATTGTTGCGGCTTTGGTTTAATATACGAGATGAGTGTAATCAACGTTTGATTGCAAATTATTGTCTATCTTTTTGTTAACCGAGAAGTTTGTCTACAGCGTTAACGAAACGTTTGATGATTCCCAACTATCACATTCCTCCTGAATTCACAAGACAATGAGTTGAAAACGCTATGATATTTTCGTCACAACGTCCGTTCAGTGATTGGCTGCGCAGTGTTATTGCCTCTAGACACGGCACAAGAAGGTGTTGCTTATAATTTCGCCGCTGTAAGATTGCGCAGTAATGTAGGGTAAGGGCTGCTTGAATTGCTGTATTTCCTTAATAGTCTGCATTTACCCTCGCCGACAATTTGTGACAAGAGCGTGAGTTAAATTGTCGCCAAGAGGAAATAAACTAATTTACTTATATATACGACATTCATAAACTAGAGCGTTAGTTGAAATACAAAGTGAGCACTGAAAAGTGAATAATAGAATGAAACGGAACAATAAACATGGCAGCTCTTCTTAATTTATTTTTAAGACTGTGCATGACAAGGGTGGAGCTAGAGTACCCATTAAGCTAGTTTGAAACACTCTCCATAAACACGTGGAACATTTTCAATGTTCGTGTTTTTCTGCGATCGTAAAACTCTACTGCAGGTCCATACATCCACAGCGTTCATAAGGAAAAAAATATTTTAATTTCAAGGAACACGTACACCGTCTTAAATCTTAGCTCACATTAACTAAGACAGTTGTAGTCTCAGAGGTATTTTAATAATGAATTCTTTTAGCAGTCACGTAGTTAATACCGACGTTGCCATTTTAATGAAGGGTGTCATAAAACGTGTCATTGTTGGTGGTAAAGTGTAGACAGAGCACGGAGCAGGCAGCCCGGCGCCCGCGCCTGAGTTTAATGCCTCGCATTAACACTATCGCTCGCGCGGGCCGGATTAGCGGTACACTTTATAAACTTGCATATGCATCGCATCGCTTCACGGACCCACACATATTAAAGGCACATCACTGATTCGAAACAAACTTTTGTAAGTGTTCACTGGGCGGGGTTTACCGTCTTTAAATGTCAGATTAATTTGGGCGGTAACGGTAAATTAATCTGAATGGCACTTCGGAATATTAATCAGTCCCATAGCGCACCTTGCGATTATGCTCGAAGTGGGGCTGGTTCGCTTGTAGAGGCATTTAGCTGCAGATAGATGTGTATGTAGGGATCAAGCGTCCGGGGCCCAAATGCTTGCTCGGAATCCGATTCTATCCCAGTGCCCACTGTCCGCAGTTTGGTTGCATTACATTAGATTAGACACTGCTCGCATTCCTGTTGCTCTAAATTCATCTGATTGTAACAATATGTCTTTGGAAACGATTTGCCGTTGCAGCAACTACCACTGTGTTGGTTCTTAGTGGTTACTTAGGAGTATTGGATTATTGTTACAGACGTGTTTTTGAGGTTTTTTTGTCGATTTTTTACTATCGCTGAAAGAAACCCTACCTACCTACTTATTTTTTGTTAAGGATAGATAATAATTAAACAATTATAATCACTTAATAAATTAATAGTAGGTACTTAAAAGCAAACTCAAACAACTTAGATACGCCTGTGACTAAGTTGTTTGAATCTGCTTTTAAGCTTTCAAAATCGCTTCACAATTGACGTAAAAATCGGTGAACATTAAATATTTTGTGGACTGATTTTGAAAATTCTTTTTTTTTGTTTGAAAGGGTTTGCTCGCGGGTGGTCTCATTGTTACCAAGTCAGAATCTGATGAGAGTGGGATCCTATGGAAATCGAGGGAAATCCTGAAATTTTATAGGCACACCTATAGCGATTTGGGTATTTTTTATAGTAACCCATGCATTTGCACCAGGAAAGCATCATTTGGTGAAGTGGAACTGATGATGAAGAGCACAGATGGCCACCTGGAACTAGTGCTAGTTTATCGAGTTACAGCTATCTATAGCTTTATGTAAGCGGGCACGCCCATTATGCCTGGAGGCTTTTATTTAGATACATTCTGTTTACCTTTTTTTTAGTTTAAATTTTTTATTTCTGCTGGAGTATAGTTTTCGACGATTATTATTATTTTTTTGTTGGTGTAGTGGCGTGTGCTAGCATGTGGCAAATAAATAAATTTAATGTTTTGTGTTGCGTTAAGTAAATTATTTTACATACTATTGTATAGAATCAAGTTTTTCTAACTGAACACTCAGCTGTGCTACTGGGGAGTTTGTTGCGCAACTTCTTCTTCCCAGCCAAAGCACTAGGAAGTGGTTAAGGGCGGGTGTATTTGGGGACTGTCATGTAAGTTCGACTTTCGAAAAGTGCTGATTCTCAGCCTAGTTTGAATAAATGACTTTTTATTCTGATTTTTACTTAATAATAAGTATTTCACGGGTTGCGATTACGGGTTGAGGCACTTTAATATGGTTGCTAAGAAATTTATGCCCATCACAATGGCGAAGTCACCATCAGCATCAGTTCAACAATTAACGCCCTTGCGCTGCGTCGGGAAAAGCAATATTTTGTAAAAAGGTGATGAGCAGTTGACATTTAATAAGGCTATTGTAACTTAGTTAAATTATAAACTGACCCGTTTGTGAATAGTTTTAGTTAGTATATAATTTTGTTGTTTTTTTTTTAATTAATTAGTATATTTATGGACATATTATTTTAATAAAAAAATGTGAAAAAAAAATTGTCGCTTTGGAAAAAAATACTACTTAAGTTTTTTTAATTTTTATTTTTTTTTTTCGGTAAACGTTAATTTCGGAAGTCGGTGTCTTTGGATCTGTATTTTAGTGTTTAGTCATCGACTTCCGAAATTAAAGTTATTATGTAGTATTTTTTTTGGAAGTCGGTTGTTTTTTTTTGTAAAAAGTTTTTTATTTCAAACGTCCAAAAATAAAAATACCTTAGAGAAAAACAAAGCGACAATGTAAAACGGTAAACAACATGAAACAGCTTAATACATTTAAATGAGTGTTTTTAGAAGTTAGTTGTTAGCGTCTGAACGTGTTAATTATATTGGGAGGGGGCTGACGTGACCATGACGTGACGCAGGTCCGCTTGAAGACGGTCCGGTCACAGACAATTGAATCATAAAGGTACTCGTGACCCACAACATTAGGACGACGCTTTATTTCGTCTAGGAAGAATAGAATAGAATACTTTTTATTATGTAGGTACACCAATAAACGTTACAGATATAAATGTACAAATTTTACATAAGATGACACAATGGGCGGTCTTATCTCTAAAAGCGATCTTTTACAGACAACCTTTGGATGGATCAAAGGGAGCAGGAGAGACAATACTGCAGGTAGTCAGTGGTGTACCATTAACATATACGCAACGCCACCGCACTGCACCGCGCCGCACCGCGCACCGCGCACCGCGTTGCAGCATCGCAACGTCAACTTTAAGGCGTTTGTGGTGCGCATACCAACGTGCTACTGATGCAGTCAGGTGATGGAAGAAAGCTTTTGGCCTCAGGATGTAGTATTCCGCCGCTTTCGCGGTCAAGTGCCACCAGAACGCACGAAGACTTAGTGCATCTCAGTGATACTAACATAGCTTTAAGTTTTATTTACTAACGCAATTGTTAATATATTATGCATACTTAGGTTAAGGATGAATACATCTATGGGTCTTTGTAACCTGATAATAAATGGTTTATTATTATTATTATTATACAATAAATACATACATACACAAAACATACACTTATCTAATAAATATATACATTTATACAATAATACACATGAAACAAGAGCAGGGAACTGTGTTATGTAATGATGATGTTTAAGGAGAGAGGAAGTGTTTTTTTACCTGAATCTTAAAAGTGGACAAAGATTGAGCACGCCTTACCGACACGGGCAAGGCATTCCATAACCGCACTGCTTGAACTGTAAAAGACTTGTCATAAAAGCTAGTGGAATGCATCGGCATCTCTAGTCTCAAGTTTTCCGATGACCTTAGATATCTATTATGTGTGGCATGAAGGAACTTGAAACGTTCTTTAAGATAAGAGGGGAAGCTCCTTTTTGTTGTTCCTCTATACATTGTAGCTGGTACATTCGGCTCCTTTTAGGTGGGTTTATTTTAGGGGAGCAAAGTGGGTATAAATTGACAAGATAATATTATTGTTGATGCGTGTGAACTGAGTCCTTCCTCTAAATGTTTCTTCCGAAGTTGATGTTTTAATGTGTTTTGTTGAGCATTGTGCAGCGGTTTTGATGTTGTTATTGTAGTAACCGCTGATGCGATGAAACTTTAGCAGTTGTCAAGATTTTAATGATTATGGTAAACGATACCATCCATCAAGGGGTACCTACTTGAAAAGTTTCCTCCAAACATGTCTCTACAAATATTTATCATAATTTCATCATTCCAGACGAAAGACGTCTACTGCTGGACATAGGCCTCCCCCAATAGGCTTTGCCATAATCGCCACGCTTGGCAGGCGGGTTGGCGATCGCAGTATGGTGTTAAAATGCATAGAGAACGCTGCTGCCCATTCTCTAATAAGTCCCTTAGTCGCCTTTTACGACACCCACGGGATGAAATGGGGTAGTGCTATTCTTAACGTCCGGCACCACACAGACAAACACAAATATTTATGCTCGCACACAAACGTCATATTATTCGAACAACAACATTCAAACTATTACATTCAAAGTTAAATTTTCGTCCCTTCCGCCTATAATTTAAAACGAGAGATGCAATCAGCACACACGAAGTAGGTAAAATCATCATAACATACGTGATATTCTAACTCGGCTTCCTGTAATAATCCCTACTAGCTTCCGAGTGTCGTAATCAAATCCTGTCGGGCCGAGAGACCTAATCGAGGCAGACCACGCTCGACCTCCGTCAAATCGGGCTAAGGAACACGACCTGAGTGTCACAGCCACACTGATAACTGCAGTCGACTGTACCCGAGAGCCTCCGACCTTACCCGACCTCTTCCGACCTTTCGTCCCGGATTACTACAATTACGATACAAATGAAAAAATATATATTATTACCTCGTAGCAACTAGTTTAATTGGGGTTTTCATTAGCTGAAACATTGAAGCGCACTTAAATCAATTGATTGCGAGTAAACCGCTACCATGCTTCGAGATTGTGAGAGAGAAAACTACTTCCTCTTGTAACAGAATGTAAAATGTATTTCGTAATAAGTTTCATCGAACAAATCAATATAAAGCTCGTAAATAATAAACTCGGTTACGTTTGGGCATACGCTTCTAAGCAATTGTCTTCTCGTTTTGCTACGAATTTATATTGTCAACGACAGGAGGCGTCGGGCCGCTTAGAGCGTTGGCCTCCCCGAACATATTTCACTACATAAATCATAACTTTATTTCCTCTCGCTCAGATGCCGAGGAACGAGGTGTCTTTGAAATGGCTTTAAGAGTTCCCGCACGGCTATACCGCAACAAAGGACTCTGAAATTCAATTAGGTGTAGATGGAACTGAGAGACTTATGTTATTTCTAAATATTCAATTCTAAGTGCACAACTTTATGGCGTTGCATAAATACATTTTTATTTAATTAAAATTCTTTTTAACATATTTGTGCCTAAGATCATCATTCATCATTTCAGCCGAAAGACGTCCATTGCTGGACATAGCCCTCCCCAAAAGAGGGGGGGGGGGGTTGGGTTGCCACAATCGCCACGCTTGGCAGGCGGTTGGCTATCGCAGTATGGTGTTAAAAAGCATAGAAAACGCTGCTACCCATTGTCTAGTATTTTCCTTATAGTCGCCTTTTACGACACCCACGGGAAGAAATGGGTTGGTGCTTTACGTCCGGCACCACGCGGTACCATGCCTAAAATAAGGTAAGATTACTAAGTTATCATTCAAAAAGTTCAGACACAATCATCTTTTATCCGGCACTAATTGCGTATGCCCCAGACACAAGGCAGCTTACACTAAACGAAGAAGATTTATGTACCGCCACTGTATGCTTGTAAACAACGCGCACCACCTACTAATTTGCGATCATTTTAGCGGTGTTTCCTGCCAATTAGCCGCTTTAAAACATCGCGGCGCGAAACAAAGGGGGCTTGCTCATGAATTTATTGTTAGGTTACTGTCTTAAGTTATTTAAGTGTTCAGAACGTTATTCACGTGCGACGCCGCGCAGAATGCAGCTTCCTGCGACAATTTATCATGAATCTTTAATTAAACTTTAGCCGCGACTGTTCACAGTCTCATTGAGCTTCACAATAAATCCGTCGTATCGATTGTACATTATTAATTATTTGTCTCAGCTCGTTATTTAATAAGATCCATTGTTAGGAACGTTTCTTGAAGTCGATACTGAAGAGCCTTTTTATTTACCTTTATTTAGCATTTAGCGTAGCTTTATAAAATAGTAGTTTTCATTTTGCGAAAGAAATATAAACAGCCGGTTCTAGACTTCTATAAAACCCTTTCCGTATAGAGAAAAAAAACTACGTATAGATTTGCTATATTCGAATTCCGAGAAAAAATCTTTCTGGTATAAAATCTATAGAAATAGTTTCATATCAATGGGCTTGCGCCCTGTCGTGTCCAGATTGTCCAACGTCCTCGGGGACTCACTAGTCAATAGACAACTTTGGTGAATGCGCCACTGCAGCCCTATTATAAAAGGAGTATTACAAGAATATCTTGCTGAACTAAATACCACAAAGAGTGCAGCTGAATGGTAATTTCTTGGTACACTGTTACAAAGATTGCAAGTACTTACAATGTGCATACAGGGTTGGTATACATTTCTATATTGGATATTCGCCACTTTTGTGTTGTTTTATTGTTGAAATTGTTAAAAACCCACTCTTATTTTATTTATAAATGTTGCAACTAAGTATTTTTTTTACATCTAATGTACAGACCGGCGCGACATGCGACGAGTGGTGCCTTTGTGTTTTTTGCGCCGGTCTGTAGAAGCCTTAACAAGTATGGCAATTTTTTTGCTGAAAAGCTGTTGTTTACAAAGACTGATACGTACACCATCGCGCGTTAAACTCATAAGTTAATTCATAGGTTGACAATTAAAGTTAAACCTTAGTTACACTTCTATCACTTTTTACTCGTAGCTTCAATTATTGAAATCAATTTATGCGTATGGTTTTATTGTTGTACTCTAAAAAGACGAGAGAAGACAAGAGAAGCCACACGCGTTGCATATGGTTATATTCTAAACCATTCCGCTTTGTATATTATGGTTATTATATGCCATACACAACATACACACTTTGATTTTAACTGTAATAAATGACGTACCCTTCTAAAGTCTTCGTAAGTAGGTAGGGAAATAAATGTTAATGACAATGTAATCTGTCCAGCTCCAATAAAAGTGCATGGATCCAGTTAGCTCTGTTTGCGAAAACTGCCTTTAAAACCAAATTAAATTATAAAAGTTCCCAAGTTATTGCCAGTTCGTTTTATAATAAAATTACCTGTGTCAGTTTGCTGGTAGAATTCAATTAAGAACTTTTTGAATATTTATACTTATATTAGCGATTTCTCGTTTAATTGATAGTTAATGTTACGTTTATAAGAGGCTGGTTTCTTTGAAATAAATTATAAAGGAGTGGGATGTTTGTAATCAGAGGTTTTAAAATAAGGCAAAGAGTATTGTGCACATATTCTTGTGTGAAACTTCTATGTCTATGCATTCGCATACCTGTTGTTGTATATTTTCTAGAATGGTTTCTGAAAATACATTGGTTAGATTGCACTTTGCAGCACATAGAGGGATCTTACCTTTCCTTTGCAGGAACAATTTTCTGCACAAAAAAATAACGTGTTGTAGTCTGTTGATCATTTTTGAGTTATTGGGTTCCGTACCAACAAGGAACACTTATAGTTTCGCCCTGTCCGTCTGCTTGTCCATGGCTTATCTCAGGTACTCTTAGAAAGAATGAAGAAATAAAGAAAAATAATTTTAATTGTCACAGAAAAATACCTGCACACGTAACGGTTCACGGTTTCTTAGTACTAGAAAGTGATATTTGGCATGGGTATACATAAGTAATTTATGTATATTAGTCCCCGTCTTCAAAAATTTGTGGGGTACCTCTCTTGCACGTAAAGTAGGGATGATATACACTGGCACTATTGTTTGTTTAAGACCTTCTATTTGTATATTCGCAAATTAATAAATGATTATGATTATATATTTTTTTCTCGTCTACCCCATGGTATCGGTGGGGTATCGTTGGATAGGCCGTTCAAAAATATTGCAGAACTGTTAAAACTATTTTTCGATTCAAGGATTCGTTTGCGTAATATTATTAAGCTTTAGAGTTGTAATTTATGGTAGTGTCAAGTGTTTGCCGGTTGCCCCCACCACCTAAATGATTGTTTGTGGATATGTGAAAAAAATCACGGCAGTAGTAACTATAACGAAGTTAAAAGGAAAACTATCACAGCTAAGTAGGCTTTGCAAGTTAACGAGTTATAGTTGGCCAACTTGAATTTGCAGTTGGAATGTATAGATGAACGTGTTTTTCAACTACAATGTTAAGTTTTTTCTTGGGATAATTTCATCATAACTACGGAACCCTTCATTGTGCGTGGGTTTTTTTTTAAATGATTTCAGAATGATACGAAAAATAAAGTCACATCGACATAATATGCATATTTACTTAATTAATTCCATAAATTACATATATTTACAACAATATCAACAAACATTTACGTCTAATATACATTTTCCTATGCGTAACAGATTACCTATACATCATATAAATCTCTACACGAAGTCTATACATAAATGATTACTACAAGTATTGCGTATAATTGTTTAAATATAATGTTCCCTATGACACGTAGACCCGTCAACTTACCCTTTTAGCCGAAAAATAAGAATTTATTATAAGTGTAAATTACATTAATTCTCATGAAATTTAGTGACCTTTGCTGTATATTTTATGCATTCTCTTCAAAAGGAATAAGCTCCTTTTCGGTATGATTTTAAGTAAATATATAAATAGTAACAAATCAAGGACCCGTGTTCTTTGAGATACGAGTATTCATAAATAGATTTATATAGCAGCTGCAGACTATAATAAAAAATTCTAATTGACAGTAGATTTTGCTCTAGGGTTAGCCAATAATTTTGTTTACAAACTAAATAATTACATCAAAATTAACAATCACATTTCAAACATTACGTAAAACAGATTGATTTGTGTGTTTGCAAATGTTCCGCAAACATCAGGGGTGGTAAACATTAAAATCAGATGGAACTTTATTCACAACGCATAACAAAATATAAAGTGAAGTTCGTTCAGCCAATCGTTATTCTAAACGCGATCCAAAAGGCACTAGATTTTATTATTATAATAGATTTGAATTGATACGTTTCCAAAAGTCGTTGTAGTTGAAATTCATGAATTTTTAATTATAGGCTGGTAATTGTAAACAAATTTGTACAGAAATGAATAGAGTTTCACACGTATAGCCCACATTATGATTAGTACCGTGGATGTCATCAGACATACGAGGTACACACACAAACATCCTGAATAGACTAGGAAGAAACATTTGTAGCGATTGGCTACAAAAATATCATTTTCGATGCGGTCACACATTGGATGAAGAACAAGTTACTGCATCATTTTGACAGTCTGTGTACCTAAAGTTTACACTCCTGCTTCCCCTTCAAGATACAGGCAAACCGACAGACATTCATACAAATAAAGTATAGTTCATTAAAATGGGGCTCAAACATTACATCTATTTGTAATTCGTTCTACGTTACAGTTATTTGACATCGTTGTTACCTTAACATACTCTTTTAAGGGTATTTTATTGCCATAAAAAAGTAAGATTCACGTTTTAACAATAATATTATTCCGAAGCAAATAACAGAATGTTTACCATTTATTACAATAAGCACAACCGGCCTGAGACTTACTAATCCACCGAGAGAGTATTAAACGGACTGGAAATTGAAATCATGGGACGTTATAGAGATTCTTCGTCTTTTTTTTCGATCCAATGGTAAGTACTTTTGGAGAAACTGCACACACTTAGTCAATAAACCCACACTAAAAAAATGCAGACTAACAAGATAAATTTTCTCTTAGTTGGCATTTAAATGGTTGGAATCATTATTTATCTATTTACAAGATAGCATGTTTGCCAGGACAGAATCGTTTTATTTATAATATTTAGAATAATCACCGGTCTTTGTTACATAACCCATGCTTTGTTTGATTTTACTTCTTCACTTTTGTATATCAAATACCTAATAATTTAAGTCCATGGTAACAAACAACTTGTTAGCATTATATCATTCTTAAACTGGCCAACATTTGAGCTAAATTAAATAGTAGACGGAACTATGATAATTTACCAAAGTTCTCCTAGCTTCAGAACATCAAGATGAGAAGCTCAAGATGCGTGATCACATTAAACAAGATTTTTGTTACAGCAAACACTTTTTTTTTAGTGTATCATTAAGTCGACACACGTTGTATTCGCTCATTTAATTTTGTATTTGCTTATCGAAATAATAGTATTTCTGATCAACAATTAAATTGTTATTATATAGGAAAAAGTTTAATGATTTCAATTAACAGTCCTTCGGCATGATCTACCTCTTCGGTATAATCATGTAATTCATAGCTATATTAATCCTTAGAACACAACGTTGACACATCCACTATAAACTAAGATACAGTAATCAGTCGTAAATATGGCAAATCGAGTTTGTGAAAACGCTTGGCTTTGTAGAGCGTTATCTCTGTCACTCATACAGGGCTCATGGCTAAATAAAAACAGCCGCACGGGTCGATCTTCAAGGTTAAGCAACGCTTGCCGAGGTCGGTCCGTCGATGGGTCACCATCCATTCCATACCGAGACCCCTCCGTGTCTCGGAAATCTCGTTAAGGCCCGGCGCCCATTGGCAGCACGGCATGGCAAGGTATTTCTAGGCGACGAATTAAAATATAACTTAATAGTTTAGAAATAAAGTTGAAATTTCAAAGTTAACGGTCGGTCAAGCATACCGCGGTATTGTTTTTGTACAAACGACCGTTAAAATTGAAATTTTAGCTTTATTTCCATATTATTAAGTAATATTTTTATTCGTCGCCTAAAAATACCTTACCCGAACACTTTGGTCCTGGCTGTCATTCGTAGATCTTTTACAGCCGTTACGGCTAGTCAGAAACCAGAAAATCTGAAAACCAGTCTAACAGCGTACCGTGTTACCCAGTAACTGGGTTGTTCAGGTCCGATAAGCAGTCGCTTTATGTAAATCTGGTAAGACTGGAAGCCGACCCCAACGTAGTTGGGAAAAGGCCTGGCAGATGACGATGTCTCTGTCACTCCCTGGGTGACAGTCTCTTTGTTTAACTCGATGTGCCATTAACGCCTGGATACCGGTAATTATACACATTTCTTTCTTAATATACATAGCGCATAAAAAACCGCGAAAGTAATACAAGCGTCAATGAACAACAATGTCACAGGATCACAATATAAATTCATCATCGGCAGATAAGGCTCTCTTCCCGGGCGGCGCAAACGCCGTGTGGGGGCGCCAGGAACAGCTTGCCGTTCGCGCATGCGCACAGCTGGTATATGTTCTGATGGTGGGGATCGTGCGTGTGAGCCGCTGACGGCGGCAGTGGCAGCGCAGATTTTAACTTTGGCATAAATATACTGGGTGCGTCTAGGCGAATCTGTAAAGGTTAATGAGAATAAGATCGATTTAAGATCCTTTTACTTTACGTGATTATATACCTTGTGGTGAGTTGGAAGAACAACTCAAAGAAAGGATAAACTACCACACGGTACTTTATGCTACAATCTGCAGTAAAAAGTTCATCAACGAGACGTCGCGTCGTCCGAGTACATTGCTCGTGCTAGATTCCACCCAAAATCTAACACACAACAATCTCCCAGTAATTACTTCTAGTGAAAACGTAGCTTTATACGGTTATCATGCCGTGAGACTCACCGAGCCGGCGACGGATCTGAGCCGGAACGTGGTGAGGCAGCTGGCGCTGATGTCGCCGGCGCGGGACTCCAGCGCTATGTTCTGTGCCGCGTGCATCTCTAGCGAACGCGTCGGCGACTCCAGCCTACCGTGAGGTGAAACAATTGTAATGTATTAGTTAATTAATAGCTAATTAGAGTTATTTATTTGTAAGATTACTAATTGCAAACAGTGAATTAAGGTTGGTTGTTTTTTAAGACAAGTGTGAGTGAACTACATATATTTTTTCAGATTATCGATACTGATAGGCGATTGAAAGTCGGTATTGAAACTAGACAAAGAAATGGCTACATCACTGCCATTTTATTAAATCAATGCCATCAATGATATATGATTATAATAAACTATTAAAAGCTTCATTGAAAATACCGAAAACAGGTATTTGTTAAACAGCAGTTCCTATAAATTTCATGAAACATGTGGTAAAGGCATACTTCCGATCGGACAACAAACTTCTGTAGGTGCGTTTGACATAACTGTATGTTCAAACTAACGAGTTCTAACTTCCTCTGCGACGAGGACAAAGCTCGTAAATTTGCTGAAGTACAAACACACAAATATACTTACACCAATGGTTTTGAAGGGGGGGCTTTGACTAGGGGTGTCTGCGCGGCGGCTTGTACGGTGACGCCGGCCGGGCTGACCACCGTGAGTGTGTCGGCGCCCACGGTCACCGAGTCCTGCCCGGCACCCAGTAGCAGCGCCCCCCGCGCGTCGCGCACCTCTAGCCGAGCTACGTTCAGTTCGAAACGATCGTGACCTAGAATGTTTTGCAACTTATGAACAGAACTGCATAGGTAAGTATTATTTCCTTTGTAAAGCTTTTAACACAGGTAGCTTTGCAAGCAAAGTTAAAATTAGAACTCACCTAAATATAATCTACTCTGTAGCATTCCGTGCGAGTCTCTAGTAGAAACGGTAAAATTTCGAGAAGCTTCCATGTAAATTGGATATCCTCGACGTGACTTGATGGTGGACGCGAACAGAGAGTCCAACATTAAAGCTTGCCCCAATAGTTGTAAGCCACCTGGCACTATACGAAGTTGGCCCATTCCCTCCTACAAAATAAATGGTTAAAAAACTAAAATTATAATTCATTTGTTTTTATTACGACTGCAATTAGCTACAAAATACTTAGTGCACAAATACCAAACGCTTATTTTTACAGTCAGTGGACGGAAATCAGCATTTAGAATAGAACAGAATAGAATAGAATACTCTTTATTATGTACACCATAAAAGTTACAGATATAAATGTTTAAATTTTACATAGGGTGACACAATGGGCGGTCTTATCGCTAAAAGCGATCTTTTACAGACAACCTTTGGATGGATTAAAGGGAGCAGGAGTGACAATACTGCAGGTAGTCAGTAGTGTACCATTAACATATACAATAGATACACACATACACAAAGCATACACTTATCTAATAAATATATACATATATACAATAATACACATGAAACAAGTGCAGGGAACTAACTGTATTATGTAATGATGATGTTTATGGAGAGAGGAAATGTTTTTTTACGTCAATCTTAAAAGTGGACAAAGATTGAGCACGCCTTACCGACACGGGCAAGGCATTCCATAACCGCACTGCTTGAACTGTAAAAGACTTGACATAAAAGCTAGTGGAATGCATCGGCATCTCTAGTCTCAAGTTTTCCGATGACCTCAGATATCTATTATGTGTGTCATGAAGGAACTTGAAACGTTCTTTAAGATAAGAGGGGGTTGTAGGATTGAACAGAATACTGTAGAGCTGAAATAAGATATGAGAATTCCGGCGAAGACGTATGGGTAACCACTTGAGCTTTGTACGGAATTCGGAAATGTGATCATATTTGCGCAGGCCAAATATAAATCTTATGCAAAAGTTTTGAAGTCGCTCAAGTTTATCCAGTTGTGCCTCAGTGAGATCGAGATAACTGACATCAGCGTAGTCAAGGATGGGTAGTAAAAGGGATTGTGCAAGCGCAGTTTTAGTGGCAGTTGGAAGAAAGTTCCGCAATCGTCTCTGGGACTTCCCGGATGCAAAAATTTTGCGACTTACGTCCTTTAGCTGGGGACCCCAAGAAAGATGTTTATCGATCCAAACTCCAAGGTTCTTAACCTTTTCGCTTACTGGAATAGGAGTTCCGTTAAATTGAACTTGGGGAAGCTGCGACCAGTTTATCTTGGGGGTCATCCTTGAGCTGCCAACAACAATGACCTGAGTCTTCGATGGATTAACCTGCAACCCATGTTCTGATCGAACTGCGAGTTGATCTCCACTCGCAGATCGAACCCAAATCCTTGTTTATGGTATTTATTGCATCAGCCAAATCCGCAAGGGCAGCTTGTTTATATATTTGTAAATCGTCTGCATAAAGGTGGTAGGAAGAAAGAAGTTTTTTGGAAATACAGTTTATAAATATTGCGAAGAGTAAAGGAGATAAAACGCCACCCTGAGGTACACCGGCAGAAGTATAACACCAAGAAGAGTGAGACTCTTCTATGCATACACGTTGCCGGCGGCCATACAGGTAACTACGAAACCAGTCAATCGCCGTTGGAGATATGTTAAGCAAGCGAAGCATGCCAAGCAGGATATCGACATCGACAGTGTTAAATGCGTTACTAAAATCCAGTAAGCAAAGAACCGTTAGATTTCCTCCTTCCATGCCCAGCCGTATGTCATCAGTGACGTTAACTAGGGCCGTAGCGGTGCTATGACCAGGACGAAAACCTGATTGGAAAGGATTTAGCAGACTATTCTTACAAAGAAAAGTACTAAGCTGATTGTGGACAAGGCGTTCTAAGACTTTGGAGAGGAAAGGCAAGATGGAGATAGGACGGTATTCGGAAAAGGAAGTAGGATTCGATTTTTTGGGTAAAGGAGTAATTTTTGCCTCTTTCCACATCGATGGAAATACACCATAGGATATAGAGTAGTTTAGGATATAGCATAGGATAGGAAGGATTTCGTCGAGGACAGGGAGTATCATTTTACGACTTACACAATCACTACCAACTGCGTTAGATGTGATTGATACTACGCTCTTCTTAACATCACAATCAGAGAATTGACTAAAAATGAATGGGGGATGGTCCGGAGTTGGAAGGTTTGAAATATAATTTAATGTAGCTGCCTTCATGGTCCCATTACAGTGCGACGAAGATGAGAAGTGTTGATTCAATAGATCAATATCTAAGTTTTTAGGAATCGATTCTTGGCGTGATTTTCCAACTCCCAGGGACTTAAGAAATTTCCAGACTTTAGCTGGATCTCCGTTTTCAACTGAAGTGTGAATATGGCGGCGGATTTACCTTACATAGTAGTTTATTTGGTAAAGTGCAAGCTAGGTGGATACTTATCTCTGTCCACTGACAGTACAAAAGAGCTTCCAAAGTTTAAATATGGTAATTAAAGGCATTCTAGCTCTTACCGAATTAAAATCCAACACTTTAAGCACCCAGAGCGTCAACGCGAGATTGATGACCATCATTAGCATAAGTGCCATAACCAGGATATACAGGCATTTCTTCCTCCAGCCGTAGATGCCTACTTTGAACTGGCTGTTGTAGCTGTTTCTGATCGAGTCGGCTTTTGTGTCCCTATTGCTATTGTTGTGGAGGATCGGCTCCGGAGTGATCTTGTCAGCGTACGGTATTCTGCAAGAAAAGTCATTGGTTAAAACAATGTGCTATTGAACGGAAAATGTAAATATCTGGTTGTGATTGGCTGCCATTTTTTGTGGTTTTGTTTTGGACTGAGTAAAAGATTTCCTACTATGAAAAATATCAAACAGGCATTCCCTTTTTGTTGTTTTCGTAGACATCTGTGTATTTACCACTGTTTAGTTGAGGCATAACACAACACACACACACACATTGGTCACATTGGTCATTGGGGGACTTAACTGGCGAAATGTACCTATGGCAGAGGTGTACCTATACTTAGTATACGAGTATCTCTGCCTAACCCTTCGGGGATTACAGGCGTGATTTTATGTTATGTGTAGTTGAGGCAAGGATCCTTGGATGGCGAGGCGGTGGGATCCTTCTGCGAAACAGTGGTGTCACAGGAGGAGGCTGCGGAAAGGGAGCGGGAGATCTCTTCCGCTCACCCGCCCCGCAGCAGGTGCACCGGGCGTCGGCAGAGGGCTGAAAGCGCCCTCTTCCGGCCCCCCTAAATGGGTCTAGGGACGGCCGACTCCGGACGTCTGCCACCCCCTATCATACAGAACCCGAGGTGACGGCGCGTAGTGATCCACGCGCGCCACTTTCGCGGGAGAGGTCAAACTCAAACTCAATGCATTTATTTCAAATAAACCAATTACTGGCACTTTTGAATTGTCAAGGGGTCGGCCAGTCAGAGAGATGAAGCTAGTTGCCCCATCCAAAGCGTAGTAGGTTCCTATGGAGAAGAACGGGCAAGAAACTCCACGTACACTCTTTTAAATCATAGGTATATTGTAGGTCATACACCTCATTCAGACTTGAGGTGGCCCGCAGAGGTGGGCCGGTGGCACCAGCCGGGGATCGCGGAAGTCGCACTAGATCCCATGATCCCCGGTGCAAGTTTGGGAAGGGAAAACTGGGGTGGTTTTTAGTCAGTAAAAGTCCGCCCGCCCCAGGGTGGAGGACATCCATGAGGATTTTCAACCCCGTGAAATAAAAAGGATCCTGGGATGGCAGGTAAGTAAGCTTTTTGTAGAAACATAAAATGCCTCAGAGCTATTTCCGACGAGTTTAGGACTTGAGCCATTCAAGAGGTCAAATCACAAAGATTTCACATTTCGTTTGAGGCCCGTAAACGAAACTAAACCTGAATGTGTCTCACTATAATATAAATTAATTATGGCGCACAACTATTATATTATTAAAACAAAAGGTAATATATTTCGTAACACAAACGTATAACAAACAAAGGCAGAGATAATGAACCTTTTTGCGGTAGAAGCCACTGTTGCTAATGTAAAATACTTGGTCAAAGTACATAGAAATTATAAAACATGATTTACCATATTTCGTCGTTAAAACTAGCTTCATTGGTTCGGCTTTACATTCCAATTTGGGGTATGTTGTCGAGCAGTCGCAGAGGGAAATAGTATGGCCGACGACACGACTTCCCGCGCGTATTGGTACCATTAAAAACGGCTGTTTTTGCTTCGACAGCGAATAAAATGCAGTTTTATTTTCGAATTCGTTTTATTGTTTTTTAAAACAAGGCTTTTATGGCCCAGAATAAACATTCCATATTCTCGTATATGACGTACTTAATCCGACCATCGTAAATCCTTAATTCGTGCTATTTGCACAATTATAGGTCAGTACCGATTTATTATTTCAGGTTATTATGTAAATAATATGATTTAAAAAGTGAATTTCTTGATCGTATACTTACCTAGCTACCGTAGCTAGTACAGCGTTGTAAATTGTTCTTAGCTGTACCAAACCACGCACGACGGAGACTACAGATTAACGATTTTGTTATTTTCAAAAATCGTTGCTAATTCTACGTGAGCAGAATTATTGTAGTTAATGTAAAAGTAATAATTCTGCTTGGTTAGACACTGGTCTAACCTGCATAAACTTCAATTTTTCAAGGCTAATTATCTCGACATTTCAAACTTATAATCAAAGAAAATAGTAGTTAACCTTTATAATAGAAATGTTAAAAAAGCAAAGTGTCTGTTGTATCAGATGTCTCCTAATGGCTTGGCACTATCTGTAGCCGCCGTCGGCGTAGATATAACATTTTCTTTCACAGCTTAAAGCGTACAAAAACTTGTATGCAGGTGAGGTGAATATGGACATGAATAAAATCTTCAGTTTTGAAACAAGATATTTTACTTCATTACCAAATATGTAGAAACATACAATGCAGTAGGTTTTTTCCGGTGCAAAAACAGAGCTTATACCCATTTTGTTCACCAGCATACCAGCAGAGGCATAACTAATATTTAAACACAAAAGTTAAGACCGCCCATTGTGTCACCCCATGTAAACTTTCGGGTTATTCTCTGAGTACCCCGATCCCCGAGGCCCCCGTCCCGGAGGACTCCGATTAATTTTTATCTTGATAAACTCAATTAAAAGTCAGTTTAGCTTAAAAGTACCGTCAGCAGATGATATGTTAAATAAAATTTTATTACTAACTAAAATGATAATAGGTACTTAACTTTAAGGATCAGGAAAAAATGATAAAGTCTTGCTTGGTTAAGGTAAATATTATCACCGGTTCTAATTATTATCACAATAGTTCCTTTTTCAGTACAGAAAATCGAAATACCTACTCTACGTGGAATATTAACATAATTTAAAAAATACGCAAAAACAGTCTCACCTTCAGGAATTATTTATTATAATATAACATAGTAAATAGTTAACTCTTAAATAATCTTTCAACACGCAAAATCAGTTTCAATTTCATATTTTTTTTTACTATACCGAAAAACAAAAATGCTTTTAAAAATTGATTATTAGGTAACTTTAAAGTCTCAAAACATCCAAACTACAACTATCAAAATAATCAACATTAGTATAACTAATAACATTTTTTAAAATGCCCCTTTAAATTAGTGCTCCTCATTTAAGAACTTTTTATGTCGACCGTACAAGTTGAAAACAATAGAAAAAAGGAAAAAAAGAAATGTTATCATATTTATCGTATTCGCGGTCCTCCGGGACGGGGGCCTCGGGGTTCGGGGTACTCAGGGAATAACCCAAAATTTCTACATGTATATCTGTGTTTTTGATGGTGTATATAATAAAGAGTATTTTATCTATATATCTCAAGTTCTACAATAAGATTGATGGAAGTAAACAAGAGGAACTGTCGAGTAAATGCTTACCAACCACAATTCCAATGAGATTTTTATACCAAACCAAACTAGAATAACGCGAGCAGCATTTCAAATAACAGATATATCAATTAACTAGCTGCGCCCCGTGGTTTCAACCGCGTAAGTCTTGATCCCGTGGGAAAATAGGGATAAAAATAGCCTATATGTTAATCCAGAGTGTCAGCTACCTCCATACAACATTTTATCAAAATTGATCCAGCTGTTTGAGCGTGAAGAAGTAACAAACACACCCACAAACTTTCGCCTTTATAATATTAGTATGATATTTATATATGTATATCTAATATTATATTTACACATAATTAATAGTTACTGTATGCCCGATATTTAGGTAATATTACATCAAGACATATTTCTATGCGACGCGACGCATATAAAAGCAGCACCTTCGATATTCGTGGAACTGGCCACCGTCAGCGAGCGAGGGTCATAAATTTACAAGGATTCGAGCACGACAGGGCAATGCACACTGAAAAATTCTAGTAAGCTCCCTCCAAGGATGTAAGGGATATATTTACAAGTGCATCACGGGTAGGGAAGGAGAGGTATTACCCCCCTGTGTCTCGTCGCGACCGGCGACAATCATGTTCAACTACCTATAGATGTGATAGATGACTTTGTCTTCAGGTTTCGCATTACTCGTATATTGTCGAAAAACTAACGTGTAAGTAGCTGTTAAAGCAAAAACACATTACAAATCATTACATACATTTACGAGGGAAAATGATTTAGTGAATATCATCTTCAAGTGATCAAAGATAATTTATGTACAAACTTTAGTATAGCTAAGAGTAAAGAAAGAATAACCTATTATTATTATTACTCAGTTCAGCCACTAAGTGAAATCAAAATCTAGCTTCATAATATACACAGGCTACTCACTGATATAAAGCAGATCCTGGCGAAGAGCCAAGAAAATTCTCAAAAGAAGAAGACATCATATTACAATACAAAATAACAAACCAAAAATAACTGGTTCTTTTAGAAAATTATATAAAACTACATTCGTACAATAAGGGAAAGTCTGTCGTTGCATATTATAACAGTGTCGGGGAGACAATGTTATTTATAATGCGGAATGTACTTAACTGAAATGCATTCTCACTGCAAACTTCAGAGAGTTGACACGCAGAGTGCTCTGACCACAAGGGATTCCGATCTTGGCAATGTTTATTTATTGAATAGGTACCTACCTACTTATGTTGTTAATTTTGTTTAACATGTTGGGCACATGATTCTGATGACAACATTATTTTCTGTGAAACTTTGTGATAGTTTTGCTGACCACAGTGTCATTTTAAAGCAATCGTAGTATGTGTTTCACATAATTCCTTGTTTTGACAGTCCAGAATAGAATAGAATATTATTTATTTGCAAGAATACAAGCATCATAGGTTGACATTTAATATATAAACATAGTTCTCCGTTATATATTCTACCAGGTATCTTTTATTTTGGATGTATTTTTTTTTGGGTGCGAAATTATCAAATAACTTCTCCCGCTCTGGGCGGAGCGGGAGGGCGAGTCAGACATTTACTGACTAAAACCCACCCGTGTTCCTTCCGTTGCCTGTGTGCCAGGGCCACGATATCCCTTTCGGGCAAACTCGCAACCCTGGCAGGCATTGGTCCTAACGGACCCCGTCAGTTGGTGCTGACATCTCTTTGAGGCGCGCGTGGAACATAACGCGCCGTCGACCTGGGCCTGGTCCTTGTCGGACGGCGAGCTACTCATCGCTCACCGTCCGCAAGCCCGCGCCTACCGTGCCAGGTGTATCTGATATGCAAATCGTAATTAAATGGTTTATAAGTACTTAAACACAAAAAAATACAGAGACACGAAATTTGCAAATAAAACAGTAAAAAAATATGTATAACATTTTAAAACATAATACCTATTCAGTCCCTACTGACGGCGCCCGTTCGGGAACGTGACGCATGGACCAGCACCATTCAGCTCAACCATTTTGATGGTAACTTAATGATCCAACACACACGCCACCATCAGCGAGACATTTGGGTGATGATACACTCTCAGCCGCCAGGGCACATTCAAGTCAATATTAACATATTATATGCCTTTGGTAACGACCAATCATGAGACTCAACGGACTGAACAACATAAATTTTGTTTTATCGATATTTATTCTAAGATTATTATTATTTAGCCATGTGATTATCGATTGAATAGTTTTGTTAATTTCATTTTCTAATTGTAAATCGTTGGTGTTATTAATAGTTACGGTGCTGTTGTCGGCAAATAGTGGCATATGATGAATAAAAAAATAACGGAGGACCTAGCACGCTACCCTGTGATACCCATACGTAATTGATCGTTTATTAGATCTAAATATTAATTCGGATTTAGTTTTTGGATCTATGTTCGAAGTTTCCACGTATTGATTCCTATTTATTAAATATGATTTATCAATTTTAATATGGTTCCTCGAATTCCATAAGCTTCTAACTCCTTAAGCAAAATCTTATCGTACACGTAGTCGAAGGCTTGGGTCATATCGCAATATACGGAACTCATTGATGTTTTGCTGTCAACAATTTTGTGATGACTTTATTCAAAAAATCATGGACAGGCATGTTATTGGTTTTATTTTTCGTAGATAAAATAAAATATTTCCAATATATAAAATAATAGTTCTCTCTAATAATATTTATTTTATCAAAAGACTTGATAGTAATTATGTTAATTTAAATGTACTTTCGAAAACATCTGTAAATACGAAGTTAGGATTAACATAAAATATACATGTAACTTTAACACGATTCAAAATTCAACTATAATATTCAGCGACTTTTCAATTTATACATCACATGGATTCTTTGAAGCGAGTGCTTCGCTCAGGATTTAGGATAAGCCTGATACAATAAGAGGGGACTCATGAAGCTCCAAAATGTACATTCATTCACTCGTCTGCCAATCTGAGGCGCCTGTGCGTACAGAAGTATCTAAAGCCTACTTCACTCCCTGTTATCTCAGCAGATAGCAGGTGATATAGTAAAGTACCTACGAAATAGGTAAGTATGATATAGGCAGGTACTATAAAATAGGTAAGTATGTTAAAGGACTTTTTTGCAATTTTCAGTAAAAAGTGCGGTGTTTAATTTTCTTCATCAATTAATCCTAGAAATAATTTTCACTCTACTAGAAAATTAGATGCTGTCCAATAATAAGCATTCTGTCGATTAAAAAAAATCGAATTCATTATTAACATTTTACTCATCTAAAACAAAGATAAACTAATTCCTAAAGTGATGCAATTTTTGTAAAGCCGCACATTTTTTTGGCAAGACTTGGGAAAATAAAAAAGCTGAAATCTGTGCGAGAAGGTTCGTGCACTTTATCTCCCGGTCCACTCTCCCAACACGTTTGGAGGGTTTACGCGGCATTAGAAACCAATTACACGAATAATACCTACCAGTTGCCCCGTCTTTATATATTTTGTTTTAGATCAACGCTGAAAACATGATTATATATTGTTACAGGTTTTACACCGAGATTCTTACCTACTAATATAATTTCGCGCTTACTTTATACCATGAGAGGTAAATAATGTTAATACTGATTAATGCAGTGTTCCGCTTACGATTAGTTAACGTTACGATGTGTCGGGGATGTTATATTATTGCATTAAATACATAATAGAGATAAAAGGTAGAAATGGGGAGGAATCTAATAAATTCTCTGTGCGGAAGCGTAAACGATGTACGCAGAGACGGGCACGTAGCAGCGCCTCGTAGCGCTTCGTAGCCCGTAGCCTCGTAGCCGTGCTCGGTAGCCGGAGGGGTGGGCACCGCAAATGAGCCATATTAATCATCCCCCATCACGGCAGCTCGACTTTTGAGCTTCCTCTGTTGCCAGATTCTCCTTAATAAGGCAACCTTTTCCTCTTTCCAAGAATAAATTGATATAATTAAATGGTACTTAAAAGTAAACATTGCAACGGAATGTGACAATCAATGTGCATTTGTAGATGGTAATTTTATCTGAAAGGGGTTGGGGGTTGGGTAATAAATGGCAGGAAATTAATATTAAAACTTGTAGGAGTTTATCACCGCCTGTATCAATCCTTTCGACAAAAGGAAAAGGGTAAAATAAAATATACTAAAGCGTGAAAACTAAAATATTTTCGTTTTGAATGAAAACTAAATATGCAATAGGTTATTACGGTTCGTGATTTGAACTTTGCATAGTCTGGATTTAGATCGTGACTGTACATACCGATTTTTTATCGTTTTATATTCGTAGTACCCATTTTAGGTTTGTATGGCTAATACGACAGCTATTTACTTATCATAAAAATTACTTTTTATAGAACTTGTACAAAAATCCAGCATTCAATTTGATAGCCAACCGTACGTTGACTCTTAGGACGTACATTATACTATCTACAATATTTTACTCTTTCTTTCTCAGCAAATATAAACTCACTACTTTACGTCAGAGGTAAACAACCCTCATTTACAAGCCCGCAAATCATAATCAGCCTATTTAACAATTGCCTAGCTTGCTTAACCTTCTCGTTTTAATTACTTCAGATCTCAGGCCGCATAAAAGCGCTGTGGCCTGTACATAGCACCCGTAGGCCTAAAGTTGAGCAGCCCTGACATAAAAGCACATCATTTCATATTCGGTGCTCAATTTCGAATGCAGTAATAACGGCAAAAACCCCTCGGTCTGTGGAGTGCGAGATATATTGTATTATTTAAAGAGATTGATGTGAAGAAATATAAATTCGTCGACGAACAAGAACTGTTGCTCTTAAACATTCAGATAGCTGGAATGTCTGGTACGAATACAGTGTTACCTACGAGTATGTTGATTTGTTTTTGACTGATTCAAAAACGAACGAAGATGGAACATTACAAAATTATGTTACTTAGGCCCCAATTACACTATCATATATTTATCATACAAACATGATTTCATATCTGTCAATTTCTGTGATCATAGTTAAATGATGCTGTTCTTCATTTTTGCATATTACACTTATAAAGAAAAGAAAGAAAGAAAGAAAATACATTTATTCAGCACAGACTAAGGCACACAATATAACATAAGTACAGCATGTAAAAATAAAAAATAAAAAACAAGTAAATAGTGTAAAGTGCGATCATATAATGTCGTAGCTATGAGTGCAATGGTTTTAATTGTATTAAAAAATAAGATAAAAACGGTTTAAATTTGTAAAAAATAGTAATTTTCTAGTAGCTTAAGTTAGTACCCATCACACTCTCTGATCAAATACACAACTTCACATACACTTACACACCACATTTACTCAAATTAACTGATTATGTGTGATTATTGTATGTAAATTAGCTTCTTTTTAGGGTTTCGTACCCAAAGGGTAAAACGGGAACCCTATTACTAAGGTTCCGCCATCTGTCTGTCGGTCTGACGGTCTGTCTGTCACCAGGCTGTATCTCATGAACTGTGACAGTTAGACAGTTGAAATTTTCACTGTTGATGTATTTCTGTTGCTGCTATTACAACAAATACTAAAAAACAGAATAAAATAAATATTTAAGGGGGCTTCCATACAACAAACCTGATTTTTTTGGTCGTCTTTGCTCGATATTGATAACGGCAACAAGTAGACGCTTGAAATATTCACAGAATCTTTAGTTATATATTCATTTTAAAAATAAATAATTAAATTAAAAATAAACAAATATTTAAGGGGGCTCCCATACAATAAACGTGATTTTTTTGCCATTTTTATAAATAGTGGTACGGAACCCTTCGTCGCGCACGAAGGGTTCCGATTCGCACTTGGCCGATTTTTATTACTCACTTTTTTGTAAATTTTATTAATTTATTTAATTAAATTATCATTAACAATCTTGCGCTAGCAGAACTAATTATATTATTAACTTTGTGTGGTGTTTGGGTCACCAAGATACAGGCTGTGCCTAGTTTAGGACCCGCTGTTAAATAATATCAAATTTTTCTGTTGGTTAAAATTTCATGCATAATTGTATGTTTGTGAACTATCATCATCATTTCAGCCGAAAGACGTCCACTGCTGGACATAGGCCTCCCCCAAGCAAGGGGGGCTTTGCCATAATCACCACGCTTTGCAGGCGGGTTGGCGATCGCAGTATGGTGTTAAAATGTATAGAGAACGCTGCTACCCATTCTCTAGTAAGTCCCATAGTCGCTTTTTACGACACCCTCGGGAAGAAATTGGAAGTATGTGTAAGTTTAATAATGAATTTGAATTTGAATTCTTCGGAAAGGTTTATAAATATTTTTGTTGTTTCGATATTCCAGTCGAAATTTTTTGCATTTTGACGCCATTTTTTAAATAAGGTTAAGATCATAATTTTGTACGCTTGCTGTCAAATAGGATACCTTAACTATGATCATAGTAAATTTGAATCATATGTAGATACGATACCGTCATAGCTTATTTACATTAAAAATAACTCATACATCTCTGATCATATTTATATGATAGTCTTATACTCCATTGAAATAAGATTAGACATTTAAATAAACCATTTTTACAGTCCGTCCAACCGATTTTGACTTCTATTGCGTTGGTGGCATGACGAATGGCAGTTGTAATAAACAGTTGGTATTGTAACCACGTTTTTGCTTTTAATGCCATCCTTGCGCCTACGGAATAGAGTTCTTAATCGGTTGAACGGACTGTAAACAAATTTATTTAAATTTCTAATCTTATTTCAAATGGGAGTATATATGGCTCGTAGTGAGTTAAGTGGCGAGGCTAAGAATGAACTTTTCAGAAGTTCACTACTGAGTAGGACAAAGTTTGTATGCGAAAGAAGTGGCAGGTAACAGTTACGATTGATATACAGTGTTCTAGCCAATGATGTTATATTTAACAGATATGATAGACACTCGCAAAACAACCGAAAAAAGCGTTCCGCGCAGCAGCGGCAGCACACATACCCACTTTTCATTCATTTTACATTTCACTACAAGTAAAAATGAATGCTTGATAAAAACAACAAGAAAAAAAGAGAGCTAGTGTTGTCAATTGCGCGTGAATGTAAACAAACATTATTTTGGCCACCAATCACCGAAAGTTAGCATCACAGCGTCAACAGCGACAACATCACAATTAGGACGTTTTCGAGTCTTCACGATTGCGTGCTTTCAACATATGTTTAATATAATATCATTGGTTCTAGCACAGTGTTTAGTTACTTATAGTTTAGGTACTGCAATAAACCCGCGTTGTTTGCGCGCAATGACAGATACAGAGGGTAGTATGAAATTACTGGTATTTTATAGAAGCGCTAGGTGGGATAGTTTAGCAGCGTGTGCTAATTGAGCGTTTCAGCACGCGCCGGCGGCCGGAATTCGCGGCCGCCGCACATTCGTTAGCAATATTCCGCTAACGAACCAAACTAATGGCTATTAAGTTGAATAACGTAGCACTTTGCGCCACGAATACCGTACACACTCCCACTGACAGATGTTTCTAGAATCATATACAGCGGCCTTTTCAAAAACTACATTTTTCACAAGCTTTCTGCGTCACATTCGTATTGGTAAAATATACCATTCAGTGACGACGAATATTTCAGAACGTACCTTTGTCATTCCAGAAGCACGTGGAGCAACGCGATGGAATATATGCAATGCGTCTTGTACAACACACGAAGCAGAATTTATGGCAGCTTGCTGTTACACGAATGGATTCAAACTAATCGCGACTTTGTGTAAAATCCTCATGCTGGCTTTAGCTTTGGTGTCTATGTTTTGAGAATATAAGATCCACTGGTAAACATAAGCCTCTGAATAGACTGCTATAATGCAGGATCTCAATGAATTCTGGTCAAATAACCAGACATAGCAAATCTCTTCATGGACTCAATTTGAAAAAAATGTTATCTATACTATATATAATAATATTATAAAGAGGTAAAATTTGTTTGTTAGTTTGTTTGTATGTAGGGGGTAATCTCCCGAACTGATGATCCAATTCTAAATTTTTTCACTGGTAGCAAGCTACATTATTCCTGAGTGTTATAGGTTATAAATTAAATTTATAACATGCGTATTAGCCGAGTTATCACAATGTTTGTCTAGCAAGTCGGAAAGAAATAGCTCTTAGAACAGAATTATTTGCATGCGCTGTCTAAACAGTTGTATATAATTGAAAACAATGTATTGCAACCTGGTCCGTCTTAAGCAATGCAATGCGACGCAGTGGGTCGGGGGAACAAGAAATTTCACGCGGACGGAGTCGCGGGCAGAAGCTTTGTTATTATATTCTGCTCATAGTGTAGCCCATCTACACTATGAGCAAAATATGATAACATAACATAACATGACGCCTGTAATTCCCGAAGGGTGAAGCAGAGATGTACCTATAGTAGGTACACCCACATTTCGCCAGATATGTTTAGGTCCCATGTAATAGAGGGCGAGCCTATTGCCCCAGGCACAAATCCAGACTCCAGGCTGCTACTGAGAAATTCGTAATGGAAAATCCCTATAACAGTTTTGCCCGACCTGGGAATCGAACCCAGGACCTCATGCTCAGCTTTAGCGCTTTCAACTACTAAACCAACGAGGTAGTGCGAACGAGGCACAATAGAATAGTCATCAAATATCACCTTTTTGTCTCCCATGTAAAGATAAAAAATTGTATACGCATTTACGATTTGGCGACACGATTAGCGCAGTGGTTAAGCGATTGACTGCTGCGCTGCGTGTCGCGGGTTCGATTTCCGCACAGAACAAATATTTGTATGACCTACAAGTACTTAGTTGTTCCGGGTCTGGCTGTTTGTGTATGTGACTTTAAATGTTTGTAAACGCACCCACAATACAGGAGAAATTCCTAGTGTGGGGTATAAAAAAAACCGGTCAAGAGCGAGTCGGATTCACGCACCGAGGGCTCCGGACGTATATATGATTTTGATGATTTTTGAAAAACTGTGCTATTTAGAGACATCCTTTTATTTTACCTGTAATCTTTACATAAACTTCTATCACATAGAATAATTTCAGATTTATATCTATGCAAACTTCGGAGATAAGGGGGGGGAAATAAATATTTGAGAATGTGCAAACAGCGCTCTTTCATATGATACCCCACATGCCCTAGTAGCTCCACTTCAAAATTTTAAGACCCTCTTTCAGTCCCTTTTGCAAAAAGATATATATATTTTTAAATATATTTCTTGTTTGCAAAATAGTTGGGCAAACGTCATCTAAAACTATTCTAAATTTCAAGTTGATAGCATTAGTAGTTCTTGAGATATCCAGGTGTGACAGACAGACAGACAGACTTAGTCTCACCATAAGGATTCCTTTTTACCATTTTGGTACGGAACCCTAAAAAGGTACCTATAGCCCATGACACGCCATTATAATCAGTGCAGTGTATCACGCTATAAACTACTAATATCACCGACTATGAATAAAACGTAAAACAGTGCAACCAAACCTCATTCACAAACTCCTTCACATTTTGCATAAAAAAAGGTGGCAATACTAGTGAAAGAAGTCAGTTAATGTTTTCCTTCAACATTTTCCAAGAACGTCTCTTATAGGCCGTGGCTTGGAAATAAGAAAATCCGCAGCACTCAGGCTGTCAGCCCACAGTAAGCTGTGTAAGCTCAGACGATGGGAGAGCTATAAATTAAGTTTTCAATTTGCCAATGACGCATCGCTAAGACTGTGAACCGAGCTCCCTTTGCTAATATATTTTGGATGGTCGCTTTCGTGTTGCTCATGTAATTTTATAATATTCTTCAAAATATTTCTTAAAGTTATTTTATAAATACGTCAATAATAACTCCAAATACATATACAATTACTCAGACATAATAACAGACGGAAGTATAGTATATCAGAGCAGCTATTACGTATTTAAATGATCAAATTATGTTTAGTTGTGTACTTTTCATAAATACAGAGGATGTTTAGCGTGGAGGGCCGACGCCGACGGTTGGTTGCATGCAGCAAAATGCAGCGTAGCGCTCCATTATGTGGGTCATAAATCAAGTGCATTGAAATCTCCTTCCTCCTTCGTGTCGGTGAGCCATCGCCGAGCGACGGATATTTGAACCAATGCACCGCCGAACCGACAGCGCTACACCGCCACACTTCGTAGCGGTTCGTAGCGGCTCGTAGCGGCTCGTAGCTGTTTGTAGCTATACGTAACTACGATGAAACTACGCGCCCTATCTATGCTGCATCTTAAACTTTGCGCGCCGAATATTGACTGGACTGTAAAAGTTTCGTGTTCAGCCGTAGTGTTGATATCGGTATCTTTGTTTTATTTAGTTCGTTAGTTTTCTTGGGATTTACAGCATATCCTATCCTACTAATATTATAAACGCGAAAGTTTGTAAGTATGGATGGATGGATGGATGGATGTTTGTTACTCTTTCACGTAAAAACGGCTGGACCAATTTTGATAAAATTTTGTATCGAGGTAGCTGACACCCTGGATTAACATATAGGCTACTTTTTATCCCTATATTCTTAAGGGATCGAGACTTACGCGGGTGAAACCGCGGGGCGCAGCTAGTTCACTTATAACTTTATACCATTAATAGATATCACACAAAATACATACTAATCCTAAAATTGCGTTACTTAATACAATTATTAACATTTAACTAATCCGTTTACAAACTAACAAGTCCAATCAACATTAGTATGGCATCACTTTCAACAAACCAACTCACAACACAAACACTAACAGCGAGCACAAACTCCATAGATTTATATAAGTGCATATTGTTTTATTTATACAAGAACGTCGGCAACTACTACAAAGTTATGTGACGTTGTATGGTCACAATGTTCGGGTGGTCGCCACCCAACGGAGGAAACCCATTCACTCACTGCTAGTCAATGGCTTTTGCATGTTGCATTCTGTGCCGCATTCTCCTCGTAAATCGCGAACGCTCTAATATTTCTATCGGTGCCAAATTGTGGCCTATTGACTGCATTGGATGTTAATCTGCATACATTATGCGTAATACAGTTTAATATTTTACATTTCTGGCTACGGGTGCTAGCGTTTCTATTTAGTGTTCTAAGTTATTATTTAAGCTTAATAGATAAACTTAGCCTTTTGAAATATTGAAAGTGAGTTCATGGTTAGGGTTTGTTGATATTCTGAATTTAATCTAATCACTGTTATGAAATTACTAGCTGCGCCCCACGGTTTCACCCGCGTAAGTCTCAATTCTCGATCCCGTAGGAATATCGGCATAAAAGGGCAAGATAAGTAGCCTATATGTTAATCCAGGATGTCAGCTACCTCGATACAAAATTTTATCTAAATTGGTCCAGCCGTTTGAGAGTGAAGAAGTAACAAATACTCGCGCAAACTCACAAATTTTCGCCTTTATAATTAGTGTGATGTGATTTCAGTAACGATTTTATGTTTCTAATAGTTTCTTGAAACATCATAGTTTAAAAAATCCAAGCACTACTGTAGTAAACCTTATCATTGTATTATCCACACATTTTTTCCCCTTCCAAAACTGTTTCATTCCACAATATTTTTGCGCCAACAGGCAACAAGCATTTTACAACATCAGCACCCGTTCGCAACGATGTGGGTGCATCGAATAGGTGCCACGTGTCATGTATGGGGTAATACCTTCTCCCAGAGACATGTCCCGGCTCAGCGAAACGTCAAAGGGAAATTGAAAATTAATTTATGCTCCTAAACCAGCTCGGAGATTGTAAATCACCGGCTTGGAACTCTTCATGTCCAGAGTGCCATTTCGCATGACGTATATGAAAACTTATCATATGTAGGTAGTTAATTACGATGTGCACGACAGTAATATTGGTAAAAAAGAATATATTTTTAGCTAAGGAAAGCTGTCTATAATTGTGTCAGAATCTTGCTAGAATGATTCTCATTTCCTTATGTTTGGCCAAAGTGCTAAATACTTGAATGCGTTAAAATCTAAATTTCTTCTTTTTCGTAAATTTTTACGTCTCAATGACGTAAATTTTACGGTTTATTAGCAAAATATAACTTAATGTACCACAGGCATATTTCAATCGGCTCAATTTTTTTTTTATAAAAACACTTGGTTCGGTGGGAGGGCTCATATATTTTGAGCGGCTGTGCATTTTACGTGAGAGCGCTTTGAAGCTCAATTTATTGAACATACTTCCTAGCCTACTAAATAACGCGTTACACGAATCCATGTATCATAAAAGGAAAATATTCTATTAATATGTTAGAAACTACATTCATCAATTAATAAATGTATATAAAGTAATATTTAGTTTTGCATGTTGTTTTCATTCCGATACTGACTTGTTCGTAAATTCAAATCAGAAACATTATCTTGCCGTTACGCTTAAATAAACTAAAACAAGCTTAATTCATATGAATAAAATAAGTAATTGATATGGAATTCATCGACAATTACTTACTCATATTTATTGTACATAATGATTTAATGCTCATATCTATACTCCATTGGTTTAGGTAATTACATTAAGGTAAACAAATCATAAAAAGACTTTTTATAAATTACACTTTTTTGTTAAAAAATACCCACGTTGTAACTTATAATATAACCAAATTAAATTTATTTTTAATTGTTTCGATAGTTTCCTCTTTTATTACTGTATAACTTTATCATATATTCTTAAACTACTCTTCGTAGATGTAACTGCTTGAGCACAATTTTTTGTTATATTTATAATAATACTATAATATTTTGTAATCTGTCTATTGTAAAGAGCCCAAAAAGACAGATTCTCTGAACGTCAATGAAATAAAACGTTGCTAAATTGAAGAGTACAACTGTGACGTGGCATGACAACTGAAGTGACAGGTATTACGTCGTAGTCGGTTACTTGACAGCTCTCTCGTCATGTGGTTTTTTTTATCTACCTTTATTTAACTATTTAAACCAACGGCGTATAACAATTTTAACTGTAAAACACCAACCAAACACACGAACATACAAACACCCACACTCACTACACCCCATTGAAACATTTGACGAACGCACAGACAACACAGATACACAGACACGCGCGTCCTCAAATAGTCCTGTGCGTACATGTAATGCGAGGCTGAACGCACTCACGGGACGACTCCAAAAAGAGTCGTAAATACTCCCGACGCCGCTCACTTATAAATTAGGATCATAAAGCAGTTGCCGAACTTTGTTGGCGGCACGACGACCATAAAACAACGCTTACCCGACGGGATCGACGACGCTGCTCATGCATCGCCACTGATCTTTCAATTCTATGCTTGTTTGTAACAGATTAATTTTTAACTGTTATGAGTTAGTCGGTTTTTGGTTGTGATAGAAAGTTGGGCAATCATTAACAAGCTGCTCTTTGGTTGGTTACATTGGAATAACAAAATTTATCATTTGAAAGAAAAGAAAGATAATACGTTTATTTTGCGGTAAAACATGGCGCAAAGAAAGAACATAAATACAAAAAGAACAAGTAGGGGGAAAATATTCGTCACATCCACGCAAAACGGCCACCGCTTAGCATAATGCTGCGACCCTATGCGATACAGAGCCCCAGCGCTGGTTTTCCGCGACATCCGGCGTTGATGTGATGACGTCGACCGGTGCAGCATACAGTGAGATTATAAATAAGAAACAAAACAAATACAAACTACTTAGATAATTAAGTTTATAATATATAATATTTACATTGACATTTTTTTTATTTTCATTGACTCTTTTCGGACCGCCAGACCACTGTTTGTACCCAGTTCCCTCGAACACAGGGTTCAATGGGTTATTGTGACTTCTGCATTGTTGGTTAAGTATTTCTTATAGTATAACTTAGACATTTCTATTTGTAATATTAATTAACAGAAAATCCCTATTTTCCTGTGATAACAGTGAAACCACTGAACTACAATTACTCGGTGCTCTTTCTATAGTTCGAGACGCCAGAGTAATGTTCGCACCCTGTTGCCTGTACAACGCTACAAGGTAATTTTGGCGCGTGGCCACAATCGGAACTAGCGCCGCCATCTGTTTTTGTCAATACAATTTCTGTGACAACTTCACAAATACAGTGTGAGGCTTCATAATGTGCACATATGAGGGAGAAACTAAGCTTAATTTTATCGACAAAAAAAATATTTAATAAAATATAAAAAAAACTGTTCAATTATTTATAGCATTTTTTAACTTCTTGATCGCTACTGTGACCCCTGTGTAAACAAAATGGTATAACTTTTAAACTAAACGATCTATCAAGATAAAACAAACTTAGTAATGACTGGAAATAACAAGGCGTTTTCACAAAACAAAAAACGAATGAAAAAAACTTGAAATTGAGAATTAAGGTGTTTTTTTAACAAAAATCTGATATTTTTTCATCAATTCATACAATAATTGTAAAATTTCTCAATAAAAGCCCCGATTACCCACCCTTTTTTATTACTTTAAATTATTCTCCATCGTATCAGAGAGACCCTTTTTTTGTGAATTATTGTAAACTAGATGCTGCCCGCGGCTTCGCCCGCGTGGCTTTTTCTAAACATGTAAGCCTTAGTCTTGAATCACTCTATCTATTAAAAAAAACCGCATCAAAATCCGTTGCGCAGTTTTAAAGATCTAAGCATACATAGGGACAGACAGGAAGCGGGAAGCGACTTTGTTTTTTACTATGTAGTGATGCACGTGGGTTGGGGTGCGGGGAGACAGGGTAACCCAAAAGACAACATTGTTTCGTCGTGATACTTAGATCTTAGTTTAGTTTAAAAGCGAAGTTAAAGGCTCACAGCGGCAAACAAGCATTTACAGATACTACAAAAAAAAAAAAATATTTTTCTATTTTTTTTCCGTCGATAAAATTAAGCTTTTTTTGTGTTTTTTTTTATTTTTTTTCCGTCAATAAAATTAAGATTAGTTTTCCTCATTTCAATATGTGCACTTTATGAAAACACACTGTATTTACCTACAACGCCATCCTGTCAATGTCATTCAGGCCAAAAGATCCCTGTAGCACTCCACCTACCGGGAATACGTCACACGTGGGAGTCCGCGACCCTGTCTGGTGGGTCATTGGGTTATTGTGGCACCGGTTGTCATTAGTTCGACAACTATTGCACAACTTTAGTTCAAGCATTTTTATAATAAGTGACTTTAAGTGATTGAGCAAGAAGAAAATGGTAGGTATCAAATATAATAATAATATATTGTTGCTTAATAATACAAAAAAAAATATTAAGATATTTATACTTTCCGGAAACTTTATACTTTTCTGTACGGAAAGTATACCTCATGTAAAATACAATATAAAAAAACTTACACCTAATATTTTTAATATAATTTATAAAAACGAAATAAAATCTTTTAATATCTAGAGTAAAAGGTAAGAAAATAAATATGGGACGTAACCTAAGCCGCTAGCAAGTATAATTTTTCATAGACTTATTTTGCCAAATAAACTTAGGCCATTTTTTAAAAGATTGTTATAAGACAATAAAGAAGCACTGCCGAATAGTCTGCTTTTATTTTCCTTTTAATTAATTTAAACAAATTGAGTTCACTATAAATCACTTTACTTTGCTACAAGTCCATTGCTATGTCTAACAGTAACTAATAAGATTTTTCAATAGGATTTAGAACGACTGGCCTTAAAATCAATAAGAAAATTAATCGTCTTATCGTCAAACAACTCCCGAGTAGTTAATAAAAAACTTATGCGAGAGTGTGAAACTCACACCTTTGTATTGATTAACATAATTAGTACTTCCATTGTGAAATACTGCACCGAGCCAATACGTAACATCATTACACACTGAATGAAATGAATCATTCAGTCTGTCAGCATTCCATCAATTAGCATTTCATGGATTGTAAAATTGAATTATATTCATATTAACAGGTGACCACAATTTTATAATTAGTTTAACCAAAACTTCGCTTTCAGTTCGTATTAGCTAGTAATTGATAAATTGAACATGCTACACATTGAGGAATATGTTACTGAATTAAATATTTAGTCTAGTAATTTCAAAATCTAATGCATTGATATGTAATAATTATGATTGATTCAGTATTGAAACCAAAGCAGACCGCAATTTATAAAACAAGAACGGGGCTCTCGTCAGTTAGTTCAATCGAGAGTTTGATGCAGAAGGCAGTGTTCCTAGACACGGCACATATTCCGAAGTGGTTCCTGCATCTGGATCCTTAACTACCGTTAGCTTGGACTCTGGTACAAGTGCGGAAGGATTCGTATTAAGGCTTCTACATACTAGCGCGACTTGTCGCGCGACGCGACACGGCACAAAGGCCCCGCGTGTCGCGGGACGAGCGGTGCCTTTGTGTCGCGTCGCGTCGCGCGACAAGTCGCCCCGGTATGTAGAAGCCTTAACATTTTAAACTGGTTTTAATCATGTAATAGTAACAAATTAAATATTGTTACGTACATGAAATCTTATAATAAACTAGCTGACCCGGCGAACTTCATACGGCCACAGCAGCGCCACTTACCGGGTCCAATAGTGTTTTCAAACCATCCAGGATTCCGTTGAAATATAAATACAAAATTTCAACCAAATTGGTCCAGCCGTTTAGGAGGAGTTAGGTGACAAACACACGTACAGAAGAGATATATATTACTAGCTGCTGCCCGCGGATTCGCCCGTGTAGCTTTTTCTAAACATATAAACCTGTCTCTTGAATCACTCTATCTATTTAAAAAAACCGCATCAAAATCCGTTGCGTAGTTTTAAAGATCTAAGCCACTTGTGTTTGGAACCCCATCTACAATAAATATAGTGACCAATTGGAATCAGTGCTACGTAAATATCTTAGGTTTCTTAACCATAAATCATTTAAGAGGTGGTCATCATATCACACACTTCTAGATACATTTTCCTTGTCAACTCTTAAAGTAAGGAGACTATATCATGATCAATCGTTCCTATAAAAGATTTGTCACAATAAATTTGATTGTAATAACCTAATAAACCAAATATGCATACCTAGTCTTTCCCAACGTATTCGTGATACTTATACTCACTGTCTATTCGCGCCTAAACGGTGCAGAACCAACGCAGGAGATCGAGCGCCTTTACATCGACCAATGAAAAGTTACAACGATAATTTTGCCGATATTGACATATTTACATTGTCACTCGCACAGTTTAAAACCAGTATCATTATAAACCCTTATAGATTCCATTATAGCTTTAGTTCTTATATTCACACATCTAGTTTGTCACATTGTAAAACGTGTAAACGTGAGTTTATTGTTTGCTAACTTTGCTTGGACCTTGCTGAAACTATTTTCACTGTTGTATTAATTTGTGGATAACGATGCTGGTTGCGTGATTACTTATGTGTTTTATAAAATATCTGTACCTAAATATTAAGCATTATTGCGCAATTGTTTGTTATCCTGAAGAAATAAAAATAAAATAAGCATACATAGGGACAGCCGGCAAGGTTGGCGCAGTGGTTAAGCGATTGACTGCTGCGTGTCGCGGGTTCGATTCCCGCACGGAACAAATATTTGTATTACCTACAAGTAGTTGTTCCGGGTCTGGCTGTTTGTGTATGTGAGTTCAAATGTTTGTGAACGCACCCACAATACAGGAGAAATTCCTAGTGTGGGGAGACGTTTAAAAAAAAATTTTTTTCAAACAGGAAGCGGGGCGACTTTGTTTTATACTTTGTAGTGAATATAAAAGTCTAATATCTCTAAGGCCAAAAATAAAAGAAAACTTTCAGCCTACTCTGCATTGTGGATGCGTTAGATTAATACATTAGGTTAGATTGTGTGTGGCGTTAAATTAGCGTAAAACCAACCTCCTTAACTATAACCAAAACAGTGGCAACTCCACTATTGTACGTAAACTTATCATTTTATTCGGAGGCGGCAGATGTGGAAGTTTAACTCATCATTTCGAGATCGCGAAATCGCTTGGAAGTAATTCGCGAAGGCGAGCTCCCCGCAGACACTTTACTTACAAGCACTCGAACTTAGTTGGGAGCAAGTTGGCCGGCTTTCCACTCATACACTCCGTAACGACAACTTACTCACTTTTGCTCACTTGAGGCTTAGCTCCCGCAGATATCAAATATTCAAAATTTGTTTGCTGTTAAATTGTTTGTGCATTGATTTGAATTGTAATAATTACGCTGGGAAGGGATTTCGGAAGATTTGTGATCGTTTTTGTTTTGTCAATCATTGAGTTAACCATTGTTCTGCATGTATTAATCCTAATCCTAACTAATAGTATAAATGCGAAAGTAAGTTTGTTTGTTACCTTATCACGCCTAAACTACTAAACCGATCATCCTGAAATTTTGTATATATGTTGTCAGGTCTCAGGTGTACAGAAACGGACATAGGGTACCTTTCATCTCGAAAAAAAGTACTTTTCTCGAGGAAAACAACAATAACGTTCTTATGATAATAGATGGCGCCACGTGTCCTTCGAATCATAATTGAATGATATTATATTATTATAGAAACTTTAGTAGTGTGTTATGCATTGCTAAGCCACCAAACGCCCAACAACAAGCAGAGTACAACCCGAATTGATTGTCAAATTCTAAAATTAACACGAGCGAAGCCGCGGGCAATAGCTAGTTTAACATAAATGTGATTTGTGGCTTATTGCATTTTACTAGCCGATTTAATAAAAGAATCAGAAGCAAATTTTTGGTTGTTTTTTACAAATTACACTTGGTTGAAACACCAAAATAATAGAATCGACATGATTAACCGAAACAAAAATTATATTTCTATGCACGCGTGCACCTGTACATTCGCAGATCCGCAACCTCTAAGAGTAACGTGTGTGTAAATAATTCAGTCGATGCGAAGCCTGCTCCCCGGGGCTTTGCTCCGAATACCAACATCTGATCTGTGATTGCGCACGATAAATCTATTCCTCTCAGCACACCGATTGTTGTTTATCCCTCGTAAATATTCTGTTGCAAATATATATATTCGCATCTCATTTAGAGAGCATAACATTTGTTTTGGAGTTTGGTTAAAATTTTCACGTATAAAAGTCAAAAGAGAATGGAAGGCGACAATAATGTCTGGGTATGGAATGTGCGCCCCGTGGCTGGCGGGCAAACAAGCCAAAGCCGTGGGTACGTGACACGCAGTACAAATCACGGCACGCTGCACGCTAAACTCGCACGGTTCACACCTATTCAATTGTTATTTTGACAATTATGCGATTGGTATGCGTGAAAAATTTGTATTGAAATTCGTTTATGACGTCGTATTGATAGCTGCGCGATAAGCAGTCTTGTTTCAAGAAATACGGATTCAATTGACATGAACTTTCCGCTACTCAGGTTTCTTGAGAAAAGTTATCGTATTTATTGATGTCACTATACACCAATAAAAACTAACTCGAGTAAAAACAATTCAAAGTAAGCTAATGGCGGAACTTACCTATTAAAAAAACTATAGGTAGGTACATGTTTGGTCAATGAGCATTAATGTAATACTTTTGAGTATTTTTATTTAGTAGCGAACTAGTATAATTATGTATAAAGGGGGGGAACAGCTCATATTTTTTTCGCGATTTCAGGTTTGATCCCATAGTAAAAGTTGTTCATAATGATGAGTACAATGACCCCTTAAGAGGTTATTGACGTTTTAAAAATAACCCTGTATAAAGTCGACGATATTCCTATTTACGTTATTTGCAAAATAAATTTATAATTTACCGAAATAAGGAAAATAATACACTGCAATTTGCAATCTTTTGTGGAGTTCGATTCGAGTAATCAAATAAACCGCTACTGAAATGATTTCATGATTCCAAATATTTTAATTGACAAACAGAAATGCCGGGAAAATAGCGCTTAAATTGTGCTTGCATTTGCGGGATGTTAATTCAATGAATAAACATCACGTCAGAACAACATCAAAATCCACTTCCTACTAACTATAGTGATGCCTCACTTGGCATGCAATTCAATTAAGCTCACTTTTTATGCAAACCGAATACACGTTCACAGGTGATTCTGTAAGTCAATCACGCTATCATTACCTCCATAATCATTCCGTCGTAAAAGTGTGATTATAGAATATTATTCCCATTACCACGTCCATTGTCCCACCAAGAAAATTCATTATTTATATTAGAGGACTAAACTACATATCTAAAACACGGTTTGCGTGACTTTACATAATTATCACGAAAATGATCATGTTTACTTGGATGCTATACATTCAGATTTCATAAAACAAATTGTTGGTTTTACTAAAACTTTCCTTCAATTGTATTAGTTGAAAATTGATCGCTAATGTTGTTCGAAATTTTTGATCGTTAACCTAATTTAGTTGATCGACCGCGTGACGTACGTTGTACGCACATTGAACACATGAACAAGTGCGGGCTCGTGGGTAATTGACACGCCACTATAAGAGGCTTCACTGACTCTGTACCTACAAGCGTTTGTTTCAACGGAACATAAAATTTACATGTACATAAGTTATTTGCGCCGGAGGTGCGTCGGCTCGTAAATCTCGCGACAAGGGGATTTCTGTTTGTGAAGTTTCTTTTTTATTTCCACTTTATCTGTGTAACGCAAAGGACTGTGAATACTCAGGCGCAACTCTGAACCCGCTCAACTTCAATAAATCAATTTGTGCACTTACCCGTACTTATAATGTTCTCAGAGAGTTCGGCACGTGTCGAGACCGACTCTGAATATGTTACACTTTCATCGCGTAAAGTATGTGAGCGTAATTCTATATTTTTATATCAGAGGATACTTGTGAAACTCTCATTTTAACTCCTTTTGTTAGTTTTAAATAACACTGTACGTGTGTGACAACTTATTTTTCTTCAGTATAAATTAAGAGCGTTTACACCTTACAGCATTCCATATAAACTTTCAAGCACTTGTTTTTCGAAATGACTGAATCGATTTTAATGAAACTTCATACGCATAAGCAAGATACAAAGGTCTAAAAAGTAAGTAAAGAAAAGTTTCTAAAAATAGTGTTACAGCCAAATTAGAACGATTTTAAATTTTCCATAGAAACAGAGATTTCCAGTTATCTGTTTTTAAATAAGACATTTCGAAAATGTTCTTTGCTTACTTTTTAGACCTTTGTATCCTGCATATGCGTATAAAGTTTCATTTAAAATCGGTTCAGTAATTTCGAAAAACAAGGGCTTGAAAGTTTGTATGAAATGCAGTAAGGTGTAAACGCTCTTAACGAGCATAAAATTATTCACAGTGCCTACCTACTTTGTGAAATTTTAAACTGTCACTGTCATTCCCCATACCCAATTTAAGCCTTTTAAGAATCACTTAAACGCTATACAGCCTTTTCAACCCAAATAAAATAAGCAGTCGAAACGGTTTGTCCGGTTCGTCGTGTTCATTTTGCATCACAAAGTTAGATGTGTTTGTCGTTCTATTTTAAACGCGATAACGCCAACTTTCCAGTCCTCGAAATGTGAATACCTTGTTGCGAAAATGTGACTAACGGAAACTGTGTACAAGTAACTCCGCTGTCCTTCGGTGGCTCACACCGCGCGCACTCCCCGCCACCCTCCCAGCACTAGCGACACATGCGAGCGCGGCGCCGCCTGCCGGCCGTCGGCGGCACTAGCAACCCATTCAAATCTCTTTATTATTACAACAAACAACGTTATTCACTTCTTACACCACGTTTTTTCACTATATTTATACTTAATACGCGTTACAAACACAAAGGAAAGTTGCCAACGTACAAGTTAACGCCTGCAGTATTTGAATTTCCATGCACAACAGTATATCACAACTAATCCTTTCTGAGGTTGACATTTAGATTTATGGCAGACAAAATAATTTTCAAGTGGTTGAGTTTATTTACTAAGATTTTCTGTAAAATGGAACTAATTTAATTGTGACTTGATTGTGACCCTTTTCGTACGAAACTGTCACAAATATTGTGATATTATATTCGCTGGGACTTTTCAGTTGCTTGGTTTGGAATAATTCCTAGCTTTTAACCATACGTTGATCCTTTTTAGGGTTCCGTACCCCAAAAGGAAAAAACACAACCATTATTCCTATAATGGTTGTGTTTTTTCCTTTTGGAAAACGCGTGTGTCTGTCTGTCTTTCCGTCAGTCACAGCCAATTTGCTCCGAATCTGCTCAACTGATTTAGTTGAAATTTGGTACACATATTATATATATTCTATGACCCAAACACGGACGTGTAACATAAATACTTAAATGAATTTTGAATATGGGGGTCACTTATGGGGGGCAAATCAGAAAATTAAAAATAAATTTTGTATCTGTACCGTGTGACATATCAAATGAAAGGGCTTGTTGTAAGAATTTCAGACATATTTTTTGTAATAATTTTAAAATGGTTTAAATGTAAAAAAAATAAAAATTAAAATAAAAAAAAAAGACAGAAAAAAGTTCTTTACTTATTGTTATTGATTACAAGAAAACCTACAAGAAGTCTATGGTCTTAAATAACATGGTATCTCAACATTGTGCGTACAAACTTACATTTGCAGTTGGAATGTATGAGGGAACATGTGTTTTAACTACAATGTTAAGTTTGTTCTTCATTGTGCGTGGTCCAACACGCAGTTGGCCGGTTTTTTTGAACTTACTAGAATTAAACTAGTTTTGTTACATTTTTATATCAGACTACTCAAGCTCACTTAAGAATAACTAGTTACCTTAATCTAACCGCTTATAAGTATACGTATGCGGTACAAACAAGCCGCTGTTGCTACTTGTACTAAACTCGAGAATTCCGTTTTATTCTAGATTTCTTTGTAGCGTCGGAACGCACCTCATTGCCGGCCCATAAAATTAACTGCTCGCTAATTACAATATTTATTATAAAGTACTCATATTTAGTTACCGACAATTTCAAACAATACGTTGCCGTTGTTTCAAATTCCTAATTAAGTACACTTTCATTAAAGGACAATAAATTACTGTAAGAATAAAAGTCTTAGCAGAAATAAGTAAGAATTCTTGCAACATGGCATTTTAGATAGAAAATTATTTCTAAACTAAATTGTAAGACATTTAGTACCTACTAGCATTAGTGTTTGATTCCGTCTTGATTGTTAGGTAAGTAATTGAATTATATGTAAAAAAAAAACTTCATATACAGGGTCAAATTAAATTAGCTATTGAAACTCCGCAGACGTTATGGGTCGATGTCTAAACATGATAAAACAAAAAAGAAATTAATTTAAAGATATTTTTTTAGGGGTCGTAGACCGTAGTTTGAGTAGTCACTTGAAATATCAGTTGTTTTTTGTGTAAACTTCACAGACATGATAGGTATCTATATCTACACGATAAAACAAAAGAAAACAGATTTCCCAACTCATAATTCAAGTAACAATACTAACAGCAGTTGTTGACCCCTAAAAAAAATCCATCAAATCTTTTATATTTTTATTTTATCGTGTTTAGATATCGATACCCATCGCTTCTCTAGAGTTTCGCTAGCTAATTTAATTTGACCCTGTATAATTGTAGTTGTATTCTTTTTATTTAAAAAAACGTTTGTTTTGGGGTCCCGTCAGAAACGAAGTTCCTACTCACGTAAAGTCAAAGTCAAAGATTTATTTGCAAACTAAGTGTACATTTTGGTGTTTTTGGCTCGTACAGACTGGCGCGATATCGCGGGTGCAACAGGCTCGTGACCCTTGTCGCACCCGCGATATTGTGCCAGTCTGTACGAGCCTTTAAAACAATAAAAACTAAAACTTCTGTCATTTGAAATTTGAGACCCACCCAGCGCATTTGAATACAGAGCCATCTAGTATAAGTTTTTAGAAGCTTCTAAAAAAAACGCGTATTAAATTCACAAAGTCGCATGGAGGGGGCATAACGCTTTTTCCTTACGTGACAATTGTTATCAAACAACTCCTACCGCAAGCCGCGTTAAAGAACTTCGTTCCAATAAACCTCTGTAGTTTATTTATGTTTGATCTGTTTGATACCACCATTTAAAAGAACTCACAATATGGACGAGTAGTGAGTGGGTGAAACTACTGAACATCATAAAAGAGCTACCAGTGAATTTAAATGTTTCTGCAAAAGTTCACTCGGTCCCGTTTCCTTACAGACCGCAGTTACCAACTTTATACACTTAATTTAAATGAAAATTTCTTTTCTTACGACTTTAACATATGATCCGTTTAAAATGTAAAGGTAGGCGTGAAAGAATGAGGTATTAGCATTTATTTAAACTTGAAATTTTTGATATCATTAACTAACTTGGATATTATAATTATGTCCAACCCTGACATTTTTAAGGAAAAAGACAATAAACATTGCACATTAAGCCAAAGTTATGCCTCCGTGCTCTGAATAAAAATGATCGTGAAAGCGAAACATAAACATTACACAATATTATTTTGAAAGAGTTAAGCTAAATTAACAGGAACAAAAGTAGGAAGGTCGAAAGTTAACTTTCAGTTGAAATTAATGAAGATCACAAAATTCACGGCCATTGAGTTCCCCGCCTCGTCGAACCTTTGACTCTAAGTTGCTTGTTAGACTAAATTGAGAGAAATAATAGGACTCATTTGTTTGGTTTAAAGGTTTCCAGTCCCACCCGACGGCGGAAGTTATTATTTTACCGCAATCCGAACGCCCAATAAAGTAATATTGTCCTGTTAATTGTGAACTGTTATATAATATTTCGATAAAAATGTATAGTGTTCTTGTACTCGTATTTTCTTGTAGGATAATTTTATCACATTTTGCTGCATATACTTGCTTAACTGTAACCTAAATGGAAGAAGTCACTTGCTCCTGAAATACTGGTACTCTAACCTTGCTCTGTAGCCAGGGTCTTAAAATGTTCTGTAACCTGATGGCAATAAAGAATTAATTATTTACTAGCTGCGCTCCGAGGTTTAACCCGCGTAAGTCTTAATCTCGTAGGAATGTCGGTATAAAAAGTAGCCTATATGTTAATCCAGGATGTCAGCTACCTCCATACAAAATTTTATCAAAATTGGTCCAGCCGTCAGCGTGAAGAAGTAACAAACACACACACACACACACTCACAAACTTTCGCCTTTATAATATTAGTGTGATGTGATTATAGAGTGATTTATATTGTTTATATTTTCGCTCAGCGAGCTATGGAACGGGCTATGCTTGGAGTCTCTCTGAGGGATCGACTCCACAAAGTGATCCGGCAGAGAACCAAAGTTGTCGACATAGCCCACATGAATAAGCAAGCTGAAGTGCCAATGGGCCAGCCATATTAGCCGTAGAACCGATGACCGTTGGGGTAGTCGTGTTCTTGAGTGGAGACCGCGAATCGGCAAACTTAAGGTAGGACGCCCTCAGGCTAGGTGGAGCGACGACCTTCGCAGGGTGGCTGGTGGCAGCTGGATGAGAGTTGCCGAGAATCGAGCTGAATGGCGTGCAATTGGAGAGGCCTATGTCCAGCAGTGGACTGCTATGGGCTGATGATGATGATGATATTTTCGCAAGTAAATGTTGGAGCAACGTATATACCTAGGTAATCGCAAAAATCACACGTAGGTAAGTAGGTAATGTCATTCTAATGTAAAGTGCATACCTAGTAGCAGACAATCGTCACAGGCTTACTAATAGGGTCTTGTCGGTACCTTTTGGGTACGAAACCATAATTAACCAACATGCTGACAAACTCATGTCAACCCCTGTGATTGGTTGACCGAAGTAACAACAGCCAATTAATATAATTGACATGAGATTTTACAACAGATTAAATTCAGTAGGCTTTCAGGAACCATGGGGCATACACATTTGTGTCTAAATATAATATCGAAGTACTATTTAACACTTTAGGCCAGTCTTCTAATTATAATATTGCAGTACTATTTTACACTTGGTAACACGAGACCCCTTGGTATAACCAAGGGGTCTCGTGTTACCCAGGGACTGAGTTGTGGAAGTCAGATAGGTAGCCGCTTCATGTAAGATACTGGTATTGGGCTGCATCTGGATTCCGGTTAGACTGGAAGCCGACCCCAACATACTTGGGCAAAAGCTAGGCAGATTGATTGACTATTTTACACTTTAGGAGGTACAACAATACCTATAAAAAAACTGTTTTTTTCCTTGTACTTGAAGGAAAGATGATATTAAAATGCCTCAATATCATTATATCGGATAATTTCCTCCCTACGATATAATTTATTTAATTAATAGGCAAGTAGTGCAGAAATAATATAAAACGTGTTGCACAATAAACGCAAGTCCTGAAAGTTTTCTTTGGTATTGTTCGTCGAATCGTTGAGCTCCTTAATTCTGTGTTGAGCTGCACGACTAGGTACTGACAAATAAGTGCACTGACTGGACAGGTCCCCCTCAATCTGTGTGGGTCAAAAGACCATTTCAGACACCAAATCTACACGGTCTTCATCTGACCAAGATTATATCAGGACTATAAAAGAGACTGTGACCTCAGAGTTTTTTCTGTTACTGGGTAATATGATAGCCCTAGGTAAGACTGCTTGTCAGACTTTCGGGCTTCTGCGACCGGTAACGTCTTTCAAAGATCCACGAATGACAGCCGGGACCAACGGCTTAACGTGCTTTCTGAAGCACGGAGGGGTCTCGGGTATGTAAAGATGGTCACCTATCTACGAACCGACCGCGGTAAGCGTAGCTTAACCCGTGTGGCTTGTTTTACTTAGCCACGAGCCCCTCTATTATTAGGATGATTAATTTATTGCAAAAAGAAAAAACAGAAGACTTGTTATTTTGTTAATTTCATGAAAAATATTTTTTTTTTAGGCTACTGATCTTGGAACGATTATTAGTTTATAATATGAAAGCAACCCTGCGCATCACAAAAATACGATTTAGGGCGGTAGCACACTGCATTTTTGCAGCGATACAATCACAAAAAGACCGCGATACAGTCGCCATGCTATCGCTGGTCGTATACCTTTGCCCACATAACCACGATTCTGCATTGCTACTATCGCGATATTCAGCATTAAGACGCAGATATATGCCAGTGACCTTGAGTGGTTAGCTTGCGTGTTCTGTACCTACTGAGCTCACGCAACGCGTCGTACGTTCAGCCAGTAATAGGACTGGCCCATCAAGGAGCGCTGTCCCCAATGTGACGCATTATTAATTTATTATATACAAAACAAAAGGTATTTTAATAAAACGCGTATACTTAAAGATCAATAATTAAATTGTCTTTAAATTGGTGAAGGTTTCAGAAAAATATGCTTGGTAGATTTTGCGCCATTCTCAGTTTTTTATCCGCGTTAGACAACTTTACAAATTAATTTCACTATGTAATATAAACATACTTAATCTAAAATATTCACATATTAAGCTATTGAGAAAATGCTCTAATTTATTATAATTATTTTTCAAATCATTAACACTACTCGTTTAGACGTGATCTTCAGTATAAAATCATTAAAAGTCGGTTATCGTCCCCTTAATACAGTCGCGATGCAGAATTCATTCCTGACAGACGCGATGCAGTATCGATATAGTCGTATGCTGTAGTGACGACGTCTTGCGAATGCACGTTGACGCCACAGCTGGACTCGCTCAAGATGGAGTCGGTCAAGACAACGTTGATCGCGTTGCTTTTTTGTGCTTTTACGGAAGCAGCCGCAGCTTGGCGTGGGCAACGAAAATATTGGGTACACCCATATAATAAACTTCCTTAACAAGATGTCGCCAGAAACAGTCGCGCTTTACTAACGATGTTGAATCAATACATTCGCACGTTTGTATCGATGCAGAAGGGATATTATTCGATTTTGTATCGCTACTGAATCGCTTCTGTCGCGCGGTGCAAATGCGACAAACGGCCAACAACAGCGATGCGAAACGCGGTACTGAATCGCTGCAAAAAGTTGCCGTTGGCGAATGCTCTTAATTAAGTAACTAGGTAGTGAAGGTCAGATAGGAAGTCGCTCCATGTAAAATAATGGGATTCGGTTAAACTGGAAGCTGACCCCAACAAATTTGGGAAAAGGCCAGACAGAAGATTGTGCATATAAATTTATTTAATAAAAATAAATACTTTATTTATTTATTATTTATTTATTTAAGCTTCTCACACACAATAATGTACAAAGGCGGACTTAATGCTTTAGGCATTCTCTACCAGTCAACCAAAGGTGGTGAAGATAAGATGGCGGGTGCTCTGATTGAGAGAAAAATAATAATATTATAAACTATTAATTTATAACATAATTAATTACAAATAAAATAGGTACACAAGTACATAAATAGGTTATAAAAAAAATGAATTAATTATGATGAATTATATCGGTATATAAATATTGTGTTGGGCTTATAACGAAATACTCGTATTCTAATGTTTAAAACCTGAAAGCTCGTCCATGTGGTGGCAGCACTTTTGAATGTTATTTAGGTACTGTCATTATTGTGTTTCTGTTGTTATTTAGTTTCAACCAAAAATAAGTCGTGTAAGACTAGCCAGAGCAAAAGAGAGATAAAAGCGTTCAGTTGTATAAATAAGCATGATTTCTTTACTAGGTTTAAACACTGGGTAAAATAAACGCACAAATATTACGGCAATACATTTATAATTATATTATTACAATTCTCAGTACTTACATGGGTATTACAACGTCTTTACACTTTTCCAGTCCAATCACTACTGACTGCCTTGCTATAATGGCGCTACCACGTAACTTTTAATATCCCTCCTCCTTAACAGACTCAAATAGTCAGTTGACATCTTAATATCCGGTGGCGCCATTTTAGCATAAATAAATCAAATAACTTGTTAATTTTACCTAATACAATTGTATTATTTCAAAAGTACTGCAAATATCTTAAAACTACCTAAATGTATTTAAATAGCTAACAGTCGCATATTTAATATATATTGTAACTAATAATATTTTGTATCTGTTTGTTTCAGTGTACTAATACCCGTCAACAAGTTTCACATTAAATTCAAATAACTACTAAATTAGTAATCAATTATCTATTAATTGTATTTAGGTTTTTAGTTTTTTGTTTCTTTTTTTTTTCCCCCACACGTTTTCTCTCAACACATCTGACATTGCCAGAATTGTCGACATCGGCACCATTGCCACAGAGAAAATTAGAATAGAGAATAGAAGTGTGACTTGGAGAGTGACCCATTAAAAGATGAGTAAGGAAAAGAATAGATAGTGTCTACCATTGGTAAACGTTCAAATTTAGTGGAAAATTACCAGTTTTCTAATTTCTTCTTAGCAGAGCTTTCCGCACAATAAGTTACTTTTGTCGGAACTAGTTGATTCTATTAATGACAACGCGAAGAAAACTAAAGTTATTGATATGAACATTATATCAGTCTTGAATTCATGCATGTATAGTTAAACTTATAATAGTCTTCTAATACCATATTTATGAAACAAATAGATGCCCTTATTTATGCAATAAATAGCTGCGCAGAGTTGTTTTAATTAAATATTCATAAAATAAGTACTTACCTAGTTAGTTTACAAAAATGCATGGATAATAGAAGTTTAAAAGTTTCTATCACAAGTATGGTCTGTTCTAAAATTATCTGATGAAAATGTAAATAAATGGATCCTATAACGTTTGTACCTTTTAATGCTAATTTGTAGTACCTACCACTTATAAATTGAGTGCTTTGATTATCTGATTATTTTAATATTTAAACCCGAAATTCTCATTCTAAATCACCTTAAAAATGTGGACATTTGGCAATTGATGTTAATTTTATAATCTCTTCATCAATTAGGGCATTTTCTCAATAACTTAATATGTGAATATTTTAGATTATGTTTCTATTACATAGTGAAATTAATTTGTAAAGTTATGTCTAACGCGGATAAAAAACTGAGAATGGCCCAAAATCTACCAAGCGTATTTTTCTGAAACCGTCACCAATTTAAAGGTAATTTAATTATTGATCTTTTAGTATACGCGTTTTATTAAAATACCTTTTGTTTTGTGTATAATAAATTAATAATGCGTGAAATTGGGGACAGCGCGTTGGCTGAACGTACGACGCGTTGCGTGAGCTCAGTAAGTAAAGAACACTCAAGCTAACCACTCAAGGTCACTGGCATATATCTGCGTCTTAAATTTCTGTGGCGGGCTGACCATCTCCAATGGTCTCTCCATTGGAGATGGAGAGCCCGCCACAGTCAATGTTCTTTAAAAAATATTTGAATGGCAGATATGTTTAGCACAAAGTACAAGGTGGCTGACAGAAATTAAGTAGGTACAATAAGTTGATTTTTGGTTCTGATGGTTAAAAGAATTTTGTGATAATACCAAGAATTGGAAAGAAATTTTTATCGCACAATTTAAAACAAAAACACATAAATGATAAATAATGTTTATTTTTTAAGATGATTCACTTTCATGATTTGAAAGTTTCTTTCTTTTTGAAGATTGTTCTTATTACAAAATGCTAAACTCACACAATATTAATTTCCTGCATGATTTTTAATTACGCTTCAGACCAATTTTATTATCTTGTTATTCCATCCGACTCTGAGATACGAATAAAAATAAAAAACCGGTCAGATCACGTACAACGAAAGGTTCCGTAGTAGGAATGAATTTATTATACTATAGTTTATTATTTAATAACATAACGTTGTAATTAAAAAACATGTTCTCCCCCTTCCATATTCATCACGGTCCAACTATAAGTAGTAATAAAACTACAGATTAACGATTTTCGGACTTTTTCCTTTGCTTGTGAGACCTTGCTTCTTGCCAAATTTCATGATTCTAGGTCAACGGGAACTACCATTATAGGTTTTGATTTATTTGCGAGTATCATATATGAATATCAAAATATGTCGCTTAAATGGCCGTATGTTTTATTGCATTGACCTACACGTATTCGATATTTTTAACTTAATACTTCCACGCGTTCCTGAGAAAAATGGTCTTGACAGACTGACAGACAGACATACGGATACCGAAGTGATCCTATGAGGGTTCCGATTTTTTCCTTTTGAGGTACGGAACCCTAAAAACAACAAACCTCTGTTCTGTTTTAATGAATGCGAACTGGCCAAAAATAAATCAAAGCAATTTTAAAATATAAAAGTTATTATTTTATAAAAATCACTAGTGGCTGCGCTGCTACAATTTACTGCAAAGAAAATTGCCAGTATTTTTAATTACTTCGAAAAATTATAAAAAACCTCTATTATATTTTTATATTGACTGTTTTTCACGGACAAAGTAGCTACACAAATATTATAAAGGCGAAATTTTGTGAGTGTGTTTGTTACTTCTTCACGCTCAAACAGCTAAACTACTATTGATAAAATTTTGTTTGGAGGTAGCTGACACCCTGGATTAACATATAGACTTCTTATCCCGATATTCCCACGGGATCGAGACTTACGCGGGTGAAACTGCAGGGCGCAGCTAGTAATAAAATATAACCAGATTAAATGTACTATTTTATATTCGACATAGACACCTTGTTAATTTTTCTGAAAAGCTTCTTTTTTTTTGTACTAAACCTACATTAGCTAAATAGTCCTCAGTACTTTTTGTTAATAAAAAAAATCTCTTATGAATGATTAGTAGTCATTGGATACATGAAGTGGGATACATATTAAATTTTTAATTGTAATTTGTATGAGAAATTATAAAAACTCTATCCCGAACTATTGGATTGAGTGAGTAAGAAACCGTTATCATCCGATTATAAGTGAGTAAATAACCGTCTTATAATCCTAACAAAAAAATGTAAAATAAAAAAGTTAATAAAAAAATGAAAAAACCCGTCTGCGGTTTTTTTAATTTACTTTTATAAACCAAAATATTAACTTTTCAATTTTCGAATAATTAACCGTACGTTTAAATATGTATTGCAGCTATCCGACTTTTTTGTTGCTTTTTATCATGTTTCTTACCTATTGAGTATCAAATTAATTAATCAAAGAATTCATGGGTATGGTCCTATGTTAAAAATATTTACCTACCTACAATCTAGTTCTAGGTAATTGATTTGGAGCGATGTTTTTAATAGGAATTTTACTCAAACACATATCTATAATATAAAAAAAAAACTATATGAAGTTGGTGTTCCCTTTGCGACTACTCTGAGAAGAAAAAACGAAACAAACTCAGTCTCTTTTAAAATCCAGACATAATCTTAGTCTGATCATGTGAGGACCATACAGATTAGTGTCTGAAATGATCTTTTGACGAAAGAACCACACAGATTTGAGTAGACCTGTCCAGTCAGTGCACGCATTTGTCAGTAATAGTGTAGCTCAACTCAGAACTTAAGGAGCTCAACGAATATTACCTACTTAATCAATCAATCAAACCAAGTCGGAATAGCAATAAAGACATTCATGATAGCAATATCTCTTAATTTATCGAATTATGAATCGTGGTTAAAGTGTGTTCTGTAAATCCCAATTTTCTCTGATTATTATTATAAATTAGTCTTCCGCCACAGGTCTTGAACTGGTTAACTTAATTTATTACACCAAGAAATGCTCCGTGGAAGATTCTAAAGTTCTGTTATAATTTCTGAGTAGTCACTTCCATTAAATAATTACAAAATCAGCACCCAATGATTAAATAAGTTTAGTTTGTTATTTAGCATTTTTATTAGTGTGACCAAATGATAAATATATAAAAGCACATACTTAAGGAAATATTTCTTGGCAAATGCGTTAATTTTTTTTTAGGATTTTTAACATTTATATAATAACATGACCAATATTTTTATGTAGGTAGGAATTATAATATGTAATCAGAAAATGAATAAAAAATGCCGTTTATTTTATTTAAGTTTTAATTTTATTTGGCGTAACCTGAGCTTACACAAATCCCGCCATTGTTGGCTATAATTGAGGTGATTTGCCACCTCTCTTCCAACTCTTTCTTAAGGTAAATCCGCAACTGCAGCCCGCAAAATTCAAATTTTCTTACGTATTTTGCAATTTGCAGTTCAGTGTCAGGTTGTATCTTGAGAATCTATCTAGATATCTATCTATCTAATCTAGATAGATGTATTAATGATTCTAATGATTATAATTCTGTAAATACATATCTGTTACAGTCGTGATTCATATTTTGACAAGATACAACCTGCCACTGAACTGCAAATTGCAAAAAACGAAAATTTTATTGTCGTGGTTTGCAGCTGCGGATTCATTTTAAATCAAAATCATATTTAGAATGTCGGTTGATGTCTGAGAAATTGTGTAACATGGCACAAAAAAGGCAGAATTGAAAACCTCCTCCTTTTTGAAGGCGGCTAAAAAGAAATTCTCAAATCCCAGGAAACTCGAAATACCAATTATGGTGAATTAGCTTCCTAGGATTTCTAAGAACAGGAACTTAAACAGATTTATAAATTTTTCCTCCGAACTACATCTTTATTTCATACTTTTATGTTTTTTGTCTTAGGTACCTACATATAACCTTTTACGCATTATTTCAGTGAAAGACTCTAAAACCACGACCTTTAAACTTTTATATTTTACCTACCTAAGTTAGGTATGTAAAATATAATTTTTTTAAGAATAAAAGAATTACATTAAATCATCAAAATCTTTCAACTTCTTGAAAGATTTTGATGATACCTGCTTTCACTCGTAAAAATCTCAGAATCCCCGTAAAAGAATGCTAAAAGCTTTCGCTCATGTTTTAACAAGACAGACAGGAGGAGTCCTGAGACATGAAAAATGTTACAAAAAGTTCAAAGAAGAAGAAAACGTAAAAAGTTCATACTCACTTTCGTCCTTTATGGTCGGTGTAAACAATGTGGTTCCTAGCGGCGGGAGTCTGCCGACTCCGGGCAAGCGAGTGCGCTTCCATCATCCGCGGCCCATGCTCTGCCCGGTTACACAGTGGCTGCCATGCAGAAACAAATCCCTGCTCTTAGCCTTGCCACACACAGCCGCGAACTGTCTGAGTGTTCAGTTAGTGACCGCTTCGGTGAATTACTCCCCGGCCACGGTTAACAAGTTCGGATGGCCGGCTTGTTAGAGCGCGCTGCTCTCCAGCAACATTGTATACACAGTTTCGACTTCTTAGCTGTGAAAGTTTCACCCGCTCTGTTGATTTTGTTTGTTAACATTGTCCTGTTCAAGAACTGTTCTAGATTTATCTCCTTTGTGTTTGCTCACTTTGTAAAATCAAGCGCAGCATGGACATTTCGTTTTGTTTCGGTTTTCTTCTGTTATGTATTTATTGTTCAAACTTTGCTCTAAGTTTTATTGTATTAAATTGTTCATCTGTAACGAAAGTCTAGCTGTAAAGCTTGATTTTCCTATTTCCTTATTTTAAAAGTTACTTATTCAAGCTATATACTTGTTTTGATTAACTTATTTAAATACTCATAAAGATAAACTCTTGTAACAACTAAAACTAATTACCGATTGTTACTAAGGAATATATAATTAAAGGTACATAAACCACATCCTAAGAGACTTGTTCATACTGTTGTGGCAGGTTATATAACCATTTACTCAAATGTACATTGGAGGACAATATACCTGTATACAAGGGAGTACATAAAACTGTTTACATAAGCACTTATTTATCTTCTACGAGTAGGCGGAGCTTGGGATCGAGGCGGGCTTATTTGGAATCGACAAGGAGGTGGAGTGGAGGCATCTACTTGTTTATCAATACCTTCTGCGTTTAGATATGTAGAGCCGAACAATTGTAAAAATTACAAAAGAGATATTATGTTCTGAAAGAGATATTATATAGAGAAATGAAGGCCTAAAGTGTGACCTATAAATTATACGCTAATTAAGGAGCTTCTCACTAATAGGAATGGATATTTTCAGAACCAAATATTTTCCTAAAGGTTAAAATGTTTTCTCGTTTCATAAATTATATTTCGCAAGACAGTGTACAAATGGGCTTTAATTAACTGGGGAATGTCGGCGAAACAGCAAATATGCCAGGATCGGCCGGCCGCCCCGCGCCGCCGCCCGGCCACGCTAACTACGATTTACATTCCCTCTTATTTATTTACAAGATACACCAACACAATTTAATTTAATTTACAGACTGGGGTAATTTTATTTCGCAAACCGACTAAGGAATTGCCGAACATTAATCAATATGGAAATAGAATACCTACGTATTTTAAAACTGTCTGCAGAAATTTTACTTTACTGTAACTAAAACAAGTTTAAAGCAAACTTTTCTTGAAATAACTCGTGTATAGAATATTCATAAAATTATCATTTCAGTCAAACGAATATGAATACTCACTACAATTATTATTTCCCAGCAATATTTTTGCCGTGGAAGGGTAGTTATTAATTTCACTATGACGCTGATTTTATATAAGTTTATTTTATAACAGTGGGTACATTTTGTAACTACAGATACTAAGTAGACATGACTGCATGTATTGACTAATCACTGAAAGTTGTTTGAGAACAGAGCCAAGTCTACATTCTCCCGCGTTACGAACTAAGTTACGCTTGCGGCGCGGATCCCGGCAGAGTGTGCAGTGCACTCACCTCCAAGGCTCGCAGCCGACTGAGCGCTGTACTCTTTACTCTTTAAAACATTATCCTTCCAACCGACATTCAAACGATCGAATACTCACCATATCGCTCAAAACTTAAAGTCCATTTTCACTTTAACCCAACCCCTGAAAGCCTTTTCCCGCGATGGAGTGAGAATTCGGGAGAATACGTCACGAAAATCTAATTCTTCGTACGCGAACATAATGACGGCTTTAGAACTGAAGATGACGGGAGCCTCAAAATTTTCGTGAGATGACGTGCCTGCGTAGTAGAAACCTCTATGTTTAAGATCTGAGGGTTCATATTGCAGGTAATGTGCCCGCCAGAGAGGCGGTCGTAAGGCTTGGAGGGGTGGCGCGTAAAACAGGCGCATGCGTAAATCTCTTGAATTATTTCTCAAACTCTGAACTAAGTTGAACTGATTAGTGTTTGAGTCACAAGTAAAAAATATTATCGACAGATTGAGGTGACCAATTATGTATAAGACATATTGCGACGAGAGCATTGAAGGATCATTTTTATTTTTTAAATGTTATTGTGTAGTAGTTAGTTTCCACTCTGATATTATTAATAACGATATTATACGAACGGATACCGTGCTTATACTCAATATTAATTATAGTTATTTAAACTGCGAAACATGTATCAGATATGCACAGTATTTTCATTTTAAAAATGAAGTTCCGAGAATATAAAATACTTTAGTAATTAAAATGGAAAATGTTTTCTCTGAGTAATATAAATTATCTGTTTGTATATTTATTAACTACGAAAATATTAGCGTTCGTCATCTACCTATAAATAATAAAAGTTAAATGCTGTTCATTGGTAAGCACATCACTTGAGGTCGGCTGGAATGATTCGGCAAATTTTTATTTTAAAATGTTTATTACAGTTCGAGTAAGGATTTTATGGAAGGAAAATCTGGAAAAAATCCCGGAAAATTTATTTTCAGATATGGGAAAAAATTAACGTCCTTTTTCTATGGGATTTTTGTAAATTATTGTTTAAACAGGACAACGTCTGTCAGGTCAGCTAGTTACAAATGATAATACTTGATACCTGGCTACAGAAACCTGTGCTTTCATATAATTTATATAACTGATATTTTAGCATGCATATAACTGTTTTAATAAATTAATTAATTTATTTAATTCAAATGATTGAAACAGATTCTATTTTTGTTTTATTTATTCGCTTTTATTTATTTTTATTATTTTATTTAGGTCCCACCCAGCTGGGGCATCGCCCAGTGCAGAAAAACACAAAATTGTTGATTATTATCTACCTTATCACTAACTTGTACAATTTTTTAGCCTTATCGGACATTACAAAGGCCAATATCATACCTTATATATTGTCCAAAAACATTAATTCTAGTATTTTCATTCCAGACACACTCCATCAGAATATGAAAGACATCATCAACCATACCACAGTCATCACAATTTGGGGACAAAGCCTTCCTCATTAAGTAGTAAAACTTATTTTTAATTAAATAAGAAATTCAAGATAATTACTTTGCTAGTAATTGCAAGCAAATCTACCTGTTTTTCCAAGTCTGTATTTTAGTAATTTCTAAGTGAGCTAAGTTTTACAACCGTGTTCCTTTCTGCACTACTTACTTTGCGGTTCTGTGGAAATTAAGTTCCTTGTGAAAAATTTCGTTGGGGAACTACTTACAGTAAGTAGGTACTACCACCATACCTTTTTTGAGTGCGAGCGCCCTTCGTATTAGGCAGTGCTAAACCAGATACAGTGTTAAAACATAGTGTCACTGATACTATGTTTTAACACTGTATCTAGTTTAAAAGACAGAAAAGCGATATTTCAGGTGGTTCTGACCTACAGCTTTTTTTTTTTTTTTTTGGGTGGGAAATTATCAAATAACTTCTCCCGCTCTGGGCAGAGCGGGAGGGCGTGTCAGACTCTTACTGACTAAAACCCATCCGTGTTCCTTCATTTGCCTGTGTGCCAGGGCCACGATATCCCTTTCGGACAAACTCGCAACCCTGGCAGGCATTGGTCCTGACGGACCCCGTCAGTTGGTGCTGACATCTCTTTGAGGCGCGCGTGGAACACAACGCGCCGTCGACCCGGGCCTGGTCCTTATCGGACGGCGAGCTACCCATCGCTCGCCGTCCGCAAGCCCGCGCCTACGGTGGCCGGAAATCGGCTTGTTCTGACCTACAGCTACGGGGTGTTGCAATTAAAATGATAAAGACTACCGAGATATAAGGTAGACGACCTCCCATCGGTTAGTTCCATGAAATTCCATCTATGCATCTGGCCTGTATTGTCCCACTGCTGCTGCAATGCAGGACAAAGCCCTCCATCTCCCTTTTCCACACACATCTAATTTCTGCTGATGCAGGTCAGTCCTTTCGGTAAGAGTCAGGCTCGTTCCACCATGTTAGCATTGGTCTGCCGGAGGCTCCTCTAGGCGCTATCAGTACGTCAAGCAACTTCTTACGCCTAGGAGGACACTATATGGCCGAGATCTTGGACAGTAATCTCTTCACCCGCAATGTATAATCTTCTTTCGATACCGTTTATCGTGAGTTTGAGTCTTTGACATCTAAAGCCCAATCATGAGGCTTCCATAATTTATACAAATTAAATAATATATCTTACCTATATTTTTCATGATTTACACAATTATAGGTAATAGTGGCACAAGAAAGATCATATATAGCAAGGCTGCAAACTTAATATCTACTCATCTAATCATAGGATGATAGATGAGGAGAGATTAACAACCAAAAGAAAAAAAAATAAGAGCCAATTAAGTGTCCTTTAGTTCAATAACATCAGCAACAGTGTGCCATGATGACGTCAGGCAGCATACAGACACACACAGTCAATCACGATCCTGTATAGCGATACAGGGGGCCTAAAATGGACGCTTTGGCAGAATCATAATATGATCTGCGTACAATTAATAAATAAAATAATAATATTTTTTTATTGAAACGAAAAAACTCAGTTTACAGAAACTCTGTGTTCGATAACAACTGCATTAGTAATAATACTGTGTCGCAGCGATGTAATTCATACATCCCGCAATTCATCTGTTTGACAGTTTTGTATGGAGTTTCGTAAAATGGTCCACAAATTATGAGTTGCTATGGTGAAGTTTAATCTCAAATATCAGCTGTCAAACAGATGAATTGCAGGATGTATGAATTGTACGCAATAATTATTATGATTCTGCCGAAGCGTCCATTTTAAGCACCCAGATAATAAGAGATAATGAACAAGCACAACATCGACACAACTATTAATAAAATGTAAGAAGTAAAATATTAGTGGGAGTCCGCGGGCGGAGTGGCGGAGTGGCGGACGCGTTCCGTGTAACTCTCAATATGAGCTTTGTTACCGCTTTGTGCCGCCATTTCTTGTGTCACTGCATTGAATATATCGGGTGCTTTCCTTTGTGCACGGAATATTGCTCGTCTTTTGTCGAAATGAACGTTACCTTCCCAAGAGTTGTTTCAGCGAAGAATTTCGCGATTGCAAAGTAATATTTCCCCTTAAGAATTTCGATGTGTTTCTTTCATGTCGGAGATGACTTTACTTCAGATTATATTGTGTTCGGAAATGTTGTTCCAAGTTCGATTTCAATATCAGCGACTCTTTTACGAGGTTTTTTGAAGTATTTGTGTGGAACTATCAATCATATTTATTTTTTCTTCGAATGTTTATTTATCCTGAAAGTTTCTTCTATAAAGCGCACATTCCCTTTAAATTCGTTTTTAATTGAGACAGCAAGAGTCCTAGGTAAATAAATATAATTATTATTATAGAGTAAATCCTTTGTCCGTGTAATTGCATTGGCTTTGCCGTTTCAAGTCCAATAGCCATCTGACCACCAATTAGAGTGGGATTAGCGACGGTGGGAGATAGCTAGCAATATACTCTTGAGATTGCTTGTTAATTATTTCAAAGGTATTTCTAACTTTTATTAGATATTCCATAAGCCATGGATTTTAATAAATCTACTATTTGCAAAATCATTGCTTTGATTACGTAAAATTATTAGTTATATCACGAAGTTATAATGATAACGATTATTCTACAAGCTCAAAAAAACTGGCTTCTAGTAGCCCCATAGGGAGATGTGAGCCAGTTTGAACTTTGAACAAGTGGATTGGTGATGAGATTATTGACCAACCCAGGATTTTTTTTTGTAGTAAATGTTGATTTTCAATACCAATTATCGTTAATTTAATCTATGAAATTGGCATTGAGTATAGCCTATAATGTTCCCACTGCTGGGACAGAGCGAGTGGGCTGTAATCACATGTCTTCGATTTATTTTTGGTTCTAAGACATGCCGGTTTCCTCATAACGTTTCCTTCACCATTATGAGAGCAGTGGTGATGATATTCTTTACACAAAGTAAAGCGCCTGCCTGGGTTCGAACCCACGGCCTACAACTCATAAGTCGGAGCCGAAACCACTGGGCCACCCCTGCTCATTGAGTATGGTGATAAAATGTCTACGAAGTGCTACGAGGTGCTACGCCGTAGCACGCTTCTCACTAATAACCCAAAAGCCCCAAAAATTAAACCAGCCTAATCTGACCAATTACTATAAACACTAAACAATACGAAATCCTCTATCAGTATAATTTGTTCTTAAAGTAATTATAAATGCGCAATAGAAGCCGCGTATGGCGTGATAAAGGCCGGCTTCGAAACGTATGCCGTCCACGTTGGCCGTTACATTAGGGCGGTGACACACAACGTACACCGCGGACGGTTCGGCCAACCTTACACACAACACACACGGTGTACAAACTTACACTACAAATACTGTGGTTGTAACAATGATAACGTAGTGGACACCGTTTGTTTTTTTACCGTTTTTGTAGTCAGGGTTACGTACCTTAAAATAACGAAAAAAACGGAACCCTTATATGACCACTCGTGTGTCTGTCTGTCTGTCCGTCTGTCACAGCCGATTTGCTCCGAATCTACTGGACCGATTAAGTTGAAATATGGTACACATATAAACTTCTGTGACCCAAACACGGACGTCTAACTTAAATAAATGAATCTTGAATAAGGGGGTCAATGCCGGGGGGAAAAAAAAAAAAAGTTTTGCAAACTGTACCATGTGACATATCAAATGAAAGGGCTTATTGTAAAGACTTCAAGTATATTTTTTTGTAGTTTTAAAAGAAATATTTTTACATAATTTAAGAAAATAGATGAAAATTTACCAATCCCCCATATCTCGGAAAGTACTGAGCCAAAAAAATAGAAAAAAATATAGAAAACTGTTATTTAGTTAGATTACAGGAAAACCTATAAGAAGTCTATGATCTTAAAATAACATGGTAAATCACTCAATATTGTGCGTACAAACAACTTACGTTTGCAGTTGGGATGTAGGTATGAGGGAACATGTTTTTCAACTACAATGTTAAGTTTGGTCTTGGTATAAATTCCTCCCAACTACAGAACCCTTCATTTTGCGTGGTCGGCACGCACTTGGCCGGTTTTATTTTAATTTTGTTACCATGTGTGACAACAAAAAAAACAAGAAAAGAAAATCGATTAGAAGCGGAAACACAGGAAAAAAGCAAGCACACAGGTTTTTTTTATAAGTAATTCAAAAGTAATCTAAATACTTGATACTGTTTATCCCGGCTGTTATGATTCTGTCGAATAAATTCCGACCTCCGCGCAGGTGAAGGCGCGGACAAAAGCTAGTTTGTAATACATACATACACATAATGGTAGTTGTAATTCCAATTGCTTCAAACATTCTGCACCAACACATTCATCGCTAACCAGGGATGTACAATTTTTTTTTTTTTTTTTTCAAATATTGTTTGCTCCAAAACTTATTTACGTAATTCAAATATTTAACAAGACAAAAGACGTCAAAAATCTTCCCATTTCTTTTCAAACAAATCCTTAGCATACAGACGGACATGCTTTTAAACTGTGTCACAATAATGTTATGTTAGCGATCCCAAGTTCGGTTAGCTCGGCGAAGTGTTTGCTCGTCCGTACGTCCGCTCAACCAACGGCTAATTAAGGCTGGATTACCGACCGGACCCGACCGCTACTTACTGTTTACAACTAGATTTGAAGACAAAGGAAATAATGTGCCGAACAATACCTTTCATTAACAGCAAATAGTTTCCTTCCAGTCGCTAATGCATGGTATGTTACTGTTACACTTAGCGCTTGCTGTATTATTGACTCGAGTTGAGAATTTAGATCGGGTTGATAGTTTATTAACTTTTTAATTAGTTCTTATTTCAGTTTTGCAAACGGATTGTTAATTTTCTCAAGGTAAAGAATGTTAATAGAGTACACCAGTTAATTCTAATTTCACTAATAACAAACAAAGTGAGCGCGTCGTTTAAAACAATCTACTTATAAGATTTTTATTACATTTCTAATGAAAAACATTATTAGTTGTTTTTAGGGGTCCATCATACCTGAAAAGGAAAAACGGAACCCTTATAGGATCACTTCTTTCTGTCTGTCTGTCTGTCAGTCTGCGAAGACCCCTTTTCTGAGGAACACGTGGAGGTATCAAATTGAAATAAATCATCTAGATTAATATTAGAGAGATGTAAATTTTATTTGTTTGTAAGCTTGTACGTAGAGGCTTTCTCCAGAACTAGTGACCCAATTCTAAAAAAAAACAGTGTTAGTAAGCTACATTATGCCTGTGAGTTCTTTACATAGGTTACAAATTATATTTATATTATTTATATATTTAGCCGAGCTTATCCCAAATGTGAAATAAAATATAGTACTGTGGTGTTTTGTACGCCCACCAACTACCAGGGTATTATAAATGCTACGGATACGGACTACTTCGCTCTGAAGCCTAAACTAACGTGAGTGAGCAAGATAGGTTTTTAATTTTTTTTCGACTTGTATGCAGAAAAAAGTACCAGGACTACAGAAACAACAGAGTCTCATTACAGCCATAATAAGGATCTACTATTTCGACATAATTATGAACGTTTTAGTCACTCGGGTCTACGGTCCTTTGGAGCTCTAAAAAATGAAGCTTCTAAGTCAACGCAATAAATAAATACGGCTGTTTATACGTCAATTTTTGATACTCGCGAATAAATCAAAACCCGGGTATTTCCCGTTGACCTAGAATCATAAAATTTTGCAAGAAGCAAGGTCACAGCACAAGTAAAGGAAGAAGTCCGAACATCGTTAATTTGTTTTATCTCATATTATTTATTTATTTTATGCAATTATCAACTTACATTTGCACTTAGCTAATTGACCGTGACGTATATCGATGTATGGGAGAACGTGTTTCAACAAAAACGTTAAGTTTGTTTTAGGGAATTCACCCCAACTACGGAACGTTTCATTGTGCGTGGCCGGACACGCGCTTGGCCGGTTTTTTTTATATTAATTAATTATTTAATGTACAAAGTATGAACGTATATTTTAAGACCTTTTATGTACCTATTTTCACAAATAATGTTTGATTTGATTAGATTTTTTTAAACTTCTTTAAAACGTTGCCCCACACTAGGAATTTCTCCTGTATTGTGGGTGCGATTACAAACATTTAAACTCACATACACAAACAGCCAGAACAACTACTTGTAGGTCATACAAATATTTGTTCCGTGCGGGATTCGAACCCGCGACACGCAGCGCAGCAGTCAATCGCTTAACCACTGCGCCAACCGTGCCGTCATATTTGAAAAGCACTCAAACTTTAAATTGTTTCAGCCTAAACTACTATCAAACACAACACAACGAAAAATGTTATAAAACTTATTAAACAAATGGAACATTAGTCCTTTGAGCTTTGAAACATAAATAAGAGGGGAACAAGGCGATAATATCAATATCGAACGTTAATACAGTACGCCACAGTGAATGTAGTTGTTTATTCTGGCAACGTCTGCGGTACTACCCGCAAATAACAGAAAGAGCAAGTCCTCAGGGCATCGCTTTAGCTTTTCAATTTCCCTTTCGGAATTATTTGTGCTAATCGAATACGACCGCCGGGGTCTGGGGACGGTCGCAATGATTCATTCATGAGACTAATGTCGCATTCCCACTCAGATATCAGGTATTATTGTGGTCAATAGCACTACGTCGTCATCGTTCGCCGCCCGGGCTCTTCAAAGATGTGGAGCACCTTTAACTTTCAGTGGGCGATACTTTTGTAAGATTTATTTGTCAAGTTTGGACTACATTTGCTGTGAGTGGTCATCATCATAATTTCAGCCGAAAGATATCCACTGCTGGACATAGGCCTCTCCTAAAGGAGGGGTGGGTTGCCATAATCACCACACTTGGCAGGCGGGTTCGCGATCGCAATATGGTGTTAAAATGCATAGAGAACGCTGCCGCCCATTCTCTAGTAAGTCCCAAATAGGATGGTGCCATTCTTTTCGTCCAGCATCACACGGTACGAGTTGTGAGTGGTAGCTGAATATAATTAAACATAAACAAAGTTTTGTAAGACATACGTAGGCAAGCTTAAAATTAAGCCTATTACTTAATTTTAAGCTACCTATCTAATTATTTAGCTTTGCTCTCAAATAATAAAATGTCGTGTCATTTGGTGCCTAAATGACACGACATTTGGTTTCGTTAACTGTCCAAATATTTTAAATAAGCTTTTGCACACGCACCGTCTCTAAACTCACAACAAAACAATAGTTCACACTCCTCCTCTGTATACGCTACGGCTATCAAAATATAACAGTAATAACAAAACTATCCGATACACAAACAATGTCCATAGAAAGTTTGAACGCATTGTTCGATATGAGGGTATGAAGGCGTTGCATCGTCGCGTTGCAAATGATGAGGCGCGAGGTATTGTCGCAGCATTAATGAGCGCCGCACGCCCGGCGCCCGCGCCGCCCGCCGGCCCGGCGCCCGCCCGTCCCGGCGCGCGGCGTCGGCCGGCACGGACAGCCGCGCGGAAGAGGAAAATTAAACTCCTGGGCCCCCGGCTCGTGTTCATTACTCCACACCCGATTACTCCACCGCTGTTTGTGAATGCAGCTCTAAAGTACCACTGAAAGAGCTGTATGGAAACATTGGAATTAGAAACTGTGATAATTAGTGCTCAACTAGAATAATATACTTGCCACTTTTAATGCGTTAGTGCTATAACTTGTACTATAATAATATATGGCGCAGTGTTTTGCTGTTTGTAATACGGAGACTGTTCAGAGAGGGTGGTAGCCTCTATTTGTTTTTCATTTTATTCTTCATTCAGAGCATTGGTAGAAACATAAAGTCCTTGGGGTATTGCTTTAAGATTTCAATTTCCTTTCCGGAATTACTTGTACTCTAATCGAACACGCGTCAGGGGACACGGGGGGTGGCGGGGCGCATCGCAACCGCAAATTACTCCAGCACTCTGCGTACGAATGTTTAAAATGTATTATTAAGATATTTACAACGTCGCGTTTGCTGCATCAGGGTTAATGTCTATTGACCTTTAATTATTTATTCTTTCCAAGTAATCGATTGGGTTTTTTGGGTTAAGATAGGCGCCAGGTTGTGTTTATCAGTACGATATTTTTTATTAAGTGAAGATACGATGACTAACCGTTTAAATCGATCTGGATCATGATGATGTGACTAAAAACATAAGTAGATAAGATTATCATATACCTAAAGTCCATATAAAACAATTGAACTATTGCAATTTAATTGAACGGAAATAATAGATTTAAAATAAGTAGTTATGCATGGTAACGTCAGTAAGTTATGTCGGGGCAGGCGGAGGCGCGCGACAGCCGGCTGCTGATTGTAAAGCGCTCACAGACGGAGCCTATTCGATTTCACGGCTCGCCGCGTCCGATATTTATTGTCATCGGTGCAGTTGTACGACACGGCGCCTACTGAACCGCGCTGAAAAATCTCCATTCCCCGAAATCGGACGAAAACATTCCGCTGATACCCGAACCATCAACTTCGACAAAAAAAAATCGTACATACCGTGTAAAACGACAAAAACGTCACGTCGACGCGGCTTTAACAATCGTTACTTGAATATGTTTGCAAGCAGCTACACGACACCTTGTCTCGTTAGTAAAAAGTGATGTTACGTACGATTTATCACCTGCACACGACACGGAAGGTCCCCGGAGCCGAGCTTCCTTTAAAACCTGTCAGCACTGAGAACCGAAATGAAAACAAACGCGTGGATTTACACACTTGAAATATTATAGTGGCGATGGCGAATGTGCCCGCTACCGTCTGTGTCCGAGCGATCCACATCGGTTTTAATTTATTTTAATTAAATTTTCATGAGTTAAACGACGTTCATTGAGGTCTATAGAGCAGTATGAAACTCTTCACCATCATTACCCAGTATTAAACATTACAAAATAACATAATTTACCTTCTGTGGCCCCATTCTATTAGTAAAAGATTAAAGAACTTATACATCCAACTTAAATTGTCTTCTTTTTTATTAACACGCTTTTATTAGCTTTATACGTATGCCAACCGCGCCGTCACGTTTGGTTTTCTACAAAAGCGTATTTTTTGTTTTTTTTTACTATTATTTTTTCAATCAAACACTACACTCTACTCCTCCTTTAGAATTAACTTTAAAAGTAAATACGACCCCAAGCTACAGCTGACAAAATGATAATATCTCGGGAACCCTATCAAGTTTGGCAAACAGTTTGCGAACTTATTATTCGGTCGATAGCCACCGCTCGCCGGAGAGGGTTAACTACTGACCTCCAGTCATGTTTGGCGGAACAATTAAACTGGTCAGCCAGTACATTAAAAAGCTGCCAATGGGCGTACAAGACTGAATAGACTATAAAGTCATTTTCAGCTAAAAGCGTAAATTGTACGGTGGTAACTCAATAGCAGAGAGATAGTTAATTGGTACAATGCCAACTCGGTGGATATCTTTGTTTTAATTCAATTGTCTCGAAGCTAATGCACTCGGTGGAGGAGCAATCTTAACCGTGTCCCGCCTGATTATGGTAACTTTTCAGGTTACATTACAACTGTACATTCAGTTGAAAAGGCTGTCAATTTTCTGTTTTCACTTATTTTTACTGTTTTATGAGTTGACACCACACGGATACCGTGTGGTGCTGGACGTAAAGAATAACATCATGCTATTACTGACCAATAAGCATTTGCACTGATTGGACAGGTCCACTTAAATTTGTGTGGTTCTTTCCTCAAAAGACTATTTCAGACACGGATCTACATGGTCCTCACATGATCTGACCAAGATTATGTCTGGACTTTAAAAGAGACTTTGACCCCTGACTTTGTTTCGCCATTTCTTCTCAGGGGTAGTCAGATCGAAAAATGTCGGCTACATCTAGATTAATTTTTTTATTTTTTTATATGACGTGTAAAAGTGATTCTAATAGATTTCATTTCATTTCTTTCTTTCCTTTTTTTTCTATTTCTTATTATATTTATTAAAAACAAAACAACGTTTACAAAAATCCTAACTTAAGAACTTTGCTCCGCAAAACCGTTTTCACGGTTTATCTGCGGGAACAGGGCATACTGATTTACAATTTAGGTTTATTAGTGCGAACACTCAAATTTTCACTAATAGCACTTACTCGTGTAACTAACAATTATAAATAATAATAATAATTTATTATCTTATCTTATGACTTATATCTTATAAAATATACCTAATCACTTATCTGCTCTCCATTTCCCGAAGAACATTGTTTACAAACTTCTGAAAAAGAACTGCTTAAGGTGCTGTTGCTTCCCGTGGGTGTCGTAAAAGGCGACTAAGGGACTTACTAGAGAATGTGCAGCAGCGTTCTCTATGCATTTTAACACCATAATGCGATTGCCAACCCGCCAAGCGTGGCGATTATGGCAAACCCTTTGGGGAGGCTTATGTCCAGAGTGGACGTCTTTCGGTTGAAATGATGATGATGATGAGTCAGTTGAAAAGGCTGTCAATTTCCTATTTTTAGTCATTTTTACTGTTTTATGAGTTCTGACTGATATAACTATTTGAAACTATTTGATTTGTTTGTTTTGCGTTAGTTTTTTAACTTAGGAAAGTTGTGGTTTTTCTAAACATAAATCACAGAAACCTTTTTTCATTATTTTGGTTCTAACTATAATATCATGACTGTAGTATAAATGAACCTATAGTTCATTTATACTAACTATACAGTCATGAGCACTAATATTAAAACACTAAGCAAAATTAAATCGATTCCTCCTTGGGATAACGATTGTAACTTTGTTACAAGACTTATTTCATAATAGCGTGAGTTGTTTGTAACAACATAATATTCTAATAGAAAGAAAGAAAGAACGAAAAATAATTTTATTCGTCACTGAAACACGTGCTTAGGAAAACATAAACTCGAGCAAGTAAACATTTTAAAAAAAACCTATCTATATTATAATCACGAGCACAAAAATAACAAATAGTCGGCAACTGCACGTCATGACTGTGACAAAAAGGCTTGCACTCAGCATGATGCTGTGCTATGGGGGACCCACAACACAGCGCTGATTTTCAGTGGTTACCTGAAAAATACGTACGGAACTCAAGTAAGGTTTAATGAGTTGAACAACAAAATAAACAGTACTTATAATATAATGCCTATACAACCAATTATAAGAATAAATATGATTAAATTACATAAAAAATATCCGCATGCATAAATAAAGTAGGTACCTACCTAAAACATTTTTATAACACGGGAATATCAAGTGTTTTGTCTCGTTTCCACCCTGAACTCCGCGCCCTGCGCGCCCGCACACAATAGAAATAAATAAAGTACAGACAGACTACAGTTGCAATCATTACTGTAGGAGAAATATCACGTTTAAAAGTTGCTATGTGTATGCATATTAGTGATTGTACACCCGGCTACACATCAAGCTATACATTTCTAGCATATGCTGACCTCTCATTGTACGGAAATCCTACTCAATGCGAGATTAGCCTAAACTGGAAATGTATAGCATGATGTGTAGACGTGTGTACACCCAACGAGGAACCACAAAAATCACAATCGACAACCACACGAAGCACGAACGAATTCGGAGTTCAGAGCCGAGCTATTGAGCAGACAGCGACATCGGTGTGTGCTTAGCTAGCACAAATGTCGACAGTTGCGATGCGTGGCACTGAATACGTTCTCCGCATCTCCTTATTGACACGCCGGGAGGAATATGTTTAGGCCCGTGATTACCGCCAGGCTTAGGTTAATCATTCCCTTTATAACCGCCGCTCTCATTTGCACTGCTACGCTGCACTGTGCTGATTTGTGTAAGCTCATTGGACATTCATTGATTTGTACTCAATTATACGGCCGCTGTTTAATGTTAAAGTTTATTTTAATTGGTGTTAGTTTTGGTTTTGGCGGTCCTGGGTTCGATTCCCAGGTCGGGCAAAGTGTTATTGGGATTTTACATTAGAAATTTCTCAGTATCAGCCCGAAGTCTGGATTTGTGGCTGTATGATGGCAATAGGCTCGCCTCCTATTACGACTTAAACATAACTGGCGAAATGTGGGTGTACTATAGGTACACGTCTGCCTAACCCTTCGGGTATTACACGCGTGATGTTATGTTATGTGTGTAGTTTTGGTAAAGCGAAAGATGGCGGCGGCAGTGGACACATGAATGTGTCTACAGCTTCTAAAATATATTAGGTAAGCATGCAGAAAATTTTCCATGAACTTGAATTGTATGAGGTAAACTATTAATTTGGTGCAGGCATTCCAAATTTGAAATTAATTACATTGTAGCTTGACGTTACTATTTAAGTACATTACTCTACAATAAACTGCACAACACATTAAACATCCATTGTTTGAACAAATTCCAATGCAAACAAAAAATAAAGGAGTATCTACTCACTCTAAATTATGACGATACGGAAGAATTACTCAAACCATAACTGAAACAAATCAGGCACCCACTCACACATACACATCTTCACTCACTCACACATATCTACACTCACGCATACACAGTTATACTCACACCAACAACAAATGCTATATTAATACATACCTACTCCCTTTTCCTTGTTATTAATTCATTTAAAACCCCTTTTACTTTCTTCCCCCCGTGTCTTATCCCCACAATTAATTGTATTAGGCTAGTTTAATTATTTTTTTTTTCAAAAGTGCACATTGGGTACATAATGGACGGATGGATGACCCCTGTAACACAGGTTTTTCCTAGCATGGGGGTCATTGATCATTTATTTTATACCAGGCTATTTCCATGCTTAAATTAAGTGTCACCCTGTATAAATGTACTTTTATGTCAAATAAATTTATTATTATTATTTATAAATAAAAACGTTTATTTCGACCAATAAAAGGATAAAATATTACAAAATAAAAAAACACAATTATAAAGACCCTATACAATTACAGACTTCGATTGCTCAGTATGTGGTCCATACAGCAATGGTTCATTGCAGGTACTGGCAATCGAACCTCTGTGCGAATGCCCTCAGGATGCCGCTGGAGCTAGCCCAAACCCTGCGCACCAGGTGCTATAATAATTATAAAGAATCTTACCGTAAAACTTATACATAAACAGAGTTCGGCCCTCAATTTTTTTTTAATCAATTGTTACGACGTCATCAATTAAATTACCAGTCAAGGCACATAAAGACGTACTGAAATGATTTAAACAATAAAATTGTAAAACTTAAACACAGAATACCTGTTTGTGCGACTAGCAGACAATAGCCGTGCAGCGTGTTTGGACTATCAGCCAACGCATAGCATGCTCGGGTCATCCCCATTGTAAATAATTCCTACATTGCTAGAGGAGAATAAATTCGCTATTTTTTTTCGTTTGATTTCAGCACCTGAATGATTTTCTAGAGATTACACGTTCCTGCACTTTTGTGCTTAAATTGTTGTAATTCCAAATAATTTAACTTATCTTTCTCAGTTAATTCACGTAAAAATATTCACATAAAAAGAGCCTGTAAATGGTTTAATTGAAATAAATGCTTTGAGTTTGACTTTTCAAACTACATGCCTAGTAGCCCCATTTCAAATTTTTAAGACCTCCTTTCAGTCCCTTTTGCAAAAAAGATATATTTTTTAATTTCTTTCTTATTTGCAAAGTAGTTGGGCAAACGTCATCTAAAACTATTCTAAATTTCAAGTTTATAGCATTAGTAGTTCTTGAGATATCCAGGTGTGACAGACAGACAGAGTTAGTCTCACCATAAGGGTTCCTTTTTACCATTTTGTTAGATTTTGGGAGATTGAGTAGGTATATACAATGCCAATATAGTCTTACAATCTTCAGAATCTCCCACAGTACCTATTTTCAAATGTTTATCAATTAGTTGTGGTTATAGAATACAGCCGGTCCAGCATTTATCCAAGCATTTTTATCAGCGATGTAACTAGGGGTTACATCACTGATAAAAACTTATAATATGCCTGCTTGCTTAATGTGCGTTTCATAGAAGATTTGAATTTCGTCTCATTCAGTTGTAGTATGTGGGGAGGAATTTTATTGCAACATTTTTAACAGTACCCCATGAAGTCTACTTTAGCCAGTCTGAAGCCTGGTTGAGCTAATAGGTCCCTATTTATATTACTATAATTATGTCTTTCACCTCTTTTACTAAAAAGATGTAATTTTTTTCTTACGTACATGTTGTTTTCATAGATATATTGACAAGGCACCGTCGTGATGTTAATATCCTTAAACAGTTCCCTTAGAGAATCGCGCCTAAGGAGATTAGACATGTATATGTCTAATCTCCTTAGGCGCAGAAAAGAGCCATCAGAGCCGTATGGCTCTGATGGCTCTTTTCTGCAGAATAAAAATAGACTCGATGTCTGCAGCCCATCCCGAAAGCAAAATACCGTAAGACATGATACTATGAAATTAACTTAAAATAGACTAGCCTCAAGGTATCTACATCAGTAAATTGACGGATTTTTCTGACAGCGTATGCTGCTGAACTTAGCCGTCCTACAAGAGAAGTGAAATGACGACCCCATTGTAGCCTAGAGTCGAGCATGATCCCCAGGAAAACAATTTTATCGACGAATTCTTGTTTCTCTTGATTCAATACTATCTCATAATCACTACTTTTGACATTTGGTAAAGAAAATCTTATGCACTTCGTTTTTTTTTTTTCATTTAATACTAAATTATTGGTAATGAACCAATTTTGGACCTGCAGTAGGGCATTATTTACGTCATCATTTTTAGCACGTCGATACCTTTTGTGGTTGTTTTTTTTAATAATGGATTAAATCATTAATATACACTAAAAAGAGGAAATGGAATACGATACATCATTTATTATTCTCCTTCAACATTCAACCAAGTCTACCTGATTATACCTTATCGTGTCAAAATTTCAATCCACTTAAAGCTTTAAAGAGTAATAAAATCGCACGTGCTATAAAATAACGCTTTACGTAACATCATCCGGAAAATTTATGACTACCTTCGAGACAATAATAAGACGCGTCGACTCACTTACATCGTGATTAAATTATCATTGCAAAGTCAGACTGCTACAGTTAAAGTTATTTCTCGCTCATTGCTTGCACTGGATTAGTCCGATCGTTTTATTATCGTATTATTCAAAGCTGTCTTAATAAAACGTTAAACTTGAGAGTGAATTACGATTTTGTTTGTCAAAATATTCTCTTGACATTTTATCTCGTTTTGCTTTCCACAGACGACAAGCATTCATGTGTTTCAAAGTCCGCTGAATAGATTAATTATAAACATTACAAAGGTTATTTCATAAGTTGTAGTGTTAAATTGCCACAGTAAACTGGTAAATTACTCCAGTAATAAGACCAAAATGAAATATTATGCCGTTTCAATTTGAAATGTAACGAAGCCCTACGTATCCGTAGTGGTGCTCAAAATAAATTATTTTAATATTTTAGCTGGTGCAAAATAATGTTGTTAGCTGTTTTCCGGCGAGATTACGAACTAATAACATTACAAAACAAGCTCTTTGCGGGTAAATTATGCATGCACTCTCGGATCATTACCGAGCCTCGCTTGGCCTCAGTTCAAAATCTTACGATTGCTTCGTGAACCAAATCTTTCACAGCATTTTAATATGTACTGCTAAACCAACACTAATCGACTAAATGACGCCATTAATAATTAGATTAACGATGATGAAATAAGAGGTGCACAAGAAGGTGGACATAGGTCTGTTTAGGCACAAACTTTTTGTTAGCCAACAAAAAGTTTGTGTTTAATCTAATGTAGGTCATGCCGCTGAAAACCAGCGCTGGGGCTCTGTCTTGCATAGGGTCGCAGCATTATGCTGAGCGATGGCCGTTTCGGGTGGATATGACGCATATTTTCCTTCAACTTATTCTTTCGTGTTTGTGTTTTTATTTCTTTGCTTTATGTTTACCGCAAAATACCGTATTATTTTCTTTCTTATTCTTCTATGTAACATTTGATCATCCGCTACTGCTGAGCATGAGGTCCTGGGTGTGATTCCCATGTCGGGCTAAGGGTTATTGGGTATTTACATTAGGAATTTCTCAGTAGCAGACCGGTGTCTGGGTTTGTGCCCGGTTGTAACGCAGGTACCTTTTGCAGTGAAAGACTTGAATTGTAAATATTATATAATTATGAAAGTCATAAAGAGAGAGGGTACAAAATAATAGGAAAAAGAACTTGACGGTTTCACTTGACACACACCAGTGACATAATGTTTTTATATAATTATATGTCACTGCAAAATCAAAATCAAAAATCAAAAGTCATTTATTGAAACTAGGCTGAGAATCAGCACTTTTCGAACGTCAAAAATTACATGAGACAGTCCCTCAAAAACGCCCACCCTTCACCACTTCCTAGTGCTTTACTGCAGCTGGTAGCATGTTAAACCTTTAACAGGTTGATGGCAATAGGCTCGCCCCCTATTACATGGGACTTAAACATAACTGGCGAAATGTGGGTGTACTATAGGTACACGTCTGCCTAACCCTTCGGGGATTACACGCGTGATGTTATGTAAACTCAAAATGAACAAGATGAAGTAATTAATCAAATATGCCAAAGTAACACAACATGATATCTCGGTTCACCCCACATTAACCAATCAATGTGTGTCGCAACAACACGAAAAGTAATTGTACGAGGTCGAGGGCAAGGCTCCGGTAACATATCAGAAGAGATGCCCCCCCGGGAGCGCCGGATTAGCGCGATCTTTTCCGAATTGAGGGTAAACATCCGAGAGATCCGCTCCCCAGAGCCCACGCTAAGGTGAGCCTGTTTGTTACTTGAAAATTGTATTACCTACTTCTCCTCCGCTAACTATCTGCTGTGTAGTATGCTCGATTTTTTTATTTACGAGGAAACTGACAATTATGTGAAAATGTGAATGGGAATTACTTTTGTAATTATTAGAAATAAGCTCTTAAGGAATCTAACAAACTCTTAGTTTCATTTGAGAGTTCAGTGATTTAGCACAACCTTCGGTAAGTAACCTACCTACCTATACTTACTAAATTTAATTTGTTTTACAGAAAAGGTATGTAACAACTTTGTAAACAATCTGTGCTTATTATATTTTAACTATGGTAATACAAATGGACGCCTATTCAGCATACATCGAAGTTTAAAACAAATAATTTGCATTGAGATCGCTTACCATTCTACTCAGAACTGCTAAGATAAAAGCCAGAGAAATCCTCGTGAGCGCTCAAATTCTTGGAGCGCAGTGGCGAACCGTCTTTGCCCGACGGGCGGTAATAAAAACGGCTTAAATAGGATTTTAACCGCGAGTTCCTCGCCTTAATTAAATTGGATTTGCGAGTGAAAGAAATATACGTGAAAAATTCGTGTCGATTATGTCAGGGGAACGAGTTTTTGAATCCCTTTTAGTAAGCGGATTATGTTCGTCTCCCAGAGATTATATCTGTATAACATTTGTTTCAATGCGAGCACTGTTGATAAGAATGTCTTTAGTTAAAACGATCTGGAGCTGTGAACAGCTTTGTGCGCTACGAGGAAGCGTATGACAGGATGTAACAGCCGTGGCGTCGCATGCCCCGACGCGCGCGGAGCGAGGATATCCTCCCGCGCCTTCTTTAAAGCACAGGTACTCGCACAACACTTGACACAATGTAGATACATCAAATACTATGGAGATTACAAGAAAGTCATAAAATACCATGATACGAGCTAATATTCTACATTATATGCACTTAATCGCCTTTTCATGGTATTGTACGTGGTTGTAGAAATATTAAAACGCCTGAAATAACGCCAGTAACAGCTGCAGTAACGGGGTTTTAATTATCACTTACAACGCCTTTCAGCCGCGGAAAATTACTGCCATAAACCATTTAGAACAGAGAATAGCTAAACGATTTAGGATGCCAGTTATTAGAGTATAGCCGGCAGTTGTCTGGTTGACGCCTTGTGGCCGAATTTATACAAGCGTCGTTAACAAAGTTACATTGATGTCTAAGTGGCTAATATTTATTGGCTTTTTTGCTTGACTTGTGGCTAATTAAATCAGTGGCGGTTCAGTATTGAATAACATTATCCCTCAATTAACATTCTAGGGTCGATTTTTAAAGCGGCTACAAAGGCGGGCCGGTGTAGGCAATAAAACGGCTCGTCCCTTATCCGTCATTCAGCCCTTGGAGATTTCTTCTGGGGGAATAATTTACGTTGATCGCCCGGAAGGGGAGTGTAACTGCCTCACTGAAACTTTAAGCTTTCACTCAGAATGGTTGCGATTCGCGGTGTTTCAACTTTAACTAATAAATTGGTTACGATAGAATAAGTAGCGATGTAGAATCGATCTCCAATTAGTTCGTTAATTTATAATGCGTAACAAGTTATTTCCATCGAAGTACCTACGAGTTAAATCCACCAACACCAGCTTCTATTTAAAAATTTAAAACAAACATTCTACGTGTATAATTGCTGTACACAGCGGCTCCCTCTCACTTAGTTTAGTATTTACCTAGTGTTCAAAGTTCTTTAAATTTGTTTTCAACAACATGTGTTCACGGCTTTTTTAAATTCCCTGCAAAGGGCGGCACCGGCGATGATGACGTCACGTGTCGATGAGTGCGAATAAAGCCTTTGACGCCTTTCGCCGCATGCATTTCAAGCCAGCCGCTTCAATTCCAGTTTACACGCAACCCTTGCCAAGAATCACTTTGCAATAAAAATGCAAAGCTTTTTCAACCAATAAATTACAAAGGGGCATTTTTTCATGAAACGTACGTAACGTATAATTTACAATTTCAGGCTCTGTGTAGGTTATTGTTTTAGTAAGTTTATACGATTATACTACAACTTCTACTGTTAACCTGCATCATGCCAATGCTGGGCAAAGGCCTCGATTATACGTTAATAAAAATGAGTTCAAAATATGAGATTTTAATTAATTTTTATCTTCATCATTCACTAATTCGTTATTTGTTTACATTGCAGCTTTCCACCGTGGACCGAGAAGTAAAAGTAGCCGAAAGTTACTAACGAGGGAGAGTATTTAACATTCCGTGAGGCTCGCGAGGCCCTGAGGGATGTCTTGTTAAGAAAAACGCTGCCCTCTGCGACATATCTCTCGTAAAACATAGCCTATGGACCTTCTGGCTGCCACTTGACGTTAACGGTAATAAAATAAATTGCACACATTAAAAGTGACAGTTTTCTGTACAGATTAGTTTTAAAACAAAAAAGGTTGGTCTTCTGTACAGATGAAAAATGGTTCAAAAGTTTATCACCACATATTAAATAAGAAAATAAATATTACCTACCTATACTATAAAAGCAAAATTATTAACAGTATTGATTTTTTTTAAACAGATTTTAATGGTGCTATAAAGTGTGATTATAAGACGTCGTCTCATAATCACATTTTTCAGCACTTTAGTCTCTACTTTTGACCTCAAGTCACAATTTTCACTTTGACTCATCTCTTTTACTTCCGTTTTTTTTATTTTTTCGCCGTAGTCAAAATTATAGTAAAAATGTTAACACACAACTAGTTTTTATCCGAATGCGTCGAAACATAAAGCTTGTTGAATTTTTTTCCAAAAAAATGTGAATATTTTTATTCTTTATTAAAAAAAAAATACTGTTAATCATTTTGCTTTTGTATGTGGTGATATCCTTTAGAACCACTTTTCATCTGTACACCATCACTTCCATATATCTATCTACCAAACAACATAAAAACTTTCTTTATTCTGTCCACCATTTGGTTTACCACTTAGTCCCGCCCCGTGCGTTAAAGACGTTCTTACCACACTAATAAATACGACAACATACTGTTTCACCACATTCTCCTGTTCCAAAAGACTTCAGCCGTTATCAAACCATAGGTACTGAGGAGTGCGGATGGTGTTATCGTTCGCCCATAAAAGGGTGTGCGGTGAACACAGAGCTATACTAATTCCTCTTTACGAGCATCGATGGGTCGACTCGATATAGACATACGTATATTAAACATTTTTCTGACTGTGTGAACAAAAAGAGACCATGCAACAATCTATTTGTTTTTCGATAAAAATAAGTTTACATTCTCACTTTTGAGCTTCTTCTTTGCAGATGTCGATCGTGCTTATTCCGCGCAAGTAAGTTGTTATTTATATCAAAGTTGTTGTTGTTTTTTTGTAAGTTGTTTTTTTTTGTTGTTGTTTTTTTGTGTTGTTGTTTTTATCGCAGCGTTATGCTGAGTTAGGAGCCTTTTTGGCATCGCACAAGTCTTGTTTTTTTTTATATTGTTAGGTTTAAATGCGATTTTTGTATTTCTTGTGCGTGTCCCAAATAAAATATCTTTCTTTCTTTGTTATTCGATAAGAATTTCTAATTACTATCTGTGAAGATTAATATTAGTTTTTTCTATTTAATCAATCTTATTATATTGTAAATCGACAGGTAATAATCATCTAATAGAGCCAGTGCAGTTGGAGTAGCTCGACCTTTAAAGCCAAAATTTCGTCGAAACTTGAAAGTATTATACAAAGTACGAGATTTTTATTGGATAAACCACACATACTTCAGTAGTATAACGTACGTTAGCTCTCAAAACGGAGAGCTTTTATCATGTCACCATAAAGGAGAGTGCAGTGGTCGATGCAGGTTTGGCGTTAATTCTTGTTTACGGCGAATCGCTTTTAGTGCCCCTGTTCAAAGCGCCGACCGACGGCAGCCGACGCGGCGCCGTGGCGCGTGAGCCGATAGATTGAATTCACGCGTCTGCTTGGCCGCTCCGTAACACGACAAGATCTCTAACCAAAAACAATAATTGATGACACGTGCGCTTGCAGAGATTCTGTGGAAGGTTGTGGCAAATGGTTTTCGTGAACATAGTGTGAACCTAAACCTAGTGTTTGTTTTTGTGAAGTGTCAGTTCTTACTAATATAGTTGTAAGCCTCACTCATCATTTTTTAGTCATAGGATACTTGAATAAGATAATTCTATTCTATTCTAAACTGTATATCCTATTTCAATTCACTTTCATCCTTTTCTATATGATTTAGGTATTTCTATGATTCATCAAAGAAAATAAAAAACATACCAAAATAGAACGTTCCATTTTAATTCCTACTTAACTTCTGAAATAATATTTTTAAAGCTTGGTAGATAGAAAAACAACAGCTGAAAATATTTTCGCTCCTAATCCGTAATTTAATATTAATTTATAGTCGAAAATCACCGTCTCGCCGTCATCGAGTCGGAAAATAACGGAAGTATTTAAAAGAATAAGGCGGTGTTTTGAAGAGGTCGGAGAAACAATTAATCATTCTACTCTTTTATGGAGCTAAAGGTTGGAGGACACGATTGTTCTGTAATACTAGGGTTGTTCTTTTGTTACCATAAAACCGAATATATCACAATCAAACACTCGTAGACAGTATAATAGTTTCCTAAAGACCACTTGGCAACCCTCCGCGCGTCAATGCCTATTATTAAATGCTGAAAATGAAAGTGACGGAATATACCGTCCGTGTTTAGATAATACCTCCAAATAATGGACGCCGCGATGCGCATTAATATTGAGGTAAATCTTATTAGGACCGCCTAAACGCCGCGATAATATCATATTGTTTTGGAACTCACCATCCGCATTTCCTCTCTTATGCTTGGAAGGGTTCCATCCTCAGGGACGACCGAAGCCTCTGAATATTCATAGTATTATCACAAACCGACTTACAGAACTGAGCAGCGTCGTAAATACATAATACCTTTCATTTCGAGATAAGAATCATTTACGTAGCTTTCGCGATGTAGTGCGGCATCGAAGTAGTGCGGCGTCGATTTGTGTGGAACAAAGCAATATTTCACGAGAGTGTAATAGGAGCACGTCGTTCGGTTTTTAAAGGTTTGGCGGGTGTTATTATTGGAAGTAGGTCTGCGCTGTAATTGTTGTGTTGATTTCCCCCGAGGCCGCGGCTCTCCGACGTAGACGCTACCTGTAGTGCCCACCAGCCACCCGGCCCACGTGCCCACTAGCGCCCTCTGTAAACAATTATACCACCAAATTATTGTTATTAGTGTTCCGTACCAAAATAGTAAAAAGGAACTCTTATGGTGAGACTAAGTCTGTCTGTCTGTCTGTCTCTCTGTCTGTCACACCTGGATATCTCAAGAACCACTAATGCTATCAACTTGAAATTTAGAATAGTTTTAGAGGACGTTTGCCCAACTATTTTGCAAACAAATTCTTACAAAAGGGACTGAAAGGGGGTCATAAAAATTTGAAGTGGGGCTACTAGGGCATGTGGGGTATCATATAAAAGAACGCTGTTTCCACATCCTCAAACATTTTTTTTACGCCGCATAGTTTCCGATTTTTGATGAAAAATGTAAAAAAAAATACCGTTCCCCGTATCTCCGAAGTTTTCATAGATAAAAATCTGAAATTATTCTATGTGATAGAAGTTTATGTAAAGATTACAGGAAAAATAAAACGATGTCTCTAAATAGCACAGTTTTTCAAAAATCATCAACATCATATATACGTACGGAACCCTCGGTGCGCGAGTCCAACTCGCTCTTGACCGGTTTTTTTTAATTCATTTTTATCAAGTTATCGTAAAACTCTCCAAAATGATTTAACTATCCAGATATATCGAACGAAAAACATAATTCATGAATTCTATTTCCAGACCTCTGCAATGTCGAATACAACGAACACAACAGAAAGACAACAACAGTATAATATTAACATAAACGTCCAGTGCTTGCAGACCATGAATCTGAACTGCAGATGCATCATCATCATGCATCAACATCATATATACGTACGGAACTCTCGGTGTTCGAGTCCGACTCGCTCTTGACCGGTTTTTACAATTAATAATGACGATCGTTTTTTTTTACTGTTTATTTACAACAGAGTGTTGCTGCTGAGCATGAGGTCCTGGTTTCGATTCCCAGGTCGGGCAAAGTGTTATTGGGATTTTCAATTAGGAATTTCTCAGTAGCAGCCTGGAGTCTAGATTTGTGTCTGATTGATGGCAATAGGCTCGCCCCCTATTACATGGGACTTAAACATAACTGGCGAAATGTGGGTGTACTATAGGTACACCTCTGCCTAACCCTTCGGGGATTACAGGCGTGATGTTATAATACGTGAGTATTAGAGTCTGTTGTAAATAATGAGTAAAAAAAAATAAAGAAAGTTGCAGCAGTAAAAGCTTCTAAAACGCTTTGAGGTAAGTAATTAAAAAAGGTTCCGAAATGATTTATATTTAAGTGTTATTTCCGATACGAAACACTCTTTTTTTTATTCTTTTTTTCGTAAAAAATGTCCATATTGAATAATTTCCAACATTATTCCCTATCAAAGTATCACAAACTGTTGTTAATTCCGCCTAATATTGCCGACAACCTCTACGCGCTGTCACACCGGGGTCCGATATAAACATGATGGATATCCCCATATAAAATGAATAAGCTTTATGTACGAAGCCCATGTAAGTACGCCCTTGTTTACATTCCACAGCACACCGCTTATAACGAATGATTCCAATATTTCATTCATAAATACTTTACTAAATATACGTAGGTACCGACATTTCACCTGGATGTTTTTTGTAAATATCAATATTAATTAAAGAGGAAATTAATATGTTGGTAAATAAATATTTAACTTCAAATATTTCGTTGTTTCATTGTTTCGAAGTATTTATAGAGTTTGGTTAAATAAACGGTAATTTATGTAATGCCTACGAAAAATATGTTGCATTATATTAAATTAACCATAATTACAAAAAGAAATCGAAAGAGTAATTTTAATCATTGTCTTTTCGGTAAAAACAAATACAAAGCATATAGTAATTTGAAACTCGTTTATTTGAGACTTGCTTTTGCAAGTATCTTATATCCGAACCCAGGTCATGCCTACCTGTGAGGTCCACAATTTAATTGAAGCGCGTTCATCCGTCAAGGTGTGAAAGGGTTACAGACGACAGACAGACAGACCGACAGCCAGAGCTACTTTCACATTTATGATACCTACTAGCTGCTACCCGCGGCTCCGCTCGGGTGGCTTTTTCTAAAACAGGTTTAAGTTACTCCTTAACATCAGCTATCTACCAGTAAAAGTCTAAATCGGCCCAACCATTTCGAAGATTAGCCGAAACAAATAGACAAAAATTTTAAAAACTGTTTTTTCCTAAAAGCACCGTATACACTTTCATATTCATGTAGTAAAAAGCTGTTATTTTTACATTACGAACAAACACTTTAATTGTATTTATTTGTATAGATTAGTATGGGTGCATGCGAATAAAGGCTCCCTCAAACAGGCGCGACGCGACACTAGTAGCACAATTTCTATGAAAACTTCATGGTATGTGTCGCGCTGCGCGTCGCGCTGCCTGTCGCGCCCGCGATATCGCGCCAGTCTGCATGAGCCAGGAACAAACAAATACGGAGTGCTTTAGGTTCCTCACACACCATTCATAGGCGTCGAAATGCGAGGACTGTTTACCCTAGACGTACGAGCCTCCCAATAATAGGTGCTTTCTTTACAAAACGCACTGTAGGATATAGGAACCTAGTCGTGTGTGTACCTAAACTAGGTCTTTACTTATCTGTGATATTCAGAAGTGATCAGATCAAATTCAAATTCAAATTTTTTATTGCGAACTAAGTGTACAGGATTTTGTAGATGTTAACAATAGTTAGGTTCTAGAACTTAGTTGCCTGGTAAGGCATTGCAATTTAATGGTTATAAAATGTAAGAAGGAAAAAAAAATACATACTCAATATTACAGTTATACAGACTTAACATTATATTATATTAATTATCATTATTCATATATTTTATATTATCATTACATGAATTATCATTATTCATATATTTGATATTATCACATACTATTCATAAAATTAATATCATATCATTATTTTAAGTATCACAATTGTTTAAATATTAAATAATTATTTATCTTCAAGGAATTCTTTTACAGAGTAGTATGCCTTTTTAATCAGGAAGTATTTTAGCTTCCTTTTGAAAATAACAATTGTCTTGACTTCAATGGGTAACTTATTATATATTTGATAAAAACTTATCATATATTTTATACAAAATCACCTTATATCCCCTATGATTTTCTGTCCTCATTCATCTAAACCATTTTAAAACAAACTTTATCTTTAAAAGAAAAAGAAAGAAAGAAAATACGTTTATTTGCGGTAAACATAACGCAAAGAGAAAAATAAAACACAAACACGAAAGAACAAGTAAACTAAAACGTTAAACTTTAAGTCAATTAATATGGTAAACGACCCGATCCATTGTGTGTACTCCAATAAGTAACTATTTGTGCGGTAGTGTATCTCCAAATTATTAGTGTACGCGGCTTCTAAAACAGCCAGTATTTTGTGTTGGTGGCACTTGGCGCCCTGCCAGCCCTGTAACGCGAACAAAATATCAAAGTGATAATAAACAATATGTTAGCGCCTCGCTTTACAAAAGGCAATCATTCTTTAACAAAAGATCTATGTAAAACTCAAGAAAAGATTAAAAAGGAAACGTTTGTCGGCTCGCTATCAACACTATCAATCATGCGTATAATAGCCCACGTCCCCTAACACACGTTCTTAAATAATTTGTCAAAAGTCGCTCCCTGCCCATACTGCCGTCGTTTTCCACTTATTCCCGTTTTTCTTGACACTTGTATGGGCAATTTTTCACTTAAATGACACAAACAAAATCACAAAATGCTACCGACATTACGACGCCGTTATAAACCCTAAGTATACGAATAAAATGGTAAATTAAATTCCGGATAAAATCAACAATTAACGTTTCGGAGCAATAGCTACACGACATTGATCGATGAAAATACCCTAGCTAGAGTATCTATCAACACCTAGCAAATTGAGAAACGAGTAAAAACGTTAAGTGGAACTTGTAAAATTAATTACTTCGGGTGTTAAATGTTTCGCATGTCTTTGTTTACCAGCAAAAGGAATTGTTATGTAGCTCAAACAAACACGGACAAACGCTGAATTCAATAGAACGGTCGTGTGTGCCCGGAATAGGCAGGTGGCATAATATTTTTTCCAATTTAGAATCGGTCTGGATTCTAACTCATAGATCAAGCGCGCGCTAGCACGAAACCATTACACTTTGTTGACATCAACGAATGCCCTTTTACATATTCACCCCGAGCACACAAAGATTGAGCCGTGAAATTGAAAATGGTTTCTATGAACAAAAATTTATTCCACGCACGTCCTCGACATATCGTCATAACACGAGTGCAGCTTGTTATATCTATGTCAGTGTGACGTCATTATAGATGGCTTTATGTTGATCGATCTATTACCGATAATATTTTAGGCTAATTACTTTCACCTATGTGCTAAGAGCAATTGCTCACGGAATACATTGCCTTGACGTAGACTGAAAAGAGTAAAAAATCTTTAACTCACTTTGAAAGCGTTGCTAGCACCTAATCTTGAAAATCAGAAAACTTTTTAAATCGTTAACATAGTGTAAACCAAAGCTGGTACTTGCATTTTCAACGTGTGTTTTAATTTCGTGGCTGTTTATAGATTGACTGAAGTATTGGATCACAACAGAAGCCGTGAATAATGCACAGAAAGCTGATTGAACGGAATCACGGAAGTTTATAAAAGCGAGTTAATTACGATGCGTCATGATTTTATGGTTGATGAATTTTTCCATACAATTTAAATGCTTGTTTGGATGTAGGTAAGCAACAAAAATTGAGTAATTTATTATTAAAAAACTAATTTCTCACTCTCGGCTCGCTATGAATGAGCCATCATACAATCTAGTCGGTTGCCGCTGCAAAGCCAGCATTTGGCAAAATTTTATAAGCGTTCCCACTTCATAATAATGAAGTGCCTATAGTATATTTAAAATTGTAGTTTGTTTGCGTATTCAACACCTTTAATAAAACTTTCGCATTAGGTTTTTGGGTGCTCTTTATTAAAAGGTGGCAAAACTCCAGCTGACTTAATTTCTTTAAATTAAGTCTTCATCATCATCATTTCAGCCTCCACTGCTGGACATATGCCTCCCCCAAAGGGGGTTGGGGGGGGAGGTTGCCATAATCGCATCGCTTGGCAGGCGGGTAGGCGATCGCAGTATGGTGTTAAAATGCATAGAGAACGCTGCTGCACATTCTCTAGTACGTTCCATTGTCACCTTTACGACACCCATGAGAAGGAATAGGATGGTGCTATTATTTACGTTCGGTACCACATGGCCAATTAATTCAACATTGAAATTATTTATCATATATGTCGCCACGCCAGCAATCAGTTTTACATGCGGCTATAGCTGTTTCACATCAATAAATAGCCACTAATCTCCCTTGCAAGCACACATTGACTACGTACAACTATATCTCTATCTACTTAACACAATTACAGCTAACTAAGCTAACAAATAATCTCAAATAAAGACTTAGCTCGTCGAACAATTCCTAAAAGCATATTTCAATAGTACGTGTATCAGCTTGTTATCTCCGGTAGTTATGTGGGGCAGCGCGGCGCGCGCGCTCAAGCTGTTTACCCTGTAAGTATTGCGAAAAGATCGAACTTAATCCCAGCGGGCCCCGCCATCCCGCGCTGGATGTGATAGATACTGAAAATTGCATAAAATCCATCAACACTACTACTTTGTGCCGAAGCTTAGCTTTTCGACGGTTACAAAACGAACGCGAGGGAAATAGATTTAGTAGTTAACATAATTTTGTACCCTTAAACAGGTTTGAAGTTTTTATTTCGGATTTGTGTTGCGCGATACCTTAGCTGTAGTTTGGTTTGCATACCAACAAAGTATGATAATATATAGTTTGGTTATCACACGAACTAAGTTTTCTCTTATTAGTTCAAATCTACTTCGAACCTTGGGTATAAAAACTTCACACATTCCATCTGCTTTTCCAAACTTTACTTCTTGTTTTCCTACAAAGACTTTGTTTTACGGTTAGTTTATTTAATTGCCAATACTCTTTCTAAACCAATTACTGTTTGAAAAATAAAAGTTTATTTACTATTTAGAACATAGGTATCTAACAACAGCGGCTCTGTACGACATTTTATTTGTTCCGAGAGGCGGATCAATAACATCATATTTCGAGAGTCACACTCTGAGAATAACATATTTTTCTAACCGCTTGAGCGGCAAAATAGAATCACTATGTCAGCATTTTGCCGGAGGTCGAGGACTGGCGGCCATATGTGACCGTGTTGTGACTTCACTTGCCTATACATGACTGTTTTTGTCTGAAATATAACGGTAGATACAAATAATGATATTTGTTTTTCCAATAATTATTACGACCCGAGAAATATAGAAATATTTAGAAAGTATATTTTCATTTCAATGTTTCTCAAATATAAAACGCATACTTGTGGGCAACACAACTTTTAAGCTACAGATCCTTTTTAGAGTTCCGTAACAAAATGGTAAAAAGGAACCCTCATGGTGTGACTAAGTCTCTGTCTTTCTGTCACACCTGGATATCTAAAGAACTACTAATGCTATCAACTTGACATTTAAAACAGTTTTAGACGACGTTTGCCCAACTATTTTGCAAACAAGAAAGAAATTTAAAAAAATATATCTTTTTAGCGAAAGGGACTGAAATAGGGTCTTAAAAATTTGAAGTGGATCTACTAGGTCATATGGGGTATCATATGAAAGAACGCTATGTCCACATTCTCAAAAAAAAAAATTTTTTTAGTCAGCATAGTTTCCGATTTTTGATGTTTTTTTTTAAAATACCGTCCCCCCCCCCTTATCTCCGAATTTTGCATAGATAAAAATCTGAAATTATTCTATGTGATAGAAGTTTATGTAAAGATTACAGGAAAAATAAAACGATGTCTCTAAATAGCACAGTTTTTCAAAAATCATCAACATCATATATACGTACGGAACCCTCGGTGCGCGAGTCCAACTCGCTCTTGACCGGTTTTTTTTAATTCATTTTTATCAAGTTATCGTAAAACTCTCCAAAATGATTTAACTATCCAGATATATCGAACGAAAAACATAATTCATGAATTCTATTTCCAGACCTCTGCAATGTCGAATACAACGAACACAACAGAAAGACAACAACAGTATAATATGAACATAAACGTCCAGTGCTTGCAGACCATGAATCTGAACTGCAAATACAAGGCTAGGATTCAGTTAATAAAAGATGATATATTCACATAATACATCACGAATGCAAGTTGCATTAGCAATAATTCCCTGGCCACCAAAGTGAACCATTATAACTAAAACAACGGCAAAAGCAAAGTTAGAGGGAACACATTCAGGATTAAGCTTCACTTGGAAATTTGGATTTCACTTAAGTATACAAATGCGCAGGTGAGTCCATCGTCTCTTCATTATTATAGACAACGAGAATAGTTTATTTTTCAAAATTTATTTGGGTAAATTAGCGAAAAACATTGGGATTTCAAATAGAATCAGAGCATGTGTTGATTGTCCTGCGTGTATTGTGTGATAGGTGGGACAGCCCCATGCTGGCTCACTGGATACGGCTGCACACGTAGGTGTCAGTCGTTTCAATTTTGTATCTAGAGTGTGGCTTTTACTAACATTAGGTTAAGACCTTTACTAACAATTTTGATCTGAAATAAAATAAATAAATAAATATTGTCATAGTTTGTACAAGCCATGAGGCTTACGATTAAATAAAAACAAAAAAACAAAACTTTTTAATACGTATTTACATAAAAATATAATATCCAATTATCATGCTAGTGATTTCAATTAAACTTTGCTATTAATAAAAAGTTACTTCATTATTGCAGTTAAGATTGCTTGTGGAGGTCGCTACAATTGAGTTCAACAAAACAAAATGAAAGCTGTTTTCGTAGATGACTCGAAGCCCAAACAAAATTCCCTTGAGTACTTCTCAATTTGCTCATTTAGTTCTGAAGTACCTACAGGCAGGTACAGTCAGCATCAAAAGTTGATGACTACATTTAGATTTTCAAAATCAATAATATAAATAATAATATAATAATATATAATGTACAGTGATTTTGAAAATTTTAATGTGGTCATCGACTTTTGATGCTGACTGTACCATTTTCATAAACAAAGTAACAGCTCATTGATTTCCTTAAAAACTTTTTGTTTTTTATTTCTGCAGCTAACTTTTACTTTTTCAATCGTAAGTAATTTTACTGTGACAAACTTAGGACATGGCAGAAACAATCTTTCTTTTTATTAATTTCCCACCATACCCACTGTTTGTACAAATATGTCTATACCGATTGAACAAAAATATGTTTTTTTTTTTTTTAAGAACGTTTACGACGTACGGCATTTCATACAAAGTTTCAAGCCCTTGTTTTTCGAAATGACTGAACCGATTTTAATGAAACTTCATACGTATAAGCAGGATACAAAGGTCTAAAAATTTAGTTAAGAACATTTTAGAAATGTCTTATTTAAAAACAGATAACTGGAAATCTCTGTTTCTATGGAAATTTTAAAATCGGTCTAATTTGGATGAAACACAATTTTTTGTCCGTTTGGTGCCGGACGAAAAGAATAGCACCATCCCATTTCTTCCCGTGGGTGTCGTAAAAGGCGACTAAAGGACTTACTACAGAATGGGCAGCAGCGTTCTCTATGCGTTTTCACACCATACTGCGATCGCCAACCGGCCTGCCAAGCGTGGCGACTATGGCTAACCTTTAGGGGAGGCCTATGTCCAGCAGTGGACGTCTTTCGTCTGAAATGATAAATGATGATGATGACTATTTTACGAAAATGTTCTTAACTAACGTTTTAGACCTTTATATCCTGCTTATGCGTATAAAGTTTCATTAAAATCGGTTCAGTCATTTCGAAAAACAAGGGCTTGAAAGTTTGTATGAAATGCCGTACGTCGTAAACGGTCTTAACATTATTTAATACAACAACTTTGACTATAAATTCTAGTAAGTGTTCTCTCCGCACCTACAAGAGAAAGCTACGTACAAACCAGTACAATTAAGTTAGGATGATTGATACCCTAACTTCACTCTGCTGATACACGTTATTGACACTGGGCGTGATGGATAGCGAACAGAAACTGCCTTTAAAACTTCATAAATAATATCCTTTCGGGTCACCGCTAATAAATGACCGATATTAACGACGACCGTATATAAAGCTGTAAATAACGTGTTTTTGTCAAAGTATCGCTGCGATAAAAAAGTACAGAAATTGGGAAATATGTATTTTGTATAAGCATAAATATTAAGTGAGCAGAAGTTATTTAAATGAAAAGCAAAAAAGCGGGAATTTTGTACAGATTTGTATTCAGTTATAAAACACAAATTATTGTTAAATCTAATTGATAAATGATTTTTATTTAGTAAGTTTTAAAAACTAGATGAGGTCGGCGTTTTCTATCTGACTACTGTGAGAAGAAAGGCCGAAACAAACTCAGAGGTCACAGTCTCTTTTAAAGTCCAGACATAATCTTGGTCAGATCATGTGAAGGCCATGTAGATTGGTGTCTGAAATGTCTTTTGAGGAAGGAACCACACAGATTGAGTGGACCTGACCAGTCAGTGCACGCATTTGTCAGTAATCGTACAGCTCTACCAACGATGCGACGATCAATACCAAAGAAAGGACATTTGGGTAGGCCGCTTATATGACTGAAACTGCCAGACCATGATTAACACTAACTGAGAATAAAAGAAAAAGGAAAAAAAAGCAATAACCCACATAGTCTTCACATTCAAAATAATTAAAATAGTATAATACTATACAACTAAATATTCATGTCATTGTGTTTGAAATAATTATTAAATGTCACTGTATATAAAATAATAAAAGTTAGCAAAAAACATCAAATAATAAAATTGAACCACTTCAGTATGCAAAAATTGGAGCAGCTCAATCCCAAGCCTTTTTGTCCTGAATATAATCTTTAACGATATAAAAGGCTTTCTGGCACAGATTACGTCTAATGAATCAATGCATGCTACTAATATGATAAGATACGATCACCGCAAATTAACGACATACATTGCAGAATAGAGTGACAAAGATTTACCTACAGGAAGGAATAGCAATCAATTATTTCTCATGCCTATAAACATACGTAATAAATACAAAGCGGAATGTGTGTAACAGCGCAACCCGCACGACAGCGCGACGCCTCGTAACAACTCATTCCCACAATCCCTTACATCTGAATTCTTAATGAAACAAAAATTGCAAATGTCATACCATATCTCCACCAGACCCATGAATACTAAAGACGCTATTGTGGATCGTTCACGTGGGCGAAATTGAGTCTGCTGCTCGTAACACAAATGATACTGATATGTCATGCGACTTCACAAATAAAAATCATTACCGTATGAGACTTCGGGCGTACCTACACCGTGTACGATGCGACAATAAATCATGAAATCTGATTTAAAAGAATGATACACGTCGTCAGAAAACAATTGGAAAAACGTGACCCGAGCGTCGATCCCGCGGCGGGGGCGATCGCAACACGTCGCGCCGCCCAATGCATACTAAGTAATGACGCCAGTTCCAATTTTACCTCCCCTTCTCTTCATATCATATTTTAAAGAAAAAATATCCAACTTATTGCGGAGATACTAGAAATTCTACTCATTTCAGAATCCCAAATTTGGACATAAACACCTCAGAGTACGAGTGAACGTCCCTACGTTAAGGAGCACGTAGAACACGGGATGCGAGCAGTCTAGAAGAGGCTTGTTATAAATAAGTTATTACCGCCGCCTGATATCTGGCACGACTTTTGGTTAACCCGTGTCTTGGATCTGCTCCCAACTCAACACGATTTCACCGCCCTCTTACCTAACGTGATCTGCCACTGTGCCGAATACATTCGTGTTTACAGGATTAAATACATAAAAACATACATAAACTCATGCCTTCTTCCCATGGGGGAAGGAGAAGGAAAGCAGAGGTGAGTGGAAACGCCGGGAGGGGACGCCCTAGAAGGACATATAGTGACCAAATTGGTGATGTTCTTCGGAAAGGTCAGGTGCGTAGTACTCGCAATCGGCGTGCGTGTATGACTAGATGTATGAACGTAGGCGAAGCAAAAGGAATATGTAAGCAGCGTAGCAAGTGGCGTTCTATAGTTTCTGCCTACAGTATTAAACTCCAATGAATATCTAATATCAGTATCATAGCGACTATTAGAATGTTCAACACAGATAGCTATGATCGCTAATAACCCTTAATTTAACAATAAAACACAAAGTAGAACTAATAAGCATAAATCGAACTATTCAATTAAAGTAGCTTCAAACCGTGACGTTGGCGGTACTTAGTATTCAAACGAATGCAAATTACAGACGTGCTATGCAATAAATGCCGACACACGGATCACAATTCGACAATTGGCATTTATGTCGCAATCGCATTGTATAGCTATTTGGTGGTTGCTGGGTACGCCCCTAATTACAAAATTACTTCTATATGAACTATTTATTGCAATGTTCCAACGGCTACAATAACCGTCAGGTATAAATTGCCATTTTCATTTTAAATTACGTCACACGCGGCTTTATTACTAATTTGAATTAAATATTTGACAGCCGGGTATCTACGAATGTTTCCAGTCAAGTTTGTTTCAAATGGGAATTTAATAATACCTTTTAGTGACATCCTTTCAGTTTCCTAACTCTACGATTGAGATACAGCCAAGTAGCTGAAAGGACTTAGGTTTTGGCGACAATACTTAGGTATTTATAAAACAGAATTAGAAGACTTCGAAAAAAATAATATCAGAGTGTCAACGTGTCGATAAAAAGCGTTACACTAATTGACTAGTAAATTGACGCTAATTTTCCCAGTTTACCGCAGTCAATATTGTTTTATTGTTTTTCCAAAAAAATACGATGTTTAAAAAATATTATAGTCGTAATTATTTAAATAGATCATTAGAGAAGAATTTATGAACTGTTGCAGGCAAAACTTATTATATTTGGTTTATCTATCAGTTTGAATATGAATAGGTACCAAATATTAATATTCAGACTGAATTACTTATCACAAATATTTTTTTTTCTATCAAAAACCAATTGTATAAAATAGGCTAAGTGAGCCTATTTTACAATTGGTTTTAGCTACACAAAGAAAACCTCCAAGGGTTCGGTTTAAGTTTAACATGTTATTTTAAATGTTAATTACTACAATGATACATTTTATAATGATGATAATAATTTAAACGTACACTATTAACTGCATGCATTAGGAGACATTTTGTGTAAGGAAACGCTTTGATTTGTACTTATAACTTTTCGAACTCGTTTTGTATAACGTTCGCATGTCATCTGGAAGTATATTAAGAAAAAAAACGGTCAAGAGCGAGTCGGACTCGCGCACCGAGGGTTCCGTACGTATAGGTATACGATGTTGATGATTTCTGAAAAACTGTGCTATTTAGAGACATCTTTTTATTTTTCCTGTAATCTTTACATAAACTTCTATCACATAGAATAATTTCAAAATGCAAACTTCGGAGATAAGGGGGGAACGGTATTTTTTTTTAATTTTTCATCAAAAGTCGGAAACTACGCAGCCTAAAAAAAAAATGTTTCAGAATGTGCTAACACCGTTTAAATTTAAGACCACCTTTCAGTCCCTTTTGCAAAAAAGATTTTTTTTTTCTTGTTTGCAAAATAGTTGGGCAAACGTCATCTAAAACTATTCTAAATTTCAAGTTGATAGCATTAGTAGTTCTTGAGATATCCAGGTGTGACAGACAGACAGACAGACAGACTTAGTCTCACCATAAGTGTTCCTTTTTACGATTTTGGTACGGGATCCTAAAAAGGTACTAAATAATCTGCAACCTTCATCCCGTACACATTATTAAATGTTGGTAGGATGTATTTATTTTTAAGGTAATATTCTCATAGATAGGTCGATCGGATGAATCAGGCCGCCTCTAAAACAGAGCAAACTAGGAGTAAAACAGTGGAAACTGTTCGGCGTGTTCGCAGTGATAGAGCGGATCTTGCAAATCGCGCCACACCGTAGCATAGGCCGGCCGCACGCTCTGTCTGTCTTATATGCTGGCCACACAACCAGCAGGGTACCTAAAATAATTAGTTTTAGTGGTTAAAAGATATCCATAAGATTTTTTTGCAAAATCCTAGTTGTAGCTAATTTATTCTTCACTATAGATCCAATTCCAGCAAAGTGACATACTCAGTTAGCTCTAAAATTAACTCGGACCTTACTATGGTTTAACTATAATTTCAATAGCAATTTTTTATGTAGAATTCATCATTATTATATAACCGATTTTTATTCGTACAAGTTCAATCTTTTTGAAGTATTTCATTCAAAATTAATTATTTCTATGATTGTATCCAGTCTGCAGTGTACCTCGAGGCATTTATCCAGAACAATATTCGCGACGGAGACGTTAAATATAAATACGGCTTAAAGCCGCCTGGTGGGTATTTGGGCGGTGTGGGCCGGCTACGGCGTAGCGGCGTAGCACTCTGGCTACAAGTGCTACGACACACGACCATTTGGATACTACACATGAATGCAATCATGTTACATTTGTCCACATTAGACCGCTTACTTTAATCTTCTCTTATGCACTTCTCAGACTCTAATGTGAAATAGGTGTTTGCGAAGTAAATAGTTATACATCAATGAGGAGCAAACGTTGATATTTAATATTTAATTACTTACGTCTTGAAAATAAAAATAGTCTTATTTGTTTTTTCATGAAAGCTAGTTTTCAAGGCTTTCACAAGGAGGGTCAAACAAAAGTAAAGATATCGATCCTTCGTAAAACAAAACCCGCATGCTTACTCAGTTCTCGATTACAAAGTTAGTTATTACGGTAATAAAACCTATCGTTTAACGATTACATCTATCTTGTTTGCAAAGGAAAAAACGCGACATTTTATCAGGATAATATCAAGAAATATAAAAGATTTTATACTGTAACCTCTCAGAAAATAAAGTGACAAGATTACAAAAAGTCAAGTCGGTTATACAAAAAGGTTTTATTCCAACTTATATGGTACTAAATGTAGCCTTAGATCGTGAGGGTGTCTAGAGTTTTATTACTACACTATGTAGAAAAGCTCATTATGTTACATACATGGAACACCGACCCTGCCCGTAAGTTTCTAGAGATTCTGGATAGCAAATACAGCTTAATGTCATTCTCATAATCGTATGGAATTATTTTATTGGCAGGTTATAAATGATTTAGAGGTTTGAATATATTTCGAATGCAAAATAAAAAGACTCATGTTATTTTTGAAACGAAGTTCCTTAACGCGGCTTGCGGTAGAAGTTGCGTGGTAGAAATCGTCACGTAAGGAAAAAGCGTTATGTCTCTCCATGCGTCTTTCTCTCTGTGTCTCTTTCTATTACATACGAGTGAGTGTGTGCGTGCAAGTATCGAGAATCTTCGTTTCTGACGGGGGTTACCCAAATTTCAATAACGGGGCTTCTCACTTAACAAAAAATCATTCAAACATCTTACCATTACTTCCTCAAGAATGCAATTACGAAAACCTAAGACGCTTACAAAATTAAACCCCTAAGAAATGAAATGGAAACCGTCAAAAAGACAACTTTCGAAACAAGTGCATAATCAGCTTTGGCTCGATTAATACCGCGATGCCCGAGGCGCAGCAGTCTGTCTGCTTGCTCGATATTGCCAACACAAAGAACTAAATTATTTCCTCCATTTCTTTAAGATCTCTTTGTTTTAGATGCAACACGGTCTCTTCAGACGTCCCATTTTAAATAATACGCTCAGTGAAGTTAAGTTGTTTTATTTTGTTATATTTAAATTTTTATCTTTGAAGGTTAGGTTATGTTCAAGATAGGCCACTATGTTGGGTGTAAAGAGGCAGTTACCCAGACAATATGGTTTGCAAAAGCACACGTCGTCGATGGCTTGCACGCCATCTTCAGACAGAAATCTGCCTCTTTGCTCTGCCTGCAGAGTGCGGGAAGGCTCCATCTCTATTCTGAAGACCCTAGCAGGGACGTACGACTCTCCTTTGTTAGGTGATGTTATGCATTTTGAACAACAACCTTGTTTCAAAATATAAAATAAGTTTACTAACATAGGCAAAAGTTATCTTTTTGTTTACTAACCCATATGGATGTTGCTTATCCGAAATAAAGATTTAAAAAAAAGAAAGAAAATTAATATTTATATTAATAAAATTTATATTTTGCACAAACAAAACGCACATTTCAACAAATAAACATAAATAATTGATAAAAGAATTAATCATACCTAATACAAATTTTTATAATTAAAAAAATTAAAAAAAACATTTATTTTGGACCAAACACTTGTACACATTTTATCTCCTTTATTTCAATATACATATATACATATCAATTATATTTTTAAATATTAGAATATAATAAAAATATAAAAACATTTAAAAATATAAAAAATAGTAGCCCACCGGTATCGGGAACAAGGTCCAAGCTACCGGTGGTCAGGGCTCCAGAGAGCGGAACCTCCTGACAATGCGAGCCGTGTCCAGAAGTACCGCTCCCTGAATAAAGCCGCGTTTCCACTAGACAACAATTGACGCGCAACATGTTGCACAACAAGTTGCCCAACATGTTGAAAGTCAACGCGGAACTATTGTTGAACAACGTTGTCTGTCTACGCATCTACTTCTTTACGTCAGTCGTCGACAACATGTCGCCAGAGGAATTTGAGCACTCGTTCGTTACACCATACTACGGACATTGTTGCGCGTCACGTCTCCACTCCAGGGCTGCTTTGAAGCGGCTTCTGCCCAATCTAGGGGGTCCAAACGCCTCCTGCCGGAGGCTCTACGCAGGGGTCGTGCGGTCCATGGCCCTTTACGGGGCACCGGTGTGGGCGCGTTCTCTGAGGCTGCGACCAGCCCAGCGGTTGAACGCGTCCCAAAGGGTCATGGCCATCAGGCTGGTACGGGGCTACCGCACGGTCTCCCGTGAGGCGGCGAGCCTCCTTGCCGGACTGCCGCCGTGGGATCTGGAGGCAAAAGTCCTCGCGCACATTTGGGAGTGGCGCGAGGAGGTGAAACGCCGGGGTGAAACTCCACTGCCGCGAGAAATCGTGGCACAGCGGACGGAGCTCCGGCGGGATCTCATGGCGGCATGGAGAGTGCGATTGTCGCAACCCAGCGCTGGGCACGCCACAATTGTGGCGATAAGTCCCCTCTTTGAGGAGTGGCTAGAGAGGCGCAACGGCGTCCTCACCTTCCGCCTGACGCAGGTCCTCACCGGATACGGTTGTTTCGGGAGGTTCCTGTTCAGGATAAAGCGGGAGGAAACGCCCGGGTGTCACCACTGTGTGGATCGCCTGGAGGACACGGTGGAGCATACGGTGGAGGTCTGCCCGGCTTGGGCGGAGCACCGCCGTGTCCTCACGGAGGCGATCGGCGGCGGCGATCTCTCGCGTCCAGCCCTGATTCAGGCCATGGTTCGGAGCGAGAGTGCATGGGAGGCCGTCACCTCCTTCTGCGAAGCAGTAATGCTCGCGAAGGAGGAGGCGGAACGCGTGAGGGTGAGGCAGGGTTCGCGCCCTCACGCTCTTAGCCGCCGCAGGAGACGCCCCGGGCGTCGGGAGTCGCAAGCTGATTTCCGGCCACCGTAGGCGCGGGCCTGCGGATGGTGAGCGATGGGTAGCTCGCCGTCCGATAAGGACCAGGCCCGGGTCGACGGCGCGTTGTGTTTCACGCGCGCCTCAAAGAGATGTCAGCACCAACTGACGGGGTCCGTTAGGGCCAATGCCTGCCAGGGTTGCGAGTTTGTCCGAAAGGGATATCGTAGCCCTGGCACACAGGCAACGGAAGGAACACGGGTGGGTTTTAGTCAGTAAAAGTCTGACACGCCCTCCCGCTCAGCCCAGAGCGGGAGAAGTTATTTGATAATTTCCCACCCAAAAAAAAAAAAAAAAAAAAAAAAGTCTCCACTCGACAACAATTGATGCTCAACTAACGATGCTCTTTAAACAAACAACAAGCCGCGCGTCATGTTGCGCGCCAGCTGGCAACATCGCGCGCTGTTGTGCAGCGTTGTCGTACATGTTGAGCGTCACGTGTCGCGCGCCAAATGTTGCCTAGTGGAAACGCGGCTTCAGGCCCTTAATCCAGCTGCCCAACGAGAGCCTCCTTAGGTGTTGGTCGAGGCTCTTGGCAATTAAACCATTGGCTGATACAACTATCGGCACAATTATTGCTGAGTCCACATCCCACATGTCGACAACCTCGCGAGCCAAGTCAAGATACTTGATTTGTTTATCTTTCTCGGTTTTCACGAGGTTCCCGTTATAAGGGACCGTTATGTCAATATTATTATTATTATTAAAATAACTATTTTATTTTATAAAAAGAAACGTAATTGTAGACATTCCTTTATTAGCGTTTATTTGTTGCTTATTTTTAATTGTATTATAAAGGTACATCACAATGTTGTTTAATAAGCAAATTACAATGTTTTAACACTAAACCGAACGTCCACTTTAATCCTGGAATTTAAAACACGAAAAAGAATCATCGCCACGTTTCGTCGCCAACAACTTTTACTTTGTGTATCTCACCGTTCATCGTAAAATGGGTATCGATTTGCCAGTCGGTAAGAGTGCCATAAACTCAAATTTAACATACAATAACAGTTGAAAATAGTCGGTCGTGTTCAACGAGTGGTAGTACTGGTTGGTTCCGTGCCAAACTATGCATGCAAGGGTAATGTAATTGTTTGCACGACGTCTAATGCACTAGTAACGACGGAGGTATCGCGTCTACGTTCCGTTCGAGCCGAACGAAAATATTCGCATAAATATTGTCGCCAAATAACATGTGCCATTTGTACGAAACTAAGTTTTTTTTTTTGTATACATATTACTTAATCTGCAAATGATAAATGATTTATTTTCTGTAAGTAGGTTTGTACAAACACTTTTACACTTCAATCAAATTAAAAAAAAAAACTAGATGAGGTCGGCGTTTCGTAACTGACTACTCTAAGAAGAAAGGCCGAAACAAACTCAGAGGTCACAGTCTCTTTTAAAGTCCAGACATAATCTTGGTCAGATCATGTGAAGACCATGTAGATTGGTGCCTGAAATTATCTATTGATGAAAGAATCACACAGATTGAGGGGGCCTGTCCAGTTAGTGCACGCATTTGTCAGTAGTCGTGCAGCTCAACTCGGAACTTGAGGAGCTTAACGATTCAACGAACAATACCAAAGAAAGGACATTTGGGTAGGCCGCATAAATTACTCAAACTGCCAGACAATGATGAAAACTAACTGAGTAAAAACAAAAATAACCCACATAGTCTTCACATTTACAATACTTAATTAAAACAATATAATACTTAACAAAGTATATATATATATTATGTCATTGTATATATAAAATTCATCAATGTCAATGTGCAATCGGCTTATATAGCCCTAATGTGATTTTCGTAGTATTTTATTTGACAATGTGGCTCCATTGAGCCGACATCAACACAAAGCATGATAAGAACTAGATGTTCTCATGGCAGTCTCTCTGATCCAGGTCCAGTATATGCCATCTTTTTAGGCGTGTTGTGGTTTAGTTATATAAGAGGTTCTTAGCCAATTCATTGGTATGTCCAAGTAGTCTCTACTTATAATAATAATATACCATTTATTATCAGGTCACAAAGACCCATAGATGAATACCTTAATCTAAGTATACATAATATATTAACAATTGCGTTAGATGCACTAAGTCTTCGTGCGTTCTGGTGGCACTTGACCGCGAAAGCGCTTATATCTCGTACAGTTTCTGTTCACTTCTTCATTTACCGTCGGCATCCTTAGGTATTCATGGTACGAAAATAAGTAGCAAAGATTTGTTCTGGCTGGTTTTAACATTCACAAAGTAACTTGCACAAAAATATTGGTTACTACAAGCTCGAGACATACCACGAAACAATATCGCAGTGGTAAACAATTAGAGGGCAACCGCAAACATTGTCAGACCCACCTAATCCATAACTCATAAAAATGTACGAGCAAATCAAACATTGACCCCTCTTGAACAAACAAACACAATTGCACCAATATACCTGGGCTGAACTATACCACTCATACCGCGGGTACAGTATAATGCATTGTTTCATGTTTATTTATGTACACACGGTGTAACAAGTCATCTTTAATAACAGTGTCTATCTTTTCTGCTATAAAATTAAATAGCTTTCTTAATGAAATTGCTAATATTCGTTGAAGGTTTAACAAAATACCTATTAAAGACTGCACAAAACCAGAGCATCGCTTCCGATTATAATTTATTTAAGTTAGATAGGTATAGGTAGGTAAGAGCACAAGCACGACTGACAGCGCGGCATTTTCATTAGGTTCGTTGCAGTAAGTAAAAACTTAATAAACTTTTACTAAAGAATTTCTAATTAGAAATTTTAGCTCTTCACGACATAGCAATATTTCAGGCCCGTGAAGGTATTTCCAATAAAGGACTTTGCCAAGTCATAATTCTTCAAAGTTACGTGTAATGAGATGTGGATATAACGGCATTCTTATGAGATTTAGATGCTCCCACACAAAGAGCCTGCGGGCCAAGAACTTGAACAAGCTTGCAATAAAATACACTGCTTTAAGTCACACACATACGTTCATATAAAAAACCGGCCCAGTGTGTGTCGGACCACGCACAATGAAGAGTTCCGTAGTTGGGATAAATTTATCCCAAAAATAAACTTAACATTGTAGTTGAAAATGATGTGCTCACATACATCGATATACGTCACGGTCAATTCTCCAATTGCAAATGTAAGTTGGTCGACTATTACTCGTTAACTTGTAAATCCTAGTTAGCTGGGATAGTTTTCCTTTAAATTTCGTTATATTTACTACTGCCAATAATTTTTTTACGTCAGCAAAAACAACCATTTAGCTGGCAGGAGGGGGAATCGAAAAATGGTTTTCACAGTCCCACAATATTTTTGAATGGCCTATCCAATGATCCCCACACCATGGGTTAGACGAGAAAAAAAACTATGATCCCCACTTTACGTGCAAGGGAGGAACCTTAAAAAAAACGTTTTCAACGTTTTATTTTACTACTTTGTCGGCTTGATTATATGTATGTCCATGCCAAATTACAGCTTTCTAGTCTCTAAGCTAAGCTGGGGATAGACAGACCGACGGACATGGCGAAACTATAAGGGTTCCTTGTTGACTACGGAACCCTAAAAAGGAAGTAAAAAAAACTGTTGGGAATCGAACTTAGGTTTGCAAAGTAGTCGCCGAACCGCTAAACTATAGGTATTTGCTTTGTTGAAAGTTGACTAAAATAGCCATTCTTATACAACATGTCCCGGAATTAACACACAACCTCTTAAGGGGTCATTTGACTCTAACAAAAATTTGCACTTTAAAGCTTAATATTACGCAAACGGATACCTGAGTCAAAAAAGGTTTTCACAGACCCGCAATATATTTGGACGGCCTATCCAACGATATATCACCATGCAATAGATGAGAAAAAATACATCCCCACTTTACGTGCAAAGGAGATAATTAATCTTAATTAATTAATCCTACAATTATTTTATTTTAGCATTTAGTCGGCTTGATTACAGCTTTTTAGTACTATGCGTCTCTGAGCTAAGCCGTGTACAGACAGGCAGACAGACAGACATGGCAAAACTGTAAGGGTTCCTTGTAGACTACGGAACCCTAAAAATGTGTTAAATATAGTCAAAGTTGTACCTAGTTCGAGGGAAAAGAGGTATGGCGCGGCAAATGGCGCATAAATTTTGCTTCAAGAATAAGCGGAGGGCATTAAGAAAATATAGATTACATGTACAGAACGTAAAAATGGTTTTGCATTGGGTAACAGCATACAATTTATGACTGTAAACACGAAGTAATCGATTTCTTTTGCTAACATTCACCACGTAGCTTACTGTACATTTTGTACATTGTTGGCTTTTTACCCGACTGCGGCGAAGCCAAAAAAGAAGGGTTATGTGTTTGACCTGTATGTATGTCTGTCCCTATGTTCCCTCGTAACTACTAAACGGCTGAACCGATTTTGATGAATGATATGTCGTTAGTTTCGTCTTAATTTCGCGAGTCTCATAGGGTACATTAAAATAAAATAAAAAACAAAATGACGGTTTTTTGGCGCCAAAAGGTGTGTTTTCCAATAAAAAATGTCTCCCAAACCTATCAAGTGGGGTATCAAAATGAAGGGTTTTAAAAGGTGATTACAAATTTATATGCTTATTATATGTTTAAAAGTAATTTAAATAAGAAATGATAAAAAAACTATCCCGAACTTTTGGAGTGAGTGAGTAAGAGGTCATTATCACCCGATTATAAGTGAGTATATGACCTAATTTATATATATAATCCTAACTAAAAAGTATAAAAAAAAGTTAAATATAATAATAAATAACTCGGAGTTTGCAAGTCGGAGGCAAATTTTAAGGCGTTCGTAACATCTTAGATGCCTCCGACTGCATTTATTAATTTTTGGTACTTAAAGGATACTCATTTTCTTTTCATCTTGTTTCCATCTTTTCAGTTCATGTTTTTCAGTCAGGTTTACTGTTTTTTAAATGAACTTTTTAATTTCCAATTCTATTATTTCCAATAGGTACTTAAATAAAGTAGAAGAGACAAAGTATACAAAAGCATTCCCGTGGTCTGTCTAACAAAACATTTCGATAGCGGTACCATCAAGGTAAGAGGATCACAGTCACCGTAATACCCGCTACGTTCACTATTGGACCCTTGAATTTCTTATACCTATACTTCTAGACAATAAGTATTATCACAAAACAGTTCAAATAACTGTTGCAGTCGTATCAATTTATAAATGGACTATCGGAGTCGGTAATCCGTGGGGGCTGTAAGACACGATACTGGAAATTGAATTTCAGAAGTGTACGTTTAGATGCGAAACGTCAATAGGTAAGTAATGTAGCTCTATTGCTGGCTTTGGTGAATTTACATAATATTGTGGCGCATAGTGAGCGATCAAAGCTGCAGAGGACGACGCGGACGGCGTTCAAGTATGCAATCGCGTCACGAAAGTCGACATTTGGAAAGTGGGCACGTAAAATTTTACGTTTGAGCTCGCCATCAGCGTGCGATGCCGCTTCGGACCTAATCCAATCAGAGCCAATGGCGCTGGACACGGGTGTCAATTTCGCACACCGCGCCGCCAACACCACTTCTCCTGTCATACGCTGCCATCCAAATGTACATGTATCTGTATTTCATATGCATTTCATTTGCGAAAAACTTTGTTTCATATAAGTATGGTGATAAATAAGTGAAGATTTAAGTAGGTAGGCTGTCGCTTGTTTGATTTTATTTATGTGGTCTCGGTGAGTTGTTACTTATGGTGTCTGTAAACAAAACAGGGCGAGTGTTTTAATGGTGTGTATTATTTACGGGCCCTAATAACAGGCGTGGGCTGCAGGCGGCGGGCTAGCCACCAGGAACTACCTCGTCGCAACACAGCCGCCTGTTGGGTACCCGTCTGGAATATTTAACGGTTATTTACTGACAACTTTACATAAATTAGTCTGTAAGACTAAGTATGGTGGTCCGCGAAAAACTTTCTTCAAGAACTTGTTTTCGAGGAACTTCCTAGATGGCTAATTAGATAGCAGGCGTTTAAGATAAGAATGTATTTATTCAAAACAACCCGTATTTGTGATATGACCGTTGTCTAAACGAAACAACCACTATATTATAAGATTTTATTAATATGAAAAATGTAAATGGATTATTATTTTAACAACTAGTGATTAAAGCCTTCTCTTAAGCATGTGTTAAAACTCCGCTCTTCCCATAACTTAAAGAGGTATTCCACTCAGAGCACTGATTTCAACAGCACTTGACCGAACGGCACCTGAGAACTTCCACTAACCACACTGAAACAAAATTTTGATCAGTGCGGTTCGGTGGAACAGTTTATTGATATTATTTTCAGTCCCGGAACGGCACCTATGTAAAATTTTTTTTTAGTGATGGGGTGTATTTTTTTTTCAAGGCATTATCAAACAAAACATATCGATCCAAATCAGCAGAAATTAAGTCTTGTACCGGATAATTCCACTTTGTTCACCTGAAGCAAGGAGTAACGTTTTATTTGTATCGCTGCCAATAAACAAAAAAAACTGTCGGACCACGCACAATGAAGGGTTCCGTAGGTGGCATGACCATAGCTATAGGTCCCTACAGCCTATAATAAATTTAATATTTCGTCCATTCATTTAGAGGCATGAGGAACAGGGTGTAAAGTTCACTCATCCTCTATAGAAAAGGGAGGATCCTCCGACCAGAGGGGTGGTGTATCTGGTGGGCAACTGCCCGACGGTTGATGTCGGTATGTTGTATATATATATGCTAGTTGTGCGGTAAACTCTGCTTGCGCGATGCAGGATTTTGCGTGACGTCAGTATGACGCGTAGTTCGCATGTGGCGATGTTGATGCCGCTACGTTCATTCCATTTCGTGTTCATTCATGACCATGAGTATGGTTTTATTTTACTACTAGCTTCTGCCCGTGAGTTCGTTCGCGTAGAAGTCGTAAGACATCACAATATACAAATAACAGCCACATTTTTATAGAAAACGGCCTCGTTGGTCTAGTGGTCGCAAGCACTACTGTTGAGCATGATATCCTGGGTTCGATTCCCGGGTCAGGTAAAGTGTTATTTTGTTTTCCATCTGTAATGTCTCAGTAAAATTCCGAAGTCTGGGTTTGTGCCCGGTTAGTGGCAATAGGCTCGACTCCTATTACATGGGACTTAAACATAATTGGCGAAATGTGGATGTACACACTTCGGGGAATACAGCTGTGATGTTGTTATTTTTATAAAAAAATCCCTGTATACTACGTTTGTAGTTACGGCTATTACTAAAATAACAGTCACCCAAATAGAGTCACAAAAATAAATAGTTCACCATAAAATTTTATTTACTTTGAGAACAGAATTTCATTTAAAAAAACTCCACGAATTGCTCTAAGCCACAATCTAATAATGATTCGGTATTTCGGAAAATTGTGGACTCCCGTTTAGGAGTATTTAACAACGAGTCCTTTTCGCACGAATAAAATAAAAACACCTCTCGCCTTGTACTACTAGCTTGTTTTGGGAACTAGCTACGACAACGCCATTTTGACCAATTGCCTTCCATAATCACCAAGGCGACATTTAGGTGATTTGAACAAATTGCATACGTAAACATTGACCGCATTCATTACGTAAGACAACGGAGCCCTTTACTGTGCGTGGTTCGACATGCGCTTGCCGTATCGATATGTTATAGTTGGTAATGTCCTGAGCAAAGAATACATACGTCCCATCACTACAAACTGTATGACTGAAAATAATATCAATGAACTGTTCCACCGAACCGCACTTATCAAAATTTTGTTTCAGTGCGGTTAGTGGAAGTGCTCAGGTGCCGTTCGGTCAAGTGCTGTTGAAATCAGTGCTCTGAGTGGAATACCTCAACTTAAATAAGTATCATTTACTTGTTTTATGCAAATGAATATAGGTACTAAACAATATTAATAAAACCGGTCAAGAGCGAGTCGGACTCGCGCACCGAGGGTTCCGTACGTATATATGATGTTGATGATTTCTGAAAAACTGTGCTATTTAGAGACATCGTTTTATTTTTCCTGTAATCTTTACATCATACACTTCTATCGCATAGAATAATTTCAGTTTTTTATCTATGCACACTTCGGAGATAAAGGGGGGACGGTATTTTTTTTACATTTTTACCAAAAGTCTGAAAATAAACTGCCTAAAAATAAAATGTTTGAGAACGTGCAAACAGCGTTCTTTCATATGATACCCCACAAGGCCTAGTAGCCCCACTCACAAATTTTTAAGACCTTTCATTCCCTTTTGCAAAAAAGATTTTTTTTAATTTCATTCTTGTTTGAAAAATAGTTGGGCAAACGTCATCTAAAACTATTCTAGATTTTATTTCAAGTTGATAGCATTAGTAGTTCTTGAGATATCCAGGTGTGACAGACAGACAGACAGACTTAGTCTCACCATAAACCATAATATTTTACCCGACTGCTCCAGAAGGAGGGGTTATTACCATTTTGATACGGAATCCTAAAAACACACAATGAAGGTTGAGATGAATTTGTCCGAAAAACAAACTTCACATTGTAGTTGGAAAACATGTTCTCCGATACATTGATATACCTACGCCACGGTTAATTTTTCAAATGTAAATGTAAGATTATAATCGCAAAAAAGTATTTTTTTACGTGATAAAACTACAAATTTATGATTTCCGGAATTTTTTTCCTTTATTTGTGCTTTGAGACCTTACTTCTTGCCAAATTTGATGATTCTAGGTCAACGGGAAGTACCCTATAGATTTTGATTTATTTGCGAGTATCAAAATAGGTATGTCGCGTAAATCGGCGTAATTTTTAATTGCGTTGACATAGAAGCTTGTTTTTTTTTAGAGCGCCAAGGGACCGTAGACTTACGTATTATATATTAATTTTAACTTGATACCTTCACTCGTTACTGAGAAAAAGTGTCTTGACAGACTGACAGACGGACAACGAAGTGATCCTATAAGGGTTCCGTTTTTTTCCTTTTGAGTTACGGAACCCTAAAAAAGAGAGAATTAAAGCTAAAGATGCATTTTTGGTTCACGTTAATATGTTATATTAATCCATAATTTCTGGAAACAATAATTTAAGTTCAGCAATATACCTGGTAGCCTGAATTACAGTTCACTTCCAGAAACATTCCGGAGAACTAATTTGAAACTTCACTGAAACGTTCTAAATAATATCCAACAAACCCACGAGAAAATTATCTTTATCAAAAATCTGGTTAAATGAGCAACGAAGCGGAAGCAAGTGGCAGTTAAACGATTTGTCGGCGTATTAATAAAACGATTAAAGGAAGCTCTCGGTGGTAATCTGAGAGAACGCGGCGCGCGGCAGATGGCCACAATTCCCAAACTTTGATGACGACGCCCGGCATCCGCAGACAGAACCAACGATTTGTAGACTTTTGTTGGCGACTACTTGGGTACATTTAAAAGGAACAAGTTGTGAGGACGCCTTTTAATTTTCGTTATTCAAACTTAAACCACTCGCCAACTAAATGAACACCTGCCATAATAAAGCTACCGTTTCTAATTTGTCTCCAGGCGGCACCTAATGATAGACTGATGTTCGGCGACGTCAATCGGTGTCCGTCGTTTGATGACTCGTCAAAATTGCTTCCTGTGTTGTTAAGTGCAGGAAATTGTGACTTCTCCATTGGCACACCTACCGAACGCTTTGACTCTTCCCTACACGGGCCTATAATCAACTGTGTAAATGTGTATATTATCGAGGGGAACCCACCTAAATGTGCACGATACAAATATAACTTTACAAACAAAATATTAATGAATATTTATGATCTTCATCCGACTCTGAATTGAAGATTCTAAAATCCCTTAATAAAACGTGACCGGTTCATTTTTATCTTAACATGTAAAACTGTCCCTTCAGTATGTGGAAGGATAAATCCACGCCAAAACGGTAAATGGTGCTTGAGGCAATATCTCGGCAACAGCAGCTGTGAAGTAATGGCGCCGACACTTTACGCGATGCGATTACGACCACCTAAACATTCATTACAAGTAATGTCCGTCATTTATCTGTCCTAATCACTGTGTGAGCGCTCGCCCCGTGCCTGTGCCCATGCGATTATTTTAAAAATACCTAGCATAAACAAACTAACTAAATGCCAACTCACCCCTGCTTTATACTAAGCAAGGATAATAATGAACGCGAATAAAAACTAATACATTTACAAAGGCCGGTGTGTTGAACCGCGTGTAGGGCTGCGAGCCTAGCAGGTGAACCCCGCTAAATGTTTCACGGTTTAATCAAGCCCCTGCTATCAGGTAAGACAAATAGTTAGCTCATCTGCATCTATACGAGTCGGAGCCGCCGCAACCAACAAAGCATCGATATTTTACTTTAACTTCCTTACGAGGATAATAAATGTATCGACTCGTAGCTTTCACGTAATCAGTTTATCAGCAGGCAATAAATTAAATAGAGTTCTTTGTAAAAATCATAAGTATCGAAAGTGGGTTTAAGCAAAGCAGAGGTCGGTCGGCTAGTGCTCAATCGCGCTAATGGCAAGAACCGCAAGCGCAGTCCCTGGGGACATACTAACTAAATATGTAATGGTTATTCGAAGCGGTCTCGCTACACTTAGGCCCCACTTCAAATTGACCAGATAAAGTTACGTGCATGCTTCAAATACAATTCACATACTTAGTTTGCTTGCTATTTCATTTCTTGTTCATGATTCAACGATTGACGAACGAACTTAATTTCAAACTCCCTGATTTGAATGTGTTCTTTGTGTTCTTTGGTGAGCTGCCTAAAAAATCCTCTCGCGCTATCATTTGAACAAACATTTTAATGGCCAATGTCATACTTAGTTAAGCCTATTTTAGTTATTTTATATCTTTATAGATATTTGTGTAAGTCAGTTTTTTGTTCTTTTTAGTCTTAAGTCAAAGCTGTTTTGTTTATAATTTTGCTTTTCATTATAATTTTATATGTATGATTTGCGAAGTTTGCTTGATTAATAATACCTACATAATTATAAAGTTAAGAAACATTTAACTAATAAAAATCAAATGTTTCCAATTCAATTCTACACATCACTAGACCAAGTCAGCTGATCGGTGCACGTTTTAATCCATTCGTTTAATCCTGCTGCCAATCGTGCGGCCCGCGCCGCGCGTCGGTGCGGCGCCGTGTCGCAGAGCTGTGGCAGGTGTGTGTGTGTATACTAAGCGCACAGACACAGATAATGGATAATGACCCTTGTATTGCGGTGACACGATTGTTATGATTTAAATTTAATAAACTTAGAAATAAAAAAAAATCAAATATTTTCAAAATTATTCTTTTTGGGCTGAAATTTTGTACAGAGATTCTGAACCAGATGCACTCTTCACCCTGTTTGTATAGATCCTTTCCGTAACACGCTGTATACATAAGATCCCATACCTGTTAACGTGTACCATTATTTAATGTACAATGTATAAGTATGCTGTTGGCGTACCTATTTTAAATATACATGATTCCTAAATTAATGCGGGCACAGTAAATGTCCTTTGTCGTTTTTGTGTCTCGTCAATACAACCCCACGGAGCGTAACTAATCTGAACGCGCTCCGCCCACAAGTTCAAAAAGAATTTCGAGAAAGTGTGAGTGCAGTAAAACAACTTTTGAGCCTTATTTTCTCGTTCCGAAATTGCAGTGGGTTTAAGCGAGATTTCATTTGTATGGAAGCCGGTATAATCTGGAATAATACCGCAGTAGCGGCGCGGGCCTTCAAAGACGCCACTCGTCCGCGCGCCGGTTGCCGCCTGTAATGAGTTTTTTTAAATGCGCAACACATTCATGCACCATGTCGAGTTTCACTGGATTTAATGTAGTGCAAGTGCAGTTTACACAGCCGTATGATTTTCGAATAAAGCCCTGATAAGTTCCCCACTCTAGTTTTATAATAATTAAGTCTTATTTTATTAATAACGTTTATCTTTCAGAAATGAACCATAACAGTCGTCCGCTCGTCTGGTGTGCGGAATGAAATCCAGCTGAAGCCGTCTTGATTACTGCGACCCGGGCGCCGCTCGACGGTTCAGAATTGGACGGATTATGAGGAATTTAAAGGGCGATGACAATTTGAATATGAACAAGAAAAGTATCCTTTAAAATTAGATGAATTTTTCCCTTTTTGTGACACAAAGGTCTTGCATTATCAACTAAAAATACACTTTAAAGCGTCTACCATATTTGTCCACAGAAAGCAGACTGATTAGTATTTTCTTTGTTGTGTTGACGATAGACAATCAAATAAATTACTTTCATGTGGATCTTCATAACGCTTCGTCATTTCTTAACCCAAATTATTCAACATTTTACCACAAATGAACAAAGAAGTTTCTACATCACAATCGTAACGATGCGTCCTTTCACCGAACAATGGAGACGCGATGCAAAAAATGTCTCATACGTTTGACAAAAATCGTAAGGTACAATTATAATTGAGGTAAGATGTAGCGTAAGGGGTCCGAGGTCGTGGCGGCGCGCGCTGTGACAGGCTGAGCGAGCGAGCGGAAGGAAAGCGCTGCTAATTACTGGCGTCGCGTCGCCCGGAGCAAGCCAGAGCTCGCATCCTCTTGCGAGGGAGACACGCTGAATGCAGAGGAAGTCTACCTACTACACGCCACTCACACCACACCACATATACATAGTAAGCTCCATAATTATCGCTACAACTGATTTCGTACAACACAAGTTTGTCCACAGAACATCAACCCCAGTCCCACTGTATTACATCGTAGAAAGACGTACGTGATTCCAGCTATACTAAATTGATGTTAAATCGCTTTTTGTTTGCGCATTCAATCCCAGAGCAATTTCTCAGTTAGGGAAACAATCTAATACAGTCGCTGTCTTTTATGTTCCAGGGGAAATAATTTAAAAATCATTTGCTCTTTACGATTTGTATATGTTTTAAACGTTTGTTTCAATGTTGTTTGTCCTCTGCGGCTTTGCTCACTTTCAATAATTATGAGGTCACCTTAAAAATAAATAACATTAGTTTTAAAACAAAGCACCTTGCAACATTACATGCAGGTACGAATTAAAAGTAACTACTTCACTATCATTAATTTTGATTTCGTAGCTAAGTGCTACGAATGTCTACGGAACTGGCTACGAAGGTGCTACGCTACGTAGGCTCCCAAATAGTGTGCCTTGATAGAGCCTACGAAGGCGAGACGCGGGCGCGAGGCGCGAGGGAAGCCATTCATAATATTGTAATAATGGCTTCCAGCAGCAGTTATTCCGTGCTTAAACGTTTTACTGCGGTCATTATCTACCCGCTGAAAGGATATGCAGGCGATAAATTGTAGAGTGTTACCTACACGTACACGCGTATCTAAGGTTACTTACTATCTTAAATCTAATCGCCATCGCGCATTCAGAAGGAAACGTTTAATGGTGTAATTGACAATTCTTAGATACGAATCTTGAAATATAGACGAGGTAGTATTTTTGAGTGCACAAGCATTTTATTAGATTCATGTTGACACAACCCTAGACTGCCAACAAATGTATATACTGTATACATTTGTTGGCAGTCTAGTGCTATACAGGGTGGAAGGGACATCGACGCGAATCCGTTTACCATGGATTCAATACATCATTCTTGACCCGGGGCTGCGTTAAATTTTTTGTCGATTATTAAATGCAACAATGCAAAAGTAATAGGGTAAAAATGTAATCTAGTCGTGTACATAAAATGCGACATCGTACCTACCTACATTAAGAAAAAATCAAAATAGCTACTGGACTTTACAATTACCTTAGTCATGTGTTTATTCGATAAGTGAACAATGTATGTTCTTTTAGAATAAATAAAGAATCTTTAAACCCAAATAAAAAAAATCGCTGTTCCATACATTTTAACCGAGGAGGTATTGCACTTCTGTAGCAAACAGCTGTTTTTTTTTAAATGAAATCGTTTATTCTTTAAATAGGATATTAGAATCACTTTTACACGTCTTATAAAAAAATAATCTAGATGTAGCCGACATTTCCTATCTGACTACCCCTGAGAAGAAATGGCGAAACAAATTCAGAGGTCAAGAATGTTTTCTAAATTACCGTCGAGAAATTTTAACGAAGGGGGGTTCATGAATGATGTACTGAATCCATGGTAAACGGATTCACGTCGATGTCCCCGTTCCACCCTGTATTATATCCAATTTCTTTAGCACAATAAACCAACCAGTACCACAACACAGATACTGCTATTGCCAACGTATTTTTAAATCGTATCATATTCCCGGTATCTTTGTACTAAAATAGATATCTCAATGGCACATAAAGGGAACGCGCCTTTCCTTTAGCTATAAAGAGAGCATTTAATCGAAGCTTATCTGGCCGGAAGCATTCATTAGATGATTGCACCATTACTAGTGGACTCTTTCCGACTGACTCCGCCTTAGGAGTTTTATTTATTTAGGAGTTATGAAAGTTACTCTAATACTCTGATAGATATAATTATATACACGGTGATTTTTAATTCACTGTTAACCTTTCAGGATGTGAAAGTACTCATGATTATGAGCAACTTTCACTATGGGACCAACTATGAAATAGCAAAAAAAAGAGCATCTGTTTCATACATTTTCATCGGGTAAATATTTCATTTTAGTATGAAACAGCATATATTTTTTTCGATATTTCAGAGTTGGTCTCATAGTGAAAGTTGCTCATAATCATGAGTACTTTCACCTCTTGAAAGTTTAACAGTGAATTAATAATCACCGTGTATAACGGCGCAGAATAGCCTTTACCAGAAGTGATCATCGTCAGCTTCAATACCATCAGGATTGTGCCGGAATATAGCAGTTCATCGTGGATGTGACACGACAGCGGCTTCCCCGCACATCTTCTGCTGTCATCAGAAGACAGCCGCCACGCAACCATCGATGCGACGCTCTGCTAGAGTGACTGTCAGCAACCAGTGTCACTCTTATCCGACCTTTTCGGTGGTTCCAGTAACTTGGTAACAACAATAGACGGCGCCACTAGCTCCGCCGTCATATCCATAACACAACATAACATGATCCCTGTAATCCTCGAAGGGTTAGGCAATGTACGCATAGTAATACCCACGTTTCGCCAGCTATGTTTTAAGTCCCATGTAATAGGGGGCGAGCCTTTTGCCATCAACCGGGCACAAATCCAAACTCCGGGCTGCTACTGAGAAATTCCTGGGAAAAATCCAATTATCACTTTGCCCGACCTGGGAATCGGACCCCGGTCCTCGTGCTCGGCAGTAGCACTTGCGACCACTAGACCAACGAGGCAGTCATTGAGTCAAGTTGAGGTCGAGTCATTGTCGTTCTAAACTACTTATGGGCACTCAACTTACGAGCAGAATTTGAAACACTAATGGCCTAATGCTACGATTCCGTTTAAAAAATATTAGTTTGCTAATAACCTTCGAATGTGTCAGAATTAATATTAAACAGTTTGAGTAACTTGTTACACAGTTTGGAACCCTACTTACCACGTTCACGTAAACAGGATTGAACGTATCCAAAGAAGCTCCCTCTCACAGAGAGGAGGCCTGTGTCCCAGCAGTGGGAACATTATAGGCCGATTATGTAAAGAAGCTTCACTAGATACCATCGTTTTAGAAGCCCTAGCTGCCCACGGGATACCTCTTTACGTTCAAAGGCTCAGTCATTTCAAAATGTGTTTACTTGAATACCCAAGAGACGTGACGGACCAAATCCTTCTGTATAAAATCGTAAACGGTTTACTAAATGTTCCCAACCTTTTGGCAGAATTAAGTATAGCTGTACCTCAATAGAAAGCTATCGAAACTGTTACCTTTGCCACAACTGCAAGTCGTACTAACCTTGGTAGCACCGCACCTATGAACCGTCTAATGGGCAACTACAATAAAATCCACACACCGCTACATGAACCAATAGCATCGATATCTAATCTAACCCTTTACGGCAATTCCGATCGAGACTTCAACCAGCTCGGAGTTTTGAGTCGCCTGTGCAATACGGCCACCTATTAATAAATGTATAATCTACTTCCATTCCCTTCTTCGCCAGCCTCTTTATGTTGTTTATTTTTTATATTTTTGTCTTTCCGATCGTATTTGTGAATATAAGTAGCTTATTTTGATTCTATTTTATTTCATAACTTATATGTAATGCAACTAACGATATCTTGCACGTACGTATTGTTGTTGTTGTTGTTGTTGTTATTGTTAATAATAATTTCTATATATCTTTATTTTTTTTCTTCACTTCTTTAAGTGAAGAATTCACAATTCATAAGACTATAATGTGATTTTGTTTGTGTATGTGTTAGTGAGTAAGTCGGTGAAGTGCCATAAAAATAAATAAAATAAATTACACAGTTTGAGTGACTTGTATTTGACCTCCACAACCTAGTTGCAACTGATTGCGTTAAGGCGAAGATTTCTGAAAATGGTCAAAAATGTGTTTTCAAACTCAAACTTAATGATATTTTCAAGTCTTTTGTGCATACGGTGATGGAACTCACACGTCTCAAAACATAATTAAACATAATTTAATACATCAAAAAAATCTTCAAATACAACTTTAATTCTTTTTATAAGCAGTATATCCCTTCGTTAACAGTTATAATTATAAATAAAAGTATACCATAAAATTACAAATGCTAAACTGCATCCGGTGAAAGATAATTTTTTATAAATTTTATACGACGACGACGATTTCATACGATTTTATTTGAATTTTTACGCCATAAGTTGTGTCATCGCGCGTCTATTTCTTTTGTATGCAATCTGACAGTGACAGCTGTTTACCTGTTGTCGGCGTCTTAACTTTTGATTTCAACGTTTTGAAGTTAAAGCAGCTGGTGTAGATTTTTAGGGTTCCGTACCCACAGGGTAAAACGGGAACCCTATTACTAAGGCTCCGCCGTCTGTCTGTCTGTCTGTTCGTCTGTCCGTCTGTCACCAGGCTGTATCTCATGAACAGTGATAGCTAGACAGTTGAAATTTTCACAGATGATGTATTTCTGTTGCCGCTATAATAAAAAATACTAAAAAATAGGATAAAATAAATATTTAAGGGGGCTCCCATACAAAAAACGTGATTTTTTGCTCGTTTTTGCTCTATATTGATAACGGCAACAGGTAGACGCTTGAAATATTCACAGAATATGTAAATATATATTGACTTTAAAAATAAATAATTAAATTAAAATAAAACAAATATTTAAGGGGGGCTCCCATACAACAAACGTGTTTTTTTGCCATTTTTATAGATAATGGTACGGAACCTTCGTGCGCGAGTCCGACTCGCACTTGGTCGGTTTTCAGGTTAATGGGTCTATGTCGTTAAAGTCTACATCAACAAAAGGAGTTTTTTTTTGGGGTGAAAAAACTTCATGGATGTTCTCCGCCGTGGGACGGGCGGAGGGGTCTGTCAGACTCTTACTGACTAAAAACCACCCCAGTGTTCCCTTCCCACTCTTTCACCGGGGATCATGGGATCTAGTACGACATCCCCGGCTGGATCTACAAAAGCCTAGTCCAACTAAAAATATAATTATAATAGGTAAACAGGATCAAATTAAAAGTGAAACTCCTTGAAAAATAAAGAATAAGAGAGGTTTACAATGAGAGACAGACAGAGAGAAAGTTATATATTTCCTCTCTCTTATGTAACAAAATATGTCTAAATGTGACGCGTCCTTGGAAGGCGATAGTTTTTTTTGTTCGGTGATTAGGCTCACCAAAAATGGTGGTGTCTATTAATGAAACGCATGTTGATTTGTTCCTTATGATCCCTAGATTATAATGGTAGTAATCATTATGCTTCGTTTAACGGGAATACTGAGAAATCCGATCATAACCTAAAAATTACTAAAAGAGCTATTGTTTAGGGAGTAGGTTGGCCTCATTGTTATTATAATTTAGGAAAATATAGTACTGCTTAGTAATAAATAGTAGTAAGATAGGGTGTTTTGAACGGTTCCTGAAATCAATAATCACATAATATTATTACGAAGCATTTTGATTACTGTAAGTATAACAATTACAACGTCAGACGATAAAGGCTTCTACATACCGGCGCGACTTGTCGCGCGACGCGACGCGGCACAAAGGCCCCGCGTGACGCGGGACGAGCGGTGTCTTTGTGTCGCGTCGAGTCGCGCGACAACGCGGGACGAGCGGTGCCTTTGTGTCGCGTCGCGCCGGTATGTAGAAGCCTTTATCGTCTGACGTTAGATAAGACGTAAAGTTATGTATTATTATTATGTATTCAAACAATTGCCGACACTTTCACCACCATTCACCTACACATTCAACTCCATTCTCCACCATTCACCTACCCATTCATCACCATTCACCCTTTGACTGCTTTTGTTGTGTTATTTTAATTTAATTTTCCTTTTCATTTATTTATTTTTTGTTTTAATTGTTTAGTAGAAATACATGTTACCTGCCTGTTTATTTGTATTATGCCACTAAGTGGAGCCTGGTGACCTGTATACAGGTTTTTTCTAAAACCTACTTCAGGCACCAGCTCTCACAATGTGAATGTTTATAGTTCATAATTACTGTTAAGTGCTACAAAACCATTGTGAGAGAAAATAAATAAACTAATTATTCATACATTTCACATACAATTTTTCAATTCAGGGATCCGTTTACGAAATATTAAGCTTTAAGGCTTCTACATACCAGCGCGACACGGCACAAAGGCCCCGCGTGTCGCGGGACGAGCGGTGCCTTTGTGTCGCGTCGCGTCGCGCGACAAGTCGCGCCGGTATGTAGAAGCCTTTATCGTCTGACGTTAGATAAGACGTAAAGTTATGTATTATTATTATGTATTCAAACAATTGCCGACACTTTCACCACCATTCACCTACACATTCAACTCCATTCTCCACCATTCACCTACCCATTCATCACCATTCACCCTTTGACTGCTTTTGTTGTGTTATTTTAATTTAATTTTCCTTTTCATTTATTTATTTTTTGTTTTAATTGTTTAGTAGAAATACATGTTACCTGCCTGTTTATTTGTATTATGCCACTAAGTGGAGCCTGGTGACCTGTATACAGGTTTTTTCTAAAACCTACTTCAGGCACCAGCTCTCACAATGTGAATGTTTATAGTTCATAATTACTGTTAAGTGCTACAAAACCATTGTGAGAGAAAATAAATAAACTAATTATTCATACATTTCACATACAATTTTTCAATTCAGGGATCCGTTTGCGAAATATTAAGCTTTAAGGCTTCTACATACCAGCGCGACACGGCACAAAGGCCCCGCGTGTCGCGGGACGAGCGGTGCCTTTGTGTCGCGTCGCGTCGCGCGACAAGTCGCCCCGGTATGTAGAAGCCTTTAAAGTGCTATTTTTTGTTAGAGTTAAGTGTGCCCCCCCCCCTTTGCCAGCTAAATGTTTGGTTTTGGATATGTGAAAAAATTCATAGCAGACTACTGCTATGAATTTTTTCACTAGTATATAACGAAATTAAAAGGAAAACTATCACAGCTAAGTAGGCTTTACAAGTTAACGAGTAATAGTCGACCAACTTAAATTTGCAGTCGGAGAATTGACCGTAACGTATATCGTTGTATGGGAGAGCATGTTTTTCAACTACAATGTTAAGTTTGTTTTTAGGATAAATTCATTCCATTTACGGAACCCTTCATTGTGCGTGGCCCGACACGCACTTGGCCGGTTTTTTCTTTATATAAAAGGTATAAAGCTAAAATTTATTCCATTATTATAAAAGTATAGGATATTTTTATTATGAGAAAAATATTTTGATGGATTATATTCAACAGAATCTACAAATTAGAGCTCTCCAATCAGCTCTCTATGAGTTTTGGCCTAAACATGCATTAGGAGAACGATTATTGCTAAATAAGTAAATAAATAATTAAAAAATAGCTTTATTATTATTTTAGAAGAGAAAACGGACTATTTTTGACAAGTAATTATTATTTATACGAACCAACGAATAGTATTCAATTTTAACAAGGAAATCATGCATCTACGCGCTTTTTGTAATGCTCCTCTTAACTGTCATTATTAATTCTATGATTCAATACGAGGTAACAAACCAGGGATTTTTTTTTGTGTGCGATTCAACTTGAATTGACTTTTTGAATGACATAATTGGTACAATTACGTTTAGGCAGTCAGCCTAACCGTTAACGACTGAGTAACATACAAACTGACAAGTAACCAAAAGCTACAATCCGTTTCACGTTGGTTTTAAACCACTTTAGGCGAGAGTAAGCAAACTTAAAAATATGATTTAACACAGGAGGAACTGCTGCAGCGTCAATGGTATTTTTTTACCTTATAGAAACAGATTTGGTTACCAACTCGATCTGTAATATAATTAGTTAATTACATTAATTATATAATAAATTTTTGTTTTTCATATAATCGTTACAAATGTTTTAAATATCACATTGACAACCAGGTACGTATTTGAATATCGAAGATTAAAATACCTACTGTTAAAATATCGATGTTCAAAATATCGAAAATAGAAATATTGAACGACCATAAAACCGAAAATTAAAATAACGAAAGTTTATAGTATCGAATGGTTAAATATCCTACGTCCAATATATCTAAAATCTAAATATCTACAAAGGTTACATCGAAAGATCCAATTATCGAAATACAGATTATCGAATGTCCTAAATATCGAAGTACAAACTATCGAACGTCCTAAATATCGATGGGTACTTAAATTATTTGAACATCGAAAATTAATATACCTACGTGTAAAAATGGTTTAATTTTCAACATACGAGTATAATACATTCATTAATTCACCCTAAAAATACGTACAAGTTAAAATATCGAACAAATTTTGATATAAGTAGTATGAGTGGAAAAAGGTTGCCTCTGCAACGTCTCCGGCGCTACGGGAAGTGCAACCCCTTCGCCCTTGCGTAACAAAGGATAGGCACCCATGTTCACCTCCGCAGCTTCGGCTTGCTGGTCGCCGGCGCTACGGCTTCCACGGGTGCGTATGCTTTGTTACAGCGGGTGGTGGTTACCCTCCCTTCGCACCTCCGGATTTTTATATACACTCTAGGGGTAACAGCCAAAAGACTACGTAAATTCGGGGTGCCCCAATTCGGTTTTGGAACAATTTCAACCTATTTTATCCATGAAAATCAGTGTCTAGTGTACAATCATAGGTCAATCGTGAAGGTATTATTTAGGTCTTTAAATTAAATTTTTTCTTGTAAAAAAGAGTGTAATTTAGAATCGCGTAGGCGCGGAGGGGTGAGGCAGCCCGCGAGCTGAGAAGCAGGTGGTTTTAACACCCGCCGCCGCAGCTGAGGCTGGCCGGCCAACAAGCAGAAGCTGCGGTGGTGAGCGTTTAGACCATCTGTGACGTTAAGCTCGCGTGGGACTGCCGGAGCCCTGCAGTGCCAGAGCCGTGACAGAAACCATGCTTGCTTGCATGTTGCATGATTGCTGCATGCTTGTTTGCTAGATGGTAACCAGTTACTAGGTGGGTTACAAAAAAAACAAGGAAAACCTCATGTAATGTCTTGCTTGTTTTTTCGGTATTTCAACTAGTAGGTATTTTTAACGCAGATATTATGAACTTAGATGTATTAAATGTTGATATTTTGAACTTAAGCATAATGTCATTCGATATTTTGAATCATTCGAAATTTTAATCACTCGGCATTTCAATCTTCGACGTTTTAAGCGTAGGTATAACAATTTTCGACATTTTGATATAATCGATATTTAAATTTTCGTTGTTTTGAACATTGGTATTTTAAGCGTAGGTATTTTAATCTTCGATATTCAAATACGTACCCTGACAACCATAACTGGAATTGACTCAACTGAGTGCATTATCAAAACATTTTCTTTTTATTACGATTCCGTGATTCCGATTAGACTTCATAAAAAAAACTTTTTTCAAAAAAATAATAACCAACTACCAAAAATAACACTATAAAGTGAAAAATTACTTTAATTTAGGAAGTCGGTGTCTTTGGATCTGTATTCGAGTTTTTTGCCACCGACTTTGTAGTGTTATTTTTGGTAGTCGGTTATTATTTTTTTGTAAAAAGTTTTTTATTTTTCACTTTTTTGTGGGTTAGTTTTGAATTTATACAAGTTACAATAGCCTAATGTTAACTGGCCATCACCTTTTACAAAATATTGATTTTCCCGATACTGGGACGTTGATTGTTAAGGAGTTCTCCTGGTAAGAGCCAGGAGAACTGCCACTCACGATATGCATAGTAACGAGCATTTAATTGCTTAATCGCAACCCGTTAAATAGGTACTCATTATTATATTGTTCCGGTAGCCATCTGTGGTCTCCATCATCAGTTCCACTATACCAAGTGGTGCTTTCCGAGAGCAAATGCACGAGTTACTATAAAAAATACCCAAATCGCTACCAGGACCGATTTTGAAAAATACTTTATTTGTTTGAAAGGGTATACTCCTGAGGTAGTCCCATTGCCACCAAATCAGAATCTAATGAGGGGATCCCATGGAAATTGAGAAACTCTCAAATTTTATAGGCAAACTCTCAAATTTTATAGGCAATCCTATTTGCCTATAAAATTTGAGAATAAATAAATAAATTAATAAATAAATTTCTATTAATAGACGTTACAAATTGTAATGTCTATTAATAGAAATGAAAAAAAGATCACTTTTTACTCTCAATTCTCGTTCAATTACCTGTAGGGTACATACCTAACACCATTTATTTATTTATATATTATAAACTTACACAACACAACACATTTATAAACACAATAATAATATTTATATTAAATATTTAGTATCATTCACATTCACCTTTTAATCAATTAATATTGTTTGCATCAATCATGAGCCGTGGAACGGCAAATTATATTGATGCTATGTCGGTTGATGACGGGCCACCGGTAACGTAGGCTACTGGACTCGCGCACACCGAGCTACGTCATCGTGACGTAGCCGGTGGGTGCCGAGGTGGGAGCGCGAGGTGTCGAACGATCGTTCACCTTCCGCGACCTTCAGTCGTGATTGCGCGCGCGCCTCTCGGCTACGTATGATTTAGTGGAACAACGTTCGCCTATTGTTTATGTTAATACTACATACTATCGTTACTAACTTCTTGTGCTGTGACTATCGTGATTGTGTGCTGTTTCTCCTTCTGACTGTTTTCTGTGTTGTGTGTGTGTATAGCTCAATAAACTGTGAGTATTAGAATAGCAGATTGACTTTTCATAACACCTCTGCCTTCTACACACCCTAAACGACTATATTGGTGACCCCGAGTAGAACACTATTAAAATGAGTGATAGTGAGTCCGAGCACACCGCGTCGTCGCAGCCGCCGAAACATGTTACGCATAGAGCGCGTCACGCAAAGCGCGTTTCCACTGAACCCGACATTTACCGTGTGCCGATAAAGTTGCCACCATTTTGGCCAGAAGAGCCGGACATCTGGTTCGCTCAAATAGAAGCGCAGTTCGAGAATGCCGGGGTGACGAATGACGTCACAAAATTTAATTATGTAGTCGGCCACCTTGAACCCCAATTTTCAAAGGAGGTGAAGGACGTCATCATGTCCCCTCCTGCTACCAACCGGTACGGCAAGCTGAAGACCGAACTTGTGAAGCGTCTCTCAGCCTCACAGGAGAAGAAGGTGAAGCAGCTGTTGATGCATGAGGAGTTGGGAGACCGGAAGCCGTCGCAGTTTCTTCGACATCTGCAGGGGTTAGCTGGACCAACCGTGCCCGAGGATTTCGTACGCACTATTTGGAGTAGTCGACTCCCCAGCACTATTCAGCCCCTCCTGGCATCGCAACCTCATAGCACTTTGGAGGCATTGGCTGAGCTGGCAGACCGTGTCCAGGATATCGTCACGCCATCAGGCCACGTAGCCTCCACATCGGCAGCAGGACCCACCGTGAGCGAGATGGCAGCGGAAATCACGGAACTCAAGCGTGCGATGAAAGATCTCACAGTGCAGCTGCGTGACAGTCGACCGCGAAATCGTTCGCACAGCCGTGATCGAGACACGAGACGCAACTCACGCCAACGATCCTCAACCCGCTCCAACTCCAGCTACCGGAAACACCCAGAGTGCTGGTATCACTCAACGCACGGTGAGAAAGCCAAGCGTTGCATCAAACCCTGCGACTATAAAAAGGGAAACGCCGCGGGCAGTCAGTAATGGCGACAGACGATTGCCCCACTTCTACTGGTCGCCTATTCGTCGCAGACCGAAGCACGAAGACGCAGTTCCTGGTCGATACTGGAAGCGACCTCTGCGTCTACCCTCGTCGTCTGCTCAGCGATCGTCGTGCACCTACGAACTCGTGGCCGCCAATGGGACACCCATTCCGACGTTTGGTTTCCTCGATCTCAACCTTAATCTTGGACTTCGTAGAGACTTTAAGTGGCGTTTTGTGGTAGCTGAAGTTACTAAACCGATTATCGGAGTGGACTTTCTGTGTTTTTACTCATTGACTGTTGACTGTAGAAATCAACGTCTAATTGATAGTAGCACCAATGTATTTGCTTTAGCCTCGAATCACTCAGATTCGTCTTTATTTTCTGTAAAGGTAACTTCTGGTGATTCAAGGTATCACAAAATTTTAGAAAGCTTTCCCGACAACACCCGACCCGCTGGTACACTACGCACTACACCACATAACACTGTACACCATATCCGCACGACCCCAGGCCCTCCAGTATCTTCTTCATTTCGGCGATTAGCGCCCGATAAATTAAAAATTGCACAGCAGGAGTTCCAGCTGATGTTGGCCAACGGAACAGCCAGACCCTCGGAGAGCCCATGGTCATCCCCACTCCACCTCGCCCCGAAAAAGGACAACGGTTGGCGACCTTGCGGAGATTACCGTATGCTCAATGCACGAACCGTTCCTGACAGGTACCCGATTAGGCACATTCACGATTTTGCACACAGCATTTCAGGCTGCCGAGTTTTCAGCACTATTGACCTCGTGAAAGCCTATAATCAGATACCGGTCAGCCAGGACGACATCCCGAAGACGGCGATCACCACACCGTTCGGCCTGTACGAATTCCCGTACATGACGTTTGGTCTCCGCAATGCAGGCCAGACATTTCAACGTTTTGTCGACGAGATGACGAGAGGACTGGACTTCTGTTACTGTTATTTAGATGACTTCTTGATCTTCTCCAGGACAGAAGCAGAGCACGAAGAGCATCTTCGCAAAATTTTCACCAGGATGAAGGACTTTGGCATGTTGATAAACACGTCCAAGTGTGTTTTCGGTGTCCCGGAAGTAACTTTCTTAGGTTACCATATCTCCGAAAAGGGCACCAAACCACTTAACACTAAGGTCGACGCCATCAAGAAGTTCCCCCAGCCTAAAGACGTTCGTCAGTTGCGCCGATTTTTGAGCATGATAAATTTTTACAGGCGTTTCATGCCCCACGCAGCTCAAATACAGGCGCCACTTCATAACCTCTTGATCGGCAACGTAAAGGGCTCGCATCCTATATGTCTTGCAGAGAATACTTTGCAGGCATTCGAGGACTGCAAGGAAAGCCTGGCTAATGCAGCTTTATTAGCTCACCCCGATTGCAATGCCAAACTCGCATTGGTCACCGATGCGTCGGATACTGCAATTGGCGCGGTGTTACAGCAGCTTAGCGACGACGGATGGCAGCCATTAGCTTTCTTTTCCCGGAAGCTCATCTCTTCGCAAGCAAAGTATTCTCCCTATGACAGGGAACTGCTGGCCATTTACGAGGCCATCAAATACTTTCGCCACATGCTGGAGGCTAGGCATTTCGTCGTATACACGGACCATAAGCCGATCAGTTTCGCATTCCACGAAAGGAAGAAAAACTGTTCGCCAAGGCAATTCCGGTATCTAGACTTTATTGCCCAATTTACCAGCGATATAAGACATATCGCCGGCAAAGACAATGTCGTGGCCGACCCCTTATCTCGCGTGGAAGAGCTACAAGCTCCAGTCAGTCTCGACACCCTCGCAAAGTCACAAGCCACAGATACAGAACTGAAGAAACTTCTTCAGGATGGATCTTCACTTGTACTGGAGAAAGTGCAAATCCCTGGGGAGCGTTCAACTGTGTACTGCGACGTCAGTACAGCGTCCCCCAGACCATTTGTACCCAAAATGCTGCACAAACCAATTTTCGACAGCTTGCATTCCCTCAGTCACCCAGGTGTCACAGCGACTGCCAAATTAATCGCAGAGCGCTTCGTATGGCCAGGCGTCAGGAAGGACTGCAGGGAGTGGGCACGAGCTTGTCTCGCATGCCAGCGGGCAAAAGTGAGCCGTCACGTTTCCGCGCCGTTAGGGACGTTTCGTCTCCCACGCGCCAGGTTCACCACGATCCACATCGACCTTGTGGGCCCGCTACCAATTTCGCAAGGCTTTAGATACTGTCTGACGGCAGTCGACCGATTTACCAGGTGGCCAGAGGTCGTACCTATTGTCGACATTACTGCCGAAACAGTAGCTAAGGCATTACTGTCCGGATGGATAGCCCGGTTTGGCTGTCCTACTGACATTGTTACGGACAGAGGTCGTCAGTTCGAGTCGGCCCTGTTCGAACAATTGTCCAAAATCGTTGGTTTCCACCACAAGCGGACAACGGCTTACCATCCATCGTGCAATGGCATGGTAGAACGTTTTCACAGGCAACTCAAGGCGTCCATCATGTGCCATGCCAATGACAAGTGGACAGAGTCCTTGCCGTGGGTATTGCTTGGCATAAGGAGCGCATTCAAAAAGGATGTCCAAGCATCTTCCGCCGAACTAGTTTATGGCGAACAGCTAAGACTCCCAGGAGAATTTTTCACTCCAACTGATGACGGCACGACCGATATAACGGAATTTACCGCGCGTATCCACAAGTTTGCCCAAAAACTACAGCCAACTCCAGCTTCCCGTCACAACAAGACGAGCATTTTTGTTTTTAAGGACCTGCAGACCACTGATCACGTTTTCCTTCGTGAAGACGCGTTACGTGGCTCGCTGCAGCCAGCCTACACAGGTCCTCATAAAGTCTACACAGGAATGATAAAGTTTTTAAAATATTATTTAAAGGAAAAGAGGTCACGGTCTCAATAGACCGCCTAAAGCCAGCCTACATATTGGCCGACAAAGCTGACCCGGTAGAAGATATTCCAGCCGACGACAAAACAGAGTATACAACTAGATCCGGTCGTCGTGTCAAATTTCCCGATTTTTATCGCCCTTGACGGTCTCTGGAGGGGGGTGGTGTAGGGTACATACCTAACACCATTTATTTATTTATATATTATAAACTTACACAACACAACACATTTATAAACACAATAATAATATTTATATTAAATATTTAGTATCATTCACATTTACCTTTTAATCAATTAATATTGTTTGCATCAATCATGAGCCGTGGAACGGCAAATTATATTGATGCTATGTCGGTTGATGACGGGCCACCGGTAACGTAGGCTACTGGACTCGCGCACACCGAGCTACGTCATCGTGACGTAGCCGGTGGGTGCCGAGGTGGGAGCGCGAGGTGTCGAACGATCGTTCACCTTCCGCGACCTTCAGTCGTGATTGCGCGCGCGCCTCTCGGCTACGTATGATTTAGTGGAACAACGTTCGCCTATTGTTTATGTTAATACTACATACTATCGTTACTAACTTCTTGTGCTGTGACTATCGTGATTGTGTGCTGTTTCTCCTTCTGACTGTTTTCTGTGTTGTGTGTGTGTATAGCTCAATTAACTGTGAGTATTAGAATAGCAGATTGACTTTTCATAACACCTCTGCCTTCTACACACCCTAAACGACTATATACCTAATTATCGAATCGCCTCTTAGGAAGTTTTACTTCAATCAAATACATGCTTTGTTCATTTGCTTTTTGGCGTTAACGAACTTATGTAATGTAATTACTACTCTAAGTTAATTTGCCCTTGTATAATAAAAATATTATCATTACAAACAATAAAGAAACTATCAACTTATCAAATTACAGTAAGAAGCTAATGAAGCGGAAATATTAACTAAAGAGGTTTTCTCACTCCCCGCACCGGTATCGGACCTAAATCAACACAGCGGAGCACCCGTGTAGATGTTCTTGTAAATAGATGGTGAACAAATATAAGAGGCTGTGGAGACGGTGGGGAACGAATCCGGGACCCATTGTATGCGGAATCGGAAAATATTGTTCAACATACCCCATCGATGTCTTGGTGTTTTTATTGTAGCTAATAACTGTCCTTATTATTGAACGTTGATAGATGATTTAGGAAAATGGTATTATATTTGTAAATATTTCGCGAAATACACACTACTTTATACGAGCCTTGAGCGTATATTTTGTAAGAAATATTAATATAATAGAAGACGCGTAAGTGTCCCTCTGTTTTTGTAAATAATTGTATGGTTAGTTATTTAATTAAGTGCCTAGGCCCCCAAATTAAGTAGTCGAAATTGACTACTGTATACTTTAAATTATTTAAGTTGAATAAAATAAATGCTTAATTTAAATTGGATTGGAACCGCGACCCTGAACAAATGATGGACACTCCAACGTTACGTAAACAAAATTTCCCATAAAACAAAAGTAGAGAATGAATCCGAAAGATTATCCTTTTCAATACTTTACTGTTATTTAGTAAAGTTCAATCTTTATCCTTTGATACCAGCATGATGTATGTAGGTACTTACTTCCCATAGAAGTTTGCCACAGGGTTAAATAAATTGAGTGCACCATTTTTGCGCGTTCCATTATCTCTCTACGGTTGCATAGAATACTGTCTATAATTAGGTATTTTGCAAAAAATCAATAGCTCCAGCAAAAATAGCATCAACGTAAAATCGCAGCAATATGAGGTAAGCAGTTCAAAAGTGGTGCATAGCAGAGCGAGCGGAGCGGAGCGGCCACCGCGCGCCGGCAGGTGGCTTAAATTACCGCATTTGTTACACGTTTACACGAAACTGTATCAATATTTCATGCGGATTTACCCGAGCTATCGCGATGCTTTGCATTTTGCTATCCTTAAAATATCTACGCAGCTTTTGATTGCAAAGTGAGCAATAAACACGCTCCGCTTTAATTTATCGCAGTCGGAACTTCACGATTTGCCAACTAGAAGTAATACGCTCTCATAGTCAACTATTATTTCAATAAGACAGCGCGCTGAATCCCTACAATGACAACTCACTCAAATGTAAACGCGAACTATTTCCATAAGAAAGGCATTGCGAAAGTTTTTCAATTTTCAAGTGACGCAGGTATGATGGAGAACTTTGGCTTCGGACGCAACGCCGCCGAACCGCCGCCGCACCGCAACCGCACCACCACCGCGCCGCCGCTCCCTCCCAACTGAAAGGTGATATTGTTTTACATGAATGCCACTCAAGTTGTATGAAATTCTTAATAGTTTAGAATGAGCAATAAAATTATAACTTTCATTAAACTCCTTGCTTTTTATTATACAAGGACTAGGAGTATATAAAACAGCTTTTAAATAGCTGGAAACTTACCTTTGATCTGAACTTTGTTAGGCTAGGACTACTTTCTACCTTAAATATTTCTACCTACGTATTATACAACATCAGTTTTTGTTTACCCTAAACCCGAAAAGGGGTCATTGTACTCATCATTTTGAACAATTTTGTCTATGGGACCAACCTTGAAATCGCGAAAAAAAAAATCAGCAGTTCCATACATTTGTGTTCACTTAAATCGACAAACTGTATGGAACAGCTGATTTTTCTTTTGCGATTTCTAGGTTGGCGCCATAGAAAAAGTTGTTCAAAATGATGAGTACAATGACCCCTTTTCGGGTTTAGGGTAAACAAAAACTAGTGTTGTATAAATAGTCTTAACAATTGTAAGCTGCTAATTGTAAGTCGCTTCATGACGAGGAAATAATAGGCCTCTCTAACAAAAGCTAGTCACTGTAAGAACAGGTGACTTCCATTTCTTACAGTAACTAGCTTTTGTTAAGAGTGTTGGCAAAACCACAAAGGTTTTCCCACTTCATGACCAGAACACTAGAAAACAATTTAAATATACATTTAATCTATTCAGTTATCATGCTTCTTCAAATCAACAGGAAATAAAACACCAAATTATGATTTAAGCTCTAAAAAATAGGGTAGAATTACACGACGCTCCGTCTTTTAAATATTTTTTTATTCGTTCTAACAATGTCGTGGAGCGCACTTTTATTTAAATTGATAATAGCTTGTAGGTCCGGGGCCGGGGTCCGGGGAGCGGCGACATTATGCAGCATCACGTGGGGATCACGGGGATTGTTTCCTAAAACAGGATCGAGTGGGAGCGGGGCCTGAATTAAGCGGGACTGAAACAAATCGCAATTGCTTCTGTTTTTGAAACATCTCACTCGCAAATATAAAAAATAGGACAGTTTTTTTATATCATCCACAGTTATTGTCCACAAATAGGTATATTATTTTCTATGTTTATATCTCAACCGCAACACAAACTCTCGGTTTCTGATTTGAGAATTTGAAGTTGAGTAATTGTCAAACTCCACTTTAGCTTATGAACTCAAAATGTCTTTGCAAAAAAGGTAAAAAAAATATAATTTTGCGGGTTATATTGAAGGAATCACCTTAAGTAATGCTAAAGTAGAGTTTGACAAGTTCTCAACTTCAAATTCTCAATTCAGAGACCGGGTAAAAGACCCTCAACACCACATCAGGTACGTATCCTTTATCAAAAAAAACAATCTGAAGACTTCACTAACATTGCCCTTTTCTCTTATACTTATCTAAAAATGCCGGCGTGGGTGTCCCCCGGGGCTGACATTTATCAGCTCAATAAAACTTCCATGAAAACATTCAGTGACATCCAATATGATTTCATCGCTGTTTCCAAAAATCCCCAAAAAAAAGGACATGAAATATTCCGGATTATTATTCGCTCGCTACTTTGTTATGGACACGTAAACTTTTATGTTGAACCTAAGCAGTATTTGAATTCTCTTTTATATTGGAAGGCAGACAGTGGTGTGTGACGGTCGTGATCGTAAAAAATAAATATACCTACATAAAATTAGACTATCAAAATGTGTTTACGAATTCTTTATTCCAAGTGTTTGCTTTGACCAGTTGGTAACAAAGAAAAAAATATCATACACCACTCAGAAATACCGACTCTCGGACTGTATTGTGTATTTTGGAAAGGAATAAATAATTCACACGTAGCTAAATATACGGTACATACGCAAACCGATGAATCCTGCCATGTTCCAAAATTCAATAGTCATATCTCAAGAACGTTAGACCGGCGGCGGCGGTGCGGTACGAGGAAGGTATCACGGAGGTAATTACTGTTGTCAGGGTCGTGTCCGCTTTAATTATTTACAAGTTTATATGAACGTGTCAGTTAATGACACGTTAACGTTAACAAGACTTGGTAATAGAGAGGAGCCCAGCTGTATCCAGAGCGTTGTCGAGTTATGTCCCGCGCGAGACAGGCACCCGATTAAAAATGCAACACTTCAAAACGAGCTGGATTCGGCAGCGCCGTCGCTCGCGCAGCCAGTGTTGTTATGACGCTGGAGCAGACAGCTCGCTCACACACTCGCCATACGTACAGTAGTGCTTGATGCAGTTGTTGTGGGGCAAGTGACGGCTCCAAATGTAGAATTATAATTATTCCGTCCGAAGTAAGTTAAATCTGAAAAGTGCATTAAAAATACAGTGTTAATAAGTGCGATGCTGAAACTTTTCTCCGAAAATGTGACACGAGAGCCAATTTGCTTAGTTTACAAATTCAAGCGTTGACGTGGGATAAAGCGCGCAATTTATTTTTAAACCATCGGCGTCAGATCGATCGCCGTGCTGGTACCTACTGACATTCATAAAACAGAAACGCGGCCAGCGAGAGACAGGAACGCTGCAAACGTCGGTATTTTATTTACGTGGAAAGCACAGCGATACCCGTTCCGCTTCTATTTTCGCACTATATCGTTTATTATGAGGGCCGACGGCGGCACGGCGGCATGGCGGCATGGGCGCACTGAGGGCGAGCCGGGCGCGAGTCGAGCGCAGGCCACTCCACTGCCTGATATTATATTCTGGAGCACGCCGCCTCACCTCGCTTCGCGCCAGATATTTCGAGTGTTGCTTCCACCACCTATGAATTTACTTAGTCTCAGTCACAGCACACGCCCGGTGCAGCCGGCCGCATCGCTCAATTAATATAACCAATACTCTTTGCTTCAGAGACGATATCCGGAAATATTGCATTCTATCATTTAAACTTATATTTGGAAAGTTGTGGTTTTAATGGCCCAACAGCAAATGAAATAGTGAAAAGTTAACGTTAAAATAAAGTTCATTAGCTGTGTGCTTCATGTGTTTAATTAAGTGCGTAAAACACAGCTATCATACAATTTGCATACTCGATGCCGGGCGTTAACCACAGCGGTCGACGAGACACTGGTATGTCTGAGTACGCGGGGCGCGCTATTATATTAATTTGACGCAATCGCAACTAACTAGTAATTAAACGAATTCGTGTAAAAATCTTGTATTCTATGTTTATGTTTTTTTTATTTTTGCATTAGCATCGACCAGAGATTATACTCAATAAATACACAACTGTTAATGAATATACTTCATTGTCATTCATCAACTGTTTTTATTAGGTATTTTTTCCAATCTAACTTATGTCTTAAGGGGCCGGCGTAACATGAGTAATTCATACAAACGTAATACCAAAATAATTTGTAAATCAAACATATTCTTAAGGTAGTGTGTATTTATTTCGATTGGATTACAGAATACCTATGTTCCCAAATATATATTTTGAAAGGACAATGATATAAAGACAATATGAAGAATTTAAAATTTCTATAGAAAACTTATTTTTCTCATAACTCTTGTTTAAATCAGTGTCCATTCAAAATATATATTTGGGAACCTAGATATTCTGTATTCCAAAATATAAAAAGGAATAAAGACACACTACCTTAAGAATATGTTTGATTTACAAATTATTTTGGTATTACGATTGTATGAATTACGCATCCATCGCCGGCCTCTTAAGTATGTTCTCTATTTATATTAATTCAAAGATGGTAGAACAAAATCAATGTCCGTAATATCAATGTGGGGTAAAACTCAAATATAAAGGAATGTTCATTCTCGGCTAGAGTGGCCTATTGTACTGTGAAAAGCTTCCTCTACAAAGCCTGCTACATCGACGCTGACATAGATGCAACAACATACTATACTAACCACAGACCATAAGAGATTCTAACCATGCTATACCTAGGTTCTTATTTATTATGTACTAGAAACACCTGCATCTGCACTTCTCCAAATATTGAATTATTTTATCAATAATTGAAGTGGTTTGTAGTTGCTAGATATGCTACCTCTACTCTTCACGTGGGTATAGAAAAAGGCTTTGGACTATGTCAAAGACAACAAAACGCCTTTTGGGTGATTTTACTTACTGCGATCTCCAATCAATTTGCCAATCCTGGTGATTAATTTAGCCGATATATTTTAAATCTTTAAGTCCCTAAGCACTAGTCAACCGATACTTGGATATTTGCAATATGAATCAATTAGTGTTATACTGTACTCTTGTATTTAATTAAATTAAAATCAAAAGCATTCCGCTGTAAACTTCCAAAGGAACTGGGAGATACTCTTTCATGAATATAATGCAAGTAATAAGCGCAACAGGGTATTTTAGACTTACGCAACAATCAAAATTGGAAATGTAATGTTAATCCGCAGTCGTCCAAAATGTATGTTTGAAACAAGAGTGCCTTTCTTAGTTTTAGTCAATCATAATTATTCGCTGAACGCATTTTTTAGTTCACTTTAAACTAAAAATATAAATAGGTCAGACAGGCCGAGCTTGCGCACATAATCAATTCATCTACCTGTATCTACTTCTACATTTTATGAATTCATTGTTTCCTTATTTGGGATTTGAATATCAAACTGGTACTCAGATACAATTGAGAGCGCGAATCGATACTTTACAGTTTTGGAACAGACTGCAATTGTAGTCTATTCCAAAACTGAGTAGTCAATGCATGACTTATTTAGATCAGTGATGATTGTATCTCGGTCCCATGTATATCAACACAAACCTTCTAACAGATGAACAATGAATACCACACTTGCTGTTGTTTTTAGCATAAAAGTTGCTGTATAATACAATAGCTTCAATAATTTCATAAAATTATAGAAATAAGGTCTTCAAAACCTCTTAAAAGCATAGTATATTATAAATAAAATAGAGTCGAATTTCGTGTGTTGGGATTTTTATGCGGTGTTCACCATCATTTAGAGCATTTATTCCGGAAGGTTTGTGTCATATTTAACTTAGATATAGCTCAGACAAGCGACCTGCAGGGCGTTCCAAATCAGGCATAATGGAAAGGAAAGTAGGAAAGAAGGCTGCCAGGCTCAAATGGGATTAGGCGGGTCACATCAGCCGCATGCACGATCTCCGCTAGGCAAAAGTCTCCGCACAATGGGTGCCTGAAGATGGACGACGCCGCCAAGGCCGGCCCAGAAAAAGGTGGCGAAACGACCTAGACGCGAACCGCGAAGGCTAATTCGAGGACGCGCGAGATAAGAGTTCTTGGAAGGATTTGGGGCAAAAGAACCCTACCAAGCAGTAGGACAGTATGGGCAACAAAAAAAATTGCTCAGAAAGGAGGAAGCGGCTCTGGGCTAAATATTAACAGCCGACAACATCACGGGTCGATAGAAAGTTAGCAACACTTGCCGCAGTCGGCTCGTGGATTGGTGACCATTACATATCGAGTGGCGCTCCTTGCCTCGCAAATCAAGTTATGCCATTGATCCCGGCTGTCATACGTCAGACAGTCATGGCGGGTAGTCAGAAGCCCTAAAGTCTCACAACCAGTCTTACCAGGGGGTATCGTGTCATCCAGTAACTGCGTTGTGGAGGTCAGATAGGCAGTAAATACTGGTATTCAGCTGCATCTGGTTAGACTGGAAGCCGATCCCAACATAGTTGGAAACAGGCTGGCAGAAAGATAGCTGGAAATCTATTATTTTGTTTGTAATTTGTTTGTACGAGTATAAGCACACTATACAAGGCGTCCAAGGGATATGCCACATGGAGGGAAAGTACCTTGAATATTGTAGATGGAACATTTTACTGAAAGAAGACATTATTTGAATTTAAAAAACAATTTAAACTGCGTTCTTAGATATTAAAATTCATGGTCTTCCTTTTATTTGTGACATTATGTTATTTAGCAAAAAATAATCTTTATGATGAAGCCTTTCGATCGGTATGATATAGCTACAGGGTGATTATTTTTCTCGTGTAACGGGTTTGATTTCCGGTTCAACCATGTAAATATCTATGAATGAAGTTTAAATTGTTTTTTTAAATTCAAATAATGTCTTCTTTCAGTAAAATGTTCCATCTACAATATTCAATGTACTTTCCCTCCATGTGGCATATCCGTGGGACGCCCTGTATATAGATGTTAGTTTAACCGCATTTAGCTTCATAATTTCCACTGAACTAAATTCCTTCGTATTGACTATATGGCTAGACAGGTGACCTCGAGCAATTCAGGCATAGCTAATAAATATTATATCGCGCGCAGAATCCATTGGTTGCAAGCGGACCGGAACAGTTCTTTGGAAAGACTCCAATATTATTAAACTCAATACGAAAACTAAATCTTTTTAGTTTATTATCGACTTAAAGTATATTTGAGATATGAGTATAAATCATTTAGGCATAAGTATTTAGGTCAGCTTGCGTAAACGGACGAGTTATATACACTGTGTGTACGAGTATACTTCGAAGTATCTTAATGAGTTTTGATGAAATTGATCTTGATCTTGGCTATGAATAGAACGCCTATCACATCGTTGGTTACATATAATAACAAATTGATCATAGAATCAGATAAAACCAACGCTAGCAAATGTTTGATTATTAAAATACAAGTAATGACAAATCTTGTCTATAAACGCATCATGTTGAACAAAACGGAAAATGCAATCATTAAAAATCAGGGATGCGCCGAAATTCGGTACAATTCAGTTGAACCGAATGATCAACCGAATTTCGGCAGCTTGAACCAAAGTTCGGAATTCGGCCGAAATTCGGTTCAGATGCCGAACATTCGGCACAAGAAAAATAATACCTACTTGCACTATTTTGACTGAAATTTAATAGAATTAGAATAGCATTACTGTAAAATAAAATTATGTATTTTACTCACTCATTGTCATTTATTTTAGTTAGGAACATTTTTAATATACAATCTTAAAATAACTTTAAATTAAATCAGTTATTCTTATTATCCTTGAAAATCTCTGCCTAATTAATTAGACATAAAAATTAGACATACTATTACAAAAATGAAATAAGCTTAGTATGCTTCTAACAAACATCTGGATTACAATTCGTAAAATGAATAAAACAATCACGGCTGGGTACATCTAGCAATAATTGAATTGAATGCGTAAACAAGTCACAACGTGTCGCTCTCGAGGAAGCGCGCGAATTTGAACCGAAGTTCGGCCGAAGTTCGTATTCGGTTCAACCACATTCGGGTCATCACTATTAAATAATAATATAATAATAATATGCACTGGAAACCAATATCAAATAAAGGTGTAAACTGTGCCTTTAATTTTCGTGGCAGACGGAAGTAATTTCTGTTATTATTTTCCCATCATTCACTTTGCAAATAAAATAAGTAGGTACTGCAAATATTTATTTATGACGTTAATTATAATTTATGCATAGTCGCGCATTAAAGTACATTATTTTAACATTAGCTGGTTTCAGCCACAAGACGAGTTTCAACATTTAAATAATCTTGTCGATGCGCTCTTCAACCTAAGAACATCACCAACTAAAACCAAAAGTAGTTTTTAAGTAGTTGGTTTAAAAAAAATCCAACTGGGAATTTAAACACAGATAAGGCCCAGATACCTCTAAATTATGAGTAAAAATGCTTTAGTTGCTGACAACTTTACAGGTCCTTAGATAAAGATGAGACTTAATAAGATCAAACATTTTATTTACCTACTTTGTATCACAATGTGTGAAACGACTTTAATATAACCAGAGAGCATGGAACTCAACAAAAATAAACAATACCTACCCGTCTGCAACTTTAGTTGACTCCATACTATTGTACTCTATTTTATACATAAAATATGTGAATTAAAAGTGTCTTGTTATTCTGCTGTCTGTTTATCAACCGTCATTTGTCATCTACGTTTAACTTCATATTTTTTCTGACTTTGGTAGGTACTTGCAAAGGGTAAAAGATTTGTTAAATCATTCTATTGGAAGTCTAACCATAAGACTTGGTTGAGAAACAATTTATTAAATCACACAAACTAATAATAAAATAAAAAATTGTTTGTGAGTCTTTGTTTTTTTTTCTGCATACTTATAATGCATCTCTTACAGCACTACTTACAAGCCAGTAAAGTCTTCATACTTTTTTCTCACTTTGGTATGTAAGAGATTTGTTAAATCATTCTATTGGAAGTCTAACCTTATGACTTGGTTGAGAAACATTTTATTAAATCACACAAACTAATAATAAAATAAAAAACTGTGAGTCTTTGTTTTTTTTTTCTGCATACCTACTTATAATGCATCTCTTACAGCACTACTTACAAGCCAGTAAAGTAAATTAACAGAATAGATTTCTGGGAACAACAACATTCGGCCTACTTAATGGATGTTTTTCGAAAAGCTCCAGTGTTATATTCATTAGTGGGTGCTCGCTGTGCGCCGTTCATTAGTACTGTGCGCTTTATCTGCAACTTTTGTCCCGCTCCTACCTTGTTTTTCATTCAATTACAAGCCAACTAATTGAAAAATCACGCTGAAGAGAATGTATTGTAAATGGGATGTGCAACAATGTTCACTGACGTTTACATACATACGTAACTATAGCAGTATGTAATGCTTGTTATACATAATTATACATGTATTATACGTCTGCATCTTGAGATTAGTGTGAGTTAATTGTCTGTGTATTATTGATGGGACCTTATTTGGTGAGTGTCATTATTCATAACAACTTAATTAAGTCGGTTAATAGAACCAGAGAAATAATGACTTCGGGAATAATAAATTACCTGGAAGGCTTTAAACAAAGTTTTAAATGTTTGTTTTCTTTATAAATACGTGAATGTGTAAGTCCAGCATTCGCAAAACAAAGGGGGGTGCAGGTGGCTGCCCCGGACCCCTGGGCACAACACTTGCATAAGTCCTACACCTGACGTATCGATCTCACATGTCTCGTGCTGTTGTTCGTACTACTAAAACGGCTATAAAATATATTTATTTGTTTTGTGCAATAACTACATGATATTTTAGGGTTATTAAGGGCCCTTTAGTATATTTTATGAAACTACGGAAACGTGCCACTTCTTCTTCCCAGCTAAAGCACTAGGGAGTGGTGAAGGATGGGCGTTTTTGGGGACTGTCTTTTGAGGTTTCCATAAATATTATAAACTGTTCTTATAAACTACGCATCGGATTTTGATGCGTTTTTCACCATAATTTAGAAAATTAATTTTCCCAAAGGTTTTGTGTATAATACATTTATATTTAACTAACATATCGCACCTCCGCTCAAAAGAGTCATAAGTCAAAAAAGCAACAATGGTTTTTGGTTGAACAACGGTTGAAGCTCTACAAAATCACCATTTTATAGAGCTTCAAAAACCATTGTGACATAAGTACTAAACAACTTATTGTGCATATTTTTTTAGTTTGTTTTATTATAAACCGAACCACAACAAAAAAAATAACTAAAAAAATTATTTTTTTGTTTAATAATATAAAAATAATTTAGAATACATTTTCTTCTTTGCTTTTTGAGTGGGGGTGTGATAAAATAAAGACCGTAGGAAGCAAAGACGGGTCACTAGTAGGATATAACTTGAATACCTGCTCTCACTTCCTATCAATTAATTCCCCACGTTCCTTGTTACAGACTTACAGTAAACCAGCCTAATAAGACAAGGTCACAAAATATGAGCGTAGAAGACCGTAGCACGAACGCCATACGCGGGTGGGGTTGCACACCTACTGGTGAACCACCACCAACCACCGTGACATCAGAGGACACCTCCAGTAAAAGATGCCTACCCACAGCATTCACCAGAGGCTGGAGGAGAACCACTCTATACTGCATACTAGTGTTCTTAATGATACTCGTGTTTCTAAATATTGGATTCACATTGTGGATCGTCGGCGCTATGAAGCTAAGTATGGTAAGACTTGAAAACTTTTTTCTTAATTTTCTAAATGTCTCAACAAGTTAATAATTGTCACTACAACAAAGTAATACAATTAATAAAATGAAGCCAAAAATAAATCATGCATCCTTTTGTGTGCTTGTATATCCACATTCCGCGCTTACCAAAGCATGGTAATTATCGAATTTACCCAATATAACCAGTCCTTAGGTAAAATTTAGAACAAAAATACCCTGTCTGACAATAAATTAATCCAAAGTGGAAGGAAGTGGAGTGGAATAGTAACTTTCACAATTTAATTTTGAGTTTCACACTTTTTTTCTCACATTTTACAGAACCGTGTGGGACCTATACGGATAGTGAAGGGTGGCATCCAGGTGGACGGACAGACGTGGGTGGTGGACAACCTAGTGGCATCCACCATCACTTCCCAGGTGGCACAACCCATCACCATTCACTCGCACCGCAATTTCACCGTGCAGGTCGCTGATCCAGACCACTTAGAACACTCGAAGCTTTTTATTAGTTAGTATTATTCTTATTTTTAATGCAATATGGGTTTCTATTACCAAATAACTTTTATATCAGACACATAAATAGTACATTATTGCAAAGGCCGTGAAATAGCGATTTCCATTTCCGCCGAGGCATATATAGTGCTTTTCTCAAAAGAATGCAGGGAAATTAAATTATTTATAAATTCCAGATTCAATGACGAACAACGATAATTTTTCACGCGCCAACGTGTTCATTTGTTTTATTTTTCAATCTACAGCTTTTTATTTGCAAGACAGTTCGAAATTTAAATAAAACCTTTGATAAGTTACCTCCTTGGTTGCCATGTTTCGGAGTAAAAGATCGTTCCATTTTAAAATTACACGATAGTTATGAGCTTACTATGTAATATATTTGGCCGCTAAACCACGACACATATGGATTTTCATACAACTTTTGGTGGCCGCTGCTCGCATGTATTTGGCCAGTACAGCAATTTCGATTTATCTCGAAGAAGATTGTCAAAATAATGCCCGAAGTTCCAAGCATGTTTGAGAAAAGAGTATTTATTAACCCAGCACACAAACATAAAAATAAGCCGGTTCCTAATTCAAAAAACGCTCCTGCAATGGATTTGATTTTCTTTGACCGTAAATTCGATACCTCGCGTGTTCTTTTTTCGAAAATAATGACAATATTTCCATGCATGTTTGAGAAAAAAACATTTAAGACCCAGAACTGCAGTATGATGATATAAGGCACCTTTCTAATTTATTTTATAGCAGCTACGGTTGCTACGAGACTCGATTCTCGTAGCAGTCGTAGCAACTAAAGGGTCACTTCGTAGCCAGAACTACGAGCCAAAAGCAATTTCTTTCTCCGATTATTTGAATGGTTTTGGTTTACTTACGACAGTATCTTCTGGCAGTAGTAATATTTATGATACTGTTAAATTCGATGGTGACTTCCGTCTAGCGTCACGTTTATACGAGTACCAATAATGTGACAAGAACTTAACAAGTTACCGTCACCAATTTCCTCAAACTATTTCATTCAACCATTTCTAGAGCGCGACCACCTTGAGTTCAGCGGTCGCGCGTTGCACGTGCGTGATGCACGCGGTAGTCCCGTGTTCTCGGCGTCACGCGATGAGGTGCGCGTGTTCTCCGATGCGTTGGCGGTGGACGCGCCCGGCGGCATCAACGTCCGCAGCGCCGTGCAAGTGCCGATAGTGCGTGCGCCCCCTGCTTTTGACCTACAGTGAGTACTTTACATTACAAAGCAAAACTCCCTTATTTTCCCTGACCTTTGGACAAGTCCTTATTGCTTCTTGTTCCGATTAGCAACAGCAATCATGTCATTTGATTTCAATAGGTTTTTGTTTTTAATATTCGATTTATCTTTTTTATAGATTATTTTATATTTTGTGAATGTGTGAACGTTGTAGTCTTAATAGACTGTAGATTTGTAGACCATTTTCTATTTTGTTAATTACCTGGTACTTGTTGTTTGTACAGGCCTGCACTGTCCTTCCATATCTATTAAAACTGTAATTTGAAAACAAAGAAAAGAAACCGTGAAAAGAGTAACCGTGGAGTTTCATGCCGGCCCTTCTCCATAAAAAGGCCCATTGGAACTGTGCACCTAGCTTCTAACAATTCATAAGTGCCCATGTAGGTTTATGTGAAATCATATATTTTGATTTTGATTGAGTTCGAAAATGTACATGCACTTTTAAACATATATCTATAATTATTGGGCCCTGATTGCAAAAGAGAATGGAAAGTCGGAAGGTAGGGCTTTGCCCTGCATTGGGACACAACAACCTCATAATAATATTAATAATCTATATTTATTGCTGATCAGTCAAGTCAGGTGCGTAGTACTCCAGATGTATGAGTCATTTATGCGGCCTACCCAAATGTCCTTTCTTTGGATTACTGACAAATGCGTGCACTGACTGGTCAGGTCCACTCAATCTTTGTGGTTCTTTCCTCAAAAGACCATTTCAGACACCAATCTACATAAAAAAGTTCATGAGAAGAATATGAAGATCATGTGAAGGCTCACATGATCTGACAAAGATTATGTCTGGACTTTAAAAGAGACTGTGACCTCTGAGTTTGTTTCCTCCTCATCTAGTTTTTAAAATATGATTGACGTGTAAAAGTGTTTGTATAAACCTACTTACAGAAATCCAACCAAACCACCACTGAAAACCAGTGCTGGGGCTCTGTCTCGAATAGGGTCGCAGCATTATGCTGAGCGGTGGCCGTTTTGCATGGATGTGACGCATATTTTTCCCTTACTTGTTGTTTTTGTAGCTATGTTCTTTCTCTGCGTCATGTTTACCGCAAATAAACGTATTTTCTTTCTTTTTGTTTTTTATAAATAATTTATCATTAATTTACCATTTATGAACGTAAACGACGCAAAAGGAGTATGTAAGGATAGTAGTAAGTGGCGTTTTGTAGTTTCTGCCTACCCCCATGGGCGTGAGTTTATGTATGTTTTTGCTTATTTTTAAGGTTGGAATCTCTCACTAGGAGGTTGGATTTAAGGGCACCAGAGAACATATTCCTGGAAAGCAGAGCCGGAAAAATAGAAATTACATCGCATGGTAACATCAAACTAGACTCTGTTGTTGGAGCAGTAAGTATCTATTGTAACTAATCATTTTGATGTCATTTGATTATGATGATGAAAATTTTTATGTTAATTTTTAATTGTGTCATTGCAGATTAAACTCAACGCTCAAAATATAGTGATCAATAATTTAAAAGAAGCTGTTAGAACTGACAAGCCTAATAAAAACGTGAGAAGTAGTAAAGTTTACCAACTATGTGCGTGTGCGTCGGGGAAACTATTCCTGGCCGCGCCTGAAGCTCCGTGCGTTGCGCACGACGACGACACCGAGCTGTGCCGATGATGACCGACGATACACGAACAGTGTATAGTGATGCACCTCAGCGTAGCTAATACAGACCATAGTGCCAAATAGTTAAAGTGATGTCAGTAGGTTAAATCGAAAATTGTATTCCATAAAATAGAAATGTTATACTATTTTATTATTGTTAGTTTTAAAGAAATCTACACAGTATTATTAAAATTAACAAACGTTTAATTGCAATTTATAAATAGCAAATAATATAGATTTTTACATTTTGCACATTGGAATTTTATAAAATTAAAAAATAATTAAAGTCTCAAAGCGTTTACAAGATGTATTTAAATATAAGTAGATTAAAAAATTCATAGTTTTAGTTGCACTTTTAGTCAATTACGTACTTGAATGTATGCCTTTTTACCAGCTCTTATGATTAGCCGCCTTATGCATAAAATTTATATATAGATATTAAAAAGAGTGCTCATAGAAGTAAAATAATAAATTAGAATTACGTTAACAATGGCATTACAACAATAGAGAAGGGTAATGGGTTCATTTACATTATGCATTGTGAACAATCGCGCTATCTAGTCAGCACTAGTGTTTCAAGCAAAAGTCAACACACCTCAGCCCTGCCTTGATTCCTTGTAGAAGTGTAGACCGATATCTACTAAATGTCCCGGAATTAACGCACAACCTCTTAAGGGGTCACTGTACTCATCATTATGAACTACTTTTACTATGTGACCAAACCTAAAATCGCGAAAAAAATCAGCTGTTCCCTACATTTTGACGAGTTATTCGAACATAAATGTATGGTACAGCTAATATTTTTTTCGAGATTTCAGGCTTGGTCCAATAGTAAAAGTTGTTCATAATGATGAGTACAATGACCTCTTAACAGGGGCATGTTGTATACTTACAGCCATTATGAAATACTGTCCAAATCCCCCCCACACGTTTGGCAAACAAAATGGTGATCGCAGTAGCTTTTCACCATCGTACAATAATGTTGCTATAATCATTCTTCTGCCCTTATCCCAATTTATTTGGGGTCGGCGCAACATGTCCCTTTCTTCAAAATTTCTCTATTGGTCGTCATCTCGGTAGTCACTCCCTTTCTAGCCATATAAAGAAAAGCACAAACACGAAAGAACAAGTTGAGGGAAAATATGCGTCACATTCGCGCAAAACGGCCATCGCTCAGCATAATGCTGCGACCCTATGCGAGACAGAGACCCAGCGCTGGTTTTCAGCGACAGCCGGCGTTGACGTGATGACGTCAAACCGGTGCAGCATTAAGTGAGGTAAAAATAAACAAAATAAGAAATAAAATAATACAATACTTCGTTCTATACCTATGTTCTGTATGTCCAGTATATCATCTTTCACACAGTCCATCTACCGTTTCTTTGGTCTTCCCCTACTCTTATTGCCATTAAACCACAATATTATTTATGAGCCATATTTTAAAATTCTATCTACGTAGATATCATCAGTTTAATTCATACTTGGATTTATGTCAATATGCATGTTTTTCAAATAAATAAATGTTTCAAGCTAATAGTGTAAACACCAAAATAGTAAAGGATCCCACAAACAGGCTTTTCTTCTTCGAATGAGATAAAATCTGATGTGTTACGAACAAACATTTACACTAGTCGTTTTCTCGCGGCAGGACGAGGGCGTGCGGTAACGGCGATTGAAACGCATCATGTAAATGGGCCTGAAAAGAAATTGCCCTAGCCATTGAACAAAATTGACAATTTGTAGATCACGGTGCATTTTACTTACGTACGCATTTTGAATTGTTAATAAATATCTATTATTTAAATGTTGGTTTGCTTTCATGTTCTGGTGGAAAAACCAATAGAATTTTATTGTGAAAATCAACAATTTACAAGTAAAGAGAACATTTCTCTAGTTTCATCATTCATTATCATTTCAGCCGAAAGACGTCCACTGCTGGACATAGGCCTCCCCTAAAAGGCCGCTTGCCAAAATCGCCACGCTTGACAGACGGGTTGGCGATCGCAGTATGGTGTAAAATGCATAGAGAACGCTGCTGCCCATTCTCTAGTAAGTCCCTTAGTCGCCTTTTATGACACCCACGGGAAGAAATGGGATGGTGCTATTGTTTACGTCCGCGGCACCAAACGGACTTCTCTAGTTTATTTGCGCCATAAAACAGTCCAAAATGAATCTATACCTGCAACTATGTTATAAAGTTGCATTACTGCTCAACCTGCTAGACCATCGAGCATTCGAAATATCATAGATGAGCTAATTCCTAAATATCTGTTCGGGTTAAAATCCCAAACGAGTGATTAGTGTGGCGAGCATCGCAGTGGCCGCGGCGAGTCGCGACCGGACTGTGCCGCGCCGCTCCGCACCAAGCCGCACCGCACCGCACCGCGTCCTCGGTAATTAGAGCTAGCCACCGACCACCCTAATTGAAACCGCAACGACAACGTTTTGTTTCTGTCGCTTTTTTCCCCGCGCTGTTAACGAGGGGCAACATTAGGATTGCATCTTTAGAATGTTGCTTACTTGCTACACGTCCTCGATTCAATACGGTGGGGTTTCAGTTGTTTGAGTAATTAGCTAATTCCAACTAACAGTGGTGCTGTTTTCACAGTTCCTTTAAAATCTGCTGCAAAAATTGCGGGAAAATAAAATTAAATGGACTTATTTTAAAGTTAAATATACAGTCAACGTTAGTTTAGCTTTTAGTGTATCGTGCTGAATATATTTCATTTGTGACACTTAAAGTATCTATCTATTAGACTAATCTGCAATACCCTATTAAGCCATAATTATGCTGGCTATCACCTACGTATGTTCCATAAACGTCCTATCCGTTCACCACCAATTACAACGACACCCAATCAAAAGCGGTGCTTCCCATGATCTGATAAGTGCCAAGATCCAGATATATTAGATAATTGCAGCCACTCAGCGGTAATGTGGCTATGTGTCCTATTTATATGTAAATCGTATCCCGTGCAAATAATAACGCAACGGCCATAGTCAAAGAGAAGACGAGCCGAACGAACACACTCGTTGAGACTGAATTTTATTTGTTTACTTTATCCTCCGCGTGACATAAAGGAGCTGTGAACTGTAACATTTATTTCACGACACTTTTTTTAGTTACGACTCAATAAACGAAGACAATCGAGTGCAAATATTTGTACACATTTTGATTTCTGTTTGTTTATCCAATCTTTTGAGCAATAAAATGTAACGGAACAATCACGGAGCATCAAAGAAAGTACAATTTTCTATAAGACAACTTTAAAGAAATTGAATTGTATTTCGGTCATGTAACGGTGTTAGCATATCCCCAACGACTCCACTATAACGTTTGTTGTGGAATGTTACAAGTTTCCGTTTTCCCCGTTGTTTCATTTGTCGCTAAGGGCACAACTTTCTTTACGACTCTCCGGATACCTTTTAAATGCGCTCCCTACAGCATCACGGCCTGCCATTTTATCAGATCACCTCCCATTACACACGACATGCACATATGTATCGCAGTTTTTTGTTTTCGTGTTCCTTTTTATTGGGATTATAAATAAAGATAATATCTATTTGGGATGTTAGGGATGCTGTATCTTTTCCATTTTTAGGGTTACGTAGTTTTGCACTTTGAGAATTTCGACACTCGTCATTCTTGTCTTGATTTTTCGAAACTATGTGGTTCTTAATCTTATGGATATTGGCACCAAACTGAGACTGAGAATGCTTTTGATATCACAATACCAAGCCTTTTTTAAATAAAGTTATCCTAAATCTATACTAATATTATAAAGCTGAAGAGTTTGTTTGGTTGAACGCGCTAATCTCAGAAACTACTGGTTAGAATTGAAAAATTATTTTTATGTTGGATAGTCCATTTATCGAGGAAGGCTATAGGTTATATAACATTACACTACGACCAAGAGGAGCGTAGCATCAATGAAAAATGTTGCAAAAACGGGAAAAAAATCCTTTTGAGAGCTTCCGTTGCGTACGCTGCGTAAACGATTAAACTTACGCAAAAATCATGTATGACGGAATTGTTTCCCTTAAAGGCTTCTACAGACCGGTGCGACTCGCGACGCTACCCAAAGGCACCGCTCGTTGCGCGACACGCGGGGTCTTTGCGTCCCATCGCGTGGCGCGCTGGTCTGTAGAAGCCTTTAAAAGTCCGCCACAGCATATGTCTATATTGATAAAATGTTGTATGGTAAGGTAGGGTGAGTTTGTTTGTTATGCTATCACGCTAAAATGGCTGAACGGATTTAGATGAATTTTCGCACATGGGCAGACCGTAACCTAGAGAAGGACATAAGCTACTTTTTATCTTGGACCGCAGATGAAATCGCGGGCAACAGAAAGTACGAAATAATTAAAATCTTCAATTATTTCGTACTTTCTGTTGCCCGCGATTTCATCTTTTTTATTCTATTGTTTTTGTTTTCTGAATATTGGATAATTCTCTGCTTTTACCCAACTTTGTGGAATAAAAGTACCTATGTGTATACTACGTGGTACAGAATGTATGTACATTCTGTACCACGGACATTCAAACTACAAATTATTTTCTTTAAGAAATTAAAGTTATTAAATCCGATTGGTCCAAGTCGAGAACGTTTTTTCGTTGTCGTATTGTCTTTTATCACGATTACCTACGATTACCAAGTAACAGTAGGTAACCTAACCTAACCTAACTTCAACATTCCAATGACTCCAATCACTTTCGATAGTACTAGTTAATGCAAAACAAATTTTCTTCTTGTTATTTTGAAACCGAGACAAACATGTTGGCTCTTATTCCGGAAAACTTATGATTCCTGAGAGGATGAAAAATCAACTTTTACCTCTGAAGCCGTGAAGTAAAGAAGCAAGCAAATGCATGTTATTCTTCAGTTTTGATCTCTATTGTAGAAAACTGAAACCATCGCAGATGATAGATACTTTCAAAGTTTCAGAGTAGGTAAATGGAATGGGATTTGAGACAATTCCGGTGAGTATGTCATCCTTCAGTTGAGAACTTTAAATGAGGAGTAGGTATACATGTACCACCGTGAAGGTCATTGTTTAGAAATAAGTATCCAACTGGAGGCTGGCATGTTGCGGCCTGAAGCAAAAAGTGTCCAGCTCCAAGTTCATCGACTTGTCCACATTATGTAGATGAGGCCGCAGGTGCTCGTTATGTGGCCAGGCGTACACAGTATAAAAAGTTCGCCAAACAAAACGACCCTTACACTCACTATTTGTGGACGGCGCCCTCTGCCGTCTTCTTGCGGGAAACTATAAGTATTTTGATGCGCCTCCAAATATGTTTGTGTGATTGCTTTTTAGTTTTGTTTCTATTTCAATAACATTTGAGTGGAGGGTTTGTTTGTTATTTATGTTCCTTCCTTTTTATGGATGTTCCTATCATAAGCCTATGACTTCAATATTTTAACCACTGTCCTCCCATACCTATTAACACTGTAACTTTAAAACATTGTAAAAGCCCATTATTTTTAAAAGAGTAACCGTGGAGTTTCTTGCCGGCTCTTCTCCATAGGAAACAACCAATTGGAACCGTGCACCTAGCTTCTGACGTTTCATATGTGCTAATGTAGGTTTATGTGAAATAAAATATTTTGATTTTTGATTTTAATATTCCTTTGAACGAAAGATCACAAAAATATAGCATTGACGAGAACAATACAGCAAAAACTAGAGAAGAGATGTAGAGATGGCGTAGAGTCGAAGAAAAATTACTCGCAATACTTTATATCGTTACATTTTAAATACCTACTAAAATTTACCTAGTACCTACTCGTAAATACACACTGTTAAGTCACATAGTGCTTACAACACAAGAAACAGTAGATAAATATCAAAATTCGTGATAAATAGGAACATTTCGGAGTTGGTACGCGGATGACAAATACGGCTGTTAAAGCCACCTGGCCGCGATACCTGTCTGCAACCAGTATTTACGTAATACCCGATGCTAACTGTACTCGTACTATGTAAAACGAAAAAATCATACGTTATTTACATTTTTCGCGGTAAATAAGTGCCACTTTCACAAACAGATTTTAAAATGCAAAATGACATTTGTGTTAATTATATTTAGGAGCATTAATCATATGCCATAAATATATATAGCAACACAATATAAACTTAAAACATTTTCCAGGAGATATAAAAGTATAATGAGGACGCACAAAATGTAATTTTAATTTTATTCTTGCCAGTTTTTCCGCGGCTGGTGGCGCTTAATCATAATCACGGTGCGCGTGATAATCTCACGACTCGAGCCAGGAGTGAAGAGGAAACGACACACGGATTATTTTTTCTCGTTATCTCCATGTTAGCTCTTTTGTGAATTGATTTTGCGTAGGTAGGTACATATTGAGCTATTTCTGTGACAGAGTTATAAAGATTAGATTAGTTATTGAGGTTTTGCTAACTTGATCAGATGATCAAGTTAGCAAAATTATTATCTTTACCGTACACTGAAAGCTGACTAATACCATACTATATGCTTTACTGTACGAAAACACATTAAACACATAAAAATAAAATGGTATTGAATTTGTGCCAAACCTTTGGTGGGAGAAAAACCATGTAAAAATGTATGTGTTACCATTATTCGTAGCTGTGATAATTATTTTCAAAAAATAAATCCATAACTTTATATTTAACTAAACAAATTACGAAGCATCATTAATATTATGTCAATCACAGCATTTTCCTGCTCACTCCCACACAAATATCTATCAGTCTTACTTAGTCGAGTAACTTAGTTAATTTTGTTTTTGAAAGAATTACCAGACTGCTCAGGTGACTGAGGCGAACATAAGCTTGGAGAACATTAAAATGTAATTAAGTTAGCATGAAACATAAAGTTAACTTACAATGGAATCGTAAGATTTTTGTATTGAAGACTTGAAGTACGATTGAACTCTTACCGATCAACGATTTACCATCTTTCGCTTATGCAAATGTATTGTGAAGACAAGGAACACGGCGCACAGCCGCGGCGCTTCCTCTGCGGGACTCCGGCATTATATGGCAATCCCACTTTGTCAAGGCACCGACTTGGCTGTTATTGCGGAATGTTTCACCTGCAACACACTAACGGAACGTACTGTAATAACATTTACACAAGGGAAATTCAAACGTCGAACTATTTGCGCATTTGGCCCAAAATGGAATTTCTTTGTTACAGTAACGATAAATATTATATGAACGATGTGACAAAGAAGTCAAAAGGCAACGTTTGTGCTGCCATCAAATATTGAAAGGCGTAGACGTTATTATTCGAGAAAAATAAAAACTGTATTCGCTGTCGCTGAAATAAATGGCAGCTTCAATGAAACTAAAAAGCAGCCGCTAAGAGTAAGAGGGTACTGGTAAATGTTTTAAATTAATCAAGGCAAGACTACAATCGGCTGATTTGCATTTATACGAGCTGCTCGCGCTCGCGCTCGGTCAAACCGCATCGATATCTAAACGGTTTGTCTTCGAATACTGACAGAAGTCATACGTTTCTTTGTCTTCAGATGAATAAATTATAATCATTGTTATCTACTAAGATGATTATTGAAAAAAAAATACAACTTCGTTGAACTAAATTCTTCTTCTAGTAAGTCCTTTAATAATTTCAGTTCAATAGGCTAAACCTTTCTTATACTTAAACATCCGTGAAAATCGAAAATCCGAGCTCGGATTTTCATGGATGAGCTCACATTTCAAAGCAAGACTTTTATTCAGACTTGCATGTTTGTTTATAATTAGCTGCAGTGAAGAGACATTTCTCTTAACTACTAATTAGGTATGACACAATAGCGTGGCAAGCTACACAAGCATACGTAAGTACAATGACTAGTGCTTCATGTAGCGATTAGATAATCTCTTAATAGCCAGCGAGCTGACATGTTTTGATTAGTGCCATGTTGTCATACCTATAATGTACGCGACCTTAATTAACCACATTGATTAACTTATGAGGGAGCTATTTCCATAGATTTTCCACAAGAATCGAAAGCTTATAAAAATGTTCGCATCGTTAGTTAAATGTTAAATTCAAACGGAGCCATGAAGTTTTATGCGTCGTCGGTAATATCGTTACGCTCGTGTTACGTCGAACACTTATTGAAACTGTTCTTAAGTGTTGTCCTTTTATGTAGCTACTCCATAAATGTTTGATAGGGCCATCTCGGGAAATCTCTGTCTCCATTCGCAGAGGGTCTGCAGTCAAATAAAACTGGAATCCCAAATATTATTCGGCGACATTTTCCCGTTCCTTCGATGTGAACTTTTATTTTTATGCTCTTACGTATTCTTATCAGAGAAGAGACACACTCCGGGAGAGCTTCTGACATACTGACTTAAATCCTTTACCCAAGAATGTAAGTTTGTCTTGGATTACAGTTTCTTCGTCTTTCTTTAATATTATTGTGGCAATTTTAGGATTTAACGTAACAAGGGGCGATGATTCGATTACTTACACAGCTTTATTGTTCCATCTGTATGAATGAAAGCTCTTGTTCCGCGACACTAGCTTTGATATCTTCAATCAATGACATTATATTTAGGTAGGAATTTGTGCGTCGTTTTTTTTTTCTTTTTTTCAAACCATGACTTGCTTGCCATACTTTATTAAATGGTTGGTTTAACTATTCTCCGACTAAACGAGTAAAGAGCTTTTATTGGAGTTTCAGCCATTATAATAATTAACCACGTGTGTAAATTAACACGGTTTACCTTAATGAGACATTTTCTCTGAACGTCTTGAACCGTAAGCTATACAGAAAACCAAAACCATTAAAAAGTTTAAAGACTTAAATGTAATTACATACCTTTGATCGTGTAATACCGGCAATGAATGGCCCACTTGTACAATTATATGGAGCGTTACGATAATTTACAAAATAATTCGAAATACACAACACTGCACTAATGCAATGACTAGGTATCGTGATTAGCTTTTATTGATGAGTTGATATTGATTCCTTACAAACGTGCTATGCCCCTGTCTTTTTCATAGTCGCCTAGTACGGTTAAATAATAAACCGGTCAAGTGCGTGGCGGACCACGCACAATGAAGGGTTCAGTAGTTCGATTGAACTTATTCCAAAAACAAACTTAACATTGTAGTTGAAAAATATTTTCCCCCATACATTCCAACTGCGAATGTATATAAGTTTGTACGCACAATATGGACTGATTTACCATGTTATTTTAAGACCACAGAGTTCTTATAGGTTTTCCTGTAGTCCATAAGTATAGACCTATTCTCTGTACTTTTTTCCAAATTTTTAATAAAGCAGTTTCGGAGATAGGTGATGGTAAATTTCCATCTATTTTCTTTATTATGTAAAAGAAATAAAAATAAAATATTTTGGTCCTCATAATAAGCCTTTTCATTTGATATGTCTCACAGAGACACTACAGTTTGAAAACTTTTATTTTTTATTTTAAAAAATTTCCGAAATGTACCTAATAATTATTACACAATTTTTCCCCCATATTCCAAATTCATTTATTACACATTCGTGTTCGGGTCACAGAAATTCATAAATGTGTACCAAATTTCCACTTAATCCAAATCACGGCCGATTCGAAGCAAATCGGCTGTGACAAACACACGAGTGATCCTATAAGAGTTCCGTTCTTACCTTTTGAGACAGACACGGAACCCTAAAAAACTGGAAATACAAAGACACAACAAAACATTTGTGTAAATAGAAACATTCAGTATCTTAGTGCAGTGTCCATAAAGCAAGTGAAGTGTGCGAGTGACCTGTGAGTTCAGACTCCACTAGATCATGAGGGCGACAGGCGGCACAAATTTAATTTAGTTCTTGCCCACTGTCGGATAAGCTGGGTTGTCTCACGAGTTCACGACACGAGTTTACACGATACAAAAACGATGAGAAGAAACTTTGCTGTAGTTGAACAATGACGTATTATAAATAGACGCGTCATACACGAACATTAGTGCACTTATAAACAGCGTAAGTCATGAATGTAGCTACATACCAGCGGCGAGGTGTCAATTTTTATATGAGAGAAGCCGAAGCGAAGCCAATTTTAACTTACTTTCTTTTTTATAGTAAAAAATAATTAATTTACTTAAAAGTAAGTCTTTTCTTTACTGAATTTAACACCATCTATCGTCAAGTAGCAGAACTAAAAAGACATCACTACACAGACAAAAATCAATCTAATAAAATAGCTCAATTCAATTCAAAGCTAATAAAATAGGCGTTTTTTTTTTGTTTGATGGTATGGTGAATTAAATACCCGTAGTGTAACTATATTTTTTGGCAATAGTAGACACTATCGACTGTGTCATTTTCAATAGCGGTAGAATTGTTGATGCGAACTTCCGAAGGGAAGCCGGTAGGAATCGTGTTATATTGTGCTTTCGCCACTGCTACATACTTGCGTACAATCATACAGTGCGCCAAGAAAAGGATAGACCTATACCAATAACTGTTGTTAGAAAGAGATGAACATACATATATTATTTAGTTACGTCACTAGCTGCTGCATGTTCATTGGCGCGTACGCGTCGTTCGCAGCAGTCAGGAAAAATGGCTGACTGGCTGTACAAGTACAAAACTAAGCAACGTTTTCTTAAAATAAAAAAAGACATTAAGTACTTATGCATGAAATGAGACGGTTTCCTGTACTCCCACAGTAGAAGTCTAATTTGTACATCGTGTATAGACACGGGAAGGCATTTTCTTCACAAATAATTTTTGAGAATTGCGAGTGATTGTGACGTGTAGCCGCGTCACTGGATGGTGCGCGACTAATTTCATGTCAGGCGATTGCCTGGTATTTACTTTGGCAATATTGAGCGTGGGTAACGCATCTAAAGGTGCGTCATTGTAGTTGAAGTGGTCAATTAGCTACATTGATATTTTTTGTATGAAACTTGCGGTAAAGTGTTCAATAGAGGCAAAAAATATCATACTTACACTTAGTCGAATAGTTGCACTATAAAAAGTGTGTGGTGGCCTCGAGCCGCAGTGAGGCGTCAATTTGCACCGTATTCTTCAGCCGGCACGTTTATTACGTGTGGAGTATGAAATGAGCTGGTCCTGTGGTTTCGACTCGTCACATATTTCAGCGGCGTCACCTACCTGGTATTAGTATGCCACGCCACAATAACCGAAGTCGAATCACAAAAGATTTCCGGAGCGCGACTTGCACAAGGGATGAAAGCCAACATTGTGTAATCAGAAGGGTCGCAATCTCACCTCACCCCCTCGCTCCATGTCGAACACAGCTTCATCAACAAGGGCTCTTTCTACTCATTGTGACATTTCGGTTCTCAATAGCAACGTCTTTCCCGCGGCCGCTCCGCAAACAAACATATGAATTAGATTGTTTTTACACAAAAATGAAATGTAATCACCGCATCTGAGGCCTTTGTCAATGCCTTGCAGATACTGCTATGATAAATAAATTATTCCTCTGCGAGCTAACGAAAAATATTGAGAATTCCAAAACATGTAATGCTTACATATCAAAAATAACGAGCAAGATCGAATGTAGGTGTCGCGACGATAAGACCGACAGCTGTAACGACAACTCATGTAAATTACGATATTTTTATTGCGGCCAACAGCTTGACATCCTATCAAATCCATACGATTTGCCAAATCAATTTCCACACAGTTACTGTTATGTTTTCAAGTGAATGTTTGTGCAAATGGTGTGTGCGGTGTGCGGTGTCGGGTCGCGGTACTCTTACATCGGCACAATATCGCGGCGACGTTTCTGCCACGCCGCGCACCCCTCGAACGCGCCTCGCAATAGTTTCACGTTTGAATTTCTTGAACAAACGTTATTACTGCTCCAATAGCGGAATGTTCCGCTGAAACAATTCACAATAGCGGGAACTTCAATGTCAAAGGCAGAGGAGATTGGCTAGAGAAATTCGATGCAAGAATTTAAAAGAATATAGGTAGACAGCTGAAATCTTCTATGTTTGGAATGAATGCATAATATTTATTTACATTTTTTTTTTGACAAAAATAAAAAAATGTTTGCTAAACACACAGTGGGAAGGAGGGGGGAATCAGCTGCAAGGAAAATGGACAAAGTTTTAATACTTTCAGAACTTAGAACCAAAAATGTTCTCACACACAAATAAACACTGAACAAAAACAAATGACCACCACAAAAAACGCGAATCGCACATATTTTATCAATCCTATAAACGTTAGTGTAGACGCGGTTTTAAACTCAACTTGAAAACTTAATACCGCATGCATTCCCCAAGTCGTAGGCTTTATCTAGTAAAAGCACAAACATAAACGTTCCCATATTGTGATAGATACGTCTGTTGTCATAATACGAGGGTCAGGGAGGCGCAGACACGGCCCGTCACTCACGAGCCGAGGGCCGAGCGCCGAGGGCCGAGGGTCAGCGTCGCCATATTCCCACACCTCGTTATTGTTTCATATAAACCACGCCATGATTTTATCTCCCCGTTAATTGGGTTAAAGGCTGCGATTTTCGTTAAATGCGTATGAAATGTGTTTGAAAAATGTCTGGTTTCACGAAAATTAAGGTACATACATATAATAATGAATGCCGTGTTTATACTTGTGCTTCTTATTATTTTATTACGCTTTTAAACTTCTACATTCCCAAATTTTTAGGGTTCCGTACCCAAAGGCTAAAACGGGAACCCTATTACTAAGGCTCCGCCCCGCGCCGCCGCCGTCTGTGTCTGTCTGTCGGTCCGTCTGTCACCAGGCTGTATCTCATGAACCGTGATAGTTAGACCGTTGAAATTTTCACAGATGATGTATTTCTGTTGCCGCTATAAGAGCAAATAACACAATAAAACAAATATTTAAGGGGGCTCCCATACAACAAACGTAATTTTTATGCTCGTTTTTGCTCTATATTGATAACGGCAACAGGTAGAGACTCTTGAAATATTCACAGAATATTTAATTATATATTCACTTTAAAAAGAAATAATGAAATTAAAATAAAACAAATATTTAAGGGGGGCTCCCATACAACAAACGTGATTTTTTTGCCATTTTTATATTTACGGAACCCGTCGTGCGCGAGTCCGACTCGCACTTGGCTGATTTTTTTAGGAACTTCTAACAACGTAACATTTTTCCAAAAAACATTAATTTCACAGGTGTAAATAATTTTTATTCATATGATAAAACACAACATATTTAGTTCATTACATCATATTCCATCATCAACAATACAATTCTATAAAAATTAAATAAAGCATATTATAAAAAGGGCAAGTTTTATATGAAGTAAGTACTCATGGAGCTGAAGGAACGGGTCTCGTACCTCGTTGCATTTAGCCGGCGGCGGTAATTAAGAATTCAAAATGCCTCTTTGTGATAGAGTTAAGTCGTTAACCCGCGACAAGATTTTACTCACTTTATTAAATTAACTAAGTTACGTATTGCCAAAGTACCTAACGAGGGATAAGTTAGGTTAGCCGAGTAGCGTTTGAAATATCTTTGTCACGGTTACCTAAATTTTGTGGTCCAATTAATAAAGCTACCTTTAATTGGTTTCGTTAATTGCAGTTACGGGGTGTTATTTGTGAACAAACCACCTTTTACGTCATAAAATTGATAAAAAGTAGCTCTGTATGATACATCGTCTCAGGACAAGATTTGATTTGTACCTATCCTACGAACAATTATATAATATATAAGGCCCGTATTTATAGAGCGTTACTCAGTACTCAAGCATTACATAATACTAAATTCAAGCCATTGGATTGGTTGAAACTAGTCTTAATGCTTGAGTACTGAGAAACGGTCTATAAATACGGGCCTTAGTATCTCACACCATGTTCTCATATTACAATAAAAAACCGGCCAAGTGCGTGTCGGAACACGCACAATGTCGGGATGATTGTATCCCAAGAACAAACTTAACATTATAGTTGAAAAACATGTTCTCCCATACATTCCAATTCCAAAAGTAAGTAATAATAAAAAATAATGATGATGAAAAGAATAGCACTAACCCATTTCTTCCCGTGGGTGTCGTAAAAGGCGACTAAGGAACTAATTACTAGAGAATGGGCAGCAGCGTTCTCTATGCATTTTAACACCATACTGCGATCGCCAACCCGCCTGCCAAGCGTGGCGATTATGGCAAACCCCCCTTTGGGGGAGGCCTATGTCCAGCAGTGGACGTCTTTCGGCTGAAATGATGTTGATGAATTAAAAATATAAGTCAGTTTTAATATTGAAAAATTTACCATGTTATGTTCAGATAAGACTTCTTATAGATTTTCCTATAATTATAAGTATAGAACTATTTTCTGTATTTTTTTTTAATAATTTTAGTTTCATTCGTTTTGGAGATAATTAAGGGTGGTCAATGGGTGGTAAATGTCAGTTTTCATCTATTTTCTTAAATAACTTTAAAAACTATTCATTTTAAAATAAAAACATTTGAGACCCTCACAGTAAGCCCTTTCATTTGATATCTCACATGGTACAGATTGCAAAACTTTTAGTTTTAAGTTATTTACGTTACACGACCATGTTTGGTCATATGTACACCATATTTAAACTTAATCGATGCGTTAGATTCGGAGCAAATTGGTTGTGACAGACGGACAGCTAGACACACGAGTGATCCTATAAGGGTTCCGTTGTTTCATTCGGACGTAAGTAACCCTAGGGAGCCCCAATTAACTCTACTTCTAATAATAGAATGCAATTTATATCCGCTTCATACAATCATCATCTTCCAACGACAAGAAGAGCCTTAAAAATCAAATCCTAATATCCATAATATGATATCACCGATAGACGCATGGATGAGGGTAGATAAAAACAGCCGTAAGCACGTAGCTAATGCGAAAGGGGCTCATTACATTGTGTTGACACCGACAAATGCCCCTTTACATATTCTCACTGAGATCCCGAAGATTGAGCCATGAAATTGAAAACGATCCCTCTGAAGAAATTTATTCCGGGCACGAACTGCTCTCCCACTCTGGCGAGGAGATTTGCTCGTTTATTTTTATGAAATTATTAAAGATACACTTCATTTTTCTTTGTAATGATTGATACGGAATTGGAGTGAGATGTGTGAAACTCAATTGAGAACGACAAAGCTATAGAACAATCTGAAAAGCTATACTCATTGCTCATATAACACCGCTACACAAACACGGAAAGATTTTGAAGGAATAGATACATCAATATTCACCTCAGCTATTCATCATGCAAATAAGAGCTTCACAAATGAACGATGTTGTTTTTAAAACTAATTACTTATTTCAAAACCACATTATACAAATCAGAAAAAGCATTTCCAATCATTGCCCCCATTATTTTCATTATATTCGAGTAACTGTGAATATTTTTTCCCCTTGTCCCAGGATTCATTCAATAGAATGAACCCTAATCTTATTACAATCTAGCCTTATAGATAGACTAATAAGTAATTAAATTATAACCTAAACTACTAAATTGTCTTTACTAAGAATGTGTCCAATAGCACTTTTCTTATTGTCTCTACACTTCATTCTTGTGTTTGTTTGGCACTTTTGTACTTTACACTATTCACTAACACTAAACACTAACTCGAACGGTTTTGTTATTTTTAGTCTTCTTACTATATTTGTGTGATCGAGAGTGACTGTGAATACAATGATCCAAAATAACCCACTTAATACTTAGCAAGCCCACAAAGAAACTTCATAAAAATTAAAAAATCAAGAAAGTGCTCACTAGGTACTATTTTAAGCTTTTAACTTGCATTTAAGTTTTAAGAAGAATTATGAATCGGAATTGAAAGGAAGTAAAAGTTGCACCGAGTTTGAAGAACTATTCGAAGCTGAAAATATGAAACTTTAAGTGTGTCGCAGTTAAAAACCTTATTTAAATAAAGCTTCTAATGGAAAAATCAACTATTTGATAATGTTGAGAGCCATGGTTATTAAAACGACGGAATATGAAGAGATGTATTATTGCGATATAAACACGTTTGTCCGCCGCCTGGTTTGAACGCGGTCGGACACAACTTTTGTACTTTTTCACGCGGCCGCGCCACAGCTTGCCAACCACACGTTCTCTATTACTCGAAACTCGCGCTCTCCATTATCTCCACGACCGAATTTGTTTTAAATTTCCTCGCCACTTAAAAAAAAATACGCACTCGTGTGTATTTAGCACGTTGGCTGCTAAAGTTTTGTAGGCAGTGCACAATGTTTTCATTTTAGCTGCAGAGTTTTCAGCAGATACAACGGTTGAATATATATTTTTAATTTCAAACTTGTATGAACTACGTTATATCCGGAAGCCATTACTTTCCGGCCTTTAGCGTCGTAACTGACGCGTAATGACCTCATCGTATAAAGAAGCAAAAATATCGCGAGCGCAATTCGTCATGTCATTATGCAAGGAAAGGGCGAACTTTACGAGTATAATAACGCGAGATGTCTGACTCGGTGTGCCTCATGAATGGTGAAACGTTCTTTATTGTGCCGTGTTTTATGTGAACGATTAACCTTTTAATGTTAGCCGGCCGCTCGATATGAAATCCCCTATCGAACCTGCCCACTCATATCTATTCTCTGCTGAAAACTCATTATATGTGTGCCAGGTCACTATAATTCGGCTATAAAAAAGTATCTAACCTACCATACTGACTTATATAGATGCAAAGGCTTTCAGTAACGATAACAATAGGTGCCACAGACTTCACAACTCCACGTTTTATCATTAGGTACTTGTTTATGCAAGAAAAGACTCAAACATACTAGGGTCACAAATACAAAAAGATAATAATCAAAATGTTTTCGTAATAAGTTTATAATGAGTCCTTTTTGTGTCGCATTATTCCGTATAACTACTGAAATATTAAACTGCAATTTACGCGTCGGAAGCATTTTATAAAAGCATATTATTTTCAGTTTACACGGGGCTAACATTGTGATTATACAGCGTACTTAAACAAATTTTCATGATATTACACTCGTATAAATCCTAAATTGTCCTGTAAATTCCTGAGGGAGGCCAGAGCACGGCAACATAATTTGTTTTTGATGAATACTGCCTGATCACGTTGTTCTTGTCAAATCATGCGGTTAATGAAGTTTCTTTACCCTTTCGCAACGACCACGCTGCGGACATTAAACCGACAGCCCTACAAAACCTTATTGTAAAAGAATTTAAGAAGATAAACACTCCAGGCAGTTATGAATTTAATAAAATTACTGAGAATTCGTCGAACATGGCAGCGCAAGTTCCCCGTAAAAGTTCTCATCAAAGTGCTTTTGAGATGTCACAATACCAGCAATCACGTTTTCAAGTTTTCTCACAACGTACACGTTGGTAAGTGGGTATCTAGACTAGATACCGATGAATCAATAGTTTTGAGACTCTATTTTCGTTTTATTCGTTATTGATTTTATTTTACTTAGAATGAGTTCAGAAGACATTCACATAGATGAATATTTAAAAAAAAAGTCACAAGAGGTTTTTCAAACGAAAGGGAATTGTATGGAGAAAACTTTTTGTCAGAGACTTCTTTGTTTTAGCAACATAATATTATGTACATACATGTCATAAATATATGTACAGAAGCATCAAAATATCGGCCTATGATGTACCATCATGTAGAGAAAACTTCATTAAGCCGAACATGTTCAATTACCGGCCGGGGCATAGGTTGGAGCACGTTATTGGCTGGACAGCACTGATACCGTGCTGCGTTCACATCAACACTGACGATGCTGACAGCAGATAGCCAATGTTCAAAATAATTACCTCCTCGAGATCTACACTATGTCATAAAAACTTTGATGGAGTGTTCAGTGCACTGGTTTAACGATTTTCTCGCGAAACAAGTGACAACTAAACGTTTTATTTGCTTCGCTAGAACGCCGTACGATTTGTAAAGTTAGCAAGCTCGTAATGCCTCCTTTAATTATTGTGTCTAGTGCTTTGATAGGCATCTCCTCTTACTAACCGAAGTTAGTTAAGTAGTTAATTTGGAATAACTTTAGAGACAATAGTTTATGTTGCGACACTTAGCCAAAAATATAACAGGTGGTATGCTTGAAAATAAATTTGAAGATGCTTTGACTAGAGCGAAAAAGACGTTATAGTGTCCTCCCACTTACTGTGTAATAAGTATCACATAATGTCACCGACACGTTGTTTAATTTTCCGCTCCCTCGCGTGCAATATTTATATCATCGGCCCAGCACTGGCCACACACACAACTTGTTTATTTATAATCCTGAATTAAACGTTTTAATGACTCTCATTAATGTTCGCTTGATTACTTTGTCTCCTGCAATATTAAAAAAATGTGGGGGGACATATAGTGTGACGTTTTATGAACGAGTGTTAAGCTTCCGACAAATCATAGGCTTTCTTGCTGTGGGTGTGGTCCGTTATAAAAATTTATTATTTAGTAAAATTTAGTTATTAAAATTGGTTCGTATGTAAAGAAATTAATGCAAAAGATGTGAATATAATAAATTCCTAAAAGAAGCAAAATGTCTCATTCACATGGGATCGGAGACGGTCACGCCTCTAAATTACTTAAAAACACTTCCTTATTTATTATAACGCCTACTTTGGCTCCTTAACACCACCACTGTGTTCAAGGTTTGACCTTTCCAGGTTAAATGAAAATCATAAAGGAAAGATATCAAGCATCAGAGCAGCTGCTGTATCACCCTGAGCCATTTGTAAGCGTCAACGGAGTAATGTTAGGTCTTATTCATACTAAGATCTTTTGCGCATTCTACAAATTCAACACAGCATCTAAAGGAATCTGATACAAAACGATCCAACGGCATCCCTTGAAATCACTGTGGATATAGGTAGTGAATTAGCTGTTGAATAGATGTGATACTGTTATCGCACTAAGAATTCGTTCCGGACACATCCCGTGTGATAAGTTCTTATAGCTAATGGCAAAATCAACATCGACTAATTGTGATTTTTGTATTAGGTAATTCCGTTGATGATGTTTATCACATTTTAACCGAGTGTGTCCGCAACGACGAACTAGAAATAGCTTAATTAGAGGGATAGGTCACCTATCCCTCTAATCCAAGCTGTTCACCATAGTCTATACCCTACTCTGTTCTATTTAACAATATTAATATCAAGCTTTAATTCTCACTAATGTTTTTTTAGTTCGATGTTCGACGGTCGAACAATACGAAGAGAAAAAAAACCTCAGTTGTTCGATGATGAAACTCTATTCTATAATTGCAGTCATATTCTTGTACATATTACTGCCCCCGAACGAATTTTCATAGCATTTTTTTTATGTGAGACTGTAAGGATGGCGATCGGAAATATGCCATCTTTTTATACACATTTTTATCATTTTTTTTAGATACTTCTCTTTACTGTAGGACGTGGGTGAATTTTGAGCCTTCTTCTTTGTTCAAGTACTCTAACTGCATCAGAAAGTGGCACAGCTAGAGCACTATTACAGTGACCCATCCCTCTAATCTTACAATCTAAGCTATTTCTAGTTCCTCGCTGCGGACACACTCGGTTAATATGTGATAAACATCATCAACGGAATTACCTAATACAAAAATCACAATTAGTCGATGTTGATTTTGCCATCTTTTTATACTCATTTTATAATTTTTTTGAGATACTTGTCTTTGCTGTAGGACGTGGGTTAATTTTGTATGGGCCGTGATCCTTGTTCTTAGCTATGCTAAGATTACGTTAAATTGAATACTATGATTTTGTTAACATCCGATTATGCCGTCCTGGTTGGCACCAGGACGGCATAATCGCATGTGCGACAGAGCCCTTTATTTTTTAATAAAAAAAAACACTGCATCTTGGAACTATGTGGTTCTATCTATGATTCCTTACAGGTAGGGAGGGAGGAGTAGGTAAGTAGGTCCTCCAGGTATTATAAAAGATGACTGAAGGATTGGGTCAAAAGAGGCCACAGAAGACTCTGTTGCCACCAGGTGGTGCAGTATCGGAGGTACGTTGCCTGGCCATCCCAGAGAAAACGCTGGCGTGTTCTGTGTGCATGTGCCATATTTCGGTAAATCTAGGTAATGTTTATCAATATAGGTACACACGGCTACACATCAAACTATACATTTCCAATATACGCTGACCTCTCATTGTACGGAAATCCTAAACAATGCGAAATCAGCTTATACTGGAAATGCATAGCTTGATGTGTAGCCGTGTGTACTAAAATTATTTTTACAAAAGACAATAAAAAAAATCTATTTTAGGAGCTACAACAGTTAACAGGCTGCATCATACAAGAAACCGAAGTAACAAAAGAACTACGACCCGACGGCTGCAACTTATACCTACCTACATAACTCTCTCCGTGAATACGAAAAGAGCGAGAAAATGACCTAAATCCCATTTCGCACATTAAAACATTACTCCCAGTTAAATAGTTTGTCCACAGTTTAGATACTCGGCAGTTACGTCACAGTAATAAGTTAGAGCTAAAGAACTCCGGTTTCCGCCCGTGCATTAGAAATTAAAGCGAAAGCACTAGCTGCATTTTTCAATTAACTGCCACGTCGAAGAGTTAAAAATTACTGTTTCAGTTCTCAAACTTAGTTAAATACACAGCAGATATAAAGAATGTAGTGGCTTGATTTATTAAATGTATTTATGTTAAAGCCAAAAATTTAAATTAAATTACGAATTAAAACGCGCGCTCTTACGGTGCCGCGGCCGGTGGCCACAGAACACATATACTCCTAACGGAGCCGGTGGCGTTATGGTTCTGCTACGGTGTCACTACGCGTGTCACTACGCGTGTTGCTACGCGTGTCGCTACGGTGTCGCTACGAAGTCGCTACGATGGCGCTACGGAGCTGCAACGTATTTATTGTATGTAAATCGCCCCCGCTACAGCCGTGCGCGCACCCCGCGCTCTCTTGTGTCTCCTCCACCAAGAGTTCCCATCGGATAAATAATTCTACTCGCGCTTATCCACTTGAACTAGTACTAAATTACGTTAGTAGTCGGTGTCTCACCGCTCGCCCTCGCCGGTGCAACGTACGATACGACACAGCGACCTGAGCACTTTTTGCTTAAGTCGAGCCAGTTAGTTGACCTATCTGCAAAATAGTATCTAAGTGCACTCGGAATGTATGTGAATGTGCTGAAAGCTGCAGCACAGCGTCTGTATTATTTTGTAGAACAACGACGGCTTTTTGGCGCTATTTGAAAATTATACGTTTGAAAGTATGAAATTCTTCATACCGAAAATTTGATTTTTGTTTGTGGTTAACGCACTAAATAAAAGGCTAAGAATTACCTAGGTAATATTCAAGACCCCAACTCAAGACTTTACAAGACACATGACAGATGTGCCAAGTTTATCACGCAGTGCGTTCTTGAAGAAAAGCGCCTCCACCACACTCGTTCATCACTCATTGACCAGGGAGAATTAAGGTAACAGAGAGATAAAATGTGGACTACTTTGGGGACGACCTTGACCCAGAAATAGTACAACAAAGATTGAAGGTACATAGTCTACTAATGATTATTGTCTTCGTTATGTCACTGTATAATTATAAACTAAGTTATTCTATAATCTATCGATATATTTTCGTTAGATTATAAACTTTCGAAAAATTGTGAACTGCAACAAAGCATTTACAATTTAAGGCTTTTTTTTCGTGGATTATTATTATTTATTTATCTTTATTACACAAGGTAAGTACAACTTATAAACTAAGCCCCACAAAACCGTAAACTCAAAACTCAAACTCAAACTCAAAACATTTATTTCAATTAAACCATTGACAGGCACTTTTGAATTGTCAAGAAGTCGGTCAGTTACAAATATGAAGCTAGTTGCCCATTCCAAATAGTAGGTTCCTATGGAGAAGAACGGGCAAGAAACTCCACGGACACTCTTTTAAATTAAAATATTGACACAAAATATTGGTTACATCATTCATATTGAAGTTAAACCTGTGAGAACGATGCAATACGTCAAAAGCGTCCGTGATAAAAAGATAACAATTCAAAACTAAAATAATTAAAAATAAGCCGTAGCAGCTAAGAGATGACCAGTCCCAACTGACAGCGCCCGTTCACGAACATGACGCATGGATCAGCACCATTCAGCTCAACCATTTTGAAGGGAGCTAAATGATCCAACACACACGCCACCATCAGCGAGACATCTGAGTGAGCATGACATACTCTCAGCCGCCAGGGCACATTTAAGTACCATTTAAGACATAATTACCCGGTAAATGGTAGCTCTATTGTACATAGTACTCACACCTGTGATATGCAATTATATAATACAAAGGAGATTCAAGTTTAAACAATGAAAAGATAGTCTTCCAATCTTCATCAGCTCCAACAGTATTTTCAAATGTTATTAAATTAGTTGTGGTTGTGGAGCTGGACCAGCATTGAGCCAAGCATTTCTATCAGCGATGTAATCCCCCAACCTATAATATGCCTGCTTGCATAGTGTGCGTTTTATACAAGATTTGAATTTTGTCTCATTCAGTTGAAGTATGAGGCGAGGGATTTTATTTTAAACAGTACCCCATGAAAGATGAGTCTACTTTTGCCAGTCTGAAACCTGGTTGAGCTAATAGAGTAGTAGTAGTTGTTTGACTGTGGGGTCGGTGAGCCTCTATCTATACACTCAATAAACTTTTTACTTAAAACTAATTATTATTTATAGGTAAGTAGCACGTTAACATAACTCTAAATAATGTATTTTTAATTTAATAATGTACGTAGGTATGTATGTTTGTATAATGTATGTATTTTTTATTTTTTAATCATGTATTTTTTTTTTTTTGTTTATTTGGATGTTTGTTGCGTTGTCATAAAATACGCAACGGATTTTGATGCGGTTTCATGCCTTTGCCTTGGCCTTTGTATCTTGCTTATGCGTATGAAGAAAAACAAGGGCTTGAAAGTTTGTATGAAATTCCGTAAGGTGTAAACGCTCTTAATAGGTCCACGTAAGAAAAATTACGTAGAAAAAAAAAACGTAGAAACGACAACTTCCTCCCAGATATTTTACGCCCTCAATAACCCTCAGCCCGACACAGCCAGTCGATGCTTCCGATCATAGAATTCTTTAAAATATTTTTACCTGCCCGCCGAACCAAGGTATTTCAATAAAGCCAAGATGATTTTAGTCATTTATCTCATTGCGGCGGGGGTTAAAGGAGATATATGTTACTAAACCCGATTACCCCCTTGGAGTTTCCCTTGTGTTCAAAGTGAATGTATTGGACCGGAATGTTCCACGTCAGAGGTAAAAGCAAGTATTCATGTTTAATTTCATCCCGTACGAGAGCACGTAAAAAATCTTTTATCTGGACCCGAATTCTTAGCAAAGAATTGTTTCATAAGTATCTCCGTTGATCTTTTGCAGTGACGTATACGTACATATTAGTAGTTCCTTTGTTTTTTATTCTATTACTATTAATATGAACTACATTTCAGTTAGTCAAACTATAACATGCTTATAAATATGCGAACATCACTATGCTGGTAAATATTAGCTCTGATATGCCAAGTAGGTAACCTTCATACTGAAATTCTGTTTTGTTTAAGGCCTAATTGATAGGGCAGGCTAGACCTACAACACCTAATGTAGTCTAGCCAGATCAAGCCAAATCAGCGCGTCTCCCATTTTGGAGAGACACCGATACCATTAGGTTGAACCCACAGACACATGTACGATATCAAGATACCTATTCGTTGCTAAACAATCAACTTGACAGGTCAACAAAGAAAAAAAAAACACAAACAAACTGCTGTTCACACAGAACTCGACAATCACACGATTTTATTGCAAAACAACAAGCAATTGTAATCCCGTATGTGCGTGCCACGCTGTAGGGAATTAACAACTTAGATTGGTAGTACGCCCGCGCTAATAAGACCAACTCTTTTATCCCACGAGCCTTTCAGCTGTTTAGTTAGGCGCTGCACGCCACTATAGCCTGTGACGTCACGATTTCGTGTACGCGAATCGCAATATTCCTATGCATTTATACTGTTTAGAAAGCGGCGAGTTTTTCGTGAAATGAAAATATTCCGTACCTGTTTTTGCTTAAGGCGATGATAACAGACTTTTAATGATTTTATACTGAAGATCACGTCTAAACGAGTAGTATTAATGATTTGAAAAAAAATATATGTTAAATTAGATTATTTTCTCAATAATTTAATATGTGAATATTTTAGATTATGTTTATATTACCTAGTGAAATTAATTTGTAAAGTAATGTCTAACGCGGATAAAAAACTGAGAATGGTGCAAAATCTACCAAGCGTATTTTTCTGAAACCTTCACCAGTTTAAAGATAATTTAATTATTGATCTTTTAGTCAATGAATCAATCAACTCAGCCTATCGCAGTCCACTGCTGGACATAGGCCTCTCCCAGGCTGTGCCACAGCACCCTGTCCTCCGCCTTCCGCATCCAGTCTGACCCAGCCATCTTCTTAAGGTCGTCAGTCCATCTAGCTGGGGGGCGTCCCACACTACGCTTGCCGATACGCGGTCTCCACTCCAAGACTCGTCTGCTCCATGGGCCATCGGTCCTTCGACAAACATGGCCAGCCCACTGCCACTTCAGTTTGCTTACTCTGCAAGCTATGTCGGTAACTCCGGTTCTTTTCCGGATAATTTAATTCCTGATTTTATCCTTCAAAGTGACTCCAAGCATAGCCCGCTCCATAGCGCGCTGGCGACCTTAAATTTGTGGACCAGCCCGACTGTCAGTGTCCACGTTTCGGCACCGTATGGGGGACTTCAATGCCAAAGTGGGAGTACAAGAACGCGGTGAATGGAAAGTCGGATCGTTCGGTTTGGGGCGCAGGAATCACAGGGGGCAAATGCTGGTCTCTTTAGAGTCGCAGGGGCTATTCTTAATGAATTCATTCTTCGAAAAGAAACTCCAAAGGAAGTGGACCTGGTAAAGCCCCGATAACGTGACAAGGAACGAGATAGACTTCATCATGACGGATAAGAAGCACATATTTAGAGGTGTCTCCGTGATTAGTAGGTTCAATACCGGAAGCGACCACAGGCTTGTCCGAGGCACTCTAAATATTAATTTTCGAGCTGAATGAACCGTATGATGAGGCCTACTCTCCGACCTACGCAACTCCAAGCCACTCTAGGATCCGAAAAGTTCCAACTGGAACTTCAAAATCGATTCGCCCTACTGGAAACCATAGACATTGTTGAAGAGAAAGCTGACGAGGTGGTCAAAGCATTACGCGACGTGTCCCGCAGACATTTCCCATCGCAGCGAAAAAGTAAGGGGTCCAAACTTTCCTCGGAGACTCTTGGGCTTATGAGGGAAAGACGAGAGCTGCCATCCACGCAGCCGTCTTCGTCAGATAAGAGGACCCTAAACCTAAAGATTAGGAAACTGACGCGACGCGACCTTCGGTGCTCCAACACGCGTGACATCAAGGTTGCGATTGAGCAGAACCGAGGGTCGAAAGTGTTCGCTCAGCAACTAGGGAAGTCTCATCTGACGAAACTAAGAACTGCGGCTGGCAGAATCGTGACTTCAAAGCCCGCGATACTCGAGGAAGTCGACGATTTCTATGGGCCCCTATACTCAACGCGTACGGCAAAACCAGCGGGGCATAGTGCAGATGACCATCGAGCCAAATTAACGCGCCACTACACGGAGGACATCCGAGATGTCGACCAGAGCGAGATTAGGGCGGCTCTCGAGCAGCTTAAGAACAACAAGGCACCTGGTGATGACGGAATAACGACAGAGCTCCTAAAAGCGGGCGGGGCTCCAGTCCTGGAGGAGCTAGCGAGTCTCTTTAATTCCGTCATCCAAGAGGGAACAACGCCCGAAGCGTGGAGCAGAGTTGCGGTGGTTCTGTCTTCAAAAAAGGCGGTAAAACCTTGCTGAAGAACTATAGACCCATCTCACTTCTGAGCCACGTATACAAGCTGTTCTCGAGGGTCGTCACGAACCGTCTCGCTAAGAGACTTGACGAGATCCAGCCGCCAGAACAAGCCGGTTTTCGAAAATGCTTTAGTACCGTAGACCACATCCATACTGTTCGGCAAATTGTACACAAGACCGAGGAGTACAACCAGCCACTATGTATGGCATTTGTGGACTACGAGAAAGTTTTCGACTCCATCGAAATATGGGCAGTTCTGGCCTCTCTGCAACGATGTCGAATTGACTGGCGCTACATAGAAGTGTTGGGATGTTTGTATGACGCTGCCATGATGACTATCCAGATCCAAGATCAGAAAACCAGCCCCATCCAACTGCTCAGAGGGGTGAGACAGGGGGATGTAATATCCCCTAAACTGTGCCAAACCCAATGCGTTGGAGGACGTCTTCAAGACGCTGGAATGGACTGGACAGGATATCAACGTAACGGCGAGTACATCTCACACCTTCGCTTTGCTGATGACATCGTCATAATGGCAGAGACGCTGGAACAGTTAGACCGGAAGCTGCAAAGCCTAAATGGAGCCTCTCGGTGGGTTGGCCTCGGCATGAATTTGGACAAGACAAAAGTCATGTGCAATACGCACGTCTTGCGGAGTCCAATCCACATCGAAGGTCGCTTCTTGAAGTTGTGAAGGAGTATGTCTACCTAGGACAAGTCATCCAGCTCGGTAGACACAACTTTGAGAAAGAAGCTGACAGAAGGATCCAGTTGGGTTGGGCGGCATTTGGAAAACTGCGTCAAGTCTTCTCGTCGCCTATCCCGCAATGTTTGAAGACTAAGGTCTTTAACCAGTGCGTCCTGCCCGGCATGACATACGATCTTTTAGTATACGCGTTTTATTAAAATACCTTTTGTTATGTTTATAATAAATTTATAATCGTCAAATTGGGGAGAGCGCTCCTTGATGGGCGAGTCCTATTACTGGCTGAACGTACGACGCGTTGCGTGAGCTCAGTACAGAACACGCAAGCTAACTACTCAAGGTCACTGGCATATATCTCCGTCTTAAATATACGAAGTAGGAAAATATCGTGAGGAAACTGGCATGTCCTAGCACTAAAAATTCGAAGACATGTGACACCTACCAGCAACCCACACTTGACCCGCGTAGTGGATTACGGCCCACTCCCTGTCACCGAGAGGAGGCCTGTGTCCCAACAGTGGGAACAATATAGGCTGATTATGTATGCAAAGTAGAAAAATCAATCATAACTTAATGCCTACTGTAAGTTAAGTACCCTAATATTACAGATGGATACCTACTTATCTCGGGTCACCGACACTCGCTTCACGTCACTGTATAGTCGACCTCATTATTGCTTTACAAGGCAAGGCAATTTGTAAAACAATACAATGAAAGAAAACGGGTGATTTGTTAAATTATTTAGCTTTCCAGCAACCTAGCACATCAAAAGAAATTCCCAAAATACAGAATCAAAATAGAGCTTCGACTAGTAACCTTAATAGGAAATAAGATCCATCTTATTGTAACTGCCACGAGCGAGGACACAATTAGAATAATAAAAGCCGATCATTAAATGCGTTAAGTGCGGTAGAGTAGGTCATAATTCGGATAACTTCAATAGAAAACCCTTACTATCTCACGAAACTAAAAGCTAAGACAATCCGTTGATTAAAAGGTATTGAAAGTAAATTCAAAACAGATTATCAATAATGAGGCAGTTAATGTCGATAGATTTGACGGCACCGTTGGCGCAGTGGTTAAGCGATTAACTGCAGCGCTGCGTGTCGCGGGTTCGATTTCCGCACGGAACAAATATTTGTATGACCTACACGTAGTTGTTCCGGGTCTGGCTGTTTGTGTATGTGAGTTTAAATGTTTGTAAACGCACCCACAATACAGGAATAATTCCTAGTGTGGGGCAACGTTTAAAAAAAAAAAGACATCAATCTCATTTTGTCAAAAAACTATGACCGATGCATAATTATGATGCATGAAGATTTCGGTAGCAACTGTACCTTGATTAAATGCTCAAAAGTAAAATAACACTGTCAAAGTACAAATTATTAATGTTGTACCAAACATTTAAATTTATTTACATTATGGCAACTGAATGTGGTTATGATGTTATCGTTTCTCACTCAGCCAGTCGAGCCTTTTTGGGCATCGACTGGTTGGTCACAATCGCACGTATAGCGCCATTTACTTTATTTCCCGCATTTACTCTCCTTTCCACATCTTCATAAATATTTCCATCCCTTGTAAACTGACTCCCCAAATATGTATATAAACTCACTTACTTGCTCCACACTCTTATTATTTATTTTCACATCACACTTCGATACATCCTCTTCTCTGATGATTAGAGATCGGATATTCGGATGCATATTCAGCTAAAGTTTGAGAGTTGACTAGTATAGAGTGCGCTTCGGTACGGGAAAATGTGTCGGTTTCCAGGACTGACAAGTTTTTAAGAACTACTCTTTTGTACTGTGTATCCCCGAATAAATATATTTTATTTTAGACTAAAAGATTTTAAAGAAATATTAATAGTGTTTTTTAAACGTGTTATATTTTCCACAAAATTCGTGCCTAGTCCTAAATAGATAAGAAATATTTGTTATACTTAGGAATACAAAATTGTTTATCTACACACTGTTATTAATGAAACCCCGCGATCCCGGAATAAAAATATATTTTATGAAGCCGTTTCCATACTTTTGTATCCTTTGCCGGGAAAAAAACGTACTTTAGGTAAATATGCATCCGAATATCCGATCTCTACTGATGATACATAGATACATATTTAAACCATAACCTACCTTAACATGTGTGCAAATATCTATTAATACCTATAATTATACGCACCTATGCACCTATTACTTAGTTACCTTAGTTACACCTGGGACGCTGAGAATTAATTTAAGAGTGTACATCCTAACTTCCTAACTAATATTATGGCAGTAGTATATAATTATAACTAAGTTAAAAGGAACTATCACAGCTAAATTTGCAGTTGGAGAATTGACCGTGAAGTATATCGATATAAGGGAGAACATGACATGTTTTTCAAATACAATGTTAAGTTTGTTTTGGGATAAAATCATCCCAACTACGGAACCCATCATTGTACGTGGTCCGACATGCACTTGGCCGGTTTTTTACTAAATGCATATGAAAGTAGGTATATACGGTACTTACAATAAAAAAACATTTTATTTTTATTTTTTCTGTCTTTCTGCCCGTCTGTTTGTTCAGGCTAATCTCCAAAACGACTGAACCGATAATCACTAGCACATAGCTGATGTTATAAGAAGTACCCAACTTAGACTGCTTTTATTATAGAAAAAGCCACGCGGGTGTAGGCGCGGGCATCAGCTAGTTGTTTATATAAAAGGTTCTTTCCAGTTTTCTCTGAAACTATTGGTAATTTATAAAATATTATGGTACCTACAGTTTTGTTTGGAAAAAATTAATTGTTCCACTCCCATACTTTTTTTTCAGGAGACCTGAAGCGGTTTGCACTGTATAGTGTACATGCTTTATTTTTATGAACGAACTACCAAATAACTAGAGATACTTCTTGTTCCAAACTAAAATTATCTTTGGATCGCCAACGTGGTCAAAAAATACTGAGTTGAAAATGACCATCTCACGCGGGAAAGCATCTTGTGAGGTTGCTTGGGAAAGCATCTTGTAAGTTCCTTTGTTTCAGTCTTTATCACTTATCAAATAAGTTAGATCTGAATTCTAGTAAGCAACGCATCAAGGTTGGATTTATGCAACTGATGGCAAGCTGTATTCATCTTGAATTTTTTGTACAAGATATGTACGCACGGCTACAGATCAAGCTATACATTTCCAGTATAAGCTGATCTCGCATTGTATAGGATTTCCTTACAATGAGAAGTCAGCGTAAACTGGTAACGTATAGCTTGATGTGTAGCCGTGTGTACCTACTTATTTTTAAACTGGTCGACACCTAAGTACTTACTATTCAGCTGCGTTTTTATCGTCGAAAACTGATAGGCACTTGAAAAATGTTTTCATGAATAACTCTGCAACTATGCAATTTTTTTACGATATCTCAGCGGTTAAAGGAGAATGGGTGAAAGCGTACCCAGACACAAAGTTTGGAGGATTATGAACTACTAGCCTTTGACCGCGGCTTTGGCCGTTTGGAGGTTGGAGATTATCCCACGGGAACGTACTAACGAAATAAAAGTTATCCTAGGTCCTAACCTAGGTCATGGTCTGAAACATGAGCAGTGTATTAGGTCAAATGTACTGGGCCACTTTCCCAAAGAAACAGGTAGAATAGGTACCTACTCATAAATTAAAATCGTTCGGAATGAGTTCGGACTATTGTTTGATATTAATTGACTAACGCTGAACCAATTTCAGTATTAGGGGTTTAACTATGAAATTACTGTTTGGTACCGAAAAATTCACAAAAAAAAAATTCTAATGTAAATACATTTATTTAATCAAATATTTACCCTCAACGTATACACATTTCTGCCATTTCACGGGAAGGTCATTTATGCCTTTGCGGTAGAACTATCGAAACCTGGACTCAACAAACTGTGTGAAGGCATTTTGTATTGCTGCCTCGGAAGATTTTTTTTTACCATCTAAAAAATTTCTAAATCTCGGAAAAAATGGTAGTTGGTTGGGGCCAGTACGGCGAGTATGGAGGATGACGGATGGTTTCTAACTGTAGGTATTGCAGTGTTTAAGTGGTTTCTCAAGCAGTGTGAGATCTTGCGTTATCATGGAGCAATAGTGGTGAAGATCGGTTGACAAGTCGGGGCTGTTTCGCTGCGACTTCCGCCATCATTGTTCGAAGTTCTGTACAGTAGACATCTGCTGTTATTGCTTGACCGGATCTGAAGAAGCTGTAATGCATTACATCATGAAGTGACCACCAAAGACTTACCATCACTTTTCTATGGGTAAGCTTCGCATAAGGGTATTGTTGCGGCATTTGACCTGGAGTCGCCATTGCGTTATTCGCTTGCGATATTCGTAAAGAATCCACTTTTCATCAAAAATCACAATTCACCCCAAAATCCATTCATTTCTGTACCGGTTCAACAAGGTAGGGCAAGCTTCAACGTGCGCTTCTCTCTGCAGATCAATCAAATCATGGGGCACCCATTTTTCAAGCGTTTTTATCTTATTGATTTGATGTAAATGGGTCAATATTGTGGGTAAGCTAACACCAAACCATACCGCTAATTCCTTCGTAGTTTGATACGCATCGGCTTTGACCACCGCATTCAATTCATCGTTATTTAGCCTAGTGGCTGCTCTTTCTCGGGGTTCATTCTACAAGTCAACGTTTCCACTACGATAGCAATTAAACCAAAAACGCACGGTGCGTTCATTAGTTAGTATCTGCTACGTTAGTTCCACGTCGGAACTGCTATTCAAATATTACTTTAATATTCAATGTATCTTTACTTTTAAAGCTGAATGACAATTGAAAGTCAAACAATCGAATGTTGTACATTTTTCAAACTCAGAAAGTTATAGTTATGGTGTGAATAAAGCCAGTACGTTAAAACGGCAATTTCATATACCCCTATAATTACATTGTTTTTTTGACAGATTTTAACAGGTTTATGTGTTGCCGATTGTACAAAAGAATATGTAGGTGTTATTTGTACTTATGAAGCAAAACATATCTACTGGCCGATTGGCAAAATAGGTAGGTACGTTAAAACGGCAATTCGGTATGTAAAGTAAAAATTAACCTATGCTGATTGCAAAACCATTTCGAGATTTTAAACTTCTAAGCCGTATTTTTCTATTAATAGGTCTTAAAATATTATGATCGTTTTTATTTTCACAAAAATACTTAAAATCGCTTGACTTTTATTTGATCTCTAAATGACGTCATAAAGTAGGCTGAATTGAAAACTTTCAGTGCCTCTTGTAATTAAATAATTAAGTCGTTCTTACGTGTCAATGTCATGTCAAGTAATGTCAACGTCAATGGAGACGGATACGCTTTGGCTTTTAATAAAATCTTGGGCCTGGATGTAGTAAGATGAAATTGGTGTCAATTCATATCTACTTTATCAACAAATCATCACTGGAAACTTTGCGGATTTTGGCAATTTGAGTGTTCAACGTTACCTTTGGATATTGACTCAGCACTCGGCCCGGCTGACGGGCAGCCCATTTAAAAATTTGAATATTGATTTGGTTACATTTTACACGCATAGGACACGAAAGATTTTATATAATAGTGTGTGTTAAGAAAAAGTAGTTTATGCTGTATCATATTGTAAATAAATCAGATTTGAATTTTATATTCTTATCTCATTACCCCTCACTGTGGCCAAGACACCTTTAGCCATCTCTGATCAGTCTCGTGAGTCTGCGCGACTGGCAGTGAGTGTATCCTTCCCAAACCTGGAAATCCTGTCTACTATCAGTCTGTAACCATAAGTTGCATGGTGCAGACAGCCTGAACCTAATATATTTATTTATCATATTATAATATTTATATCTAGATATATGATAGGTTAGGGCTGTAGGGCTTACGAGTCGTAGGGACTATTAGGCTTGTAGCTTCCTTTAACTTATCATATATTCTCATGTACGTCACATCCTTACCAGTATTGCGGCCTTACATGACATTTGTTTTGGGTGAATGTACACAGAGCTGAGTTAAAAGAGATTTAGTAAAAGTGAACAATCTATACTTAACAGCTGTTTTTTTAATTGCGATTACCATTTTTTATAAAGATAGAATGTTAATTATTAACTTATTTGTAGTGTGGGAGGAAGATAGGAAACACAAATATTTAAAAATCATGAGTAGGTTTTGTATCGTTTTTAATTATGTAGTATTTTTTATTCATCTTTAATTATAATAAGAATGTCACCTAGAAATTGTGCAGGTGGTACTATATTATTATCTTGGTACCTAGCCGATCTAAGGTACCATATTATTGATATTACATGGGCACAGCATCTTATAAGCACATCATGTCCTGGATATGTTTTGCTGTGAAAGTCTGTACATAATTATTTTCTCAAACAGTTCAGAAAATCCCTTAATTCTATACTAAATGTTGATCACAAAGACGATTATTCTCAGAGGCATAATATTTATACCAACTGAGCAACATTTTTCGAGTAGAAAGTGGAACTCTGTACTTTTCTATTCTCTGGCATCCTTCAATAAAGCACTTTCTTTCCGTTTCAATACCTCTCATGTAATCTGATAATATAATAGTAGGCTCGGTCTGATTGCTTCTTACTTCTTCGACTTGAGGGTTAGCGGGAAGATCTTGTGTCTGTGGCTGTACTTCTTCTATTGGGCTTGCTTGGTAAGAAGTGGATGGGTCGGAGACCATTATAATATGAACAGCAGCTCTATCTGCAGCCACCTAACAAGTATGGCATATGCAACTGTCTGCTTCTATCTGCAAAAAACAATACATAATCATTAAAACAATCAATTTGACTTACAGTAAAAGCACTTACAAAATACATTTAAACTGAATCAACTTACAGTTCCAATCATAATCCACTCTTGAATAATATCATAAATTCTCAAGTCACAAGGTGAACTGTTGGAAGTAGATGGCTGACTCTAGATGCAAGGGAACATCCACATCGGAGACAAACACTACGGTGGCCAAGATGTCTAAGTTCACCAAGAGGTGGTCTTTGAGCCAAGTGCCAGTAAGCTTGTTGGCAAACATAAATGGTCACTGCTGTTTGCCTGAAAGATGGAAAAGTTTCTAATTTGTGTCGGCTATTGGTTGTGGAGTTTTTACATGACGGTATGAAGCATTTAGCAGAAGTAATCTTTCATCGATTCATAATTTTAATAAGCTTTAACTTTACAATACGGTACTTAAAATCGGAAATCACTATGATGAAATTAAAACAAATTAACTGTCAGTTTGACTTTACTGAATTTTGGTTTTAAATAAGTGTTCTATGTGTCAAAGATCCTAAGCTATTCAGACTACTTTATGACGTCATCACGAACAAAACTTAAAAAAAATAAAAAAAAATAACTACAGCTTGGAAAAAAAAAAGATTGAAATTATGTGTTTTAAATACTTATATCTTTATAATAAAAATATAAAAAACGTACCTGAAAAATACTTTACATACCGAATTGCATATTTTAAACGCCTATTATTTTGCAATGTAAGTATAATTGAACAACATCACTTTATTATATTTCTATTGTTTCATCTGCGCTGAGCATCAATTCTGTTAAAGTAGTCGTACTCGCTGGACCTGGCCACAACCGACTACTATTTATTCCGCAACTTGGACAAAAACTTACATGGTAAAAAAAGTTTTCTTGGATACGGTGTCTTTACAAAATTACCCATTGTCCTTTGCACCATTAACTAAGGAACGGAAATCATCAAAAAAAATATTAGTTTTAGCAGATATCGGCGGCTATTTGAAATGAAGGGCAAGACGTTGCAGCAACTGGAAAATGCTCTGAGGAGACCACGCATAACTTTTTGAGCAATTATGGCAAACTGTAAACACAGGTTTTAGAAAAATAGTATGGTTGACAAAAAGTTAAAAAAAAAATGGCTGGCTGACACCCAGCCAGAGCTTTTTCGGGGTTCTGTGGATTGATTCTGACCGGGGGATGCGCTAAGGTACCCCGCGAAATTCAAATTTTCTTATGTTTTTTGCAATTTGCAGGTCAGTAACAGGTTGTATGTTGAATTGTTGATCTAATTATGATTCGCGGCCATAACAAATATGGCTTTACAGAATTATATTGATTAGAAACAGCATTACAGCTTTCTAAGTTCAAAAAATCCTACTGAATAAATATTTCAGAAATAATCGTTCAGCAGCATTTTTTACACTTAGAGACTTGTAATGCTAATTCTAATGATTATAATTCTGTAAAGTGTAACGTTGTAACGTTCCCGTTTCTTTTAATTTAATTATAAATACAGAAAATAACGATTTTGACATAGCAGTAAGCTTCTTTTAAGCATTTTATCTGTTTACTATTATAAAAACCAAATTGCCAACGCGAATATTCAACGCAATGCGCGTGACCTTGGTTTATACATGACAACTCGCCCGGTAAGCGACCCCCTCTCCCCTCTCTCCTCGCGGATCCCCGCCAGGCTGTAGTGGAGCCCTGGTGCGCATACGCCGCCGGTGACAATCAGACCGTCCTCCGCTGACTTGAACGGCGCAAGCATTCGCGCTGCGACATTCATATATGTGTGCGCCCGTTCCTCAGCGACGGTTCTCGTTTTGTCAGGACTATACATAGTTATAGTCATGAGTCGTTAAACTCTGTGTAATCCCCTTATTGGGTAAGTGTTGAACAATGTCGCTTTTATATTGCGTGTCCTAACTATTTAGGTTAACTTAGGGCATGTACCTATAAGCTACCTTTGTCTAGCTCATTACGCCTTCCGCATTTCATATTTACTATGCAACCTATTTGCCTACTGTTCTGTGCATTTTGATATTATGTATATTTTATCTCACTCAAAATGTGCTTCATCATGTCGTGCTTCTCACTACCATTTTGTTAACTCCGTACTGATTGCGACATCCACACACCACCTTCATTAGCACAATAGTACATCTCGCTTTGCTTATGCTTGGGTGTCGCAATCTGCGGAGGTGACCAATATAGGTCATCTTGTGACACGCTGGACGTTATGTTCCAGGGTCCAAAGTTCCGGCTTAACATCCAAGTTCCGGTTTCTTCAACATCCAAAGTTCCGGCTTAACAATCCAAAGTTCCGGCTAACAACTCCGGCTTACCATCTAACCGATCGCAAATTATCGGTGGCATCCGGCCATATCTTACCGGGCCATCACCTGCCGGATATTCCGGCAATCCTCCAGCTCCGCGCCGGGTACATATTTTAGCCGCGCGGCACGTCGAGCTGGGCTTCGGGTCTGGCGAGAACATCCGCCGACCGTCACCATCCCTGGCGTCTGCAGCGTGGCACACCCGCCGCGGTCATCGTCACACCAGGCTGAGCCAGGAGAGTACTGTGCTACTCCCAAGGGAATTTAAGGGAATCTTGTGACCATAAACTTACCTACCCCCTTCTCTCTTTTTATGAAATTATACTCAGGCTTCGTCCGAAGGGATTAGCAAATAATAATTGTAGTACCGCCTACTGTTCGCCAGTCACGCACTATATTTGAGAGTAAATATTATAAAATAAAAAACATGTTTATTTATTATATTTAGATATTAAAGTTTCTCGGTTGATACAAGGCGCGCGCAAGTGTATGTAGCCTACAGTTTGTTCCCGTCATTCGCTTTTTAGTGCTCGCCACGAACGCACGTCGTGTCTTACCACAGTTTAAGTGTAATTTTATTTAGTTTTTCCTTCTATTTAGCATACCGTAAATATAAAAATGCCTAAACGTAAAAATTATGATAGCTTTGAAAAAATATCTAAGAAAATTAAAAAGCTAGAAAAACAATTACGGCGACGTCGTCGTAGTCGGTCTTCGAGTGATTATTCGAGATCATCAGGTGACCGGTCGCAAGGTTAGTAAACAACTCTATTTATCCACTTAGTAGCTTATCATAAGGCTACATTTTTATGCATAATTTCATAATAATTTTGTCTGCTGGGTTTGCGTACTTCTCATCGGAGATTTTACTACCCATTTAATTAGTTTTGCGAACAGTATACTAGGACTGTTTCCTAACTAATGAGTAGACATGCTGGCTTATATTATTTGAACTTAACGTCGTTTTTTTCTGCTGGGTTTGCCTACCTCTCATCGGAGAAGTCACTACCCTTCTTAATTGGTTTTGCGAACAGTATACTAGGACTGTTTCTTAACTAATGAGCAGATATGCTGGCTATGCATCTTTATATTTTACACCGCTTCCTTCTGCTGGGTTTGCGTGCTTCTCATTGGAGATGTTACTTCCCATTTAATTGGCTTTGCGAACAGTTTACTGGGACTGCTTCCTTACCAATAAGCAGAGACTAGGCTATCGCTTATAATATAATGTGCTATAATCATTACTAAAGTAAACAAATGCACTGTTCAGCTGTTTTCTCGGAAAATAAATTGTACATACCTACCCTGGTCTGTTTGATTTATTCATTAGGTACCTATACCTAACCTAAAATCGGTCGATTTCAGAACAATCACATGACGTTTATATTGAAGAGTACAAAATAGCTGACAATAACGTTGCCGAATTACTCGATGCCGACACCGAACTTGAAGTAGGTACATGTGTCGAGCTCGACGATGCGGACGTGGATACCACCGTCGAGTGCGCCACCGAACCCACCGCTCCCATAGCGACTACGTCAAGTGTGGAGCCATCCACCAGTGCTGCTACTATTGAGAATATGGCAGAGGTTACTCCTTGTGTGGAGCCAGAATTCGTCGAGGCAATTCCGGACTACGCGATACTTGAAATATTAGGTGAAGACCCTACTATTTCTAATTCGTACGGAACTGAAATCCACACTGACTTGGCAGTGAGCTAGAACACTGCCCAACGAATGGATTGTCTAAAGAACGTCGTAAGGAGTTACTTGAGAAGTACCTGGTACCCATTAATTGCACACTTATCAGGGCCCCTGCGTTAAATGCAGAAATAAAAGCGGCAATGACCGACATGACCATCAGACGAGATAAAAATATCGAACTGAGACAAAAGCAGATGTCCACTGCCATCTCATGCATAAGTCAAGGAATCAATAAAATGATTTCTTGTAATAATGCGGATCCGGAATTAACGAAGATGTTGATGGACTCGCAACGAATTTTATGTGACTTGCAGTACAATGATTCTGTTATAAGGAGGAATTTCATACTATCTTCCTTAAATAAAGATATGAAAGACCAACTCCAAAACACAAAGCCAGATAACTTGTTATTTGGTCAAAACTTATCGGAGACAATAAAAACGGCAAAAGCGATTAGTAAGTCAGGTGCTGAGTTAAAAACACCTATTACTAAGCCACAGCTAAGTAATAAGAAGCCACCAGTGCCGTCTAACACGTTTCGGAATTTAAACTGGAAAGGCCCCAACGCTCGGAAACAGCCGAACCATCCGAGAGCGAAGGGGCCCCCCTCTGCAAACAATCGGCCATCGAGCTCATCGAAACCGTCGCGCTATCAGCCAGCGACGCGGGGCCGTCGCTAGATCGGGTAAAATACACAGGCAGATTGCCTTTATTTTATGAGCAATGGTTACTAATCACTAATAACTTTTCGGTACTATCTTGTATCAGAGGTTACGAAATTCCATTTACTAGTCCGGTTATTCAATTGTACCCTCCAATTGTAAAATCATATTCTGACGCAGAAAGAGTTTTATTTTATGAAGCTATAGATAATTTATTATCCATTGGTGCTATTTCAAGATGTCTGCCTACAGAAGGACAGTTCTTGTCAAGTATATTCTTGGTACAAAAGCCAAATGGTAAATATCGTTTTATTTTGAACTTAAAGAATTTAAACAAATTCATTAAGACTGAGCATTTTAAAATGGAAGATTTGCGAACAGTATTAAAATTAATAACTAAAGATTGTTTTATGACCAAAATTGATTTAAAAGATGCCTATTATTTCATAAAAATCCATGACAACTCAAGAAAATATTTAAGGTTCCAGTTTGAACAAAATTTATATGAGTTTAATGTATTACCATTTGGCTTAAGTACAGCGCCATACATATTTACTAAGGTGATGAAACCTATAGTCCGTGTGCTGCGCTCTGCCGGACTAATATCAACTAATTACTTAGACGATTATTGGTTAATGGGACGTTCGTACAATGAATGTTTATATAACACCACACTCACTAAAAAATTAATTAACTCTTGGTTTTCTAATAAATGAGGAAAAAAGTTCCATGATACCAAACAAAATATGTAAATTTTTAGGCTTTGTTCTAAATTCAGAAAACCTCCAGGTCACGTTACCAACAGAGAAAATTGATCGGGTTAAAATAGAAATTCAAAAGTATTTGACTATAAATAGATGTAAAATTCGCGAATTCGCTCAATTTATTGGACTATTAGTTTCAATTTGCCCAGCCGTAGAATACGGCTGGTTATATACTAAGTTTTTTGAACGTATAAAATACTTAAATCTAAAATCAGATGATGACTATGACAAAATTATGAATTTGCCAATAACGTTACAATCTGATTTAAAGTGGTGGTATACCAAAATACAAAATCCTTTCTGTAGGATCAAGGAAGATCTACATGATCTGGAGATTTTCACAGACGCCTCAACTACGGGGTGGGGGGCTGCATGCGGGGAGGAGAAGGCCAGCGGGTTGTGGAGTGTTCAAGAGCGAACTAAACACATAAATTACCTAGAAATACAAGCTGCCTTTTTTGGTTTAAAGGTGTTTGCAAAAAAAAGTAGAAATTGTCAAATCCTACTTCGTGTTGACAACACGACGGCCATCTCTTATATTAACCGAATGGGAGGCATTCAGTTCCCTCACCTCACTAGTATAACCAAGCAGTTGTGGCAATGGTGTGAATATCGTGGACTATTTGTTGTTGCGTCCTATATCAGATCATCAGATAACAAAACGGCAGACGCAGAATCCAGGCGCGTACACCCGGATATAGAATGGGAATTAGCAGATTGGGCTTTTCAGGAAATAGTGTCCTCATTTGACATGCCTCAAATAGACTTATTCGCTAGTCGAATAAATAAAAAATGTAATAATTATATTTCCTGGCACAAAGATCCAGATGCCATGACTATTAATGCATTCACAGTCTCCTGGACCAATTATTATTTTTATGCGTTCCCACCATTCTCTGTCATTTTAAAAATGTTGCGAAAGATTATCACGGATAAAGCTAAAGGTATCGTTGTTGTACCTTTGTGGCCTACGCAACCGTGGTACCCTTTGTTTAAACGCCTTTTGTTATCTGAAGTGATCACGTTTGAAGCAAATAGAAACCCGATTATTTCTTTCCATTCAAGCAATCGCCACATGCACACCAAGATTACCCTGGTGGCATGGATTTTGTGCGGACAGCTTGGTTAAGGAGAAGTGTACCCCCATCCGCAATTACTGTTATGACAGCTTCTCTGTCCGACAATTCATTTAAACAATATGATGTTTACCTAAAACGTTGGTTCCACTTTTGTAACAATAATGATTTTGATTTGTATAATGCATCGGTCCCACAAATTATTTATTTTCTTAACAAACTTTATGAGGAGGGATTCCAATATGGATCCTTAAACTCTTGTAGATCTGCGCTAGCCCTATTGATGGGCAATAATATAGGAAAAGACGACAGAATTAAAAGATTTTTTAAGGGGGTATTCCGTCTTCGGCCTCCTTTGCCAAAGTATTCCATTACATGGGATACCTCAATAGTACTTGACCACATCAGCAAGTTATACCCTAATGAGTCCCTTAATCTAAGTCAAATTTCTAAAAAACTTATTACTCTCGTAGCATTATTAACTGCACACAGAGTACAAACTCTGTCTAAAATAAATATAAAAAATATTGAAACTTACCCTTTTAAAGTCATCATTAAAATTCCAGATTTTCTAAAAACTACTCGTAGAAGTTACAACCAACCCATCTTAGTATTACCCTTTTTTGAACAACGGCCCGAAATATGCCCAGGAAAGGTTTTGCTGACATATTTAGAGATGACTAGTCAATTAAGAAAACATATTGATTCCCTCTTTATAAGTCTTAGAAAACCGTACAAGTCCGTAGGTTCACAGACCTTAAGTCGATGGATTAAAGAAACATTAAGTGACAGTGGGATCGATGTCAACATATTTACTGCACACAGTACAAGACACGCAGCTACATCTGCGGCCCATAATTTAGGTATCAGTTTGGATCAAATCAGAAGAACGGCTGGATGGAGCAATTCATCCAATACATTCTATCGGTTCTATAATAGAACTATAAGTAATGTTAATGATGATGATTCTTTTGCACGAGCAGTTGTCGACGGAAATCGTAATAATATGTAATTAAAATCATTTGATTCCATAATTTTGTAAGAATTGTTCACTGATTAAACATTCTTAACAAAGCTTAATATTTCACTTAAATCTCTAAATCACTACAAGTATTATTTGCTAATCCCTTCGGACGAAGCCTGAGTATAATTAATGATTAAACGAACTTACCTGTATGTGAAGTTCTATCATAATTATGCGAAGGCTTCGTCCGAAGGGATTAGCAACCCTCCCTCCCCGTAACTTAGTGCAAGTTTACCCACATTTTGGGTGAAATATTCAAGACCCTCTAAACTAAATGACGGGAACAAACTGTAGGCGACACTTGCGCGCGCCTTGTATCAACCGAGAAACTTTAATATCTAAATATAATAAATAAACATGTTTTTTATTTTATAATATTTACTCTCAAATATAGTGCGTGACTGGCGAACAGTAGGCGGTACTACAAGTATTATTTGCTAATCCCTTCGGACGAAGCCTTCGCATAATTATGATAGAACTTCACATACTGGTAAGTTCGTTTAATCATTAATTATATATTTATATTGACAAATTTACGTGGTCTTATTTAATTGCCCCCCACGTAAACCATATCCGTCACAAAAGCCATATTTATTATGACCACGAATCATATTTAGATCAGCATACAACCTGTTACTGACCTGCAAATTGCAAAAAACGTAACAAAATTTGAATTTCGCGGGCTACCTTAGCGCATCCCCGTAAAACTTATCAATTTTATTTTAGGAAGTTTTCTCGTCAAATTGTGCTGACTGGAGTGGTTGATGATTATTTCATATTCTTTCTAATGGAGTGCGTCCGGAAAAAAAATATTAGAATAAATATTTTTGGATGACATAAAATGTATGTTAGTGACCGTTGCATTTGCTAAACCATCCCTGATTTTCCAGCGTCCGATAAAGCTAAAAAAAAATACGAGAATCGTATGATCGTAATCAACTATTTTGTATTTTCCTGTACTGCGCGATGTGGTCGATAGTAACCACCTTTATCACAATAACATTTTTTAGCTTTAGAAGATTTCATGGTCTACACAATCCATAGAATCACTGAATCAACATTCACTTTAACCATAAACTAACCTATAAATTCGTGGACAATGATTGAAAAAGTCAGAGTGCCTGTGCCTTGTCTGTCACTGTCAATTTATTTGTCAAATCTCAAATAGCCAGCCACCGAACCTGAATTTATCACTAAAAAACTAAGTCTGAAAAATCTTATTGAAAATAAGTTACATTAATAAGCTGAAAAAATGTATTCCCAATCTTTCGCAGTTTTATCATTACTTGGATTATTTAATTTTGCGGTAATTGTTTTACATTATTTATTCATTCTACTGATACATAAACGATGCCTATTTTAATGTATACTTATTGTTTCTATTACAGGCTTGCATTGATTATGATGGTTGGCTGAATATTAAGATAGAGCACTCACTAAATTGTGGATCTGAAAAGTATTGCTCTAGGGGCAACATAGCACTAAAGAGTATTCGCGCAGGGGCTGCAGTTATTGATCAAATACAATTTAATAAACAACATATAGATCAATTAAAGGTATGTATCAATCAATAAAAATCATTAACCTGGGTCAAATAGATATATTTACTTTCTATTTGTTGACTCTTCATGCAGAACACTAGACATAGCACTGCAAACAATACAGTGAAGAATGCCAAAACTACACCTCGCTCTGTGCAAGTGTGCATACACGCACACATCTACAACCAACTACACATCACCGGAACACTCACTAAGTGCACACATGTTTTTGAAACCGGCCTCACGTCACTGTTCACAGAGCTATGTCCTGGTTTTTTATTTGGTCTAAGGCAGAACAGTATAAACAGGAAATAATCAAATGTAATTAAAACCTTTCAGAGTCTTGCTGATATTGATAGTTTCTACACCATAAAGACACTAGTAACATCTGCTGACAATGGCAAAGGAACAGAATTCTATTCATCAGTCAAAGCCAAAGCCTTCCTTGCTAATGATCTGTCAGACGTGATCAACGCATGGGTATTGCCCAACGGGGCAGTGATTGCAGTCAGTTTCCAAGTTACAAATTCTTCTCAGGCAATGCTTAACAAAAGCAGCAGTAATAAGATCAACTCTAACTTCTATCTTCGTTATGTTGAGCAAGCTCCTGTGTAAGTACAACCAATGGACTTGATGCATTGATATTGTTAAAATATTAAGGGAGAATTTCACCAATTAAAACTGAATGCGATCAGCACATAAACCACGTTTAAGAGCTGTCAGTGTCATTGTTTTCTTTAGAATATTAACACTGACAGCTCTTGAACTCGGTTGAGATGTGCTGATCGCGTTCAGTTTCATTGGTGAAATTCGCCCTAAGTAGTCGACTTTTTAAATTTATTGTAAATTCATTAACATGTCATCATGTTTTTTTTCTGCCAGACCTGACACAGCAACGTACATCCAAAAACTTGAACGTGAGAGAGAAGCAAGGGAAAAGGGAGATGTGAAGGACAACAAATCATTCTTAGCCAAATATGTAAGTTACAATAATACCAGTAATAATTAAATTACAGGTTTATATTATGATGGCATTTAGGCATACAGATACTAGCTGCACCCCGCAGTTTCACCCGCGTAGGCCTCGATCGTGTGGGAATATCGGGATTAAAAGTATTCTATGTCCTAATCCAGGTCTTGGTCTACCCATGTGCCAAATTTCATCCAAATCCGTTCAGCCGTTTTAGCGTGAAAGCATAACAAACAAACTCACTTTCACATTTATAATATACTAGTTGCGCCCCGCGGTTTTACCCGCGTAAGTCTCGATCCCGTGGGAATATCGGGATAAAAAGTAGCCTAAGTCTTAATCCAGGGTATCAGCTATCGCCATACAAAATTTTATCAAAATTGATCCAGCCGTTTGAGCGTGAAGAAGTAACAAACATACACACAATCACCAACTTTCGCCTTTATAATATTAGCGTGACTAATGTTGTTTTTTTTGTTTGTTTCTCTTCCAGTGGATGTACATTGTACCTATTGCAATATTCGTCATGATATCTGGAGCAAGCAACCCAGAACCTGCTGCCCAAGGAGGCAGATAAATTAAAGTGGTATTATATTAGTGCTATTAAAAAATAGTCAATGTAAAACTAGTAATTTATTCCAATACTTTTATATTATACAGGTTGGATTTTAGAGATGAGGCAGTAATGGTACCTACCATAACCGTTGTATAGCTACAGGAAAAGTTAATTATTGCGATTTTCGACTTTTTCAGTACTCAAAACTCATCCCATATCCTCATCATTGGTCCCATAGTGTTTTGATCCTTATATGAAACACAATTGATTGTCATCTAAACTTTTTCAAAATCTTTGAAAGGGAAAGAAAAGGAAAGGAAGGAAGGAAGAAGAAAAAAATAAGGAGTTTTCATGTGTTACAACGGTTAAGGCACCTGCCCTTACTGCCCCATCTCTAAAATCCACCCTGTATAAGGTTACCTTATTTGTGAATTTACCTGGAAATCTGTACATTTGATTTGTAAAACAAAACCTAAACTTTGTCGTTTTAGGGTTCTGTACCGTACGCAAAATACGCGCATTGACGTGGAGTTGCGGACACCAGCCCGTATTACCTAGGGTTCTGTACCTCAAAAGTTAAAAACTAAACTCTTCTAGAATCACTTGTGTGTCTGTCTCTCACAATCGATTGAGTGATTCCAGTTTATTGCTCGCGAGTGTAGTTTAGTTATTTAAGAAAATAGTTGAAAATTGAGCATCCCCATATAGATCTCCGAAACTACCGAGCGTAAAATAATGAAAAAAATATAGAAAATAGTTCTTTACATAAAGATTACAGGAAAACCTATAAGAAGTCTACGGTGTTAAAATAACATGATAAATCTCTCAATATTACAAACTTACATTTGCAGTTGGAATGTATGGGAGAACAAGTTTATCTACTACAATGTAGTTTGTACTTGAGATAAAAAAACATGGTTGATAACATTCAATGTACGGAACCCTCACCACGTGAGTTCAACTCGCACTTGTCCGGTTTTTTTTTTAATAGTTACAGTGTAAACAAAAACGAATGCTGAAATCACTGTACCAAATAACTCCAGCCTGAAGTGATATGAACACAAACCAAGGCATGATTACATTATTTGATGGTCTAGTGATTTATGCCGAGTCTTTGTGTATGTAATGTAAACATTACTGAACTTGCTGTTTTATGAATTCATTAAATCTGGTTTTTATTCTGCATGAAGTAGGTACCTAATTGCTATTTTAAAATTGATGTTATCCCTAAGCAGTTTAATTTATTATTATAGTATTTGTTTATGAACTGTATGGTGTCCAAAGTAAAACTATTGTAATGGGGTGTGATTTATGAAGTAAGTTGCATGTAACAGACTTAAATGCAATAAAAAAATTATAAGATATATAGTTCGTTTTTTATTTATTTCTTGAACAAGATGATAATATAAAAATAATACCAATAATAAATACAAAATTAGTTATTTATTAAAATACCAAGTATGTAACTGTAACAATGTGGGACTTAAACTTAAGTTTCAAGCAACTATAATAATTAAGTGATAATAAATACTTATGCACCAATTTTTTCAATTTCTTCTGCATCTTCAATGTCAAGTAATTGAATCTTTTTACCAAAATGACCTTCTATTTCTTTACAAATATTCATGGTTTGCGAAGAGTCGATTAAATTAATGGCTATACCTGCTTTACCAAAACGACCAGTACGCCCTATTCTATGCAAGTAAGTTTCACAATCAGCTTTCTTGTCCATGTCCATTGGCATATCAAAGTTAACAACAAGTGTCACTTGTTCAACATCTATTCCTCTGGACAACACATTTGTGGTGATTAGTACCTTTTCTAAACCAGCTCTGAAACGGTCAAGTACTGCTATTCTTTGTTCAACAGTCAGCTCACCAGATAACACAGCTACAGAATGTCCATCTTTGGACATTTTTTCAGATAACCAGCTGGCAGTTTTTCTTGTGTGACAAAAAATTATTGCTTGACCAATTGTTATTACACCATAAATGTTACAAATGGCTCTATACTTCTCTTCTGGGTTCTTGCATTTGACATAATATTGCTTAATATTATCCAATGACTCCTCTTCACGTAGCAGTCTTATAATTATAGGATTAGGGACAATAACTTCAGCAAATTCCATCACAGCAGTATCATAAGTAGCAGAAAAGAACATCATCTGACAAGTTGAAGGTAAGCATTTGTGAATGCGAATGCACTGATCTTGATGTCCTTGTCTGTCAATCATGACATCAGCCTCATCTAGTACAAATACCCTGATTTTGGTCATGTCAAACATGTTAAATTTCACACCCCAATCAAGCATTTTCCCCGGTGTTCCAATAATAATGTGGTCAGATATCTTAGTTCCTCTAGGCACCTCTTCACCTCTAACAGCATACTTCAGCTTGATCTCAGGACAGAACTTGGCCATTTTTGCAGCAACTTCTCCTGTCTGTATAGCAAGTTCATAGGTAGGACTCAAACATAGCACTTGTGGATAATTTTTACTGGAATCTACTCTGCTTAACATAGCCAACACAAAAGCTGCTGTCTTACCAGTACCTGACTGAGATTGAGCAATCATATTTTGTGGAGGGTCAGCTAAGAGGGTTGGTAAGGCAGTCTCTTGAATTTTGGAAGGAGCATTAAAGCCCATTGCATAAACTCCTTTTAGTAGATTGGGCTTCAAGTGTAAAGCTTCAAATGTCTTCACAGAATACAAGGGAGAGTTAGGATCTTTTCTCTGAATTTCAATGTCCAACTTAGACTCAACTAAGCCTTGCCTTATAATTTTCATTAAAAGAGAGGTGTCAGCCGGGTTTGCTGCATCAGGAGATTCATCAGACTCATTAGACTGGATAATAGGTTTTTTATTCAAACCTAATCCAGCTACTTTATTTGATACCTCCAACTCTTCGGCTTTTTGGCCCCATTGATTAGCCATCTTGCTGTCTGAAAAAAAAACAGTAAAATAGTTTTCTTGTTGAGGCATGTTTGCCAGTACATAATAGCTAAAACAAGAACAGTATCGTTACCTGCAATACGTTTCAGTTTCTTTTTTATTACTCTTAAATAATCAATTACTTTTAGAAATTAGGAAAGACAACGTAAATTCCTTCGTCATACACGTAAACTAAGTTTTGCGGTAGGGATGTCTTTGTTTAACTTTTTAGTTGGAGACTACCTCATCTTATTCAACGACATAAATTTGAAAAAGTATATCAAGAATCATTGTTTGTTAATTTAATATGAGGAGTTAGAATGGGTTCTTACCTTATTAGTTATTTAGGAGAGAAATTATTTATCCAACGGCCATAGAAATCAAGCACACCAATGCGGACATGGACATCTACCGCGGAATTACTAATATCCATGTGTCACTGTCAGTGTCAAAATTGGCAGTGCTGCCATTGTAATTTTTCTCCGTAATGGTGGATCCACCGAAACACGAAATGTTAGGCCCAGGCCAAACCATCCCTTTCATCCCTTCTAAAGCAATCTTGTTGAAACCTATATTGTAGGTTAATCAGAACGCCGGCCTCTAAAAGCCCACAAATCTACTATTGTTTACCTCGGGTCAAAGTGGCGCCATCTGCTGTCTTAGCTTCGCGTAATATTCCCTTTTTGCAGTAAGGTTCCATAAAAGAGAGAAGCCATGTCATTTATTAATTAAATCAAATCAAACAAAAAAAAACAAACATGTTAAAAAGGTGTTACAGGGACGGTGTCTATGGTACATTGTATTATAACCTAATGAAGTGTGCAAATTTTATTATTATACTCGGAATTTTAATTCGATTCCAGATTTGACATTAGCTACTGTCATTTTGTGAAATAATGATACCACATATAATAGTGTAGTGATGAACACAAAAATCGATAAACAATCAGTGTGTGTGCCAATTAAAGACTAAATTATTGATTTTTATTTAAAAAAATGAGTAGGCTAGATAGGTTAATTGACAATATCACAGACACATTTATAATAAATGTTACAGAAAGTGACAGCGATAGCGATAGCGATGACGGCGACAATTTATAAAATAAAATATTACCATAATACATCTATCTGTTTTATTTGTCATGTTCCTTCATGATCACATTTTTTTATTTATTTCACACACAATTATAAAAGAAAAGTCTCAGATCGTTAATTAATCGTCAAAACTAAATTATCGGTTCAGAAATATTTAATTTCCTGATATACTTAGTTTACGAGAGTAAAATTATAAACGAGAAGAATCGATCTGGAAATATTCCATTTCCATATCGAATAATTTCGCAACGTCACTATTTAGTACTTGTCATAACGTTGCAACACTGAAATTGTCAAATCTGGAATCGAATTAAAATTCCGAGTATAGGTACTAATCGCAACATTGATTACAAATTGAGTTACTAGAATACATTTTAGTTAATAGAATACATTATAAATTGAGTAAAATAGAATGTCAAAAAATAAAAATACACAAGTCAGCACCCTAATTGCGTAACACAGTTTGAATCAGAGTCGCAATGATTTTGAAATATATTGCTAGTCCATTGCTTCACATGTTAGAAAAATGTATCAAAATCAAATCAAAAGTCATTTATTCAACCTAGGCTGAGAATCAGCACTTTTCGAACGTCAAAAATTACATGAGACAGTCCCCTAAAAACGCCCGGTGTTGTTGTATGTCTGTTCAACAACGTAAATAACGCAATGAATGTTGTTGAACTGTCAAATTGAAACCGATTCCAACTGGTAGTGTGTTACGCAGATCTCAATTTATAACTATCTATCTATATATATAAAATTCAAAGTCCCGACTGACTGACTGACTGTTATATCAACGCACAGCCTAAACCGCTGGTCCTAGAGACATGAAACTTGGAGGGTGTGTTCTTTGTATAGAGTAAGTATCCACTAAGAAAGGATTTTTAGGAATTCCACCTCTAAGGGGTAAAATAGGGGATGGAAATTTATATGAAAGTCCGTCAGTTTTGGAGTTAGGATCTTCAAATTTTGTGTATAGGCTGACGATTGAAAATCAATTTATACGTGTCTCAGCGTTTTTGACAATTCCACTCCCGGGGGATGAGGTTGTGTATGGAAAGTCCTTAATTTTCGAAGTAAAATCTCTAAATTTATTATCTAGGCTTATGGTTGGACGCTAACGCAACGGTGTTGATAGAATTTGAACCCTTAAGGAGTGAAAAAGGGGATAACATTTTATTTTTAATGAAAGTTCTTTTTAAGTTAAAATCACTAATATTTCCGCTTATTGTTGGAAACTATAGGCATCCGCTAAGAAGGGATTTTTCGAAATTCAACCTTTAAGGGGTGAACAAGGGGGATAAATCTTATTCCTTGAGTTAATAAACCTGAAACTTGGCACGAATACTAACATATGTAAATTATAAAGTGTTGAATTTTATTTTTTTATTAAACTACTCCTTATTGGGGGATTTGCGGATGACAAAGTTTGTATGGAAGAATTTTAACGCGCGGTCCGATTAAATCGAAACTCAGTATTTATACTGTAAACCAAAAATAAATAATAGAATTTATCAGTTTTTTGAAAACCCCTTTTTCCTCGAACGAAGTTGGTATTTATATTCTATCTATATCCTCCGTAAAAATGTAAATCAAACTGCACTCCTATCTGCTTACCACGCTTACGTTGGTTCCAACTAAGATGTGGTACTTATAATGTTTTGGGGGAATGCTGCTGATAGAGAAGCTGTTTTTTTTTTTCGACAACCACACGGGCGAAGCCGCGGGCGAAAGCTAGTAATCAATATATTTGTGGACCCATTTCAGATAAAATCAGTCATCTTTCCTTTAAATTTAAATCAAATAGTAGTAGTAGTAAATTGAATACTATGAATAGTAACATTTTGCAACTAGGAATTCGTGCAAACCCAAGGAACCAAACCTAATTTGAATTGGTCCATTTTGTGTAGGTCTGTGATACTTTTGGCAACTACATTTTGGGTGCCATGCCCAAATTTTTTTTAAACACCGCTTTTTTATGACGTCTTACGCATATTTAATTTTTGTGTCGTGTACTTCTTAGATGTGTATAAATAGATGTAGATTAGCTGTGACAAAAATAGCCACTTCAATATAAATTCTATATTATAGACACGAGAAGCTGGAAATGTGGCTTACAGCTTTCTGTGCGTTGTATCTTGTATGCCACTCATTGCTCCTAAGAGGGCGTACAACGGTCCACTAGCGCCACTCCTTTACGAAAATATTATCTCGTGACTAAGAAGGAATTATGATTAACGCCTAATAAGGACCTAGGGTAGGGACCCTCGGTAAGTGTGTTTAGAATTTTCTAATACCTTTTATAAAGTTTCTTAAAGACAAGAAGCAAAAAAATACGATCTAGAGGAATGTGGCCCCTTTTTTAGGGTTCCGTAGTAAACAAGGAACCCTTATAGTTTCGCCATGTCCGTCTGTCTGTCTGTCTGTCTGTGTGTCTGTCCGTCCGTCCGTCTGTCCCCGGCTTAGCTCAGAGACGCTAAGTCCTAGAAAGCTGTAATTTGGCATGGGTGTACATATTAATCACGCCGAGAAAGTCGTAAAATAAAACCATGAAAAAAATTTTTTGTTAGGGTACCTCTCTTGCACGTAAAACGGGGATGATATTTTTTTTTTCTCGTCTAATACATGCCGTGGGGTATCGTTGGATAGGCCGTTCAAAAATATTGTGGGTCTGTGAAAAACATTTTTCAATTCTGAGATGTGTTTGCGTATTATTAAGCTTTAAAGTGCTATTTTTTGTTAGAGTCAAGTGTCCCCCCCCCCTGCCAACTAAATGGTTGGTTTTGGGTATGTGAAAAAATTCAAGGCAGTAGCATATATAACGAAATTAAAAGGAAAACTATCACAGCTAAGTAGGGTTTACAAGTTAACGAGTAATCGTCGACCAACTTAAATTTGCAGTTGAAGAATTGACCGTAGCGTATATAGATGTATGGGAGAGTATGTTTTTCAACTACAATGTTAAGTTTGTTTTTGGGATGAATTCATCCTAACTACGGAACCCTTCATTGTGCGTGGTCCGACACGTACTTGGCCGGTTTTTTTATTATATCGTATTTTGTTGCTTCGTTTCTCAATACAAAACTTTTTGTAAGGTATTAGAAAATTCTAGACACACTTACCGAGGGTCCCTAGGTCCCTAACTCCCTACTAGCCACTATTCATAACTTCTCAGTCACGAGATAATATCTTTATAAAGGAGTGGCGCTAGTGGACCTTTGAACGCATTGTTTCTGGGCTTTGGACGCCATTTCTCTGTCTGGCGAGTTCCCCCAAAATATAAGGCCGTAGCGTAAAGTATATGCACCGTTGCCCGATTTGACACTTTTCTTAGGTCATGGAGAGCTCTTATTTTTATTTATCCAATTATCTAAGAATTTAGTGTGTTCTGCTTCACTGATAGTCTTGTGACCGTAATGTATATCCGGGTTTTTATTGTTTGTTTGTTGTTCAAATGAAATGTAATTTGTTTTTTCAAGATTTATTTTTAAGTTATTTTCAGTAAGCCAAGTTATTATATAATTTAAGTTGTCGTTTATTTATTTTTCGAATGTCACATCATCTTTACTTTTGATTAGTATTGTGCTGTCGTCAGCGAATAAAATCATTGGATTATTAATAGTTTTAGGCATGTCATTAAAGAACACCGCCCTGCGGCAGACCGAATATGCATTTTCTATGTGTGTGAGACATAAGTCTTTTCAGTTCTCGTTTAAGGGCATATTTTATTTATGTGTTTAATTTGTTCTCGATTAGTCAGTTAAGATTTGATAAGTTCAAGGATATTGCCTATAATGCCATATTTTTCAACATAGTCAAATGCCTTTGACATGTCCATAAATAATGCAACTACAGGAGTTCTATTGTCAACGTTAGTTATAGCGTGACCAACAAGTTTGTAGATAGCAGAGTCAATGTTTTTATTTTTCCTGAAACCATGTTTTTCGCATATCAAGATTTTCTTAGTTTCTAGAAATGAATATATGCTGGTTTGAATTACTTATTGAAATTTTTTAGAGAATACCGGAATGAGCGCGATTGGTCTGTAGTTAGGATAGCTAGGATCTTGCTTATCGCCTTTTTTAGGTAATGTTAATTACAGAGATTTTCAATTTTTCTGGGAATATGCCTGTTTCAATGCTACCATTGATAATGTGGCTGAGTATTGGTGCAACGATAGTAGCTGTGGCTTTTATTACCTCAGTGGTTATGTCGTCTTAACCAGCGCTTTTAGTATTTTTCAAGGAATTCATAATTTAAATATTTCAAAGGGTACTGTGGGTGTCATAAATATTGAATTAGGATGAGAGTGTATTACTGATTTACTATTAAGATTAAGATTAATGTCACTTTGAGATTCAATTTGGTCTATAAAATAATTATGCAATGATTCTGCTATTGGTTCAATTTCGCTGTCAATTTTTATGGTAACAGTACCTTGTCTAGGGTAGTTTGTTTTCTGCTTATTAATTATACTCCATGTAGCTTTGCTTTTGTTTTCAGCAGTATTAATAAAATTATTGTTTTGTGCTTTTTGTGTCTGTTTGATTATGTGTTTTAATCTTTTAGTATACGTTTTAAGTTTATTTTTATTGTCTAGGTTTGGTAATTTTCTATATTCTCATAGCATGTCTCTTATACGTTTTGAACATTTTTTCAGTCCTGTTGTGATCCACTTTGGTTTCTTAATTACCGAAATTTTGATTTTGTTAATTGGGAAACATAACTCACTAAATGCTTCATTTTGATCTGGGGGCCTAAAATAGACGCTTTGGTAGAATCGTAATATGATCTGCGCACAATTCATACATCCCGCAATTCATCTGTTTGACAGCTGCTATTTGACATTAGACTTCAATAAAGCAATTCTTAATTTGTGGACCATTTTACGAATATCTATACAAAACTCTCAAACAGATGAATTGCGGGATATGAATTGTACGCAGATCATATTATGATTCTGCCAAAGCGTCCATTTTAGGCCCCCAGAGCATTAAGCATCATTATACATTTTGCAGGCATTCCTTAAACTTTCTAATATTTTCATCGCTATAGTCACGTTTGTAGATAAACACGACACTACATTTTAGCAGTTGTGCTGTATGGGCTGATCATATTGCCAATTCTGTGACCTCGCAGCTACGTCCCCTAATATTATGAATGATGTTGTCAATGCAAGTCCCGCTACACAGACGTGTTGGAGATCGCGTCCCCAGAATCAAGTTATAGCTACGCAGTATATTTTGAAAAGTGATTGTCATTTTACTATTTTTGCAAATATCTATAATAAAATCTCCACATATTACAATCCTACTATTATGTTTAAAACATATTTCGTTTAACATCATATTTAAATTATAAAAAAAACATTGATAGTTTATCTTTACTATAATTTGGCGGTCTATAGATACAAATAATAATGATGGGATGGGAAGTCAGTTTTATTGCACAGCATTCAATTTGATTAGTTATGGCCCATTTACTTAAATATGTTTCAAATTGATGTCATGTGTGTTTTTCACTAGAATGCACGAGCCCCCGTTTCTGTCTTGCCTAGCGTAGCATGCTGCTAGTGAGTAGTTAGAAATATGTAGGTGTTCCTGGTCACCTTTTTAAGGTTCCGTATCCGTACCCAAAGGGTAAAACGGGAACCCTGTTACTAAGGCTCCGCCGTCTGTCTGTCTGTCTGTCTGTCTGTCCGTCCGTCTGTCACCAGGCTGTATGTCATGAACCGTGATAGTTAGACAGTTGAAATTTTCACAGATGATGTATTTCTGTTGCCGCTATAACAAAAAATACAAAAAAACAGAATAAAATAAATACTTAAGGGGGCTCCCACACAACAAACGTGATTTTTTTGCTCGTTTTTGCTCTATATTGATAACGGCAACAGGTAGACGCTTGAAATATTCACAGAATATTTAGTTATATATTCACTTTAAAAATAAATAATTAAATTAAAATAAAAAATATATTTAAGGGGGGCTCCTGTAATGGTCTTAAGCTCGAAGTGAAAGAAGCTCTTAGCGAATAACCAAACTTTAAAAAAAATAAACAAACTTTAATAACAAAATAACAGAAAAATATAATACAATGGGTTTCAACGACGATGACGGAACAACAGAGATGCAAATCAATAAGACCGCTTAAAAAGAAAAAGTACTAGTCATTTAGAAATAAGGTAAATAGCAAAAAGTTCTTACGCTAGTTTTGCGTCGCTTACATAGTGATGTTGGAACAGCACTAGCAATTCCAACGAGATCTTAGCGACACGTGCCACAGATCTTTTAATGGTTCCTAACTGCGTTCGAACTTGTACCACTCGCAATCTGCCATCCTTTCCTGGAAAAACCTCCTCTATGATGCCTCGTGGGCACACGTTACGTGGCGCATCAGGGTCGGCAATAAACATTAAGTCTCCGACTTGAAGAGGCTGCCCGTCTTCGGTCCACTTTTGCCGTGGTATCATCGTAGGCAGTACTTCAGTGACCCATTTTTTCCAAAACATATCGGACAATCGTTGTGCTACCCGCCATTGTCGACGCCGATATAGGTCCGAATCTTGATAGCTGTGAAGTGTGCTGGTGAAGTAGAAGAGAAACCGAGCAAAAATGGTTAGGTGTCATAGACTCTTTGCTGTTAACGTCGATTTCACCCAAGCGGTGAGCAACATAAGGTTTATATGATCGTGTGTTCTTGCATACCCATTGCAGCACCGTCGTGGAATCACACCAAAATAACCTGGCAGCTATGATTGCTGCTTACAATTCCAACCTCGGTACTGAAACGACTTTTACAGGCGCAACTCGACATTTACTCGCGACGAAGCAAACTATTATTTGGCCATTGCCATCCAACCAACTCCAATAAGCAACAGCGCACATGGCTTGCATAGACGCGTCACAAAAAACATGCAGTTGTAAACAATTATATGCTGTTTCGTCACTCAATTGGTTGTGTTGGGAAATTGTCTTTGGTACTTTTTTAAAAGAAGTAGTTTTTTCTTATTTATAACTGTCATTATAGAAAAATATATGAAGGTCTACATTTTTTCTGTGATCCTTTTATTTTCCAAGTAAATCGTTGTACCTTGTACCTAATAGAGGAAATCCCGACCCATTCTGTATTAACTGGCGACCGTGATAATGGATATGGCAAAAGAGTCGAGGAGAATTATACGTCAACCGTTTACAAAATGCGTGAGTAAAGTTGAAGATATTCTGTCTCAGAAAGATAAAAGCGCATTATTACCCGAGTATGAGAGGCTAGGCAAACTGTTCGAAGAGCTCTCCATCGTTCAAAATAAAGTGTTAGATATGTGGTTGGACGATGACCAGAGGGATGAAAAGTTGTTAGAACAAGATATAGATGCCTCCGATTGTTATGAAGCTCGTTGGTACGAAATGAAATATAAAGTTAAAGAATTTTTAGGTGAAGAGTCGCAATTTTCTAATAAAGGTACTGTAAAAGAAATTGATAAGACTAGCAATTCATCCGAAAATATTAATAAGCATCATAACTTTAGACTACCCAAACTGCAGCTTCCATCATTCGATGGAGAAATAAAGAATTGGATTGGTTTTTGGTCACAATTTAACAAGATTCACTTAGATAGCAACATTGACAATGATGATAAGTTCCACTATCTTCTACAATGTATGGAGCAGGGTTCAATTGCGAGAGAATTAGTACGGAGTTTTCCACCAAACGGAGAAAATTATCAGAAAGTCGTAAAGCAATTAAAGGAACGATTTGCTAAAGACGAGCTTATTATTGAACACTATGTTCGTGAGTTATTACAACTAGTGTTAGCTCAATCTAAAGGTGCAAAAGTATCATTAAGAGCACTTTATGACAAACTCATGACGCAAATTCTGGCGCTAGATTCATTGGGAGTAACTCAGGAGAAGTATGCAGCATTTCTGTTTCCATTAGTAGAGTCGGCCTTGCCTGAGGACGTATTAAAGGCTTGGAGCAGATCACATACTCATGTAGGCCAAGGAGGTAATACACTCACCAAGTTGCTTACTTTTGTCAAATTAGAGGTGGAGTCGGATGAGAAGATACGTATGGCACGTTCTGGATTCTCAGATAAATATTCAGGAGCTGAGCCGACCGCCGCCTGTTTCACCACTACTGATAGGAAGAATGAGAGAAACCAACCACAAAATAAAGTAGAAAAAACTGATAGAAAGTGTTTATGGTGCGACAAAACTTCACACGCTAGCTCAGAATGTGTTGTGACAGTGACTCAGAATTGTGGCCATAAAGAAAACGCTAGAGGAACGTAAGGACTTTGTAAGGAATAAGAAAGCTTGTTTTATTTGTCTGACCATCGGTCATATGTGGAACCGGTGCAAAAGACACCCTAAATGTGTGATTTGTGGTAGAAGGCATTATCCCATCATGTGTGTGGCCTGGCTAAAGACAAGGACACAATCACTCAACAGGCAACTGACAGCTCAAACCCACAAGAAACTGTACTTAATCAGTCGTCTTCTTCAAAGACCGTTTTGTTACAAACTTTGAAGATTAACCTTGTGCACGGCAGTAATATATTGGCAGTAAGAGCTTTACTGGACTCTGGTGCACAACGTTCGTTTGTAACAAGCGAGATAGTAAAAAAACTTAAACTAGAGCCCATTGACGAAGTAGAGTTGAGTCACACGTTGTTCGGAGGAGCTGTTACCAAAAAGCAAAAGCACAAACTATATGACTTCAGCGTAAAGAATGTACATAGCAGCTTCGTATTTAAGATGCAAGCTTTAGAACAAGATGTAATCTGTGGAAATCTGCCGAAACTAAATAAGACCGATACGATTGTATCTCTATTGAAGAAGAAGGGTGTTGTGATCACTGATTGTATAGATGATAATGTTATTATTGATTTATTAATTGGTTCTGATGTTTTAGGTTGCATTATCACCGGTCGATCAGTGCGAGTGGACAAAAACCTGTTGGCTTTGGAAACACGACTAGGTTGGACTGTGCAAGGTCCAGTGGTTGGTACACTTTGTTCGACAAATAATGTAAGTACATTTCATACAAGTACATTTGACGTACAGGATTTTTGGTCATTAGAGACAATGGGCATAAGAGATGATACTGAAATAAAATGCCAAAAGAAAGTAGAGTCAGAGGTACTGAATTTTTTCAATAGTACTGTGAAAGTCAATGATAGTGGTAGGTATGAAGTCATGCTTCCGTGGAAAGATGCATCAAAATGTCTCGAAAGTAACTATGGGTTAGCATTTAAGCGGTTAATGTCAACTACATCTAAATTAGAAAGCACAGGTATAATAGAAGAGTACGATAACGTATTTAAGGAATGGTTAAATAGTGGCATCATCGAAACCGTACAAAATCATGACAACAAGGACGGTCATTATTTAGCTCACCACGCGGTAGTTAAGGCGGAGAGCCTAACCACCAAGATTAGACCAGTATTTGACGCGTCCGCGGTGGACAAAAATGGCCTGACTTTAAATATGTGCTTGGAGAAGGGAACAAATTTAATAGAGCTAATACCAAAGTTGATAATTAACTTCAGGAAAAATGCTATTGGCATTACATCTGATATTAAGAAAGCATTTTTACAAATATCGTTATGGCCTGAAGATCGTCAATATTTCAAGTTTTTGTGGTGGAGTAATATTAAAGACAAAAATAAAAAGGTGATAACATACAGACACCAGCGTGTTGTATTTGGAGTTACTACGAGCCCTTTCCTACTGGCAGCTACAATACTAAAACATTTAAAAAAGTACGATTCGGAGACTGCCGAGATGTTGAGAACGTCATACTATGTAGATAATTGTGTAAATAGTGTATAAACAGTCTGGAGGATATGCATCGTTTTATACGTGAATCCAAAAGAATCATGCTTGAGGGCAACTTTGAGCTTCGATGCTGGGTGACAGGTCCAGTCATCACAGATGAAGAGGTCGTCACCACTTCAGTATTAGGACTTAAATGGAACCCAAGAGATGATACACTTTATTGCAAAACTTCGTTACTAACTAAACACAATACGGACAAAAATATTACAAAGCGATATATGTTATCTGTTGCCCAAAGCGTTTTTGACCCAATTGGTTTTCTTTCGCCGGTGACTATAGTGCCTAAAGTTATCATACAAAATGTTGGATACGTAATATTGGTTGGGATGAAACTTTACCTGAAGATTTAATCAAAACGTCAAAAGATTGGTTACAGGAGATTCCGCACATGGAGGCATGTAGAATTCCACGGCGCATTAGTAAAGCTGATTTACGCGATAGTCACAACATGATACATGTTTTTTGTGATGCAAGTTTGACTGCCTATGCATGTTGTATATTTTTACGGTCCGAGTTTAATAATGAGGTCACAGTTCAGTTGTTGACAGCTAAGTCAAGAGTGTGTCCAAGTAAAGCTGTTACAATGCCTAGGCTGGAGCTTTTAGCCGCTTTACTAGCTGCTAGAGTAGCCGCTGATATAAGACGGGACCTAAACTTAAATTGTCCGGTATTCTATTGGACCGATTCGTCTATAGTGCTAGCATGGCTTAACAGAAAGGTGAACTTGAATGTATTTGTAAATAATAGAATTCAGGAGATTTTAAATAAATCAGCTCTGCACGAATGGCGCCATGTTCCAGGAGAGTGTAACCCTGCTGATTTGCCATCACGAGGCTGCAATGCAGAAAACCTTCTTAAAAGCAAATGGTGGGAAGGTCCCGAGTGGCTAAATAAATCTGAATCAGAATGGCCTCATATAGAAGTGACTCCGGATGAAAATGAGGTTTTTAGAGAGGTAAAGAAGTCGTGTTTGTGTGTAGTAAACACAAAAGAGTTTTCAAAAAGCCTCCTTTATTTTGGGAAATATTCGAAGATAGTAAGAATGGTCGGCTGGTGCCTAAGGTTCCGTAATAACTGTGGATTAAGTTTGAAGAAAGAACACAGAAGAGCAGGAGACTTAGCAGCAGAAGAGTACACAGAAGCTGAAAATCACTTACTCGCTTTAATTCAAAGAGAATGTTTAATTGATTTTACTAAAAACAATAAGAAGTTACAAACATTTTTTAACGACAAAGGACTCATTTGTGTTAAGACTCGTTTAACAATGAGCAAAGACAGTGACAGTTTCATGTCACCTATATTATTGTCAAGTGATAATATTATTGTTGAGAGAATTGTACAATATTTTCACGTAAAATACCTTCATGCGGGATCTCAAACGTTAATTAGTAAACTTCGTGAAAGATATTGGATTATAAGCATACGTCGTCTTGCTAAAAAGGTAGTGCGGCAATGTGTCGTTTGCAAGCGTTTCAGCAGCAAAAGTTGTACAGGACCCTCCGCACCACTACCTACAGACAGGATACAATGTGGCAGTCCATTTGAAGCAACCGGTATAGACTTGGCTGGACCACTGTATTTAAAGACGGGAGAAAAGTGCTGGATCGTTTTATTCACATGCGCTACATATCGTGCAGTCCATTTAGACTTGTGTTCTTCACTGTCTACAGAAGATTTTATGCTAACGTTCCGCCGGTTTGTGGCAAGAAGAGGTTCCGTAAGGGTAATATATACAGATAATGGAACGAATTTTCGCGGAGCAAGTTCGATACTTAAGAATATCAAGTGGGATAAAATAGCACAGGAGACCTCAACGCAAAGGATTGAATGGCGCTTTATACCTCCGTCAGCGCCATGGTGGGGAGGATTCTGGGAAAGGATGGTACGGACGGTTAAAGAAATGCTAAGGAGAGTGCTTGGTAGGGCAGCACTTAAATATAATGAACTGTTGACTGTGTTGTGTGAAACCGAAGCGATGATTAATTCTAGGCCGCTAACCTATATAGCCGACACTACGGAAAATTTAGCTCCGTTGACTCCTTCAATGTTTTTACATGTAGGAAAAGAAGGGAAAGATGTCCTAGATATGGGTCATATTGATGGTCAGCTCCTGACTGGACGTTGGCGTTATATTAAAAGTGTATGACTGTGGTGATTTGAAACAGCGTTTTCGCAGCGAATACCTGGCTCTGCTTACTGAGAAATCAACGGCTAATATTAATCCAATTGAAATCGGGGACATAGTTTTGATAGGGTCTGATGATGTAAAGAGGGTTAAATGGCCATTAGGTATTGTTGTTGAGACCTTGCAAGGGGTGGATGGTCATAGGCGTGTAGCGCGGGTTAGAACCGCGAAAGGTGAATTAATCAGACCACTACAGCGCCTCTTCCCTTTAGAAGTTCGTCATAGGGATATGCCAACCACTGCGCCTGCACAGCAGGTGCCCACTAAAATGCATGTCACTCGTTCCGGTCGGCTGGTGAAACTGCCCACTAGGTATTTATAAATTTAAAGGTTTGGTTTTATTCGCGGACAGTGTTTTATATAGATTTCTTCCGCTTTCTCGCGGGGCTGGAGGATGTTGGGAAATTGTCTTTGGTACTTTTTAAAAAGAAGTAGTTTTTTCTTATTTATAACTGTCATTATAGAAAAATATATGAAGGTCTACATTTTTTCTGTGATCCTTTTATTTTCCAAGTAAATCGTTGTACCTTGTACCTAATAGAGTAAATCCCGACCCATTCTGTATTAGGTTGGTCGGTGTTTGTGCACTCACTTGTGCATCGTTACTCGCTCCTGCTGCAGCGTCAGGTGACCATGGCGTGTTCACTCGCTGGTAACAGCGTGGTGTTCGAATGCTACTTATTGTTTTTAATAGCGTCAACCATTTAAACCAATTAACATAAATATTCTCCGTTATGTTTTCGTCCCAGTTCACATTTGATTTCCAGGTTTCCTGAAGCAATATTTTCCCATTAATAGTGAATGGTGACAGAAACCCATGAACATCAAACAATGACATAATAACTTTTAATAACTCTCGCTTCGTAGGACATTTGGTACCATTCAGAATTTCTTCCGGTATACGTTTGAATGTGGTATTAAAGCCCAGGGTGTCATCGATAGGGTACCATAATATACCCAAGGCGCGTTCACCGTCGTGCCTTGCTCCAATCTTCACGGCAACGGCCGAGGTGGCGAGCAACTCCTCGGGAAAAGTTTAAAACTATCTTGCTGTTACTAAGCCATAGCCAATTACGTATCTCGAAGCCCCCTTGTTTATTTATATGTAATATGTCGCGCGCTAGGATGATATCTCGATGCAAGTTTTGTCGTTCGGTAGACTATCAATATAGTTATCCATATAATGCTGTTCAAGAATAGCTTCGGCTTGAGGATTTGAAGATTCGAAACGTCGCGCGTTCTTATTCTTAACAAACTGTGCAACTAACGGTGTGCAATTCACACGAAATATCAACCCTCATGAGCCTATTAAGACGCATAAAATGACTTATACGTCCTACTAGGCTCATGAGGGCTGTCGCGCCATATAAATCTAAGAGCATCTTGATCCCTCTCCCAGATTTTAACTCGTAAAAACATATCCTTGATGTCGCCTATTACGGCGATCTCATGTTCGCGAAAACGCAACAAAATGCCTAACAATGAACACATAATATATTTCTTTTGCTGTGCCCGACAGGAGCCACGATTGTTCTCTAACCTACCTATAACTAATGTTTACCACCTAAGCATTATACATTGTGGAACGCAATAAAGATTTGAGTATTGAGTATCATGAGTATGACAGATCATGACGCACTAATTGACAGCAGCAAAGCGACTGTTGAACGCTCAGGTTGAACGCTAAGGTTGAACGTCTGTAACGTCAAAATAAACCGGAAAACCTTGAAAAAGTTATTATTAACAAGCTTTTTCAACATTGTTGAGCTAAGCAGCTTAGCTGAAAAGAAGAGGAGAAGTAAGTAGAAAGAAGAAGTAAGAAGAAAGTAAGTTAAGTTAAGTTTCTTAATAATTCTATTGAATTTAATTTCTATTGAATGTCTATTTCATGAAATAGTCATTCAATAGGATTCTACGCAGAGAGTTTGTTATATTGCTGATTCTAATTATTATAATTCTGTAAAGCCATATTTGTTACGACCGCGAATCATATTTAGATCAACATAGGTACAACCTGACACAGACTTGCAAATTGCAAAAAACTTAGGCAAATTTTAATTTCGTGGGCCCCCTTAATAGTCGTTCACCTTTATTACTGTCATAGTACGATTAATAACAATTGGAAATTGAAATATTTTTTAAAAGCTCATAGTTCAGTTCCCTGCTTCCCCTGTCCAGACGAACGAAGATTTAGAACGAAGGGAAATGAATTGAGTGACACAGATTTTATAGTAGGTAGATACCTACTAAAAACGTCCTACCTATTTTGGTACAATGTTGATATTATTACAAAAGGAAGGAAGCAGGGTGCTTGTGCTCAAGCACCACCACCCCGGGCTTACAATAATTATGCATTTGTTTCCAGTTTAGATGTGTACGACGGGATGGCATCAATTCCGTGATAAATCGATTACATTGGCGATTTTGAGCAAAACCTATTGATCACTGAACTTCGTATAACAAACCGTCATAAATCCATCTTTAAAATTAAATATAGGTTTCTGTTAAATAGGAAAAAAAATACATATAAGTAGCAAAGACAGTTGATACAGAAGTTGTAAGAATTTTACCAGAAACAACAATATCCACACTAAGTAATCGTTTCATTGATGTCTACCAGGGGTCGTTATCGTCTGTCGTCACAAGGTAAAAATAATTATAATGTGTGGTGATTTTTAAATAACATTTCTTGCATCTTTATTTTAAAAAAGTAACAGCACGTGTAACAAAAAAATATTCACAACGAATCTTTAATTATAACCACTGCAACTTGTTGCTAGCCATATTCTTCTCAATTCTTACTGCTTAAGAGTAGTTGGCGGGAATTTTGTCGTTACTCCAGTCAATTTCCACAGTCTTGCCAGTGCGCGCGCTCTCTTCAGCTGCAGTCGCGATCTTACTGACGGCCAGGGTCTGGTAGTCAGTCACATCCATTTGGGCTCCACCTGTAAAAATAAAATAAATAATAAAACATTTTTCATCAAAAATACCAAGAAGTTAATATAACCGCACTATACAGTTTGACGCGTATGGTGAGCCAACTAAAACTGGAGTTATTGTAGTAGTATTTTAGACATAGAAATATAAAAAAACAGTTGTAAGTCACTGTAATAGGTACATTATTGGTCGTAAATATATACCTTGTTATAGACAATAATACAGTATCAAAAATTTCACGCAGTTAACTAACGCAGCAGCGCAGCAGCGCACAGTTAGTTAACTAACTAGTATTAACTTTAAATGTCATTCAGAAACATCGTACTGCTCCACCAATAATTATAGGTAGGCATGTAAGTACTTAAAGGACAGACAGAGGTACCTAGTAAAATTTTTAGTACTTACGGGTGATGACGTCCAAGAAGTGCTCCAATTCATTGCGGTAGGCTAGCCTGAAGCGGGAGGGGAAGGAGTAGTAGATGGGGGTTTGTTTGACGCCTTCATGGCCAATGACCACCTCGGTCGAGTGGCAAGGCCTCTCGTTATCAACCTTAATCATACCTAGAAAAATAAAAAAAATAGGTTTATTAAATTGGCAAAGCAAGGAGGATTCGGGCTGGTGAGCGAGGACCTGAAACTTATCTCCTGTTAAAATTCGGCAAAAACAACACCTTATGCTTCCACCAACGATCCAACGCTGCTTCGCTCGGTTTATACAACTTTACAAAACATGGAGATTTCTTTACAATTTTAATATTATCTAATATCAGTAGTAAATACATGAACCTTCCGGAATAAATTCTTTTAATAATGATGAAAATAGCATCAAAATACCATATTATAGTTTAGAAGAACAACGCGGTGATACAGACAGACACGAAAAGCGACTTTAATTTATAGATAATAGGTATACAGATATACGTGCTACAATGGCGACATTAATTTAACACACGGGTAGAGACGGTGATCATAAAAAAATATAATAAGATAAAACACTTCGTACATTGAAACATTAAAATTTTCAAAACAACTAAATAATAAAGCTTTCTCTTTCCATTAATAAAATTCGCCTACTTTTTGCACGTTATTCGTTTTAATTTCATTGATGCGATGTTATGATCCGTAACCCCGGCAATTGAAGAGGTCATTTGCCGGGGTTACGGATCATAACATCGCATCAATGAAATTACGCTACAGTTCCAACTGCTATTTTAGAAAATTGTTAATAAATCAATAAATAATAAAGTTTAATCAAATTAAAATATCTTCATGAAAAGAAAACGCGAAACCATGCCTTAAAATGTCGCCATTAAAGCGGCACGCTGTAGGTATAGATATATGTCGATGTTATTGTAGGTACCTTTGTTTCCAAAAACTTCCAATCTCTGGTCGTATCCGTAGGCAGAGTAGCGGCTGTTGTCTCCAAGCACGACGGTTCCAGACGGGAAAGTGAGAAGGAAGGCGATGGTGTCGAAGTCATCAATAGCCTTGACTTCAGGGATGAGAGCAGTAGCGGAGGCCTGGACGCGGCAAGGCAGCTCCCCCAAAACCCAGCAAGCCATGTCGAAGTCGTGCACCAGGCAATCGTGGAAGACACCACCTTAAAAAAAATACATGACAATTTGCCATTAGAAACTTGCTTGCTGAAAAAGCTTTTTCAAAAACCACCTAATTAGGTTCTTTATAATTTAAATTAGTTCATAAAAATTTACGTAATTCCATGTTTCATGGGGAATAATTGTAGGTTTAGGTAGTGAGCAAGCGCAGTTGTAGGCAAGGCAACTATAGTTAATTAAATAAATATAAACAATCATAAATAAAACTGACATGTAACAAATTATTGATAACTTTTTGTAGGTGTTATCTTATATAAAGTAACAAAATAACACATTAGATAAGATTATCATAACAAAATAATAATATTGTTATGGTTTACTTAATTCAATATTATCAGTAATAGTCAGGGGTTCAGCACGAACGCTATAAAATTAATCTTTTCGGAGTTATAATTATTTGCAAGTTGACATTGATTAGGCTTTGTTGAGTAAATAAAACATCACTATTATTTCATGACGTTGAAACAACTACCTACGTACAAAATATTCCACTGGAGTGATTTTTTTAGGCTTTCCTAACCTAACCTACGCCTACTCTATTCGTTTAATTTCCATAATTATAAAATGTCTCACCAGATGTTTTCAGGTAGTCGATGGTAGGCAGGGGAGAGTCCCTAGAGGTAACTTTGAGGATCTGCACGTGTCCAACCTCTCCGTTCCTCACCCTGTTTTTCAAACCTCTGTAAGCGGGGTCGAAGCGGCGGTTGAATGCGGAGAAGAGAACGCGGCCCTTAGCCTTAGCAGCCTCGTAGCATTTCTTCGTCTCCTCAATGTTTTCCGCGATGGGTTTCTCACAGAACACATCTTTGTTGTTGGCAATAGAGTTGACGACGATGTCGTGGTGAGTCCAGGTCGGGGACCCGATGAACACAACGTTGACTCTGTAATTAATCATGTGTTTTCGTTACTCAGCGTATATGTAAAACTCACTGCAGCCTACTGGCTGTTAGTAAGTTTCAAGAATATTTTTTATTTGCCCTTGGTACTCACTCTTTGTCGTTGTAGACGCGCTGTCCTTCACTGGAAGGCAGCAGAGCAACATCATCGCCGAAGTTCCAGTATTTCTTCAGGTCGGCAAACCTCTCCGTGCGATCGTCAACGACGTACTTAAGGATGATGCGGGGGTTGTTGATGATGCTAGACAAGTGGATGGAACCGGCGCGGCCGAGCCCGAAGATAGCAGCCACTACCGGCTTGCTGTTGGCAGGACGGTTTGTGGTAATGTTGTTAACGTATCTGTGGAAAAAAATTACCCTGTAGTTATAATTCGCTAAGGATCCTTACTTACAGATAACGCTCTTGGCGAGTTTAGGCAGGCTGCCAGTCAATTTATGCAGAGGCGAGCAAGGTGAACAGTGTAGTGCTGTTTCCGTCCACTAAAGCTTGAATGACGTGTATTTAGTGGAATTCCTAAGATAATGGTAGGTAAATAAATGTTTTCCAAGTCCCAGCTCTGCACTTTTCCGCTCAAATAGGCAAGCAGCCTAGGGAGACTGTTTCTGGACCAGCCTCAAACGAAAGCTACGACTTAACATCAAGAATTTTCAAGTATTTTAAACTTACTCTGTGTGGAGGTAGTCATCCTTCGGGTAGGTCTGAGGCAGTTTGTAGGGAGAAGGTCCGCTGAACTTTGTGGTTGCCATTGTGATTTAAAACTGAAAATTAAAAAAATAAAATTTAAAGATTCGTGTGGTTTCCAAGGACGATAATATAGGTACCTACTAGGTCTGCTTTATAACTAAGCTGATTTGCGATCACCAATTCGTCTGTCAAAGGGGTTTATTCCCTGATTGGCTAGCTCTCATGACTTTTCGCTGTAGCGATCAACGGCATGGGCGGCCCTCAGCTGAATTGGCTGGACGTTATTTACGACGTGAAACAAATTACCAAATCAACAAACAAATTATTCATAACTTTCACCTTTCAAGGCTTTGATAAGAAAACAGCAATTTGTCTAATAAACGAAGCCGGAAAATATCAGAAAATATCAGCAATCTTTAGGCATACGGTACTAGTAATGTATTTAAAGTTATAGCTTTAACATAAACTAACTTGGGAATTTGGGATAAGTCCTCTTTTGTTATTTATTGTATCCAGTTTTTTTATTTATTTTATGTAAATAGTACATAGAGGTGCAATAAATAATTATTTTCCGACATATATTATAGCGCAACCGCGTTACTGATTTTTTTTCCCGCGTCTGTTCACTTGAATTGACGCGATGTTTATAAAAAGCGATTTTTTTTTACAATGTGGTCAATATGGTTCGTCGCAGATCAACACGAAGTTTTATCGCGACAACGCGACACGAGTCTTTGCGCGACAATGTGGCCATAGCATTCCAGTTTTCCGAACAAATGAATGACAATAATTAAACGATTGCGTTTATGCGCTTATATTAGGTCACAGGGTACGTCTACGAAAGTAAGATTAGTCACATAATCTGAATAGTGCTATGATCATAAAAAAACATATTATTATGATGCGAATTTAACTTGAAGACTTTTATCCAAATTAAATAGGTAATATTTTTTTTTTAGTTACTAGTTGGATAGTTTTCTGTCGTCTGTCCGGCTTAAAGGGCCTATAAGCCGTAGTTAGTAAATTAACAAATTAGTTTCATAACAGAATTACTAAATGAAGGAGGTTTCAATGAATATGACAACACATTATTATGATATGAATTTATGTGACTTGAACTTGAAGATTTTACCCAAATTAAATAGTTTTTTTTTTGTAGTAGTAGTTGGGTAGTTTTCTATCTGTCCAAAGTATATGGCTTAAAGTTAGTAAATTAGGAAACTTGCTTCTTAACAGAATTAAATGAAGGAGGTTTCAATGATTATGACAAAACATAATATATTATTATGATGGGAATTTATGTGACTTGAACTTGAAATTTTTTATCCAAATTAAATTGGTACTTAGTAATATTTTTTTTGTTAGTCGTCTGCCCAAAATATACGGCAATACGCCGAAGTTAGTAAATTAACAAATTTGCTTCTTACCAGAATTAAATGAAGGAGGAACCGATTGCCACAGCCGCGCTGTTGAGAGTGACATACGATGAATCGCGAACTTCTTTATATACTATACATTCGCGATAACCAGGTCACCATGGCGCTGTGGGGAGCAAATCTCAAATATACTTATATAATAATACATACGTAGGTACGACGATAAGATAGCACCATGTTAACTTTAAAACCACCCGAACGTAGATACTACAATTATTATATAATATAACGATTTACACCTTTAGATAACGATAAAAAATGAATTGATAATCACGGATCACCCCACCCCATATTGTTCTAATAAACGTAACTAAGTATAAGCACTTAATCACTAATAAAAAAATATTTATTTATGACTATAAATCATGCAGCTATCAACTCTTCGGTAAAAGCATATGATACAGTTGTCTCAAAACTTGAGTAATAATGACCACGAAAGTGCAACCAGGAGGCCTAAAATGGACGCTTTGGCAGAATCATAATATGATCTGCGTGCAATTCATACATCCCGCAATTCATCTGTTTGACAGCTGCTGTGACGCAAACTATGAATTGGTATGGAATTGGTATAGTGAAGTCTAAACTTCACTATACCAATTCCGAAACTCCATACAAAACTATCAAACTGATGAATTGCGGGATATGAATTGTACTTCTGATTCTGCCAAAGCGTCCATTTTAGGCCCTCTGCACCATCGCAAGTGCAAGTTACAATAGTTACCATCTTGATTCGTAAATTAACCGGCCGTTGCCATTGGAATCCGAAACCAGTCGAACGTATATCTCTGGGATGACAATAACGCATCTGCAGAGCGTTTTGTAATGCATAAGAGGGTATGCACCACAGTAAAACTTCCCGTACTGGTATCCAGTTTCTGAAAGGCTAATCAAAACAAAAACTTACTATACTTGTCAAAAAATAATAGGCCTGTTTTGACATTTGGCCTGGCCTTGTTTTAGCCTGTTTTGTTCCGACTATTTGTTTGTTTGATAAAGTACTTAGATCTGTTTTGTGTAACCTTCGAGATTATTACATATTATGTTTTCGTACGCACGTTTTTTCTGTGACAAATAAAATTATTTTTCTTTCTTTCTTTCTATTTAACTTGAATCGATTTATCGTGAGTATCGAGTACCGACTTACCGATTATAGTTACGTCGCGATGGTCAATCGCGATTCAAGTTAAATGTCAAAACGGGCCTATTACTTTTTGACAACTCAACTGCTTCAATTAGCTGATGAAGTTACAAGAGCCTATCAAATCACCTGCTTGAGTTTAATTTTGACACGTTGCTGATTAGGTAGCCTTAGTTCAATCAATCTGCCCATCCTTTTCCCAACTGTGTTGGGGTCGGCCTCCAGTCTAACCGGATGCAACGGAATACCAGTATTTTACATGGACCGACCCTATCTGATTCTGACCTCCACAAGTCCACAACCCAGTTACTGGGTAATACGATACCCCTTGGTAAGACGTGTTGTCATACTTTCGGGCTTCTGACGACCCTTAACGACTGTCAAAGATCCACGTATAACAGCCGGGACCAACGGCTTAACGTTCTTTCCAACCAAATAAATGGTATTTTTTAGAGTTCCGTACCCAAAGGTAAAACGGGAACCCTATTACTAAGGCTCCGCCGTCTGTCTGTCTGTCCGTCTGTCACCAGGCTGTATCTCATAAACCATGATAGTTAGACAGTTGACATTTTCACAGATGATGTATTTCTGTTGCCGCTATAACAACAAATACTAAAAAACAATAAAATAAATATTTAAGGGCCCCATACAACAAACGTGATTTTTTTGCTCGTTTTTGCTCTATATTGATAATGGTAACAGGCAGATGCTTGAAATGTTCACAGAGTATTTAGTTGTATATTCACTTTAAAAATAAATAAGGAAATTGAAATAAAACAAATATTTAAGGGGGGCTCCCATACAAAAAACGTGTTTTTTTTTGCATTTTTATAGATAACTAGCTTTCGCCCGCGGCTTCGCCCGCGGGGATGTCGAAAAAAAAGCAGCTTCTCTATCAGCAGCATTCCCCCAAAACATTATACCATTTATCTTAGTTGGAACCAACGTAAGCGTGGTAAGCAGATAGGAGTGCAGTTTGATTTACAACTTTACGAAGGATATATATAGCATATAAATACAAACTTAAAAAAAAAAAAAATATACCTACGTGTCCTCCTCCAATTCATGTCTAAGTCTATTTGTAAGAAATTTTGTATTGTTTATTTTGTCTACGTTTTTGTTCTTAAATAATAATTGATGTACCAACTTTTGAGTTATTCAAGGTACGCAGTAAAATACTCCCGAAAACTATGTACCCCTTTTTCCAATTCTCGAAAACTCAATATGAGGTTTGAGTTTCGAGTTAATCAAACCGCGCGTTAAGATTCTTTAAATACAAACCATAATACTCCCTAAAATCCTTTGGAGGGGTAGTTTTGAAAAACGCAAAAGTTATGACAAACTTTGTTATTTAAGTAATGACTGCCTCGTTAGTCTAGTGGTCACAGGCGCGACTGCTGAGTGGGTGGGTTTGATTCCCAGGTCGGGCAAAGTGTTATTGGATTTTCCATTCCAACCCGAAGTCTGGATTTATGCCCGGTTGATGGCAATAGGCTCGCCCCCTATTACATGGGACTTAAACAAAACTGTCTTAATCTGGGTGTACTAAAGATACACCTCTACCTAACCCTACGGGGATTGCAGGCTTGATGTTATGTAAATAAGTACTCGGGCCAAATTTCAAGTTTATATATCAAAAGAACCTTTTTACGCACTCAAAGGGGTAAATTGTTGAAACATCGTTTTTGACGTTTCTATTATTGGATTTATAGGTTATTTATACCAATTTTCAAGTTAATCAAGCCACACAGTAGAATCCTCCCTTTTAAATTGACTATCCCTTTTCACTCCATTATTAGGGGCAGATTTAATGAAAACCGGATAAGAGTTATTCTTAATTTTTTGTTTTCAGTATAAATCCTGAGTTTCAAGTTAATCGGACCGCGCGTTAAAATTATTCCATAAAAATTTTGATATCCCCCAATCCCCCTTTAGGGGATAGTTTAAAAAAACAAAAAACGACAAACTTTATATTTTACTTAAGTTAGTATTCGTGCCAAGTTTCAGGTTTATTAACTCAAGGAATAAGATTTTTCATACAAACAAAATCCCCCTTTTCACCCCCTTAAAGATTGAATTTCCAAAAAACCCCTGATGCCGACGTCATAATTTGGGGTTAATCAAGCCACACAGTAGAATCCTCTCTTGTAAAATTGACTACCCCTTTTCACCCTGTTAAGGGTCTTTACCACACGGTCTCCCGTGAGGCGGCGAGCCTCCTTGCCGGACTGCCGCCGTGGGATCTGGAGGCAAAAGTCCTCGCGCACATCTGGGAGTGGCACGAGGAGGCGAAACGCAGGGTCGAAACTCCGCTGCAGCGAAAAATCACGGCACAGCGTACGGAGCTCCGGCGGGATCTCATGGTGGCATGGAGAGTGCGATTGTCGCAATCCAGCGCTGGGCACGCCACAATTGTGGTGATAAGTCCCCTCTTTGAGGAGTGACTAGAGAGGCGCCACGGCGTCCTCACCGGACACGGTTGTTTCGGGAGGTTCCTGTTCAGGATAAAGCGGGAGGAAACGCCCGGAGGTTACCACAGTGTGGATCGCCCGGAGGACACGGTGGAGCATACGGTGGAGGTCTGCCCAGCTTGCGCACGGAGGCTATCAGCGGCGGCGATCTCTCGCGTCCAGCCCTGGTTCAGGCTATGGTTCGGAGCGAGAGTGCATGGGAGGCCGTTACCTCCTTCTGTGAAACAGTAATGCTCGTGAAGGAGGAGGCAGAACGCGTGAGGGAGAGGCAAGGTTCGCGCCCTCGTGCCCCTAGTCGCCGCAGGAGACGCCCCGGGCGTCGGGAGTAGCAAGCCGGCTTCCGGCCACCGTAGGCGCGGGCTTGCGGACGGTGAGCGATGGGTAGCTCGCCATCCGATAAGGACCAGGCCCGGTTCGACTGCGCGTTGTGTTCAACACGCGTCTCAAAAAGATGTCAGCACCAACTGACGGGGTCCGTTAGGGCCTGCCATGTTTGTCCGAAAGGGATATCATGGCCCTGGCACACAGGCAACGGAAGGAACACGGGTGGGTTTTAGTCAGTAAAAGTCTGACACGCCCTCCCGCTCCGCCCAGAGCGGGAGAAGTTATTTGATAATTTCCCACGCAAAAAAAAAGGGTCAATTTTCGAAAAACTGATAAATTCTTTTATTTATTTTGGTTTACAGTATACATACTGTTTGTCTCTGCATCGCCCAAAGGTTGACTGGTAGAGCCGCCTCTGTACATTTCTGTGCTTAAAGTATTAAATAAATAAATAAATACTGAGTTTCGAGTTAATCGGACCGCGCGTTAAATTCTTCCATACAAACTTTGTCATCAGCAAATCCCCCAATATGGAGTAGTTTAATAAAACACAAAAATGTCACACTTTATAATTTACTTAGGTTAGTATTCGTGCCAAGTTTCAGGTTTATTAACTCAAGGAATAAGATTTATCCCCCTTGTTCACCCCTTAAAGGTTGAATTTCGAAAAATCTCTTCTTAGCGGATGCCTATAGTTTCCAACAATAAGCCGAAATATTAGTGATTTTAACTTAAAAAGAAATTTCATTAAAAATAAAATTTATCCCCTTTTTCACCCCTTATGGGTTCAAATTCTAACAACACCGTTGCGTTAGCTTCCAACCATAAGCCTAGATAATAAATTTAGTGATTTTACTTCTAAAATTAAGGACTTTCCATACACAACATCATTCCCCTTTTTAACCCTTCGGGGGTGGAATTATCAAAAACGCTGAGACATGTGTAAATTCATTTTCAATCGTCAGCCTAAACACAAAATTTGAATATTCTTACTTCAAAACTGACGGACTTTCATATAAACTTCCATCCCCTATTTCACCCTCTTAGGGGTAGAATTTCGAAAAACCCTTTCTTAGTGGATACCTACTCTTCACAAAGAACACATCCTCCAAATTTCATGTCTCTAGGACCAGCGGTTTAGCCTGTGCGTTGATATATCAGTCAGTCAGTTAGTCAGTCAGTCAGTCAGTCAGGACTTTGAATTTTATATATAAAGATGGTACGGGACCCTTCGTGCGCGAGTCCGACTCGCACTTGGCCAGTTTTTTTCTTTCTTTATTCTTTCCGAAGTAAGGAGGAGTCTCGGTATGTAAATATGATCACCCATTCACGGACCAACCCCGGTAAGCGTAGCTTGACTTGGTGCAACGGCTTAACGTGCTTTCCAACAAAATGACCAAATAAATGTAATGTTTTCTTTCTTTATTATATCTGCGGCACGGAGGAGTCTCGGTATGCAAATATGCTCACCCATCCACGGACCAACCCCGGCAAGCGTAGGTTAACCTGATGGCCGTGCGGCTGATATTACTTAGCCACGAGCTCCTCCCTAAATTAGGTATACTAAGGTATTCTAGATAGTTCATTATATAACATATAACATGTTTTCGTCGACCAATGAAGTCAGACACTGACCCGTACCCAGCCACTTGACCTATTAATATATTTATCAAGATAAATTGAAGGTCACAACACGTCACACCATAGCACTGACTATCAATAGGGTTGTGAAAACAGAAAAATAAAACGTGGAATCCTAATCAAATAATATTTAATAGATTCTATGCAAATAAACATTTTCTATTCTATTCTAGCTTTAACGGGACATTAAATATATTTTTGCAATGTGTGAGCAGAGAATACTGAACGCTACATTTTTCAATAAGTGGGCAATTTTTGTATTTTTTTTGACGTGTCCCCTTTTCTCCAGAGATGGAGAACTTTACACCCTGTTCCTCATACCTCTATACTGGTGACCCCGAATATGAACGTTAGTGCAGCCTTCGTGCAGCTACTTCATCGTGACGTCATCATCATCACTTCCTCAAGCTCTCGAGCGTTGAGTCACACAGCCAGCCAGCACCCACGGCTTCAACGAGAATTCTGACCACCAGAGCAATTAGAAGTATCTAGTATTCGTTTTTGTCCTTGTACATTGCATTTTTTTTTTTTTGGGTGTGAAATTATCAAATAATCTCTCCCGCTCTGGGCGGAGCGGGAAGGCGTGTCAGACTTTTACTGACTACAACCCACACGTATTCCTTCATTTGCCTGTGTGCCAGGGCCACGATATCCCTTTCGGACAAACTCGCAACCCTGGCAGGCATTGGCCCTAATGGAACCCGTCAATTCATGCTAACATCTCTTTGAGGCGCGCGTGGAACACAAAACGCCGTCGACCCGGGCCTGGTCCTTATCGGACGGCGAGCTACCCATCGCTCACTGTCCACAGGCCCGCGCCTACGGTGCCCGGAAATCGGCTTGCGACTCCCGACGCCCGGGGCGTCTCCTGCGGCGACTAGGGGCGTGAGGGCGCGAACCCTGCCTCACCCCCACGCGTTCCGCCTCGTCCTTCGCAGAAGGAGGTGACGACCTGCCATGAACTCTCGCTCTGAACCATGGCCTGAAACAGGGTCGGACGCGAGAGATCGCTGCCGCCGATCGCCTCCGTGAGGACACGGCGGTGCTCCGCCCAAGCCGGCCAGACCTCCACCGTATGCTACACCGTGTCCTCCGGGTGATCCACACAGTGGTGACACCCAGACGTTTCCTCCCGCTTTATCCTGAACAGGAACCTCTCAACCGTGTCCGGTGAGGACCTGCGTCAGGTGAAAGGTGAGGACGCTGTGGCGCCACTCTAGCCACTCCTCACAGAGGGGACTTATTGCCACAATATACATTGCATCTTGACTACGGAATTCATCACTGTGCGGGGTCCGACACGCATTTGTTCAACTTTTTTAGTAATTATTTGACCTTTTTTCTTTCATTTCTGATTATTCACGTTGATAAAATAAGTATGAGTGGCTGCTAAGTGTGAGTTCTTCGTTTTGATTTCATAATGAGGTGACCTCACACAGTTTTTGGAAGTGGGTTGCATCATGAGCGTCATTTGATTTTATGTTTAAACAAAATTCAACACCCCCTCGACCCCTTTATATCCATTGGCCTTTTGCAACGGATGACCACTTCTTCGTTCTCTATTACTAAAGTGGACTGCACTGGACGACAATATAAGGCTGAGCATGACTTTGGATTCGTCCATAAAGTTTCGTCTCCAGCAGTCAGCTTGAGTGGCACCAAGGACTCCTTGGTGCCACTCAAGCTGACTGCTGGTAGGCTGGAGACGAATTCAAGACGGATTCCAGTATATTTCCTTGGCAAGGAGGTCATAAATAACTCTGTTTATATCGGCTTTGGTTAGAGCACCATCAAATCCCCACTTAGATATTAGCTCAAGACTTTCAAGAATCCTCTTCACCGTGATATCGAGTAATGCTTGAAGCGTAATCCTAGCTGATTAATCCGTTACAGTCACAATTAAATCTAAAAAACCCTCATCGATCCGATGCCTGGAAAAAAACGGGTTTATCGCGATTTTCAGCAAAACGGTAAGTTTTATCCCACGTTAAAAAATACACGCTAAATAAACGCGCACCTCAAAGGGGGCGTGGAAACGTGTGCATAATATGACGATTACAACTCCTTCAACTTTTTGAATAATTATATCTCAGAAACGGAGGCTCTCGGATGTCATGTCTAAATTGACCGGACTAGGATAGCATTGTAGTTTGGCTTGTTGCACTTTGTAGTAATCCTATAATATTAAAATTATAGTGATTAGCAAATTGACTTTTTGTTAATTAACCTCAGCAGAAGGTTCTCTTTGTTAACTAAGCTCATTAAAGATGTGTAGGCTAAAGTGCTCAATGATTGAAAATCTTTAGTAGAACTTCTAATCACTCTCTTTCCAGAATAAGATATCTAATAGATTATAATTTGTGTTGGTCATGGACATAGAAATTATTAAATATCACTTATTCAGCCTAATTTGCTAATTTTATTAATACTTGGTATTTTGTCTTGGTGTCTCTGCGACGATAACTACGTCATCGACGAATCTAAGGTGGGTCAGTCTAGCTCCATCGATCGATATTCCTGAGTTGTCCCAGTTCAGTCTGCGAAAGACTTTTTCCAGAACGGCTGAGAACAGTTTTGGGGACAGTGGATCACCCTGACGTACACCTCTTTTGATTTTTATGTTTGTACCTTTTTTCTCGAGTTGTATTTTTGCTGAACTTTCTGTGTATACATTTTTTTGAATTCTTATGTATTTGTTTGGGACGCCTTGATCTTTGAGCGCCTGCCAGATTGCGTCATGTTCCAAAGAGTCAAATGCCTTACTGTAGTCGACAAAACAGCAATACAAGGGAAGAATAAACTCGTTATATTTCTCAAAAATTTGTTTGACTGCGTGTATGTGATCTACGACAGAATATATCCACATCTGAATCCTGCTTGCTCAATAGGTTGATTCTCATCCAGTACTCTAGATATTCTGTTTAGGATAACTTTGGAAAACAACTTGTATATGTTGGACATCGAGCTGACTGGTCTGTAGTTATTGATATTGTAGATATCACATTTTTTGTGAAGAAGGATTATTGTTGATTCAGTCCATTGGGTGGGAATATATTCGCTGGTCAGAATCTCGTTGAATATTTTTGCCAATATTTTGGCCGATAACCGTTTTGTTTTTAGTAAGATCTCGTTAGTTACATGATCTGGGTCCCGGGCATTTTTCAATTTTTTGGGTTTGCAAGGCTTGTTCTACCTCTCTCACTAATATTTTTGGAGTCTGGTCTGTATGGCCTTGAAGGTCAACCACCTGTCCTTCTCTTTGGTTTTCGTATAGTACAGTATAAAATTCAGTGGCTGCTCCTATAATTTCTGTTCTTTTAATCTTGGTACGTCCAAATTTGTGCTTCAGCTTTAGAACCTGAACCCAATGTTTTTTTACGTTTAGTTTTTTCTGCGCTTTTCGTATTCCTCCTGATTTGGTGATTTCTTCTTCTATTATTTTTGATCTGTTTCGTTTCTTTTGTTTCCTAATATTTTCTCTTATTTCTTTGCTTAATTGTGATATTTCCTTTCGAATTCCTTTGTGCTTGTTTTCTTCTGTTAACAGCCAACCAACTGCCCTCAAAGAAATGATAGTAGAGCTAGCTAAAGAAAGAGGGTTATTTGGACTTTCTATGAATATCGAAAATATAAAACTTATAACTAAACTCAAACTCAAAACATTTATTTCAATTAAACCTATTACAGGCACTTTTGAATTGTCAAAGAGTCGGTCAGTTAGTCAGAAAGTTGAAGCTATTTGCCCATTCCAAAACGTAGATCTCTATGGAGAAGAACAAGCAAGAAACTCCAAGGACACTCTTTTAAATCAAGATATTAAAAAATCCTGGGTATATTATTCTTGTTGCTTCTTTAAGTGAGAACAATGTAAAAAATTCAATTACTTATTTAAAAAACAATACAAATATAAGATTAAAAGATCACAAATAAGCCCTGGCAGTTAACAGAAGACCATTCTCAACTGACGGCGCCCGTTCACGAACATGACGCATGGATCAGCAGCACCATCCAACTCAACCATTTTGTAGGGAACCGAATGATCCATCGAATATCAAGAGATATTCGATGGTTTCGTTATACATATACTTAGGACAGATTATCTCCAGCAATAACCAGGGCGTAAAAGAAATAGATCGACAAGTAGCGCGAACGCATGGACCAGGTATTGGTCCCTGAAAGAGATTATGAAGAGTCCGGATTTTAGTCTAAAATGAAAAGGGAAATGATTTGATTCGAGTGTGCTGCCGGTCCTAACAAATGGATGCCAGACTTGGGCTTTAACGAAATCACAAGCCAACAGCTGTATATGTCAACGTGCCATGGAAAGAAGCATGATGGGAGTAAAAAGAAAAGACCGAATTAAAAATAAAGTAATAAGACAGGTTCCCACGGTGACTGACGTCACACGGAAAACCAGGAAACTCAAATGGAAATGGGCTGGTCACACCCTCAGAGGCTCAGACAAATGGAGCAAAAGAGTAACCGTCTGGTATCCGAGAAATGGCAAACAACATAGAGGAAGGCAGAGAAAACGCTGGAGCGACGAGATGGAAATCACGGCAGGAAAATTATGGACTCGAATAGTAGTCGATAGAGAGAAATGGAAGGAAAGGGTAAATCAGTAATTTTTTTATTTTTTTTTATTTTAGTAGCAACTTAATTTTTTTACAACTTATCAATAATAATTTTTATTTTAGTAGCATAAGTTTCAAATGGTCTGATTAAATGGCTTTTATTATTATTTTGACTTGGTGCTTTAAAACCAGTCATTATAGAATAAAAAAAAAAAAACTTTATATTTTGTTATATTGATGTTAAGAAACAGTTGAAGAAATTGTTGATAATTTGGTGTGGTGCATAAAACGAGTTGTCATAGTTTTTTTTTATTTAAGTAAATAAATACGAACAATTTTAATTGAAGGAGTGCTTACATGTATAGATATAGCCCTGGGCCCCAAACTAGGCACAGCCTATATCTTGGTGGCCCAATGCAGATCATAGCAAAGACAGATTGATTTAATGACTGCTCAGCGTGACACAACATAGCAATAAACAAGTAATAATTAATTATGAAAATATGAAATCAAATCATTCAGAAATCAAAAATAAAATAATAGTAACAAATCAATAAATTAAAAATATATATTATATAAAAAAACAATATAAATTCAAAGAAGGTATCAACATGCGTAATTGTAAGAGACGTAAGTAAACATGTTGGCATTATTAATTGGAAGGGTGGAAGAGTAGCGTGTGTGTGTGTGTTTGTGTGTGTGTGGGGGTGTGTGTGTTAGAAAGTTTCATCTTGACGGTGAGAGTAACGTTTGAGTGCTAACTAGCACTACTTCAAGGGGCACAAGACATCTTCTGTTTCATCATAGGTCAGGTCCTGAAGCCATGTCTTTATAGCAATCTTGGCTTCGAGTATATTTCCAGGGATCTTTAGTGTCGATTTATTGACTGTGTTGAAGACTCGAATAGGGAGAAAGAGTGAAAACCGTGCAGCAAAAACCGTTCTAACTCTTGGGATTGCAAGTCTATCAGCTCCTATCCTACCTCTTTGGGTGTATTTGAATTGTCTCCCTTTTTTTTTTTTTTTTTGGGTGGGAAATTATCAAATAACTTCTCCCGCTCTGGGCTAAGCGGGAGGGCGTGTCAGACTTTTACTGACTAAAACCCACCCGTATTCCTTCATTTGCCTGTGTGCTAGGGCCACGATATCCCTTTCGGACAAACTCGCAACCCTGGCAGGCATTGGCCCTAGCGGACCCCATCAGTTGGTGCTGACAACTCTTTGAGGCGCGCGTGGAATACGACGCGTCGTCGACCCGGGCCTGGTCCTTATCGGACGGTGAGCTACCCATCGCTCACCGTCCGCAGGCCCGTGCCTACGGTGGCCGGAAATCGGCTTGCGACTCCCGACGCCCGGGGCGTCTCCTGCGGCGACTAGGGGCGCGAGGGCGCGAACCTTGCCTCTCCCTCACGCGTTCCGCCTCCTCCTTCGCAAGCATTACTGCTTCGCAGAAGGAGGTTACGGCCTCCCATGCACTCTCGCTCCGAACCATGGCCTGAACCAGGGCCGGACGCGAGAGATCGCCGCCGCCGATCGCCTCCGTGAGGACACGGCGGTGCTCCGCCCAAGCTGGGCAGACCTCCACCGTATGCTCCACCGTGTCCTCCGGGCGATCCACACAGTGGTGACACCCGGGCGTTTCCTCCCGCTTTATCCTGAACTGGAACCTCCCGAAACAACCATGTCCGGTGAGGACCTGCGTCAGGCGGAAGGTGAGGACGCCGTGGCGCCTCTCTAGCCACTCCTCAAAGAGGGGACTTATCGCCACAATTATGGCGTGCCCAGCGCTGGGTTGCGACAATCGCACTCTCCATGCCGCCATAAGATCCCGCCGGAGCTCTGTCCGCTGTGCCGTGATTTCTCGCGGCAGCGGAGTTTCACCCCGGCGTTTCGCCTCCTCGCGCCACTCCCAGACGTGCGCGAGGACTTTTGCCTCCAGATCCCATGGCGGTAGTCCGGCAAGGAGGCTCGCGCCTCACGGGAGACCGTGCGGTATCCTCGGACCAGCCTGATGGCCATGACCCTTTGGGACGCGTTCAACCGCCGGGCTGGTCGCAGCCTTATAGAACGCGCCCACACCGGTGCCCCGTAAAGGGCCATGGACCGCACGACCCCCGCGTAGAGCCTCCGGCAGGAGGCGTTTGGACCCCCTAGATTGGGCAGGAGCCGCTTTAAGGCAGCCCCGGCTCGCTCCAGTCTGGGAGCCAAACGTCGAAAATGCTCCACGAAGTTCCACTGGCTGTCGAGGACGAGTCCCAGGTACTTCATCGTCGACTCGACGCCGATCTGAACCCCTCCTGCCGTTATTTGGGAACCCGACAGTGGCGCGTTCCGAGGACCATAAAAACACATGGCCTCGGACTTGTGCAAGGCCACCTCGAGTCCCAGTTGCCGGATCCTTTTGACGATTGTCGCAACCCCGCGTGCCGCCAGTTCAGCCGCCGCCTGATGCGACCTCTTCTGCGCCAGGACCAGCGTGTCGTCAGCGTAGCATACTACGCTGACGCCGCTAGGGAGGTCGGCGCGCAGCACCCAGTCGTAACCGATGTCCCACAGATGCGGCCCCAGGACCGATCCCTGTGGGACACCGCACGACATCTCTCGCCGGTTCCACTCTCCGTGGTGACCGGGGTAGATGACGGCCCTGTCCGTCAATTAGGCCTCGACCACTCGACAGAAGTAGGTCGGCATCCGGTGATACCGAAGTGCCTTATAATTGCGATCCCGAATTGTCTCCCTGACGCAGCAATAAGTTTTAGAAGGGACTTCAAGATACGAGTATATAGCTGTCGGACACGCAAGACGCCTGCTTCTTTGTAAGTTCGTCTGTTGGATAGCGACGCGACGATATTATTCTGCAGTAGAAACCGGTAAGTATAGGTACGTGGTATGTCAATAAATCATAAATAATTAGTTTTAAATCCTCCTTTCAGGGTATTTTTGTTTAAATTTTGTGGTTCCAAAGATAAGCGGATTTTTCACACGAGCTTCATACAAATATTTCGTTAAAAAATTATAATTCATCCGTTTTTATGCTAAATAATTAACCTTGTGTTAATATTTGAGCAAAGTAATGGTAAACAAAAGCAATATCCAAGAAAAAAAACGTCACTTCTTTGTAATCCCTGTCTATGAAAGTCGATTTTCAGCCCACCGTGCGTCGCCCTGAATTATTCTGAAAATATTAAAAATATAGTTCTAAAGACCTCCTCCGGGATGATTTTTTCAGAGAAATGGTTATGGGTGAAAGTAGCAACCAAGTAGGTTACAGGGGCGAAAGCACCGTATAACACGATTCCTACCGGCTTCCCTTCGGAAATTCTGAACACAACCACTCTATCGTCATTGAAAAATGGCATAGTCGAAATGTTGATGGGTTAATAATGACAAATAATATCATCACACTATAGGTATTTAATACACCGTAAAATTAAAATATTACAAAACGAATACATTACATTTTTTGTCTTTATATCCCAACAACAAATCATTTTGCTCTAAAATAACTCGTACGCGTCCGTGAGTCATGACGAGTTTATTTTGTATAGACAGTATATTTTTTTGCTCCAGCTTACCTTTCTCATAGAATCACCCTTCGCCACTGGTAGGTTACACAAAATTGTTAAGTTTTATTAGAGAATTTGAAAAGTTTTAGCAACGTCTTGCTTCTGTCTATCACTTTGTAGTTTTTAAAGCTATGTAATCCTCTTTTTCAATCTTTTGTATTATAGCCAATGATTTTTTTAGATATTATTTATGCCTCAGTCAGTACAGCTTCTAATATGTACAGCTGTAAGCATAATTCAAAAGTGTAGGTACTTAAGCTTTATGTGGGTAAGCATTAATTACAGGCAAAATAAACCATTTTAAAATTATTAATACTGCTCCATGTTTTAAAACGACATACAGATAAATACAAAGGTAAAGAGCTGTTTAAAAGCATTTCATTGTAATATTTTATCGTCTAGATCCGTACAAATATAGGTATACCGAGAAGAATAAAACAAACAATAAGTCCTATAGCCAGCATCAAATCCAGCCAATAACTAGCTTCATGGTTCGCATACTCTATGCGCTCTTTTGTTTTTAATCGTATGAAGAACCGAGAACCGTGGTAAATTGGTGGAGCGAAACGAATAATCTCAAGAGAGTATTTAAATATTATCAACAGTTCAGACAGGTCAAAATGTGGCCGATAATCAACATACTAAATGCATCAATAATCTGACTCTGACTTATGTGTCACTCATCATTTAAGCCACAAGACGTCCTCTGCTGGACACAGACCTCCCCCAAAAGGGGGGGTTGCCATAATCACCACGCTTGGCAGGCGGGTTGGCGATCGCAGTATGGTGCTAAACGCTGCTGCCCATTCTCTAGTAAGTCCCTTAGTCGCCTTTTACGACACCCACGGGAAGAAATGGGTTGATGTTATTCTTTACGTTCGGCATCAAACTGATCACACAGACATGTCTCACTCATAGCTCAAGCGTTATTGCCGAATAATAGGCGGGGTAGCGTAAGTTTAAAGATAGATGGACAAAATGAAATTGTTTTAAGTGCCGCAGCATCATGCTGAGATAGGGTATTTTCGCCTCGTACAGGACACTGTTTTTATTTTAATTTTTACTTTGTTTTTGTTTTGTTCTTTATGTTTCTATGAGTGTGTTTTATTTTAATTTGTGATCTGTGCGAGTCCCATTAAATGCTTTTTCTTTCTTTGTTTTTCAAAGAATCGATTGCCACGAAGAGCAATCCAAATCCCAATGCAGCTCTACAGGTAACGTCGAGGAACATTGTAAAGATTATATTTTTTTTTTAATATTCCGAAATAAAATAAGAAAATGGGCGTCAAATGAGCTTTCAGAAATATTGAATGAAAGATCCCGAGATATTTTACCGAACGACCCTAGAGCTATAACTACTGACTACATACCTAGGCAAGGGCATTTAAAATGAGAAAGACAGACTACGGTGAATAATAGCATAAGGCATCACTGATTCGCTTACGTGAGCTATGTGAAAAGTCTGACAATGTGTTACTAATTTTCAGCAGTTCTAAAGTATGGATTTTGGCCGATACTAACCTATGAATGATCCACCAACAATTCTTCGTTTGCATATACTTCCGTATGGAAAAACAAAGGAATCTAACGAGCTATTTGGAACATTTTTTCACTGAAATGCAAGTACTGCTAGCTAAGGGTACAAAAATAGAACAAAAAGAAATTAAGGTTGAGATAAAATGTTTTATTGTGACTCTCCTGGCAGGGGCCCATACGTATAAATAGCTAATTTATAATCGGTCCTTTTCTTGGGATACCGGTGTCAAACTTTCCATTCCTTGCTTGGAATGACGAAAAGCCTTATTTTCTCTTTATCTACTGATATTTCAGCTATTTTAAAAGGCATGTTGATATGAAAAAAAAAACTTAATAATTAGTATATTAGTTACTTAGATGCAATCACGGGAATTTAAAACTAAATATACCTTTCCCAAAGGCAAAGAATTTACAAAATGTATTCCGAACCCTAAAACATTTTAAAATGTACAGACGGCTACATATCAAGCTATACGTTTCCAGTATAAGCTGATCTCGCATTGTGTAGGATTTCCGAACAATGAGAGGTCAGCGTATACTGGAAATGTATAGCTTGATGTGTTGCCGTGTGTACATTACAAACTCTACGAACGGTGCTCTAATCAAGCTCTACTACTTAAAGCCTTAATATTTTAAAATAATTACAAAGAAATGCCTAAAGTTTTTAATTGTGTTTAAACTTTGTATTTCGATTAAGTATATTTAAATAAAAATAAAATCGTAGCGAAGTCAAAACTGTAGTCAAAAAGTAATTGCTACTAGGTCTGTGGTTTTGTGTTTGTCTGAATGTATGTACCAGCATCACACAAATACTACCGGATAGATTGTGTTCAAATTTTACACAGATATCCCCTACAAGTCAGGTCAGTCTATAAAGGCTATAAATTATTACGCTATTTACTATGGGGGATGAGCAATATTGCTTTATGTTCGTATTCTTCTATAATATTTTACCGTAAATTGTAAGAAGACGAGAGAAAAGGTTAAAATATTGCAGTTATCGATTTAACCTTCTAAAATAAAATTATCACGCTATATCTCTATGGAGCTCAGCAGTGTAGGTGTCATGAATTCATGACACAGGATGAATTTTTCAGATGGGGGAATAAGGGCAGGTATCTTAACCGTTGTCGTTACAAGAAATATTAGGAGACTGTCCTTTTTGAAATTCACAGTTTTGAAAAAAAAGCATGAAAATGGCAAATTTTCACAAAAACTTTTTTTGATGCCAATCGATCCTGTTTCTTATAAGGATCAAAAAACTCATAAGGGACCAACTGAGGTTTAATTACTAGAAAAGTAAGGAATCACAAAAAAAATCGCTAGACTGGGCTGAATAGAGAACGAATATAGCAGAGATCCTATATAGTACCTACAGATTTTATCTTTTGTATGATTGATTATCATACTTACCATAATGGAGCTAAGCAGTCAATCATGAAATATATAAGAACGGCTATTTTAGTGAACTTTCAACAAAGCAAATACCTAGTTTAGCGGTTCGGCGACTATTTTGCAAACTTAAGTTCGATTCCCAACAGTTGATCTTTTTTTTACTTCTTTTTAGGGTTCCGTACCAAAATGGTAAAAAGGAACCCTTATGGTGAAACTAAGTCTGTCTGTCTGTCGGTCACACCTGAATATCTCAAGAACACAATGCTATCAACTTGAAATTTAGAATAGTTTTAGATGACGTTTGCCCAACTATTTTGCATACGGCTACTAGGGCATGTGGGGTATCATAAAATATGAAAGAACGCTGTTTGCACATTCTCAAGCATTTTTTTCTTTTTTTTTTTGTGGCAGCATAGTTTCCGACTTTTGACGGAAAATGTAAAAAAAAATACCGTTATACCCCCCCTTATCTCCGAAGTGTGCATAGATAAAAATCTGAAATTATTCTATGTGATAGAAGTGTATGTAAAGATTACAGGAAAAATAAAACGATGTCTCTAAATAGCACAGTTTTTCGGAAATCATACATACGTACGGAACCCTCGGTGTGCGAGTCCGACTCGCTCTTGACCGGTTTTTTAAGGTTCCGTAGTCAACAAGAAACCCTTATAGTTTCGCCATGTCCGTCTGTCTGTCTGATTGTTAGTAATAGAACGCTAAAGTGGTAAAATAAAACGTTGGTAATAAGTTTATTTTTCGGGTAAGTCCCTTGCACGTAAAGTAAAAAAAAAAAAAAAAAAAAATCTGTTTATTTCATCCAACTTTTCTTAAGTGGGGATGAACAATTTTTTTCTCGGCTATCCCATGATATGGGGATCGTTGGATAGGCCGTTCAAAAATATTGCGGGTCTGTGAAAACCTTTTTTCGATTCAGGGCTCCGTTTGCGTAATATTAAGCTTTAATGTGCAGTTTTTTGTTAGAGTCAAGTGTCCCCCCTCCTGCCAGCTAAATGGTTGTTTTGGATATGTGAAAAAATTCACGGCAGTGGTATTTATAACGAAATTAAAAAGAAAACTATTACAGCTAAGTAGGCTTTACAAGTTAACGAGTTATAGTCGACCAATTTAAATTTGCAGTTGGAGATTTGACCGTGACGTAAATCGATGTATGGGAGAGCATGATTTTCAACTACAATTTTAAGTTGTTTTTTGGGGTAAATTCATCCCAACTACGGAACCCTTCATTGTACGTGGTCTTACACGCACGTGGCCATTTTTTCTTACATTTCGTCATACCATTAGGTGATAGTTCGTAGAACTTACACAGAAAAGCATTAAGTTTGGGCCTCTTCTGTTATCGGTTACAATAAATAAATAAAACTATGGTTAGGTGACAAAAAAAAATATTTCTATGGTTAATTAATGAGGTGTTATTTTAGTGATAGGCGTTCATTTATTCACTAAAACCGAAAAACTTCTCAAACAATGGGTAATTGCTCGCTACTGAAGGCAAGGTGTTAACCTCGGGACGAGCTGCTTTTCACACAGTAAAACTTTTGTAAAAAGTGGCTGTTATATTCATCGTGTCTTAATCGACTTCCACGCGAACGAAGTCGCGGGCAAAAGCTAGTGAAATGACTAAAACTGAAGATTTCTACGTAAGAGCATAAAAAATGTTACAATTCTACCGCTTTTTATTATAATAAGTTTGTACCAAATAGCTCTTTATTTCGAGGGCGCATGAAATATTTGATGCAAATATACACACACTGTCACAGTAAACATTTACTTGCAACCCTAATTCACCCATTAGGCCATACCTACCGATAAAAAGCAAGAGTTCAAATACGTACATATCACTTATATTTTTCGCCGAAAGAGTTATCATTAACACACACCATGTCTTATACATAACATTGTATTATTATACTAACAGAAATTCAAAATAATATATAATTTTTTGTTTTGCCCTTGTAAAGATACAAGCTGTTTATGTACTCGTATTTGTAGGATATTATCACTGCTGTAACCAGTTTTCTCAGCCCATAAAATGCGTTTATCCTTCCGGTAGGCAACCAATATAATGCTGCTAAAATGCCATTCTAAAACTAAAGTCTGTTTAATTTGAGGCTCAAATTAGCATTACAAGACTGCTCTTGTAATGCTAATTTAAATTTGGCCCCAAAAAACATGAAATTAAGCATTATAAACCGCTATGTTACAGTTAACATAGCGGTTCATAATGTCTAACTTTAGACTTTTTTATAAAGCTTTGAGAATAGGATAACCATCCAATAAATAGTAGATTTTTATACAAGGGGCTAAAATGACCCATTATATACGAGGTAGTTTTACTCCCGAGCTTTTCCGAGGGAGTAAATAGAAACCGAGTTATAATAGGTTTTTAGCGCCGTGCGTTAAAAACGTAACTAAAAAACTAACTCCACCCCTAAGTCGTCTTAGGGGTGGAGTGTGTTTCTTTGAGGAGTGGCTAGAGAGGCGCCACGGCGTCCTCACCTTCCGCCTGACGCAGGTCCTCACCGGACACGGTTGTTTCGGGAGGTTCCTGTTCAGGATAAAGCGGGAGGAAACGCCCGGGTGTCACCACTGTGTGGATCGCCCGGAGGACACGGTGGAGCATACGGTGGAGGTCTGCCCAGCTTGGGCGGAGCACCGCCGTGTCCTAACGGAGGCGATCGGCGGCGGCGATCTTTCGCGTCCGGCCCTGGTTCATGCCATGGTTCGGAGCGAGAGTGCATGGGAGGCCGTCACCTCTTTCTGCGAAGCAGTAATGCTTGCGAAGGAGGAGGCGGAACGCGTGAGGGAGAGGCAAGGTTCGCGCCCTCGCGCCCCTAGTCGCCGCAGGAGACGCCCCGGGCGTCGGGAGTCGCAAGCCGATTTCCGGCACCGTAGGCGCGGGCCTGCGGACGGTGAGCGATGGGTAGCTCACCGTTGCGAGTTTGTCCGAAAGGGATATCGTGGCCCTGGCACACAGGCAAATGAAGGATTACGGGTGGGTTTTAGTCAGTAAAAGTCTGACACGCCCTCCCGCTCAGCCCAGAGCGGGAGAAGTTATTTGATAATTTCCCACCCAAAAAAAAAAAAAAAAAAAAAAGGGGTTGTGTGTTACACTATACTTTTCACTACGATTGCGAGAAAATAAAATAATCCAATACACCTTGACGACAACAAATTGAAAATTATTTATTTTCCTTTCTCTTCCATCTGCAAATACTGGTCTCCAATCTCACTAGATGATGACATTTTCACTGTTGTAAAATAAATTACGGTCACCAATTCAATTTGTAATTAGAGAAACAAATCTAAATATTTCACACCAATGCCTTTTTTAAATTTCTTCTGTAGCCGATGGCGCTCGGCGGAGGCGCGGGTGTGTTTCTGTAACCCAGGAACCATCAAGGAACGTTCATACTCACCTACGGGCCCTATACGGCGAGGCCGCAACGCATTGCACGCATTCTACCGAAGATATCTTTTTCTTTAGTTCCATTTTCAAAAATAATTTATTCTCCTTTTTTAGGAAACAGTAATAAGTCAAGTCTATATAGTCATGATTATTTGATTTTTTTATTAGTGAATCCGCAGCTGTAGCCCACGTAATTCAAATTTTCTTACGTTTTTTGCTATTTGCAGGTCAGTGTCAGGTTGTATCTTAATCACAATATGATTCGCGACTATACACAAAATGTTTATACAGATAAGTATTTACATAATTATAATCATTAAAATCATTAATACAGCTACAGCTTTTTTCGTTATTGTATGCTCGTTGGTAACAGACAAAAATCAAAAAAAAATACTTATTCCCCTAGTCCCGCTAAAATGACGGACTTTTTGAGCAAAAGGAGTGAAAAAACCATTTTGTGCTACTTGAGATTTGAACACTCTTGTCATTGTAGTAAGCAGCGCTGTTTTTTAACCGACTTCCAAAAAGGAGGAGGTTATACAGGGTGTTTGGTGCATCGTGTGCCAAATTGAAATGGTCGACTGAAGGAGTCATCCGCTAGCCTTTTAGACCCTTCAACACCCCTCATGCTCTGTGGATTTTTTTTTACCGACTTTTTATTGTTTTCCAAAAAAAAGACCCAAATTTTACATTCAAATACAGATTTAAAAAAAAAAATAAGGCGTAGACTCTGAATTTTATTTTTATTTCGATGTGTATTGTTTAAGAATACTTTTAAATACAAAATTAGTGATATTAGTCACCTAGTTCTTTTTTAATTCACTCGCAAAGGTAAAACTTAAATTAAAGCTGTACATGTTACAGCTGTTTATAAGGCTACAAAAAAAAAATCAAAAGCGACCGGGATCTTCCAACTCCCTCATTAATTCTCCAGTCTATCCTCTTTCTAATGATGTGCCACATGCCATAAAAGTATTTTAACACCTTTGTGAATTCGCTAGAATTGTGAATCGAGTCACCTAAGGCTAATATTCAAAATTATGATTTAAAAAAAAATCTCTTAAATGATACCTGTCAAACCTATAAATCTCCTATCTCATTCTTATGGTTAGGTAAATTCGTGTCTCATATCTGTATCTTTCGTGGTATATACTTGAAATAAAAAACAAAATTGCATTTTTAACATTTATTTAATCATTGTTACAAATCTTGCTCAAATTGTTGGCCTCTGTTGCGAATGCAGGCCCGACACCTGTTTCGTATTTCAACAGTTGTTGTACGAAGTCGTATTTCCTCCTTAATAGTATTGAATGCCGCTTCTATGCGTTGGACTAATACCTCCCTAGTTGGAACCTCCGTGGCATATACCAACTCTTTGGCACGTCCCCAGACATAAAAGTCTAACGGAGTTAGATCTGGGGAACATGGCGGCCATGGAATAGGGCCATCGCGTCCAATCCATGCATTGGGGAACACATTGTCGAGATATTCCCTCACAGTCAATCGCCAATGCGCGGGACAGCCGTCATTTTGAAATACAATAGGCACACGTTCATTAAATACGGGCACATCGGTCACTAATTCGGGCAGGTCATTTTGTTGGAATTCCAGGTAGTCTTCGCCATTGAGATTATCGGGCAGGTAATGCGGTCCAATTACCTGATTCCCAATCACTCCTGCCCAAACGTTTACACTAAACCTTCTTTGAGAAGATTTCTGTCTTTTAACACGTGGGTTTTGCGTTTTCGTTGTCCAGTGGTGCAAATTGTGTAAATTGAGGATCCCATCCTTGGTAAATTTGGATTCATCCGTCCACAGTATTCTTTTTAAAAAATCAGGATCATCCACATCCGTGTGTAAAAGAAACCGACAAAAAGCCACTCGTCTCTCAAAGTCGCCACCCTCAAGACCTGCAACAAACAAAAAACTCTTTTAAATTTCTCTTGGGCAATAAGTAATTGCACAAGAAAGGACCCGCTGTTCGTGCTAATAGATTCACTACCTGGAAGTGACGCCATACCATACCCATTACCTGCTAAACAAAGCTTGCACGGGTTTAAAGTTAGTTTAAAATTACGTACCTTGCACCGGAGTGTAGTGGAATGGATGCTTTTTGTTTTGACGAAGTACTTTCCATATTGAAATATCAAGATGTGATGCCACATTTCTAATGCTTCTTGTAGGGTCTTCCTCAAAAAGTGCCAGTATTCTCTCGGCTACTTCAACATTATGTCGCACAATATGGCCCCTTGGTTCATTAAAAGTAACACTGCCAGTCTCGCGTATGCGTCGGTATGTGTCTTGGAAGACTCTGCGGCCAGGTAATCGTCTACCAGGAAAGCGTTCCTGGTAAAGTCGTTGCGCTGCACGAGCGACGCCATTAGCGGCTCCGTAAGCCATCATGATGTCCGTATATTCTTCGTTAGAGAATGTCGCCATTGCAATAACAAAAAACTCAAAGTTTAACAATAACAACAAAAATTAAACAAATGTAACAAGAACCAGCAAAACTTAACGATAACAAAGTAATAAAAGAATCGCGGAGTATGGTGAACTAGCACACACGTTAGGTAGCAGAGGCAGTCATGTCTCGACTAAAAAAATGGCGGGTCGGGCGGCGCGATTTGTTCAAACCGATTTAAGGTATGCAAGAAAGAGATAGAAGATAGATTTTACTGTGAAAGAGTGAGAAAACAAATTTTACCTCTTTCTCAAGTAACAGTTCCGCAATAAATATTTTTTCATTAGAATTTGGAATGTAGTTTAATGTGACTTGATTCACAATTCTAGCGAATTCACAAAGTTGTTAAAATACTTTTATGGCATGTGGCACATCATTAGAAAGAGGATAGACTGGAGAATTAATGAGGGAGTTGGAAGATCCCGGTCGCTTTTGGTTTTTTTTTGTAGCCTTATAAATAGCTGTAACATGTACAGCTTTAATTTAAGTTTTACCTTTGCGAGTGAATTAAAAAAAAAACTAGGTGACTAATATCACTAATTTTGTATTTAAAAGTATCCTTAAACAATACACATCGAAATAAAATTAAAATTCAGAGTCTACGCCTTATATTTTTTTTTTAATCTGTATTTGAATGTAAAATTTGGGTCTTTTTTTTGGAAAACAATAAAAAGTCGATAAAAAAAAATCCACAGAGCATGACGGGTGTTAAGGGGTCTGAAAGGCTAGCGGATGACCCCTTCAGTCGACCATTTTAATTTGGCACACGATGCACCAAACACCCTGTATGTTCGGCAGCATGTTTTTTTTTTTTTTATGTTTGTTCACCGATATCTCCGTCAGTTATGGTCCGATTTTGGAAATTATTTTTTGTTTGAAAGGGTATGCTCCCGAGGTGGTCCCATTGCCACCAAATCAGAATCTGATGAAGGTATCTCATGGAAATCGAGGGGAACCCTCGAATATTATAGGCAAACCTATAGCGATTTGGGTATTTTTTATAGTAACTCGTGCATTTGCTCCCGAAAATGGTAATTTTGGTGAAGTGGAACTGATGATGGAGACCACAGATGGCCACCGGAACAACATAATAATAAGTATTTAACGGGTTGCGATTCGATTAGGTACTTTAATATGGTTGCTAAGCAATTTATTCTCGTCACAATGCATATCGTGAGTGGCAGTTCTCCTGGTTCTTACCAGGAGAACTCCTCAATAATTAACGTCCCAGCATCGGGAAAAGCAATATTTTGTAAAAGGTGATGAGCAGTTGACTTAGGCTATTGTAACTTAGATAAATTAAAAACTGACCCACTAAAAAGTGAAAAATAAAAACGTTTTGTAAAAAAAAAATAACCGACTTCCAAAAAAACACTACAAAGTGAAAAATAACTTTAATTTCGGAAGTCGGTGGCAAAAAACTATAATACAGATCCAAAGATCTTTTTTACAAAAAGTTTTTTGAAAAAACAGCGCAAATAAAGTATGAAAATAATCATTGTACTACTCTATCTTGGAGTTAAGTAATAAACACGATAAATGGTAATCTTTCTATTATGTATTCAATTGTAGGTACGTAAACAAGTTTATTATTACTAGTAAGTATACTTTGATAACGGATGAGAATGACATTAGGTTACTGACATAATATTTTAATCATCTCTCGCTTGCCTGAACTCTGTTTGCGTAAATTATTTTGTAAACAACACTGATAAAATTTACCATAAAAGGTTTATTGAAACTACTAGAAAAGCGATAATAATATCCTTATTATTTTCTGGGGTTTGTTTTGTTAGTATCATTATCTTAACATTGATGCTGCTTATACGCTAAGATGTGTTTTATTAGTAATTTAATAAAAATAGAACGGAAACTATTCTAGCTAATTAAGCCGTTAGTACATTATAGGTACACGGTACAGTAACTCGGGCCTCGTAGTATTTCGGGCCATCATTGCAATCTGACCCACAATGGCTAAATAGCTAAATCCATTATCTCCTCTCCCCTACACTGTTGAGGCAGGTACCTACATTTGAATAGTTTACAAGAACTCTATTTATAATAAATTCCTTGTAAAAAGGCACTACTTTTCAGCGCCTGAAAGATATCTTTAGCCAAACATGAGAACATCTAGCTGGTATAAAGGCTAACGGCAACTCTGCATGACTACAAGTGCCTATGCGACTTGGGCCTTGTGATTACTAATCTATTAAATAAAATTCATATAATAAAAATATGCGTAGGTAGGTAATAATCATTTTCAATTTTATTGCATTAATAACAAGTAATATAAGCATGGAATATTGGTAATCTCTACGGCCGCGTTGCGTTGGCCTTGTGATCGCTAACGAAACTGCTGAACATAACAGTGTTATTGAGTTTTTAGGGTTCCCTAGTCAACAAGGAACCCTTATAGTTTCACCATGTCCTTCTGCCTGTCTGTCTCCGGCTTAGCTTAAAGACTCTTAGTACTAAAAAGCTGTAATTTGCCATGGGAATATTAATCACGCCGACAACATGGTAAAATAAAATCTTATATTTTTTTTAGTTTGTTTATGTTTTTCACTTAAAATGTGCATGATTTGTTTTTTCTCGTCTATCCCATGGTGTGGGGTATCGTTGGATAAGCCGTTCAAAACTATTGCGGGTCTGTGAACACCATTTTTGAGCTAAATTGTTGTTTTTGGGGATAAGTGAAAAAAAATCATAGCAGAAGTATTATAAATATAACGAAATTAAAAGGAAAACTATCACAGCTAAGTAGGTTTACAGGTTAACGCCCCTTATGTTACATTACAAATTTGTATATTCGAAAGTATTTTTCTCCAGATGCCCTAAAAAATCGGTAATAAAGCCATTGTGCTAAAAACAAGACAGGGAGTTAATAAACAGATCTAAAGACCGATTTCATTGATACCTTTGTTCTCAAAAATATTTAAAAGTATATTATAAAGAACTCAATTTATACTTATACTCCATTTGAAATAAGATTAGACATTTAAATAAACCTTTTTTACAGTCGGTTCAACCGATTTTGACTTTTATTGCGTTACCAACGCATGACAAATGGCAGCTGTAATAAACAGTTGGTATTGTAACCACGTTTTGCTTTTAATGCCATACTTATGCCTACGGAATTGAAATCAAAATCGGTTGAACGGACTGTAAAAAAGTTTATTTAAATTTCTAATCTTATTTCAAATGGAGTATAGAAGCGAATAATATTATTTGCAATGAACAGGTAGGATTTAGGAAAAACAACACATGGCTATTTATGACTTTTTGCGTACTGTTATGTTATGACAACTATGGATAAAAATACTCCAGTATGTGCGATATTTTGTGACATCCCAATTAACACAAAATCGATATAATGGAAAAAGTGAAGACTAGAAATTTTCTTCAAGCTGCATTACAGAATTTGAAGTTTTAGCAACGTCTTGCTTCTTTTTACCCGACTCGACTGCTCCAGAAGGAGGGTTTTGTTTTTGAGTGTATGTATGTATAGGTATAACTATGTATGTCTATTTCTTTGGCACGCTCTGTAGGCTAAACGGCTTGATGGATTTTAACATAATAATATGAGGTACAATTATTTTTGTATCCAGATTCGTTTTAATTGCGGAAGTGACATAGACTATACAATTTTAATATGGCATCTGCGAATCAAAAAAGTGAGGGAGAATAAAAAAATATATATGTATTGTGATTATATTAGTATGGGTAAGCTAGTAAATAGCCAAATCCAAATATATATGTTTTATAACACTTGTAATCTACTAATTTGTCACAAACTACAAAAAAAGTACATTTTCTTTTTAATAACAAAATCGAAGTGAAGTTAAAATTGTACATTGAATATTTTTGAAAAAAAGTAATTGGTTTGAGGTCTGAGCTCGTTCTAATGCCGTAATTTAGTTTTTAAAAATTTTGTCTGTCTGAATGTAGCTATGTTCCAGCATCACGCAAATTCTATTCGGATACATTCTGTTCAAATGGTGCAATATTCCTTCTAAGTCTGGCCAACCCATAGGTTATATGTTATCAGGCTATTTACTAATGGGGATGAGCAATATTGCATTAAGTATATGTTTGTTTTCAAAAAGACGAGCCAAACGGTTAGAACATTGCAGATAGTTACAGATTTAACCTTTTACATGATTATCATCACGCTATATCTTTATGGGGCTAAGCAGTCAATTATCATGGCATATGCAGGGTGGATTTTTAAGATGGGAAGTAATGATGTCTTAACCGTTGTAGCTACACAAATTCGGTCTAAGGAGACTGTCCTTAAAATTTTGAGACATTTTGATCTGCATTCACTGATTAATAAAAAAAAATACAGCTTGCAAGAAAATTAGCAATTTTCACTTTTTTTATACCAATAGATACTAGCTGTTACTTAAGGGAGAGTGTTACCCCAACTGAGATTAGATGCATCAGATCTGGTACACTTGCGTGAATGACATTTCTGGTAAAGACACTTGCGCGAACCCACCTACGCGAAAAGATGGTCGCCGTGATTTTGTTATGAATTCGATTTCGAATCGTCATGGGTATCGTTTTTATCGTTTTCGAGGTCTCGGTCACAATAATGGGGTCAAAATCAAAATTTGAAATGGCGTTACCGTAAATGAGCAAAATTTTTATCACGGATGTCGTTTTCATGGTTTTCGAGGGCGCTGACGACGATAATGGAGTCAAAATCAAAACGCAATATGGTGCCAAAGAAAAAAACGGAACCCTTCAAGGATCACTTCGTAGTCTGTCCATCCGTCCGTCTGTCTGTCAAGACCCTTTTTGTCAAGAACGCGTAGAGGTAATACGTTGAAATTAATATCAAATACGAAGGTCTACGGCAAAAAACAAGTTTCAAGTCAACGCAATAAAAAAATACGGCCATTCATGCGACATATTTTGATGGGATAAATTCATCTCAACTACGTAACCCTTCATTGTGCGTGTCGCACTTGACCGGTTTTTTTATAATAAATAGACATTGCAAAAGTCAGAAATACGAGTAGCAAAAGCTTTTCCCATCAAAATCATTTATTTGCATAAATGTGGTGAGTACAAAAGATGTATAAAATTCTGTGGAAAGATATGTTCCGCGTGCACTGATGGCATGCAAATAGTCAGTTAAACCGTAACATACAATTATATACAAATTCGTAAAAAAAAATTGGTATTAAATTGGAGTTTTAACGTAAAAAATTCTATGACAGAAAGGAGCAAATTAACCTATCCTATCTTGCTAACCTTATACTTTGTCGTATAGCATATTAACTTACCAATACTTAACTAAACAATTTGTTAATTAATAACACTAAAAATCTTAAAATAAAACAAATTATAAATTTAAAAAAAAAACCCGAATACAAAAAAAAATACTGAAAAGATAGAAACAAGATGAAAAGTAAACCAGTATCCTTTAAGTACCAAAAATAAATACTTAAAGTCGGAGGCAAATTTTAAGGTGTTCGTAACATCCTAGATGCCTCCGACTGCATTTATTTATTTTTGGTACTTAAAGGATTAGGGTTCTGTACCAAAATTGTAAATCCGTACCAAAATGGTAAAAAGGAACCCTTATGGTGAGACTAAGTCTGTGTGTCTGTCTGTCTGTCACACCTGGATATCTCAAGAACTACTAATGCTATCAACTTGAAATTTAGAATAGTTTTAGATGACGTTTGCCCAACTATTTTGCAAACAAGAATGAAATTAAAAAAAAATATAAGTACCTTTTTTACAAAAGGGACTGAAAGGGGGTTTTAAAAATTTGAAGTGGGGCTACTAGGGCAAGTGGGGTATCATATGAAAGAGCGCTGTTTGCACATTCTCAAACATTATTTTTTTATTTTTTAGGCAGTATAGTTTCCGACTTTGATCAAAAATTTAAAAAAAATACCGTTCCCCCCCCTTATCTCCAAAGTTTGCATAGATAAAAATCTGAAATTATTCTATGTGATAGAAGTTTATGTAAAGATTACAGGTAAATAAAACGATTTCTCTAAATAGCACAGCTTTTCAGAAATCATAAACATCATTTATAGATACGTACAGAACCCTCGGTGCGCGAGTCTGACTCGCTCTTGACTGGTTTTTTTTTTAATAATTTGGCCAATCTTTAGTGCAGCCAAAGGTTTTCTCTGTACAACTTCTAATACAGCAGTAAGCTTAGTACAAAAACCAGCCAATAACCAGCTTCTTATAGGTCGCGTACCATAAGTGCCGTGCCGTTATGGCCGAAAAATCTTATTCCTTGAGTTAATAAACTTGAAACTTGGCACGAATAAGGCACGAACACTTATCCTAAGTAAATTATAAAGATTGCACTTATTTTTTTTTATCTTAACTTCAAATGATGGGATTTCAAAGCTTCTAGAGAAGAATTTTAACGCGCGGTCCGATCAACTCGACACTCAAAATAAAAAAACTAAAACCAAAAATAAAGAATAACTTGTATTAGGGTTTTTAGAAAATCTACCCATAACGGGGTGAAAAGGGGTAGTCAATTTTTTTTTACTTTTTTTACATAATTTTACAAGGGAGGATTTTACTAAGCAGTAAAATCCTCCCTTGTAAAATTGATTACAAGCTTGTAGCTTGTAGTCTTCTAGCTTGTGATAAGTCAAATAATGGAAAACCACTTTAAAAAAAAACTGGTCAAGAGCGAGTCGGACTCGCGCACCGAGGGTTCCGTACGTATATATGCTGTTGATGATTTCTGAAAAACTGTGCTATTTAGAGACATAGTTTTATTTTTCCTGTAATTTTCACATACACTTCTATGACATAGAATAATTTTAGATTTTTATTTATTTATTATTACTTTAAGCACACAAATGTACAGAGGCGGACTTAATGCCATAGGCCTGGGCTTTATCGTTGTGATGATACTGCCAGCTTCTTACGAATGTGCTCGCGAACTTTAACTTTAAACGATAATCGGTTTGTTGCCATCCTGATTTCCTGGGGGAGCGCATTCCACAGAGAGATAGACTGAACGAAGAAGGAAGAGTGAATGAAGTCAGTGCGGTGAGTGGGACATTGAAGAAGACGATTATGTGAATAACGTAGATTTTTATTGTGGTTGGCGCAAATGTACTGAAAGTGGGAGGCTAGATAACTACGGGAAGAGGGAGAGTCAAGAAATTAAAATAAGGTGGTCAGCGCCCTTTGCTCTCTCCGCTGGCGAATGGGCAACCACTTTAGAAGCGACCGATGCGCAGAGACATGATCATATTTACGCAGATTGAAAACAAATCGAATGCAGTTATTGAGAAGACGGTCAAACTTGTCGAGGAGATCTGCATTCAGGTCATAGTAACACACATCACCATAATCGATGATAGGGAAAATTAAGGACTGCACAAGCATTGTCTTGGTACTTGATGGTAAAAAATGTTCAAGCGGTATAGCCCGCAGCGTTCCAGTAACCTTCTGGCTCACCCTAGCGACTTGAGTACGCCAGTTCAGGGTACAATCGATGTGCAAGCCTAGGTCTCTCACGTCAGTGCTACTCGTAAATGGAACTATTGAATTATTGAAGAGAACTGGTGGCAAGGTTGAACCATCCACCTTACCAATACTACGATGACTCCCAATGATGATCACCTGACACTTATTAGGGTTTACTGCAACACTAAATCTATCAGACCAGGTTTTAATGGCTTTCAAGTCCCTATTTAACTTGTCTATAGCATCAGGTATTTCATCAACCTTTCCGTGACAGTACAACTGCAAGTCATCTGCATACAGATGATACGTGCACTGAAGTTCGGAAGTAATAAGATTAATAAAAATAGAAAACAGAAGAGAGAATACCGCCTTGAGGAACGCCAGCTTCTAAATCACACCAGCATGACGAAGAATCCTCAACGTTTCTGAAGGTAAGAAGAGAACCATTCCAGTGCTTCGGGAGAGACCATAACATAGGACAGAATAGCCAACAGGATGTCGTGACTGACGGTATTAAAGGTATTAGAGAAATCAACCAACATTAAACTAAATTAAAAACTTACCGTTGAAAAAAATTAAAAAACGTTTCACAGAATTACTTTTAGATAAATGTTATTATTTTGTGCAGGACTTCTTAAATGATAATTGTTTGTAATATCTTTAGTATCCTCTACTTTGTATTTCATTTGCATGCTATATGAAGGCAGAATGTACATGGATCCTATTATATAATTTAATAACTTATTTTTATGTACCTACATTCTAAGCAAATAAACACCTATTCTATTCTATTCTAGAACAGTAACTTTGGTGTCTTCCAGTCCTACCCTTATATCGCCAGTCACTTTAAGGAGGGCGGAAACAGTGCTATGCCCAGCCCTGAACCCAGATTGAAGAGGGCTAACTAGGTAATTACGATGAACAAAATTGGAGAATTGTTTGTGGACACAGGCCTCGAGCACTTTGAATAGGAAGGGAAGTATAGAAATTGGACAGAAGTCGGTAGGAAGAGAGGGATTACCTTAGGTAGTGGACGAACATGGGCTTTGCGCCACAGGGAAGGAAATACTCCGGTGTACAGGGAAAAAATTATAATGTGGGTAATCGCGGGTAGGAGATGATCCAGAATAGTCATGATCATACCACGGGTGATATTGTCACATCTTACCGCTTTCGATATGATGGAGAGAATGATCTTTCTGAACTCTCCCGGTTCATCTGGAATGAAACTGAAAGGGTTAATACAAGGACGCGTTAGACCAGATATTAAAGACAGAATTTGTTGCTTGATTAGACGATCCATGGTAGGAACAGTGGAGAAATGACGGTTGAGATCGTCTAACGGCCGAACCCAATAACTTATTTTCAGTTAAAGACAGATCGCTATAGATGATAGACGGTATAATTATATCTATGCTCGGATGGCGTCTCACAATCATTGATATAGGCTATATATCTAACGAAAACAATAAGTAGGTTTCTCTACTTCCATTACAACCAACATTACTTTAAAAAACAACATGTGTAATTAAATTAGGGTTATATTAAAACTTCTTTGTTTCTTAGTTCTAAATAAGTTACTGGATTAAGATATAATTCTGTAGAGCCATATTTGTTATGGCCGCGAATTAAAATACAACCTGTTACTGACCTGCAAATTGCAAAAAACGAAATAACATTTGAATTTCGCGGGCTACCTTAGCGCGTTAATGTTTTTTTTTTTTTTAACTTAAATTCATGTTGGAATGGTTCTTGCACGGGGGGAGTAAGTAAGGGGGGGGTTAAATTTCTGTTATTTTTTGCCTAAGGCGCACCGTTTTTGAGATATTTGAATTTCAATTTTTTTTTATTACTCTTGTATGGTCCCTTGCTAGATCATACATTACTTTTAGATGAGGGATGAATGGAATAAAAGAAGGTAAGTACTAAAACACTATTGTATTGTCTCAAAGGTACTTAAAGGTAAAATGAGTTGAATGGACTGATGGTGTGGAAATTAAGTGAGTGACGCAGCCCTTGTTGGCTGTAACGAGAACGCCTGGCTGACTTGATAGCCCAACGCGAACTGAGCTGTATTATGAGTTGAAATGAATGTGTGGCGTAAACTGCTGAATTGCAGAATGTGCGGTTGCACCGTACATGCTCCCGAGCGGGAAGATGAATATGAGATGAACATGAAAAGATGAGTAACAAGATGATGCCAATTGGTCCTTATGCTATGTAAAGTCTCTACTTGAACTCCGTTTTACGAGACATGGGCACTGTACACTTGTCTAACTTATGCACTTTTGGAATTTCACTGTAATCTGATACACACGGAATCTCACACTGATTACGCGCACTAACACTATATTGAACCGTGGATGATGAGATAGAGGCCCCGGCCTCTGCCCGTGCAGGTGTCGCGTGTTGCGCCGGCTGTAGACTCTCCAATGCGACCCTTGCCACCGCGAGAGTTGCGGTTCGCCTGTTACGCAGCCGTCGTAATATGAAGACTGCTGCAACCACCAACGCAACTCCGATCACCACATAAAATGCTGTGTAGTGATGGATGTCGTGATATGAAACTTGATGTGGCAAATTCTCACTTGCTTTGAGAATGCGGAGTTGCTTCTTAATTTCATCAAGCTCCTTGTTGCTCGAGATGAGTGTATAGTTTTGTATCAGTGGAGTTGGAATGCCTACGTCTATGATATGATTGATTGGTTCTATCTCAGGCAGCTTGAAAGATGGTTTTATGTCTAAAGTGCTAAAATCTTCGTTGTGTGAGTAAACGGTAAAACTTTTGGTTTTAATTAGACAGTCGTGTTCGACTCCCAATATGCCTGCCTTTACTAATTGCCCCGACGACACATTATCGTCGCATAGAATTCTTAATTGACACTGACTACAGCAGAAAAATGCATAATTGTTTATTTTGCTAAGAGCTGTCCATTGATTCGAACAAGTCGTAATACTGATCTTGCATTTGCTGGAATCAGGTTCTACTTCACATAATTTTTCATCATTCTTGAGATGATAAATCGGCTTCTCTATATGACATAGATAAGTATCGACATTGTCACGTAGACATGTCTGGACATCGTATAAAGACATCGGTAAATATGAGTCCTTCTTCAAATTGATTGCAACATGTTCAGCAATCGGAGTTAAAGTAGCCATGCTTGAGTTACCTACATACTGAGGTATTGGAATAATTTTCATGATTGAAAATGTATCTCTAGACACCAGTGGCAATTTTAATTCGAAGATTAAATATTCTTCAGTCATTCTTGCTTTGACTGTTAATAAATGGTAAATGTTTCTAAAGTTGATTTGTACGTTATTGATCGGCAACGTAAGATCCTTTGAAAGATGACTCGATATTGTATTCAGAGTGTCCTTCAGTTGTTCTGGTGACAATAAATGAAAATTGAGTCTCCCGTGATAAACATCTGTTATGGTATCTAATAATTTTGTTTGGATTGTTTTTAGGTGTCTTAAAACATTGCTCGTAGCAATTGCTCCCGTACTGAAATCGTTCATGATTCGATTTCTCTCTAATTCGTCCAATAAAACGTTTTCCATCTTATCTAACTTAATTGATAGTGAATTAAGCATCTTGTGTTGCTTATTAATTGCTTGCTCGATCCTTTTCAAAACGTTATATTCTGCTTCAATGATCGTTGTTTGTTGTTTCAAAAGGGAAAGCAAATGATTGTCATTGTCATGTATTGACTGAATATCTTGTTTATATTGTTCGGCGAATCTGTCATCGAGTACGCCGAATAAGCTGTTTGCGAGATACCCTATACCGTTGATAAGGCCTCGCTTGCGTCGGCGCAGGTCTCGTGCGCGGCGCGTGCTGGAATGCTGACTCAGCAACAGGTGGTTATAGTACTCGAGTTCTGAGAATTCTTGCTGCAATTGAACTTGTATGATGTCACAATGTGACGTTTCTTTAAACTTGTTGCATAACTGATCCAAGTAGCTAAGGTATTTACTGCTTGCTTCTATACCTTGCCAAAATGAATTCATGTCATAGTATGTGACTATCTTCCATTCATCTCTGATTAATTGCATGTTTGCAATTTTGTCAAAATAAAGACCTTGATTATCTTTTAATTGTGTAACATTGTATGAACAGTGAGCTGTGGTCAAAATGCTCATGAAAGTCAAAAGTAACTAGCGTTGAGAAGCTGTAGTTTACCTTTTTGTTTTGATAAGGGTTGCCATCTTTCACTTCTTTGGAACGTTTGATTGTTGATTCTATCATTCACAGGGAGAATAGACAGCTTGAGAATAGGCCTCTTGATAAGCCCTTTCTTTGTTTTCAATGTGACCACCCTGATGTGGCCATCGGCACCGGGATGTAGCTGGACGACGCGGCCAACTGCCCACTTCCCAGGAGGTAAGTTTGCATCGTTAATTGTAACAATGTCATTTAGTTGCATGTCTGGTTGAGAATGTCTCCACTTGCTTCTTGCTGACAGCTGAGCGAGATATTCTGTATGCCAACGTTTCCAAATATCTTGTATTATTTTTTGAGTTAAATGCCATCTCGTCCGCATATCTGTTTCTGTTTCTAGTATAGTCATGTCTTGATTTAGATTGATAAAGCTTGACGGAGAGAGGAAATCCAAGTCGTTGGGATCTTCAGTCAGAGGACACAGTGGCCTCGAGTTAAGTACTGCTTCTAACTGGGCCAGAACTGTGCTGAACTCTTCGAAGGTGAGCTTTTGATCTCCAACTACTCTTCGTAAATGATATTTTAAACTTTTAACTGCAGCCTCCCACAGCCCTCCTGCTGTAGGCCATGAGGGTGCATTAAAATGCCATTCGATCTCCATGCTAGTAATTTCCTTGATGAAATCTTGATCGAATGTTTCTTGTATCTGCTCAAATTCTTCTTGTAAAACTTTGTTGGCGCCGACAAAGTTTGTACCATTGTCGCTGAACAAGTGTTTCGGCGAGCCCTTTCTTGCTGCCATTCTTCGCAACGCCGCTATGAATGCTGATGATGTAAGGTCTGACACCAGCTCTATATGAACAAGCTTGGTCACCATACAGATAAATACCGCCACGTAGCCCTTTGTGGTTTTAATACCACGGCCCTTGTTGGCCTTTATGAGCACGTGCCCGGTAAAATCGACGCCTGTATGTTCAAAAGGCTTTGCAACGTTACATCTCTGCGTAGGTAAATCACCCATCAATTGTGTCATCTTGCTTGGATTGTGTTTACGACAGGTAACGCAGGTACGTATACGCTTTTTGACCGCTCGATTACCGCCTATGATCCAGTAATTATTGCGAATAAATGCTGATGCCACCCGTGCTCCTCCATGGAACGTAAGTTTATGCGCTTGATCTATGATTAAGTTTGTTAAGTGGCCTTCGTGAGGTATTATAATCGGATGCATCATATCTTGATTAATGCTGGCCTTGCTTAGTCTTCCTCTGACTCTGAGAAGCCCCTCGTTGTCAAGGAATGGATTTAATTGCAATAACTTGCTTTTTGCTGATAGCGGCTTATTTTTTTGTAAGTTATGTACTTCCTGAGCATACTCTCTATGCTGTACATATAAAATTATTTTATGCTTAGCATTGATTAATTCTTGCAATGTAAAATAAGTTTGCAAGCGGTTTTTCTTGTATCTCGCTTGCTTGATAAATCTTAATATCCATGCTAAAACTCTTGTTAGTTTACCGAGTGAACTATATCTTGTTAATAATTCACCCAACATGTTATCGCTTTCTTGCTGCGATAAATGATTAATATGCTTGGCTTTTCTTGCTTCTTCGTCTGTGGTAAACACTGCTTGCCCAGTTTCTTGGTCAGGGTCGTAGTTCCGCAGCCACGACGGTCCTTCCCACCACAGCGAATAGTTTTTCAATTGATCGACACCCAATCCACGGGTTGCGCAGTCCGCTGGATTTTCAGCTGACTTGACGTAACGCCAGCTGTTTGTAGGTATGATGCTTGATATTTGTCGCACCCTGTTGGCGACAAAAGGCTTCCATCGTCCTGGCTCTCCTTGTAACCAGGCTAGGACTACCATTGAATCTGTCCAACTGTATATGTTGATAGTATGACTGCTAAGGCATTCTTGAATTTTAGTCAACAATTTTGCCAGTAGTAGAGCACCGCTAAGCTCTAATCTTGGTAATGAAATTGATTTGTTTACTGGAGCTAATCTCGATTTTCCTGCTACTAACGAGATCTTTTTTTCGCCGTTGTTTTCAGACTTGCAATAAACAACGCATGCGTAGGCTTTATTAGAAGAATCGCAGAATCCATGTAATTCCAGCGCGTTGTTTTCTCCTGTGCCCAACCAACGCTCCAACTTGAATTGATTGATTTTGTGCATGTCATGTTTTATTTTTAGCCATTCCTTGCTAGTTTGATCGGGTAACTTGTCATCCCATTGAATACTTGACATCCAAACTTGCTGAAATAGCAGTTTTAGCTTGGTTGATATCGGTGACAGCCAACCAAGAGGGTCAAACAACTTTGATATGTCTGATAACATGGATCTCTTAGTTGGTGTTTTGGTAGATGGTTCAATTTTTGATTGAAATGTAAATAAGTCAGCTTTGGAATTCCAACGTAATCCCAAGGTTTTTAATGTCTCCATTTCTTTGAAATCGAAATTTTCTTGCTTGCTACTTGCCCCGATTATATCGTCTTGTAGGGCTGATGCGTTGGATGACCACTTTCTTAAATTGAACCCTCCTGATTTTAACAAATTGATTAACTCTTGCTTAAGTTTTACTGCTAACTCGACAGAATGAGAACCGTGTAAAACATCATCCATGTAGAATGAGTGCTCCAATGCCTTGATTGCAACACTGTCGAAATTGTGTCTCTCATCTTCAGCCAATTGTTTCAAAGTCATCATAGCTAAAAATGGTGCGGCCTTGGTGCCGTACGTAACAGTGCATAGCTGGTATACCTGATGACGCATGTTAATGGAATCCCTCCAAATGATTTTTTGAAATCTTTGATCCTGTTCATTTAACAAAATAAAACGAAATTTTTTTTCAATATCTGCTGTAAACGCTACGCGATGTTGTCTCCACCTTAATAGTAAAGATTGGAGATCTTGCTGTAGATTTGGGCCTTTTAACATGATGTCATTCAAACTGATCCCTGTTGTTGTTTTTGTAGAAGCGTTGAAAACTACGCGAAGTGCTGTCGTAGTAGAATCGCTTCGCAGTACACAATGGTGCGGTAAATAATAATCCGGTTGCATGTTACCGGACTCTGGTATCATATGTCCTAAAGTTTTATATTCTTGAATAAATAATTTATATTGTTTTGCTACTTCTTCATTATTGTGAAATTTCCTTTCCAACTGTTGAAATTGCGCCATAGCTTTATTTTTTGACAATCCCAACTGTGTCTCAAAGTTTTCTTGAAAAGGCAATCTTACTTCATACATGCCATTGTCATGTCTTATTGTGGTTTTTTTGTAATACTCCATACATTGTAGATTTTCTGCGGATAAATTGGATGATTCTGTGATGTCTTCGATCTCCCAAAATCTTTGTACTTCGTCCACTTGATTCAGAACTACTTTACAGTGAAATGTCTTGAAATTTCCGCATAAGATCCATCCCAGTCGTGTTTGTTGCGCGATCGGTAATGATAGATCGGCTCTGACAATGCCTTCTAAAATGATATGGGAATACACATCGGCTCCCAACAAGATGTCGATAGGACGGCTGACATTGTAATCTGGATCGGCTAGTTGCATTGCCAGGTGTGCCCATGTTGGCTTGGTAAATGTACATCTTGGTAATTGATTAATCAGCGTGTCCATGATGACCACATCTGTTTCAAATGTATAATCATTAAAATGTGAGCAACATGTTATGTTCGTAACGCCCTTGCTACTGCTCTCCTTCTCTCCTATCCCGCAGATGACGGCCCTGCAATACTTTCTTGATAAAGCTAGCTGTTGCGCCGCTCTGGCTGAGATTAGGGAGGCCTGAGAGCCTTGATCTATTAGCGCACGCATTTTGTGGTATGATCCGTCACTTGCTTGAACTTTGATCATTTCCGTGGCTAATAATGTTTCGATCACGTTGTTGCCTTGTTGCGTAATGTGATTTTCTTGTGATTCTTGATTTTGCGTTCCAGTTGCAAGAACTGCTGGAGTGTCATTCTCCGTAATTGGGTTACATGAAGGCTTATTGTTAAACGCGTCATGTAAAAGTGTATTATGTTTACCACGACATTCACGGCAGCGTTTTTCTGTCATACATTCTTTATCCCCATGCGAATAAAGACAATTTTTGCACAGCTGCAATCGTGTTATAGCTTGTCGCTTTGCACTTGGTGTCATATTTTAAAACTTACTGCAATAGTATATTCCGTGTGATTCTTTACACAACGGGCATGCTAATTCGTTATAATTTACAGAAGTCTTAGTTGCTGAATATTTATTCTTGAAATTTGACGATGATGATTTACTTTGCCTGTTTGTTGATGGTTTGCAATTTTCGTTTTTCTTGCGCGATGATTCCAATGCGGTGAATTTGCTCTTTTGGCAGTTCTCTGGGTTTCTTCACAGATTCCAAATAATGATCATGCGTGTCCGCATCTAATTTTAACAATAAAATACGTACGATGAATGGATCCCAGCTGTCTATATTGACGCCTAGGTTCCTTATTGAGTTTATACACTCTAGTGTTGTATCGTGAATTTTCTTGATCTGAGGGGCGTTTGTTTGTTGAACTACTGGAAGATTTAGTAGGAGATCTATGTTAGATGTAAAAATCAACCATGCGTTGTTGTACCTGTTGTTTAATATCTCCCAGCAAACAGTGTAGTTATCAGTACTGATTTGTAAATGCTGTATCAAACGTTCAGCTTCTCCCCGCACCTTGCTTTTAAGAAACTGCATCTTGTGGGCGTTTGATAAGGAGACGTTACTGTGGATAGCTTCAATAAACAAGTCCTTAAAAGACACCCAATTTTGATAATTGCCATTGAAGAACGGTATGTCAATTTTTGGTGTCCAATTTTCCTTGTGAACTACGGACCCTAGTTTTTTGTTAATTGCATTTTTTAATTCATTGTAAATAGTTTCTTGTTTCGTATAAGACACCTCATATTCTTGATTCGTACCCTCCAATTCGCTGTCTAATTCCCAATGCAAAGAATCTATGATAGACCATCGAGACTGTAGAATACGTAAGGCATCTTTCAACTCCCACTTTTCGGACATAAAATCCAAATTTATCCCTGCCACAGTGCGCTGCAGCGCCCTGAAGTTACTTGCTTGTTTCTTTCACAGTTCATCAAACTTGCTAGATGAACCTCTGGAGCATACCTCGATAGGCGGTGATTGACATTCCACCGGATCTTCTTGCTCAGACCGTGCAGAACCTTGTACCTCCTGAGTGGAACCCCCCTGTTGAGGTTCCTTCATCTTTATCAACAAAACTTGATATTGTTGATTGATGAGTGCTTTGGTCGAGATGTACAGCTCTTCGGTTCGTTCGTATGCTCGGCCAATAAAATACTGATGAGACTTGCTTTCTTCCTTAAGAAGACGGTCGTGATTGTACTGGTAATCGGACCAGTACTGATTTAAGATTTCCAAACGTCGCTTGAAATAGTCAGCAGTCTTACGATCCGCTGAGTCCTTTTTGATATTTGTAGCCAACCTTTGAATAGTTGTGTAAAGTTCGTCTTGATTTGCATGTATGTCCTCCATGACGAGGACTTAGTAGTAAGAAATAAATGGAAAGATCTTACTTGAATGTTCTTGATTACTGTTAACGGATCCTTGTTGACCCCTGAGGCACCTGCTAGCCTCAGCTTTTGATGATGAAACGTTCCCCGAGACTCCTGCTAGCCTCAGCTCTTGATGATGATACGTTCCTCGAGACTCCTGCTAGCCTCAGCTCTTGATGATGAAGTATTCCCTGAGACACCTGCTAGTCCCAAAGTCTAAAATTCTTGCACTGAACTCCTGATAGTTTACGGATCCTTGTTGACCCTGAGACACTTGTTAGTCCCAAAGTTTTATAGTCACTCAACACTACACACCTTTAGTCACTGGCTTCCCGCTACACTGTCCACGCGCGCGAAATGGACTATATAGCGTGCGAATGTTCACAAAAATGTTCACTGTTCGAAGGACCAAAAAGAATGTATGGTCCCTTGCTAGATCATACATTACTTTTAGATGAGGGATGAATGGAATAAAAGAAGGTAAGTACTAAAACACTATTGTATTGTCTCAAAGGTACTTAAAGGTAAAATGAGTTGAATGGACTGATGGTGTGGAAATTAAGTGAGTAACGCAGCCCTTGTTGGCTGTAACGAGAACGCCTGGCTGACTTGATAGCCCAACGCGAACTGAGCTGTATTATGAGTTGAAATGAATGTGTGGCGTAAACTGCTGAATTGCAGAATGTGCGGTTGCACCGTACAACTCTAAATAAAAAAAAACATCTATGATCATTATTGCAAGTACATTTTAGCTTGACTACTTTACGTTTATCCCTGCAATTCGGGGAATAGCCAAATCTGCCATCTGTAGTACTGTCCTGTCAAACAATCGGTTTGCCTATACCAAGAGTTCCAAGAAATTCCAAATATCGGCAGAAGAGGAAGAATTGATAGTATCCAGAATGTGGCGGAGTTTAGCATTTTATCTATGCAAACTTCGGAGATAAGGACGGTATTTTTTTTTCGTCATAAAAACATCAAAATTCGGAAACTAGGCTAAACAATGATTTCAAAAGGACTATATATGTCAATGAGGCTAAAAAACATTTTTTTTTTTGAGAATGTGCTAACGGCGTTCTTTCATAGGATACCCCACATACCCTAGTAGCCCCACTTCAAATTTTTAGACCATTCAGTCCCTTTTGCAAAAAAGATATATATTTTTTAATTTCTTTCTTGTTTGCAAAATAGTTGGGCAAACGTCATCTAAAACTATTCTAAATTTCTAGTTGATAGCATAAGTAGTTCTTGAGATATCCAGGTGGATAGGAAATTAAAGTTATTTTTCACTTTGTAGTCGGTTACTATTGTTTTGTAAAAAGTTTTAGATTTTTCACTTTTTAGTGGATCAGTTTTGAATTTATCAAAGTTATAATAGCCTAATTTTAACTGCTCATCACCTTCTATAAAATATTGCTTTTCCCGATGCTGGGACGTTGATTGTTGAGGAGTTCTCCTGGTAAGAACCAGGAGAACTGCCACTCACCATATGCATAGTGATGAGCATAAATTGCTTAAGCGCAACCCGTTAAATAGCTACTCATTATTATATTGTTCCGGTGGCCATCTCCTTCATCAATTCCACTTCACCAAATGGTGCTTTCCGAGAGCAAATGCACGAGTTACTATAAAAAGTTCCCAAATCGCTATAAGTTTGCATATAAAATTTGAGAGTTTCCCTCGATTTCCATGGGATTCCCTCATCAGATTCTGATTTGGTGGCAATGGGACCACCTTGGGAGTATACCCTTTCAAAAAAAAAAAAAATTTTCAAAATCGGTTCATAATTGACTGAGTAACGAGCGTAACAAACATACAAAAAAAAAAAAAAACATACAGCCGAATTGAGAACCTCCTCCTTTTTGTAAATCGGTTAAAAATGCACTCGTCTAGTCCTCTGTCGATAAAAATCTATAATAAACTACCGAGGTGCTCAGAAATGAGGGAAAATTGGTACTTTTACTAATAAATAAAAATAACTAAATAAATGTTATTACAGCATAAATGAATACCTATATAATTGAAAAATCCATAGAACTGACAGAATAATATTAATGAATAATAGAAATATAGATTTAATTAATAATTAATAAAATGTTACCTTTAATTTTACTTAGAATAAGTAATTTTCTTGCATGATTGTATAAAATAAGTCCTCTTCCTAAAAATTTGAAGGAAGAGGACTTATTTTATACAATCATGCAAAAAAATTACTTATTAAACATTAATTGTACCAATCGTGGACCCGGTCGGACAATTAATGTTTACTCCACCTAAGCACATTGTGGAATGCAATAAATGATTGAGTTTTGAGTATTGTAGACTATTTACCTCGTTTCACCACCTGAGGGGGTTGTTATAGAAAAATCATGAAACACGTTTTATTTATTTGTTGACAGGAGTAGGAACCCTGCGAATTTTCGAATTGATATATTTTATATGATTAATCCATACACATTTTGAAACCTCGTTACACCCCTTTAGGGGTTGAATTTTCAAAAATCTGTTTTTAGCGGATGTCCTGCCCATAATAACTATCTGTGTGCCAAATTTTTGCCCAATCCATTCAGTGGTTTGAACTATGTGTTGATAGATCAGTCAGTCAGTCACTGTTTCTTTTTATTTAAATAGATTTATACATAAGTGTAAAGGCTTCTACATACCGGGGCGACTTGTCGCGCGACGCGACGCGACACAAAGGCACCGCCCGTCCCGTGACACGCAGGGCCTTTGTGCCGTGTCGCGTCGCGCGACAAGTCGCGCTGGTATGTAGAAGCCTTAATTCGACATGTTACGAGGACCCCAAATAAACTGGGATTAGGGCAGGAGACTGATGATGAAGTATTCAGTCTAAGTTTAAGTTTATAAATCAACGAAAGAAGATTTATTTCATACAAACTGTATCCACCCCCTTTACAACCCCAAAGAGGTTAATTAGGGTTCCGTACCAAAATGGTAAAAAGAAACCCTTATGGTGAGACTCTCTCTGTCTGTCTATCTGTCACACCTGGATATCTCAAGAACTACTTATGCTATCAACTAGAAATTTAGAATAGTTTTAGATGACGTTTGCCCAACTATTTTGCAAACAAGAAAGAAATTAAAAAATATATATCTTTTTTGCAAAAGGGACTGAATGGTCTAAAAATTTAAAGTGGGGCTACTAGGGTATGTGGGGTATCCTATGAAAGAACGCCGTTAGCACATTTAAAAAAAAAATGTTTTTTAGCCTAGTTTCCGACTTTTGATGAAAAATGTAAAAGTTATCTCCGAAGTTTGCATAGATAAAATGCTAAACGCCGCCACATTCTGGATACTATCAATTCTTCCTCTTCTGCCGATATTTGGAAATTTCTTGGAACTCTTGGTATAGGCAAACCGCGATATTTAGACCTTCCTAAAGCAATTGACTTAGACGATCTCAACCGTCATTTCTCCACTGTTCCTACCATGGATCGTCTAATCAAGCAACAAATTCTGTCTTTAATATCTGGTCTAACGCGTCCTTGTATTAACCCTTTCAGTTTCATTCCAGATGAACCGGGAGAGTTCAGAAAGATCATTCTCTCCATCAAATCGAAAGCGGTAAGATGTGACAATATCACCCGTGGTATGATCATAACTATTCTGGATCATCTCTTACCCGCGATTACCCACATTATATTTTTTTCCCTGTACACCGGAGTATTCCCTTCCCTGTGGCGCAAAGCCCATGTTCGTCCACTACCTAAGGTAATCCCTCTCTTCCTACCGACTTCCGTCCAATTTCTATACTTCCCTTCCTATTCAAAGTGCTCGAGGCCTGTGTCCACAAACAATTCTCCAATTTTGTTCATCGTAATTACCTAATTAGCCCTCTTCAATCTGGGTTCAGGCCTGGGCATATCACTGTTTCCGCCCTCCTTAAAGTGACTGGCGATATAAGGGCAGGACTGGAAGACACCAAAGTTACTGTTCTAGAATAGAATAGAATAGGTCTTTATTTGCTTAGAATGTAGGTACATAAAAATAAGTTATTAAATTATATAATAGGATCCATGTACATTCTGCCTTCATATAGCATGCAAATGAAATACAAAGTAGAGGATACTAAAGATATTACAAACAATTATCATTTAAGAAGTCCAGCACAGAATAATAACATTTATCTAAAAGTAATTCTGTGAAACGTTTTTTTTAATTTTTGCAACGGTAAGTTTTTAATTTGGTTTAGTGTTGGTTGATTTCTCGAATGCCTTTAATACCGTCAGTCACGACATCCTGTTGGCTATCCTGTCCTATGTTATGGTCTCTCCCGAAGCACTGGAATGGTTCTCTTCTTACCTTCAGAAACGTCAGCAGTCCGTTCACGTTGAGGATTCTTCGTCATGCTGGTGTGATTTAGAAGCTGGCGTTCCTTAAGGCGGTATTCTCTCTTCTGTTTTCTATTTTTATTAATCTTATTACTTCCGAACTTCAGTGCACGTATCATCTGTATGCAGATGACTTGCAGTTGTACTGTCACGGAAAGGTTGATGAAATACCTGATGCTATAGACAAGTTAAATAGGGACTTGAAAGCCATTAAAACCTGGTCTGATAGATTTAATGTTGCAGTAAACCCTAATAAGTGTCAGGTGATCATCATTGGGAGTCATCGTAGTATTGGTAAGGTGGATGGTTCAACCTTGCCACCAGTTCTCTTCAATAATTCAATAGTTCCATTTAGCACTGACGTAAAAGATCTAGGCTTGCACATCGATTGTACCCTGAACTGGCGTACTCAAGTCGCTAGGGTGAGCCAGAAGGTTACTGGAACGCTGCGGGCACTTATAGCGATTTGGGAACTTTTTATAGTAACTCGTGCATTTGCTCTCGGAAAGCACCATTTGGTGAAGTGGAACTGATGAAGGAGACCACAGATGGCCACCGGAACAATATAATAATGAGTACCTATTTAACGGGTTGCGCTTAAGCAATTTATGCTCATCACTATGCATATGGTGAGTGGCAGTTCTCCTGGTCCTTACCAGGAGAACTCCTCAACAATCAACGTCCCAGCATCGGGAAAAGCAATATTTTATAAGAGGTGATGAGCAGTTAACATTATGCTATTATAACTTTGATAAATTCAAAACTGATCCACTAAAAAGTGAAAAATAAAAAACTTTTTACAAAAATATAGTAACCGACTACCAAAAATAACAATACAAAGTGAAAAATAACTTTACTTTCGGAAGTCGGTGGCAAAAAACTCAAATACAGATCCAAAGACACCGACTTCCGAAATTAAAGTTATTTTTCACTTTGTAGTGTTATTTTTGGTAGTCGGTTACTATTTTTTTGTAAAAAGTTTTTTAAACGGGATGTCGGCAATGACGTATTCCATCATTGGATGTCGGTAGGTTTAATCGCTTTTTGTGACGGAGTGTGTATCTAGTTTGTATGTCTTCTCGTTTAGTATGTCAGAGAGTAAAAATCTTGGTGTGTAGTGGTTTGCGTAAAGTTGTGCGAATTTACAGATTTCCAGTATGTATATAGAGGGAAGAGTAAGAATGTTAAGTTTTTTTAAATGGGGTTTGCAGCTATCCGTACCCCAAGTGTAAGTTTGCAAGAGAATAAACGTAACTATTTCGTTTGCGTTAAAATTTGACCGATAGATCATAATGCTAAGAGTTTATGAGTGAGAATAAAAATCTTAACGCAAACGCGCTAGTTACGTTTACTCATTTGCAAACTTACACTCGGGGTACAATCCGAAGTATTTATTAGAAAAAGGAGTGCGTCACTTCTGCGCCGTGGCCGTGGCAGCTCGAACGGGCTCCTGAATGTGTTGTCCGAGCGGTGGGACTCGCCTTTTTTGCGGAGGTGGCTGCAGCTGCATGCCTGCGTTTATTATTTAATGTAATATGTGTATTAATTTTTGATTTTAACTTTTATGATAATTTTGTTTGTAATGTTTTGTTTTTATATTTTATTTCTGATCTTAATTTTGTTTTTAATTTTGACCTTAATTCTGATTTTAATTTTGTTTTTAGTTATGATTTTAATTCTATAAGTTATGCGATTTTATTTTATTTTAATTTGTATTATGACATGAACAATTGAATATGGATATTTATCTGAAATAAATGATTTGATTTGATTTGATTTGAAGTAACTATTTTTGAGCTGTGAACAGCGCCGGTGCGTCTCTGCTATTTCCCCACAGCCACATTATTACGCCGTAGCTAAGCCATGCTCGTGCATGGCTTAGCAAATGCTCAAATGCTCATGCATTTAAAGTATGCATAGTAGGTGACCAGCAGTTTGCAAGTTAGTGGTCTTTTTTATTTCTCGAAAAGCGTACAAAAATGTAGAAAGTTAGGATTAAATTTTTTGTATGTGTGGTTTCCAATTGATGTTTAAATCTATAGTAAGCCTAATAGTGGAAATTCATTGGCTGATTCTATTTTGTGGTTATTAAAAGAAAAAATTACATAAAGCATACATGTAGAGGATTTTTTAGAGTCCGCGTATCACTGGTCAGTTTCCCTCAGTCGTCAGTTTATTTAATTCGCCAGTTTCGTTAATTGGTCAGTTTTACCGATTAGACAGTTGCGTTAACTCGACATTTTCCAGTGTTTGCCAGTTTTCGTCGATTCGTCAGTTTGGTACACTTATGGGAAAAAGTTTTTACATGTTGAGTAAACACATGTGGATAATATAATCTGCTAGAAGGAATACCAGCCTTATTAAAATCAAATGGAAGAAGATTGGGACCGGGACGTTCGATTTGATAATATTTGCAAACAAGAGTTTATAATAAATTTACTAGATTGTTCTAGCGATGCATGCATGCGAGCATGGTCCGGATTCCTATAGGGTTTTTGGCAGATCATTGATGTAAATAAGAAAAAGAAAACATCCAACAACGCTCCCTTGGGGTATTGAGGAGTATATTGCCTTGATAACGGATCGAAATAGTTACAAATCACCATGGTTTCATTTTCAAGGTTTGCCAGAACTTTGATCACGTAAATGTCATCAATTATGAAATTGATTACACTTGAACAACAAATAAAATCTACTAAGTCTTTATTATTATTTAGTATTGATCTAAATAAAAATCTATCTATATTAGTATAAAAATGTAGAAACTAACGTATCAACGCACAAGTGCACAACCCAAACTACTGGGCTGCTGGGCTACTGGGACCATAGTCACCATAAATAATACACTACAGGGACTAGCGACGTAAAATTTTGCATTACACTATGATTAATCTCTGAAGGCCAATTCTCGTAATTTAGAACGTTCAAAATCTAGTCGCAATCTCATCTTGCTCATCTTGGCGACAAACAAACGTCAAAAAATTGTCAAAATGTAGGGAAATAAGAGGTATTTTTGACAGATTGAGACTGAGATCAGGCTGTGAACGTTCTTAAAATTAGTAGAATTGCCCCTCAGGTCTCTGCGGCATATGTCAAACTGACAGGATATAAAAAATTGTTGATAGAAATTATCGATGTTTCTTACTATTAACGATGCTAAAATGTACCTAACTTATTTATGATTTGGTTTAATTTAATTACAAACGTTACTAAATTAAACGAATATTTTAATATAAAATACATTTATTCTCAGGAGTACACCCAAAATCCATATCTGAATCAGTTTCTGAATCGCTAGAACAATCTAGTAAAATTATAAACTCTTGTTCGCAAATATTATCAAATCGGACGTCCCGGTCCCAATCTTCTTCCATTAGTTTTCTGCATTTGGTTACCACCTTCTTCCAGTCTTCTGCAGATACATTTGTCTACCGCACTTTTTAATAACTGCAACATTTTATTTGCCGTGAAAGGCGGTGTTGTGTTGTGTCTGACAACGTAACCTTAAAAGAAAACATATTTTTACTAAGATTCAATATATTATACAGTAGTTACTACTTAAAATACCTATTGTTCGGGCGCCGCCGTCGGCTATCTTCGTGTCTGGAGTCGAGCGCCTGCGCGGGCGCGCGGGACGGGCAACGTGGATGCATGAGAGGGCCCGATGCCTCGTCACTTCACCCACAGAGTACATTCTAATATACTGACAGTTCACCAACGATCGTTTTCGGAACGTCATCGCAACCCCTTGGTTGTGCAGGCCGCTAGTTACAGGCCTTCTGCCATTAGTCAGACTCGCCGACCGAGGCATACTCTCTTAGATCCGGATGACCCCATCCCTCTCCTTCAGGAAAGCAATAGGGCCACGAGTACAGTGCACAAAATACACAAACCGACCTTCCGTCCTCGCCGCCGAGGTACCACGCGAACTTCCCGAGTAAATATTAATAAAAGTCCTCCCCCCCGTCCCTTGAATGTCGATGCGCCAGCCGCCCGGTTAGAGGCTGAGAGCGCCGTAGCAATAAATATAATATCCCCTGATAATAATCATGATCAAAATGTTGATCCAGCCCGTCCCCAAATTATTACTAATTTTGTGATCCCCCAACGACGCCCTAAGCCGAGGTCCGTACCCCACAGGGGGTGCCCTTAGTGCGCTGTCGTTTAGTTTTAATAAATATATATAATTTACGCCCTGGCTGGAGGCTTTAAGCTTAAAAACCTTAGGGCAGCCTTTTTTTTTTTTTTTTTAAATGGCATCTCGTAGCAGACCTAGAGAGGTCGTTGCTACTTAACCGGATATTCCTGTGGCTGCCCTAAGGTTTTTAATCTTAAAGCCTCCAGCCAGGGCGCAAATTATATATATTAAAACTAAACGACAGCGCACTAAGGGCACCCCCTGTGGGGTACGGACCTCGGCTTAGGGCGTAGTTGGGGGATCACAAAATTAGTAACAATTTGGGGACGGGCTGGATCAACATTTTGATCATGATTATTATCAGGGGATATTATATTTATTGCTACGGCGCTCTCAGCCTCTAACCGGGCGGCTGGCGCATCGACATTCAAGAGACGGGGGGGAGGACTTTTATTACCATTTACTCGGGAAGTTCGCGTGGTACCTCGGCGGCGAGGACGGAAGGTCGGTTTGTGTATTTTGTGCACTGTACTCGTGGCCCTATTGCTTTCCTGAAGGAGAGTGACGGGGTCATCCGGATCTAAGAGAGTGTGCCTCGGTCGGCGAGTCTGACTAATGGCAGAAGGCCTGTAACTAGCGGCCTGCACAACCAAGGGGTTGCGATGACGTTCCGCGGATTCGAAAAGGCGCTTTGCAAGGCGCTTCATAAACTGCTTGATAGTAAGCATCTTAAGGTCTACGTGAAGTTGTTCGCTCCGAACGAACCAAGGAGCCTTCGTAATTCTACGGAGAAATCGGTTTTGGAAGCGTCTGCATCTTATGGATGTGATACGACTTTGCGTGAGCGAAGACTACGCAGGCGTAAGTCATGATCGGTCGAATGCACGCGGTGTAAATACGCAATTTGCACTTAAGGGACAACTTGCTGCGCGGGTTGAGTACGGAGTGTAGTCGGCCGAGAGCAAAACTGGCGCGCGAGCGCACCTGTTTTATGTGCTCGCCGAACGTCATGTGATGGTCTAAGACCACACCGAGATATTTGGCTCGCTTCTCCCAAGGGATAGGCTTGCCGAACATGGTGATCGGGTGGGGGAGGGCGGGTGATCGCCGGGGCCTACAGAATAGGACCCCCTGGCTCTTATCAGGGTTGACTTCGATCCTCCACTTCCTGAACCAGGCCGCGAGTCTGTTGACTTCGGCCTGAAGGATGCGGGCGATATTGTCTTGCCTGAGGCCGGAGTAGTAGATGGCCGTTTCGTCTGCGAACAGAGCTAACTGCGCCTTTCTACATTTGGGGATATCACTAGTGAATATAGTGAATATCAGCGGTGCCAGCACAGCGCCCTGAGGGACGCCTGCGCGGAGCGGATGGGTTAGGGCAGCCACAGGAATATCCGGTTAAGTAGCAACGGCCTCTCTAGGTCTGCTACGAGATGCCACACACAAAAAAAAAAAAACAAAAAAACGATCGTTTTCGACGACACGCACGCGTTCAAATCTAGCTGTACCTTTTCATTCAATATTATAAGTTAGTTTTACAGTCCACTGCTTTTCACTTAAAAGTCCGAGTTAGGTCTTTACACCTATCTAACTGAAATTCAAGCAAACAAACCTTTGACTTGGGCCCAGATAAGCTCGATCGGATTATAACTGGCAGTGGTACGGAGGTAGTCTTATGACGGTATGACCCTTTTCATGGACTATATCATCAAGCCATACGTTGGGGTACGACTCGTTGACAGACCAACGAGTCAACGAGTCTTAATAATTCATTTTTGAGCATAGTTTCATTGGCCTCTTATTCCTTTTTCTTGAAGCCATGCAATGATTTCTAATTTTCTGTTTGCCGAAGTTGGTGGTTTGGGCTTTTGGACCGAGTGATATGGGGCGTTATCCATAATAATGCAATGTGGCTCCTTTAAATTATCTAATAATTTTAAAAACCACTCCTTAAATTTTCAAAATTGTTTTCGTGGTATTCAGTAGTTTTAGTTGATTTGAATGTCAATAGGCAATTAGGTACAAAATCAGAGCATGAGTGATGATTAATCTTTGACCTTTGCCTTCGGGTACAAATGTAAATAATGTTATAATATTAAAATATACAATAAAATTAAAAGATACTTACTACCTTTCCTCTCAACTGTGAGTATTTATATATATATATATATATTTGTTTATATAAGCTTTATGTATTTATTTGTTTATGTAGGTTTTGCACGTGTGTACATAAACGTGTGTAATTTTTATATTTAAAGTTATGGTATAGTTTAGGTATATTTAACATTTTAGTTTAAGACTTCGCATATTCATATTTTTCTCTTCTTGTTCCCACACACTATTGTCTACATTTCTTTTTCATTTCTCCTTTCGCAGGTCTGCTGGAAGAAAATTCTTAAGAAATAAGCAGTACCTTTGTACTAAATTATTATTATGTCACATCTCTTTGTATTTTCTGTGTGTACATAAATAATAAAATAAATAAATAAGATGAATTAATTCCAGTCCACCCGCAGTGTGTAGTCGCATCCAGTGCTGCCACATCGGCGAGTCCCAGCGGCCCACGAACACGCTCAGAAGGCTGTTCGAGCTGGCCCGCATGCGCTTCGTAAGAGACGCACAACGCTTCCACATGATGGCATGAAAACCATCCAGGCTTTTCACCGCAAACATCGCTGAAGCGCTGCAGTGGCGCGGCAGCCCGAACAGTACCCTGAACGCGTTATTATACTGTACTCGCAGAGCGCTGTATTTACGCTGGGTGTACTTAGTCCACAGGCTGCAAGTGTAAAAAGATTGCCAGAAGGCCTTAAATAAGGTCACTTTGACTTGCTCGGTACACCGTGCAAACCTGCGGGCCAGCAGCTTACAGCGCACAGACAGCGCTCTGCGCTCCCTCTCCAAATCAATGTTGTCACATAGATCTTCCGAGACCCAGTGACCCAGATATTTAAAATTAGACACTCTGTTTAGGCTGGCACCGCAAAGATACAAGGGTGGCACATTAGCGAGGGGTTATAACTGTCACAACAAAATTTAAAAATTATTATAAATTTTAAAGTCATTTATTCAGTCAGAATAAATACTTTGACGCTCGCGTCTGCTGACCCTAATGACTGTGATAGTAACTAATATTCAAATCTATTTCCATAGATGAAGCTGTGCAATGTAGCAACTTATGAGGCAATACAAAAGTATTTACTATATTATTGTAAAGTTATTAACCTGTCAACATCGTCAACATACTTTGAGTATTTATCCTGTCAACATAAGATAATCGTCAAGTCAAGAACAAAATCTTTCAAAAAGGCTTATATTAGTGTTGAGTGTAAATAATAATTTTAAAGAAGTTAAAAACATCAGGGTATAATCTAAGTAAGAGTTGATTTAATCAAGGTTCAAGAAACACTCCTTTTTTTCATCTGCCTAATCTCTAAAATAATCAATAATTTGATTATATTTTAGAGGCTTGAGGATTAGGGTGTAAAGTTCACTCATCCTCTATTGAAAAGGGAGGATCCTCCGACCAGACGAGTGTTGTGTCTGGTGGGACGGTTGATGAAACGTTGTGATTGAGTTATATACATGGTATTTTTACTTTTAGAAAGCTGATACGATGGAAAATAATTTAAAGTATTAAAAAAGGGTAGGTAATCGGGACTTTTATTAAGATATTTTACAATTATTATAAAAATTTATGAAAAAATATCAGATGTTTGTTAGAAAATCACCCTAATACTCATTTGAGGGCGAGTTTTTTCTTTAGTTTTTATTTTATGAAGACGCCCTATTATTTCCAGTAATTACTGAGTTTGTTTCATCGTGTTATATCGTTTAGTTTAAAAGTTATACCGTTTTGTTTACACAGGGGTCACAGCAGCGAACATCATTTTTAAAAATGCTATAAAAATTGAATTGTTTTTTTTTATTTTTTTATTATATTTTTTCCGTCGATAAAATTAAGCTAAGTTTCCCTCATTTCGATATGTGCACATTATGAAGACTCGCACTATGCTAGTTGCGCGGTAAACTCTGCTTGCGCTAGTATTATGCGTGACGTCAGTGTGCCGCGTAGTTCGCATGTGGCAATGTAGATACCGCTACAATATCATATTGCCAAATGTTAATTGATGTACCCTAAATGTTAAATAGAGATTGAAACTTATATTTACATTACGTTTCATTATTGTAGTTTTATTAAAATTTCATTTCTTGAATTCCTGCCAAAATACGATTTTTTTAATCTATGGTACGATCCTCTAAAAATAAAGTTGTCAAAAAAAAAAAAAAACGAACATACTAAATAAAAAAAAAAAAGTTGTCAATGTCAGTCAACAACACTGATTTGACGTTTTTGACAATCTGCCGCTGCCTGTCAGCAAATACATAACCTTAAAATAAATTATATTTTAGCTGAATATAGATTTATTAAATTAGTAATATAAGTCTGTCTCAATATGTTACGTAACTGCCGAAATGTATTTTTTAAGAATAATGTGTGTCCAGTTCTTATTCATAAAAAGAATTTCTTATCCAATGAATACAAATGTACAGAAGCTTGGAATAACATGAACTCTTCGCCTGTGTTCAATAAAATAAGTATACATGATTTCTATAATGTACTAGACCAAAATTATGCTTCTAAAGGCGTAATAAGTGCAATAGACGTTGACATGTTTGCCAACGCAATTAAAGACCCCAGCCATCTTGAAGAACTAAAGGACTTACTTCATAAACTTAGGACTACAGCAGAAACAGGTAACACGTTAGATTCGACACAGCAAGCTACTGTGAGAAATTTCATTGAGTTTGGCGATGTCAAAGAGCTGGTAGAAATATTAAAAGATCCTCTCAACTTTGGTGTGTTCCTTGATGAATACACTGCAAACATACTATTGGACAAATTAATAACATTACCGAACTATGAACTAGCTGCAAGGGTGGCTTCTTTGATAATGCTACAAGAAGAATTCAATAATGAAATAACATGTTCACTGTGCCAATATGCTTGTTATAAGTACATCAGTAACTACACAGTCACACCACCAGAACCATCACCTCCTACAGAGAAAACCAAGAAAGTTGAAGAAGTTAAGATAAGAGTTAAATACCTTCGAAATCCTTTCTTTGATGATCATTTTGACATCAAGGATACTCTTACTTTATCTGGCAAAACATTAGCATGGATTTCAGAAAGAGCCCCCAACAATTTGAACAGGAACTTGCAGCTTATTGGATGGCTTGTCTACAAAAAATATGATAAACTATCAGCCTTGTGTGAAAAAGTGAGCAATGATAAAACATTTAAAGTACATAAAGAAGTTTTAGAACTTTTACAAAAAGAGAATGGTAGTGCGGAAGCTGAATCAAAAGCAACTTTAGAAAACTGTAGTACGAAGTTGAGCAAATCTGAACAAAACTCAGAAGATATATCCCTAGAAGAGTCACTGAAAGTTGGCATTGAGAATGCTATCAACAAATCACACAAGAATGATATTTCACAGCAAAAACAGGTCCGTTATAATGTATTACAATTACTCAGGAGGCTGTATAATAAATGTTATCCATTTGAAATTAATACAGTAAATAGTATCTGAAAAGTTAACTTGATAATTTATATTTTCATTTGTATTGCTTTTAGCTATTCCAATCATGGGCGAAATTAAGAGATGAGAAACTGGAAGAACAAGCTCAAAGACTAGACCGGGCACGCCGCATACAGCTCATCCAACAAAAACAAAATGAAATGAAGGACCAAGAACAGAAATTATGGTTCTTTGACAATGAAGATCAAGTTGATCTTGAAATAGAAGAAAAAGAACAACTTGTTGACAAATCAATCCCAAAGAAAACTGCAGTTAAAACTTCTGATGAAAATTATATTCCACCTGAGATTCGACCAAAAAGAAAATAGAGTTCAAGGATGTTAGAATAAAAATAGAATACTTCTATGGTTATTTTATTGAATATTAGACAAAGTATTAATATAATTGCATAAAATGAATTACACTAAGCATTACTTATTATTAATAATTGAAATAAATATAAATTACAGTAATGATCAAAAATAACTTCTTACACAGTATACATTACAGATAACTTTACTCAATAATTGTATAAAGTACCAATTTAACTCCTGACAAAGAATGGTGTAAAAAATATTTTAACCCTCTTCCTGTATTTTTGTGAGATCAAGTTGTATTTTCCTCAAGGTGTCTTCAGTTCTCTTAGCTGACTCAGTCTTTATGTTCTCTTCTAAATCAACAATGTCTCTTGCTAAAGTACCAGTATCATTGACAAGGGAAACAATACTATTACACTCTGAATGTAGCAGGGCCAACAGTTTATATGCCTTCTTTGCTTGGTCATCCTTTTTTGCATCCTAAAAAAATCATTTTTTTATATGTTTATCATACAATTTACTTACATTACAATTCCCATTTGACTATACTAACCCTAAAGAGAGTCTCATCAGCTATAGAAAAGCACCTATCTAGTTGGCCTTCCAATGTGTTCATTTCTTTTTGTAACTGTCTTGTATCATCTAATATCTTCTTTATCTCCATGTTTTGCTTGTCAACATTACTTATTATTTCCAAAATCCGTTTTGTGTAGATTGACCTGTAAAAAGACGCTATGAATAACTAGAATTCAGCAAACATTATATTTGAAAGAAGACTTATTGCAAACCTTTTATTTCCACCTCTTAACTTGCCATAACTCTCCCTTAATTGGTTTCCTAATATATCTTTCTTGTCATGTTCTTCTTTCAATGCTTTTGCAGACTCTTTCAAGCCATTTAAAATTTTTCTACACCTGCTTCTCTCAGACTGTAAATATTAATATATCATTACACTATCAGAATGATAAACAAACAATGGACAGACTATGAAATAATATATACATACTTCCATCAAGTTCATACTATTTGTAATTTTGTCAATTTCCACCATTATAGATAAGTTCCTTGATGTTAATTCTTCACTTTGCCTGTGCAAACTATTGATGTTTGTTTGTACTTTTTCTATTAGACCATCGTCCACACCATCAGCATCAACATCAGTTATTCCAATACTGTTCAGAATATTGTGTACATTTTTCAAGTCAGCATCTGCTCTTTCAAATGATTTTTGTGCCTGTAATAACAATAATTATGCGATACAGGTTGTCTTTTTGTGTACTTCTTAAAATACTTCTACAGCATCTTGCTTAGTCAACCCTCCATCACCATGTTTGGAAAATTGATTTCTGTTTCCAGTACACCTAGTTTACTTAAGTTGTTTTATAAATTAATCACTAATTTGCCACCTAATTACAAAAGGAATAAAATGATTTACTCAACCTGAGAAAATTCAACTTCCATCACATTCTTTTCACTCTCAAGTGTATCCAACTTCTGCCTTAAAACAATAGCCATTTCTTTTAATTCTTTAAGGCTTTTATTTGGGTCTTGCTTTATTTCAGGCTCTTCAACAGAACTCTGTTGTTTTATATGAAGCTCCGGTTGTTGAGTTGGTAACACTGATATGCTTGTTTTGCTCAGCTCTTTTATTTTAAGCAACTTTTCTATAACTTGTTCATCACTTAGACTTGTCTGGCTCAATATGGTAGTCACATCTGAAAAAAAAGAACTCTAACATGAGGGACATCACTTCCTTCCAAAGCATTTAAACCCTCATGTCAGTCAAAATGTATGTATGTAGAGGAATAGTGCAATCATAGTATTTTCACCTGTGGTACAAAAATCCCCAATTTTATTTGAATTAGGTTTGCAGCATGGGGGGATCCAAATAGTCTTCAGTTCTTCTCCAATTTTATTACTGATATCTTGCTTAAGCAATGACTTTTTGTTAGCAGATGGCAGGCTGCAAGGTGCCTGTTTACCTTCATTTGGTAATCTCTCTATTAAAAACATAAACACTTGTCTCAGCTCACATTCATTATGATATAAGAATGTTTGATAACCCACATCATTTTTGTATCCTAAATCCTGTAAAGTAATTGGTAGAATGTCAAAAAAATTAAAAATATTAATATAAAACTTGTGAATAAGTTTATTAGGATGTTTTGCCTACCTTACAAATAGATGCAATCTGGGAAGCCACTTCTATTCTATGAGATATACCAGATGGCAGGTTTCTTGTTACCTTAACAGATGGATTTATGGTGCTTAGACATGTTGATGCCGATTCAATAATTGTATGGACAGGCAATTCGTTAATACTTTTGACCTCATCATGAATGTTTCTGAAAAGTTTCCAAAATAAAAAGAAAGCTGCTACAAAAATGTTCAATAAATGCATAATTTGCTTATTATTACAATTTTACATACATGTTAAATTGACGAAGGAAATGTAAAATAATGGAATCCACTTCTTCCATGCTTACAAACCCACCAAACTGCTAAAGCAACACCAATAGATTTTGGAATTTATTGTTTGAAGAATTAAAGTGGAATACAGTTCAAACGTTCTACTTGTTCACATAACACAATTGTTATTGCCGTTTTTATCAAACATACTGTGATACTGTACTGTACAAGCACACAACAACTTTTGTTATTATTCTACGTGAAAAGTTAGTACCGACATGTCATTACGACAGTGACATTTGATGACATTGACAGTTTTGTGGTTTTGGCACAGCAGACAGTGTTGCCTGATTACCATCTCGCGTCCTCCCCAACCTTCCCCGAAATCCCCCAAACTTCTGGTTTAGAAGAAAAAATCCACAGAACGCAATTTTTTTTTTTTTTTATTACTGAAAGATAAAATTTTATAGTTTTCAGCAATAGCTTCCATTCAATCAGCATCTTCATACGCGTCGTCTACAGTTCCGTAATTTTTTCTGAGGGGATGGGCTACGGTAGCCTGCGAAATTCATATTTTCTGTCTGTGTCAGGTTGTATGTTGATCTAATTATGATTCGCAAACGTAAAAAACATGGCTTTATAAAATTATTATCATTAGAATCCTCAATACCACTAACTCATGGGAAAATCCCCCAATTCCCGCCAAATATCCCCCTAAAATATTATCCCACTTATCTATATAAACCCCCCCAAATTTTGGGTAATTCCGCCTTTGGCTTCACGAGTATAAATACTCAAAGGGCTTCCCTGACAGATTGCGAAAGCGTTCGACAAAGTCTGGCACAACGGCTTAATATATAAGCTCTACAAACTCGGTGTGCCCGATCGTCTCGTGCTCATCTTACGAGACTTTTTGTCGGACCGCACCTTCCGCTATCGCATCGAGGGTGCGCTATCCTCCCCCCATCCGCTCCGCGCAGGCGTCCCTCAGGGCGCTGTGCTGGCACCGCTGATATTCACTATATTCACTAGTGATATCCCCAAATGTAGAAAGGCGCAGTTAGCTCTGTTCGCAGACGACACGGCCATCTACTACTCCGGCCTCAGGCAAGACAATATCGCCCGCATCCTTCAGGCCGAAGTCAACAGACCGGCCTGGTTCAGGAAGTGGAGGATTGAAGTCAACCCTGATAAGAGCCAGGGGGTCCTATTCTGTAGGCCCCGGCGATCACCCGCCCTGCCCCAACCGATCACCATGTTCGGCAAGCCTATCCCTTGGGAGAAGCGAGCCAAATATCTCGGTGTGGTCTTAGACCATCACATGACGTTCGGCGAGCACATAAAACAGGTGCGCTCGCGCGCCAGTTTTGCTCTCGGCCGACTACACTCCGTACTCAACCCGCGCAGCAAGTTGTCCCTTAAGTGCAAATTGCGTATTTACACCGCGTGCATTCGACCGATCATGACTTACGCCTGCGTAGTCTTCGCTCACGCAAAGTCGTATCACATTCATAAGATGCAGACGCTTCAAAACCGATTTCTCCGTAGAATTACGAAGGCTCCTTGGTTCGTTCGGAACGAACAACTTCACGTAGACCTTAAGATGCCTACCATCAAGCAGTTTATGAAGCGCCTTGCAAAGCGCTTTTTCGAATCCGAGGAACGTCATCGCAACCCCTTGGTTGTGCAGGCCGCTAGTTACAGGCCTTCTGCCATTAGTCAGACTCGCCGACCGAGGCATACTCTCTTAGATCCGGACGACCCCGTCACTCTCCTTCAGGAAAGCAATAGGGCCACGAGTACAGTGCACAAAATACACAAACCGACCTTCCGTCCTCGCCGCCGAGGTACCACGCGAACTTCCCGAGTAAATGGTAATAAAAGTCCTCCCCCCCGTCCCTTGAATGTCGATGCGCCAGCCGCCCGGTTAGAGGCTGAGAGCGCCGTAGCAATAAATATAATATCCCCTGATAATAATCATGATCAAAATGTTGATCCAGCCCGTCCCCAAATTGTTACTAATTTTTGTGATCCCCCAACGACGCCCTAAGCCGAGGTCCGTACCCCACAGGGGGTGCCCTTAGTACGCTGTCGTTTAGTTTTAATATATATAATTAGCCTTAGGGCAGCCTTTTTTTTTTTTTTTATTAATGGCATCTCGTAGCAGACCTAGAGAGGTCGTTGCTACTTAACCGGATATTCCTGTGGCTGCCCTAAGGTTTTTAATCTTAAAGCCTCCAGCCAGGGCGCAAATTGGAAGGCCGAGCGGCGAGTCTGACTAATATTGGAAGGCCTATAACTAGCCGCCTGCACAACCAGAGGGTTGCGATGACGTTCCGCGGATTCGAAAAAGCGCTTTGCAAGGCGCTTCATAAACTGCTTGATGGTAGGCATCTTAAGGTCTACGTGAAGTTGTTCGTTCCGAACGAACCAAGGAGCCTTCGTAATTCTACGGAGAAATCGGTTTTGAAGCGTCTGCATCTTATAGATGTGATACGACTTTGCGTGAGCGAAGACTACGCTGGCGTAAGTCATGATCGGTCGAATGCACGCGGTGTAAATACGCAATTTGCACTTAAGGGACAACTTGCTGCGCGGGTTGAGTACGGAGTGTAGTCGGCCGAGAGCAAAACTGGCGCGCGAGCGCACCTGTTTTATGTGCTCGCCGAACGTCATGTGATGGTCTAAGACCACACCGAGATATTTGGCTCGCTTCTCCCAAGGGATAGGCTTGCCGCACATGGTGATCGGTTGGGGGAGGGCGGGTGATCGCCGGGGCCTACAGAATAGGACCCCCTGGCTCTTATCAGGGTTGACTTCGATTTAGGGCAGCCACAGGAATATCCGGTTAAGTAGCAACGACCTCTCTAGGTCTGCTACGAGATGCCATTCATATAACAAAAAAAAAAAAAAAACCTGACAGACGTTCGACCGATCATGACTTACGCCTGTGCAGTTTTCGCACACGCCAAGCCTCATCACATCCATAGGATGCAGACACTTCAAAACCGATTTCTCCGTTGAATTACGGGCGCTTCTTGGTTCGTTCGGAACGAACAACTTCACTTAGATCTTAAAATGCCCACCATCAAGCAGTTCACGAAGCGCATTACGAAGCGTTTCTTCGATTGCGCGGATAGTCATCGCAACCCTCTGGTTGTGCAGGCGGCTAGTTATAGGCCTTCCAATATTAGTCAGACTCGCCGACCAAGGCATACTCTCTCAGATCCAAATGACCCCATTACTCTCCTCCAGGAAAGCAATAGGGCCACGTACAGTGCACAAATTACACAAACCGATTTTCCGTCTTCGCCGCCGAGGTACCACGCGAACTTCCCGACTAAAATGTTTTCCCCGTCCCTTGCACGTCGAATCGCCAGCCGCCCGCGCAGAGGCTGAGTGCGCCGTAGCATAATAGTAACCCCTGATAATAATCATGATCTAAACTTTGATCCAGCCCGTTCCCAAAAATTTGTGATCCCCCAACGACGCCCTAAGCCGAGGTCCGTACCCCACAGGGGGTGCCCTTAGTGCGCAGTCGTTTAGTTTGAATATATATTTTACGCCCTGGCTGGAGGCTCACACCTTAAGGCTGGTTAAGTAGTCACAGCCTCTCAAGGCCACCTACGAGATGCCATACATTAAAAAAAAACTGACAGACAGCCCTTCGATTGGACAATAGATTATAATTGAACTTGGCAACCCTTCCAGTTTGTCGACAGTCATAGCTTTTTTTTTTTTGGGTGGGAAATCATCAAATAACTTCTCCCGCTCTGGGCGGAGCGGGAGGGAGTGTCAGACTTTTACTGACTAAAACCCACCGTGTTCCTTCAAATGCCTGTGTGCCAGGGCCACGATATCCCTTTCGGGCAGACTCGTAACCCTGGCAGACTGTCATAGCTTATCTCAGTATAATAGAATGTACTCTGTGGCTAATCTCATCATCTATGTTCTGTGTCTGTGAGACTGAGTTGTGTCTCGCATAGATTAAACTTGTCATTTGATTTTGACACAAGAAATAACATTGCTGGGCACTGGGAACATTATTGGTTACATAATTATTTTGAGCTTCCAGTGTGAAGTTTTTTAACAAAAATGGGAAAGCATTTCGGAGAGCTTGCTAAAATACGAGGATTAATTACATACAAGTTATCGCCTCATGAACAACGCGCCTATGCTGGGGCCATTTCCAATGGGTTGCCCAACATTTTCCGTAGATTCCGCGAGAGCGTGCTCAAGTGGGCCCCACGTAAGTAAAAAGAATCTATCTTCATAAGAATTACCATTCGTTTATTTATACTTGTCACTCATTGTCAACCAGTATTGCACATACCTACTTACGCAATATGTTATGCAGGAACTATGGGAATACTGATCTGCTCGAGAATTTAAAGAAATGAGTGTTAGAGGTAACACTCATCACTTTGGCACTTCAACAAAAGTATTGATCAGAGTATCTGAGGAGCTGTCTGTAAATCACTTTCAGATAACAGAAAATACATCCAAGTGGTAATAACCAAAGTCTTGAGTGTCAATTCTCAAGACAGAGATGTTATTGAACTTTAAAATGTAGAAACACTTGCCTGGCAAGCTTTATTGGCTGATCCACATTTCAATTGAATAAATAAAATTATGGCACAATTACAATTATTTTACCACTTTTTATACGGCCGTGCCTAAGGCAAGGCATAAAGAAGGGTTATACTTTTTTATTGATTAGGTCAACTTTTCTATTATTAACATTTAACTTATATTATGTTCTTCATTGTTTCAGCTTTCATCATTGGTTACCTAGTTTACGAAGGTGTAGAACGTGAACACACTCGTCTTGGACGCAAGAATCCTGCTGATTTTGAAAATGATAAATAAATAAGTGTAACAAAATTAAGTAATCAATTCTATTTATGTTTTAGATGTTTAATTAAATCCACCTTAAAGGAAAGTTCTTATTATTTTTATTAACTAGTCATACTCATAAATTAACATGAAGTTAGGTTTTAAGTTCATGAGTACCTACTGCCACATAATGAGTCATAAGCTTCACGACGTCACATGTACATACAAAGCTAATCCAAAAAAATTTGTATGATTAATACTGTAAACTTATGCTGTACCAAAAAACTTTAAAATTTTACCAATTCTTATTAGAATTATTGGGGTTGGTTGAGAATTGTTTTGCATGGAATTATCCCATGGGAACATTCTACTGGAGTAAAAAAAACTTTTTACAAAAAAATAATAACCAACTACCAAAAATAACACTACAAAGTGAAAAATAACTTTAATTTCGGAAGTCGGTGTCTTTGCATCTGTATTTGGGTTTTTTGCCACTGACTTCCGAAATTAAAGTTATTTTTCACTTTGTAGTGTTATTTTTGGTAGTCGGTTATTATTGTTTGTAAAAAAAAAATTATTTCTCACTTTTTAGTGGGTCAGTTTTGAATGTATCTAAGTTACAATAGACTAATGTTAACTGCTCATCACCTTTTACAAAATTATTGCTTTCCCCGATGCTGGGACGTTGATTGTTGAGGAGTTCTCCTGGTAAGAACCAGGAGAACTGCCACTACCCATATGCATAGTGACGAGCATAAATTGCTTAATCGCAACCCGTTAAATAGGTACTCATTATTATATTGTTCCGGTGGCCATCTGTGGTCTCCATCATCAGTTCCACTTCACCAAATGGTGCTTTCCGAGAGCAAATGCACGAGTTACTATAAAAAATACCCAAATAGCTATAGGTTTGCATATAAATTTTGAGGGTTTCCCTCGATTTCCATGAGATCCCCTCATCAGATTCTGATTTGGCAATGGGACCACCTCGGGTATACCCTTTCAAACAATAAAAGAATTTTCAAAATCGGTTCATAATTGACGGAGTAATTGTTAGAGGTTGCATTAGCATCAAGTGTATGCTAAGAACTTTTTTTATAGTAAATATTTTATAATGCTCTATGACATATGGATGAAGTAAAATATTAGACTGTTCTATTTAGTCAATGTATCTGCAATAGGTTATGGGCCCAGGAAAATAATTTTATTTCGTATTGAAATGGAAGGTTTTTCGTCAAAGTTGCTAATAGGCAATCTAGAGGGGAAAGACAATTGGGCTACATGGAAATACAAAATTTCAATAATGCTACGAGGTGTAGATGGCGCAATGGAAGCAGCCGAAGGAACCCTTGAAAAGCCCGTTACCCCGGCCCGAGGAGCTGGTGACGCTGAAGTCAGTACGTATAATTTAGCCATGGCTAAATATAGGAAGACTGAATGTAGCGCTCTGCTCATATTAACCACTAATATGTCCGAGGATACACTTAAAAAAATAATGCGATTTGAAACGTCTAAAGAGGTCTGGCAGGAGCTACACAGATTATTTGACGGACAGTCAGACGACAGGGCTTACAATTTGTGTGCAGAATTCTTCAGTTTTCAACGTCACAACGAGGATGACGTATCTTCCCACATGTCGAAACTGAAAAACATCTGGACAAATTTAAATGCAGAAATCACAAAGAAAGATGCCACTGTCAAACTGCCGGAATTATTTCTCATTTGCAAAATCTTAGATACGCTAGATGAAAAATATTTTGCTTTCAAATCAAGCTGGTTATTACTGAACCAAAGTGAACGGACAGTGGACAACTTAACGAGTCACCTGTGCGCATATGAAAGAGCGCTCGGTAGTAAAGAGCACATAAAGCAAGAGGCCTTAGCGGCAACACGCACAGAACGCAAGAGCAAGCAAAGCAATGAGAGAGAGCTCATCTGTAACTACTGTTCCGGTAAAGGACACAAAGTTCGGAAGTGCAAAAAGTGGATAAAGGATGGGAGGCCACCCAAACCCACACCAGGCACATCAGCAGCTGCTTCAACGTCAAAGCAAGTGCAACACATTTCTCTGTTTGTGAATGCCTGTTCTACTGGTCAAACTCAAGACAGGGAAAGCTGGTTCGTTGACAATGGAGCCACAACTCACATTGCAGTAAGAAGAGCGTATTTCCAGGAATTTCACGAATTTGATTCAGACCATACCGTATCGACTGCGGACGGGAGCGTCATACACGCGATAGGGAAAGGCACCGTTGAAGTGGAATCAAATGTCAATGGCAAGAGGGAGCGTATAACACTTAACGATGTGTGGTTAGTACCATCATTAACGAAGAACCTCTTCTCACCGCTTGCAGCACAAGACAGGATGCAGGACAGCATCTTCAGTTCTACGACTAGAGAGTGCAAGCTAGATATTGGAGGCACTACTAGAGTTGTTGGTAAGAGAGTCCAATATGGAGGACTTTACAGGTTGAACATGAAGACGCTCATGCTAATTAAACCATGGGCCATAGAGGTCAACGCCGTGACGGGCTCTAATATGCTACAGCTATATCATGAGCGATTTGCACATCAGGATAAGAAACATGTGATCCGCCTCGTGAAGAGAGAGCTTGGAGTACAGTTGAGTCCTGACAACATCAAATGTGAAGGCTGCATATATGGGAAGTCACAGAGAAAACCGTTCGGAAAAAGGGAAAGAGCAACAGCTGTAGGAGAGCTGATTCACACCGATGTTTGCGGTCCCTTCGTAGATAGCATCTCAAAATACAAATATTACGTACTCTTTAAGGATGACTACTCTGGCTACCGCATGGTCTACTTCATCAGAAACAAATTTGAAGTTAAGAATAAACTTCTTCAAATGTTGCAAGAAGCTAAAACTGCTGGATATAAAATCAAGACAATTCTTAGCGATAACGGAGGTGAGTTCGACAACAGAGAAGTACGAGATATTTTACAGAAATATGGCATTCAACAAAGGCTGACAATGCCTTATACTCCAGAGCAGAATGGATGTAGTGAGCGCGAAAACCGTACCTTAGTTGAAGCTGCGAGATCCATGATGCATGCAAGAGGAGAACTACCGCAAGTACTCTGGGCAGAACTTGTCAACACTGCCGCGTATGTACTTAATAGGACAGGTCCATCGAGAGTTGAGGGTCAGGTACCTTACGAGCTCTGGCATAAAAAAAAACCCAAGATATGTCACTTGAGAGTTATCGGAAGTGAATGCTTTGCTCACGTTCCAAAACAAAAACGGAAGAAGCTCAACAAAAAGGCAATAAAAGGCAAGCTTATAGGCTATGAAAACGATGATGGTTATCGTATTTGGGACGGAAACAAAACGCAAAGGTCGAGGGACATAACCTTCCAAACTGACGTCGAGTTCCGGATCTGTACAGGAATTCCTACAACTTTAAGTTCAGAGGGGGATAACCAAACGTCTATGCAAGAAGCTGTGCCTGAACGTGCTATAGAGCAGCAGGAAATTAATCATGAACATGCTCTAGAGGGAGATGGAGAAAATGATGATCAAGTACATGTTGAAGTTTTGGGAGATAGCAACGAAACGAGAGAGGATGAGAGTGCTAACGAAGAGTTCGTTGACGCTGCCGAGGAGTTAGAGATACTCGAACAACCGTTGTTGGACGCGAGACCTCGATACAACTTACGCGATCGAACTTGCCTCTCACGTCCTAAGAAATTCGAAGACTACGTGTGTTTCGTAGGCACAGAATATTTTCCCGAGACATATAAAGAAGCTATTGAAAGGGATGACAGCGCAGAGTGGGTCAAAGCAATGACGAGTGAAATGAACTCTCTTAAGCAAAATGATGTATGGACACTCTGTAAGCTACCTAAAGATAGAAAGGCACTCCCTTGCAAGTGGGTCTTTCGTATCAAGCGAAACCCAGACAGCAGTATCGACAAATATAAGGCAAGGCTAGTAATAAAAGGTTTCAAGCAACGGAAAGGAATCGATTATGAACAGACTTATAGTCCAGTTGCTAGGATGGCCACAATCAGAGCCTTATTAAGTGTCGCAGCCAAAGAAAAATTATATTTGACGCAGTTTGACGTTTCTACAGCATTCCTCAACGGCAAGCTAAAGGAAGAAATTTACATGCAGCAGCCGGATGGATTCAGTGACGGAACTTCAAATGTTTGTCGACTTAAAAGGAGTTTATACGGACTCAAGCAGGCACCTAGATGCTGGAACTCATGCTTTGAGGAGACTTTATTAGAGAAAGGTTTTCAGCAAAATGTAGCTGATTGTTGTCTATTCACGAAGAAAATAGGTGACAAGAAAATCTTAATAAGTCTGTATGTAGACGATGGCCTTGTAGCCGCTACAGATGAAGATTTGGCAAACCAATTCCTTAAAGAACTAGGGGATACCCTGAAGATCACAAGCAAGCCAGTGTCTTATTACCTTGGACTTGAGATAGCACAGTCGAAAGATGGCTCCATTACAATTAAACAAGAGTCGTACGCCAAAAAGATATTGGAACGTTTTAGGATGTCAGAATGTAATCCAGTTTCAACGCCAATAGAAACGACTTCTCAAGCAGGGAAAGTTAACAATCAAAAAGAAGAGAAGAAGTTCCCATACAGAGAGGCAGTAGGTGTTTTAGCATACTTAATGATAGGGACGCGACCTGATATAGCGTATGCAGTTGGATTAGTTTCAAGAAATCTGGAAAACCCGACACATGAAGATTGGCTACGTGTTAAGCGGATTATGCGCTACATAAAAGGGACTTATTCTTTTGGTATAACTTATAAACCAGAACATGATTTAAACCTAATACAAGGTTATAGTGATGCGGATCATGGAGGAGACCAGCAAACAGGACGCTCTACAACAGGAGTTGCATGTCTCTTTGCTGGAGGAATAGTGTCATGGCTAAGCCAACGACAATCTTCGGTCGCAATTTCTACTACCGAAGCTGAAATAGTAGCAGCTAGCGAAGGCGCTCGTGAACTTGTGTGGCTCCAGAGAGTATTCAGCTCACTTACTAACATGGATGGAATACCCACATTAAAAGTAGACAATGAAGCCGCCATACGTCTTGCAAACAATCCAGAGTTTCATAAGCGAACCAAGCACATCCGAGTGAGACATTTCTTCGTTAGAGAAACTGTACAAGAAGGACTTGTGGATGTACAAAAGACCAGCACTGCTACCCAATTGGCAGATATTATGACAAAGGCAGTTCCTAGGCCAAGACTCGTTACAATTCGAGATGCCCTGGGTATAAAATGCTATACACTTAATTAATGAGGGAAAGTGTTAGAGGTTGCATTAGCATCAAGTGTATGCTAAGAACTTTTTTTATAGTAAATATTTTATAATGCTCTATGACATATGGATGAAGTAAAATATTAGACTGTTCTATTTAGTCAATGTATCTGCAATAGTAATCGCGTAACAAACATACAAAAAAAAAAAACATACAGCCGAATTGAGAACCTCCTCCTTTTTGGAAGTCGGCTAAAAAGTATCCTATGTCCTCAAACCAAATAGTGGTAGGATGGTAGTAGGTATTTATTTGCTATTATCCCAGGTCATGGACTATCCGTCATAGTGCGTTTAGCCGCTAGGGAGGGTGTAGAAAGACGGAATTTCAAAGGCACAAAATCAAGGTTTTATCACATATATACACGTACGAAATGTTCTCCGCTCGAAAATCCGCATGGTACCTACTCTGTACATCCGGAATTCCGCACGGAAAAATCCGTTCCCAATGCAAGTCACATAGATCCTGCCAGGGTTAAGAGCCTGTCCGAAAGAGATATCGTGGCCCTGGCACACAGGCATTTGAAGGAACACGGTGGGTTTTAGTCAGTAAAAGTCTGACACGCCCTCCCGCTCCGCCCAGCCACCCAAATAAAAAGAAAAAAAAGTCTTACGTAGATTCTGGGTCGCTTCACACATTCGTAAATTCCGTACGGAACCATAGATATTTAAGATGTAGTACCTTTATTAGCTACTAAATCTATGACTACCTAGACCTACTGCCCTGGGAAAATAGCAAGATCGTAGATGCGTCCGCATTTGCGCAGCGCGAATCTTTTGCCGCGGGACAAAAAATACCGACTTTGATCGGTGAACGCCCGCGCCGCCGCCGCGCCGCCGCGAACATGATATCGCGAAACATCTACACTCTCGTTTCACGGCTTTCGCGGGCTTTCACGCCGCGAGTGTACAGCCCGCTTTAATTGTTCCAAGACCCATCAAGACCGTTAATGTAATTGTGCGTTCAATTCATACAAACTTTTTACCCCCATAGTGCCACCCCTAAATATTTTTAGATATTTTTTTCGTAATTTCATTACACCTTTGTCATCATTCGTTACCACACTTTTGTGCACTGCCACAAAATACAATAATTCGGTGCACCGCTAAACAATCTGATGATTCTTTCCGATTTTAATCAATAAAGTGCCAATAGTCTCCGAATAAAATGGCTGCTTGACTAACAGACGAATGGACCGACCGCGACGACGCGACATGACGAAATTATATAGGTTCCGTTATTCCATTTAGCTACGGAACCCCAAAAAAACAACAAATTAAAAATGGTTGGTTGTATAGCGATCACTAGTCTACGCATAGACAGCTAGCCTTTAGGGCAGTTTTATCAGTAATAAATGTAATAATAGTGCTCTGTGCACTTTTCCCAATGACAGCGAAGCGGAAGAACTTTTTGATACCCTCTATGTCCTAATGAGCTCTCTCCTTTTTTTATATACATGTCATGTACATAATACACTGCCGGACATCTGAATCGAGCCACCCTGCATATTTTTGTGGAAAGGTGAACCGACACGCTAGTTGCACGTAAGTCCATTTAATTCCTCATTAAAAGTATTGCTGTCTCTCTCTAACGGAACGTATCAGAAAGTTACAGCATTTCTTTTAGCGGGGAATTCAATTTAATGGATGTACGTGCAACTACTGGTCTATCTTTTTAAATAATGGTAAACAAAGAAGAAAACAAAAACAGTATAATTTCTGTTTGTCACTGTTAAGGGTCTCCTAAACAATTAATTGCAATTGTAGTAATATTGTCAATAGCTTCAATTGCATTTGGTCGACGATTAATTTGCGCATCAATGTGTATCAATCACGTAAAAGTTGACAATTGCAATTGATAGTTTCGGGGTTAACTGTTTCAATTAAAATAAGTAAAAGAAAATAAAGAAAATACGTTTAATAATTCGAATCAGCATTCTACTGAATGATAATTTCAGAAAAAAACATTCCGTAGGTTTTTTTTTAACTTAGAGAGTTGTAATGCTAATTCTCATGATTATAATTCTGTAATGCCATATTTGTTATGGCCGCAAATCATATTTAGATCAACATACAACCTGTTACTGACCTGAAAATTCAAAAAATTTAAGAAAATTTGAATTTCGCGGGCTACCTTAGCGCATCCCCTTAACAGGGAGGTAGCTAGTGATGTAGATAAACTAAGAATTCTACGACAATTATTACGTTTCGTTTTCGAAAATAATAATAAAATAAAAACCAGCGAAAAATCGTTTTTGTTTTTTATTTAACACAAAATTAAAATTGTCATATCTCAAAAACGGTGCGTCCTAGGCAAAAAAACACTGAAATGTAACCCCTTTTACCCCCGTGCCAGCAGCATCCCAACATGAAGGAAAATATACTGTTATTTTTTTATTTTTCGCTGATTTTGATACATCATCATACGAATGGTTTTCGACAAGAACGATTGCTTTCCCACCATTTTTTTCTTCGCTGCTCATAGTGCCCCTAAGCACCAACTCCAACAACTCCGCCCCTAAGACGGCCCACTGACCCAGATTGTTCAGTGAGAAGTTTGGACGGTGAAAATATTGAATTGAGTTTTCGAAATCAGTAAAGATTCTTGTTTAGGTCCAATGTGATGTAGCTTATCACTTGTCGAATAGAAATGTTTCTACCTCAAGTGTAAAAAGCAGGGACCATTTTGGTTACATAATGAAAGGGTTTTCGATAGGGTTTTTCTAAGCCGGAAACGTACCCAACGATTCATAGAATAGCGTTGGGTACGTTTCCGGATCACCGGCTTTCCGGGTCACATCGATTATGGAATTCTGAGGTCACATCACAGATTTAAGTAGTACTGTCACATCAATAATTTGCATTCCAGAGGGCAATTCTACTAATTTTAAGAACGTTCACAGTCTGATCTCAGTCTCAATCTGTCAAAAATACCTCTTATTTCCCTACATTTTGACAATTTTTTGACGTTTGTTTGTCGCCAAGATGAGATTGCGACTAGATTTTGAACGTTTTAAATTACGAGAATTGGCCTTCTGTTATCCCGAATAGGACAGCTGGGGGCCTAAAATGGACGCTTTGTCAGAATCATAATATGATCTGCGTACAATTCATACATCCCGCAATTCATCTGTTTGACAGCTGATATTTGACATTAGACTTTATTAAAGCAATTAATAATTTGTGGACCATTTTACGAAACTCCATACAAACTGTCAAACAGATGAATTGCGGGATATGAATTGCACGCAGTTTTATATTATGATTCTGCCAAAGCGTCCATTTTAGGCCCCCTGAAAGCTGTCAACAATTGTAGCATGATCGGCGATATCGAACGGGTGTAAGCACGCTCAAATTAATTACAGCGCAATTCGGAATGCGCCCGTGATGTCGAATGTCAACAGTACATTGGCATCAAGTAGTACTTGGCCATTTGGCATTTTGGATTGCCGACGTCAACAAAAATGCACAAACAAAATAGTCAGCAGCATTTCGTTGAAATAAAGGGATTAAGGTTTTAGATTTCATAGCAATTATAGTGAATTTTAGTGTCTGTGTATTTTTTTAATTGAAGCGACATCAAAAATCGGTAATATCATTGTTAAAATAAGTTAATTTCTAATATTTTTATGGAATGGTGAAGGAATTAACCGGTGATTAATATTTCAATTTTATTTATCCAGATATCTCCTATTTACAAACTCAAAATATCTACCTGAAATGATTTGTTGGTATCTGGCTAACAAAAAATATTTATGGTGTTGTAAGTACGTAGCTTCACTCTATCACTGTATTTTTTATCATTCTTCTCATAGCTACTTCCGCTTTTAATCAGTTTCTTTGAATTTACCACAAATACCATATCCAGACTTTATTCCACGTGTTCGCAATTACATTGTGATATCAAAGGACTTCTGAAAATACAAAATCAGTGTTCATCTATATCAATAGTAAAATCAAATTAGTGTTGATAAACTCACTTAGCTTATCGTAAATACAATGTGGAGTAAATGTAATATAAGACAATTTCCTTATCAGGTTCCTATGAAGTCAACTTACACAACACATGAGGCTACAGTAACTACAGAGCCTGTTGTCAGTGAAGTAGCTCACTTGCCTAAGTCTCCTGAAAGTCCAGAAGAGCTTACAACTGCCGCCACACAGTTAAACACTACTGAAGACATGGACGGTGATGCTAAAAAAGCACAATCTTATGCACACAACAGAAGAGTAAATAATTATGGTAAACATAGTACATTATATTCTATTCTAGCCTCTCATGTCCCTGCACGGCAGAGGTCTCATCCCCGAGTATAGACACATTTTGCTAATGTCATTTATAAGCATCTATTAAATCTCTTAGAATACTGGATATTATGATTAGTATGTGTATATTTTATGGTGTTTCCAGGTTACATTAAATATGTAAGTTTGGTGGTATTAACGTTACAAAATGCAGTATTAGGTCTAAGTATGCGTTATGCCCGCATAAGAGATGTGGAAATGTTCTCATCGGCAGCTGGTAAGAATCTAATATTTACTTTATTTATTTTTTACATTTATGTTTAAAAAAAAAACAATAAATAATACTGCATTTGCAGAAATTCTTTTATCAGTAACGGAACTGTTAACAGAGTTTTATGATCAGTAATGCTACAACTATAACAAATTAATTGTAACAATATACAGTGTGAGTCTTCATAATGTGCACTTATCAAAATGAGGAAAACTAAGCTTAATTTTATTGATGGATATTTTTTTTAAAAAACAAAAAAAAATAAGGGTGTCTACTTGCTAAAGTATGTAGCTGAGTGCAAGGCCTTTCTTTAACAGTTGATAGGAAACGTTGTGATTGAGTTATGGTATTTTTACTTTTAGAAAGCTGATATGATGAAGAATAATTTAAAGTAATAAAGAAGGGTAGGTAATCGGGACTTTTATTAAGATATTTTACAATTATTATAAATAAATAAGACATGTGTAATCAAAAGTTGGAATATAAAAGTGTGTGACTATAGTAATGAAAACTTGATGAAATTCAAAGACTGTTTAAAATCAATTTCTTTTTCTGATGTCTACCTCACTAAAGACCCTAACGTAGCATACAATAACTTTTTAGAACTATTCCAATTGTTTTATAATTTATGTTTTCCGATTACGTACAAAAAAAGAAAATTATGAAAGAATCCAAATTGGTTAACACCTGGTATTCGACGGTGTAGCCTAATAAAAAGACAGTTGTTGTGGCGTCATAGATTAAATCCATCTAAGATAAATGTGATGAAACTTAAAAATTATTCAAACAGACTTAAGAAAATTATAAAATTGACACAATTAGCAAAGAATAATTATATAATAGAGACAGCATATAATAAATCGAAAATGACGTGGAAAATAATAAATGAAAATAGAAGCAACTCGCCACCAGAGTTTATAAAAGAAATACATTATTACGGGGTTACATTCACTACATCCGAAGACATAGCAAATACCTTTAACGACTACTTCATAAGCCAAGCAGAAAAACTTTCTACCGCTTCGACACAATTGACCACTGACAATAAAATAAATTTCTCTGCACAGACAATGTTTTTAGCCCCTATCTTACCAGATGAAGTAAATAGAATTATAAAAGACTTTAAAAATATAAATAGTGTAGGATACGACGATATTTCAACAAAGGTTCTAAAGTATGTTTCAGAAATAATATCAGATCCTCTAAGCTACATAATTAATTTAAGTATTAAGTCTGGAACCTACCCTGATAAGCTTAAACCTACTGTCATAAAACCTTTATTTAAAAAAGACGATGAGAAAGACATTAAAAATTACAGGCCAATAGCTCTTATTCCGGTAATATCCAAGATATTCGAAAAATGGATCCATAGGTCCATAGACGGATACCTCAACAAACATAATATATTTGTGAAAAAACAAAAAGGATTTAGGAAAGATCATTCAATAAATATGGCAATATATGACTTTCTTAATGTTATTGTAGCATGCATTATTGCAACATGAATGAGAGAATCCCAATATCAGCAATATACATGGATATGACCAAGGCATTTGACTTGGTCAACCATGATATACTGCTGAGCAAGTTAAATGCGTATGGGATAAGGGGAAATATTTTATCACTCATAAATTCTTATTTAAAAAATAGAACACAACGTACAGAAATAAGTCGAATCTGTAAATTAAATAAAATACCTATCTAAAGAACGAAAAATATCTTATGGAGTGCCCCAAGGCAGCGTGCTAGGGCCTTTATTATTTCTTAAATTAAGAAATAATAAAGGCCCTAGCACGCTGCCTTGGGGCACTCCATAAGATATTTTACTTTAGATAGGTATTTTATAACGGTTTTATTTAATTATAAATATATAAATGACTGCCCAGAATATACCCTATCCCATGACTTTGTTTGCCGACGATAGTACTATCATTGTTAAACTTGACAAAAATAATAAAGACTTTGAAGCTGACATAATCAATGCATTACAATTACAACAAGCCGTTGACTGGCTAGAACATAATAATTTAATTATAAATTTGAAGAAAACAAAAATTATGAATTTTCATCAAAGAGTAGCTAATTCAGAACTAAATGTAAGCTTTAATAGTGAAAAAATTTAAGAAGTTGCAAATACAAAATTGTTAGGCTTAACAATCGACAATCAACTAAATTGGAAGCAACATACTTCAATATTAATTAAAAAAATTAGTAAGTTTGCTTTTGCCTTGTATAAACTCAAGAAAGTAGTCAATCAAGCAGCAGCAGTCACTGCATACTATGGATATGTCGATTCTATACTACGCTATGGAGTAATTTTTTGGGGTAACTCCAGCAATAGGGAGACAGTGTTCCACTCGCAAAAAAGATGCATTAGAGCTATTACCGGTATAAAAATAACTGATAGCTGCAAACCCTATTTTGTATTGTTAAAAATAATGACTTTACCTTGCTTGTACATATTTGAGACTGCTTTATTTGTTAAAAAGAACATGCATCTATTCAGAAAAGCATCTGAACATCGCTATAAAATGATTAGGCAAGTTTATAGACATGAATTATGCGTTCGGCCATCTAAGACCGCCTTGATGCACAAAAGCATACTTTGCATGGCCCCAAAAATATTTAATAAATTACCAAATGGAATAAAGGACTTAAATATTATTCAATTTAAAAACAAATTAAGACATTTATTATTGGAAAATTGTTACTAAACTATTGACGAATTCCTTATTGATAAAATGTAAGATATTTGACATTGATATTTATTTAATTTTTTGACAATCAACAACAATTTGAAATCAATAATTCCATTCAATATTTAAACTCAATTGTTAATGTTTTTTTTTTCTGTCTTAAGTTATGTTGTGTTTCATTGTAATTATTTTATTTTAATATGTTGACTATTCTTTTTTATAATAATTAATAGAAAAAGTGTACACCTTTAAGGTAAATTTTTGAGGAACAAATTATTTATTATTAAGATCTCATTGTAAAATGTACCAAAAATCACACTAATAAATGAATTTTGAATTTTTTGAAATGAAAAAATATCAGATTTTTGTTATAAAATCACCCTACTTCTAAATTGAGGGTGATTTTTTCTTTAGTTTTTATTTTATGAAAACGCCCTATTATTTCCAGTCATTACTGAGTTTGTTTAATCGTGATAGGTCACAGCAGCGAACATGAATTTGAAAAATGCTCTATAAAAAGAATTATCTTTTTTGATTTTATTACTTAAATAAATATTTAATTAAATCAAAAAATCAATTCCGTCGATAAAATTAAGCTAAGTTTCCCTCATTTTGAGATGTGCACATTATCAAGACTCACACTGTATTTTCAGCTGTTTTAATGGCAAACAGTTTTATGATCAGTAATGCTACAACTAAACAAAGTACTTAATTGTATTGTTATATTTTCAGCTGTTTTAATGGCAGAAGTATTTAAACTAATTATATGTGTATGCCTTGTGATGCAAGAGTCTGGTGGTGTTCAAAAAGGAGCAAGGTCTATGTACAATATAGTCATATTAAATGTCCGAGACACATTAAGGGTTTGTGTGCCATCATTTCTGTACATTGTACAGAACAATTTACTATACGTCTCCGCATCTAACTTAGATGCTGCTACTTACCAGGTAATTCATACAATTCACTAAATTATATGAAACTTTTAGAATACTTAAATAATAATTATGTAAAATCTCAAATGGATGCATGGGAAAGATGGGACCATCAACCTCATGTAATACAAGTAGCAATCTGATTTAAGATAAAGCTGTTGTATTGACTAATAACCACAGTATGCATGAGGATAGATGGGACCATCAACATCATGTAAGTAATACAAGTAGAAATCTGATTAAAGATAAAGCTGCTGTATTAACTAATAACCAAAATAATTGTAGTTATATTTGTGTAATTATTACAATAAGCATGTATGTACCTACATACATTACACTAACAAGTTAGTCAATCAATACTAACTGCTGTTATTTTCAGGTGACATATCAATTAAAAATACTGACAACAGCATTTTTTGCTGTACTTGTATTGAAAAGACATCTCAAGAAATGGCAGTGGTTGGCATTAGCAATCTTAGCAGCAGGAGTAGCTCTGGTACAATTGTCGTCCACGGAAAAAGCAAATGTCGCTAAGCCACATTTACCAGAGCAATCCAAAATATTAGGATTTAGTGCAGCACTAGCAGCTTGTTTCTTATCTGGTTTTGCTGGAATATACTTTGAAAAAGTACTTAAAGAATCAGACATATCTGTAAGTTTAAAATTAATTATAAAAACACTTAGAAATGATCATGTGTGGCTCCCTTGATGCCTTGTTTCCCTTTTTTCTATTGACCCACAAATTATGGTAAGTAATTAAAAAATATAAGCATTTGCAAAAGTGTTTACTGGTAATTCTGGTAAAACACTTGAATGCAGTCAAAGGTAGTGTTTACTATGCAATGTTTTGAATAACAAGACTATTTTATTATTATGAAATGTACTTATCTCTTATTTTAATTTTAATCACTCAGTAATCAATACCTTACTAAAATTTACATAACAAATAATATATACAGTTCGTATGAAACAAAGGCCTAGCTCAGGGCCAACCTGTCTTTGTATGTAATCCAAAGCAATGCGATGTGTGCCTTTAACTAAACTTGTTGACTTGTTTCAGGTATGGATGAGAAATGTCCAATTGAGTTTATTATCATTGCCATTTGGAACCATCACTTATCTTATAAATGAAGGAACTCAAAATAATTTGCTAAAAGGCTTTGATGGCTTTGTTTGGTATCTAGTCCTGTTGCAAGCAGCAGGAGGCCTCATAGTTGCTGTGGTCGTGAAATACGCAGATAATATACTAAAGGGTTTTGCAACATCTGTTGCGATCATCATATCCTGTATAGCATCCATATACATATTTGACTTCAACTTAACTGTACAGTTTGCAATTGGCACAATGTTCGTAATTGCTTCAATTTTCCTGTATGGTTATGTACCTAAGAAACCTGAGCCTCGGACATCTCTAAGTGTATGATCATTTCTATGATATAGGTTTAAGTGTTCTTTATAATTAGTGTTCTTTTGATTTCACTTTAAAAGCCTATATCTTTTTTTTAATGCTTGCCTATATCCATAAATCTTTCCAATGAATTATCTTAAAGTATTATCAGGGTATTATAAAGTGAACCTCAGCAGTTCTCAAAATGTTAATAGTAATAGTTACAACTTACAACATAAAAAGAAGGAAGCCAATAATTAACTTACTCATTTATCAGGCAATTATTAGTAATCACCAGCACCCGTTGCAGTTAATTATGTAAGGCAAATGTATTTTGGGAATATGCTAAGCTATCCCACGAAATTCCAATTTGTAATGAGTTTTTTTGCAATTTGCAGGTCAGTCAGGTTGTATGCAGATCAAAATATGATTTGCGACCATATCAAATATGTATGTACTTATAGAAAGAATTATTATCATTAGAATCATCAGTACAGCTCTTTAAGTTAAAATTGGTCTAAAATGTCATGATTTCATGAAATAGTCATTTAAATAAATAGGAAGATAGGCCACTCTCTAACATCACGTAAATATTAAATGGACCCGATGTCGTGCGTCATGTGCTCGACCACCGAAATAGAGAGAGACATATTACGCGGGCTATAGCGGGAACGAGATAGCAATAATTGTCACTGTTAGGTACCCATAACAACTCTGAAACAAACTACGATTCGGGTTTTCCCCGCAAACCGAGAGTAATGTAGGTCGATTGTGTTCTTTCCCCTAATTTATGCGGTCCACGTCGAGGAGCGCGTACCATATCTTCCTATGTAATACATCAATGCTGTAAATACATAATAATATTAGTTACAGTTTCGAATTATATTTTTATCGTTAATCAATCTGATATTGATATGCAAATTGCAAAAAATGTAAGAAAATTTGAATTTCGCGGTCTACCCTGGCACATCCCCAAAAAGACCAGAAACTTTAATGTTGTATCATCAATTATACTTATCTACTATTGATTTATTCAGTTGAGGACGTGATCAGCAGTGGATATCCACTTGCTCATATTCTGACAATGAACACTAACACTTACTCTCCATGCATTACATGTAATGCACTGACGACGCAGCTCTATACGCCCGTGTGCATGACATGTAATTGATGTACTTAATGCATTTTTGAAAATGATATATTATGTAAGAATGGTTATCCAAGTGATAGACGTCGTAGAATTAGTAAATGACCATAAAAACATCACAATGCAATATTAATAATGGACGTATGGTGATAGGATTACCTATTACCTTTGAACATGAGAAGCATATTAATTTATTAAGTTTTATAGATGTATTTAACTCATGATCAATTTGAGGAATAATAACTATTTAAATACTTTGGTACATAGCTAATGATAATAATTGATTTTTATCAAGAATATGACATGATAATTATGCAAGTTAAGTTTTGTCAAATGTCCTATGACATTCAAAATAATATTTTTGTTAAGGTAAGTAAGTACATAATTAACGATGAATTAAGAACTAAAAGCAGAATCTATGCTATTTTATATTTCTAATTTAATCATGTTAATAAATGGTATACAACTTAATATGAATTTATAATCTTTCTCTTCCTCATTTGTTCCAGCCAATTATCAAGTTGTTGTTGAGGTGTTTGTGGATTTCTCTTATAATAGTCTACAGGTGGTTTTCCCTCTTCCAATCTTACAAAGTAATGACTGTACTGGTATCTTACTTCTCCCATGCGGCCCCTGGCATGTCTTCTAATTCCTTTTATCACCATTCCTTGACCAGAAAAGGATTCAGCTGAAACAGGAATTGAGTGTTGATTAGTACCTACATGTTTTTGCAATAATAATATGTTTTAATGGAACATACTGATTTTGTAACAAACAGGTGCAAGGGTGTTTTCTTAACTCTGGTCACGGTAGCTTCTGTGAGGCTTGTACAATGCACATTGTACCCTAACCTAACTAATGTTTAGAAATTAAACAGCAAGTACTTACCAACCCACAAATTGCTCCTAAATTCAACGTTATGTTCCTTCACAGCAAGGTCTTGAGCTTCGAGTATGGCTTCTTTAACAAATATTGCTCCTTTTTTGTTCACAAAGCTGAGTTGTTTCACAGCCTCGTCTACTGTCATTCCTCTGATGAAACTGGCAATGTACCACAGCTTTTCAGGACTGTATTTTATATTGGTCTTCTGAAGACATACAAACTGAAAAAATATATATTTTAATCATTGTGTGTTATTTTTGATAAACCATTATATAATATTGTTTTTTCTTTTACAATAATTTTCATCTGTGCATATACTAATATCCCTTTCATTTGAAAAGAAGCATTTTAGTTTTGATACATAATCTTGTAATTTCAGAAAGAAGATAAAGTTGGTGAATGCAATATGGAGAATCTTCAATACTGACACCGGAAGTCTGCTAAATATTTTATTTAAAAGATTATTTACAGAGCATAGCTGCTAAGATATTATTTTTGTATTTACAATAATTATCAAAATGTAGATCTCACTAACCAAAATTATAAAAATAATAAATAAATAATTATAGGGATTATTATTGTACAATTTATTGATGATTTGTCTTTGTTGGATTTGTAATAGATTCATAGTAATAAATTTTACAGATGTTAATGTAAGTATTGGTGACTTCAATGGTTGAGACAACTTTAGCTCTTTAGTTTGAAGTGGCAATAGTAACTGTGGACTGATAGCGATATAGCAGTTCCTTAAACTATTCAAGCTGCACCTACATTTTAAGAATAAGTGGTAACTTACAGCTGGTCTTGGTTCTTCATCGAGGGACTGTGGAGGGTATATTTTTTTGTTATGTCTTAAAAATCTTTTCGGTGAATTATCTGTTTTCGACCATGCTAAGGCGGACGAGCTGGTGTGTATATTCTTCAACTGATTCGTTATTACATTTGTTAGACATAAGCTCTTGAATAATTGATTCATGTTAGAAAAGGTTCGAATCGAGTTAAGCCTAAGTAATATATTTCGTATTAATAAACATTAATTAGCGCTCTATAGCATCTCTTTGTAACCTAAAATAAATTATCTTGTCAAACAACTTGTTTTTAACTTCACGGCAGTTCACAAACTTCATGATTCGCGCCACAGAACACCTAAGGTGAATCCGCAGCTGTAGCCCGCGAAATTCCAATTTTCTTACGTTTTTTTGTTATTTGCAAGTCAGTTTTTATATATAAAAATATGATTCGCGACCAATACCTTTAGATGCGTTACCTGCGCTCAATAATGGCAAAGGAAATGCCAGGAAATTGCCTGACATGACACAATAATAATAATTATTATTACGTGTACGCGCCAATGAACATGCAGCAGCTAGTGATGTAACTAAATATGTATGTTCATCTCTTTCTAACTCTAACAACAGATAACGGTACCGTATAGGTCTTTCCTTTTCTTCACGCGTTGTATGATTGTTTGCAAGTATGTAGCTACAATCATGGCTTACGCTGTTTTTGAGTGCACTAATGTTCGTGTATGACGCGTCTATTTCTATTACGTCATTGTTCGCGACTAAAAATGTTTTTTTTTTTTTTTTTTTATGAATTGCATCTCGTAGCAGACCTAGAGAGGTCGTTGCTACTTAACCGGATATTCCTGTGGCTGCCCTAGGGTTTTTAATCTTAAAGCCTCCAGCCAGGGCGCAAATTATATATATTAAAACTAAACGACAGCGCACTAAGGGCACCCCCTGTGGGGTACGGACCTCGGCTTAGGGCGTCGTTGGGGGATCACAAAATTAGTAACAATTTGGGGACGGGCTGGATCAACATTTTGATCATGATTATTATCAGGGGATATTATATTTATTGCTACGGCGCTCTCAGCCTCTAACCGGGCGGCTGGCGCATTGACATTCAAGGGACGGGGGGGAGGACTTTTATTACCATTTACTCGGGAAGTTCGCGTGGTACCTCGGCGGCGAGGACGGAAGGTCGGTTTGTGTATTTTGTGCACTGTACTCGTGGCCCTATTGCTTTCCTGAAGGAGAGTGACGGGGTCATCCGGATCTAAGAGAGTATGCCTCGGTCGGCGAGTCTGACTAATGGCAGAAGGCCTGTAACTAGCGGCCTGCACAACCAAGGGGTTGCGATGACGTTCCGCGGATTCGAAAAAGCGCTTTGCAAGGCGCTTCATAAACTGCTTGATGGTAGGCATCTTAAGGTCTACGTGAAGTTGTTCGTTCCGAACGAACCAAGGAGCCTTTTTATTTTTTATGTGGTGATGGTCTAAGACCACACCGAGATATTTGGCTCGCTTCTCCCAAGGGATAGGCTTGCCGAACATGGTGATCGGTTGGGGGAGGGCGGGTGATCGCCGGGGCCTACAGAATAGGACCCCCCTGGCTCTTATCAGGGTTGACTTCGATCCTCCACTTCCTGAACCAGGCCGCGAGTCTGTTGACTTCGGCCTGAAGAATGCGGGCGATATTGTCTTGCTTGAGGCTGGAGTAGTAGATGGCCGTGTCGTCTGCGAACAGAGCTAACTGCGCCTTTCTACATTTGGGGATATCACTAGTGAATATAGTGAATATCAGCGGTGCCAGCACAGCGCCCTGAGGGACGCCTGCGCGGAGCGGATGGGGGGAGGATAGCGCACCCTCGATGCGATAGCGGAAGGTGCGGTCCGACAAAAAGTCTCGTAAGATGAGCACGAGACGATCGGGCACACCGAGTTTGTAGAGCTTATATAATAAGCCGTTGTGCCAGACTTTGTCGAACGCTTTCGCAATGTCGAAGAACACAGCACCCGTCATGAGCCCGCGCTGGAAGCCAGCGCTTATATGCTCGACGATACGGTGGACCTGTTGTACGCACGAATGTTGGGATCTGAACCCGAACTGTTCGTTTGGGATGAGGCCCTTCGTCTCGGCATAGTCTCTGAGACGCTTATAAATAAGCCTCTCATAGACTTTGCCGAAGACGTTGAGCAGACTGATGGGTCGGTAACTGGAAGGTTCGGTCTTAGGTTTGCCGGGCTTCGGGATACCGATGACCGTGGCATTTTTCCAAGCTTGAGGAAAAATGTTGTTGCTAAGAGCGCCATTGAAGATGGTGGTCATTAGCATGATCAGGTGAGCGGGGAACAGCTGGAGCACCCTGTTGGTGATTCCGTCTGATCCGGGAGATTTACGGGTTTTCAGACCCTTGATAATGTCGTGCACTTCGTCTGGGGTGACGGGAGCCAGAGGACAATCAGGGTCTTCGACCGGAGGGAGATCGCCCTACGTTCGACTTCAGCGTCCACCTCAGCGAGGTGAGCTTGGTCTACTGGTTGAGAGCTGGGCGAGCACTGAGTCTCGAGAGTGTCAGCCAGGCATTCAGCCTTGTCGGTGTCGTCGAATGCTATCGTCCTGTCGGGTCGTGTCAGAGGGGGCATAGAAGCTACTTGCGGGGATCTGAGTTTCCTCTGAAGCTCCCAGAAGGCCAGATGAGTGGGCTCTAGTTCGCCCAGCATCTTGTCCCAGTGAGCCTCACGCAGTTCTTTCATTCGCTTCCTTACAGATTTCTGTAATTGGCGCATGAAGACTTTGTTAGCGTCACAGGGAAAGACACTGTATGCACGAGTGGCCGCGTTCTTCTCAGTCAGCAGTTCACGCACATCGTCCGGCAACTTTCGGCGATGGGGGTCCATCGCCGGAACCTGCCTCGAGTAATCGCTCAGGACTGATTGTACGTGTTCCGTGAGTGAGTCGATCGCGGCCGTCGTGTCGGCGATCGAGTCAAACTGATCGGGGATAGAATCCAGTATCGGGGATGTGGTGGATTTCAGTCGGTCGCTTACTTTCCGCCAGTCCGTGACTACTTTCGTGAGGGGGGGTTGGTCAGGGTCAAGGAGTCCGTCGCGAGGGGCCAGTCTTAAGACGACCGGCCGGTGGTCAGAAGTCAGTTCGTCCATCGCCTCTATCGAATCCAACCGTAGGTTGATATTCTTTAGGAGCGCTATGTCCAATATGTCCGGGGATTGACTGGGGATGAATCCTACTCATTACCCCCATGGTAATGAGTAGGATTCATCGGACCGATGATATCGAAATTTAAAACGGCGGTGAGGTCAAACAGATGGCCTCGAAACGTGGTGGTATTACAGTTCCAGGACGGATGTTTGGCGTTGAGATCACCCGCTACGATAACGGATTCACTCAGGCCGAAAAGAATCGAAAGATCGCGAGACAGCATTTGAAGACCGTCTGGGCTCGTGGTCGCGGTGGGCGGCATGTAAGCCGAAACTATCGTAATCGGTTGATGACCTGACATTGCTAATTTGCATGCAGACACTTCAAGACACGAGAGAGTTGTCGGAGCATCGAGCGGGATGCAATGGAGAGGAGTCCTATAGTAAATCAGGGTGCCGCCCCTGTGGCATCGAGTCCTGTCATTGCGAACTACGCGATAGTTCGCAATTGACGGGTCTCGATGACAAGGCTTGAGGAAAGTTTCCTGTACTAGGAGAATATCTAACCGATGGTCGCGGAGGAACACAGCGATTTCGTCGCGTTGTTCTCTAATGCCGTTGGCATTGAAAAAGCCTAACTTTAGTGATCTGAGTTTAGTTCTCGCGGGGGCCGTATTATACATTATGGTTTCCTATACGCGATGGACTCTAGGGCTTGCGTGATCTCGGGATACGCGTGATAAATTCGCTGGATCTCCGATAGATCGCAGGAGTTACGGGCTACAATTATTTCGCTGTCCATTTTCTTGGCGCGGGGCGAAAGAAAGATGTTAAATGTGCTCGAGATCACATTAAACGCATCGAAGGTGTTAGGTGATGCGACCACTGGAGTGGCCGCGGGTTGAGGAGGCGCGCGAGTGTTGAGAGGGGGAGCGGCTTTGGAAGCAGGCTCTGGCACGCGGGCCACTGGGGGCGCGAGAGGCGCGCTCCTACCGGCGGCGGTAGATTGATGATGTTGCTGAGCGCTATGAGCGCGAAGGCGAGGGTCCATCAACCGTGGGATAGGTTGAGGTTGAGGGGGGGGGAGGAGCCATGTATTGGCCGAAGGCAGGGAAGGCCTGCTGGTGGTTGAAAAGGTTCCACGGACTGGACCTTTGAGGGCTCAGTCGTTGCGGAGGTTGGGTCAGAGAGGAGGAGAATCCCCCCTGGTTATCTCTCTGTTGCCTCGCGTCGTAACGCTTGGTCAACTTCGAGGAAGACGATTTTGGTGCCTTAGGGCAGCCACGGTAATTGGCTGGGTGGCCTTGTTGGCCGCAAAGAACGCAACTGGGAGGTTCGGTGCAGAGGGCACGGTCTTTCGGTCGCGAGCATTCAGAAGTGCCATGCTCACCCAGGCACTTCACGCACCTGGGTTTCGCGAAGCAGTTCTTCTGCGCGTGACCGTAGAGTTGACAACGGTGGCACTGTCCGATAATGCTGGACTTGTGCGGTTTCTGAATATCAAAGCCTTTAAGGCTACAGATCGAAGCGATCTTGAAAATAGGGTGATGCCCGTCAACCTGAGAGCATACGACAAGAATCATGTCGTATGGTGCACCGCCTCTAGAGCGGTGCATCCTGTGGACTTCGAGGACAGGAATAGCCTGTCGCTCTAAGTCCGACTTAATGTCTGTGGTGGCAATCTCACTGGGGATCCTACGGATCACCACACGCGTCTGACGCTCTTCGGGGAGGGTATATGAGTGGTATGAGATGCCTCTCACCCGAAGTGTCCTGGTTAGTTCCCTGAAATCGTTAGCCGTGGGAACGGTGACTTTTATACCCGGTTGGGTACTGACCGCGCTGGTGAAGTTGATCCGCTGATCAACACACCATTTCGAGATTTCCGTCCATTTACCCTTGTCCTGGATGACAATGGGCGGAGGACGGGAAGCCTTCTTAGAGGCAGAAACGACAGTAAAACCGTCTTGGTCTTGCATGGAAGACGCCGGGACCGGTGATGGAGTCACGGTAGGGGGGGCCGCGGTAGGGGCCACTGAGGTGGATGCCACGGGGACAGAAGGGATAGGGGTCGAGGGAGGCTCGTGCGCCACTATCTTTGTCGCCTGGCCCGACTTACTCTTCGACTTCTTCCTCTTGCCAGGTCCAGAGGTTAGGACCCCTGGCTTGGCAGAGGTAGAAGAAGAAGACGAAGAGGAAGAGCTGGACTCTTCGGAGTCTGAGCTGCTCGGACTTGGCGCGCGATTGTCTGCAGGTGCGGAAGTGTCCATTGACACGATCGGGCTAGGGGAGGGACTCTGGAAGTCCTCTTCCGCCTGTTTGTTCGCGAGTACATCGCTGAACTTTTCGATGCCAGCAGAAGGCTGGCTCTTTAGTTTGGCGAGTTGTACTCCATATTTATCTAAAAAGGCTGGGTCCTTAAAAAGGACCTCTCTGAAGAACGCCAAAATAATGGCGTCCTCCATAGCGATTAAGGGGGGTTCCTAGTAGGGAGGAATTTTGGAGCCGTCTCCACTAAATCTCTGCCTATCGTTCCCTATACCTAGCTCCCCGGGTGGATTGGCCCGGGGATGTGTTTCCCTCCCTGTCGGGTGCAGACAGGGAGGATGTGTAACGTATTGGTGAGCCCTAAGCTTGTGATCCCGTTGCCAATCTTATTGTGCAAGGGGGCCCTTTCCAGTCTAGCGCGAAGGGTGTAGACACACCCTAGAGACACTAGGTGAGTAGCTGCGGAAGGAAAACTGCCACCAGAGCCGACTAGGAGATCCCCCAAGGCCGGTTAACTCTGGGACCCGTCCAATTTACTGCCTCCCCCTGAAGGGGTTCGGCGGGTGCGTTTGGGTCAACACCCCACTCGGTTTCGTTAACACCATAAGGTTTCCACCGAGGACCACGAAACTGTGGTTTTACCCAGAAGGGGCCTAATGAAGCTACTCTCTGAACAAACTGTTAAAGAAACGCTTGCCTTGAAAAAGGCACTTTTTTTGATCTAGTGTCTTTCGATTAAATTAATTAATAAATTAATCAATCTAATCAATCGACGATCGGTTGTAGTCGGGGCGACTACGAGAGCGTTACGCAAGCGTAACGTACCGGGCACGAAAGAGCAGCAGCGGGAGAGCGGGGCACAGCGAGAGCAGCGCAACACACGTCCTTCCGCAGCGAGCTTCGAGCGCAGAAATGACTAAAAATGGTTGGTTTATCATAAAGCTTATATAGTTCCAATAACTATGTATTGGCGTGGCGTAATACCTTAGATATGGTATTGGCTTCCACAATAATATGTATTACGTGACGCTATTTTATTGAGTTGATACGCGATAACGAATTAGGTACAGAGTACTTGCGAGTAGCGACAACACCAGATTGATGCCCGTTAGGGTCCGCTCAGGTCCGCAGGCCTAAGAATAAGGAAATGCAGGCGAACCCACCGAGCGCTGCCGAAATAAAACGAGCTAGCCTTATATTAGTCGTTGTGTAACATCTGACATGTAATATCTCACCTTGGTAATATGCAAGTGAGCTGCGACAGAAATTAACCTCAAAAAACTGGTCAAGAGCGAGTCGGACTCGCGCACCGAGGATTCCGTACGTATCTATGATATTGATGATTTCTGAAAAACTGTGCTATTTAGAGACATAGTTTTATTTTTCCTGTAATCTTTACATAAACTTCTATCACATAGAATATTTTTTTTTATCTATACAAACTTCTGAGATAAGGGGGGGGGGGGTTTCATTAAAAGAAACGTTGCTGCCTAAAAACAAAATGTTTGAGAATGTGCAAACAGCGCTCTTTCATATGACACCCCACATGCCCTAGTAGCCCTACTTCAAATTTTTAAGACCCCCTTTCAGTCCCTTTTGCAAAAAATATAATAATTGGGCAAACGTCATCTAAAACTAAAACTATTCTAAATTTCAATTTGATAGCATTAGTAGTTCTTGAGATATCCAGGAGTGACCGACAGACAGACAGACTTAGTCTCACCGTAGGGGTTCCTTTTTACAATTTTGGTACGGAACCCTAAAAAGCTATATGTAATGTAATATTTATTCGTATAATTACTCATTACTAGTGGTCGCACACTGGTCGGAATTCGACCCCGTCTATTTACAATCTATATAGTACTTACTAATGCCATGAGTACACAAAATTCATACTATTCAAAAGTACTCACTTCCTGTTACACACTCCCCCATTATTCTAAGCTTCCCCTCCTTAATAAACTGGAAAAATATGGCATCAGAGGTAATGTCCTTCAACTTATTAAATCATACCTAACGAATCGACAACAATGTACGTGCTTAAAGAAAATCTGCCCCTACACAAAAACAGAAATGACATATAAGTCTGAATATCGTGAAACCTTATTCGGTGTACCACAGGGCGGTGTCCTAGCACCATTATTTTTTATCGTATATATTAATGACATGCCTAAAACTATTTCTAATCCGATGATCCTATTCGCGGACGACAGCACAATACTATTTAAAAACGAAAATGTAGAGACTTTAGAAGATGACATAAATAATAACCTAACTGACATAATAACCTGGCTCACTGAAAATAATCTTAAAATAAATCTGGAAAAAACAACGTACATCTCGTTTGAACAAAGAACAAATAATCAAAAACTAGATATTCGATATGGTAATAAATATATTCAGGAGACGGACAATACAAAATTTCTAGGTATTTGGATCGATAAAAAGATGGACTGGAAAATACATACCGAAACTGTATGTAAAAAACTTAGCCAATGCTCATATGCCCTATATAATTTAAGGAAAGTTACAAATCAGTCAACATTATTAATCGCGTACCACGGACATGTTGCATCAACACTGCGATACGGACTCATATTTTGGGGGAACTCGTCCGATAGAGAAATCGTGTTCAAAGCACAGAAGAAATGTATAAGGGCAATATGTGGCATTCAAAGCACAGACAGTTGTAAACCACATTTCCAAAAGCTTCAGTTACTTACATTTCCATGTCTCTACATATACGAAGTGGCAAGCTATGTTAAGTCAAATATACACATATATAATCACCCAAAGAGTTTGCGGCACAAGAATGAAATATGCGCAATACCACATAAAAAAGCAATATTTAATAAAAGTTTTCTTGGTATGGCACCCAAAATATATAACAAGCTACCTAAAAACCTAATTGAAATTAAAAGTATAGATCAATTTAAAAAAAAGCTTCACGAATTTCTAGTTGCGAAATGCTATTATAATATCAATGATTATTTAAATGAAAGATGCTAGGCCTACTATATCCGATTTAACACATCGAGGGTTTAAAATTATTAAGAATAAAGTTTTGTAAGATCCAATATTATTACTAAATTAATTTATATTTCAATTTGTTATTAATTGTTTAATGCTCTGACATATAAATATTATTTATTATAATTTATAACTGTGATTGACAAGGCTGACATAATTAATTAATTTACTGTTTTAGAATAGAATATTTGCATACCCATGTGATGGTTAAACATGGAGAACTCTAGTATTTAAAGAAAACATCAATGTATATTCCTACCCATGTTTGCAAATAAATATATGATTTATGATTTAACGAAATCACTCCCACAGAAAGCGAGAGAAAACATGTTACACAACTTACACATCAATAATGCACGGATTATGAATAATAGACTTCTGCCTAACTCGGCACTCCTTTATCATTAGACAACATTCGTTTTTCGTACCACTTGCTCAAAAAAGTGACATTCTATGCCACAAAAAGCGAACATATCAATAGTAATTTTTAATCTGTTAAAAACAGGGAAAGAAAATTGTACTGGTTCTTGGCGGGAAAGTGAAACGTCATGTTCAGAAGTTTTGTTTTATTTTCTAAAATTTGCGTTTAGCCAAATAATAATGTGTAATAATGGTGGATTATTAACCATTAAGTGTTTGTGAACGTGCATTAGTGTAGGCAAATGAAACCAAACAGTGCAACATCGCTTCAAGTTCTCTTTAGTAGTCCGCGTGAGGTCTCAGTAAAGTGCCACATCTTTACTGAAACCGGGGAGCGGGCGGGAATATCATCATATTCATCATCATGCATTGAATAAAATTCATTTCATCAATATTTAAACAAATTTGTAACGAAATAAAGACTTGGCTAAAAGGTCCCAGCAACCAGGCCATTAAAATATTATGAAAAAAAAAAAGTACTGAATTTCATTCATCCTCTAGGGGGAGAATGTGATAAAATTACGAAAACCGACGAGGCCGTATGAGCTTGATGTCTTTGCTTTTCCGACAAAAAAATATTAGTCTAGGAATTTGCCGTGTTTTTGTTTTCTTCAAATACATAAACGTTAAGAGTCCATTTCACGAAAGAAGTCCCGCGGAATTAAGTGGAACTAATTATTATTATACAAGTTAGCAATGCCTGCAGCGCCACGTCGCGCCTCGTCTGCGGGACTTCTTTCGTGAAATGGACTTTAAGTTTATTTTACTTTCAATTGTCATTATTTTTAATAAATGTGACGGAAGCCATATTGTTTAACAGCTGCGAGAGGCGGCGACTAGATGGCGCGAGTGGAACGTGCACCATGAACAAATCATCCATTCTATCGGTCATTTGACTTAAAAGACTTGAAGTCAATTGAGTGAAATATTGTAACGTTACCCCCCACTAGCGGATCGCCTTTATAAGGAGCTACGCTGTTGAGTCCATTGAGATAGGAATAGGTTTATATGTCAATGGTTGAGTCGGTACGCAAGGCATACGCGCCCCCCTGACGCGAGACCCCTGCCCCGCGACCTGATTGCGGACGAGTGACCCCATCACCGGACTGGACGCCTCGGGTAAGCTGCATTCAGGTTACACGTGGCTTACCCGACTCAATAGTACTCCACAGATGACTCATACATCTGTTACGTGGCGTGTTCTAAGTTAATATATGCACGTCGCGTAACTAACAACAGACAACCATTACTACACATGCGACCAAACACACACACGCAGGCGTGGCGCGGGCCACGGTGCGTGTAGCCACTGGGCGGTGTTACACAGTACTAATAGTAAAAGTGATTTTAAGTGTTCGTGAACGTGCATTAGTGTAGGCAAATGAAACAAAACAGTGCAACATCACTTCAAGTTCTCTCTAGAAGTCCGCAAGTAGCCTCAGTAAAGTGCCATATCTTTACTGAAACTCAAGGGGAGTGGGCGGGGATATCATCATCGTGCATTGAATATAATTCATTTCATCGATATGAATTATATTATTACAAAGTTTTTAACTAAATAATGACTTGGCTAAAAGGTCCCAGCAACCAGGCCATTAAAATATTATAAACAAAAAAAACTTTAATCTGTGATAAAAACTGGCAACTGTCATCCTGTCAGGTTCTGAGCTGTCTGCTGTCTGTTTCGGTCTGCTGTCTGATTTCTATCAAAATTTGGTCTCGGTGGCATCACTGCATCAGGTGGGGTGGCATTAAATACACGGTAAAGCCCACGATACAGTAAACTAAAGAATTTATTGTAATTCATGCTTGCTTTGTATCGTATGAGACTTGAACATGAGAGGGCTTATGCAATTTGTTCAAAATCTTAGCTGAACGCAATGTTTTTTTTTTTGGACTCATCTCAATCTAGAATCGAAGTGTTTTAAACATAAACAATGTGTGATATCTACATAGCGGTTGTATGTTCTTCGAACATGAACCGTAGTATGGAAGCTCACGCATTTCTGGCGAAAAAAGGCTTTAAAGTTAAGTCTTATGGCACTGGAGAAAAGGTTAAGTTACCAGGTTCTTCTGCAGATCGCCCGAATTGTTATGAATTTGGAGTTCCATATGACGACATTTACAATGATTTATTGGAAAAGGATAAAGTATACTATACACAAAACGGTATACTACATATGTTAGACAGAAACAGAAGAATTAAACCCAGTCCAGAGAAGTTCCAGATATCAACTGAGCTATTCGACGTCATAATAACATGTGAGGAAAGAGTGTATGATCAAGTCATAGAATGGTTTGGTTCAAAGAGATCGGTTTACAACCAACCTGTCCATGTTGTGAACATGGATATTCAAGATAACCATGAAGAAGCTACCATTGGTGCATTTTTAATAAGTGACATGGTCATGAAGATGGCTCAAAGTGATGATTTAGATAATGATATTGATGAACTATTGCATGAGTTTGAAGGAAAGTGTCACCGGCCAATTCTTAATTGTATTATGTTTTATTAACATACTGTAACCAGATATTAGCCAAACTAAAAAGAAAAACTGATGCTTCCAATATCTGAATATTTTACAATGATTATTATGACAATTTTTTTTATTCATAAACATCTTACAAAATTTCTACTGAAGTGATGATAAAGAAGAATCAGAAGAATGCCTTCTCTCACATTTACACAATGCTGACAGAATAAAAAAAATAATACCTTGTGTATGCCCAGAAGATAGATCTATGGCAATCTGCCAGCCTTTTCCCAACTATGTCTGGGTCGGCTTCCAGTCTAACTGGATGCAGCTGAATACCAGTATTTTACATGGAGCGACTGCCTATCTGGTCTCCACAACCCAGTAACTGGGCAATACAATACCCCTTGGTTGTCAGACTTTTGGGCTTCTGATGACCCCTAACAACTGTCAAAGATCCACTAATTAGAGCCAGGACCAACGGCTTAGTGTGCTTTCCGAGGCACGGATGAGTCTCAGTATGTAAAGGTGGTCACCCATCCATCTTTACATACTGAGACTCATCCATGCCTCTGAGTAGTCTCAGTAGAACATAGATCTAAGTGAGACACAAAATACATTGTCTTTTATGATTATGGGATGAACTACTGTTTTTTTTTTTTTTTCATTTATGTGTTGCAAGAAGTTTTTAAGGTCAATATTGTTTTAAATTAGTAGAAAACAAGTTGATGCTAGTTTAAATACTTAAGTGACCAATTACCATTTTTGAAAACAATTTTGACCTTCTAAGAGACGGTAATTTTCTTGTTAACTATATTAATATACATTTAGCATAGTGAACTGAATATAATTTTAAGTTCCATTGATGAAGACTAATATTGTCCATAATATTCATTAATGAATTTATTCAGTATGTATAAAGACGGTGTTTTGATTTTTATAAAAAGAGAAAATATTTTTAATTTTTGTTTTATTTTTGGCTTAAGGTACTTTATTTCATATAGGATTAAATATAATTAATAGAAATTATAATACACAAGATTACATATTATACGATTCCCCGGCTTGGCCAGGAGTCCAGGACCCACCGGTAGTAATTTCCTCTGACTTGCATTTTTCGTAGTGGGGGTGGGCTTTACCTCTGGGACCGTCGGGTTATAGGAATGGGAGGGAAGGAATTCGTAGGTATAGGGTTCTTGGGGGGTCACCCTAGGCTTGGGATTTGCTCTACAGATTTGGGATCGACAGGAAGTATGGATAAGGCTGCGTTCGGACGACGCGCATAATCCGTGCGACCACGCGCACGCCGCGCACACGTGTTGTGCCCGCCTTGCACCCGCAGTCGCCACGTGCAAAATCCGCGCCCGCCTCGCACCCGCTTATTCTACTTAAAATGTAATCACAAAACGCCCTTGATCACAGTCAATATGGCACTAGCCGAAGCGCGGGGACAAGGCGGGCGCGGGTCGACTTCGATAAATGCAATTTGAGATCTACTGATGTCATCATAAGCCGCAAATTATATACCTACAACAAATTTCAAAGTGAGCGGGGCGGACGCGTGTCGTCTGTATGCAGCCTAAGGAAGGATGGCTTGATTAAGTGATAGGTACATTGGAAGAGGTAAATGCGTTAACCTAAGCCTGGGGTTTGGCATTCGGAAACTTTTCTTGTCCGGAATTTCTTTGAGATGCTGCGGGTGCGGGATCGACCTTTGACAGTCGATCCCGCACCCGACACAGAACATATCTTCGCACCCGCGGTTGCAAGAGAAGAAGTGCCTAGCAGTCTGGGTCGCCCCACCACGGGTGTACGAATATATCCACGTTGGAGCGATCCAGCTTCGCCGACCCGACGACGCTCGGTGTCAGCACTGCGTCCATTGTCGGGAGGACACGGCGCGGCGTGGCATACGCTTGCAGAGTGTACAGCTTGGAAGGAGCCGCGCCGTGACCTCGTTTTGTGTAAGTGGGAAGCGACCTATCGCTGCCGTTTGTGATTCGTTCTATGGTCGGCGGTGCGGCGCAGCGTCGTGGGACGCGGAGGCAGCGGAAAGGGAGAGGGAGATGTCGAGTGCTCTCCCGGCCCGCAGGAGACGCACCGGGCGTCGGCAGAGGGCAGATAAAAATGCCCTCTTCCAGTCTCCCTAAATGGGCACAGTGAGGCAGTGTTGGCGGACTCGGGGACGTCCGCCGCCCACTATCATACAAGACGGTGGTAGCGAGCTTCGAGTTAAAACATCATCTATAAGTAACTACACAAATTCAGTCTTGCATTTACACGTTCAATGAAATAAGTTGAATAATTTGGATAACTGAAAAGCAATAAAATATGATTGCATACATGCATAATTGGACGAAAGATTCCGCTATAAATAAATAGGTAGTGAAGTTAGTTTAAAATTATAATTTTACTCTATCGCTAACTGTGGAGGCTTGTAAATGCTTGTCGTGATTTACCTCACTATTACCTCTGTTTCGATAGCTGTAAGCCACCCAAATACAATAAAAATAAAATGAAATAAAAATGTACCTACTTAAACTTAAAATAAAAATAAAAGTAGGTAACTAAGTTAAGCTACTTCTTTATGTTTGAAATCTATTCTTTCGGTTTTTTTTACTAATTTTCAACTGCAATCATTTGATCACTTGCGGAAAAAGTTTGAGAAACAGTAGGTAGGTACGTCAAGATGACTTTTTAAACCAAATGTTAGCAATAAAGTGTTCAGTAACAATGACGCCTTTTTTTGTTGGTCTGAGCAATGACGTAACATTTTCGACCGATCATGACTTACGCCTGAGTAGTCTTCGTACATGTTAAGCCACATCACATCAATAAGATGCAGACACTTCAAAATCGATTTCTCCGTAGAATTACGAAGGCTCCTTGGTTCGTTCGGAACGAACAACTTCACGTAGATCTGATGCCTACCATCAAGCAGTTTATGAAGCGCATTGCAAACCGTTTCTTCGATTCCGCGGAACGTCATCGCAACCCCTTGGTTGTGCAGGCCGCTAGTTATAGGCCTTCTACCATTAGTCAGACTCGCCGACCGAGGCATACTCTCTCAGATCCAGATGACCCCATTACTCTCCTCCAGGAAAGCAGTAGGGCCACGAGTACAGTGCACAAATTACACAAACCGACATTCCGTCCTCGCCGCCGCCGCCGAGGTACCACGCGAACTTCCCGACTAAATAATAAAAGTCCTCCCCCCCGTCCCTTGCACGTCGATGCGCCAGCCGCCCGGGTAGAGGCTGAGAGCGCCGCAGCATTAATAGTAACCCCTGTTAATCATGATCTAAACTTTGATCCAGCCCGTCCCCAAACTAAATTTGTGATCCCCCAACGACGCCCTAAGCCGAGGTCCGTACCCCACAGGGGGTGCCCTTAGTGCGCTGTCGTTTAGTTTTAATAAATATATTATATTTTACACCCTGGCCGGAGGCTTTAAGCTTAAAAACCTTAAGGCAATCACAGGAATATCCGGTTAAGTAGCCACGGCCTCTCTAGGTCTGCTACGAGATGCCATACATAAAAAAAAAAAAAAAAGACAACATTACGACACCTCGTGTACTACAAATTTTAATATTAAATTATTATTCTAGTAGGTAACGTGGTGAGTAGGTACACCGCGTATATTAATTTATGTACACCGCTATTACACATATTTTATTCGATTGTACGCATGTTACAAACTGAACACTGTGTTTAAAAAAGTCTACAAAAATGATTACGTAACGTGTGAACACAAAGACTATTACCTATAGTTGTGCTATAGTTACTGAAATGTCTTCCAGTCAAATTGTGTGCGAACTGTTACCACACATAGATACCACACCCCACACAGTCACCATGTTCCTACACGAAACTGCGGCAACTTGTAAAGGCTTCTACATACCAGCGCGACGCGACACAAAGACACCGCTCGTCCCACGACAGGCGGGGCCTTTGTGCCGCGTCACGTCGCGCGACTAGTCGCGCTGGTATGTAGAAGCCTTAACTGCTTTGAAGATTCTGTGACCGAAGTGCTATAGCGATTCCAACACGGGGTGGTTTTAGTTAGTAGACGTATGACAGACGAGGATCCATGAGGATTTCCACCACGTTACCAAAAAAAAAGGTAGACGTACCTACCTACTCCTTCACAACTTCGATAAGCGACCCTCCGATGTGGATTGAACTCGGCAAGACGTGCGAATTGTACATGACTTTTGTCTTGTCCTTATTCATGCCGAGGCCAACCCGCGGAGAGGCTGCATTTAGGCTGTGCGGCATCTGGTCCAACTGTTCCAGCGTCTCTGCCATTATGGTGATGTCATCGGCAAAACGAAGGTGTGAGATGTACTCGCCGTTTACGTTAATACCTTGTCTAGTACAGTCCAGCGTCTTAAAGACGTCCTCCAACTCATTGGTGAACAGCTTCGGGGATATATCACGTCCCTCTGTCTCACCCCCCTGTGTATTTGGATGAGGCTGGTTTCCTTATCCTGAACAGTCATCGTTGCAGCGTCATACAAACACCTCAACCCTTCGATGTAGCGCCAGTCAATTCGACATCGTTACAGAGACGCCAGAACTGCCATATTTCGATAGAGTCGAAGGCTTTCTCGTAGTTCACAAATGCCATACACGGCTGGTTGTACTCTTCGGTCTTCTGCACAATCTGCCCAACAGTATGGATGTGGTCTACGGTACTGAAGCCTTTTCGAAAACAGGCTTGTACCACCGCACGGTGGCTGCGAACTCGTCAAGTCTCCTAGCGAGACGGTTCGTGACGACCCTCAAGAATAGCTTGTTTATAGTATGTTTTAATATGATTAAAACATAACTATACATACCTACACTGTTTTTTTACTATTACGAGTATGTTGTGTATAAAACATTGTTTATTTACTATATCGGGTGAGAAAATTGTGGTCACATTGCAAATCTACGCACGCACACAGTCGCACACGTTTACGGGTCTAACGTATTAGGTAGGTAGGTCCTGCCAGGGTTACGAGCCTGTCCGAAAGGGATATCGTGGCCCTTGCACACAGGCATCTGAAGGAACACGGTGGGTTTTAGTCAGTATAAGTCTGACACGCCCTCCCGCTCCGCCAAGAGCGGGGGAAGTTATTTAATAATTTCCCACCCAAAAAAAAAAAGAAGCGTATTAGGTAGGTACTTCGTCCATTTTGGTTTGTTTTGACTGTACAGCGGAAGTGTGACTTTAATTTACGTAGTTTTTATTGTTTTTGGGATAAAAATGTACCTACGTATATTAAAAACTAGATTCTGCCTGGGACTTCGTTGGCGTGGAAGTCGTGAGACAAGACAATATTTTAAAATAACAGCCACATTGTTATGAAAAAAAAAAAAAACTGCCACATTGGTCTAGTGGTCGCAAGCGCTTCTGTTGAGCGTGAGGTCCTGGGTTCGGTTACCGGTTTAGGCAGTGTTATTGGATTTTATATCTGTAATTTCTCAGTGACAGTCCGAAGTCAGGATTTGTGCTCGGTTATTGGCAATAGAGTCATCCCCTATTACATGGGACCTAAACATAACTGATGAAATGTGGGTGTACTATATGTACACGTACATCTCTGCCTAACTCTGCGGGAATACAGGCGACGTGATGTTATTGTTATAAAACTTCCCTGTAAATATAGGTAAACCCGAAGATAAACTACGATAACATGGCGCGCCCCTTCTGTTTCAATGTAAGTACTACGAGTATGTAGTCAAATCCTTACGAATAAATAAATACTTACTTGGATTTATTTTTGTTTGACGGCAGTCTTAGTACGCACACAATCCGTTGTGAGTCTTGTTGGCGCCTTGTAATTACTGTTATACTTTAGATAACGTTTTGAATTTTGGAAGGGCGCGCCCCACGTTTGTATTTTTGGTCTCAAAAGCCAAAGTATACAAAGATTCAGGACTGGCGACGTACAGTTGTCCGTGTGAGAAGCAGTTAGTCCTGATGTCGACTCCGCAGTCTTCAGTAGCAATTTCATATGGTCAGCTACGACCCTGGCTCGAATATTTCATATGATTATATGATGGGAACCGGAATGCGATCTAATGATTTAAAAAAAAACGAATGTCCTTTAGATCACACGTCTGAAGTAAAACAGAAATCACGGACTCCTAAATCGAGCCACCTTGCATTTTTATGTTTAAAGGCCTAAAACATCAAATTATTGATAGCTCAGAGAAAAAGTTTTTATGCAGTTTTGAAGCTGACATACGTTGGCCATCGTTTTTGTATTTATAACAATTGCTCCAAATTTTAATTCACGAATTTGAAAAAGAGAAGAAAGTCAGAGTTTGGTCGCTCTTGCTTTGATTAACTATAAGTCAATAGTTATTTAGTTTTGTTTTGCATAAAAAGAGTATCGAAAACCCTTTCCATTGAAAGGGTTTTTCTAAAATGGTAACCAAAATGGTCCCTGGGTAGAATAAAGATAGAATTGGTCATGCTACGCGTGCTGGGCGGATATCGAAATAACATAATATAAGTAATACATAGGTATGATTTTTTCATGTCACTGGGTTCAAGTAGGTATAGAACCCATTGAATGGGTAATCATTTAACCCTTTCACTGGGTTTCAAGTATAAAACCCATTCAATGGGTTATGATGTAACCCTTTCACTGGGTTTCTAGTATAAAACCCATTCAATGGGTTACATCATGATAAAGGTAGCCCATTGGGTTACCCCTTCGAAAGGCTTAACTCTTAACCGGGGTTGTACGGTCCCTGATTGTAACATCTGACTAATAGCGTAGGTAAAAGTTTGTCCGTATACAGGCTAATAGAGCATTAAATCTTTGATGGATAACTTCACAGTGCCCTTAATTTTATTGCTGAACAAACGTTTCTTGTTATACCTGTAATTATTAGTAACTGCTTACGTTGTAGTACCTAGTTCGTATGTTCCCTCTCAAAATGCAACAGTTTTAAAATACACTCGTGGACTCTGTACCTACAGTCAGAAAACTGCATTATTTGTGTTCACAAAGATGCACTCTTGCAGCTGATTGTGCTGCACTTCTAATCACTGAATAACAGTGACATTGTGGCGAGTGTGTGGTGCTGGTGCTTATTAGAATCACAGTACAGAAAAAGCGTTTAAATATTGAGCCTCGTTTTTTTCTATGCAGCTTTTGCAGCCCGAGTGAACTCTAATAAGTCGTTATAAATGCTTAGATTGACGCTGTGGGCCTTAAGGCGGATGCCTAGACAGGCCTCGCCATACATTTTTCAGGGGTTGTAATCTCCGTAAATAAACGGTTTCTGCAGAATAAAAGCAAGTATAATGAGACTTTATAATGTATTATGTTCGCCTAACGCCAAAATTTTATTAAAAAAACAGTATTTCTAGGAGAATTAGACCCAATAAAAAACGAAAAATCTTTACATGTGTGAGTGACCTGAATCGCGCCATCTAACAGAAATTTGAAGAACCACCAAGAAAGAGTTATTTGCTGTTGTGTTACGAGTTTACGTTCGGTAAACATTTATAATAGATGGCGCTTCGAAATTTCGTTCGAAAATTGGAACAAGCGCCAAGGTTACACGTCGAGTGACCGGCGATGCGACGTTGCCATTCAGACGCACCCCGCGTTGTTGCCAAATTGCTCCAGTCAGTCCATGCGTGATTGTCTTGACAACTTGCGAATCGTTTCCAAAATTGTGTTTCTAGAAAGTTAGCGCCGGCGCGCGGGTTTGCCCGCGGGTTTTACATTTTATGATTGATAAAATGTTTTTTATTAGGGAATGAGAAAGAATGCTAGAAAGTGAAAAAAAATATCTGCGATCTGCATTTGGTTCACACAGATACAATACTAATGTAATTATTGTATTATCTACTTTAAATATAAAGTACCTAAAGATTTAAAAATCTTTCTACTGAATGTAAGTAGGTACTGATAATACATTTTCTGACACGGTTAGGTACTAATTCATTGGTTTGGGTTGAATAAAATCAGAGAATAGAAGTTCATGTAAACTTAGGGTATACCTAAATCAGGCGATCAGCGTAGGCAATTTTACCAATTTTTTTTCTAATTACCTACCTACGCAATGGTGACACGTAGGTACTACTTACATCTATTGATTGAATCATATTTAATTTATGTGAAACCATCAAGATAAGTGAATACACAGACAAACCACATTGATTTTTCATAACAATTGCACATTTTATTATTATTAGCACACGTCAAAGTGCGTCGAGATAAATTGGTCTTGCCATCTAAGAAGTTTACCAAGAAAAAGGGGAAATAAAACATAGGGCAGTATTTTAGTAGTAAGTTGTAGGATGTTCTGATATTTAAAACGATGAATGATATAGGTACACCAGTGGTGGCTCTGACTTACAAGTCAGAGCCACCACTGCTGTACATCATTCATTTATGGTTGTAGCTAAGTAAGTAGTAAGCACCATTCAGGTTTAGAATTGGTGACTGGGGCTACTACTGAGAACCATTCATACGAGTGCCATCCGTGAAAGAGTTTTTATTTAAAAGTGAAGTGTTTTTGTGTTTTATTGACGGTAAGTGTTATTTTTATGTACAAAGGATGCTTTTCTGCTTGAAGGTGATACAGAGTTATATTATAATAGTAATAACCCTTAAAACTTAAAAAAGTGTAAGATTTAGAAGAGGAAATACAAAATCAAACGTTAGCAACACTCGTTGATTGTCATCACATCACATACCTACCTACTCTAAATTTCAAATATTTCCCCCTAATAGGGACGTCAATTCTCTCTAAAAAATGGCTGTATGGTCTCAGCTCACTTTGCCTGTCCCAGAGGGACGAAAGGAACCAAAAAAAAACTCTCCGAAAAAGATCCGTTACTGAATTGATTCGAAAGAAATATGAAAAATCGATTCACAAATAAAGAAATAATTTTCCAAAAATCAATCATTTGTTTTCGATGAAATTCGCAATGTAGGGGTTTACGGGGTGTACGTTACCCTAGCAAGAAAGTGTCTCCTATAGTTATATGAGTGGAACGTATAGTTGGTGCCTAATCTGCTGTAAATGTGCCCCTACATAAAAAATTGGTGCCCCTTGTCGTTTTGAAAAAAAAAACGAAAAATCGATTCCTGCTAGGGTAACGTACACGTTTACGAGGGCGAAAAAACGATCGATGAGCGAAAAGAATTTAACTAGTCTCATATTGGAAAAAAACCGTATTTTTACGCAAAAGGATTTGCACTGGATATGGTTCGTAATTTTCCCGCCACCACAATTCTTAACAATTCAAAAAAACAAAATACTGATGTTCTAGGGTGAAATATCGATTCCCTGTATCGATTCAGTACTAGATATCGATTTGAAAAAACGTTTTTATTTGTTCCAAAAAATCGATTCTTTGCTCAATCGATCTCAGATTGACATCTCTATTTGGTCTGTTCTCATGTTCTGTCAGTTGTTTTGCAAATTTTCACACACAGCTTGACAGCTTGATTGATGGTGACAAATGGTGGTGTTATTTCTGACTAATACAAATTTCTTGAAGCATTTCATAATTACGATACTTTTGCTGTTGTGTTTAATTATTATTTTTGATTACAGATTGAATTGCAACTCTGCCTAAGATGAATCCGACTAATAAACTTGCCTATATACGACATATGTATTCAGGGCCGCGAAAATCACGGAAAAAAGTGCAAGCAACATTGAAAAGATATCATGGAAATTCTTCTAATGATTTTTAGTGAGTCATCAGCCATCAGGTCTATTTATTGATGAAGACTTTGGATTCTTAGCAGCTAGCCCTGATGGTAAGATTATTCAATAATAAAAATATACAAATAACTAGCTTTTGCCTGTGGTTCCTCCCCCATGGATCTTGTGTGTCGCGTGGATTTTTTAATTTGGTTCAGTGGCGTAGGCCTAAAAACTGTTCTTTTTTACAGGTATTATAGAAGCAGAAAATACTATTGTAGAAATAAAATGTTTTCTCTCCTTGAAAAGGAAATCTCAAAATATTAGAGAAGCATCAGAAAATAGAAATTTTCCTATTCATTTGGAAAACGATGTTTTAGTTATGAACAAAAAGCATAATTATTATTATCAAGTAAGTAACAAAGATCATTATTTCTTGGTTCATGTATGTATAAATATAATGTATTTCTTGGATTGTTTCTCAGCTATTATTATTTTGATTCTAGGTCCAGGGTCAATTGCAAATTACCAAAATGAGTAAATGTTACTTCATTTGCTTTATATCTGTCACCCAACCATTGACTGTCATAGAAGTTAACCGGGATGAGGAATTTATCAACGCTATGATGCCAAAGTTGGTAACATTTTTCAAAACATGTGTACTGCCGGAAATTATTTTGAGACGAGTTGAGAAAAATGCTAATGTCTAGACATCAAGGAATTAAAAGGTATGAAAATATAAGTCTTACTCATTTCGTAACTTAATCCTCAGGTTTCTGAGGTGTGGGTTCAGTAAGAATAGTCTAACAAAACTGTGTAAATTCATTTGTTGCAGCGAAAACTATGTCTCCCAGCAATTGATTCAGATCGCACGGAAATGATATAAATGGAAGTAAAAAGTGACAAGCAGAAGATTGATACTGCGCGGCGACGGCGGCGCAGCAAAAAGTAGCGTGTAGAAGAGAAGATATTTTATTATAGTATTTTTTATGTATCTTTGTATGGTGGTACGAGTCGATGGTTCGAATCCAAGCAGACACTTTGCTTTGTGTAAATTATTTCATCACCACTGTTCAGAGGAGGCCTGAGTCTCAGCAGTGGGAACATTATAGACTAATTATTATGCTATTTTTTTTTACGTAGCGATGTATAGTTTATGTTATTTGTTAGTTTATAAGATTTTTCTGTGTACATATGTTTCACTCATGTATTTAGGTACCAGCCAAACAATTCAATTGTAAAAGAATATTTATTGTTCAAAGTTGTATAATAAGTGGGTATTCTTGAAACATAAATGTTATGGTTAGCTAGCAACCACTTTTGTGTTGTGTAAGATACTTACACTTACGTGTGATGTTACATAAATTGTTATCTACGTACATAATTCTTTCTAATACTAAATTCAGAATCATAATTGTAAATATCAAAATATTATAAAAAGGATGTTATCTTTGTGTGGTGGTACGAGTCGATGGTTCGAATCAAACCAGAAAATATTTAGGTAAATGCAGTGAGAGTAAATAAAACGATATTTGTATGAAAATATTAACCATATATAAAGATTATTAATTTATAGTAAGATACAATAAAACGCTTTACAATTGAATACATAATCTTTTATTTATTTAGTACAGGTCACAATTTATTTACACGTTAGGTACTATTTAGGTTCAGTCACATTACAACAACCTATTTATGTACAATATACCTTTATTACCCAAAATAATTTATCTGAATAATTTGATAAGGTGAAAAGGTATCTGATATCGAGCCTAGAAACAAAAGTATGCATAGGTAACCCAATAATTATATTATTAAGAAATAGATTGGAACATAACAATCCTCTAGTAATTTAAAGTATGCTTAATTAGTAAATTAATATTTGTTTTCAGTTTTTGCTATACTGTAAGGATATTCATCATATAAATAATTTGGTCCTCTTTCTTTAAAATTAACACCATCTGGACATTTTAATTTCCAACCATGTTTGAATAAAACGACATCTAGTGGAGTCGGAAGTTACTACTATTTACTTTGCATGTGTGTGTAAAGAGTAAATTCATGCGGCTAAATCATTATTATGTTCTAATCTTTGTATGATACCAGTTAACAAGCACAGTGATGATCTAAAAAAATCAAGTTAATGCCCTAGGTTTCGCTAAGAATAAAGTTGTTTATTAAAAATGTCTATGTTAAGTGTAAAAATTGAAAATGTTCGAAATTGTGGATGTGTCGCCATCTAGCGACAAAATGGCAGTGAGATCATCTATGCTTCCACCTTAAGTATAATATTTTATAATGCAGTTCTGTGCTACTTGGGAGACGCGCGGCATATTCAAAATAAATGTAACAATTTATACTCCTCGCCTCTCCTTATTTCAATATAATATTAATATAATATTTTGAATGTTTCGGTTGGGGTTTGAACACCCAAAACCCCCTTCGCTACGCCCGTGACCCAATAGGTTTTAATTTATTTGGGAAGTATCAAAATATGTCGCTTTAATAGCCATATTTTGTTAAATTATTGCGTTAACTTAGAAGCTTGATTTTTAGAGCACCAAGGGACCGTAAACCTGCGTACACGATATTAATTTCAACTTGATACCTCCACAAGTTCCTGAGAAAGTGTCTTGAAAATAGACAGACGGAGGGACGGACGGACAACGAAGTAATCCCATACGGGTCCCGTTTTAAGTCTCATTTCCCACGAAATGTATGGTTTTTTTTTCGCGATTCCTGTCTCTTCTAGTACCTACTCAAACCTCAGTTGGTCTAATACCCCCTTATTACAAAACAAGGTTTATCTTCAGACCCAGGTTTTAAAACATGGGGCCATTATTCAATTTAGAATTTTATTCCGACTAAGGTAAAGTTCCTAAACACAAAACTGACAACTTAGTACCGAACTAAGTTTTCAGTTTTGTATATAGAACGGTATTTCAATCACTGTTACGTTCTTATTACAAAAACTGGCTCCATGGTTTAGGCCATGTCAAAATATAAATCTTGTTTTGTAATAAGGCGGGTAAAGTTTTTTGATTCTCCTTAGAAACAGAATCTATTGGCATAAAAAAAAATTGATCAAATCGCCAATTTTCTTGCAGACAGAGCATATTATTTTCAAAATCTGTGTATGTAGATCAAAAGGTTAAGAACTGTCTCCTTTTTTTTTTGGGTGGGAAATTATCAAATAACTTCTCCCGCTCTGGGCGGAGCAGGAGGGCGTAAAAGTCTGATACTTTTACGCCGGACTAAAACCCACCCGTTCCTTCCTTTGCCTGGGTGCCAGGGCCACGATAACCCTTTCGGACAAACTCGCAACCCTGGCAGGCATTGGGCCTAAGTGACCCCGTTAGTTGTTGCTGACATCTCTTTGAGGCGCGCGTGGAACACATCGCACCGTCCCCCGGGCCTGCACCCTAATTGCGTAACACAGTTTTAATCGGAATCGGAACGATTTTGAAGTATATTGATAATCCATTGCTTCATATGTTAGAAAAGTTTGTCTGCTCAATAACGTACCTACTAAATAACGCAATGAATGTTGTTGAGCTGTCAAATTGAAATCGATTCCTACTGATAGTGCGTTACGCAATTAGGACGCTGGTCCTTATAGGACGGCGAGCTACCCATCGCTCACCGTCCGCAAGCCCGCGCCTACGGTGGCCGGAAATCGGCTTGCGACTCCCGACGCCCGGGGCGTCTCTTGCAGCGACTAGGAGCGCGAGGGCGCGAACCTTGCCTCTCTCTCACGCGTTCCGCCTCCTCCTGTCGCGAGCATTACTGCTTCACAGGAGGTGACGGCCTCCCATGCACTCTCGCTCCGAACCATGGCCTGACCCAGGGCCGGATGCGAGAGATCGTCGCCGCCGATCGCCTCCGTGAGGACACGGCGTTGCTCCGCCCAAGCCGGGGCAGACCTCCACTGTATGCTCCACTCTGTCGTCCGGGCGATCCACACAGTGGTGAAACCCGGGCGTTTCCTCCCGCATTATCCTAAACAGGAACCACCAGAAACATCCGTGTCCGGTGAGGACCTGCGTCAGGCGGAAGGTGAGGACGCCGTGGCGCCTCTCTCAAAGAGGGGACTAATCGCCACAATTGTGGCGTGCCCAAAGAACAGTCTCCTAAGACCGATTTCGTGTAGCTACAACGGTTAAAGTAGGTATCTACTTGCCCTTACTGGCCCATCTCAAATCCACGCTGTATATGTCATGATGATTGATTTGGGGGCCGAAATTCGTTCTGAAGGACAATTATTATTTTTAGTATAGGTATTTTTCATTCAAAGTACCTACACATGATGGAAGGATTTATAGGGAAAGCTCAATGAGGCTCAGTAGTTAGGTAGTCTGTTTCAAGGGTAGATAATATAAACAGTGGCTAATCAGTGATTAGCGAGATTTTTATAAATAAGGCTGTAACAGTTCAAGTGATCAAAAACGCACCGCACTTTTTTGATCTGAAATGCGATGGGCTGCCGGCGCTGCGGCTGCCCGGCTGTAATGTGCTCGTACCTTTAACATCTGCTTGTGAGAATATACTGCTGGACAGAACCACAACTGGATTAAATTATCGCACATATGTGATAAGTAGGGATCAGTAGGGATGAACGAAAAGTAAAGTACCCAGGTAGTTAAGTTGTTTTATAATGTTTAACATTTTATTATAATATAATTTAAATATACACAAAAAATATCAATCATGATTAGGAATGTGTTTCTGATATTAATTAAATAGCATCGCCAAGCAATGCAAATAAATATGTTGACTTTTCTACTTGATAATATTGTACTTGGTGTTTATGTACGTATTTCTATTAAATGTATGATAATTTTACAATCTTATCCTTAAAAACGTTTAATCAACTCAGTTGCTTAAAGATCTTGTCTTTCAACTCATAATATCGTTTCAATCTTATTTCAGCATATCTGAAAAAAAAAACACTCAGCTATGTAAGTTTTAAAAGAATATTATTTCTAATCTATCTATACGTATATATAAAAGAGAAGTCCACTCACTGACCACTCATCACGAAATCTCGGAAACTACTGGGCCGTGAGGTCTAAAATTTGGCACAAGCACTCTCTATGGGGTGCAGGCGCGCACTAAGGAAGGATTTTTATAAATTCGCACCTTAAGCAGTTGAAAAGGGGTGTCAAAGTTTGTATGAAACTCCTATGTTTTTAAAGTTAGAGACATGAATGTTGGCCTGATTGTTCCTTTCGACTTCTAGGTGCTCACTAAGAAAGGATTTTACGAAATTCGGCGCTTAATGGTGAAAATAAGGGTTTTTAATGTTTGTATGAAAAATGTACCAAATGCAGTTAAGATCCAAATTGAATCTTACGGCAACGAGTTATTGCATACTTTACATTGAAATTAGAATTCGGAGGCCGATAAAGATTTAAATTGAATTTTACGACAACGCGTTAATGCATATTTTACATTGAAATAAGAATTTTTGCAAGTTTCTTGAGGTTTATATTTAGTTTTTTTTCTAGGTGGCCAGTATGTTTCAGTGCAGGCGTGATAACGTTCTAAAGTTTTTATGCCAGTTCTAGGTGGCCAGTATTTTTCAGTATGCAGGCATCTGCTAAAAGATAATGAAATGAGGTTCTAATTGGTATTCAGGTAATTTGAACGTTGCATTTATAGCATTAAAGTCGAGAATGCCAAGGGGAAAACTTCACAATGTTTAACCTTAATCGCGGCTTGCAAGCCGATCGTATCAAAAAACGAAGTCATTTATCAATCACAGAATACAAACCTAAGCGATACACGTTCAAGCTATACGTAGTTACCGAAATTTCTGTTCTGCGATATTTTGTTATTACTTTGCTTTGAAATATTTTTCATCGTCGTTGTTTGGTTTTCGTTTTGGTTTGTTTCGCTTCCTAATTTTAAATTGGAGGATAATAAATGTGTTTTTACCTATTGCCGGGTTGGAATTTTGTTATTTCTATTTCTTTGCGAATTAATTATTGTGTAGGTATTTCACACTGTGGTATTACTATAAATAGTTTTTAGTATTAGTCGTTCTTACTAGAAAAAGTGTCCTTGAATACCTACGTTCGTATTTTAATTTTATTACTTAGTATCTTTGGTTTAGGCTGGTGTTGTAAGGGTTGGAAAAAGGCGGGAGAACTATTCCCATTTTAAATGGATGTCAGCACCAACTGACGGGTTCCGAAAGGGCCAATGCCTGCCAGGGTTATGAGCCTGTCCGAAAGGGATATCGTGGCCCTGGCACACACAGGCATTTGAAGGAGCACGGGTAGTAAAAGTCTGACACGCATCAAAATGACCTTCATTGAAATTTCCTGAGAATCAGATTATTTTTACTCCCTGTTGTGCGTCCCCAAAACCAGCAATAAAAATACCATCTTGAAACACCTGGAACTCAAATGGGAATAGTTCTCCCGCTGCCATGAGTTCACAGGTGGTTCCGTTGGTCATTACAAGACATTTCAGCGACGTATTCACGCTTTGAACCATAAACAGCACCTCCTGACCGATCCTGGGTGAAAGGTCGGAATATTTCCCAGTTTTTAGACACGTGGCGCACAATGCTGTCTCGAATTTGAGAAGACAATGACATGGCCACGTTACTGTTCACCAAATAGGAGAGAGATGAAAATAAGCATGCGCCATCGCCAGGGATATTTACTATTTGGCAAAGAATTTGCATGCCACAATTGTGGCGATAAGTCCCCTCTATGAGGAGTGGCTAGAGAGGCGCCACGGCTTCCTCACCTTCCGCCTGACGCACATCCTCACCGGACACGGTTGTTTCGGGAGGTTCCTATTCAGAATAAAGCGGGAGGAAACGCCCGGGTGTCAACACTGTGTGGATCGCCCGGAGGACACGGTGGAGCATACGGTTGAGGTCTGCCCTGCTTGAGCGGAGCACCGCCATGTCCTCACGGAGGCGATCGGCGGCGGCGATCTCTCGCATCTGGCCCTGGTTCAGGCCATGGTTCGGAGCGAGAGTGCACGGGAGGCCGTCACCTCCTTCTGCAAAGCAATAATGCATGCGAAGGAGGAGGCGGAACGCGTGAGGGTGAGGCAGGGTTCGCGCCCTCACGCCCTTAGTCACCGCAGGAGACGCCCCGGGCGTCGGGAGTAGCAGGCCGATTCCCGGCCACCGTGGGAACGGGCTTGCGTGAGCGATGGGTATCTCGCCGTCCGATAAGGACCAGGCCCGGGTCGACGGCGCGTTGTGTTCCACGCGCGCCTCAAAGAGATGTCAGCACCAATTGACGGGGTCCGAAAGGGCTAATGCCTGCCAGGGTTACGAGCCTGTCCGAAAGGGATATAGTGGCCCTGGCACACAGGCATTTGAAGGAACACGGGTGGGTTTTAGTCAGTAACAGTCTGACATGCCCTCCCCGCTCCGGCCAGAGCGGGAGAAGTTATTTGATAATTTAGCACCCAAAAAAAAAAAAAATGGCAGTGGCAGAACTATTCTCATTTGAGTTCCAGGTGTTTCAGGATGGTATTTTTATTGCTGGTTTTGGGGAAGCACGGCAGGGAGTCAAAATAATCCGATTCTCCGGAAACTTTATTGAAGGTCATTTTGATGTTTTAATTCCGTTGGCTAATTTAAATAATAAAAAAACCGGCCAAGTGCGAGTCGGACTCGCCCACGAAGGGTTCCGTACCATTATCTATAAGAATGGCAAAAAAATCTCGTATGTTGTATGGGAGCCCCCCTTAAATATTTGGTTTATTTTATTTTTTTATTTATTTTTAAATTGAATATATAACTTAATATTCTGTGAATATTTCAAGCGTCTACCTGTTGCCGTTATCAATATCTAGCAAAAACGAGCAAAAAAATCACGTTTGTTGTATGGGAGCCCCCTAAAATATTTACTTTATTCTGTTTTTTAGTATTAGTTGTTATACCGGCAACAGAAATATATCATCTGTGAAAATTTCAACTGTCTAACTATCACGGTTCATGAGATACAGCCTGGTGACAGACGGACAAACGGCGGAGCCTTAGTAATAGGGTTCCCGTTTTACCCTTTGGGTACGGAATTCTAAAAATGTCTTTTGACCCCTCACTCGCAAAATTGAAGAATCACCGACCGTCACCGACTCAGCGGTAAATGTGCAGTTGAATTCACAATACCAGTCCCAATTCACTGCTATTGAATTTGTCGAGAAGTCGCTTCCCTATAGTGAGCAAACGGAATGCGAGTCTTCTTTTTTTAAGGATATTGCTATTCCGTTGCTTCATCTACTTATATTAATATTTTATAGTTTGTGAGGTTGTAGGGGTAATCTCTGGATCTACTGAACCGATTTTGAAAAATCATTTACCCATTGAAAACCACGTTATTATTTTGTGAGTGTCATAACATAAGGCCATAATTTAATCCGAAAAATGAAAAGACGGTAAAATGTTTACCGCCCAACGAAGTGGGCACGGGTCAGCTAGTATATATATATATTTTTTTTTTTATTTATTAAACGTTGCCCACACTAGGAATTTCTCCTGTATTGTGGGTGCGTTTACAAACATTTAAACTCACATACACAAACAGCCAGACCCGGAACAACTACTTGTAGGTCATACAAATATTTGTTCCGTGCGGGAATCGAACCCATGACGAATTGAGACTAACACGTCTTTAACACACACAAAAAACCCTAACAACTAACTAAGCCCTAGTTTTAAATCTCGATTATAACTCTCAAGACACTGCAAGAGAAAAAAATCCGTACCATTATCTATAAAAACGCAAAAAAATCACGTTTGTTGTATGGGAGCCCCCTTAAATATTTATTTTATTCTGATTTTTTTTTATAGCGGTAACAGAAATACCTACATCATCTGTGACAATTTCTACTGTCTATCACGGTTCATGAGATACAGCCTGTTGACAGACGGACAGCGGAGCCTTAGTAATAGGGATCCCATTTTATCCTATGGGTATGGAACCCTAAAAAAAGACGGTTGATTTGATTGATACCCAATTTGGAAATTTAATTTTGGATTTGATAATCATGAACCATGATTGAGTATAATTGTCTCGTATTCAGTAGCATGCTTTACCTACTTTAATTTCTTTTGTAAACCAAATTGATTGAACTCACCTTCCAAAATCGAAATCTATATCGGAGTGTTCATACTGCACAAGTGACCATATTCCCCAAAGGAAATGGGACAGCAATGATAGTTGTTGAACCTCTGTATAAATTTTGTAAATATGTGCATCGGAGGGGTGATCCACATCCAAATATATTGCTAGATATACTTTGATCCACTCTAACTGGAACTCTTCGCAGGGATACTTGTCGTAGTCAATGTCATCTATTGAGAGCCCTATAAAACAGACAATAACAATTATAATGGACATTCCTGCTTTAGGAATCTCCTTTTTTCTAGGTAGAGTAGGTAAGTATGATATTTTGCTAATAAAAAACAACAACAATTATTAAACACTGCCTACTACCTATCAACGAATAGCTGTTAAGAATCTATTTGTGAAAACTTGTAATTGGCCATAGTCGTGTTCAATAATTGAACTATTGAAGGCAGCTTGTTCGGAAAACTTACTAATTCAATTAATTAATTAATAAACTTAAGAGCGTTTACGACTTACGGCATTTCATACAAACTTTCAAGCCCTTGTTTTTCGAAATGACTGAACCGATTTTAATGAAGCTTCATGCGCATCATAAGCAAAACAGTGTTACAGCCAAATTAGACCGATATTAAATTTTCCATAGAAGCAGAGATTTCCAGTTATCTGTTTTTAAATAAGACATTTCGAAAATGTTCTTAACTAATTTTTGACCTTTGTATCCTGTTTATGCGTATGAAGTTTAATTAAATCGGTTCAGTCATTTCGAAAAACAAGAGCTTGAAAGTTTTTATGAGATGCGTAGGTACGTCGTAAACGCTCATAATAAATAAATAATACTTATGTCTAAGTATACAATACCTGCAGTTACTCTCACAAATAAATATTGCAAAGATCGTATAATATCTAGCCTATTGCACTAGATACTTATTATACGATATTTGCAATATTTATTTTTGCAGAGCGAGTGCAAATGTAGTGTAGGCAGATTTAGGGGTTTTTTGCATTATTGAAATCAACTCGATTAAATAAGGGTTCAGTAAAATATTATTTTAGGACAGCCCACGCTAGAGGTTGCCAACATTCCGTCACACCCGCGTCTGCAGGACATCTTTCGCGGAAAGCACTCTACTCGCTTTTCCCTGGTTTTGGGTTGTTATGAAGCTATACTCAACATGTCAGCATGTGGGAAGAAAATGTGTGATGTGTGTTTACAACCAGGATGCGCGCGGAAGTTGATGTTTAATTGAATAACTATAGAACAAACCGATAGAGTTGTCCTGGCAAAATTTCAATATGGCCTTGACTTGTGAATAATACAAAAATCCCATAGAAAAAAACATTTAGTTATGCCCGAATTTGCAGTTTTCATTCCATAAAAACCTAATTCGGAAAAGTAGGTAATTACGAACATTTTAAAACGAAAAATAGTCAAATCGGCCCAGCCACTCTCAAGTGATGCGCTTACCAACGAGCACCATTTAATTTTTTTATAGATTAAAATAAATGATCAACTTCCCGCGTATTGGCTCGGATACCCACACTCAACTCTAATGTCAATAACCTCGACTGTGTTACATACTTCATTGATTTTCATGTAGAAGCAAATATAGAATAGTGATCGATGAAATACTCACCAACGAATTCATTGAAGTGATTGGCTATATCGTACGCTTGGTAGCAGTAAGCTGCATATTCGTAATCAATGAAAGATATTGTCCCTTCATCTTTGTTGTATATTAAGTTTCCTAGAAGCAAATCATTGTGAGCAAACACAATAGGACTTTCTGTTTTTATTAAGTGCGACTTAAGACGCTCGTACTCTATCCTTAGTTTTGTTATTGAGCTGAAACTATTTGCGAATCTACAAAAAAGAAAAATAATTTTGTTTAGTACCTATCAATAATTTTCTTTTGTATCTCATCATCATTTCTACAATCTTATAGGTACATATACGCAATCTATCTATCTACAGACAACTTCCTTAGTTTTAGTAATTCGTTTAAATACCCATTATTATTATCAGCCTTTTGTATCCCACAGTACTGCTACGGGGCAAAGGCTTCCCTTCCCTCCTTCCACCTATCCTATCCTATCTATCTATTGCTGTATGTCATGTGCCTAACCATTAAGAAAAGAGTCGAGTTCGTTCCCCCATTTCCTCGTGGGCCTGTCGCGTTACCGTATGCTGCTGTATGTATGGGATCACATCACTGTGCGGTGACCTACATCAGCAATTATTGCTGATGTAGATTACCGCACAGTACACGAAAAAGACCAAAACTCAAATTATTTGAGTTTTGGTATTTTGGAACACAATATCAAGTTCCTTATGCGACCAGTCAGTCGTTCCAATGCTCGCTGACAGACTCCGAGTAAAGACTATTGATGCTTGGTTAAAGACCATGTCGCGCTCCATAGGTGAAGGTAAGAAGAATGTACATGACCATGAGGTTTCTCTTGACTGAGAGAGGGAGATGTCCCTTCATTGTTTGTTTCATCGACCAATAGCTCTTCCGGGCATTCTCGGTGGGTCAAGCAAGTTGTTTATCATGTCTTGCCTGGAGGGAAATGATTTGGCCGAGATATATATACCGAAGTACATATTTATGTTATTCCTATGAACGCATGGTCATATTTCATCATTCATACACCCTCAATTCCTGTTGCGTTTGGTGCTGTTGGCCATCACCTTGTGCTTGGCCATATTCATCGCGAGTTCGACCTAGAGGCTAGCGCTGCTCAGTGGTTCGAGCATTAAAGCCACTTCACACTAGCGTTTGTCCAGCGTAGGCGTTCTATGAACGTATGCGCAGCGTGCGTGCGTCGTTTTGTCACGGCATTTCCTCTGCAGTTAATGGAACGCTGCACTAGCGCGGCGCAGACGTCACACAATTTCATTGTGTGTCGGAATTATCATTAACAAAATGGATTCCGACGAGGAAACTCTATTGTTGGCTTTGCTTTTAAAAATAAAATTTGTGAAAAATAATAGGTTACGGGAGAATACGTTATGGAGTGTGCGGTCAAGTGAAAGTGATTATTTTGTGCTTTATTGAAAACACTTGAAAAATTATTCAAAAGATTTTTATTCTTACTTTCGAATGGCGAAACCTTTTGATGATTATTGTAGAATATCAGGATACACATTTGAGGAGGGGCGCGGGTGGCGGGGTGAAGTCGGATGCGAACAGGATTGTACATGACACCGCAATAACACGGCACATGAGACGCGCTCCCGCGACGCTAGCGCAGCGTACTCATGTGCCCCAGCAGAGACGCCTAGACAACGCGACGCGCGTCGCGTCGCGTTGTCGCGGCTTCAGCACGTGATACGTTCATCGAACGCCTACGCTGGCCAAACGCTAGTGTGAAGGGACTCTTAGACCTAACTCAGCTGCCGTTTATTGCCCAAATTAAATATAGACTCTAAAATAAATGGATTATGCGATCAAAAAGAATTCCAGAATCCTGTACGTAGATTAAACTTTCTATAATCCGACCCTTGACATATCACAGTGTTGAGCAAAAATTCATCAATACAGTAGGGACTGACAGCAGGTATGGGCTGCGTTTTACTAACAGTACATAAGCAAGTAGGACCATAATATTATAGGCCTTGCGGATTGCGAGAATAGGTATTTGTTTGATAAAAGTATTGATATAATGATATTATCTAATGAAAATGTAAATGAAGTCTTGTAATTATTATCACCACCAGTTTTGAGAAGTAGGCATTTTATTAGATATACTTTATCAAGATTGAAGTTGGTCGGTTGCTATCTGACGCTACGTTTTTTATAATTAGGTATATTTATTTTATTCTGTTTTTTAGTATTTATTTGTTGTTATAGCGGCAACAGAAATACATCATGACGGCGGAGCCTTAGTAATAGGGTTCCCGTTTTACCCTTTGGGTACGGAACCCTAAAAAAGGAGTAGTTTAATCTGTTACTGATAATGTTAATAAATTAGAAGTAAATGTTCAACCTATAGGTACAGTATGTAGGTATATTAAGAACGGAATAATGAGGTAAATGTACGGTCAGCAACGAGTCTTCTGTTTTTCGCTTAGGTAATAAGAATGTGCAATGAATGTGTATTTTACGTACCTAGCTTGCTTAACTTCTGATGTAAACGGATCAGGAAGCAAACTTAGAAACTGTTCAATTTTATCCCATACAAATGGTTCCTTCGGCACCTGTAACAGCGTAAGACAATTCTAACATAATTATCATGAATATTTTAATAATAAAACTATTGTCTCTATGAAGTACCTACCTACTATGTAAAATGACACAATCGACTAATGTTTACGGTTTTACTCGCGTGGTTTACGGATATGTATCTCGCCTAGCTAATGACTAGGAATTCCGTTCGGGTTGGAAATAAGTTCGACCTCTAAAGGTCAACTTTATCAAACATGAATATTTCCCACGAAAGTTACAAATTAAGTACCCATTTATAACCCAGTTAGCATTTACGTCTGGTTCACTCTTGACAGTCTTTCCCAGAATGCCAAGGGTGAACCGGACATAAATTTAAGGATTTAGGTACCTATCGGCTCTACTAAGTACACGTGGAGCGTATTTTAACCAGGGACCGTACTACCCCGGTTAAAAGTTGCCTTTCAAAGAGGTTACCCATTCGATGGGTTACCTTTATCATGATGTAACCCATTGAAAGGGGTTTTATACTAGAAACCCATTGAAAGGGTTACATGATAACCCATTCAATGGGTTTTATACTTGAAACCCAGTGAAAGGGTTACATGATAACCGATATGTAAAGCAGTTAATCAAAAACCCATACGGTGTGGGTAATTTTGTATGGCTTATATTAAGCCGTTGAAAAAGGTTACCCATACCGTATGGGTTTTTATCGAAAACCCTTTCAATGGATTACCATAATTTTATTAAAGCCGTTCATAAGGGTTACCCATATCGTATGGGTTTTTGTTTAACCGCTAAGAAAAACCCTGTCAAAGGGTAACCAAAATGGTCCCTGATTTTAACCCTTTCCCTGCCTTTTTTTACTTTATCTTCATAATTTTAGAATGTTCGTTTTGAATAAGTAGTTTCATAAGAAGTATGAGCGTATAATAAATAACATAACATTCACGCCTTTAATCCCTAAAGGGTTTGGCAGAGATGTAACTGTAGTACACCCACATTTCGCCAGTTATGTTTAAGTCCCATGTAATATGGGGGGCGAGCCTATTGCCACCAACCGGGCACAAATCCAGAGAGTTCCGAGCTGCGACTGAGAAATTCGTGATGGAAAAACCCAATACCACTTCGCCTGACGGGTATCGAACCCAGGACCTCATGCCACTCCTATGTTCTAATGACAAATAATCTTGAAACTTATGGTTGTCTATTAAAGAATTCAATAGAAAAATTATTTGCTTCGTAATTTACTTGAAATGGCATACGCGATTACACCTACTACATATTATTATTATAATAATAGTCTAAGCTAAGTAGATACCTAAAGTAATTACTTTAACCTTCATATACATAGGAATAATTAAGCCTTTGAATAAGTATGATTTCGAGTAATTATAACAGCTCTAACAGTTCAATAATGTAAAGATGTATAATCCACGTACGTCCGTGTCACACGTCACATACGTGTGTTCGTGCGTGTGTGTGATGTCTAGGGGGTTGTTACGTCTGCCGCGCTTCTGCAGTGCGTCAACAATGTTCGCTGAGTCGCGCACAGACGGTTTTGATGCCACCTGGCGCAAAAAGACAGCCTCACTGCTAAGCAGATTGCGTGGGAGAAGTAACAGCATCCTGAGTGTAGTAGGCAAATACGTGAATTTGGTAGGTACTTCGCGACTCCCCTCATGTTCCGAGCCACCATCACCTTAATGTTTGAATCGGGCTTTACCTATATTATTACGCGCGTCGTAAAATCCTCTCACGCACGCATTCATACATACACTTACATAAAATAATTACGGTTTTGATAACACAATTAGGTATGTAAAGTATTTTTCAGGTATGTTTTTTATATTTTTATTTTAATGATAAGAGTATTTGAAACACATAATTTCATCTTTTTGTTTTTACAAGCTGTAGTTATTTTTATATATGTTTTTAAAGTATTGTTCGTACTGACGTCACTAGTAGCTGAATAGCTTAGGATCTATGCCACGTTTAACACTTATTTAAAACCAAAATTCAGTAAAGTCAAACTGTCAAATTTGACAAATTATTTGTTTACATTTCATACTTTAGTGATTTCCGTACTTTAGTTTAAAGTTATGGCTTAATAATAAAATGAATGGATTCAAAGACTACTTCTGCTAAGTTCTTCATACCGTCAAGTATAAACACCACAACAAATAGCCGACACAAATTGATTGTTAGTAAAAGAAACCTTAAAAAGGAAATGGTGCGAGGAAGTAAATGTTTAGTACAAGTCTGGGCGGTGACTGTTTTATTGTGAAAATCATTTTAACGTAAGTTAAGTTTTCCTGAGGCGATACATCGATGTGATTTGACTTGTACTGTCCGCCGCTGGTGAAAAACTACACTATTTACATATTTACCTACCTGAATAGAATAATATTATGTGCTTCATGTAAATTTGACGTTGGCATGACACTTGACACATAAAGAACAATTTAATTATAAGAGGCACTGAAATTTCCAATTCAGGCTGCTTTGTGACGTCAATTAGAGGTCAAATAAAAGTCAAGTGATTTTAAGTATTTTTGTGAAAATAAATACGATCTTATAATTTTAAGACCTATTAATAGAAAAATAAGTCTTAGAAGCTTAAAAACTCGAAATGGTTTTGGAATCGGCATAGGTAAATTTTTACTTTACATACCGAATTGCACCAATAAAATATCTTTGTGGTCTTCTAAGATAACACAATCAAATGTAAGAAACTATTTTTATAGTTCCGTATAGGCATCTACTGAGATAAATAAACATCACTTTGCTTGTTAGTAGACCTATTTCATTAATTTAAGTATAATAATATTATCGCGTTTACGACTTATGGAATTTCAAACAAACTTTCAAGCCCTTCTTTTTCGAAATTACTGAACGATTTTAATGAAACTTCATACGCATAAGCAGGATACGAAGGTCTAAAAAGTTAGTTAAGAACATTTTCGAAAAATTGTGTTACAGCCAAATTAGATCGATTTTAAATTTTCCATAGAAACAGAGATTTCCAGTTATCTGTTTTTAAATAAGACATTTCGAAAATGTTCTTAACTAACTTTTTAGACCTTTGTATCCTGCTTATGCGTATGAAGTTTCATTAAAATCGGTTGTCATTTCAAAAAACAAGGGCCTTGAAAGTTTATATGAAATGCCGTACGTCGTAAACGCTCTTATATTCTGTCTCGACGATTAGGTACTGTCACTAATGTGTAATTGTGTATAACTACTACGCAGTATATTTGTATACCTACCTAAGTGGTTATTTAAGCTTCATTTTTGCCAGCACTAATCTGTCGAAGGTGTTATTTTCTGCTAGCTGTGGTTGTGAACCAGCTTGAATATTGCATAATAATATCACAAAACGTTGACAATATGCACATGCATCTTCGCTTGCAATTTGCCATAAACACGAAAGTGCATCTATTTCTGTCTCTACTATTACTAACAAATGTATTCTAGACAGGAAAGAGACAAATTGTAGTGGCGCAGTTGCTAGTCTACCGACCCACACGTTTTGCAATCATAAATAGTACCTACCTAGGTACAGTCAGTGACAAAAGTCGATAACACTCCAATTCGTCACTTAAAAAAAAGTACTAGATGTAAAATTAAAACAGCACGACTCTCAACTATTAGATGTAATGCAATAATTTCGTCTCAATTTAATTATGAATGATATTCACAACACACATTATATGTATAAAAGCACATAACCCTCCTTTAAGGGTTCTTGGGGTTCCGTACCTCTAAAGGAAAAACGGAACCCTTCTATGACCACTTTGTTGTCCATCTGTCTGTCTGTCAGTCTGTCAAGACCCTTTTTCTCAGGAACGCGAGGAGATATCAAGTTGAAATTAATATCAAATACGTAAGTGTACGGTCGCTTGTAGCTCTAAAAAAATCAAGCTTCTAAGTCAACGCAATAAAAAAATACGGCGATTTATGCGACATATTTTGATACTCGCAAATAAATCAAAACCTATACCCCCTTATTACAAAACATGGTTTATCTTCAGACCCAGGTTTAAAACATGGAGCCATTATTGAATTTCGAACTTTATTCCGACTAAAGTACTCGTAAAGTTCCTAAAACAAAACTGACAACTTAGTACCGAAGTAAGTTTTCAGGTTTTGTATAAAGAACGGTATTTCAATTACTGTTACGTTCTTATTACAAAAACTGGGTCCATGGTTTAAGCCATGTTTAAATATAAATCTTGTTTTGTAATAAGGCGGTATGAGTACTTCCGGTTGACCTAGAATCATGAAATTTGGCAAGAAGCAAGGTCTCACAGCATAAGTAAAGGAAAAGTCCGAAAATTGTAAATTTGTAGGTTAACGCATAAAAAAAAAATGCGATTACAAACTTACATTTGCAGTTGGAAATTTGGCCGTGGCGTATATCGATGTATGAGAGAACATATATAACACTACAATGTTATGTTTGTTTTTGGGATAAATTCATCCCAACTACGGAACCCTTCATTGTGCGTGGTCCGACACGCACTTGGCCGGTTTTTTTTGGCTTTGCCGTAATCGGGTAAAAGTAACATCATGGCTGCTTTCCCCACAGGGTTAGGCAGAGGTGTACCTGAATTTATTTATGTATATAATTATGTAATTATCGACTTCGTTGCTGACCGTACTTTGCACGTGTCAACGTTAATTGTAGCCATTGGGTTAACTGTCTCTGTATTTTTTACACAAATAAACAGACTATGTTACACTTATGTGATTACAAGCTGTTGCCCGCAAATTAGTCTGCTTGTATTTTGTATTTCATAATTTTGTTACTTACACAAATATCCAGGACTTAATTAGCCTATGTCCTTGGCCAGGTCCTAGGCTACCTATCTGTTACTTTCGGATTTATAATATTAGTATGGGTGTATTTAGCTATTTTACTTTACTAATACATCTAAATCTGAACGTAAAGGTATTAGGTAGGTACTGCAATATTACTGCATCAATGAATAGGTAGACATGGTTAAGTGATATTGTTGATGCATTTGTTTATTACTAGTGCGTGTATGTGTTCAAATAGATTGCGCATTGAACGACATGAACACACAAGAGCAGTGAGGTGTGGCGGAAATTAAAGCCACGGTTTTATCATTACACGGTTCACCGTTTTAGAAGGAATACTTGTTTACACTTTTGAGCTAGGATTAAAATATTAGGTACCTTCTTTATTTATTTTACCTCTATTTTATGCACCATAACAATCAGAACAGTACATAAGTTCTTTTCCCAAATATTTTTTCACAATTTAAGATATCTCTTAATATAATGTATCTGTATCACACTTGTGTATTCACGGCCTGTCTGGTTATGACTATCATTGAAATTACATTTATTTGCTTCTTGAACAAAGCACATTTAATACCAATTTGATTTAAGATAAACCATTGAAAGACTTGTAGAGACAATAGCATTGTCACATATATGTGTTGTGATAGGAAAATATTTTTCCACAATACTTATGAATGATACATGAGATGCATAATACCTTAGCTAAAATATGCCTGTGGTGATGGCAGGTGATCCATCCATTGCGGTAAAGTTATGTTCACCGCAGCCAATACCTGAATGGGTAAACATTTATTTACTAATTCAGTGAGATTTTTCATTAATTATGCTTTGTGCCCACTCTGCCCAGACTTTTTAGCTTTTATGAAATGTGTATAATGATAGAGCCATGAAATAATTCTATTAGATACATACATCTCTTCCTAGTTCAACTTTGTGCATTTTTGCCATTTGTGTTGCCACTAAAGGCCATATGTTGTCATTGGTAACTGTTTCACCATCTAGGGTATTTCCAGGGTAGTATTGATATGCCAGTCCATTTTCAAAGATTCCATAAATTTGAGGTGCCAACCCAAGAACATTCAGTGTTTTGATGTTTCTAAAACACAAATAAACATACATTGATGACCTAGAAATTTTCATATTTTTATAAATTCCCAGACTTCAGTGCTAATACTATAATAATTATTGACTGAGTATTTATTTACTACAAGTACTGAGTTTTAGGGTTTCACACCCAAAAGGTGCCAATTGCCAAAAAAATAAACCATGTTTTAATTTAAATTACAAAAATAACAGATACCCAAATTATAAAATAAAAAATTAGTTCTAGGGAGCATGTCAAGTGTGGGCAAGGTGAGACTCAAATACTGGGCTGAATTCTAATTAATATTAAAGCATTCAGAGTAAGATGTGATAACTGCAGTGGGACTTCTTTTGACACTAAAATTAAGTGGTATAAAACCTTTGTTTTTACTGTTACTCAGTCATAAATTATGTTGAAGTACATACCTGATTTCAGCAGTACGATCAATAAATAAATCAGTTTTGTTTCCATAGATGCGAACAAGCATAATATCCTTTTCCCCACTTGACTCCAAAAATTGACAAGATACTAGTTTATTTGTTAATCCATCTGTTAAAGTCTGGAAAAAAATATGTAAAATTCATTTTTATTGATAAAAGCATAGAGAAATCCTTCAAAAAAATTTGTTAGCAGTGGTCTGCATTATGCAGTATGCTGGTCAATGCATTGTTTAAATGGAATTTATAGTTGGTCTTGCAACATTCTATTTTATTGTCTAAAATTTTTACTTATCCATATTAAGTCATGTAAAATCCATAAAAAACATTTCTAATACTAAATAGAGCCATGAATAATTTTTATAAGAATTTTTCAAGGCGCCGCCGCGCTAACATACCTTTAATTTAATATCTTCTTGAGTCCAGTTAGGTCTTATATTTTTAAGTAACTTTAAAACTCCCGCGTATAGATCATTTTCATCAATTTTCACAGGAACGAATATATCTCCAGCAGCTAGGCAAATTGACGACATGACATTAACCAAATACGACCAATAATGAATACACAGCTAGCTGTCACGAAGTCCTAGGCTGCAATGGCGGTTTATCACGCGAATAGTAATAATTTATTTGTGAGAGAATCAAGAAAAACCAAGATAATTTTAAAACTTTGAGCTGTAACTTGGCATTGACAACATATAGGACTTGACAATTGACAACAAATGACATTACTATGACACAAATGACATTACTGACAGTTACAAATGAAATAGGCGAGTTCCGAGTTGCGCTATAATCGATTAGAGCGCGCGTTCCGAATTAGCGTGAGAGCCAAAACGATGTCACGTGAATCGTCTTAGATGACGTCATGACAACGCTTTCTTTCTATTTTAACAATATAAATGACTATAAGAAAAATTAATCGAGAACTTTACCGATTCAGCAATCGATTGCTGAATCGGTAAAGTTGTCGATACACACGCATGGTGCACATACATACACAAGCACTCGATACACACGCGTAAAAATGTGAAACATGTGACCATGCATGATTCCCCCTTTGATTTTCATCAAAAATGTTTAGAACAATGATAAATGGCGTATTTTAAGATTTGGGGTCCAGGCCAATAAGGTTTGCTGCCCCGTAATTTAATAAGAAAAGGTAGTGAGTTAACGGTGATTAAAAAAAAAGGACCAATAATATGGGAGAACGAGGAAACGACTAACCGCCAGTTGCACGTAAGTTAATTTTATTACCCAATATAAGTACCTAATGCTGTCTTTATCTAAAGGAACGTACCAGAAAATTACAGCATTACTTTTTATGGGGAATTAAATTGAATGGACTTACGTGCAACTGACCGATAGACATAATTTATTAAGAGCTGCTTCACACACTTGTTTTGGTAGGGTGTTTGCCTTGTTGTGGCTTTGTGCTTGTGCAAACACTTGCCCGTGTCAGAGTTTGTGCACATTGTGCAAAAATCAATGTAAGTTTGCGGCAAACGCTTCTGATGCATCTACGCGGTCTGTAGTCTGCGGCAAGCATGAAGCAAGTGCCATGCGTGTAAATCTGACTTTAGGCTCATTTCATTTCCTTTCATTAGCTACGGTACTTTTTCGTCAGGACTGTACAATATTTCATTAGCCTAAAAATTAAAACTAATTAAAAAAAAGTGTAGTGGCCGGATTGTCGTGTCAATAGGTGATCAAAAACTACCATTTTTTTTACAGCTGTAGAGTTGTGATTGTAGTATTTATCGAATTGTATTGATATGGGGAGACATTTCGGTGATTTAGCTGTTATTCGTGGAATAATTTATTATAAACTGTCGCCACACGAACTCAAACCTTTCGCCACAGCCTTTGCTCATGGGATCCCTAACTTAGTTCCAAGGACCTTAGGAACTATGTATACCTGGCTCCCAAGTACGTTGATTATTTAGAATTTATGCAATGACCAGCGGGATAATTGCGTAACACTCTCTAAATCCCAATTTAACAATATTTATAACGTAAGTTATTACGTTGTCAAGCAGTCGATTACGTAATTGGGGGTGCTGTATCTACATGAAGCCCTAAATTTAATAAAAAAAATGTTGCGCATCTTTTGAATACGAAATATTAGCATGTTGCGCGCAACATTGAAATGATTGAACCATTCCACCTTACCAGCAGCATTCCCGCAACATAAAAACATGTGGCTGAAACAATTTTGTGTCGCCCAATGTATACCCACACGCACGGTTCAATTTGTTTCGACTTCACAGCAGGTTCTGGTAATTTTCTGAATTCTGACCGTGACCGCTGCCGAATACCCAAATGCAAGGCAAACGATGGATACTTTTGCCTTGCATTTGGGTGGCTTGAAGCTGGCAACATGTTTCACATTCAAATGTTACCAGTAATTAGTTTCCACAAAACATGATTAGTTAGCCCAAAATTCGAAATTTATTTTTTCTAACGTTCTTGATTTGGACATTGCAACATTGTAAAAGGTCCTATGTTGAATAAAAAGTGAAATTTCAAAAACAACAACTCGTATTGTCGTCCTTGTAATTGCTTTACCACGTTTGTTGAAACTACAAGCCCGTTGGTATTTCTCATCGGCAAAAATTACCAACTTATATGCGTAAGGATGACCCACAGCAACCATTTTTATCTTTCTTATTTGATAAAAAATTCATTGTTATTTCCGAAGATAAAGGATAAATTAATCCGTAGTGCACGACACAGAGCATATAACTTTAGTGCACGACTGCACACGGCGTTTCCATGGGATAAAGCTAGTCGATATCGAAACACGATAAAAAAAAATATGTTCATTTTTTTGGGGTCAACGACCGCTGATAGCCCGGCCAAGTGCGAGTCGGACTCGCGCACGAAGGGTTCCGTACCATTATCTCTATAAAGGTAAATTGCGGTTTACGATGTATGACGTATTAAAAAAAAAACTACTTACTAGATCTCGTTCAAACCAATTTTCGGCGGAAGTTTACATGGTAATGTACAGCATTATATATTTTTTAGTTTTATCATTCTCTTATTTTAGAAGTTACGGGGGTGGGGACGACACATTTTACCACTTTGGAAGTGTCTCTCGCGCAAACTATTCAGTTTAGAAAAAAATTATATTAGAAACCTCAATATCATTTTTGAAGACCTATCCATAGATACCCAACACGTATGGGTTCGATGAAAAAAAAATGTTGAGTTTCAGTTCTAAGTATGGGGTACCCCCAAAATGATTTGTTTTTTTTTCTATTTTGGTGTAAAAATCTTAATGCGGTTCAGAGAATACATCTACTTACCAAGTTTCAACAGTATAGTTCTTATAGTTTCGGAAAAAAGTGGCTGTAACATACGGACAGACAGACAGACAGACGTGACGAATCCATAAGGGTGCCGTTTTTTGACATTTGGCTACGGAACCCTAAAAACGAGTGTGCTTTAGACCACACTGAAGTAAAACAGAAATCACCGTTCGCTAGCAAAATCAATTTTTCTTTAAAAAACCTACGATCTTGGGAGTGTATAAAAAGCTAGTGAAGCGGTGTGTTCCATGTTTAAAATTTAAACAACTTCCGCTCGCCTCTTTCCGTAACCTCTTGTCACGGTTGTCACGCATTCACCAGCTTGCTTCCCAAGTCAAGCGTGCGTTAATAAGTTTTACTTCAAAAGTATTTATTGGGACTCACACAGGCACAGGAAGATCACAAACTAAAGTACACACAATAATAGAAACTTATAAAACAAAAGTACCTACCTACCTACTTATATGTATAAAAAAATATATACTTAAATATATTTAAATAGAAAGTCCTGTACAATTGTACATACGACGACAAAAGTGTGTCTTTATTGACTTGATGTCTTGCTTCTAGTTAGACCAAGTGGTTCAGGCTGTGCGTTGTCTGTCAGTGCATGAGAGAATTTAAGATTTTTATTAAGTAAATTTAACTTGGTTAGGTACCCAGTAACTGGGTTGTGGCGGTCAGATAGCCAGCTCCATGTAAAATATGTATTGGTAATCAGCTGCTTCCGGTTAGACTGGAAGCCGGCCACAACATAGTTGGGAAAAAGTTATGCAGAATCGGAAGGGTTTTGAAGAAATTCTTAATTTATTGTTTCATATTATGTTTCGAAAATTCGTCTGCTCGCTCGACTATGTATAATTTTTTGCCAATTGAATGTATTGTGTTGGCATAAAACGGTATGTACAACTGTACCTACCGTTTTATGACGAGCAATGCAAACGACATTGCCGTTTGCGTGAATGTGACGCATATTTTCCCCCAATTTGTTCTTTTTAGGGTTCCGTAGTCAACAAGGAACCCTTATAGTTTCGCCATGTCCGTCTGTCTGTCTGTCTGTCCATCCGTCTATCCGTCTGACTGTCCCCGGCTTAGCTCAGAGACGCTTAGTACTAGAAAGCTGTAATTTGGCATGGCTATAAGTACATAATAATATTAATCACGCCGAGAAATTCGTAAAATAAAACCATGGAAAACAATTTTTTTAGGGTTTGCACGTAAAATGGGTATGATATTTTTTTTTCTCATGCATTCCATGGTGGTGGCCGTTTAAAAATATTGTGGGTCTGTGAAAAACCATTTTTCAATTCAGGGATCTGTTTGCGTAATATTAAGCTTTAAAGTGCTATTTTTTGTTAGAATCAAGCCCCCCCCCCTGCCAGCTAAATGGTTGGTTTTGAATATGAGAAAAAATTCATGGCAGTAGTTTATATTATAACAAAATTAAAAGGAAAACTATCACAGCTAAGTAGGCTTTACAAGTTAACGAGTAATAGTCGACCAGCTTAAATTTGCAATTGGAGAATTGACCAATGTATGGGAGAGCATGTTTTTCAACTACAATGTTAAGTTTGTTTATGGGATAAATTCATCCCAACTACGGAACCTTTCATTGTGCGTGGTACGACACGCACTTGGCTTGCGTTTTGTTTACTGCAAATAAATATATTTTCTTTTATTTTTTTATTTAACCTTAGGGTGCTAAAGCAATTACGAGGTCGACTTTACAAACTGCAGTTGATCGATGATTGATGACATCGACCGTTCAAGCTGATCCAGGGCGAGCCAAAGAATATATTAGGTACTCTCTAAGGTGCGGACTATGGTGCATGTCAGTCATATTACAGATGATCATTATCGACTGATGATGATGGTGTAAAATTTACTAGCAATGATCGTTCTTATCGATCGATGGTCGGTCGCTCATTCGAACTTTATGGATTATATTATTTGTGTTCAAGCAATCAATAACGACTGGTCGCAATCTTGACACAGTTGAATTAGCAGAAATGGGCCAGTGTATTGAAATATTTTGTGTTTTAAATTAAGTAGGTATTGTAAATTGTTAGTGTTAATCGTCTTTAGATTTCTGTATTTTTTTGCACCACCATTAATACCACCCAACTTTAATATAGTATGTACCTAAATAAGAAATATTCCGAAAAAAAAAATTGTCGTAGGGAAGTCTCCACGGTGTCTCTTTTTCGAACTTTAGGTATTTAGCTCATCTTTTCCGATCACTTCATAAAACACAATACTGTAATAAAAACAAATCGACTCAAGTAAACCGCTTTTCATTTTAATTCTTTACAGTTTTTATTGCTGGCTACATTACGTACGTGTCTGTGGAAGCAGGCTATCATAAGTCCAAAAAGAAGAATTCAAGAGTATTCGCGCACGAAGTTGTTCCCATTCCAAAATGTGCGCCCAAATAATTTAAAGATGAATTTTTTCATATTAAAATTACTGTTTCCATCGTTATTATTACACAATAAATTATAATTCTTCAAGCCTTGGTTGAACTTTTACTCCAATGACGGTAACAAACTGGCTACAGCATCGACGCGGGCGCGGTGGCTAGCTAAGGGGGGGCGTGGGGGGCGGTCCGCACCGGGTGCCACCTGATTTCGGGAGACATGACACCCACCGCGTGAATTTATCCCAAGAACAAACTAAATATTGTAGTTGAGAAAACATGATCCCCCATATTTATTAACTGGCACTGCAAATAACATATTACATGCTAATATCATAGGAAACTACCTATCCTGTCCAATGACGTATTATAGACGCGTCATACATGAACATTAGTGCACTCAAAAATAGCGTAAGCCGTGATTGTAGTTACACACTTGCATACAATCATAAAGCGCGTGAAGAAAAGGAAAGACGTCTACCGATATCTGTTGTTAGAAAGAGATGAACATACATATTTAGAGTTACGTCACTAGCTGCTGCATGTTCATTGGCGCGTACGTGATAATAATTATTATTATTGTAAATGTCAGGCAATTGCCTGCCAAAAATGTGTGTTTTGAGGGGTGACACGCAGTTTATTACGATTTCTGGGAAAAGTAGACTTATCGAAAAAAGTTAAATGTAAAAGTTGTAGAAACTTAAAAAATCTACAACAAATTTTTGACATAACCTTAAAAAATGGAGAAAATCGCTAAAAACCGGTTTTCTTTTCGATTTCTTGGCTGAAATAATTGTTTAAACAATTTCAGCAGTCTGGACTTGAAACTGTTACATAAAGTTCCTTTATATATTATATAACATTAAGGGTACACACGGACGTTTTTTTGTAGCTGAACTAATCGCTGGCCATTTCTCAGCGATTATCGCCAGCGACTTTATGAGCGACTCAACGCACACGTGCGATATTTTGTCGCTGGCTATTAGTGACTATCGAGGGATGTGCACATCATGGATTAACAGAGATCGATGTTTAACCAAAAAATGTACTTATTTCTTTAATCATATAATAATAATAATTGTAATAGTTTAATTATGTACTAACGCTTGAATTACCTATTATAACAATTGAAATGAAATGAAATCGTTTATTCTGTAAATAGGATAATAGAATCACTTTTACACGTCATATAAAAATTAAAAAAATAATGAAATTAAATGTAAAAAATAATAAAAAACTAGAATTACCTACCGTTTTAGTAGGTACCTAATATAATATTAAACTATTTTATAAACTCATCTTAGTATCTACCTAGCTATGTGTTAGTGCTAGTAGGTACTATGCAGGAATATTTGTGCGTAGGTTAACTACCTACGCACAAATATTCCCGCTATTCTACTTGTGACTAGACACTTTTATTTTTATAACGTTGAGTATAAAATGGGTTGTAGGTGTGTTATAGGCTAAGATTATAGAAAGAAGATTCTGATGATTAATTTATCAGATTTTTGAAAAAAAAAAAAAAAAAAATAGGTTATGTTTTCAGGTTTGCGTACCTCTCGATCGACGTGTCATGATTAGGTGAACCCCTTTAGGAAGCCGCAAAAAAGTGTTATTTTTGCTCTATCTCGCCTCCTTTACAAGATACAACGGTTTTTATGTTTTTTTTTAGGTTAGGTCAGCATTGCATGCTAATATATGGATTTAGAATGCATTGTCGTCGAGTTGTGAGCTACCCTGAAAGTTTCAGCCGGTTAGCTAATCGGGAAGTGCCCGAAATTTGAGTTGCAAGATTCTACCCAGAAACTGACATCCGCACAAAATCGACCACACCTCTGCAACATTTATACGAAGAACCGTAAAAATGTTTTTGCTTTACGATGTACCTACCTAATGAAAAAAAATGTAATTAAGTAATTAGGTAGGGATATCTACGTACTTTTTTACTACGATGTTTTACCCAAAACTCTATTTCCTTCTTTGTAGAATAGGTCATGTTCAACCGAAATTAATAAGTAGTGGGAATTTACTATTTATTTTAAGCATATTTCTTCACTATCATTCTCTTTATATTGCTAATTAAGATACTCTGGTGATCCTGTGCCGTATATAGCAGGCCCCTTTTCGACTTGTGCAATAAAAATTACGATATCGATATCCATCGGAGAGCAATGACGCAACGTCAATCCTTAGCAAAGAGTACGCGGGCGATTGTCGCTGAGCCGTGTGCGTTAGCTAGTAGGTACATTTCCATACGTTCCATTCTGCAGCGACAATCGCTACGCCCGAAATACAGCGATTTTGTTGGTGAGCGACTTTTAGTAGTGAGACTTAGAGTTGTAGCTCGTGGGCGTTACAGCATTGAATCCCATGTGTTCCATTTTCGGCGACACAAAAATCGCTCAGCGATAAACGTCCGTGTGCGGGCACCCTAAATTTCAAGTTTTTCATGACTTTCAGAACATCAGTATAATGAATAAGTAAAGATTAGGGAAAATTTGATATTCAAAGATAAGTTGGTATTTATTTTTGGTTTTTTGTATTTTTATCGATGTTTTTCCATTGTAACCATATGATGATTTTTTTACACCATCTTAGGTGCAGCGCAGACAACAGACTTTTTGTGCGAAGAAGTGATTAATGAAGGCTTGTGAGCTAAGAAAATGTAATCACATTGGTTTGTGCCGCAGACTCCTTCGCACAAAAAGTCTGTCGTCTGCGCTGCGCCATAAAGTAGAGGTCTCAAACTCTCAACGAAAAAAAAAACCATCCTGAAAATTTTGTTCGTCCACTTTTTTGATTGAAAATCAGCCCTTTTTTCAATTAAGTTCGTAGAAAAAAAACAAAAATGTTTAATGGCTTGAAAAAAATGCAGCATATTTAAAGCATAAAAATATACATTTCCACAAAATTTCATCAAAATGGATAATTTTTGTGAATGATAAAAATAAAAAATGAAAAAACCAGTTTTTAGCAATTTTCTCCATTTTTTTTAAGGTTATGTCAAAAAATTGTTCAAATAAAAGTTGTAGATTTTTTAAGTTTCTTCAACTTTTTTCGATAGGTCTACATTTCCCAGAAATCGCAAAAAACCGCGTGTCACCCCTCAAAACACACATTTTCACCCCCCCACCCCCTTCCGGTTATCTGCTGCGGTCCAATCGATTTTCCCCGTATAGTTTATCCTAAATTTATTTTTATTCCTCAAAAATTATCGGCACTGGTCTATTAATCGATTGTAGAATGTTTATTAAACTGTTGTTAATCCCATGGTATAATTTTATTATATTAATTGTGCATTTTGATGAAGCAACTATTCAAATACTATGACTTTTTTGACCTACCTCTTCGATAAATATTATATTTATATTTAAAAAGTTCTCTGGCTGCTCTTTGCGCGGTACCGAACAATAGTCAGTATGCTAAGCTAACAATCTACATTGGCTTCGTTGCTGTGGCTCAGGGGGGCCAGCTAGATAGAAACATTTATTTGAGTGGACTGTCAAGTACAGTCAAAATGTGATACGTTAATCACATTTTGGGAATGTCATAATTCGAAACCCATCAAGTGTGCATGCTGGGTATTGAATAAAGAAAAAACAAGTATGTTAAATAATCCATTTACTAAGCATTAATGCACAAATAACATACATAGTAACGGTTGAACCATTTATTTGCAAATGTACAACATAGGCCAGAATAACCTATAATTATAGCAATGACATGACGTGAGACAAAAATTGGTACCTAAAATCATCTACACAAACACATTTGGAAGGTAGGGGCACAAAACAATCAATTTCTTGTCAACAAACTGACCCCCTATACCCAGAGACTAGGAAAGCGTGTTAGGTGTCATTTGTAGTTAATTAAATTGCAATGTAAAAGTTTGGTGCTCTGACAGGAACCCAATAAATACAAAATGTAGATTTACTTTGTGGTAAATTGTTGCCAAGTGTGGAATGATTTTTAAGTTAGAGAATGCTAAAAAAGATTTAAATTCTAAATTCCTCTGAATTGTTTGAAGTTGACCTAGATACTAGAATTCGGTATGTAAAGTAAAAATTTACCTATGCCGATTCCAAAACCATTTCGAGATTTTAAGCTTCTAAGACTTCTTTTTCTATTAATAGGTCTTAAAATTATAAGATCGTATTTATTTTCACAAAAATACTTAAAATCACTTGACTTTTATTTGACCTCTAATTGACGTCACAAAGCAGCCTGAATTGGAAATTTCAGTGCCTCTTGTAATTCAATTGTTCTATATGTGTCAAGTGTCATGCCAACGTCAAATTTACATGAAGCACATATTATTATTCTATTCAGATAGGTAAATATGTAAATAGTGTAGTTTTTCATCAGCGGCGGACAGTACAAGTCAAATCAAATCGATGTATCGCCTCAAGAAAACTTAACTTACGTTAAAATGATCTTCACAATAAAACAGTCACCGCCCAGACTTGTACTAAACATTTACTTCCTCGCACCATTTCCTTTTTAAGGTTTCTTTTACTAACAATCAATTTGTTGTGGTGTTTATACTTGACGGTATGAAGAACTTAGCAGAAGTAGTCTTTGAATCCATTCATTTTATTATTAAGCCATAACTTTAAACTAAAGTACGGAAATCGCTAAAGTATGAAATGTAAACAAATTAATTGTCAAATTTGACAGTTTGACTTTACTGAATTTTGGTTTTAAATAAGTGTTAAACGTGGCAAAGATCCTAAGCTATTCAGCGACTAGTGACGTCAGTACGAACAATACTTTAAAAAAATATATAAAAATAACTACAGCTTGTAAAAACAAAAAGATGAAATTATGTGTTTTAAATATTCTTATCATTAAAATAAAAATATAAAAAACATACCTGAAAAATACTTTACATACCTAATTCATACGCATTCCAAGACAAGAAGTAACGCTAATTGAATTTTGTAACTATGGTGCAAGCAAGACTTAAATCTCTGATGGTTAAATTGAAATTAAAATTCGGATTTTCCGAATTATCGGACTTTATGTAGTTAGTTAATGATGTATGGTCAATAGTCTGAAAATTACGTCCTCTCTCTCTTTTTACTGACAATTTCTGTTCTTCCTAAGTTAGGTAAACTGAGCATGGATGGATGCTGAAATCGCCTTGAGCGATAACCCCGCGTTCTAACTAAAAGCGATCTTCGCACGAGTACGTGATCCTTTGTATGAATTTTGACGTACAACCGCGACTTTGTTGATCGCGCGACTATGTAGTCACACTAATATTATAAAGACGAAAAGTGAGTGTGTGTGTTTGTTATTTCTTCACGCTCAAACGGTTGGACCAATTTTGATAAAATTTTGTATGGAGGTAGCTTACACCCTGGATTAATATATAGGCTACATTTTATCCCGATATTCCCACGGGATCGAGACTTAAGCGGGTGAAACCGCGGGGCGCAGCTAGTATTCATATAAATAGCGCGACGATCGCTGTTGGTTAGGACGCGGCCTAAGATCATATATTGTAGTCGACCTCGTAATTGTTTTACCACCCCAAGGTTGAATTTCACTTGCACATCATAAAAGCCAAGGTCTATTTTTGCTTTTTATCCAATGTGACAGATTTATAGTTTCAACCTTAGTTAAGTTTCAATTCACGGGGATTTTTTGCCTAAAGAGGTAGAAAACAATTACTAGGTCGACTTTATCTAATGTTTTTATAATTCTGTTTATATTCCCTGGACAATTGTATTAGAAATAATGTTTTGTAAAGTAAAAGTCACTATTATATTATTTAATATTAAACCATGATGGTTTTATTATATATTAATTTGAAGTGCAGCAAAATAAAATTTACGTTAAGGAAATGAAATGAGTGAGAGTGCAAATTAAATAATTGATTTTATAAATCTGCAAAGATTGATCATGGTGTTACACACGGCATAGTATTAACCTTTATGAATAAAATTTTAAAAAGTGATCCGGAGACGTGAAGTTTACAGTATAAAAACTTGGTTGTGAAGAAGTAATAACTAGCTATTATTTTTATGGATGTTTATCTTGTATTGTGTGACAAAATTGAAAGTATTCTGGAAATTAATATTTTTTTTATAGACCATCTATTTATATAGATCAAACCTGGGACCTGACCATGTAGGCAAAAAAAATCTTCGTATCCCAAATACCGAGATTTTTGTGAATACTAATCATCTGATAACATAAACGAATTCAGAAAATTACAAACCAAACCTCACTAGAGACTTATTCATTGTTGTGTAGCAAAGAAGGGGTCGAATATCCATTGAGTATATGAAGAACTAATAATCTACACACACAGGTACAACATGCAAATCTGTAGACACCTTTAGACATGTGTAGTGTAGTATTCATTCATGTCAGTTTTGTTTCCTAATGTTATTTCATATTATCATTTAACACAAAAGAAACTTAAAATTAGTCTATTGTATGAGCACACAGATGAAATAAAAATCGAGGTCATTTTAAGTGCCTATGTAATCAACATGTTTTGATTATTACATAGGTACTTATTTAGTATAAAATACTCAACTGACAAAATACACTGATTTCAATTTCACCTTTACATTCGATGCGCCCATTAGAATTAGTTTATTGGCTACACATAAAATTATTAACTAAATTCAATTTTATCACATCACATGAAATAAAATTGCAGTTATCGCACAAAAATGCATTAAGTAGGTGTACAAAATGTAACCAAAATATAAATTACGTTAATACTATCTATTACTCGGGTTATACGCCTAGAATTTGAAATGCGCCATTATTACAGTTATTCGCCCGAAGAAAACGATAAGTAAAAAATGTAGCATATTAGAAAATAACATAAAAATCACCGCCATTCCATCATTTGAATAAAAATAAATATTCACTATAATTTGACCGTGTGCTCCTTCAGTGTGAACAACGCGGCTTTTATCATAAAACTAAATAATAACACTGCATGTGACTATTATGCTGTATACATCCAGTTAATTCATACAATATCCCTGTTGTTTATTTGTTTCTCATACATTGTATATGTTTGACGTCGTAAATAGAGTGTAATCATTTAGTATTATGATGTAGTATTATACGTGCAGGTAGTATTAAGGAGTGGTTTACATTCATTCAACATCCATTTGTTCTTGTGTTTGTTGCGCATCGCTGGGCGCGGTCCCGGCGTCGGGCTGGCCGTCGCCCGCGGTGGGATTCGCCGGCGGTGGGGTCTTCTCTTTAGGTTTAGGTTTGTTTAACACTGGATTCACAGTATTCTCAAAGGTCTGGAAATATCAACAAGCTTAGGTTAACACAAATATTATGGGGTAAACGGTAGCTGCTTACGATTCGTAGGGCCTCTGAAGGTTAAGTTTCTTAATCAGCTATGAACTATTAAAGTATTATAGAGTGTACCTGTCGTTCCTGGCGGATCTGATGCGTGGTGTGTGGGGGCGGTTGGTGACGTGGCGTGTGTGCCAGAGCCTGACGAGCGCTCTCCAACCAGTTCAGCGCATTCTTTGCAGCTTCAGCCACTTTCTGCATGTCAGCATCAGCCAAGTGAGAATACTTTACGTCACCAGCTCTGAAAATAATAAAAACATTCAAATTATGACATCAATTTGTGTACAGTCGACAAAGAGATGTATACATTTGCATGTTACAAAATATATATCCTTTGATGATATTGTTGTCATTGTTTGTTACAAATACTTGTAGACATGATGTATGACAGAATTATGTTTCAATTAAATGTGCCAAATTTATGTATACAGCAAGATTGACACTGTAATGTGTACACATTTGTACCGAAGTATGTACAGACGCCAGCAGGTCAAGGTACCCGAAACTGTCAAATTTTCCCAATCAACCTTGAACCTTATACTGTAGGGATAAAGTTGAAAATCTATTAAAGAAAATTGACAGGTTGTAGTAGCTTGATGTGCTGGCGTCTGTACATTTCTTTCAATGAGTACATGTATTTGTAACTTTAGTCAGTAAAAGTCTGACACGCCCTCCCGCTCCGCCCAGAGCGGGAGAAGGTATTTGACAATTTTCCAGCCAAAAAAAAAAAGGAGTATACATCTCTTTGTAGTCGACTGTACTAGCTAACCCAACAGACGTTGTCCTGTAAGAAGAAAGACTCCAAATTCGGACTATTACAAACACCTTAAAACAAAAATTTGCCAAATTGTTCACTCACCAACAAACATTTTGCTCAATGTTTGCAAACGGTGAAACTATAGCGACACGTGTGGCGGGACATTTACGGCTGAACCCAATAACTTATTTTCAGTTAAAGACAGATCGCTATTGATTGATTGACAGTATAATTATATCTATCCTCGGATGGCGTCTCACAATCATTGATAAATGCTATATATGTAACGAAAACAATAAGTAGGTTTCTCTACTTCGCCCTCCCGTGCGTTCCATTACAACCAACATCACTTTAAAAAACAACATGTGTAAATAGGGTTATGGTTAGGGTTAGGGTTAAAACTTCTTTGTTTCTTACTTCTAAATAAGTTACTGGATTAAGATATAATTCTGTAGAGCCATATTTGTTATGGCCGCGAATCAAAATACAACCTGTTACTGACCTGCAAATTGCAAAAAACGTAATAAAATTTGAATTTCGCTGGCTACCTTAGCGCATTAATGTTGTTTTTTTTTTTAACATAAATTCATGTTGGAATGGTGCTTGCACGGGGGGTGTTAGTAAGGAGGGGGGGGGGGTTAAATTTCTGTTATTTTTTTCCTAGGGCGCACCGTTTTCGAGATATTTGAATTTAAATTTTTTTTATTACTCTAAATATTAAAAAAACATCTATGATCATTATTGCAAGTACTAAAGAGTTCATTTTAGCTTGGCTACTTTACGTTTATCCCTGCAATTCGGGGAATAGCCAAATCTGCCATCTGTAGTACTGACCAGTCAAACAAATCGTATATTGGGACGCATACTTTGGCATTTTCATACAAATAGATATCTGTATATTGTAGGCGATACACCCTCCCATCAGTAGATAGCGTGGGCCGGTAGATTAAGAGATTATTGGGACGTTAAAACCATTGATAGATATATTTTTATATCTCCAGTAGGCCGAAACTGGTGTTAAATAGGTTATTGGGTTCGGCCGTTAGTGAATACGAGACTTAACTATCAACAACTACAAGAAAGGTAACTTACTTGAATAAGTCCACAGCTTTGTTAGCCAACTGGATTGCTCTTGCGAAGTCATCTAGCGCTCCAGGGCGCAGTTCAAACTCCAAACGCCGCTGTTTGATAGGTTCGCCTTCCGTTCTCAACTCCGTCAGTTTATCACTGTACACCTGGAACGAAATACGTCAGTAAGATGATTTTATTGCACCAGGTATTTTAATCTTTCAAGACCTATTTCAACATGATGAATGAGGTCTAAGATGGTAACAAACAACACTAGATGTCTATTCACTCTAACTTTAAGGTTCTTGAATTTTGGTGAGGTGACCGCAACTTCACATCAAAGAACTTATTTTGTGTATGGGTGGGAAAATCGGTTATTCGATCCTCCCCAGCTCCTCGATGGTAGCCGTGGTAGACAACACAGATGCTAGCAGGGAGTTCTACCCTGTTACTATAGCACACACTAAGAATAAACAATATTTCTTTTAGAGTATCTCACCTGTCTGTGTTGATCTTCGCCTTCGTCATACAGCCATTGTTCCAGAGCGTCCAACTGGTTAACAAGCCGGGTGCGATTATCTTCTGCTATGAAGTCATGCAGGGTTTCGCCCTCGGACAATTTACCACGCAATTCATAAACATATTCCTCCAAAGCGTTACGAGCATCTGCCCGTTCTTTTTCCTGTCTATCTTGAGCTTGCATTTTACCCTGGAAACAAGTAATTATATTATGAGAAACATGGGTTGGTTCATTTATTACAAAACATTAACAAACTTTAAAGTACTAAATTAGAACTACTGAACTCAAGTTTCACATTTAAATCATTAATTACCTCTTGTTCCATGTATCCATTCAGATCATGTTTGCCAAGTCCATGTGTCTGAGCATCAATTGGCAGTTCAATGGTTTTAACAAGAACCTTCTTGGTCTTATCCTTGGATTTATCCTTTTTATCATCAGCATTTTCCTGCAAATAAGCACACAAGTTCAAATCTAATACATTTAAAATATATTCCCCACTACCATCACTGCTTGGATATTTGTTTTTTTTTAAATATACATTTCATTGAAGTTCAAGTGTATTTCCAAGCAGTGAGGTGACCCATTTGCATTCATTTCATAATTATATTTTAAACCTTTCACTTATTAATTAATTATAATAATAAAAAAAACTCAAACTTCGCAAGTCCTTCACACTCCAGGGTTTCTGCAGAACGAAAAAGCGGGAAAAACGAAATAATCAACTTCAAGCTTGACAAAAACATGCGTGGACACAGAGATAAAGTTTATAAGAACAAAAACAAGAAGAAATTGCATGAGGCAGTGTTAACCTCATGACACAAGAAATTTGTGCAAATGGACCTCAAGATGAGGGTGGGGACGAAACAATATTTTGTGATGTCTGCTGCCAGAAGTTTGCAAAACAGAGGACTTAGAAAATTGAATAGCATTAGAATTTTAAAATAGAGCGTTATGAAGAGAAGGCGGGCAACAAACAACACGGGACTGGACACACGCGCTACCGACACGTACCCCGCTGAACCACTGTCCTACTTTCTGTGTCCACGACTGTTTTTGTTGAGGCTCCCCCTTCATTTCGTCGTCTCTCACCTCTTGGTTTTCGGGACCATTTTGTTGCTGATCTTGGGCGGCGCCATTAGTATCCATAGCAGCATCTTGTCCCTGAGAATTTTCACTTGTATTCTCCATATCTACATTGTCATTTTGAGCAGCATCTTGTTTCTTTTCAACAAGGGAAGCAGAGGCGACAGTAATAATGCCATGAATGTTCACTCTAACTTTGAGTTTTACTTTCTGCGACTCTCCCTCAGCTGTTGGCTGAACATCTCTGATATGCCATTGACCTGTAATTATTGATAGAATATGTAAAGCATTCATTTTCAATACCCATACCCATCATATTAACATAGTTATTTCTATTTCAATAGTTATTAAAGTTGTGTTACATACCAATGAAAGTGTCTGGGACGGGCACTTGATCAGAATAGTAAGCACTGACAGAGAACGGTTCCTTTCTATAGAAAGTCAGCATCTTTGAGAATGGAGCAGCATGGAAGGCAGAGAACACCTGAAATTAAATAAATATTGATATTATAAGTGACATACTCATAATTACTAACAAAATATTTTGCCTACTCAGTTTTACTTTGGGTTACTCAGAACTCTTATATACTCTATCTATTTAAGAAAGGTTCTATTGGATAAACAACACATTTCGTTTTCATAGCGACGACAATTTAATTAAATATTCAACACCTACGCGAGGACACAATAAAGATCAATATAAAATAAATACTCAGTTTGCAGCAGATAATATTGTTTCAGTTGGTTTATTTTCGTACATATAATAATATTGCTTAATAAAAAAAAAGTAGACATGGCACTAGAAAAAAAGAATAGTAGTTTCTCAGTGAACTGAAATCATTTGTGATCGCATTGTATGCACGATAAACAAGTTGTGCAACATTTTTAGTGCTGGTTTTTAAGCTGGCTTTCATGGTAAAATCATGTGAAGCTTTTTTGCAGACAAACTCTTACCCCTTATTACAAAACAAGGTTTATCTTCAGACTCAGGTTTAAAACATGGAGCCATTATTGAATTTCGAACTTTATTCCGACTAAGGTAAACTTCCTAAACACAAAACTGACAACTTAGTACCGAACTAAGTTTTTAGTTTAGTATAAAGAACGGAATTTCAATCACTGTTACGTTCTTATTACAAAAACTGACTGATTCCATGGTTTAAGACATGTCAAAATATAAATCTTGTTTTGTAATAAGGCAGATAGCATTTATTTAAATTAAACCAATTACAGGCACTTTTGAATTCTCAAGGGACCAGTCAGACAGAAAGATGAAGCTAGTTGCCCATTCCAAAGGGTAGTAGGTTCCTTTGGAGAAGAACGGGCATTCTTATCAACATTTATATCTGTAACTTTTATGGTGTACCAGTGGCGAAACCACCATATAACACGATTCCTACCGGCTTCCCTTCGGAGGTTCTCATCAACAACTCTACCGCTATTGAGAAATACGGGTATTCAATTCACTATAACATCCAAACAACAAAAATGCCTATTTTTATTAGCTTTAAAATGCAACAACTAAAAATAAAGTTCGTGTAGTGATGCGTCTTTTTGGTTCTGCTACTTGACGATAGATGGTGTTAAATTCAAAAAAGAAAAGACTTCTTTTTAAATAAATTTATATATTTTTTCTTTATTGACAAGTAAGTTAAAGCCGGCTTCGCTTTGGCTTCTCTAATAGAAAAATTGACACCTCGCCGCTGTGGTGTACATAATAAAGAGTATTCTATTCTATTCATATTATTTATGTCCGTGTGTGTCTATGGAGACACACACGGACATAATGAATAAATGTTAAGGGTACTGACCTCCATGTCTCCGTCCTCTCCCTTTGTGGCATCCCATGCAAGGCGCACGGCGTAAGGCTGCGCATCAGTGACACTGAATTCACGCACGCGCACCGCCGGGCTCAGCATAGCGCACTGCAGCGCACAGCCGCGGGACACAGCTTCATCCTGAAATATTACAGGGACATTTACATAGTGTCTTAAGATCAGGCTAGAATGCCAAGTGTGGAATTGGAAGGGATTTAGGCGGAATCTTCTATAAACGTCGGAAACAGCATCCGGGAACCTGCTGATGTACCCTCTAAAAACGCTCACTGCAGCTTCAATTACACTCTGAAGTTTATGCTGACGTCACCAATAGCGGTTAATAGGAGTCGCTAATTGCTTTATCCAGCAGTAAGCCGCAATGTAAGCTGTTAGTAGCTAATAGCTTTAAAAGTCATGAAATAAATTAATGTGTTACCTGGTTTAAAGTGGTTGAGGCATGCTTGTTAAAGACTTGTTCAATCAAGTTTTTGACTGCCGGGATTCTGGTAGATCCTCCAACAATTTCCACAGAATTAATGTCTTCAGGCCTCAGCTCTGAAAATATGATGAATGATATGTAAATACAAGAATTCATTTTAATCTAGAAAAGTATTTTTTTTGTTAAAGTAGATAAATCAATAGCAGTGCAGGAATATATTGATCAATAACTTACTAGCATTGTGCAATATAGCTCTCATAGTTCTCTCAATGCGTGTGAAGGTCTCAGCACAGATCTGCTCCATCTGGGCACGCTGCAAGTCGCTCGACACATCGCGCTCCTCCATGAAGCACTCAATGTTGATGGGCAGGCGAGTGCTGTTAGCTGACATCTGCTTCTTCAGTTTCTCTACTTCTTGAAGAAGTCGAAGGAAAGCCCTGATAATAATATAGATATTTTATTATTTGTTTATTCAGTAAGTACAATAATTTTTTACAGGTTGTTAAATTGCTAATAACTTTGCAACTAAAAGCAAGCACATAATAAGGATGTGCTGTTTCCTGCTCATTAAAAATGTTAAAAACATAATTTGCTTGCAAATCTAGAATGCATATTGGTAATTCCTATTAATTGACATGTAATAATAAAATTGTAGTTGATTACCTTTGATTTTTCCTAGCATCCAACTTTAATCTACTGAATATATCTTGGCAGAAATACTCAGCCAGTGCCATATCAATGTCCCTTCCACCACATTGAGCATCAGTTGATGTAGCCAGAACACGCAGCTTACCCTTGTTGAAGGCACATGCAGACACCTGATGACCAAATAAATATAAATGTAAGAATGCACTTCTTGTATAACTATCTCTAGTAGAGATTAGAAATTCTAATAAATAATTACCTGAAGTGAGCTATGTCCAAAGTCAACAAACACTACATTCTTAGGCTTCTCTTCAGGCGCGGGTAAGTCTTGCTTATAGATACCGTAAGCCAAAGCAGTGGCAGTTGTTTCATTCATAAGGCGCAATACATTCAGTCCTGAAAATCCATGTATTTGTAAATTGATTCATAATCTATTTTGATAAATTAGTTGTAAAGACTTAGCTGAGCTGAACAGCACTAGCAGACCACAGAAATAAGATTGTGGTTTAATGGATGGTTTACTGGTGTATGGTTTACTGATAAACAATCATATTGTACCACTGAATTACAATAACAGAACCACGGTTGAGTGTGATATAAACCAATTGTTCTACTATGAAAAGCTTTAATTAATATAGTTACTATCTAATACTAGAGCAATTTTGTAAGTCTCATATACCTGCAATGCTGGCAGCATCCAATAGAGCATTTCTCTCAGAGTTTGTGAAGTAACTAGGCACAGATATGACACAGTCATTAATTGGCGTCTGCAATGCTATGGTTGCACTATCTTTCAATTTCGTAAATAGCATAGCCGTTATCTGAAAATGACACAAAAATATAACTATTCATGTAAATCTTGTCTATGTGACATGTAATTCATTACTTATTTGTAGCAAAATTATAGATAATATGACAAACAACAATCACACATTTCCCTATGTCAAGGATAATCAACTTATCATGATTATGTAGAACTAGTAAACTATAAGTAATATTACCTGTTCTGGAGTGAAAACATTATCTTCACCCAGGTAGTTGACTCGGATGCCAATTCCATCATCAGGTCTTTGTTCAACCTTAAATGGGAAATGTTTCAGCTCTTTCTGAACATAAGGGTCAGAGAATTTTCTACCTAACAGTCTCTTGAATCCAAATACAGTATTCTTCATATTTGTAACCATCTGGTTCTTTGCAGCCACACCTAATATTCGATTTTTTGATGAAAACGCCACACATGATCTGTAAATAAAATTGATGTCACAATTTTGAAGGAAGTCTTATCATAACAGCCAATAAAGCTATATACTTAGAAGAAACATGTTCAGCTAAGATTTTTTTTTAATCATGTGTACATAGATCTTATCTCATTTGTGTGCTAATATGTGTATTATAATTTTTCAGTTCAAAGTTGGATAAATTTGGTACATTTTAAGATAAATAATTTGGAAGTATCCAAGATCCAAGATATTCCAAGATCAGTGATAAATGTGTTACATTTGTAACACATTTATCACTGATCTTGGAAAATGAACATTACACAAAAAAGAAGAAAATAACAGTTTTTTAGTGCAATAAACTATCAATTTAATGTTTCGACTTTTATGTCAACTTAAAATCAGTAGGTAGACAATTCTTATGTTTGTGAAGTTTTATTGAGGTTAGGTTTTTCTAACATTATTTTGTTTCAACTCAAATATACTTATTTTAGAAATGCTTAAAAAGCATTACTAAAATCCATCATGGAAGAAAATTATTTCAAAGTAGACAAAGTTATGGATTGGAGTCATTCAACTCACTCACTCACACAACTTTAATAATTTTATGGGATAGGGTTCGCCCTAGCCCATACAATTACAATTATTCAATTATATACCTAGCTAGTCTATAAATGCGGGGGAAAATGACATTTCAATTCTATGATAATTTTGAGTTGTTTTTAAATATGGTGCATATTTCATGAAGAGTTTATTGGGTATGTTTTATTAAGAAAAACTTGTTAGGTGTCAATGATGTTTTACTCTCTTATAACTCTGAATATGATGTAAGAACACATTTTAATGTTTTTTCACATCTGTTCAAAATTAGGTCAGTCTGACATATAATAATTACAAGTGAGATTGTAGACTTTTGTAATGTTCAAGGAAAGGAATAAACATTGTAATTATTGTTAACAACCTCCTTTTTAAGACAGTAATTAAAACTTTATTTATTAAGTACTTATTTAAAAACAATACATGTAAATTAAAAACTCAACATAACCAATGAAAAATATTTAACAGACTTGTCCAAAATAATTTAAAAAGGATCCAATTCCATTTTATTGGTCATATTCAAGTGTGACTAACCTACAATGAAATATAAAAAATCTGCAAGGATGTTGAAAACATGGAAATTGTATGAAAGTTCACAGATGAAATAATAAGACACAATTTCGTAATCATAATTTGCTTAGACTACTGCAATTCAGAGGTAATCCATGTTCATTTAAATCAAGAAAATAATTCACAAGGTATGATACATGACAAGCAGATAATCAAATCAGATGTTAGGAGGTTCTAATGATTTGTCGATGGGCGCACCATGATGACAGAAAAAAAGCAATATTTTACTGTAAATTAACAAGAATAACAATGTTTTATACTTACGGAGTACCGCGGAGGCTGTAATCATTCGCTATTGTCTCAATACCACCTGCTTTAGCCACAGCGACATAACATGATTCATTACCGAAATCAATACCAATGACGGACATAGCGGCCATCGTGAACAAAAATGTGACTCAATATAATACAAGAATAATTAATAAATCTTGCTTATCTTCCGAATCACACGAACAGAGAAACACGTTGCTGAACTCGACAATCGATCAATCTATCGTACAAACGCCGGTTTATTGCCGCATAGTAGTTCCTTCATTCGTGCTGGTACCCGAATTTTCTAGAAGTGTGGCCAGTAGTGCTGCCCAAAATTAAATTAAAAAGAAATAGTCGATTTTGTAAGTATCGTTTGATCATTACCTTGTAGTATTAATAAATACTCAAAGACTGCAGTACTGCGTTTGCGTAAGCGGTTTTAGTTTGACTCATACAATATTGTATAAAAAGTATTGAGTGGTGCGACTTAACAATGGACACAAGTGGAAAAAAATTAAAATATTGTCTTATCAAAAAAATTTATCCTGTCTCCTAAACTAGGGATGGCCTATATTAGAATGTACTCTGTGCCTATAACTTAAATTCTTAGGAGACAGTGATTGACCATTCGACCGTGCTGATCGATGTCGTGACATGTGACATGTTGTGGTAGAATCTATAGAAAATAAAAAAATATTAACATCCGTAAAACTACATTTCTACAAATAAATAAATTCTAATTCTAATTCATCGATGTTTATTTTCCGCTTAAGAAATCAATAAAATATCAATATTTATTCAATTATTGATACAATATAATATCGAGCGATTTTTGTCACTTTTTTAGCCCTAGAAAGGCTAATGTTGCCAAATATATTATTAAAATAAAATTAAGCTTAAAGGCTTCTACACACCGGGGCGAGTTGCCACGCGACGCGACGCGACACAAAGGCACCGCTCGACCTGCGACACGCGGGGCCTTTGTGCCGTGTCGCGCTGGTATGTAGAAGCCTTAAGGCGGTTCCATATGTTGGTCCAACCTCGATACGAATTATCCGATCATCAATCAAAAAAAGAAGGAAAAGGCATTTGGCGGTGCGTTTGGAGATCATGCAATCTAGTCGATCCAATCGAGAAAAAGCTTTCGGCAAGCGCTGATTATTCATCCAGACGTTTGTGCGTTTGTAGACTTTGGATAATTTACTTACGTTGATCCTGAAACGGCATTGTGTATAGTAAGAATAAATCATTTTGATGCTTGGCAAAAATAATGTAAGTTATTTGATGATTGAAACATTGATTCAGTTAGTCAGCCCAAGAATCCTAACCATCCTAACTATATTATTATAATATAATTATTTTATATGCAAAAGTGAGTTTGTTTGTTTGTTGTGTGCCTTTTCACGCCTAAACCACTGAACCGATCATCCTGAAATTTTGCATATACGTTGTCAGGTGTACAGAAAAGGACATAGAGTACCTTTCATCCCAAAAAAAAGTACTGTTCTCGAGGAAAACAACAATAATGTTTTTATGATAATAGATGGCGCCATGTGTCTTTCGAATAATTATTGAATTAAGTATATTATGGGACAAGCAGAGTACAACCCGAAATGATTGTCAAATTCTAAATTAACGCGAGCGAAGCCGCGAGCAAAAGCTAGGAATTTTATACATGCAAAAGTGAGTTTGTTTGTTACGCTTTCACGCTAAAACGGCTGAACGGATTTGCATGAAATTTGACACATGGATAGACCTGGGACCATGACCTGGGCTAGGACATAGGGTACTTTTATACCGGTAGTACGTTCCTGTGGGATAATTTTAGATCCCCACGCGCGTGAAGCCACGGGCAACAGCTAGTGCATAATAATTGTGGTCTTGGAATTACCTTACGCGATACTCGCACGCACACACTCACACACTCGTATATAATAAAAAGAGACAGAGAAAGTCACCTGGAGCATAACGCTTTTTCGTTACGTGACGATTTCTACTAGTCAACTCCTACCGCAAGCCGTGTTATGGAAAAAAACCATACATGGTTGTTTGGAACAAACTGGTTTGCTTGGTTTTTTTTTTTTTTTTTCCTGTTGGCTTCGCACGGTGCGTGCATTTAGCTAATGTCACGTTTTAGTTCTTGTATAGTTATTGATGAAATTAATTATAAATGCATGATAATGATATCCCCGCCCACTCCCCCTTGAGTTTCAGTAAAGATGTGGCACTTTACTGAGACCTCACGCGGGCTTCTTGAGAGAACTTGAAATAAAGTTGCACTGTTTTGTTTCATTTGCCTACACTAATGCACGAACACTTAATGGTTAATAATCCACCATTATTACACATTAATATTCGGCTAAACACAAATTTTGGAAAACAAACTGCTGAACTTGGACTTCTTGGCGGGAAAGTGAAGCGTCATGCTTCACTTTCCCGCCAAGAAGTCCAAGTTGGGGACTTCTTGGCGGGAAAGTGAAGCGTCATGTTCAGCAGTTTGTTTAATTTTCCAAAATTAGTGTTTAGCCGAATATTAATGTGTAATAATGGTGGATTATTAACCATTAAGTGTTTGTGAACGTGCATTAGTGTAGGCAAATGAAACAAAACAGTGCAACTTCGCTTCAAGTTCTCTCAAGAAGTCCGCGTGAGGACTCAGTAAAGTGCCACATCTTTACTGAAACTCAAGGGGAGTGGGCGGGGATATCATCATCATGCATTTATAATTCATTTCATCAATATTATACAAGAACTAAAACTTGACATTGGCTAAATGCACAAACCGTGCGAAGCCAGAAGGAAGAAAAAAAAAAAAAAAAAAAAGTCCAAGTTGACACTCTGTTTGCTTGTTTTTTTTTTTTTTTTTTTGGCGTTGCACTATTCGTGCTTATTGCCACTGACAATGTTTTATTTGTTAACAAAACGTAAGAATCAAGTACTCGCGAAATGATAAAATATTATAACGGGGAATTTGGAAATGGAAAGGAGATTAGATGTTATTAAATAAAAATAATAAATTATAACAAATTAACACTATGGGAATTTAATTTAACAGAAAACTAACGTTTTAACGCCACCAGGTGGCCCAGCAAAAAGGCCGACTCGATGCGTAAACTAAGAGCTACATGGTACTTAAAAGAGGTTTATAAATTTATAAATGATGTTTAAATAGATATATCATTATTTACAAGGAAAAGAGCTATGGTTTTATAGATATCTACATTAAAATTAAATAAAATACATGCAATAGAAGTGGGAAAAGGGACTCGGAGGGAAACAAGACTTTGGAAAAGTGAGGAGTGGTCATAAAGGGGGCAGGAAAAAATAAGGTGGTTCAGATCTCCCACTTCAGCGCCACATTCACACGCAGAGTTCTGCACAATGCCAAGCCTGGCAAGATGAGCAGGAGTGCACACATGACCTAATCGCATACGTATGAATATTGTTGTAATCTTTTTGTTTAGTTTGTATTTGCTAAACCAAGGTTTAACAAAAATGGATGGCTGAATATTACGATAAAATTTCCCTTTCACTGATTGCCCGGACCAAAGCTGACCCCAGGATTCCTGTAGATAAACCCTGGGCAGAGCTGCCAGATCTTGGGTGTTATTTTTGTTCGGAAAAACGTCTCCACACAATACGGCATCATTAGCTATCTGGTCAGCTCTCTCATTACCTAAAATGCCACAATACGAGGGTATCCACGCAAAATGCACTGAATACCCCTTAATAGAACACCTATAAAGGAGTTCACGTGTTTCAAATATAATATAAGGATTATGAGAATAGAAAGGGAATCTGGCCAAAGATTGTAAGGCACTCCTTGCATCAGTCAAAATGAGTGAATTCCGTAAGCCCATTAGAAGTATATATTCGACAGCTTTGAATAGACCGTAACATTCTCCCGTAAATACAGATGATTCGGGCGGGAGTTTTATTTTTTGGACGATATTATATTGGGAGTGGTATACACCTACTCCCACACATGAGTCTCTTCCATGCTTCGAAGCATCTGTGAACAAGAGCTGACAGCCCTTCCAGTCTCTATCCATAGTGAAGTTGAAGATATGGTTGTGACATACGTCATCTCGGTAAATGTTAAGGTTATAATGTATATTTGGTGACATAATTAATGAACTGTAATTACAGTGAAATAAAGGAAGAAATTGAGATTGGTGACTGGGAGCTTCAATTAAATTAAAATTTCTAAAGCTTTTAACTAAACACGGAGTAGCTTTGTGCCTCCAGTAAGTGGATGAAATTACTTCTTCAGAGAGAATGAAAAGTTTATTTCGCAAAGGATGATATGTAAATTGCAGACACCGAGCCATAAATCTATCAGCTAAAAATTGACGTCGTAAATGAAGTGGAGGGTCTCCACATTCCACCTGAAGACAATTAATAGGACTGCTTTTCATTGCACCTGAAACCACTCTAAGTGCCTTTGACTGAACACTGTCAAGTTTCTTAAGACCAGCAACATTAGCAGGTTCCAGCAAAAACGTCCCATAGTCCAATACGCTTCTAATCAAGGTGTTGTACAATAGTTTTAATGAAAAGGGATGTGCTCCCCACCAAACACCAGCAAGACATCTAATTATGTTGATATTTCGTTCACATTTAGCAGCTATATAGTCACAGTGTGGTAAACCAGTAAGATGTGTATCCAAAATAAGGCCTAAAAATTTTACCTGGTTTTTAACGGGCATAGGGATATTATTATACCTTACTATAACTATAGGGGGCTTACGCATTCTAGTAAACAAGACAATGTTGCTTTTATCAATTGACAGGTGTAGACCATTGGTTTCTAGCCAAGTCTTCAGTAAGCATAAAGAAGAGGTTAAGGAAGTACAAATATTCTCAACAGAATGACCAGATGAATAAAGAAGTAAATCATCTGCATATTGAAGAACTTGTACTGACTCATTTAGGGAGGATTCCAAATCATAAGTGTAAATATTGTAGAGAATTGGACTAATTACAGAACCTTGAGGGAGACCTTTCCATACTAAACGGGTAATTGTATACCCTTCAATATGAAGATTTAAAGATCTCTCTGAAAGCATGTTAATTATGAACTTAGACAGCATTAATGGAACTTGTAATGAATTCAGCTTTTGTTCTAGGATTGATACCTGGACATTATCGTAAGCTGAGCTAATATCCAGGAAAGCAGCAATTACAGAATTATTAGAAGAGAAGGCTAAGCGAATATCAGTTGTGAATACACTAAGGCTGTCCATCGTACTTTTACCCTTCCGAAAACCAAACTGTGATGTAGCTAGCAAGTTTTTGCTTTCCAAAAACCACTCCAAACGATTCTTAATGAGATGTTCAACAATTTTAGCAAGAACTGTAGAAAGTGCAATTGGTCGATAAGATGTAACATTAGAGGAAGGTTTGTTTGGTTTCAGAATGGGAATAATTGTTTGAGACTTCCAACTTGATGGTATGTTGCCAGATATCAAAGCTGTATTGATGAGATTTAAATATATTAAAAGAACAGAGTCGGATAAATTAGATATAAATGAATATGGTATACCATCTTCACCAGGAGCTGAATCCTTAACATGTGAAAGGACTCCCTTCAACTCACTTAGTGTGAACAGGGAATTCAACTCAGAATTAGGAATAGGAACATAGGGATAGTGCATTAAAGATCTCTGTTCTGGGACTGAAGGAGGAGCTAAATGATCCATAAACTCATTGGCTAATTCTAATGGCAGTTTTGAGGCTGTTGTGTCACTAAATGCTGACCTGAATCGCCTAATATTTTGCCATACTAGAGATGCATTAACTTCTGGCGAGATAGATGCACAGAATCTTTGCCAACCTTCAAATTTCTTTTTCCTAAGGAGCTTACGAGTTGTACGAGCAGCTTCTAGGTATATCTCAAAATTGTGACGAGTCATAGTATGGCCATAATTTTTTTCTGCCTCTTTTCTTTTTTTAATGGCCTGAGTGCACTCAGCATCCCACCAAGGTGGTGAAGGAATTTTGCCTGTAGCACCATTCTTAATAGGGAAAGTATTATCTGCCACCTCTATTAAAATTCTTGTTATTTGATTAGATAATAACTGAGGATCGTGTAGTTGTAAGGAATTAGATAAACCAAGAATTCTTTCTTGTACATCATTTTTGTATGTATCCCAATCTGCATTTTGAAGTCTATACTTTAATCGTGGTGCTGGATTGCTAGCAACTGGTTTTTTATGTGGAAAAGAAATTATTAAAGGGTAATGATCACTACCATAAGAAGACGGTAAAGGAGACCAGGATAATGTTGATGCTAACTCAGGTGTGCAGATTGAGAGGTCAGGGGCACTTATTCCCTCATCTGGATTTGTTCGGCGTGTTGGGAGACATGTGTTTAAAATACACAAATTATTAAAGTCTAGAATTTCTAATAACTTTTCCCCATAGCAATTGGAACTAGAACTACCCCAGGACTGATGTTGTGCGTTAAAATCTCCCATTACCAAAAATGGTTTAGGTAAAACTGAAAGAAGATTACTTATTTCAGAAAGGATATCTATAGTGGGACGAGAATAATATATACATACTAAACAGATTTTATTTACAATAGCAGCGACAGCAGATATTTCGTCACTGAGACTTGGAAGAGGAAAAGATTGAAAAGACAAGTTATTTTTAATAAGTATGGCGACACCGCCATACCCATCGCTTCTGTCTGTTCTTAGACACGCATAGCCAGGAATTCTAAAAGAAAACCCTGGTTTAAGCCATGTCTCACAGAGAGCGACTGCAAAGGGATCGTATTTGTTCAATATGTAGGACAGATCAGATTTTTTATTCACAATGCTGCGACTGTTCCACTGGACAATCTTGGGTAGATTTGGATCCATTATGATTAAGGTTAAATAAGTTAGACAGAGTATCAATTAAAGTAGCAACGTTGGACGGTTCAATATTATTATTTTTAGATAAAGTATTAATAAGCATAATTATTAAATTAAAAATTTGGTTCTCATTATTATTTGTTGTTTTATTTTGGAATGCCACACCATTCCCTGACACAGAAACATCATTAGTGATTAGTGCTTGATGAGCTGCCCGGTCATACCCCTTAGTTGTTTTTGGGGGATCCCGAGGTTTAAGAAATACGGTTTTTCTTTGTGAGGAGACAATTGGTGTGTTACGTGGTTGGGGCGAAGGTTGTGAAAAGAAAGAATTTTTAGTGGTATGTGATGGGGCAGATGTGGCCACATCGGCATACAATTTTGAGATTGGTGGATGTAGCTGTGACGCTTCCGCATATGACACGCAGCTATGGGCCATATAATGCTTGATTGCTTTTTGCCTCTCAAATTCTGGGCATTTTTTATTAATGGCGTAATGAATGCCACCGCAATGACAGCATTTACTATTACTCTCATCTTCAATACTGCAAGTGTCAGCAGAATGCTTCTCCCCACACTTGAAGCACTGAGGGTTCGACCTGCATTGTACCTTTGTATGGCCAAAACGACAACAATTAAAACATTGAATTGTTGGGAATGTATACAATTCCACTGGCATAGAATTGTAACAACAAAACACACGTTTTGGTAAAATTTGTCCGTCAAAGGTGAGCACGACTGTTTGCGATGGTTTCCACACAGGGGTCGGTTCGTGCACTTTATAATTGAGACGCCTTGCTTTGATAACTTTCCCGCATCCAGCGGGGACAGATATATTTTCCAGTATTTCCTCCGGAGACCATTCGGTAGGTACGCCTTTAACAATTCCAATGCGACACACATTAATTGATGGAACAAATGCCTTCAACTTTTCTTTGGCCAAACTTGGGTCATTTAAGAAAGAGTTAGCATCTACGTAACGAGAGAAACTTAGCGATATTCTATTACGACCAATGCGTTTTAATGAACCGTTAATGATGTTGTTGAACATGCGTTTTTTAAGAAAATGCCCTAAAGTTATTGGGTGTAATGTTTGAGCAGAGTTTTGTGTATCAAAAATTTTTTGAATGTGTACAACGTATGGCGACAGGTCTGTGGCCTCATACAAAGTCCTAGTAACCTGTGGCGCCTTCTGGGGAAGATCTGACTTTATGAGGTTTTCAGTCTGGGGAACATCCACAGAACGTGGAGAGGTTTCTTGGTGAACTAAAATTGAATGAACCGGTACGTCTGATGCTATTTTTGAACTAGTGGCTGAGTCATTGTCGCAATGACACTGTGCTCCTTTATTTATTTCTGTTGTAGTGTGAGAGTGACTATTTCGCCTTTTTTTATTGCAATTTTTGCACACTTTACGTGGAGCTCTAGTCCTTTTCCGCTCCGATCTGGTTATGGATGAATCGGTATCCATACTGGATTCATAAATGGTTATATTATGCCCGACCGAGGGGACTGTGCCCCCCGGATCAGGCGGTTCGTTGTCCATTGTGGACAGAAAAAGATAAAATACAAAAAACATACCCTAAATATGAAGTACAATATACACAAACAATAAAATTAACTAATCTAATGAATATCTACATATATTTACACAACTTATCTCCAATCTTAAGTGTTTTTTAATTTAAAAAAGAAAACGAAAGAAAAATCACGCCCGCCAAATTCGATGATTCCCGCGCTTTTTCAAAAGCTCTGTTTGCTTGTTGTGATTGAGCACTGGATGAAGTTCCGCCAAGTACTTCAACAATGTTCCTATTTACGCATCGCTTCAAAGTTCATCAGACAGTTTTGTCGATACTTCTTTTATATATAATCGTGACATGGGTTTCTTGTTGTTATTCATTTATGTCAGGATTTTACAGACGAATTAGCGTTTGTTTTTTTTGCAGCATTGGTAATAAATAGGGAGAAACAAACAATCAATGGGTTCTGTGATATTCCTTGTGGTGCTCCTTGATGCTTGAACGATGTGCACTACGTTTCTCTCCTGTGCCTGGCGTTCTTATAGACCTCCCATATTATTATTATACTCTTTGTTATAGACTCAACCGCTCATTGCGTTATTTACGTTGTAGAGCAGACATTTTTTTTCTAACTGAAGCAATGGCTTAGCAATATCCTTCAAAATCATTTACATTGTGATTATTGTGTGTCTGACTTGTCCAGATACATACACAAAAAATAGATTGTTATACAAGGGGCGAAAGGAATTGGTAACTTTCACCCGTGATAAACAATCTACTTTTCATTTAAAAAATGTAGTTTTTATAAAATATTTTATTTTATTTTTTGCTCGCCACTTCATAAAATTATTGTATGTATTCCTTTCAAATTTCTGGCAAAAGATTTTCGATTACTGTATTTGCCTCGACCCAAATCTGGGGTCAACATTTCAGAATCACTTGAACTCATTTTTGGTTTCCGTATCTCAAAGGGGAAAAAAGGAACCCAGGATCACTCGTGTGTCTGTCTGTATGTCTGTCTGCCCGTCGGTCACAGCTGATTTGCTCCGAATCTACTGGATCAATTAAGTTGAAATTTGTTACATATAAGAACTTCTGTGACCCAAACACTGTTACGTAAGTAAATTAATTTTGATTATGGAGGTCACTTATGGGAGACAACTTAAAAAAAAAAAAAGTTTTGCTGACTGTACCGTGTGACATGTGAAATGAAAGGGTTTGTTGGATTTTATAAATATTTTTTTTATAATTTTAAAATAGTAAAATAGTTCATTACTTATAGATTACAGGAAAACCTATAAGAAGTCTGTGATCAAAAAATAACATGGTAAATCACTCAATATTGTGCGTACAAACTTACATTTTCAGTTGGAATGTATGGGGATCATGTTTTTCAACTACAATATTTAAGTTTGTTCTTGGGATAAATTCATCCCAACTACGGAACCCTTCATTGTGCGTGGTCTGACACGCACTGTTCGGTTTTATTAATTAATCAAATATTAGTCTATAAAACCGAGATTTTGAATTTAGATGCAGCTTACAGAATTTATCCCGCTAAATTATTTTAAAATGGAACACACCGCGTCACCAACGCGAGACGTTAATTTTTAAAATTCACACTCACAACTCTCACAAGACCGCAGCTTTTTTTTATATACTTAATCGTTTTTTTTCTTTTATGTAAAAAAAATATTAGCCGACTACCTAACCAAATTTAGTTCTATTTTTAAAATTCATTCCCACCCGAGGGAACAATTACCATGAGTCTTTCCCACCCAAGGGTGGGGAACAGAGTCTTCCACCCGCTACTCGGAACAAACAAACACTACTTCCGAGTATGAGAAATGAAAAAATAGTTACTGAACATATCGACTAAAAATCATTTGTTTTATCAATCTAAATGCAAATCCCTACCCCTGTTAGCCTCTGTACTGCGTTTGCGCTACCAACGTACCACTGTATTTTTATATCGTAAATTATCATAATGATTATTTCGACATTGTACACATACAATATCACTATGTTGATGTTTAATTTAAACCACATGTGCTAGGAAACACTATGGTTTCGTTAAAGTGGTAGAAGTGGCAGATCGCTTTTTGCAAGAGGAAACTGCAGAATTAACCATTTTTTGGGAAGTCTTACTTCCGGGATTAGGGACACAATACGATACACAATGCGACGTTCGGTGAATGAAGTATAATTATAATGTGCATGGTCTTATTCGACTTTGGCAGAGGGGTTCACTCAGCTATACCATCTCCAGTTAAATGTTCTAAGGCACATATGTGAAACTTGCGCACGTTACTGAACATACTTATCACATTTTAGAATGTGAAAAAATTACGATTAATTCCTAGGCTCAAAAGTCATGAACTCTAGTTTGCGGCACCAAGTGCCAAGCGTGTTTATCCGGCCTTACACATGACTCTACCGTGCGTTATGCTGACAGTCTGACACTGACAGAACGTTTTATCCGTATATAGTTACTCTACTCTTTGCGTTTTACACTGACACATTGAGATACGAAAACTAGGAAAATTACTGGGAAAACTTTTTTTTTTTTTTTCTGGCTTCGCACGGTTTGTGCATTTAGCCAATGTCACGTTTTAGTTCTTGTTTAATATTGATGAAATGAATTATAAATGCATGATGATGATATCCCCGCCCACTCCCCTTGAGTTTCAGTAAAGATGTGGCACTTTACTGAGACCTCACGCGGACTTCTTGAGAGAACTTGAAGCGAAGTTGCACTGTTTTGTTTCATTTGCCTACACTAATGCACGTTCACAAACACTTAATGGTTAATAATCCACCATTATTACACATTAATATTCGGCTAAACACAAATTTTGGAAAATTAAATAAACTGCTGAACATGACGCTTCACTTTCCCGCCAAGAAGTCCGCGTTCCCTATTACCGTTTAACGCGCTCGGGAAAAATTGGCAGGCGGAAGAGGACTTTCAGAGTCCCTCCCCTAGCCCGATCGCGTCTATGGACACTTCCGCACCTGCGGACAATCGCGCGCCAAGTCCGTGCACGTCAGACTCCGAAGAGTCCAGCTCTTCCTCTTCGTCTTCTTCTCCCTCTGCCAAGCCAGGGGTCCTAACCTCTGGACCTGGCAAGAGGAAGAAGTCGAAGAGTAAGTCGGGCCAGGCGTCAAAGATAGTGGCGTACGAGCCTCCCTCGACCCCTATCCCTTCTGCCCCCGTGGCATCCACCTCAGTGGCCCCTACTGCGGCCCCCCCTACCGTGACTCCGTCACCGGTCCCGGCGTCTTCCACGCAAGACCAAGACGGTTTTACTGTCGTTTCTGCCTCTAAGAAGGCTTCCCGTCCTCCGCCCATTGTCATCCAGGACAAGGGTAAATGGACGGAAATTTCGAAATGGTGTGTTGATCAGCGGATCAATTTCACCAGCACGGTCAGTACCCAACCGGGTATAAAAGTCACCGTTCCCACGGCTAACGATTTTAGGGAACTAACCAGGACACTTCGGGTGAGAGGCATCTCATACCACTCATATACCCTCCCCGAAGAGCGTCAGACGCGTGTGGTGATCCGTAGGATCCCCAGTGAGATTGCCACCGCAGACATTAAGTCGGACTTAGAGCGACAGGCTATTCCTGTCCTCGAAGTCCACAGGATGCACCGCTCTAGAGGCGGTGCACCATACGACATGATTCTTGTCGTATGCTCTCAGGTTGACGGGCATCACCCTATTTTCAAGATCGCTTCGATCTGTAGCCTTAAAGGCTTTGATATTCAGAAACCGCACAAGTCCAGCATTATCGGACAGTGCCACCGTTGTCAACTCTACGGTCACGCGCAGAAGAACTGCTTCGCGAAACCCAGGTGCGTCAAGTGCCTGGGTGAGCATGGCACTTCTGAATGCTCGCGACCGAAAGACCGTGCCCTCTGCACCGAACCTCCCAGTTGCGTTCTTTGCGGCCAACAAGGCCACCCAGCCAATTACTGTGGCTGTCCTAAGGCACCAAAATCGTCTTCCTCGAAGTTGACCAAGCGTTACGACGCGAGGCAACAGAGAGACAACCAGGGGGGATTCTCCTCCTCTCTGACCCAACCTCCGCAACGACTGAGCCCTCAAAGGTCCAGTCCGTGGAATTATTTCAACCACCAGCAGGCCTTCCCTGCCTTCGGCCAATACATGGCTCCTCCCCCCCCTCAACCTCAACCCATCCCACGGTTGATGGACCCTCGCCTTCGCGCTCATAGCGCTCAGCATCACCAACAATCTACCACCGCCGGTAGAAGCGCGCCTCTCGCGCCCCCAGTGGCCCGCGTGCCAGAGCCTGCTTCCAAAGCCGCTTCCCCTCTCAATACTCGCGCGCCTCCTCAACCCGCGGCCACTCCAGTGGTCGCATCACCTAACACCTTCGATGCGTTTAATGTGATCTCGAGCACATTTAACATCTTTCTTTCGCCCCGCGCCAAGAAAATGGCCAGCGAAATAATTGTAGCCCGTAACTCCTGCGATCTATCGGAGATCCAGCGAATTTATCACGCGTATCCCGAGATCACGCAAGCCCTAGAGTCCATCGCGTATAGGAAACCATAATGTATAATACGGCCCCCGCGAGAACTAAACTCAGATCACTAAAGTTAGGCTTTTTCAATGCCAACGGCATTAGAGAACAACGCGACGAAATCGCTGTGTTCCTCCGCGACCATCGGTTAGATATTCTCCTAGTACAGGAAACTTTCGTCAACATCGAGACCCGTCAATTGCGAACTATCGCGTAGTTCGCAATGACAGGACTCGATGCCACAGGGGCGGCACCCTGATTTACTATAGGACTCCTCTCCATTGCATCCCGCTCGATGCTCCGACAACTCTCTCGTGTCTTGAAGTGTCTGCATGCAAAATAGCAATGTCAGGTCATCAACCGATTACGATAGTTTCGGCTTACATGCCGCCCACCGCGACCACGAGCCCAGACGGTCTTCAAATGCTGTATCGCGATCTTTCGATTCTTTTCGGCCTGAGTGAATCCGTTATCGTAGCGGGTGATCTCAACGCCAAACATCCGTCCTGGAACTGTAATACCACCACGTTTCGAGGCCATCTGTTTGACCTCACCGCCGTTTTAAATTTCGATATCATCGGTCCGATGAATCCTACTCATTACCCCCATATCCCCAGTCAATCCCCGGACATATTGGACATAGCGCTCCTAAAGAATATCAACCTACGGTTGGATTCGATAGAGGCGATGGACGAACTGACTTCTGACCACCGGCCGAAAGTAGTCACGGACTGGCGGAAAGTAAGCGACCGACTGAAATCCACCACATCCCCGATACTGGATTCTATCCCCGATCAGTTTGACTCGATCGCCGACACGACGGCCGCGATCGACTCACTCACGGAACACGTACAATCAGTCCTGAGCGTTTGCTCGAGGCAGGTTCCGGCGATGGACCCCCATCGCCGAAAGCTGCCGGACGATGTGCGTGAACTGCTGACTGAGAAGAACGCGGCCACTCGTGCATACAGTGTCTTTCCCTGTGACGCTAACAAAGTCTTCATGCGCCAATTACAGAAATCTGTAAGGAAGCGGAAGAACTGCGTGAGGCTAACTGGGACAAGACGCTGGGCGAACTAGAGCCCACTCATCTTGCCTTCTGGGAACTTCAGAGGAAACTCAGATCCCCGCAAATAGCTTCTATGCCCCCTCTGACACGACCCGACAGGACGATAGCATTCGACGACACCGACAAGGCTTAATGCCTGGCTGACACTCTCGAGACTCAGTGCTCGCCCAGCTCTCAACCAGTAGACCAAACTCACCTCGCTGAGGTGGACGCTGAAGTCGAACGTAGGGCGAATCTCCCTCCAGTCGAAGACCCTGGTTGTCCTCTGGCTCCCGTCACCCCAGACGAAGTGCACGACATTATCAAGGGTCTGAAAACCCGTAAATCTCCCGGATCAGACGGAATCAACAACAGAGTGCTCCAGCTGTTCCCCGCTCACCTGATCATGCTAATGACCACCATCTTCAATGGCGCTCTTAGCAACAACATTTTTCCTCAAGCTTGGAAAAGTGCCACGGTCATCGGTATCCCGAAGCCCGGCAAACCTAAGACCGAACCTTCCAGTTACCGACCCATCAGTCTGCTCAACGTCTTCGGCAAAGTCTATGAGAGGCTTATTTATAAGCGTCTCAGAGACTATGCCGAGACGAAGGGCCTCATCCCAAACTAACAGTTCGGGTTCAGATCCCAACATTCGTGCGTACAACAGGTCCACCGTATCGTCGAGCATATAAGCGCTGGCTTCCAGCGCGGGCTCATGACGGGTGCTGTGTTCTTCGACATTGCGAAAGCGTTCGACAAAGTCTGGCACAACGGCTTATTATATAAGCTCTACAAACTCGGTGTGCCCGATCGTCTCGTGCTCATCTTACGAGACTTTTTGTCGGACCGCACCTTCCGCTATCGCATCGAGGGTGCGCTATCCTCCCCCCATCCGCTCCGCGCAGGCGTCCCTCAGGGCGCTGTGCTGGCACCGCTGATATTCACTATATTCACTAGTGATATCCCCAAATGTAGAAAGGCGCAGTTAGCTCTGTTCGCAGACGACACGGCCATCTACTACTCCGGCCTCAGGCAAGACAATATCGCCCGCATTCTTCAGGCCGAAGTCAACAGACTCGCGGCCTGGTTCAGGAAGTGGAGGATCGAAGTCAACCCTGATAAGAGCCAGGGGGTCCTATTCTGTAGGCCCCGGCGATCACCCGCCCTCCCCCAACCGATCACCATGTTCGGCAAGCCTATCCCTTGGGAGAAGCGAGCCAAATATCTCGGTGTGGTCTTAGACCATCACATGACGTTCGGCGAGCACATAAAACAGGTGCGCTCGCGCGCCAGTTTTGCTCTCGGCCGACTACACTCCGTACTCAACCCGCGCAGCAAGTTGTCCCTTAAGCGCAAATTGCGTATTTACACCGCGTGCATTCGACCGATCATGACTTACGCCTGCGTAGTCTTCGCTCACGCAAAGTCGTATCACATTCATAAGATGCAGACGCTTCAAAACCGATTTCTCCGCAGAATTACGAAGGCTCCTTGGTTCGTTCGGAACGAACAACTTCACGTAGACCTTAAGATGCCTACCATCAAACAGTTTATGAAGCGCCTTGCAAAGCGCTTTTTCGAATCCGCGGAACGTCATCGCAACCCCTTGGTTGTGCAGGCCGCTAGTTACAGGCCTTCTGCCATTAGTCAGACTCGCCGACCGAGGCACACTCTCTTAGATCCGGATGACCCCGTCACTCTCCTTCAGGAAAGCAATAGGGCCACGAGTACAGTGCACAAAATACACAAACCGACCTTCCGTCCTCGCCGCCGAGGTACCACGCGAACTTCCCGAGTAAATGGTAATAAAAGTCCTCCCCCCCGTCCCTTGAATGTCGATGCGCCAGCCGCCCGGTTAGAGGCTGAGAGCGCCGTAGCAATAAATACAATATCCCCTGATAATAATCATGATCAAAATGTTGATCCAGCCCGTCCCCAAATTGTTACTAATTTTGTGATCCCCCAACGACGCCCTGAGCCGAGGTCCGTACCCCACAGGGGGTGCCCTTAGTGCGCTGTCGTTTAGTTTTAATATATATAATTTGCGCCCTGGCTGGAGGCTTTAAGATTAAAAACCTTAGGGCAGCCACAGGAATATCCGGTTAAGTAGCAACGACCTCTCTAGGTCTGATACGAGATGCCATATCAAAAAAAAAAAAAAAAAAAAAAAGGGAAAACTTGTCAATGCACTGCAGAACATTGAATAAAATTGTCATTGTCAAGTCAGCCAAGAGCCAACAAACAAAGCTCTAAAAGTAAATAGAAGTGCCGAAGTACATCCTTATTCTGTTGTATTTTTAACAGGATTAACAACTGTAATCCTAACATAAACGATTTAGGTACTTTGTTAGTTTTCAGGTACAACATAAAAGTGATTTAGTAGAGGACCATTAACAAAAAGTTTCATAATATGATTGTTTTTTTATAGTTAATCTATAAGATAAAGGTTATCTAAGCAAAGCGTGACTCTTCCATTCCAAGTAACTTTTTATAACTTGACGTAGTGAGGTCACCTTCAGCTACGTGACGTTTAACTTCAATCGTAATTACTCACGCTCTACTTGTTAGCGCAAAGTGATTTTAATAATTAACACTTTCAGATTTAACCAAAGTCAATCAGTATGAGTGGTGAACCCCAAGCGAAACGTACCAAAATGAACGCCCTTGAGCAACTAAAACAATACTGCACGGTGGTGGCCGATACCGGCGACTTTGAAGGTTAGAAATAATTTGTGGTGTTGATTTCCATAGGCGAAAATGCTACTTGCCGGATAATAAAGTGTCCTTAACATGTTCTTGAATAAGGCACAGGATGTGACCTATACCTGCATAGTTAATTTCTTGGTTAAATTAAAGAGCCTCAGTAGTTGTCTACATTACAAGATGTTCCTTTTCTAAATTTCAATCAATGGCTAACCAAACTTTTGGCACCACTTTACTTCTACTAAGCATGATTACTTAACTTGACTTTGTTGAAGGTCATATGTATAGACTTTTAAATTTTAACCATCTAATTAGTAAATTCACATGAAACAAAAATAGCAATAATTGGAAAGTGAATGAACAAAATGTTTTCCATTTTGACATAAAACAATTACCACAAATTCTGAATGTTTGCAGCCATGAAAGTATACAAGCCAACAGATGCTACAACCAACCCAAGCTTGATCCTTTCTGCGGCTGCCATGGAGCAGTACCAGCACATACTTGATAAAGCCATCAAATATGCCAGAGAGGCTGGCAGGTATGTGTTGCTATAATTTTTCATTACTTTAAGAATAGCAGCTTTTTAAAATCTTTAAATGTTTTTGCACTAATGTAATGACAACATTGATTCTGTTTACCTGTAAGTTTGCAACTGTGTATAATTGTATAAAACTAAACCCACATTATGGAATTATATTTTAATTCGTAAATCCCATAGGTACCTTTAATTTAATATAATTATTTCAGTACTGTGGAGGAGCAAGTAGCTGAGACCCTTGACATGCTGAGTGTTTTGTTTGGTTGTGAAATACTCAAGATCATTCCTGGCAGAGTATCAGTAGAAGTTGATGCTAGGTGATTATTGCATTTTTTTCCTTAGCTTATAAGCTTATTCTAGCTTTGGTTACATTAAGAAACTCTGGTTATATTTTTGTTTTCATTAAAAGTTCTAATGAATATTAGAAAGTTATTTTGACCCAGTTAGAGAATAAATGTCTACTTGCTCAAGCTAGTAAAACAATAGTTTCTGACATTATACATACTATAGTTATAAGTTTTCTTGATAAAATCTTATCAGGCATGTAAGATAAAATTTAGACAATGCAATAAACAATTTACATCACTCAATAATTTCACACCTACTTAGAACATTATATTCATAAGTTTAGTTATTATATCAACATTTACATAATGATTTTTTAATTTCAGATTGTCCTTTGATAAGGATGCAAGTATATCAAAGGCTATCAAACTGATCAACATGTTTGCTGAGTATGGAATCAAGAAGGAGCGCATTCTTATCAAGTTGGCTTCAACTTGGGAAGGCATCCAAGCTGCAAGGTAAGATAATGTTCGTCCAATTGAAGCAAAAAAGTTAAACTTACTAGCTCATCTGATGGAAATTCACTGCAGTTACATAACTATCTCAAGATACTACTCTCTTTGTGACTGACTGGCATAATATGGGCGTCAGTCACAAAGTGTGTTAACTCTGGGCCATGTTGTATATTATACAACATGTCTCAGAATTAACACACACTACCAAACACTCCAATTATAATATTATGCTATAATCATGATGACCACTGAATATTTACTATTATGTATAAAATATTTTACATCACACATAATTATTTATTTATGAAATTATGAAGTTATACTGATTGTGTGGAGATAATTTTGGTCACATTACAACTATGCATGCACACATTTAACCTTCGGTATGCCTGGAGGCAGAAAGTTACATGGTATGCCTGGTGTGTCTGTCAGACCCAGATTTTTAACTTGTTATTTCTCAAATGCTTTTTGATAAAAAAATATTATAATGTAAGTACTAATGTTTTTACTAGGGGTGTAGTAAAATAAAAACAACATGACAAATCAACAACAAATTAATATTTATTGTAATTAAACTCAGGTAGCATTTTTACCAAAAATAAATGACCTCATTACTTTTATAACATACATTTCTCATTAAAAACTAAAGAGACCTCAATCAGACTATATAAAATATAAGGCACTTCCATGCACTTATAAATAACTATAGAATATTCAGTCTTCGTCCCTTCTATTCACATTTTCTAGGGCTCTGGTTTGGAAGCAAATTGCACATTGGAAAATTGCATGATCCAGACATAAGTGACTCACAGGTCTCACAGATATATTGTGTCGGTGGGCGTCCAGCGATTCAAAACGGCCAGCTGCTGGGTGCGGTTAAGAGCCAACTAGTCGCGGGCTCGAACTCACTGGCGGGCGCGGCCAAAAAGCACGCTGTCTCACCTAGCATCGTGTCCGACAGAGATAGCACCAGTGATGAGCAGTTAGAAGCTAGTCTACACGCATAACGTCTAGTCGCACGCACACAAACACTGCACGACGATTCATTCTAAACCGCGCGCGTAAAAATATACGAAAACTCCTTTGGAAGGTGGGGTTTTATGAAAAAACTACTGCATATCAATACGAATAAAGTTTATTATAATCTTCGACAATTGAGCTTTGTCGGAACGAGCTTTGTTTTTGAGATTTTATACTTCTTTTATTACTTATTGACGCCCAAAGTTGCGTTAAAATTAGCAGGAAAAACGAATCTTTGTTGGCTCATAACTTTTTAATGCCTTTGTTTTTTACTATTCTGCTTCTGTACAGACTAAATTAATAATAAGACAAAACGATATCATGTTTTACTTTAGATGTACAATGTGTAACAGTGGAGTAAAACCCCCCCGAAATTTGTATGGAAAAAGTATCGACTAGTTGCGCCTTAAGCACGAAATTCACATTAGAATGAAAAACAACGGTTTATGTACAGAGGCGGGTCTGTCAGACCCTACCAGGCATACCGAGGTTTAAGTGTCTAGCGTAGTAGCTACAATGACCTGCTTAACCTGGCCCTTCCATTCTTTTTCTTCTTCTTTGTAAGAGGGGTCAGGTAATGCAGGTCACTGACTGTACTTGGTTCATTTTGGTTTGTTTTGACTGTACTGTGGAAATGTGACAGAAATTTACGTAGTTTTAATTATTTTATGGATAAAAGTTACCTATATAAAAAATTGCAGAAATCGATTCAGTAAACGATTTTGTACAAACTACTTTCATAATGTGCTTTAAGGTGCAAGTCCAAGATGGACCGCAGGCCGCAAACTGCAGCTGTTTCTATGTATCTCTATGAAAATCTCTATGTCAACTGCAGCCGCTAGCCTTATTGTCGCCTGCGGTTGCAGTCTGCAGCCCATCTCGGAATTGTACCTCATCACACATTGTAGAAAACCATTGTGGTGACCATATTGATAGTAATTTTGAAATTATTTCATTTACAGGGAACTGGAGAAGAAACATGGAATCCATTGTAACTTGACCTTACTATTCTCTTTGTACCAAGCTATTGCTTGTGCTGAGGCTAACGTCACCCTCATTTCACCATTTGTTGGTAGAATTTTGGACTGGTAAGTAATAAATCACATTTTTGTTAACTGGGCTGTGTTCCTAAGTCAAAGTCAAATTATGTATTTCAATAAGCATAATATGAAAGGTACTTGATTCTAGTCGCCCCTTCCAAAATGTAGTTTCGTATGGAGAAGAATGGGCAAGAAACTACACCGTTACTCTTTTAAAATGTTTTACTTACAATATTTTGTATAGTTTGTCCTCGAAGGGATAAATGTGGATTGGGGACTCGCATCGCCGGTTATGTTATAAATCCCATAATATGGGCAAAATGAGGCAATTGGATAAGGCCAAGGCATTTTTATTCTCAAAATCAAAATATTTTATTTCACATATAGGCATATGTGAAATAAAATATTTTTATATTTTTTTATTTTATACTTACATGGGCACTTATGAAACGTCAGAAGCTAGGTGCACAGTTCTAATTGGTCGTTTCGTATGAAGAAAAGCCGGCAAGAAACTCCACGGTTACTTTTTTTTAAATAATTGGCTTTTATATATAGTATATATATATATTTTTTTTTTTTTTTGGTCCAAATCTACAGCCTAATCCTACAACGTTCTCACATTCAGAAAATATTAAAAAAAACAATATAAAATATTAATAAAATAATAAAAGTTAAAACCTTGTTGAAATTAAAACTGTGGGTATTATAATGTCAAATAAAGAAAATATTATTTCAAGGAAGTATGTAAAAAAATATAATTAAAATAAACATCGTAATTTAGGAGCAGTTAATAGACATTTACATAGTTTTGCCGTTAATGATGTACCAGGAAGCCCCATGTGCAGAAGGAATTAATGCCAAACTTCCTTGTCTTCAAAATACTCTTTTATAATAATGCTTTTTTTATAAGGACACGTTTGATGTGGCTTCAAAACCCACATCAAATGTGTCCTTCGCTAAGCTCTCTACAATCGCCGGCACGTAACTTGGCAAGGTTTTGGGGTAGTGGGGGTAAGTTCGCGCATAGTACGCTTATGCAACAAGAAAATGGTCACTTTTATTGTTTGTCATTATTCTATGGTAATTACCGTCATTTATTTTAAACATGTCTGTTTAGAAGAAAGTTAAAGAAAGGAGAGGAATTTATAAATAAAATAAAGAGAAGGCAGAGTTAGTACAGCAATTTCTTTGAATTGGTTTCCAAGGGACTCACGAGGACCCATTCTATAGATCGCGTCGCATTCTATTGAGCAAAGCCATCTCTTACTGTGGGAGAGGTATTAAACTGATCTGTGATATTCCAGGTACGTTGAGCATACAAAGAAGACGTACGAAAGCAAAGATGACCCCGGTGTTGTATCAGTGACTCGCGTGTACAACTACTACAAGAAGTTCGGCTACAAGACTCAGGTGATGGGCGCGTCGTTCCGCAACACCGGCGAGATACGCGAACTGGCCGGCTGCGACCTACTCACCATCAGCCCGAAACTCTTGCAGGAGTTGGCTGCTAGCGAACAACCGCTGAAGAGAGTGAGTCTACAAATTTTTCTTTTGTAGTTGTGTTACTATCAAGATTTATCGTCATTATTATCGCACTCATGATTTACAATTTTTCTTCGATACGGTCTATGACGTCACCCGTATTTCACCCTACCATGATGAACAGTTTTGATGTGCAAAATTTTGCAAAATTTTGTTCATCATTTCAGCCAAAAGACGTTCACTGCTGGACATAGGCTTCCCCCAACGAGGGGATTGCCATAATCGCCATGCTTGGCAGGCGGGTTGGCGATAGCAGTATGGTGTTAAAATGCATAGAAAACGCTGCTGCCCATTCTCTAGCTAGTCCCTTAGTCGCCTTTTACGACACCCACGGGAAGAAATAGGATGGTGCTATTCTTACGTCCGGCACCACACGGCATAATGCTTCGGCCCCTTCGTACGCTTTTCATAGAATTTGTTTAAATAATAAAATAATTGTTTCCATATCCTGCAATATTCCTACACTAACTGTGGGTTGTCCTTGGGTGCACAGAGCGATAGGCATAATTGTTTGGTGCCTCATTTAATTAAACACGTCGAATTTCTGCAAGTCGGCTTTGAAAGGTCCGGGACTCCAAAGGTCCGGGACACCAAGGTCCTGAAAAACGTAGACGTAAAAAAATATGTATTGTAACAAGTATTGTTTATGGTTACAGGTGCTAGACCCGAAATTTTCTGCTCAATGTGATATGGACAAGGTTTCCCTCAGTGAGGCGCAGTTCCGTTGGCATTTTAATGAAGATCAGATGGCCACTGATAAGTTGTCTGACGGTATTCGGAAGTTTGCTGCCGACACCAGGAAGTTGGAGACCCTTATCAAGGCTCTGCTTGCTAAAAAGTAAATGAATTCATTGCTATCGATAACATTACTGGGGTTTAGTGGCACAATTAGGCTTAAGCTCAAATTTGATCATAAGGAGTGATTTACAAAAACCTGTTTTTGATATATTTTTATGTTTTTTGATATACTTTTACTTGTTGTTTTTTGTATTGTTAATCAAATACTTACTGTATTGTGAAATGGGGAACACAAAAGTTGATACATTCCTGTACATATTGTTGTATAAAAAGTTTATTGGAGGGTTAAAAGAATATTAAATGATTTTCCTATTAATGTTTCGTTTGTTTTTACAACCCCCCTGAAACTTGACTGGGGATACTGATAATAACAACAGATTTGGATTCCGTAATCCGATGGTCAGACGGAACCCTCACTATGCCTCGTTTTCATAAATGTTAAATATATTATAACTAGCAGCGCCACGCGGTTTCACCCGCGCAAGTCTCGATCTGGTGGGTATATTGGGATAAAAAAAAAATTGCCTTTATGTTAATCCAGGGTGTCAGCTACCTCCATACAAAATTTTATCAAAATTGCTCCAGCCGTTTGAGCGTGAAGAAGTAAATAACACACTCATAAACTTTCGCCTTTATAATATTAGTGTGATTAATGTAGGTACATATACATAATATTGTAAAACATTTTGAAAGAGTAATGGTGGGGTTTCTTCTACATACGAAACTACCTTTTGGAAGGGGCAAAAGAATCAATACTTTTTTTTGTTAACCGACTTTCAAAAGGAGGAGGTTATATTATGTACCTACTTTTTTTTGTATGTTCAGCGGTTTCACCGTCAATTGTGGACCGATTTTGAAAATTCTTTGTTTGTATTTGTGGTATGCTCTCGAGGTGGTCCCATTGCCACCAAGTCAGAAACTGATGAGGGTTTAGAGGCATGAGGAACGGGATGTAAAGTTCACTCATCCTCCATAGAAAAGGGAGGATCCTCCGACCAGACGGGTCTTGTGTCTGGTGTTTCCTTTATATAAGTGTATAATCTATGGTCTGGTGGCCGGTGGGCAACTGCCCGACGGTTGATGTCGGGACGTTGTGTATATGCTCGTTGCGCGGTAAACTCTGCTTGCGCGATGCAGGATTTTGCGTGACGTCAGTGCGACGTGAAGTGAACTGATGATGAAGACCACAAAGGCCACCGATTACTTAATAATATGTATTTCTACTACTTGGTTGCTAAGAAAGTTATTATGCTTGTCACAATGCATATGGTGAAGTGGAGCTGATGGTTCTTACCAGGAGAACTCCTCAAAAATTACATCGGGAAAAGCAATATTTTGTCAGCAATTGACATTAGGCTATTGTAACTTAGATAAATTACAAACTGACCCACTAAAAACCCAAAAATAAAAAACTACAAAAAAAAACACAACTGACATCCAAAAAAAACACTACAAAGTGAAAGATAACTGTAATTTCGGAAGTCGGTGGCAAAAAACTAAAATACCACATAAAATACAGACCAGGTCCCCTAAAATGGACGCTTTGGCACAATTCATATCCCGCAATTCATCTGTTGGTGATGGTGACAGTTTTGTATGGAGTTTCGTAAAATGGTCCACAAATTAAGAATTGGTTTAACGAACGAATGTCAAACAGATGAATTGCGGGATGTATTAATTGTACGTAGATCCTAATATATTATGATTCTGCCAAAGTTTCCATTTTAGGCCCCCTGACACCAACTTCGGAAGTTAAAAGTTAGTTTATAGTTTTTTTAATCGGTTGTTGGTTTTTTGTAAATTTTGACGTTCAAAAGTGCTATTTAAGTGCATAATTGAAATAAATAATTTGACTTTGATATCAATCTATCAGTCAAGTGGCGGGTGCTTTATGTGGCTACACTGCAATTAAAGTGCCTGCCTCCGTGCCCGCCACCGTTCCCACCTCTGCACCCGCAACCGCTATAAATAAGTCACCGAGCTTTCAGCACGTTCGTTAGAGCCTGTCCTATCTTGCTGTCCTCCCCCCAGCGACGCCCTAAGCCGAGGTTCGTACCCCACAGGGGTGCCCTTAGCGTGCAGTCGCTTAGTTATGTAAGAAATTCGCCTGTGGCTGGAGGCTTTTAGCTAGCTTAATGCAGCCACAAGATAGTCCGGTTAAGTAGTCACGACCTCTCAAAGTCAACTACGAGATACCTTAAAAAAAAAATATATACTTTAGTCACGGATAAGGGATAGACAGAATTCTTGGCGGGAAAGTGAAGCGTCATGTTCAGCAGTTTGTTTAATTTTCCAAAATTTGTGTTTAGCCGAATATTAATGTGTAATAATGGTGGATTATTAACCATTAAGTGTTTGTGAACGTGCATTAGTGTAGGCAAATGAAACAAAACAGTGCAACTTCGCTTCAAGTTCTCTCAAGAAGTCGCGTGAGGTCTCATTAAAGTGCCACATCTTTACTGAAACTCAAGGGGAGTGGGCGGGGATATCATCATCATGCATTTATAATTCATTTCATCAATACTATACAAGAACTAATACGTGACATTGGCTAAATGCACAAACCGTGCGAAGCTAGAAGGAAAAAAAAAAAAAGGGATAGACACACTCGCTGGATTATTTAATTAGTAGTTGTGGCCCTACATCATACCCGTTTCCCAAAACGGTGTGTATTCATTCAGCCCTAAAAAAATCCGTTCATGGTATTACGAAATGTAGATAGTACGACAGCAGTCGTCTTTTTGATAACTATTACGTCACGAACTATACGGGCAACATTCACAGATCGCACTTTGACATTGCTACAAGCATTATGTATATAACGATTATTTATATACATAATGCTTGCATTGCTGCTTTCAATATACAGGGCCAAATTAAATTAGCTAGCGAAACTACTGACGTGATGGGTATCGATATCTAAACACGATAAAATAAAAACAAAAATGATTTTTTGGCTCAACGACCGCTGGTAGTGTTGTTACTTGAAGTATGAGTTGAGAAAGTGGTTTCTTTTGTTTTATCGAGTTTAGGTATCGATACCCATCACGTCTGTGAAGTTTCGCTAGCTAATTTAATTTGACCCTGTATAGGAATATGCACATTAATTTTGAATGAACAAAGTTCACATTCATAAAAAGTGTATTGAGTGTAGTGTTAAAGTGTCCTAAGGGTGGTATAGTAGGTAGGTATAAAGGTGAGGTGGCTATTTTAACCGGTCAGGCCCTACTGGCACCGAAAAGGTGCCGGAAGTGATAGCCCATATTAGTGCTCCCCCTTAAAGTTCACGTCGTAATCCATAATACAACCCTAAAGGCTTCTACAGACCGGCGCGACACAAAGACCCCGCGTGTCGCGCGACGAGCGGTGCCTTTGTGTAGCGTCGCGAGTCGCGTCGGTCTGTAGAAGCCTTAATTCAGATCCTTAATCCGTATTTACTTGCTTTTCCTTAGGGATCCGTACCCAAAGGGTGCCAACGGAACCGTACCTACCCTAATAATAAGGCTCCGCAGTTCGTCCGTTCGTCCGTCCGTTTTCCACTGTACGGCTGTATCTTTTGAACCGCAATATGTATATACTTGAAATTTTCACAAAGTGTGTACTAATATGGCCGCTATAACAACAATTAATAAAATAAATTAATAAAGTTTAAACTCAAAGGGGGTCCCCATAACTGAAACGTGTTAAAGAAATATTTATTTATTTAGGATCTCCAACAAAGTATACACATATCTTGTACCTACGTGTTTTGAATATTAAGTAAGTAATATTATTTAGTACATTACGATACTGTGACTTAAGTAGTCGTTAAGTCACGGAGAAGCGTGACTTAAGTGCGGGTTTACGTCACATAGTGCTAAAAAAGTACTTAATGTAGTGTTAAATATTGTACGGTGGTACGGACTCCTTCGTGTGCGAGTCTGACTCGCACTTGGCCGCTTTTTTCCTTGCCGGGAACCACTGCATAGGTAATACGGGCTGGTGTCCGCAACTCCACGTCAATGCGCGTATTTTTCGTACGGGTAGGAAAATCGATTATTTGATCCACCCCAACTCCTCAAGGAAGGCCGGCAACGCCTTGGTGTTACTGACAATCTCGCGGAGGGTACGGGTTACCGAAGTAGGTACTTTGGCGACCACCGCGCAATTTAGTAGCACGTAAGCGGGTGTCTCGTCGTCCTCCACGCAGGCCCCTGCACAGGCGGCCTGTCTGTGACTCCTATGACAAAGAGGTGTTTATTAAATGACCCGTGGCCAGTTATAGCTGCTGCTGTAACTGTACGCAGCTAAAGAAAGAAAATATATTTATTTGACCCAGGTTGAGGCACGCGGCTGTTATTTAGTTAGTCAGAGAACCTATTTCGTGAGGCGGCCATCAATTGTAGGGAGAGTGCTTCCTTGGCCTGCCTGTACTCGGGTTGAACGCCATTGGTCAAGTCTGATATTCGTCAAATCGGCAATTCGTCAAATTTGATATTGGTCAATGCTTTAGTTCGTCAAATCGTCTTTTTGTCCAAATAGGACATTTTCCAAATACGCTATTGGTCAAGTCCATGTACAGTCGATGTAAACATGTGTTTTGAATTCACATAACTTACTTGTAGAAACTTACAAAAGGAAAAGCCGCCTGCTGTAAGTTCCTATTTACATCATTAAAATGTAGTAAACAGTAACTGAATATTCTGAGGTTTAGTTTGTTTCGATTGTTACCTCCTCATCTTTAGTATTTAAAAAAAAAGCGAAAAATTATTTAAATAAAGTTAAAAGAGAAGAGCAGAGGAAAACATCCAACATCATAAAATATGCCAAAATAGAAAAAAAAAAAAGGAAAATTATTGAGTGGTAAAAACAGTTGTTTTGGGTATGAATTCTATGTACATAAATATGAATTGAATAAATGGGTTAATAAAAAAATATTAATATATTACATGAGGTACTTTCATTTTTACAGTTGATTGTAAGTACTTAAATTACTTGACCAATAGCGTATTTGGCAAATTACATAATTGGACAAAAAGACGATTTGACGAATATCAGACTTGACCAATGTCGTTCAACCCCTGCACTCGATCACCGACCATAGTTTGTGATGTTGGTCCCTGGTGCATTTCTTTACCAGAGTGTGTAAGTACCCGATGGGGAGTGGCGATGGGTTCACCCACTGCAGGATATACCAGTGCTAGTGTAGCGTGGGGTCATGCATGATTGTCAGCGAATGCAATCCCGAAATCTCGCGTGCTGAGTCTGTCTCGATATTGGCTATTCGACATCTTGCCCGGTAACTAGGCGATCCCGCTTTGCAACGAGATTGTCTTTCTACGAGATTGAATCTCGAAAAAAGGCTCGAGATTATAACATTCCCTAATTACACTATAAAAGGTGTTACAGGACGATTGAAATTCCTATAAACCACGTAGAGTATCGTTTTTTTACCCGTATACAAAAAATAAATCAAATCCAATGAATACACATACCACAGGAAATTATTTTCCATTTTGTTATTTTTCAACATGATGTAGATCTGAGTCCGTAATAATAAGTAGGTAAACATTGTAAGGCGCGCCTAACGCGCCGCGCAAGGTCAGTAACTTTTCGTAATATAGTGTTTACTTTTTATGCAGTTGATTCTGCTATTTATTTTGTTTGAAAATTGAAATTTTTAAATTTTCCATTAACTAATAATCTTCGTGTTTTAAAATGTTTCGATGGACTAGTACCTACTGTGCTCGTTTTAATTTAATGTCGTACATCCAGAGCCAGATTGTATACATAAACTCACGCCTTTCCCCATGGAGCTGGCAGAAACTACCTACAGAACGCCACCAGCTACGAACATTAGTTATTGTATAGTATACCTATTCGGTTCCTTGTTTGTATTCCTCTCTCTCTCACATACAAAGGTATATATGGCACACCTGCTCACACCCACACAATTTCTCCAACGACGTATCGTATTTAAAAGTAGATTGAGAAGAGGAAATTGATAGTTCGCGGATATTGCGTTTACTTCGCGAGCATGTCTGTTGTTCTGCATCCGCTTGAAGAAAAGTCTATAGAATATTGTAGAGACAAGGTGAATAAAGTGAAAACTACGTGCTCACCTATAATGAAAACGTAAATATGTACCTATTACCTTTTTAGGTAAATAGTTGAGCTCTGTTGGCTTGAGTAGGAAATAAAAACCGGCCAAGTGCATGTCGGACCACGCACAATTAAGGGTTCCGTAGTTGGGATGAATTTGTATTTATATCGGTCAATTCTCCAACTGCAAGTTGGTCGACTATTACTCGTTAACTTGTAAAGCCTACTTAGCTGTGATAGTTTTCCTTTTAATTTCGTTATAAATACTACCTACTGCCATGAATTTTTCCACATATCCAAAAACACCTATTTATCTGGCAGGGACACAGTTGACTCTAAAAAAAATTGCACTTTAAAGCTTAATATTACGAAAACGGATGCCTGAATTGAAAAGGTTTTCACAGACTAGCAATATTTTTGAACGGCGTATCCAACGATAGCCCACACCATGGGAAAGACGAGAAAAAAAATCAGCCCCTTTCTGGGCGTGATTAATGTATAGGTACCCATGCCAAATTACATATTTCTACTACTAAGAATCTCTGAGCTATTACCGCGGACAGATAGATAGACAGACGGACATGGCGAAACTGTAAGGGTTAAATTCCTTGTTGCCTTTCCGTAGGCAACATGAAATTTAACCCTTATAGTTTCGCTAAATAGTGTCCCTAAAAACAATTGGTCCTATAGGCCGCACGTCAGTGGTAAAATAAGACCATCAGTGTATGTTGGCCTAATATTGTTATTGTTTTTAACTTTTTATTTCCTTAGTGGTAAACAAACTGAAGCCTTATAATTATGACAATTATAATAACTACATCTGTACCTAGTAGGTACCATGTCGTCAATTTACAATTTTTCATTTCTTGTACCTAGTCAGCAATTCATATAATAACAAACCATAGTGTTAAGGCTTCTACATACCGGGGCACCGCTCGTCCCGCGACACGCGGGGCCTTTGTGCCGTGTCGCGTCGCGCGACAAGTCGCGCTGGTATGTAGAAGCCTTTAAGGGGACGATAACCGACTTTTAATGATTTTATACTGATTAATGAAGATCACGTCTAAACGAATAGTGTTAATGATTTGAAAAAAATATATGATAAATTAGAGCATTTTCTCCATAACCTAATATGTGAATATTTTAGATTACGTTTATATTACATAGTGAAATTAATTTGTAAACTTATGTCTAACGCGGACAAAAAACTGAGAAAAAATTTAAAGATAATTTATTTATATTATCTTTAAATTGGTGATGGTAGGTAGGAAGGAAGGTATTTTAATACGAGTAAAACGCGTATACTAAACGATCACGTTTAGTATACGCGATTTATTAAAAAAAAATTGTTTTGTGTATAATAAATTAATAATGCGTCAAATTGGGGACTGCGCTCCTCGATGGACGAGTTCTATTACTGGCTGAACGTATGACGCGTTGCGTGAGCTCAGTACAGAACACACAAGCTAACCACTCAAGGTCACTGGCATATATCTGCGTTTTAAGCCAACACGTTCGGTGTGGTGCCGGAGTTCCGTGTAGTGCCGGACGTAAAGAATAGCACCATCCCATTTCTTCCCGTGGGTGTCGTAAAAGGTGACTAAGGGACTTACTAGAGAATGGGCAGCAGCGTTCTTTATGCATTTTAACACCATACTGCGATGACCAACCCGCCTGCCAAGCGTGGCGATTATGGCTACCCCCCCTTTTTTTGGGGGAGGCCTATGTCCAGTAGTGGACTTCTATCGGCTTTATTAATGTTGTACCTATGAATACAAGGCGTAACAAAAATCCTTGTCCGCTCTGAAAGGGACACATAGATAGGTAGGTACCTATTGCAATAACATTACCAAAAGGTAAGAAATTTTATTATTATTGAAAATAAAAAAGTTATCGCTATTTTAATATACATTTTTTGTACTAAATTTACCGAAATTTCATCAAAAATTGCATATTTTCTACAGATGTCATAAGTTATGACTTTTACACACCCGCTACACGACGGCCGCCCGCGCCCCATGTATGGCCCATGTAAAATTAACCTTTTAACAAAAATTGCAGCGACTTAATTTGTAATTATTTTCTGACTTGTCTACATAAATAAAACATCCTCATGGATCGGATAGGGTTTTTTTTAACATGTTGTATAATTTACAATTTTTATTTGTTTTCTTATTTATATGAATATGAACATTTAAGCATAACTTACTTAAAAATATGTTACATCATTATTATAACTAATAATTATTATAACTGTTGGAAGTGCACACACGAATTTAAGAATAATAAACCAAGACATAATACAGTGCCGCTGGAAATTCGTCAAATGGTCCTAGAAAAGCGAAGATTACGTCGTGTGTGGCATATAAGTCGTCATACTGATGACATACGGGCCTTGAATAAGTCTATACAGGACCTGAAACAATCAATTAAAGACGCGGAAGATGTTACTCTGGAAGCACATTTACAATCCCTGTCTGCAACCAGTGCGACCGCTTATTCACTCTGGAAGGCATGCAAAAGCACAAACCAGTCAAAATACCCAAAACCACCTATTAGAATAGAAGGAAGAAGCTGGGCTAGAACAAACCTAGAAAAAGCAAATGCGTTCGCTGAACACCTCGCCAACGTTTTTGTACCAAATGAACCCGACCCTGGAACAAATGATGTCGACATAGACAATATACTGAAGCAGGATTTCCAGATGGAAATGCCAATTAAACCTATAGCTCCTCAGGAAATTAGGAGGGTAATCAGGGCACTGGATGATAAAAAGGCCCCAGGGTTTGATCTAATTGACAAAAAGGTCCTTGAAGAGCTACCTGCTAAGGCGATCGTTTTCCTGACAACTATTTTCAATAGTATGTTCAGGGTAGGATACTACCCATTGTTGTGGAAAGTATCACAAATCATCATGATACACAAGCCAGGAAAGCCGCCTCACGAAGTGACGTCCTATAGACCTATCAGTTTGCTGCCTGTACTCTCCAAGATTTTTGAGAAATTATTGTTGCGCCGGCTTCTAAGTTCAATGTCAATAATTCCCGATCATCAATTTGGCTTTAGACCAGAACATGCCACCTCTGAACAAATCCATAGAGTGTGTCGCGTCATCAGAAATGCTCTAGAAACCAAGCAATACTGTTCTTCAGCCTTCCTTGACGTACAACAGGCCTTCGACAGAGTATGGCACAAGGGATTATTATGTAAAATAAAATTACTCTTGCCACACTGCTTCTACAACATCCTAGAATCTTATCTATCTGATAGAATTTTTCAGGTCAAGGAAGACGATAGCACTTCTAGTTTCCATAACATACTAGCGGGAGTACCTCAGGGTTCTGTTCTCGGGCCAGTTTTGTATATTATCTTCACGGCAGATCTACCGCAAAACCCTGGAGTGACAATTGCTACCTACGCAGATGACACTGCAGTCTTGGCATGTAGCAATTGCCCCATTAAAGCGTCGGAAAACCTACAGAAAAGTCTAGACGAAGTTCACAACTGGCTTGCCAAATGGAGGATACGAGCCAATACATCGAAATCGGTCCAGGTCATCTTTACACTTAGACACCAGCAATGTCCACCGGTGAAACTTGGTCATAATCAACTCCCACGAAGCGACTGCGTCAAATACCTTGGTATGCATCTGGACCGGCGATTGACATGGAGGAAACATATAGAAACGAAACGAAAAGAGCTCGACATAAGGTACAAAGGCATGTACTGGCTGCTGGGTAGGAACTCCAAGTTGTCCGTAGACAACAAGATCTTGATCTATAAGACCATATTAAAACCCATATGGACATACGGCATTCAACTGTGGGGCTCCGCGTGTAACTCCAATATAAACATGATTCAGAGAACTCAGAATAACATCTTAAAACAGATATCAAATGCACCATGGTTTATAAGGAACGCTGAAGTTCACGAACACTTGAACATGAAAACAATCAAGGATGAAATAAGTTCATGTTCGCAAAAGTACAAGTCCAGACTGGAAAGACATCCCAACCAATTGGCCGCTCAACTCACAATACCAGATTGTGTCAGCAGACTCAAAAGACGCAACATTCTACAATTAGATAACTTGTAGAGGGCTGCTTGACTAATAAGAGAGTTGTTCCTGATGAGGAATAACTCTTCCCTGCCAGAACATCCTACAACTCATCTGCTCATAGTTTTAAAAACTGATTGCAGGATAAGAAAACGGAAAAAAAAAAAAAAAAATATTATAACTAGTCTGATCCTCTGCTAGAACTGCTAGAAGTGGAAATATTCTCATAGTTTTGTAGATATAAAGGTTCTCGTATTGGCACTATTTAATCGTTAGGCCTCTCCTGTATTACTAGTATTTAGGCACAGCTGTACTTACCGCTTAAATGATCTTTTAGATTATGAAAAGCTCTCAACGGGGTATTTAGACCTTCACTTATTTTAGCTGGATGGTTTCGGCTACCGTTTAAGTTTGCGTAGCATGCATTAACTGCTACTTACATGCTCCTGAAAGATGGCTAACAGTATTTAAGGTGTCGATACATCGTGTAATCTGATAAGGACCGTGGGTTTTCCACGGTCGACGCAATGACTACATTGCGATGGCTAATCGGAGCGGAGTAAGTCTAATGCCATAATGGCTGATCACCTGCACCACCTAATAAAGCAGTATTATTTTAATATTACTTCAATGTGAGAAGGAGACGGAGCTCTACTCTAACTAACTAACTCCCAAAATACAAGCTTGACTTAGTTTGGGAGTTGGTAGATCATTTATTATGTGCTGCTGTACAACCATCAAACATCTATAAACATTGTTCTCTTTAGACTAGATTAAGGTTTTGTTGTATTTTGAAAGCGATTTTTTTTTTAATTATTATAATATAATATATTATTGCCGTGAAATTTTTTAACTTAATTATCCGAAAACAACCTTTTAATTGACAGGGGGGGTACACTTGACTCTAACAAAAATGAGTACTCACCTCAAGTTGTAATTTTAATTAATCAATCAATATTTATTTGTGAACATAGATATTACAATAAAGGTCTTATGTATACATTTTAGTTAGGTCCTACCAATGAAATTGGTGTACAAATATATTAGTTTTTTTAATATTATAACTGAATCTTTACAATATTAATTCGTAATTATGGAATCAATCATGTTAATACCAACCTAATAATTGTATGTACTTACCTAATATTTGCACGCCACACTTGGCAGAATGTGATTGTACCATTGACTAATCTTAAGACCATCAATAATGTACCATATTCTAACAAGTAAATGATTATGATTAAAGCTTAATATTTCGCAAACGGATCTCTGAATCGAAAAATGGATTGCACAGATGCACTCGCCATATTTTTGAATGACCTTTTCAAAGACCCCACACAATAATGGGTTAGACGAGAAAAAAAATCACAAAAACCGTCTCCACTTTACGTGTAGGAGCAGTACCCTAAAAAAAAAATTTAGATTTTATTTTACCACTTTAAAAACATACCTTGTCGGCGTGATTAATACGAAATTAATGCCAAATTACAGCTTTCTAGTATAAGTCTCTGAGCCAAGCCGCGGACAGACAGATAGACAGACGGACATGGCGAAAGTATAAGTGTTCCTTGTTGACTACAGAACCCTAAAAAGATGTAATCAAAATATTTTGGAAAATGGGCAGTAGCATCAATTTAAGTTAGTGCTACGCCGTGCTACGAAATATGCTACGCAAGCTACGAACAGCAATGTTTTTTTAAGCTTGATCATTACGGATTTTCGGTTGCTATTGTTTAGGATTTAGGATAATATTAATTCCCAAAGGGTTTATTAACAAAGAGTTCGTATTCGTAATTTTTTTTTTTTTTTTTTATTGGCCATTCAATTATTTATTATAGATATTTTTTATTAGATATTACTTCCAACTATTTACAGTATAATTGTTTAAACTGTAAATAGTTGAAGTAATATCTAATATAATCTAAGGTTAGTGCAACAATTTGTTACAGGTTAGCACCGCATGTCCCATAACCTTATTTAAATTATTTTTTATGGCAAATTAACGTTTTATGCTCCGTCCAAATCAAAATGCTCCGTGTGGTGCCGGACGTAAAGAATAGCATCATCCCATTTCTTCCCGTGGGTGTCGTAAAAGGTGACTGAGGGACTTACTAGAGAATGGGCAGCAGCGTTCTCTATGCATTTTAACACCATAGGCATACTGTGATCGCTAAACCGCCTGCCACGCGGGGCGAATATGGCAACCCCCCCCCCCCGCCCCGTTTAGGGAGGCCTATGTCCAGCAGTGGGCGTCTTTCGGCTGGAATGATGATGATGATGAACGTTTAATAAGTGTTTTAATCATTTATAAATATTCGTTGTCTTTTTGAGATAATTTGTAATTAATGTTATAATCAGACATGGGTACTTAGGTATCTAATAGGATGTATATTTGATAGGCGTTTCGCATGGTGGGGTGGAATTTCATAATCTTTGTTGCGTGTGATGCTGTGTCTTACATATAATCATGTTAATGCCGTAGTAAATGAGTGTGAACTATGTTCCTGAAACGATAATCAAGAAAATTTCCATATTATGATGTAGTAGTGAAGAAAATTTTCACAACGGGGTAAAGAAGGGCGCGGGGGCGGCGGAGGCGGGAGGCTTGATATTGACCTAGATGTTCATTCAGAGTTCGGTCGATGCGAAACTTGACATCTGCGCGTTCCTGCGTTTTGTATTTTTCGATCTAATGTACACTTAACTCGCTTGCTTTTTGATTAATTTCTTATAAACCACTTCGTTTTAGTGTCTAGTTTGCTTGTAAAATGATTCAGTGGTCTTCGTAGTTTAGTTGTAACGAGTGTGATGTTAAGTGCGATACTCGGTGCTCCTTGTGTCATTCACGCGGTGGTGACGGCCGATATAATGCCTGAGCAGCAATTTTTGTTGAAATAGTTTCGGTTGTACTATAATTTAAGATGCCAAAGTCTTCAAAAAAGGTAAAGACCCAGATTCCGGCAGTGGCAACGGATATTCCAGCAATGGACACTAAAATCTCTGATGTGAGTATCGACTACCGTTCACTAGATTTTCCTAACAGAATCTCTGTCTAAAGCAGGTATTATAAAATGTGATTTTATTACCAGTTTCTATAATTATTTCCAACTTATAAGGTGTCCCTATAGGTGTTTTCGATATGTAGGTCACATGGTACATGAAATAGGTAGCTATACTTATATCTTTCATATCCTTATGTCCCGTAACAATGACGATGTTGAGCCGAGTCGACAAATTGAGCTTAGCACCAGCTGATTCGCGTTTAATATGAGTTACAAGGTTTCGGCTTTCTTTTAAATGCGACTCTCTTTTATAGCGGTTGGTATCTAGAGGACCAAGCGTTAAACGGAATTGACTATAAGTATATGTACTTTTACCGAACTTTGATTTTATTGGTCTAAGCGTTCTACCTTGCATTGCACTTTCCACCGACTTTTTTTATTCACCATGTGGTTCCTCATATTTTCCTATCGTTTGTCTGAAGGTGTCTTTGCTGGACCAGAAATCTGTGGAGGAATTAGGAAATCTGTGAAAAGTAGGTGGAGCTAGGGTAGTATACTTAGTATTGACGGAGTTCCTCTACCTGCTAGCGATTCAATGGATAGTTCAAATGAAATATTATGAAGGTTCATGTATAAAATCGTTCGTGTATACAAATATAAATAATTTAAGATACAGTTAATTGGATCCATTGGCACTAATACCACCACATCACTCATGTACACCAGGCAGCTTAAATTAAACATTTTCTAAAGAAACCATGAGCTGAATGAAGTTCAGGAAATATTACTTTTCGGGTTCCCAAGCACTTTTTGCTAGATTGATAATTTAAGAATATTCTGAACGAAGTCTTTTTATTCACCAGAGCAATGATGAGTTGAATCCAGAGACAGCGGCAGAAGACGCGGAGCCCGCGCGTGGCAACTGGACTGGACGGTTCGACTTCTTACTGTCACTGTTGGGCTACAGCGTGGGCCTGGGCAACGTGTGGCGGTTCCCCTACCTATGCTATAACAATGGAGGAGGTAAAATAACGGAGCCGAGAGTCACTGACCACCTCACGTCATTTTGATATTTTTTTTGTACTGGGCCATATCTGGGAACCTTCTGGTTATGGAGATATTGAAGGACTAAGTTCCAACTTTTTCTGACGTTTTTACATACCTCCACGAACCCTGAACCGTTGCATGCACCTATAAGCACAATGTTCTGCGTGTGTTACGTTGAGTGCTACTGTAAACACGTGTGCGTGTGTGTGTTGCCGGCACGGTTGGCTCAGTGGTTAAACGATCGGCTGCTGAGCTGCGTGTCGCGGGTTCGATTCCCGCACGGAACAAACATTTGTATGTCCTACAAGTAGTTGTTCCGGGTCTGGCTGTTTGTGTATGTGAGTTTAAATGTTTGTAAAGGTACCCACAATACAGGAGAAATTCCTAGTGTGGGGCAACGTCTTAAAAAAATAAACAGCGTTATTCACACCAAAACATAAAAGTCGTTTCCAGCAATTATTTTTGTACAATGTTACTTAGATGATGTATAGAAAGCCTAGGTGACGGCTATGTGTTGGGTCTTTTTACAGCCTGTAGGTATAAATAACACTGACCGTCAGCAAATCGCGGCGTGTCTTGAAATGCATCGTTGCATTTCCCAGAAAAATTGCGTGGGATGAACGTACGTAATGAGAACGCGTTGACCTCTTGATATTTACGAGACCCAAGCCGGTAACACGGAGGTTTAAGAAACGCTTCGTAATCATCTGATTACGGGTTCAGAATATTGCATGCATTGTGATACCATCTATCTATACAGGGTGTTAAAGTAACTGCGTGCCAAAGCTTAGGGGTAGGTTCAGTATCGATAAAGGAATCCAGGAACAAAAAAAAAATAAAAACACAAAAAAAATATTGCAAGATCAACCTAATTTAGTACCTACTAACTTAAAATAGCAATCGATTAGAATTAAAAAAAAATTATTTGACGGTCCTAAGCCCGTTAAAGTACGAAGAGACTAATTTTTTTAATTTTATTTTAGGTTTAATTAAATTTTTGGTTTAAGTTTTTTTAATTTTTCCTGCATAAACTCACGCCTTCTTCCCATGGGGGTAGGCAGAAACTATAGAACGCCACTTGCTACGCTCCTTACATACTCCTTTTGCTTCGCCTACGTTCATACATCTAGTCATACACGCACGCCGGTTGCGAGTACTACGCACCTGACCTTTCTGAAGAACATCACCAATTTGGTCACTATATGTCCTTCTAGGGCGTCCCCTCCCGGCGTTTCCACTCACCTCTGCTTTATAAATGCCTTTTGTTAGTCGCCTTTCACTCATCCTCTACACATGACCAAACCATCTAAGCATACTCTTTTCAATCTTTGTCACTACATCTTCTTTTAAACTGCACCGTTGCCTTATCACCTCATTTTTCAGCCTATCATTCATAGTCACGCCAGCCATGCTTCGCAAGGAACGCATTTCCATAGCATTTATTCTACTTTCATGCTTTTTTTGCCACACCCAACATTCACTTCCATACATAAGCGTAGGCACCAGCACACCATTGTGAACAGCCAGTCGAGCCTTTTTGGGCATCAACTGATTGGTCACAATCGCATGTATAGCACCATTCACTTTATTTCCCGCATTTACTCTCCTTTCCACATCTTCATCAATCTTTCCATCCCTTGTAAACTGACTCCCCAAATATATAAACTCACTTACTTGCTCCACACTCTTATCATTTATTTTCACATCACACACCGATACATCCTCGTTTCTTTCAAACACCAGCACAGCAGTTACTTTAACACTCTGTATAAATAAAAATGAAATGCTGTTCGTTGGTCAGCGCATCACATTATAACCTTCCTATACTCGCGCATTGGTCTGTAAGGCCGACAAAAATCTCTTTCGTGATTTTTAATTTTTTCATCAATGCTGGCATTTTGTATTAATTTCCTGTTAGCTGCCTGATTCGTTGCTACGTTTATTCCAGGGCGCAAAGTGTGTTCGTGCGAATAGCACGTGTGGCCGTATTTGGCGACGATTGGTCTATCGGACCGACGCGACGCAAGTATAGGATCCAGGGTTCATTTTTATTTCAACTCAGTACTAAATATACTGAGCTAAAATGATGACACTTATACTTCTTCTTCTTCTATGTTTAATGTTCCATATGGGGTTCTCTTTTAGATTTGTAAGTTTACTTTTGTTTGTTAGAAGAAAACATATCATTTTGCACATTTTTTTTTGTACTCTTTCGAAAATCTTGCTATTTCAGAGACTGAAATATAAGAGATTGTTACTCAATAAATGAATGGTTTATTATCAATAAATTGGGTTTCAGGCAACATTTTCTATTTTCAAAAAATGATCTGAAATTGGGTTCCGAATTTTCAGTCTCGTGTGCGAGCATAGATGTCACAGAATTTGGCGCGAGTTTATAAAAGTTAAAAACGGCTGGACCGATTTGGGTTATTTTTTATTTTAATAAGGTTTTTAGGGAAAGAGAAATTGGAAAAGTTGCCGGGAAAATTGTAAAATAGAGAAAAACTAAAGGTCCTTTTTTCTACGGGTTTTTGTATGAATTATTGTTTGGACAAGACAACGTCTGTCGGGTCAGCTAGTACCTATAATGACGCAGCAAGTGGCGCGGCCTTAGTATTGTTACGAAGTTACTGGAACCACCGAAAAGTTCTAATAAGAGTGACAGTAGCTGATTACTGTCACTAAAGTGACTACTGTCTACTGCAGAGTGTCGCATGGATGATTGCGTGGCGGCTACCTTCTGATGACAGAGAGCATAGATTATACACTTATACAGAGACGTTGTCAGCCTCTCGGTAGAAGAGTAGTGTAGTAGTATATTCTTTGATGTCAGGGGAGCCGCTGTCGTACCTACCACGTCCACAATGAACTGCTATATTCCGACAAAATCCTGATGATATTTAAGCTGCTGAACCACTAATACGATGACCACTTCTGCTAAAGGCTATCCTGCGCCGTCAGATCTATTATATTTCGCGATTAATTTAAGACACAATCGCAGACTGACGTTGAAGGAAAACTTTACAAGTAGCGAATAAGTCAAAGAGTATAATAACTATAGTGGAATAAGTTTAAAGCTTGTTCATTCGTTGTGAGGAGGGTAGTCAGATATGCTGGTACCTAAATGACATGCCACAATGACCTTGTGGTCATTGTGTGTGACGTGTTTCTCTACTCGGGCTACCAATTACCGATCCAATTTGGATTATGACTCGATACTCTAATGCAATAACAGTAACTTTTTCTTACAGGTGCATTTCTCATACCTTTTACTGTGATGCTGATAATCGCGGGCTTGCCACTAATGTTCATGGAGTTATCGTTCGGCCAGTACGCCGCCCTGGGCCCTGTGGCCGTGTACAAAAAGTTCTCGCCACTCTTCCAAGGACTGGGTTACGGCATGGTGATAGTCTCCAGTATCGTCATGTTGTACTATAATCTAATCATAGCTTGGACTATTTACTACATGGCTGTGTCATTCATGAGCATTTTCTATCAACTTCCCTGGCAGAATTGTGATGCAGAATGGAGTACTGAACGTGAGTATTTAGTTCCTTGAAAAGACTTTTTGTAAAAAAAAATAAACGACTTCCAAAAAAACACTACAAAGTGAAAAATAACTTTAATTTCGGAAGTCGGTGTCATTGGATCTGTATTTTAGTTTTTGCCACCGACTTCCGAAATTAAAGTTATTTTTCACTTTGTAGTGTTTTTTTGGAAGTCGGTTATTTTTTTTACAAAAAGTTTTTTATTTTTCACTGTTTAGTGGGTCAGTTTTTTATTTATCTAAGTCACAATAGCCTAAAGTCAACTGCTCATCACCTTTCAAAAAATATTGCTTTTCCCGATGCTGGGACGTTAATTGTTGAGGAGTTCTCCTGGTAAGAACCAGGAGAACTGCCACTCACCATATGCATTGTGTCGAGCATAAATTGCTTAGCAACCATATTAAAGTACCTAATCGAATCGCAACCCGTTTAATACTTATTATTATGTTGTTCCGGTGGCCATCTGTGGTCTCCATCATCAGTTCCACTTCACCAAATGGTGATTTTCGGGAGCAAATGCAAGAGTTACTATAAAAAATACCCAAATCGCTATAGGTTTGCCTATAAAATTCGAGGGTTTCCCTCGATTTCCATGAGATCCCTTCATCAAATTCTGATTTGGTGGCAATAGGACCAAAAACAAAAAAATAATTTTCAAAATCGGTCTATAACTGACGGAGATATCGGTGAACAAACATAAAAAAAAGCATATAATAATATACGGTCGAATTGAGTAAACTCCTATTTTAGAAGTCGGTTAATAAAATAACCCTTCACCACAAACATAGTTTTCTTTTAATAAAGAGATGATGTACAATGTCAGTCTTTTTATTTCAGATTGCTATTCTTACGAGGAGGCAGACAGCTGTGATGCGATCAACGGAACTTACTATCTGAGAAAATGCTTCAATCAAACGTACGCTCAGTTGCACAATATCAACGCTTTAGCTGACGTAGCGCTTCGACGACCTCCAGCGGAAGAATATTTCACGTGAGTTTTTCCCCTTGTATATTCATGGACAAAGTCGCCTGTTGATCACACTTTCCGAGGGCCACTTGCCCTGATTTCTGAATAAAAAGCGAGTGACCCATAGACAGTAGGTACCTAGTCGCATAAGTTGTGTTGGCCAATTCTCGTAATTTAAAACGTTCAAAATCTAGTCGCAATCTCATCTTGGCGACAAACAAACGTCAAAAAATTGTCAAAATGTAGGGAAATAAGAGGTATTTTTGACAGATTAAGACTGAGATCAGACTGTGAACGTTCTTAAAATTTGTAGAATTGCCCCTCAGATATTTCACCTTGGTAATAAGCAGCTGAGCAGCGACAGAAATTAACCTCAAAATTTAAAAATCTAAATACTGAAATATTTATTCGAATAATTATTCATTACTCGTGGTCGCCCACTGGTCAAAATTAGACCCACTATACTCTACTTACGATCTATACAGGCTGTTAAAGAAATTGCGTGCCATAGCTTAGGGGTAGGTTCATTATCAATAAAGGAACGCAGGAAAAAAATAAAATAAAAATAAAAACAAAAAAAAATATTGCAAGATCAACCTAATTTAGTACCTACTAACTTAGTAATTAAATCATTTAAACAAATAAAATAATTTTAATTCTAAACGATTGCTATTTTAAGTTAGTAGGTACTAAATTAGGTTGATCTTGCAATCTTTTTTTTAAGTTTTTATTTTTATTTATTTTTCCTGGGTTCCTTTGTCGATACTGAACCTAGGTTAGGTTACAGGGGGTTAAAGAAATTGCCCAATTTCTTTAACACTCTGTATAATTTATTACTGATTCCATGGTATTATAAAGTACTTACTAATTGCATGCTATTAAAAAGTACTTACTTATTCCATACTCAAGGTGTCACTTCCTGTTACACACTTCCGTCCCTTTTCACGAAATCACTCCCACAAAAAGGAAAGATGTTACAGTTTACATAAAAAAGAAAACTTTCTACCTAGTTGCGTTGATCGTATTACAGTAGAATAGAGTCGTTGTATGGCTGAACACAAAACCTTATAATTTGCTTTCAGAAATCAAGTGCTGGGACTATCATCGGGTATTGAAGAAACGGGCCAAATCCGTTGGGGCATGGCTCTTTGTTTATTAGCAGCTTGGCTCATCGTGTTTCTTTGCTTGTGTAAGGGCGTTCAGTCTTCGGGTAAAGTGAGTAAAAAACAAATACATATTCACAGAGCATGTTACTTTTACATATTATAGAAAAAGTCAAACAGGGTGACTTTTACTAGTCTTCTATAGGCTATCCAGACATTAATATATTTGTTGTTTTGAATTATTTATCATCAATGGTTTTAAACGAGTCAAAATCGCAATAAATAATTTGATAATGAAACCGTTTATTGTAAGTAAGTAGGTAAGTGTATAATGTAAGAAATGCAAAAGAAGTAAATTTTCGGATTCTGTCTTGAGTGCAATACCCACGAATATCAAACGAAGATTTTCGACACACTTACGGGGAAATTAATCAATAAAATACTAATTGTTTTTTTTTTTAAATAAAATATTGATTTATTAGCTGCGCCCCGTGGTTTCACCTACGTAAGTCGCGATCCCGTGGGAATATCGGGATAAAAAGTGTCCTATGTCCTAACCCAGGTCATGTTCTACCCATGTGCCAAATTTCATCCAAATCTGTTCAGCCGTTTTAGTGTCAAACTCACTTTCGCATTTATAATATTACTAGCTGCGCCCCGCGGTATCACCCGCGTAAGTATCGATCCCGTGGGAATATTGGGATAAAAAGTAGCCTAGATAAATGTTAATTCAGGGTGTCAGCTACGTCCATACAAAATTTTATCAAAATTGGTCCAGCCGTTTGAGTGTGAAGAAGTAACAAACACACACACAGTAACAAACTTTCGCCTTTATAATATTAGTATGATTAGTTGGGATGGAAACCGATGATGTATTATATATACCTTTAAATGCGTTACCCGCGCTCAATAATGGCAAAGTAAAAGCAAGGCAATTGTCTTGTCCGACTTGGAATCAGAGTTGCCAGAACGTCCCAAAAAGGACGATTTTTGTCCGTTTAGACATCTTTACGTCCCTTCGATGTCCGTTCTATATTCAGTCCCTTTTCCGTCCCTTTTCAAATAGTCAACTACAATAATTTACTTTCTTAATACAAAAAATGCAAATAACAAAACGCAGTTTTAAAAATAACTAAGATGCGTAAAACTTATAAACGGGGGTTGGGGGCGAGGGTTACAGTCGTCCCCCACCTTTTCCGCCCGCCGTAGTTGCATAGTTTTTTTATAATAAATGTCAAAGGTTCAAATTTTTATCGAATGAACTTAATTTACTAACAATACAGGGAATCTTTTTTTTTTTCGTAAACCATTTATTTATGCATATTTTATAATGTTCCGCCGCCACAAGTACTCCACTATCGCATCACCAAAATTGTCTTTTTACAAAATCGTGGTTGGTGGCCTACCTACCGATTCATTTAAAGGGGGATGCGCTAAGGTAGCCCGCGAAATTCAAATTTTATTATGTTTTTTGCAATTTGCAGGTCAGTAACAGGTTGTATGTTGATCTAAATATGATTCGCGGCCATAACAAATATGGCTTTACTGAATTATAATCATTAGAATCAGGATTACAACTCTGTAAGTTCAAAAAATCCTACTGAATGATTTTTTCTGAAATAATCATTCAGTAGGATTTTTCGAAGAGAGTTAGTTGTATTGCCGATTATATTATATTCTGTAAAGCCATATTTGTTATGGCCGCGAATCATATTTAGATCAACATACAACCTGTTACTGACCTGCAAATAGCAAAAAACGTAATAAAATTTGAATTTCGCGGGCTACCCTAGCATGTTTTGACAGGATTTTGCCAGACGCAACTTAAAAACGTCAACATTTTGTGACATTTAAGTTCCGTTTCAAGGAATAATAGTCAGTGATTTACCAATATTTTTAGAAAATAATTTTAAATATTTCGTTCGACGCAGCTCCGGCAGCTAAAATTGCTTGAGATAAACCCCCTCAAAACAAAAATCTAATCATTTCGACCCCCCACAGTGACAGACAGACTCCTCAAATTCAGGCGACTTGATAAAAGACCCAACCCGATGGATGGGTTGGTGGGTCAAGTTTTTGCCTGTATTCATAACATGATAACAACAAAAGTGCCTTGTCTAGTCTTAAACCTAATTCACTTCTTTATTCTCTGGTACTCATATAACAGTAGTATGAGAAAAAAGTATACTTATTTCCCATTCAATCGTAACAATTTTTTATCCAGCCGTCCTTTTTGTCCAAAAATCGTCCCATTTCAAGTAGTGAATCGTCCGAAAGTCGACGCAGGTACTGGCAACACTGCTTGGAATAGTCACGCGCCATCCAGTGACGCGGCTACACGTCACAATCACTCGCAATTCTCATCAATTATTTGTGAAGAAAATGCCTTCCCGTGTCTACACACGATGTACAAATTACACTACCCACTACTGTGGGAGTACAGAAAAACGTCTCATTTCATGCATAAGTAACTACTTATTGTATTTTTTTATTATATGAAAACGTTGTTTTGTTTTGTACTTGTACAGCCAGTCAGTCATTTTTCCTGACTGCTGCGTCCGACGCGTACGCGCCAATGAACATGCAGCCGTGTGTAGCCGTGCAGTGACGTAACTAAATATGTATGTTCATCTCTTTCTTACAACAGTTATCGGTATAGGTCTTTCCTTTTCTTCGTGCACTGTATGATCGTTAGCAAGTATGTAGCTACTTTCATGGCTATGCTGTTTTTGAGTGCACTAATGTTCATGTATGACGCATCTATTTATAATAAAGTCCATTTCACGAAAGAAGTCCCGCAGACGTGGCGCTGCAGGCATGGGTTATTTTAGGAATGTTGCTAACTTAGCGTATAATAATAATTAGTTCCACTTATTTCCGCGGGACTTCTTTCGTGAAATGAACTTTACTTACGTCATTGATGAAAACAATTACTTTCTTTATGTCAACACCATTTTTGATCTTACCTGTGCTTTTTAACATGGAATAGATACTCCACCTTTATTAAGACTAGCGACCGACCTCTGCTTCGCACGGTTTTTACGACTTGAGAAAACATTGAGATTTCTTTATCGTGTCACGTGTGTTAGTCAAACACTTACTACTTGTAAATTCTCTAAACGATGGTGAAAACCACGTTAAAATCCGTTGTGCAGTTCTAGACGAACAACAACACGAAAAGTGACTTTAATTTACATAATATGTACATAGATATAGTTAAAGTTATTTTGTGGTGTTAGTTATTATTTAAATGTCAAATTTTAAACTACATGTTTTTATAAAATAATTAAACTCAAAACTTAACTCAAACTCAAAGCATTTATTTCAATTAAACCAATTACAGGCACTTTTGAATTGTCAGAGTCGGTCAGTTAGTCAGAAAGTTGAAGCTATTTGCCCATTCCAAAACGTAGATCTCTATGGAGAAGAATAGGCAAGAAACTCCAAGGACACTCTTTTAAATCGAGATATTACAAAAAACTTGGGTACATTATTCTTGTCGCTTCTATATGTGAGAACAATGTAAAAATATAAATTATTTAAAAAACAATATAAAATATTACAAATAAGCCCTAGCAGATAGGAGAAGACCAGTCACAACTGACGGCGCCCGTTCACGAGCATGACGCGTGGATCAGCACCATCCAGCTCGACCATTTTGTAGGGAACCTTTATTATAGGGAATATTTATTATAACAATTATGGGTCCATCATAATTTTGTAAAACCTAACACTTTTTTTTTTTGTTGGTTGGGAAATTATCAAATAACTTCTCCCGCTCTGGGCGGAGCGGGAGGACGTGTCAGATTTTTACTGACTAAAATCCACACGTGTTCCTTCAGATGCCTGTGTGCCAGGGCCACGATATCCCTTTCGGACCTAAGTTCACATGTGGAAGCAATAAATATATTGAGTATTGAGTAAAGAAGATACTCCACAGAGTGCTACACTTATTTTCCAGCTCACTGAAGTAACCCAAAAATACATTCGAAAATGACAGCATTTTTGCTGTTCCTCCACTGGATGGAATTTTCAGAGGTTGCGTTGTATTTGTTCTTTGATTTTGACGGCATCAGGCTATCGCTTGCATTTTGTGTCTCAGTAAGTAAGAATATCCGGTATTATATAAACTTAATATTTTCTAATTACTTAGTAAAATATTTGTAAATCTAACCACACCAAAGTAAGCCGGGTAATTTTTAACCGACTTCCAAAAAGGAGGAGGTTATATGTTCGGCTGTAAGTTTTCACCGATTGCTCCGTCAATTGTGGACCGATTTTGACAGTTCTTTTTTCGTTTGAAATGGTATGCGAGGTGGTCCCATTGTCACCAAGTCAGAATCAGATGAGGGGATCCTATGGAAAACGAGGGCAATCCTCAAATTTTATAGGCACACCTATATCGATTTCAGTATTTTTTATAGTAACTTATGTAAAAGGCATTTACACTCGGAAAGCACCATTTAGTGATGTGGAACTGATGATGCAGACCACAGATGGCCACCGGAACTACTTAATAATAAGTATTTCACTGTTGTGATTCGATTAGACACTTTAACATGGTTGCTAAACAATTTATGCTCGTCACAATGCATATGGTGAAGTCACCATCAGTTCTCCTGAATCTTACCAGGAGAACTCCTCAACTATTAACGCCCCTGCATCGGGAAAAGCAATATTTTGTAAAAGGTGATGAGCAGTTGACAATAGGCTATTGTAACTTAGGTAAATTGCAAACTGGCCCACTAAAAAGTGAAAAATAAAAAACTTTTTACAATAAAAACAACTGACTTCCAAAAAAAACAGTAGGTACAAAGTGAAAAATAACCTTTATTTCGGAAGTCGGTGGCAAAAAATTAAAATAGATCCAAGGACACTGACTTCCGAAATGAAGATTATTTTTCATTCCCGCTCCAGGGCTACTTTCCAGCCCTAGAGCGCGAAAGCAAAGTAAAAGGCACCTACACCCGTATTCAATACACTGTAATGTAAACCTAAAAGCGGTGAAAAAGAGCTAAGTTTTCGAGGAAGTGTGTTGAAAAAAAATATTTTCACCGCTTCTGCTGATAACTGACAATTATTCAAAGAAACATGTTTTACTTTTTATTAGGTAGTAATCAAAAGTAATCAAAATCCAGGATCATTCATCTGAAGTTTGACTGAAACTATTGTAATTTCCTCCATATCTGTCCATCCGTCGGTGTGTTATTAAGCTAACAATAATGATAACATACACACGTGAAAATTGACATAATACTGATGTATAGTGTTATATAGAAAATACATACATACATAAACTTACGCCTTTTCTGTATAAACTAAATTAGCTAGATAAACGCAATAAAATGAAAAAAACTCTTTTTGATTTTTTGTTGGGGTGAACGACCGCTGGTAGTGTTGTTACTTGAAGTGTGAGTTGAGAAAATCTGTTTTATTTTGTTTTATAATTTTTAGATATCACGTTGGTGAAGTTTACACAAATAAAAAGATTTTTAAACTGCTATTTCAAATGACTACACTAACTGCGGTCAGTGACCGCACAAAAATATTATCGAATTAATTCATTTTTTGTTTTATCGATGCCCATCATGTCTGCGGAGTTTTGCTAGCGAATTTAATTTGACCCTGTATACAGACAGAAAATGTTTTGGGAATATATACCATTACATACTTCCGAGTAATGACATTATTCCCAATACATCACATCACACTAATCACACTAATATTGTAAAGGCGTTCTTCACGCTCAAACGGCTGGACAAATTTTGATAAAATTTTGTATGGAGGTAGCTGACACCCTGGATTAACATATAGGCACAAAAATATTATCGAATTAATTTATTTTTTATTTATTTATTTAACACTTTAAGCGCACAAAATGTTCAGAGGCGGCTTAATGCTTATTTTTTGTTTTATCGATGGCCATCACGATGGAATTTAATTTGACCCTGTATACAGACAGAAAATGTTTTGGGAATATATGCCATTACATACGATGTCCTTCTCACAGCTCTGGTTTCATTCACTCTTCTTTCTTTGTCCAGGCGGTTTTTCTTTGGAATGCGCTCCCTCTGAGCGTCAGGATGTGAAGTTGGCAGAAACATCCCAGCGCTGATCGTTTTCTCCTCCACCAATCGTTATTTCTCCTGACACTTTTTATTTTGTTTATAAGTATGTATGTATCTATGTATATATTGTTGTTTTTCGAGTTATCTATCCATATTGCACCTACCATGTTTTGTCTGCATCACCCTAAGGTTGACTGGTAGAAAATGCCTCAGGCATTAAGTCCGCCTTTGTACAGTAGTTTTTTTACTTGTTCATAAAGTTTTAATAAATAAATACATACGAGTACTTCCGAGTAATGACATTTTTCCCAATACATCACATCACAATCACACTAATATTATAAAGGCAAAAGTTTGTGAGTATGTGTGTTTGTTACTTCTTCACGCTCACACGGCTGGACCAATTTTGATAAAATTTTGTATGGAGGTAGCTGACACCCTGGATTAACATATAGGCTACTTTTTATTCCAACATTCCCACGGGATCGAGACTTACGCGGGTGAAACCGCGGGGCGCAGCTAGTAGCTAAGGTTCCAAACAAAAATTTAAACCTTTATAATCTCAATTTCTTGTCCGTCTGTCATAGAGGTTTTTCTTGAGATTTATGCAGCGTGAAAATTTGAATTTTTGAATTATGACAAATCTTGATGACGCGTGCACAGACCGCCAGTCAAAGACATTTTTTTAAATTATTATTTGTGTGACTTGTTCCGATCTCAAAAAGAAAAAAATGGTTTAATAATGACATCGTGTTACGTATCGTTTAAAAGAGCTTACTTTACAGATTTATATAACAATTTTTCTTATCATATTTGGTTTAGCGGCCTTAAAGATATTGCTCAAAACATGCAAAAAATTACGGTTCCGACTTATATCCTAGGTTTTTAGCGCTAACATTTTGATTTTAATAGAGTTATTAGACATAATCCAAATTTTATAGGAAAATTTAAATGGTTTGCGTTTTTTTTACCAAAATAGGTGCTGTCTTATAAACGCCCTTGACCTATGTAGTTTTATTTTTTATCAAATTAAACATGGTTCGTTAAACATAGCTGAAATATATAGTGAGACTATATCATTTACATTTATAGTTTAGGAGAAGACTGCCTAGTACAGTTTGGTTTGGAACCTTAATTGTCAAAACCTTAACTCACTCTCGGCTGGTTTAATAAAAAAAACTATTCTAAAAATAATAAATGATTCCGCCTGCGAGTCATCTACGAGACTTCTACGAGTCGTCTGCGAGTCACCTACGACATGCTACAAAAGGGCTACGAGGCGCTACGAGTGGCCTACGAGTCGTCTACGAGACGCCTACGAGGGCGATCGTGTCGGCTACGAGACTTCTACGAGTCGCCTGCGAGTCTTCTACGAGTCGTCTGCGAGTCGCCTACAAGATGCTACAAAAGGGCTGTGAGACGATACGAGAGGCCTACGAGTTGTCTATGAGACACCTACGAGTAGTCTACGAGACGACTACGAGAAAAGAGAGGCCTCTCGTAGCGTCTCGTAGTCGTCTACTAGACAGATTTGACTTCTATGACTCGTCTACGAGAGCATACGAGAGGCCTACGAGTTGTCTACGATACTTCTACGAGTCGAATAAGAGACGGTTCCGAGATGCTACTAGAGGAACCCAATACGAAGATTCTGATCTCATTTAATTTAAGTTGGCGCAACTTAGGAAACTTTCTCTGATATTTGATTAAGAAAACATTTGATAATGTTGACTCGATGATTAGATTTATTACTCCTATCAAGATTATTTAACTATCTTCTATTTATTTTCATTGTAGGTAGTGTACTTCACCGCACTTTTCCCGTATGTGGTGTTGGTGATTCTATTTTTCCGTGGGGTAACTTTACCAGGCGCATCGACTGGAATCCTTTTCTACTTGACACCAGACTTCAGCCAGCTTCTTAATGCTCAGGTATTTATTATGAAAGATCAATAAAGCTGTACTTATTTGTAGTTAAGTGAAATAATAAATTGAATACTCAAATAAACTTGCAGGTATGGGGAGACGCCGCTGTACAAATATTTTTTGCGTTGAGTCCGGCATGGGGTGGTCTTATTACACTTTCGTCTTACAACAAGTTTTCTAACAACTGCTACATGTAAGTACTGTTGCTTTTTGAAATTAGAATGATATTAGTAGCTGACGTGACGTTAAAGTATTTGCATAAAAAATGTACCCCTCCTTTTCCTTTGCAGAGATTCATTGATCGTTGCCGTATCAAACATCTTAACATCCTTTTTCGCGGGTCTGGTAATATTTTCTGTAATAGGATTCTTGGCACATGAACTGGACGTCGAGGTGGACCGAGTAGTCGATCAAGGAGCTGGTCTTGCCTTTATCGTCTATCCTGAAGTAGTCACCAGACTACCCGTGTCGCCACTTTGGTCTATATTATTCTTCGTCATGCTGTTAACGCTCGGACTTGACTCCCAGGTATAGTTAATACCTTTTATTTGTTCTGTAATCCAGGTTTCTTAATTAGTTTTGTACTAACTCTAAACTATTAATCTTTTATATTTTTAGTTTGCTCTCATGGAAACAGTTACAACAGCCATTTTGGACAAATTTCCCAATTTCCGTCAAAAGAAAGTTTGGGTTGTATTGACAGTCGCTGTATTTGGCTATCTGGGCGGACTTATTTTCACAACCAATGTAAGATTTCTGCTCACAAACGTTTCTTTAAAATGTTACTGTCAAGTACTTTGATTCAATTAACATTTTTTTTCAGAGTGGCATGTACTGGTTGCAGTTAATGGACAAATATGCCGCAAATTGGTCTGTCCTGATCATAGCTATCGGCGAGTGCATTCTGATAGCGTGGATCTATGGTGCAGAGAAATTCTGTGGAGATATTCAGCGAATGATAGGTCGTCAATCCAAACTGTGGGTATTCTTCTGGAGTGCTATGTGGCGACTCATTACGCCTGCTGCTTTAGTGGTACGTATTTTTAGATCATCATCATCATTATCATTTCAGCCGAAATACGTCCACTGTTAGACTTAGGCCTCCCCCAAAAGAAGGGGGGAGGGATGGTGTTAATTAATAGTGTGGAAAAATTGTAAATGCGTCACTTACCTTTTAAATTATCATAATTCTGCACTGGCTTGATTACTTGGTGGTTTCCATCAACAGTTCATCCTGGTGTTCAACTGGATCGAGTATAAGCCGGCCTCGTATGGGACCTATGTGTACCCGATGTGGGCGGACGCCGTCGGGTGGATCCTGGGAGTGCTGCCTGTTGTCGTGGTCGTACTGATGGCTATCGATCAGATCTGTAGCGGACCTGATGACCTCACCATTATGGAAGTATGATTTGATATAATACCTGAAATATTGTTCTGTAACTAATAACTCGTATTATCCGCCATATCCTTAGATATATGTACATATAGACGTATACGTCACTTTCTTTAGCAGGGATCTTGTAATCATCTAAGAAGAGTCGAAGTCGAAAATTACATCATGAAGACACTTCTTATTGTTTTCCTATGAATACAAATTGAGGTACATTACCGAATGTTGCAGAAAGCCCGGGCGCTGTCGCGACCGACGGAGGAGTGGGGTCCGTCGGCGTCAGCGGTGATGCGGCACGAGTCCGAGTTGTCGCCACCGGTGCTGCTGCTTCACGGCCGCCCCGTGCTGCGCGAGCGCGGCGCTTGACCCCCGCACACGCATCCGCTCGTTGCTATGCGGAAGGTAATAATTTCGTCCTTAAAATCCTATTATTACTCCGCTCATCAGCCAATACTAAGGTCATTACTATTATCAGACTGGTCTAACACGGGGTCCTGACTGTGAAAGTGGACTTCGCAGCGAATTATCCAGCACCAGTGAAGGCACTGCGTTGTTGAGAAGTCATTGGCAATTTAGTTCAGCGAATAGAAAAAAATGTTTTCGTTTCATAAATACTATATTATTACACGTACATTTAACATTCTGTTCCACAACAGTCACCCAAACATTTAGTTGCTGGTACTAAAAGTTTTTTATATGTTTCACAGACATCACAAGATGGCGGTGACTCAACTTCTATTACCAGTGGAATAGAAAACGACATTAAAAAACCTGGAGCAATAATAAAAACCAAAAGAAATTCTATCAAGCGGAAAGTTCAGAATTTCAGCCTCGAATCTGACGATGCGGTAATAGAACCTCTGTTGCAGAAAGATAAAGAAAAGACCGAAACCACAAAACCAAGTGCCAAATTTAACTTGTTGTCAAAAACTAAGACTGAAGCCACCAGTGAAAGAGGAACCGATAAAGACAAATTAATATCGGATGACAAATTGCAGAAGGCAACTCTGTCTAATGCTTCTATTGTAACGGATAGAAGTTTACCTACTTCTAACGTGAAAGAAAATTCAATTTCTAAATTAACAAGTGCAAACGCTCCTTCACACAATCATATGAATACTAATGTGTTCAGCAATCATGACGGTTTAAAAACTTTTGTCGCTCCGAAAAGTCAAATTCTCGTCGAAATTGATGGATCTAAGCACGTTGGATATAATTCAAGTCCATTAATATTTACAACAGCAAAAATACACACTGATGGTAAAACAAAACACATGGAACCAGTTCAAATGACTCCGGTACCAATATTATCCACCATAGAAGTATGTGTTATGAAAAGCGGAATTAATGCAGGCGAAACTTCCGGCCATATCACTTCGAATATCAGTGCAGTGTATATTCCTGAGAGTAACAAAAAAATCACAGAACAAGATCCGAACCTACCTTTCAAAACTGTCAGCAATACACCGACGCCACAAAAAAAAGACACTGATACAAAAATTCAGATGCCTACTGATAAACCAGATGTCAAAAGCAATACATTAGATAAAAGTTCTGTGGCATCTTCGTCTAAAAACACAAAATTTATTCAGCCTAATTTTTCTCCTGCCAGTGTTAAAGACAATACACCAGAAAATAAATACATTAATAAAGAAAGTAAAATAGAAAAAGCAGAGTATCATATGAAAACTCATACATCGCAACCTAATTCTTTAACATTAGCAAAAAATAAAACTATAGTTCCACCGGAGGTCAAATCCGAAGCTGCGTTAACTACCACAAAAGTGACAAATAAAATCAAAGAGAGTGAAATAATTGATCAAGCTGTTATAGCAAAAAAGGATACGACAGACGCACTCCGATATACAGAAAACCAAGCTGATTTAAATAAGACTTTTAAGCCAGACAGCCTGGATTTGCAAAGAACGAAACCATCCGATAATGTAAATAGTTCGGATAAAACCAGTAAGGATAAAACTAAAGACACAACTAACATCTCCTTTAGTAGCAGACAATTGCAGCGTCAAAACATTGTATTAGATAAAGACGATCCTACATCAAAATTAAAACCAAGTATAGTTTCCCCTCCTTTATCGAATAATTCCAAAGGCTTTAATCAGTCTGGTGAATGCCAAAAACCCTCTACGATTGAAATAAATACTTTAAGTGATAAAACCAAGTTGCCAAAATCTAGTGCCAATAGCATTCCAATTACTAGTGTAACTTCAGTGTTAACAAATATCAGTACGACTGACAATAAAACATATGCTTCCGCAACTACTGCTGCAACTTTAGACAAGAAAGCTTCTCACATAACTAGCAACGCCACTATTAACCAAACAGCTGCCTCAGTCATTAGCTCTGCCGTTAAAAACAATTTACCTGCCGCTATCACTTCAAGTGCGTCTGTAAACAAACCATCTTTCCCAACACTTTCGTCTTCCAACAAAACTTTTGATCCAACAATAACTGTCTCAAATGCCAAGAACATGTCTGCAGCTACTTACAAGACAGCTGTCCCTATAACTACAGCTGCTACTATAAAAAACACGTCTGCTTCTATTACTACCGCTGCAGCTGACAATAAATCATTTGTGCCCATAAGTACCCCTATGCTTGCCAACAAGACATCTGCTCCAATAACAAATATTGTGGCACCTACTAAAGTATCTGTTCCATCCACTTCTACATCTGGCAACAAGATATCTTCTTCATCGACTAGTTTTGCAACTGGCAATAAAATGCCTTCTACTTCAACCACTGCTACAGCTGATAACAAGATATCCACTCCATCATCTACTACTGCAGCTAGCAACAAGATATCTGCTCAATCACCTATTACTACGACTGGCAGTAAATTATCAAAATCAATAACTACAACTGCGGCAACAAATAAAATATCTGCTACATCAACTACTACTGCAGCTAGCAACAAGATATCTGCTCCATCAAGTGTTACTACAGCTGGAAGCAAAATATCTTCTCCATCAATTACTGCTACAGCTGGCAACAAGATATCTTCTCCATCCGCTACTACTACAGCTGGAAACAAGATGTTTTCCCTATCTACTAGTATTGCAGCTGGAAATAAAATACCTTCTACTTCAACTACTAATGAAACGGGCAAGAAAATATCTGCCCCATCAAGCACTCCTACAGCTGGTAACAAGATATGTTTTACAGCTGGTAGCAAAATATCTTCTTCATCAACTACTACTACAGCTGGCAACAAGATATCCTCTCCATCTACTAGTATTGCAGCTGGAAATAAAATACCTTCTACTTCAACTACTAATGCAACTGGCAACAAAATATCTGCTCCATCATGTACTCCTACAGCTGGCAACAAGATATCTGCTCCAACCACAACTTATGAAGCTGGCAATAAAATATCTTCATCATCAACAACTACAACTGCTGCAACAAACAAGATTTCTGGTCCCGTAATTACTACAACTGCTATTAAAATGGCATCCGGTTCTACAATTACCACTACGGGAGTTGATAAAACAACTACATCGAATTCTAATTCATCAAGTAAACCTTTATCAAGTTCATCCAGTACTTTACCAACATTTTCAAATACTCCAATAACGAAGCCTGCCGTCTCTACCACCTCTACAACTAAACGAGCAACAAGTACATTAAATGCCAAGCCTACAAGTTTAACAACGACTACGAAACCATCAAAAATTACTACTGTGTTTGCTCCTACTACTACTTCTCAACAGACGACAGTAGTCAAGTCACCAACAGTAACGACAGTGAAGTCTACACCAACTAAAACAATACCACAACCAGCTATACACAAATCAACAGAAATTACTCCAAAGAGTCTAACAAGCAACGAAAAACCCTTAACAGCCAAAAGTAACTCCACATCAATAAGTTCAACTACAACCAGTGGAACGTCAAATGTCACTTCCACTTCTGCAACTTTAGCTTCCCCTGGATCATCGTCATCGGCGTCGGCAGAAGCTAATAAGCAAAGTGACTCAAAATCAAAAGTAATAAGTAACGGCAGCAAAAGTTTTAAAGCTTAACAGTTATTACAGTTTGGGTTTTTAGGAGATAAACAAGTCGCTCAATCCATAGTTGTAATGATAATAATTAATTTATAAAACGAACTATTTCAACATATATCACAAGGTAAGATGTACAATCTAGTCATCAAGATGCTTGTTTCCTAGGTTGCACAAGTCACTTTTTCTTATGACATAGAAAATTCCTTACTCCTCGCTCAGCGTAGTGGAATAGTAATGTTATAAATAGCTGTAAATACCTATGATAGTACATTTTGTGAACTGAATGGTCAATGTGTCTAATCTTCTGAATGTATGAAATCATACTTAATAATATTATAATAGGTACTTAGTTTAAAGGTGCGTGTTGGAGTAGAAATATTAGTAATGGTTCACCTATGTAACTCATGTTATTTGCTCATAGTAAATAAATGAAAGGAATTGAAAAAATGTATAAAAAACTATTAATTATATTTTGGATAAATAATTACTTTAATCCTGAATGTCTTAACCAGAATAATTATTCCAAGTGCCATTTTAAAGCTTGTGCTAAAAACATGCATAGCAATATTACCGACTAGTGATCACAACATGGAATGTTAAACTACGACGGACATACGGATGGTAGGCTAGTGGTGCTAAGAAAGACATATTTTTCATAGACAATATTATTATTGTATTTTCGATACCATTTAGAGATGATTACCTACCTAGTTTCATCTCACAGTGTCAATTTATATCATTATTAAATTGATGTGTATCAATCATTGATTTCAGAAATGGAGTAAATAAAAAATATATGTACCTATTTATAGGTGTTTTGTAAATTTATTTATCAATGACGAGAGAAAATTATAAAATCACAGGGTAGAAACTGATAATACGAGAATTATTTAATAATAGCAATCTAAAATTCATGGATGTACGATTAATATATATTTTTTTTTCAATATTCGGTGCGAATAATATTAGTTCATATATTTATTAATTACAATAATGTTATCCTTAATTTTAAGTTGATCATTGCCACGGATATAATTAAATATCGGGCAGTGTTATTTAGAATATTCTCAGGTGCTGTTCAGGTTTAGGTGCTGTTCAGGTTTTTGAGTTGTGCCCGATAAATGGCGATAATTTTAGTACATTTTCCTTTTCAAATAAATTTTACAAACTGTGGGTGTCAAGCACCTCTGCCTTGGCTTCGAGAATGTAGTTCGTCGGTCGCTTCGGTAAGAATTGGAGTTGGCCAATATTTTAAAAGTACACAACCACGGGTAAAACTTATGATCAGAAAGTAATCTAGATCTAAGAATATTATGACCTTTTGTATGTAATGCATTTCTGTCAATAATATTCTACATAATCCATTCAATACAAACGATGCACAACATAGAGTTTTTACTGAACATATACCATGTTCAGTAAAAACTCTATGTTGTGCATCGTTTGTATTGAATGGGTTATGTAGAATATTATTAACATGGTATATGTTCAGTAAAAACTGTATGTTGTGCATCGTTTGTGTTGAATGGCTTATGTAGAATATTATTGACAGAAATGCATTACATACAAAAGGTCATCATATTCTGACTCGGTTTATTAGCAAGAGAGAAAACTTGTTAATGTAGTGCAAGTTTGTATTTGCTCAGCCGTAGAGCCGTGGGTGGATATTCAAATCCATTTTTTTTATTACAATGCACGTCTCCCATTTTGAGAGCGCTATCGAACAATAGTCAGAAACACGAAAGTTCCAGCACAATTTAATATAAAGTAGATCGTCCAATTAACAATGGATTCCGTCTATATTTGCACAAACATTTTCTTTTTCTGTATGCCAATATTACATATTAAGCCTCCGTTAAGATTTGTATGCAGTGGATATGATTGCAAATGTAATTACAGAATAATACGTTATTATTAATAACGGATAAGTATTTTCTCATTTACCAACCATCGGATTCTTAAAGCCTGATCAGCTAATCTGTTGCCAAATACCATGTAAGCTGTTGTGATTGATTGATCAAAACAACACTAACTAATTAAATTGAATTGCTTTTCAGTTAAAGCTTTGCAAAAATGCTGACTTCCGAAGTCAGCCTTAGCAATTCAGAATATTTAGTTGCGCCTGCGTCGTGTCTACTAGACAGATCTAGTTAGTCCAGTTAGCTAGGTAGGCAGTTACATCCACACCTACATTTAGATGGTCATATGTCCGATTCTCAATTATTTTAACATAATAGTAGAATAATTAAGTTTTTTTTATTTACATTATGAAATAAATACAATTAAATGATATCAAATTAAATAAAATAAAATAAAAATTAAATCAAATGCAAATAAATAAATTAATAAATAATTTAATACTCTGTCTCCAACACTGGTACAGCAACACAATTTAAGTACGAAATAACAAATTAAAATCGCAAGCGATTATATTCCAAACAATTCAACAAGACACAAAAACACACATGACAACAAATGAGAACTGCAATGACGTTTGACAAGTGATATTGACGTAATATTGAACGAATGTAACGTATGATTTGTCACGTCATTCACTTCACTAGTAAGCTTTGGTTTCGCTTTTGAAATTGACAATTGATACTCGTTACTTTTACTTGCCAATTAACGTAAATCGGGAAGTAGTTAATCAACGCTTTACTTGAAGATGATGAACGAGGCCCTAAGGGGCGGGACAAACAGAAAAGACGTAAGACGAGGACGCGTCGCAGACGCGGCGCCCCTTCAATAAAGTTTCATACAAAATGCATAGAAGCGTCGCGACACAAACTATACAGAAAAGAAAGGGCGCGGACGAGAAGCGGTCACAGGCACAAACGTCTGCGACGCGACCTCGTCTTACGACTTTTCTGAGTGTCCCGCCCCTTAGGGTTACAAATGTTTGCGTTTATTTTCTCGGTCTGAGGTTTTGCATTGAGCTCAAGCCAAAGCAAAAGCTCTCGGTTTTTGTCACAGATCCATTAAGTATTCAAATCTAATGGAATTATCATTCAAACATTAATTTCATATTGTTCTAAACTAATCTTTAATGTGTGTTCTTTTTTTAGTTATGAAAAGCCTTAATACCTATTTAATGTTGGATATACGAGTATGTGACCAATGACGACTAAAATGTTCTTGAAATTGTGGACTTGAATCCGATACTATGCGATAACTAACGAAAATTAATATTCATTGACGAAAATTCATTGACTTTCAAAAATATTCTTAAATAATTGTAAATCGAAAACATTTTTGATCGCCTGATGAATTGAATTAATTGACTAATTTAGTCAGATCTGATTCTCTAGTTGTGACCATTTTGGCTGCAAAGCTGCAAATAGCGGGCAAACAGATAATCAGAGTGAATTTGATGGAAAAGGCTTAATCATTATTAGACCTTTGTATTTGTTTTTAATAAATCGATACTCTTTTTATTGTAACATTAGTCAAATGATTATTTTATGAAGAATATGACGGCAGGTACAGGTATAGAAATAAAGAACGTCTTTGCCTCTAGCAGAAATTCAGTCTATCAAGATGGGCAAAAACCCAAGACAGTCATGCCTTGGTGAGCTACTTTTGTCTAATGTTATAATAAATATAGTATTTCTAGCAATTAATTTTGTACTAAAACATTTCCCCTGCACTTTACTCTAAGAAATAATCTAGTTGCGACAAATAACTGAAAAAAGAAAGGTTCCTTGTTAAAAGCGGAACAGATTGTTTTCAGAGTTTTCTTTTTACGTACCTACATACTTACAATAATTCAGTCAGAATTGTATAAGAGTAACCCGATAAGGATTTATTGCCACGTATAACTACTTTTAGCGGTAGCGAGGTTGCAAATATATGTAAGATGTGAATTCATGATTTTGTTGAACGATAATACCGATTTTGTGATTGTGTTATACTCCGAGTCAACAGTAGTACTTAGAGTCCGCGAGGCCTAAGCTGAGCTTTGCGTTTGTGTGAGTGATTACAGTACAAGGGGTGAAGTGTGGAAGGTGCGCGGCGGAGTTGTGTCGCATATTATACCACACGTTACGTTGTTCTCCTACGTCACTCCTACACTATCTATGTGCACTCACACAAATGCAAAGCTCAGCTTAGTGCTCGCGGACTGTACCTACCCAATAATTATGAGAAATAAAATATAGTAGTTAAATATTAGCACCACCTAATAAAATAAACTGTCATACTTTAATAAACTGCCATAAATATGCTGTTTATTTTTGGATTTAGTAGAAAAAATAATTATGTCATGTTCATTTCGCGTTATAAATACTATATCTCTAACAAGTATTAATTTACTAAAATGTGTGCTATGTTTACCTACTAAAAGTTAACATATCTCTATCTTGTAATAGTTGATAATGCGTATACAATTATTTTTTAGGAACTCTGCGTGTAATATCTTCCTAAATGTCGTACTTACCACCATCTTGCACAAAATCGTTATGTTGCACCTAATCTTGCAAACTTAATAAGTATCTACAGTCTATGAGTAAGTAGAATATTTTGTTAAGTAATAGTGATTAGATGAGTTAGGAAAACGTTCACTACAATTTTACCCATAACCTGTAAAATTTCAAGTAGTCACAATTTTATTTATATCTACGACTCAGTGTGTTAAATATTTATTGGAAAACGATACTGTATTCTAAAAATAATTATTTATTAGACAACAATGAGTAATGGTTCGTAAGTAGATGCTTTGAAAGTAAGGGTTCTTTGCACTGTTGAGGAGTATTTAAATTCAATTATTAAAGAACGATTGTGTACGTAGGTACCTTAACTTAAACTTAGATATCAAGCTGGTAGATTAGAATTGTCGTTAGATACTTTACTCAAATTGTAGGTTTATAGTATTTAAGAGAATAATATTATATTTAAATTAAGTTGTTATAATTTTTTAGATAACTTTATTTTGATAACTATCATGTTTTATCCCGTAGGCACCGAATTTATAAATGAACCTACCTGAAATTTGTATGATTATTGGAAATGTAGTTCACCTATTTGTTTTTGAATAGGTACCTACCCGTTTAGTTGTCAAACGTACATATGGTTGTTGTACTAGGTTCACATTATTGTGTAGAGGCGGAGTGCCCGCGCCGGCACCGGGGCCAGGCGGGGCCAGACGGGCCGGGCCCCGGCGCGCGCGGGTCGTAGGGTAGCGTGTGTTGCGGCAGGAAGCACGGTGACGGACGATACAGATACTACTCACCGATACAGGGCAATATAGATATTGTGTATTTCCAAAATACGTATGTTTCTACGTGACAATTAAACGCCCAAATTGATTAGCATATTGTTGTTGAACTTGATGTATTTTAGAGAATTATTGATCAAATCGATGTTATATAGATGTTTATTGTAAATATTAGCTTTAATTGAAGCCAAAGAAGTATGGAATGGTCTAGAGTGTTATAGAAGGCTGTATTTTTGGGTGATATTTTAGAAGGAAGGCATCATATCTTTCATAACATTATATAAAATAACACGATATACCTAATAATAACAGATATGAGGTGGAGACGGACGGACATAGAAAAGGTAATGATGTGATAAATGCAAATGGATTTTAGTTTTAGTGTTGTTGTGCTATTAATAAAATATGTTCAAATGTGGTTATTTGCTGTTTTCTTTTGAAATACATAACCTGCTTACAACCACAAACAATAACGTTGATTGCACCGAAAATATAGGCCTCTACGCGACGTATGCGCTGCGCCTACGCCGCTACACCACGCCTACGCAGCTTCTATGCCGTGCAAATGTCGAATGGGGTTGATATGCTGTGAATCCATACCCGTAGGTATTCTAAGGATATTACTTAAGAATATTAAACTACTTTCCTACTTTTACTACACCTACATAAAATCACGATCAGTGTCCCGGCGAACTGAGCAGAATTTAAATAAGGATCTAAACTTGCTGTACCGACCGATACCTACTTGCTAACCGTGTTCGTGTGCTAAATAATAGGAAAAATATATTAACGATTAGCTTTAAAAAAATATAGGTTTTTTCAACATATTTTTTCTGCTATATTTTGTATGGAAGTTGAAAAAAGTGCTTGAGCCACATGTAAGTAGACCGTATAATGATTTTAATGATATTTTTTTAATGTTTAAAATCAAAATTAACTTCTTGTAAAACGATGATCAAACGTCAGTGTCGCGTCATTTTTCGGAAAATTTGTTGCGAATATTAGTAATTTTTCATGAATAAATAATTTATTTGAAAAATCCCTTCCAGCCACATGCAAAACAAAGAACTCGACTTTTTAAATTACAAATAATTATGTTTAAACTCTTTTTCTCTTTCTCACAACCAAAATTTGCTGATTTCGTGCACGGCTCCGAAAGCCCTACAAGAAAATAAATGAAGCGCTCAGTAATTGATCAAATCAATTTAAAGTCATTTAATTTTAATGATGTAATGAGTTTTTTGTATTTTATGTATTTGTGATTGGTATTAAATTGGGACTTTGTGCCTTAGCAAATAAATAAATAAAATAAAAAATAGGTACCTGCAGTAGGTATACCTACCATACCTAAGACGATCCACTGACCAATTATCTGTAAACTGATTACACTTTCAATTAGTCCGATGTCGAATAAACAAATGTGCTTTAGCTTTTATACTTTTTAGCTTTTATACTTCCTTAGGTTTAGTAGGCAAGCTCAACATACTTAGCAAAACTTTTGAATGTTGGTAAACCTCAAATGATATCAACTCCCATATTGTTTGGGTCGATATCTACTTTATTGTTAGTGGTTATACATCGGGGACACGCAGTTAGGCTCTGCGACACGCGTAACATGAGTTATTAGCTTCGATTTGAGCAGCTACGCAAAGGCTTTTATCGTGATGACGTCGAACTTTCTTTAACTGCTTTTATTTTTGCTGACATTCGTGTCGGTGAGCCGCCGTGAGCGCACGCCGCGGACGCTCCGCTCCCTCCCTCCGTAGCTCCACAGTGTACAAGTCGTCGCCAGCGCGGCTGCCTCGCCAGCCACTGACGTTGCCGCCACAAACCAACCGTGAATACATTTTAAACCGTAAAATCTTCTCAACAAGTTTCGTGTGTAATATTTTGTTAAACAGTGAGCCAGTGAAGACATCCATTCAATTCTGTACACTCAAGTGAAATGAAACTGACCGATGTGATAATGTTGTTCGTTGTTTGAATTTGATCCGAAGTGAAACACTGATGAATTAACTCCGCTCCGTTCCGTACACAGGTGAGTTGCCAATCAGTTTTTTTTACAAGTAGTTAAATAATTTGATACCGTTATGTCAGATGGGGGTACTTTTAGCGTTATTTTTATTTAAAGATCTTGAGTGCCTTGATGATAAACAAAATATTGATAAAACTGTCATAATGTTTTTGGTTTATCACTCAATCATCGTGTTATGTTATCCACTATGTCCTTGGTCATCCCGTGCTCTGATATCAACCTACTTGATCAATCGTCGAAAATAACAATTTAAAACGCAGTTTTCGTACAAACTGCATAGCACGTAGAATGGATATAAAAGTAAAAAAAAAACTGTTTACGTTTCGTCAAAATAACTACTTACAGTTGAGTGTAACGAGATTATCAAGATAATTTTAATTGATAACTAGTTTGATATCCTGGTTGGGTATCCTCTGATCCTCTCCCACTTACCAAACAGGCTAACAAACTTACCGTTATTAAATAATAATATAAATTACTTTGGTTCACCTCAGATAAATAATGATAAGTATCGGGATTCTATAAATATATATCATCGAATCCAGTTTAATTCTTTGAATAAAAATGTACATGTGTGCTTATAGATTGCGGTATTCTGTAATTTAATGATAGATCTATGTAGATTAGTGACGAAGCTGTTGAAATAGAAAAATCAATTAGCATATTGTGATAAAAGGTACTAATCGATAGGTGGGTACTTGTGTAGGTACAGTGAGTCAGTAAAGTTATTTGTAATTTCAGTGTTCACTATATAACTGTGCGCCTCTGGTTTGAAATGTAAGAAACTTGTTTGAGTTGGTATTGCACCGGGTCTATTCTACAGCCTGCATTCCTGGGAATAACAATAGATTTTACCTTCGATAATGTAAAGCAGAGTAAAACGCAAACATAAATATTCTATAAATGGAATGGTACAGTATCATAAATAGTGGTCGGCAATGAGGTGTGGTAACAATTCATTTAGAAAAGAAGCCAAGCATCTTGTATGGAGCGTGTGAACTGAAACCTCGGCGCAGCGTCGTCTAGTCCGTCAGCTCACTTTCCATCCATTCATGGCGTCTCCAACTTTTTCCAACGATTTCTTTCACCCTTCTCTGTTCAGTTGGATTTCCAGCTTTCTTCTTTGTTTGCGTCGTTCACTTAGCACGTGTGATATTAGATAGTTGATGCATTGGAAAAAGTAGATTTGCCATACAGTGATAGGTACCACTGTATTCCATGGAAGTGATTGTATAATGTTATAAACCTTGATAAAACATAAATTATGTCATATCGGAGGTATAAAATAAATAAATAAAATTCGTTTATTTCGACCAACAAGGATCATATGCACAACATGCTAAACAGAATAATTACTATGTCCATTTGTCCATTGTAAGCTCGTAAATAAAGCTACTTAGAAAACCTTACAGGTTTTCTTAAGTTAGTCATTTAAGTAATAACAACTAAGATTGTCGAAGAGGTCATACATAATATTAGTAGGTTCCTTAAAGTAAGTACTACGTAATCTATTTATGTATATAATAAAAACCGGTACGTTCCGTACGTATATGATGATATATGATGTTGATGATTTCTGAAAAACTGTGCTATTTAGAGACATTTTTTTTTTTTCTGTAATCTTTACATAAACTTCTATCACATAGAAGATTTTTATCTATGCAAACTTCGGAGATAAGGGGGTGGGGCGGTATTTTTTTTAAAATTTTTATCAAAAGTTGAAAACTATGCTGCTTGAAAAAAAAATGTTTGAGAATGTGCAAACAGCGCTCTTTCAATTATGATAGCCCACATGACCTAGTAGCCCCACTTCAAATTTTTAAGACCCCTTTCTCTATACCTTTGGCAAAAAAGATATATTTTTATAATTTCTTTCTTGTTTGCAAAATAGTTGGGCAAACGCCATCTAAAACTATTCTAAACAAGTTGATAGCATTAGTAGTTCTTGAGATATCCAGGTGTGACAGACAGACAGACAGACTTAGTCTCACCATAAGGGTTCCTTTTTACCATTTTGGTACGGAACCCTAAAAATGAAATGACGGTCGTTGGTAAGCGCATCACTTCAGAACGGCTGGACCGATGTAGTAAATTTTTGTTTTAGAATGTTCGTAATAGTCCGAATCAGGTTTCTACGGAAAGAAAACAATGAAAATTTTCCTGGAAAATTGGAAAATTCGGGAAACCTCAAAGTGCATTTTCTATGGGAATTTTGTATGGATTATAAAAATTTGGACGATACAACGTCTGTCGGGTCAGCTAGTAAGTAATATAAATGCTATGCATACCTTATTACTTTCAAATCTTCAAGCAGCTTAGGTACCAGAGAGCTTAAATTAAGAAACTAGACAATCCGTTAGAAGATTCTCCATTTATAGAATGAAGATGACCCAAGATTTGAGGTGGCATCAAGATGAATCGCATTGTGCGATATTACACATTGCGGTCTGTGCTCATAGCATGTATGATCTTATAAATGGATGATATTAAGTAGTCCGTAACTTACAGCGTCAGACCCATTAGGCTGCTTTCCCGCCAGAGATGTGCTAAGCTATATGCTGCGAGGATGTGAAAGCCAAGCTACGAAACCATACCACCCATTTCCACTTGCGGAGCGAGTAAGATGTGCTATGAAGATGCGCAGCGCTATGCGATGTATCGACAGTAGGGAAGGCGGGGGTGGAGCTGCTGCGACGCGGTGAGGGGAGAGGCGCTCGATAAAAAACGCATCCATAGCTCGCATCCTTCCATATAAAAACATAGCTTAGTTGAACCCGTTTCCACCAGTGTTAGGCTGCTTTTCCACCAGAGATATGCTAAGCTATAGGTATGCTGCGAGGATGTGAAAGCTAAGCTATGAAACGACGTGACCGTTTCCACTAATGCTAAGCTGTGTACCGGAGCGAGTAAGACATGTATGAAGATGCGGCTCCGTAAAGTAGCTGCGCGAGGAAGATGCGTAGCTAGAGCTATCCTAGATAGCAATTTAAACATGCATTTGACTTGCAATAAGTTTGATGTATCAAAAATGAAGGTTTGCTGTAAGTTTGCCATGGCAATATATACACTTGCAGCAAGTTTGAATCAAACTTTCTAGTTTCCCAACAACAAACTTGCATAATGTTTGTTTCTATAAAGTTTAGGCAACTTTGACATTTTAAACTTGCATGATGTCAGTTTCTACAAACTATACAAAGTGGCGCGGACCTCATCACATTAAATGATACCAAGTGTCACCAATGAGAATATTAAGATTTACAACGTCACACTTATAAGCCAATCATAGCGCAGTCATACAGTGCGCGCGGCGACCAATCGTGTTTTTTTTGCGCCCGATCCGATAGCGGAAACCGCAAGTTTGTACAAACCTTGTAACAAGTGTGATACTTTCATGTTTGAAAAATGCAAGACTGCTACTTCAATCATCATTCTTAAATTAACAAGCTTGCAGCAATATTGCCATAAACTTATTTTATCATACTTGAGGTGACAATTTAAATTCTAATAAAAAGCAAGTTTGCAGCAAAGGATCGAAAAGTGATCTGCTATCTGGGATGCGATGTATCGATAGTAGGGAAACGGCGAGGGTGGCGGGGTGAGGGCACATAGCTACACCACTCGCGACCATCCATAGCACGCATCCATAGCACGCATCCTTCCATATAAAAAAAATATCTCAGTTGAATCCGTTTCCACCAGTAGTGCTAAGATATGTGCACCAATGAATATGATTGGTGGATATCAAATGCATCCATGGCAACGTAGCATAGCACATATTTGGTGGAATAGCAGCCTTATTGGACTGGATACATATCCACATTGTTTAGGAAATGAACCGGTCTATCCAGTGCTCCTGGATTGATCAGTAGCCACTTGTGTATCTATGAGGAGAATCGCCGGCCGGAATAATCGGTCAGGCATGCGGCCCAGAGGTCGGAGGCGGTTAATTGGCGAGGACTCGCCACGGCCGGTTTGTCCGCCGGGCGTTGTTTTACGGCATTCCTAGTCTTGTAAGCGAGCTGCACTACACTCCAACACCATTGCTAATTCTGTTAAGTGGTACATCCTTTTCTTTGTTGGAAAATATTCCGTTTAGAGAATATTGAGCGCATCGGTCACCTTAGATAAACAAGTCTTTGTTTTTGTTCGTGTGCTTTTATTGAAGCGAGGGTGTAATACAATACAGTTGCGTGTAGGTAAGCTGTACATAGTGAGGCTTCCCGGTTTAACCGGAAATTAAGAATCCCCTCGCCCCGTGCAAGCACCGACTCCCCAAAAGTTTCGGCTGTGTTTCCTAGCAATATTGATCCGTTATATTTTGATATACAGGAAAGTTACGAATGTGACTCAAGTTACATCAATATTCAACTGTGAAGTTTTGATAATCTATTGATTTATAGAGATAAGTTTTATCTAGCGTTTTATGTTTGCGAACGAGCGGGCCGTGGTCACGTTTAACTCGTTTGCTCTCAAGGATAAACCCGTAATAAAGGCAGATTATCCGTGATCTTATAATGCTTGCGTGGATTCGGTCGGCCGTTGATCTCGAGCTGTTGGAAAAAACGGGGAACAGTTGTCGGCCGGGGCGGCGGGGATTCACGGTTGAGCGCCCTCGCCACCTGCGTCACTCTGCCACCCGCACCATGACTTACCTAGTCCGCTAGCCGACAGCGCGAACACACTACACTTTACTCTATTTCACTGTTACAACAATGGTATCTACGAAATTAAACAAACGCCATACGAAGTCACGAACACTATTGTTAACATATTGCATAATGTGACTATTTCAATTAGGGCTGAGTAATAAGTTCGCTATCGTTGCTTACTTTCAATGATTTAATGACAAAACATTATCTTCATACATTTGAAGCTGTTGAGCTCGTGGCTAACTAATAACAGCCGCATGGGTCGATCCATCAGGAAACGTTCAGTGCCGGGAGCCCTCCTGGAGGGTTCACCCAAGTCGCACATGGGATGCCGGGAGCCCTCACGGAGGGCTCATTTTAAATATCCGTTTTTCTTAGCGAATACAGCATTATAAATTGTGAAAATAAAATCTGTTTTATATTTTAGCAAGATTTAGTAGTTTACTCGTTGGTTTTCAAATACAAGCATTTTTATTTAAGTACATTTTATATTCACAAATATTTATTCATATTGATTTTTTCATTATATCGATTGCTATATGTATGGCGGCATGGCGTATGAGCTCAACAAAAAGTGGGTGGAGTCGAAAGTGTTATTAAGCTACGCTTGCCAGGGTCTGTGGATGAGTGACCATCTTCACATACCGAGACTCCACCGTGCCTCGGAAAGCACGTTAAGCCGTTGGTCCCCGCTGTCATTCGTGGATCATTGACAGTCGTAACAGGTCGGCAGAAGTCCGAAAGTCTGACAACCAGTCTTACCAAAGGGTATCGTATTACCCAGTTACTAGGTTGTAGAGGTCAGATAGGCAGTCGCTCCATGTAAAATACTGGTATTCAGCTGTATCCGGTCCGGTTAGACTGGAAGCCGACCCTTACATAGTTGGGATAAGGCTAGGCAGATTGATTGATAGAAGATGAAAATTCCTTATCAAAAAAGCATATTATAAGATTAAAGACTACGTTGATGATAAGGAAGTTTGGCATTAATTCCTTCTGCACCTGTGACTTCCCTGGTACCTCATTAACGGCAAAAATATGTAAATGTCTACTAACTGCTCCCAAGTTGCGATATTTATGTTATTTATTTTATACATACTGCCTTGACATAATCGATGTTTTTTTTTTACAATTTTAATTTCAACAAGGTTCTAACTTTTATTATTTTAATCATATTTTATATTGTTTTTTTGTTAATGTGGGGACGTTGTAGGCTTAATAGACTGTAGATCTGTAGACCATTTTCTATTTTGTTAAGTACCTGGTACTTTTGACGGGCCTACGCTGTCCTCTCATACTTATTAACACTGTAATTTGAAAACATTTTTAAAAGAGTAACCATGGAGTTTCCTGCCGGCTCTTCTCCATAAGAAACGACCAATTGGAACCGTGCACCTAGCTTCTGACGTTTCATAAGTGCCCATGTAGGCTTATGTGAAATAAAAATATTTCTGATTTTGATTTTGATGAATACAGGAATGTGTTCCTTGCATTGTCATTGTGTCCAATTCATGAGAAATAAACAATATAAATTTTCGGCTGAATGACATCAATTAAAAGCATTCTTCTTGAATAGGTCAGTTAAAAGACATCCGTATAGCAGGTAACGTGGATAAAGCATTTTGTGGCAAGTGTACCTTTATGCAATTCTATTAAACTTTCACTTGCACGATTCTGTCATATTGTTGAATAGTTCGCTCTGTCAGTTGGAATCGAGGGAGACGGTGCTATATTTTTGCTACCATACGCTTACTTAGGCACCAAAAGCGTTTTCGATCTTACATTATCAAGTCGATTGCATAAGGTTGGGTCAGTTCTTTTCGGTCAACAAAACCTTTTAATTGCTGTTTGAACAGAGATTACTAATTTGGCGGTTTGTTTTGCACAAAGTTGTTTTTACTAATGACTTTCGCTCGAGGCTCTATCCGCATGTAAGTAGGCCGAGTTTTTTCTTTTAACTTTCTGATCTTTTCCGAAAAGCCGTTTACTTCGATTCTACAATTTTCCGCGCTTAACCGTCGCTTACTATAACAGTAGGTACTAGCTAGGTAGTGAGCTAGCTAGGTTGTTTCCTAAAATCCTAAAACTGGGCTAATATAGTTAAATTCAGAAAATCTATAGGCAAGTCGATCAACTTAAAGGTTCCATAAGAACAAGCCCCACAAGCCGGGTCTTGACACGATTTGCGAACGGATGTTGAACTCGACTAAGAACGTCAAGACTCGCTAATAAGCCATAATATAACGGAGAAAACTAGATATAATATGTGTGCTAGCCGAACAATTTGCTTTTTATGCATAGGACAAGATAATTAAGGTTAATATCACTTGTGTCACAGTGTCAATGAGTGTGGCGAACATTTGCAGCGGAGCAAGTTGCCGGAGGCTGCGCGGGCGCAGGTCATTGTACCGCTCGCCCGAGGAGGCTGCACTCGCCCCTTGCCCCTTCCCCCACCGTGACACCCGCAAACCCGCATCCTATATATAACTCATACAAATAATAGGGACAAAGACTATTCCCTCAGTGAAATAACAGGACGATTAGATTCTAAAAGACCTTTGATAGTAACAAGATAGAAACATAACATCACGGTTATCTTGTCTAAAACATTTCTTAAGAACGTGTTTGGCATAAAATTAAATATGATGGTAAAAAAACCCGTCCTAAGCTAGAACGGGATGATGTTGTAACATGCCATAACGACAACAACATGTAACGTACGGGAACAAAGAAGTAACTCGACATGGTTGTATAACGAGAGTTCCACTGGTAACTGTGGAACTCTCGTACATAGGCAGCGAGATAGGTTATGGGCCATAACATATCTCACTGCCTGTTCTTCTTTTCTTTTTCTTGCAAGCTCACCATGATTACTTTTGTCTAAGCGTCCTAATCATCTGCTTAGCCTTTTCCCAACTATGTTAGGGTCCGCTTCCAGTCTAACCGGATGCAGCTGAACACCAGTATTTTACATGGAGCGACTGGATTTTGGAGGTCAGATAGGCATCTGACCTCCAAAATCCAGTTACTGGGTAATACGATACCCCTAGGTAAGACTGGTTGTCAGACTTTCGGGCTTTTGACGACCCGTATCGGCTGCATAGACATTTACATATTTTTGCCGTTAATGAGGTACCAGGGAAGTCACAGGTGCAGAAGGAATTAATGCCAAACTTCCTTGTCTTCAACGTAGTCTTTAATCTTATAATATGCTTTTTTGATAAGGAATTTTCATCTTCTATCAATCAATCTGCCTAGCCTTATCCCAACTATGTAAGGGTCGGCTTCCAGTCTAACCGGACCGAATACAGCTGAATACCAGTATTTTACATGAAGCGACTGCCTATCTGACCTCCAAAATCCAGTTACTGGGTAATACGATACCCCTAGGTAAGACAGGTTGTCAGACTTTCGGGCTTTTGACGACCCGTATCGACTGCCAAAGATACACGAATGACAGCCGATACCGAGGCGCGGAGGACTAAGCCTCACCAATAGGTGGATGACTTAAAGTTGGTGATATTGCCGAGACAATGAAAACAAGCAACATACCAAGAGCTTAGGCCCGTATTTATAGAACGTTACTCAGAGTCAGTACTCAAGCATTACTTAAGGGGACGATAACCGACTTTTAATGATTTTATACTGAAGATCACGTCTAAACGAGTAGTGTTAATGATTTGAAAAAAATATATGTTAAATTAGAGCATTTTCTCAACAACTTAATATGTGAATATTAAGATTATGAGAGATTATGTTTATACTAGTGAAATTAATTAGTAAAGTTATGTCTAACGCGGATAAAAACTGAGAATGGCGCAAAATCTACCAAGCGTATTTTTCTGAAACCTTCCCCAATTTAAAGATAATTTAATTCTTGATCTTTTAGTATACGCGTTTTATTAAAATATTTTATGTTTTGTGTATAATAAATTAATAATGCGTCAAATTGGAGACAGCGCTCCTTGATGGGCGAGTCCTATTACTGGCTGAACGTACGACGCGTTGCGTGAGCTCAGTACAGAACACGCAAGCTAACCACTCAAGGTCACTGGCATATATCTGCGTCTTAAGACTAAATTCAACCAATCCAATGGCTTGAATCTAGTCATAAGTAACGCTTGAGTACTGAGTAAAGTTCTATAAATACGGACCTCAATGACCTCCAAATCCACCTGTATAAAGATATTTTGCGTCTTAGAACATTTGTGAACTTGTGTTCCAATTACTGTCAATTTAGCCTTTGAACCGATTCTAAAGTACCTATGGAAACAGTAAAATCGACCTCATTGTGTACACAATTTGTTAGAGCAGCAATTTTTCAAAATACCTGTTCATGCTTTGTTATGAGTTTGACGTACAAAATAGAATACAATTTGACCTTTGCTAAGCAGTATTGTTGTATGATAATGTCAAGGGAAACACCGGAGATCGTTTCTTAATGCCCTTAGCTAAGGATGGGATTTGTGAAATCCGTTTTAGTGCAATTTGTATGGGAAGTTAAACTGTTTGTAATTTTGTATGATTAATCGAAGACTAACCATGTAGAGACACAGACGGTTCTTAAAGTTTAAGGTTTAATTGTGTAAGATTAATGATTACGTTAACTATAGAACAAATTGTGATTTCACCCTACGCATTGCTATAACTTTGTCTTGGGGCTATAACAATAGTATGAACAGAAGCTTCTCATAATAATACGAGTATAGCTTGTTGATATAGCTTGATGATATAGCTTGTTTTAATGTCATCAGAATTTTATTAATAAAACCAAATTATCAACAGCAAATCCACAATTTGTTTTTTCTTAAAATAACGTACCTAGATATAAGTAGTCCTTCGTATGTGCTTGTCCAGCAGTGGACGCCTTTCGGCTGAAATATTGATGATTCCTATTCTAGATTAAATACGTTGTTGAAAACTCGTTTCTTTTTAGCACGCTCACTGACCATTAGAATAATTAATTAACAGAGTCTTAAAAGTTAAACAACATTAATATGTAATTATACCAAACCAAAACTTCTGTTTTTTGAATAATTAACTATTTAAGACACATATGGTGTACGTTCCACATAGCTAGCCAAATAATGGAAATGATCAGAAACTTGACTATGCTCGCATCCTAATCTAAAGACATTTATGGAGAAATATTCTAACTTATAAATATTCATGTAAGCAGGTATATTGATAACTTGTAGATAAGTAAAATGGTCATGGCAATGAGCAAGTCAGAGCTAAGCTATTCATAAAAGTTTTAAATAAAGTTGGCTAGACATAATAATTTAAAGGAGTTACTCAGTTAGTGAAGATAGTTATAATTATGTATTTTTATTTACCATCAGTCATAATAATATAGTTACTCGTCTAAGGACACAATATACATACTTTTTTACTAACGTAACAGGCATCCTACAGAAATGACTCAAACAAATCAGAGTTATGTTCTATATCAAAACGATTATTACCGCTTTTCATATTTTAACTATTCGATAAGGCTTATGATTGTATGAATGACTATGTATGAATATTTAGATACACATGGTTATATAAAATAAATGACTAACTTCTTTCAAATACAAACGTCAAGTCCGCGTTGGGTTTCGATAAAACTATTCTTGTGCACACTATACCATTTGATTATGTTTCCATAATTCTATATCTTCAGTAGGTATTCCAAGTGGTCCCTTGTCTGTCGTCAATTAGGTTCTGTATCTGTTTTGTATAAACATCATCATTATTCTCCTACCTCTTTATCATAATTATAATTTGAGGTCAGCGACGAATATCTTCTTCCATAAATCACTAAACTATTCTATCAGCTGTCATCGTAGTAGGTATTCCTTTGTAATCACCAATTTTTTCACACAAATCTTCTTTTTCTCAGGCAGGTTAAAGAAAGATATAAATATAAATTATATCATTCATATCAATACCAAGTCCAAGTAGCAGGAATTCGCGAGCAGAATTTGTGAAAATGAAACAATAACTCGTTTGGATCGGATTGGCATACCATTTCAATATTCAAATTAATTAATAACAATTCCGCAATAATGCTAGGGGCATTAGGCAGTAACATAATGGTCAGTTATGTTTATTTATCTGAATATTATGAGCGGACAGTATTCTACAACGGTACACTGACATAGATAGTGTTAGAATTATTTAAATGACCAATGTTGGCTGGCTTAATTTGTTTTAGGTTTTTGAATTCGCTATGTTACTTTCTTAAGATTTTATGATAGGCCCTCATCTTGATAAACTCTCACTTTTTATGAGATAGTTATTATATTATTATATTATATTTACATAAACATTCTTGAGGTCAATAATTATAGTTTTTAGGCTATAACATTTTATGTGACCAATAGAGCTTAAACCCTGCTTAATGATTAGATGTCGAATATTTGAGCCTGCTTAATGGTTGAAAAAATCGAACCTCTACGATTTATAATTTTATTCCTGTATAATTTTAAACAGGCGTGGCTATTTTAGAATAGAACTACGGTAGTGATAATACGATATGATGCTGCTGTGATTTGTCGTGTCTTTGCGACGAAACATTTATCACGACTTTGCCAGTGACGAACTGTGCAATAACAATCCCCCTTCCCTAAGGTCATAAACTAATTGTTATACAACATTATTTTTAGTATATGCGAAACCTGAATATAGTTTGTTCAGAATAAGGAACTGAATCGATTTCAATTATTGTTACACCATGTTATATTTTGTCCCAAAAATATTTAAGTGTGATGGAAAATGTTATCACTATTGAATTACTTACAATACAAACACCGTACGGTTAGGTACCCACTGCCAAATTATTATCAATGAGGGCAAGACGACCCTGAAGGCGCGGGGGCGCCGCGCCGTAAGCATTTTTTGTACGGACAACCCGGTAACATAACAACCTTATAACTTTGTGATTTTTCGTGATAATATTTTGAAATTTTGTTCATAGATTCTTTACATAAAAATACTAGCTAGACACGTGTTTCGGGTTTCGCATATACTAAAACTAAGAGGTATTGTATATGCTTATTACTAATCGTAACTTATCCAAATGCCTGATAGATGTGTCTATTCACAAGGTTATTATGGCATTTTTAACAGTAATCACTTCTATTTGTTGAAAGTTACTGCTGAGCATGAGGTCTTGGGTTCGATTCCCAGATCGGGTAAAGTGTTATTGGGTTTTGCCATCAGGAATTTCTCAGTAGCAACCCAGAGTCTGGATTCGTGTCCGGATGGTAAAATTAGGCTCGCCACCTATACGTGAGATTTAAACAAAGCTGGCAAAATGTGGGTGTACCTACACTACCTACTTACTATAGGTACACGTCTGCCTAACCCTTCGGAGATTACAGGCGTGATGATGTTATGTAGTTGACAATTATGGCTCGACTATAATATTCAAAGTTTAATGTTTCATGACTATACTACGTTTATTGCATCTGCGAAATTAGACTTCTAGGCCTGACACTATGTGTCTCGCCACCACCAGCTAAGTTGGTTAATGATAAAAGCGTGCATTAGTGGCAACAGGTTGACAGCCAGTATTAACGTGACCTGGATCTAAAATAAGGCTATTAATTTATGTTTGACCACCCACTTCGGATTTTTACGCATAGCTGTGGGGAAAATGAAGGAAGAGCTGAACCTGACGATGATTGTCAACTACGTAACTTTTTCATATAAACCAGAGTAAAAACCGAATGTATCAAAACTGATCAAGTCCCCAAGATACAGGCACTGCACTTTTCCCTTAGTTTAGGGACCACCGCTTATAACAAAATGAATGTCTGAAACAGTTACCTACAGACAGAATTAATATGTAAAAATAATATTAAAATAATAATTGTAAAATTTGTTTAAATACATTTTATTATTATTGTTGCTTAGAGTCCTATTGTAAATGCACACTCTCTATCTATATAGCCTCTTTTACTCGTTAAAATTAAAAGTTAACATCCATTAGTGAACTTATTTAAAATAGGGATTGGATTCAATCATGTAAATACTACACTAATTATATGTATATTGTTAATGCTTGTCTTCATCTTATTTTTTGGCTGGTTAACAGTGCTTTTGCCAGATTCCGCCTTCCTTACATACTATAGAGATTTTGGATATAAGAAAGGCGGATTCTGGCCCTCAATCCGGGGCAACGTGGAAATCCACGTTACCCCGGATTGAGGGTTTTTTAAATCGTGGCTCCGACACATTCAAGTCGTCTATCTCTCTCTCAATGTTCTATTAATATAACATTTTTTTCAATTCACAGGGCAACAATGTACGCGCCATCAACAGCGTCTACGACGACGTCGGGATCTGGTCGCGCGGCTGCCGTGCCGGGCGACCGACGCGTGCGCGCTGTGCGATTGGTGCGTCCGCGCAGAGCCGCACCTGCCTTCGGCTTCGCACTCAGAGGCGGCAGAGAGTACGCCACCGGCTTCTTCATATCGAAAGTCGATTTCAATTCTGAGGCACACGTTCAAGGATTGAAGGTTATTGGTTTTATTTGAATGTTCTTTTCTACTAACGTTTCTTTCAACTTGGTTTGACTGCCTCGACTGCTGACGTCTTAGGTCCGATTATCGGTACAGGCAAAGTAATATTGGGTTTTCTAAGTAGCAACCGGAATTTGTGCCCGATTCTCCCTTTACATAAGGCCTACAAAATGTGAGTGCACGTATACGCCCTTGCCCACCTCTTCGGGAATACAGTCGTGATAACATTATTTTGCTGTGTGAAACTTGGCGAATTACAAGATATATGTATAAGTAATTCGCCAAGTTTCACGCGGCGCGGCGGGTCGGTAGTAGATCTAGCGACCCGCCCCGCTGGTAATTATTGTATTACGTACGATTCTCCCTCTACATATCTAAGGCCTACAAAATGTGAGTGCACGTATACGCCCTTGCCCACCGTCTTCGGGAATACAGTCGTGATAACATTATTTTGCTGTGTGAAACTTGGCGAATTACAAGATATATGTTTAGGTAATTCGCCAAGTTTCACGCGGCGCGGCGGGTCGGTAGTACCTAGATCTAGCGACCCGCCCCGCTTGTGATTGTAAGTACAACTAAGTAATTTTATAAATAATGCCGGAATAATGTCTACTTATACATGATGGTGAAGACCACATCAAAATCTATTTTCAACCGACTTCCAAAAAGGAGGAGGTTATATGTTAAGCTGTATGTTTTCACCGATTTCCCCGTCAATTATAGACCGATTTAAAAAAATTATTTTATTGTTTGAAAGGGTTATACTCCCGAGAGAGATCTAAGTCAGAATCTGATGAGGGGATCTAATGGAAATCGAGGGAAACCCTCAAATTGTATAGGCTAACCTATAGCGATTTGGGTATTTTTTATAGTAACTCGTGCATTTGCTCTCGGAAAGCACCATTTGGTGAAGTGGAACTGATGATGGAGACCACAGATGGCCACCGGAACAATATAATAATAAGTATTTAACGGCTTGCGATTCGATTAGGTATTTTAATGTGGTTGCTAAGCAATTTTTGTTCGTCACTATGCATATGGTGAGAAACTGACCCACTAAAAAGTGAAAAATAAATAACTTTTTACAAAAACAAATAACCGACTTCCAAAAATAACACTACAAAGTGTAAAATAACTTTAATTTCCGAAGTCGGTGGCAAAAAACTAAAATACAGATCCAAAGACACCGACTTCCGAAATTAAAGTTATTTTTCACTTTGTAGTGTTATTTTTGGAAGTCGGTAATTTTTTTGTTGTATAAAGTTTTTGTAGTTTAGAAGTACTAAGCTGTCACACAAACAGACCCCAATAATGACTTTGTTGTAAATAAATAAGTGTAAATTAGTGACTCGAGATAAATTCTGAATGTTGTAGTTCAGAATCATGAATCTTATAACCTAGGTCTGGAAAAGCAAAGCTATCTGCAAGAACATAATTATTCCATCTTCCTGATAGTAATCGAAATATTTTATAGTCGTCGTGAATAATGCTTCACATTGGATGTGTGCAACTCGTCGGTTTATAGTTCATGCTCAATTCGAAGAGTGGCGTAACCTATGGGAGCCGTTCTCAGGGCTCACGTTCGGTATTTATTATTATTATAGTGCAGTTGTAAAACATTTTCAACTTAAAGCAAATTGTTATGTAAAGTGCAATTAGTCTGAAGAATTATAGAAACTCTTGCTATTTCGCAAAACTTGATTCTATTTAATAATACGAATAACCAAAGAACCATCAGTCAGAGGTGGCTAGGCGATTTGTCTTATGCAACATCAATAATTATTTAGCTATGGCATTTGTTAGTAATATCACCATAATAAAGCTTGTTATCCGCCAAATACCTAACCGAATAACCGTAGTTACGTGGAATGCCACAATGATCAATACGTGGAAACATTGTGTCGGAGAGTTCTTGTAGGTTCTTTTGTATATTAGGCAATATATTATTTCATTGTTTCGTGTGTTCCTTTCGTTCTTACATGAGCAAAGGGAAGATTTAATCTCTAGTGATACTTTTTGTCGCTGTTACCTATTATATGTTCTCACGGTCCCTAGTGTCCCAGCCGCTGGGCGCGTGCGAACGACTGCTCACAATTAAGCCAGCAAGCTGCTTGCTTCTGTGCAATTACCCACATCCGAGGCTGAACTACTGTCGCAACACGCATTCTATTCTTTCCGAGCGCTCACGTAACCACTGTTGGTATCTTTTGCCACAATTTAATCTCATGCGTGAGTCAATTTACCATGATGATCACCACGTTGTCTTATACATGTGGGTCAGACACTTCATTGCTTTGTTATCGTGACTTGCACTTGATTCATTGGTCAACAGGTGATGCAGCGAATTACATGGCGCTTTATTGTGTCGAGTTAAAGACATGATTATGCTTAATAGATTTGAAAAGCGCTCGTGACAGTCTATTTTAAAATCTATTATGTTTTTTGCACACCTACTTTGTTTCGGATTTGGAAATAGGGCAATATCAGTAGGTATCTACAGATCTTTAATAAAACATTGATTAACGTTGATAATGAAGGTTGAACATGCAATAATGAAGGTTTGTGGCCAAAATAACATTATTTATGTTTTGGTTTAGTCAGCCTGTCTGTTTACTAATACTAGGTGGGCTACGGGAATCAGATAGACAACAGCTGCAGCTCTGAGTGAATTAATATTCAGTTGAATTTACGAAGATAATATTGAGAAATGAATACAGTAGGTAATAATAATGGTATCTCTACAATTCAGCTCTTATACATTAGGTAGGTAGGAAGGCATATAGTAATGATATATCTCTACACAAGCAATCTCCGCAATTTCATAATTTTCAAAGAACAGGTTTTATGAACCCAGGACTAGAAATAGGTGTCTGCATCTAATGATGCCGAAAACTTTGGATTTCAGTAATTTTATCGCGGAAACATAAGAACATTTCACGTTTTCAGCAGTACAATATTATTGGAATTTGGAGTAGAAACTCTTTCAAGCTTAACATATAACTCAGTTTAAAACTATCCAAAATCTATAGATTTGTTTATGGTATATTTGCCTATCTAGGTCCGTTATACAAAAACATTGCAAGATGTTACATAAGATCTGCTTATTATCATAACACTATCCGGTTTATGGCCTACAATTTTATACATAATTAGCATAAATTATATTCTCTTAAGTAATTACTAATTAGATAACACAGGTGACATTTAATTAGTCGATCAATAAAGTTTAAATAATTTTCCGAAAACTAAATCTACGGGCAACGCTTAGCTCAGGGAGGACATAACATAGGACAGAACATGAATACTAATTTCTATTTTAAATTTAGGTACATGGGTAAAGAATCTTTTGAAGTTGAACCGGGGCGTCTCGTCATAATTAACAGAGATATGAATGCACATATTATTTGCAGGCGTTACAAAACTTTTCACACGATTACTTCCTCGACAAAGAAGTTACGAAAAATTCACGTACATCCGCTATTATTAAAATAACACAATGAGGTGTTTTGAGAAATTACGGAGATTCTTGAGAGGCGAACAGAAATACTGCAGCTCAGATAAACTGTATTTGAAGTCATTGACTTGTGCTAAAGACTGATACAACACGAGCATCGGTAGGTACACTCACGGCAAGTCAACAAAACGTGTCAATAAAAGCTGATGGCGCACTGTTGAGTCTCTAATTTATACTTTTCAATGTTACGGCAAAGACTTTTCTTTTTATCACTTTAATGACTATTTTATATTTTAATAACTGCCATTATTTACATTACGACTTGGGGGTACAGACAGATTGCTACCAACATACGACAGGAAATGAAACTCAACAAATTACAATATATTATATTGAAACATATCCAATACTATATTCAGTGGCATGCTAAGTGCAGGAAGGTGGCGGTAAATCGGTACAATTATATGACAATTTGTAAATAGTCCATGTTCCCATGAGGCGGGTCGTGTACGTGTCCAGTGCGTGAGTCACTCAATTACTCTGTACGGTGACTTTCTACCGCTTTCCGTTCGCGTGCGCCTCTTCGGCTTATTGCTTCTTGTATAACGTTTGCTAAAATAGAAAAGCGCTAATGCGGTCCTTCACAGAAGACCACGCGGTCAGTGTGATACTATTAGTCAATAGTGTTTATTTATCTGATTGTGAGCGTGTATGATGCGGTTACGTCACAAGTATTTAAATTATGTGTTCGGTACTTGGTAAAATAGAACCACGTATATTTTAAAAGGTACACTATTTTTTTCTAGGTAGGTATCTACCTAGAATTATATTCGCAGCTTGCAAGTTGCGAAACAATAATCTTTTTTCATGATAAAGGTAGAGAAATATTGTATCAACAAGGCCACGCTGTAAAAAGTAAATAGAGTAGCTATTGTAATGAAAATATATTGACGTTATGACTCACTTGATTACTTTTTGAAATGCGAACACTTCAGACGGTTGGACAGTTCAGAAGAATGTGACGTCATACATTATGTAGCCATTGTCTATGCGCACATAATGTTACAGGTGTACCTGTCAAGCAATAAATTGATGGCACAGTTTGCTGCTTATGTTGATAACAATGGTATTTTCAAGTCTGTAATTATTTTTTCAATGATTAGGTACCAGCCCACAATGCCGCTTACGTAAATCGAAATGTTCAAGGGAACTGAATGGAACATAAAGCCGTAATAATATTACGTGCATTTGGAATAAATTGGTTCCATGGTTCCATCTAACAATTTGAGCATAATTTATCAAAATTGTATTTATTTCAAACACACTGGGTGTTTGAAATAAATAAAATTTGGATAAATCCCATCCCAATGGCCATCTGTTGCATAATTTTTAAACTAGCCTACAGTAAAGGTTCCAAGTGAAACCCATTTAAAAGTTTTTTTGCGGTTTTCTCGAAATGTATGTTGAACCCTTTTATTATAAAAGCACGATTATTTTTTGCAAATACCTGCACGTGTGTGCTCTGTTACGCATCCACACACAATTAAGTAAAATACATCAATCACACCCATTCCAAAAAGAAAGTGAATTCATTGGGAGGGCCGGGCGTCGTTGAGTCTGGCGTTCTTTTGCGTCACTGGCAAAAAAGACGACTTGTATATAACGAAAGTCTGATCGAAAGTTGTCCGATATGTGGGGCACTGAGCGACCTGTCCGGCTTCTTTTGCTGCGCTCGGACTACGTGATGAAACTGACGAAAGTTCTACCCTATGCTGTGCTGCTGATGGACGATGCGAACTGTCAGTCACAGTGAAATGCAATGATACTTGTAACAGCTGCTTTAGTGAATGTAAGAAAAAGTCTCAGTTTTTTTGCTGAGACTTTTTAGATATCAGCTTTGATTACTATGTTAAATGATTATTTCAAAGTCTCTTGATGTTTATAAATTACGCTAGTTTTGGCGATATTTTTTGTCGGTAAATTTTTATAACAGGGATTAATGACTTTAAAGTTCAAAGAGTTAAAACTTACTGAATATGATAGATAAAACTACCTACTCATCAAATACCTTCTTTTCGCTGACTCGCTGGTCTGCTGGACTTTCCAATTTTTATGTTTTATTTTAATTAATGGCACTGAATTCACTATTCATCATTTACCTATTTACTACAAACTTAACAAACCATAAGAATAAGAATTATTTATTTTAGCGTATAGATGAAATACAGTGCATGTTACGTTATTATGATAATTTACATTTGTGCTTAATTTTTTTTTAAATAATGACCCCGATGCTAGGAAAATCCTGTGCTATAGGGGCCATCCATTCGTCCGCTAAGATTATTTTACAAAATTATTGAAGCTAAAACGTGTAACAGCAGCAATAGTGTGTGAGTAAGCGCGTGTGATGTGGTGTAATGGGGAACGTGTATGAGTGTGTAATGTGTGATGAGTGTGTGATATGTGTATGAGTGTGTGATGTGTGTCGTGTGTGTGTGTAGAGAGGGAAGGTGATTTGGGGTGTATGTAGGTGTGTAAGCGTTCGTGATACTAATAATTATTATCATAACATCACGCCTGTAAATCCCCGAAGAGTTAGACAGAGGTGTACCTTAGTACACCCACGTTTCGCCAGTTATGTTTAAGTCCCATGTAATAGGGGGCGAGCCTATTGCCATCAACCGGGCACAAATCCAGACTCCGGGCTGCTACTGAGAAATTCCAGATGGAAAATCCAATAAAACTTTTATCCGACCCGGGAATTGAACCCAGGACCTTATGCTAGCAGTAGCGCTTGCAACCACTAGACCAACGAGGCAGTTACTTAACAAAACAAAAGTAACGTAAAGTAAAAAAGTAACCTAACAAAAGGTTTTCTTAAAAATAATATCACTCGTAGTCCCTTAGAACAACTGGCGGTCGAGAAAAGTAGGCCACCGCTTGTGTCCCTGAGTTGTAAACCGAGCTTTACATAACAACTTACGCCAAAATTGCACGCTTAGAAACTCGGAACTACGATTATTTCAACTCTATTTAGTATGTCAATTAAATGAGAGTTTTCTGACATTGTAATACTCCATAAAATATTATAAATGCGAAAGTAAGGAACAAGCAGAGTACAACAAATCTAATTCTAAATGAACGCGAGCGAAGCCGCGAGCAAAAGCTCCAAGTACTCCATAAAATAATCCGTAAACATGCAGTTTAATTTCAACGGATGTAAATAAAATTTGATAACAATGGCCATCAATACCTACAGTGCAAGATTTACTACGTCAGAAAAATAAGGCGTTGCTCTTCTTTTTGTTGTAAACAAGATGCAAGTAATTGTTGAACAAGTGTTTAAGAATCGTTTTATAAAAACTTAAATGAAACTGCACAAACCAGCAACTTTTATTAAGGGTCAGATAATCGCCGTTGACCTTGGCCATACAAATGCAGGTCGCGCTCACGCCGCCGCGCAACCATTAACTTTCATAGGGAATATTTATTTTAAGTAACGAAAATATGAATATTTGAACTAAATTACAGATAGAATTATAGATAATAAAACTGTCTATTCATACAAAAAATAGCATGAAAATATCTTGAGTAGTTTGAAAGTAATATCGTTTTTTATGCTTTGGGTAGACATTACTTCCTGAATTTATTTCATAAAGTATTTTACTATAATACATAAATATTCACATAAAGAATTGATGTGTACGAGTATGCGTTCTAGTTTAACATATCTACATTTTTTGCATAACTTGAAGGCGTAATAACACATTTAAAAGTCACTAAATCATATATCCGCGCCTTAAACGTCTTTTAGAGAAGGTAAAAAATAAAGTTCATCTTTGATTTAAGGCTTCCGCAGATAGGCGCGATGCGACGGTATGACGCGATTCTTATACAATGCAAAAAATTGTCACATGCAAATTGTGCATGAAGTTTTCATAGAAATTGTTTAACTAGAAGCGCATCGCGCTGTTGCTGTCCCCTGTCTGCGGGAGCCGTTAGGGATTGACAAACAGCAACGGGTAGAAATATTTGTTTTTTTTTTGTAATAGTTGTTAATTATTATCATAATTAAGAACCAATTGGACGATAACAACCGACACTGCGTATCAGATATTGCGATTATTTTATTTGCGCTGGCAACATTGCGTCAACCCGCCACCCGCTGCCAGGCCGCCACTGTTCTTTGCTGCCGTGGCGCAACACCACTTCAAAGCAATAACTACATGTGCCTAGTCCATTGTTGTTTCAACACCTGAGAAATTCTTTACGAACCTGCCACAATTTTCTCGGTGCTCATGTAAATTACGTTTTCACGACTAGCGTCTTGTTGTTACTAGTTATGGGTGGCTTGCGCTGAGTAATTCTGTATCATAAGTAGGTAGCTAACGAAGTTCCGTCTTAAGTAAATATCAGATGTAGACATTTCTCATAAAGTAATCAGAGTGTCTATACAGGGTCAAATTAAATTAGCTAGCGAAACTCCGCAGACGTGATGGGTCTGGGGATGGGTCTAGGGATGGGGATATCTAATTCTAAACATGACCTAACAAAAAAAATAATTACTTAGATTATTTTTTTGGGGTCAACGACCACTGGTTGTAAGTGACTTGCATGAGTTGAGAAGATATTTATTATTTGTTTTATCGTATTGAGATTACGATACTCACCTAATCTGTGAAGCTTACACATAAAAACTGATATTTCAATGTAGGTAAAATAAACTACAATCGTAGACTCAAAAAAAAAAAAACAGTTTTTTTTTGTTGTATCATCCTTAGATATCGATACCTATCACGTCTGCGGAGTTTTGCTAGATAATTTAATTTTACCCTGTATACTATAGATATAAAAATGAATTTCTGTTCGTTAGTCTCGCTAAAACTCAGAAACGGCTTGAACTATATTTTTTTTTTCTTTAATACAGGGGTGGTTTAAAAAAAATCTTTAAGATTTCCCCTATTTTTATTTTTTAAACCACCTTTACATTTGTTTATAATAATAATAGGGGAAATCCTATAAGGAAAAGCTAAAAATAAAATACGGTATTCTGTGTGGACAATTTCTGAGCAGTAAACCTACTCGTATAAAAAAATATTAGGGTTGCATGTTATTAATAGGATTGGGATGAAATAGGGTAGATAGGTATGGTAGAATAAGTAGGGTAGAGTAAGTAGGGTTGATAGGTAGATTAGGGTTGGTAGGTAAATTAAGTAGGGCCCTACATACTCTAGGGTACGTAGGTAGGGTAGGGTAAATACCTAGTTAGTGCTACCCGTGCGAAGCCAGGCCGAAATCTAATATAATGTATTTATATACAAACAAAAACGATTCCTCAAAACCATATTACAGGTAATGAATGTAATGTAATGCCAATCCTCATCCGGTCTGTCGGTTCTGGCTTATTTCCAAGACAACTAAATGCAAGAATTTTTTCAGGATTTTTGGGTGTGTGATAAAAGTTCTTGAAAAATGCGGCGTCAGTCAAATATTTATGCTGATGGATTTTTAATAAGCTAGGTAGCTTATCCTTATCACACTTTAGCGGATCATTGTCTGCACTGGGTCGGTCGTTGAAAAATTAATCTTGAACGGAATATTTCCGAGATATATTTAAAGAAAATGTATATTTCTGCCTCGTTGGTCTAGTGATCGCAAATATACTGCTATACTGGAGGGCACGAGGTTCTAGGTTCAATTCCCAGGTCTAGCAAATGTTATTGGGATTTTCTATTAGAAATTTCATCGTAGCAGCCCGGATTCTGGATTTGTGCCCGGTTGATGGCAATATGCTCGCCCCTATTAGATACACAGGGTCAAATTTAATTAGCTAGCGAAATCCCACAGCACTAATTGGCATCGATATCTAAACACGATAAAACAAACAAAAAAAAATATGATGTTTTTTTTTTTCGGGGGATAATGCCCACTGGTAGTGAAGTTACTTGAAGTAGTTGAGAAAATCAGTTTTTTTTTTATTTTGATCGTGTTTAGGTAACGATACTAATCACGTCTGTGAAGTTACAACAGAAAAAAACAACTGATTTAAAAACTGATATTTCAAGTAAATAAAAAAAAAACAATGAATATTTTTTTTCGTTTTATCATATTTAGATTTCGATTCTCATCACGTCTGCGGAGTTTCGCTATCTAATTTGATTTGACCCTGTATAGGACTTAAATATGACTGGCGAAATGTGGGTGTACTACACCTCAGCCTAACGCTTCGACGAAAAGAAAGAAAAAGAAAAGAAAGAAACATTGTTTATTCTGCACAAACAAAACACAAAAACAGGCGTGATGTTATGTTATAGGTATTTAAAGACAGTGTGTATTTCCGTGTTTGCAGGTGGGTGATCAGCTGGTGAGCGTGAACGGGTACCGCGTGGAGGACGCGGTGCACGCCGAGCTGGTGCACTACCTCGCCGCGCAGTCACGACTCAAGATCAAAGTCAGACGTAAGTACTTTACAGTCTGCTCAAATAATCTACACTCATATTGAACATGGGCGGCATCGGCATGGCTAATCTAGGCTCAAAGAGACTATGATATTTTTAAAGAACCATGGGCCATGAAGGGTTCCGTAGTTGGAATTTACAAACTTAACGTTGTAGTTGAAAAACATGTTCACCCACACATCGCTATACGCCACGGTAAATTTTCTAACTGCAAATGTAAGATTCTAATCGCAATTTTTTTTTTGTGGTAAAACTACAAATTAACGGTTTTCAAACCTTTGTCTTTACTTGTGCTGTGTGACCTTGCTTCGTGTCAAATATCAAGATTCTAGGTCAACGGGAAGTACCCTATAGGTTTTGATTTACTTGCAAGTATCAAAATATGTCGCATAAATCACCGTATTTTATATTAATTTCAACTTGATACCTCTACGCGTTCCTCAGAAAAAGGGTCTTGAGAGACTGACAGTTAACATACTGACAACGAAATGATCCTATAAGGGTTCCGTTTTTTCTTTTGAGGTACGGAACCGTAAAAAGTGTATAAGTAAATAAATAAATAGGTACTTTGCTCCTTTCATGGAAAAAAAACCCTGATCATTTGAATCTTTACATATGGGCCGTGGTTCGGTGAATGGTGAACAGACAGTTTCTCTATTTGTAGGAAATTATTAGTCTCGGAGAAGAAATTATTAGTTTCGGACCGAGCCCAAACAATTTCCTCAAACCTATCCCATCACACAATTAATTGGACCATTGATAGAATAGAATTAAGAAACCAAATTATTTGAATCCTCGCCAGCAATACCAAATGATTCAATCATTGCTATTATGTAACTGAGATAAGATAAGAAATTATATCAGTGGGACAGGCAGCATCCGACTACCAATTTATACGTAACATCAATCCACCTGTCATACGAAGCGATTATTTTATAAAATATTATATTTGTTGTAGGAAATATATCTATGTAATATAGGAAGACATAGAAATACGTGCTGACATGATATAATAATCCAATGATGATCAATGTATTCATTATACATGCAGACGTACTCATTAATAAATGCTTTAGGATCTTGGAAGTTTAGTGACATAACACTATAGGCGCTTTTGATTGAAGTTTTTAGTTGATTAACGAATAAATGAATATATTAGCAGTGGTTTCTATACCTATAATAATAATTGAAGTCATTATGCAACTAAACGCACACCATCAAGAGTCGTCTCGTCACTCCGTAGATAGGCGTATCGTCTGACAATGTTATAGTGAATAAAATTATGATAATTAATCAAATCGTATGAGGCGCAACCGGTAATAGAAGCCGCGGAGATTTTATAACTCTCGTGAAAGCTCGTGGGCGTGTGCCTATGAACATTGTCTATTAGATAGAGTTGCGTAAAACGAATTATGACAGATGAAATGAGGCCCAGTGGCCCAGCGATTGTTGAGAGTTCCGAAACGTTTCTTAAATGACCAGTTTCGCTGAAGGCTTGCACCATACCTATTTAGCAATGATAAACCTGCCAACCCAAAATACTTCCTTAATTTTTTAAAGAGTATATCATTCCCTTTCGTATTTTATGCCGTGAGAGTATCTTTCAATGTAGGTAGACTATAAAATATATTAAGTAGATCTACTTTAGTTTAAACATCCTAAAGATGACTCACACATACACACTTTGTTACAGATGTGGGGATGCTACCAGTCAAAGAGTAAGTAGACAGACTTAACCGTGAAAATTTGGTTGTGTACTTAGGTGAACAGTTGTTTGATCACGTTGTCGCATTTCAGCAAGGCGCATGAGCCACTGTCATGGCAGTTCGTGTCGGAGCGCGCGTCGTTGAGTTCCGACGTGTCATCGTCGCCGACGCTTTGTCACGACAACGAGAGACTAACAGACATGAGACTGTCTATACTCGTGCCTCCCAGAGCCAAGCTTGGCTGCGGGTCAGTATATTATTATTCCAATGTAAAACATCCTGCTAGTTTGTCGTAGGATGTTTATAAAATGAAAGATCAAACTGTTTGTAATTGTTTTGAGAATGGATGTGGCTGCATATAAGAGTAAGGGTAGATCAAACAAATTATAGAAGGTTTGTGTGAAAAAAGACTGAAAGATAATATGGCTAAAAGGAGGTGACTACTGAGAAGCGGCTTATAGTAATGTAAGGTATGGAAGAAACAGATATGCTGCGTCAGCCCCAAATAAATTGGGGTAATCGCAAGAGAAAGAAGATGATAATGATCAAACTGTAAGTTTGTGGTAAGCTGGGCTCCGCGGTGCACCCAAATATTTAAGAAAGTCATAATGACTTTGTTAGTGTGCAAAAGTACGCGGTAGAGAAATTATAACACTTTGTACAATTTTATGTGGTACACAGCCTACAAGGTCACGTGAAACTCGAACAATGCAATGTTCATTTTATTTATAACAACAAAAAATATTTGTTTCAGAATTTGTAAAGGTCCGGAGTGGAAGCCAGGCATTTTTGTGCAGTTCGTGCGGGAAGGAGGCATCGCACGCGAGGCAGGGCTCCGGCCGGGCGATCAGATCTTATCGTGTAACGGCCTGGATTTCTCCAACGTTACCTTCAACGAGGTAATATCCTTCCACAGTTTTTAGGTCAACGAATACTCGTAACACCATCGCTCGTATGGCAACTAAAATTTACAATAAAATACCTGTAGATATTTTAAACACCAAGGAACTTCCACTATTCAAATATAAATTGCGTAATTTTTTAACTGAGAAAGCTTACTACACGATCCAAGATTTTCTTAATAATTAGTACCTACTATAATTTTTCACCATACACCTAATTCTTAATAGGTAAGATTTGCTTTATACGTGATACCTGTGATTTTTTTTATACTTACTGCATGTTGACATCATTTATAATTGTATGCCTACTAGGCAGGACATAATGGATCTGTAATTTACCTAACATCTGTCTGTATAACCTATGCCCACAATAAAAATATTTGATTTCATTTTTAACTTTTAGCTTAAATAAATGAAAAATTATTAGACCATCCTAGTACAAATATTTGATACCTTCATCAATACATTGTACATCATCACACATAGCTTCCCAAAGACTGGCTGACATTGGTATGTTGTTGACTAAGTATTTAAATAAAAAATCCTTACCTAAACTTTAAACTTAAGGAAAAGGCATAAAAAAAGCTATAGGTGCCTACCCCGTATGTAGGTACCGTTCTTATGACGTTATGTAGCTTGCCTCAAAGACTAGCCGCATTGCATGATGAAGGTTTCGCGTTTGGATCTGAACTAGAGGTACACTTTCAAAAGCTGTTTTATTTGTATTTAGCCCAAGGTTTGTGATGTTGCTTATGAGAAAATCTCTCTTTCTCGCGTACCTTGCCGTGGCAGATTCGGCCTATTGTCATTCTACGGTAAATTAAGTTCTTGAACCGTACTTGAGAGTTCTAAGTGCATCGACACATTCCTCCAACTAAACTCATAAGAATGAGTATTTATTACTATTTATTTATTTTATTACCCAACAAAAAAAATGTTCTATTTAAAAAGTTAAGCGATAGGTTTGGTAACACCGGTAGTCTATTCTGTAAAACATCTCACCATGAAATCTTAGGTGAATTTAGCTTGAAATGCGCTGCCAATTAGTGTTAATCCATAGCATCAGATGGGATGACAATTCACTAGAAGCTCACGTCACCTAAGATTTCACCGTGAATTTTTTACAGAATATATCGGCTGTACCTGTCTTGGAAAAGATTAAGTATGGATGCAATGTAACCTGTAAATACCTCTTAAGATTGGGAAGGATTCATTTTACCAACCTCTAAGCTATGGAAACTAGAAACTTGTATGTGAGATACTCTTTGATATTCGCGTAGTTATACGAGAGTTAACCCAATAACGATTGGTAATGGTTATAATAGCTCCTGCATATTAGTGTAGCAGGAAAACACGTGTTTTACTGTTACTTTAATATAACGATAATATTATAAGGTGAGTATTCGATTAGATACAGTACGGATTATATGAAGTCGTATAAAAAAACTCATTTCAAACGTGACTGTATAAGAATGCATTACATATACCTCCGCATTTTACTTTCTCGTTACTAGTGAATGTTCTCTTAGATGAAAAGATATAATAAAATAGAGATTAGTTTACGTTACGTTGTCAAGTAAAATTTTCTACCATGTACCTACTTACCTACTTTCAAAATATACAAAAGTATTATGATGATGCCATAAATTGTTAAAAGTCATAAATTGAGCTTGGTCATGGTCGTCAGTTATGCTACCTTCTCCACTCTTCTTCTGATTTGTCTAATTTCCTGGGGTTTTATTATTGTGTTTTATCTAGTTACCTACCATTTTTCATAGCTTGGTAGGTGGGTACTAAATTTCTACAATATTTGACAATATCTTACACGCACTTGTAAAATTTGTTGCTAACTTTTTACAAAATAATGTATTCTTTTCATAGAGGTATATTTGCGTAAACCAACCTTTTTTTTTTTGTTCCCATGGTCGAAAATCCTCATGGATGTCTTCCGCCCTAGGGCGGGCGGAGAGGTCTGTCAGACTCTTACTGACTAAAAACCACCCCAGTGTTCCCTTCCCACACTTGCACCGGGGATCATGAGATCATCTGCGACTTCCGCGATCCCCGGACGTAAGCCAACCTGAACTAACATAAAGAAACTCGTGTTGTCAATAGGCAATATCAGCAATGAAAGCAACAGGTCGTCTGGAGCTGGTGATTCGGGAGGGTGCGGGCACGGACCTGGTGTCTCCGGAGAGCTCAGGGTACAACAGTTCAGCATCGTCAGCTGCCGGAGAGCGGAGCCCTGCACCCCTCGCGCCACACGTGCCACTGGCGCCGCCAGCCGCGCTGCGCCGGCGCCTCGCCAGCGTCGCTGAGGAGGCTGCTGACCGTGCTGATAGGTTAGAAGTTAGAACTTGAAACAAATATATCTTGTGACGTTATGTTATTCGCAGTGTTTTTACCTTTAAGCTGCGTCCTAACCAAAACCAACTGTCGCGCTCTTATATGAATATGACTTGCTCGGGCGATCAATCAAGTAGCGTTTGTAGGTACGTCATAACTCATACAACCGATCGCGTACTCGCGCGAGAGTTGCTTTCGGTAAGGACACGGGATTACTGTGTTTCAACAACAACATTTAAGATAGTGTGGTGATTCTTATTCCGACAATTTGTTACAGATTAACGATGAACAGGCTGAAGAGGAGAACATGGGATAGTTTAGATTTCGAATGGAAAAACAATGATATCCATAATTTTGATGCACCTTCCGACATAGAACCCGACTACGACTGTCCTAGTATACCAAACAATCCTCACTCATATGAAAATAAAAGTCATGTACGTTGCAAGAACAAGAAGGAGTATATCACTAGCCCATCGAACAGAACCATAATCAATTTGACTGAGGATGGTGCTACGATACAGTGTAGTTACGATAATAATCAGTCACCTAGGAAAAATGCGTTTACAGCAAATCATACGAATCGAGACAACGATAAAAAAACAATAGTAGTAGAAGTTCATCATACTAGTACAACGACGTGTGGGAAAAATGCATGTAATTATCCAGCACCGCCTTTGAAAAACGATTTCAATTCGGATTCTGTAAGTTTGTCAAGTTCAGCTACGTTATCAAGTGCCATTGCCGAGGAAATACAGCGACGTAAGATGGTAAGTACGCAAGGTGAGATGAAGATAATAAAATTGAGAATGTGCGCATTATGGGATTATCTATTTAAACTTTATTTTCGTTGAATTTGAGATTAGACTGAAAGTTGACCCCTGATAATGTCAAAGAATATTTAGATAAGAATTTTTGTAAATTGTTTTACATTTACGTTTTACATTTTTTAAACTCTTCCTTTTTTATCTGTAAATGTTACATAATATATAAGGTGTATCTATTCATACTCGAAATCTCTTAAGGGGTCATTGTACTCATCATTATGAACAACTTTTACTATGGGACCAAACCTGAAATCGCGAGAAAAAAATCTGCTGTTCTCTACATTTTGACGAGTTATGCGAACATAAATGTAGGGAAGAGCTGTTTTTTTTTTTGTGAATTCAGGTTTGGTCCCATAGTAAAAGTTTTTCATAATGATGAGTACAATGACCCCTTTTCAGGATTAGTGTAAACAAAAACTAATGTTGTATAGTATAATATTATATTATATTATTTAATGTAGATGGTATCGGCACCTATGTTAGAGTAATCGCGTCCTTACATTTTTGCAAATTACTAATTAACCATTAATTTCTGCAGAATAAGAAGAAACCTAACCCAGAGTCTAACCTACCTCCACCTCCACCTAAAAAGCCGCCTCCACCAAAGCCGACGGATGACAAGAAGAAACAGCACAACGCCTTGATGGACGAGTTTAAAAAAGTTCACAGGAAAATGTTTTCAAGTATAGACAACAATGAAAAAAGTCCAGAAACACAAAAAAACGTGGAAGAATCATTGGTAAGTGCAATTTTTGTTTTGTAGGTGTTGTATCTGATTGGAAAAGAGGAACCTATGGAGCCATTTGCTTATCGGACACCAGCAATTATGACGAAAGCATCTTTAATTAAGAAGATAACAATCAGTTTTTAATGAATTCACAATTCAAAGTATTTTGTATAAGCAATTATTTATGTTTTTTATGATAAATATCATCAGGTATATTGATTACATCAATTATTTCCCTAATGCTATTAAAATGTGCACTATTTATCACATCATCTTATATTCTATTAAAATTATACGTATAAATTTTTAATTGTTTATTGTTGATAAGCTTTTGTTAGTTCTAGTTGTGTATAAGTACCTGTACGAGCATATTATATGTACTTGTACATTTAGTAGCTCCACTCATATACGGGTGTCGTTGTAACATTAATCAGACGTAGGTACACACGGCTACACATCATGCTATAAATTTCCAGTATAAGCTGATCTCGCATTGTATTGGATTTCCGTACAGTGCGAGATCAGCGTAAATTGGAAATGTATAGCTTGATGTGTAGCCGTGTGTACGGTAGGACGGTAGGTACCTAATTAAGTAGCAGGTGTTGACTCTCAAATAAAATAAAACCTAAATCTTTAGCTATATTCATAATTTTCATTATTGTGCTACATAAGACAAACGAAAAAAAAACCGGCCAAGTGCGTGTCGGACCACGCACAATGAAGAGTTTCGTAGTTAGGATGAATTTATCCCAAAAACGAACTTAACATTGTAGATGAAAAACATGTTCTCCCATACATCGATATAAGTACATCACGGTCAATTCTCCAACTGCAAATGTAAGTTGGTCGACTATTACTCGTTAACTTGAAAAGCCTACTTAGCTGTGATAGTTTTCCTTTTAATTTCGCTATAATATGTAGGAGGTACTATTTTTTTTTTACATATTCAAAAACAACCACTATGCTGGCAGCTCCCTGCCAGCTGGGTAGAGCAGCTGGCAGGGTATACTTGACTGTAACAAAAATTTGCACTTTACAGCTTCATATTACGCAAACGGATCCCTGAATCGAAAAATGGTCTTCACAGACCTGTAATATTTTTAAACGGCCTATCCAACGATCTCCCACATCATGGGATAGACGAGTAAAAAAAATATACCCCCCCACCCCCACTTTACGTGTAAGGGATACCTCTTACACGTAACGTGATAATATTATCCCCTAAAATAATTTTACCACGTTGTCGGCAAAATTAATATTATATGTATACTCATGCCAAATTACAGCTTTCTAGTACTAAGAGTCTGTAAGCTAACCCGGGGGCAGACAGACAGACGGACATGACGAGACTATTTCTATGGGTTCCTTGTTGACTACGGAACCTTAAAAATCGGTTTGTTAAGGCGTCATACGGGCATACCTTGTACCTATGTTTTAAATCATTAGGACGGAATCCCCCATCCCAAATACCTACACCGCGCACCGTACTAACTACTTTCCTTGACTTAAAAACCCGTGATTTCCTTAAAGGAAATATCTAAAACCACAAAAGTGTAATCTAACAAAGTCCGATGTGGTGTCCTAGTCCTAATCTAAACCTTGTCGTTTATTAATTTTCGTTCTTACCTAATTCAGTTTTAAATATTTATTAAAATAAATAGTACATTACGATACGTGTGACATAAGCAGTCCATTATTGCACGGCGGCGCTAAACGCCGTGCATTAATAGACTTTTTTAAGTCATGACTATCCTATACTATTTTATAGATTGTGTGACATAAACCGGCCATCTTTTAAATTTATTGAAAAGATTGTATTACAAAATACTTACTTTTTTATACACGAACGTTTAGTAAGCAATGTATGTACATAACAATAGGTATAGATCAAACTATAGATTAGATCAAAACAATATATTATTTTAATATGCAAAATTAAAATAACTATAATTAATGAATAATTTATAGTATGTATAATGTTGAATTCGTATATACATATGTATACATCATCAAGTGCTTCGTTGAGGAACTTCTAAATTTGTTTTTTGAAAAAACTTGAGACTTGGTCGATATCCTACACAATTATTTTTCAAGAATTTTGTTAACTGATTATAACGACTAATAGGTATCAATTTGGTCATTATGTATTGATTGTGCATTTCAACATTGAGTATTAGGTAGCCCATAACCTTGATGGTGCGTACTTTTTTGAGAGTTGACCAAAGTAACACCAATCGCAAAAAGAATTTGACTTATTCCCTTTACGCCATTTCTTAAAAGCGTATGCTGAAGTATACAATCTTTTAGATTTCAATGTTATGTTTTTGACCATTTCTCTAATTGCTTCAGGGACAATATCACTACTCTCATCTTCACTTAGGTACTTCACTTTCTGCGTACATAGTTCATATTAAAATCACAGTGTTAACACTGAAAATATATGGTAATCCACGAACAAACTGGCTTTAGAAAATATTACTAACTGAAAACCAAATCTAGCTACCGTTTCGTCTGAAATAGCGTTGTCACTTTTCTACAGCATGAAACTGTTTTTAGGCGAAATGCTAACCTACCACCTTTTGACTCATTTTTGTGCTGTGAATTTCTAAGTGTAAGAACTGTGAAATTAGTAGATTTATTTTCGCACGGTGTAAAAATGGACTACTTAAGTCACGGAAAATCGTGACCTAAGTGCGGGTTTAGGTCACACAGTGCTATAAAAGATATAAAAAAACCGGCCAAGTGCGAGTCAGACTGGCGCACAAAGGGTTCCGTACCATTATCTATAAAAATGGCAAAAAAACACGTTTGTTGTATGCGAGCCCCCCTTAAATATTTGTTTTATTTTAATTTAATTATTTATTTTTAAAGTCAATATATATCTGCATATTCTGTGAATATATTTCAAGCGTCTACTTGTTGCCGTTATCAATATAGAGCAAAACGAGCAAAAAAAAATCACGTTTATTGTATGGGAGCCCCCTTAAATATTTATTTTATTCTATTTTTTTGTATTTTTTGTTATAGCGGCAACAGAAATACATCATCTGTGAAAATTTCAACTGTCTAGGTATCACGGTTCATGAGACGGACAGACAGACAGACAGACAGACGGCGGAGCCTTGGTAATAGGGTTCCCGTTTTACCCTTTTGGTACGGAACCCTAAAAAGCATATGCAGTTATGGGAACTATCGACAGAAGTGAAACCTTATCGCTCAACGCGCCTAAATAAATTTTGTTCAATAAAAATAATGATTATCTAAAACACAATTTAAACAATGCACAGGGGGCCTAAAATGGACGCTTTGGCAGAATCATAATTTATGATCTGCGTAGAATTCATACATCCCGCAATTCATCTGTTTGACAGCTGCTATTTGACATTAGACGTGCTATTATTGCATTAGACTTCAATACAGCAATTCTTAATTTGTGGACCATTTTACGAAACTCCATACAAAACTAACTGTCAGACAGATGAATTGCGGGATATGAATTGTACGCAGACCATATTATGATTCTGCCAAAGCGTCCATTTTAGGCCCCCTGTCTACACAAATTAAACTTTTCATGTGGTCAATTTAACTTCACTTACTGCTACTACAGCATAACGGCGGTGACGCGAATATGAAGTATTTCACATACATACATATTATACATAAACTCACGCCTTCTCCCCATGGGGGTAGGCAGCGTAGCAAGTGCCGTTCTATGAAGTATTTCCCCTGCCAAAAATCGCTCAACGCGCTTATAGAAGTTGTCACTTTAAAAATATTTACAAATAAAAAAAATAGAGGTCCGCCGCTGGTGTCGGGAGCAGGGTTCAAGCTACAGGTGATTAGGGCTGCAGATACAGGAACCTCCTTACAATGAGAGCCATATCGAGGAGTAGGTACTGCCTTCTGAATCAGGCTCTTGGATCCAACCGCCTAACGAGAGCCTCGAGAGATGTTGATCGAGGTTTTCGGCTATCAGGCCATTGGCCGTTATGACAATCGGCAAAATGACAGCTCAGCTCCCATTCCAGATCTCGACAACCTCGTGTGCTAACTGCTTAGTCAAGATATTTTATTTGTTTCTCTTTCTCAGCTTTCACGAGGTTTTCGTCATGTGGAATGGTAACATCGACAATCATTGCGCGATGCGCTAGTTGATCCATCACCACTATATCAGTCTTATTGGCGACAATAGTCCTGTCAGTAATGATAGATTGATTCCAGTACAACGTAACATGGTCATTTCAGAGAACTGGGTCGGGCACATCCTACTTGTAATACGGTACCTCATAGTCCACAAGTTTATATTTCAAAGCAAGTTGCAGCTGGTGAATAATCCTGTGGGTGTACAAGTACTCGCCGTTAGCCAGAGTGCCAGACGAGAACAACCGGACGGTGGACACGTCAAACGTCCCGGCATCGGCAGTGACATTTATTATAATGACTCGATCTTTAAACATCTCCCGTTGATGATTTTAGAAAAAACTGTGTGTTACTTTCTAGTAATGTCATAACATATACCTACCTAGCATAACAGTATACCTACTTATTCATACAAATCATAACATAAAATTCCGTCACGTTCCTAGTTCCTACTTTTAAATAGGTACATATTCTGATTTTAATTGGCAATCATGCTCAAGATGACTGTCTATGTTTTGAGATGGATATCTTTTTTGATCAAATCCCATTAGCGTATACAATATCATTTTCCCGAAGCCTACTTCGCGTATTATTGTAAAAATTGATAGTTCAGAAATAGAATATTGAAATGATGACTTTTCTACGTGTGTCTACACCATAAAATCCAACAGGTTGTCTTAGAAACCGGGTTGGTCATAGCTCCTTAAGTAGAATCTAATATCGACCCGACAGCCAATAAAGCAGTAAATTGAAGGAAGATACAAATGCTGTAAATTAATAACCCGTCTGTGGAGACTATCCTCATACGACTTGGTGGTTATTTTATTCTCTTTTCGATATTTGAGGATAGATAAGTAAGTTTCACAACATGTACCTAAATAGGGCTATACGTACGTGTTTGATGTTACGTGTGTTGGTTTTATGATAATGTTTATTGTATAGTGATGGCTTTTCAAATGCACTTCATTCTTGCATGACTGGTAACATGCATGGGTAATATCGATAGTTATTTTGCAATTGACATTTTTAAACCGGGATTAGAAGCGGCTTACCCTGTCTAACCGATGCGTCATGCACGCTCTGCATAGACGCCGTGCGTAGGTAAGCTATCAGTATTAAAACAAATAAAGTGTTATTTCTCGTTTACGTAATCATTTTCTAAGGCAATAAGTAGTGTATATCCTTGGTGAAATCTATTTTTCTTATGATTGTATGTCGAAACAATAATAGCTAGCGTTTGCGCGGCGTTTACGCGACGTCTATGAAGACTGCTACGCAGTGCCTACGCAGTGCCTACGTGTTTTTATCGCCTGCGCCGCATATACGAAAACATAGCAACTCCCAAAAAGATGCTAATCAAAAGTTATTTTTAATTAGATAAATGAGAACCAAATCTATTTCTGGTATCTAATTAAGGCATATTTTGCTCTGTTATCTTAAAACTTTTCTCACTAAGTTACTCGCGCAACTTGTTCTTTGTAAAGTTATCTAGGTTATGTAACATTAAGTTTCGAGACAATTGCCTTACGAAATTAATTGGGTCACTTCGACACGAATCATTTATTACTACATGGTTATATAAACTTCAAGCAGTTATTGGAGCGTTACAATTTTTTTTTTGTAAAATGCACGAATACAAGAATTAGGAATGATAATTATCATGATTAACATACCTAATATCACACTATACCTAATAACTGTAAAGGGATTTAAAAATTTGGCAACCTTATTTAATTACTGAACTTAAAATAACTTAGGTAAATATAGTAAAATAACATTTATAAAACTAAAAAAAAAATTAACTATCATCAGAATATTTGGTTTTCTTTTTAAAATCCGCAGAATTCGTAAACAACGATATTTGTTTTTTTTTTAATCGTTAGAATTCGTAAACAATGATAATTGATTTTCTTTATAAAATCATTAGAATTCGTAAACAACGATATTAGATTTTCTTTTTGAAATCCTTAGAATTCGTAAACAACGATATTTGATTTTATTTTTAAAATCCTTAGAATTCGTAAACAACGCTTCCGACCAAAGCTATGATGAGATTTTTCAGGGCTACGAAAGGTGGGGGGCTAAATTATCATTATACACATTCATAAACAAAAGTAGTATGGCATCCAAGCACCGTAACCATCACGCCTTCATGAGAAAATGCGACGATTTTTGTGGCATTAAAGGTACTAAAATAATTGAGTAGGAGACATTCCTATAATAGACAAAATCTAGTGCAGCAGCTTTCGAAGGAAGTCCTCTTTTTTTTTTTTGTGGGAAATTATCAAATAACTTCTCCCGCTCTAGGCTGAGCGGGAAGGCGTGTCAGACTTTTACTGACTAAAACCCACCCGTGTTCCTTCCGTTGCCTGTGTGCCAGGGCCACAATATCCCTTTCGGACAAACTCGCAACCCTGGCAGGCATTGGTCCTAACGGACCCCGTCAGTTGGTGCTGACATCTCTTTGAGGCGCGCGTGGATCACAACGCGCCATCGACCCGGGCCTGGTCCTTATCGGACGGCGAGCTACCCATGGCTCACCGTCCACAAGCCCGCGCCTACGGTGGCCGGAAGTCGGCTTGCGACTCCCGACGCCCGGGGCCGCTCCTGCGGTGACTAGGGGCGCGAGGGCGCGAACCTTGCCTCTCCCTCACGCGTTCCGCCTCCTCCTTCATGTGCATTACTGCTTCACAGAAGGAGGTGACGGCCTCCCATGCACTCTCGCTCCGAACCATGGCCTGAACCAGGGCCGGACGCGAGAGATCGCCGCCGCCGATCGCCTCGGGGAGGACACGACGGTGCTCCGCCCAAGCCGGGCAGACCTCCACCGTATGCTCCACTGTGTCCTCCGGGTGATCCACACAGTGGTGACACCCAGGCGTTTCCTCCCGCTTTATCCTGAACAGGAACCTCCCGAAACAACCATGTTCGGTGAGGACCTGCGTCAGGCGGAAGGTGAGGACGCCGTGGCGCCTCTCTAGCCACTCCTCAAAGAGGGGACTTATCGCCACAATTGTGGCGTGCCCAGCGCTGGGTTGCGACAATCGCACTCTCCATGTCGCCATAAGATCCCGCCGGAGCTCTGTCCGCTGTGCCGTGATTTCTAGCGGCAGCGGAGTTTTACCCCGGCGTTTCGCCTACTCGCGCCACTCCCAGACGTGCGCGAGGACTTTTGCCTCCAGATCCCATGGCGGTAGTCCGACAAGGAGGCTCGCCGCCTCACGGGAGACCGTGCGGTATCCTCGGACCTGCCTGATGGCCATGACCCTTTGGGACGCGTTCAACCGCCGAGCTGGTAGCAGCCTTATAGAACGCGCCCACAAGGTTGTCCTCAAAAGGTTGTCCTCTTGAGGTTCAAATTTTTATTTTTAAACATTACGACTTTCCAACTTCAGAGGACTATTTACAAGTTTAACGCTCATGATGGAACGCCGCCGATGGGGTCGACTACGCGACTGTTAGATGTAGGTAGGTATAACTTTTTAAGAACACCTTACTCCGAACTTGTTACCGTTATTCAATTAAGTAAGTAATAAATATTCCTAAGAGATGGTTTATAGCAGGCCGGAGAGCCTGGAGTTAGTTTCAGTCACGTTATGCTTCGATCTTGATAACACGACAATAGCTTTTGTTGTAAGACTCAGGTGATCTGGAGATATTTCGCGCTTATCTAATTACACGGACAATAGTTAGGTGCAGCTGTGATGAAAATCAACGTTATTTTTATCCACTTTCTTATAAAAGGTCTATTGTTAGCCAAATAGACACGCGATGGACATGGATAATAACAGTTGAAATCAATAATAACTAACGGTCGTCTATCATTATTGTGAGTATCACTAAGCAAGGCAAGGACTACGTAAAAAAACAAATTGTAATTAAGTACAATTAAATATTCAAATAAGTCAGCCATCGTTGACGTCGCTGGTTTGATGGTCTAATGATCGCGTCTAAGAACGAGGCAAGATTGTTGGTGAATTAGACAAATAGATCGCATTGTTGCCGGCTGATACGGAGTTTTTATGGATTGAGGTGCACCTCAGTGCACGGTCGTAGGCACGCCAGCGTCCGGCGCGGTGGCCGGTGTTTCGCTAGATTTTGCTTTGCACTGATAACGGCAGTGAGTAAGCGGTCGGCGAGGGCACACGCCAACGCCGCCGCGCGCCGCGCCGCTCGTGATTGCGGCCGGCCGCACAGTCTCGCTGCACTTCGCCGGCCGCACACCGCTCGTCTCTCTACCGCGACTCGCCATTAATTTTCCTGCGATTTTACACGCTACGGGGAAAATATATGCGACCTTGACGTGCTCTTAAACCATTATTTTCGTGATTTTTCACGCTACGTTCAAATAATAATTATAATTTCGGTGAAATGAATTCCTGTGTTAGTCAGTGATCATTAATTTGAACTTCGTGATGTGGTGATTTGTGTAAAAATTGTGTTTCTGTAAACTCTATCTGGAAAGATGAAGAACATTCGGAAATCGAAACCTTTGGTCATTATACAGTGCTATGAAGTAAGTTGAGTATGGATAAAATGTTCTTATTATTATTGGAGCGAAACAAAATAGTACTAACCTACCTACTAAGTTACTTAATGGAGCTTGGTTAACGTGATAGAACATAGTAGGTACCTTTGATTGTGTACATGTCTATATTGTGATTTTAAAATATTATTGTTCTTCCATGGCACAATGACTTAATGGAAAGATATTAATATTGTGGCTGCAAGGCGCACGTAATTTGTTATTGCCTCGTCTTATTGTTCACCTTCTCATTTTTCCGTAGCAACGCTGACGTCATTGGTCGTCGAAACTATCAACTAACTCAAAAAAAGAGTACTCATAACAAAAAATATAGACGTATAATACCTGTAGTGACGAACATAACACTCATGTTTTTAGGAGTTATCTCTCCAAGTTGACTGATTGCTGGGCACCGATAACACAACATTTTGATTACTGATGATATTATCTCTTCCCCTAATTTCACAACAGCAACACAAAATATTTTTATGATAGAGCTTCGTGTTGTTGAGCATGATATTCTTTGGGAGTTAACTATCTAAAACATCTCACCAACGACGGGGCAACAGTACCGTAACTAACTCTTCTTTTTACTTCGAAACCAAAACGATTCTGGCGAACTAAATTATTAAAAAAAAATGGATTTCGTGGGATTACCGATGGTACCTCATATTACAAAGAATGTACTCAAAAAACTAACATGAATCAAGTTATAACATAACTTACGTATACATTGGTAGGGATTTCCATAACATTGTAGGCAATTATCCAGTATCCACACGCTTATCATTAGATGATCTCATAGTGTGTGCGTGGATGAGGCTTTTATATGCAATACAAGCTTTTGCCCGCGGCTTCGCCCGCGTGGAGGTCGGAAATTATCCCTCGGAAACGTACTACCGCTATCGATGAAAAGTATCCTATGTCCTAATCCTAACCCAGGTAGGGTTACCACATCTCAGGATTTGTCCTGAGATCTCAGGATTTTTAGGCTCTCGACAAGGATTTAGAAAATCTTAGGATTTTGCGAATTTTTCCATAATTATTATGTAGTAGGTACCTAGATTTTTCAGATATTTTTATTGGAAAGTTTCTTATCAACTTTTACAAAAATATTATCTTCTTTGGATTGTATCACAAGAATCACAGCACAAACCAACGTAATTAACATCAACATATAAAAAAAATCTAAAGCCTTTGGTTTTAAGAATCAATTTTTTTAAATGAATTAAACGTTTTTTTTTTCACATGATTGTTATTTACGTTAGCGATAACATTTTAAGAACTTTTTCTTGGAAATCAGCTTTTTGTCAGGACATTTCAATTTTCCGTATGGTAACCTTAAACCCAGGTCATGGTCTGGTCTACCCATGTGCCAAACTGCATCCAAATCCGTTCAGCCGTTTTAGCGTGAAAGCGTAACAAACAAACAAACTCACTTTCGCATTTATAATATTAGTTTCATTATTTTATTTATCATAACTTCTATATTTTATTTATGATAATATAATGATTTACTACCAAATATTAAATTGTGTATGATTTTGTGGGGACACCTATCTTGTGGATAATATTTACAGATAAGTTGTGTGTCATACTCATAATATACCTATTACCCAAATAACTGCAATAACTTCTAAATCTATAGTTTATAATATTATAATGTGCTTCTGTGCATGATGAGTTATTGTATGCAATCTGTACAGTTTGAGAATCAAACAAGGCCGTATAAGAGGATGCATCAGATGCATGTTTTCCTTCATAAGTTGAGACGTAAGTAGCTATGCAATTATGCATATCATTATTGTATTCATATGACTTACCTACATAACTATGTATCTATTACTCGAGCTATGATTGTACATGTATAGGTACCTAACAGTTTATAACACATCATTAGAGTAGGTACTCTGAAATCCATACTAATTTTATGAATACGCAATTATGTATGTTGATTTACTTCTTGACACCTCCTTTAAGAAATTGCTTTCGTTGAAAGCAGTTCAGTGCTTTCAACGAAAGCAAGTAGTAATATCTTAGTACACATGGCTAAATATCAAGCTACAAATTTCTAGTACAAGCTCACCTCTTATTGTGCGGAAATCTTATGCAAGGCGAGATCTGCTTATGCTGGAAATATATAGCTTGATATGTAGCCTTGTGTACCTGCTTTTACCAGGGTACAGGAAGTAGTTAACTTAGGATGCGAGTGAAACCGCGGGCGGCAATAGCATGAACATACTATTTTCAATTAAAACACGTAGGAACAACATATTTTCCCCCCAACGAATTTGGTATTTTCCTTAATTTTGAGGAAAACCGTTACAGTTACTAATTAATCAGATTACCTTATCGATTAAATGGAACAGCTCACGAGTGTACCAAGAGCCACTTTTCGCGGCTCTAACATAATGGTAAGTTTGCCGAGAGCGATCTCGTATAAAAGGGGGCAAGCGGCCAGTCTGTGCCGGACACAGCTCAAATCCCTGTAACTCAAAATTTCTCAAGCGGAAAATCAGCTACATACAACTAGCTACATTTTCTTTTGACTAAGCAGTTTTATCACTTCTTAAGATTGTTGGATAGTATCGATATTTGGGCCAAATAGGATATGTAAGTCTCCTCATCAGTGACTTGCATCACGAGTCATTACTCGTATTTTATTTTTTGGGAAATTTCCCTTAAAAATAAAATAAAGATTTACTGAAACCTTATCGAAAATACAAATGATAATTGTGATTAACGCCGCTTTAATATCTACTGGGAGTGCCGACTGCATGATTCATTATTATATTTAATTAAACTAATATTATTGTGTCGATGGACTAACAACCTTCACGCTAGACTCAACACGTTATCGTTTGCGTGATTTTGATTCAGTACTGATTAATATTACGTATCTGTGTCTGTGTTGATGCAACACTTGGGGTTGAGCCAGATGACGTTTGGCTAATGCAGACGCCAATAAATAAATAAATAACCACAATAAATAAATATAAATAATTGTTCTTTATAGGAAAATCAAAAGAAAATCCGATTTTTTTTTCTAGTACACACGCATTAATAAATAATAAATAAAACCATGGCAGAATCTCGCTTACGTGGGTTCAATTTTTATTTAACCTCTAGCACAGCTAAGGTTACTTATGCAGTACAATTTTAATTTTAGATATACACAATATACATATAACCAGCGTATATCATTAAGGATGTTTCTTAAAACGTAAATATCTTAAGAATTCCTCTGTAATGAACCAAATCATGGAAAGGCAATTAAAACCGTGGAACCTGCGCGAGCGCATACAAACTATGTTTATATAACACGTTGGTAGGCTGTTGGCGACTATGCATACAATATTAGTTTTAGATGCGAAACCCGAAACACGTGTCTAGTATTTTTATGTAAAGAATCAATGCACAACATTTCAAAACCGTGTCATCAAAAATCACAGAGTTATAGGGTTGTTATGTTACCGGGTTGTCCGTACAAAAACATGCTAACGGCGCCCCCGCGCGTCCAGGGTTGTCTTGCGCTCATTGATAATAATTTGGCAGTAGGTACCTAAGCGTACGGCGATTGTATTGTAAGTAATTATATGGTGATTACATTTGCCATCACACATAAATATTTTTGGGACAAAATATATCATGGTGTAACAATTATTGAAATCGATTCAGTTCCCTATTCTGAAGAAACTATATTCCGGTTTCGCATACACTAAAAATAATGTTGTGCATGTTATGTATAAAGCTTATCGTGTACTGCTATAATGCGAGTGTAATGTATTTGCCTAAAACACAGCCTTCGTTTTTGTTCACGTTCATCGTCGGTAGTATTTTTTCTGTTAGCCTCCACTTCAACATTACCTACTTCCTTTGGCTAATGATGTATTTGGTCAAAGTTCAATGTCAATGGCGATTAGGTTAGATATTTGCTGTATTTTTCCTATTTCGCGAAAATTGTTAAGGTAAAGTTATGTTGCAGGTATACATTATGTAATGGTACGTAAGTAATTCATTCGTTTCAATCAAACAAATGAATCATGAATCTTGATTGTAGGCTAATTTCCGACTGCATAGTTTTTATGCATTCCTACTTAGGGTTTGCAACTTGTTGCATATCAAATATAATACCTTTGAAGCCATTGCCTGTAAATATATAGTAGAAATCTAAAAAAATAAAAAATGTATACCTATAGAATAGAATAGAATACTCTTTATTATATACACCATAAAAGTAATAATAGTAGTGTATAATATAGTAGGTATGTTTCTAAAATATTAATTTTTGTAAAAGCAAATTTTCGGCTTTTATTAACAGATTGTTGTTTTTTTAATCTCATAATTATTATTAATTACACTCTAAATTAAGCTTACAAAATATCATTAATTCAGCTTTTAGGAAATTTTCTGAAACAGTGTAATTGTTTCAGAAAATTTCATAAAAGCTGAATTAATGATACAATCAAAATGAAACTTTAGTATATGATTTATTGGATCTTTTTCTTTCCATGTTGAAGACAGTTACGTAATTGTAATATTTTCGCTCGATACATTTTTTATTCTAAAATCATGTCTTTTTTAAGGATATTTATAAAAATAATCAAGATTGTTCGGCTTTTATGTCTAAAATAAATATTCACAGCAAGAAAATTATAGTTTTTTATCCAGCCACCAGATAATCTTTCTCTAGATCAATTATTACTTTAGTTATAAACGAAATAAGAATTGAGACTTACGCTATTTAGTTTCGAGTCCGAACACGATCAAAGAGCGTACGCGGTATTCAACTTTATTACTGATGTGTTAGCGTTTAGCACATAACGGAGTGCCGGGGAGTATGGGGCGGAGCTTGCGTGGTAATTCGAATTAGACTGCCTCGTCTTAGGTAATACTGGCCCTAGCTATTGCGTTCATCTCGCCATCTTTGCTGCTATAGAAAGAAGAAATGATCCATACCTGCTATTTTTTAAATATTAGATAAATCTGAATAACTCTGAGCAACATTTGTTGCCAATTTCCAGCAGTAGATTTACCAAAATCGAGAATATTTTTCTTAACTGATTTCAGAACTTTATTTCATACAAATTGTTAAATTTTTCACCGAAAATATAGTAGCTTCGCCTACTTTTTGGTTTTTTAATGTACTGTTCAGATCTCTAATATAGCAGGATACTATATTATGGCAACCTTATGTACCTACTACCTAAGTACCTATTGGAATTTCACATATTTTACTCTGAAATTTAAATAAGGTGTACACTTCCAATGTGCACTTTCATATCCAAGCTTAGTTGTAAAACTTGATGTTTATGATGTTTAGGATTAATTTATTCGTTTTGTTGATTATCTGTAAAATAATGTTCTGGCCGTTCACTGTTCTTTCAAATTATTATTAATATTATTTATTTATTTATTAAATTCGTTTACAAAAAAAACTTAACATAAGGAATTTGGCCCGAACCCGAAAACCGTTTTCAAGAAGGAACAGAACACAATTTAACAATTTTTATTTATTAGTGCGGACACTTTAATTTCACTAACTGAACCTATTAAGTTACTAACAATTATCTAATCTTATGAATTAAATCTTTTAAAATTTAACTAATCACTCATCTGCTCTTCCCCAACAATCTGCAAACCATTTTCCTAAGAACATCGTTTACAAATTCCTGAAAAAGAACTGCTTAAGCTGTAACTTGGCAAATTTACCTTTTATTTCCTGACTTCTTATATCAGTAGGCAATTGATTGAGAAGGTATGGAACTCTTTTATCCTATAAACGAAATTCACCTACCGCAAGATTGTCTCGATCATAGACATATATTAAGAAGAACCTTTGAATGTTTAAAAAAGTCTAACAGATAACAACTTTTGCCCACAGGATCGTCAACAGACATTGCCTCTGAGGAAGACAGAGCAACCTGCAGAAGTAACCAACAACGACCATATCAACCATGCCTCACTGAAGAGGGAAGGCACGGACCATCCTCCTCCCCCACCACCAGTAAGTTACTTAATACCTTATGTTCAAAAGCATTCAGAAAGAAAATAAATTTATTTGCTTTAAATATGACGCAAAGAAAAAACACAAAAAAGCTCGATCAGCATAATTCTGTGACACCACGCCAGACAGAGCCACAGCGCTGATATTTCTATATCCCACAGAATTGGTATACCTTTTAATTTGATATCATCACAAATACTCTTGCAGTTTCTTTTCCACTATCAAAAGCATGTGAATAAATGTAGGGAATCTTAATTAAACGTGCCAAAAGTACAGAGTATTTATTTATCCTAACTTTATATAATATTATAAATGCGAAAGTAAGTCTGTTTGTTTGTTTGTTGCGCTTTCACTCTAAAACGGCTGAACTGATTTGGATAAAATTTGGCAAATGGGTAGACCCATGACCTGGATAAGGACATACAATAGTTTTATCTCGATATTCCAACGGTATCGAGACGTATGCGGGTGAAACCACGGGGCGCAGCTAGTTATTTATACATAGTTTGTCATTATAATGCATTTGTTTTTCTATCTAAACCAGTTATATTCAAGGTGCTAACTATCGGGAACTTACCTCTACCTACGTAGGTTATTTGAGGTTGAGGTCGTACACAATTAATATCTAGTACCTATTTGATCTATAATGTATACGTGCCTATTGTTTGCGGACGTATAAAAGTGGCATGACTTCGAAGAAGTTACTTAGACCGCTTTAATTGCACCTACCTAAAGAAAATGTGAGATTTTGTTCTAATTAAGTAGGCTAGGCTAGTGAAAAGACCCTTGATTGGCTCTCAAATATATACTCTAAAGGAACGATTAAAATCTTAGCGAATGCTTTATATCTGTTCTTCTCGCGACCTACCTGCAAAGTTACTGTAAAAATATTCACGTGTGCTTTTCAGATGCCGGCTGCAAATGGTCATCAAACGCCGGCAACAAATGGTCATCAAACGCCGGCTACAAATGGTCATCAAACGCCGGCTACAAATGGTCATCAGATTCGAGCTACAAATGGTCATCAGAATGGAAACCATAAAGTCATAGAGAGCCAAAAACCAATTCCTAAAACAATTACCGCCGAACTTCTCATAAATCCAAACTTTAGGAAGAATGGAACTCTGACAAGAACTCCTACCCCAGATTATATTAAGAAAACAGAACCTCCCCCACAAATAAAAAATATGAAAGACGAAAAGGCTGACATGGAGTCACTAGAATCTTATAAGTTAAAGAATCCTTCGAATGTACTGCCAAAGCCACCGTCAAACTATTTTGTGAAAGCTCCGAACGGTACAGCGACGATGAAGAAGCACTCTCGTCCTGTATCAGTCACGATTGGTGAATATGCATACGGAGGTGGAAGCAGACGGGAACCAACGAAGCTCGACTTCCTGAATGGAGATAAACCCGATGGTCTTCGTAATGCAGATGAGGAAGTCCCTATAACGAATAGGCTACAATCAGAACTGGCTCTAACACTATCTAGATCGAATTTACGTAAGAAGACTGAAGCTCTGGTAAGTACTGTTATATCATTTGGATTATCATGTCATGTTTATCTAGAATATAATCATAAAATTGAAAGTCAAACGTTATGTAAATTTCATGTATTTCGATTCTATAATACAATATTTATTCATCTAAATGCAAATACTGGTCCAAAATATTGGTTGATGATGCAATATTAATTATATGTAATATGTACTCATCTACATCCGCCAATAAATCAAAATACAAGTGTATTTTTCTTTTTGATTATAGGTTCGCAACAATATACTGGCAGGTTCTATAAGTTAATTTTATTCGTTTTGATTACAAACATTTTTATCACAAATGCTTTTGTAATCAGTGCCGTTTTCGCGGTTGTTTAACATACACGACTATGTTTTGATAACAAAAAGATATAATTAATCACACGGGAATGTTTTTCACATAACATTTGTGTTATGTATTTCGTTGCGGCTGGGATAAATTTTAGGGTTACATATATGGTTTACATTATTATTTATTTATTTCTACATTCGAAATTTCAAACCACCTAAGTTTATTGGAAAATACGTTAAACAATAGGTATCTACTGTAACATTTATTTTTTTAGACTGAACTATCAATGTTATCATCCTAATGAAATCATCGTTATGAATATTTATTTCAGAATCATGGATATATCAATAGAAGTCTTAACAATAACGAAGACAGTGATTCTTCTGTTGACAAAATTTTTCACGCTAGATATGGACATAACCTTTTACCGTTACCACCCTGTATAAAGATACCCAAAGTCTCCGTTTCAAACATTAAATCCTAAAAGAAGTTTCAAATCAGACAGTGAGACTGTTTAATTAATTTAAATTAATAGAAATCAGCTACCTAATTAAAAGTGCACTATAATACAATTTTGTCATTGTAGTTGAATGGACACGCGTGTTTTTCACTAATAATTTATTTAGGTGATGGTTAAATTGTTTACGATCTTTTACACTTTTTTCTTGTGTTGTTCTGTATTCTGCTTCTGTATACTTCTTATTATTTTTAACACTAAATGTTTTTGGTTACAGGCGGACGCCAGCCGATGAGGAAACAAGCGAATTTTTAATATCATTTAATATAATTATTATGATTTTAAAATTAGACGTCTAGTGAAAATAAAACATTTTGGTTAGAATTTAAATAGTCGACCAAAGTTAGTTATGTATTTAATTTATGAATTGGAAAACTAGATTATAATGTAGGTAGTCCACGTCTAAAATGTATGGACCTTGAAACTACGATTGTGTGTTATTGTATTGTTAAAAAATTGTGTCGAAATGTAGTTAATGTTTATAGTCCCGAAACCATGTGTAATTATTATGGGTTTATTATATTGTATATCTGTGGAATGCCTAAGTCATAATAAATGCTGGTTTAAAATTAATTTGTGTTTATTGTTTACTTATCCCATACAATTGAAGAGTTGACTTGACCTAGTGATAGGCCGATTGTATGAACATTTTTTTTTTGAATAACTTAACAAGAACTTGAAGGTATCCTCATAATTACCTACCTTGGGTATATTTACACAGAAAATGTTTTTTTCACTTTTGAATTACACCATCGGGTTAAAATATATACTTAACATACATACATAATCAGCCTATAAATATTCCCACTACTGGGACACAGGAATCCTCTCTTCGAGAGGGAGTGGGCAGAATTCTGCCACGCGGGCCCAGTGCGGGTTGGTAGATGTCACATATCTTCGAATTTTTGGTTCTAGGACATGCCGATTTCCTCACGATGTTTTCCTTCACCATTCACCGGGTTAAGACCGTGGGATATTAATCGATCGACGTTTTTCCCAGATAGAGGGTAAGAGGTGTCTCTTATATAAGTAGGTACATATGAGGCTCACTCTATCATAACTATATTTAATTGGTCGTCTCAAAACTAACCGACCACGCGCAAGCCGAGCGAATGAAGCTAGCGGTGCTGCGGCACCGCCCGGCGAGCGCCACATCCTAGTGGGCTCTAGTGGGTCGCAGTTATTACTAGGCATGGATATATCACAAAAAAAACGTAAATTCAAAAACAAAAACCCGACTACTGATAAATCACGGTCTAAAAAGTATGAAACAAGAAAATATTCTCATCTGAAATTATTATGTACAAACTATTCAATATTTATCGTCTATTAAATAAACAACTTACACGTAATATATTATAATGTAGGTATTTAATACATACCTATTCATAGTGAAGTTCAAAAGACAGCCGTGGTCGTATGGCACCTAACCTATCAAAACAACACTTTCTAACAGTAGTAAGCAGGCGATCATAATCTTTAGGGCAAAGTGGCATACGACCATGGCTGTCTTCTGAACATCACTATGAATATGTATGAAATACATTAAAATATATAACGTGTAAGTTGTTTATTAATAGCAGCGGACGATCAAGACGCTTCCAACAATACCTCATTTGTCAAATTATGACAAGCAGTTTAGAAGTAATGAGGGAACAGATGAACATACAACATACATACATACCGGTCAAAATCCTAACCCTCCTTTTTGCTTCGCCGTAGTCGGGTAAAAAGACGATCTGTGACTAGGATTTAGCCTATCAATTAGTAGATTATCATCATCATCATTCTCCTGCCCTTATTCCAATATATTTGGGGTCAGTGCAACATGTCCAATTAGTAGATCAAAGAAAAATCGCTCTGCCACGCTGCCAGTGACGCGGTAACGTGTCCAAAGTTGACTTATAGTTATAACACTCTGCGTAGTGCCCAGAGCGATTGCCATATCACGTTGCCGAAAACTAGCTTCCAACATTCCCACGGCTCCGATCATTTCTTATTGGCTCAAATGACGACTTTTCTCCATAATAACGCTCTTTTGTATCGATTCCACTCAGAAGTATGGCAGATATTTTACCTACTGATCTGGCCTCAAACCCGATATAAGTAATTTAAAAGCCAGGGGGCCTAAAATGGACGCTTTGGCAGAATCATAATATGATCTGCGTACAATTCATACATCCCGCTATTCATTTGTTTGACAGCTGCTATTTGACATTAGACTTTAATATAGCATTCTTACTTTGTGGACCATTTTACGAAACTCCATACAAAACTGTCAAACAGATGAATTGCGGGTTATTAATTGTTCGCAGATCATATTAGGATTCTGCCAAAGCGTCCGTTTTAGGCCCCCAGATCTTTAGTAACTAGCAAACACGTGCGCGCTCTCAACATATTATTAACTGAATATGTTGCGAGCGCGCAATAGTGAAGTCTCCAAAACGTCCTAATTGGGAGGTATTTGTTAGTCTGTGATGCCAACATTCGATGATTAGTGGCCGGAATAATGTTTGTTTACATTCACGCGCAATTGACAACTCTTTTTACTTGTAGTGAAATATAAAATGAATGAAAAGTGGGTATGTGTGCTGCCGTTGCTGCGCGGAACAGTTTTTTCGGTTATTTTATGAGTGTATAACATAGGTATCTGTTTAAATATAATATCATTGGCTGTAGCTTATTTGTTTTGTTTTGTGTGTAATGTGTGTAATATCTAGGCAAATAAAAATCACAAAAAAATGTTTTTTTTGTGTGAGGTTATGGTTTATGCTACTGCTGTCACAGTGTTGTGCTGCTGTCAGATCTATCTATTGTCTCTGACTAGTTTATAGTTATCTGTGATCTATTCACAGAGTACATTTGTATATATCTATTTGCATTGCATCACAGAGTACTTTTAAAAATAGCATTGCATACTGTCATGTCATCACGTCTCAGAACCAGAGATGCTCAGAACAAATAATCCGCAATAAATCAAAACACTATCCGTCTATTTATTGCAGAACTGGGTCTATATTACCAGCATTACTAGAATATCAGCTAATAATAAAATTTGCCATGCTGTTTGGAACGATCAAAAAATTACTTTCTAGTAAAAATAACGAATTTGATGACACGATTTTAGTCGAAAGTCCATTTAAGGAAACAACGAGAGATGGCACAGTAACGTTGCGTTTGGTGCAGCTTGGTACGTTATGTTACGCCTTTCTATTATGATAAATAGCCTCACATTAGTTACTCACCCCCATAAGGTAGACCTTACACACCTGTCCCACCGCCGCCGTGCCGACTAGTACCTAAGTGACTAACTACCAGCGATTTTTTCACTGAACTGACACAAGAAACGCAAAAAAGATTGTGGTTAGTTGATCGCGGACTGTTCACACCGCACCGCGCCGCGCGAATTCAAAGTGCCGATTTTCAAACGACACGTATAATATAAAACCGTTACTTATAACAAGGTGATCTCCAAGACTTTCGGATATGTAGAGGCAGAATGTATTTTAGTTCTAAACAGTCATATATAAGTTAGTAATATCTCCTTGTCCAGAAATGTTTTTCCGTGAAAAGTCGACAAGGAACAATCCACCCTAGCATGAGGTTGGTTATTCCATCATTATGGTAAGATGTTACAGTAGCAATAGTGATAATAAGTGATGCAGTAACTGAAAATTAATTTAAAACATCAATTAAAAGCAAAAATATCTAGTGTAAGTACCTAATATTTATGTCTGATTTATAAAATAAAAAGAATATAAGTACCTACTATTAATGTTTCAATCAAGTGCCATTTATCTTGATCCCGAGCTACCGTTTTAAACTTCTACCATCTTTGATGATAGCATCAGCGCCATCAGCTATCCGCTGCCGCAAGTCTACTGAATTTTTGCCCCGTTCGGTTCTCCTTTTGTTTATGTTCTCATTGTAGAATAATTTTTCATTTAATATAAGTTAAGTACTTCATTTTGTGTACGTATTTCTCGGCACAACTGTTCCCAAACCAGCAGAACTTTGAGCCTCAAATTCAATTTTTTGAAATTATCACAAACCCAAAAAATACAATCAACAAATTACCAATAGGAGTGCGATCTAGGTATAGTTTTCCAACTGATAAGAGCAACTCGCACGTCTCGTACATAAACTAACCTAATTTAAATATGCAACATTATTTTAGGTTTAAGTTCAAAAGCTTTTATAATTGCTTCTGAACATGATATCACTGGAAAAAATAGAACGACTAGTAACGACGGTACTCCACTATGTCGTGAATCAAGTGTCATAGAAATACTTTCATTGTATCCATGGGAGTCTATCAGGTTGTCTGTGTTTAAAAGAAGCCAAAAGCAGGCACTTAAAGCCTCGTTCGTTAACAACGGTGTAAGGTATTTTGAATTGAGAGACATGCCTAAAAAGAAGGTAAGGACCTTTGATTAATTATAATATGTCTAGAGATAGGTACTTTATCTAGTGTCGCGCTGCAAAAAAACTAAAACAAACAGGCCAACATTCGCGCCACGTCATTGTGTTATTCTAGTGCACGTGCAATAAGCGGCCAACAGTTGGACACAATTGTTTTTCGACTAGTTCACAGCTTTGACTGTCTATCTAGACATATTTATATCTTTGGTAAGGCCAATTATTCATTCTTTTTCAACCAATATTACACACGGCTACACAGCAAGCTATAAATTTCCAGTATAAGCTGATCCCGTACAATGAGAGGTCAGCGTGCCCATGTGCAATTAAAGTGAAAGCCCTTGAAAAATATATTTAATCCTCACAGATATTTTGGAGTCTTTGGCGTAGCAGTATAAAAGAACTCCAGTGCTCAGACAAAAAGTGGCCTTTCAAACTGTCAACTCAAATAAACTCTAGAAAACAAGAAACTCGCGTAGCAGAAAGCATCGAATTACGTTTTATAAAACATACTGAGAAGGTGCATAATTGAAACCTATTTTTTTTAACTGACTTGTTTCTTAAAAAAGTAGCTACTACCTACCTATTAATTTTGTGATCATATTATTAATTTTTCATGCAGGAGAAATGGTTAAAGTGGACAGACAAATATTTATATTTGGGATCTAGCAGAGAAGAGGAAGACAAAGTTCGACCTGTGCCAGTGCCTGGTCTGGGGCGTTCTGAGGAGATCAATCTTTATTATTTAAAACCGAGATATTTCGGTTGCTGGGAGCAATCAGAACATTGGGTCCAGTGTGGAGATAGCTCAATAAATACACTAGTTATTCAAAATTAATGACGTATGACAAGTTTTTATACAGTAATTATATAAATTAAACATATTCCTTCTTATTACAAAACAAGATTTATATTTTGACATGGCTTAAACCCTGGAGCCAGTTTTTGTAATAATAACGTAACAGTGATTGGAATACCGTTCTTTAAACAAAACTGAAAATTTAGTTCGGTACTAAGTTGTCAGTTTTGTGTTTAGGAACTTTACCATAGACGGAATAAAGTTCGAATTTCAATAATGGCTCCATGTTTTAAACCGGGGCTGAAGATAAACCTTGTTTTGTAATAAGGGGGTTTTTATTTAAGTACCTTAAGACTAATTATTTGAATTTGTTATTAGACACACCTATGACGACATCTATACCGCTACAATTATGAATAAGTTTTAACTAGCGCGATTAACATCGTTATTATGAAAACCGACAACAACCGCCTGCCGCCGCCGGCCGCGCTGGGGCAGTATCCCACTGCCCACGCTCACCAGACCGCTTGTCTGGTCGGAGGGTTCTCCCTTTTCAACAGGGAATGAGGAACTTTCCACCCTGTTCCTCATACCTGTAAAATGGTAATCCCGACTAGGAACGCCAGCGCAGCCTTTGAGCAGCAACGTCATCATCATCACTTCTTCAAGCTTTCGAGCAGCGATCAAACGAACAGCCTGAGAACAATACCTGGTCATCGACCTCAACCTTATCAGCGACCTAGACAGAGCATATTGCACTTAAGCCGGTCAGTAAGTAGAGAGGCACATCTCTGATCTCTCCTAGTCGATGCAGCTGCCGGCCACTATCCAGCATTGCACCGCTCCGACCAGTGGGTCGCAGTGGGCTGCATCTAATCCTCCAGTGGGAGGATTAGAGCAAATTAAAAGCATGCATTAAGCAGCATTACCCCTCACTGAGGCAACACCATAGACATTCCATTTCATCAACCAACGGTACATATGGGTTTTTACAAAAGGGAAGTCTTGCTACACTCCATTTATTAATTTTTTAGGGACTGAAAATCTGGATCGATCTTTGTCGAATAAAGTTTTTCTTTGAGGTAAGTTTTCTCCTAAAATATAAATAATCGCTGAACTTGATGGTGATATTTCAGTAAGCCCTTGGTGAGAGGCTTCTAAAAAATCGTTTTGGATCGCTGCAACCCTTTTATTGGTATTGGTGCTTGACTAGATCTGAAGATCCAAACCCGCAAACTTGTGATATAGGCCGCATCCTATCGCGAATACCCGATCGTCGGTTGTATCTAGACGTTTACTCATTTTTATCGATGGGAAATCCCAGGCACAAGCCTTGTATTAAAATAAGATTTAGGAACGAATTACTGAAAAGGCTTTAGAAAGAAAGAAGAAAGAAAATACGTTTATTTGTGATAAACATGATGCAAAGAAAGAATTCGAATACAAAAAAGAACAATTTTAGGAAAAATACCAACCCAGCGAGTCGCCGGTCGCAGCCGTTGATCAATGCGCTGTACAAGTAATAGCTAACTAGGCTAATAGATAACTAGGCTGTATAATAAATGGCCTTCGCTTTTTGGTCATGGGACTTAAAAATAACAAACATAACCTGAAAAGTAAAATGACATGACGTTCTTGGCGGGAAAGTGAAGCGTCATGTTCAGCAGTTTGTTTAATTTTCCAAAATTTGTGTTTAGCCGAATATTAATGTGTAATAATGGTGGATTATTAACCATTAAGTGTTTGTGAACGTGCATTAGTGTAGGCAAATGAAACAAAACAGTGCAACTTCGCTTCAAGTTCTCTCAAGAAGTCCGCGTGAGGTCTCAGTAAAGTGCCACATCCACAGATTAAGTAGTACTGCCACATCTTTACTGAAACTCAAGGGGAGTGGGCGGGGATATCATCATCATGCATTTATAATTCATTTCATCAATACTATACAAGAACTAATACGTGACATTGGCTAAATGCACAAACCGTGCGAAGCCAGAAGGAAAAAAAAAAAAAAAAATGACATGACTTTGACTTAACCAAAAACGTGATGACTAATGTCAAAATGGTCAAATTTAAATCAAAACATTAGGAAGGAACACAGTGACAAATATTTAATTTTAAGTATAATACTATTCCAAATATGTCTTTTCTGGTGAGAATTGTGCGAAATTTGACATTTCCGAAATTTCGGAATAACGTAGTGTTATTTAATTTTGCAAATGGGGTACAAAAATGTAGCAGAAGCATTCATAGTAACTCGTACCTGAGTGCTAGAATGTTTATGGAACATGAAAATAAATATGCTTATAATATCTTGGAAGACAAAGGCTATGCTATTAGCTTAAATTGCAACATCCAGCAAGAGACTTTAAGTGAAGAACAATTTAAAGAAGCACTCCAAGTGGACTGGTCCAAGAAGTCTCATCCCGAAGTTCTAGAAATTTTTCCTAAATTTGCTTTATATTGTTCAGAACACAACTTGTGTATCTCTAATAAGATATTTGATACATACATAGACTATCTTACTGATTGTTTAAAAATGGCAACTGATAAAGAGTTGGAATCCATATTTTATGCTTTAAATAAGTGGCCAGAAACAGAATCAATTCGAACTCGCAACTACATAGAAGTCTGGGCCGCTTTGGATGACGAGTGTTTAAACAGAATAAGGAATTGGTCACATAATGAATTACTTTCTTTCGTAGCACTTTTCTATATGATAAATGTAACAAGACATAGTGAATTTTCTATTAAAAGCATGCAAAAATTAGCCAGTAAAGCAAAGCAACTAACACCGGCGCAAATTGTACAAACAATGTTTTTTATTGGAATAAGGCGAAAATCCCCATTTGATATGCACAATTTAGAAATTGAGATAAAAAAAAAGTACTTACTATTCACTGTTGACGATTTGGCCATTATATGTATGGGATTCTTCAAAAGTAAAACACCTGTAAGAGATATGGACTTGGTACTGAAAATGATTAACACAGTGATTGAAAACTCAAAAAACATTCATGAAGTATCCTTGGCGGCTTTATTAAAAGTAATTCGATACTCAACTAAATCAACCCTTGACAACAGAATATACAGACTACTGGAAACATTGCAGCATGAAGTGCCTCGGCTATCAGTGATGTGTAATGTGCATTTAGCTCTAGTGGGAACTTCTACATTAAACTTACATGAAGAGTGTTTACATAAAATTGCTGAAATTGTAAGCCAATCCATGCCCCAAACAAGGGTTAAAGACCTTGAAAGATTAGTTTTAACTTATGGAACTTTTAATTTAATACCTCGTACAAAAGAATGTTTCTTCTCCAAAGTTATGGATGAATTAAGAAAGCCTGAAAGAAGACCAGAAATTCTCATTCATGGCAGATCATTTGCATGCTGCATAGCTTATTTAACTCTTTTAGGCATCCGCCCTGTGGATCTTATCAATGAAGTTTTAAGTACGGAATTTTTAGAACGGACTTATGGGAAGTATTGTTATAACTATGGGAGAGAAATTCTAGTATTGAATAATGTAGCAGAAATCTTTTGCAGTGATGTTAAAGTAAATCATCTTCAGGATAAATACATTCAAATTGTGGCAAAAAAATATACTGATTATATACCAGATGAACACTTTGAAAAACAGTATAATATTACTGAAAGGATGGTCTTGGATATTATGAAAATTTTGAAAGAAACTCGTGGCGGTAATGAGTATGTTCTTGGCGACCACATCTTACCTCATCATCAAAGGGGAGGTACACAAAAAAATATATTTATCAATTTTATCGCACTTAAATACCTGTAACAATGCTATGTCTATGACCAATAAAATTATGCCTTATTTTCTTTCAGATATAGTCATTTGTAATGACGTTAGTGGAGCCCCAGTAGCAGTCAAAGACAAGTTTATAACCAAAAAGTTTGGACTACTACAAAGGCCTCCTGATATTAATGTCTGGATAGCATTGGTGATAGCTGGCAGAAATGCAATAATACATGATACTGACAATGCAACTGGCTTCTTTACAAGTAAAGTTAGAGAACTTGAAGCACTGGGTTATCATGGAGTTCTGGTAAGTACTAATGTACTATCTAGTACAGATAGATTCTATCTAGATATTTGTTGGTAAGCACATCACTTGAGAATGGATGAGCCTATTTGGCAACTTTTTTTTTATGTTCGTAATAATCCAAATTAGGTTTTAATGGAAAGAAAAATTTGAAAAGAAAATTTCAAATTCGGGAAAACTGAAAATGCTTTTTTCTATGGGATTTTGAAATTTGAACAGGACAACGCTTGTCGGGTCAGGTGGTGGACTAATGATAAATTTCTGATCATAGTTTTGCTTTTTTATCAACTTTTACAGAGTATACCAGACATTATATTCAAATAAAATGATTAAAATTTTGTGTTCTTCATGTGCGATTCACAATAAACACTTTTTCATTCTTTCTTTATTCCTTAACCTTATTCCTATTTTTTCAGGTACCCTGGAGTAAGTATTCGAAATTGAAAACAACAGAAGAAAAAGCAGGTTACATAAATAGCTTAATTAATGATTCTGTAAGGAAAATCAAATAAATCTTAATACTTAATAGCATTATTATTTTTATTAACCCATTTAAGTCATTTGCTTATGCTTTGACTATGTTAATAAATTCTGGTCTAAGGCATTGAGTTAATGGTGCAATATGTTAAGGACATAGATCCAGCAAGTCCACCTTCAATGGTTTCTTTCTGGCAGAACCGCAGAACTACTGTACTTAATGGATTGAAATACATACTAATACTACAATGTGAAAGTAACTCCTGTCTGTCTGTTTCCTTTCTTAATGGATTTCGATGTTTGGCACAGGCACACAACTGATAAAACAGAGAACCTTTGACTATCAAATCTTCGAGGTCATAGTTTTGTCCTGTGATGTCGCCGGGAGCCCGCCGACGCCTAAAGTCCGGGTTATTGATATAATCCTTGTGGATCCCGACCGATGGACGCGGAGCAGTACCTACCACAATTGATTTAGGTTTATCAGAGATTAATAAGTTTAATCGAATATGTATTGGTCTAACTTGCAAAGAAAAGTAGCCAGATGTTTAACAAGTAGATTAGCATTATGTGTTAAGATGTATCTATACTCGGAATTTTAATTCGATTCCAGATTTGACAATTTCAGTGTTGCAACGTTATGACAAGTACTAAATAGTGACGTTGCGAAATTATTCGATATGGAAATGGAATATTTCCAGATCGATTCTTCTCGTTTATAATTTTACGCTCGTAAACTAAGTATATCAGGAAATTAAATATTTCTGAACCAATAATTTAGTTTTGACGATTAATTAACGATCTGAGACTTTTCTTTTATAATTGTGTGTGAAATAAATAAAAAAATGTGATCATGAAGGAACATGACAAATAAAACAGATAGATAGATGTATTATGGTAATAAATTATTTTATAAATTGTCGCCGTCATCGCTATCGCTATCGCTGTCACTTTCTGTAACATTTATTATAAATGTGTCTGTGATATTGTCAATTAACATATCTAGCCTACACATTTTTTGCTCTTCTTTGACAACATGGGATACGCATTTAGACCATTCGGTAGCCGTAATTTTTTTAATGCCTTCCTGAAATAAATTTCTCACGTCTGTCAATTTGAAGGTTTTATTATTTTAGCTACATGCCCCTTTACCTGCGCCCATATCAATTCGATAGGGTTTAGCTCGATTGTTTATCGATTTTTGTGTTCATCACTACACTATTATATGTGGTATCATTATTTCACAAAATGACAGTAGCTAATGTCAAATCTGGAATCGAATTAAAATTCCGAGTATAGTTGAAGACGTACTACCAACTATTGTAGTCTGTGCGTACTACTCTGGTACTGCCAGAACCGTTATTATAGCGCCGTGATAGTATTTCCACACTACCGCAGTGGTAGCCCGCGAAATCTTACGTTTTTTGCAATTTGCAGGTCAGTGTCAGGTTGTATTTTGATCAAAATATGACTCGCGACCTTATCAAGTAGGGTAGGGGTGTGCAGCACTGCGCACTTTTACTACAACATTCTCAAAAAAAAAAAGAGTAGTTTAGAGACTATTCAAAAAAATTACAGCATCCATTAAGGCTTTTACATACCAGCGCGACTTGTCGCGCGACGCGACACGGCACAAAGGCCCCGCGTGTCGTGGGACGAGCGGTGCCTTTGTGTCGCGTCGCGTCGCGCGACTTGTCGCCCCGGTATGTAGAAGCTATAGTTACTCTACTCTTTGGTAGAAGCCTTAATGCGCACTTTAATTTGTACAACGTATGAGGACAAGACTGCGCAGCCAGATGTGCAACTTTGCGCACGTAGGTCAAGAGTGCGCATCACTCACAAATATCACATTAGAAGCTACCACAGTCTACTTATGCAGTGCATTTTTCGTGCCACCAATTTTTGCATGAACTACATTCGATCCAGTCTTCAATAATTGGATCTCTGTACACTTCAGAGCAACCTGGACATGCCCAATTTTTCTTTTTGGGTGCAGTTGCTGCCTTCTTTGGTTTACCAGTCTTGCTCCTCTTAGGTAAAGGTTTTTCTTTCTTCTTTTTAAGTTCTTCTTCGAGTATTCTTTTGTGTGGCGAGCTGCTTAAAATTTCAGATCTTTTGCTTCTCTTACTATAGGGTCGCGCTACAGATGACTTTGTATATGGCGACAGTTCTGACAATGTAACAGAAGATGAAGTTGATGGAATTGATGCTAGACTCCGATGTTCTTTGTCTTCTTGACATCCTAAAAACATAAATAATTAGTTTATTAGCTTATCAGTAAATGGTCATGATAAAACACATAATATCTTAAAAAAACGGCCGATAGTGTACAAGACTGCGCGCGCAATCTTGTACAGGATGGCTATGCGCACTCTTGCACATAGAGCATTAAAGACCTTTGAAAGACCACTACTGCCATCTTTTAGCAAGGACGTCGTATTAACTCGAGTGAAACACGTTTCGATAGTAATTTGATAGAAATAAACACATAAAAACATTATTACAATCACGTTTTCAAAACACCTAAATATTGTAAAACAGGTATCAAATTTAGTTTTTTTCGATTAAATCTTCGGAAATTGTATTAAAAAGGAAAATTCTTGAGCGCGCGCGTTTATAACGTTGATGAGGCGCTGTCAACTGAAGTTGGCCGCAAAATACTGTTTCTTGATTGGATAATCGCTATGCGCATTCTTGTACACTACGCAATCTTGCACACCCCTACCCTACTTACCTAAGTATACATAATTATCTATAAATGTTAGATTTGTTCCAAAGAAGTCTTCCTAGTCCGATCGTGTCTATGGACACCTCCGCACCCGCGGACAATCGCGCCCCAAGTCCGTGCACGTCAGACTCCGAAGAGTCCAGCTCTTCCTCCTCGTCTTCTTCTCCCTCTGCCAAGTCAGGGGTCCTAACCTCTGGCCCTGGCAAGAGGAAGAAGTCGAAGAGTAAGTCGGGCCAGGCGTCAAAGATAGTGGCGTACGAGCCTCCCTCGACCCCTATCCCTTCTGCCCCCGTGGCATCCACCTCAGTGGCCCCTACCGCGGCCCCTCCTACCGTTACTCCGTCACCGGTCCCGGCGTCTTCCACGCAAGACCAAGACGGTTTCACTCTCGTTTCTGCCTCTAAGAAGGCTTCCCGTCCTCCGCCCATTGTCATCCAGGACAAGGGTAAATGGACGGAAATTTCAAAATGGTGTGTTGATCAGCGGATCAACTTCACCAGCGCGGTCAGTACCCAACCGGGTATAAAAGTTACAGTTCCCACTTCTAACGATTTTAGGGAACTAACCAAGACACTTCGGGTGAGAGGCATCTCATACCACTCTTATACCCTCCCCGAAGAGCGTCAGACGCGTGTGGTGATCCGTAGGATCCCCAGTGAGATTGCCACCGCTGACATAAAATCGGACTTAGAGCGACAGGCTATTCCTGTCCTCGAAGTCCACAGGATGCACCGCTCTAGAGGCGGTTCACCATACGACATGGTTCTTGTCGTATGCTCTCAAGTAGAAGGGCATCACCCTATTTTCAAGGTCGCTTCGATCTGCAGCCTCAAAGGCTTTGATATCCAGAAGCCCCATAAGTCAAGCATTATCGGACAATGCCATCGTTGCCAACTATACGGTCACGCGCAGAAGAACTGCTTCGCGAAACCCAGGTGCGTCAAGTGCCTGGGTGAGCATGGCACTTCTGAATGCTCGCGACCAAAAGACCGTGCCCTCTGCACCGAACCTCCCAGTTGCGTTCTTTGCGGCCAACAAGGCCACCCAGCCAACTACCGTGGCTGCCCTAAGGCACCAAAATCATCTTCCTCGAAGTTGACCAAGCGTTACGACGCGAGGCAACAGAGAGACAACCAGGGGGGATTCTCCTCCTCTCTGTCCCAACCTCCGCAACGACTGAGCCCTCAAAGGTCAAGTCCGTGGAACTACTTCAACCACCAGCAGGCCTTCCCTGCCTTCGGCCAATACATGGCTCCTCCCCCCCCTCAACCTCAACCCATCCCACGGTTGATGGACCCCCGCCTTCGCGCTCATAGCGTTCAGCATCACCAACAACCTACCACCGCTGGTAGAAGCGCGCCTCTCGCGCCCCCAGTGGCCCGCGTGCCAGAGCCTGCTTCCAAAGCCGCTCCCCCTCTCAACATTCGCGCGCCTCCTAAACCCGCGGCCACTCCAGTGGTCGCATCATCACCTAACACCTTCGATGCGTTTAATGTGATCTCGAGCACATTCAACATCTTTCTTTCGCCCCGCGCCAAGAAAATGGCCAGCGAAATAATCGTAGCCCGTAACTCCTGCGATCTATCGGAGATCCAGCGAATTTATCACGCGTATCCCGAGATCACGCAAGCCCTAGAGTCCATCGCGTATAGGAAACCATAATGTATAATACGGCCCCCGCGAGAACTAAACTCAGATCACTAAAGTTAGGCTTTTTCAATGCCAACGGCATTAGAGAACAACGCGACGAAATCGCTGTGTTCCTCCGCGACCATCGGTTAGATATCCTCCTAGTACAGGAAACTTTCCTCAAGCCTTGTCATCGAGACCCGTCAATTGCGAACTATCGCGTAGTTCGCAATGACAGGACTCGATGCCACAGGGGCGGCACCCTGATTTACTATAGGACTCCTCTCCATTGCATCCCGCTCGATGCTCCGACAACTCTCTCGTGTCTTGAAGTGTCTGCATGCAAAATAGCAATGTCAGGTCATCAACCGATTACGATAGTTTCGGCTTACATGCCGCCCACCGCGACCACGAGCCCAGACGGTCTTCAAATGCTGTCTCGCGATCTTTCGATTCTTTTCGGCCTGAGTGAATCCGTTATCGTAGCGGGTGATCTCAACGCCAAACATCCGTCCTGGAATTGTAATACCACCACGTTTCGAGGCCAACATCTGTTTGACCTCACCGCCGTTTTAAATTTCGATATCATCGGCCCGATGAATCCTACTCACTACCCCCATATCCCCAGTCAATCCCCGGACATATTGGACATAGCGCTCCTAAAGAATATCAACCTACGGTTGGATTCGATAGAGGCGATGGACGAACTGACTTCTGACCACCGGCCGGTCGTCTTAAGACGGGCCCCTCGCGACGGACTCCTTGACCCTGACCAACCCCCCCTCACGAAAGTAGTCACGGACTGGCGGAAAGTAAGCGACCGACTGAAATTCACCACATCCCCGATACTGGATTCTATCCCCGATCAGTTTGACTCGATCGCCGACACGACGGCCGCGATCGACTCACTCACGGAACACGTACAATCAGTCCTGAGCGATTGCTCGAAGCAGGTTCCGGCGATGGACCCCCATCGCCGAAAGCTGCCGGACGATGTGCGTGAACTGCTGACTGAGAAGAACGCGGCCACTCGTGCATACAGTGTCTTTCCCTGTGACGCTAACAAAGTCTTCATGCGCCAATTACAGAAATCTGTAAGGAAGCGAATGAAAGAACTGCGTGAGGCTAACTGGGACAAGATGCTGGGCGAACTAGAGCCCACTCATCTTGCCTTCTGGGAGCTTCAGAGGAAACTCAGATCCCCGCAAGTAGCTTCAATGCCCCCTCTGACACGACCCGACAGGACGATAGCATTCGACGACACCGACAAGGCTGAATGCCTGGCTGACACTCTCGAGACTCAGTGCTCGCCCAGCTCTCAACCAGTAGACCAAGCTCACCTCGCTGAGGTGGACGCTGAAGTCGAACGTAGGGCGAATCTCCCTCCGGTCGAAGACCCTGATTGTCCTCTGGCTCCCGTCACCCCAGACGAAGTGCACGACATTATCAAGGGTCTGAAAACCCGTAAATCTCCCGGATCAGACGGAATCACCAACAGGGTGCTCCAGCTGTTCCCCGCTCACCTGATCATGCTAATGACCACCATCTTCAATGGCGCTCTTAGCAACAACATTTTTCCTCAAGCTTGGAAAAGTGCCACGGTCATCGGTATCCCGAAGCCCGGCAAACCTAAGACCGAACCTTCCAGTTACCGACCCATCAGTCTGCTCAACGTCTTCGGCAAAGTCTATGAGAGGCTTATTTATAAGCGTCTCAGAGACTATGCCGAGACGAAGGGCCTCATCCCAAACGAACAGTTCGGGTTCAGATCCCAACATTCGTGCGTACAACAGGTCCACCGTATCGTCGAGCATGTAAGCGCTGGCTTCCAGCGCGGGCTCATGACGGGTGCTGTGTTCTTCGACATTGCGAAAGCGTTCGACAAAGTCTGGCACAACGGCTTAATATATAAGCTCTACAAACTCGGTGTGCCCGATCGTCTCGTGCTCATCTTACGAGACTTTTTGTCGGACCGCACCTTCCGCTATCGCATCGAGGGTGCGCTATCCTCCCCCCATCCGCTCCGCGCAGGCGTCCCTCAGGGCGCTGTGCTGGCACCGCTGATATTCACTATATTCACTAGTGATATCCCCAAATGTAGAAAGGCGCAGTTAGCTCTGTTCGCAGACGACACGGCCATCTACTACTCCGGCCTCAGACAAGACAATATCGCCCGCATCCTTCAGGCCGAAGTCAACAGACTCGCGGCCTGGTTCAGGAAGTGGAGGATTGAAGTCAACCCTGATAAGAGCCAGGGGGTCCTATTCTGTAGGCCCCGGCGATCACCCGCCCTGCCCCAACCGATCACCATGTTCGGCAAGCCTATCCCTTGGGAGAAGCGAGCCAAATATCTCGGTGTGGTCTTAGACCATCACATGACGTTCGGCGAGCACATAAAACAGGTGCGCTCGCGCGCCAGTTTTGCTCTCGGCCGACTACACTCCGTACTCAACCCGCGCAGCAAGTTGTCCCTTAAGTGCAAATTGCGTATTTACACCGCGTGCATTCGACCGATCATGACTTACGCCTGCGTAGTCTTCGCTCACGCAAAGTCATATCACATTCATAAGATGCAGACGCTTCAAAACCGATTTCTCCGTAGAATTACGAAAGCTCCTTGGTTCGTTCGGAACGAACAACTTCACGTAGACCTTAAGATGCCTACCATCAAACAGTTTATGAAGCGCCTTGCAAAGCGCTTTTTCGAATCCGCGGAACGTCATCGCAACCCCTTGGTTGTGCAGGCCGCTAGTTACAGGCCTTCTGCCATTAGTCAGACTCGCCGACCGAGGCACACTCTCTTAGATCCGGATGACCCCATCACTCTCCTTCAGGAAAGCAATAGGGCCACGAGTACAGTGCACAAAATACACAAACCGACCTTCCGTCCTCGCCGCCGAGGTACCACGCGAACTTCCCGAGTAAATGGTAATAAAAGTCCTCCCCCCCGTCCCTTGAATGTCGATGCGCCAGCCGCCCGGTTAGAGGCTGAGAGCGCCGTAGCAATAAATATAATATCCCCTGATAATAATCATGATCAAAATGTTGATCCAGCCCGTCCCCAAATTGTTAGTAATTTTGTGATCCCCCAACGACGCCCTGAGCCGAGGTCCGTACCCCACAGGGGGTGCCCTTAGTGCGCTGTCGTTTAGTTTTTAATATATATAATTTGCGCCCTGGCTGGAGGCTTTAAGATTAAAAACCTTAGGGCAGCCACAGGAATATCCGGTTAAGTAGCAACGACCTCTCTAGGTCTGCTACGAGATGCCATACCTAAAAAAAAAAAAAAAAAAAAAAAGAAGTCTTCCCTAAGACATTTGTTGCAAAAACGTAAGAAAATTTGAATTACGGGGTCGTTTCAAACGGTCATCGGACAATCCGCAATGTCTCTCCGTTTTAAAACCTATAACTGGCCATGACTCAATTCAATCTTGTATTATTATCCGATAAGCGGGTCCGCTAGTAGGTACATTAGAACTCAATGTCCGCTACGCCATGTTTTTGTGTTATAAAAACACCTAACATCGTTACCTAAGGCTGGTTTTCCTGTCACGCTGACCGCACGCGGATGGTCAGCGCTGATGGGTATGTAGTAACGGGCGTCAGCGCTGAGCGGTCAGCATTACTCAGAAACGCTACCTTACTACATAGCATATTGATCCATCGTGGATCATCAGCGCTGACCATCCGCGTGCGGTCAGCGTGACAGGTAAGATGAGCACGAGACGATCCGGCACACCGAGTTTGTAGAGCTTATATAATGTAGCCGTTGTGCCAGACTTTGTCGAACGCTTTCGCAATATCGAAGAACACAGCACCCGTCATGAGCCCACGCTGGAAGCCAGCGCTTATATTCTCGACGATACGGTGGACCTGTTGTACGCACGAATGTTGGGTTCTGAACCAGAACTGTTCGTTTGGGATGAGGCCCTTCGTCTCGGCATAGTCTCTGAGACGCTTATAAATAATGTTAAGCCTCTTATAGCCTTCGCCGAAAACGTTGAGCAGACTGATGGGGCGGTAACTGGAAGGCTCGGTCTTACGCTTGCCGGGCTTCGGGATACCGATGACCGTGGCACTTTTCCAAGCTTGAGGAAAAATGTTGTTACTAAGAGCGCCATTGAAGATGGTGGTCATTAGCATGATCAGGTGAGCGGGGAACAGCTGGAGCACCCTATTGGTGATTCCGTCTGATCCGGGAGATTTACGGGGTTTAAGACCCTTGATGATATCGTGCACTTCGTCTGGGGTGACGGGAGGCAGAGGACAATCAGGGTCTTCAACCGGAGGGCTAACTTAATTTTTTTTTTTTTTTTTTTTTTAAATGGCATCGCGTAGTAGACCTAGAGAGGTCGTTGCTACTTAACCGGATATTCCTGTGGCTGCCCTAAGATTTTTAATCTTAAAGCCTCCAGCCAGGGCGCAAGTTATATATATTAAAACTAAACGACAGCGCACTAAGGGCACCCCCTGTGGGGTACGGACCTCGACTTAGGGCGTCGTTGGGGGATCACAAAATTAGTAACAATTTGGGGACGGGCTGGATCAACATTTTGATCATGATTATTATCAGGGGATATTATATTTATTGCTACGGCGCTCTCAGCCTCTAACCGGGCGGCTGGTGCATCGACATTCAAGGGACGGGGGGGAGGACTTTTATTACCATTTACTCGGGAAGTTCGCGTGGTACCTCGGCGGCGAGGACGGAAGGTCGGTTTGTGTATTTTGTGCACTGTACTCGTGGCCCTATTGCTTTCCTGAAGGAGAGTGACGGGGTCATCCGGACCTAAGAGAGTATGCCTCGGTCGGCGAGTCTGACTAATGGCAGAAGGCCTGTAACTAGCGGCCTGCACAACCAAGGGGTTGCGATGACGTTCCGCGGATTCGAAAAAGCGCTTTGCAAGGCGCTTCATAAACTGCTTGATGGTAGGCATCTTAAGGTCTACGTGAAGTTGTTCGTTCCGAACGAACCAAGGAGCCTTCGTAATTCTACGGAGAAATCGGTTTTGAAGCGTCTGCATATTATGGATGTGATACGACTTTGCGTGAGCGAAGACTACGCAGGCGTAAGTCATGATCGGTCGAATGCACGCGGTGTAAATACGCAATTTGCACTTAAGGGACAACTTGCTGCGCGGGTTGAGTACGGAGTGTAGTCGGCCGAGAGCAAAACTGGCGCGCGAGCGCACCTGTTTTATGTGCTCGCCGAACGTCATGTGATGGTCTAAGACCACACCGAGATATTTGGCTCGCTTCTCCCAAGGGATAGGCTTGCCGAACATGGTGATCGGTTGGGGCAGGGCGGGTGATCGCCGGGGCCTACAGAATAGGACCCCCTGGCTCTTATCAGGGTTGACTTCAATCCTCCACTTCCTGAACCAGGCCGCGAGTCTGTTGACTTCGGCCTGAAGGATGCGGGCGATATTGTCTTGTCTGAGGCCGGAGTAGTAGATGGCCGTGTCGTCTGCGAACAGAGCTAACTGCGCCTTTCTACATTTGGGGATATCACTAGTGAATATAGTGAATATCAGCGGTGCCAGCACAGCGCCCTGAGGGACGCCTGCGCGGAGCGGATGGGGGGAGGATAGCGCACCCTCGATGCGATAGCGGAAGGTGCGGTCCGACAAAAAGTCTCGTAAGATGAGCACGAGACGATCGGGCACACCGAGTTTGTAGAGCTTATATATTAAGCCGTTGTGCCAGACTTTGTCGAACGCTTTCGCAATGTCGAAGAACACAGCACCCGTCATGAGACCGCGCTGGAAGCCAGCGCTTATATGCTCGACGATACGGTGGACCTGTTGTACGCACGAATGTTGGGATCTGAACCCGAACTGTTCGTTTGGGATGAGGCCCTTCGTCTCGGCATAGTCTCTGAGACGCTTATAAATAAGCCTCTCATAGACTTTGCCGAAGACGTTGAGCAGACTGATGGGTCGGTAACTGGAAGGTTCGGTCTTAGGTTTGCCGGGCTTCGGGATACCGATGACCGTGGCACTTTTCCAAGCTTGAGGAAAAATGTTGTTGCTAAGAGCGCCATTGAAGATGGTGGTCATTAGCATGATCAGGTGAGCGGGGAACAGCTGGAGCACCCTGTTGGTGATTCCGTCTGATCCGGGAGATTTACGGGTTTTCAGACCCTTGATAATGTCGTGCACTTCGTCTGGGGTGACGGGAGCCAGAGGACAATCAGGGTCTTCGACCGGAGGGAGATTCGCCCTACGTTCGACTTCAGCGTCCACCTCAGCGAGGTGAGCTTGGTCTACTGGTTGAGAGCTGGGCGAGCACTGAGTCTCGAGAGTGTCAGCCAGGCATTCAGCCTTGTCGGTGTCGTCGAATGCTATCGTCCTGTCGGGTCGTGTCACAGGGGGCATAGAAGCTACTTGCGGGGATCTGAGTTTCCTCTGAAGCTCCCAGAAGGCAAGATGAGTGGGCTCTAGTTCGCCCAGCATCTTGTTCCAGTGAGCCTCACGGAGTTCTTTCATACGCTTCCTTACAGATTTCTGTAATTGGCGCATGAAGACTTTGTTAGCGTCACAAGGAAAGACACTGTATGCACGAGTGGCCGCGTTCTTCTCAGTCAGCAGTTCACGCACATCGCCCGGCAGCTTTCGGCGATGGGGGTCCATAGCCGGAACCTGCCTCGAGCAATCGCTCAGGACTGATTGTACGTGTTCCGTGAGTGAGTCGATCGCGGCCGTCGTGTCGGCGATCGAGTCAAACTGATCGGGGATAGAATCCAGTATCGGGGATGTGGTGGATTTCAGTCGGTCGCTTACTTTCCGCCAGTCCGTGACTACTTTCGTGAGGGAGGGTTGGTCAGGGTCAAGGAGTCCGTCGCGAGGGGCCAGTCTTAAGATGACCGGCCGGTGGTCAGAAGTCAGTTCGTCCATCGCCTCTATCGAATCCAACCGTAGGTTGATATTCTTTAGGAGCGCTATGTCCAATATGTCCGGGGATTGACTGGGGATATGGGGGTAATGAGTAGGATTCATCGGACCGATGATATCGAAATTTAAAACGGTGGTGAGGTCAAACAGATGTTGGCCTCGAAACGTGGTGGTATTACAGTTCCAGGACGGATGTTTGGCGTTGAGATCACCCGCTACGATAACGGATTCACTCAGGCCGAAAAGAATCGAAAGATCGCGAGACAGCAGTTGAAGACCGTCTAGGTTCGTGGTCGCGGTGCCAGCCGGTGTAAGCCGAAACTATCGTAATCGGTTGATGACCTGACATTGCTAATTTTCATGCAAACACTTCAAGACACGAGAGAGTTTTCGGAGCATCGAGCGGGATGCAATGGAGAGGAGTCCTATAGTAAATCAGGGTGCCGCCCCTGTGGCATCGAGTCCTGTCATTGCGAACTACGCGATAGTTCGCAATTGACGGGTCTCGATGACAAGGCTTGAGGATAGTTTCCTGTACTAGGAGAATATCTAACCGATGGTCGCGGAGGAACACAGCGATTTCGTCGCGTTGTTCTCTAATGCCGTTGGTATTGAAAAAGCCTAACTTTAGTGATCTGAGTTTAGTTCTCGCGGGGGCCGTATTATACATTATGGTTTCCTATACGCGATGGACTCTAGGGCTTGCGTGATCTCGGGATACGCGTGATAAATTCGCTGGATCTCCGATAGATCGCAGGAGTTACGGGCTACAATTATTTCGCTGGCCATTTTCTTGGCGCGGGGCGAAAGAAAGATGTTAAATGTGCTCGAGATCACATTAAACGCATCGAAGGTGTTAGGTGATGCGACCACTGGAGTGGCCGCGGGTTGAGGAGGCGCGCGAGTGTTGAGAGGGGGAGCGGCTTTGGAAGCAGGCTCTGGCACGTGGGCCACTGGGGGCGCGAGAGGCGCGCTCCTACCGGCGGCGGTAGATTGTTGGTGATGCTGAGCGCTATGAGCGCGAAGGCGAGGGTCCATCAACCGTGGGATGGGTTGAGGTTGAGGGGGGGGAGGAGCCATGTATTGGCCGAAGGCAGGGAAGGCCTGCTGGTGGTTGAAATGATTCCATGGACTGGACCTTTGAGGACTCAGTCGTTGCGGAGGTTGGGTCAGAGAGGAGGAGAATCCCCCCTGGTTATCTCTCTGTTGCCTCGCGTCGTAACGCTTGGTCAACTTCGAGGAAGACGATTTTGGTGCCTTAGGGCAGCCACGGTAATTGGCTGGGTGGCCTTGTTGGCCGCAAAGAACGCAACTGGGAGGTTCGGTGCAGAGGGCACGGTCTTTCGGTCGCGAGCATTCAGAAGTGCCATGCTCACCCAGGCACTTGACGCACCTGGGTTTCGCGAAGCAGTTCTTCTGCGCGTGACCGTAAAGTTGACATCGGTGGCACTGTCCGATAATGCTGGACTTGTGCGGTTTCTGAAAATCAAAGCCTTTAAGGCTACAGATCGAAGCGATCTTGAAAATAGGGTGATGCCCGTTAACCTGAGAGCATACGACAAGAATCATGTCGTATGGTGCACCGCCTCTAGAGCGGTGCATCCTGTGGACTTCGAGGACAGGAATAGCCTGTCGCTCTAAGTCAGACTTAATGTCTGCGGTGGCAATCTCACTGGGGATCCTACGGATCACCACACGCGTCTGACGCTCTTCGGGGAGGGTATATGAGTGGTATGAGATGCCTCTCACCCGAAGTGTCCTGGTTAGTTCCCTGAAATCGTTAGCCGTGGGAACGGTGACTTTTATACCCGGTTGGGTACTGACCGCGCTGGTGAAGTTGATCCGCTGATCAACACACCATTTCGAGATTTCCGTCCATTTACCCTTGTCCTGGATGACAATGGGCGGAGGACGGGAAGCCTTCTTAGAGGCAGAAACGACAGTAAAACCGTCTTGGTCTTGCGTGGAAGACGCCGGGACCGGTGACGGAGTCACGGTAGGGGGGGCCGCGGTAGGGGCCACTGAGGTGGATGCCACGGGGGCAGAAGGGATAGGGGTCGAGGGAGGCTCGTACGCCACTATCTTAGCCGCCTGGCCCGACTTACTCTTCGACTTTTTCCTCTTGCCAGGTACAGAGGTTAGGACCCCTGGCTTGGCAGAGGTAGAAGAAGAAGACGAAGAGGAAGAGCTGGACTCTTCGGAGTCTGAGCTGCTCGGACTTTGGCGCGCGATTGTCTGCAGGTGCGGAAATGTCCATTGACACGATCGGGCTAGGGGAGGGACTCTGGAAGTTCTCTTCCGCCTGTTGGTTCGCGAGTACATCGCTGAACTTTTCGATGCCAGCAGAAGGCTGGCTCTTTAGTTTGGCGAGTTGTACTCCATATTTATCTAAAAAGTCTGGGTCCTTAAAAAGGACCTCTCTGAAGAACGCCAAAATAATGGCGTCCTCCATAGCGATTAAGGGGGGTTCCTAGTAGGGAGGAATTTTGGAGCCGTCTCCACTAAATCTCTGCCTGTCGTTCCCTATACCTAGCTCCCCGGGTGGATTGGCCCGGGGATGTGTTTCCCTCCCTGTCGGTTGCAGACAGGGAGGATGTGTATCCTATTGATGAGCCCTAAGCTTGTGATCCCGTTGCCAATCTCATTGTGCAAGGGGGCCCTTTCCAGTCTAGCGCGAAGACACACCCTAGAGACACTAGGTGAGTAGCTGTGGAAGGAAAACTGCCACCAGAGCCGACTAGGAGATCCCCCAAGGCCGGTTAACTCTGGGACCCGTCCAATTTACTGCCTCCCCCTGAAGGGGTTCGGCGGGTGCGTTTGGGTCAACACCCCACTCGGTTTCGTTAACACCGTAAGGTTTCCACCGAGGACCACGAAACTGTGGTTTTGCCCAGAAGGGGCCTAATGAAGCTACTCTCTGAACAACTGTTAAGAAACGCTTGCCTTGAAAAAGGCACTTTTTTTGATCTGGTGTCTTTAGATTAAATTAATTAATAAATTAATCAATCTAATCAATTGACGATCGGTTGTAGTCGGGGCGACTACGAGAGCGTTACGCAAGCGTAACGTACCGGGCACGAAAGAGCAGCAGCGGGAGAGCGGGGCACAGCGAGAGCAGCGCAACGCACGTCCTTCCGCAGCGAGCTTCCAGCGCAGAATGTTGTTGCTAACTTAATTTTTTTTTTTTTTTTTTATGGCATCTCGTAGCAGACCTAGAGAGGTCGTTGCTACTTAACCGGATAAACTAACTTAATTGCTGCAGTCTCAACATTTATAACGATCGCTTTACGACCGAAATCGGTCGCAAAGTTATAATGGGATCTCTAGACGGTCAAAATTGCTTGAAGAGATTGTGATTTTTTCGCGCTTGCCAAGCAATTTTTACTGTCTAGGGGTTTACCCCATTAGGACTGGAGGCGCCAAATCTTTTTCTTTTCTTTTTTTTTAAAACGTTGTCCCACACTAGGAATTTCTCCTGTATCGTGGGTGCGTTTACAAACATTTAAACTCACATACACAAACAGCCAGACCCGGTTCAACTACTTGTAGGTCATACAAATATTTGTTCCGTGCGGGAATCGAACCCGCATCACGCAGCGCAGCAGTCAATCGCTTAACCACTGCGCCAACCGTGCCGTCAAATCGGTTTGGTAACGATGTTAGGTATTTGTAATGCTACGGCTACATTGGCGCAATAACGCGAACTACACTAGTGCGCTCTCTGTTGTACAGCGAGACTTCGAGTGGTGTGCGAGAGAGAGCGCGCGAAGTGTAGTTCGCGTTATCGCGACAATTTTGCCGTAGGTAGCACTAAACATGAACCCATAGCGCAGCGGACCCGCTTAGCTTACCGAAGTAAGTGAGTATACTGCTCGAAAGCAGAGCTTGGTAACCGGTTAATTTTTTAAGAAACTAAAGGTTTTCGAACATGTTTCCTTAATTATTTAATATTTTGTTACAAAATCAGTGTGAACTAATGTGATGAAGCAATCTTATAGCTAATAACAATTGTATCAAAAATGATCTGTATCTTCAGAAATAAGCTTTACTCAAAGGAAATAAGTGAAGCCTTGCTCGAAAATCGCTGCGTGTATACTGAGCATTAGTACATACTCTTGAAAGTTTTGTGTACTGGCAACGTTGTTTGAAATGTCCGCCCGAGCCCGAGCCGAGTTCAGCAATTAATTTTACTCTATGGTAACGCATCAGCAGCTTACAGACCTAACGGGCGGATATTTTTCGCGCCCGGTTTTTGTTCTATCGTAGAAGATAAAAGAAAAAGTTATTCATTACGCTATGTAAAATCCCTTAAATCGAGTAATATAAATTATTCCTAAGTGATATTTATTCTGTGTAAACATGTCTCAAACAGAGGAACTGGACGTTGCAGATGTTGGTGAAAATTCAGTAGGTTTCACTAACCAAACTCTTGTTTTATGATTCATTGTGAGGAATAGTGTTAAAACGGATTCATTTTTGTAACAGAATGGATCTTCAAGCGATACTACGTCCTCGCGGGGCAAGGAAGGTGACTTCGAAAGTAAAATTGAAACAGATCGTTCGAAGAGATTCGACTTTCTATTGAAGCAAACAGAAATTTTCTCTCATTTCATGACAAATACTCCTAAATCTGGTGGCAGCCCACCTAAACCGAAAGCCGGCAGACCTAAGAAGATCAAGCAAGACGTTGACCCGGGAGGAGGACTACCAGGAGAGTAAGTAATAATAAAACTAACCTGCACCTTCGCATTACAAACAAACAATAAACATGTGCTTTGACTCTTAATGTTTACAAAATCTATAAAACGTAATTGTTTTAATTGTTATATCAATAACATTTGAATTTTACACTAGTATTGAATGCTTGTGAATAATTATGTGCACACCTAATAAAGTAACACACTAAAACTCTATTGTGAATGTTTTTGGTATTTTACTTAAAAACTATAAATTACTTTTTTCTAGTCACCGCCACCGAAAGACCGAACAGGAAGAAGATGAGGAACTCCTTGCAGAAACTAATATTAAAGTAAAATCAATATTCCGATTTGAAGCCTCTCCACATTTCGTAAAAAATGGAGAAATGCGTGACTATCAAGTAAGAGGTCTTAACTGGATGATCTCACTCTATGAAAATGGTATCAATGGCATCTTGGCTGATGAAATGGGTCTCGGAAAAACTTTACAGACTATTTCTCTGCTTGGTTACATGAAGCACTTCAAGTGAGTCTTAATACTATTATTATTTAATCAAATCAATTTCCTGTATGAGTTTAAATAAAATAAAATAAATAAAAAACTTTTATTTCAGACCCATAGATCCATTTGATTAGTATACACAAGACTTAGAAACTAGTGTTAGTACTTAAATCAACGACAATTAAGTAGTAAACTGATATTTTAAGATAGAGGTGGCAAAACCTCTGTGACAGATGGACAAAACAGTGATTGATTCTGCTTTTCTTAAGTTTGGTACTATATAATTAATGTTGCATCTATCACATAATTCATTACTTCGTATTAACTTCTTTATGTAATAGGAATGTTCCTGGGCCACATATTGTTATTGTCCCAAAATCAACCCTGGCAAATTGGATGAACGAGTTCAAAAAATGGTGCCCATCTCTGAAAGCAGTTTGTTTAATTGGTGACCAAGAAACAAGGGTAAGTTCTACAACGAAGTTTAAATAGGGAAACATACTTATAATAAATTGTCTTTCTTATTTTGGTACATCACATGAAGTTATGATTATTACAAAAATAAAGTCATGAATTTGAATGAACCTTCATTTTTTATTAGAGCACATTTATTCGAGAAGTCCTCATGCCTGGTAACTGGGATGCCTGCATTACGTCTTATGAGATGATAATTCGAGAAAGATCAGTTTTCAAAAAATTCACCTGGAGATACATGGTGATTGACGAGGCTCATCGAATCAAGAATGAAAAGTCAAAGCTTTCTGAACTGCTTAGAGAGTTCAAGAGTATGAACAGGCTGTTGCTAACTGGTACTCCACTGCAGAACAATCTCCATGAGCTGTGGGCACTACTCAACTTTCTCTTACCAGATGTATTTAATAGTTCTGATGTAAGTACTACACTTAAATGGTTATAAAACATTACAATTTTATGGCATACTGCAGTGTGGAAACTACTAATATACAAAATCCTTTCAGGACTTTGATTCCTGGTTCAACACTAATGCGGCTCTTGGTGACAATCAACTAGTGTCTCGGTTGCATGCTGTTTTGAGGCCATTTTTACTTCGTCGTCTTAAATCTGAAGTGGAGAGGAAACTTAAACCAAAAAAGGAGGTCAAAGTGTATGTGGGTTTGAGTAAAATGCAAAGAGAATGGTACACTAAGGTTCTAATGAAAGACATTGATGTTGGTAAGTAAAAAACTTGTTTATGTTGTTAATGATCATTAGGTATGAAAAGCAATGTAACAATTGACTGAATTTTTCTGATTGTAGTGAATGGTGCTGGAAAAGTTGAAAAGATGCGTCTACAGAATATTCTCATGCAGCTTCGTAAATGCTGCAACCACCCTTACCTGTTTGATGGGGCGGAGCCCGGCCCGCCCTACACGACGGACTTACATCTCGTGTACAACTGCGGTAAACTAGCCATTCTTGACAAATTGCTACCCAAACTACAAGAACAGGACTCCAGGGTGCTTATATTCTCACAAATGACCAGGATGCTGGACATCTTAGAAGATTACTGTCTTTGGCGACAATATAAGGTATGTATTGGCCTGCTTTTCATGACATACAAGAGGGTCGTAAATACTCGGGATTATTTTAAAATTATGTATTTTTTCAGTATTGCCGTTTAGATGGTCAAACACCTCATGAAGATAGGAATAGGCAAATAGAAGAGTACAATTCCGAGGGGAGTGAGAAATTCGTGTTTATGTTGTCGACGCGCGCGGGCGGTCTTGGCATCAACTTGACGTCAGCAGACGTCGTCATCATCTACGACTCTGACTGGAATCCACAAATGGACTTGCAGGCTATGGACAGGGCACATCGTATTGGACAGAAAAAACAAGTTAGTAGTTACTTATCTTATGTATTTGAGCAGGTCAACCGGAATTTGATATACTGGATTTTATTAACTATGACTGAAAATATATTACTTATACTTTCTAAGGTGCGAGTTTTCCGACTCATCACTGAAAATACTGTGGAAGAAAAAATTGTAGAACGCGCCGAAGTGAAGCTCAGGTTAGACAAACTTGTGATACAGTCAGGCCGCCTGGTCGACATTAAGAGTCATCTCAACAAAGACGAAATGCTCAACATGATCAGACATGGCGCCAACCATGTGTTCTCGTCTAAAGATTCGGAAATCACTGAAGAAGATATTGATGACATATTAGCTAAGGGAGAACACAAGGTAAGAAAGTTCAGTAACTGTGATCCATTTCAGATAAACACAAACATGAATTTACTAGTTATGTCTTTTATAGACTGAAGAATTGAAGCAGAAGCTGGAGAGTCTAGGAGAATCATCACTACGGGCTTTCTCGATGGACACCCCCGGCGCCACGACAGACTCAGTCTACCAGTTTGAAGGTTTTCTTCTTAAAAGTAGATAGTACAAAATCATAATTGTGTAAATTAAAATACTAATTATCTTTTTATAATTCAGGGGAGGATTACAGAGAGAAGCAAAAAATTGTACCCATTGGTAATTGGATAGAACCGCCTAAACGCGAGCGTAAAGCTAACTATGCAGTGGACGCTTACTTCCGGGAGGCACTCCGTGTTTCTGAACCGAAGGCGCCAAAGGTACAGGTAAATAAGTGTAAAGAGCTAAATGCGGAGGTCAGCGCAGCAGTCTACTTTTGGTGTTGGTTCTATGGCAATATAATTATCATACAATTCATGTCCTTGTATTATATAAATTGATTAGCTCTTTATACTGGCATTAAAGTAGTACCTGTATTTCTGCTGTAAATTATTTATTTAGCCTTATTTCCTATTTAGATTAAAACTAGACTATCACTTTCAATTCACATACTTTTCATTTAACTTATATATTTTTACATAAATCAATTATAATGCTTGTAGTTAATTTTGAACCATGCTTATGATGATCTTATGATAATATTCACTTTTCTCATGTCTAGGCTCCGCGTCCTCCAAAGCAGCCGATTGTGCAAGACTTCCAGTTTTTCCCGCCACGACTCTTCGAACTTTTGGATCAAGAAATATACCACTATCGCAAAACACTAGGGTAAGGTTTAAACATAGAATCAGGGATCGTACAACCCCGGCTAAGAGTTAAGCCTTTCGAAGGGTAACCCATTCTATGGGTTACCTTTATCATAATGTAAACCATTGAAAGGGTTTTATACTAGAAACCCATTAAAAGGGTTACATGATATCCCATTGAATGGGTTTTATACTTGAACCCCAGTGAAAGGGTTACATGATAACCCATTCAATGGGTTCTATACCTACTTGAAACCCAGTAACATGAAAAAATCATAATATTATGTTATTTCGATATCCGCCCAGCCCGCGTACCATGACCAATACTATCTCTATTCTACCCAGGTATCATTTTGGTTACCATTTTAGAAAAACCGTATCGAAAACCCTTTCAGTGGAAAGGGTTTTCGATAGGGTTTTTCTAAGCAGTTAATCAAAAACCCATAAGTTGTGGGTAATTTTGAATGGCTTAAATTAAGCCGTTCAAAAGGGTTACCCACATCGTATGGGTTTTTAGCGAAAACCCTTTCAATGGGTTACCAAAATTTAATTTATAACCCATACCATATAAGTTTTTGTTTAACCACTTAGAAAAACCTTATCGAAAACCCTTTCAATGGGTAACCAAAATGGTCCCTGCATAGAATAACCAAAATATAGTTAAGTAAAAGTCAAGGATACTTATCAAGTACCATTTTATTAGGTACAAAGTTCCCCGTAATCCTGAATTGGGTCCTGATGCTGCCAAGATACAAAGAGAAGAACAACGTAAGATAGATGACGCTGAAGCTCTCACAGAAGAAGAAGTACAGGAGAAAGAGCAGTTGCTAACTCAAGGTATGGTTACTAAACAGATTTAGAAAGTGGAGTACTTACATCGAACATCATTGAAAATTAGCAATCCTATTAACACAAACTTCATCCATAGGGTTTACTAATTGGACAAAGCGCGACTTCAACCAATTCATCAAGGCCAATGAAAAATACGGCAGAGATGATATTGAAAATATTGCTAAAGATGTTGAAGGCAAAACTCCGGAAGAAGTGAGTAAAATCATTGGTTATATATAACATGCACACAGATTAATTTGTAAAATCGTATTAAACCGGAAAATATGGTTGCATTCGATCATTCAAGCGAATTTGGAATTACTTTTTAAGGACGCTATCACATTTTTCCTCAAATATCAGTGATTTTCAGGTACCATTTTAATGAGTTAGGAGTCACAACTGCAAGGTTATCATTGTCTCAAATTAAAGGTAATATATTCATCTCCAAAATTGTCCCATAAAAATTGTATAGCCCCATACAAAATTTTCACACAAATATGTTTTAACAATCACAATAAAACCAACAAATGAAAAAAAATGGGGTCTGAAAAGGAACCAATATAGCTAAATCCACTGCATAGTTAAACATACAAATAATAACAAATTGTTGCTTATATAGTCCTCTATACAGCCTATTAAATATTTTGTACGTAAATAAATAACTTTTTTATTTATGATTAAAATAAGAAGCGCTCTCAAATTTCTCCATACATTTTCAACTCGCGGTTCGTTATTCCGCGCTCAGACGCGCTCGTGGAAGCACCGGTGTATCGATTTTTCGCAAAAAAATATTTACGTACAGAAGTGTGTGCTGTATTGTATACTGTGGGTGGACGAAGTTGATACTTTTTCGGACCGAAATAAAAGTATGATTATTGGAATTTGTTTTAAAAATAAGTACATAGTTGTCATTTCTTGTATAAATAATGGTTGTAGATTACGGATAAACATTGTGTAAATAATTTTAATTATTATCTTTAATCAAATTGAAATGGCGGAAGTATTTTATTTTTTTAGATATTCGATAGATAGTCAATGTTGGGGTTTTTGGGGGGGGTGATTACGTATAGGTCATAATTTTTTTAATCCAAGATGGCGGGTGTATTTTTTTAAATAAAAATTTGACATTGTTATTAATTGTGGAGGTGTTGAAGGTGGTGTTTACGAACATACCATCCAATTTTTGATTCATGATGGCGGATGTAAATTTTGGTGATAAATCGACTTAGTTGTCAATTCATAAATCTGTCTATCTGTCTGTCACACCTGGATATCTCAAGAACTACTAATGCTATCAACTTGAAATTTAGAATAGTTTTAGATGACGTTTGTCCAACTATTTTGCAAACAAGAAAGAAATTGAAAAAATATACCTTTTTTGCAAAAGGGTCTGAAAGGGGGTCTTAAAAATTTGAAATGGGGCTACTAGGGCATGTGGCGTATCATATAAAAGAGCGCTGTTTGCACCTTCTTAATTTTTTTTTTGGGCAGCATAGTTTCCGACAATTTATGCAAAATTTAAAAAAAAATACCGTTCCCCCCCTTATCTCCGAAGTTTGCATAGATAAAAATCTGAAATTATTCTATGTGATAGAAGTTTATGTAAAGATTACAGAAAAAATAAAACGAAGTCTCTAAATAGCACAGTTTTTCAGACATCATATATACGTACGGAACCCTCGGTGCGCGAGTGCGACTCGCTCTTGACCGGTTTTTTATTCTCAGGAGCAAGAATGCGCAATAAGAGAATATAAGCCAAAAGGCACAAAAATAATCGAGATTGATTTCCTTTTTGAGCAGCTAATCCTTGTAGGTAGCCACACTTCTCTTTTTGATTGCGGCGTGAAGTATCTCATCATGAATAAAGAGAAAACAAGGGTTAACAAGATGCTTACACAGTGAAAATTTAAAGACTAGCTAGCTTCAACCGTTTGGCTGTAAAACCTGTGTTATAGACGGACACGTGAGTGACAGCAATAGTGTTCCGTTTGGACCCTTCTCCCCTTATTACAAAACAAGGTTTATCTTCAGACCCAGGTTTAAAACATGGAGCCATTATTGAATTGTAAACTTTATTCCGACTATGGTAAAGTTCCTAAACACAAAACTGACAACTTAGTACCGACCTAAGTTTTCAGTTTTGTATAAAGAAGCGTAGTTCAATCGCTGTTACGTTCTTATTACAAAAACTGACTCCATGGTTTATGCCTTATCAAAATATAAATCTTGTCTTGTAATAAGGTGGTGTTCGGGTACGGAACACTAGAAAGAGCTGGCCTTCATTCTAAATTTGAACTTCTTTGAAACATTAAATGAAAATATACTTTTTACTACCTACTTTGGTTTTCCTACCTACAAGTAGTTGTTTCGGGTCTGGCTGTTTGTGTATGAGAATTTAAATGTTTGTAAACGCACCCTCAATACAGGAGAAATTCCTAGTGTGGGGCAACGTTTATTAAAAAAAAAAAATCTAATGTACTGAAATCGCGCCCAAGTATCTAAATAAAATACTACTGTTTTCATATGGGAATAATTATTTTTAAATATCACAACGAAAGTCTACGATAAACTCCTAGGCTAGTTTTTGATTATGTAATGCAACCCAACATTTGCCAGCAAAAATTATATTTACAAGTACCTACTTACATCTTTTCTAACTAATAGTAGCCTGGGGGATAATCGTAGGTGTTCCTTGTAATAGGTTGTTAGTTTATGTAAAAATATGGTATTTAACCCATATGTCCAGCGCTTGAAATTTTTGGGTACCTACCTACGCTACGTAATGGCTGATGAATTTAAAAAATACTAAAAACATAATTATCACGCAGATAGTACTTAGTCACAATTACTAAAATTCGATTGCAAACTTACAACTAACTTTAGTCAACCATACCAGTAAAATTAAAAAAATATACCTTCAAGTACCAAGATTAGTTAAGTTACGTATAAAATCGAGCGGTCAGCGGTTTCAATGTGTGCGTGCGCGTAATGTTGTTGTGTTGCGATTCAGATACCTAAACTCGAGCGAGTTCAAAATGTGATAGCGTCCTTAACTTGTAAAGCCCCAGTCAGCTGTGATAGTTTTCCTTTTAACTGATATATCCCGCCCGTAACTTTTTTCAACTGATCATAATAACCTCCCTAATGCTTAAATAAGTTGTAAAAAATATTATTTACCCTTAAAAAAAAAAAATGCATCATCACTTTTTAAGGTCATGGAATATTCAGCAGTATTTTGGGAGCGTTGTCATGAGCTTCAAGACATCGACAGAATAATGGGACAAATTGAAAGAGGAGAAGCCAAGATACAGAGACGAGCGTCTATCAAGAAAGCGCTGGATGCTAAGATGGCGCGATACAGGGCTCCATTCCATCAACTAAGAATCTCTTACGGAACAAATAAAGGAAAAAATTACGTCGAGGAAGAGGACAGGTGAATTTAATTAATATCTCGTATATTTATGTGTACAGTGTTGTGTATAACAATAAACTTCACCCTGTTTTTCTAGATTCCTGGTGTGCATGCTGCATAAGTTGGGCTTCGATAAAGAAAACGTGTACGAGGAACTTCGTGCATCTGTACACGCCGCGCCGCAGTTTAGATTTGATTGGTTCCTCAAATCGAGAACAGCTGTTGAGTTACAACGCAGGTCAGTTGTAACCACTAAAGAAAAATCTTATACATAATAAAGCCACACTCAAATTAAAATCCAAATCATTGGCTATTCCCAGATGTAACACCCTCATCACTTTAATTGAGAGAGAAAATCAAGAACTTGAAGAGAAGGAACGAGCTGAAAAGAAGAAAAAGAGTGGTGCCGCCAGTCAAAACGCACCTGGCGGAAACTCTACCGGCAAAGGCGCTAATACAAGCAAGCGTAAAGCCGATAACACACCTGACACCGCCCAAAAGCACAAAAAGAAGAAGAAATAAACCTCATGCGGTTAAACGCGATTTGATGATCATAATATCTTAGGTAACGATTATTAACATTGCAATGGTAAATAAACTTAATATCGTGATTATTTTGTGTTGTTTTTAAGAATCCATTACATAAGAAAATGGCCGTCAGCCAGTATAGGGTATTTGCCTGTTTATTTTTTTATTTAGATTTTTGAAAGCAACAAAAAAATTAAGACACAGTATAAGAAACAATATTGTTTTAATATCTCAAAAAATGCCGAAGTTGTAGTCTATTTTAGACAGCACTGCTGCGATCTGACGACACAACACAGGAACGCTATAGTATAACTTCGCGCCATTCAGTACAATGATCGTTTTGCGTGACATGGATAGTACAATAATATCAAAAGCGTGTAACTTCTCCATTTTTACAAAACGCCCTTTTTTTAGTTACACCTTTAAAAATAAGCATTAGTTCATATCAGGGACCGTACAACCCTAGTTAAGGGTTAAGCCTTTCGAAGGCGATATATAAAACGTAAGTACTTGATCCCTAGACACTTGATGTGTGTACATCAAAGTAATTTCACTCATCCCCACCTCACTCTACCAAACTTCTTGGTGCTCAAAGCTAACTGAATTGTCCTAAAGGGGGCCCTTCCCGGTCCGTCTATCGTCAACGCGAGCATGGTCGAAAAGCTTGTTTCTTGTGCCTACCTAGACCCGGAACATTATTTGACTATCTTGTAGCCAAAATAAATATGGTTTCCGTGCAGGAATTGAACCCGCACTAAACGCTGTAATAATAGGCTAAAGTACACTGAACAAGACACATTAAAGTTTATGTTATATCGCTGGGCGTTTAGAAGTCCTGTCGTATTGTCGCTTAAAATGGCAACTGGCTTCAATGTTTAGGGTTCCGTACGCAAAGGGTAAAACGGGAACCCTATTACTAAGGCTTCGCCGTCTGTCTGTCCGTCTGTCACCAGGCTGTATCTCATGAACCGTGATAGACAGTTGAAATTTTCACAGATGATGTATTTCTGTTGCCGCTATAACAACAAATACTAAAAACAGAATAAAATAAATATTTAAGGGGGCTTCCATACAACAAACGTGTTTTTTTTTTCTCGATATTGATAACGGCAACGCTTGTTAATTAATTAATTAAATTAAAATAAAACAAATATTTAAGGGGGGCTCCCATACAACAAATGTGATTTTTTTGCCGTTTTTGTAGATAATGGTACGGAACCATTCGTGCGCGAGTCCGACTCGCACTTTGCCGGTTTTATCCTACAATGGCGGAAAGGGTCATGTGAATCATAATGTGCTTTGCAGGTATCGCAAATTAGGGTACCTACTAAAAATGTAGCCAGACTCGATAGCTGCCACTTGTTGCAAACTTTTCGCAATGACGATTTCGAGGTAGTATGCATCGAAAACTACGTTTTGGTATAAAACTACTTATGGTAAAAAAATAGACATAGAGAACAAAATTATTTATTTAAGAAGTTTTTGAACACTAGTTGGTGTTCTATTTAGACTAGTTAGAACTACTTATAATTTGTGTCTAAAATAGAATAACCTAGTGAAAACAACCTACTTATAATACTAACTAGTATAGAAACTAAATAATAATAATTTTATGTTTTTGCAAACATATTGGTTTCTAGATAACAAAGCTTAATCAGATACTGCTGGCTGAGACACAGGACTCTCTGTTAGAGGGAGTAGAGCTGTAAGGCTCAATTTACCGGCCGCGGAATGGAAGGGATTTTTTCTAACAAATAAAATTAACTTTAATTCAATAGTGTAACGTACAGACGCCAGCAGGTCAAGCTACTCGAAACTGTAAAATTTTCCCAATCAACCTTGAACCTTATGTTGTAGGGATAAAGTTGAAAATCTATTAAAGAAATTTGACAGATTGTAGTAGCTTGATGTGCTGGCGTCTGTACAAACAAGATACAAGCCAAATAACAGGTCGCGCGTTGCATGGAGAATTCTCGCGCATTCTCGGTAATTCCCTGCGGTTACAATGTTGTATCTAGTTTGTATGTTACACATTTAGCAATAAAGTTAATTCTGCTATGCACAATAACGTTACAAGAACTCGTTTCTATTTCGTTCCACGGCAATGTACATTGAGCCTGTAATCACCACGCGGTGCGGATTGGTGGATGTCACATATCTTTACATTTTTGTTCCTAGGACATGCCAATGTTTTCGTTTTCCGTTTTGATAGTAGTTTTGATGAAATATATTACACAAGTAAAGTGCCTGGCTGGGTTCGACCTTACGATCTACAACTCGTACCTTTAGGCTTCTACATACTGGCGCGACGCGACACCGGTAGTACAATTTCTATGAAAAATTCAAGAAAATTGTTCTACCGGTGTTGCGTCGCGCGACAAGTCGCGCTAGTATGTAGAAGCCGTAAGTCCTAGCCGTTACCACTTGGCCACCACTGTTATATCATATAGTTATCGCAGAAGTAGGTACAAATTATTTTTGGTTAATAAACCCTCAATGCCGGGGGTCAATGACTAACTGCCATGTTATATTCGAAATACACACTACACGCATGTCGTATCTAGCAGAGTCCTAATGAATAGATTGCCTTACAAACGCTTTCGAAGCTATTACTATCATACCGTACGCAAAATACGCGCTTTGACGTGGAGTTGCGGACTCGTAATAGGTATTTATTACCTCTACCATAACTCTAAACTCCTACAGTATTAAATGCCCTCAATTCTAGTATTATTTTAATAATTAAATAACATGTCAAAAAAGATTAATGTCCATCAAAGATTTCATTAAAATTGAAGTACCTAACTCACTCAACATAAAAATTACCATTATGACTCAAGTCACTTCATTAATTTCCCTATGCTATCAAATTGAATAAAACATAGATGAGTAAGCTTTTTGTGTTCTAGATTAGGGCTTAAAGCAATTGGTAAAATTATCTAGGTCTAGGAAAGTTACGTCCTGTTAGTTTTTTGGAGAGAACCTACACAATCGCTTTTTAGACTAATTTAAATTTAAAAACCAATTCCTCTTATAATAAGATGTTAGGCCAGCTTATTATTTCTGATACTACCATCTTACATTGATAAGTTCAAAGAGGTTCTTAGCAGATGTTATTGATGAAATTTGACACTCAATTCCCTTTAGTGTGGGGAATCTTTGGCCAGTAATTTGCCTTACCAGTGCAGTTAATACTAGACACGTTTATCACAGTTTTTCCTCAATATTTTCTATCTTTTTCACATAATCAGGTACTGTTAACAATGGTTTGCTGTATCGCCAATAAATATGACAATAAGATGGCAGTGTTTTGTTCTCCACAAAGCACTTTCTCATCAGGGTGAATTGCTGTTCTCCATACCATCCTGGAAACTGCTTGCATTACTGTTAAATGGTGCTCCAAGCCCATAGAGATGACCACTAGTGCTTTCAATATTGCCATCAAAGAATATCTGTAAAATAAAATACTCTTTTATTATTAATTATATTAATAGGTATTAATTTCTTACAAATTGATATACATATCATGTCTAGTAAATGAAGAGAAGCATACTTCTTTGATTTTGAAAAATGCCATTCCAGTAAGATGTGAATCAGAGCCAGCTTGGTGCTGGGGTCCTACTCGACGCAGTTCCAACTGGTCAGCTACTTCTTGCAGACCACCTTTTAAGTTCTTGCATAACTTCATCAAGTACTGTAACATAAATAAACAAGCATAACATAAATAAATAATGGACCATGACAATGTATTTCTGAATATTATTGATACTTACTTTCACATCATAAACAGTAGGAAAATACAATCTAAGACTTTCAAAAAAGTCATTCTCTTCTTGTGGCAGATTCTGATCAGTTAGAATTTTAAGCAAATATCCAAAATCATAACCAGAATGAAAGCTCAACCAGTTTATATTGTCCATTAGCACAATACCTAAAATGTAAAATAAATAGTGAATTGCCTAATGAAGTTTAAACAACACAATATTTTACATGAACAGCATTAAAATGACCTGAAGACATCAGGAGTTCAGCAAATTCTAAAGGTTCAATGCCATGCTCTTCATGTTCTCTGAATTGAAGACCAGAATTTTGTAGCAGATCAATTGAGTCTTGCGCATACATGTCTTCTCTGAAAATAAAAATCAAGTTCAATTAATAATTTTAATAGAAGTAGACAAAATACAACAATATTATTGTCATACTTACTGCAAATTGAACTTAAAATTAAATTGCCAAGTAGTGCAACCAGGTGGGGTTTTACCATTTTCATCCATAAATGTAAGACCTAACTGTATAATTCTTAAAAGGTCCACATTACATCTGGAAACATGATAGATTTATTAATTTAATTAAGAACAGTAATAGTACTGAAGGTTCAAGCAATAAGCACAAAAACAATCAATTTTTAATGCATGTACACATGGCTACATATCAGGCTATAAATTTCCAATATAAGCTGATCTCGTATTGTGTAGGATTTCCATACAATGATAGGTCAGCATATATTGGTAATGTATAGCTCGATGTGTAGCCATGTGTACACTAAAACAAGTTCATTAAACTTGTTTTTAATTATAATGGGAATAAATACCTCAACAGCTGATATTGATAGTCAGCAGTAGACCTAAATTCACCAATTGGTCTCGCTACAACTCCAGGGAACTCTGTATCCATGGCCACCCAGTGAAACTTCTGCACAATCTAGTGATGAAACATAGGAAAATGAATCATGTTTCATTGATATTAATAATAATTATGATATAGCTATTATTAATTATTGACGACAGTCCATTATTTCTAGTGCAACCATACCTACCATTTTATTTCTTTAAGTAAACATCACTAAATAATTATTGATAATAATTTTATAAACAAATAAAGTCATTGATTATATTATTATTTGGTACACTTAGCTATCTATTTTTAATTTAAATATTTACACACATTATAGAACTGATTTAAATCCGTAAGATCCTCGTAACATAAGGTCCAGTTGCAAAGATGGTTGAAAACCAGCGCCAGGCACTAGTTTTCTGGCATTTATGCTGAACTGGGCCTATTTGGCGCAGCCGTGAGACACACCAGCTATAATACTATTTTAAGTATTTTCTGTTTTTGGGTAAATATTGTGTGCCTTAACCAGGGTCAAATAAATTTATTTTTCTTCATTTTTTTTTGAAAAAAGGGTGTTATTTTTACTGTTTTGCTAAAAGCTAAGCTACTGCTATGCAAAATAATGTAAGTAACCCACCTCATAGACTACCTAAAGACCCACAGTTCCTTCGTAATGTACCAATCAAATAATATTGTCATCAAAGAAAGAATTAGTATATGTACCTGTCTAATAACATGAAATTCTTCATGAAGATTGTGATTCCAAACATTTTTGATGGAGCAATCGTCTTTTAGAGAACCAGATATTAAAGATCCAAAATTAGCAGCAGGCATTTGTAATTATTTAAAATCAAATAATCCAAAAAAAAACAGAAGTTGAACAAAGTTGAATGATTAGTTTCAAATAATCTAATCTGGCTGTTTGTAACTTAGTAAGTACTAAGTATTTAATAAATGCCTCCTAGTACTCCTAGATGAATGTTGCCAGATTCGTCCGATTTTTTAAAATCCGTAATTGGACCACTGACGTAAAAAGTGAGTTGGACGCTGACACATGTCATGTCCGTAGAACACAGATTACTAAATAAAAGTAGCAAGCTAGTAGAAATCCGTAGATTGCCTCTAGAAAAATCCGTAGAATATTTATTTTCATGAATTCATGCACATAGTCACAGACATAAGTCTGTGCACAGAGTACATTTGTATTGAATTCATGACATTGAGCAACAAATCTAACTTTTAAAGATTCTAACTCTGTAATTTACACATAACTGATAGAGTCGCGAATCATATTTTGATCAAGATACAACCTGACACTAACCTGCAAAAACGTAAGAAAACTTGAATTTCGCGGGCTACAGCTGTGGGTCAAACTAGTTTCTAGTGGATAGGGAGGATGTGCTAAGGTAGCCCGCGAAATTCAAATTTATTACGTTTTTTGCAACTTGCAGGTCAGTATAGTCGCCGGCACGTAAGTTGGCAAGAATCGTTAGATGTTTTTCTCTTTTCTTTAACTTTCAACTAAACACAGACGTTTAAGAATAAATTCTGGCAATAACCATAGAATAATGATAAGCAATAAAAGTGATAATTTTTACGTTGCACTAACGGCCGAACCCAATAACCTATATATTATCACCAGTTTCGGCCTACTGGAGATATAAAAATATATCTATCGATGGTTTTAACGTCCCAATAATCTAGGAATCATACCGGCCCACGCTATCTACTGATGGAAGGGTGTATCGCCTACAACAGATATCTATTTGTATGAAAATGCCAAAGTATGCGTCCCAATATACGATTTGTTTGACAGGACAGTACTACAGATGGCAGATTTGGCTATTCCCCGAATTGCAGGGATAAACGTAAAGTAGCCAAGCTAAAATGAACTCTTTAGTACTTGCAATAATGATCATAGATGTTTTTTTATATTTAAAGTAATAAAAAAAATTGAAATTCAAATATGTCGAAAACGGTGCGTCCTCCCCGTACTAACACCCCCCGGGCAAGCACCATTCCAACAAAAAAAACACAACTGCGCTAAGGTAGCCCGCGAAATTCAAATTTTATTACGTTTTTTTGCAAGTTGCAGGTCAGTAACAGGTTGTATTTTGATTTGTGGCCATAACAAATATGGCTCTACAGAATTATATCTTAATCCAGTAACTTATTTAGAAGTAAGAAACAAAGAAGTTTTAATATAACCCTAATGACCACTCTGTCACGGTTTACCAACAGTCGATTGGTCCATGAATCGTTGGTCAACGTTATCTTTAAACCATTAACTTTTTATCCAAAGGACTTTTCACCCACGAACGTTTCGCCAACATAACTCAACGTCAGTGAATGCTTAACCAACAGAATGTTTTGACCAATAACTTTCAAAGATATCCATAGGTTAGGTTAGGTTAGAACTGTGACTACCTCGAAATTGGTCGCGAAACAAAACATTCTGTTGGTTAAGCATTCACTGACGTTGAGTTATGTTGGCGAAACGTTCGTGGGTGAAAAGTCCTTTGGATAAAAAGTTAATGGTTTAAAGATAACGTTGACCAACGATTCATGGACCAATCGACTGTTGGTAAACCGTTACAGTTTCCCTAATGACACATGTTGTTGGTTGTAATGGAACGCACGGGAGGGCGAAGTAGAGAAACCTACTTATTGTTTTCGTTAGATAGATAGCCTTTATCAATGATTGTGAGACGCCATTCGAGCATAGATATAATTATACTGTCTATCATCAATAGCGATCTGTCTTTAACTGAAAATAAGATAGTGGGTTCGGCCGTAATTGTACACGCGTAGTCTTACTCTCACTACGCCAAAACCTTGCCAAGTACGTGCCGGCGACTATAACAGGTTGTATGATGATCTAATATGATAAGAAAATTTGAATTTCGCGGGCTACCTTAGCACATCCCCCTTCAGGAAAATCAAAACCATATCCGCCTTATTACAAAACAAGATTTATATTTTGAGTCAAAATATAAATCTTGTTTTGTTACTAAAAAAACTGGATGCATGGTTTAAGCCATGTCAACATTTTTGACATGGCTTAAACCATGCACACAGTTTTTGTAATAAGAACGTATCCGTGATTGAAATACCGTTAATACAAAACTGAAAACTTAGTTCGGTACTAAGTTGTCAGTTTTGTGTTTAGGAACTTTACCATAGTCGGAATAAAGTTCGAAATTCAATAATGGCTTCATGTTTTAAACCTGGGACTGAAGATAAACCTTGTTTTGTAATAAGGGGGAATAAGTCTAGGGGAAATATATTGTCCAAGACAAAGGAAAAATCAATAAAAGTTTCATCTGTTCTTATTTTTTGCGAATGGATTTAGTACCGAGGATGCAACTTGAAAACTTTAGGATCGAATAGCGGAATCAAGTCACGGTTTCTTTTACTTTGCGCGGTTTGGTTATTCGTTAGGTGTAAGATGGCTCGGCACATGGTCAGGTAACATTTTTTGCACTAGCATTGTGCTCTCTTACTAGAGAATGGGTAGCAGCGTTCTCTATGCATGTTAACACCATACTGCGATCGCCAACCCGCCTGCCGAGCGTGGCGATTATTGCTACCCCCCTTACTACTTACCTTTGGGAGAGGCCAATGTCCAGCAGTGGACGGCTTTCGGCTGAAATGATGATAGCGCTTGTGGCGGCATTTACAACGCTACAGTCATGCTAACCACGCATCAAAAACCTGAGGGGCAATTCTACTAATTTTAAGAACGTTCACAGTCTGATCTCAGTCTCAATCTGTCAAAAATACCTCTTATTTCCCTACATTTTGAAAATTTTTTGACGTTTGTTTGGCGTCAAGATGAGATTGCGACTAGATTTTGAACGTTTTAAATTACGAGAATTGGCCTTCAGATATCACACAAATTCTGCATCGTGCAGAGTTTACCGCGTGATTGACATTTAAACAACATCCGGATATCAACCATCAGGCAGTTGTCCACCAGACACAACACCCGCCTGGTCGGAGGATCCTCCCTTTTCTTTGGAGGATGAGTGAATTTTCCACCCTGTTCCTCATATTTCTATAATGGTGACCCCAGGTGACCCTAAACATGGACATTGGCGCAGCCTTCGAACAGCCAGTTTAGCGTGAAGTCGTCATGAGTTCCTCAAGCTTTCGAGCCACAGTGAGTCACACAGCCAGCCAGCAACCACGGCTTCAAAGTGTATTCTGACAACCAGCATGCAGTGGACGTGCATTCCTCGTCATGACCCTCAGCCTCATCAGCAACCTTGTGTCAGCACACTGAACTTTCGGCCGGTCTACAAAAAGAGCTCATGAATACTCTTCTGGTCGACGCAGCCTTAGCCTGGCGCTATACCACATCCGACTCACTGGAGCATAACGCAGCGCCATCCCGATTCACTGGGGAATCTCGGCAGACAGTTACGACTCACCAAGAACTTGCCCAGCTCCGACTCACTGGAACCACAACTAGCAGGGCTAGTTAGTTAGTAGCTAGTTAGTAGCAAGCATTACAATATGCACTGACTCAGCCCGCTATCGACCTCCGGTCTCCGGAAGGGAGTGATGTGGCGGCCATCTACAACGCCACATGCGAACCATGTATCAAAAACACAAATCCTGCATCGCGCAAGCATAGTTTACCGTGCAACTGGCACATTTCCGACGTCCCGAGAAATCCCGACATCAACTGTCGGGCGGTTGACCACCAGGCACAATATCCGTCTGGTCGGAGGCCCTCTCTTTTCTATGGTGGATGAGTGAATTTTACACCCTGTTCCTCATGCCTCTATACTTCTATATGAAATTTTGATAGTTTCTTTGTTTGGTTGGATGGTCGAAAATAAGTAGATTAGCGGTTCATGTTCGTATGTGTCCTAAAATCCGTAGATCTATGGAGAAATCAGTAGGTCTGGCAACGCTGAACCCAGATACCAAATACAATTATTATTCTGCATAAAAAATGGCAGATTTATGAATATGACTTTTCCACTTTTGCCCGCGGCTTCGCCCGCGTGGAAGTCGGAATCTGACGCGGGAACGTACTACCGGAATAAAAAGTATCTTAAGTCCTAACCCAGGTCATGGTCTATCTCTTTCATGCAAATCCGTTCAGCCCATTATTTGAAATGGCTTTAACACGGCGGCGGCGTATTGACGTAGTGTAATTTTTAACCGACTTCCAAAAAGGAGGAGAATAAAATGTTCGTGTTTTTTTTTTTGGACGATCAATTGATTTCTCCGTCTAATAGGGACCGATTTTGAAAATTATTTTTTTGTTTGAAAGGGTCCAAGGGACCAAGTCAGAATCTGAAAAAACACTAGATACTAGAAATTAGTAAATAATTAAAAGTTATTTTTCACTTTGAAAAATAACTTATAATTATTTACTAATTGCGGAAGACGGTGGCAAAAAATTCAAATACAGATCCAAAGATGTCCAAAGACACCGACTGTTGACATTATGCTAAATATTGTAGCCTAATGTCAACTGTCGGTGTCATTAGGATAAATTGCAAAATAACCCACTAAAAATTGAAAAATTAAAACCTTTTTTCCTTTTTCCAAAAAAATAACAACTGACTTCCAAAAAAAAACACTACAAAGTACAAAATAACCTTCATTTCGTAGTGTTTTTTTATGAGTAGGTAGTTTACTGGAGATGTACCTATAGCTTGATGTGGAGTCGTGTGTACATGTACTTGATGTACTTATACCTACGCATCAAAATACTAATACATTGTCTATACTCGACTGTAGCATGTGCTGTTCAAAGCAGCACTTCAGCAGCCCCCATGAGAGCCAATTTTTTTAATATGGGTACCTCTCAGATTATAGATTTTCTATAATCTGAGGGGTACCTACTCTAAATAAACATAATTATCTGGAATTCATGTATGCTTAGGACTTTTTGCTAGGTTACTGCTCAGAAATTGTGCACGTGTCGTGATCAGAATACCGTCTTGTATGCATGCAACGTACTAGTAGAGGCCAATGCGACACATGAGATCCGCTTCACCGCCAACCGCGGCGGTGCGCGGTGCCGTGTGTTAATCGCCTTAAGCTCAGGCCGGCAGGCCCATTGTACAGTTTTAGGATCGGTATTATCGGTAACGTTTTCGCGACGCTTTGCGTTATAGCACAGGTGCCAAACCCTTACTACTGGCATCCGAATAACTGCGGACAGTAGCGTTCAGTCGCTGTTTTGAGTTTTCGAAAAGGACTATACCGTCTAAGGATCACATAAATATTAATAAGCGGTTTTTTTCAGTTTTTAGATTGCTGGTCACATGGGCTGGTCAGACTAGTCTTTCCAACGCGATTTTTTTTTCTCCATTGGTCAGATTTATTTGACTACCTATAATCACTGGTCGCTGAAGCTAAGCGTATCGTGGCTTCTATGGCCCTTATGTATGACGAAGCAGCGGCACCGCTCAGTCGTTGCGCTGCCGCCCACATAAATTAAAATTATTGTTTCAAATGAAATACTTAAACTTTTTAAAATTAGTTATTTATATTTTAAACACATTACAAAAAATAATTACTACAGAATCTTAAGATGTATTAGGTTATAAAATAAATCGATAAAACCTTACGAGGAAATAATAGTCTTAAATCTATAATTTATATAAAATATGCGAAATATGGATAACTCTAAGTAAAAATAATATTTTGCCATTATTTATTGTAATAGTCAACCTAAATTGTATAATTATTATTTGATGTATAGAATTTATTTACATTTATAATTTTGATTTCATTTCTCAATTTGTATTTCATAATTTGTGTATAAATCAAACAGTGGACAAAACACGAAGTTTATTCACAGATGAAGGAGAAGTTTAGTAATCACTTAAATAATGTCCAAATGTCACACACCATTGTATTCTATGTACACAGCAACATTGAAACGTTACTTTTACTCTGAGATATGGAACACTCGAGGTTGTGGTGTCAGGCTTATAACATGCCCGTTTTCTAAAGATCAAGAGGAGTTTCCGTTTTCGCCGTTGTCTTGGAAATTGTTGACATTCACAGAGAAGGGCGCACCCAATCCATATAAATGTCCACTCGAACTTTCGATGTTGTCATCAAAGAATATCTGTAAATAGAAAAGTGTGTTTAGTTTTTGTTAGTAGGTACTAATCTCCTCTTACTGTGAATTTTTTTTTAACAAGTCCTATTAGTTACATTTGGAAAATTAAGACTGACCAATTAATGATATTGCCAATCTGCTATTAGTTTAAAGACGATAATTAATTATGCTGATGGATAGATCTCTTCTAGGGGAATATTTTTCTGGTTATGATGACTTCTCTCAATTGTTTGTTAGTTTGGAGCTACAAAGCCCTTAATGTAAGTAATTAAGTATCATGTAAATTCTGATATTTCGTTAAGAATTAACTTTATTACTGCTGTCTTTTAAACAAAAACAGCTCTTAACTGACTTCGCCTGCCTCGTGAGCCATTGCGAGAGATGCGGGTTTGAGGTCGTCGTCGGGGCCGAGGCAAATGCTCACCACCAACTGTGGGGTATGGACACGCAAAACGAGAGGGTTAAGGCCTTAGTTGACTACTTATTCTTGACTAACCTATCCCTACTAAACAATTACAGGCGAAGCCGCACAATCATTGATCTCACTCTGGCTACAGATGGCGCGGCGGAAATTACCACCGGGTGGCAGGACTCCAAGGAAACCTCCTGCTCTGATGACAGGTAGATCCGCTTCAACATCTAGGTCTGTGTGCCACCAATACCACCACGGCGTAATCCGCGTAACACTGATCGAGCCACCCACACACGCAACCTTGCGACATTAAGCGATCTGACATGTGCGGACACGACACAGATTGACGTGCAAGTAAGCCATCTTACTAATTCTATCACAGGCAGCTACCAAACTACCTGCGCAGAGACCACACCGCGCAACACACCGGGAAAACAATCATGGTGGGGCGCTGATCTGATGCGCAAGCGCTGAATAGATGTGTACACATGTGCGGATGAGGACTGGGATAACTACTACGCGGCCAAATCCAGCTACAAAAAATGAATCAGGTACAGAACTACCACGGGATGACGCAAAAAAAGCACTTCCGCAACAAAACCTAGGCCCGCTATCCTCCGAAAACCTGACAACACACTCAACAAGATGCGTCCTAATTGAGACTCACTTCCCTGGATGCGTTTTCGCGCAGGTAATCGACTGGCAAGATGTAATTCAATCATCATCAGACGATGATTGATTTTACGCATGCAGGGTGATCACGTTGGAGAAACTCCAATGGGCCATCCGGAGTTTCCATCCTTTTAAGGGCGCAATCCTTGTTTCGGGGATGGTGACGATCTGTACATTCACTCAGCAAGCGCTTCGTATCGTAGAAAGACGGTGCAGGGAATTTTAAACCCCACTAAAAAGGGTCTAAACTTTTTGGGTAAATATGACTGAACTAGTCATGTTTACAAAAAAAACCAGCCAAGTGCGAGTCAGACTCGCGCACGAAGGGTTCTGTACCATTATCTATAAAAACGGCAAAAAATCACGTTTGTTGTATGGGAGCCCCCCTTAAATATTTGTTTTATTTTAATTTAATTATTTATTTTTAAACTGAATATACAACTAAAGATTCTGTGAATATTTCAAGCGTGGCCGTTATCAATATCGAGCAAAAAAATCACGTTTGTTGTATTGAAGCCCCCTTAAATATTTATTTTATTCTGTTTTTTAGTACTTATTTGTTGTTATAGCGGAAACAGAAATTGAGATACAGCCTGGTGACAGACAGACGGCGGAGACTTAGTAATAGGGTTCCCGTTTTAACCTTTGGGTACGAAACCCTAAAAACGAGCATTAGGACCTTTCCGCCTACCAAAACTGTTGAATACAGAACTTTAGTTGGCCAACGAAAACAAGTACCTCGGGGTCATTCTAGACAATAAGTTGCCTGCATCACTTTCTGGAAATGCAGGAAAATTATAGGTAAGAAGTGGGGCGTATCCCCCAAAATTATATACGGCTGTACACCGCAGTGATCCGCCCCATGATCACCTACAGAGCCGAGGTCTGGGGCCCCGCACCAAGCTAGTTACAGCCTCCAACAAACTACAACGCATGCTAAGATTATCCTGCATGGCAACCACGGGAGGCATGAGGACTATTCCGACTGCAGCAATCGAAGCTATAGTGGGACTACCACCGCTCGACCTGCTCATACAGCAGAAAGCGACGATGGCGGTGTTACGTCTAAATGCAATAAATCTCTGGGGTAAGAGAGACACATGACACACCGCGCTGCTTGAGGGACTCAATAAAGAGTTCCCCATTACTAAAGCCATAAATGACCGGGTGCCCAAACAATTTATCTTTGATAAAAGTACAGAATCCATCTTCACGAAGATTGCCGATGCGAGGGGTTGTACCCCGCAGAGCTGAGCATCTTCACGGATGGATCCAAAACAGGTGCAGGCACAGGTCCTGGAATCTTCTCAAACGACTTCAACATACAGATAGCCGGCGGGCGCGTAGTGTTCCACGCGCGCCCCTTACAGACGTCGCGGGGGATCAAACACCTAATTCGTTCTTTCTTTCTTTTTATTTGCAGTAACACCAAGGCGTTGCTGGCCTTCCTCGAGGAGTTGGGGACATCGAAAAATCGATTTTCCCACAGGTACGCAAAATACGCGCTTTGACGTGGAGTTGCGGACACCAGCCCCTATTACCTATTAGGTCATTAACTCCGAACGGACTAACAATCGCCAAGAAAGGTAATCAAGGTTCTTCATGAAAAGCTCTTTCCATTGGTATAACGGATGTAAAATTACCATTAACGAAGCCGAAAGTCACTTATTCTTCCTGTTATTATGAGCAAGTTTTTGTTCTGGACCATACCTGGGAACCTTTTGGTTATGGAGATATTGAAGGTCTAAGTTTCAACTTCTTTTGTTTTTTTTTACCAAAACAAGATTTAAATGTCACAACTTAACTTTAAATACTCTAGACTATCCCTGTACCATAGCATGCATATGCACAATATTTTGCGTGCGTTACATTGCGCACTGCCGTAAATAGCGAATTTTCACACCAAAAATAAAACCCATTTCCCAGCAATTATTTTTGCACAAAGATACTTAAGTTTGATGTACAGAATGAGTGGATGGCGACTTAGTGATGGGTCTTGTTACCACCTGTATATCTAATGGCTATTGGGCTTCAGGGCAGATACCCATAATTCGTTGCCAATTCTCCTTTGACTTGAGTGCCTGAAGGTTTGTTTGTAACAACTTCAACAATTAGTTACCTCTTTGATTTTAAAGAAGGCCATGCCTGTGAGATGTGAGTCGGAACCGGCTTGGTGCTGCGGCCCTACTCGACGCAGCTCCAGTTGGTCTGCCACCTCCTGCAGCCCACCCTTCAAGTTTTTGCATAACTTCATTAAGTACTGGAATACAAAATAATAAACAAAATAAATAAAAAATAAGAACTGCATGTACAAATGATGGGTAAATATTTTTCACACCTGCTTGATAGTGTCAAATTATAATTGTGTCATGCAAACCTAACCTAAAGTAAGTCATAGCCCTGGGGCTAGCCGGGCAATAATATTGTATTGAATTTCATTATAACCCACTGGTCAATAATGTGATTTGAATTTGGAACCTTAACAAAAATGTTGTATAAAAATGTTTGCAAAATAAATATATTCGACAATTGAATTGGTCTTTATTATCTCGGTGGTCTTCTCGAGGATTAAGGTGTCTTGTTCTGTTCTTGGGCGAGCCTGAATCCCTACTTCCAGGATAGTCTGAAAATAGTGCCCGTGACATAAGACTGCTTTATACCCTCAGTGATTAATCTACTATTAAGGGTGAGACCTACCAACTATGTGCCAATATGAATGTATTGTACTTGTTTAGGGATGGCCATATCTATATAAATATAAAAGAAAGTTGTTAGTTACACTATTTATAACTGAGAACGGCAAGACCGATTTGGCTGAAAATTGGTGGGGAGGTAGCTTAGAACCAGCAGAAGGACATAGGATACTGTTTATCTTTTTTTTTCATACTTTTTACTAGGGTAGGCAAGTAGGGTAGGTAGGTTGGGTAGGGTAGATACTTAGCGCTACCCGTGCGAAGCCGGGCCGGGAAAAGCTAGTAAATTATATATTTCGTTTTAAACAAATACGAAAACTTACTTTCACATCATAAACTGTTGGGAAATATAACCTTAGGCTTTCAAAGAAATCATTTTCATCTTGTGGTAAGTTCTGGTCGGTTAGTAATTTCAGAAGGTAGCCAAAGTCATAACCAGAATGAAAACTCAGCCATTTGATATTGTCCATTAGAACCAGTCCTGTAAAAAGAAGATTTTCAACACCATTTTAGATACAACAAGATAATGTGGAAAATTATTAATTGTTGGTATTACTGCGAAGTTAAAAGATATATATTATTAGGAGTGTACCAGATGACATCAACAACTCTGCAAACTCTAGGGGTTCAATGCCATCCTCTTCATGCTTTCTGAACTGTAGACCCGAATTTTGTAGTAAATCTATCGAGTCTTGCGCATACATGTCTTCTCTGAAACAGGGATGAATCTTGTTTTAATATCATCATTTTAAGAACAATCAGACTATTTAATTTTACAATATACACCTAAAAAAATATTACTTCATCTTAAATCATTTATTTGTTTGCAAACATGGGTAATAAGTACATAGAACAAACAATAAAACAGACTGAGAAGTACCAAAGTCTGCATTGTTAACAATTAATAAACATGTTCTTGGAAATATGTAGATTTCTATGAATTTCCCTTCAACATTGTCTAGTTCTGTATAAATTTCGATTTCATAATTAATTATTGATAAAACATTGAATTGGAATAAATAGTAATCATAGCTTACTGTAGATTGAATTTAAAGTTGAACTGCCATGTGGTGTAACCAGGAGGAGTTTTGCCATTTTCATCCATGAATGTGAGACCCAACTGAATAATCCTCAGGAGATCGACATTACACCTGAAATTATACAATGAATATTGTGTATTAAACTACAGACTTGCAATCTCTTATTGATATTGGTTGTTTTGTTTTCACATGTACCCATATACTGCATGATATAAACTGGTGGCATTTTAAAAGGAAATAAAATTGGTTTTCCTTGATAAGGCATACATTTATCATTCAATACTTTATTACTTTCATCATTTGTTGTCTCATTGTATGGCAAAGGCCTCCTGACTTTTTGCACTCATCCCAATCTTTAGCATAAATGAACTAATTATTGATCACCTCAGGGTGATCTATAGGCATCCTGCCATCTTTGCCTAACATACATTTATTTATTTAACTTTAATTAATACTGTTAAAACCAATTACAATAATTAAAGGCAGAGACCCATAAATACGAAAATATAAAATTCAGGAGAATTACTTTATTTATTTATGTGTGGTTTACCACATAGCCCACATAGGTAGAAAAGTGTAAAAAAATATGCAAGAAAGATTACCTTAGTAGTTGATACTGATAGTCAGCAGTGGATCTGAATTCTCCAATTGGACGGGCAACCACTCCTGGAAACTCTGTGTCCATTGCTACCCAGTGGTACTTTTGGACAACCTAAAAGAAAGAATGACACTCCATTATTCATAAAACTAAGTGCTATTGGGTTTTTCCATATGGAATTTCTCAGTAGCAGCCGAGTCTGGATTTGTGCCCGGTTGATGGTAATAGACTTCCCCCCCTATTTCATGGGGCTTAAGGTGGATCCGAGCTGTAGCCCGTGACATTAAAATTTTCTTATGTTTTTGCAGGTCAGAGTTAGGTTGTATTTAGGTCAAAATATGATTCGCGACTATAACAGTTATGTATTTACAGAATTATAATCATTAGTACATCTCTCAAGGTTAGATTTGTTCCATTGAATGACTTTTTCATGAAATCATGACATTGGCGAACAAATGTGTTATAGTCGCGAGTCATATTTAGATCAAGATACGACTTGACAATGACCTGCAAATTGCAAAAAAACTGGCCAAATGCGAGTCGGACTCGCGCACGAAGGGTTCCGTACCTATAAAATTTATCTATAAAAATGGCATAAAAAATCACGTTTTTTGTATGGGAGGCCCCCTTAATTATTTGTTTTATTTTAATTTAATTATTTATTTTTAAAATGATTATACAACTATTATCCTGTGAACATTTCAAGCGTCTACCTGTTGCCATTATCAATATATATATATTCTCATTTATTTCGGATCACACATAAAATACACGTGTTCCATATAATTAGTAACAACAACTTAAAAACTATGTTAGTAAAACATACAATCTCACTTAACAACTAATACCTACGTGGCTCAACACATGTTGGCACGTGCCTCCGCACCCAGTGCCTAATAAAGGGGCTGTCCACCTTATCAGACCACCTTATAATATAGAGCAAAAAAATTACGTTTGTTGTATGGGAGCCACCTTATATATTTATTTTATTCTGTTTTTAGGGTTCCGTACCCAAAGGGTAAAACGGGAACCCTATTACTAAGGCTCCGCCATCTGTCTGTCTGTCCGTCTGTCACCAGGCTGTATCTCATGAACCGTGATAGTTAGAAAGTTGAAATTTTCACAGATGATGTATTTCTGTTGCCACTATAACAACAAATACTAAAAGACAGAATAAAATAAATATTTAAGGGGGCTCCCATACAACAAACGTGTTTTTTATGCCATTTTTATAGATAATGGTACGGAACCCTTCATGCGCGAGTCAAACTCGCACTTGGCCGGTTTTTTTGTATTTGTTGTAATAGCGGCAACAGAAATACATCATCTATGAAAATTTCAAATGTCTAACTATCACAGTTCATGAGATACAGCCTGGTGACAGACGGACAGACAAGCAGACAGACGGCGGAGCCTTAGTAATAGGGTTCCTGTTTTACCCTTCGGGTATGGAACCCTAAAAACGTAAGAAAATTTGAATTTCGCCGGCTACCATTGCAGATTGACCTTAAACATAACTGACGAAATGTGGGTGTACTATGGTTACAACCTCTGTCTAAGCCTTTGGGGAATACAGGCATGATGATATGTTGTTATTCTTAAAACAGACTTTTCATTATTTAATTTCACATTAATATCAATTATAATAAGTTATCTCACTTTTCTTATTATTTGGAATTCTTCATGAAGGTTGTGATTCCATACATCCTTTATCCCACAGTCTCCGGTCCCTGGAAGCTGGGCCAATCCAAAACTAGCAGCTGGCATCTGAGTAGGGAATATTAATTATTTATTACAAATTTACAATATGAATGAAATGCTTGAGATAAGTGACCTTCGACAATTATGGCCTAGAAATAAAAAAAAAAGCTCTAATTGATTATGTTGCAGTAATTAATTTAAGATTATTGACTGTATTCTAAATTGCTGGCAAAACATAAACTCAAGAGTGACATGACACCATTGTAGGCTTTACCTTGTGATCTAACTGTTTCATAACATTGCTGTCTTCAATTGGAAAGTAGATCAACTCAACATTTTTACAATACAGTTAGTTACAGGTCACACTAAGCTTATCCAGTTTTGAATTAATAAATATCACTGTAATTTGCATGGCATTTCCAGAAATGATTTGTGTTACAAATATAAACAAACCTTGTATCGATTATCTGCTTCCAGATGGGCAGATTCTTCAGTTTTTTTCGACGCCGTGGTTTACGATTAGTTTCGAACTTCAGAAAATTGAGCGCCAGCGCTTTCGTACAAAAATGCTTGTTGATGTCTGTAGGTTACACAGGGTTACACTTGATTTCTGCAAACATCTCAGCGACTTTTGTCGCTAAGAGAGCTTACAAGCAATGGAATTTAGATGATAACTACAATATATCATTTTATAATCCAACGACTTACTTGGACAACATGGAATAAAATATTCTAAATTGTTTGTTATTTTGTTACTGAATAATAGTCAAGTCTACGAATCTATGGAAATGGAAACAAAAAATCCGAAACGAGAACTTGCAATGCAACACGATCCATTTTTTGAGTATTTTTTTTTTTCACAGGAGCGACGGAGCCAGGGCCTTTTGTCATTGTAGCGGAATCTTACGCAAAGCTAAGAGGGCAGATGGCGCTACGTAAAGCTAATTGTCAAAGGCGTATCAAATGTCAATATTGTACTTAGGTTTTTATCTGACCTGTAAAATACTCCTTCATTCTTGTAGTCATCAGCTCTAAAATGATCAGAAATTCAGAACACAACCCTGAAACTGAATGTTTTTTGACTGACTGCTATGTGCAGCAATTTCCCATTGATTGTTACGTTTTTTTTTTACTGAAGGGTTATTTAGACTGCCACTTCCTCACTTGACACTTCAGATGTCGCTACTATTACGTGTTCAAGAATTTGACAGCTTGCTGGCACTATCCATAGCATATTTTTTTTATGTGAGACATCTATATGCGCATGTAAAACCGATTGCTTGCGGGGCGACGCATGTTGCGTGGCGATCGGCCACTATACACCTACACAGAAAATGTATGTGTAGTGCGATGTTTCACATCTGCTAAGTATCTGCCAGTCGTCCCGTGACGGCACAATTTTTTACAGTTTGGATTGATACAACCGCGCGTCGCTAGCACGGCGGAGTGAGATAATTTGTTGACGTGTGACATAAATTCTTGACGTATAGTTGGGACTCTATGGTATTTGCTACTAAGGGCGCACCCATTTTGTCACAAATGTTACATTTTGACAGACGATTACGAAAAATTTATCACGTTCGTTCGGAGGGGGTGATAAGATTTAAACATTGATAAACTATCTATTTTCCTGCTAATTACTGCACTAAATAGCAATAAATTGTTATAATTATGTTCTTGCCCGAAAGCGAGAGGCCCAAAGTAGAAAAATATTCCGAAAAAAACATTCGGGATTCATAAATAACCCGTTCGAGACTTCGAGTTGCCAGACGGGAGCTCCAACGGATTTTCAGCCTGAAAAAGTCAATGGTGTTTTATTTGTGTAAAGAATTATGCGTGGACTTGCAGCCTATAAATGAGGTGAATGTTTTGCCCATTCACATGTTTTTATTTTTACCATACTATTATTTTGTTATAGTTACTAGTTTTATAACTAGTTTAGTAAGCCGCTAATGACTAATGTCTTTTTTTGTTTCAACTGTAATGTTCGGACAGGCAGTGAAATCATGGCGAGATCAATAATAACTTGATAACGATTCAGAGTTGTCCCTAAGCTCGATAGATGGCATTGGCGTCGAATTAGATCTCGCTATGGTTTCGTTACCGGCATTTCCCTTAGTAGTCTTGATTTTGTTGGTTTTGTGTGAGTTTTTGTAACAGTAATCAGTATTTACTTATTATTTAAAATAATATACTAAATAGACACCAAATTGAGATCAATTATTTACTGCGCCCTTAAACGGACCGAATAATCAGTTTACTATACCACACTATGAAGTCAGCAACAAGAAAGAAAAGCATATCACGCCTCTAGATAATATCACATGGTTGACCCGTGCTAGCATTAAGCATTTGTGATAAAACGGTTTTTTCACCCAAATTGTGATAAAATGTGTGATATAAGCCATGTCACAGTAGGCCTTATTAGCCCCGCAGCTGGAAACTTGCTGGAAATGGCGTCGTCCTCGCATTCTCGTTCGTTAGTTTAGTTTTTGGCAATGTTTTTGGTTAGTAAATAATCAAAGAGTTTGGTGTAACTAGATTATAATTTAATGTGTAGGGTAGCCCGGGAAATTCAAATTTTCTTACGGTTGTTTGCAATTTGCAGGTCAGTATCAGATTGTTGTATGTTGATCTAAATATGATTCACGGTCGTATCAAATACTCATCTATAGAATTATAATTATAAAAATCATCAATACAATACTCTCTGATTCATATAACTCTATCGAAAAACTATTTCATGAAATCATTACATTTGACGCCAATTGTAATGATTATAATTCTGTAAAGTTATAATTGTTACAGCCGCGAATCATAATTATTTAGATCATTAAACAACCTGTTACTGACCTGGAAATTTGCGAAAGACGTAAGAAAATTTTAATTTCGCTAGCTATTATCCTGACGCTTTCGCCAGTCAATCCGCAGTGGTAGCCCGTGAAATTCAAATTTTCTAAGTTTGACCTGAAGTCGGTGTTTTTGGATCTGTATTTTAGTTTTTTGCCACTAACTTCCGAAATTAAAGTTATCTAACACTTTGTAGTGTTTTTTTTTTAAGTTTTTTCTTTTTTAATGGGTCAGTTTTAATTTATTTAGGTTACAATAGCTTAATGTCAACTACATCATCACCTTTTACAATACAACATATTGCTTTTCCCGATGCAGGGACGGTAATTGTTGAGAAGTTCTCACCAGGAGAATTCAAACACTATTCACTTCATTGTGACGAACATAAATTGCTTAGCAACCATAAAAGGGCCTATGCACACCACGTTTTTTAAACGCGCCGTCAACGCGCGTTTGTAGCGATACAGACGCAATACGCACGCAAGTCTCTCTACAAAGTCAGTTTCATACCAGAGACTAGTCTCTGGTATTAAATGAGAAGAAAACTAAATGCATAAGATGGACGCTTCTTGGCGGGAAAGTGAAGCGTCATGTTCAGCAGTTTGTTTTATTTTCCAAAATTTGTGTTTAGCCGAATACTAATGTGTAATAATGGTGGATTATTAACCATTAAGTGTTTGTGAACGTGCATTAGTGTAGGCAAATGAAACAAAACAGTGCAACTTCGCTTCAAGTTCTCTCAAGAAGTCCGCGTGAGGACTCAGTAAAGTGCCACATCTTTACTGAAACTCAAGGGGAGTGGGCGGGGATATCATCATCATGCATTTATAATTCATTTCATCAATATTAGACAAGAACTAAAACTTGATATTGGCTAAATGCACAAACCGTGCGAAGCCAGAAGGAAAAGAAAAAAAAAAATGCATAAGATTCGCCTTGCCGAATGTTAGAAGTAGTGAATGTCACGTTGTACTGAACAAAGAGATACTAGAATTCGTGGACAAAACTGTTTTCCTAGGAATCACGCTTGACTCTAAGCTGCAGTGGAGTCCTCACACATCACTTGCAGGGCGGCTAAGTTGCCGCCTACGCTGTTTGGAAATTCCGCCAATTGACAGACGTGGATACAGCGAGACTGGTCTATTTTAGTTACTTTCATAGCATCATGTCTTACGGTATTTTGCTGTGGGGACGGGCTGCAGATATTGTTTCTATCTTTGTTCTGCAAAAGAGGGCTATCAGAGCCATCTACAACCTCCGCAAACGCGACTCTCTAAGGGAACTATTAAAAAAATTAACATCATGACGGTACCTTGCTAATTTATTTATGAAAATATTATGTATGTTAGAAAAAACCTACATCTCTTCAGTAAAATAAGTGATAGGCATAATTTTAACACTAGAAATAGGAACAAATTAGATCAACCACGTTTCAGATTGTCAAAATTACATACTTCTTATACGGGGTACTGTGTAAAATGTTATAATAAAATACCACTCGATATTCTTCAACTAAATGAGAAGAAATTTAAAACATGCATTAAACGCCCACTATGTAGACAAGCATATTATAGGTTGGATGATTATATCGTAGATAAAAATGCTTGGCTTAATGCTGGTCCTGCTCCACAACCACTTGGGCTCACTTGTTAAAATTATAATATTTGGAAGAGATGCTTCCCCCCTTTTTTATGTTCTGACATTACAATCATATCGATTTTATAAAATGTAATCGACGACGACTAAGAAGAAGAAGAAAATGTAATCAAGTTTTAGTTGTTGAATACTTTAATAGGTAATAATGAATTTCCTTTTGCTAGTAAAATTTTATTAATTTTTGATTGCTTGCAATGTGCAAGCTATAGTTTTGTATAATTTAGAAGCAATTTTTGTTTCATTTTTGTTAATGTGAGTACCATGGAGCCGTTTATTATGATAGGATGTATGTTGACTTAAAAAAGCGTGGCAGTTGAGAGTATGTCATGCTCACTTAAATGGCTCGCTGATGGTGGCGCGTGTGTTGGATCATTCGGTTCCCTACAAAATGGTTGAGTTGGATGGTGCTGATCCACGCGTCATGTTCGTGAACGGGCGCCGTCAGTTGAGACTGGTCTTCTCTTAACTGCCAGGGCTTATTTGTAATCTTTTGAATTGTTTTTTAAATAAACAATTTTTTTTTTTTTACATTGTTCTCAATTATATAAGCAACAAGAGTAATGTACCCAGGATTTTGTAATATCTTGCTTTAAAAGAGTGTCCTTGGAGTTTCTTGCCTATTTTTCTCCATAGAGATCTACGGATTGGAATGGGCAAATAGCTTCAACTTTCTGACTAACTGACCGACTCTTTGACAATTCAAAAGTGCCTGTAATAGGTTTAATTGAAATAAATGTTTTGAGTTTGAGTTTACCCCTGTAACAACGTGCCCCCCGCTCCCTACATGAAGAAACCAACCAGATGAAGTGAAATTTCCATTAACTAACTTTTTAGATCTTTGTATCCTGCGTACAAAGTTTCAGTAAAATGGGTTCAGTCATTTCGAAAAACAAGGGCTTGAAAGTTTGTATGAAATGCCGTACGTTATAAACGCTCTTAAGCTTTGTTTTCATAAAAAAAAGTGGTGAACGGTCACACACTAACCGCTGTCCAAATACAGAGCAAATATTGGTGAAAATTACAGCCATTTTCATAAAGACTTCTACATACCGGGGCGACCTGTCGCGCGACGTGACGCGACACACAGGCACCGCTCGTCCCGCGACACGGGGGCCTTTGTGTGCCGTGTCGCGTCGCGCGGCAAGTCGCGCTGGTATGTAGAAGCCTTTACGGCAGATATAATAATAATCGAACAATAATTTGTCTAGAGTTTAAAATTGACCATTGTAATGTTAATTAGATTTAGATCGAGGTGAGAGCCTGGTGATCCGTCACACAGGGTATCCTAGTATGGACGCCAGTCTCTCACAAAGGATCATATTTTATGCATTTTTGTCAAAACGTTATAATTCTTGTCTCTGTCTATAATTATGTGAACCTTTGTGAAGAGAGAAATAAAAATTAAAAATTATTATTATCGAACCGCTTTTTTAGGAAACCGTAGCCTTAGGTCGATAAGTCGTTCGCTGCCGCTGTAAGCGCATCTCTCCCGCTAACTAGGAATAAGTATTTCAGCAGGAGGGACGTGCTTCCGGCGGTCGGGTTATACCTACCTACTTATGTTTTAAGGGCAACCGAATCGGAGCTGGTGGACGTGGAGTGGGTACTTCCACCCCGACCAATTAAACAACCGAAGGAAAGACAAATGAAATCAATATTTAATTAAGCTTTTCAATTAATTGCGAAACTTCAAAACTGAAAAACAAGATTACAAGCAGAGGTTAGCATAAATAAAATCGAGCATACTTTACTTGTAAAGCTTTGTCTCTTGGAAACTTCACACTCTCTCAGACTAAATTATGGAAAGGGTTCCAACGTATCGTTTCAAACCACCTTGATTTTATAAAGTATCCTTAATTTTGAAATACACACAACAAAAGTGTCTAAGGATCAAGCACGTTTTTGCTAGTAACTAAAAATCTGTTTTTTTAATTATAGTTTTTGTAACTCTTATGGATACTTTTTAGTAAATTTCGTCATTTGAAAAGGGAATAGTTTTTGAATTTCGGTCAAAAGATGAAAATCTTCTGTCAAGTCGTATTCCTATATAATCCTGCAACGGGTTTGAGGCCAGATCAGTAAAATTTCTGCCATATTTCTATATTTCTAAATACAAAAAAATAAACTTCATTATGGAGAAAGGACGTCATTTGAGCCAAGAAGAAATGATCAGAGCCGTGGGATTGTTGGAAGCTGGTTCTCAGCAACGTCCTGTGGCAATCGCTCTGGGCCCTACGCAGAGTGTTATAAGTCGACTTTGGACACGTTGCCGCATCACTGGCAGCGGCATGGACGCGAACTTGCATCACTACACGCAGACAAGATCGTTACATACAAATTACGGCTCGACGAAATCGTATAATGATCGCGATGATGTTGGTTACGAGGCTTCATAGCTCTTCAGGGACGTTATTAAACGATGAAACCATAAGAAATCGCTTGCATGAAGTCAATCTCCATTCCCGAAGACCGCTACAAGTACCACTTATTGAGCCCCACAATCGCAGAGCCTGTTTACAATGGGCTCGTGAACACAGAAATTGGGCAGAAGAAGAGTGGCGTTTTGTGTGTTTTTCTGACGAATCTCGCTTTGGTATGAGGCCAGATACTAGACATTCACGGTATTGGAGGACCGCTGAACTCCAAGAACGGTTAAAATCATGCCAGGAAGTCCATGCATACAGTGGCGGAACAATCATGATATGGGCGGATATTTGGATCGGCGGAAGAACCGAACTGATTTGGATCAGAGGCAGTCTCAATGCTGAAACGATTGTATCGGATGTTGTCATTCCTTTGCGGACCCAATTTGGTGCTCCATTTCTGCTTATGCATGATAATGACGACGGCAGTTGGCGCAGTGGTTAAGCGCAATCGCTTGCTGCTGCGCTGCGTGTCGCGAGTTCGATTCCCGCACGGCACAAATATTTGTGTGATCTACAAGTAGTTATTACGGGTCTGGCTGTTTGTGTATTCTATGTGAGTTTAAACGCACCCAGAATACAGGAGAAACTCCCAGTAGGGCGCAGTTTAAAAAAATAAATCGTTGCAAACACACTTTTGCCGCAGATAATATAAACGTCGTACCATGGCCTGCTCAATCGCCAGACTTGAATCCCATTGAGCACGCATAGAATATGCTTCAAAGAAGAGCTCTGCCAAATATGAATGCCGCATACACACACCACACAACGGACCATGCCGCAACGTGATTTAGATGAACTCATAATGATTGTGTTGCACGCGGGATATACAGAATACTAATTCATTGCTTATTGTACGTAAGTATTATACCTTCAAAACTTTTATTTTTATCTTTTTATAACATTTTAATGTCTGTTGTTGTATGTCAATTTTAAACTCAGCATTAACTAAGGTGAACAATCCAGCATAAGCAAAAATCGCGAAAAGCAGAGAGTAGGTACTTCGTCGATCTACACATGTACGAAAACATTTTATTTAATCATTCTTAGTAGGTAAACATTTTTATTTAATTTCAATAGCGCAATAAAATATAATTAAGTATCTATATTAAAAAAAACTTTTTCCAAAAAAATTATAACCAACTACTTACCAAAAATAACACTTTAATAAATACTTATAGTTTTTTATTTTTCACTTTTTAGTGGGTCAGTTTTGAATTTATCTAAGTTACAATAGCCTTATGTTAACTGATCATCACCTTTTACAAAATATTGCTTTTCCCGATACTAGGACGTTGATTGTTGAGGAGTTCTCCTGGGAAGAACCAGGAGAACTGCCACTCACCAAACGCATAGTGACGAGCATAAATTGCTTAATCCCAACCCGTTAAATAGATACCCATTATTATATAGTTCCGGTGGCCATCTTCAGTTCCACTTCAACAAATGGTGCTTTCCAAGAGCAAATGCACGAGTTACTATAAAAAATACCCAAATCGTTATAGGTTTGCCTATAAAATTTGAGGGTTTCCCTCGATTTCCATGGGATCCCCTCATCCGATTCTGATTTGGTGGCAATGGGGCAACCTCGGGAGTATACTCTTTCAAACAAATAAATAATTTTCAAAATTAGTCCATAATTGACGGAGTAATCGCGTAACAAAAATACAAAAAAAAACATACCGCCGAATTGAGAACCTCCTCCTTTTTGGAAGTCGGTTAAAAATACCTTCATCCCTAGACACGTTTGATGTGTGTATTAATTTGGGTAAATTTCTACAGTGTACTCGTAAGTTGTTATTAATTTCAATAAATGAATAGTTTTTTCGTGGGTTGTTTATGTCCAATAAAAACTTTTTTACATAAAAAACAACCGACTTCCAACAAAAACACAAAAAAGTGAAAAATAACTTTATTTCGGAAGCACATAACATAACATCACGCCTTGTTTCCTCGAAGGGTTGGGCAGAGGTGTACCTGTATTATTGAAGTGTTAGATGTAAATCTGTAATGTAATGAGACCGCGCAAGCTTCCTCTACCAAATAAAAGAATTATAAAAATCAGTTCATAAACAAATAAGTTATGCCTGAACATATTATTATAATACTAGCTTTTGCCCGCGGCTTCTTAACTCAAGGAATAAGATCAAAGAACAAAACCCCCCGTTTCCCCCCCCCCTTAAAGGTAAAATTTCCAAAAACCCCTTCTTAGCGGATGCCTACGTGCCAAATTTCAGCCCAATCTGTTCAGTGGTTTGAGCTGTGTTGATAGACCAATCAGTCACGGTTTCCTTTTATATGTATATACCCCTCCGGCCGTTTTCGCAACTGGGATTCGCAACCAGTTGTGAATTAAGAATTTTTTTCTTTGTTCACAACCAGTTGCGAATCAAAAAAACTTTTTCCTTAACCGCAACTAGGCATCCTGATGATTAAGTTTCGTAACCAGTTACGACAAAAGATTTTTTATTCCTTATTCGCAACCTTCGTTGTCTGTTTATTGACAATCTATTTTCCTTCAGTGTATTCCCGTTGTCCCCGTTTGCCATATGCCCGTCACGGGGACAGCGGGACGTGATTAAATTTATTTCCCGTTGCCCCCTTATCGTACGAAGTAAACCTTTTTTAAATCGAAACAGTTAGGTTAGGTTAGGTTAGAACTGTGACTACACAACGCACGAGCCGAGCGAGCGGAGCGAGCGGTGCCGCGGCAGCGGCCGGCGAGTGCCAGAAACTAATTTTTGAATGTATATGGGACAACGGGAAGTATTTTTAAATATTTAATTGAAGCACCGCTGTCCCCGTAGGATGGGGACACGGCGTACGGGAACAACGGGAATACACGATTCCTTCACCGTTTTGAGAGCAGTGCTGATGAAAAATAAAGCGCCTGTCCAGGTTCTTAGCTACGACCTACAACTCGTAAGTCGAGGCTGCTACCACTGGGCCATCACTGCTCATGCTTATTTTACCTACTGGTTGCGAATTAGGAAATGCTTTTCTCCCATCGCAACTAAGTAAGTTTGCGAAGTTCTTATTCTTTGTTCGCAACCAAGTTGCGGTTAAGGAAAAAGTCTTCTTGATTCGCAACTGGTTGTGAACAAAGAATAAAAATTCTTAATTCGCAACTGGTTGCGAATCCCAGTTGCGAAAACGGCCGGAGGGGTATATACGGCTAGATATATATATATTGAGAACCTCCTCCTTTTTTGAAGTCGGTTAAAAATCATTTATAGCCAGAATGCATCTCATGACAATTGCAATAAGACCAAACACGGGTAGGATAGATTGTTTTATTACCGAGTTCCAGTGCCTACCTTCCAGCTTCATCATCAGATCAGTTTCGATCATCAGATCAAATTTGCTTCGCTTAACTATCTTAATCCAGATATCTCATCGCCACCCGTGAAATACTTATCATTGTGAAGTTCTGGTGGCCATATGTGGCCTTCTGCAACAGTTCCACTTCACCAAATTATACTTTCTGAATGCAAATGATTGACTTGTTGATGAAAATATAAAAATCGTTATATGTATGCCTATAATATTTGAGGAGTTCCCTCAATTACTCATGGATCCCAACATCAGAACTGGATTTTGATAAAAATGGGACCAATCTGGAAGTATATCCTTTCAATAAAAAAAATATTTTCCAAATCGGTTCATAAACGACGGAGTTCTGAGACTAGGTAGTACCTAGGTACCTACAACATTTTAGCCATGATCCACTCAGTCCTTGTGATTTTTATGGTTTCGTCAGGGCTTTGTTTCAAGGGAATCATTTTACAGTTTTGACACTACGGTGTGTTCAAGTGATGAGTGATACAAGCTACAAGCATACGCGAACTCACGCGTAACATAATTTCCGATTAAGAAGTCGGTTGGCAACTAGGCAATAAAGTTTTATGAACACTTATAAAGATCGTTTAAGCGTTGATAAAATTATGCACGATACCGGATTAAATACGTATCCCGAGCTCAAGTTTGGTATCTACATTGACTGAAAATACTGGAAGCGTATAAGCCGTGGTCACTGGTCAGATGAGCCAGTCGGTTGCGAGCTCCCGCGAGGGCAGGTTGTTTCAGCGTAGTTTCAGAGCGCGCCGACGACTGGCGCTCGGTAACTTTGTCATCGCGACACCCGCAACTTTTCATGAAAATGTGATTTTATTTTGTGGAAATTTTTATTGCTGTATCGGTGACTTATTTTTACTTTTTGTTCGTAAGTTTGCAACGAGTTTTAGTTTAGGTGAGTTCTAGTTATAGTTTATACTTTTGGTTGTGGTATAAATTAAATATGATTTAATTTTAATCACGCATTTTAAATTAATAATTATAATAATATTTAGTACTAGAAAAGGTACTGAATTTAGGAATTTATCAAGTAAGTAGATACTTATAGAATTTACTGAAATCGATTTTCAGTGAAAGGCTCTACCTACAGATGCACTCAACATTTCAGCCCAAAGACGTCCACAGCAAAATTGCAAATACAGATGCATTTCATGGTCATACATTTATGTAGATAAAATAGTAAATTAAAATAATGTTATAGCTACCTACTATACACCTAGAGTATTACTTGCTGTTTTTCTAGGATAATAATAATAAGTAGGTATAAAATGGTACAGCAATGAAAAACAATGGTACATTCAACTCTTAAAAAATTTGGTACTTATAGGTAAATTGTTATTGTTATCAGTATTGTTTACTTATGCTAATAGAAAATAGTCATTCTTATACAAACGTAAATCTGTGCAAATTGTTGATTAAAGGCGTCTACAGACCGGCGCGACTTGCGATGTGACACAAAGGCACCACACTCGTCGCGCGACACGCGGGGTCTTTATGTCGCGTCACGGGTCGCGCCAGTATGTAGAAGCCTTAATACGATGCGTTCTGAAAAAAATATAATGTTGATGAGACCTTTTAACTGTTAGAAGAGAGAGAGAGATAGAAGTTTAACTGGACGTAGGTATTATTCCCTTGGACTAACTTTGGTCCAATTTTCCTCAATTGGAACCTATTTACAGTTTATTATGTTGTCAACTCAATAAACTGTAATCTTACAAACTGATCACAACAACAGTTAACAGAACTCTCTCAATCACGGATATTTCGATTGTGTTTTTTTTTTGTCTCAACATTTAAGCCCGGTTTACTTTGGCAAAGTACTTAAGTACAGGCGATATAATGCTGATAATAACGTCTACGCTTTTGGCTATCGGACGTGAATTTGGGCTTTTGATGGCAAAGTAAAATCCTATTCTGTCCCTCTATGAGACTACCTACAAAATATTAACTGAACTTTATGGGGAAAAAATGTGATTTAAGGAGATATCCAGCAACTTCTTGGTACGACGAAAAGTCTCTTCTGTGCTCAATGATACTATATTGGATTCGTATAAAATTACAGAAATTAAAAATGTGTTATTTCCAGCAGTGGGCGATTTTTCTTTTAGAGAAACGAAAACACACTGTGTTTTAGGTAGAAAATGTCATTTTCTACCTATTTATTTTCACTTGATTCGATCACCGTCAACATTGAACTTACATAGTATCTAATAACTTATAAATAATACATTATTGCGAATAAAACGTCAGAAAAATAAATAGAGGAAGATACAGAAAAATAAGTAGTTCCCTGCCTATTTAGGCACTGAGATAAATCTTCACAGGCACGTGAAGTTCTTGCTAATAGCTACTATCCTATTTATTCTGCACGCAACATTATCGTCGTCGCTTTATTATCCGTATAATGAGATTTCGTAGGAGCCTCATATACAACTCACTAATAGCCAAATGTTGTATGCCTTTATGGTTCCCTGGTACTTTTTATGTATTTTGGTATATTTTTTGGAAATAGTGTAGTTTTTTTTTTTCTCTTTATTTGTTATTAGGGACTTTTATACAATTGTATATGCCAGTCCCATCGGAACTTATAATGTAATACGTAACAACACAAACTTTTGAATTTGTGGAGGGGTAGGTTTGTGGCGTTCGAACCTCTAGGCTCGCCAGACGCCTTAGGATCCGCTAAGCTAGTATTTCTAACAATATTGCGTGTAAACGAAAAGCATATTAATGTATTGATATGAGGTAAACATACCTACATTTTTATTGACGCCAAAATAGCGAATAGAATGTAATTTTCCTTCCTTCCCACACCATTTTGCATAATTATTGTTTCTTCCTCTACGCGGTTTTACGAGTGAAAGAGGTAGGTACCTCGTGTAGCCGGTGTACCTACTTAATATCTTGAAAAAGTTGATTAGGTACTTTATAGGAGGCCACTTTCAAACTTTGAGGTATACCAGGGTCCTTGAAAAAATGTATAAGGTATTCAGCGGTGAAATTAAGGTTACAATTAAAAAAGTTTATAAAAAATTAAATCCCGACTGCGTAAAGGCTTCTACAGACCGGCGCGACACAAAGGCCCCGCGTGTCGCGCGACGAGCTGTGCCTTTGTGTCACGTCGCGAGTCGCGCCAGTCTGTAGAAGCCTTAAAAAGTGAAATTAAAAAAAGATAGAAACAAGATTTATAAAAACTATAAGTAAACAATCTCAGGCAGTCAGAGGCAATAGGTCGTCATTGTTAAGAAGATGCCTCCTAAGTATATAATACCTTTTAAGTTCACTTTTTACGCAGGTTTTGATTTTTTATTAAACTTTTTTTATTTTACACTTTTTAGTTAGAATTATAAGACGGTAAATTAGGTTATTTACTCACGTATAATCAGGTGATAACGGCCTCTTACTCACTCACTCCAAAAGTTCGGGATAGAGTTTTTATCATTTCTCATATAAATTACATTTAAACATTAACTTGTTTAAACCTATTTTTGTAATCACCTTTTAAAACCGTTTATTTTGATACCTGTTCATGTTTAGGAGAATAACCCACCGTTTTGGCTTCGCCTATGTTTTATTACTGACTAGCTTCTGCCCGCAACTTCGTACGCGTGAAATTTCTTGTTCCTCCGACCCGCTGCGTCGCATTGCATCGCCCGCCCGCGCTATTACTTCGGTTTCACATAGCGTACTTTCTGATTTTTTTTCTTTTTGCTCGGCTCCTAAGGGTCGTAGCGTGATATTAAATAGCCTATAACAAAGATTATAGTCTCAGGAATTAGACTATCGAATGCAAAAAAAAAAAAACAAATGCGACTTGTAGTTTCAGAGATTACCCCCTAAAACCTCACAAACTCACAAACTTTACTTCTTTATAATACTTTAGTGACAGAATTTTCGGAATCGGATCAGGAGTTCCGAAGATTACCCTCTACAACCCCACAAACTTTACCTCTTTATAATATTATTAGTTATCATTCTCCTGCCCTTATCCCAATTTATTTGTGGTCGGCGCAACATGTCCCTTACTTCCACACTTCTCTATTAGTCATCATCTCGGTAGTCACTCCCTTTCTAGTCATATCATCTGTCACACAGTCCGTCCATCGTTTCTTCGGTCTTCCCCTACTCTTATAGCCATCGACATTCATACTCAAAACTTTCCTCACGTCATTTTCCTCATTCCTCCGCATCACATGCCCATACCATGACAACCGATTTCCGCACAACTTTTCAGTCACCGGTGTCACTTTCAGACTTCCTCTTATGTACTCATTTCTTATTCTATCTATTCGTGTCACACCACACATTCCTCTTAGCATTCTCATCTCAGCTACATGCCATTGCCTTTCATTCATCCCTTTTGTAATTATAATATGAGTTAATAATTGTAAAAATGGTGAACTGTGTATTTGTAATTAGTAAATGTATACTTTAATAAATAAATAAATTTACTTATATTATAATATTATTAGTATAGATTATAATTATTAATATAATTATAATATTAGTTTATAAGTATAGTTATTGAGTTTATCTAAGTAATATCCACATCACGATCTGCCTAAGTATTACATATTATAACCTAACTAAGATAAAAGGATTGCTAGATAGGTTTAGTTTTCAACTTAGCGATCGAAAGCTCTAACAAAATACATCACGCAAGTAAAAAGTCTAAAAAGCGCATTCTATGAATATAAAACATGCATGAGCTTTTGATATTCAGTGAATCGTTTACAAAGTGATTGATAGTCCGATATTTTATTTATTTATATTTTCTAACGCCAACACTATTTGTGAAATCAAAAAAATTAAAAACAATAAAGCTTTGAAGGCTTCTACATACAGGCGCGACTTGTCGCGCGACACGCGGGGCCTTTTTGTCGCGTCGTGTGTCGCGCCAGTATGTAGAAGCCTAGATACTGGCGCGAGTTGTCGCGAGACGCGACACCGGTGGAACAATTTCTATGAAAAATTCAAGGCAATTATTCTACCGGTATGCGTCGCGCTACAAGTCGCGCCAGAATGTTAGAAACCTTTACGACTGGACTGCCTCGTTGGTTTAGTAGTCGCATGCGCTACTGCTGAGCATGAGATCCTGGGTTCCATTCCGGGTCGGGCAAAGTGTTATTGGGGTTTTCCATCCGTAATATCTCAGTAGCCCGGAGTCTGGATTTGTGCCCGGTTGATGGCAATAGGCTCGCCCCCTACTACATGGGACTTAAACATAACTGGCGAAATGTGGGTGTACTAATAGGTGCACCTCTGCCTAACCCTTCGGGGATTACAGGCGTGATGTTTATGTAGATTACAAATCAGAATTTCAGTAGTTTACTCGAGTATTGTTGTGGAACTGTTTATATAGGGTGGCAGGGTCGTCAACGCGCAACCTGTTACCTTGGATTCAGTATAATTATGATTCTGGACCCCCCTGCGTTAAGAGTGGGACCTCTACTAAGCTCCGTCCTTGGATTCAGTATATGATTCTGGACCCCCCTGCGTTAAGAGTGGGACCTCTATTAAGCTCCGTCCTTGGATTCAGTATATGATTCTGGACCCCCTTGCGTTAAGAGTGGGACCTCTACTAAGCTCCGTCCTTGGATTCAGTATATGATTCTGGACAAACCTGCGTTAAGAGTGGGACCTCTACACAAGCTTCGTCCTTAGATTCAGTATATGATTCTGGACCCCCTTGCGTTAAGAGTGGGACCTCTACTAAGCTCCGTCCTTGGATTCAGTTTATGATTCTGGACCCCTCTGCGTTAAGAGCCTCTACTAAGCTCCGTTTAAGACGCAGATATATGCCAGTGACCTAATGACCTTGAGTGGTTAGCTTGTGTGTTCTGTACTGAGCTCACGCAACGCGTCGTACGTTCAACCAGTAATAGGACACGCCCACCAAGGACCGCTGTCCCCAATTTGACGCATTATGATTAATTTATTATCCACAAAACAAAAGGTATTTTAATAAAACGCGTATAAGAACGATCAATAATTAAACTATTTTTAATTTGGTGAAGGTTTCAGAAAAATACGCTAGGTAGATTTTACGCCATTCTCAGTTTTTATCCGCGTTAGACATAAATTTACAAATTAATTTCACTATGTAATATAAACATAATCTAAAATATTCGTATATTAAGTTATTGAGAAAATGCTCTTATTTAACATATATTTTTTTCAAATCATTAACATTACTCGTTTAGACGTGATCTTGAGTATAAAATTATTAAAAGTCGGTTATCGTCGCCATAAGAGAACTGCCTTGCCGCGCGGTTCTCCATGTTTCGACCGCGCGGCCATGGTTTAAACCTTTACAACTTTCTGAATATTATCTACGAATTTATATTATCTATGAATTTGCTACTCTGATTGTTAGGGTTTTACAAATTCCTTCGTAATGTTGACGTAGTCGTTTTTTTTTCTACGACACTGTGTCCGAGCAGTCGAAACGGACAAAATTAATCGTCGGATAAGTATATAATTTTTTTTTTTGCTGTTCCATACATTTTGACCGCGAAGGTATTATTGCATTTTTATATGAAACAGCAAATTTTTTTTGTTCATCCGCAAATTTGTTTTGTCGATGGTACGCATCGTGATCAGCATAATAATTATGGTTATTAAACAAACGATTGATATGGCCTACACAGCAGCTCTTTATGCAGTTTCCATAGTATTCCGGAGTAAATTTGGAGCTTAATAACTAAGTTATGTTTTCATTAAACGAAAAGCTGTAGCTAGTTAAGTTACTCGGTTCAGAATCTCGTTAGCACATTGATGAGGCTGTCTTCCGGCACTCGATTGTAGTTAGCTCGTAAACCTGACACTGATACTAACAGAACCAGTGTTCAATTAATGGTCCTCGAGTTTCTACTTCACGTTGTTTTTGAACAAAGAACTATTGTAGGTCTTAAATTAAATGGTTTAATTGTCTGCCTTCCAGTAACAGAAGCATAGAATACAGGTAATTTTCTTTCTTAGAATATAATAAATGTTTAAAAGTTAAAAGTTAAATATCTGACTGTTAACACTAACAATAGGTTGGCACAGTCCGCAGTTGTATAACCCTTATTTTTAAGTAACCTCACAGCTGAACACTGTCTCTTAAGATACAGGTTATCCTAGTTTAAGAGGCAGGGCTCACCATATCTGCATACAGAATTCTGCAGCGTAGTTAGTATCTTGTTAATCAGTGTATACTAATGTATGTTTCTTTGTGACAATAAACTTTTATTACTATTATTATTAATTGTGTTCTACTTATTACATTTGCAAATGTTTCAGTACCTATGTTATATTTATTATCATATGTCTTAGGCGTTATCACAATTTATTTGGGGTCAGCGTAGTACGTTAGGGTCGGTAGACGGAGGCGATCGGCGGCGACGATCTCTCGCGTCCGGCCCTGGTTCAGGCCATGGTTCGGAGCGAGAGTGCATGGGAGGCCGTCACCTCCTTCTGCGAATTAGTAATGCTTGCGAAGGAGGAGGCGGAACGCGTGAGGGAGAGGCAAGGTTCGCGCCCTCGCGCCTCTAGTCGCCGCTGGAGACGCCCCGGGCGTCGGGAGTCGCAAGCCGATTTCCGGCCACCGTAGGCGTGGGCCTGCGGACGGTGAGCGATGGGTAGCTCACCATCTGATAACTACCAGGCCCGGGTCGACGGCGCGTCGTATTCCACGCGCGCCTCAAAGAGTTGTCAGCACCAACTGACGGGGTCCGCTAGGGCCAATGCCTGCCAGGGTTGCGAGTTTGTCCGAAAGGGATATCGTGGCCCTGGCACACAGGCAAATGAAGGAATACGGGTGGGTTTTAGTCAGTAAAAGTCTGACACGCCCTCCCGCTCCGCCCAGAGCGGGAGAAGTTATTTGATAATTTCCCACCCAAAAAAAAAAAAAGCGTAGTACGTATTTTCTATGTCTTCATCTCTATATATGCACAGCAGGCATCGTATAACTAACGATTCGGTTTTTTATTTGAAACACATACATAGGTACTTACACACATTTATCATTGTTCAATACAATAAGAACATCCGGCGACCTCATCTAGTTTTTAAAATATGATTGACGTGTAAAAGTGTTTGTACAAACCTACTTACAGAAATAAAAATCATTTATCTTAAATTTTGATATTCTGAAATAATATAAATAAATGCAGTGGTTTATAATATTTTTAAACAATTATTTTTTCTCGTTTTTTATGTGTGTGACATTATGTGCCTTAATAAATATTTATGAAGTGTGGTAACACACTTCCCTTTTTTCCCTTCTGTAAAACTCGTCGATTGTAACTTACCATTGTTTTTTCTTTTTATTAATATAATAGTATTCAAATAAAAGTGAAATCCATATTTTACTTTCTCTCTTTGTTTTATTTCAAACAAAGAATTGTTTGAAAATCATGACTGGGTTCTGAAGAGTAGGTCAACTAATACAAACGATATTATGATCCCTGATTATCTGTTATAACAATTTATTAATTTATTTATTTTGGGAACCCAATACAACAATGTATACACAATTTCCACCGCACCGCCACACTATTCACAACCATTCGACAATCATCCAAATCGAAAATCACACATTTTCGGTTACCTGATTTACCTAGTCCCCGATAACAAATAGCCGTCGGAAGAATAGCGGTCATCTATTTGGTTTACACTGACAAATGTTTTGGATTTTGATTTGAGAACAGCGTTTAGAGGTTTACTTTGATAATATTGATTGATGTTCGATTCGGCACGGAAGCGTATCGAATGATTGTGAATAGCTGTGCTGATCCCCAAGGCTCGATAGATCCCCAACTCAATTTTTAAATATTTTTGACATACAAGAAGGCGCCAGAGATGCTTTGCATAGCTAAGATAAAACTACAACGTAAAAATCTACCACAAAGTGAAATCAACTTTCAAACTAAACTTAAACCTGTGAAGTTTGTTTGAATTCTAGCTGGTAAACATAAACGTCTTAATGAGATGACGGCAAAGGTTTGTTCGCGGCAAAGTATAAACGCATTTGTAGAATAGTACCGTAGAAGATGAAAGGCTAAGAAAAACAACACCCAAGTGCGACTCGAACGGAACTAGAAGTAAAAGGGTATAAAGTTTTCAACAAGACGTGAACGGTTTATAGGCTCCGAGAAGGTCTTGATGCGAGTATAAGCCCTGGGGGACCCTTCGTAGATATATAGCAATATTGGATACCTACTACTGAAGTTGACTGGCAATGTTTTACAGACGAAAGATATATTTATTATTAAAACAGGTGTTAAAAATGTTTGTTAATACGCTCATAAATACGTTGTCAACAAGTCTTTCGCCGACCGTCGTAATAGGTGAGGTAGTAATGCTGTATTTATTTTAAAAAGAGAGCAGAATAACCGAATATTTCGGTCATTGTAGCAAATCAATATGACATGTTGTTGTTTAATCTTTCAGCGCGGTTCGTGAATGATTATTTACAGAATTTACACAAACAGATAATTTTGTACCATGACCAAACGAGAACGATTATAGAAACAGTCGAGACGTTCAAAGAAAACATTCTTATGAACGATGCTTTCATATCGAATCCACGAAGAAGAAAAATATTTGGACGCATTGATTTATTATGATAATCTTCAGATAATAATATCTGCAAATAGAAGTTCACACTTACCAGCGTTTATTAGAATAATATATTTAGCGCGAATTCCAAGAGTTCAACGTAACATGCAAATTATTATGTTGCTGAAAATATTATTTTCAGTAATCTAAGAACATGTCGGTATCCACCCAACGCGGCAACGTTTAATTAGCAAATGTTAATAGTACTACACACCAATACGATAGGTTTTCGATGCACTCTCCTATATGATCTAGCTAAAAATAATTTGACATATTTTGATATCTTGAGATATCTTGTTGAGATCAGCATCATAATGTTGTTCTATTCGGCGAAAACCATTTAATTGGCGAAACACTCTCACGGGAGTGACCAATTCGCTCTTATTACAGTAATATTGTCCTAAATGGCAGTAATAAAATATAAATAACGTTATAGGTTTCAGTAACTGCGGAATTATTATCGTTATACCAACATGGTATATTTGGCACACCCACGTAGGTATTAATCGATACACAGTACAGAAAATGTATATATCCAGAAAGTAATGGAAATCGTTTGAGCCAACGACGGTAAATTCAAGTCCTCCAATATGGAAAGACCGCCAGGATCCTGTATTCAACAAATTGTGAACTTAATATCCTTTGAGGTATAAATGCCGTGACTTATGGTGACGATTGAGCTGACTGACAGGTTGGGAAATGTGTTTAAATATTCAAATAAAGTACTGACAAGACAAAGCGTGCGTTCGATTAGTAATTAGGAAAGGGATACCGAAGGGATCGTAACAAATCTAGAGGAATTGCTTTACTGTTCCCTTTGAAAGTAGGTACGGGTTGGTGATTTCAATGTTCTCGATAATTTTCAATGTCTACAAAAGAATACCAGACATTTTCTGTTAGGTGAAACGTGCATAATAATATGTTCAGTCACGTACATTTGTATTTAAGTTGAATAAGACACTACGAGCTCTTCAAAAAATATATTGCTTTCCCGCTTTGATAACACTAACTTTAATTGTCCATGTACAACATCGATTGTTTTATGATGTGTCATGCTTACTTACACTTTTGCAACAATTGTCTAGAGTCCAGACATTAAAATAATTAATAACTCAGTTTCTACGTAATTCAATTTTATAAAGTAACGTACTTATTTATTACATTTAGCTATTCAAATCCCATTGTTATTGACCTAGAAGCTTTTAGAAAAGTTGCTTAATTAATAACGAAATTCTTTTGAATAGATGACAAATCATGTACTTAGGCACTCTTCATTAATCGTGAAAAGATATTTTGGCTGGCGCAGATCACGAAAGAGAGCACTTAAGTCCTTTCTTTTGGATTTAAAACATCGAATACGCTGCAGAATATTTTACTGTAGAGCCTGTTCTATTTTAAGTAAAATTATATTATTAGGTACTATCTGCGAGTATTCCTAACTTTTTAATTTTAGGTTCTCAGTACAATTTAAGACTCAGATATATGCCAGTGACCTTGAGTGGTTAGCTTTTTTTTTTTTTTTTTTTGGGTGGGAAATTATCAAATAACTTCTCCCGCTCTGGGCGGAGCGGGAGGGCGTGTCAGACTTTTACTGACTAAAACCCACCCGTATTCCTTCATTTGCCTGTGTGCCAGGGCCACGATATCCCTTTCGGACAAACTCGCAACCCTGGCAGTTGAGTGGTTAGCTTGCGTGTTCTGTACTGAGCTCACGCATCGCGTCGTACGTTCAGGCAGTAATAGATCTCGCCCATCAAGGAGCGCTGTCCCCAATTTGACGCATTATTAATTTATTATACACAAAAAAAAGGTATTTTAATAAAACGCGTATACTAAAAGATCAATAATTAAAATTTTGTATTTTAAAATTGCGGAAGGTTTCAAAAAAATACGCTTGGTAGATTTTGCGCCATTACCAGTTTTTTATCCGCGTTAGACATAACTTTACAAATTAATTTCACTATGTAATATAAACATAGTCTAAAATATTCACATATTAAGTTATTGAGAAAATGCTCTAGTTTAACATATATTTTTTTCAAATCATTAACACTACTCGTTTAGACGTGATCTTCAGTTTAAAATCATTAAAAGTCGGTTATCGTCGCCTTAAGGACCATTCTTGTGTTATTATCTACTCTCTTATTTGTTTACAACTACTCTTGCAACACACAGTGGCCTGCTAAAGTTTTTCGTTATTGCATCAAGAATCAAGTTCATTCAGAGGGAGGAAATATACAAGCTTTTCTAAGATTTCATATTTCTTATGCAACATAAAGAATGCACATTCTTATTCCAACGCTCAACTTGGCTTAAAGGAGAAAGAAGAGTTCTTTTGTAACATTTATTTTGAATACGAATAATTTATAAAGTGTTGACAACAATACATAAAGTCTATGCAAAGTTAGCACTTTCGTATATTTTATATCACACGATTAAAATAAGAGATCTAGTAATTCTTGATATTCTGTTATACATAATTATCTTCGTTGAATACTTAACTATTATTTATAAGAAACAGCTCATAACATCGTTCTAATTGGTTCGTTATTATTATACCTAGTAATTACAATTTCTTTCAGTATGTATTAAACATCCAAGAAATGTGCTTTTGATCTTGTCGTATTGTTATCTCGAATTTCCTTTTGCATATTGGATAGCTGTTGCCCACGACTTCATCTGCGCCTATTTTGCCTATCATCATTATTTTATACAAATATCCAGGATGAAAAGTAGGATACGTCCTTTTCCATACTTCCACACTAACCAATCTATATACCTAATCAATAATAATCAATATACAACATTCGTTTTTGTTTAACCTAAACCCGAAAAGGGGTCATTGTACTCATAATTTTGAACAACTTTTTCTATGGGACCAACCTTGAAATTGCGAAATAAAAATCAGCTGGTCCATACATTTGTTGATTTTAGTGAACACAAATGTAGGGAAAAATTGTTCAAAATGATGAGTACAATGACTCCTTTTCGGGTTTAGTGTAAACAAAAACTAATGTTGTATACTAGGTGTAACATAAATAACGCACAACCTCTTAAGTGGTCATTGTACTCATCGTTATGAACAACAAATTGCAACATGAAATTAATGAAAGTATGAAACAGCAGATTGTTTTTTCCCACTTTCAGGTTTATTCCTATAGTAAAAATTGTTCACAATGATGAGTACAATGACCCCTTAAGAGGTTGTGCGTTATTTATGTTACATCTTGTATAATCTATATACAGGGTGTTAAAGTAACTGCGTGCCATAGCTTAGGGGTAGGTTCAGTATCGACAAAAGAACCCAGGATAAAAAAAAATAAAAAAAACAAAAATGAAAACAAACAAATATTGCAAGATCAACCTAATTTAGTACCTACTAACTTAAAATAGCAATCGTTTAGAATCAAAATTAGTTTATTTGATGGATCTAAGCCCGATAAAGTACGAAGAGACTTTTTTTTAATGTTTATTTAATTTTATTTAATTATTTTTCCTGGGTTCCTTTATCGATACTGAACCTACCCCTAAGCTATGGCAGGCAGTTACTATAATAATATATATATATATTTTATATAATATAATATATGTATTTCTTGTGAGTGTCCCAAATAAAATATTTTTCTATCTTTTTCTTTCAATCTGCCTCAATCACCCCAGCGTTTTCCCAACTACGCTGGCGTCGGCTTCCAGTCTAACTGGATGCAGCTCAATACCAGTATTTATAACAGACTATTTACGTAGAATTACTAGATCTCGTTTTAAAATACATACGGATTTTCAGATTTATTTTGGTTAAAAGTTTAAAGTCAAAATTGAAGTGTCCTCAGCAGTCCTCATATTATAATATGTATTTACTAGCTTAAGCCCGCGGCTTCGCCCGCATGAACGTACTACCAGAAATAAAAGTAGTGAATCCTATTATATTATATATAAAATTCTCGTGTCACAATGTTAGTTACCAACTTACCATACTCCTCCGAAACGGCTTGACCGATTTTTATGAAATTTTTTATGTGTATTTAGTAGGTCTGAGAATCGGCTACTATCTATTTTTTATACCCCTTTCCCACGGGATCGAGACTTACGCGGGTGAAACCGCGGGGCGCAGCTAGTTACACTATAAATCAGTACTGTTGACTAATTTGAACAAAAACGGTTATTACGACTTAACTATAATAGTTAGACATATAGGCTCGAGGACTTTTTTGTGGGTAATGCTGAGTACTATATACATGTAGTAAATTATGTTACGTATCATCAATAGTTTTTGCAGCGCATGTCAAATAATTACTTTTGTAGGCATATTTTTTATACCTTGGGTTACATTATTGCAATTTTCGTAGCGATCTCTATTTATTTTATTATATTAGTTTAAATGAAGGTCTAACCAAGATGCCACCATTCACTGCGCGCAAACGTACTGCTACTGCTCTTAATTCGACGTGACGTTTCGTATACAAGTTTGTAACATTTATGTAACGTAACTCTTGGAACGTACGCGTATGGTATATAAAAAACTGCACTTGGTACAGCTAGTCTCACAAACCACAAATAATACGTACCTATTCATTACAGCCAATCAGTGCACATTATAATTGTTTGTACACTACTTTTTTTAAACTTTCACTGATGAGAAGCGGAAAAATGACGATTGCTCGCGGGATATTTCTGTTTGTACAACCTACACACGGCTACACATCAAGCTATACATTTCCAGCTTATGCTGACCTCTCATTGTACGGAAATCCTATACAATGTGAGATCAGCCTAAACTGGATATGGTATAGCTTGATATGTAGCCGTGTGTACTTAAATAACAAAGAAAAGTCAAAGTCAATTGTAGAATATACGGATGAACTGAAACTATGATGTTCACTACGAATATTATTGAGAAATAGTTAGTAGGAGGGTGTTTCTTTTGAGATACGACAGTGTCCATCGTTACAAGCTTCTTATTGTTGGCCAGATGCCAAGATTCCTACCATTGATTTACTTTAGTGCCTGTGTCAATATCCCTGTAATTTGATTATCAATCTTTTGACTCATCTCAATAGGCTTATTTTTGTGTCTTCTGATGACAGAAGAAGATGTGAAGGGAGCCGCTGTGGTGCCACGTCCACGACGACCTGCTTTAGTCCAGTACAATCCTGATGATTTTGAAGCTGCTGATCCACTAATACGATGATCACTTCTGGTATAGGCTATCCTGCGTCGTTAGAATATGTATACACATAAAATGAACAAATAAAACCATAATTTTGCAGAATTCAGAAATTACAAATTATAATTATTTGACATGGATTATTCGTGTTTGTGTGTAATGTTGATGGTGTGTATTGTGTCGGAGCAGAATCAGAATGTGTGATACAGTTCGCAGTGGAAGTGGTGGGTTATTATTAGAGAAAAGTTCGTTCGTTCTGTATCCAGGTAGTTTTTTGTCACTCGACGGCGACGTACCAATTCCATATCATGTTAGAACTAATGGCCGCCATATAGACGTTTAAGTAATTTGATCAAACAGGCTGGTTCAAACAGTTTGATCAAATTGGCATGATCTTGATTACTCATTAAATGTGATAAAATTTTGCCACAGACATTCATGCCAATTTGATCAAACTGTTTGAACCAGCCTGTTTGATCAAATTACTTGAACGTATACGGCGGCCAATAAAAGCACTGGTTGTTTGTTTTGATATTGGTGCGTCCTTTGTTTGACAACTCGCTCGAAAGCGCTGGGCTCTTGTTAACATGTTTAGTGTCGACAGCATGTTGCCTCGTTAGTGTCGGCCATTAGTGACATGCAGGATTTGGACGTGAACTGATTTGTATGGGTTGAACTCGCAGTAGAGGGTTGAATGTATTGTGTGGAGATACTATTATTATAACCGTACCGTGTAACATTTGCACACTTGTAATTAATTGGAATAACATGTTTTTTAATACTCCACGTTCTTTTTAGCCAGAGACGTTCTTACTGATTCATAATTTTGTTGACATTGACGATGTGAAACCAAAGACTATAAAATACTAATAGTATATTTTGTTTATTAAGATTACAATAGGTCCTCTGATAATTTTCCCTATCATATTTTATACGATTTAAATAGCTTAAAATGGTGTTAACGCTGCAGCTTTCTCTAATATTTTTTATAACAAATTCATTTAGGCCTTAAGCAGCAACGTAGGCGTTACAAAGCTAATTACTTAAGAAAGCTTCGGCTTTCAGTAATGTCAGTCCCATTCAAAATCTATTGAAAAATCTTTTTGTCTGAAGAATTAGTTCAGTAAACTTAGATTGAAAAGAAATTATTTGCTGTTGAAATTAGCTTTGAAGTAACAATGTTTATTCTGCGACTCAATAAAACAAGAGAATATTCAATTGTTTTCTCTGCTTCTATATACATTCATTCATTCATTGTTTTATCTCTGATACAGCTGTCTTTAAAACAGGATTAACTAGTCAAGGCCAGTAATAAATAAGTCGCTGTAAACAATGCGGCCGCTGTACCAGCTTTATAAAATTTTACAATTTTGTTTGCAGAAATAAAAATGGTTTTAACGATGCTGTTAACTGTCGGGATAGATACCGAAAACATAAGGCGTAAGCGATGGTACACTGGGTTTTCAGTTTTATAGGTGTCATAACATGGAGAAATGCATAAAATGGAGTGTGTCCGACATGTTAGTAGTGCAGTAACATTCCAGTGAAGTTAGTGCTAATCAATAGTGTTACGTGACTTAACGTGACTCGTTCGAAGATTTGCCGATGACGACCAAGTTTCAAATGGCTCAATGCGGTAGTTTTGACAAAGAAGTGCTTGCATACGTTTGAAGAACTTTTATGTGTTAACCCGTGAGAAGGTGCGCTATGAGCAATGTACTCAGACAACAATTTAAAGCAACATTTTTTGATGTTAACGACGCGGCGACGCCCTAATGTCTCAAGCGCCTAGGTACCTTCCTAACTATTCATCAACTCCCCCTGCCGCAACTCTCATGCCGAGTCAGTTCTGTTGCGACTTGTGACCGCGCAGCGAAGTGTTTGTGGAAGCCACGTACCATTGTGCGGTAATTTGCTCATCACGCGCCTCAGCAATTACTCTGCATCGCATTGATCACTTACCTAAATGTGTTCAATGTGCTTCGAGAGGCACACTCGTCAAGATCTCATAGAAGAGTAATTTTTCTTAAGTTTTTTTTTTGTAACATTTTTTATTGTGATTTATATGAAGACTGTCAAAATTAGAAAATAACAGTAACTTAATTTGTTATTTGGGTTAGAAGTTGCATTGTTGTTTCATAGTTATAATACTAAGTAATAAACTACTAAAACTTTAAATTCCTCACCCGCGCTTTCTGCTGCCTTACTTAAAAATAATGTAAAGGCTTGCCCTATGGAGTTTAGGTTTCAGCATACAAACCCCGAGGCTGTTATAAAAGCTTTTAAAGATCTTAAAATTAAATCAACAGAAGATCTCTGGGGGATGTCTGTAAAAGTCTGTAGATCTATCATAGAAACCATTGCGCCCTATTTAGCTTTCATATTTAACACCAGTGTGGACCAAGGAGTCTTTCCGGATCTCATGAAACACAGTAAAGTAGTTCCTTTGTTCAAGTCCGGAGATAGTAAAGAACCCAACAATTATAGGCCTGTGTCAGTTCTGCCAGTTCTCAGTAAGGTGTTTGAAAAGTTGATGCTCAATCAAATGTTACGTCACTTTAATAAAAATTCCATCTTTCATGAACAACAGTACGGTTTCACCAAAGGGCGTTGTACCACTGACGCCGTGTCACCACACGTGTCTCCCTAATAAAGAACATTTTTAACGCCTGGGAGGAAGCACAAGATGCCATTGGAATCTTTTGCGACCTCTCTAAGGCGTTCGATTGCGTAAACCATGAGACACTTTTGCTGAAACTGGAGCACTATGCGATTAGGTATACAGCTCTTGATTTACTAAGATCATACCTGAAAGATAGAAAGGTTAAAGTTCAAGTGAACGGCGTAAACTCATTGGGGTCTGAAATGGCAATGGGCGTTCCTCAAGGTTAAATATTGGGTCCATTCCTCTTTTTAGTTTATATTAACGATTTACCCCAATTATTTCAAAATCAACCGAAGATGGTGTTATTTGCAGATGACACATCATTGATATTTAAAATAGACCGACGGTCACAAAATCTTGACGACGTGAAAAACTCTATTCTTCAGGTCCAAGATTGGTTTACGGTAAATAATTTGGTACTAAATAAAGCAAAAACCAAATGCATTCGATTTAAATTACCTAATGTTAGAAGTAGTGAATGTATTATCATATTGAATAGAGCAAAATTGGAATTTATTAATCAAACGGTTTTCCTAGGAATCACTCTAGACGAGAAATTACAATGGGGACCACATATAACATCTCTTGCGGGGCGGCTAAGCTCGACGGCTTATGCTGTTAGAAAGATAAGACAGTTAACAGATGTAGAAACCGCGCGGTTGGTCTATTTTAGCTACTTCCACAGCATTATGTCGTACGGCATTTTACTGTGGGGTCGGGCTGCTGACATTGAGTCCATCTTTATTTTGCAAAAGAGAGCTGTCAGAGCAATTTATAATCTAAGTCGCCGCGAATCTCTTAGGGAACTATTTAAAAATATTAATATCATGACGGTACCTTGCCAATTCATTTATGAAAATATTATGTATGTAAGGAAAAATCTACATCTTTTTAATAAAATAAGTGATAGACATAATTTTAATACTAGAAATAAAGACAAAATAGATCAACCATTTTTCAGGTTATCTAAAGTACATACATCTTTTATGGGGTACTGTGTTAAATGTTACAACAAAATACCTTGTGATATATTGCAACTAAATGAAAGAAAATTTAAAACTCATATTAAAAGAACACTTTGTAAACAAGCATATTACAAATTAGAGGATTATATATGACGGAAGCCATATTGTTTAACAGCTGCGAGAGGCGGCGACTAGATGGCGCTAGTGGAACGTGCACCATAGACAATCATTCGTTCTATCGGTCATTTGACTTAAAACAGTTGAAGTCAATTGAGTGAAATATTGTAACGTTACCCCCCACTAGCGGATCGCCTTTATAAGGAGCTACGCTGTTGAGTCGGTACGCATTTTGAACGGATGCGTCTTGGTGCATGGACCACTGTCCCTGACAGTCAGTACTGCCCTATGTGACCGCCACTACCATTATTAGTTATTTAATTAATTCTATTTAATTTCTATATTCTCTCGATTTAAAATAACTGATTGTTCGATTGAAATATATTTCTGTATTGCCATATCTGAGTATTACTTCTGATGTCTGAACCTATCCCGACATCAGAAGTGGGATACGAAGACCACCCTACTTCTGGAGAATCAGCTTCCAATATCATGCAAGACCAGATGCTTTTGTTTCGTAACGGCATGGAAGCCTTAATTTCTAAAATCATCGGAAGTTTGTCATCTACCGCCTGTACACTTAAGTCCATTAGTCTCATTCGACCGTGACTCGTCCGCACACATCGTCTTTAATGAAGGAGAGAATTACTTGTAAATTTAGAGGTAGAAGAGTAAATGATGTGGTACCTTTAGTAGATATAGGCAATAAAAATATCAATAATACTTTGCAATGGCTGTGTCAGGCAGAAATTAACGATTTCGCGATGGAGATTTTATTCCAAGTTTTGCTAGATAAGTACTTGCGTCATAACATCTTATTGAGTCGAGACATTTTAAATAACGGTTTATGTTCGAGCAACTGAATTAGTTTTGCCTAGAACTGTAAACGTGTGTAAAGCTATTCAGACTACGGCAATAATTGTGTCGATTGGATTCTTGTCGTTTTCTTTTTCGTGATAACTGAGGGTTTGTTTCTTTGACTAAAATGATCACATTATCCATTTTAACGTAGTAAATCAATTAAAATTCGGCTCGAAATAAGTACAGAGTCAACTCGATACCAACACTGAGAAAGATGGTCATTTTAAACCTCTGTCAGTTAAAACAATCTCGCGCTCCTGATTGGCTGAAAGGATTTGACGTCTCGCTCCTGATTGACTGAAAGGATTTGACTAAATTTGTTAATAAACTTCGAAGGATTTGACTGAGTTAGATACCGGTGGTAACCGGTTATTCCCTTAATTTAAGTGGATTTGACTACTTTTGTAAATGACAAGTGATAAAAGACTTTGTTTTTTAAAAATAACGTTCTTAACTTAAATACGTTTTTTTTGGAGATGACCAAATTTGATTTTACCAGTTGATAGAAGACGTGACCTTGTAAACATCTTAGAATATCTAATATGTAATATCTCTGGACTTTTTTAGTAACGGTTTTCCGACAACACGTGTTAACACTGGTGAGTTGGAGGTAGGGATTGTAAATGTTCGATAATTTTTAGTATTCGAATACTTCTTCAGCCTTGTTCAAATGTTTGAACTGTTCAAGTGATGTGCGAGTTATTTACTCGTACAACTCGGTATTCGAATATTTGATTGCAATGCCTATTTAAAAGTAAGATTGATAGACCCTAATCGTACAGTGCAAAAACGTTCTTACAGACTGTCTCCGGACGAAAGTCGAATCATGCGCGATAGGGTTAATTTACTGTTGCAAGCCTAAATAATTAGACCCAGTAGTAGTAATGTAAATTAATGCGAATTAACCCATCAGTACCCAGTAGTACGCCGTTTGCTAGGCGAGCCCTTTTGGTTATAAAGTATGATGGATCAGACCGTATGTGCATAGATTATAGAGACGTTAATAATAATACAGTGACGGATCGTTATCCATTACCGTTGATTTCTGACCAAATTTCTTTACAAAGTTAGATTCAAAATTTAAGGGACCGTTTGAGGTCATAGAGGTTCTTGACGGTGATCGCTACACATTGAAAGCATTCAATTTTAATCGTATTTACAAGTACGTGCATGATAGCCATTTGAAGTAGAAGACTTTGAGTTGAGTGATAGTGGTGAACTTGGTTCAGCTGGTTGAACCGTACCAGTAGCCATTTCGTAGCCGTAGTCCGTTAGAAGTCGGTATCTGCTTATAGTAGTCCGTGGATGCGCGGTGCGCGGGTGGCTCTAGTGGAGGTCGGGTCTTGTAGTGACCATAGAGTCCGTGGGACTCGGAATTCAGGTGAATTCAGTGAAACAAACATGGGGTTTGTTGAACGGGCTTAGTGAAAAGCCACAGGCCACGGATAAGATTCCTACTTTGTGTTTTGTTATGGTCTAAGGCTGATTTATGAATTGCTTGAGTTTGATTTTGTCTTTTGCGAGATGCGCGATAAATGTGTAGTCAGATCTTTGACTACGACTTTGAATTTCCTGATTATTGATAACATGTTAATTTTCTTCTAATTTTTCATTGATTTATAGTAGGTACTCTAGTTTAATTCAAAATGAAATAAAGAGTTAGGTTTAAAGAGTACTTTGACGAACGAAGTAGGGAAAAGGGTATCTGGTATAAAACTATACAGTATCAGCCTCCTCGTATACCGTGGTTTGCTATCAAGGAAATGAATAGGTATCATATTGTTCTGTTTCATAGATTACGCTCTGGTCACTACCCATCCCGCAAGTTTGGTTATTTGATGAACAAAGTAAATATCAATTGTGAAACATGCAGATCGGTTGAAGATGTTCACCATCTACATAAAGAGTGTACTAAGACTAAGAAGGGAAGAGAATCATTGTTGAGTGTGGCAAAAGGTAATGAATATGATATTGGTAGATATGTTAAAGTTTTGGCGCAGCCTTCTCCCGAGATAGCAAACCTACTTACTGATTTCTTTAGACATTAATCATTTATATTGTATGTGTAGATTTAATTTAGAATAGTTTGAGTTATGATGAGGCTGGCATGCTACTGTGGATGCCTCTTGTAAAGAGTTCTGTCAAGTTTTGACTTTATTTAATTCTGACAAATCAGATGTTCACTTCATTTAATGGCTTACGACAATGATGACAAGACCTTGATGACATTAGGAGATTGGCATCTGAAGGCGTTGAGAAGTCGTTTTAATAGTACAATGGCAAGCGTGAGTAAGTTCTCTGTCGGGGAATTCGTGCTTATTGAAAACGAGAAGCGTTCTATGTTAGAGGGTTTGGTTTCCGCAAATCGTCCTTCATGTGGACCATTGTGCGTGTTATGCCAACCAGCCCACCTACCTCCAGAAGCTGATTAGGTCTTCTGGACTGCATAGGATATCTGTGAAGGATCTGAGTGACCCGAGGGTTTCTGCTCGGATCAGGGTGACGCCTGTGCAGTCAAAGAGCACATGCGAAACGGTTTCTTCAGCCTCCATGTAAGCCCTACGCAGAGGGCTGTGCGTTATACATATTGTGTGGAATTGTTTGTTTAAGTGATCAGTGTTCCGTGATGGTCCCCGTCACTGGGCGCAGGCCGTTCCTATCCAGGCGTAGCAAGCGCCTGGTTAGCCTGCCATCTAGGGATGGCATGGCTTCCCTGGATTGCCTGCAGCCCGGTGTCGAGGTCCACCAGTTCTCCGCTTGTTTGTGGGTGAACTCCTGTAGCCAGAACGAACGAGGAGCGTAATCAAACTAGGCTTGACGTGAAGTATAGAGGCCCTTTCAAATTGTTGAAGTGTTAGATGGCGATCGGTATGTTTTAAAAATCTCTAGTTAACAAGCGTACTTACAAACACTCATGACCGTGTTCGGAAGATGCCCGATGTCAAGTACCAATTGAGATTGTAGACGAAATAGATGAGTTGACATCACTTTAGTTTATGTAACATGTTTTCGGTTCATTGGGTCGGAGACTACAACAGAGTATCGTAGTGCTCAATGAGTAGTCCATGGGTACGCGGTAGGCGGTAGCTCTGGGTTGTATAATCGGGTTTTGCCTAGAAGCAAAGACCATAGAGTCAAGGGTTGACTCGGTATTCCCGTGGGGAATAGTGTGTGTGTTATTGACCATGAATGAGATACCTATTATTTTAATATGGAATCATTGTGCTTGGTCTCGGTAATCGCAAAACTAGATAGTTCCAACTTTTAGTTTCAAATTGCTTGGAAATTAAAACGGATTTTAAATTTTAAAGAGATAGTTCTCAAAACTTAAATGCCAGTCGTGTCTTAGAATCCAAAAAAACATTATCGATTGGTTCACAAACAGTAACTATTAATTCTGAATCCTGTAATTCTGTTCTGTATAACCCAGTACCGGAACAAGGTCTCTTGCTAGATGACTAAATGTACTAGTACTGGTTTATACCGTACGGGTTGCAAGAGTTGTGTGTGGTGACCTAGCCCAGTTGTAGGTGGAAGGGTCTCACCTGCTTGTGTGGGTTGATGACCTAGTCCAGCGCTTTGTCGATTTAGACTAGCAAATATGTAGCTGAAGGGGTTCACCTGCTTTTGTGGGTTGATAACCTAGCCCAGCGCTTTGTGAGCTGCAGGAATCTCACCTGCTTTAGTGGGTGACGATTTAGACCAGCATGTTTGAACTGTAGGGGTTTTCTGTTGTAAAGAAATACCTAGACCAGTGATATTTGGTATTTTGATATGTAACAATGATGATGATGTGAATTAATGAAAGTCCTTTTTTATTTTTTTTGGATGAATTCATGCACTCGAGGACGAGTGATTCATCAGAATGGCCATGACGGAAGCCATATTGTTTAACAGCTGCGAGAGGCGGCGACTAGATGGCGCTAGTGGAACGTGCACCATAGACAATCATTCGTTCTATCGGTCATTTGACTTAAAACAGTTGAAGTCAATTGAGTGAAATATTGTAACGTTACCCCCCACTAGTGGATCGCCTTTATAAGGAGCTACGCTGTTGAGTCGGTACGCATTTTGAACGGATGCGTCTTGGTGCATGGACCACTGTCCCTGACAGTGGTCCATGCACCAAGACGCTCTCGATTTAAAATAACTGATTGTTCGATTGAAATATATTTCTGTATTGCCATATCTGAGTAGTACTTCTGATGTCTGAACCTATCCCGACATATACAAGATAAGAATGCTTGGAAACATGCTGGTCCTGCTCCATAGGACAATCTAGAGTCTAGACAAAATCAAACAGGTTGCTATTTTAATTGTATAATTTATTATTTTTATGACATTTATTTTAAATTCTGAACTCACACTGATATTGTTATTTTTTAGGAAATCGTATATATGTTTTACAATTTTTGTAAATATGTGAGTACCATGTACTTATCTGTCATTGCTTCATTCTTAACTCTTTTTATTACCTATTGTGGTATAGTAATTTTATTCTAGGTGCATCGTCTTCACATATAATTATATAATTAATGTACCTATAAAAATATTGTACAAGATTTAGAGTACCGGTGGAGTTTCTTGCCCATTCTTCTCCATACGAAACTACCTTTTGGAAGGGGCGACTAGAATCAATTCTATTTTTTTGTAAATATTGACGTTCAAAAGTGCCTTTATTGCCTATTTGAAATAAACAATTTGACTTTGACTTAATTGAAATACTTATTTTCTTACTTATTAAACCTTGTTTTATTCGTATAACTCCATTATAACCCAATAAGTAGGTGCATTTAAAGTAGTGTGAGTAATTTGCTCGCGCGCGCCTCTCCGTGTGACAAACAAATGCACGCCTTCTCTCAGGTTAAGTTTGCAAGCGTTCATTTTTAGGGTTCCGTACCCAAAGGGTAAAACGGGCACCCTATTACTAAGGCTCCGCCGTCTGTCTGTCTGTCTGTCTGTCCATCTGTCCGTCTGTCACCAGGCTGTATCTCATGCACCGTGATAGCTAGATAGTTGAAATTTTCACAGATGATATATTTCTATTGCCGCTATAAAAGCAAATACAAAAAAAAATTTTTGCTCGTTTTTGCTCTATATTGATAACGGCAGCGGGTAGACGCTTGAAATATTCACAGAATATGTAGATATATATTGACTTTAAAAATAAATAATTAAATTAAAATAAAACAAATATTTAAGGGGGCTCCCATACAACAAACGTGTTTTTTTGCCATTTTTATAGATAATGGTACGGAACCCTTCGTGCGCGAGTCTGACTCGCACTTGGCCGGTTTTTTTATTTATTACTAGCTTCTGCGCGGCTTCGCTGCGTGGCTTTTTCTAAAATAAAAGTAGCGTAAGTTGCTCTTTATAACATCAGCTATCTGCCGTAAAAGTCCCATCAAAATCGGTCCAGCCGTTTTGAAGACTAGCTGGAACAAACAGACAGAAAGACAAAATTAAAAAAAAAAGTGCGTGTGAGCTCTAACGCACGATTGGAGTTTACTCCTTGAAAGGTGCGCAATCTACGTTGCGTAGAAAAACGTAACGCTTGTATTCATTTCACTCCTCATAACATTTCCATACCGGGGTCATAGATGATAATCGATTCTTAAGGAGTTTAACTCCAAAAAGTTTTTTGTTATATGTACCGTATATACTTTCATATAATCATCATCATCATTTCAGCCCGAAGACGTCCACTGCTGGACATAAAGACCCAAAAGGGCCACGCCACGCTTGACAGGCGGGTTGGCGATCGCAGTACGGTGTTAAAATGCATAGAGAACGCTGCTACCCATTCTCTAGTAACATACTAGTCATTAGTAATACTGTGTAATAGACATAAAATATGCATTTATTAAATTATTTGTGCAGATTTTTACTCGTGAAATATTTGTATTTTCTTATCCCGTCATAAGAACTCGACTAACTTTTCTTTTATTATTTGAATACAGAATGCAATAGTTGTAGCCACGAATATAATAGATATGACTTTTCTATAGTGACGGTCGCTCTAACGCCAACGCTAGCCAAGGGTTAGTAACTTGCGTGGGTTGATAAACAGATGAACGTTTTGTACTATTCATTTCTTTAATTACCATATTATTATTACTGAAGATTTTACATAACATAGGGCGATGCTTATGTTTTCAGAAGGGAAAAGTAGAATTGTATCTACTGCTACATATTTCCCAATGATTAATTGGGACACTATAGCCACGTTCGCCACTTTTAAGGCACTTTTAAGCCGCTTTGTGAATTTCCTATAACTTTGCTAACTGAGAACACGAACAGCAATTTGTGTAGCTTCAAAATTGAAATTAGAACTTGACGCTTTGTAGCCACGCCAGCTTTAAATTAATTTTGTGTAAGTTTTGCTTGCCACTATTTATTGATAGAGACAAAATAAAATTCTCTCCCTCGTTGGTCTTGTGGCGGAGTTGCTGAAACAAGACACAACTTAGGAAAAGATTAAATTTTTTGTTTGTGGATTGAATACGAGGCTTTTGACTACTTTGTAGGTGTGTATTCTATTATTTTGTTGTGATGTGCGTTTTGTTAGTGCAGAATAAACAATTTTTGGCCTTTTTTTTTGTTGGGTGGGATATTATCAAACTTCTCCCACACTGGGCATAGCGGGAGGCCGTGGTAGACTTTTACTGACTGAAACCCACCCGTGTTCCTACCGTTGCCTGTGTGCCAGGGCCAGGGGTTTGATTCGATTTGAAAGAATTATTGGATGTTTCCATAAGGATTTTTCAGTAGCAGCCCGGAGTCTGGATTCAGTTAGTAGCAATTGCCTTGCCCTTTATTGTAATAAAGGGCAAGGCAATTGCTACTAACCGAATTCCCATTTAAGGGAATCAAATATGCCTGGCAAAATGTGAGAGAACGTACTCTCTCCCTACCCCCCTGGGGAATACGGACGTGATGTTATGCGACCAAATAAAATGTTGATAATAATTTGGACCTGTAGGTACATACAACATTCACTATTATGTAGAAAGTTAGTATACATATTTTTTATTCGTTGATATTTCTTATATATAACGAGTATACCTCCCGAAAACTGCGCAAAAACGGCTTGTGCGACATTTTGGTAAGGGACGGACCTTAAGACGCAGATATATACCAGTGACCTTGAATGGTCAGCTTGCGTGTTCTGTACTGAGCTCACGCAACTCGTCGTACGTTCAGCCAGTAATAGGACTCGCCCATCAAGGAGCGCTGTCCCCAATTTGACGCATTATTAATTTATTATACACAAAACTAAAGGTATTTTAATAAAACGCGTATACTAAAAGATAATAATTAAATTATCTTTAAATTGGTGAAGGTTTCAGAAAAATACGCTTGGTAGATTTTGCACCATTCTCATTTATTCGCGTTAGACATAACTTTACAAATTAATTTCACTATGTAAACATAATCTAAAATATTCAGAAAATATAAGAGAAAATAAAAAAGAGAAAATGCATATATCAACATATATTTTTTTCAAATCTTTAACACTACTCGTTTAGACGTGATCTTCAGTATAAAATCATTATCGCCCCCTTAAGGCTCGCGCAAACTGGCGCGATATCGCGGGCGCGACAATGGTCGCGCTGTCTGTCACGCCCGCGATATCGTGCCAGTTTGCACGGGCCTTTATATTTATTAAATATAATGCCAGTTCACTTCACTGAAAGCGGGGTGGCGTAGGCGACTTCCCACGGATTTACGCTCTTATAGTTCATGGACAGTTTGCCTTTATCATCCTCGGGTCTCCTAGGACTTAAGGCTTCCACTCACTAAGCGACAGTAGAAAACTTTAACCACTCGGGAACTATGTTATGTCAAAACGAACGTTATATGAACTATGTTATGTCATTTATGTGGTAAATGAGTGCAAACGACGTCGGCCGAACGCGAACAGTCACTTCAGAGGTGTTTGCGTTCGGCCACTGCACTGTCAACTTAATACTTGAATGAACTTAGTGTGTGTCTAAGAACTATATCTACTCAACTCATTGTACAGCAAGTTATTCCAACTGCAGAATGCTCAATTTTGTTATAATTATGTGGGCGTCCAAGCAGTTCTCGGCCTTTAGTTTTCCTACGATAGATAGATATAAGTACGCAGTTTTATAAAGTTCGGTGAAAAAATGTCATTTCGCGATTTTAATTGATTATTAATTAATGCTCAACTATCGACAAATTCTTAAAATAAATGACTTCTTATGATGTTTCTAAGTACCTACCAGAAATTTTAAGAGAAAAGTTTAGTAAAAAGATACCAGTAGTCGGCATTAACAAATGTCAAATTTGTTAATGCTTTTTCTCAAATCAAGCTTTTTCAGAGTTTCAACTTCAAATGTCTGTAAAAAAATGTGCAATTTTTTGTATTTTTATTTAATACGTTTATTATCAATTGACTAATCTACGAGTAGATACCAAATCTATTCTTAATTCAAACCCCACTACTGGACCCTTTTTGCTTGAACGCCCACATATCTTCCACAATTTGAACATATTCCTCACGAAGGTTAATTAATACAAATAGGTTCTTCGAATTTTTAAACCTATCTATAAGTCTGGCTTAAGCGGGAGGGCACCCTTAGAAGCCTCTTGTTTCGTTCAGCCTGAAACAAAAGGTCGTGAAAAATCAAGCACCTGTAAAAGGAGTTATAAAAGCCGGCCAAGTGCGAGTCGGCCCACGTACAGTGAAGGGTTCCGTAGTTGGGATTAATACTTGTTCATTGATTTCACCGGCCGCAAAAATAGATTTTTATATCATAGTAGGTACTCGAGAAAACTGAGCAACAGCGTTCTCTATGCATTTTAATATCATACTGCGATCGCCAACCCGCCTGCCTAGCGTGGCGATTATGGCAAATCCCCCCTTTTGGGGGAGGACTATATCCAGCAGTGAAGGTCTTTCGGCTGAAATGATGACTCGAGAAAACTATTTAAAGAAATAAAAACAAAGTTATTTCTGCGGTTGTAACCGAAAATATCCCTTATCTCAAAAACGATTGACTTAAATATATTATAGTCAATGTAAACTGGAAGAGCGGAACCACGCACGCAAATCTCAAACACCTCCCAAAAACGCTGCAAAACACCCCTTGAATTTTTAACTTTATTTTGTTTTAATATTTGTTGTTACAGCGGCCATAATAATACACATTCTGTTTAAGTCTCTACCTATTACGGTTCAAAACATATAGCCCTGTGACATACGATCGGACAGCGGAGCCTTGCAAATAGCCCTTTGTGTACGAAAACCTAAAAACAGCATCGCATTCAATTTAACTTTGAATAAACTAATAAATGTCAAAACTCTGCTATCGTAGGGACAGTCGACCACAAGTTAGTGGTAACACATTGACCTTGAGCTGGCCTTTGTAGTACGGAGTTTTATTAGAATAAGAGGCTAGCTTATATTGGTTTATTATTTCATCACCATTGCTCTCAAAAAGGTGAAGGAAAACATTGTGAGGAAACCGGCATGTCGTAGAACTAAAAAAAATTGAAGACATGTCACATCTACCAACCCGCACTGGGCCCGCGTGGTGGATTACAGGCCAATCCCTCTCACCGAGAGGAGGCCTGTGTGCCACAGTGGGAACATTTATTAGCTGTTGTGATTGTGGGGGTGTGGGGGTTGTGTGGGATTGTGTTGTGCACTTGTGCTGTTTGTACGGTGTTTTGATTATTGTGGAAAAATAAAGATTATTACTTACTTACTTGGTTTTGTCACCAGTGACGTACGGTTGACTGTACTTAAATGTAAGCATTTAATTACATTAATGTTTCAGCAAATGTATGTATTGAAATCGAGTTACAATGTTATTGTGTGCTCGCCTCGTTTATTTGAATGCTACTCGAATTAGCGAAAACAAACAGCTTTTTATTAAGTTTGCCAATTCATGTTTGTGCGAAAATTATTCCTGACTAGCTGTCCCCCGCGTTTTCACCCGCATGTCTCGATCTCATGGTAATATCGGGATATAAAGTATCTTATGTCTTAATCCAGGTCATGCATGGTCTACCTATATGACAAATTTCATTCAAATCCGTTCAACCATTTTACCGTGACGCTGATAGCACACCTTCGCCGCGAAACCGTAGCAGCGAAACTGCAGTAGTTCAATATTGTACTGGGCCTCAAGTCTGCTATTACAATAGTGTCAGAATGGTCGATCATTGATTTCATAATTGTTAATTTTGACAAGTTTGGTAATCTACTATTATAATGGCGTCATTATGATTTTCCAATGGTCGGCCATTGACACTACATTGAAAGAAATTGCATTTATTGGTAATCTCGTACATAATGATAAATGAATGACATTTCTACTAATGGGTTTTATAATAATGGCAATACAACAATGCCATTATAAGTAACACAATTCTATTACGAGAACATTGACCGACCAATGATCGACCATTATGAATTTAGCAGATTACAAACTTTTAGCAAAATGACAATGGGGTCGTGTTGGAATGACTGAATTATAAAAATAGCAGGTTGAGGCCCTGGTCATGCAAGGTCTACCTATGTGCCAAATTTAATTCAAATCCGTTCAACCCTTTTACCCTGAAAGCGTAACAAACAAACAAATAAACAAACAACCTCACTTTCCCTTTTATAATATTAGTTAGGATAAACAGAGAACAGCAACACAACTAGGTTACGTATCTCTAACTACATTTAGAACATCGTTAATTAAATAATTACCCTAATTGGATACAAATGTATTAAACCTATAGGCGTTTATGCTAAGAGTATCTTAAGTATTATCAAGGTAGTTTAAGAGAAACCTTATATTTACATTATCCGCGATATATTCAAGAATATTGGAAACGTGCGGCTATAATATTGTTAGGGTGTATACAATATTAGTTTTAGTTTATGCGAAACCCGAAACACGTGTCTAGTATTTTTATGTAAAGAATCTATGTACAAAATTTCTAAACTGTATCATGAAAAATCACAAAGTTATAAGGTTTGTTATGTTACCGGGTTGTCCGTACAAAATCATGCTAACAGCGCCCCCACGCCCCCAGGGTCGTTTTGCGCTCATTGATAATAATTTGGCAGTAGGTACCTAACCGTACGGCGATTGTATTGTAAGTAACTAAATGGTGATAACATTTTCCATCACACTTAGATAAATATTTTTGGGACAACATATAACATGGTGTAAAAATTAATATAATATTTAATAATAATTAATTTTTAATTATTATTGAAATCGATTCAGTTCCTTATTCTGAACAAACTATATTCAGGTTTTGCATATACTAAAAATAATGTTGTATAAATTAAAATTGTATTTGTTGAGCTTCGTTAGCTCCTTGTTAAACTTCAGATGCTGTTACTAAAACTAATTTACTCTTCGATAATCTCAGGTGGTTTCAGTATTTCATCATGACGGTACCTTGCCAATATATTTATGAAAGTATTATGTATGTTAGAAAAAACCTACATCTTTTCAGTAAGATAAGTGACAGGCATAATTTTAATACTAGAAATAGGAACAAATTAGATCAACCACGTTTCAGATTGTCAAAAGTACACACTTCTTTTATGGGGTATTGTGTAAAATGTTATAATAAAATACCACTCGATATTCTTCAACTAAATGAGAAGAAATTTAAAACATGCATGAAACGCACACTATGTAGACAAGCATATTATAGGTTGGATGATTATATCGTAGATAAAAATGCTTGGCTTAATGCTGGTCCTGCTCCTCAACCACTTGGGCTCACTTGTTAAAATTATAATATTTGGAAGAGATGCTTCCCCCCTTTTTTATGTTCTGACATTACAATCATATTTATTATATAAAATGTACTTAATCAAGTTTTAGTTGTTGAATACTTCAATAGGTAATTATGTTTATCCTTTTGCTAGTAAAATTTTATTTATCTTTGAAATGCATTGCAAGCTATAGTTTTGTATAATTTAAAAGCATTTTTAAAATTTTTGTAAATGTGAGTACCATGGAGCCGTTTATTATGTTATGATGTATGTTGACTTAAAAAAGTTTGGCAGTTAAGAGTATGTCATGCTCACTTAAATGTCTCGCTGATGGTGGCGCGTGTGTTGGATCATTCGGTTCCCTACAAAATGGTTGAGCTGGATGGTACTGATCCACGCGTCATGCTCGTGAACGGGCGCCGTCAGTTGTGACTGGTCTTCTCCTATCTGCCAGGGCTTATTTGTAATATTTTATATTGTTTTTTAAATAATTTATATTTTTACATTGTTCTCACATATAGAAGCGACAAGAATAATGTACCCAGGATTTTGTAATATCTTGATTTAAAAGAGTGTCCTTGGAGTTTCTTGCCTATTCTTCTCCATAGAGATCTACGTTTTGGAATGGGCAAATAGCTTCAACTTTCTGACTAACGGACCGACTCTTTGACAATTCAAAAGTGCCTGTAATTGGTTTAATTGAAATAAATCCTTTTAGTTTTGAGTTTGAGTTCGAGTTCATGCTTCTGATAAGAAATGAAAACTGTTTAATATAGAAATGCTTGGTACACATGACAGGTCTAGATCTGAAGGAAATTGAATCTTTTCTGTAGCAACTAGCGGATCTCTATTGCTGTGACTCGCATTTCCTCAGTTATAATGTAATAACGTCTGCATCTTTCAGAACGCTGCCCGCCCACACACTTGACGCGATGTCTCGCGGTAAATCTGAAGAGTCTGCGGATTTTGATTGTTGCTCATCGCGATGATATTTTTAGTAAGTTTCCGGAGAAAGAATTAGGTATATGACGTCGTGCGAGTATATCTAGTGGTGACGGGGACACGCTGTCGTAACGCGACTTTATAATTCCATTCGCACAAGCGATGCTAATTTTAATTAACTAGAGTTTGTGTAACGGGATATTAAACTTAATTAATTTATTTATTAGACACTTTATGTACACACATACATATATAAACATAAAAGAAGAAAAGAACAGAAAAATACGTACAAAGGTGATGCTTATTTCTAAAGAAATCTCTTCCAGCATATCTGCGACAGGAATAATAACTTAAACTAGAAGTAAGAGTAAAAGAAGTAGTGTAAGAGTAAAAGAGAAGATAGAATACATAAAATCAAAAAGAAAATCAGTTAATAAAATAAAACAAATAATATGAGAATATACTAACATACATAATTCTAAAATAAAAATGACTAGAATATTGAAATCTTGAAGACAGTGGTAGGTATTGACAAATTAAATCATTTGTGCGAGTGATCGAAAAATATGTTCATTTTGTATTGGCATTTGCTTCATCGAAGCTCAATAAGTTGTAGCAGTTATTGTTGCTGTTTAGAACTCGGTCGAATATTGTCGTATTCGCGGGATCGTTTATTTTGGGTGGTAGAGCGACGAGAGCGTTGACTCAGTAAGATTACGATTTAAATATAGGCGGGAGCGAGCTGCCAAATCATTGGGGAAATGTTCGGACCCAGCATCGTGGGACAAGAATTTCAAATGCGATTGTTTCATTAAGGGGCATGAACTCAATCTTGATATCAAATAGATGACACACATTCCTGGACGTCAAAGTGGATTCTTGGACGTAAACGTTACTGTGAATGAAATAGAAATACTTAAGGTTGCTTATTTAAACATTTCGGCTGCCCCATTTCAGAACCTAGTAAAGAACACTTTTTTACAAAAATCGTTTTATTGCATAATACGCAATAATCTTGCTAACCTGGACCAGGTTAGCAAGATTAGTGTCCCTTACCAGGTTTTGAAATGGGGCAGCTGATTTGTGTCCTTTGATTGTTTGATTATTGAAGCTGATAGATATTAGATGACTGCTAAGATGTATCCAGCGGGGTAATTTCGTAACACACTATCAGTAGGAATCGGTTTCAATTTGACAGTTCAACAACATTCATTGCGTTAATTTACGTTGTTGAGCAGACACATTTTTCTAACATATGATCAATGGATTAGCAATAATTTATTAATTTTTAAAAAAGGGTGCTGGACAAGACATATAATACTTACTTAATTTTCTTTAAGTTGAACACATTCCTGGACGTCAAAGTGGATTATTGGACGTAAACGTTACTGTGAATGAAATAGAAATACTTATGGTAGCTTATTTAAACATTTCGGCTGCCCCATTTCAGAACCTAGTAAAGAACACTTTTTTACAAAAATCGTTTTTTGCATAATACGCAATAATCTTGCTAACCTAGCTGGACCAGGTTAGTAAGATTAGTGTCCCTTACTAGGTTTTGAAATGGGGCACCCGATTTGTGTCCTTTAATTGTTTGATTACTGAAGCTGATAGATATTAGATCAGTGCTAAGAAATATCCAGGAAAAGAGATATACCTACTTAATTTTCTTTAAGGTGAATCTTCTCGGAATAGAATGTTTACGTAAGCTACACTTTGATAGAAAGCTCCATAATGTTCTAGGTGTAGATAGGTTCACATCCAATCATGTTAGATTACTCCCGGGGTGATCAATGCAAACTGTACAATACCTTCATTTGCCTTCGCTTCAATTTTTTTCTCAAGTTCCTTTTAATTTTAGATTTTGGTGTCCTTTTTCAATCATCATTTCAGCCGAAAGACGTCCACTGCTGGACATAGGCCTCCCTCAAAAAGCGGGGGATTTGCCATAATCGCCACGCTTGGCAGGAGGGTTGGCGATCGCAGAATGGTTTTAAAAATGCATAGAGAACGCTGCTGCCCATTCCCTAGTAAGTCCCTTAGTCGCCTTTCACGACACCCACGGGAAGAAATGGGATGGTGCTATTCTTTACATCCGGCACCAAACGGAACATGGTATTTTTCATGGTATTCTTATCTATTAATGCAAAAAATCACCGCTAAATTGTCCGCTCATTGACCGTCCATGAATATAAATTATTTCGACTGCGCCTCGATTCGTTAGTTCTCACTTGTTTAACTCATTTATACAAGCAAAACTTGGTTAGTCAAGTTAGCGAAACATGCAAATTGGACAGCTAATTGTGAAACGTAATTCCGAGTGCTTGCAAAAACACGGGGATGATATTAAACAGATTAAGTAATTTTATTATTGAACGATATTCTTCCTCATTGTCACGTTTCCTCGGTCTTCTTGGATCTGCTTTGTTTCAAAGTAACTGGAAGCTAATTGCTACCTTAATTGTAGGTACCGTTTGTATAGTCAAACAATCCTCTTAATAAAATTGATAAATTATTTAGTAACCATGTAAGTAGCCATGTATAAGCCAAGGCTTCTGTGGGTTTTAGCATAATTATAAACTCTGCGATATATATTTTTTGAACATTAATTAAAAAAAAAAAAAGTAGGTTTGTACAAACACCTTTACACGTCAATCATATTAAAAAAAAAACTAGATGAGGTTGGGGTTTCGTATCTGACTACTCTTAGAAGAAAGGCTGAACTTTAAGGCTTTACTCAGAGGTCACAGTCTTTTTTAAAGTCCAGACATGATCTTGGTCAGATCATGTGAAGAGACCATGTAGATTGGTGCCTGAAATGATCTTTTGATGAAAGAATCACACAGATTGAGGGGACCTGTCCAGTCAGTGCACGCATTTGTCAGTAGCCGTGCAGCTCAACTCAATTGCTATGTCGTTATTCTGCCAGTATGGATTTATATTTATGTAAAGAGCTCAAATGACCCTTAGAGGGCACGCCTGAAATAAAATGACCTTTTGAAAATTACAATCATGACGTTATTTCTATGTTTAGTTCATATTGCGTGTGTGCAAGGACTATGCAATATAATCTATTTTCTTTGCACTTGGAAATGGAGAAAAACCATTATGTACTGCATAATTTCCATGTTTAGATATGGAAACATGGTAACTAATATTATAAATGCGAAAGTGAGTTTGTTTATTTGTTTGTTACGCTTTCACGCTAAAACGGCTGAACGGATTTGGGTGAAATTTGGAACATGGCATGGTTATCTGGAGAAAGAGATAAGCTAATTTTCATCCTAGATCGCAGACGGAGTCGCGGGGAAGCTAGTGTTTAGATAAAATTAACTGATGACGATTATAAAACACTAGCTGCGCCTCGCGGTTTCACCCAAGTCTCGATGACGTGAGAATGTCAGGATAAAAAGTAGCCTATATGGAGTCAGCTACCTCCGCCACTTACAAGCTTTCGCTTTTTAACCGACTTCCAAAAAGGAGGAGGTTCTCAATTCGTCTGTATGTTTTTTTTAAATTTTTTTTTGTTTGTTTGTTACGCGATTACTCCGTCAATTATGAACCGATTTTGAAAATTCTTTTTTTGTTTGAAATGGTATACTCCCGAGGTGGTCCCATTGCCCCCAAATCAGAATCTGATGAGGGAATCCTATGGAAATCGAGGGAAACCCTCAAATTTTATATGCAAACTTATAGCGATTTGCGAACTTTTTATAGTAACTCGTGCATTTGCTCTCGGAAAGCACCATTTGGTGAAGTGGAACTGATGAAGGAGACCACAGGTGGCCACCGGAACAATAAAATAATGAGTACCTATTTAACGGGTTGCGATTAAGCAGTTTATGCTCGTCACTATGCATATGGTGAGTGGCAGTTCTCCTGGTTCTTAGCAGGAGAACTCATCAACAATCAACGTCCCAGCATCGGGAAAAGCAATATTTTATAAAAGGTGATGAGCAGTTAACATTAGGCTATTGTAATTTAGATAAAATCAAAACTGAGCCACTAAAAAGTGAAAAATAAAAAACTTTTTACAAAAAAATAGTAACCGACTACTAAAAATAACACTACAAAATGAAAAATAACTTTTATTTCAGAAGTCGGTGGAAAAAAAGTTTTATAATATTAGTGTGATGTGATAATCAACATGCAACATGGGTTCTTGACGATTTATTGCAAGCTGTTACTAGGGGTCTCCGAAACGATCAATTGCAATTGATCAATTATTGCCTTCAATTTCTATTGTGTTAGTTGTCAATCACTTCAATTGCACTTGGTAGGCAGTCAATTTTGCATAGAAATAAATGTAATTGAACTGTGAAAAATTGGATTTTGTAGATCAATTTAAATATTTAGGTTTAACAATTGATAAGAATTTTAATTGGAGATTACATGTAAATGATATTTGTATTAGGCTAAGATTGGTGCTAAGTAAGTTTTACCATTTAAAAACTGTATTGAACAAAGAGACTTGAGGAGTTGTCTATTTCGCACTTGCCGATTCGCTAATAAGCTATGGGCTCCTTGTGTATACAAGGGCGAACCTTTATCACATATTTAAGAGATATTATAGACAAACAATTAAGATTGATAAAGTTTCTGGTTGGTAAAAATGTTAAAGATAAGTGTAACAAAGAGTATGACAAGTTATGTCCCATCTGTAAAATTATACCGATAGATAAAAAAGTGTATTATTTGGTAGGTCTGGAATATTATTATAATGGTAAATATAAAGTTAATGTTAAAAACAAGTACAACACACGTAGGGTTAGAGTGATCAGACTAGTACAACCACAGATAACAAATTATTATGGTAAGAGAACATCGAAGTATTTGGTACCTAAAGTGTTTAACAAAATAGATTTAGTAGGAGAAAAAGTAAAAATGTGTAAAGGATCACTTAAAACAAAACTAAAAAACTTTTTGCAGGATAGCAAACAGAACTAAATACCTACTCGTATAATATTTAAGTAGTGGTAAGGGTTCATTGTTATGTAAAAGAGCGCCTCTCGCCATCAAACGTAAAAGTTTGGCGAGTTTAGAATTAAGGTAACCCCTCTGTATTGTAATTTCTTTAAATAAATAAATAAAAAATTTGACTATCAATGTGTATCAATCGCGTAAAAATTGACAATTGATTGATCGGTTCGGGGACCCTTTAGATTTATAAAAAACTTGTAAGCTTTTCAATGGTATTCAGAACATGCATGGATGGAAGAAGTAAAAGCTTTTTTTATTTATTAAAAGAGTTATGACACCAATAAAATATATCGGCTGCTGCTGATAGGATTCTTTGGTTTATCTTGATCATAGCCAATTTTCCCACTGAAAATTCTCTCTCTCGAGAGATGCTCGATTTTAATAAAATGTAGTAAAAACTGTTACAAAGTGTAGCAGCGATAAAAAACGATCAAGAGCGAGTTGGACTCGAGCAACGAGGGTTCCGTACGTATATATGATGTTGATGATTTCTGTAAAACTGTGATTTCTGAGAAACTATTTAGAGACTTCGTTTTATTTTTCCTGTAATCTTTACATACACTTCTATCTCATAGAACAATTTCAGATTTTTATCTATGCAAACTTTTCAGATTTTTATCTATGCAAACTTTTCAGATTTTGATCTATTCAAAAAATGTAAAAAAAAATACTGTCCGGGGGGACAGTATTTTTTTTTACATTTTTCGTCAAAAGTCGGAAATTATGCTGCCTAAAAAAAAATTGTTTGAGAATGTGCAAACAGCGTTATTTCATATGATACCCTACATGCCCTAGTAGCCCCACTTCAAATTTTTAAGACCCCCTTACAGTCCCACTTGCAATTTTTTTTTCTTTCTTTTTTGCAAAATATTTGGGCAAAAGTCATCTAAAACTATTCTACATTTTCAAGTTGATAGCATTAGTAGTTCTTGGTATATACAGATGTGACCACAGACAGACAGACAGACTTAGTCTCACCATAAGGGTTCCCTTTTAGGTACTATTTTGGTACAGAACCCTAAAAAGGCACTGACATTAAAATTTCTACAGTTTTTGTCTTTGATTAAAAACTTTGCTCCGCTACAAGATTTTATTCAGCAAATGATTTATTGTGCAGTTTCTGTTACATAAATTTATATTTCATTTTAGGTTTTCGAGGATTATTTTATAATCTTTAATAATCTTGTCACATAAATTAGTAAGAAAAAGAGGAAGATAATTACGGTTTAGCTTTAATTTAGTGTTCTATATTTAAGTTTGTGTATTTTACCGCAATGCTAAAGGTATCGAAATAATTCAGGTATTATTTGGATACCTACCTAATATAGTAGGTTCACAGTTATCTTTAGCCACGGAAAACGGATTATATAATATATTATGACGATTGACATGATGGACAACTTTTCTAAAGGATCGCATTAAAACTCCTGCCGTTCCTACACGTATGGCCTATATAAAGTTTTTATTTGCAGACTATCTCCAAATTTTATATGATACTAAAACTTCGTCGTTCATTCGTTACTTCTATTAAAATTGTTAGCGCATATATACCTACCGTCTGAATATTTTAGAGGAAATGGCCATTTACTGGGCACAACACAAATGAAGTTGGTATAAAATATGCATATTTTTATGTGGTAGATATCAACCCGGAAAAAGAAAGATTTCGTCAGTACGATGTGGTCGATAACATGCATCATTATAGAACAAAAACACTGAGGTTTAGTTATGTTCTATTTGTGAATACTTTGGTAATATGTTATACTAACCACTTCCTGTGTATCGTGATTGCTGTAATGTTTGAAATACTACCTACTACATTCTATGTTAATTATTTATCAATAGTACTTACACAATTATTTAAAACAATGATGAATACAATAGACTAATATACTAGGTACCTGTACCCCAAGTGTAAGTTTGCAAGAGAGTAAACGTAACTATTTCGTTTGCGTTAAAATTTGACCGATAGATCATAATGTGAGAATAAAAATCTTAGCGCTAGTTACGTTTACTCACTTGCAAACTTACACTGAATGCTGGAATAAAGTCTGATTTGTCTAACCTGTGTTTTGTGATGGTTACCCCTACAATAACAATCAATGTCAAAATTGAACAATTGAACGAGTTGCCAATTATCATTCGGCATTTAGCATAACTGCGAGCGTTTGTAAACGGAGGGCGCCGTTGGTATAATGACGAATTATACAATCTGCCTGCGACATATATGATATTACAAATATGTGAAAGTAATTACCTACTCTTTCTGTCTGTTACCCGGTCATGCATTAAGACTCAGATATATGCCAGTGACCTTGAGTGGTTAGCTTGCGTGTTCTGTACTGAGCTCACGCAACGCGTCGTACGTTCAGCCAGTAATAGGACTCGCCCATCAAGGAGCGCTGTCCCCAATTTGACGCATTATTAATTTATTATACACAAAACTAAAGGTATTTTAAAAAAACGCGTATACTAAAAGATAATAATTAAATTATCTTTAAATTGGTGAAGGTTTCAGAAAAATACGCTTGAAAGATTTGGCGCCATTCTCAGATTTTTATCCACGTTAAAAATAACTTTACAAATTAATTTCACTATGTAATATAAACATAATCTAAAATATTCACATATTAAGTTATTGAGAAAATGCTCTAATTTAACATATTTTCTTTTAAATCATTAACATTACTCGTTTAGACGTGATCTTCAGTATAAAATCATTAAGTCGGTTACCTTCGCCTTAACGGTTGAAAGGATTTCGATGTGGCACACAGGTAGACCATGACCTGGATTAGGTAGTGTTCCCGTGGAATAAATTCCGACCTCCACGCGGGAATGCTGAGGCCAAAAGCTAGTTTCTAATATCTTGGAGAAATACCTAATATTGATTCTGAAAACCACTTGAGATGAAGTTCTTGGAGTGATCAACCTTAAGCTGCCGTAAAATATTATTTCATGAGAAAATTCAGTTGCGGCACAGATTAATTATACCTACGAGCTTTATTTCTTATACAAAAGACTTAGGCGGGCCCTAACGATCATATTGCACAAAATCACGAATGGCGCAATGTTTTTGACCGTTTAAGGTTACCTATTGTGCAATGATTGAACAAAAGTTTGAGCGAGTATTATTATTGCTATTTTAATTTGACCGTTTAGGATAAGTATTGCGCAGGTCTTGCTCACGCGAAAACATTGAAGCTTAAGGCTTCTACAGACCGGCGCGACTCGCGACGCGACACAAAGGCACCGCTCGTCGCGCGACACGCGAGGCCTTTGTGTCGCGCCAGTATGTAGAAGCCTTTATGGGCCGTCAATGTTATTGCGTGAAAACACATTACCCTCATATGCGTCTTGTAGTCGGGTAAAAATAATGAATCGTTAGAGTGCAAGGGCTGATTCAAGGCTTCTACATACTGGCGCGATACGCGACGTGACAAAAAGGCCCCGCGTGTCGCGCGACGAGCGGTGCCTTTGTGTCGCGAGTCGCGCTGGTCTGTAGAAGCCTTCAATCATATTGCGCAATTTAATTATAGGTGTAAGGGCCGCCTTACTGTGGCTACCTTCGAGATTAAATGGTAACGTAGTCGTTCGTAGGCCGTCGCTTATGTTATGAGGCATATATAATTATAGCATAAATTCTTACCTATCAAGATTGGTGATTACAGCAAATTATACTACTGATCGACTAAGTGCCAATTTCACCAATGAAACTGAACGCGATCGGCACTCTAAACCACGTTTAAGAGCTGTCAGTGTCATTATTTTCTTTGTAATATTGAATTTCATTGGTGAAATTCGCCCTAAGTGAGCGGTTATTAGAAAGCCTGTGTTCAGCATTTGGAGTTCTCGATAATGATAATGTCGTCCCGTTTTTGCGTCATCGACACTTGAACAGCAAAAATCAGAAAGCTTAATGATACTTTGTTTGCAAAATCTGGTCCCAAGTGTAATTTTTGTAATCGAATCCAATCGGCCCTTGACAATGTTGTACCCACAAAGAATAGAAAAATTGCTAAAGTTTAGAATTGATGTCGCCACCCGAGGGTGAGAGTAAGGTCATAAATTAACAAACTTTGGCACAGTACAGGTGATTTATAAACATTTAGCTTGCAGGCAAACTTTCTAAGTAATGTACACAATGTTGTAAAAATAAACTGCGTTCGACTAATTTATTGTTACAATAATAATGATCTTAATGAAATAATCGTTTCTAAAGCAAGCTATGCTGTACGTCGGTCGTACATCAAAACAGCGTAATTCTTTCAAGAGCGTGAGATGAACCAGTAACAGTTCTTTGATCAGTTCATACTTCAAACAACCGCTTCAGAAGTTTTGTAACTTGCTTATTCAGTATAATCAACAGGGCGAGCAATACGTTTCAGAACGCTAATTTTAGATATCATTTTATAGTGTACCTACTTAAAGTAGACACGCTTCAGAGAAACAAAATAGAAATGAGCTAGTACATTGCGTGCATGGAATTCTCTGAACGTCTATAAATTCTTACTGTAAGTATATTATAATAGCCTTAACATAATATACGCCCTTAAAGGCTTCTACATAATTTCCTTGAATTTTTCATAGAAATTGTTCTACCGGAGTCACCTCCTAGAATCCTAGAAGCCTTTATGCCTGTAGGGTTCTGTTTACGTTTTTATTTTAGCTTGAGTTTTCGATGTTATTTTTTGTTGGTATTTTGCGGGATATTATCAAATAACTTCTCGCGCTCTGGGCGGAGCGGGAGGGCGTGTCAGACTTTTACTGACTAAAACCCACCAGTGTTCCTTCCGTTGCCTGTGTGCCAGGGCCACGATGTTATACTTTAACAGATGTTATATACAATATGTAACGAAACTATGTCCGATCCGTGAGGGTGTCGTTAGGCTATTTATGTGGTAATTTTCAGAAAAAAAAAGTACACCGCCGTTTTTTTTAATGCGAAAATTTACCTGGTTATACTATACATGGGGCGCGGGCGGTCGTTGTGTAGCGGGTTATAACAACTCAATAACCTCTATTGATTTTTTAAAGATGTTATTTATCGTGCAAAAAATCGTGAATTTTAAATAGCATTCACTTTTTATTTTCAATAATACTCGTAATAAGATTATGTGCCCCTTTCTGATCGGACAGGTGTTTTTTTACATGCTGTAGTCTGTACACTTACATTGATAAAGTCTGCTCGTACACGACGACGGTATAGCACATCTGCAAACATTCACCAGTTAGCCCGCTCTTGCATATTCAGTGGATGCAAAGCGGTAAATTAGCTGAATTGAAAAAGTCAGGACCGGTTGTAGTGGATTTTAAAATGGATTTTTGTGCCACGTATTCAAAAGATGCTGAGAGAGAAGTATGTAATTTTTTGTTGATTCATGATAACTATTTTGAAGATAAATGTTAGGATCTAAGTATTGAATACTAAAAACAAGACCTCGACAAATGCTTCGTGCGCGGTTTGTGATATTTACTCTTGTCACAGAATAAGTAATAGTACTACGTACTCTAGTGCCACAAAACTCGTGTGGCATTTTCATGAACGCTCACCGCGTTTCGACAACTAACGAATTTGAAGTTGCGGTTTTCTTGAAATTTTGGTACCTAAGTACCTACTTTAATATTTAGTCGATGAGGAACTTTATAAGGTGTTTGGGATATTCAAGAATTGAAACAGCTTTCTGTACTCCTTTCTCTCTTTTTAGGGTTCCGTACCTCAAAAGGAAAAAACGAACCTTTATAGGATCACTCGTGTGTCTGTCTGTCCGTCTGTCACAGCTGATTTGCTCCGAATCTACTGGACCGATTAAGTTGAAATTTGGTACACATATGAACTTCTGTGGCCCAAATACGGACGTGTTTGTAAATAAATAAATTTTGTTAATTTTGAATATGGAGGTCACTTTTAGGGGGCAAATTAGAAAAAACGAAAAGTTTTACTGATTGTACCGTGTGACATATCAAATAAAAGGGCTTGTTTTAAGGATTTTATATATATTTTTTATAATTTTAAAATACATACTTTTGAAATTATTTAAGAAAATAGATTAAAAATTACCATTCCCCCCCTTATCTCCGAAACTAGTGAGCATAAAATTTTGATAAAAATACAGAAAGTAGTTCTTTACATATAGATTACAGGAAAACCTATAAGAAGTCTGTTATCTTAAAATAACATGGTAAATCACTCAATATTGTGCGTACAAACTTACATTTGCAGTTGGAATGTATGGGGGATCATGTTTTTCAACTACAATGTTAAGTTTGTTCTTGGGATAAATTGATCCCAACTACGGAACCCTTCATTGTGCGTGGTCCGACGCACACTTGGCCGGAACTTTGCTTTTAACTACGAAAATAAGAAGTACTTGGTAAGTAGTCATCAAATCTGTTAAAACTCTTCTTCGCAAAATATAGATATTGAATCAAGCAGAACCTACTATCTAATTAATTTTGGCAAATTATATAATTTTATGATGAAAATCCGGTTTCCCATGTGTTTGGTATACGTTTTATTGTCATCAATTTAAATTAGTGTTAGGTGTTCGGCCTTGTTTTGGAAAACAATGCTGCAAAAGAAATTCCCTGTACCTAAGTCAAACAAAGCAGCTTGGTTTAAATAACTTTGAGGAAAATGTGGATAAATGTGAGCTCATAATCGGTTCGATTTCACTCAAAGAGCGAAGTCGGTGATTCCCTGCATGATAAATTCTTTGGGCCCGAATCTCGATGCCGAATTCCCACAGGTTTAAGTTCGTCTAAGATCGCTCAAATGTATTCTGTGTGTACGCCGGGTACTTCGACCTCAGTAATCCTTAGATGCTTTATGTATGTGAGGTAGAATAATAAATGAGTTCCATCAATAAAATGTTTTGGAACAGAATTTAACTTTTGTTGGTTTGTTTATTTTTATTTCGGTGAGTCATCTGGTTTTCTGTCTGTCTAATTATGAAACTCGTGCCATCTGTAAAGTTCAGAAAGCCCGTGCTGGTGTTTTATTTCATTCCTTTATCCTCACGGAGTAATGAATATGTAGATTGCTCTCTAGTGGAATAGCGGTATTTCCTTGATAGGTAGGTATGATAAAATATTCTGTGAAATTTGATTTACAGAGGTTCCGTATTCTAATTGGATACCTACATAATCCAAAAAATAATTCACAAAGTAGGTGCTAATTTGATAAATAGATGCTTTTACTGCTTTTAACGTTTTAGTGTCGCAGGGGAACATCTTAGTAGCTAATTAATTCATGGTTTCAGTTACTTACGAGTAACTAACTTAAGTTTAAGCCCTCTCATACGTTGATGTGATATGACTTTAAGCAGTGTAAATATTAAGTATAGCGGGCTGTTTCAGCGTTTGCCAAACCCTTAAGGCTCCCGGAGACAGGCGCAACGCGAAACTAGTAGCACAATTTCTATGAAAACTTCATGGAAAGTGTCGCGCTGCGAGTCGCGCCTGTCGCGTCTGCGACATCGCACCAGTCTGCACGAGCCTTTATGTAAACATAAGCGTATGATGAAGTTCGCATAGTTTGTCCTATCCCTACAGTTTACCTACTCTCTCCGCTGATATTGGGTTAAATCCCCGAATCAACATGTAAATGATCTTATTACTTATATGTAATAGTGAGTGTGTCACTAGATAAGCCCTTTGCAATTTACATAGGTAATGGAACTATGTTATCTTCATAATCTCCATAAAAGATATAATATAAATCATGCTGCAGCTCAGCGTTGTGGATTTAAAAGTCTGTTAATACTTTTTTTGCAAGACAATTGGACACAATCCAATGAAACTAAAATTATTTTAAATATTGGCGACTTTAACTGTTAGCTTGCACGAAACTCATCTTTGTATTTCACACGAATTTAACCTTTTTTAGAGAAGCTTTCGTTATGATTATCGTGCTGCTGGTTTTTTATGCCTTTGCAGGATCTGGGCTAATGCTTACTTACTCGTACATAAGCGGAATGATTTTATCATAATAATGGCGCTAAGGTAGGATTAAGGATTATACAATCACAAATTCATAGCTGGCAATAGTTGAAACTAACAACGAAATATTTTTTGCAACCTATTTACTCAAAAGATGCATTTACGAAGCCTGTATACATTATTCTAAAGGTAAAAATTGCACACCATACCGATGGAATGTGCGGTAAAATAGGTACTCTGATCTAAGTACATGTTTTACCGCATACTCCGTTGTATAGCCCCGTGCGTATCCTTTACGGTTTTTTTTAATTTCCATAAATACTTATTTATGATACTAGTGCGGTAAGTTGGTTTTTACAAACAAGTAGACGAATGTAATGGCTTACCGTAGTCACAAGTTTGTAAATACCAATTTTCGCACGTGTATCGCGCCGTGTATATAGCGCCGTGCGTATCCTTTACGTTGTTTATTTCCATACAAAATAGATATGAATTCCAACAATGAGTTTCACATTACGAGAATAACTAAGCTGAATGATCGAACCTCCTAGGAAGCGCTTTTGCTCAAAACGTTTATCTCACTTTATTATTAAAGAGAAAAGGGGACGAGAGATGTAGTACTAATTTTCGTCACGCGCACTTGGCACCATTTGAAAATTTGCGCCATTTTCATATTAGAAACGTCAAAGATTGTTGCGACTTTCCGACTGATAAACAAAATAATAATATACGTTCAGGCGAGGAATCTCATATTAATATGGAATCTACACCACCTGAAACCTTGGCTAGGTGCAAATCGCAGAAAATGGTCTCTTGCCGCCAAAATCGCGAGAGAGCTATTTATTGATTTACAATAATTTTATGTCATGGAAGACTCGAAGAAATACTTAATAATCCTCCGAACATGTTTTGATGGCTTGTTTTGTTACCTATTGTACAGTTTTTTCGCAAATGTGTTGAAAAACGTTGTATGACACACGTGAGGATATTGGTATTTACAAACTCGGGACTATGGTGCGCCCTCGACTTCGTCTCGGGCGACATTCGTCTACTCGTTTGTAAAAACCAACTTACCGCACTAGTATCATAAATAACTATTTTCTAATTATGTTATTTTGAAGAGTTTTGATGATAATGCGCATAATAGTATCAAGCCAATCACAATTTAAACCAAACGTCAATTATAGCGAGCCGTAAGCGTAACAGACTTAGCACGTTTGATTGTGCACATCTATCATAAACCCATTCACTAGACAAGAGAATGGCCGGTCAGTAATTTTGTTTTATGATCTTCAACATCAAAAGTTTGAATGAGAATACACCATTTCTTTTTTGTTGGGTGGGAAATTATGAAATAACTTCTTCCGCTCTGGGCGGAGCGGGAGGGCGTGTCAGACTTTTACTGACTAATAACAACCCGTGTTCCTTCCGTTGCCTGTGTGCCAGGGCCACGATATCCCTTTCGGACCCTTTCGGACAAACTCGCAACCCTGGCAGGATGAGAATACACCATGGCTCTTTGTTTGCTTCTGTTAGTGTTCCGTAATCTACGAGTTTATATGATGGCCTTTCTAATCTACATCTTCCGCACTCTTTTTATTTAACCAACCCGTCGATGGTTAATGGTAAGCCTCGCAAAAAGGCTGTTGTTACCAAATGGTAGTGGTTGTAAATATTTGCTTATCCTTCATCTCATTCCTACGGCTGGTCGAAAAAGACTTCGTTATCCCAGCGTTTCCTGTTGGCGCCTTCATCACTCCTCATTTCCTGTTGATTTAAAAAATATACAGTACGAAATAACAATTTTCCACGTAATTATGTCGGCTCAGCTATCCAAAAAAATGATTTATGTTCAGTGCTGGTACTTATGCAAACTACTAATTAATGCTTCCAATAATTAATTCTAAGCAAAATGAAGCTGTATTATAAATCTCGTAATTGGCTTGAACCGACATATTAAGCGGTGATTAATTGCCATTTTGGCTGCTTTTAGTTCTCGCTCACTTTCCCTAATAGGGCTTGTCGGGCGCTTAAATAAATCACATTGATCTTACTTTATCCTCGCTTGAAATATACCTCTATTGATGACGTTGTCATTTCAAATCAAACTATTAAAATGGCCTACCTTGAGTGCTACTTAGATTTTGAGCACCCAAATAAATTTAAGTGTATTTGAAACATTTTGTTTTGCGTTTTATAATATTTTATGTATTATAAAATATTATAAGCTTTAAAGCTTCAAGATACTATTGTAGAATTTTGGATTACGTACGATTTAGAAAACTGAAATAAAATTACTGTTTAAAGTGATGAGACCCTAAAGATACAATAATATTTACAGTTTATTGGTAGAATAGATATTTATTATGGCAATGTATCCCTTGCCATATTTATTTTACCAATAAACTCAAGTTTGTGGACTAGCTAGTCGTCCATAGTTTAACTTTTAGCCTCACGTTTAGCAAACATCAGTCGAGCTTTGATGTAGAGTTTATTTGTTTTTCAAACACGTAGATACTTTTTATATCGGAATCATGCATGAACTACAGAAACGAAAGCGGATTTCCGTTAAATTTTTATCCCAACTGGATTTTTATCTTAATTTGAGTAACTAATTGCTTACCTAGCAACCGTATATGCATTTGTGTTTACTAAAATTGATTTTAAATAAATAAACCTTTTCCGTATGTTTACCAAGTACCTTAATTATGTATATACAACATGTCCCGGAATTAACGCACAACCTCTTAAGGGGTCATTTTACTCATCATTATGAACAACTTTTACTATAACGCGAAAAAAAAATCTGCTGTTCCCTACATTTATGTTCGAATAACTCGTCAAAATCCCAATCCCTCTCACAGAGAGGAGGCCTGTGTCCCAGCAGTGGGAACATTAAATATAGATAGATATAATTATTGTGTATGGCAAAAGAAAATCAAAATGATTCAGGATAGACATTTATCATGTGATTTGCGGAAGTTCACGAACTGTTTTTTCAACCCATGAGCACATTATGTACATAGGTAAACCATTAACACTCAGTTGCAGAAAGCTCACCATTAACACTTCATTACATAAAGCAGCATTATCGCTAATGAATTCATTACTTTAATGAAGTTGCACAAACAAATTTTAGATGGCATTAGACATTTTTAATGTCACTTTAGTTAAAGAAGACTTTAAACAATATTGCCAGGAACAAATTAACATATTGAACGAAAAGAGTGAACATTTGCGTTCTGATATTATCCGTACGTACAAGTACACCACAATTTTAGCATAAAATATAGTAAATGTAGTTGATTTATGTGTATTCAGTGTACTCTGTGGTTTAGTCTTGTTTAAATAATCTGGTTTAAGTGGTATACGCTAAGGTAGCCCGCGAAATTCAATTTACCAACGTTTTTTGCAAATTTTATACTTCTGATTCATATTCTAATGATTAATTCTGTAAAGCCATATTGGTTATGGTCGCGAATCATAATTAGATCAACATACAATGTGTTACTGACCTGCAAATTACAAAAAAGGTAATAAAATTTGAATTTCGTGGGCTACCTTAGCGCATCCCCCTTATTCTAATAATTTTAACATGTATGCAGTCTAGAGCTCCTGCCACACGTGGAAATCCATCAATTTCTACGTAGTTCCGTCCGGTCTGGCATTTTAATATAGAGGTGGCTTAATTTTGCTAGTTCACGGGATACTTTTTGTATAAACAAACTGACAAATAACCCGACCCAACCTGTTTCCGACAAACTGTTGATTTATTTATGTTTATTAAATCACCCAATACTTTCTGGAAAGATCCAGTGGCGAAAAATCTCAAAAATATTAAAAGCTGTGTAAGGTCATTAATGGATTTATTTCTTTGCGTCACTGGTTCTAAATCTTAATCAAGTAGGTTACAAATTTGAAGAAATGCCTCCTTGGAAATTCTATACCTTACACGAAACTCTTCTCCATCATGTTTTAAAAATAAATTCACTCGGTCTGGGATTCGACGGCGAGGTACCTAAATCTATTAAATAAGAATCAGATAATGACGAAAGACTGGTTAAAGACATCTTTCAATTACAGAAATGCATTCAAGTACCGTAAAAAACACTAATGTTGCTCTTTAATGGATGCTTTTCGGCCCATTAAAATTAAAAAATCTGAAATGTCAAACTTAAAGTTCACCACCTGCTAATGGGCGCTAATGAAGTTACGTGCAACGTAAAAGTGCTTAAAATGGCCGGTTTCATTAGGTTTGACATTTCATTAGTTAAATGTAATGGAGCATTAAAATAAAATAAAAAATGGTTTTGTGCAATGATTTAATGCTACATTAGTGTTTAATGTAGTCTTTAAAATTTAAAGATCGTTTCTGCAACTGAGTGAAAGCCGGTAAGGCTTCTACATACCAGCCCGACTTGTCGCGCGACGCGACACGGCACAAAAGCCCCGCGTGTCGCGGGACGAGCGGTGCCTTTGTGTCGCGTCGCGTCGCGCGACAAGTCGCCCCGGTATGTAAAAGCCTTTATTAGCAATCGAAATTTAAATAACTATGAATCAAATAGATAAAGGTGAAATTGAAATAGACAGTTACCTACTCAAAAACTTATGCGAGCACTCTACAGTAAAAGATCATAAAATATACATCATTGATAAATATAGAGCGATGATCAAATTGTATGGAACTGCTATTTGTTCATGGAAACGGCAATGACAGAAGGATGGACGCTATAATATTTTATGTCAGCACATTGACAACCAGACAGATGACGCGCACGAAAATATTATTTTTGTCTCGTTTAATTGCTATTTGAGATAACTGACATACCTATTTTTATTTTTGTTATTTCGTGGCGTCTCGAACTCGGTTCTTTTAATTGGATGAGGAAACTTTATTCTTACGTCATTAATATAGTTTTAACACCACATAGTTGGCCATGTCAAAATAAAAGTAGAATCTGAAGTATTTATAGTAGTAGGTATAATAGGGAACGAGTAGGAGTTACATTAAAAGGAATAGACGATAACATAATACCTTGTGATCCCAATAACTGTAGTACAGTCACTGGTCTACATATTAACCCAACCCCTTTCCTTTTCCCTTGTTCTTATTCTTAGGAGGGGTCAGGTAATGCGAAGCACTGACCGTATAGTCGCCAGCACATCAATCTATCACAAACTGTCAAATTTTCTCATTCGATTTTGAACTTAACCCTAAAAATTTTAAGGTTTACAATCATTTGGAGAAATTTGACAGTTTGGTATAAGTTGATGTGCTGACGTTCAGTCACAGTGTCCCAAAACCTTGGAAAATGTGATGCGATAGGATTCAGGAACATATATTGTAATAAAATTTACACAGGTAGCCGTAGGTGACATTTCTGATTGATCAGTTTCACGGGCGTGATTTAAATAGACGCAGATATACCTACGAGTAATGTATTTCTAAATATACCTGACAGTTGCCTGTAGGTATCTATAGTGACAAACACAACTGTGAGGTATTCATAGTCGTTAATGCGAATCCGTGTTTGATTAAGCGATAGTGCATTTTCATGTGAGTGATAGTTTCATTTGCCTCTGCAGTATAGGTACTGAGGCGGACATACCACAGCATTGTCATAGTAATATCACAGGATTTGAATTTGTATTGGACATTACTCGAAACTTGGCCACTGTGAATATCATCATATGCATAATATATGTATATTTAAATTTGAGAAGTTAGTAAAGCTTGATTGATGGTTTATACATACTCGTTATACCTAATAGGTACATACATAAAGTTCTTGTGAGGACGTAAAATAGGGATACTACAACTGTCGAGAAATTAATCAATAAATGGTTGTGTAAATCAGAAGAATCAACGGTTTTCTTTGGTGTTTGAAATGTTTCGAAATAAAATGTGAATAGTAAGAAGGAAGTAGGTAAGTACCTAATACTGAAAAAAAAACAGAACAATAAGAAACCTGAAAAAAGATGTAACAGTTTGACTCTTTTAATGACTTCCCCATAAAAGTTTTCTAAAGGGAATCGTTAAAATAGGGCTGTGTTTATTGCTTGTTGAACTTTTAGGGTCCTGTAGTCAAGGGTTCCTCCCTTCTAGTTTTTTTCCGTCTGTCTGTCCCCAGCTTAGCTCAGAGACTATTAGTACTAGAAAGCTGTAATGTTGGCATGGGTATACATATTAATCACGCCGAAAAAGTGGAAAAGTATAATATTAAAAAAAAATGTTGTACTTCCCCTTACACGTATAGTGGGGATAATATTTTTGAAGTGGAAACTTCTTTAGGCGCGTTGAGCACTTTTTGGGTGAACAAAAATCATGGTACTCGCGTCATCATCACCGAACGCTTTCCATGAGCTATATGTATACTGTTTTCACTTCTATCGGCAGTCCCCAAAGACTGTTTTTTCTCGTCTATCCCATAATGTAGGGTAGGTATCGTTGGATAAGCCATTTAAAAATATTGTTCTGTGAAGACCATTTTTCGATTCAGAATTCGTTTGCGTAATATTAAGCATTAAAGTGCAAAGGACACCGACCATCTTCCATACATCGTGGAGCCCACAATTTGATGAACCGTTACAAGTTGTGTTAAATGGTGCTCTCCAAGTGCAACTGCACGAGTTATTTTTTACGATTTCCATGGGATCCCCTCATCAGATTCTTATTTGCTATGGGACCATCTCGGGAGCATACCCATTAAAAAAAAAAAGAATTTTTTAAATCGGTCCACAATTGACGGAGAAATCGGTGAACATACATGTTTAGAGGCATGAGGAACAGGATGTAAAGCTCACTCATCCTCTATAGAAAAGGGAGGATCCTCCGACCAGACGGGTGTTGTGTCTGGTGGGCAACTGCCCGACGGTTGATGTCGGGATGTTGTATATATGCTAGTTGTGCGGTAAACTCTGCTTGCGCGATGCAGGATTTTGCGTGATTTCAGTGTGAGGCGTAGTTTGATTCTACTACACATTAAAAAAAAAACATACAGCCGGACATATAACCTCCTTCTTTTTGGAAGTTAGTTAAAAATAACGCATTCATCGTATGTATCGTAGGAACCGTCTAAAATAAAAAAGTCATACAAATCATAGCTGCATAGTATTGACTAGCACGCTCACGGCACCTAGCGCGAACGTGATTAAATCTATTAATACGACTATGAAAGCGTACATAAGCCCTTTTGTCCCTGTGTCACGTTCACTGACCCGACCTAACTGACGCAACCGCAGCACAAGTGACTATCAAATATAGCAGTCGAGGTTAAGCTACGTTCCCACAAGCTGTGCGTTCTGATTGGAAGGTAACAACTCTTCATACTTTATGAACAGTTTAAATCTTCTGCAGAATGTATTAAGCCTTACGAAGTTAATACCAAAATGATTTAAAGTTGAGCCTACAGAGGCTAAATGTTAACAAAATACAAACTAAATAACCACACTACAATATTCGATTTATGAAATTACAGTCCATATTGACTTATACTCGTAAGCTGTAAAATATTGTTACATGATCCAGATGTATTCAAGCGATATCGGCGAATACTTACATGAATGCAAACCGATGCATGCCAACAATAATAGTGGTTATGAGAGTAAACAGGGAAATTTTGTTTGATCGAACGTTAGGAAGTTTAGGAACCCCTTGTTCAATACAGAATTGGATTATCCGATCAACAGAAAAGTTCTAACACAGCCTAGTAGATTATGTAGTTTACCTCCAGTCGCAGTCACGATGGGTCAGTGTATACCGGGTCAAATTAAATTAGCTAGCAAAACTTCGCAGACGTGATGGGCATCGATATACCGGGTCATATTAAATTAGCTAGAAAAACTTCGCAGACGTGATGGGTACCGATATACCGGGTCATATTAAATTAGCTAGCAAAACTTCGCAGACGTGATGGGTATCAGTATACCAGGTCAAATTGAATTAGCCAGCGATACTTCGCAGACGTGATCGATATCTTAATACGATAAAACAAAAAAAAACTGACTTTCTCAAGTATCTTCACAACCAGTGATCAATGACCCCAAAAAAAACTCCTTTTTTTTTTCGTGTTTAGATATCGATACCCATCACGTCTGCAGAGTTTCGCTAGCTAATTAAATTTGACCCTGTATGTATAATATAAGCGATATGTTTTTATTGCCGTAGATAAATATCGGAACGTTTCATAACACAGAAATCACCATCTTCATCTCTTCGAGACATGTTCATGATTGTGATAAAATGTTTCATATAAGCTCCGGTGTAGCGTAGCTCACACCCGCGTCTTTGTGTACAAATTCAGAGTTCAGTACGATGGAGCTCCAAAAAACTCGGGGGAATTTGCGTGATATAAACATGTTTTCTACATGTAAGTGCTACGATTTGTTGTTGGGAATCATCTGCCAAAATTGTGTAGATAAAATTATTATTCGGAGATACTCTGGTGTTGGCGCTTTATTCATAACTCTCAGATTGCGTACTCTAAAGTGACAACGGCATCTATTGAGTTACTTATGTTCGTATATTTGCACAAGGTTTGTTGGTACATTTCGAGGGGAGGGCGGGAGGAATCCAGCAGAATATCAGCGTCGGGTATATTTGCCTGGCACATGCTGAACTGGACTCCTATTTGGTGCAACCTTGAGACGCACACCGCCCCTTATATTGATTAATTTGAAGTATGTCAAAGTGTCACTATTTCTTTATGTATGTTCTTCTTTTTTTTGCCTATTGTTTTTATATAAATTATTTTATGTTGTTATCTATTATTTTATTGTGTGTTGTGTCTTTTGTGTGCACTGAATAAATGTTTTATATAGCTATCTTTCTACCATTACGTACATTATGGTATCTACATGAATGCAACCACATCTAGTCATGTTCTGTTAGCTGAAAAGTAATGTAATGGGTTTACCCAAGTGCGTTGGGCTGATCAATATTTCACCACCTTGTGATAATGGATAACGTTCCTTTTAACATTTACAATGTCCAATTATTTATGAATCAGAGGTACCCAAATAACATTTATTTTCATTCAACGGGATATGAATACTAAATAACACTGGCAGTGATTGCGACAATGTGAGTCATTACACTGTTCTTGAATGGAGTTATTTTAGGAACACTAATATTAGTAGAGATCGTCTAATTTAAAACTGCACGCCCGTCCACTGCTTATTGCATACATATTTTTAACCGACTTCCAAAAAGGAGGAGGTTATATGTTCGGCTGTTTTTTTTTTTTAATATGTTTGTTCACCGATTGCTCCGTCATTTGTGGACCGATTTTGAAATTATTTTTTTGTTTGAAAGGGTATGCTCCCGAGGTGGTCCCATTGTCACCAAGTCATAATCTAATGAGGGGATCCTATAATCGAGGGCAATCCTCAAATTTTATAGGCACGCCTATATCGATTTCAGTATTTTTTATAGTACCTCATGCATTTACACTCGGAAAGCGCCGTCTGGTGAAGTGGAACTGATGATGAAGACCACAAATGGCCACCGGAACTACTTGATAATAAGTATATCACTGTTGTGATTCGATTAGTCACTTTAATATGGTTGCTAAGCAATTTATGCTCGTCACAATGCATAGGATGAAGTCACCATCAGTTCTCCTGGTTCTTACCAGGAGAATTCCTCAACTATTAACGCCCCTGCATCGGGAAAAGTAATATTTTGTAAAAGGTGATGAGCAGTTGAAATTAGGCTCTTGTAATTTAGATAAATGCAAATTGACCCACTATAAAGTGAAAAATAAAAATATTTTTTACAATTACAATAAAACCGACTTCCATAAAAAACTACAAAGTGAAAAATAACCTTCATATCAGAAGTCGGTGTCTTTGGATCTATTTTATTTTTTTGCCACCGACTTCTGAAATTAAGGTTATTTTTCACTTTGTAGTGTTTTTTTTTGAAAGTCGGTTTTGAATGTTTGTAATATTTTTTTGTAAAAGTAGTAGTAAAAGATTATCTCGTATCTTTGTTTGGAAACTAACCTAAGTACTTGAGTAACCAACTGATATTGCTTTCATAATATGATTGATTGGGGATACACCTGTCAGCAACACAAATTTTACAAGTACCTATGACTGATGTTTACGACGCTGTGTAACTGTAGTGATACATGGGAGCTCTGGGTACTTACATGTCCCTTCACTCGATGTCGTTGAGGGATGATACCTTACAGCGATTTTTCCTCAGAACTTCATTGACACGCTTAAATACCTGCTAAAAAAGCAGTCCAAATTGTATGAATAATCACTATACGATTTTGTTCTATAATTTCCTGAACAAACATCATAATGGAATTCAAGAGTCAAATAGTTCATAAGTGCCTAATACCCATCGATATCGAATGCCAATAATTGAATAACAAGCTAATGGAAAGGAAAATGTGGTGGTTACATGAATAAATACGAACAGGTAGACGTATCAAACGGGAAACAATTAATTATTGTGTTATTATGCGCCGGTCATCGTATGTAACCGACGATATTTTATCGGCTTGTAACACATTCATTAGATGAAAAAGTAATCTTCATGGATTACCGTGTGTGACAAATTAGGTTTTGAAGACCGCTCCCATTTTTTCAGCAAATTATTGCTATCCTTTTTTTCCTTTGCCTCTCCCGATGGAGTAATTCTAACCGGCGTTCTCATGTTAAAAGTTACTCGTATGTTTATCTAGCTTAACTTTGTTCAAATGTCTTGCCCTTCGCAATTAATCTTGGTTGACAGGGTTTGCCTTTCAGATTCATGTTCTGGTTTTTGGTATAGTCTTGTTCAAATACAATCGTGTCACGAGCCGGTTAATGATGTCTGGCTTTGTTCACAAGTTCGTTAGGTCATCTTATCAGTAGCCGTAACAAACCCACCTCACGTAGTACACTTGATTTGCATTTTTATTTTATTGTAGGTACGCTTAATAGTTAAGCGCCTATTTGACGTGATCAAAACATTCAAAAAAAAAAAATCACTACGGAGGTCTAGATTTTATCACTTTTATCGCCTATCATGACCCTTTTTTTTAGGTTATCCCTTACATTTACTGTACATTATCTTGTCTTGCTTTTTGTATAGTAGCTTTGTACTTTTGTCTTATTAAATCACTACTGGGATCAGCCTCGTTTAAAGTGGACTTCATTAGTTCGTTCTATCCGTTCTGTCAGCAACTTGAAACTGTCGGATTTGGAATTAATTTTACCAACTGCACCACGATGTACTGAATAAAAAGATTTTTATTATTGCTGTAATTATTTATCTTAGCAATGAAAATAATACGACTTGGCGTCGTGCCGCGCGGTGTCGTATTACTTTAGAAGCATTCGCTACAAGGAGCTTCGATCATTAATGGATTTCTTTGTAAAGGTTCGTGCAGACAAGCGCGATATTGTGCTACTAGGGTCGCGTCGCGCCTGTCTGCCGGAGCTTTAAATCTACGACTTACTTACGAAAAGGATGTAAATAGAAGAATCCCGGTATGGTTCAACATTAGACGTAAAAACTATTCAAGCCAAAGAGTTTGCGTTAGACATCGAGCTTGTAGGAATAAAATCGTGATTGTGACATTTGCTCTACCAATTGCTGAACTATTTTTCAACACATCATTTACCTGACCTTACCCCGGCTTTAACTGACAGGGTTCGCTTTTATAGCAGGACATAGCGGCAGCAGGGGTTATGGCGATCATTTCCTCGACGTCACCCAAATTCACTACTTTATTCCAGACAGACGAGTTACTGGCGTACCGAGGTATTTTGTGACTACGCCAGAATCCCCGGATGTTAGTTAATACCACTTTGTGGAAAGTAACTTGTGCATTACTGTGACATGCCAACACAACGGTCGCGGAGGATATTTTAGTCCCGTTTACGAGTAGTAATTTCGCTTTATGGTGCACAATTATACGGGGACTTGGTTAGCTGTTATTTAAATAATGAGGTGACGGTCTCCCGAATGTACTTGCCAATGAGTTACATTTTCCTCGTACGCAAACAAACACGAGTCATGAAGTTCTATGATTCTGTCTTCTTTTGTAATTTGGTACCTTGTGATTTATATTAGACTAGTAGTAATAAACAAGGTTTATGAGAAAACAACTCAAACTCAAAGCATGTATTTCAAATAAACCAGTTACAGACACCTTTGAATTGTCAAGGGGTCGGTCAGTCAGAGAGATGAAACTCATTGCTCTTTCCAAAGCGTAGTAACTTCACGGACAATCTTTTAAATTAAAATATTGGTTACATCAAAAAAACAAATTAAATTAAAATAAGCCGTGGCAGCTAAGAGATGACTAGTCCCTACTGACGGCGCCCGTTCACGAACATGACGCATGGATCAGCACCATTGAGCTCGAATCATTAAGTTCTCCCTCCTGTCCTCTCCAGTAAGATATTTGAGTGAGCATGACATACTTGCTTATACAGAATAACTTAACCGTCAATGAAAGACGTACTCAGTACATGGTAGCTGTATAGTAGGTACAAAGTGCTCTCACATGTGCTATGCAATTATAATTTATACAATGCAAATATAGTTTTTACAATCTGCAGCAGCTCCAATAATATTTTCGAATGCTAATCAATTCGTTTATGCGCCCTAGTGGAGCAGGACCAGCGTTGATCCAAGCATTTTGTCAGCGATGTAATCCCCCAAATTATAATATGCTTGGCTGCATAGTGGGCGTTATACACAAGATTTAAATTTCGTTTCATTCAGTTGGTTTTTTAATTTTTATTCCATTCATTTATATTTTCATTCAGTATGTGGAGAGTTATTTTATTGTAACATTTTAAACAGTACTCCATAAAGGATGACTCTACTTTAGCCAGTCTGAAACCTGGTTAAACTATTTGGTCCATATTTCTAGTCCTATAATTGTGTCTTACACTTCTTTAACCGAAAAGATTTAGATTTTTCCTTACGTACATGAGATTTTCATAATATTGACAAGGTACCGTCATGATGTTAATATTTATAAACAGTTCCCAATCGCGCCTACGGAGGACATACATTGTTCAAATGGCTCTTTTCTGCAGAATAAAAATAGACTCGATATCTGCAGCCCGTACCCATAGATACTACGACAGTAACTGAAATAGACTAGCGTCGCGGTATCTACATCAGAAATGATATAATGAATTATTGATATTATTTGATATAAATGTTATTAAATTATTTGGGTTAGGTTCCTAAACGCGCGAAAGCGAGCGAGCGAAGCCAGCGTGCCACGGCAACGGCTGCTAAGCGCCAGATGGGGTCTATTGTTGGTGAATCATTTGGAACTGAACGTTATAAAAAAGAGCATTAAACAAATTGAAAATGATATGAAATGAACCGTGTATTCCCGTTGTCCCCGTATGCCGTGTCCCGTGAGCGGTACTTCAATTAAATATTTAAAAATACTTCCTGTTGTCTTCGTGGTTTGGTTTTACATTCAAAAATATGTTTCTGGCACCGCTGCCGCGGCACCGCTCGCTACGCTCGCTCGGCTCGTGCGTTGTGTGGTCACAGTTCTAACCTAACCTAACCTACCTGTTTCGATTTAAAAAAGGTTTACTTCGTACGATAAGAGGACAACGGGAAATAAATTTAATCACGTCCCGCTGTCCCCGTGACGGGGATATGGCAAACGGGGACAACGGGAATACACTAAATGAACGTTAAAGAAGGTTAAGTATATGAAATCTAACATTAGATCACATGAAATTAAGTTACACCATCCTATTACCCATCATTAATATACATATACTAAAAAGAGGATAGGACCCAATATCGAGCCTTGTGGAAGACTCATTTTTACTTTTAAACCGACTGAATTGACATAATTTATTTGAACTTGCTGTTGTTTATCATTTAAATAAAATTTTACTACACTGAACGCAAGTTTACCCAGTCCTTAATGCTCAAGAGTAAGGTTTCGTGATTTACGCAGTCAAATGCCTTGGAGAGGTCACAAAAGTGTCTTATGGCATCTTCGGCCTCCTCACACGCTGTAAGTATATGTTTTAATAAAGTGAAACCGGCTTCAGTCGTACAACGTCCTTCGGTGAAAACATTTTGTTGATCGTGTATGATTTGTTTGGTGTTAAAATGATTAAGCATTTGATTAAGCATTACCTTTTCAAATGCCCTGCTGAATATCGGCAACACGGATACTAGTCTATAATTGATGGTGTTTTTACTGTCCCCAGATTTGAAAAGTGGTATAACCTTTCTGTGTTTCATTATATCCGTGAAGACTCCTTGATCCAAACAAAAATTAAATATAACAGCTTAGTACGGTGCTATAGTCTCAATTATGGATGCATTTTGATAGACATTACCCATAGATCTTCGGTCAATTTTATTTTGAATTCCGAAAAAATTCTTTTATAAAAAATAAAAATAGTAAGCAAACCTACTACAACCTCCTTTTCTTTGAGTAATTAGCAGTCCATTGCATCTTTCTGATTTGTGGGTAAACGAGCACTTTTTTTAAGTTTACACATAAAAATCTGTAAATACTGTCATAAAAGTACAGTCGTTAGCATTATTTACAGTTCATTTCCTAGAATATAAGCGTTCCTGCCAGGGTTGCGAGTTTGTCCGAAAGGGATATCGTGGCCCTGGCACACAGGCAACGGAAGGAACACGGGTGGGTTTTAGTCAGTAAAGGTCTGACACGCCCTCCCGCTCAGCCCAGAGCGGGAGAAGTTATTTGATAATTTCCCACCCAAAAAAAAAAGAAGAAGATAAGCGTTTCAAAGCTCTCCTTTTATATTGTTTTTTTACCATGAACGATGCAATGGAGGTGGAGAAGGTGGAACGAGTATAATATCACAGGTTTCAGTTATGAAGGTCGCCCTGTTACATCAGATAACTTAATTTTGCGACTCCGAACTCACTAAGAGCAAATTACATCTGTGATCGGTCGCGACCGCATGAACTTTCTATAGATGGCTGATCTAATAAAACGTCTTTGTTCGATCTTCGGAATTTGTCAGCAATATATCCAACTTGTGTTAACTACTAACACATCAAAGGCTCATAAATGTTGGAAAAACGGAACCATTCTCATGTATCTGTCTGTATGTCCGTCTGTCACAGCTAATTTGTTCCGAATTTACTGGACCGTCTATGTGGAAATTTGGTACACATATTAATTTCTGTGATCCAAACACGGACGTGTAATGTTAATAAATTAATAATGAATATGGCGGTCAATTGGGGCAGCAAAATAAAAAATAAAAAATAAAGGTTCTGCAAAGTGTACCGTCTGACAGACCTCAAATGAAAGGGCTGTGAGGGTCTCAGATATTTTTTATTTTGATTTTAAAATAGAAAACGATATTAAACGACTTAGCTTTAAAAGAGAATTTATGAAAATTTACCATACCCCAAAAATAAAAATAAAAATACGGAAACTAGTTCTTTACTTCTATATTACACGAAACCCTATAAGAAGTCTGTGGTTTTAAAATAACATGGTAAATTTCTCAATACTGTGCGTAAAAACATTTATTTGCATCCATAGTTAAAAGATATTTCTTTGGTGCATCAGATGGAATGTATGGGAGAACATGTTTTTCAACTACAATGTTAAGTTTGTATTTCGTATCTCTTGAGTGAAGCCAGGCACAGCTTTGAGACTGAACCCTCAGGGTTTCCACCCTGAGGGTTCAGTCTACTCGCACTCGTCCGCTTTTTTAACGTGATTACATCCAAAGTTTATTTTACTTAAAACATTCAAAAGGTGTATCAAATTCCGGAAGTTGCGTATCCTGACGAAAGCCGAGATTAATATTGCCAGGCAGAAGAGAAACAAAAATCCGACAGCGAATAATCAACTTTTTCGTAAAAAAAATAGAATCGCGAGATGTATTGTTATAGCTGCCCAAAATGCTCTCTCTCGCCCCATTCAGCTACATGGCGTACATCGTTTAATCTTTTGTATCACGCGCTGTGAAAAAGGACTTCTCATTTATGATACTAAATACCGTACTCGATCTTTGGCTTAAGTTAAAAAGTCCGTGAGTAATGTCGCTATCTTTGTATTTCACTCGATTCTGTGAAAAATAAAATTGCCGTGGGTATTGTGTAGCAAGTAATTTTGATTGCGAATCACGTCACAATTGTTGCTACGTTTTAAGGCTTCTACATACCGGGGCGACTTGTCGCGCGACGCGACGCGACACAAAGGCACCGCTCGTACCGCGACACGCGGGGCCTTTGTGCTGTGTCGCGTCGCGCGACAAGTCGCGCTGGTAAGTAGAAGCCTCTATGTTGGGAGCAAGGGTGGCTCTATTTGCTTTTCGGTGCGTGAGATGGTTTAATGAGAATTGACTAAATTATGTCAGTCCCTGTAGACTTGACAGACAGACTGACATATGAACCCTATTTTTCTTGTACACTGAATTAATCAAAACGTCTCTTTGTTTTTGATGTTACAATGGAGTGTCGAAGATTAGTTTTAGTTGTGATTATCGCTTTCTTTTATGTGTTTCATCTTTGTTAATCAACATTATATTTTGAATCAGCAGTCTTGAGCTCCTAACTTGGGTAGGTAGTAGCTACCTAGTTACAGAGGGAGGCTGTATTTCGCTTCATTATCTTTAATAATCTAATAACATATAAGTAGGTATACATTTTAGGATATCCACGGCAGGGCTGGGGAGTGTGGGGTGGGTTGACCCGTTTCAATTTAATTTGTTGACGCGATATGAGCGTTGAAAACCTTATTAACTTTGTATTCACAAGGCTTTTATATATATCTCAATGTCCCTGCTTGTAACAAGATCGTGAATTCGTGACATACACTTGGAGAGTCAAAATAAAAATTATTTGGTGCAGACTTCTAGAGAAAAAGGTCGTTTCTTAGGATTAAGGGTGACCTTGACCCTTCATTCTGGCTATCTCTGTGGGAATATAGATGGCATTGTTAAAATAAACAGTAGGTAAATCTATATCTATAATAATGTAATAAAGTTTTTCTTGTACCTTCCTGTGAAATAAATATTTTTATCTTTTACCAAAGAAGGATTATTGTATTATCCTGAAAATTTTACGTACCTAAACCTAATATATCGTGTTGTGATTGTTAAAACATTTTCAATGCTGCGGGCCGAGCATGGGCGTGCCAAGACGTTTGTGACAAGACATGATAAATTATGTCTAGTCAATTTGTAGTAGCATTTTGAGACAAAACGAGTTTATCGTTCAAATTGTGATAACATGTGTGACTCATATCATGTCACAGTAGGCCGTGCTCGCCCCGCTGACTTATTGTAGTTTATACATAAAAGCGCTGAAATTGTGGGCACTCTGCTGCAATGCCGGCCGCGAAGAACATTATTGCAATTTTGTGCAATAAAGGCACCAAAGCCTATTTTCCTAAACCTAATATATCGTGTTGTTAAAACATTTTCAATGCTGACTTAATGTAGTTTATACATAAAATCGCTGAAATTGTAGGCACTGCTGCAATGCCGACCGCGTAGAACATTATTGCAATTCTGTGCAATAGGCAGCAAAGCCTATTTTCGTTCCAACAGCAGCATCTATGTACAAAGGAAAATACCGACTTTCTTGTTTCAGGAAAAGTGTTCCTTTATTTTTTTACAATGTGTTTTTATTAAAAGAAACTGCTTGTTTGATGTTTTCATGTAGGGGAATTTATTTTTCTGGAAATATAACATACTATTTGATTTGTTTGATTTTTTTTCTGTCATCTTCGTTTCTATTCGAATATTAGTACAAAAATGTAACAAAAGGACGAAACTATGTGAGTATTCGGGGCAAAGCATCACATGAGATAAAACTCGAGGGAAATAAAAGTAAATCGGGCTCATGACCGACATTCAAACCGGCTGTCTCAGATAAAGCCAATACGTAGAGCAATCTTTTTTGTGATTGGCCTATATTTGGCAATTTTATGAGCTACGTTGACGATAAACCTATAAATCAGCCATTATTTGATTAGCACATCGCCACATGGGTAATAATTTTTATAGTTGATGAAACAATTATTATTATAGGGTTATACTTATAAAAGCACATAAAGGTACACCTCTGCCTATCCCTTCGGGAAATTACAGGCGTCATATTATGTTATGTAATACTTAAGGCGACGATAACCAACTTTTAATGATTTTATACTGAAGATCACAAGTCTCAACGAGTAGTGTTAATGATTTGAAAAAAAAAATATGTTAAATAAGAGCATTTTCTCAATAACTTAATACGTGAATATTTCAGATTATGTTTATATTACATAGTGAAATTAATTTGTCAAGTTATGTATAACACGGATAAAAAACTGAGAATGGCGCAAAATCAACCAAGGGTATTTTTCTGAAATTTTCACCAATTTAAAGATAATGTAATTATTGATGTTTTAGTATACGCGTTTTATTAAAATACCGTTTGTTTTGTGAATAATAAATTAATAATGTGTCAAATTGGGGACAGCGCTCCTTGATGGGCGAGTCCTATTACTGGCTGAACGTACGACGCGTTGCGTGAGCTCAGTACAGAACACGCAAGCTAACCACTCAAGGTCACTGGCATATATCTGCGTCTTAAGCAGATCTCAAAATTTCGCATCGCTGCATTCATATTTCATTTGTGTTAATTACACTTACCGCAGCGCCATCATGAATGTGGCATAGTAATGAATAGAAGTCTATTAAATATGATAATGGTGGAATAGTTAAAGGTTATTTTGGTTGTCACTTATTCTTTTGTTGCGGTGCTTGATCTTGTTCTCTGAAAAGAACAAAAGTCTTAAATGGCCGGCGTAGCATGCGTAGTTCATACAAACGTAATACCAAAATAATTTGTAAATCAAACATATTCTTAAGGTAGTGTGTATTTTGGGCACGCCACAATTGTGGCGATAAGTCCCCTCTTTGAGGAGTGGCTAGAGAGGCGCCACGGCGTCCTCACCTTCCGCCTGACGCAGGTCCTGACTGGACACGGTTGTTTCGGGAGGTTCCTGTACAGGATAAAGCGGGAGGACACGCCCGGGTGTCACCACTGTGTGGATCGCCCGGAGGACACGGTGGAGCATACGGTGGAGGTCTGCCCGGCTTGGGTGGAGCACCGCCGTGTCCTCACGGAGGCGATCGGCGGCGGCGATCTATCGCGTCCGGCCCTGGTTCAGGCCATGGTTCGGAGCGAGAGTGCATGGGAGGCCGTCACCTTCTTCTGCGAAGCAGTAATGCTTGCGAAAGAAGAGGCGGAACGCGTGAGGGAGAGGCAAGGTTCGCGCCCTCGCACCCCTAGTCGCCGCAGGAGACGGCCCGGGCGTCGGGAGTCGCAAGCCGATTTCCGGCCACCGTAGGCGCGGGCTTGCGGACGGTGAGCGATGGGTAGCTCACCGTCCGATAAGGACCAGACCCGGTTCGACGGCGCGTTGTATTCCACGCGCGCCTCAAAGAGTTGTCAGCACCAACTGACGGGGTCCGATAGGGCCAATGCCTGCCAGGGTTGCGAGTTTGTTCGAAAGGGATATCGTGGCCCTGGCACACAGGCAAATGAAGGAATACGGGTGGGTTTTAGTCAGTAAAAGTCTGACACCGCTCCGCCCAGAGCGGGAGAAGTTATTTGATAATTTCCCACCCCAAGAAAAAAAATGGCAATGTGTATTTATTTCGATTGGATTACAGAATATCTAGGTTCCCAAATACATATTTTGAAAGGACAATTAAATAAAGACGAGATATGAGGAATTTAAAATTTCTATTGAAAAAATATTTTTCTCATAGTTTATATCAGTGTCCATTCAAAATATATATTTGCGAACCTAGATATTCTGTATTCCAATCGGAATAAAGACACACTACCTTAAGAATATGTTTGATTTAAAAAATATTTTGGTATTACGTTTGTATGAACTACGCATCCATCGCCTCTGAAGGTACGTATTATAACTATAGACCCATTGCCTAATAGATTGAAGAATGTTAAAATAAACAATACCTTTTTTAATCTGTAATAAAAAAAATAACAGCAAGTCTAGCATTCTAGATATAAAGGCCTCTCAATTATTCGTAACCTACATAATTATCAAGTTATGTACTGATGATATAGAAAGCTATATATTGCTTGGAAGGTTGGTATTCTGCAGACCATTAATCAACTGGCACCCGTTGTGCTTATGACTGTCCTGTGCCATTCTGAAGTTCCTTCCAGTCGTTCACAACAAACAAAATGAATTTCCCAACACTTAGGGGCGGACGTCAATAAATTTTAGAGATGTTTTGTCTTTCCCCAGCTTAGTATTTTGACGTTTCCGACTTATATATCCGAAGTTCCTTTGTTTTGACATTTTAACTTTATCCCATTAGTGGATGACAAGTCGGGCTGGGAGATGATAAATCTGTATTTTCGATTTATTTTCTTGTACACAATGGACATAACTTTAAGCTCTAAGTAGGAAGGTATTATAGCTACCTTATGCTACAAATTGCGCAATAACACAGTCTGTGTGACACCTGGAGGATTAAAGGTCACAACAGCACATGACACCTCGCAGCAATAGTCTGGTTATTCCCACTCTGAGAGCATAAGCAAATCAACCCCAGTAAAATATATGAAAGCCCCTTAGCAACCAACAAAGCATGCATAAGTTAATTTTAGGAGGAATTAAAATAGCTTAACATTTAAGTATTTTAATATTTATCAAGCGCTTAGAAGAATGGTTTAATTATAAATGTAACTAGGATTAAATTTTAAGTAAGATAAAGAGCCGTTTACACAGAATCCTAAACTAACTTGTTTCGTTTCAAAGTGTGAATGTAGAAAGTTTAAGTGAGCCTATAAAAGGACAATTTATTACGAGCAACACGTTGGGCCTTAATTACTTATATTTTATTAACATAGGTGTTTAATTACAGCATTTACATAAATGACGACAGACTCGTACGTCGGTTGTCCATGAAACAGAACTAAATGGTTCACATTAATTCGTCAGAGTGCTAATTAAGTATGATCATTTACTTTTGGCGTTAGCTTACATTTTTATTACACTATTATATTCTACAACCTATATCCGCCCTTAACACAGAAAACTAGAGCATCGGATCTTCTATAATTTACAAAGGAATTGAAAAATGAATCCTATTGTTTCAGGTACTCCAGTCATCAAGACTGGGCGATGCTAACGTGTGTGATCCTTGACCGTGCACAACACACCAGCCACCATTCCTAAGTCGCGCCAGAAAACACCAAGATGTTCGCGCCAGCGGAAAGATAAGAAAAGTTACAGAAAGGACAAGAGTCCTACGATGTTTTCCCTCGCAGAAGGATGTGGCTGCGTTAGTTTCCGAGGGGGGCGACGACCTCGCTCCCAGGGGGACGACTCCTCATCGTGCCGCAGCTCCGAGATAGAACAAGAGGTCCCCAAGAGACTCGGAAGGAGAATGCTCAATGGGGAGTGCACTATCAAAGCTCTCGCCCCCTTCCTTAGATTTTGGAGGAGAGATGACGTCAGCATGACTAAGGCGGAGAGAAGTAAGTGAACTTGTATTGTATAAATCCCACTTGTATAAATCCCCATCTTGAGTGGTAAAGTTCCCAAGTACCGTATTGTTTATAAATAATAAATTATAGAAAGTTCGCAGACGTAGGTACTCGTACGACACTACAACTGAAAAATTATGCTGCCAACGAATAACAATCTGAAATGAATTTTGAGATTCCCATATTATTTTACATTATTCATATTTAAATGTAAATCTTTGCGAGAGGAACATATTCACATCTCGACTTTGCAAAGAGTGGAAAATAAGGCTATTTTCGCTTAGATCCCTTTTCACCCGCACGTTCAGCTTTACGGTCATTGAATAAGTAAAATCTCGCTACAGAAAAAAGGTATTGATGTTTTAAAAAAAATCCTGTGGTATGTTTTTACGATCCAGAGTGTACCTGCATAAAAATAAATCAATATAAAGGAAGAATTTTCAAAGGGTAATTGAAACTTTCTAAACTGAAGGCCTTGTGGCTATGTAATAATAGCCGCACGGGTCGATCAACCAGGTTAAGCTACGCTTGCCGCGGTTGGTCCGTGGATGGGTGACCATCTTTACCAAGACCCCTCCATGTCTCGGAATTCACGTTAAGCTGTGGGTCTCGGCTGTCATTCGTGGATCTTTACCAGTCGTTACGGGTCGTCAGAAGCTCGAAAGTCGGACAACCAGTCTTACCAAGGGGTATTGTATTACCCGGTAACTGGGTTGTGGAGGTCAGATAGGCAGTCGCTCCATGTAAAGTACTGGTATTCAGCTGCATCCGGTTAGACTGGAAGCCGACCCCAACAAAGGGAAAACTATGACTTGATACTTTCTAATCCAAGTCTTCATTGACCCTCTTCACAACTTTGTGTCAAACGCATTAAAACGAATTAAAAGATTTGAATCTTTGTAGTTTTCAGATCGTAACTGAAAAGACGTGTTGTTCTGTGCGGTGCCGGACGTAAAGAATAGCACCATCCCATTTCTTCCTGTGGGTGTCGTAAAAGGCGACTAAGGGACTTACTAGAGAATGGGGAGCAGCGAAAATGCTTTTTAACACCATACTGCGATGACCAACGCGCCTGCCAAGCGTGGCGATTATGGCAACGCCCCCCTTAATGACAAGTACTAAGAAAGAACTATTTTATATATTTTTATCAAAATGTTTGGCTCAGTAGTTTTGGAGATAAGGGGGGGGGGGATTGGTAATTTTACATCTATTTTCATAAATAATTTCAAAAGTATGTACTTTAAAATTATAATAAAAAAAAAAAATCCTTAAAACAAGCCCTTTGATATGTCACACGGTACAATCAACAAAACTTTTTTTTGAAATTTTCTAATTTGCCCCGCAAAAGTGATCTCCATATTCAAAATAATTACGTAACACGTCCGTGTTTGGGTCACAGAAGTTCATATGTCTACCAAATTTCAACTTAATCGGTCCAGTAGATTTGGAGCAAATCAGCTGTGACAGACGGACTGACAGACAGACACACGAGTGATCCTATAAGGGTTCCTCTTGTCCTTTTGAGGTACGGCTTTTTTCCTTTTGAGGTAAGGAACCCTAAAAATGGCCCCTAATACCCGGCGGCCCGCCTATCCTTGGCTACGGTAGCAGTTAAGGCGACGGCGACGATGAGGCAAGGGGTGCTAAGGATCCCAGGAAGAGAGCGGGAAGCACAGAACCGGTCGAAGTGGCAGTGCTTGGGTCTTTCGGCTGAAATGCTGATGATGAACTGAAAATACGAAAGACATTCCTTTAAATTATTTGGAGGGCAGATATATTGATTAACAATAATAACAATGTAACATTTAAGCTTGTTTTCCTAACAACATTGTTTATTTACGAGATTTGTTTAGAACACGTAAGCGTGTGCTTGTTCTCAAGGGCAACTAACGTAAATTGGATCTCAGTCTTACCTATTAATAAACAACAAAGGGCTCAGGCGACAAGTTAAGGTTTCAGTTGTTATAACCGCACTACATTTATAGGTCGTATAAATTGTAGTCAAACATAGAAGACCGGGCTATTGAGTCGTTGGGCCTCAAGTCTGCTATTACAATAGTGTCAGAATGGTCGATCATTGATTTCATAATTGTTGTTTTTGACAAGTTTGGTAATCTACTATTTTATTGGCCGACCATTGGAAAGTCTAATGGTCGGCCAATAAAATAGTTAATACAATACTTTCCAATGGTGGGCCACTGACACTACATTGAAAGAAATTGCATTTATTGGTAATCTCGTTCATAATTCTACTAACGGGTTTTATAATAATGGCAATACGACAATGCCATTATAATAACAGAATTCTATTACGAGAACATTGACCGACCAATGATCGACCATTATGAATTTAGCAGATTACGAACTTTTAGCAATATAACAATGGCATGACAAAAAAAAAACATACAGCCGAACATATAATCTCCTCTTTTTTGGAAGTCGGTTAAAAATAGCAGACTTGGGCCCCAGGTCACGGTCAGGTTATGCTTTTGCTCTATTTAGCTATTTTGAGACTGCGTTCTTTGTATCCGCTGGATGCGGGAAGCACAGAACCGGTCGAAGTAGCGGTGCTTGGGGGAGGCCTATGTCCAGCAGTGGACGTCTTTCGGCTGGAATGATGATGATGACGATGTTCTTTGTTGAAGTCTCACACGTCGTATTAAAACAGTTGTATTAAACTATGCACCTAAAAGTTCTTCATCATCATATTTATATAATTATTTTTGGTATAATGTACCTATAAAAATATTGTACAAGATTTTAAAAGAATACCGGTTGAGTTTCTTGCCCATTCTTCTCCATACGAAACTACCTTTTGGAAGGGGCGACTAGAATCAATTCAATTTTTTTGTAAATATTGACGTTCAAAAGTGCCTTATATGTGCCTATTTGAAATAAACAATTTGACTTTGACTTTGACTTTATAAAACCATCCAAAAAACTTATGACCATCTGAAAATGTTTCAAGGAAATATTTTAAAAGTTAACCATCCCACTAACTTTGCCTGCACCAGTTCAATATTTTGAAGTGCAGCGTGTAATCCTAACTAATATCATAAATGCGAAAGTGAGTTTGTTTGTTTATTTGTTACGCTTTCACGCTGAAACGCCTGAACGGATTTAGATGAAACTTGCCACATGGGTAGACCAGTAGGCAAATTGCGTAACACACTATCAGTAGGAATCAGTTTCAATTTGACAGTTCAAGAACATTCATTGCGTTGTTGAGCAGACAAAGTTTTCTAACTGATGCAATGTTTAGCAATATACTTCAAAATCATTCCGATTCAAACTGTGTTACGCAATTAGGGTGGTGACCTGGGTTAGGACTTAAGATACTTTTTAACCCGTTAGTACTTTCCCGTGTGATAATTTCCGATAACCACGCAGGCGAAGCCGTGGGCAAAAGCTAGTGACAGTATAATTCACCTCTCTCTTCAGTTTAATATTCTTGGCGCGATTATCTGGCGCCAGAGTAGTGTAGTATGGCAACCTAATAATGAATCCTATAACTATATCAATGATGGCGGATTGCTCTTACGAACTTATTGTGTTATGTAACGCTGAAAGGGTGGAAACATGACAAATGCTAAATCGTACCCCGGCTTTCTATTAGTAGAGTACCTACTCTTTGTATTTTCGCAATATTGCTTTACACAGCTCTTTGGGTTAGCAGAAATCAGCCAGCGAAGTTTCACTAAAAAAAATAATAGGTCCCCAAATCAGCGTTTTGTATGGAGAATTTTAAAGAAGTTGCATTTTTCATACTAACATTTTCTTAATTTATATAACAACCATGAACACTAATGTTTTAAAACTTTTATGCACTAATGTTTCACGACACGTTTCTGAAGACACGGTTGGCGCAGTGGTTAAGCGATTGAGTGCTGCGCTGCGTGTAGCGGGTTCGATTCCCACATGGAACAAATACTTGTATGACCTACAAGTAATTGTTCCAGGTCTGGCTGTTTGTGTATGTGAGTTTAAATGTTTGTAAACGCACCCACAATACAGGAGAAATTCCAAGTGTAGGGCAACGATAATAAAAAAAAAGAAGAAAACAAAGATAACGATATGCCACTTAGATTAAGCGCTAGCGCAAGCGCTTTTGGCTTAGTTAAAACAAATAGTGGTAATTTCTGCTAACAAAATGAGGAGTCATTTTTAAGGTATTTTTTATGTTTAGAAAACTACGTAATAAGGTTTTTTTACTACTGATAGTTGTCTATGATGGTCATTATTCGATATAATACCAAGCAATTGATGAATATTTTAAATCATAGAAGTGACGAGGTTCTCTATTTGTGAGAAAAACACGCCAATTTCATAGGTGTTATACCCAATACAAAGGACTTATTATGTAGAGCAGGCATTTTTGATATTGTTACGGTAAAGGCAAATTGTGATGTTATCTTCATTGGGTTGGTTAGAACCCCAAAAGTCTGATACCTAGCTTTACTAAGTGGTATCGTGTTACCCAGTAACTGGGTTGTAGACGTCAGTAATTTCTCTATGTAAAATACTGGTATTTAGCTGCATGCGGTCGGTTAGACTGGAAGCCGACCTAGTGCTAAAGCCAACATAGTGGGGAAAAGGTTAAGTAGATTGTTTGAGGTTGGTTAGAACTAGTAGAATATATCTAACCGTTTTTCTATTATGAAAATTGTGGTATATTATCCGTACTTAACACTTTATCGTCAGTAACGTCTTCTAGATAAAAAGATTAAAGATTCTAGATTAAAGAAGTGTCTTCGCACTGGGCGTTAATAGGGAGACGTAATAGATGGTGCTGATCCACGCGTCATGTTCGTGAACGGGCGCTGTCAGTTGAGACTGGTCTTCTCTTAACTGCCAGGGCTTATTTGTAATCTTATATTTTGTATTGTTTTTTAATTAAGTAATTTAATTTTTTACATTGTTCTCACTTATAGAAGCAACAAGAATAATGTACCCAGGATTTTGTAATATCTTGATTTAAGGCTTCTACATACCAGCGCGACTTGTCGCACGACGCGACACGGCACAAAGGCCCCGCGTGTCGCGGGACGAGCGGTGCCTTTGTGTCGCGTCGCGTCGCGCGACAAGTCGCCCCGGTATGTAGAAGCCTTTAAAAGAGTGTCCTTGGGAGTTTCTTGCCTGTTCTTCTTCATAGAGATCTACGTTTTGGAATGGTCACATAGCTTCAACTTTCTGACTAACTGACCGACTCTTTGACAATTCAAAAGTGCCTGTGCTCGTAATAGGTTTTATTTAAATAAATGTTTTGAGTTTGAGTTTGAATACGGAGTACTATATTATCAGTGACGTGCACGACACTATACGCGGTGTAAATGCCTACGCTATATCGTTTCGATACAATCATTAATCATGGATGAATTATCTACGACTGATATTCCTCGAAATAAAAAACCCCGGCCTATTTCCAAACAGTCTTCGTTTTGGGGTTTTGTAACCGTAATTGGAAATTCGAGTTCTATTAACTTTAGGTGATGTGGTAATTATTTATTCGTGGATTTTTTTAAGTTGGACTAATTTAAGCTTCATTGGTGTAGGTTAGATAGAAAGAAAGAAAGAAATCATTTATTTTATCAATAATGTAGGTAAGTATACAGATAATGATGGTTATTTTTTATGAGCCCTGATACATTTTCCCGTTAGGTAGATTTATTATGTCACCATGCTCTTAGCCACACGTTTAGTATGGGTTTGCTCTTGACCTTAGTCTAGGGCAGAGGTGACAGAGACAAAGTCGACGATGGAGTCGGTGGGTCTTTATTTATGTAAATTGTAGCTGCACCATTATAAACTTATTCATTAGCCAGTGCAATGCCATAATTTGCCGGTGGACAATGTCGTAACACACGACAGCTAATGATACGACACACTCATACTTTACATACACGTTGTTTATTGACCTACATTTTAACGTTTATGTTTATCCTGTTAGCCGATAGCCGGTTGTGGAGAGGTGTATGATTAAAGTTTAGAAAAGCACTTTCACGGTTTGATAACATTAGTTCGATAATTACCTTATCTATACTGTATTAGGGTCTATACGATGTGGGGACGGCAAAAAATTTAAACACTGGCTAGTATTGGCAGTGTTTTAATTTATTGCCGTCAGTGATTTCAAAATATTCATATGCACTAGTGCATTCGGAAACGCCGATCGCATCTAGTTTTTAAAATATGATTGACGTGTAAAAGTGTTTGTACAAATCTACTTACAGAAATAAAAATCATTCATCATTTATCATGCATTAGTATTAGTGCATAGGAGTAAATACTTAAATCAAAACATGGTTAAAAAAATAAAAAAATAATGTATACACCATTACTTTAGGTAGTTAAATAAAGTTAAACAAATCATAAAAAGGGTTTTTATAGATGACACTTTCTTGTTTAAAAACACGTTGTAACTTATACCAAAATAAATGTATTTTTGATTTTTATCATAGTTTCCTCTTTTACTACTGTATTATCGTAAATTCTTAAACTACTCTTAAGTAGTAGATATAACTGCTTGAGCACAATTTTTTTTTTAGATTTATAACAATATTATAATATTTTGTAATCTGTCCATTGTAAAGACCCCAAAATGACAGGTTCTCTAAACGTCAACGAAATAAAACGTTGCTAAATTGAAGAGTACAACTGTGTCGTATCATGACAACTGAAGTGACAGGTATTACTTTTAGTCGGTTACTTGACAGATCTCTCGTCACGTGTTTTATTTTGTTTACCTTTATTTAACTACATAGACCAACGGTGTATAAATACCTAGTAATGAGCCGACTATGGGTTCTGCCAATCAGCCGACTAGCTATAGTGACAAATTGGATATTACGTATTTGATTGAATTTTGTTTGTAGACTGGTAACGTCTTTTGTTAGCTATACGAAATTTAATTTAGTGTCATATTGACGTGTCCATCCAGTATATCTACAGTCTATGTTCTGACAGTATTGTTCGTACATCTCTAGTTCTACACTCGCGGTCAATTAATCGGGTCGATCAAAAATGCATGTAACTTAATTTTAATTTTGTTTTAATGCTCGTTTTTGTGTTGTTTGTGAGATACCAACCATTATTTTTTCAACGTAAAAAGTATTGAGTTTTATTTTTTGTAATTTTTTTAATTAAACTAATAATGTTTCAAACATTTGTTTTTGTTTCATTAACTGGTAAATTATCTGCAACATATAGTTTCATTTATACCACTAGCTCTATTATTTTAAAAGTAATTTTAGTTTTTCGAATTGACCCGTGTTCTTTGTCCGCGAGTGTATATAAGAGACATTTCCTATTTTCACCAGTGCTATAATGTATTCTGAATTAGTAATCTTCGCTTCCCTCGGCTTGAGCACCCTCAGTGGTCAAATTGTTTACTCTTGTATCGGATTCCTCGACATCCAGGTTAATATTTGTTTGCGGAAGTTAGTTAATTTTGGATATGTTGGTGGATTTTGCGGGGGACTATTAATTATATACTCGTAAATTACTTGCTAGCAAGTAATAACAATTTAAAAAAGTTTTCTATTCTACGAAAACGTGGGACGCCGGGGCTTGCATGGTTTTTAAAACACAAAATTACATCACTGTTTGTTTCCCCGAAGGGTTGGGCAAAGGTGTACCTAGTACAGTACGCCAGTTATTTTTAAGTCCCACGTAATAGGGGGCGAGCCTATTGCCGTCAACAGGGTACAAATCTAGACTCTGGGCTGCTACTGAGAAAATCGAGATTAAATAAAAAGTAAAACCGGTCAAGAGCGAGTCGGACTCGCGCACGAGGGTTCCATACGTATATATTTTATGATGTTGATGATTTCTGAAAAACTGTGCTATTTAGAGACATCGTTTTATTTTTCCTGTAATCTTTACATAAACATCTATCACATAGAATAATTTCAGATTTTTATCTATGCAAACTTCGGAGATAAGGGGCGGGGGGGTGATCGGAAGCTATGCTGCCCATAAAAAAACAAAAAAAAAATTGAGAATGTGCAAACAACGCTCTTTCATATGATACCCCACATGCCCTAGTAGCCCTACTTCAAATTTTTAAGACCCCCTTTCAGTCCTTTTTGCAAAAAAGATATATTTATTTAAATTTATTTCTTGTTTGAAAAATAGTGGGGCAAACGTCATCTAAAACTATTCTAAATTTCAAGTTGATAGCATTAGAAGTTCTTGAGATATCCAGGTGTGACAGACAGACAGACAGACTTAGTCTCACCCTTTTTACCATTTTGGTACGAAACCCTAAAAAACCCTATATCATTTTGCCCGATTTTTTTTTAATTTTTTTTTAGCAGCGTACAAATCTAGACTATGCTGTACTGAGAAATTGGAGATAAAAAAACCCTTTAACATTTTGCCCGACCTGGGAAGGTTACTTCAAATAACACATTTTATCATCATTATTACGCTATTTATGACTTCTGTGAAATAAATCACAAGACCAAAAAGATGAAAAACACTCCTTTTTCTTTGATCTTAACTGTATAAGCTTAAATTGTGTTTGTAATTAGATAGCCTACTTTTTGAGTGTAAACAGGCTGTCTTTGAATTCATTGGCAATTTTTCAGGAGGTGAAAGTACTATGAATATTATTATTATTGTTGTTTACTTTTTGATATCTTTCTTATTTTTTAACCCTGAAATAGTGAACAAAAACATCTGCTTAATGTATTTTCTTTATGTAAATCTGGCAGTTTTATGTGAAATAGTAGGTTATTTTTTGGATTTTTTTTCCCAGTAATGGTTCCACAAACAAAGATTTTTGTATTCATTAGTATTATTAATTTTACCTACTGAAAGATTGCCAATAAATTCATTCTCTCTCAGTTCGTATATTTTATTAGTAAACTCTAGACGCGGTTAGGCCGTGTTCAGGTAACCCGCGCCGACCACGCGCACGCTCCGCACACGCGTTGGGCCCGCGTTCGGTCCGCGCCCGCTCCACGCACGCCACGCGCCCGCCCCGCACCCGCCTACTACTTACTACTACTACTTATTATTTAATATAAAACCGCCCTTGATCACAGTCAATACGCCACTAGCCGAAGCGCGGGCACAAGGCGTGTGCAGCGCATGTGCGGGTCGACTTCGATGAATGCAATTTGAGATCTATTGATGTGTCATAAGACTCAATACTACTCTTATATGCTAAGGTACAAAAAAAATCAAAGGGAGCGGGGCGGGCGCGTGGCGTGCGCGTAGCGGGCGTGTGTCGTCTGAACGCAGCCTTACGAACTAACGTTTCATTACAAATTTGTTTTGGCGCAGACGATGCAAATCTTTAGTGTTGTATTTTTACACAACTGTCATTATGATTGGCAGTTGTATAAATAAATTTTAGTTTCCAAATACAATTTATCGACGAGACTGAAATCGTGATATTCATTAACCTTGGTTACCTACTGTGTTATAGGTACCATCGCGGACACAGGCGGTGGACCACTTTTCGACCTTATTACTAGGTTGAAAAGTTGTTCACCGCCAGTGTCCGCGATGGTGCCTACTTAATACCAACATAATATATTATAATATTTTGTGTATGTAGATCATCATCGTTCTCCTGCCCTTATTACTAACTATCTGTAACTTTTATGGTGTACATAATAAAGAGTATTCTATGATATTCTATTCTATTCTATCACAAATTATTTGGGGTCGGCGAAACATATCTTTTCATCCATACTTCTCTACGTATTAGTCGTCATCTCTCTCAAAATGACTAGTGACTACTAGTCGTTTTGTCTATGTAGATGTATGGTTCTAATTATACTATGGTATAGTCTACCTTGAGAAAGTCCTAATTTAATCAAGCTCACGTCAATTAACTAACGTTAAAACTTAGCCATTTCTCAAAAGTCTCAGTTCATAAAAATAATAAGAATTTAATAACCTATGAACTTAGAAATGCCAATTAAGGATATAATAATGGACCATTAAAGTAAATTCCTATTCGTGAGTGTGTCCACAATAACTAGGATGTAAAATGAGTCTTTTTTCACTGTTCTTTAAGGCCGAAAGACGTTCACTGCTGGACATAGCCCTTCCCCAAAGGCGGGGTTTGCCATAATCGCCACGCTTGGCAGGCGGGTTGGCGATCGCAGTTTGGTGTTAAAATGCGTAGAGAACTTTGCTGCCCATTCTCTAGTAAGTCCCTTAGTCGCGTTTTACGACAATCACGGGAAAAAATGGGATGGTGCTATTCTTTACGTGCGGCACCACACGGAACATGGTTAAAATGCTTAACCGCTGTGAAATATCATGATTGACTGTGTGAAAAAACTGTTTAAGCCACTGAAAAGAGAGAGATGTAACCTATAACAAATAAATTCGTAAAAGTTCACTTTATTTTTTTATTCTCTTCAAGGATTCCATTTATAAATAATCCCCATAGTAGGTACCAATTTAAGTTTGTAAACATGTATCTACTCTGTGCGTAAAGAACACGTTTATGAACTAGGACCTAATTTCCTCACACAGGACGGGAAAAGTTTACGCATATGAAAATATATTATTATATTATACAGCCGGAACTGAGACGGCATTCACGGCTCGAGTCTTATTTTTGTTTAAATCAATAGTCGGTCTGACCTATTAAAGCTCGGAACGAACGTGTATTTTGGACTGCATAGTAAGCTGAGATGTACTTATGGTCTGTTCCAAAAGTATCTCATGAAAATGTAAACAAATAGATCAGAATACGTAACGCTGTGGATGCCAATTTGTAGTGCCACGTACAAATTGAGTGCTTAGTATTGTATAATTGCATAGCACATGCGTGAGTACTATGTACTTAATATAATGCAAGAGTAAGTCATGCTCACTCTAATGTCTCGTTGATGTTGGCGCGTGTGTTGGATCATTTAGCTCTCTTCAAAATGGTTGAGCATGATGCTAATCCATGCGTCATGTTCATGAACGAGCGACATTAGTAGGGATTGGTCTTCTCTTAGCTGCCACGGCTTATTTTTATTTAATTTCTCAATTGTTTTTTTATTTTATTACGGACGCCATTGATATAAATATCGTTATCGTCGTGTTCGTCGTGTCGTTGTCGTTATTTCTATTAAATAAGAAGATTTTGTTATATCATAGAAAAAATTACATAGTGACCATTGATGTATTAAATAGGAAGATAGGACACTCTCTAACATCACGTAAACATTAAATGGACCCGATGTCGTGCGTCATGTGCTCGACAACCGAGAGACATATTACGCGGGCTATAGCGGGAACGAGATAGCAATAATTGTCACTGTTACGTACCCATAACAACTCGGAAACAAACTACGATTCGGGTATTTCTCGCAAACCGAGAGTAAAGTAGGTCGATTGTGTTCTTTCCCCTAATTTATGCGGTCCACGTCGAGGAGCGCGTACCATATTTTCCTATTTAATACATCAAAGACGGACGCTTTTAACTTTCTGCATCATTCTCACATGCATAATTTCAACATGAATGATGTTACCAATATTTTGATTTAAAATAGTGTCCTTGAAGTTTCTTGCACGTTATTCTCCGTATGTATACCTACTACGCTTTGGAATGGGCGACTAGCTTCATCTTTCTGACTGACTGACCCCTTGACGATTCAAAAGTGCCTGTAATTGGTTTATGTGAAATAAATGCTTTGAGTTTCAGTTCATAATATTAAATCACGATAAAGTTTTTTTTTTCTTTTAACAATTGAGGTTCATTTAAAACCTCAATTTTCATCGACTATTTTTAAATTACTGTTTAATAATATTATTCAAACAATAATTGTTGGAAAAAGTGGTGCGTTATACAATTGAAACCTAAATACAGAGTAATGTGTTACTAATTCCCTTTAGTTAGTGGTAGCGTAAGTATATAACCTGAAGGTTTTGGTTACATTATCAACATATAGGTACTTTTGGGACACATTTCAGTGAGTATTATGGTCCCTATTATTCATAGTGTGTTTATGTTACTAAACATGTTATTTACTGAGTACATAATTAAATATGTACAGACAGGTAATAAATTTAACCAAATTTAAATGTCTACGAAAGTAATATTTCTGAATAAACAGTAACGAATCAGACTTATTTATTTTACCACTCATCCCAGCTTGTTTCTACAGTTTAACTGTTACCAATTCTTTCATTTCTTAGTCCCTAGTGTAGTGTAGGGTAGATAGGTATAAAAGCGGTTTGCAGGGCCTCATCTCTAAGCGAACATTAGTATCGTAGGGAATAATGTAGCACTTTGGTACAACGAGCACTTACTGGAGGATAAAATAACTTCATGTGGGTTCTCCTAATATCTTACCATAATTGTACGAAAGTAGGTAAGCGTTTTTGGTGTATAGTCTGTTCCAGAAGTATCTGATGAAATGGATCACAAAACATATCTATGAATGCCAATTTCTAATGCCACTGAGGTTCAAATTGAGTGCATTCATTAGATTATTTGAATACTTAAACCCGAAATTCTAATTTTGAATCACCTGAAAGATGTTTCAAATTAGACAGTTGATTTTTAGTATAAAATGAAAAATATCTTTCAACCTCATCATCAACCTCAATTTTTGTCGATGATTTATCAATTGCAATTTATTAATGTTATTCATCAATAATTATTGGAAAAAAAGTGGTGACATATAAAGTTGAAACCTTCTAAATACAGTTTAATTATGTGTTACTAATTCCCTTTAGTGAGTGGTTGCGTAAGAACTTAACCTGAACAGGTTGTTTACAGTTTCATCGGACACTTTTGAAACAGACTTTAAGTACCTTACGCTTTGAAAAGGTTATAGATAAAACTCTTGCCGAGATCTGCGGTTTACACATATCTCGAAGTTCAGTATAACTTATTTACAGTCCGCGAGGCCTAAGCTGAGCTTTGCATTTGTGTGAGTGCACATAGATAGTGTAGGTGTGACGTACGAGTATGAGAACAACGTAACAACGTAACGTGGTATAGTATGCGACGCAACTCCGCTGCGCACCTTCCACACTTCACCCCTTGTACTGTAATCACTCACACAAATGCAAAGCTCAGCTTAGGTCTCGCGGACTGTACAATTATGTCTTACATATACGTTTAGGGTGTAATAAGCCCGGTAGAGGTCTGCCCGGCTTGGGCAGAGCACTGCCGTGTCCTCACGGAGGCGATCGGCGGCAGCGATCTCTCGCGTCCAGCCCTGGTTCAGGCCATGGTTCGGAGCGAGAGTGCATGGGAGGCCGTCACCTCCTTCTGCGAAGCAGTAATGCTCGCGAAGGAGGAGGCGGAACGCGTGAGGGTGATGCATGGTTTTCGCCCTCACGCCCTTAGCTGCCGCAGGAGACGCCCCGGGCGTCGGGAGTCACAAGCTGTTTTCCGGCCACCGTAGGCGCGGGCCTGCGGACGGTGAGCGATGGGCAGCTCGCTGTCCGACAAGGACCAGGCCCAGGTCGACGGCGCGTTGTGTTTCACGCGCGCCTCAAAGAGATGTCAGCACCAACTGACGGGGTCCGCTAGGAACAATGCCTGCCAGGGCTGCGAGTTTGTCCGGAAGGGATATCGTGGCTCTGGCCACAGGCAACGGAAGGAACATGGGTGGGTTTTAGTCAGTAAAAGTCTGACACGCCCTCCCGCTCAGCCCAGAGCGGGAGAAGTTATTTGATAATTTCCTATCCAAAAAAAAAAAAAGGGTGTAATAAGCCCAACGATACGATACGAGCACCGACGATAAAATCGCGATGAAAATGGGGCTTGTGAATTTGCAATTCCGAATATCGTAATAATGTGCGGCTATGTTCAGCAAGATGACGGTTGACACCGCTGTGGGCGGGTGTAGTTCAGTGGAAGCAATATGTGGAAGATATACATAAATACACACATGTTGTAAACTGTTTATTAAGCCGTCAAATTGGATTTGCGACGAGGGTTTAATTTAAATATTATTATCTATAATAAGTAGGTATGTTGTTGAGTTTATTATTGGGGATTATAACAACTATCTGTTTATTTAAATAATTGATTGGAAGATGTCGATGTCGATGATGTAAAATAATAATTATCTTGATGCTTTTTTAATTTATGAGATGCTGAAAGTTGAATTGATTGTATTGTTAATAAGTAGCTTACTTTAAGAGCGAAAACAATAAAAAAACTTCTACATCTCGACATATTAATCTAGACTCTACCAGCATGTCGATTCTCTAACCATCTCACCGTGAAAACGTATGTGAAGTGAGCGTGGAGTGAACTGTCAGTGTCATCCCACCTGATGCTAGGAATTTGCCAAGTACTCGTATTACATTTACAATCTTAATCGAGATTTTAATAATATTTTTTATGCTAATTCTGTTGATCATTTTATATGATTTCAAAGCCGTTTTTTAAGAGTCTAAAAATAGTAATGTTTAAGGACTAGTCTAGGATAAAAATGGAAATAAGCAAAATTGAGTTTCTGACTGAATTTCTGTTTTGCTATTTTATTTAAAAACCTCCTAACTAATAATGTTTAGACACTTAATTAAATACTTGCTTTGAATAATAATAAATAATAATAATAAAATAATATAAAATGATATAAAATGATCAACAGAATTAGCATAAACAAATATATTAATATCTCGATTATGATTGTAAATGCAATGCTTGGTCAATCCTCATGGTCAATCATCAGTGAGATGACACTGACAGCTTACTCCACGCAAGATTTCACGGTGAGATATTTACAGAATAGCACTGCAGGTATTGGTATATATTTAGGTATATTTTCTTTGCTTTATGCAAAACATAATTTAATATGAAATTTATGTATACCTGAACTAGGTATAAATATACGTAGCAAAGTCGATGCTAATTTTCATAAAAAAATGGGACCTATTGTAGAATGGACGATCAGATAAAACTAATGGCCTGACTAAAAAAGTGGCTACACGAACATAATGCACAGAATTTTCAAATCGATAAGCGATTAGCAAATCAATATAAACTGTCAGCAATAAACTGAGATTGTATAGCACGTTAAGCCGTTGGTCTTGGCTGTCATTCGTAGATCTTTGACAATCGTTACGAGTGGTCAGTACCCCAAGTGTACCTAAGTTTGCAAGAGAGTACTCGTACAAGTAACTATTTCGTTTGCGTTGAAACTTGACCGATGGATCATAATGCTAAGAGTATAGGAGTGAGAATAAAATCTTAACGCAAACGCGCTAGTTAGGTTTACTCACTTGCAAACTTACACTCGGGGTACAGAAGCCCAAAATTCGGGCAACTAAGTAGTCTTACCAAGGGGTATCGTGTTAGCCAGTAACTGGGTTGAGGAGGTCAGATAGGCAGTCGATTAAAATACTGGTATTCAACTGCATCCGGTTAGACTGGAAGCCGACCCCAACATGGGAAAAGGCTGGGCAGATTGATTTTGGCTATCAAAAGGACATCGATAGCTAAATGGCTTCAGGCTATGGTTCGGAGCGAGAGTGCATGGGAGGCCGTCACCTCCTTCTGCGAAGCAGTAATGCTCGCGAAGGAGGAGGCGGAACGCGTGAGGGTGATGCAGGGTTCGCGCCCTCACGCCCTTAGCTGCCGCAGGAGACGCCCCGGGCGTCGGGAGTCGCAAGCTGATTTCCGGCCACCGTAGGCGCGGGCCTGCGGACGGTGAGCGATGGGTAGCTCGCCGTCCGACAAGCACCAGGCCCAGGTCGACGGCGCGTTGTGATTCACGCGCGCCTCAAAGAGATATTGGTTTTGCCTATCAAAAGGATATCGATAGTTAAATGGCTTTCATAATTTAGTAGTTGTTCGTACATTAGTGGGCAGCGGCGAGGTGTCAATTTTTCTATGAGAGAAGCCGAAGCGAAGCCGATTTTAACTTACTTTCTTATATATAGTAAACAATAATTAATTTACTTGAAAGTAAGTCTTTCCTTTACTAAATATAACACCATCTATCGTCAAATGGCAGAACCAAAAAGACTCATCACTACACAGACAAAACTTTCATGTTTGTTATTTCAATTCAAAGCTAATAAAATAGGCGTTTTTGCTGTTTGAATGTTATACCCGTAGTGTAACTATATTTTTTGGCAATAGTTAACACTATCGACAGTGTCATTTTTCAATAGCGGTAAAATTGTTGATGCGAACATCCGAAGGGAAGCCGGTAGGAATCGTGTTATATGGTGCTTTCGCCACTGGTAGTGGGTTAGTTACCGTACTTAGTTTCACTAATTGTTGATACAGTAAATTATGTTTTGTTACGCGGCCCGTACTAATAACTTAATTGGAACAAATTGAACTTGCATGTCTAACTTATATTAGAACTAGCTGCGCCCCGTGGTTTCACCTGCGTAAGTCTCGATCCTGTAGGAATATCGGGATAAAAAGTAGCCTATGTCTTAATCCAGGGTGTCAGCTACCTCCATACAAAATTTTATCAAAATTGGTCCAGCCGTTTCAGCGTGAAGAAGTAACAAACATACACACACACACACACTCTCAATATTAGTGTGATGATGATGATAGTGTGATTAGTGTGATGATTGGTTTTGCTGTAATTCAATTATCGGGTGGGTATCATAATGTCGTCTATACAAATAAATGTCAAAGGGGGCAATGAGGCATAGATCAACCAATTTTTTCGTCTTTTCGCTCAAATTTTAATAATTATTGGCTATGCAAAAATAAATATTCATAGGTGAAGCATAGTAGGTGTATAGTATTTTAGTCATATTACAGTGATGGAGAAAACTATGGTATGTTTGATGGATTGAAGCTTAAACTATGTACCTAATATAGTTAAAGAGGCCAACCTACATGTTCTGTTCCCAGACTGATCACTTATATTTTTTACTCAATACACAGTAATTTAGCTTAATGTGGGGGGGGGACTGTTTCTAGATCAGGATTATTTTTGTTTTTGTTCGTCTACATTGTTCCAAACATCTGTAAATAATGCAAAATATTAGCACATGTAAATTTAATGTGTGATTATTATCACGTTTTTATTTCTGTACAAATATAACATTGTTGTTTTTTGCAAGCAAGTTGTTGTAGTTAATATAAAAATACTGCTGCGGCTGCTAACGTTCCCAAGTTTCCACGCATGCCGCAACTAATATATAGTACCAACACAAACTAATTACAACAATAATTAGTTTGTGTTAAATGATTTTATAAATGCTAAATGATTTTATTTCTGTAATAGGTTTGTACAAACTGTTTTAAACGTCAATCATATTTAAAAACTAGATAAAGTTGGCCTTTCTTCTCAGATTAGTCAGAACTAATCTGAGAAGAAAGGCCGTAAAAAACTCAGAGGTCACAGTCTTTTTAAAGTCCAGGCATAATCTTGATCAGATCCATATATAGCTCCGCTCAAATAGTGTCATAAGTAAAAAAAAACCGGTCAAGAGCGAGTCGGACTCGCGCACCGAGGGTTCCGTACGTATATATGATGTTGATGATTTCTGAAAAACTGTGCTATTTAGAGACATCGTTTTATTTTTCCTGTAATCTTTACATAAACTTCTATCACATAGAATAATTTCAGATTTTTATCTATGCAAACTTCGGAGATAAGGGGGGGGGGGACGTTTTTTTTTACATTTTTCATCAAAAGTCGAAAACAGCGCTACTTAAAAAAATAAAAAAATGTTTGAGAATGTGCAAACAGCGTTCTTTCATAAGATACCCCACATGCCCTAGTAGCCCCACTTCAAATTTTTAAGACCCCCTTTCAGTCCCTTTTGCAAAAAAGATATATTTTTTAAATTTCTTTCTTGTTTGAAAATTAGTTGGGCTAACGTTATCTAAAACTATTCTAAATTTCAAGTTGATAGCATTAGTAGTTCTCGAGATATTCAGGTGTGACAGACAGACAGAGTTAGTCTCACCATAAGGGTTCCTTTTTCCCATTTTGGTACGGAGCCCTAAAAACTAAATATCGAGAAAAAGGCCTTTAAAACTCATTATAAATTTTAATTTAAAAACTGTTAATTTAAAAAATAAATAAATATATATTGCAGTAATTATGTTGTGCTGAATATTGTTCCGAGAAATCCTTATTAATATTCAAGAATAAATACATTTATTTTGTATGTAAAACATGTAAACAAGTCTCATTATATCTATTATGTTTTCTTATAAATAGTTTTCCTTATATATTTTACCCTTCAATCATGTTTGTGAATGCTTATTCGATCAATTTGTTATTATGGGATAGGTACTTATTTTTTTTCTTTGAAATCAGACGCCAGTCTATAACGAATTCTGATTACTTTTGGCAACATTTTCTGTGTCATGATAGAAACACTAGTTTTCCTGCAAAAACTGCTGAAACAGTTTTTCCAATCACAATAACCATTTCATTGTTTTCACATTTTCTCCTAAGTATTTTAGTGGCAATCTAAGAAGCGATTTTTCGACGCTCAGTTAAATTACATTCTGGCTCCAGAATCAGGCTTATCTCGCCTCGATAAAGTCTGAAGGTTGTTTTAAAGTCGAAAAAAAGATATGAAGATAGGAGGCTGCTACCTTTACGGTGTGGAATACTGACCATAAGATATTGTTTCAGCAATGAAGGCTGCTATCTTGATCCAACAGTGGTACCGGCGGTACTTGGCTCGGATGGAGGTGCGCCGGCGCTACACCTGGACGATATTCCAGAACATCGAATACGCAGGAGAACAGGACCAAGTGAAGGTAAGCAGCCTATGAATTTAATTTTGTATTCAAGGCAATGTGAAATCTCTTCTGAGATAATAATCTAATAATAATAAAATAATAATATGCTTTTTAGATACAAATAGATCACTTATCCCTTACGGAGAGGGTTCTCACTGTCATGATTGTTTGATTCTACATAATGTAATATCTCTATGAATAAAATATAAGTACTGAAGTTACTCATACATTCTTCCTTCCAAGTCGAATACCGGTTGGTTCGGTTTATTATTCTAGGGTTTTGTCGAAAATTGTCTTGAACTCCACATATTCACACACACAATTAAAATTAGTAGCTAGTATATCCCTAACCCTGTTTAGTGAATTCCGTAGAACTCATCACCGGTCTGTCATCATCATCATCATCATTTCAGTCGAAAGACGTCCACTACTGGACATAGGCCTCCCCCAAAAGGTGGGGGGGGGTCGCCCTAATTGCCACGTTTGGCAGGCGGGTTGGCGATCGCAGTATGGTGTTAAAATGCATAAAGAACGCTGCTGCCCATTCTCCAGTAAGTCCCTTAGTCGCCTTTTGCGACACCTAAGGGAAGATATAAGATGGTGCTATTCTTTACGTCAGACACCACACGGCACACCTATGTACTTAAGTTATATACTTAAGACGGAGATATATGCCAGTGGCCTTAAGTGGTTAGCTTGCGTGTTCTGTACTGAGTTCACGCAACGCGTCGTACGTTCAGCCAGTAATAGGACTCGCCCATCAAGGAGCGTTGTCCCCATTTTGACGCATTATTAATTTATTATACACAAACCAAAAGGTATTTTAATAAAACGCGTTTACTAAAAGATCAATAATTAAATTATCTTTAAATTGGTGAAGGTTTGAGAAAAATACGCTTGGTAGATTTTGCGCCATTCTCAGTGTCTTGTCCGCGTTAGACATAACTGTACAAATTAATTTCACTATGTAATATTTATAAACATAATCTATAATATTCACATATTAAGTTATTGAGAAAATGCTCTAATTTAACATATATTTTTTTCAAATCATTAAGACTACTCGTTTAGACGTGATCTTATCCTTAAGAAGTAGGTACTCATGGATTGAAGAACCAGTTTGTGAACATCCGGAAATCACAAGATAAACTATCTATCCCGATACATTTTGATTTTATTTTGCCATACATAATAATCATATATAGCTAAATCTAATCAGCCTATAATGTTCCCACAGCTGGGACACAGGCCTCCTCTCTGTGAGAGGGATTGGGCCGTAATCCACCACGCGGGCCCAGTGCGGGATGGTAGATGTCACATGTCCATTACTCGCCTTTTACGACACCCACGGGAAGAAATAGGACCGGTCTATGCAATATTAAATGCAGCTGAAAATCTTTCAAGAATAAACTCAGAACTTTAGACCCTCGAGGTTGCGCACAATTTTCGATGGGCATTAATATAGAATAGAACTGAAAACTTTAGCAGTGTGTCATATGGGGTACAAAACTATTAAGTAGCATTATTTCAAAGTATTGTCATGTCAAAGGAAACTTTAATAATACTTGGACAAGTTTATTTAACAGTACTTAGCGGGCAAGAATTTGTAATAGGAGCACAAAATTTATTACTTTTGTGCGATCCCTGGGAGTGTAGTAACTTCTGTTGCGAATGTTGTTGCAAAAAACTGAAATTTATTATGGTTTGAATGAGTTATAAAATGACTCTTGCTTGAATCAACTAATTTAATTCCTAATATACAATATGTTAATTAACAAAAGGCGTTGCTGTTAACTTGCAATAGTATAGCGTCCCACCAAGCAAAAAAAAAATATTACCATAAAAAATATTTTTATAAACAATATTTACAAAATTATTTAATTGAAACGTAAAAGAAACACTCTGTACATGCGCACTGATCGCACTTGTCTTTCCACGTTCAAAAGAAAAGTGTGCGGGTTTCTTAAAAAAAAAACATTCATGGCATTAAAAAAAAAGTTTTATTTTATTTTTATAAAAAAAAATCACTAAAATATTATTTAAAAAAAATTGCATGTATGGACGCTATAACATTCCTACTAAATTTAACCTCAAAATAGATACTAATCCCCAAATTAATCTTTAAGTCCTTACCCCAATATCACAAACTGTAAACTGTCTATCATATAACTGTATATCAGGGAAACGGAAAATAATATGAAACACCAACATATTTTATCATTCATTTATATTTCCTTGTCAACAAATTCAATATTTTACACCATACCATCACATCTCCTATTCTCCACATAATATCACTAGTTCACTACATATTTAGTATTATATTATTTTAGTAATATTTACAATAAAACTAATCAAAAATCAAAAATATTTTATTTCACATAAGCCTACATGGGCACTTATGAAACGTCAGAAGCTAGGTGCACGGTTCCAATTGGTCGTTTCCAATGGAGAAGAGCCGACAAGAAACTCCACGGTAATAGGTTAAGTACCTTAATTTACAGTAGATCTCCAACAATTCTGTGCCCAAGTATATTTTAACTTTTACTCCATTTGAAAATTTATCACTTGCACCGACATCTTACAAAGTTTTTTATTTAAATAAATTCGCTCCCTACAGCAGTAGAAACGTGACTAAATGTGATAGTGTACAAAATGTTCCAGCCGTAGCGGTTACAACGTAATTACTAATATATGTAGGTAGCACCAGTATTTCAGGAGCAGACACTCGACTACTTCATTTTGTAACAAAACTAGAACCATTTCAAACAACTGAATTACAGCTTGTCCTAATAGTTCTACTGCAGACTGTTAACTCTGAGCATAATGTTAAAAGTTATTAAAATTACAAACAATACCTATCGGAAAGCTCCGCTAAGAGGCTTTCGTTATCCATGATTTATAATTAAATAGATAAAGGAATAAATTACACTTTGAGGCGATTAACGTTCCCGTTTAATTTGAATTTATCGTCGTGGGTCGTCCAACTTTCCAAAATGTTAATTGTGAAAATGTTGCTCTTTTAATTCCTCACTGTACTTTATAACTTTATTTGGATAATCTTCAGTTTACGTTATTAAAAATGCACTCGATTATATTCGCTTCACATAAATTTACCGTCGATGTCATATTAAATTAAGTCTGAGACGAACGAAGCAATCTAGCCCGAGGCAAAGAGGCGTCGGATCCATTGACTCAATGTGCTCACTGAACATTTCAGTACGATCATTCGGTTTCAGTGAACAAAGCCACGCACGGACAAACCACATTACCATATTATTATATTTTATCGGCTTCCTTTGTATTTTTCTTTTTTTCACTATTGGCTTGTGGAGGAGTGAGCAATTCCACATAAAATATGGCGCTACATGATGTATCCGGCAAAACGCGGAACTTGAATTATATTGAAAACCATTTTAAAGCTGCATTTGGGAATTGAATAAAGTACGGGCGGGAGCGGGTATGTAATCAGTTAAAGGACGGGTTAAGTGCTTAACTTGGTTTGGGCTGACGCCGCGCGCCGTTTCATAACCTCAATTTTCAATATAATATGATGTAATTATTTAAATTTTATGGGTGTTCTAGGTAACGATAGAATTATCCCTTGGGGTTAATAGTATCCTAAGTGAAGGTTGTGTATACGACACAGTACGGTTGAGTGCGCAGGCGGTGCAGCGGCGGCAACTACACGATTACGAAGTATTCACGCGAGTGCACAATAAAGTACGCATGTACGCATGGCCATTGAATAAACTGGTCAGCCTTTCATATAGGGTAACATTTTTTCGTTTGTGTTTTCAAAATTAAATTCTTTTTAAAAGTTCAATCCATTGCCTATTCGAAATCAGAACGTTGTAATTTGCTTGCTCCTATATTCATCAGAGAGAAAAAGGTAGGGATTTGTCCCGACCACATTTTATGTAGATTAACAAAATTTATTGGGTTTTCTGGAAAAAATTATAGGTTTATCAAAAACAAAAACTAGAAAGAAATGATGTTTATGTATTCACAGGGCTAAAAAACTCGCTATATTAAAGCTCAGTTTAATGACGTATGACCTGCAATTCATTACCGATGTGATTAACGATGGCGTGTTTTAATGACTGCACTAAAGTCGTGACTTGATGTCTATGGGTGAAGCTAGGCTTAAAGTAAATGACAAGTCACCTTGCAGGTCATGTCGCAGTTCGCTTGCGGACTTACGTAAGTAATGGGTACAAGTATGTAGAAACCTACATTTTTCAATACAGTTGTTAAACATAGCGTACTTTCAGAGGCTTTATTTATGATTCGAAAATTAAATCTTTTGCATAGGCATCTTTCTGTTACGCGATCGTGACTTTTCTTTACGAGCTCTATCATTCGTTTTGCAGTTGAGTTTTAAATTTATAAGACAATTTAAAAAGTTTAGTAGCAAGGAGTATTCATACTTATAATAAAATGGGATAGATTTTATACGAGGAGAAATGCATGAGTCCGTTCGTCTTAGCATTGAATTCTCAAAAGTCTTTTAAATGGTTCATTAATATAATATATTTAATTACCAGTTTTAATTTAAATATTTTCACATCAACATTTGTCAAAAATCGACTAGGCTGTATACGCTGTTTTCGTTGTAAAAAAAAATATATGTCTAGTTGCAAAAACGCGCCATTTTCTGATTTTTTTTATTAATTCTTAGATTTGTTTTTTACTATTTCCCACAAGTATATTGAAAAACGTCGTGTGATACACGGGTGTGTAGGTTATTGCAAACGAGCTGTCATTAACAAGCCCGAGCCGAAGGCGAGGATTTTTAATGACACGTGTTTGCAATAACCTACACACCCGTGTACTTACCACCCTTGTATCACAATGTACTATTAAAAGCGCTTAATATTCTTTGCACGTCTGTCTGTCTGTTTGTTTGTCTGCTGTGCGACCGCTTTTCCGGGCTTCTTGTAGAAATAGTCTAAACTTTGTTTAGTTTAGAAGTTAGAGTATGTTTACTTCTCATGTAAGCTTTTGAATTTATTTTTAATTAAACTGGGATGTGGCCGCAATTTCAAATGCGAACGGAGAATCCTTTTAGTGTAGGGTAGCTACAAAATCCAAATGCGAGCCATCATAATTTATATCATCATCATCATAATACCTACCCACATTGTATTGAATCTAATGAATGCTGAAAACTAGTGTTCTGCGAAATATGTAGGCTCGTCATTTTGTTAAACGACTATCGTTGAGAAGACAAACTTTAATAATATTGCTTGCAACCAGCATACAATTAATAATAATACACTGAATTAAAAGATGAAGTAGCCCGACTTTGGCATTTGCAAAAAGTTACAATCGTACCGATTGTTTTGTCTACAACAGGAGTCATACCGAAACAACTTCACCAGTCCCTTAATTCTCTTAACTTTAATTTCAAAATAATAAATAATAATAAAATTTATTCAAAAATATAAATTGGTAAAATCACTATCAATCACTACATAGTTTAAAACACAGTCGCTTCCCGCTTCCTGTCTGTCCCCATGTATGCTTAGATCTTCAAAACTCTGCAACGGATTTAGATGCGGTTTTTTTTAATAGATAGAGTGATTGAAGAAGAAGACTTTTAAGTTTTGAAAATGCCACGCGGGCGAAGCCGCGGGCAGCAGCTAGTACAGTATAAATCTAAGAAATGGATCCATATTGGCTCACCTAAAGTTCTTTACCCGAAATTGTTCTTCCTAATGATTTGTAATCCGAATGATCACTCTTCCTAAAATTTTTCATCCTAAAGTTTTCATTCATACTATTTGTAGTGCTACCGGCGATGTTCATAACACTCATGTTTCCGAAAATTTTAATTAATAATATCATTAATGTAAATATATTTAAACTCCTACTGTGTTTTATCATAACGCTTTTATCCCTAAACATAATTACTGGGGGCACTATGAAAAAAATACTTAGAAAGATTTCGCGACCAATTTCGAGGTAGCGCTCGCCGGCCGCTGCCGCGGCACCGCTCGATTCGCTCGCTCGGCTCGCGCGTAGGTGGTCACAGTTCTAACCTAACCTAACCTATGGATATCTTTGCAGGTACACACCGCTATAAATAAAATTAAAAAAGATGCTTTAATTAATCAAAACAAAAAACCAATTCATATAATTAGTGAGTGCTAAGCAAGCACTTCCTCAAGTATACGTGCTAATATGCCAACAAACTTGAACTTGAGAAAAGTAATATATCGTCAAAGAAACCAAAAAGAAATATTACAGCACCTAAATCTAAAAAAAAAGATATGAATTTGACTATTAGTGTAAAAGATGGTTATGTTGAGAAAATATAGGAAAACAAATAAAAGTATAATAGATGTTTATTGCTACTGACATTATGAAGTTGAATGCTTCGGAATTATGAACATTAGAGACAGAGTAGTTAGGAATTGTGATTGTTAGGATAAAAAATGTTAGGAAGAACATTTTCGGATTTCCAATTATCGGAGTTGAAAATTTAGGTGAACTTTGGCGCACCCCTAAGAAATAATGTAGGTATAAAACCAATAACTGTGGAACTATCTATGGTGATTATGAAAAACCAAGCATACACGTGGACCGGTGAACATTACACATTTACGCATTCCATTGACATTTGATTAAGTAGGCTGTCCCAGTTAAGGCTTTTACATACAGGCGCGACTTGTCGTGCGACACAAAGGCACCACTCGTCGCGCGACACGCGGGGCCTTTGTGTCGCGTCGCGTGTCGCGCCCGTATGTAGAAGCCTTTACCCTCTAAAGGGATTTTCAGGGTTACGTATATTTTTTGTAATATAATTATTATATTATAGTGTTAGAACATTTTTTATTTCAATGTTTGTAATTCCCGGGTCGTCCCTTTGGAATGTTTATAAGTAATTAAATGTAACGCTGTACCTATCTAGTGTGGGTGTAGCGCATTAACTTGATAAATTTTGTTACAGCTATACAACTTCTTCAACGCCTTACTGAGTCATATGAAGGACACCAGTGGGCGCCCCTCCTCGGAGCGAACCTCGAGGACTGCTTCCGTTTGTAAGTCACTTCACCTTGCCATTTTCACGAGCAGAGTAGATTATATCTTAATGATGACTCGCAAGTACTCGCTACCCGCTTTCCAGGGGTTGGGAGTACGTTACGGTAATCACGATGCGTACATTAACGCGCTTAAGGAGCATAATAAACATTTATGATGTTACAGCTACACAAATAACATTAGATAAGTTTGTTTTGAGTTGTATGTCAACAGCTGAGGTTTCAACATTTGGGGTAATGAAGACACTTGAGCCACGAGTTTCTGCGGACCGTAGTTATAACAAACAAAGTTATAAACTGCAAGGGACACAGTTATCGTATACGCGCTAGTTTCTCGAGTTTTTGAAACGTCTGAAAGTTTTTCGCTGACCAACTTTCTAACTATCCGATGTTTTGTTGTTCAAAGTCTGTTATTATTTATATTGTTTGGAACTCAACACGTTAGCAAAAGCTCTTTGAAAACAAACGATTCTGTCAACATTATCTGTAATTACACGTTCCATTTGACAAAACAAGTTTGAAACAAGAAAATAATGAAGTTTCGCCATAAAAGCACTAAAAGTGGATTAGCTCAAAGAAAACACATCTAAAGCGTGCTGTTTTAGTGGCGACATTAATTTAATACAACTATACGTTTTCGCGTTTTCTTTTTAAGAAGATATATTAATCATTATTATTTATTGATTTATTATCAATTTTCTAAAATAGCATTTTGGAGCAAAGCGCAGAGGTAATTTGCCGGGGATAGGTCATCAATGAAATTAAAACGAATAACGTACATAGAGTAGGCGGATTGAAGGAAAGAGAGAGCTTTATTATTTAGTTCGTTTGTAAATTTAAAATTTTCAATGTTCCAATTATTTTATCATAATATATTTTTTATGATTACTGGTCACTAGCCCGATCCGTGTGATACATTAATGTCGCCATTGTAGCAGCACGTTGTATCACTTACATGGTCGGCGGTTAGTTTTTAAACACATTCTTGTTCCGTGTCGAGGTAATTTCATTAGGCGGAACATGCAACGCGTTCGTTTTTCCGTTCAGTTCATTCCTTACTTTCCCGTTTTGTTTTTCATTGTTCAACGTGCTTTGAGCACGCAATGTTGCGGTATCTTACACGTGTCATGTATCGAGCTACATAATTCAGCAAACTGCAGTGACCTCTGATTTAAAACAAAACTAGATCTAGGATATTCTCGGAGCTGTCTGACATACTAACATCTCTGTGATCTTGTGATTAATTAATTAGTTAAGTTGAAACTATTCCCGGAAATATTCATCTGATTTAAATTTAGATTAGCAAATTGAAAATTTGCAGCAAGTACTGGATGCATTTAAGTATTTAATAGTGTGCTATTATTTTATGTGCATTCTATAAATAAAGTAAAGAATCGTTCTCGTGAAGGCAATTCACTTGCCGTCCTTACAAATGCAGACGAATTGCGGTGTTTTGCCGCGAGCTGACTCGAAATATGAATTTCGCCCACGTATTGTGTGCACGAAAGCACATGCACCAACGCATTCAGTTGCCCGCAATGTAAGCAATCTTCAACTGCGAACCTGAAGCTAATATGTGTATTAGAATGCATTCCATACAATACATAGACTTTGCTTTTTATTAAAACCTATGCTCAATATAAGCAAATACTTTGTATGTTCTCGTTTCATAGTTCCAGCCACTACTGAACATTAACTTTCATGTTTAGCCAAATGAGAAATACCAATATCTATTTTATTAAAACCTATGCTCAAATAAGCAAATACTTTGTATATTCTCGTTTATGTGTTCTCGTTTCAAAGTTCCAGCCACTACTGAACATTACTACGAGTATTAGCTTTCATGTTTAGCCAAATGAGAAATACCAATATCTATAGGGTGATGCCCCCGACAACACAGTAATACATTGTTAAAAATAACTCAGTCACTGTAATTATATTGTGCACTGTTCATAACTAAATGCTTTGGCAAAATTGGAGTCGTGTTTGCAATATTTAATAACTTTGTAAGCCAGCTCAGTGAGCAGCTTACGAAAATAAAATATGATGTTTGTATTACAATAACACGCTAAGAGGCTAAAATTATTTTGGTAAAGAAAATTCTTCATCTTTTTTTGTAGTGGAGCAAGTATTTTCTGAGGAGTCGGACGAGGGAGGGGGCGTTGACGAGACTGCTCCCCCGAAGCCTTCCCGCGGCCCCGACATCGAATTCCCGCTGCAAAGAAAGGATATCGACCTACTGATTGAGGCATTTAGGAAGAAGAAGGTAATATAGATACGTGACACCTACAGTTTTATTCTTCCAAACTGTATTATGTAACTATGAAACATCAGACAGAATAAGAGATAATTTCTCTTCACGAGGTATACGGTAATGATTACTCGATTTATGAAGACTGATGACCCCATTCATCATTGTCACGGACACTGTTACTACCAGTTTAAGGAAAAGCGAGAACATCAAACTTAATTTCGGGTCGGATCACAGTACGAAACGATCCACGATGTTATCGGTTGGAAGGCGATCCTAGAATAATCCTTTGCTACCCTTTTACGACAGACGTAAGTAGAGATGGGTTGATTGGACAGATCGGGTTGATCTCATTCGTAAACAACAAGTAGAATAGATAGGTTGCAATTACGAGTATTTAAGAAAACTGATCATAAATAAGTTGCTCAGGAACTCAAGCAGCTTATTTCTGATCAGTTTTCATAAGTTAGACGTTTACTAGTGTGTTTCTATTTAGTTAACACTTGCCACAACTGTTTAAAATATACTTCATGATAATATATTACGAAAGGAAATGTAAATTTACTGAACATTCTTATTTTCGCTTTCATGACGTCCGTGAGACGCCAATCAAAACATTTCAAGGAATTTCATGCTTTTTCACACATTCCGTAGAACGTTACGTTTGAAAAACGCCTGATATGGAATATTACGTGTATTTTTCCTAATTTTGTATACTGCTTCACCATCTAAAAAAGAATTTATTTTTGTAGCACCGCCTTCATCCGAAACACGTCGGGCAGATATTAAAAGAGGCCACTCAAGTGCTGAAAAGAATGCCCAATATTCACGTGGCGACCACATCTATCTCCAGCCAGATAACTGTGTGCGGAGACTTACACGGGAAGCTGGACGACTTGCTGGTTATATTTCATAAGGTACCTATTGACACACATTTTTTTTAACAAGTCATCACCCCCTATCATTCATAATTTCAGACGTCCACTGCTGGACATATGCCTCCCCTAAAGGTGGGTTTGCCATAATCGCCACGCTTGGCAGGTGGGTTGGAGATCGCAATATGGTGTTAAAATGCATAGAGAACTCTCCTACAATCAGTACAATTAATTTAATAAATAAATAATGTTTTAAGTATACATAATAACAATAATTCAGTGTATAAATTATGATTATAATTTAACATTGTAATTGGGGTGTTTGGTGGCGTGCGTTAATTCAAGGACATGTTGCATACTTACACAAACTGCTGCCCATTCAGCAGCAGCGTTCTCTATGCATTTGATAGGACTTACTAGAGAATCTCTAGTAAGAGAGACTACCGCCTTTTACGACACCCACGGGAAGAAATAGGCCCCCCATACTAATGTTATAAAGAGAGAGCGAATTTTGTAAGTTTGTGTAAGTATGCAACATGTCCCGGAATTAACGTACACCATCAAACACCCCAATTACAATGTTATATAATAAAACAAAAAAAAAAAACTCAAAACATTTATTTCAATTAAACCTATTACAGGCACTTTTGAACTGTCAAAGAGTCGGTCAGTTAGTCAGAAAGATAAAGCTATTTGCCCATTCCAAAACGTAGATCTCTATGGAGAAGAAGAGGCAAGAAACTCCAAGGACACTCTTTTAAATCAAGATATTACACAATCCTGGGTACATTATTCTTGTTGCGCATATATGTGAGACAATATAAAAATATAATTACTTATTTAAAAAACAATACAAAATATAAGATTAAAAGATTACAAATAAGCCCTGGCAGTTAAGAGAAGACCAGTCTCAACTGACGGCGCCCGTTCACGAACATGTCGCATGGATCAGCACCATCCAACTCAACCATTTTGTAGGGAACCGAATGATCCAACACACGCGCCACCGTCAGCGAGACATTTAAGTGAGCATGACATACTCTCAACTGCCACGCTTTTTTAAGTCAACATACATCATCTTAACATAATAAACGGCTCCATGGTAATCACATTTACAAAATTGAAAAAAAAATGCTTCTAAATTATACAAAACTATAGTTTGCAATGTATTTCAAAAATTAATAAAAAAAATCTAGCAAAAGGAATTATAATCATAATACATACACTGAATTTTTATTATAATGTATAAAACATTCTTTATTTATTAAATTAGTTATACTGATTGTAGGAGAAAATTGGTCACATTACAAATCTATGCACGCACACAGTCGCACACGTTGTAGGGTCTAGCGTAGTAGGTACTTCGTCCATTTTGGTTTGTTTTGACTGTACAGTGGAAGTGTGACTGTAATTTACGTAGATTAATATATTTTTTATATAAAATTACGTACATTAAAAATGACAGAAATCGATTCAGTAAACTATTCTGAACAAACTACTTTCATAATATGCACATTGTATGTGGAGGGTAATGTCCGGAACCACAGCTCCTATTTGAAAAAATATTTCACCATTTGGAAGGAAAATTACTCCAGATGGACATAGGCTATATATTATGTAAATACGTACTTATACCTATACAATAAAAAGTACTTAATAATACTAATGAAATACTATCTTGAATTCATGCAAGCTTACTACATTTTGTTAAGTTACTGATCATAATTTGTGCACGTGTTACCGTCTTCACATGTAAATTGCACCCGTGCAAAGTCGGGGCTTGTCGTTAGTACCTATTAAAACAATATTTCTATCACTACAATGAACAGAAGTGACAGGCTCAGCAATTGTTTCGTTTGAGAATTCGGCCGCTACTGATCTTCCATAGGGTAACTTTCTTGTTTTATGGCTATACGCTCTTGGGTACTCTATAGGCTTCTACATACCAGCACGACTTGTCGCGCGACGCGACACGGCACAAAGGCCCCGCGTGGACGAGCGGTGCCTTTGTGTCGCGTCGCGTCGCGCGACAAGTCGCCCCGGTATGTAGAAGCCTTAAGTCGCTAAAATCCACATTAAAATCTGAGACTTGTTTGGTCGATTCGCACGACTTTACTCGCCCAAAACGGGCGGATCGACAATTTTAAATATATAATTTTTTTAATAGGCGATTCGCACGAAGATAATTTATTAGTTTGCGAATTGACTACTCCAGGAATACGTATTAGGCAATTGGCACATTTTGTATTATAAGCTATAAAGTTACGAAAAAGTACACTTAAAAAGTAGACAAGTAACAAAGACCCGTTAAAACCCACTCTAAAATATTTATTAATTATTTTTCTACAAGTTTATATTTTAATCAGCAAATGTTTATGTGTAAAAATATTTTGTGTGTCAATTGCCTGATACACAAACAAAATAACTTCGTGCGAATCTCCTACAGATTTTTTTAAATTATTATTTAAAAGTGTCGATTTGCCCGTATCCGGCCAATAAATTCGTGCGAATAGAACAATAAGCCAAAACTTACAACTTAATAATGACTTGGGTAATCAAAAACTTGGAGCACACGCCACATAAAGTATGTTTTCGTTAAGTTTGCTCGTATAGTAATTTTGTTTTAAACATGGGTTTACGAATGTAATACTAATAACTAACTACACATTTCGCTTAATGGCTGAAAAATAGCCCTGTTATAATGGTAGCAAGGGTTATTGTTCTCTTTATAGTCATTACTTTGTAGCTAAACGACACAAAAGCCTATAATGCTAGTAAATATTGACTATTCCATGAATGATTTCCACGTACAATATCTATCAATAGGAAATGTCCCGGTTTGTGTTGATAGTCAACAAAAACGCAATTGTTTCCCAATAGTTCACTACTGACAATATTTGTGAAGCTGCCCTTTCGTATTTTTTTTCTAGCCGAGATGTTTACCTATATCTTAAGTTACCGGCTGATTATTTCTGGCATGCTGTATAAATATATACAGCATGCCAGAAATAATCAGCCGGTCTATACATTTGGGTCGAGTAGGTATTGAAGTTTTGTATGGGGCAGCTGATATTAGGGTTTCGTACCAAAATGGTAAAAAGGAACCCTTATAGTGAGACTAAGTCTGTCTGTCACACCTGGATATCTCAAGAACTACTAATGCTATCAACTTGAAATTTAGAATAGTTTTAGATGAAGAAAGAAATTAAAAAAATATACCTTATTTGAAAAAGGGACTGAAAGAGGGTCTTAAAAATTTAAAGTGGGGCTACTAGGGCATGTGGGGTACCATATGAAAGAACGCAGTTTGCACATTCTCACGCATTTTTTTTTAGGGAGCATAGTTTCCGACTTTAGATGAAACGTAAAAAAAAATACCGTACCACCCCCCCTGTATCTCCGAAGTTTGCGTAGATAAAAATCTGAAATTATTCTATGTGATAGAAGTGTATGTAATGATTACAGGAAAAATAAAACGATGTCTCTAAATAGCACAGTTTTTCAGAAATCATCAACTTCATATATACGTACGGAACCCTCGGTGCGCGAGTCCGACTCGCTCTTGACCGGTTTTTTTTTGTGATTACGATGTTGTTCCCATGGAGAATGTTGTTCAGTTTGATGGTATGTACCACATTCTTAAAAATGACCACATGCACCTTTTTGATACATGCTGTATAAACTAGGTATGTTTATTGTTTTAACAGATCCTACCTAAGAGTCCCCCACGAATGGGAAAAAGTATATTTTTTTTATCTTAAATAAGTTTCAACTTTATTTTAAACTAGAACAAGGGTCCGGTTCTGCGAGCACCTGCACTTAGAGTAATGATTTTAATCGAATGCTTACTTGGACGAACGATGCGAACGCAAGTTAATTAATCGTAAAACGTTGCATCTAGAGCACCAGTGCGGTTTCGATTTAATATACCCCGTAGAGTGAACATTCTCCTTGGTTCTATCATTATTGAGTACAGGTATGGGTCATCTGATTTAGTTGTGCTAGCTATTCTTAAGACTCAGATATATGCCAATGACCTTGAGTGGTTCGCTAGCGCTGTCCCCAATTTGACGCATTATTAATTTTTATACACAAAAAAAAGGTATTTTAATAAAACGCGTATACTAAAAGATCAATAATTAAATTATCTTTAAATTGGTGAAGGTTTAAAAAAAATACGCTTGGTAGATTTTGCGGCATTCTCAGTTTTTTATCCGCGTTAGACATAACTTTACAAATTAATTTCACTACGTAATATAAACATAGTCTAAAGTATTCACATATTAAGTTATTGAGAAAATGTTCTAATTTAACATAATATATATTTTTTCCAAATCATTACCACTACTCGTTTAGACGTGATCTTCAGTATAAAATTATTAAAAGTCGGTTATCGTCGCCTTAAGGCGAAAAAGCCCGCGAAATTCAAATTTTCTTAAGTTGTTTGCAATTTACAGGTCTGTGTGAGGTTGTATGTTGATTAAAATATGATTCGCGGCCGTAACAAGGCAACGTAGGCTTTACAGAATTAGAATCAGCAATTCAACGAGCCCTCTTCGTAGAATCCTATTGAATGACTATTTCATGAAATAGTCATTCAATAGGATTCTGTGGACTTATATGTCGCGGGCTACCTTAGCTCCACCCCTTAAACGAAGTTTACGTAATATAAAATTAATTCAAATTACATGAACATGCTAATCATAAAACTTTCTAATTGAAGGCAAAACTGATAGTCTGCAATAGTTATCGTATCTTAAAACTCAATTACCTACCTACTCCTTTCTCAAAATGCGCGGGAACCCTAGCAGCTGACACAATGTTTTTGCTCTTACTCCGGGTTCAGCAAAAAAGTGTGTTTTATGTTTATAGTTTACTACATACAAAGTTACAAGTTAGGGAACCCTCCAAAAATTCTGCTGAAAATAAACAAGCGGCAACGTTGTAATTTTTCCTTACGCTGTGGAAAAATTGTACGTGGGGTGGCTACGTCATGTCGGATATTAGTAGGGTTTCCTTCGAGTTCCTTTTCGCGGGTGGTCATTAGAGGTGTGACGTCAGAAGGGCGACAGGTCGGCCTGGGCCTCGGTAAACATGGCAGGGAGCGGCGCACGCGTCATCTAATTGGTGCCGCCGCCGACTAGCCGCCCGCGCCGAGCCGCCGCCGCTGGTCGCTCCGCGATTTGATTGATAGACCGCCTGTTACGCCGGACGACCTCGTTAATTTGCAGATATTGTTTTCCTATTGTTATTTCCGTCTTACAAGCATAACCCAATGGTCCACTTAACTACTATTAAGAAATGTTTTTAATGAGCGAAAATAAAATGTTTGGGCAGCGTTTACAACCTGGGTATGTATTTTGATTGAGATCTTAAAATCTTACTAAGGACCCCACTGATTGATGGCGTTTTTGACAACCTTATTTCTGGTATAACAGACAACACTTGCCGCTTTTTATTACCCAGTCTAAACTCAAAAAAGAATAATAAAACCTGCGAGAATATATTATTTTCATTATGAACCTTCATACATTATCCGTCGTACTTACATACAAACAGCTCGGGTCTAGTGGGAATGGAAAGGATTGCCTAAATTGAGTTTATACAAACAGGCGGTTTGTAAAAAACACGAGGGTCGTATCACAACAACCGGTGTTTGTCATAATCCTGACAAATCGTGTCATAAAAAACAACTGACAAGTGAGTTATGATTTAGGACCCTTTAATGTCAGAGGTAACGTTTTATGGGTGTTTCAAAGTTACGATAATCACCAATTAGGGCAAATGAAATTAGATGTGTGTTACCTAACCGTGCAAAATAAAGTACAGATAAATTGGCTAAAGGATAATGTTTATGTAACCGGCTATGTATTGATTAGCAGTCCACTCATTGCGTAAGCGACCTTCGTAGCGGCCACTGCTGCAGATGTAAGGATTCACAAAATATGTCAGCGTACTGTTCGCGATTCGTGATCAGTTTTTTCCAATTTTATTCCTGCATCAACTGAACTTTATTAAGATTTTCTTGGTAAACTACATAGTTAGTTGGCCGTGTAATTTGATAGAATCGCACGGATCGATAAGTTATCAATCCCGCTCATTTTTGTTGCCAAGATGGTCGTCTTTAAAATGTCGATTCCGCAAATTAAAAAAATATGTAGGAATGGGGTTTAAAACTGAAAGCTCGTCATAGGTGGCAGCACAGTCTGTTGTCCGTCTACAAACCCCCACTGTTTTGTTTATGTTTACTTTTGTGTTGATCACAAATTAAACGAAAACTAGAGAAATATGTACCTATGAAACTTGGAGTGTACCACTATTAAAAGACGAGATAAGGACAGGGGAAGCATCTACCGCTGGTAAAAAATCAGCTTTAGTGGAAAAGTCAATAAATTATGAATGTTTTATAATTTAATAAGTTATTTTGTGTTTGTTCAGAATCAAAATAAACATATTTTATTTCACATAAACCTACATGGGCACTTATGAAATGTCAGAAGCTAGGTGCACGGTTCCAATTGGTCGTTTCCTATGGAGAAGAACCGACAAGAAACTCCACGATTACTCTTTTAAAAATAATGGGCTTTTACAATGTTTTCAAGTTACAGTGTTAATAGGTCAGTGTAGGCCCGTCAACAAGTACTTAACAAAAATAGAAAATGGTTTACAACGCTACAGTCTATTGAGCCTAGAACGTTCTCACATTCTCAAATAAAAAAATAATCTTTATAAAATATTACTAAAATAATAAAAATAAAAACCTATTTATTAAATTAAATGACAAGATTGCCTTTGCAACTGGAACAAATCCGAATTAATATTCTGTCCACAAGTCACTAATAAATATTTTAAATTAAAATTGTAGGTATTTAGTGTCAAATAATGATGAGATTATGTCAAGCTATGTAAAAAATAAATTAATAATTAAAATAAACATCGTAATTCGGGAGCAGTTAAAATAGACATTTATATGTTGACTTTAAGTTATTTTTTTTTGTTGAAGAGTGGAGGCGCACGACAGAAATAACCTGATCAGAGTTGAAAAGCAACTCGAGGATGATCTTCCTGACTGAAAAACTTCAGAAATGTGAATTCTAGTTAATACAAAACACACATACTTTACACCTTTACAATAATTTACATAATTTCACATCACATGTGCCTGTGGGTAAAGAAAGTAAACAGACTTAGTTCTCTTGGGAGCATCACGTGTATACGAATTTCTCTCATAAAACTTTCAATAGAATAGCACATAGTCTCGACGAAATATCGGGTTTACGTTTTTTTTTCCAAGAGCTATCTTCTACAGTTTTCGTCTTTTAACATCTTTGGCAAATACATAGGTCCCCGTATTTTTGCAGTCAACAAGTTACTGCGCAACGGGGCATATTAATTATTAATTATGCGCAAAAGAAGTCGCTTATTTACAAAATAATGTATGTATACTGACAGATAGCTGCCAAATTCTTAGAAGTTGGATAAAAGCTACATTTGAAGTGACCAAGTGGCAGTTTTTATCCTCATTTGAAATGATCTATTTTTTCCACAAACATTTCAGCTCTTGAATGTGGACGTACGTTACGTCTAACAGTAAAACCAAATATTAAAAGAACATAAGTAAAAATTAGTATTAAAAATGTATCTTGACGATCGTTAAGTTTGTCCTTTTTGTGTGCAGGCTTTTTGTGTTAAAGATTTCGTGGTTGCCTCCCAAGTGAGTAATGGTCTTTTTTAAACACGTTCATGTAATTACAGCCCTCAATAATTGAAATCTGAGTATTTCTTGCCTGAAACTTGCCGAAGATAAATAGAGTCTGACTTAGTTTTTTGTGGTTTGTGAAAACAACAGCAGTCATCAACTATATTGTTATAGAATAAATTTGTGACTATATGTGAAAAAGTCACACATTTATTCTGTAACAATATATTAGATGACTACAGTGCTTTTCAACTTGATTTACAACTGTGGCTGAATTTCTACGACGTAGACACGTAGACTCTACGTGCTAACATGTACCTACACTGCTTGTATGGCGACATGGAATGGGAGGAGTCATGGCACGGACAATGTATACAAGAGTACACTTCTCTTGTGACAGCAACATCGCTCATGTTCAATGCTGACGCCGTCATTTCGAATGTCACACTGCATATAAAACCCTCATTAAACTTGATACTTCATCAGAATGGGCTGCCGTCTCCTGAGAACCCATACATATTCAACGGGGACTTCGTCGATCGAGGCAAGAAGGGGTTGGAGGTGTTCCTCCTACTGCTGTCTTGTATGCTGGCCTTCCCAGGAGGAGTGTTCTTGAACCGCGGCAACCATGAAGATCTCATTATGAATTCTAGGTTAGTCACACAAACGCTATGAGCATTGCCTATTTATATTGAATACGATTACGTGGATTTTTAGGGCAGCTTTTTGGAATACCTAATGATACTTGATGATTGTTCGTCTAATATATATGATGTGTACGATTTATATGCAAATAAATTGTGATGTGTAGGAAGATATAAAAGTAACAGTTTGAGTAAATGGTTATGCCATGACCCGAAACGTTTTAGATTATTTAGAATTTAATTACTTTCCAAAGTCTGGTGTGTTGGGAAAGTTTTAATAACGTATTAACTAAATCATTTTGACACTTTACATTGAGAGTCAATTCAGTGTAATTCGCTAACTTTTCTGTAACAACTACGAACTCCTACATTTGAGATTGTTATAAATGTTTCAATGAGACTTTGAAGCTCTAAATTTAAATGACGAGATTTGTGAAGGAATATTTATTGAACAAAGGCTATTGTTTGATTTTATTGCTTACCAATGATCACGAATATTTGATATTGCTCTTAAAATGTTGCTTTTGTACAAAATCTTCGGGTCAATGGCAAGCTTAGTAGTAGGCCTAATCTACTAGATAGTTACACACATGATAAAGTAAATCTCAACTAATAACACATATTTTCTGTTTAGGTACGGTTTCATAAAAGAAGTCCAGCAAAAATATCGGGTGAGTAAAGCAACAGTAGTCCCTACACAAACATATCCTACCTAAATCGGTAAAAATGTGAGCTACATTTTATTATACGGCTATTGGATACAAATCGGTGATCGTAAATCCGATAAAAGGTGAATTGAACCGAAAACTAATTTGGAGTATCGAAAATCCAGATCAATTATATTTTATCCTTCTGAAATGGATGGTACTGAGCTCTGATTCACTGAAAATGGAGACAATAAAAGTTCCTAAATCTACACGATTTTTGAAAACATGCTATTTAACTATACAATATTAGATTTAGTTTAGCGAAACCCGAAAGACGTGTCTAGTATTTTTATGTAAAGAATCAAATACAAAATTTCAAAAATTAAATGGTGATAACATTTTCCATCACACTTAAATATTTTTGGGACAAAGTATAACATGGTGTAAAAATTATTGAAATCGATTCAGTTCCTTATTCTGAACAAACTATATTCAGGTTTCGTATAATTATACTAAAAATAATGTTGTATAGTTATATAGCATGTTTTCAAACATTGTGTAGATTTAGGAACTTTTATATCCATAACGTAACGTCGTCACAACATTGTGACGACGTTACCATAAAATACAAAATAACTCTTTGTTCCCAATGATTTTCCGATTGTTGAGTAAACGGTTCCTGTCAAGCGAAGATGTAATCTTCGTTCAAGGGGAAGCTAAACAATATTCACGCAAAATTTACCGTGAAGAAACACTAAGCAAAATCTGAGCTTCTTCGCAACCTTGTGTTTGTTCTGACGGAATAAGAGATTTTTACAGCATCCGCAGCACAAAGAGTGTCCTTAACATGTCTGTTTTAGAAATCACGCTTAAGAAGATTTATTCCCTTTATGTCTTAAGTGTACCTCCGTAGTTATCACCAGTCGCCTTTTATCAGAATACAAAGTTATTATAGTTTACTACCGACTGAGCTCGGCTTTGTGTGCAGTTATTACATCATTTCCTCGAGGGATATAGCTGTATCTATGATTGTAGTTGCCATTGTAAGTAAAAGCTTTTCTGTCCTTACACACACAAATGGATATAAGTAAGGTGTACGAAAGCTTATATATATTTCGAGTCAGTCTACAGCGTGGCGCTTTAGTGGTGACATTATTTTGGGTTATTGTACATTCGCTACAAAGTAAATTCGTCACATTTTTGTACACTCCATACATTGAAAGGTTATTCGCCACTTGCATTAAAAATATGTGTAAATTCGTCACAAGTCTTCATTTTAGGGAGGTCTGTACATAATTTTTGCATAAAATACTGGTAGCAAGCAAAGTTATTGGTTTTTAGCGTTCGAAATGAAAGATAGAAGATAATGATTTCTAAAATTATGAAAGTACTGGTTGTACCTACGAAAAATAATGAGAACTAACAGTAACCATACATCATTCTTTTCTCCTGCGCTCCTGGAAATGCTATCACGCCTTAAAAAGAAACAGGACATTGAAGACGCTTGGTTGTACATCATGAAAGATGCTCCACAGGACGAAGCAGTCACAAAATTCAACGACCACGATTTTGTGGCCCAATGGTTAGAAAACACTATTATAGAGTTTATTTGGAATGTACATGGGGCTCGTCATAGGAAAATATATCTAGCAGAAGCATGGCTTAAACGTTTGAACAACAAGATGGGTAAAAGAAACCCTATAATAAAATGCTTCAGTTTCTTGATTTAAAGCTTAAAAATGAGGCTGAACATTTATAATATTTTTCAAAAATTTGTGTGATTATGAAAAATAAATAAATAACGTTTTTATTCTACTTAGTGATTGATTTTTCTGCTGCCTGTGCGGAAATAAACAATTTGACGAATTTAAAATAATCAAAATTAATAAGGTACGAATTTACTTCATGAAAATAGAACTGTGGCGTTTTTTCATGGCGAACTTACTTTGTGGCGAATTTACAATAACCCATTATTTTAACACATGTAGGTATACAGTTTCGCCTTTACGTTTTATGAAACTATTTTAATTTCATTAAACGTTATTATATATTGACTACCTCGTTGGTCTTGTGGTCGCAAGGGCTACTACTGAGCATGAGGTCCTGCGTTGGATTCCCGGGTCGGGCAAAGTGATATTGGGTTTTTCTATCTGGAATTTCTCAGTAGCAGCCCGGAGTCTGGATTTGTGCCCGGTTGATGCCAATAGGTTCGCCACCTATTTACATGGGAGTTAAACATAACTGGTGAAATGTGGGTGTAATACAGGTCCACCTCTGCCTAACCCTTCTGGGAAACAAGGCGTGATGTTATGTGAGTGTTATTATTTATTGATTTATTTACCATTTTTGTAAAAGAACTGTAGCGGAGAGGTAATTAATTAGCCGGGGTCATGGATCATTAACATCGAATCAATGAAACGAAAACAAATAACGTGCAAGGGGTAGGCGAATTGAAGGAAAGAGTTTATAAGTTTGTTTGATTTTTTTTATTATTCATTTTATAATTATTTATCTTAATATAACATATAAAAAATACTAGCCACTAGCCCCGTGTGTTAAATTAATGTTGCCACTAAAGCGCCACGCTGTATACTCAACTCAAGGTTGTCTTTTACTTACTTACTTAATCAAAGCTTTAACCAATTTATTAAAATGTCTAAAGCAGTAATACATTTTATGAAAAGTTTTTGATATAACTTGCTGGCTGGCTTCAAAGAGGCGCGTCCTTAGAATTTACTGTAAGAAAAAAAATAGAGAAAATATTATAAAATATTGTCAACCAAATGTAGGATGCATTTTTACCCGCTCAGGGATGTTTACATAGTTAGCGTGTCGTGTCGCGACTCCGAGCGCTGCAAAGCGTTGGAAAATGTAAAAAAGTTTAACAAACCGGGGAAAGCAATGATAAAGCATTTTTTTTGCACGCATATTTGGCTGCGAGTCTTTTTACGTGAAGCTTTAAAATAAGCAAAAATGTAAACTGTGTTAGCTATTTTTCAGGAACTAGATACCCTGGATACGCAGTAGGTAAATTTAAGGATGACAATGTAGAGTTCTATACTTTCCACCTTCGTTAGTTGTACAAATAACTACTGGGTTTATGTATATTTTATTTTTGTTTACACCAGCACAATGCAGAGCGGTTACTGAAGCTGATTGAAGGCGTGTACCGCTGGCTCCCCCTGGGCACAATCATCAACAACCGCGTATTTGTGGTCCACGGCGGTATATCTGACACGACCGATCTCGACATGATACGAAGTCTTGAACGAGATAAGGTATGACTTAGGTTTTCTTCAGTGTTCTTAGAGCTAATCGAACGACTTTCAATACCTAGCCTTTTTTTGGGAAATACGTATTGAATGCATCACAGATTCATAGTATAAATACTCGAACACTTACACTTATAAATGATCTTTGAATTTGTGCCTCGATTTATTTAGAGGCACAAATTTACAGAACAGTGTAAAGCTAGAAAAAAATAATAAGTGGATCGTCACTTAAGACTCAGATATATGCCAGTGACCTTGAGTAGCTTGCGTGTTCTTTACTGAGCTCACGCAACGCAAAAAAAAAACGCGTCCTACGTTCAGCCAGTAAAAGGACTCGCCCATCAAGGAGCGCTGTCCCCAATTTGACGCATTATTAATTTATTATACACAAAACGATCAATAATTAAATTATCTTTAAATTCGTGAAAGATTCAGAAAAATACGCTTGGTGGATTTTGCGCCATTCTCAGTTTTTTATCTGCGTTAGACATAACTTAACAAATTAATTTCACTATATAATATAAACATAATCTAAACTATTCACATATTAAGTTATTGAAAAAATGCTCTAATTTAACATATATTTTTTTCAAATCGTTATTTTTAGTATAAAATCATTAAAAGTCGGTTATCGTCGCCTTAACTTTCAAACATGTTAGCCCTTGACGAGCCCTTCATGTTAGCCTTTTTTTGTGAGCAGTGGTGGCCCAGTGGTGACGGTCCCTACATACAAGTTGTAGGTCGTAAGTTCGAACCCAGACATGCGCTTTACTTTGTGTAAATAATTTCATCACCACTGCTCTCAAAACGGTGAAGGAAAACAGTGAGGAAACCGGCATATCCTAGTACCAAAAATTCGAATACATGTGACATCTACCAACCCGCACTGGGCCCGCGTGGTGGATAACAGCCCACTCCTTCTCGAAGAGAGGAGGCCTGTTTCCCAGCAGTGGGAACATTATAGGTTGATTATGAAGCCCTGTACGAAGTTTTTTCATATTCGCAATAAACAAAATTGTGAATGTTTGTAACTTGTTTTCAGTACGTGTCTCTACTCCGGCCTCCAGTGACCGAGGGTTCGGCGGCGGGCGGTGAAGCTATAGACAAAGTGGAGTGGAAACAGGTTAGTCATTAGTAATCAATCATTCACGATTCAATCTAAAGGTTTTCGATCGTTTCATTGCCGGCTTCTTGGCATCACGAGTTTTTATCCACCAACCAAGACGCGTCAAGTCGTTGCCAATTTCTTTGATCTATGAATGTGATGAATGAAGCACAGCGCGCAGCGTACAGGATATTTGAATGTCTAATATACATGATCATTACCATATTCAATGCGATCAATAACGTTTTCAATTTTCTATTCAGAAGCAATTTCTGTTGAATGAATTGTTCAGGCTAATTCGTGCACCTGGCTCGGGGACCGCCTGAACATTTTCCAGTTACCGTCTATTCTACGTGGCGGACTGATCCAACATTCAGCAACTAATCAAAACTTTTGCTTTCAACTATCTTTAGAACATCGGATCAGGTTATATTTGGAATTATAAGTTAAGCTTTCGCCAGCGGCTTCGCCCACATGCATGTCGGAAATTATCCTACAGAACGTACTACCAGGATAAAAAGTATGCTATGTCCCCATGTCATGGTCTACCCGTGTGTTAAATTTTACCCAAATCCGTTTAGCCGTTTTAGCGTGAAAGCGTCACAAACAAACAAACTCACTTTTGCATTTATAATATGTGAGCGTCCAAGCAAAAAGGGTCATGGGGGATTTATTTGTGCCTGGATTTATATAATATAAGTAGGTGTATATATTATATTTATAGTTTTTAATAGATATATGTATATCCTTATATTTAAAAAAAAAATATTCCTCAATTTTCGCTATTGCACCTACCACTGTTTGTCTCTGCATCGCTGCATCGCCCAAAGGTTGACTGGTAGAAAATGCCTATGGCATTAAGTCCGCCTCTGTAAATTTTGTGTGCATAAAGTATTAAATAAATAAATAAAAGGGTCCAGTCGTGGGGTATTGAGTTAAAACTTGATTCGGATCTAGAATAGTCAATTGACAAAAGGATTAAAAAAAATATTCAATAACCGGCACATTTGTAGATGAAACTCTGAAAAGGCTTGATTTGAGAAAAAGCATTTTCGACACTTCTTCTATCGTAATGTCTTTGAAAATCCTTTTTCTTGACTGCCCACTTTTTACTAAACTTTTCTCTCAAAATTTCTGGTACTTTATTTAGAAACATCATAATTATAAAGTAATTTACTATGAGCTTGTAGATAATTGAGCATTAACTAATAATCAATTAAAATCGCGAAATGGATTTTTTTTCACTCAACTTTACAAAACTGCGTGTATCTCGCAGAACTGATAAAAAGGGTTTTTTGCTTGGACGCCTACATATTAGTTAGGATTGTAATCTGTGTACCACTGCGAACGTTCCCGGTCGACCACTTTTCGCCCTTATACCCATAGTAATAAGGTTGAAAAGTGTTCGACCGGGAACTTTCGCGGTGGTACTTCGCGCTCTTGTTATGATAGGTAATATATACATGTTTCATTCAGAATTTACAATATTTGGTATAAAAAGCTCCGCACTTTCGAGCCTGAAAGATCGGTAATCAAATTATAAACGGTTCCGTTTCATATTTAGTGAGGGAATGGCTGAAGGTCGTTCTTTCAGGTGCTGAGAACGAAATAACGTTCTATTCAAGATTAAAGTAAATACGTAAAAGTTTTTTTGTTGGATGTGTCAATTCCCCCTATTCATTCTTTGTTCACCCTAACGTTTCTTGGAAGTTGTAATTATGAATCAGTCGGAACACGGAGTCAATTGGTTTCGTGTTATTGCATGTCATGTTTTTTTTTATTTTTTTTTTATTTTCCTTCTGGCTTCGCACGGTTTGTGCATTTAGCCAATGTCACGTTTTAGTTCTTGTATAGTATTGATGAAATTAATTATAAATGCATGATGATGATATCCCCGCCCACACCCCTTGAGTTTCAGTAAAGATGTGGCACTTTACTGAGACCTCACGCGGACTTCTTGAGAGAACTTGAAGCGAAGTTGCACTGTTTTGTTTCATTTGCCTACACTAATGCACGTTCACAAACACTTAATGGTTAATAATCCACCATTATTACACATTAATATTCGGCTAAACACAAATTTTGGAAAATTAAACAAACTGCTGAACATGACGCTTCACTTTCCCGCCAAGAAGTCCCGCATGTCATGTTATAACCGATTTTCTCGGAAAAGTTATTTGGTATCAACGTGTAGGTAATTGAAAGGGTAGGTACGTTAAAATTGACCAATTCAACTATTATATTTCAGTATTACGACCTATTGATGATCAAATCCACAATGAAAAGTAGAGAAGGCGGGTTATCCTTATTCTAGAATTCTCGCACCAAATATTAAGGCTCGTGCAGACTGGCGCGATATCGCGGGCACGACAGGCAGCGCGGCGCGCAGCGCAACAATTTCCATGAAGTATCACCGCGTCGCGCCTGTCTGTGGGAGCCTTTATGGCCCCTGTGTTGACGACTCTTGCGTCGTGTTTATATACTTATCTACCAAGTTTGTTTTTAAATTTATTATATATATAAATAAAGAAACAATAGTAATAAGTTTAAAAACAAATGTTAAACACATTTGTTTTTAAACTTATTACTATTGTTTCTTTGTAAATAAATAAATGTATGCGTGAAATAATTGTAAATCCTAAAATCATTATCCAGGCTTTCATTCAATCGAAAAGTTATTTCAAAAATGTCGATTGAACACGTTTTGGCAAATCAATTGGATCAGTTCCGCCAGTAAATATGTAACATTTGTTAGTGTCCAAAGTGCGAAATGTTTGAAAGATACGCTGAACAATCTGCATATTTATCATTCTATTAGTCTATTATTGGCGGATGCTCGCGTGTAACTAGCAATATGTTGGAGATCAATTTTCACAAAACTTTTATTCAAACTTGGGCGGAAGCGTATTTACTGTATGTGGAGGTATTTTTTATGTCAAGCTGATCTCATTGGTAAAATATTCATTCGAGATTATTCATGCACGTGTATTGTGGTCATTTAGATCGGCCTGGTAGTAAAAAGGCCTAATTCTGGATTTGTCGGTCTACCAAACTGTAAAATTTATCATAAATAAAACATAATAATAGGTTCTATAAACGAATAGGTGGAGATTCTATAAACAACATTTTCAGATTTAATTATCTGTGGATTGGCGCGCAATTCAAAATTCATATAAATTTTATTCGAAAGCCGTGTTAATTTAATTTCAAATTCAGTCATTTGTTTTTAGATAGTTTTTTGTTTTTGTGAAATTGTGGTAGTTTTAGGCGCCATAGATAAACTGAAAATTCGTATAATTTTCGAATATGAGTTCCTACGTGGAAATACCGCTGCGCAAACAACACGAAACATTAACGACGTGTACGCTTAAACGCCTAACACTGCTTGCATAAACACGGTCCATTATTGGTTCAATCATTTTAAATCTGGAAATGTTGAGTTGTCATTGTCGACAACGACGTATTGAAGGCAATAGTGGAAGCGGGTCCAACTCAATCTATGGCTGAGTTTGCTGCGGGCCTTGGAGTTAGTGGCAAAACAACATAGAAGCACTTGCGTCAAATCGGAAAGATAAAAAAGCTAGATAAGTGAGTGCCACTCGAACTAACGAGCGAGAATTACGCGTCGAAGCATATATAGCACTACGGAATCGGCTTAGAAACTAGGGAATTCTAAATCGAATTGTTACCTGCGATGAAAATTGGATCCTGTACGACAACCGTAAGCGTTCGTCTTAGTGGGTGGACCCGGGTACAGCACCTAATCAGTGCGCTAAAAAAAAGATTACTCATAGGAAGATGGTGGTGACTGCCTAGTGGACCAGTTCCGGACTTGATCACAGCTTCTTAACGAATAGCACAACAGTGACGGCAGATATCTATTGCCAAGAATTGCAAACAATGATGGAGAAGCTCGCAATTCAACAACCAAGACTGGTCAATCGCTCTTCCCCATTGCTTGTCCATGAGAACCCGTGAGCTCTCACTTCACGACAGACCATCGCAAAGCTACAAAAGTTACAGCTGGAAGCTCTTTGTCACCCACCGTACTCACCGGACCTTGCCCCAACAGAGTTCTACTTTTTTCAAAATTTAGACAATATTTTAAGTGGGAAAAAAGTTAACATCCGAGAGGCAGTACAAAACGCTTTCGCTGACTTCATCGCCTCCCGTCCGGCAGACTTCTACAGTAAAGGGATAAAACAAACTGCCATCAAAATGGCAAAATTGTATAGGTAATTTGGGCCAGTACTTTGATTAGCTGAAATAAAAAAATACAAACATTTTTATATTTTAATATTTTCATACAAATCTCCAATTTCATAGGTAAAGACCTAATATTACATCTGGTCTTTAATCCGACATTTTGCAGGGTTCTATTCAGACGCTGCAAAGTTAAATGTATCATTATTTTTATAAGGGTTAATCTTTGGTTTTATCGTCGACCGCACACGAGAATAATATTCGTTTATCTTGTATAAAGCTCGTTGAGTGGCTTTGTCTCCCTTATTACGTATATCAATGATCTTATCTTATTTCTCTCGCTTGAAAGCAATTTTAGCCACCACCGTCCTTGTCGTAATACAATTTGTTCGGGTCAGACCCCCGCGGATTGTACCGAGATAAACTTGGGTAGGTACGTTACGCGACCACTTTATGAAGTTGCTTACTTGAGTCCCAAAAGGATGGTTCTTCTTACAATTCGTCACCCGCTCCACACATTTCATACGTACGTACAATATATCTTACAAGATATATGAGATATTGTTCAAACACAACTAACAAGCAATGAATAAGCGGAGACGACAATATTTCAACATACAATGAATTAACATTTCCCGACTGGCTTTCACAATGTTCCGCACTCTGACTGGGATTGTCTGAGCAATGAATAATATTATATCTAAGAATGACACACACAGATTTTGTAACAACCCGGTATTTTTTATTAACTACGTTTCTTTTATCATGGGTAACGTAAGAAGGAATTGAATATGTCAAGCTGTAATCCCTGACTGTTGTAGGTGATGTCGCAGTGCAGTAAAAGTCGAAAAGCAAATGTAATTGAAATAGATTTTTATCTTGCCAATTACTGAATAAGATGGAATAATTTGATTTGAAATTTGTTTAGATCTTCCAGTTATAATAGAAACAAATGCGATAATATCTTTAAGTAGGATCATTATAACTGTAGAATATTAGAGTACGGTTCAAAATGTTGTTAAAAGCTTTTCTCTGATTTATTTACAATGTTATTTATATTTGTTTTGAAAGAAAAATTCAATTATTAAGATAAAATACTGTATTATTCTAATTCACATAAAGAGAATCGTGTTTGGAAGTGAATTTATCGACGTAAGAACAAAGATGGGACTGCAGAGTTTCTGTGTTCGGATGATATATGCTAAAGTAATCCCTTTAATGCCTCAAACTTTATAGTCCTGAGTCGACAGGTTTGGTTCGAGGTAAACACTGCAGTGCTGCGTTAGATTGAGCGATCGTTGTATTGTGTGTATGAACTATAAATAAAGAGTGACAGAGGTGGCTTTTAACTGCGACTCTCAACATAACAACTCGTTTATAGTAGATACATAGTTTGCTCTTTCATTGCTTATAAATGTTTGAGTAGTAGTTCGTTTAAGACGACATCTTCACGGGCGAGAGAATCGCAGCGATAGTCTCGCGTTGTATTGTGTGTATGAACTATAAATAAACAGTGACAGTTGGCTTTTGAGTGAGATTCTCAACATAACAACTCGTATAGAGTAGATTCATAGTTTGGTCTTTCATTACTTATACATTTTTGAGTAGTAGTTCGTTTAAGGCGCCATCTTCACGGGCGAGAGAATCGCTGTGATAGTCTCGCCGCGCGCATCAAATTCTCGCCGCGATGATATCGCCGTGTGGAGATTGCTCTATAATACAGTTTCTATAGAATTTGATGCCACGGCGCGGCTTGACTATCGCCGCAATACTCATGCCCATGTAGATGGCGCCTAAAAAATATTTGCATACATTACATTGACCAATTAAATGAAATTAAAACCATTTTTTGGATATACTGCAATGCTGGATGTTTTTAGATCATCATTGAGCTTTCGAATACTGCATAAATGAAATTGAAGCATGTAAAGCGCGCTAATTTACTGATTATATCGTAATAACTTCTTCCAATAATTACAGATGACCTGACCAATTTACGCCATAATCCCCATTCGTTCGAACTGGTAATTATTTCCATTTTCTCGTATATTTTACTGCGATAGTTGATAGATAGACTGTTTCCTTTTTATTTTTCTTCATACGATACGATGCTTTTTATTCGGTACAGTGGCCAAGTGATAGATACGATCATTTCGCTTTACTGCTCAGTAAATGAAATGGAAAGCAATAAAGTAATAAAGCACAGAGTCGTTTGATGTCGTCTTATCACACATTGGGGTGCATTCGAATAGCTTTCACGAGAGATACATAAATGTACATTTATTGTCGACTGGTTCTTATTTTCCCACGGTATACGCAATACTTATATTTCGTGCCGATCAAAGACATTATTTACAAACAAAATCGTAATACTATACAATTGTCCTAGTAGGCAAAAGTCGCTCAGTCTAGTGTGGTACGCTTGCGTGTCAAGTCGCATTCGTGTCCACAAAAGAAAAATATTTTATATGAAAATATTTATAGAGTTGCGCATTACGATGTTGCAAATCTCATTATGGTAAATCGACTGGACCTAACTTCAGTTTATTTAGATGGCGTCACTGAGAAATGGCATCACAGTTTCTATGACATTTCTTCAAAATCCAAATCAAAAGTCATTTATTCAAACTAGGCTGAGAATCAGCACTTTTCAAACGTCAAAAATTACACGAGACAGTCCCCCAAAAACGCCCACCCTTTACCACTTCCTAGTGCTTTAGCTGGGAAGAAGAAGTGGCGCAACAAACTACCCAGCAGCACAGCTGTCTGATCATATATAAAACTTGAATCTATACAATAAAATGTAAAATGCAACACAAAACATTAAATTAAATTATTTGCCTTATGTTAGCTAGCACAAACAACTATACAAAAATAATAAAATATAATAATTGTCGAAAACTATACTCAAGCAGAAATAACGTAAACAAAACGTATCTAAATAAAAACCTCCAGGCATAATGGGCGTGCCCGCTTAAATAAAGCTATATCTATAACTCGAAGTTACAAATGATAAACTAGCACCATCGAAGTAAAATAAAAAAACAGTTAATTATTAATAACAAAACTATTGTCAGCAAGACGACCAGTCACCACAAGCAGCACCCGTTCACGAGCATAACGCAAAGATCAGCCATCACCCCCCTCGCCATATTTGAGGGAAGGAGGCAACCCAACCCCCGACGCTACCGCAAGCAGTGACATCTAAGGGAGCATGACGAACTTGCTGCCAGTTGCTCAGGCAAGAATAAAGTGATCAATTTGTTGAGGTCGCTGGCTAACCACTTATTGCAATACAACTCATAACAGAACATTGTTATGAGTAGATTTTGTCACTAATAAAGTAAAATAAATTGACTTAGACAGTCAAATAAAAAAAAAACAAATATAGGACCTCATATAACCTGTCAGTAGGTAATCGACTGGAGAAAGAACATGTACATTGTCTTGTCACATCGACTAACTATTCTTATCGTTTAAGTAGTCGTTGATAGAATAGTATGCCTTTGAACAAAGATTGGATTTATCTTTAATCGCATTAAAAGGCAAATCTAGCAAGTAAGAGAGTAGCTTGTTATAAAAAGTTATACCAAGTCCAAAAAATGAGTTATGAACCTTATGAAGCCGGTGAAATGGAGCACGTAATTGGTCCTTATTTCTGGTATTGCACTGTATTGTGGAGATCACTGTTTTTAGTGTATAAGTGTAAATTTTGACTAACATATAAGATGTTGGCGAAGGTGAATTGTGATGGCACCGTGAGAATACCAATATCTTTAAGAAAATCTCTTAGAGAAACTCTGGCACCCAGCTGGTAAATTGCTCGAACAGCTCGTTTTTGAAGTACAAATATATTTTTGATATAATTATGTGGTCCCCACTGAAGTTTGGCATCTACTGTTATACCCAGAAACACTACCGAGTCTACAGTTTAAGCACCTCTTTATCTATGACGATGTTGGGACCTAAATTTCTAACATTCGGTAAGGCGAACTTTATACATTTCGTTTTCCTGGCATTGAGTACTAAGTTATTTGTCGTAAACATTGCACTCTCAATGGTTACGGATTGGCCGTAACCATTGAGAGTGCAATGTTTACGTCGTCAAAATGTTGTCTATTCCTTTCTACTTTAAAAATTAGAGAGGTATCATCTGCAAACAGTACAACGTCACAGATACCCTTTATATAGAATGGTTCGCATAGCCTCTCTATAGTAAGTATCCATCGATCACTAATAAGTATCTTAAATCTCTTTGGTGTTGCTGTTTATTTAAATTTTTTATATAACTATACAACGTGTAACGTTTAATGCGCAAAACCTCATCATTATGAACAACTTTTACTATGGAACCAAACCAGAAATCGCGAAAAAAATTTTTGCTGTTCCCTACATTTTGACGAATTATGAGAACATGTACTAGTATGGAACAACAAATTTTTTTTTCGCGATTTCCTGTTCGGTCCCATAGTAAAAGTTGTTTATAATTTAAGATTTTTTGTGCATTTAACGTTACACGGTGTATAAGTATGAGCATACTTTGTTTATTCATTTACAAATCCCATGTTGTCGTCTCTTGAGACACTTTTTTGTAAATAATGCCGCTCTATTTAGCAAAACTTAACTACATCACACTACTCGAGCAACATTTTTTATTATCCATTCCTAAAATGGAATTAGCGGCTAATTGGAACATTCCAATTAAAGTTAAAGGTGTGCGCAACTCTAAGGATAGACCAATTACCACTTCCATGTAAATGCAATGCGTGTTTGTAGGTTACCTAATTAATTAATATATTATCTGCGCTTTCCACGTAATACATTTATTTTTCTACGTTTCTAAGAACGACTCAATTGTTTACCATTGATTTGTCGGGTCCCATTGTATTATTTGCTTTTTCACTTTCAATCAAATTAATGGGGATTTTTTCATAATAAGAGTTATTTTTGACAAAATAATTTTGCTATACTATTTTGTGGTGGATTTTTATTTTTAATTAGTACCTACATTGTAAGGTTTATGTCTATGTGGTGCCGGACATAAAGAATAGCACTCCCCTATTTCTTCCCGTGGGTGTCGTAAAAGGTGACTAAGGGACTTAGTACTAGAGAATGGGCAGCAGCGTTCTCTATGCATTCTAACACCATACTGCGATCGCCAACCCGCCTGCCAAGCGTGGCTATTATGTCAAACCCCCCTTTGGGGGAGGCCTATGTCCAAATTAAGGTTTATGTTATAAACAAAATAAAATAACACGGGAACCTTTTACTCGTAAAGGTTATTGAAAATATATTATTTTTGGGGAACCTTCCTACGCTTATACCTACTTTTCTGCCTGTAGAATTTATAATTTTCACATTGCCAATATTTTCGTTCATTACGTCACCGATTTGACTTTTATTTAATAAGTCTTTTACCTACTTACCCTTTTTAAAATTCAGAAACTGGAATTTATTAATATTTTTTTCATGCTTTGATTAAATAACCACTGTTTTCCGCAACCCTTACAGGCTTATATAAGTCATTTATATGGTTTTCTTTTCAAAACTTTTCAATAGACTTCTAAGAGGGGAAATGTTTTGAAATAAAACCTAAATTAACTTTGTTTTTTTTTTAATTAAGTAACTATGAAACAGAAAAACTTAAGGCGTAGATAACCGACTTTTAATGATTTTATACTGATGATCAAGTCTAAACAAGTAGTGTTAATGATTAGAAAAAAAATAATATGATAAATTAGAGCATTTCCTCAATAACTTGGTGTGTGAATATTTTAGATTATGTTTATATTACATAGTGAAATTAATTTGTAAAATTATGTCTAACGCGGATAAAAAACTGAGAATGGCGCAAAATCTACCAAGCGTATTTTCTAAAACCTTCACAAATTTAAAAATAATTTAATTATTGATTATTTAGTATACGAGTTTTATTAAAATACCTTTTGATTTGTGTATAATAAATTAATAACGCGTCAAATTGGGGACAGCGCTCCTTGATGGGCGAGTCGTATTACTGGCTGAACGTACGACGCTTTGCGTGAGCTCAGTACAGAACACGCAAGCTAACCACTCAAGGTCACTGGCATTTATCTCAGTCTTAATAGGTAGATTGCATTGAGGATAACAGTAAAAAAAAAAGACAAAATGCTCTTTTATATTATTTTTTTAGAATAACTCATTGACAATACTAGCATGAGCTGTGTCGTTTTAAAAGATGTTCATTATTGGTTCATACGCAAGCATATAACTTACCTACCACTACAGCTTCAGAGCTTTGATAAACACTGACATAAAATCCTCCTCACTTTATGACGTGGTGGATTTTAAAATCTACGATATAATTTCCGGGAACGACTAACATAAAACGTGCAGAAGGCAGGATCATTAAAACGACAGGCAAGTCATTAAACTTCTACATGATCCAGATTTATTCAATCAGAGCGATGCATACCTTGGTACTTTAGGGTTAGATTGGATTTCCCCTAGTTCCACAACCTACGTTCTAGGTATTTAGGTCACCAGCCTGGAATTGATTAAAATCTGTAGTTGACAAAATAACCGTATCAAGGGGCCGCCAGCCTACCTCCGTACTTTGTCAGCTTTATGGAGGTGTAAACCCTTTTCCTTTAGAGGGTCCCGATATAAACAGTATACATACCTAATACTATTTCCTTTAGTTACGAGAACTTATTAATGTATGTGTTATTGAATAAATAAATAAACTTTATTGTTCAAGAAACCAAATAAATTGCGTTTGAACTATAAAATATTCACATGTTTCGAGCTTGAATAATTTACTATTTTGCCCTGGCGGTTGAGAGTAAGTCACGCACTCAGATGTCTCGCTGATGGTGGCGCGTGTGTTGGATCATTTAGCTCCCTTCAAAATGGTAGAGCTGAATGGTTTTGATCCATGCGTCATGTTCGTGAACGGACGTTGTCAGTTGGGACTGGTCATCTCTTAGCTGCCACGGCTTATTTTAATTATTTTAGTTTTGAATCGTTTTTTTTGTTTGTTTCTATTTCGTCCTCATATTTAGTTATAAATTCAACACCTTTAGTGTGTATACATGTATATATACCTAACAGTATTTTTATAACGTTATAAATTTATAATTTAAAAGAGTGTCGATGGAGTTTCTTGCACGTTCTTCTCCATATTAGTTGCCTAATTAGCTTCATATTTCTAACTGACCGACTCCTTGACAATTCAAAAGTGCCTGTAAATGGTTTTTTTTTTTCTTTTTAAAAAACGTTGCCCCACACTAGGAATTTCTCCTGTATTGTGGGTGCGTTTACACACATTTAAACTCACATACACAAACAGCCAGACCCGGAACAACTACTTGTAAGTCATACAAATGTTTGTTCCGTGCAGGAATCGAACCCGCGACACGCAGCGCAGCAGTCAATCGCTTAACCACTGCGCCAACCGTGCCGTCGGTTTAATTGAAATAAATGCTTGGAGTTTGAGTTAGACTAAGATATTTTATCGTATCACATGGATCATTCATCTTCGTTTCGTTAATGGTCGTCGAGAATTTCAATAGTGCGATATTGTCTTCAATAGTTCGAAGGTCGCGACATAATGTTCAATAAATCATTGCTGGAGACAGTGACAATTTATTTAGAAAACATCTTTTGGACGGACAAGGTAAAAATATATTTGCAGATTCTTAGAGCACCGATCATTCAATAGATACTTCGTTTACCGGTAAGCACTTGTAATACTTTTGACCTGTAATAAATGTCAGTACTTTGAAGCGACAGCCACGACCTTTGAGTTTATTTCGGTGTGTTTAGGGTTACGTAGTCAACAAGCGAACCCTAATAGTTTTGCCATGTTCGTCTGTCTGTCTGTCCCCGGCTTAGCTCAGAGACCCGTAGTACTAGAAAGCTGTTATTTAGCATGGGTATATATATTAATCACGCCGATAAAAAAATCTCTCTCTTCTCTTGAAATTCTTGAAGAAAAAAAAAATTGTAGGTGCTCTTGTACGTACCTAAAGTGGGGATGATATTTTTTTCCTCATCTATCCCATAGTGTGGGGTATCGTTGTATAGACCGTTCAAAAATATATCAGAGTTGTGAAAACTATTTTTCAATTTAAGATTCCGTTTGCGTAATATTAAGTTTTAAAGTGCTATTTTTTGTTAGAGTCAAGTATCCCTACCAGCTAAATGGTTGTTTTTGGATATGTGAAAAATTCATGGCAGTCTTTTATCAATAATAGTAGCAGTAGTATCACTTACGAAATTAACAGGAAAACTATCACAGCTAAGTAGGCTTTACAAGTTAACGAGTAATAGTTGACCAACTTACATTTTGCAGTTGAAGAATTGACCGTGACGTATATCGATGTATGGGAGAACATGTTCTCGACATACAATGTTAAGTTTTTTTTTGGGATAAATTCATCCCAACTACGGAACCCTTCATTGTGCATAGTCCGACATGCATTTGTTTTCTCAAAGGTCGCATTTGACAAGTAAACGAACTTACTAAGAATACTTTAGCGAAGGAATATACTACCCACTAGTCATTTGACCTTTTGTAATTTCCCAATTTTAAGTAAATATATAAAAATCTTTTTTATTAGTCTTTCATTTTTAAACACTCTTGTTTGGTCTTTATAAAATATACCTCCGACCTTTATAATATAAAGTTTATCTATAAATCTCTATCTCTATTTAGTATAAAATTAGATATAACTTCACGATATATTTTTACTGGCAATGAAATCTTTAAAGTTTATTAAGGTTGATACGTAAATATTATGGTGTGAACGTTTATTAAACATGTGGGAAAATTATGTTTAACGAGTTTACTCATAAACTATGTATATTTTCTTTCATGTTGTAAAATTATTTTTATGTTTGTATATTGCCTACCTGTTTAGTAAATGTTATTTTTATGTAGGCACTACTACTGGCCCAAAAGATGCATCTTAAATGTTACCGACCTAAACGAATTTGTCATCGTTATAAATTCAATTTCCAATTTCCCTGAAAAGTTTTCTGTAAGTACCTACCTGATTGAATCACATTGAAGATGAATATTTTGGATGGTAAACATTTTGAAATATTTATCCGGTAAAATATATAACATTGAACCACGGAAAATAAAAGAATCGGCCATGTGCGAGTCGGACTCGCGCACGAATGGTTCCGTACCATTATCTATAAAAGGTAATTGCGGTTTACGATTTATGACGTATTAAAAAAAACTACTTACTAGATCTCGTTCAAACCAATTTTCGGTGGAAGTTTACATGGTAATTAATGTACATCATATATTTTTTTTAGTTTTATTCTTCTCTTATTTTAGAAGTTACAGAGACACACATTTTGCCACTTTGGAAGTGTCTCTCGCGCAACATATTTAGTTTAGACTAAAATGATATTAGAAACCTCAATACCATGTTTAAAGACCTATCCAAAGATACTCCACACGTATGGATTTGATGAAAAAAAAAAATTTGAGTTTCAGTTCTAAGTAGGGGAACCCCTAAAATGTAATGTTTTTTTTCTATTGTTGTGTGAAAATCTTAATGCAGTTCACAGAATACATCTACTTACCAAGTTTCAACAGTATAGTTCTTATAGTTTCGGAAAAAAGTGGCTGTGACATACGGACGGACAGACAGACATGACGAATCCATAAGGGTTCCGTTTTTTGCCATTTGGCTACGGAACCCTAAAAATGTAGACTTTGTATATGTGTAAAAGTCGTTTTCAACTAGTTTTCACATTCATGCACAGAAATTAATTACTGTCGCGATTTATTTCGCTATCAAGAGTCCAATCAAAAAGGTAGGATTTATTAATTATAGACGCCAACTTTATATGCATAGCTATAGATTTTTGTCCTTATTTACGTGTATAGATATCAGCTAGATCTACACCATCATAAAATATTTATAGTGCAACAATAAAATATATTGACAGCTCGGTAATAGAGTTTTCAACCGTAATGGGCAATTATATAATTCATAGAAATACAATTAGACTGAACCTACATCATTCGTGAAATAAATGTGTTTGCCTAATCGTTGAGGCAAGTAAAATTGCGGTCGAAGCTAGTTAATTAATAAACTGAAGCTTAATAAACGTATATAGTCATGTGACACGAGGGTCATTGATTGTCATTCATTCATTCAATCAATCAATCCGACGACGTCGCGTCGGTGACAGGCTGGCGGTTATTCGCCCCATGTATTCGCTACTTGATGGTAAATCAAATTATTAACTAGAGGGCTTCCAATAAAGGTTTTAGAGTTAATTAACTATAGATGGAGACTTCACAGAAAACATTAGGGCTGAGTTAACGGCTTCAACGAAATTGTGTTTAATTATTATTTAAGCCTACTATTGTTCATGCCGAGAGATTAATAAAAGGTAGTCATAATTGGGTTTACAACCACAACCTAACATCATACCTCGTCATCATGACAACTTTTTCATTGAAATTTATTGTCATTCGTTCATTTTGTGGGCGACAGGTCTACAGTTATTAATTTATCTTGATTATTATTCATTAATATTAGTCGCACCACTGGCAACTCATCCTCACTAATATTATAAATGCGAAATTGAGATTGTTTGTTTGTTTACGCTAAAACGGCAAAACGGATTTAGATGAAATTTAGTACATGAGTAGACCATGACCTGGGTTAGGAGATAGAATACTTTTTATCCCGATATTTCCACGGCATCGAGACTTACGCGGGTTAAACTGCGGGGCGCAGCTAGTAAGGTATGAAGTTACATTTATAAATGACGATGGTTCCACATTTTAGCAGTGCGTTCATCTAAAACGAGGTTCAATACTTTTGCTATCCAATTATACCAAATATATATACGAATATATACAGGGTGAGTATTAAATTATGGAACAACAAATTGATAATGATGATAGACGTGCAATTAATCACTTTTATTCCCTAATTCATACCTAATTGCGGTTTCATAGAAATAAATCAAATCGGGCTGAATACAATCCACCGAATAATAAATTGATTCGCCTAATTGCAAAACACCCGGTGAATGAAAGTGTGGTTGAAGTTGTTTAATTAATACTTAAACCTTTATTCGATCTGACACGAACGACATTGATTGTCGTTCATCCATTCCCCCGGTGACAGGTCGATGACCGATTACTTTTCCTGTAAGTTATATTATTTTATCGAATAGAACAGTCCCTAAGTATGATTGTTACCCCCACTTAGCCACTAATGAATAATTGTAACTATACCTCCAAAGCCTACGTATACTAAAAACGTTTGATGATAAAAAAAGTGCTTTTAAAAGAAAGCTAATTCTGGAAAATTACAAAAAAAACCTGAAATTTATTTTAAAACCTAATACAAATAATAAAGTTTCTCAAACAACAACAAAAATAGTGGCTAAAGCTAGAACCGAAAATTTACCGTAGGTACCTACCCGTGACGTGAAGGACATTGATTGTCGTTCATTCAATCCCCCAGCGACAGCCTGACACTTATTTACACCACATTGATTATCGCGACACCGCAATGCTGTTTAACGATCGATACAGTAAAATGTATGTGAGTGAATTTGATTGAAAGCGAATGCTTGTAGCTCGCGCGCTTTTTGGTTTGAATGATTTAATTTAAATAAATACAAGGCGTTCTATAAATACGTTTGTTTTGTATTAAGGAACGAAAGATTTCAGAAATGTAAAGGTACTTAGGTATATCCTATATAAGTAACTATTTGCTCTGATTGGCTCAAAATATGACTAGACATGCAGGATAATTACGTTATTGTACCTACCCAAACATTGAATTGACAACAGAAGGCTAATTCTCGTAATTTAAAACGTTCAAAATCTAGTCGCAATCTCATCTTGGCGACAAACAAACGTCAAAAAATTGTCAAAATGTAGGAAAATAAGAGGTATTTTTGACAGATTGAGACTGAGATCAGACTGTGAACGTTCTTAAAATTAGTAGAATTGCCCCTCAGATTTAGAGTAGGCTAGATACAACACGCTGTCCGACCAAGCGTGCCCCGAAGTTTGTGCTATGCACAAACTTTTAGGCGTTATTGCGAATTCCTATTGCATGTTAAATGAAAAAATGTCAACACACGTCCATTCCTGACGAATTCTATTAGCTCACAGAGTCACAGACGCGCTTAGCGTTTAAAATGATTCTGTAAATTCTGTTTACGTTGAGCATATCACTAAATGGCTGGGATGACGTCGTCGTAGGTATAAAAAATATGACACGCTCGGTTTTCATACTATGTAATGAACATGCGGTATCTAGCTTACTCTAAATATGTGGCATTGACCAAAGGCGCAAGAACAATGGTTTACCGAAGAGATTGTTACCTCGTCTACAATAGGCATTTCTTTATTCTTACAATGTTTTCAGGTGTTTGACATCCTCTGGTCAGACCCGCAATGCACTGTCGGTTGTGTGGCGAACGCTCTACGCGGTGCTGGGACATACTTCGGTCCAGACGTGACTGCGAATTTCCTGCAGAAGAACAAGTTGAGCTTCCTCATCAGAAGCCATGAATGCAAACCTGGTGGATACGAGCTACTGCACAATGGAAACGTAAGTCTGAATAATTTCCGTACTTTGTGGTCTTTCCCTTTTCCAAGGCAATGACCTCAGCCTTCTTCCAAAATTCTCAGTTAAATAACTACGATAATATAGAAAGAAGCAAAAACGTATTATCAATTTTATGATAATAGGCAGATTTTTATAATTACGAAAATTGAGTTTATAAACTGTCAAAATTGGTTTCATTATCTCAAAAGAGTCTTCTTTTATCGTTATAAAGTCTCGTGCAGACTAGCGCGATATCGCTAGTGCGACAGGGAGCGCGACAGATTCCATTAAGTGTTCATACAAATTGTGCTACTAGCGTCGCGTTGCGCCTGTGTGTCGGAGCCTATTTACTCGAGACCATTGGATCATTAAAAACCAATTTGATTTTCCTCAAACTTTTTTTAGTATCAGTATGGAACTTTTTAGGTAGGAAAAACGAAAATACGTAGATACTATCTTTTTTAACTGTGAGGGGTGTATTATTGTAGTAAAAATGCTGATCAAACCGTGATACTAAGCTCTTGGTTTGCAACGAGTTTTCTTATAAGTAGGTACCGTAAACGAAATTGGCAGAACTCACATTTACATATTTAAGTACTGGCTTCGTTTCATACTTTGCCGCTCGATTGCTTGGTTATTTCACCAGCAAGTCAGCTTGTTATTCATGGTATATAGTAGAATACGTCTAGTATTGGTTCATCTAGTTTATATTGCGTGTTTCTTTAGGTAACAACATAATCATGTAGCACTAGTTTTCACGTGCAGAAAATTGGAAAACGTAATTGTTTTTTTTATAATATTGATCTGGCTATGTTCATATAAGTTATGTTAACTTTTCTACAGTGAAAAACTGAAATGTTGAAGGTTAAGGTACACACGGCTACACATCAACCTATACAATTACAGTATAAGCTGATCTCGCATTGTATAGGATTTCCGTACAATGAGAGTTCAGCGTATATTGGAAATGAATAGCTTGATTGATGTGTAGCCGTGTAGTGTGACGTGACAAACAATAAAACAAGTGTTTCAAATTCAAAATATTTTATTTCACATAAACCTACATGGGTAGTTATGAAAAGTCCGACGCTAGGTGCACGGTTCCAATTGGTCGTTTCCTATGGAGAAGAGCCGGCAAGAAACTCCACGGGTTTAGAAATACACACGCTTTTACAATGTTTTCAAATTACAGTGTTAATAGTTATGGGGGGACAGTGTAGGCCTGTCAATAAGTACCAGGTACTTAGCAAAATAGAAAAAGGTCTAAGTCTATTAAGCCTACAATGTTCTCACATTCACAAAATATAAAATAATATATAGCGTGCCGCTACAGTGGCGATATTAATTTAACACACGTATAAAGTTTCGCCTTTACGTTTTATGATAATATTTTAATTTCATTAAACATTATTATTTATTATTTATTTACAATTTTCTAAAATAGTATCTTGGAGCAACCTGTACTTAAAGGACTGTAGAACAGAGGTAATAAGCCGGGGTCATGGATCATAACATCGAATCAATGAAACTAAAACAAATAACGTGCAAGGAATTGAAGGAAAGAGTTTTTTTACTTAAAATATAAAAAAAAATATGATTACTGCTCACTAGCCCTACCAGTGTGTCATCATCATCATTTATCTTCTTTTTTTTTTGTCAAATAAATGTGGCGGCACACTGTATAAAATATTGTTAAAATAATAAAAAAAAAACCTATTACAGTTGTATATTCCTATAAAGTGTCATAATAATTACTGTAATTAATATGTGTTAACATGTTAATTACTTACACTACTAATTCAATGAGGAAGCATATATCTGGGGGCATGTTTTACCTCGCACTCCAATAATATAAAAATATACCACCATAAGTTCAGGGTCATGACAACAACATAAATTATATTCCCTTGCGGCAGGTGATAACCATCTTCTCTGCATCGAACTACTACGAGTTAGGGTCCAACAAAGGGGCTTACCTGAAGTTATGTGGAAATTCGTTGGAGAGACAATTCGTCCAGTATACGGCCGCAGTCTCCCGCACCCGTCGACTCACCTTCAGACAACGAGTAGGCCTGGTCGAATCCTCGGCCATGAGAGAACTACATAACCAGATTATGATGGTCCGAAGATCCTTAGAAGCAACCTTCCGCAGCCTGGATTTGGATCAAAGCGGTATGTTTCCTTTGAATGATCTTGCTATCTAAGGGTTATGTTAATTAATTTAATACCGCATGAAAGATGTAAGACGTACCTCATTCGTGAAATCTACTGCTTCATAAAATATTTGAATTTCCATAAATGTCCGGAACGGATAAAAATGTTTGCGTAGAAAGGATCAGAATTTTTGCCACATAGACATAGGTATAATAATGTAAAACATTAATATTCTAATGTATTGTTTTATCATTAATATAATAATGTAAAACATTAATATTCTAATGTATTGTTTTATCATTAATATAATAATGTAAAACATTAATATTATAATGGTGATAAACTTTATTGACTGACACGAATGTTTGTAGGCTACATATCAGTCAGTGATTGGTGCCAAGCGATGGAAGAAACCACGCATTTGGGGCTTCCCTGGAGAATGCTGAAGGATAAGCTGGTGCGGACCGACCCTGACACGCGGCGTGTCCGGTACATGGACACTTTTGACCTCACTACCAGCGTAAGTATCATTAGTTTACAAATTCATAAGTACACTGGTTTCGTTAAAAATATTTCTTTTGTTTTTAATTATTATGTTATTAGGATCCTTCATCGGCAAATAAAAAACTATGTTTTAGCAATATCTGGTAAACAAAATTATGTAGTTGAAACCACGTTAAACACACAATTTCTTAGGATATTCATCAACATTTTGTGTCTGTACCAAGGTAAATAATGCGCAAAAGACTAAATATAAAAACAAAAGCTTTATCCATTATATGTAAGATGATATAGGATAATATAGTCTACCAAACAAAGCCATCAGCTTCTACGAACACGAGTGTCACGTTAACCATCGAATGTAACGAATCTAATGTTACATTATCGAATTTCCCTTTCAGAAAATTGGCCGTAAAACTGACTCCTCGAATGTCGTCGAAACTCTGTATAAAAACAAAAGCAGTTTGGAAGCAATTTTCAAAATATTGGACAAAGATAATTCAGGTAAACAGTGATTCCAATTTAATTAATTATGCGAATATTAGATCAGCTCTAATTGAAATTTTGATTACAGGTTTTATTACACTTGAAGAATTCTCGGAAGCTTGTCAGCTAATTGGTAAGTACATGCCAAATCCTATGACGCAGGAGCAACTGGTCGATATTTGTCGTTTAATGGACATCAACAAAGATGGACTGGTGGATCTGAATGAGTTTCTGGAGAGTTTCCGTCTCGCTGAAAGGAGTTTGCAGTACGACGAGAACGAGCTAACCGAGATAAAAGCCACCTGACAGGAACTAGACCGCCGCCCGAGCAGGACGGCGGTCGATAAAGATGAGACAGGTGTTCAAATAGAGATCCTTAAACTGGAAGATGATGATAAACGTAAAACTGTTAAGAGTAGTAAGAATGGACAAGCGCACTTGATGGGCGAGAGCGTAGGCACGGTGCAGCACCTGGACGACATCGAGTTGATCGACTGCGAGGAGGCACCACGCCGCAGCCGGCCCGGCCTGCTCGAGAGCGATATGTAAACTTTCATGGCACATTACACTGCCTGCCGGAGTCTAACGGGTTTATTGGAATTTACATGTCATGTTCCAAGCCGACATTTCCCCACTCCTTTTCTAGCTGTGCTGTATTTTCATGATTATTTGTGTATAGATTTGTTTTTATTTACGTCTAATGTTTAATGTATATTCGATTTTAATTGGAAAGTATGACTAAACTCTCTATAGGTAATCTGATTAGGATATTTTATGATTTTGATCATGTTAGTTACAATTGATATTTTACTGAAAAACCTCGTATCGACCTAAGCTATTCTAGTAATTATTTCGAAAGTGTTACCAAATCTACTATGGGAAAACTTTGTATTTGTTAAATGTCGGAAAACTAAATTTATAAATTGGTGCCAATATACCTAACCAAAGTGTTTTGTAAGTACTTGAACCGAACTGATCGGGAATAAAACTACACGAACAAAAATTATATTTAGGTGCATTATGAAAGTTTTATGATGCGATCAATTAACGAATGGGAACAATGATACCGATGACTCTACAACTTTTTATTGGTGTTTTTGCTGTAGCCACAATTACTGATTATTATCTTATAATACGTAGTGTAGTAACGTGCTATTTTCTAATTATCGCCTGCATCAATTTTAGATTGGAATACATTTGATCTTATTAAAATAAAGTTCCTTATTATAATAAATTTTCTTCTTATACATATAGGGCTACGATTAGATATTATTATATCTATATTTTGTTATTCAAAATGCAATTAATAAAATAATCTGTCTTAGTGTGTTTCTAGTCATTATTAGAGCGATTTTGTATACATATCTTTATACTCAATTATTAAGCATTCCAATCTATCTTTACCAGAAACGACGCATTACATTTTTGAATATCTAATGTACTATACCTTATGTAGTTGGAGTGTATCTGTTCGCAGCATTAGTCTGATGAGTCTCGTGATCTTCACCGGTCTGCGATAGGCAGGCCTTGTATTTACTAATCGAATCTAAACTTTATATTATAATCACTATATATTTTATTACGTATTATAACTGTGACGTTGACTTATAGAAATATATAAAAGCTCCAAATTAAAGGTGCCTACTGACTCGTAACATTTTTGATTTATATTCCGTGGGACAGCGGGATATGTTTCCAGCGATGCTATTTTCATAGCTGTGTCAGCGGTCGGTTATTATTATAATGTTAACTTTGTGCTCCCAGTTTCATCAAACAAACAAGTCAGTATGCGCTTTAATGAAAATATATGAAATAAGAATAAGTATATCGCTATCGGAATTTACGAACTTCTAAAAACTTATTTTATATCTTATAAAAAATAAAAAAAATGTTATTTACGAAAATATTATAGCTAATATTCTGTATTTTTAATAATTGTCCATTAAATTGTGATATTGCAATCGGTTGTTTAATTTGTAAATTCATCTGCATCTTTTCATATAAACAAGTTTAGACTGCATTGCAGTATGCAATGTATGCCTGCGCAGAGTGGAACTACGAATTCACTTATTTGTTTTTGTGCTATATGCTGTAGATAAATTACACAAAATTATGCTTTAATAACAGTGATAAAACAAACACATTTGTTCATCTTCTTTTCGTTTCGACGGTACATCTTATACTGTTTGGGCCCAGCAGGTAGCCTTTATTGCAGCGTCAGAGGCGTTGTTCAGATCGTCAGAGGTGTAGGTGAACGGAAAATTGGGACACTAGCAGATGGGACATAGTCTGTTCAGGAGCACCGCACTCGAGTGTTGGGTGAATCGATTATGACCCACTTCGCTAGATTATGTTTGCAGTGGCCTACTTGGGTACGCAATCGATTCAGAGCTTTCCAAATAGGCCACAGCAGTTTGCGACCGGGAGGCAGGTGTTCTTGCAGGGCTTTACGAAGTCTTGATACCTCTCGTCCCACAACTTACTCAATTTACTCGCTCTTTGGGTGGCCTGTCTTGGATCGCCTGTGTGGACCTTAAAAAGCTCCCGGTTCGTTAATGTATAGGTAGTGTTATAAAAATAAATATCTAAATTTCCAAATAATACAATTTTGATAATCTAGATAACGAGTATCATTTCAGCCGAAAGACGTCCACTGCTAGACATAGGCCTCCCCCAAATAGAGGAGGGATTTGCCATAATCGCTACGCTAGGCAGGCGGGGTGGTGATCGCAGTATGGTTTTAAAAATGCATAGAGAACGCTGCTGCTCATTCTCTAGTAAGTCCCTTAGTTGCCTTTTACAACACCCACGGGAAGAAATGGGATGGAGCTATTCTTTACGTCCGGCACCAAACGGAACACGATAACGAGTATAACTGTCTAGAATTCTAGATGATCAAAATAACTTTGTAGTGTTGCTTAAAAAAAAAAACGTATATTTATATGTACATGCTATAGCGTCTTCAAGAGGTCCCCGAAAGCTCGTATTCATATTACATCCCATACAGCCCATAAAATAATATTGGAATACGCATCTCCGTATCGGAAAATCTAATTTTCTTCACACTTGCGGATATATTACATTCCGAATAACAACAGATATCAGGATCAGTAGGAGCAAAAGGTTTGAAGTGATATGCATAGATGTTAACAGAATATAAAACTCTTCAAAGCAATGGAAGGGAATTGGTCTGTCTGTTGCGAAAATGTGTACGGAATGGATCTTTTGTGGGTGGTCTATTTTTCACTTTATCTGTTAGTAAATATTAGTGCCTATCTTTATTATTACCCAGTTCAAAAAAGGAGGGTTATCAATTCGATACGTATGTAGTATTATTGGAACTACAATACATTCTTCATATAATAATCTATTAGAAAATTGTATAGGTATTTATTTGGAAACCCCAAACAAATATATATATATATTTTTATAGGTGTATGTTTCCCTACGCATTTCTCCGAAACTATAAATCGGATTGTGATATTTTTTTTAGTTGACTTATATTTACTTCAACTTAGAGAACAGTTTAAGCCTCATCAAAATTGGTTCAATAGTTTTCAAGATATGGACTAATACAGACTTTAAGAAAGTGGAACGGACTTGTTTAAAGTGCAATAAACACTATTCTAAGTTTTAAAATAATTATCACATAAAAAATTAGGTTAGATTAAAATTGCTTATCAGTCTGAAAGGCTAGATTGTAATTCATTATTAAGAACCAGGGGGTATACTCCGAAGCGTTAATCCGAAGTATCGGCCGAATGTTCGGCCGTTTTATAACTTCCATAGTTTCCTTTTTTGATTTTGAATTCTTACCCGATTATGTCACATTTTTGACTGAGGCTAATCTTATTGACAGTCGTTTTTTTTTTTTTTCGCCGTAGTCAGCCATAGTTAGCCGTAGTCAAGCAACGGCCGAACATTCGGCCGATACTTCGGATTTATATTCGGAGTAGACCCCTGGTTCTTTTTAATAAAGCACAAAAAAACAAAATAGACTAATACGTGTAAGTGTGACGGCCTGGCTTATTGATACTAGAGCTATGGGTGTGGGTGTCATAGCGAAAACATCTCAAAACCTCGCGGCCTCGGTCGGATTCTAGTGCATGTAAGAAAAATCTAATTGTTAACCACTTATTACAAACAAATATTCCAGTTTTTACTTAAAATGAATAATTACGAAATTGAACAGTAATTAAAAAAAAAACAATTTCTAAAAGAAAACTCAAACTTATGAAATAATATTTTATTTTAATATTGATAATTTATTTTTGTAGTCGATTGTTTTTTATGTTACTGTTTTATTTTAGTTTAGCTGCTGCCAGCTGAAATAAAATTGACAATCAGTAAAATCATAATTTGTTAAGTTCGAATTTCTTGTAGTACGTACGTACGGTCAAGGACCTAAAATATTGTACAAGTTTCAAAATAAATCTTTTGATACCTACATAGTAGGCGCATGTCACGAGCTATAATTTTCATACAGAATTTTGGATAGTCGTAGTCAGAAAATTAATAAGATGCAAGCAAAAAATAGCCATGAAGTGCTTACCATTTTCATTTCTTGACTGTACGTACGCCTTGAAATCTGAGCATTGCATGTAGCATTTGTATGGAGTTGTAATTCTAATCTTATTGCCATTATAGTGACAAAACCATTTATGTCGTCATAGCTTGCTAATGATAGTCAAGGAGATGGGGATGAAAACAATATTATATCCCATATATTTGTACAAGAATCGATAACATTGGAACGACATACATGAAACTAATAAATTCATAATACTACAAGTTAATTTAACACAATTACTAGACCCTTCTTTTTTAATAATAAAAGCAGAGGATGCAGCCTTTTGAAAATTAGTACCACCAAAAACCTGCTACGGCAATGAGGCAGCTGATCAGTTCGTAAGCATGAACGTTGAAAATTAAAAAACATTTTCTTCCTTAATTGTATCAGTTTACGCGCTTGCTTATGTGCTACACGACGATTGTTTTAATATCTACCGTAATAAATTAAAATATAAGAAAAGAAGTACAGTAACACCTCTTAATTAAACAAGATTATTCTTTTATCTCACTTTTTCTCAAAAAAAAAAAAGAATAAAAGTACGAGCTTTATAACGAGCACTAAACCGGCACTCGGGTGATAAGCCGAGAAAAGACCTGGAAGATAAAATGTTTTAATTACTTCCATTTAACAATACCAATAAAAAAAAACAATAACATTTTCTAGGACAATTTATTCTCGTCGATGTTTTGATTGAAACGATACATTTTTGAGTTGGTCTACCATTTAAAAATAAATCGTAGGTACTTTTAATTTCATACTAAGAAAATGTGTGTGAATTAAGAATCACACGCCAAGAGTAGCCATTTCTAATACTAACTTTACACCGTAAATTTTCAAAGACAAATTCAATGGAGCCCACGATTAAATGTACATCACTAGGCATTTACTGGACGGCCAAGTTATAAAGAGGATTACGTCTGCCTGTCAGTAAAATGTAGGCCTATATTTATTTATATAAAACCAATAGCTTGAGTAATACTTTGTAATCTTACGCAGAAGGGTACGCTACAATTATTCTTGACTAGGCATTAAATAGATACTTATCTACTTATGAAGCTTTCATTCATCGCAATAAACTCTAGATGAAGTAGGTAGCTCTTTACTTATGAGAATAGAGAGGACCTTTGGGCCTTTTTACGGCGATATTTGGATCATGATGGGATCTTGACAAAGTTACGATAAATCACTTAATGTTCCAGAGTAGAAACTTCACTTTAATTGAGAAGTCGTTGTTCACTCTTGTTGCTCAGTCATTGTTCTAAAAACTTACTCTAGGGTAGTATACAGGGTTATTTTTAAAACGTCAGTAACATCTTAACGGGTCATTGTACTCATCATTATGAACAACTTTTACTATGGGACCAAAACTGAAATCGCGAAAAAAAACCAGCTGTTCCCTTTATTTATGTTCGAATAATTGGTTAAAATGTAGGGAACAGCTGATTTTTTTTCGCGATTTCAGTTTTGGTCCCATAGTAAAAGTTGTTCATAATGATGAGTACAATGACCCCTTAAGATGTTACTGACGTTTTAAAAATAACCCTGTGTATAGAGGTATAGTATATCGTAGTAAAACAGCAACATTGATAAAAATCACTTTGAATGGATATTGTGTCCTGCCCATATCAAAGATTAATTAGGCTTTCAAATGTGTACTTTCCTCCTTACCGTGTGTGTCGATTAGATTATCACATTAATTGAAACCACGTATCTTTATGATATATAACGTATCTATATAATTATTGTATATTATATATTATTAATATCTACATTACGTATTTTAAACATACACAATTAAAATAATTAATATAAATTAAAATAATTGAGGGGCTTGTGGCTAAGTAATAACAGCCGCACGGGTCGATCGATCAGGTTAAGCTACGCTTGCCGCGGTAAGTCCGTGGATGGGTGACCATTTTTACATACCAAGTAGACCCCTCCGTGCCTCGCAAAGCACGTTAAATCGTTGGTGCCGGCTGATATTCGTGTATTTTTGACAGTCGTTACGGGTTGTCAGAAGCCCGAAAGTCTGACAACCGGTCTTACCAAAGGATATCGTTTTACCCAGCAGTGGCGAAAGCACCGTATAACACGCTTCCCTTCGGAAGTCCGGAACGCAACCACTCTATTATCTAAAACTCGTTATTTAAAAATGGCACACAGTCAGTAGTGTTTAATAATGCCAAATAATACGTATAATAATCACATTGTAGGTATTTAACACACCATACAATTAAAAAATTACAAAACGCCTACATTACATTTTTTGTCTTTATATCCCAACAACAAAACATTTTGCTCTAAAATAACTCAGTGAGATCTATTTCTATACAAAATCGACGTCATGACGAGTTTATTTTGTGTAGAAAAATTTTTTTTTTGCTCAGGCTTAACTCTCTTATAAAATACCCTTCGCCACTGTTACCCAGTAACTGAGTTGTGGAGGTTAGATAGGCAGTCTCTCCATTTTAAATACTGGTATTCAGCTGCATCCGGTTAGACTGGAAGCCAACCCCAACATAGCTGGGAAAAGGCAGATAATGACATAATTAAAATATTTAATAACAATTAACATTCTAGCCATGGGACCTTTTTTTAGGGTTCCGTACCCAAAGGGTAAAACGAGAACCCTATTCACAAAAATTGAGCACAAATAAAGGCTTCTACATACCGGGGCGACATGTGACGCGACAGAAAGGCCCCGCGTGTCGCGTGACGAGCGGTGTCTTTGTGTCTTAAGCCTTTATATTACTCCATCAACTGGATAGGTACTTTACATCATATTTTTGCTGTCATTAGTGGTTTACGTTCAAAATCCATGGCATACCTACTCAATCCCGTTCCTATCCATTCTCGTCACACCACACGCCATTCTCTGCTTAGCTATGCTTATTTATTATTCATGCTTATTGTGGCCCAACGTTCCCAATTTAGCCGGTATAGGTTGAGCTCTACAAACTGAAGCACCTACCTACAATGCAACACTCTAAATGGTGACACAGCTAGTGCACTACATTTTGAACTAGCTTTTGCCTGCGACTTCGCCCTCTTGGATGTCGGAAAATATTCCACGGGAAAGTATTACTGGGATTAAAAGTACCCTTTGTGTATCCTGTGTCAGGTTATAAACTATCTGATATCCAAATTTCATCCAAATCCGTTCATCCGTTTTTGCGCCAATTAGGAACACATCCAGACAAACAAATTAACAAAGTCAAAGTCAAGTCAAAGTCAACTTATTTATTTCAAATAGACACATAAGAGGCACTTTTGAACATAAAAAAAAAACAAAATAGAATTGTGTCTAGTTGCCCCTTCCAAAAGGTAGTTTCGTATGGAGAAGAATGGGCAAGAAACTCCACCGTTACTCTTTTGAAAATGTTGCACAATATTTTGTTTAGGTAAATTAATTATATGATTTTATGTGAAGACGATGCACCTAGAATAAAATTATTATACCATAAGTAAAAATAATTTAAAAAGAAGTAATAAAAAATAACTTGATCGATTGTAATGTATCTAGTTGGTATAAATAAATTAACTTAATTATGAGATAGATACATGGTGTTCACATATTTACAAACATCGTAAAAATATATGTTTTCCTAAACAAGACAGACATTCAGACAAAAATTCTTCGTTACTATTTTATTATATATGTATGATGTTAAGGTGTTTTACGATATCTTGAATTAGAGCCAACTAGAGTCCCCTAGCAAGATCACAGGTCCATCTAAATCCACCAAGTGTCACGCTAAACTTGTTAGAGTACAGAGTACAGCAAACAAATTATAGCGGTTCAGTTATTGTAGGCAACAACGATGCAGTTTGAAAGAAGATGTAGTGACAAAAATTTAAAAGAGTATGCTTAGATGGTTTGGTCATGTTGACAGGATGACTGAAAGGCGACTAACAAAAGGTATTTACAAAGCAGAGGTGAGTGGAAATGCCGGAATAGGACGCCCTAGGAGGACATAAATAGTGACCTAATTGGTGATGCTTTGCAGAAAGGTCAGGTGCGTTGTATCATCATCATCATTTCAGCCGAAAGACGTCCACAGCTGGACATAGCTGGACATAGGCCACACCCAACATTTGGGGGGTTTGCCATAATCGCCACGCTTGGCAGGCGGGTTGGCGATCGCAGTATGGTGTTAAAATGCATAGAAAACGCTGTTGCCCATTCTTTAGTAAGTCCCTTAGTCGCCTTTTACGACACCCACGGGAAGAAATAATGGTGCTATTCTTTACGTCCAGCACCACTCGGAACCGCGTGCGTAGTATAAAATAATATAAATATTTTTTATTTATCTATAACTTGGTGACAATAACAATTGTACAATAATTTGGTACAGAGATGTGAGACTAATTAATCTCCTGGCTCCCAAACTAGGTTTATTGCCTGTGACTTGGGAGTCAGTGATTCCAAAACTTATGCTAACATAAACTGCGTCGAAGTACTTGCAACTGTGGCGTGCGTGTATGACGATGTATGAACGTAGGCGAAGCAAAGGGAGTATGTAAGGAGCGTAGCAGGTGGCGTTCTATAGTTTCTGCCTACCACAATGGGAAGAAGAGAGCGTGAGTTTATGTATGTATGTAGTTATAGTCAACGAAACTGGTATTTCGTAGGGTGGGTTTCTCTAATCATCATTATCTGCCTAGCGTTATGTTGTTACTTTTTTTTTTTTTTCACGGGGTGGAAATTTCTCATGGATGTCCTCCGCCCTAGGGCGGGCGGTGGGGTCTGTCAGACTCTTACTAACTAAAAACCACCCCAGTGTTCCCTCCCACACTTGATGTTAAGGTTCCTCAACTATGTTAAGGTTGGCGCTTCTAGTTTAACAGGGTGCAACTGAATCAACGGGAAAGGCGAATCTGCGGGATAATTACGTAACACACTATCAGTAGGAATCGCTTTCAATTTGACAGTTCAACAAAATTCATTGCGTCATTTACGTTGTTGGTCAGATAATTTTTTCCAACATACGAGTATGAATCAATGGATTAGCAATATACTTCAAAATCATTCCGATTCTGTTTCAAACTGTGTTACGCAATTAGGGTACTGGTACTTAAGGTTTCTGTAATCATCATCATCTGTCTAGCCCTTTTCAACTATGTTGGGCTTCCAGTCTAACAGGTTTCAGCTGAATAGGTACCACAGCGAAAAGCAAATCTTAATAATCATAATCATAAATCTTTATTTATCTCAACATCATATTACAGGCTAAAATGTACCTACAATCTTATACATATAGAGAAAGGTGACTGAGGTAGGAGGGTCCAGTTACTGATCACCCGGCTCTCTTAGATAGGACATGTTAATTTATAAAAACAGTTATAGTCAAGATACTATAGGAATAATAAAAGTCTGATATTGCAATGAAGTATAAGCAGAATCTATAAAACTAAAGATATAGTCAGTTAAAAATGCACATAATGTTTTTGATAATCATGAAATTGGGGGAAATTGTATAATAAATTGTCTGTTATCTAATTTGACTTATACATAATTATTATCTGTTTGTAAGAGTTTGTTTGAGTAAAGGCTTCTACATACCAGCGCGACTTGTCGCGCGACGCGACACGGCACAAAGGCCCCGCGTGTAGCGGGACGAGCGGTGCCTTTGTGTCGCGTCGCTTCGCGCGACAAGTCGCCCCGGTATGTAGAAGCCTTTAGTAGGTATGAGCTAGTTATATCTAGTACTTACTATAATCTGGATTGCTATTGTACAAGATGTACGAGATGATGTATATATGATAGATATGCTCTGATGACTTCAACCTAAAGTACCTACGTCACGGATGTCACGTCGCGGCCACATGACGCAGTTTTCCCACCATTGTTGATGTCTACCAATAATTAAAGGGTGGTAAATTCTTTAAGTTCGGTTTGTGATACTCGTATCTTCATTGTCGTGACTCGTAGCTTCCAAGCATATAGCTGGCATCTGTAGAAGAGTTTCTTCAGCATATTTATTGGCAGTGGCGTCGACAACATCATTGTCAAGAACTTGGACAATTCCGGAATCTGTCGTCTGTGCATACTCATTGAAGAGAGTAGGTTGGTAAACATATGGACTACTACAGTACTATTTATTATACTGCACTACAGAGTTTAGTGACGTCCATTCACCTTATTTCAGTTCTTGCCCTTTTTTTCGTACACCCACATTTCTCCTTACAGGTTAAGGCCACCCACAAAACTGTGTTTAAAATTTTAATACGAGGCGAGCTTATTGTCATGCACCTGGCACGCTTCCAAGCCACGAGCTGTCATATAAATTCATAACGAACCAACCTAATATTACTCTGTTCGACATCTGAAAACAATTTCAGGACGGACGGGGCATTATTATTTATCTGCCTGAAAAAACAACTCTGATATTAATTTATGTTTATATAAAAAAGAAAAGGTGGAAGGTTTTATTGAAAGTATACGGTCAATAAAGCATTTTGTTAATTTAGCCATAACTACATACTTACTGAAAATTTTACCGTAGCTTTTTTAATTTATTTATCATATAAACAATAGAACACAGGATTTCATTTTAAATAGCAACCAAAAACCACTATGGTTTAAACTTGTGATATCACGAGTCTATCTCAATATCAAACTATACAATGAATAACGCGTAGATTTAGAATGCTTCATTGAATGAAGCATTCTAAATGTACGCGATATTGTCGATACAATTAATAAACTTAAAGGGCCGGCGTAGCACGCGTAGTTCATACAAACATATACCAACATAATTTGTAAATCAAACATATTCCTAAGGTAGTGTGTATTTATTTCGATTGGATTACAGAATATCTAGGTTTCCAAATATATATTTTGAATAGACACTGATTTAAACAAGAGTTAAGAGAAAAATAAGTTTTATAAAGAAGTTTTTAATTCCTCACATCTCGTCTATAAATCATTGTCCTTCATGCTTTCACAGTATCTTGTGACTGGAATAAATAAGTGGTGTAGCAATAGCGAAGTACCTACCTAACCTACATGACACAATTAATAAGACCCTAGATTACGGCCCTCATTAGGCCCTCATTAGTTTGGTTTCCCAATCTACCCTTGCCTTACAATGTCGTAAATAAAAAAGGAAAGGCTGTACGTATTTGTCTATTATATACAATGCTTACATCGTACCCTATTTCCTGTCTATTTCCTAGCGGGTTTTGCTGGAGTGATAGTGTAAATTTGTTCCCCAAAATAAAAATAATCTATAATTTTTTTGAAATTAGTTGTTAAAAATACTTTACTAAGACTGAGTGTAGATCACGGAGGTGTAGATACTTCTAAAAAGTTTCTTCTCAAAATAAATACAAACAAAAGCATTTCTACGTAGTTAAGTTGTGAGGAGTTTAAATTATAGACACTTTTTAATCTAATTTATCGCAATCGTCATGGGTAGAGGCTATGCTGAAGGAAAACTTGGATAGTGGATAACTTAAACCGTTGTTAACACGCCATCTATCAGATATATTCAGCAAGTTTCAAAGATATCATGTGAACAAAAATAAGTCTATCAAGCAAGCCAGCTGAGTATTCGATCGAACTGCCATCTATTGCATGAAATACAAAATGCTCAGAATCCACTTTGACTAATGTGAAAACAGCTTACATATTTAATAATAGATGGCGCTGCATGTAGTTGCAGCTCTGTAGTTTGTTCTCGATGTCGAGTTGAGGAGATGGCGCTAGCCTGTTAAGTGCGTCGTCACCCATTTTTTTCGATCTTTGCTAACAGACTGCTGCATGTCTAATTGAACATGATTGATGGTATAAAGATACGCCGATGTAAGCAACTTCTGTGGTCTGTCAAAAGCTTTTGATTGCGTCAGTCACAATATGCTTTGGATTATAAAGACAATACAATGAGATTCATAGATGAGGACTAGAACCAGTATTATTTTTAAGCTTCAAAACAGCAAAACATTGCTATTGGTATTATAATGGTAATGCCACAAGGCCCAATACTGGGGGCCTAAAATTGACGCTTTGGCAAAATCATAATATGAAACTGCGTGCAATTCATATCCCGCAATTCATCTGTTAGACAGTTTGTATGGAGTTTTGTAAAATGGTCCAAAAATTATTAAGTGCTATACTGAAGTCTAATGTCAAATATCAGCTGTCAAACAGATGAATTGCAGGATGTATGAATTGTACGCAGATCTTAATATGATTCTGCTAAAGCGTCCATTTTAGGCCCCCTGCTGGTCTCTTTTCATTTGGTTTTTGGGGTATTTTTTTTTACAACCTTTTGCAACAGGAAACACCATATAAATACCTAACGTACTAGAAATTACAGGTTTGTTGCTTGAGTTATCGAATTAATAAGGTAGCTCTATAAACTTGACGTTGACTGGTAACTCTACCAACCAGGATGGTTCCTGCCAATATTATTCTGAACACAACTATTTAAAAGGTTGTCAGGTTTTAACAAATTTAAGTTTTTTGTTGGCATGGGTCTTCTAATCTACAACCCAACTATTTATTACTCAACGAACAAAAGCGGAACCAATAAGGTCCTAAACTAGAAATAAATTATCTATTAAGTAAATTACAGCCGAAAACCGTTTACTTAAACGGCTATTCTGAGACATAATTACCTGCTAAATATTTGGACCCATCTTTAGTGGTCAACCACTTATTACGCTACCCTATATTCGCGCCAATCCCCAAAAAAATATTACCCAAACTGGACAAAAATTCTAGGTAGGTGCTTACTGGATGCCTCTCGTGGAATAATAGTTGGTAGCTATTAGGATAATTTATAGCCGTTTAATATCCAACGAACTCGCAGAGATTTGATTATCGATGTAGTATTTTTTTTCGTCGGACGCCGCAGATCGCGTGTCGCGTGCTCCAATGTTTTTTTTTCGATTTGTGTTTCGGGGGTGTAACGCACAAAAAATATTATAACTGGCCAGCGACTACCGGAATATAATTTTTGTCAATTTTATAAATTATACAGGCGTATCGCTTAATAATGGGTAGCTACGGGCATGTTTTTATTGTTCCTAAGACAGTCAGTGGCATTTGGTTTCTTATTATGATAGAACGAATATTGTACGGTTGTAATAGGTTAGAAATATAATACATATAGATATAGAGTACTGGGGAATAGTTAATTTTAGTTTTATCTACGATAAAGTATCTACGAAAAACTGATATACCTACCATTGACTTTTTACCATCTAATATACGAGTAATCTAATGTTCTATATTGAAGCATCTTCTTATGGGTTATGTTAATTAAAATTATGATTATGACTTTACTTTCATCTCTCATTCTCATACTGAGTGTCATAATATCGGCGAATCGGCGCGGGCGCAGCATTGCGGCGACGAAATTGCGCGGTCGCGCGCGCCTTCACTCCACCGCGAAACTTGAACCCCGGCGCAGCAGCCTGCAAACACTACATGACGTCATGATTCTGTATTGCTAACGTTACATGCGCTTCGAGTGTCACAAAATGTGTGTTTCAAACAAGATATACTAATATTTTTTCAAAGGCTTCTGTCAAGTCCCATATCCCTTGTAGGAAATAATCTAGGCAAGGAAACGCAAACAGCCCACTCCCTTAGGATTTGTCTCTTGAAATATCTTCTAATGATCTTCGGTTGGTGTTCTTGACATTTAACATTACTTGTCTTGTGTTAGACAAGAGGGTTTCAGCTGCTTGAATCTAAGTAAGCTTAAGATCTAGCTTATTAAACAAGCTTAAAATTCATTGTTTTGAAATGGGACAAGTACCTTAGAAGTATCTAGAAGATACTATACCTACCTGCTTAGACCAACTTGATTTTGATCCAATTTTCTCACAATCAAAACAGTTGGAATTCGTATGCCGTGATCACGTTACGAGTCGCCGGCGCGCCCAGTAGCGATGCCTGCCTGAGCCGAGCATTTTTTGTCTCATCTCTGACAGATCGAATTAAAATAAATGCTCCGATAAAGCGTCCTATAATATCATCCTGTATTTGGTTACGTGGACGACTGACGTGCAGTGGGAACATACGAACGCCGTAGGTGGGACCATAGCTATTTTTTAGGTTGTTTTTATGTTTTTTTATGATTCAGATTGGGAGTATATCAAAAACGTTTAATCGTTTTGATTGTTGGGATTACATTGTATTGTTCACGGGTAATGGCTACTGCTGTGTTTTATCTCTATCATACAGAGTTAATTTTCAACAACACTACTGCATTTTCTAAATAATATCCACCTTTTCCCAAAAATATGGGATCTTTTGGATCTTTACTTCTTTTATTTTGCCACGGTTGTATGAATTATGAACCATACAGTTTGTAAGAGGTTCATGATGATAAGTAGGAGAGACAACCGTTCACCAGATTCAATATTTGTAATCCAACGGTATGTTTCTGATTAAGAAACTATTTACAACTGACCATGAGCATGGTAGAGCAAAAGTTCCATGCAAAAATAAAGTACAAAACATAATGGCACAAGACAAACTAGAAATTAATTCACACTAACATAATTATATACTAAATGCTCCACCGATAAAGTGTTACAACAACGTGTAAACAAAATTTCAACCAACAGGTACATTAGATAACAACAGTCAACAACAAACTCAGTCAGGCGTAAAAGCTACTGAATTCAACGGAAAAAGGTTTGCCTTTTTTTCTGGCAGACCGTTACAAATTGCCAGATGGTCTATTTTCTTGTTTCAACACATCCATAATAATTATGGTCGACACGTATGATATATGCTTCAACGACAATTGGGAATTCAGTAGCAGAGCACCGAGAAAAGTAAACATTTAGCTGTGTTGTGGAGAACGCCATGATTGTATTGTTTGACGTGCTGTGTGTATATTTCTATTGTGTGATTCGATTTATGTGTTTGCAATTTTTCAGGGTAAGGACAATAGATACAATGCGTATTCAGAGTATGAGCTAGTCTATTTAAAAACATTTTGTGTTTACCAACATTTTCTCATAGGAGACAAAACACAAGTGAGCTTTTCATTTTTCATTAGTTATTAATTTAAATTTTGTGAAACTACCGTAATTATTTATTATGATACACCGTTTCATTAAAATTCGAAGTATTTTGATTTTGCCCGATATTACCCGAACACGTTTAGAAAGGGTTTCTTGTCGTGTCACTGCTCATCAGCAGAATCCGAAATAAACAAAAAAAAGTTACAAAATTAATTTCAAAAGTTCATCGTACAATATGAACAACATGCCCCAAAAATATAAAATACTAAAACAAAAGCAATTTCATGTTAATCGTACGAAATACTTGAGCGGAGGCAGAGCGATATCCACCTTATCGAGTTACCTAGGCTACTGGGCATCTCCGAGCACGCGAGGCGAAATGATGTAACCATAACCTTGAACAAAACAAACAAGCTTCTATTGATTCAACCCTAAAGTTTAATATTAAATAAGGCCATGGTGTGTACTTGAAACAAAGAATGAACACACAATAATAGTCGCTTCGGTGATTTTATGGAAACGTGATATCGTGTTGGCCTCTTACAAAAAGAATAAAGCGAAACTCGAACGAAATTGTTTTAATCTTCGGAAGCCACGGTGTACTCCTTATTACTTAGTAATTATATTAAAACGATTATGCAATGTATTGTATTATTTAATCATGTAGTTACTATACAAAAAACCGGCCAAGTGCGTGTCGGACCACGCACACTGAAGGGTTCCGTAGTTAGGATGAATTTATCCCAAAAACAAACTTAACATTGTAGTTGAAAAATATACTCTCCCATACATCGATATACGTTATAGTCAATTCTTCAACTGCAAATTTAAGTTGGAAGAGTTTATAATACTGCCATGAAATTTTTCACATACCCAAAACCAACCATTTAGCTGGCAGGGGGGGGGGACACTTGCCTCTAACTAAAAATAGCACTTTAAAGCTTAATATTACGCAAACGGATCCATTAATTGAAAAATGGTTCTGACAAACCCACAATATTTTTGAACGGCATATCCAACGATACCCCACACCATCTATTATACGAGAAAAAAAATATCATCCCCGTTTTACGTGCAAGGGGGCGTTTTACCCTAAAAAAAAAATGTTTTTCATGGTTTTATTTTACAAATTCCTTGGCGTAATTAATATGTACACCCATGCCAAATTACAGCTTTCTAGGTCTAAGCGTCTCTGAGCTAAGCCGGGGACAGACGGACGGACGGACAGACAGACAGACAGACAGACAGACGGACATGGCGAAACTATAAGGGTTCCTTGTTTACTTCGGAACCCTAAAAAGTATGGAGGTTTAACAAAAAATTAAATCTACAAATTAGTTTTTTACTGAATGGTTAAACGCATCATGATGTGTTATTGCCATACGGAGGTGGATACAAAAAACATGATTGCCCAAACAATACATTGTCCATGGTTCGTTGTAACGAGTTTATTCATCTCGATCGTGACCGTTGACGTAAAAATAATGACGTGATGCGATGGGACACCGTACGATTTGTTTGAACTAACTTGCGCATGAAATATCGGTTGGAGTCAGCTACCGATGGCTCGCTGGCTTACCTCCCGCGCCGCCGCCGCCGCGGCCACAGAAAAACTCATAGCTCTGTCTACAGGCATCCGAATTCCTTTGAAGCAAATACGTGTGTGTAATCGCACGTAACAATTTATTTAATTCAGCGCAAGTTAAAACGCTGAGCGAGAAACAAGAAGTCGATTTTGTAGTTCAACAGGGTTATTTTTACGTTGTGATTAGTGAGCGAGTTTCTTTGTTTAGTTTAGCATTTGCGTTGGCGGCGCCTGCCTACCTGAGGTTTCCGTGAAGCGCGGATCGCGTGTCGAATACAACGGTGAACATTCACGAAGTGGACTTTTAATGGAGCCTGATAACCTGACCAACGTTACATATTTCGTTCATTACCTACTGCAAAATCATAGCCTCACTAGAATTGTTTTAAATATTGATTCTGATTAAAGACCGAAACGTGCCATGAGTGTTTTGTAAAAAGCACAACTTGCAGGGCGTTTATAACTTTCTTTCTCAAAGCACATGACAAACGACTCATCGGAAGGAACAGGTGACAATGAAACAAAGCCCTAATAGATTTGCAAAGTTGACATTAAAAGGGTGAAAAGCGTGAGGTATCTTTTACGAAGTTTCGGAAACCACAATAAAACCGCATACCTTTTAAACGGTGTCGCGTGGCTGTTACTAAAAACTTTTACCAAATTATGCTCCGCCATTCAAAGCATTTTGGCACATGGCTTGCCTGCTTAATAGCCTGGAAAAATACCTTCTTATGTTTTATGGCTAACGAATTAATTTAAAGTTTTGAGAGTTGTTTTCTTCCTAATAATTTTTAGGGTGTTTTATTGTATCAATAAACATATCTTGACAAACGCAGAGGGGTTTATCTAACACTGCTCAGGAGACAAAACATCTATAAATTAACCTGTTTATTTATAATGGCAGTAAAGTTGTCGCCTTTAACCGATAATGAGGTGTCATTAACTATTAACTTTTTGAGGAGTTTTATAATGTAGCAGTGACTAGTTTACAAGTTTTAGTTACCATATGGCGTTTTATGAGGATTAAGTTAAGAGCAAAAAGAAGCCTCATACTATGGGGACGGTGAAATGGCATTAAGGTGGTTTGGTCTATCGCAGGCCATGCTGTACTTCTGGATCGCCAAAGTTGCTTGAAAAATCAAGATCTCTGCTTCAATCTTACTACTTGCCTTACTACTTTTAGCAGGTACTTGCCCGTGGTAGTTCCCCTTGGGGTACCACGAGCAAATATTCGAACAACCCCCCCCAGACTTGGGGCGGGCCGGCACTAGCCGGGGATCACGGAAGTAATACTAGCTCCCAAGATCCCTGGTGCAAGTGTGGTAAAGGAACACTGGGGTGGTTTTTAGTCAGTAAGAGTCTGACAGACCCCTCCGCCCGCACCAGGGCGGAGGACATCCATGAAGATTTTCCAACCCGTGAACAAAAAAAAAAAGAAGCTTAGCTTAAGTTAGAACTATGACCAAACGCGCGCGAGCGCTACAGCCAAAGTATTTGCATTTTATTTATCTGGCGATTAGCGGGGGTACCGCGGGACAAATAATTTGCCCATGGTACCCCTTTGTCCCCCCTGGGGGTTCCACGGGCAAAAATATTTGTTCGTGGTACCCCAAGGGGGACTAGACTGGGGGGCCACGGGCAAGTATCGCATTTAGCCCACAGAAAGTGATAACAGCAAAAACAATAAAACGAAATAGTAGATTGTCATTATCGTCTTACTTTGTCTTACCGCGCATCTTAAAGTCTGTAGCAACATCCTTTGTGCATATCTCCACAACATTTATGATATTTCCTATAGTCACAATTGGAAGTTGCTCTCATTTCTTATTAAAATACAGTCTGTTTTTGTTGCATATCAGATATTAAAGGTACCCACATAAATATTCGGTTTCTCCGTTCACGATGAATTGAATAGTAGGAGAAAAAAAACCTGATAAGTTAAATCATGTCGCAGGCACGTATTAAGAGCTACATTATTGCTACAAACCTGAATCAGTGGGTGAGCAAGCGATGCATCAATTGAGCGCCGCAAGGGGCCGCCACCGTCCCGTCACTCTGCCTTCAGAACGAACAATGTTTACCACGCTGAATATCGATGTCCATACGTTTCTTTATACAAAATCATCGACTGTCGACATTTTTAATGTAAGTAATATTTATACGCTCTTTTGGGTAAAAAACGTTCTTTAATTCGAAATGTGAACTCTCCTATTCATTATACATTCTGATTTTAGCCGATATACCAGCAGTTTGTGGAGATGCGGAAAGTTCGGATAATTTATTTAATTAAATTGAATCGATAATAACACGTTTTGGATTATGTTATGGAGCACATCTCTCGAAATGTTAAGGCGATATAATAAAGGTATGGTCAGTGATGCAGTTCGGAGAAGCTGCGGCGCGGACGTCGCATTCCCGCGCTCCTTTACGGCGCATGCGCGAAACGCCGCCGACACAACTCGATCGTAGATAAAAACCACTTATGACATGAACCATGCCTTTATTCCAACAAATTGATTTCGAACGTAGAAGTCCTATCGACGATTCCGATCTTTGTAGCGTTGGAACAAACGCAATGTTATCGTTTATGAATTGACACGTAACTTCAAAATGCACCTCACTGTGAGCAAATGATTGATCGCACGGTTTTATTCGATTATAATTATTATACGTAACCGGTACATCAAATTGCCGAAATGTTATATGTACCTATTTAATTTATAGATACAATCACAGAAGAAAATCGGAATTCGTAATAATTTCTAACAGAACACGTTCAATTATTATGGTATCCGAGCCCGTGATCAAGATAACCGATTATTAATCGTCTCTAATTACTGCTGGTGTTAGTTCGACCTTTATCTGGACACCATTTACCTATGGTTAACAAAAAACTTTACAAAAAGTGTAAAGAAAGGCTGATTTGTACCGCGATGTGTTCCGCCGGTGACCGCTTCACCTGTTCATTGTTTGGCTGGCGGCTGTTAAACAAAAGGGTTCAAATATCACAGTTTTTGGGATATAATCGCCGTGAATGCAATAAATTTTATCGTAATAACTGCACTTGCGAAGGCTTAGATTATCGCTGTAATGTATGGGCGAGGAATTTATTACTGGATGTGTGATTTATTGGAAGGATATCCTTGTTTTAGTTAACATGTGGACTGGTACGTATTAGCACATTGATGGATTTAATTGGGGGCCCGTGTTTGGTTAAAAAAAGGGTATAGAATAAATTGACGAAAGAAAAATTATTAAGTAAGTCGTAGATATATTTTCATGATGTCTGTATCAACGGATTCTAAAACTCTAGGTACCATTTTCAGTTTTAAACTCTTACATGCAGGCTGCTTTTGATGTTTTAATTAGCATTATGACTATTGGCCAATGTATTTTCATATTCATATATTTATTGGCATTCCATAATGTTTAAAGGTGTTACAATGGCTTACAGCTAAGGTACAATTACGGACCCTGTAGGGTTATATTTTATAGACACTTAATATGGAGAAAGCATCACGATATCAGCTCTGGAAAAGCTACAGCAAAAAATATGTCACACCACACATTATGTCCCCGTTGTCCCCAAAAATTAATGATCGCGGGTCGGAATCATTACCATAATTACATAGATAAATTTACCATTTTCATAAATTCTCCCATAATAATCTCATCTTCCTTGTTCACTAATCTGAGTACGTAGTGATGTACTACGTAAGTATTACGTGTCGCATAGTGATGTGCCACGCGGCCTCGTCCCGCACAGCGGATGCAAACGTCGGAGCTGGGAGTCGCGTGCATAAATCCCGGGATCGCCGCCGGCGCGGGATTCGGGAGCTATCAATCATTATGGAGGAGCAACGTCGCTGGGGGTTCGGTAGAGCGCTTTGTGAAACAGATCAAACTGTCTTGTTTAAACGTCGGCTTGATGCATGTTTAGGGTTTTTTTGGTAGAGGTTTCGATGGAGACCCAAATATGTATCTAATCGCTATTAAAATGTTAGGAGCTTTTAGGTTTTTAGAGCATATTCTATGCCAATCCGCACGCTCAACCTCATAGCGATTCAGACGGACTTAGTTGTTTTCTGAGTGAATTCACAAAGAATGCACTGTTTGTAATTTGTTATACATAGGTGTTAGTATTTAGGATTATTAAGTTAGGATGGGCGCATTTATCGCATTGGGTTATCCTGTAATGGTAGTTGTAAGAAGAACAGTAAATAAATAAATTTTCGATTAATTTTCAGGTTTTTAGGGCTGTTATATTTTTTTTCTATGCAGATTCAGTGTCTAAAGGACCTATTGTGTTACTCATCCTATGCTGTTAGCAATTGACGTTAATCAAACACAACAATCGATCATAGTTCGAGCCACAGTCCCGCACATAAAAATACTGAAATTATAACCAACTGCAATGAATTACTAATTTACGCAGATATATGCAAACTTGACAGTTATTGCGTTGCCTCTGTACATACACTACTCTGTGCAGTCCTCTAACGACTCGTTATTAAAAGGTAAGCGGTGGTTAAGGACGTCAGACACAATGTTTGATACATGATAACTAGAGGCGAAGTCACATTAAATCGCGTTGCTCGCACTAACCGGGCAATTCACTTTATTTCACTTATATACGCTTATTGGCGTAATACCGCCTTATTAAGGATTATAAACATCATTCAATTCTCGTGGTTGTTGTGATAAATGGTTGAAATGCAAATGGGAGGATAAGTAGCAGGAGCGAATAAAGCACTCGTATCTGAGGCTAACAATTTTTCTTAACCTACGGGAATTTTGTGGATTTTTAAGTCAAGGAGTTGGTAGTTTGGTTTTTTGATACAGACACTTCATCATTCATCATTTCAGCCGAAAAGACGTCCACTGCTGGACATAGGCCTCCCCTAAAGGGGGGTTTTTCAATAATCGCCACGCTTGGCAGTCGGGTTGGCGATCGCAGTATGGTGTTAAAATGCATAGAGAACGCTGCTGCCCACTCTCTAGTAAGGCCCTTAGTCGACTTTTACGACACCCACGGGAAGAAATGGGATGGTGCTATTGTTTACGTCCGGCACAAAACGGATAACAGCACTAACATACACTTGTCTGCTACTGATGGTTAATGCAGGAAATGTGTCGATGTTTAAAACGTGATCCTAGTAAGTGACCTACGATTCTTTAATGTTAATTTGTACTGAATTTATATTTGATAGTATCACTTTAAAATCAGTATTAAGGTCAAGACGCGACGATCACTCAATAAAATACCTGAATCTTCCCATGGCAGCTCTTTAAAGCTTTCAGTGTTTTAAAACGTAGCAAGAGACACACTTCTACAAATCTTCACTAGCTAAGTCGTCTCGAGCCCCATATATCGCTATAGTGATTAATATTTATTAACGTTCGTTGCAGATTCAAAGTGTCGGACTATGATTGTATCTAGACGGAAGTAATGGACAGCACTTTTACTGGTAAAAAAGAATTTAAAACTCTTTTAGATTCATGCTCAGCTCAACACCGCGAGTTGACAATCTAAAGGCTTCTACATACCGGGGCGACTTGTCGCGCGACGCGACGCGACACAAAGGCACCGCTCGTTCCGCGACACGCGGGGCCTTTGTGCCGTGTCGCGTCGCGCGACAAGTCGCGCTGGTATGTAGAAGCCTTAAGGACTAACCACACTTATTATAATATACATATAGTCGTTGCATTCCAAATAAAGTGCTTATCAGTCATTTGTGAAGAACAAAAGTCAGCGCCAAGGTGCAAGTCATTACGGTCAAACAAATTACAGTAAAGAGTGCGATTTGTAAGCTTGAGACCAACAAAGGAACATTTCACGCGCGATTTTGACTGATCTCAGGATAATACTGACCCACAGGATATAAACTAGGATCCTAATCCACCAATCAAAATTGTCTTCTAAAGCAAGAACTTCAAAGTAGGATTTTGTTTGAAGGTGGGTTGGGTAATTAATTACCATTGTTTGAGAGATTCTGCTCTTTATTAGCATGTGCATAAGGTTTTGTTTTAGGTAATGGATTAGCAGACAAGCCTGGATGGGTACGAAATCATCGCTCGAATGCAACGCTAGCCGCGAGCTGGCGATTAGGGGGTTTTACGTTTTCTTGTATAGACCTAGAAATCTAATAAAATGTAAAAGGGTTTTATAATCTTAATTTTAGCTCCCGATTAGAGTTCACGTGAGAAATAGCGATTCATAGATTACTTAGAAGAAAATGATGAAGGTAGCTAATCAGGTATTTCAGACAAAATTTATATTTCACTAGCTGCGCCCCACGGTTTCACCCGCGTAAGTCTCGATCCTGTAAGAATATCGAGTTAAAAAGTAACCTATATGTTAATTCAGGATGTCAGCTACCTCCATACAAAATTTTATCAACATTAATCCAGCTGTTTGAGCGTGAAGAAATAACAAACACACACAGTCACAAACTTTTGCCTTTATAATATTAGTGTGACGTGATGTGATATACAGCAAATTAATATTGTGAATGAGAATTTAGTTAGAGCTTTAATCCTATTTGAGCATTTCTCAAAATTTTTTGACCTATAGACACCACGAGAAAGTAACAAGAACAGAAGTAACGAAACGAAGGTTCTAGATTTTCAAAAAAATAAATTAAGGTTAAAACCCAACAGTTGAAACAAGTATTTTACATTGTTTTTAGACTATAACATACGTAAAGCTTCTTATAATGTAATGAAAATAAATGAGTTCGAAATTACTGCGGCCATAAGCGGGACAAACTATTATCCATACTATGAAAATTTCGGTATTATCAGTTTATTATATTTTAAAATTAACTTATTAATTTGTACACCGTTTTAAAATTTTATCTGATAATTTAATAATATCGATGCAGTTAATAATGTCTCAGTAATAAAATAATCATAGAAAAAAATGGGACATCGACTTTATGGCTATGGTTAAAAAAATTCAGAAATGCTCATTTCATAACCATTGACTAAGTAAATGGGTGGGTGGGTGGATGGATTGTCTCAAAAGGGTTTATAAAATTCATTCACTATTTTGTCTTATGTCTAATTTAGGGACACTTAATCCGAGTCTGCTACATTTTACCTATGTTAACAAAAGGTTTTGCTGTCACATGGAACCTCTAACACTTTCATGGTTCACTTAATTCGAAGGGACCATAGCCGTGAAGGAGTCCACCTGATGGTGTCTAATGTGTTTGTTATTTTGTCCTACAGGCACTTATTAGAGGCTCTTTGGCGGCGAGTTTATCACCCGCGGCAGCCCTAACGCGCTCTCATTGTGGTTTATTATCCTCTGAACATTTCGAACCTAATAAGGATTATCAAGGTGCCGTGCAGTTCCGATAACATTAGGTATACTTTTTTGCAAATTGTAGGCGTTGTCACAAATACAAGATGATATGCTAATTAATATTCGAGCTAATAGCAGAGGTTGTTTTTAGTTCGGTACACCAAAAGAGGTAGCTGGGCTGCTGCAGTTGTTGTTGGTGCACCTACTTAGTGTTATCAGCTTTAATAAATCAAATCAAATCATTTATTTGCTTATGACATGGTGTACATAAAATGGTGTTAAAATAAATTACAATGGCACAAACATGTCACGACATGTGTGTGTGGGTGTGTGCGTGTAGTACCTACGTTAGGTTGTACCCAAACAATTTATCTTTGATAAGAAATACAGAATCCAACTTCACGAGTACCGTCGATGTGAGGGGTTGCGCCCCGCAGAGCTGCGCATCTTCACAGATGGATCCAAACCAGGTAGTGGCACAGGTGCTAGAATCTTCTCAGAAGACTTCAACATACACATAGCTACACCATTGGGGGTCCATAACACAGTGTTCCAGGCCGAATGCATGGGCATTTCTCTGGCCGCCTCGGCCATCATGGCCAGGGAAGTTAAGCACCACTCGATCCGCATACTATCACACAGCATGGCTGTCCTGCAAGTGCTAAGTAGTCACGCGGTTGACTCTGCCTCAACTAGGTGGGTAGCCTCAACAACATAACCATTCAATGGATCAAAGGACACAGCGGCTCGCTAGGCAACGACGCAGCCGATGAACTTGCCAGAAGGGGGTCGAGCGTGGCACCAGTGGGACCTGAGCCCATCGTCCCACTCCCCTTCAGGAACTTACGCAGTCTGGTAGGGAATCGCACCAGGGACCAACATCACAAACTATGGTCGAACCAAGGTGAGTGCAGGCAGGCCAAGGAAGCACTCCCTACAATTGATGGCCGCCTCACGAAACAGGTTCTCCGACTAACTAAGCAACAGCTGCCTACAATGACAGCAGCTATTACTGACCACGGGTCATTTAGGTAATAAAGACCTCCTTGTCATAGGAGTCACAGACAGTCCGCTGTGCAGGGCCTGCATGGAGGATGACGAGACAGCAGCGCATCTGCTACTATACGACTACTGCCCAGTGGTAGCCACATACAGGGCAAGTACTTCGGTAACCCAGGTACCCTCTGTGAGATTGTCAATAACACCAAGGCGTTGCTGGCGTTCCTTGAGGAGCTGGGGTGGATCGAATAATCGATTTTCCCACCCAAAATACGCGCATATTGACGTGAAGTTGCGGACACCAGCCCGTATTACCTATTACCTAACTCCGTTAGATTGATGAATTGACAAAGTCAATATGAAATATTGAGTATAAATCTATAAAGATCATAATAAACACTCCATAACCTTTGAAGTAGATCGATAAGTTAAACAACCACACCTTTTACGTAATATCTCAATGTCCAGCCTCCAATATTTAACCCAGATAAGAAGTTTATGTAGTGTTTGACTAGACTACATCTAAGCTAGGTGTATTACTCGCTCAGAAATTGTAACAATGGTTGGGTAACCCCAACATTACGAGCGCGGTAACAGATCACCGCTTGGCTTTTGAACTCGATGAGTGAGCCTTCAACACAGCCTTTAGTGTTGGCTGTTGTCGACAAATAGTCAACAATTTTGTACGATACTATTTTAATGAAATAGATTGCTAAAATGAGAATTCACGTGAATGCTACCACCTAGAATCTCCGTATGTGTACATAAGAATCTACTAATACAGTATAAATAGGTCGGTATATGTGTAAATCACTCAGTCAGTCGAAATGTATCAAGGGAAAGAACGGGTGGATTTTTACTACCAAACTTACACCACCTAAGTACAAGTAAAATTAACTTGAAATTACCACCGCATAACTTCGCAAAAAAACTTAAAGTGGCAGGCAACCCACGAGTCAAATTGAGGTTCCGTTGTCACCTCTAAAAGGTATGGTCAGCAAAAACTAGGACAGTAATCAGCAGGCCATCAGTAAGCTGTCATATTATACTCGCGAGCGATGCATGGAAGTGACCAAAGTAATGTAATCAGCGAAAAAATTGAGGCCATGATTGTGATGGAAATAATACTGGCTTGTATTAATAGAGCATAAGAAGCTCGACTTAAATTGTAATCTGTGTGTACGGACTGTTGTACGGGATTGTATTAGAATTCGTTGGTAGTTAGTACGTAAATAGTAGTTCAGGTTTCAGGTATCGGTCAGTTTCCTGCAGGATGTCTCTTGCCTATTCGGTACTGATTGTTGCTCAAAACTGATTTTGCGTCACGCAAGTACCTACGTAAGTATTTAGATTGTTCAATTAATAAGATCGAAGAGTTATAGAAGACTGTGGCCTATTAGGACCTTACATCGTGTCCTATTTTTATGCAAAAAAAGTTAAACTACATGACGATATAGCCTGGAAGTGTCGACAATACTTACGGCCGTGTTACCGGTAATCGACACGATTAATAAAGTTGTGAAGCGATCGGCACTAGATGGCGGTGGAGAGGCCGGTCGCGATCACCTCTATTATCCTGTCGATACCACAACTCGTGCGCACGAACATCGCTGAATTACACCTCTATTTACTGTCAAACTTAATTCCTCGCTCGTGTCGTTGGCTTTTATTGCCGCTTTTGATATTTTTCTTCGTTATTATCATGTTTCCCGAGTAACGGCTTAATGTTCTCTCTTGTACTTACCTAATAGGGAGAACTCTATGCTAATGTGGGAATAAGGTCTCAATTAATAACTTTTCTGTATTGTTGAAGCCCAAAAATGGAACGTAGCAGAATATCTAAGGTTGGTCAGTTGTCGATATTCAATCTTCAAGATTGAATATCGACAACTGACCAACCTTAGATATTCTGCTACGTTCCATCTTATTGGTCTGCTCCATTATTGATCCCTGGCAAAAAATATAATACTTGTCAAGTATTTATGCCTCTTACAAGGAAAGATTCTTAAAATAAACTAAGAAATATCACTGGCAGTTAACAAATCAATGTGAATAGTTAAGTAATAGATCTTGTTAGTACCTCGCAGATAATGTTAAGAGTATAGAAAAGTGCGAGTGATTAGTTAGGTGTTATAATTTAGGATTAGCGTCAGTGAGACGGTTTGTATCGACCGCTTGTTAGCTTCACTTGTTATTGCGCGCGCGCTCATCTACGGACACATTATGATGGAGATAGTGTGGAAGGAACTTATAAAATATTTCGCTGTTTTATTGCTAAGGAAAATGGTGATATGTAGTCTATAACAGATTTACTTTGTCTTTAGTAACGAATTCAAAGTTTAGTGTTGCTGTAGTTTATTAATTTCAACTCATCATCATCATCATTTCAGCCGAAAGACGTCCACTGCTGGACATAGGCCTCCCACAAGGGGGGCTTGCCATAATCGCCACGCTTGGCAGGCGGGTTCGCGATCGCAGTATGGTGTTAAAATGCATAGATACACTGCTGCCCATTCTCTAGTAAGTCCCTTAGTCGCCTTTTACGACACCCAGGGGAAGAAATAGAGATGGTGCTATTCTTTGCATCCGGCACCACACGGTATGGCATAATTTCAACTAGGTACTATTTGAAATTGGCGATTAGAGCCAAGTGCAGTTAATATTTCTGTCATAGGAATTCAATCAGTTTTCAGAATTTAAGTCATAAGTCATTTATTAATTTGTTTAACATAGGTACCTACTATAAACTCAAAAACTATCAAACGGATTTTCAAACAGTTTTCAGCAACGGACGGAGTAGTTCATGAGGAATGTGTAAAATTAACTAAGGTTCTGTGCAAATTGGTTGTTTATGGTATGTATATGTCGATTATTGTTGAAGATGTCAGAAAAAATCATGGCGACTGGCAGCTTTACTGGCGTGAGCCGCGTAAACCTTAAGAGATACATTCAATTAATGTACTACAGGATTGTACATCATAAAAAGATCAACAAAAAATCCGCAAAAGTATTTGTCTATCTTCTAAAGATGACCCACAGCAACCATTTTTATCTTTCAGAGTTTAATAAAAATTCATTGTTATTTCCGAAGCTATATTTACCGCTTTTTATTAAATTAAACCTTATCCAAAAGAATATGGTTATTGAAATTGGGCATGTAATTAAAATTAAAATTTGCCTTGACATCATGTAATTTAAATTATTACTTTAAAAGATATCACAGATTCAAAGTTACGCGTAACTTAATAGTTATGGCTGATTGCTACGATAGAAAAAACGGCTGAACGGAACTGAATGAAATTTGGCCCATAGATTTGGTTAATAACCTGGATTAACACGTAGGATAAACTAATACCGGTAGTACGTTTCCGTGCGATAATTTCTGACCTCCACGCGCGCAAATCCGCGGGCAAAAGCTAAAAAAAATAAAGAGTGCGCTGTATTATGCGAGAGAGGCGTACAAATGTTTCTCAACAACAAGTGCTCTGATTTCCTTATTATAATTAGAATAGAATGTACATTAATTACTATTATGTACACCATAAAAGTTACAGATATAAATGTTTAAATTTTACATAGGGTGACACAATGGGCGGTCTTATCGCTAAGAGCGATATTTTACAGACAACCTTTGGATGGATTAAAGGGAGCAGGAGAGACAATACTGCAGGTAGTCAGTGGTGTACAATTAATATATACAATAAATACATACATACACAAAGCATACACATAACTAATAAATATATACAATAATAGACATGAAACAAGAGCAGGGAACTGTATTGTGTAGTGATGTAGTAGTAACACATCAATTATGTTCCTAAGCTTTTACTGTTATTTGGGACATAAGTTTTGACCCATACCGAAAACAACACACTGTTTAGTCGCTTTAAAAAGTATTTAAAGCTTACTCCACAGTAACCAAGCCCGGTACAGACACTAACATATCGATGACCATTTATTTACATTAGAACCATTTCTTTATCAGTTTATCACTGATTGTCTCGAGGTTCCTATTGAACTGCAGCATAACTTGTGTTGATTAATAGCCAATGACTAAATGTAAATATGATTGAGCTTTTGTTACACCTCTCCACAAGCGTCTGCGCATGATTTTGTTTGGCCACAAGAGCCAATTGCACGATCCTATTTAGCGGCGAGATATTTTGACAGGACAAAAAACTTTATTGATGATCACAAAACTTATAGAGCAATGAATACATCATTTGTTGATGATAATGAATGGCTAAGTGTATAACGTTTTGGAATGACTCACTGATTTGTAGAGGACGCTCATGTAGATGATACGTGATTAAACTTAATGAAGCATTTAGGTTGTGAATCTTTTTATACCCAGAGTATAAATTTTAAGGGTTCCGTAGTAAACAAGGAACCCTTATATTTTCGCCATGTCCGTCTGTCTGTCTGTCCGTCCGTTCGTCTGTCCCCGGCTTAGCTTAGAGACGCTTAGTTCTAGAAAGCTGTAATTTGGCATGGGTGTACATTTTAATTACGCCGAGAAAGTCGTAAAATAAAACCATGAAAAACATGTTTTTTTAGGTGAGTTTGTAAAAGCCATTTTTCAATTCTGAGATCTGTTTGCGTAATATTAAGCTTTAAAGTGCTATTTTTTAATAGAGTCAAGGTGTACCCCCTTTTTTTTTTTTTTTTTTTGGGTGGGAAATTATCAAATAACTTCTCCCGCTCTGGGCTGAGCGGGAGGGCGTGTCAGACTTTTACTGACTAAAACCCACCCGTATTCCTTCATTTGCCTGTGTGCCAGGGCCACGATATCCCTTTCGGACAAACTTGCAACCCTGGCAGGCATTGGCCCTATCGGACCCCGTCAGTTGGTGCTCACAACTCTTTGAGGCGCGCGTGGAATACGACGCGCCATCGACCCGGGCCTGGTCCTTATCGGACGGTGAGCTACCCATCGCTCACCGTCCGCAGGCCCGCGCCTACGGTGGCCGGAAATCGGCTTGCGACTCCCGACGCCCGGGGCGTCTCCTGCGGCGAAGGTGTCCCCCCCTGCCAGCTAAATGGTTGGTTTTGGATATGTGAAAAAAAAATCATGGCAGTAGTATATGTATACAGGGTTATTTTTAAAATGTCAATAACCTCTTAAGGGGTCATTGTACTCATCATTATGAACAACTTTTACTATGGGACTAAAACTGAAATCGTAAAAAAAAACCAGCTGTTCCCTACATTTATGTTCAAATAATTCGTTAAAATGTAGGGAAAAACTGTTTTTTTTTTCGCGATTTCAGGTTTGGTTCCATAGTAAAAGTTGTTCATAATGATGAGTACAATGACCCCTTAAGAGGTTATTGACGTTTTAAAAATAACCCTGTATAACGAAATTAAAAGGAAAACTATCACAATTAAGTAGGGTTTACTAGTTAACGATTAATAGTCGACAGGATTAAGTTTGAAGAATTGACCGCAACTTATATCGATGTTTGGGAGCGCATGTCTTTCAACTACAATGTTAAGTTTGTTTTTGGGATAAATTCATGCTAACTACGAAACCCTTCATTGTGCGTGGTCCGACACGCACTTGGCCGGTTTTAATGAAGTTTTTAGGTCAATAATATATTGTAGGTCTTGGCTAAAACTTTCCCAATCTGTAAACTTGACCAATGTCAGGTGGTTTTAGTAATATTTTGTGACTTATGTAATTGTCATAATATAGAGAGTGATCGGAGTTCATGTGATACCCCTCTTCCAGTTTGCCTTTGGGATAAATTCATCCCAACTACGGTCCTCTTCATTGTGCGTGGTCCGACACGCACTTCGCCGGTTTTTATAAGTAATTTCATTAATATTACCTTTCGTCAAAGCATCACCATGATATCCAGTGTTGCACGGTGACATGGTTACGAAAACCTCAGAAAAGAATTTAGATAGAGCAAAGCCTTTGAGCGTGGACACACCGTATAAATATGAATTAGTAGGTCGACTTCATTCAAAGGTTCATCGCTGTGCTTTTGTGTAGGGTCCCCCTATTAACTGCTTCAGAAGTTCATAGTATTTTTTATCCCGACCCACCGGTGACATCTATTGTTAGTTTGACTTATAAGTGGGTTTCTTTGAGTTATTATGAACACTTCGACCGTCCTTAGGCGTTGATCGTATTATACTGGAGTATTTTGACACATTGCTTTACATTGTTTATGACTTTTTGAGGTCGTAAATAATTTTTTTGAACTTCGTGGTGATATTTGACGAGGATTCAATGGTGTGATTTGGGATTTACTTGAGGTTATGATTTATGAGACGCATTTATTGTGGTGTGGCTTTGTAAGCTTGTTTGTTACGATTTTTTGGAATGTTATGAAATCACTGTGATATTAAAATCCTAAGTTTATTTTACACAAACTCAGAAACAAAGTAGATGATTGTGATATTGTTTTCAAATATGTAGTAGTTTTAAAATTATTCTGAATTGAGAATCATACGTATATTTTTTATATGGTTACGTTTTCGCGAGAATTGTCAACCATTTCTCGTTAATGTTATCATGTATCCTTAATGATTTTGTTATTGTGACGATTGCACCTCGTTAGTTAATTACCCTGTTTACAAAAAAAAAACATATAACAGCAGGAACATTACGCCTGTCCGCCAGTTCTTCATCAGCCGTCGTTCAGTAGTCCTAGAGTGTACCTATCTAAGGTTCACTCAGTTATCTTATGAGTTATCCGACTTGACACAAAAACTATGCTCGTAAGCACAAAAGTTTTAATTTCTCGCCAGGCCTTCTTCGTTCTAGACTACCATACGCGTTTTACAAAGTTAATGTCGGAAGTAGGTTAGGTCCTGAAAAACGTAACACAACGAAGTTATAGGGGGTCGTAAATGGCCTCAACTACTTCGAGAAAAGGATGGTACGGCCGTGCCGCTTGTTGTTGCTCGACTTGGCGTGCTCGCAGAAGAAGTTTGAGTAAATTATACCGGCTTCGGTCTAGAAAATAAAAAGATCGCCGCATGTGACGTATAGACCCTAATAGTGACATACTCGTATAAAGTAAAGTGCAGTGCAAGTGTTTTGGAGATAGACGTGATCGCTCCGATCACGTCATAATGGAACAACGCTACGGTTGTGGTATTTCCGAGTGAAAGAAAATGCGTTTATTGGCATTAAAGCAAAAAAATACACCTTAAAACTATACAAAAAAACAGAAAACAATTATTATAATGCCAAAAGGGCCTCAGCTAAGCATAATGTCAGATGACAACACAAGGTACACCTTGTGAAAATCACGCTAATTTTCAGCTGCAGTCCACTTGGCGAGTCAAGTCAAGCAAAAGCAAGCAGTTTGTACCCAGTAACAACTGCAGAATACCTAGTCAGAAACAAATAATCAAGCACTAGGTAAGACAGCGGAATATTATACACAATAATGTTCTGAATTCGGGAAGCTTTTTGTTCACGTTTTCATAGGAATTATCAATTGAATGTGAATGTTTTGTATTCTTGATGATTTGGTTAGGTATTAAAATCGTTGTAGGTACGGTACATGTTTGTTAAACTTTCGAAATCCAATTTTTTGTTAAATTTGTATAGTTATAAATTCTATACTAGATCATTTATTTTTTAAATTATTATACATCAGTCTGATTGGATTCAAATTGGTTCATCAAGCATCAGCATCAGTCAAATTGGAGAGACTCTCTCCAATTTATATTGAAACATCTAAACACTTATGTATTTAATACAAATAATATGAGTAACTACAGGATATAATTCCAAACTTTTTGTGGAACAGAAACATAAAATAATACAATTTTCTCGATTGATAAACATCTCGAAGTTAACTGTAATTTCCACGCATTTTCAATTTGTATTCCTAATATGCTAATAATGACTTTTAAGATACAAATATTTAATTATATTAATAAAATAACAAAAAAATGTGCAGGCGTTTTAAGAAATTCCTTTTATTTTTGGATTTATTACGATAAAACCCTTTCAGCACTTACTACGTTCTTATTCCGAGGAAAAAGTCGTCTTGCGTCGCGTCGCATGTTGCGGGAACTTCATAATGGTAACACCCGGGCGTTTCCTCCCGCCTTATCCTTAACAGGAACCTCCTGAAACAACCGTGTCCGGTGAGCACCTGCGTCAGGCGGAAGGTGAGGACGCCATGGCGACTCTCTAGCCACACCCACAAAGAGGGGACTTATGGCCACAGTTGTGGCGTGCCCAGCGCTGGGTTGCGACAATCGCACTCCTCAGGTCGCCATGAGCTCCCGCTGGAGCTCCGTCCGCTGTGCCGTGATTTCTCGCGGCAGCAGAATTACGCCCCGGCGTTTCGCCTCCTCGCGCCACTCCCATATGTGCGCGAGAACTGTTGCCTCCAGATCCCATGGCGGCAGTTCAGCAAGGAGGCCCGCCGCCTCACCGGAGACCGTGCGGTATCCTTGGACCAGCCTGATGGCCATGACCCTTTGATTGATTGATACAGCTAATATTGTTGTAATCCGAGCGGTGGCGTTGAAGATAGGTGTATGGGAGACAAATTGAGACACGCTTGTATTAGCAACTAAGATTTACCTTATGTCTACCTGATGTACCAGGTTACAAGTATATGTTAACTAGAACATACGAGTAACTGAATAGTATCTTAATTGTAACAAAATCCTAACCATATTATAACTGACTTAAAGAAGAGCAGAGGTGACTATTTATACACAAAATCTTATTACTAAGAAGAGGTAGAGAGTCCCACGACCCTTGTACATGCACTATCTAACAAACAACTTTAACTATTTATTGATAATATATACATAACATAACATCACGCCTGTAATCCCCGAAGGGTTAGGCAGAGGTGTACCTATAGTACACCCACATTTCGCCAGTTATGTTTAAGTCCCATGTAATAGGGGGCGAGCCTATTGCCATCAACCGGGCACAAATCTAGACTCGCTGCTACTGAGAAATTGGTAATGGAAAATCCCAATAACATTTTGCCCGACCCGGCTTGACATACAGGGTTATTGGTAAAACACGAATAACCTCTTAAGGGGTCATTGTACTTACAAAATTAAAATGTAGGGAACTGCTGATTTTTTTTTCGTGATTTCAGTTTTGGTCCCGTAGTAAAAGTTGTTCATAATAATGAGTAAAATGACCCCTTAAGAGGTTATTGGTGTTTTACTAATAACCTAAATCCATAAACCCATATCCTATCATCCATAAACTTAGTTCTTCTCTGAACAGCTTATCACACATTAAGTCAAATGAAGATATCCTATCCTAACTATCTATCTTTTTATTTATTTTTATCTATTCTATCGATTTGTTAGATATTATAAATGTGGAAATAAGTTTGTTTGTTTGTTACGCTTTCACGCTGAAACGGCTGAACGGATTTGGTTAAAATTTGACACATGGGTAGACCATAGCCTGGGGTAGGATACATATGATACTTTTTATTCCGGTAGTACATTTTCTTGGGATAATTTCCGACCTCCACATGGGCGATGCCGCGTGCAAAAGCAAGTTAACAATAATTTTTCTTGGGAAACGTAATCAACAAGATAGTTTACGTTGAACAAGTTAGTTGAGTCCTTTACAATTTCATAGATGACTGTCAGTTTAAATAAAAATAAATTATTTAGTAGGTATTAATAATTATGGAATCTATGTTAAGGGAATTATACATCAACTAATCATAGCTTAAAAACTTAGTAGGTATGTTGTACACCTACATACGTCGTAAGTATCTAAGTATTTAAATTATAGTAATTTCATTTGAAATTACATACAATATGATGGAAAGTTATTATAAATGTTTTATTTAATTAAGTTGATTGACTTAATGTTGATTGAAATAGTTTTTCGTATAAATGTATTTTGTAATAACATAGCTAATGAGAAACTGTCGTTTTCGAAATATTTCTAATAATTTGGAAGACCATCGATTTCATGTCTGTTTTAGAAAAGTGTCGGGTTATCTTGCAGGTTGTCAAATATCACATTTTTTATAAAGTAAGTATTATTAAATTATTGAACATGACTGATATGAATGTTATTGTGAAATACAATTTGCTTGTTAATTATTCTGTTTGTAAAAAGGTTTTAGTAAATCGATGATAATGTATAGGGAATAATATATATAATATAATATATACCAGGGACTATTTTGGTTACCCATTGAAAGGGTTTTCGATAGGGTTTTTCTAAGCGGTTAAACAAAAACCCATACGGTGTGGGTAACCCTTTTGAACGTCTTAATTTAAGCCATTATAAATTACCCACACCGTATGGGTTTTTCTAAAATGGTAACCAAAATGGTCCCTGGGTAGAATAGAGATAGAATTGGTCATGTTACGCGTGCTGGGTGGATATCGAATTAACATAATATTATGATTTTTTCGTGTTACTGGGTTTCAAGTAGGTATAGAACCCATTCAATGGGTTATCATATAACCCTTTCAATGGGTTTCTAGTATAAACCCTTTCAATGGGTTACATCATGATAAAGGTAACCCATTGAATGGGTTACCCATTCGAAAGGCTTAACTCTTAACCGGGGTTTACGGTCCCTGATTAAAATAATAACATTACCACGTGTTCCTCAGTTGGCATATCTTTGCACTTTCAGATACCTACATAACTGTACATTTAGTTTCAGTATTGAAATAAATTATTTGTGACAAGGTGAAAGGACATACCGCTTTTTATTTCTTGACCCGAAACCCTCTTTTATAGGAATGGAATTAAATATTTCAAAAGGTTTTAAGGAACTGTACGTAATAGGAGTGACTCGACACAAGATGAAACTGAAGAAAGGTTATTTAATTAAAGAAGCTTGTGGATACTCTTTTCTCTATAAGAAAACCTTGAAGTGCAGTCTTATAGTACTTAGTCTAGATTTTTCGTTAGTCTGTTGGTCCCCCAATAATTGGATTGCCGACCAAGAGTAACCTCTTGTTGTTGATTTATTTTTACTATTGACTACATATCGTTTTTAGGGTTCCGTACCTCAAACGGAAAAAATGAAACTCATAAAGGATCATTTTGTTGTCCGTCTGTCTGTCTGTCAAGAACCTTTTCTCAGGAGAGCTTGGAGGTACCAAGTTGAAATTAATATCAAATACGTAGATCTACGGTCCCTTGGAGCTCTTAAAAAATCAAGATTCTAATTCAACGCAATAAAATAATACGTCGATTTGTGCGTCATATTTTGATGCTCGCAAATAAATCAAAACCCATGGGGTACCTACTTCCCGTTGACCTAGAATCATGAAATTTGGCAAGAAGAAAAATTCTGAAAATCATAAATTTGTAGTATTATCACATAAAAAAAAAATTGAGCGTATATCGATCTACGGGAGAAAATGTTTTTCAACTACAATGTAAAGTTTGTTTTTGGGATAAATTCATTCCAACTACGGAACCCTTCATTGTGCGTGGTCCGACACGCACTTGGCCAGTTTTTAATTCAACAGCAGACCGATGCACCTATAATTAGATAAAAGTAAAGTGAACCAACGTTAACTAGATTGCCACAAAAACTACGTGACACGTCACACCTTAAGGCCAGCGTAGACAGGTGACAATAGCGCGGCGGGTCTTTGAAGACGTCTCGCGTAACAACTGTGGTAAATGGTAACCAATTGGGGAGCGGCGGGACAATGGACGCGCACAGTAGCGGGCTTCCGTGTCCCCGGCAGCAGTAGTACTTGGAACACACACAGAATACAACTGGTAGAGGAATGTTTAGGTTGAATCACTGTATTGAAAATGGCCGTCATCACCTGTCTAGCCTTTTCCCAATCATTTTGGGGTCGGCTTTTCGACGGAATTTCAGTAGGTTTTGAAAATGGTGTGGTATTTAAATTATTCTTAAACACTGAATGAAATTGGTCGTCATCGACTGCCTGTTATAATATCAGACTCTAAGAAAGTGGAACGGACTTAAATTAAAATTATTTATTAGGTAGTCTTATAGGCTAGATTGTAACTAATTATTAAGAAAATGGTTATTTTTAGTAAAGATACAAAGAAAAAAAAAACCTGCCTAGCCTTTTTCCAACAATTTTGGGGTCAACTTCCAGTCTAACCGGATATAGCTGAATTTCAGTAGGTATTGAAAATGGTGTGGTATTTAAATTATTCCTAAACACTGAATGAAAATGGTCATCATCACCTGCCTATTATAATATCAGACTCTAAGAAAGTGGAACGGACTTGTGTAAACTACAATCAACACCATTCTATGTTTAAATAACACGTAAAAAATTAGGTTAGATTAAAATTACTTATTAGTCATAAAGGCTAGATTGTAATTAACTATTGAGAAAATGGTTATTTTTAGTAAAAATACAAAAAAAAAATAAAAAAAACGTGCCTAGCATTTTCCCAACAATTTTGGGGTCAGCTTCCTGTCTAACCGGATACAGCTGAATTTCAGTAGGTATTTAAAATGGTGTGGTATTTAAATTATTCCTAAACACTGAATGAAAATGGTCATCATCACCTGCCTATTATAATATCAGACTCTAAGAAAGTGGAACGGACTTGTGTAAACTACAATCAACACCATTCTATGTTTAAATAACACGTAAGAAATTAGGTTAGATTAAAATTACTTATTAGTCATAAAGGCTAGATTGTAATTAACTATTGAGAAAATGGTTTTTTTTAGTAAAGATACAAAAAAAATAAAAAAACCTGCCTAGCCTTTTCCCAACAATTTTGGGGTCAGCTTCCTGTCTAACCGGATGCAGCTGAATACCAGTAGGTATTGAAAATGGTGTGGTATTTAAATGATTGCTAAATTGGAAATGCCTGCTGGCGTAAGTATCTATAGGGTAATAAGAAGATATTGTGACAGTATCCTAAGCAATCTGGCGTGATTGATCTCACCTTATCCTGACATGCCCGGAATAAAGATCATAAACGGAACTTACAGCGTTCTATGTAACCAGTTGTCTAATTGCGTAACACACTATCTATCGAATGATTTTGAAGTATATTGCTAATCCATTGCTTCCCATACTTATGTCAAAAGGTGTCATTATAAAAACCAAAAATGTCAAACCCATTCTCCGGGTAATGTGTTACGCGATTACCATTTTGTTGGTGGATAATAAAGAAATAACTGATCGTTTTCAAACTGGTTGGTGTTTTTGTCAATATCCGTAGCTGTGTGTGACCTGAAAGTTACCCGGAAGAGTAAAAGTTGCTTCAAGTTAAGAGACATTTAAGCTGCCGGTCCACCGGAGTGGAATGAGGCTGTGGAGCGGAGAAACGGAGAAATATTAACCAATATGATTGCAAATGGACAGGTATTTGCAATCCTATTGGTTAATATTTCTCCTTTTCTCCGCTCCGCAGACTCGCTCCGCTCCGGTGGACAGGCAGCCTTACACGTCAGAAAATGCATGGTAAAGGCTTTTACATACCGGGGCGACTTGTCGCGCGGTGCGACGCGACACAAAGGCACCGCTCGTCCCACGACGCGCGGGGCCTTTGTGCCGTGTCGCGTCGCGCGACAAGTCGCGCTGGTATGTAGAAGCCTTAAAGCTGACGTTAATCATAAATGCTGCATACTATGGCATAGTAGAATCACACTTACAGTATGGGATCATTTATTGGGGAAATTCCACTGAAAAATTTAGCTTACCAGTTGGCTTCTCTAATGTATGATTGTACATGTACAGGTACATCTAGTAGGTGATGATAAAAGGAAAATGCTATGTTTACCTATAATTGTTTGTTACATTTAGTTCTCAATTTTCTGTTGCATCCAGTAATTTCTGTAGTGTACAACGTTCATAAATAAACCCCTTTATGCCTAGAATAAAAACCTGAAATTTCAGATTTTTTTAAGCAATCCTCTTAGATATTAATGTTTGTACTTACTTTAAAACCATCGTTATAGATATTCTAGTCTATGGTCAGCGTTGCTATTGCGACATAATAGCTTGTGGCGAGGCGCTCATAGGCCACGGTAAACAATTAGCATAACTTTGAACCCTTTGACTTTGTATACCGCCGCCTGCCGCCTGTTTTTTTAACTTTAGGTAATAGATTAACCTTAATAGTAAATAATATTCTCGAATTATAATAGCAACAGTAGCTATATATTTTATGGCAATTGAGTGAGTAAAATTCCTATGGTTAACATGTTTTTTTTTTTGTGAATTTGGTCGCGCAGGTCAACCTAGGAGGTTGTCGTCTACATAATCGGACTTTTCTGTGGTTGCCTCAATCAATTAAGATCTCCAGTCAGGACGTAAACTTATAAACTAGGCGACTACACGCTAAGGGCATCCCCTGTGGGTTATAATATGGGTTAAAATATAGAGGCGCGCGTTGTATTCCACGCGCGCCTCAAAGTGTTGTCAGCACCAACTGACGAGGTCCGTTAGGGCCAATGCCTGCCAGGGTTGCGAGTTTGCCCGAAAGGGATATCGTGGCCCTGGCACACAGGCAAATGAAGGAATACGGGTGGGTTTTCTTCTGTAAAAGTCTGACACGCCCCAGAGCGGGAGAAGTTATTTGATAATTTCGCACCCAAGAAAGAAAAAAAAAAGTGAGTAGGTATACTTGTGCCCATTCTTCTTTGTAAATAAGTAATATTGGTCCTACATCCTTCTACACGTTTTTAAGTAGTACTTACCTACTTATGTTGTTATTCACTTACTAAGCAACTCATACATAGGCAGGTTTTACGTATATAGGCATTTGTTTTTACACTAATAGGTAATTACATTATTATCACTTTGGGTACCTAACACCTTGTGAATCATTATTTATCTAAGTAGGTACAGTAAAGCTATCTAAGACGTCCTCACAATGAAACCAGTAACTAAACAACAATTGTATATTCAGCATGAACACAATAATGCTCATTCAAGACTTGTATACCGCGTTATATACTCGACCCTAATGCTCAGTCATTGGCGAGCTTCACCGAGTATTCCCCTTCCGAGCAATTAAGAGTTTATGGCTGCCCCCATTGGTTAGGTACTTGCGACGCTTTAGACGCCATATATTTAGATAACAGTGCTGGTAATGACTTTGTATGTATTGTATTTATAGTGGTTACTTTTATAAGGTGATAAGAAAATGATAATGTGTAAAAATGTGAGGTTAAAGTTAGGTTAGGTTGGTATTGACATTTGCTCGGTGCGAAAATTTTAAACAATTATATTTTTAAATTGACCACTATAATATTAAAAACTCCATCGAAACCCGTTTGGTGCCGGACGTAAAGAATAGCACCATCCCATTTCTTCCCGTGGGTGTCGTAAAAGGGACTTACTAGAGAATGGGCAGCAGCGTTCTCTATGCATATTAACACCATACTGCGATCGCCAACCCGCCTGCCAAGCATGGCGATTATGGCAACCCCCCCCCCCCCCCTTTGGGCGAGGCCTATGTCCAGCAGTGGAAGCCTTTTTGCTGAAATGATGATGATGATGAATATTAAAAACTGCCCTTTATGGAACAATTTAAGCATCGTACAGATGCCCTGGAGATAGATTTGTATTCTAATATTTGATCATTCTGTTGCAGACTATGAGAAATATCGAAAACTTCAAGATTGTGTCGCACAATTCGGCAATATAGTTTACTTCGCATACCAAACATTTACCTACGTAATTGGGAAATTAATGAAAACCCACTTCTTTGTATTCACACCTCTGTCAATACTAGAAGCAAAATGGTTGAGTATATCATGTCGTGATCTTGACACAGTAAGTATCTAAATACTGAAAAACAAGTAAATACACTGAACGTCATAATGCTACGGAATCACAAAGTTAATTATTGACGTCACAGCTTATAGAAAACATTCGCAATGTAAAACAAAAGATAATCATAAGTCTTGGTAGATAATACTGTTATGATAAAAACTACAGTCGTCAAGACAATGTCCCAAAATCTCATAACTAATTAAATTCTAATTACACAACCCTCCGTTTTATTATCTCCAACGGAATGAAACATATTTTCACATGTTAAAACAATGGCTACCGACAGTTGCTCCGTATTTGCTTATCTGCAACATCATAAATGCCTTTCTTTGAGCCGTTCAAGAACTTTATATACAATTTTAATTTTTATATCCGCCCAATATTACATGACCCTTCATTTCGTGATACTTTTGAATTACAAAAGTGTCATGTTATGTTTGTCAAAAGTTCCTAAATGAACGTATGAGGAATGTACGTGGGTCTGGTATTAGATATGGGTGGTGATGGTCACGGGGTGATCACCATGTGTTTCCGTTGATGGCGTTTTAATTGCTGCGGGGCAAACACTCCGCCCTTGCGCGGTCTGCGTGCCATTAACAATTTGTTGAACCTTTTCCTTATTCACTTAAGATATATTTAATTATGCGGTTAGTAGTTTATTAGCTGAATACATCTGCTATGAAAATTAAGAGAGTAGTTAGAAAAGACTTTACCCTGAATAAATTTCACAACTTTCGCAACAATGACGAAGCTTTTAAATTTCTAACCACTGCAACTCCTGAAAGCCAGAATCTATCATGACCACCATAAAAGCGCCGAGAGAATAAGCAGATTTCACCGTCTCGGAACCCACAACGTAATCAATTAACAAATTATAAAATATAGAAAATAAATAATATAAATTATATATATATATACACGCCTTCTTTTCATGGGGGTAGGCAGAAACTTTAGAAAGTCACTTGCTACGCTCCTTACATACTCCTATTGCTTCGCCTACGTTCATAGTTCTAGTCATACACGCACGCCGGTTGCTAGTACTACGCACCTGACCTTTCTGAAGAACATCACCAAATTGGTCACTATTATGTCCTTTTAAGACGTCCTCTCCCGGCGTTTCCACTCACCTCTGCTTTATAAATACCTTTTGTTAGTCGCCTAAAAAAATATATTCAATTAATAAACGGGTCGCGCCCGTTTGGCAACGCTAGATATACATTGGTTATGTTTGTAGATATTACGTACCTAAGCACACGTTAGAGTACAGTCAGAGTAAAAAGTTCTAGTGTGCCGAATATATTGCATAGAATACAAGTAACCTATCTAAATGACAATATTTTTAAGAATCACAGGTAAAAATTTCTAACGAAAAAAGAGTAGGTACGAAAAGGTTAAGAGTTTATCGTTAGTGATTGTTATATTATATTTATTGTACCAAATTGTTTTATATTTGTTGATTTTGCTATGTTTAGTTGAAATAACTTCTACTTTATTTACCTATTACTCTGTTGATTTTTTGTGTTGTGCAGTTGAATTATATTAGGTAGGTACCTATATAATTCAACTGCACAACACAAAAAATCCCACGTTTAGAATTAATATTTAGTGTTCCAAATTATTATATTACATTTCTTGATTTTGCTATGTTCAGTCCTAATATTATATTTTCAAGTGGAAAATGTCGTGGGATATTTACTCACTCTGTAGCTGAGCAGTGCTGGCCCAGTGGTAACGGCCACGACTTACGAGTTGTGGATCGTAGGTTAGAGCCTTGACAGGCGCTTTATTTTGTGTAAATTATTTCATCATCACTGCTCTTAAAATGGTGAAGGAATACATCGTGAGCCAACCGGCATGTCCAAGAACAAACAATTCGAAGATATATGACATCTACCAACCCGCACTGGGCCTGCGTGGTGGATTACGGCCCGTTCCCTCTCATCGCGAGGAGGCCTGAGTCCCAGCCCTTGGGCCCTATCAGAATACCAGCGTTGCGGCACTTATTTTTTTTTTTTTTTTTAAACTTTGCTCCACACTAGGAATTTCTCCTGTATCGTGGGTGCGTGTACAAACATTTAAACTCACATACACAAACAGCCAGACCTGGAACAACTACTTGTAGGTCATACAAATATTTGTTCCGTGCGGGAATCGAACCCGCGACACGCAGCGCAGCAGTCAATTGCTTAACCACTGCGCCAACCGTGTCGTCATTGTCGCAGCATTGCATCGTGCTGAGATAGGAGCCTTTTGGCCTCATACAGGACTTTGTTTTTATTTTCATTTTACTTTGTTTGTTTTATTTTATTGTTTATTGTTTCTAAGAGTGTGTTTTTAGTTTAATTTTGTGATCTTCTGATTATTCACTCGTAATGTGTAACCATTTATTTTCCCAAATAAATAAAATAAAAATAAATAAAATTACAAAATAACAGTGGTGTGCATTCGTAAGGCCAAGTATACAACATAATTTTTAGTTAAGAATATATGTACAAAATTTCAAAACTGTATCAAGAAAAATCACAAAGTTATAAGGTCGTTATGTTACTGGGTTGTCCGTACAAAAACATGCTAACGGCGCCCCCGCTCCTCCAGGGTCGTCTTGCGCTCATTGATAATAATTTAGTAGTAGGTATCCAATCGCACGGCGATTGTAATGTAAGTAATTTAATGGTGATAACATTTTCCATCACACTTAAATATTTTTGGGAAAAAAAAACATGGTGTAAAAATTATTGAAATCGATTCAGTTCCTTATTCTGAACAAACTATATTCAGGTTTCACATATACTAAAAATAATGTTGTATAACATGTAGATTTCAGCATACCTTGCAAGTAACCTACACAAGTGATGCGAACCATTATAATAAATTGAGTGAATATTGTTTCGGGATTCATTAAATTATACACAGTATTATTGACAAAGTTTAACGATACATCAGTCAAATATCCCTTAACCCTTCAAATATTAACACACCTGTCTATGCATATTGTTTTGGTCAGATTCTTTTTAGTCCAGAGCCCTTCGAATTATGTGCCTTGGGTCTTAATGCTTTAAAATTCTAACAGTCGGCCATCAAGGCATCGCAAGGTGCGCGTTTGAATATGATTAGCAGCTTGTCAAAAGTGAGTTAAGGGTTTAATGTATTCAAATTTAATCAGCAAAGGGTTGAACTTATAAATTTTGAAATAATTGATGAAGTTGGAATTAGTTTATAATAATTTGGTATCAATTAGCTAGGAAATATACTTTCTATTAGTTAGATGGAAAGTGCTTTCAATAGTTAGATTAATGCACAAAATCAGAGAGGTTTTGAGTGGCGTAACAATGATTTTTCTACTGAACACGGGCTGACATCACTTGGCCCTCCCAGAACATAACTAGGTTATCCTTAACACATACACGGCTTTTTTTTTTTTTTAGGTGGGGTATTATCAAATAAGTAATTTTAGTGGCGTGTCAGATTTTTACTGACTAAAACCCACCCGTGTTCCTTCAGTTGCCTGTGTTGCCAGGGTTGTGTGCCACACAACCCACAAACTCGCAACCCTGGCAGCCATTGGCCCTACCCGTCAGTTTGTGCTGACATCTCAATAAGGCACGCGTGGAACACAACGTGCCGTCGACCCAGGCCTGGCCCTTATCGGACGGCGAGCTACCCATCGCTCACCATCCGCAAGCCGCGCCTGCGGTGGCCGGAAAACACATATACGGCTGGATCAAAATTTTGAAGTGGCAACTGAGCTTAGAATAGCACAAGCTCAATAATTTGCATTTCAACCGCTGAGGTTGGAACTGTACCTTCATATCTTTAATAAGTACTGCGAGTCTCTATCATTTCCAGCGAGGGTTACCAATTATGAAATAGTTACTAGCCACGTTGCATACTTAAACTATGCATTTTATTACATATTTAACATTATCTTTTAAATAACAAACGATGAATTTTAATCATTAAGAAAGATCACAAATACTTCTTGAAATATACACTCGAAGTCCGAACTAATTGCATCAATGATAACAAAGCTAAACAATTTACATTATCTATTAGCATATACTTAAGTGTTTCGGATCGATGAAAAGAATGAGTACTGATATGTGATGGAGATAGTGATAAGCCACCCTTACAGTACAGTGTAAGACTGTCCGATACGCGGGGGTGCTAAATCGTCCCGACAACTTATTAACATATCAGTTTTACATAGTTTTGCATAATTACTTGTCTTGTAACTAAATGAACGTTTGTTTGATTTTTGCTGTAAAACGTTTAATGATGACGATAATTTTAAAACTCGCCGCCGCGCCGCGCACTCCCGCGCCGGCTCGTTCTTGGTGCGAAGGTTAGCCATTGCCATCCAACGTGGCAATGCAGCAAGCGTTAAGGGCACCTTTGCGCCGGGTACAGTTAGGGGCGGGTTATTTGATTAAGTTTTTTGACGTCTTGTTGTAATAATTTAATTGAATAATTTAACTTATATCTAGCTTTTTTAAATAAGTAAATAAGATTAACTTTCCAAAATAATGCATACAAAATACTGTCTCACTCAAGTAATTAGAACATTTCCTCAATATTATGAACAAGTGCCTCTGTAAGGTGGTACAGGCAAAGTATTGTCCTTGTTCAGCCTTACGTTAAAAAATAACGCTACAAATTCTTAAAGACCTAAAAAACTAATACAACCGTCTCCCTGGCCAATTTAAAGTAAACAACTGGTACGGAATCTTCGTTAATTTAATTTAGATCTAAAAACCATTGGTAACTAGTTTTGTGTATACACTCGCATGCCTTACATAAGTCGCCGTGAAATCCTTATAAAGATTTCAAGTTTTTTGAGAGCCGCCGAAAATTTGAACTTTTAGAGCTTTCTAAATCTAGTTAACTTTACTTCATTGTTGATAGGTAAGCATGCAGTTTTACCGGACTAACAACGAGTTGTTTCGCTGAGGTCGGTAATTGGACATGTGGCGTAAGTATCAATTATATTGTCATAATTATCAACTCAATTCTTGTCCGTGTGGCGCCGGACGTAAAGAATAGCACCGTCCTATTTCTTCCAGTGGGTGTCGTAAAAGGCGACTAAGGGACTTACTAGAGAATGGGCAGCAGCGTTCTATATGCATTTTAACACCATACTGCGATCGCCATTATGGCAACCCCCCCCCCCTTCTTTTGGGGGAAGTCTATGTCCAGCAGTGGACATCTTTCGGCTGAAATAATGATGAATGAATGATCAACTCAATTACATAGACTAGATAGTACTTTGAGTGATTAAATGACCATGTTGTACCACCTCATCGTGATAATGCATGCCACACTGAAATTCCCGACATTTCAATGACATTTTACTATGATAACAGCAAAATCATTGAATTGTCTCGCATTGTCACCTCACAAATTGTTAAACGTAAACATGTGCAAGTTTTGTGTGCAATGTTCGTGTTTCCTCATCAAGATAGGGAGCGCAGTCAATTGTTGGAAGTGCACTTCGTTGTTACCGAGGTAAATACACACTACGAACGGTAATTTTCCTATGACGCGCGTGTTTTACTACGCGATCTGTTTTGTTCAACACGCGAACAGATACCGCCAGCTATTAATGTCGTACTTACTCATTTTATCTGAACATTCTCAATTACCTGCCTGGGATGAATTCTTCATTACTTTTGAATGACAATAACCTTTTCTCTACAAATGTAGTTTGATGAGCACTCTCTCCACAAATATATTTTTTACAGGTTTATAATGTCACGGTCTGACAGCAGACAATATTACTGTCGATCAAAAGATAAAGTCTTTTAAACTAAAATCCTAAATGAACAGGTTACTTGAATAATGTCGATAAATACGCATCTTGAACTCACGTAACATATTGACGATAAGCCTCTATAAAATAAAAGGAGTCGCAAGCATGCTCGGGATATTTATCATGCAAAACCGTATAACGTGTCACCCTTCCCCTCAAGTATTGAAAAGTCAGTAAATTAATAGCTATAAAGCTCCATCATATGCAAATAGTGGCATCCCCTCGGCTTAGCGTATCTAGCACATCACGGCTCCCATCGTACGTCTTGTTTAAAATTCGTTCCACCGCGACTCTGATATGCAAATGGCGGGCGACATACGAATACAAAAAGCTCGAGCGCGGTGGCAGCGAGTAAATCAATCGATCAACGCCGGATATACTCGTAGGAATACGTCTTCATTGTGTTCATTAGCGTCGTCGAGAGCCGCGAGCCGGGCCGGGCGGCCGCACCTGCCTCCACAATGTCCCGCATTCCGCAAAAAGCCCACGAAATTAAACACCCTTGCCGTTTAGTAAAATGATCTTGTTGTTACAGAAATAATGTTTTTAAGTGTTCTGTTTGATAGAGTGATGTATGATCACATGCTTTGTATTGATCGCGTGGAGTTTACGTCATGTCATTAGTTTATTACAATTGACACTCATTTGTATGCAGATTAATCCACATAATATTCACGTGCGATACATTGTAAATGCAAAAACATCGCACAATAAGTACCAATTTATCTTGTTTGTAGATATAAAGATACCAACCTACTTGTTATTTTTGGTGCAAATTGTGTTCCATTTTAAAGGGACACATTCTGCTGTTTCTTTTTAATATAAGAAGGCTCCTATAGGATAGCTGATAGTTATCTACCGCTATTATTATGCAGAAAATAAATTAGCCATATACGTAGTTAAATGTGTTAATCTTCTATTAGTCGGACGCAGCGGCGTGCACAGAGTATTTACACAGGGTAGGCAGAAAATTTTAAAAGCTATTATCTAACCAAAAATACTGCATTTTGGTTTTGGTTCGTCTGGTCTTGTCGATTAAATAATGATGTAGGTAATTGCCACCTCAAATATCCATAGATTGACTAATTCTATAGACATATCAATTTACGTAAATTCGAAGTGGCCTTTAGGCACGTTTGTTTTATGTTATGTATTTGCGAAATTAAATACTAACAGTGAAAAGATGGTGGTGTGAGTATACGGATCTATAATAAAGTTATTTTTGGGTTTTTTTTATTCGTAAATTAAATCTACACGTCTATCTTTCTGTAAGAATATCTGCATTAAGGAATCGTAAAAGTTGGGAAGGCGTTTCATTTCCGTAAGAAGGTTTTTTTCTATTGTAATCATGGAAACATCAGTAAGACGTCGCTGTCCTTGTGTATTTCTTAAATAGGTGTATCTACGTTTTAGCGACGAGAATGAACTTTCGGTTGAAGCACTCTGCTCGCGGAAACTGTAACAATTTATTTTCCTAAACGCAGAGCAGACTTCGTGAAAAACTGTATTTATATTATTTTCGTAAAAATGTTCTATAATTTTGTAAATACAAAGATTATGGAATTCGACAGATTTATAAACACATTTGAACTCATTGATAGGTACCTAACGGTCTAAGTTAAAGTCCAGTGATTTATAAACATTTACAAATTGCGCTACTAATTCAACCGGAAAATTTTCATTAAGTATATGTATTTATTGAAGTTTTCGCATGATAGTCCAAAAAATATTACTCTCGCAGAATTTTTTACCGGTCGCGACATTTTTTTAGATAAATATTGTGTATAATTTCAATAAAAATCCGCTTTAAATTGATTTTTTCGTCCACAACACTACGTTTTCGTTTTGGCGCTCCTGTTACTCTTTTTACGCCTTCAAAAATTAATTCAAACCTAGATTCCAAAGATGATTAAAACTTCTTAATTTTTTCAGATTGATGTTTAAATTATGACTATCGGTGTAACCGCGGGTATCGTTCCAGACGGTTTTATTGTTTGAAAATAGTAGACAAGGGAAACAGAACAACCGGGGGCCTAAAATGGACGCTTTCGCAGAATCATATTATGATCTGCGTTCAATTCATATCCCGCAATTCAACTGTTTGACAGTTGTGTATGGAGTTTCGTAAAATGGTCCACAAATTAAGAATTAATATAGTGAAGTCTAATGTTAAATAGCAGCTGTCAAACAGATGAATTGCGGGCTGTATGAATTGCACGCATGATTCTGCCAAAGCGTCCATTTTAGGCTCCCTGATTGCTGTATATTCAACCAGTGAGCCAATAATTTGAATCATAGTGTTTTGTATTGAATTTACGATTGATATTACCTTTATTTTGTACTAGCTGCGCCCCGTGGTTTCACCCGCGTAAGTCTAGATTCCGTGAGAATATAGGGATAAAAAGTAGCAAATGTTAATCCAGGGTGTCAGCTAACTCGATATTTTTTTTTGTCAAAATTGGTCCAGCCGTTTTTACGTGAAAGAGTAACAAACATCCATCCATCCATACTTACAAACTTTCGCGTTTATTATATTAGTAGGATTATCTTACAATAATTATATTAGTAGGATTAATTTCAAATCTGGTGTACAACGTCCTTTCACGATCACTTGTTTTTTGTCACCGAAATATATTTTTGGAAACGCATCATTTGTTATTTTCTCAATACACACACCACCTGAACAACTTTCACAATTAATATTATCCATTTTTCACACTATTATCAAGTTTAAAATCTTAAATCTTACCTGATAACATCTCACAACCAAATCAAAACAAACACTCAGTATAAGTATAAAAAATTATATGACAAAAAATTAATGGTAGTGCTGTAGCGGTAATTAAATGAAACAAAGTTACTTTTTAAAATAGTCGTCTAACCAACATGGGTTCGGAAAACTTCGGTAAGTGTCGTAATTTGTCGTGTTGTAAAAAAGACACTGTCTATTCTGTGCGGTTGTGTGCGTGTCTGTAACATTGTGTGCCACGTGTTTATAGGAACGCACACCCATTAAATCCTCATGCCCACGAGAGCACACATATAAACATTTAGTTGCGATTAGTTTGTGTCTCTCCCGTGCTACTCAGTGGCGCTAGTGCATGCATGCGAAGTTGCGTCAAATTGTGCGAACGAGCTGTTTTTTTGTTGCTGTTTTTTTGTACTCTGTCTGTAATCTGTATCGATGATACCCGACACTGAAAGGTGGAGCTGAATTATGATTTTTTTGTTTATTGATACGTACTAGTAGATAACTAATATTATACTTATTTATCTGAGTTAGGTAGGGTAGGCAGTGTCTTTCTGTCTTTATGAAGCTCACGCCGCTGGTCGGACGATCTACATTTAATTATCTGTCCATCAAACCAACCACTGTGATTTTTACCAAAACGAAAGTAGAAAGTATCAAAATACGGTTAATTTAATAATATAACACTAGTTATATCATTAGATAATTATCAGAAAAGGACACGCATTCACCGAAGTTTTTTTCCACACTTTCAATAACAAGTTGAGGTGCTTTAGAGGCGTACAAAAAACACAATACTATTCGATTGAAAGCCGTTACGAGCTATTATGCTATTAAACACCCTAATTACAGATCAAACGCTGTAACCACAAAGGCTTCATCTCGTATCGCATTTTCGACTTTTGTGTCGTAAAATTTATGGTGGACGAGCTCACTGTATTTAAGCGGTTTTTTAAATTACTTTAAGTACCGTTTTCTGGTGTTATTTGAGTGACAATGAGGAAGATTCGACTGTTTACTGAGTGCAATGAGTTTTAGGTGATCCCCGAAAGAGGTGTCTAATAAATTTGATTGGGAACTTCTAGTTTGGTAATCCAAGTCCATGTGTAATGGAATATTGCTTACTTACCGTTTTGAATACAACGTGGTGACGCAATATGTGTAGCCTCTCGCTGCTGAACATCCCAATCTGAACAAAGACACTCGTTTCAGTTCTGGTATGAACAATAGGCGATTTTCAGTATACCTACAAGATGATGGTCACAGTGAATTTCTTACGAAGAGAGAGATTTAATAAAATGGGTATCATAACGGAAATGAAGGTAGTAGCATAGTTAAACCAACTAGTATAAAACGGCTTTTCAAAATTTTTTCAAAATTCAAAATCAAAAGTCATTTATTCAAACTACGCTGAAAACCAGCACTTTTAGAACGTCAAAAATTACATGAGACAGTCCCCCAAAAACGACCCACCCTTCACCACTTCCTAGTGCTTTAGCTAGGAAGAAGAAGTGGCGCAACAAACTCCCCTTTAAAATATATACGTTTGATCCTCGATTAGGTAAAGATTAGGTACGATGATGACGTAGAAATTATTAGAGAAACAGATAATAAGCATCACCTTTGTACGTATTTTTCTGTTCCTTCTTGTATGTTTATATAATTATAAGTGTGTACATAAATGGTTAAATTAATAAAAACATAAATAATTATTACCTAGAGAAACAGGTGGTATTTATGGCGATTTTCCCCGGAATAATATTTTATCGTTCCGGGAAAAGTCGCGTTTGTATAATTAACCAAATCCGTAAACGAAATCTGAATCTGTTCTTAAGCAGAAGTTATCGAATTATAGGAATAATAACTTGAATAAATAAATAAATAAATAACTTCAATAAAAATTTGGAAAATCCAACACGCCTCATAAAGTTCACGTCGTTTTTTTCTTATTACTGCTAACAATAAGATAATAATAATCAAATGCGTGTCGCGGGTTCGATTCCCGCACGGAACAAATATTTGTATGACCTACAAGTAGTTGTTTCGGGTCTGGCTGTTTGTGTATGTGAGATAAATGTTTGTAAACGCACCCACGATACAGGAGAAATTCCTAGTGTGGGGCAACGTTTTCACAAAAAGATAAAAGTAAAGATAGATAAATGAAATAAAATAAAAAACAATTATAAATAATAATAAAAAATACAAAAAACAATTATAAAAAAAAACAGAAAACTCTGCTATGGTTTAGTGGCACCATAATTATAAGGTGAGGAAAAAAATACTATAATAAATAGATAGATATACAAAAAAATACACAGTCGTTTACTAGTTTTTTATGAATAATAATTAAATGACAGTGAAGTGAACGCTCATATTAATTGAGAAAGTCCGTAATGTATTACTTACATTAGAAAAAAAAAAAAAAAAATCCGGTATGATATTTTTTTCTACCAATTTCCCTGCCACATTCACCAATCTATAAACACAGACACACGAACGTTCAGGAAAGATCATTTTTAATGTTATTATTTATTATGTTAAACAAAATACCTAATTGTTATTGAATTATATTTTATGTGTCTGACAAATTATTTGACTTGATATTAGTACACTCATATTAACCTGTACGTGCGATATAAATAAAAAAAAAAACGATTTCAGTTTCGGAAAACTGCTTTTTTTGAAATGTCGAGAGTAGGTAGAGCACAACCTCAACGCTTCGCTTATGAGGCGTGCAATAGTGGATAAACTGTCCCGGAAAGGAGACGAAACCGCGTGTTAAAACCAACGTGTACTACCATTGTGCTGAAATGATTCCGTGTTCAACAAAAACTGAACTGAACAAAGAACAAGTATTACATTATCCAACAAATAATACTTACATCCATTGTAATGTTTTCATTTCACATTATTAGTCCGTTGCATATCATAAACCACAAGCCGCAGATATTTTTGAATAGTTTCGTTGTGATTTTTGCACGTTACTTGTTATTTTTCAGTTCCCACGTAGCTGGCAAGCTGTTCAGAAACCTTGGGTTTTGTTCTGGATGCTAATTATTGTTGTGCGTCAGTGGCGCAATAGTGAGTGAAGTGATTATATATTCTGTGATTACCTTAACTCACACTGACATATTTTGTTTTTGTAAAACGTATATTTTTACAATGTTTGTAAATATGTGAGCAACATGTATCTATCATATAATTAATGTATCTGTCGTTGCTTAATTTTTTATTATTTTTACTATTTATTGTGGTATAGTAATTGTATTCTAGGTGCATCGTCTTCACATATAATTATTTATTTAATGTACCTATACAAAATATTGTAAACATTTTAAAAGAGTAATGGTGGAGTTTCTTACAATTTTTTCTCCATACAAAACTACCTTTTGGAAGGGGCGACTGGAATCAATTTTATTTTTTTTGTAAATGTTGACGTTCAAAAGTGCCTTTTTTATGCCTATTTGAAATAAAAAAAATTACTTTGATTTTGTAAAAAAATTATTTTTACTAGCGCTGTGAGAAAATAATTCACTGCTTCCCGGTTTTGTGTGTTTGAGCTCTTGCGTTTATAATTAAATAATTAAGAGTTTTTACGTTTTTTATTTATTTTTGTTTTCTTTTTATACAACCTGTTTTTTTGATATCCCATAACTCTAGGGTTATATTCTGTAGGTAAAAATAATACTAAAACTCCTAGAATAGGTGGTCCAAAAATGCATCGTTTCGGAGATATCATCAATCATAATTAAATTAGGTCAAAAATTGTCACCAGTGATTATGAATAATGACGAATCTTTACTTTTGCGAGATTGCCAAACTTCGCAGTAGTGTAGTAAAATAAATAGTAAAATAAAATATGTAGGTATGTTGGTATCGGGGCTTCCCGGCGGCAGCTAGTGAAGGGAAAGCTACCTTGTCGACGTTGTCATATTTCACGTAAGGGTGTTTTACATTAATAATCGTGACTTTGCCGAATTATTTTGTATGAAAAATGAAAAAAAAAAATAACGAAGGATTGGAACATAACTCATATGCCAGTTGATTCTTTGATATGGCCTCAATCATACCCTAGAGTTATGGGATATCAAAAAAAAACACGTTGTATAATGTAGGTGTTGATATATTTATTTTTATTACCGTCCTAGTGGGATTTATATGTATCCGTAGATACATATCAACACGGGTGAGTCCGTGGCATCACAGCGGGCCATATCAGAATACCAGGGCTGTGGTATTTTTTTTTTTAAATATGGCAGCTGAGATACGAGCCTTTTTGGCATCGCACAAGTCTTCATTGTTTTTTTTTTTGTATATTGTTAGTTTTAAATGCTATTTTTGTATTTCTTGTGCGTGTCCCAAATAAAATATTTTTCTCTCTTTGTTTTTTTATTCAATTACGAGCTGATGTTGTTATTGAATTTGGTTGTATTTACTACTAATGAAAGAAAACTTTTAGGAATAAGCTCAGCATTTATTGGAAACAGGCAAAAAGTGCGTTCATTGCTTGATCTGTCGTTTCGTAAAATTTTATTATTGCATAGGTCTTAAATTGTTGTTGGTAGGACTGCCTCGTTGGTCTAGCGGTCACAAGCACTACTGCTGAACATGAAGTCCTGGGTTTGATTCCCGGGTCAGGCAAAAGGTTATTGGGTTTTTCTATCTGTAATTACTCAGTAGCAGCCGGGAGTCTGGATTTGTGCCCGGTTGATGGCAATAGGCTCGCACCCTATTACATGGGACTTAAAGATAACTGGCGAAATATGGGTGTACTTCAGTTACACCTCTGCCCAACCCTTCGGGGAAACAAGGTGTGATGTTATGTTATTGCATAGGTAGGTAATTTACGAACACGATGTGACATTCTTCAACTCTGTTTTTTTTTCAGCCTGAAAAGCCCTTGTATTGCAGCTAAATATCCAAGATTCTGTACCTAAAAATAAGAGAAGAAACCAATATGATTCTAGTCTAAAGACCCCAAAACACCTACACAAATGACTTTAATTATAATAAATTGAAAAGAAAGCTTTGGTTTTATATTTTATATCATAATAAACAAAACCATTGCATTTCTCCACGAACATTTTAGAATCGAAAGACTATTTTGTTTCAGTAAATTTCTTATAAACGTTGTCCAAAACGGTTAGGGTTGTAAAATCCAAGCAAACGACACCAAACTGCGGTTGTTTAGAAAATAAACCTTATTAAGGCGCGTTATCGCACCATAGCTACGTGTAGCGTATTTACGACCATATATAAGCCTTAAATCGGAGCACAAGCGGGTAAGCCATAAACGTAGTCAACCGTCCATTTTCCCGCTATCGCGACTACAGGCGGCCAACACGCAGACCTCGTTGACTACGGCTAAAACAACAGTCTCAACCACCCCACTTAGTTGAATAACAATTAATCTTAGCCGTTTCCAAATACGGTTCATTTTCCATTGACACGTAAGGTAGTATGTATGAATGTATGTTTGTCAGGTGGTCTATTAGCATAACGACCCGCGCGCCCCTTAACGCCGCATGCTTGGTCACGCTGCCCCCTGACGTTGGTCGCAATTTCCACAGCGGGACTTTTCGTGAAAAGTGGCGCGACGCTACCTACGTTTTATTTTAATGAACATTATAAAATAATGGCATAGAAATGGGAAATAACACGGCTGGGTATAAATGTATGAGAGAATGTGTATGAGTTCGTGGTTTTCTTTTAGGTAAGGCTGCGGTAATAAGGGGCGTAATAATTATGTACCTAGTCCGAATTTCACTGTAGTAAAATAATTATTATGTTTGGAAATGATTTATAATAAACATCTTCAATTCATTATTATTTTATAAGTAGATAATTCTAATGTCTTTGAGCCTTATTATTTTGTTCCAAAAATTGTTAAGTCATTCCTTATCAAAAAAACTGGCCAAGTGCGTGTCGGACCACGCACAATGAAGGGTTCCGTATTAGGGATGAATTTATCACAAGTACAAACTTAACATGGTAGTTGAAAAACATGTTCCCCCGTACTTCATTCCAACAACAAATGTAAGTTTGTACGTACAATATTGACTGATTTACCATGTTTTTTAAGACCATAGTATTCTGTAATCTAGAACTGTTCTCAGTATTTTTTTTTTATTTGAGTTTCGGCAGTTTCGGAGGTAAGGGTATGGTTAATTTTCATCTATTATTTTTATAATTATTTTAAAACGAATTATTTTAAAATTTTATTTTAAATCTTCGTAACAAGTATGATTGATATGTCACATGGTACAGTTTGAAAAACCAAAAGTGAACCCCTTAACTTCTAAATTCATTTATTTACGTTACACGTCCGTATTGGGGTCACGGAAATTCATTTGTGTACCAAACAACTGAATCGGTCCAGTACATTCGGAGCAAATTGGCTGTGACAGACGGACAGAAAGATAGACACACAAGTGATCCTATAAGGGTTCCGTTTTCTATTTTTTTTTGTTTTTTTTTTTGTCTAAAATGTTGCCCCATTAGGAATTTCTCCTGTATTGTGGGTGCGTTTACAAACATTTAACTTACACAAACAGCCAGAACTGGAACAACTACTTGTAGGTCATACAAATATTTGTTCCGTGCGGGAATCGAACCCGCGACACGCAGCGCAGCAGTCAATCGCTTAACCACTGCGCCAACCGTGTCGTCAAGAGGTCCTGTGTTGAGGTTCGGAACCCTAAAAAGAAAAATATATCGACATCAACGTAACTAAGATATCATCAAAATATTACTTATACATTCATGCTTGGCATATCACCCCAAAAATACATACATCAAGCCGTGTCGCGGGTAAAACTTGCTTTTCACCTAAATCCAATTTGTGCGGTTCGTCCGAAAGGGCGAGTCGTGGCTGGCTGTAATTATTCACGTGTTATGACATCTCATTTGCATATAATCGGTGAGCCAGTCCCCGATGCGTGAGGCAAGAAAGGCAGCGGAGGCAAGCGGCAACCGTAGGCCATTCACACGAACGCGAACGCTATCTTGATCGACGCCGGCCTATGAAAAAGCGGCCACTAATTAAAAAATAAACTGTAGCTAAGATGGTTCGTAAATACACGGAAGCCGCCGGAAGAGATTTGCTTTCACGTACTTCTATTAGTTACGAAACTCAAATGAATGTTGGTAATTATATAGAAAACTCATGGAATATGTAGCGTTCGATATGCATCAAAGTGGTTCGACCAATTTCGTCGACAATTAGTTTTATTTTAGGAATATTAAATTTTTCATGATTACTTAATTGGTTTTGTGCGAGTACATTAATCGTTTTATTTAATTCAATCAATCAAAAACAGCACCATCACGCAAGTTTGTTTTGTGTCGTTTTGTAAGTACTTGCCACTTTGATAAAACTTCGTACATTAAAGTATTTCGAGCATGAAAAACTGATAATATGCTCACTCCCTTTAAGCAAAAATATAAGGCAGGCTATACAGTATGATATCTTTCATGTGTTGTAAAAAACATGAGCAGTAGGTAGGTACTCATTGCTGTAGCTGCTAATGACAGAAGCAACAAATCATTATTATCACACTTTTTGCTCGCACTCATTGCACGCACTTACCCTATGCACGGCAGTGATACGCTTCTGGTAGCAGACTGAAATGTTTTTGTTAAAAAAAATTAGAAGTTGTATTTTTTGGTTTAAATTAGTTTTGAATTGGCGTTTATATTATATTAGTAACATTATTTTACAGATATTGGGCGTATTTATGGTTAATTGAAACTACTTCTCTTAATTGTTTATGTATTGTCAGAATTCAAATTATTTTATTGCAGAATTGAATTTAAGAATTATAATTCTTTTTTATAAATTATATTATACATTTATGTTTTTGGTAACTTTGTAAAAACCCTTTATTTTTCAAAATTTTCATTGTTTTATTTGCTTATTATTATTTTTATTTATTACTTAATTAATATTTACTATACCTAGGATAAGTTATTTCATGGACGCTCCATATTTATAAAAAAAAACCAGTCAAGAGCGAGTCGGACTCGCGCACCGAGAGCTCCGTACGTAGGTATATATGATTTAATGATTTCTGAAAAACTGAGCTATTTAGAGACATCGTTTTATTTTTCATGTAATCTTCACATAAACTTCTATCACATAGAATAATTTCAGATTTTTATCTATGCAAACTTCGGAGATAAGGGGGGGGAACGGTATTTTTTTTATATTTTTCATCAAAAGTCGGAAACCATGCTGCCTAAAAAAAAAATTTTTGAGAATGTGCAAACAGCGTTCTTTCATATGATACCCCACATGCCCTAGTAGCCCCACTTCAAACCTTTAAGACCCCCTTTCAATCCCTTTTGCAAAAAAGATTTTTTTTTTTGCTTGCAAAATAGTTGGGCAAACGTCATCTCAAACTATTCTAAATTTCAAGTTGATAGCACTAGTAGTTCTTGAGATATCCAGGTGTGACAGACAGACATACAGACTTAGTCTCACCATCAGGGTTCCTTTTTACCATTTTGGTACGGAACCCTAAAAACATGAAATGTGTTTTCAGTAATGAAAATTAAACTTCTCTAAATGTTATTAATACAGTTGGACATTACCTTTAAACTTTTACGAAGTTATTATTTCATTAATTCGCATTACACATAACATAATAAACACTTCATCGCATTTCGTCAGTCTGAATTCTGCCCAGAACATCAACAAAAACTCACCTCTCTCTCACGTATCAGCAAATCTGATCTAAAATCGAACAGACGGACTGCGTTAACAGTTCACAATGTAAATGATGAGACGAGAGTCAATTTCCCGAGGCAGCACAATGGCCAGCAATTGGAAAGCGTGGTGTGATGTGTGTGTGAGCGGAGTAGCTGCGTATTTGCATGACCTGCATCGTTTAGCAGTATCTATGCATATCACCAGCCCATTGTGCCCGCCCGGACTGCGAAGCGAGCAAAATCGCCTCCTTTATTTGCGAAATGGTGTACACTTGTACAGATACACACAATGTTGTTGTTGCAGTTAAAGTGGATCTGGGTTGGGTTTGGCCGGACCTGCAACACCTGAGCTGCACATTGCTGAAATTCCTGAATATGTGGGTGGTCATTAACTGGAACTAGTGCAATTTGTCAATGGAATGCATTTATGTTAATTACCTGGTAGTAAATTTAATATTATAAACATTAAGACCAGTTCTGCTGAATTAAATTCGATTTATTTTTAATCGTAAAGATATGACATGGTCACAACCATGTGCATTTCAATAACACTTATAGTTTTAATCTGCAAAGGCAGTCCCCATTTATTGGAATACTTTATTTTATTTATTTATTTTTATATACAAAATTATTTTTAGTTTATGCGAAACCTGAAATTAGTTTGTTCAGAATAAGGAACTGCATCGATTTCAATAATTTTTACACCATGTTATATTTTGTCCCAAAAATATTTAAGTGTGATCGAAAATGTTATCACCATTTAATTACTTACAATACAATCGCCGTACGGGTAGGTACCTACTGCCAAATTATTATCAATGAGCGCAAGGCGACACTGGAGGCGCGGGGGCGCCGTTAGAATATTTTTGTACGGACAACCCGGTAACGTAACAACCTTATAACTTGGTGATTTTTCATGATACAGTTTTGAAATTTTGTACATAGATTCTTTACATAAAAATACTAGACACGTGTTTCGGGTTCCGCATATACTAAAACTAATAATTGTATATATTTTATATTTATACTGGTAGGTACCCCTTGAGTCCCTATAATATTCGAAAGGATTAAAAATTGAATCAAAGCTTTACGCAGCTGTACCTGTCCCTTCGCTTAGCAAAAAGAGTACCTACATAAGTGCAAAAACTGCAGTTTCTTCCCAACTGTACTTCGCAGTCTGAACATTACCCGAGTACTTGGTTTCAGGTTAAACTAACGTCTCATGTCAGTGGAGAGCGTATGTGAAATGACGATTAAGAACAGTTGTAAGTAGCTTTTGTTTGATCGCAATCCAGATAACTGCGGCCATTGTGGCGGACGACGTTGCCTCCATTCAAACTGTATGTAGCTGAACCTCTGAACACATTGCTTAGGTTTGATGTGTTTATTAGAGCAGGAATTACTGTGAAAAAATGGCTAAGAAAATAAAAGGTTATGTACCAATTTTTTTGGAGGGTAAAGGAGGGTAAAGTCGTCATTCATCATTTCAGCCGAAAGACGGGGGACTCCTTAAGGCGGGGGTTGCCATAATCGCCACGCTTGGCAGGCGGGTTAGCGATCGCAGTATGGTCTTAAAATGCATAGAGAACGCTACTGCCCATTCTCTAGTAAGTCCCTTATTCGCCTTTTACGACACCCACGGGATGAAATATGTGTGCTATTCTTTACTTCCGGCTCCAAACAGACTGGGAAGGAGGGTAAAGTATTCGTAAAGAAAACAATTGCAGTGTGAGTCATTATAACCTAATTTGTCTAATTGATACTGTACAAGAACTATCGCATAAATAAATACACAAATCCTAAAAGCTTCTGATGTCGCCAAAAGCTAGTTTTTAGAATAGAAAACTCTTTATTATGTACACCATAAAAGTTACAGATATAAATGTTTAAATTTGACATAGGGTGACACAATGGGCGTTCTTATCGCTAGAAGCGATCTTTTACAGACAACCTTTGGATGGATTAAAGGGAGCAGGAGAGACAATACTGTAGGTAGTCAGTGGTGTACCATTAACATATACAATAAATACATACATACACAAAGCATACACTTATCTAATAAATATATACATATATACAATAATACACATGAAACAAGAGCAGGGAACTGTGTTATGTAATGATGATGTTTAAGGAGAGAGGAAGTGTTTTTTTACCTGAATCTTAAAAGTGGACAAAGATTGAGCACGCCTTACCAACACGGGCAAGGCATTCCATAACCGCACTGCTTGAACTCTAAAAGACTTGTCATAAAAGCTAGTGGAATGCATTGGCATCTCTAGTCTCAAGTTTTCCGATGACCTTAGATATCTATTATGTGTGTCATGAAGGAACTTGAAACGTTCTTTAAGATAAGAGGGGGTTGTAGGATTGAACAAAATACTGTAGAGCTGAAATAAGATATGAGAATTCCGGCGAAGACGTATGGGTAACCACTTGAGCTTTGTACGGAATTCGGAAATGTGATCATATTTGCGCAGGCCAAATATAAATCTTATGCAAAAGTTTTGAAGTCGCCGAAGTTTATCCAGTTGTGCCTCAGTGAGATCGAGATAACTGACATCAGCGTAGTCAAGGATGGGTAGTAAAAGGGATTGTGCAAGCGCAGTTTTAGTGGCAGTTGGAAGAAAGTTCCGCAATCGTCTCAGGGACTTCCCAGATGCAAAAATTTTGCGACTCACGTCCTGTAGCTGGGGACCCCAAGAAAGATGTTTATCGATCCAAACACCAAGGTTCTTAACCGTTTCGCTTTTCGCCTTTTCGTTTTTATTTCCAACAAAATTATTTTCAGGGGAAACCCTGAAAGACATTTTTTATACATGTTTTGTTTCAGATAGTCGTAAGTAGATGCGGATTTCAGTGGATAGATTTAATTAAATGGACATAAAAATGGTAATTTAGGAATAAATGTCATAAGATCTTTTGAAAATTTCAAAAGACTCATGAAAATTACCTACTTACGGTAACTTAACTGATGAAAGTGTAAGCAGTGGTGGCCCAGTGGTAACGGCTTCGACTTACGAGTTGTAGATCGTGGGTTCGAACCCAGACAGGCGCTTTACTTTGTGTAAATTATTTTCATCACCACTGCTGTCAAAACGGTGAAGGAAAACATCGTGAGGAAACCGGCATGTCCTAGAACTAAAAATTCGAAGACATGTGACATCTACCAACCCGCACTGGGCCCGTGTGGTAGATTACGGCCCACTCCCTCTCAAATAGAGGAGGCCAGTGCCCCAGCAGTGGGAACGTTATAGGCTGATTAATGTTAAACTGATGAAAAGCATAGTTCGTTAAATTACGAACTTGCCTTTCTACTGTTATAAGTTAATAAAGAGATTGCAAACAGTTGATGTGAACATTTGTATACATACGTAAGTATACCGATGTAGGCTCTTGCACACAAAGAACAATGCGTTTCTCCCCAGCAATCGACTACAGATTTCACAAAACGTTCGACGTTGCGTCTATTATAAATTTTGGAACTTATTTTTACATGCTACTTACTATCTATTGTCAGTTTTTGGTTCTCACCGTCATTTAATTACCTAACGTTTCGTAATTAGCGGCTCATAATTGAATTGAAAGGATAATGAGAGGCTATCCGACGTCTTTTCTCAATAATAGATAATATCCGATAAAGTAGCGTTTAAACTATTTACAATTGATATTTCGACAATGTAGGACGGTCGTTACGTTCAGTATTTCACTGGCACATTCCCATGGACAGCCAACAACCTGTAATTAGACGGAGGCATACGGCAATTGATTTCCGTTATTAAACTTGGTAATTTGTATATCGGTTCGGTCGGTGCGGTTCTCGGCATAATGGGTTTAGGTACATAGGTTTATTATTTACATAGCAGGCTGGGCGTCAGTTGTGGACGTTTTTTTCTGTTAATGTATGTAAATGGGAAGCAATTAGGCGAGTTAAAACACGGGGTAGGCAGTCTAGGCAAGTGCGCCTCGCGCCCCTTCCGACTGCCGCCATATGTTAGGGGCGGGCGGCGAATATATAGCGTGTTACTAAACTTTCATTTATTTTAGAGTCATACATTAAAATGTTTTAATTGCATTTGAAACTATGCTTGCCTTCTTGAAGGTCTCTGTTTGAAATAAACTAATTGGCGTTTGAAGTATGTTATGCAGTATTTTTTATCGGACGTTGTAAATTAACGTTAGGCTGCGTCGTTTTAATGGCTTAGGCAAAAAAAGTATACAAAGATTATTCAGATTTGCCTTAGACGTACATACGAAGCAAATTATCACTACTTACATACTTATGTAAGTATGTAAGTAGTAATAATTAAATATAGATATAGATAGATAAGTAAATTGATTGGACGTGATATTCGCTCCTAATTTTGACTTGTCGACTGTAAGTACAATAAACATACCCCCCCCTTATTACAAAACAAGGTTTATCTTCAGACCCAGGTTTAGAACATGGAGCCATTATTGAATTTCGAACTTTATTCAGACTATGGTAAAGTTCCTAAACACAAAACTGACAACTTAGTACCGAAATAATTTTTCAGTTTTGTAGAAAGAACGGAAAATTTCAATCACTGTTACGTTCTTATAACAAAAACTGGCTCCTTGGTATAAGCCATGTCAAATATAAATCTTGTTTTGTAATAAGGGGGACCTTGTCCGAATTACTAAGTACTTAGATGACAAAATGACAAGAAGATGCTGTGGTATTCACATACTACCTAGGTACTTCTACCCGATACGTAACAAATTAATTGATTTACCATTCAACGTCTTGCTGTTACTACGAGCATGAAGTCAAATGGTACAAAAACATTTAATGAAATGCTTATAAAAAAAAAACCAGGACAATAAATCATTTAAAAAATAAAAACACGACTCCCTGCCAAAAAAAAAGAACTAAAAAGTAAAAAAAACAAGTTGTATTAGTTGCTCTATAAATAGAAAGTGAAAGGTCACTCATTTACTCGCTGACCAAACAGATAAATTAAATTATCATTGCAGTCGGGGGACCTCTTAGATACAAAAGTGTTCCACGGAGCGGTCCCCCGACAGCAATGATAATTTTTTTTATCTGTTTAGTCAGCGAGTAATGAACTAAAAAGTAAAAAACAAGTTGTATTTGTTAATCTGTATATACAAAGCGAAATGTCACTCATTTACTTGCTGATTAAACAGATTTAATAAACTTATGTCACTCCTGTAATACACCAAAAATATTCTGTAAAACAGAGAGTACTGATAATTTTTCGTCCGAAATTTTATTTGTTATCTACGATTATATAATCCCAATTCAATCAAAAACTATTTAATAACTAAGGTTACCTTGCTTGAAAAAAAAAAAAGTCAGATTTAAAAGTAAAATGACGGCGTAAATCAACGGCGAATTAAGCTAATATTCAAGAACGCAAAAGTGATGAAACTATTAACGGGTGCTGAGACTGACACGAATGGTTTGTCACCACGAAAACTGTACTTTTATAGTTACACAGACTTAATATTTCGATTATTTCACGCTTTCTTATCATTAGATAAGAAATTGACTAAAAACGTTTTTTTTTGTGATAGCACCCTTAAGTATACTGTAGGTACTATAATTGCTCCTTGTTATAATACAATATGTAAAAAAAACCCTGTTGTTCCTTCTACCTACGTTTTAAGAATCGGTATACATACGTAATAAAGCAAGTCATCTATAAAAACTGGTCAACCAAAATAATTAAAATAAATATTTAATTATTAATATTTGTAATGTTTAACTGATTTCTTACCTCTTTAGTTCTTTGATTTTGACTTCTCGACTAGCCGATGCTTAATTTTTTTAAATTATAGTTCCACCAATGTTGTGCTTGTAGGTTTATGTATACGTCCCTAAAAGGAACAACAGGGTTTTTGTTACATACTGTATAACCGGGTCAATAATAAAACGAGTAATGAATTATGGTTTAACTTGGATATTTACTTATAGAATCGGATCTGCGTCAGTACGTATTCATTTCTTTTATTCTTAATACAAATTAGCGTGTATCTCATAATCTTATGCCGTTATCTTATAAATATTCGAAAAGGTTGCATTTAAAACCATGCAGGTTAAGAATCTCTACATCAGCTAGGACAGCAGCTTTAGCAGCTACTGGATAATAGGTGTCCAATTTTATTGTATTGTCCAATTTTATCCATATGAGATAAACCCTACATACACACATTAAAAAAAGTTTGTGATCACTAGCTAAAGGTGATACTTATATGTATTTTTAAAATTTAACTTTATCAAGAAAAAGTGTTTACGTCATACCTTTTTTTAAATAGAAATAAACTGATTGAAATTAAAAAAAATAACTTTACGTATTTTTTATTTTTAATAACAATAATTGAGTAATTCAATCCTAATGTACTTAATTGTAGACGAAATTTGATGGAATGAAAAAGATCGTTTAACCAAACTTATACAACAATTTATTAATAGGTTTTTATTTTATACAATATAACTCCTCCCCTAGCTCACACTCATACGGAGATCCTCCTGGGCATGCTGTGGATCAATTTATCCAGCATTTCTTGCGGTAACCAGTCTCATTCTTGAATAGCGGATTCCCTGATCTCTGGCACTGTCTGGGGTGGTGGCTGACGGTTCCAAACAGCTCGCTTAAGAGCATCCCACGCGTGCTCTATTGGGTTTAAGTCAGGCGAGCCGGCAGGCCAGTCTAACCTTGTGATGTCGTATTCTCGGAGAGCAGCATTGACTCGTTGAGTTCGATGTGCGGGCACATTATCATCATCGACCAGTACGAACTAGTGCCCATCAATCAAAATCACTCCAAAGTGAAGAAATTAAAAAAATAATCACCTCATAGATCAACGTTAAACCCCCAATACTGCTACTGGTTGGCCATATTGACTGTACTGTGGGTCCTCAATCATCAGCCGAACCAATTGTGTCAAACAAACACACTTTGCGAAGGCTATGCCCCGTTACCAAAGCTGGTCCGCTAAGACCGAGCTTCTGCTTTGTTTCACGTATGCGTTTCCTTCGTTTTTATCGTAAAAACGCATCTATAATAATCCATCTATAACTTCCGTTGTTATATCACCGGGTCGTTAATAAAACGAGTATTATGGATATATTTTTTTGGGAAATGCTCACTTGACTTCAGACTTTTTATTTTTCTCTTTCTGTCGCATTTTTGAATATTATTTTTAAATTATGGCCTACGACCGATAAAAAATACAATCTGTCTAAATATCAACCAAAGTGACTAAAACTTAGCTCAAAGGAAAACAATTAGTTCGACCAGATTCATTCTAGATTTTCAGTCTTTAAATAAAAAATGAAGGATGATAATGACCCCGAAGTAGTTTTAAAAAAAGCTGAAATTCGGCAAACGGATGTGATTCTCAAGAAAAATCCAAATAGGCCAAATATGATAAATGATAAATGATTTTATTTCTGTAAGTAGGTTTGTACAAACACTTTTACACGTCAATCATATTTTAAAAACTAGATGAGGTCGGCGTTTTCTATCTGACTACTCTGAGAAGAAAGGCCGAAACAAACTTAGAGGTCATAGTCTCTTTTAAAGTCCAGACATAATCTTGGTCAGATCATGTGAAGACCATGTAGATTGGTGTCTGAAATGGTCTTTAGAGGAAAGAACCACACAGGTTGAGTGGACCTGACCAGTCAGTGCACGCATTTGTCAGTAATCGTTTAGCTCTACTTAGAATTTAAGGAGCTCAACGATGCGACGATCAATACCAAAGAAAGGACATTTGGGTAGGCCACTTATATGACTCAAACTGCCAGACCATGATTAACACTAACTGAGAATAAAAGAAAGGGAAAAAAAAAATAATGCAATAACGTGGGTTATTGCATTATTTTTTTTTTTCATTCATTATTTCTATTGCATTATAGTCTTCACATTCACAATAATTAAAATATTATAATACTTACAAGTAAATATTCATGTCATTGTGTATAAAATAATAATTAAATGTCACTGTATATAAAATAATAAAGTTAGCAAAAAAAAAAAACAATAAAAATAAACTACCTCAATATGTACAAAAATTGGAGCAGCTCAATCCCAAGCCTTTTTGTCCTCAATATAATCTTTATCAGTATAAAAAAAAGGCTTTCTGGTACAACTTACGTTTAATGAATGATTTGAATTTATTAAGGCTTAGATCTTGAACGTGGCTTGGAAGTTTATTATAAAAGCGTATACATTGACATCGAAACGAGCCACCTATTTTCTTGAGCCTTGTTGTAGGTACAACAAATTTGTGTTTGTTCCTAGTATTTATATTATGGATATCACTGTATTTTTTTATAGTGTTATCTTGTTTAGTTGAGGAGTTCCTATAGCCACCTTCCGGCTGCATCATCAGACCAGAGTTAAGGTCTGTGTGCTGGGTGCTATAGGAAAAGCATACAAAATGGATTACTCCAAGCGGAAACACATACATTACTTTAGCAGTATCATATATACATACATAAACTCACGCCTTCATCCCATGGCGGTAGGCATAAACTATAGAACGCCACCTGCAATGCTCCTTTTTTACTTCTTTTGCTTCGTTTATGTTCATACATCTGGTCATACACGCAGGGCGGTTGCGAGTACTACGCACCTGACCTTTCTGAAGAACATCACCAATAAGGTCACTATATGTCCTTCTAGGGCGTCACCTCCCGGCCTTTCCACTCACTTCTGCCTTGTAAATACTTTTTAATAGTCGCCTTTCATTCATCCTCTCAATATGACCAAACCAAATAAGCATACTCTTTTCAGTTTACATCACTACATGTTCTTTTAAACCACACTGTTGCCTTATCACATCATTTTTCAGCGTATCATTTATAGTCACACCACACACTCATGCTTCGCAAGGAACGCATTTCCACAGCATTTATTCTACTTTCATGCTTCTTTTGCCACACCCAACATTCACTTCCATACATAAGCGTAGGCACCAGTACACCATTATGAACAGCCGGTATAGCGTTTTTGGGCATCGACTGGTTGGTCACAACTGCATGTATAGCACCATTCACTTTATTTGCCACATTTCCTACCCTTTCGACATCTTCATCCATTCCTTATAAATTGATACCCCAAATATACAAACTCACTTACTTGCTCCACACTCTTATCACATTCACATCACACACTGATATATCCTCTTCTCTTTCAAACACCATGACCTTTGTTTTATTTACATTTACATTCATCCCATTCATCTTATGTGCTTCATCCATCACAGTCACCATGTCTTCAAGCTGTTTTGCTGGCGATGCAAGGAGAATTTGATAATCTGCGTAGAGAAGGCATTTGACAGACAACTCATTCATTCTCAATCCGCACTCACACTCTTTCAAATCTATCAGACAACTATCCATGTACAAGTTAAACCACGGTGACGCTACACAACCCTGTCTAACACCCCTTGAGATGCAGAACCAGTCTGTGTATGCCCCGTTTATCCTAACACAAGCAGTGGAATCCTTGTATTGAGATTTTAGTGTCCGTACCAAGCGCCAGTCCACACCATACATGGATAGTGTCGACTACAGTTCTTCCCTACACACTGTCATAGGCCTTCTCCAAGTCAACAAAAGCACTGTAGACTTTCTTGTGATTTGCCAGATGTTTTTCGGCTTTGCACCTTAAGGAGAAGATCCGATCCATACAGCCCTCTCTAAATCATGCTTGCACATCCCTTATTGTCTCAACTGTCGCTCTTAGTACTATCAAGTATGAAAAAATTGTGTTTTGGACATACATACCACGTTCGAATTGCAATTTCTTCAAATAATATCGCGAAAATTACATATTTTTTTGTTTTAATTTAGAAAGTTAAGGGTCGGTGAAAGTTTTTTAAACTACTTCGGGGTGATTGCAACGCTTCTTTTTAATTTTATTAAGGACTGAAAATATAGTACGAATCCGCAAAATTTCAAGTAGGTATAAATTTACCGGCCTTCATCTCATCGGTCCAGAGTACTGATAAATAACCAGGAACATTATGCCTTTTTGTTATTCATTTATGCCTGCATAATTATGCACCATGCATTAAGTCCGCCTTTGGACCTTATTGTGTGCGAGAAGTTTAAATAAATAATTAACATTCTATCATCCTCACTGGTCGATTTTGCGGTACCGTATTTAACCGACGCTTTGAACGCTTGGAAAATGGCTTGTCTCAATACGGATTTGCTCGACAACCCGTCCTCCCAGAGACGGTGTGATGTGCCGCTCTGCAGTGTTATACGGAATACCCTGATAAACACGTCACTTAATACTTTTGAGCGTGCCCGTCTTCTGGTTGTGGGATAATCGGAGTCAAGCTTGTGGCTTTAGGCACTACCGTCATCTGCCATAGACACTATAAAAAAAAAGTAAAGCTGTCGACAGTCTCGGACACCATGGCCTGTCCTGCTGCAGGAGCGCAGGTCGCATAGCACGGCACGCCAACATTAACGATATTATTCGTCGAGCCCTTGTCACCGTGTAATACTACTGTTATTAGAACCAAACGGCTTGGTACTTACGTGACGATAGGAAGAAACCAGATGGCATGACGTTATTGCCTTGGAAGGTGGGTAGGCCTCTGATGTGGGACGCAACTTGTGTCGACACCCTTGCGCCATCTCATGATACAAGCATGGCTAGCTGTGCTGGCGCCACTGCTGCAGCTGCTGAGACCCTTCAGCGTGCAGCTTCGCAAATACTGTAATCGGTTCATGGGGCCCAAGTGCGCGCCTCCTTTTTAAAGAAATTTCTCGCTGACCGACCGACACTTCACGTGACTGGAGGGCTGGCTCGTTCTTTGGCCAAAGAATTAGCATTGCCATTCAACGTGGCAATGCTGCCAGTCCTCTGCGTTTCCGGATGGCAGCGATGTGGACGAGTACTTCGACGCCTTGTGTGTCCTTTTTTTATTTATTTAATTGTTTAATTTAGTTAGTCTTTTTGTTACGCGTTATTTTGAGCCTGTGATATCTTTTAAAGTATTCATTTAATTTAAATGATATGATGTAATGGCATATTTTAATCTACGAATCTAGTCGACCAAATATTTTCTATTTGAGATAAGTTTCGGTCACTTTGGATGATGTTTAGATCGATAATATATTTTTCACTCCTCTTGCTCAAACAGTCCGTCATTGTAGCGTACCAGAACGGGAATTAAATAGCATATTTTCCTCTAGAGGAAAAGTTTTTTTTTCTGTTATCAATACATACACATACATAAACTCACGCCTTCTTCCCATGGGGGTAGGCAGAAACTATAGAACGCCACTTGCTACGCTCCTTACATACTCCTTTTGCTTCGCCTACGAAGCAGTGCAGTTTGTTATCAATGAGCCTACAAAAACGAAAAGGTCATTCATTATTCTTAAGACGAATCCGTAGCTGTAGCCCGCGTAATTCAAAACTTCTGACGTTTTGTGCAATTTGCACGTCAGTGGCACGCCACAATTGTGGCGATAAGTCCCCTCTTTGAGGAGTGGCTAGAGAGGCGTCACGGCGTCCTCACGTTCCGCCTGATGCAGGTCCTCACCGGACATGGTTGTTTCGGGAGGTTCCTGTTCAGGATAAAGCGGGAGGGAACGCCCGGGTGTCACCATTGAGTTGATCACCCGGAGGATACGGTGGAGCATATGGTGGAGGTCTGCCCGGCTTAGGCGGAGCACCGCCGTGTCCTCACGGAGACGCCCGGCGGCGGCGATCTCTCGCGTCCGGCCCTGGTTCAGGCCATGATTCGGAGCGAGAGTGCATGGGAGGCCGTCACCTCCTTCTGCGAAGCAGTAATGCTTGCAAAGGAGGAGGCGGAACGCGTGAGGGAGAGGCAAGGTTTGCGCTCTCGCGCCCCTAGTCGCCGCAGGAGACGCCCCGGGCGTCGGGAGTCGCAAGCCGATTTCCGGCCACCGTAGGCGCGGGCTTGCGGATGGTGAGCGATGGGTAGCTCGCCGTCCGATAAGGACAAGGCCCGGGTCGACGGCGCGTTGTGTTCCACGCGCGCCTCAAAGAGATGTCAGCACCAACTGACGGGGTCCGTTAGGCCCAATGCCTGCCAGGGTTGCGAGTTTGTCCGAAAGGGATATCGTGGCCCTGGCACACAGGCAAATGAAGAAACACGGGTGGGTTTTAGTCAGTAAAAGTCTGACACGCCCTCCCGCTCCGCCCAGAGCGGGAGAAGTTATTTAATAATTTCCCACCCAAAAAAAAAAAAAGATTGTATCTTGATCAAATTATGATTCGCGACTATAGCAGTTATGTATTTACAGAATTATAATAATTAGAATCATTACTACATCTCTCTAAGTTAGTCGTCCTCGTGAGTCCCTTAGAAACAAATTCAAAGAAATTGATGTACTAACTCTGACTTCTCTTTATATCTTAGAAAGTATTTTAAATGTTCGCAAAAACTTAGGACTTTTCAAAATAAGAAGTGATTTCCATAATATAAATACACGTAGTAAACATGAAATTGTGATACCCAAATTTAGATTAACTAAAACAAGCAAGTCATTTCTTGTAAACAGTATCCGCTTTTATAACAAGTTGCCACAATCGGTTACAGAACTTAGCGATGGAAAATTCAAAACGCACATTAAACGTGCCCTTATCAAAAAAGCATATTATAAGATTAAGAACTACGTTGAAGACAAGAAAATTTGGCATTAATTCCTTCTGTATATGTGGCTTCCCTGGTACCTCATTAACGGCAAAACTATGTAAATTTCTATTAACAGCTCCCAAATTACGAAGTTATTTTTTAATTTAATTTAACAAACTTCACTGACATAATGTTTTTCTTACTTGACATTATTACTCGTATACCTACAATTTAAATTTCAACAAGGTTCTAACTTTTATTATTTTAATCATATTTTATATTGTTTTTTTTTTGTCAATGTGAGGACGTTAAAGGCTTATTAGACTGTAGATCTGTAGACCATTTTCTATTTTGTTAAGTAACTGGTACTTTTGACAGGCCTACGCTGTCCTCTCATACCTATTAATACTGTATTTTGAAAACATTGTAAAAGCCAATTTTATTTTTTTTAAAGAGTGACCGTGGAGTTTCTTGCCGGCTCTTCTCCAAAGGAAACGACCAATTGGAACCGTGCACCTAGCTTCTGACGTTTCATAAGTGCCCATGTAGGCTTATTTGAAATAAAAATATTTTTGATTTTGATTTGATTTGATACTCGTTTGCAAAAACCAACTTTCCGCACTAGTATCATAAATAACTATTACAACAGTGAAAATGTCATCATCTAGTGAGAATGCAGACCCTTATTTGCAAATGGAAGGGAAAGGAAAATAAGTAATTTTCAATACGTTGCCGTCAAGGTGTATCCGATTATTTTATTTTCTCGCAATCGTAGTGAAAAGTAGAATGTAACACACGGAACTTAAAACCCATTATAACTCGGATTCCATTTATACATAAAATGTGACACGTGAATGTGTAAATTGTAACAATATTTTGATTTAAAAGAGTATCCGTTGAGTTTCTTGCCCGTTCTTCTCCATAGGAACCTACTACGCTTTGGAATGTACAACTAGCTTCATCTCTCTGACACAGAAAGAGAAAAATAAAAAAAAGTCAAGAGATAATTTCCCTTAAAATATTAAAAACCTTCTAGCTCCTAAACTATAAATAATCGATGAACATGTACATGGGGATATTTTGGAAAGCCTTTGGAAAGAAGATTTTAAAATGTTACTTTCAACCTCATTTCACGGGCAGTGGACGTCTTTCTTTTTTCCGTATAATACAACTGGTGATACTTTATTCACATAATGATGATGATGAAGTAAGATTCCACTAGTAAACGCTGGTTCCCATTATCTTATGGCTCCTCTGTTCACGAGCCTTTTGGAGGAAACAAAAAAGGAACCCTTTAAGCCTTAAAGGGTTCCTTTTTTGGCTTTAAGGGACCTTAAAGTTTAAGGTCTTAGAGTAAATACCTACTTAGAACCTAAAGGAGAAATGCTTGAAGATATAACGATGCAGTAGGTATCAGTGTGTAGTAGATTTATTAAATGAACTAGCGACCTGCTGCTTCGCACTTTTCTCGACATTACAAAACATCAAGATTTCTTCATTAATATATGTTTTATATCAATGTATTATACCCCCCTAACCCCCCCCGTCCGTATTTATTTATTTTTATTACGTATTTTATTTGGTCCTGGGTTCGATTCCCAGATCGGGCAAAGTATTATTAGGAGTTTCTCAGTAGCAGCCCGGAGTCTGGATTTGTGCCCAGTTGATGGCAATGGGCTCGCCCCCTATTACATGGGACTTAAACATAACTGGCGAAATGTGGGTGTACTATAGGTACTATAGGTACACCTCTCCCTTTGGGGATTGCAGGCGTGATGTTACGTATGTAATTATACACATAAACCTTCCGGAACAAATTCTATAAATAATAAAAATAAAAAATAATAAAGTGATGGTGAAAACCGCATCAATATCCGTTGCGCAGTTTAGAAGAACAACGCGGTCACACAGACAGTCACAAAAAGTGACTTTAATTTACAATATGTAGAAGAAAAAAGACAAAAAATTGAGTTTTAGTCTGCTATTTAATGCAGAGTGGGATCGTCGGTTCGACAAATGCCGTTATTTTTTTTTATCAGCCTTTATGTGAACCCTCCAAATTAAAGTCACACAACAAATATTGAACTTTTTCGTTCCGGCTCCGTTTGGGACACAATATTTTAAGCTCTACTCAGTGTAGAGCTTTTTGAGGACAGTTTTTTTTTTATATTTGTGTCGGTAATGTACTTTCCGGGTGGTTTGTGTGAAAATAAGTTCTAGGAAAATATTTACTGAATTAACGTTTACGCTTTTATTTCAGGTGTTGTTTCATTATGATTTTTTACATTTTTCTTGAGCGCGAAAAATTAAAAGAAATGATTAGAAAACCTTGACCGACATGTTATGAGCAAATTATGATTTCTTATGTAAAGATTCGTTGACTCATCCAACCATTTTTATTATTACAGACTTCTTGTCATTTTATTTATCTACCTAGTAATTTATGAAAGAAAAAATACCAATAATTTTTCATAGTTAAACATCCCTAAGCTCAAACTAATCCTAACATTAGGTATACGTAAAACGTAAACAGTAGGTATATTTTTTGTTTTCATTAGCAGCTTTTGTTTTAGCAGTGAATAGCGTATTGTCGGCTCGGCGAGGGGGTGTGGCTTGTCGCTCCGCCCCGCATGCAAGCGCGCCCATTGGGCAGGGCGACGCGCGGCGTTGCCTTGACAAGCATCACTGAGATCGAAAACGAACTCAGGCTAATTGCACCGAATTGTTATGAGTTAAAGATATTGGTATTTTTTAGGGGTTTTAGGATTTGGTTTTGTTTAATAAAATATTAAAATAGTTTTCATGATATATTTTATATTTTTTTTCAATTTTTATTGCAAATTTTGTATAGTACTTTCTGCATTTTTTTTTATATTGTATCGCGTTGGTAATAAAAAAAACACTATGTGTTAATTTTACATTGCTAAAGTTTTCAGGAGCGACATTTTTTGCTTTGCTATTTTGATAATACCATGTTTTTTTTAATTCATCGAATATTCGGCTACTGGTTTTATTACGAAGTAGCCCCTAGCCCGTAAGTACCCTTCAACTCTATGGGGGCCCTAAGCGTGATTATAGCGGCTCTTTGAATTTCAGGAGCCCGCCCCTGTTTCAGTTTTTTCAGTGTGGATGTCATAATAAAAGCTTAATCTGTTATGCTTAAATAGAAGAATATAATTTAGATTTGCTTAAACCTTTAAAGATGACTTTCTTGATTTTTTTATTAATGAAAGTTTATATTCAAATCTAATGAGTTTATTGTTTCACTCTGAATGAGCATCGATAAGAGGGATATTATACAAGGTGTTATCTTCGTGTTTTAAAATGTTTCGATGGACTAGTACTGTGCTCGTTTTAATTTAATGTCGTACATCCAGAGCCAGATTGTATAATACTTAATTAATAATAATAATAATTTCTTTATTATAAAAAGCCAAATACGATTCGTCTATCTCAATCGAACTTAAATAACTAAGTAGGTAGGTTATTTTTAAGCACCTATAACACTTTAGGTAGACACGACACCTAGTACCAACCTACCTATTACTTACTAACAAAATTTAAGATTTCAAATAATTTCACTACACTCTTTTTGAACGCAAAATTACTCTACCATACTTTATAATGTTGACGTATCAAAGTAATCGAGCAGAAAAGGAGCGAAATGGAGAACGTCACCCATTGTTCTAGCAGGTACCTTCATAAGGTACATCCAGATCATGTGTCACCTACCTGGGTGGTCCAAAATAGATAGCACAAATATTTTGTACACATTATAATGTTAATATGTCTGTCTGTGGAGAAGCCGCGGCTTTGTCATCGCGAACCACGACGAATGATGAGCCATGTTTAGTAACACTTAACCACTATACTCTGACCTCTAAGGGACAGAGTGTTAGGTAACTTTACAAGTGAAGTCTTACGCAGGTAGGGGTCAAGGTATACTGGCTGAGAGGCTGTGCACGCGATGTGTAGAATCCTGATTCCGTATGTGCTGTGGGTGATGATTCGTTAGTGCATTGTGGACGTCCCTATTGTTCGCTCGGGTGCTAATGCGAAAGGCTTATAAAGAAAGAGCTGCCTGTGTTAGGAGACATGTTTTTTTTGCTGATGCTCTCAGAAGGTTGAAAGGGAAAATAAATCGTATAATTTTGTAACCTAAGGAGGTTTAATTTATCAACAGACTTGATTCTTATCACAAATCGTTTAAAAAAGTGTCTGGTTGTTAGAATTGTATGTATCTTCCTATCGCAAGTAAACTATTTGCTTAAAAGGATTATCTCCATTGTAACTAGAATAAGTTATTTAAGGTGATGCAATACATGTCTTTTTTTTTTTAGGAAATAACGAAAACTATTAAATTCCAATTGGTTTTAAAAAGATTAACTATTGTTAATCTTTTTCTTATTCACCCTTTCGTCCTTCTGTAGATGTAGGTACTTGCAGAAAGATTCACTTTTTTTTTTCAATTTAAATTTCGGTCACTATAAGACAGGTACACTTCGTATATTCCTCTCTTCACTGTTTGATATTCGTTGAGTTTTTTTCGTTATGTGTAAGCATATTTTCCAATAAGAGTGATCGAAAAGGTGAGGTAAGAGCTAATAAAAAAAAATTGAATAAAAAACTATAATCAGCTGGTACATTACTGTTACATTTTCAATGTGAATCTGGTACAAATTGTAATGATAAATGCCATAATAATGATAGAAAGTGAGCCTTCTATCTTTAAAACCTCACTTTTGGACTAAAATATCTCTCTAATTATCCATCTTTCAAAATTGAAAAGAAAAGTGTGATTGCTCCAAAATCTACCTAATTACATAAGACTTGTGTTGTTGTATCAACACTGTCATCATTCATCATCATCATTTCGGCCAAAAGACGTCCACTGCTGGACTTAGGCCTTCCCCAAAGGGGGGGTTTGCCATAATCGCCACGCTTGGCAGGCGGGTTGGCGATCGCAGTATGGTGTTAAAATGCATAGAGAACGCTGCTGCCTATTCTCTAGTACCTAAGTCCCTTAGTCGCCTTTTGCGACACCCACGGGAAGAAATAGGGCGGTGCTATTATTTGCGTCGGGCACCACACGGATAACACACCGTTACGTTGATAAAAAAAACCGGCCAAGTGCGAGTCAGACTCACGCACGAAGGGTGCCGTGCCATTATCTATAAAAACGGAAAAAAATACGTTTGTTGTATGGGAGCCCCCCTTAAATATTTGTTTTATTTTAATTTAATTATTTATTTTGAATGTGAATAAATAACTAAAGATTCTGTGAATATTTCAAGCGTCTACCTGTTGCCGTTATCAATATCGAGCAAAAACGAGCTTAAAATCGCGTTGGTTGTATGGAAGCCCCCTTAAATATTTATTTTATTCTGTTTGTTAGTATTAGTTGTTATAGCGGCAACAGAAATACATCATCTGTGAAAATTTCAACTGTCTAACTATCACGGTTCTTGAGATACAGCCTGGTGACAGACGGACAGACAGACGGCGGACCGTCTGTCTGTCTGAACCCTAAAAATCATCGCACATTATCGGGCCACGTATTTTGATTACCACCATATTTATGGGTGCTAGTCCAATTACAAAATAATCACATAACGACCGCATACAGGATAACGCTTAAGTAACAGGTTAATCGTAACTGGCGTGTAACAAGTAACAACAGTTCGGTATTCAGCTTCGGTCAGATAAAAGTGGCCGGGTCCACATAAATAAATTTATTCATTAGGTGACACCCACACCATATCGACGCACTAAATCCTCCTTGTCGGCCTCTGTCTGGCTGTACGTAAGGTAAAAAGAAAAATTTGTCATCATTATACAGTTACATTTTATAGGTTTGTTTGTGAGCACGCTCTTGAATCGGAGAATTGATTTTGTTGGTTTCACTGCATGAAATATTATCTGTAGATAGAGTTAAGAAGCTAAAATTGGTAGTAACCTACTTACGTGGTACAGAAATAGTTTGGAACGCTCAGTATTATTTATAAATTTCCTCTAAAAATCTAGGTTCGCTATTCCGGAATGTAAAAGATTTTCTCTTGTCTTGTCTCTAATGTTGGTAATAAAAATAAAAAATAAATTAACATAAGCCTACATGGGCACTTATGAAACGTCAGAAGCTAGGTGCACGGTTACAATTGGTCGTATCCTATGTAGAAGAGCCGCAAGAAACTAGAGTAAATTTTATTTATTTGCTAGATTGTAGGTAGGACATGACATAAGATACTAAAAACGATAGTGACGGGTGGGTGTGTAACTCCCAAACAAAAACGACCCCCTCTTTTCAATAATAATTGGCTTTTACAATGTTTTCAAATTACAGTGTATTATGGAACAAAGGGCATGTCCCTTTGTTCTATATACTATAACTGGTACTTTTAATGTTTTTATCTTCTTCTTCCTTAATATTCTTTCTTGCGAAAAAAACAAACAAAGGAGATGGACTGTGTTAGCCTTAGCGCTGGCCAGAATTATTTTGATTTCTCATGTGTTTAAAAATGGTTTTTGTTTGGTGCTAATGCGCCGATGGGCGCGAAAATGCATAAAAATAAATAAAACATGAATTACTTCACGTATTTAGATTGACTTCAAAATAATTATAACATTGTACTTTTTGTGTGTGGCAGTAATTTAAGGTAGGTAATGTAAGTAGTTTTTAGGGTTCCGTACCAAAATGGTAAAAAGGAACCCATATGGTGAGAAAATGCCTGTCTGTCTGTCTGATACACCTGGATATCTCAAGAACTACTAATGCTATCAACTTGTAATTTAGAATAGTTTTAGATGCCGTTTGCCCAACTATTTTGCAAACAAGAAAGAAATTAAAAAATATATAGGTACATTTTTTGCAAAAGGGACTTAAAAATTTGAAGTGGAGCTACTAGCGCATGTGAAGTATCATATGAAAGAGCGCTGTTTGCACAATCTCAAAAATTTTTTTTTTGGCAGCACAGTTTCCGACTTCTAATGAAAAAAAAAAAAAATACCGTACCCCCCTTATCTCTGAAGTTTGCATAGATAAAATCTGAAATTATTCTATGTGATAGAAGTTTATGTAAAGATTACAGAAAAAATAAAACTATGTCTCTAAATAGCACAGTTTTTCAGAAATCATCAACATCATAATATACGTACGGAACCCTCCGGTGCGCGAGTCCGACTCGCTCTTGACCGGTTTTTTTTGTCTACTCGGTGGGAAGATCAGAAAATATAAGTAATCATTTATAAGAAGGTAGGAAAGTATATTTTTTTTGCCTGCGAGATGTAAATTTTCCGTTTTCCGATTATCTGAATCTTCCAACATTTGCAGTTAGGCGTAGAAACTTTGTTTGATTAATGAAACGGATAGTTTTATCATGTAAATACGCACCTGTATTCTGGTAATAGAAGGAAATAAAATAAACTGTAGATGTAATGCCAACACAGCACCCTCTTGTTAGAGTCTTATTAGACAGTTTTATGGTCTATCTATATATCTATACATAAATTATTAATTGAAACAGTGGAAGCAGTGGTGGCCCAGTGGTAACGGCTGAATTATGTGTTGTAGGTCGTAGGTTCGAACCCTGACAAGCGCTTTACTTTGTGTAAATTATCATCACTGCTCTCAAAACGATGAAGGAAAATATCGTAAGGAAACTGGCAAGTCCTAGGACCAAAAATTCGAAGACATGTGACATCTACCAACCCGTACTGAGCCCGCGTGGTGGATTACAGCCTACTCCCTCTTGAAGAGAGGAGTCCTGTGTCAAAGCAGTAGGAATTATAGGCTGATTATGCATAAATCATTACATATAATAAAACAAAGTCCCTCGCCACGTCTGCCTGTCTGAACGCGATAAACTCAAAAACTACTGAACGGACAAACGGCAGATCTCCAAACGGTTTTCACCAATAGACGTGTGTTTCATGAAGATTAAGGTTGATGTGTATAATTCATTAAAGTTTTGTGTAAATTGGGTGAAATATGACGATTATTGTTGAAGATGTCGGAAAACGTCATGCCGACAAGCTCCCGCTTTACTGGCGCGAGCCGCGTAAACTCGACACATACCCCCTTATTACAAAACAAGGTTTATCTTCAGACTCAGGGGTAAAACATGGAGCTATTATTGAATTTCGAACTTTATTCCGACTATGGTAAAGTTCATATACACAAAACTGATAACTTAGTACCGAACTAAGTTTTCAGTTTTGTAAAAAGAACGGTATTTCAATCACCGTTACGTTCTTATTACAAAAACTGGCTCCATGGTTTAAGCCATGTCAAATATAAATCTTATTTTGTAATAAGGCGGATAAAGTTTATGTTCTACATGATTGTACATCTTAAAAAGTTCAATAATAAGTTCGCGGTAGCATATGTCTATCCACTAATGATAGACCGTTTTTATCTTTTTTATCTTTCAGAATTTGATAAAAGATTAATTGTTAGTAACCACGTTTTTGCTTTTAATGCCATTCTTATGCCTCCTGAATAGAAGTCAAAATCGGTTGAACGGACTGTAAAACAGTTTATTTAAATTTCTAATCTTATTTGAAGTGGAGTATATAATGCTGCCTCATAATTCATAATTTCAGCCGAAAGACGTCCACTGCTGGACATTGGCTCCCCCGAAGGGGAGGGGGGTGGGTTGCCATAATCGCCACGCTTGGCTGGGTTGGCGATCACAGTAGGGTATGCATAGAGAACGCTGCTGTCCATTCTCTAGTAAGTCCCTTAGTCGCCTTCTACGACACCCACGGGAAGAAATAGGATGGTGCGTTGTTACGTCCGGTACCGCACGGAACAAGGCGTCTTTTCTGTTACGATCTGAAAACTACAAAGATTCTAATCTTTTAATTAAGTAGTTTTAATGCGTTTGACACAAAGTTGTGAAGTGGGTCAATGAAGACTTGGATTAGAAAGTATCAAGTTATAATCTGCATAGCGTTTTCCCTTTGTTGGGGTCGGCTTCCAGTCTAACCGGATGCTAAGGGTGTTAAGATGCATAGAGAACGCTGCTGTCCATTGTCTAGTAAGTCCCTTAGTAGCCTTTTACGACACCCACGGGAAGAAATAGGATGGTGCTATTCTTTACGTCCGGCACCACATAGCACCTTAATGTTGCCTACGATGATGCAAACAATTAAGCACAGGGATTTATAAACAATCAAAGCATTATTTAACTGTAACATTTTTACATGCTTGAACTCACATGCAGGTACCAAAGGCGCTTAGATTTTAATCTTGTATCCAAATCAATATCTATTTCTTCGTTCCAATAGAAAATTATCTAAAGGCTCTTACAGACTCACGCGATATCGCGGGCGCGACAGGCAGCGACATAGAAATTGTGCTACTAGTGTCGCGTCGCACCTGCGATATCGCACCGCTGTACGAGGCTTAAAGAGCAGTCAAATTTAGATATCGCCGTGTGCGCCGGCGCTGTGTAGCACATCCGGTAACGAATTTTCCCTCTGATGTTCTGCTAATTAAATTACCACTAGAAAAGCTGTTTTACAAGGTAAACTAAAATTTTACTTTCAATGTGCTGGTTGACTAACTTTTTACTTATTGGTCGTAGTCTAGTAGGTTCTTATAAAAATATATCAATAAAATTACTTTATTTGATAGTGACAACATTAGTCTAAAAATAATTATTATCAAACATATCTTAATTTATCATAGTAACACTAGTAACTAGTAATACTATGATAAATTAAGATAAGTTACATAATACTAGAATCTTATATCTGACTCATGGTACCCTTACATTTTAAAAGTGCTAGAGATTTATCTTAATTTATTTAGAACTAGCTGCGCCCCGCGGTTTATCCCGCCTATGTCTTGATCCCGTGGGAATATCGGGACAAAAATTACTCTATGGCCTAATCCAGGCCATGTGCAAAATTTCATCCAAATCCGTTCAGCCGTTTTAGCCTGAAAGCGTAACAAACAAAAAACTTACATTCGCATTTATAATACTAGTTAGGATTAGGATTTATAATACATCTAAAACTTTAACTTCAATTAACTCAAAACTCACTTTTTTGTGTAACGCCCTTGTTACACCTAACGCTTCAGTTTTTGCAGAGCAAGAAATCTTAGTCGGCCCAGGACCGGGTAGAATGACCACATGTCTGGGGTAGGTTCACTAATAGGTACAGTAATTAAGTAAGAAGGGATGATTAATTATACAAATAGTTCTATTCCAGAATCCTCAAAAACTCATCATCTCCCTATAGCTTTTTTCAGCAGAACACCAGTATTTTACATGGAGCGACTGCCTATCTGACCTCCATAACCCGATACCCCTTGGTAAGACTGGTTGTCAGACTTTCGGGCTTCTGGCGACCCGTAACGACTGTCAAAGATTCTCGAATTACAGCCGGGATCAACGGCTTTCCAAGGCACGGAGGGGTCTTAGTATGTAAAGATGGTCACCCATCCACGGACCAACCGGGCCGAGCGTGGCTTAACCTGATCGATCGACCCGTGCTGCTGATATTACTTAGCCAGAGCTCCTCAAGAATACCCTGGGAACTGGAGGCTTCTCATCAGGGAAGTCAAGCCCGATGACGAGGGAGTTTACGAGTGCCAGATATCGACGCATCCGCCTAGAATTCAATCAACTCAGCCCATCGCAGTCCACTGCTGGACATAGGCCTGTCCCAGGCTGCGCCACAACACCCTGTCCTCCGCCTTCCGCATCCAGTCTGTCCCAGCCACCTTCTTAAGGTCGTCGGTCCATCTAGCTGGGGGGCGTCCCACACTACGCTTGCCGATACGCGGTCTCCACTCCAGGACTCCGGAGGATCCGCCTAGAGTTAGCAGGACTTATTTGCATGTTATAACGCTGACAACAGCTTAACCGCGGTCACTTTCAGACTGCATACAAAAGAAAGAGAAGCGCGATGACACAACGCTTAAAATTTATTGCAAAATATGAAGAAGAAATATCTATTTATTCAAAAATGAGTTTTATTTACGATTAATCGAAAATAAAAAAAACAACCAAGTTCTGCATACAAATAAGACGTTCTTGTTATTAAGTAATTAAATACCAACCGTACGTTGATATTTAATACAGATATTTTGGATTGAAACTCAAAGTAAAGGGTTAGTTTACCGTTAATTTGTATCTAGATTTTTTTTCTAAACGTGATTTGGTAACAACCAAGTTCTGAGAAATATGTTCAAGAATATATTTTTTCCGCTATCACAAACTATATGTATAGATTTGGCAATTTTTTGTTTTTAAGCCAAGCCTAATTTATCATTTGCCTCTTGTCAGCGCCTTAATAGTAAGTGGTTTTGTATATTGTAGATTTAGAAATGTGGGATAACATTAATATTCTGCTGATTAATCATAGCAATACAGGGCAGTGGTTTTTGCTGAATTTTGTAATCATAAACCAAGCCGGTGGATGATTATAAAATTCATTCAATCCACTGCCCCGTTAAAGCATAGTAACTATGGAAATAGATCATGGGGGACAAACCTTGAATCTGCAACGAATACATTTAAAACTTGACAAATAAGATTTTTTACTGTCAACGTCATCAGGCATTGAATCAGGATCGAACAACCTACAGTGTGGAGTCCAAGCAAATGTATTGTACTTAAATCGATTCTAAAGTTAGCGTTTACAACAAAAATATTTATCTACATCGTTATTTATTCTACATATAAATATTTTTATTTCAGTATAATAATATAGCAATTAAAAAAAATTCAACAATTTCGCCCGCCATACCTAAATATTTTGTTAGTAAATATAGATACGACTGACTGATGACTGTCATGTTATGAATAATAAATTGTTACCAAATTAGAATGGATTTAATTGCAATTTGCACGCCGAAATTAATGGCAGATTAAGATATCAATATCTTTAAGAACCTTCTGTACCTTATTTACGAAAATAAATTATTTTGATTTTTGATAAATCATAACAAATTCTATTTTCGGAAATCGTGAGTAATTTTAGCTGGTACTGAAATAATTTTCAGTTTTAGGTTATTCATTTGACACACTATAAAAAAAATACCAGTGTGCTTTAGACCACACGACTGAAGTAAAACTTACAAATATTAATACTAATCATACTTCCGTAACGCTCTCGTTACTTCCGTAACGCTCTCGTCATGCATTCACCAGCTTACTCCCCAAGTCAAGCGTGCATTTAATAGAAGTTTTACTTCAAAAATTGTCCCTTACTATTTACTTACCCGTTGTTACAGATTGACTGTAAATTAATAACCTTGCTAATACTATTATTGCCTAGAAATCATTCTTTCTTACACATAAATATATAATTTTTATTTAAAGTTAGTATAGTAGGTTGTTGTCGGTACCAATTAACTATATGTATTTTATTGTGTAGGTATGACAGATTGCAAGTCTGTCGTCATTATTTTTGAACTCTTTTGTATCGAATTTAAAAAAATTATGTGTTATTTCTTAAATGGTTTCTTAATAATCTCAGCAATTACTAAAATCGAAAGCCTATAATTAAAAGATATCAACAGGTCTTTTTCAAAGAAATTTTTAATAAAGAAACCCTTTCAAAATCCCAGTACAAAACGTATTTATCTGTGTACAGGAAACCACAACTTCGACGAGATTGATACAAGTTATTGAGTAAAGAAAACTTCCAATTAAATTGTAAAGAACGGATATACAGGTACCTACGTTGTCAGGCAGGCGCGTCAGTTGCTCTGCGGCCCGTATAAAAGTACCTTCGACCGATACACTTTTCCCTGTAATTATAGTACAAAAACAGGCCAGTTCAGTGATACAATCCGTATGCTGTAATCTAGTGGTTCATCAAAATATGCTACTACTGTATTTTGCATCATAATTTAACCATTATTAACTATTTAACCAACATTTATACTTTATATTAAAATATTCGAAACAGATTGCTGTACCTACACGGGGTTTTAAATTTATTTACGTCAAATTGTGAATAGTGACATTCAATTTTAAACGGATTCTACCAGAACCTATTTCACCATCGGCATGCTCCCTGAGTATCAATGAATAAATAATTCGTACACATAAGCTTTCTGGAACGATAAAGTTTTGAATATTGAACTACTCTTCAACTTAATTAGAATGGAACTCACTCCATACAGTAACTATTAAAACGGATGCTAAGCATAGTCAAGTAGAACTAACTTTAATTAAGAAGCTAATCGGCACCATACCGTTGTCTCTGCTGGCTCACACTAAAGTATATAAGATAGAGCGAGAGAGATATGCATTAACACCTTCTATATGAAGAAATGGTAAAAGATCACCTGTGCTCACTACCGTAATTCTACCGGGCGGTAGAGCACCTGTCCCTTTCATACGGTTCATGCTTAAGCTGAACCGAACGAGTGCGAGTAGGAGTAGTTTCATTTGTGCGTCGTGCGAAAATGTCGTAAGAGGAACTTTAGCGATACAACAATATAGTCATTGTGTGTATGCTGTTAAGGGGCATATTGTTTTAGTATTGATAAGTTTAAATTTTAAAATCTAAGAACGGGATGGAAGGTTGCGTTGCAATCGAGCTGTGTTGTAATTTTGACGCGTTCGGAAATCGAATTAAGAGCGTTAGAGTGAGAGGTGCGCGGAGGTTTGCTCGGCGGAGGTAGTTTTTTGTTATTGTTTGGCGGCGGAGATTTTTTCTGAGGCGTGCAAATGGGAGTAGGCGCGCGAGTGGGCGCGCCGGCACGACAAGCGCGCTCTTCAGTGTTCTGGCTGAGCTTCAAGCGAGCGCGTGCGAGCCGGGCCGCGTCCTATAGGTGCTCATATCTTATCACAAACTGGGTTCTTAGAGCCAATCGAACTGTTGAATAACGTGGACTATTCGAAGTGAACTTTTTGGTTGGTGCCGCATGCTAGCGTTGCAGAGAGCTCGTGACCTGAAGGTGGCTCGACCATGTTGATATCGGCGGGCAGTGGCCCCACGCCCGAGTTCTCCCCCGTCTCGTGCTGCGCCCCCTGGAAGATGGAGCCAGCACCCCCAGCCCCCGCTGCCATCACACAGTCGCTCAACATGTCACCCAATGGTAAGCTTTTGTGCATATTATTATTTTGCTTATTTGCCCTGAAATGATCCAACTTATTTCAAATGTTTTGTAAACAAAAAAAAAAAACGCATTCTTAAAATTAGCTTTGTCTTTAACTAATCTGTCTTGAATCTACAGGAATCATACATAAAAGTGACAATGCATTAGCAAAAAAATTGAATAAAAACAGATAGGTTAGTAAACTCAACGACAAGAAGTATCGATTTAAAACTGTACCTAAATGTCTGTTTCAAATCAATAAAATGAAAGCTTTACCTTTAAAATTTTTACCTGAATCACCAACATAAACTAAAATCCAAATCTGTAAGACAGCCTGAATAGTTTTGGGCATTTATCATAACCAATTTTAAACAATGAATTTGTTTTTAAATGGCCTTATTTATAACAAGGCAGCAAAACATAACACACTTAATAAAAAAAAATAAGGTTTACATTGTGGAAAAGTTATTTACACGTTTTCTCCTGAAATGACTCCGAAGATCACAAACATTTTCAAAAATTTATTTAAAAAAAAAATCTTCATCTTCAGCTTCTACAACCACTTCTGAGAATACACCTGACAAATCTGTTGAAGTTTAAAAGTTCTGATAATTATGTAAACAGTTCAACCAGACTATTTGAAATAACAATAGCAATTTTAGTTCGACTGAATTAAACGTTGATACCTTCATAGTTGTTGTTTTGTTGTAGGGGCATCTGGTTGCCCAGTAAATGTGTTGTGGAGGTCAGATAGGCTATTCAGCTAGGTACATCCGGTTAGACTGGAAGCTGACCCCAAAACAGTTGGGAAAAGGCTAAGCAGATTGATAGACCTACCTTCTCGTTGTAATAAATAACCTATCACATAGACCGAAATCTAGTTAAAGAAGCCAGATTTTCACAGCAGTTTTCTTCTGATCTAATTATTAATCACCTTAACACCTTATCGACAATTTATGTAGAACGTAGAACGACAATATAATAAATCAATTGTTATCATATTTTTTACTTCTCTTTTTATCTTATATTTAATAACAATTTTAATCATAAATTTAATAATTATTTTAATAATGAATGTAACTACTGTTTTGCTAATATAATTATTACTCTTGTTTGTCGTAAGTAAATTCAAACGATGTATATTGCATAAAATCTAGGACCTATTGTTGGGAGAAGACACTGGCTCCTGTAACACAGGTGTTTCGACCTAGCGCAGGAGTCAGGGATTCACTTTGTGTGTATACATAGCTTTTAGGCCAATAAACAATTTATATATTTGACGACACGGTTGGCGCAGTTAGTTAAGCGATTGACTGCTGCGCTGCGTGTCGCGGGTTCGATTCCCGCTCGGAACAAATATTTGTATGACCTACAAGTAGTTGTTCCGGGTCTGGCTGTTTGTGTATGTGAGTTTAAATGTTTGTAAACGCACCCACAATACAGGAGAAATTCCTAAATAATAAATATATATATAGAAAAAAAAATATATATATATCTTTATTATTTATGGTTTAAGATTATATATTATTATTATTATATTAAAAAAAACACTTGATTTATAAAATACAACATTAAGATTGTTACTAATTGTCTGTGAATCATCATCATTAGCAGCTTTGTTCCACGAACTGCTGAGTGTAGGCCTCCTCCCTTTTGTGCTATGCTTCCCTGGTCTATGCGAGTCTTATCCAGGTCTTCCGATCCGGCCTTAAAAAATCCGAGACAAACTGTTTAAATAATATACCTGGCCTGGATTTGTACCTAGACTTTCTAAAAAGATAGAAAAGTAGAACTGCATATAGATACCTTAAAATATATATGTTTTTGTCCTGGAAAACAATATTCTGAAGAGACACATTGTACATTTTCATCGCTCATCTAAGATAGATGAAATTCTTTACAACTGCTAACTGACATAAATACTTCATTCTAATAGTTTATTCCTTCTAAAGCTTTCTCACTTTAGCTATAATAAAAATAGAAAGCAAATATTATTAACCAATTGGATCGCATCAATCGGCTGATTAGAGACACCAAATTAAAAACAACAACGTGACAAATTGAAATAACATAAATCAACTTTTTGTTACTGTTTTATTAGAATTTACCTTTTGTATTTTTCAATAAAAAATAATTAATGTTTATAATTTTATATTATAAAGTATGGAGTCTCTTCTATAGAGTCGATAAGCCGGCGGCGACGGTGTCGGGTTTTTGCAAGCACCTTCGGTAGCCTTTTTCTTTTATTTAAATACACTGCACTGCTCAAATAACACAAAAAGGTTTTCCGAAATTATTAAAGACAATTATGAAATTAATTAAATTTTTTGACTAAAATATTTTCATTTCTTTTATGAAATAATTTTCGCTTTTCTGCTGAAAGTGTAGTAACTTAAAAAGTTGTATGCCACAAAAAATATTTTAACAATACCATTATAGTGACCATTAGAAACAGCGAAATCCATTATTGTTTATTGCTCTTTATGGTGTAATTCTCCAGCATGCTCTTCCAGAGTCCCATGATACTGCCGATAACTCAATGCTTATACAAATTGACAACGTCCATAAAACCTGCATACAAAACCAGCCAAGACTACAATTGGCACCAAACATTCATGCCTGTGTCCCAGCAGTGGGAACATTATAGGCTGATTATGTTATTCATGTCTTGTTTAAAAGCGGAAAGTATTTCTTAAACCTGGTGACGAGTGCTTTATATAGGAAACAACTTACAGTTTCCTATGAAATTGCTGAACATCTATCTCCCACAAAATAATCATCACATTTGCATGCCCGTACTAAGCGACACCTAAATGTAATTGTTTGATTTCTAATTCTCGGCACTGAGCCGCGTGCATTGAAGATCCTACAGTGCGCTTTTATTCAGGCATTTCATTTAGATGTCGCCTAGTGTTAGTGAAAATGGGCAATTCAGCATACACAAACAACACTTGGTTTATGCAGCCAACGGAAAATTATAAACCCTTCGAACAGTGTGATTGTGGAACTATAGTTACCTAGGCATTTTACTTTTGATCACTATGCCGTTTTATATACAACCTTTTTTCATTACTGCCTAATGGGCAAGAATCAAATGTTTCAAATGCAATGCAAAAAAAAGAGCAGTTCATCGCAGGTCATACCAAATTGGAACCAAGTCAGGTCTAGAAATACATTGGAGACTCTCCGTCTGTCCCTCTAGTAAGTTAAGAGTGTAACCTACTTCTTTACAATACAAAATGTCCATAGAAACACAGTGAAGAATCTTCGTCTGTCCCTCTAGGAAGTTAAGAGTGTAACCTACTTCTTTACAATACAAAATGTCCATAGAAACATATTGGAGACTCTTCGTCTGTCCCTCTAGGAAGTTAAGAGTGTAACCTATAACTTCTTTACAATGCAAAATGTACATAGAAACACATCAAAGACTCTTCGTCTGTCCCTCTAGGAAGTTAAAAGTGGTACCTACTTCTTTACAATACAAAATGTCCATATAAATACATTGGAGACTCTTCGTCTGTGCCTCTAGGATGTTAAGAGTGTAACCTACTTCTTTACAATGCAAAATGTGCATAGAAACACATCAAAGACTCTTCGTCTGTCCCTCTAGGAAGTTAAAAGTGTTACCTAGTTCTTCACAATACAAAATGTCCATTGTCCGTATATATCAAGATCACTATTGATCAAAGAAGTGCAATCAAAGTCGAAGTATAGTAGAACCATAATTTAACAGTTTAATTTTTTTCGCGCACCCTTTAAAGGTATTTTGGGATTGCTTTTCTTGTATCGGTACCGAATGTTTTGTGCCAATTGAAGGCATGATGAATTCTCAAAAATATAGAGAGTTGTTAGAACAAAGATTCAAAGCAGAACTAACATAAGTTGATGCTAATGTTCGAGCAGTTTTTAAACAAGATTCGACTCCATGCCACGTATCGAAGGTCATGATGAATTATTTTGAAGACAAAAAGATATCATGCCTTGATTGGCCAGAAAACTCTCTGGATCTTAATCCTATGGCTATCCTCAAATCTAGTCTCCGTAAAAATAGATTGCCCAACAAAAACAAAACTAATTAAAGCTGTAATTCAGAAATGGTTCCGAGATCAGCGAATATTAGAAAACTGTAAAAAAAATATTGATTCCATGCCAAAACGCGTTGAAGAGGTTATAAAAGCCAAGAGCGGACATATTGCCTCAGTCATTAAGTCCACCTTTGTACATTGCATTTTTTACTTGTGCATAAAGTTTTAATAAATAAATAAATTATCTATTAAAAAAAAAAATATACTTAGGTTTGTAATAATTTTTTTTTTCTAATTACTGGAAGCCGACTTGAACATAACTTGAAAAAGTAAGCCTGATGATAATAATTTGAACATTCCGTTATCCATTCCCGTTCAAATTATTTCGCACAATACTATATTAAAAAAAATAAGTATTTTCTTAACAGGTGTCCATAGGCAAGTCCAGCAGATTATTATAGTTCATCAAAGTATAAAACATCATCAGGCTTACTTTTTCAAGTTATATTCAAGTCGGCTTACAGTTAAGATGCCCCTGTAAATTAGTATTTTAATTGCATTTATCTGATCTCGCCAAGCCTTTTGAGTAGCGCGTACATTTATCTAATGGGCGCAAACAATCTACCATACCTGTTTTAATGAGGTGGATAAGAGAAGTATAATGTAATTTATAAGTACATGATTATTTATTAAAAAGCAATATAATGTCTATTATAACTGCGTCACTGAATAATTGATCCTATATTTATATATATTACTATTTTAGTTTAGTACATTTCTAATAATTATTTTTATCGAATTTTCCAAAGCTGTTGTGAGGGGTTATTTATTTTCTTTATAATCAAAGGATTTTCAAAACATATTCGTAGTCCAATTTTACCCATTTTTTCATTATTTATTTAAAATAGGTAAAGTTTGGGCTGAAGCGAATATGTGAGAAGTGTGATAATTAATCAACCAATAAAGATGTTGGCTTAAAAATCCAACTTGCCCGTTTGATGAGCCCAAGTACCTACATACGAGAGAGCTCGTCCTGCAGTCACTAACCAATTCGAAAAGCATAATTATACAACATTTCCCGGAATTAATGCACAATCTCATAAGGGGTCATTGTACTCATCATTATGAACAACTCTTACTATGCGACCAAACCTGAAATCGCGCCAAAAAATCGGCTGTTTCCTACATTTTGATGAGTTATTCAAACATAAATGTAGGGAAAAGCGGTTTTTTTTTTTTCGCGATTTCAGGTTTGGTCACATAGTAAAAGGACTTCATAATGATGAGTGAAATGACCCCTTAAGAGGTTGTGCATTAATTCCGGGACATGTTGTATATAGGTTTAGAATTTAAATTATAAAATTCTTGAATGCACATACCTAATGTTCAGCAAGGATGTAGAAACTTGTTCAGGAATCAGTAGCGCTAATTAATTTACAATAATTGTTTCCCACAAACAGTATTGTAGGAAGCATTTTATTTTAATTAATTAAACTTTATATTAAACGGAAACATTACATTTCCTTCAGTTGACTAAAGAACGGGATGATAAGCCCTACTATAATCTGTATAAATAAACATGGTACGTATCTGTTAACACTTAATTTTATTGTTAAACGAAATGGCACTAGAGCTCATCGCCATAATTCCTGAATAAATTATGTAGTGACCCAACGTTCTAGCGCTAATGATAAGTTAGTAAGGTGCTGAATCTAAAGTAATCAAAGAGGAGTTATTTATGTTGCTAGAGATTTTGGCGTGTCAGGTTCCTGTATTCCCGTTGTCCCCGTAGGCCATGTGCCCGTTAAAGGGGACAAAGGGAATTTAATAAAATAATTGAAATTACTTCCCGTTGTCCCCGTACGCTTTCCCCGTTAATTTGTTGTAATACATATTTTTCAAATTATGCCCATTGTCCCCCGTGCGTCGTGTTAAAGTGAGAGTTGGATGATTTCGTTCAGTGACTTCTAGCAAATAGGGAAATAAGCCAAGTATCTCAGTATTGTGCATTTTGACTCATTTAGTTGTGTACAAATATGCAAGTGTAGAGTATATTTCTTAAATGACGATTGTAGACGTGACAGATAACAGCGTATTTATCTTTCAGAGAGTAATTTGAAAAGAAAAGTAGGTAAATATACACATCACGAAGCTAATCATTCATACATAATTATGTAATCAACTTAAGATAAGTGGTATGTTCGTGATATTTGTCACGTCACTGGCCTCGTGTATGTGGACTGAGCTCTGGCCACGTCGATTGCCTGTCATTTGTCATCGCTGGAGCCAGCTGCCGCGATGAGTGAGCGAAAAGTGCCGACCATCGCACAACATTGTTCACATTGTACTGCCGATCGAACTAATTAATCGATAGATCGGCCGCTAGATTGCCCAGTAGCGTTTCCGGTGAAGGTTGCTCAATATTCACCCGCCGATTTGTATGCGATACAGCATTCGAAACGTTTTGATTGACGATAGCAAATAATTGGACAAACAGAATTGGTTACCAGTTTAAAGATCGGAAAAAAAACTTAATTATAAAAAACCGGCCAAGTGCATGTCGAACCACGCACAATGATGGGTTCCGTAGTTGGGATGAATTTATCCCAAGAAAAAACTTAACATTGTAGTTGAAAAACATTTTCTCCCATAAATTCCAACTGCAAATGTAAGTTTGTACACACAATATTGTGAGATTTACCATGTCATTTTAAGACCATAGACTATTTTTTATAGGTTTACCTGTAATGTATAAGTAGATAAAGAACTATTTTCTGTTTTTTTTTTAAATAATTGGCTCAGTAGTTTCGGAGGTAAGGGGGTCAAATGATAATATTTTTTTGATTTTCTTAAATAACTTTAAAACTGTTTATTTTAAAATTATAAAAATATACTAGATACTCTCACAGCAAGCAATTTCATTTAATATGTCACACGGTACAAAGTGTAAAACTTTTGTCTCCCAAAAGGACCATCATATTCAAAATTCATTTATTTACGTAACCCCTCCGTGTCTGGGTCACATAAATTGATATGTTTACCAAATGTCATCTTAATCGATCCATTCGATTTGGAGAAAATTGGCCGTGATAGACGGATTGACAGATAGACACACATACAGACACAAGAGCGATCTTATGAGTTCCGTTTTTGATTCGGGCATACGAAACCCTAAAAAGTGATAGAATGTGCATGTAATTTTTTGTATATAACATTAGATGGATACGTACTTAATTAGATAGAATAGTCTCTTAAGTACTCATCAACGTCGAAACTAGTTGGCTTAACTTTATTCGATTTAGTCCTAATTACATACTTCACCTTTAATAATGTTAACAAAATGTAAATAGGTGAAATAAATTCAATGATGGATGATTCAATTGGCAAGACGTTAATATATGTATGTAATTGAAAATATAAAGTATTTTCACGTCTATTACCTGACTCATAAAAGTCGAATAAATTTTCATTCAGTACAATACAGCGCAGGCAATGTTTTTTTCACGTCATCGTTTGTATCGAGACGCGTTTGATCAGGTGCTTTAATAAATTTAATTAACATTTAAATGGTGATCACGCATAATAATCAGGTGGCTCTGTAAACTGAGACGATGCTCCTTAATTAGTAGACAATAGCAACAATGTGTTAATGAGCCATTAAGTCGGTTAAAACATTGAATACATGGGTTGCTGAATAAACAGTGGAGCACTTGTTCACACCGAGCCAGTGCCGTATGACGCAAGCTGTGGGTCCGCAGTGCAGCCAGTGCCGCTTAGGTTGTGTGCCGTGCCGAAATGTACCGAGATGACAACGGTGACACAACAGACTGTGTGCGTTCCCAATCGCCTACCATTGAAATGCACCGCCATCTACAACAGTTTAAAGGTGGAACTTTAAACTGTATTCCCGGATTTTCTGTTTAATTAGATACTGTCTATATAATAAAATAAATCAATGATACACCTATTAAATGGAAAGATTCATTTTAAAATTGAACACTCGCTGGATTGTAAGCTAAGCTTGAAAAAACGTAAGAAAGACGTGTCTAAATAATTGCAATAGTTAATGAATTAAAGAACCTGTAATTTGATGAAATCAGACGGTCTATCACGTAGCATACTAAGTCAGTATCCTCATTTTCTGTTCACAAAAAAGCTATTATCTGGTTACAAGAAAAAGTGTTAAAAAAGAACGAGTAGAGTTTGGAACAGGCCGAGTAAATGAGAACAAAACATTTGCGATGATGAACGGAACAATGAGAATTGTTTGGGGTGATTTGTCGATTTTTTGGTAACGGATAAGCAGTGAGAAACAAAAAACTGCCAAAGAACGATTTAGACTCGCCCACTGATGGTTCTGTAATTGTCAATTTTAAGTTTAAAATTTTTTGCTACCACAATACTCACTTTGTTAGTAAAGGGTTTTTGCTGATTACTTGAAACTGTGCTAGTTAGGGATATCATTGTAATTTTTTTTGTAGTGTTTATATAAACCTCCAGCAACTAGATTTATTTCATATTTTTCGCTTTTTAAACTTCGAAGATGTGATTCTTTAACGGAAATGTTTCATAAAAAATCAAATACTGCATAAATCATTATTTTAAAATTTTAATGTGCAAATTAAATTCTTTTAAATTATTATACACCAATTGACCTAGTTACCGTACTGAAACATTTTAATGTGGCTCCTATCACAATGAAAGTAACAATATTTTTTCAATTCTTTCACTTGATAATGCACAAACATTGTTTATAATGGAATATTTATAAGGACTAGTACTTAGTTCCTAAAATAAGCAGCTGTGACAGAAAAAATAGACAGACGAAGTCGCACCACGAGAGTTATTTTTTCACCATTTTGGTACAGAACCCTAACAATGAAAAAATTGCTAGAAGTTTAAAGATTTTTTGGAGAGAAAAGCATCTTTTAGCACAGAAACATCAAACTATAAAGACCAAAATATTTTTATATGTGAAAAACGATTATACGACATTGGGTATCGTATTTTCTTTAACCCTAAAAAGTTAGGGTTCCGTACCTCAAAAGGAAAAAAGAACCCTTATAGGATCACTCGTGTGTCTGCCTGTCTGCCTGTTCGTCTGTCACAGCTGATTTGCTCCGAATCTACTGGACCGATTAAGTTGAAATTTGGTCCACATATGAACATGATATGATAAATTAATTTTGAATATGGAGGTCACTTTTGGGGGGCAAATTAGACAATTTAACCAAAAAGGTTTTTTTTTAATTTTAAATTACATACTTTTGAAATTATTTAAGAAAATAGACAAAAAATTACCATTACCCCCCCCCCCCCCTCTTAACTCCGAAACTAATGAGCCTAAAGCTTTGATAAAACAACAGATAATTGTTCTTTACTTATAGAAAACATAAGAAGTTTGTGATCTTAAAATAACATGGTAAATCACTCAATATTGTGCGTACAACTTATATTTGCAGTTGGAATATATGGGGATCATGTTTTCCAACTACAATGTTAAGTTTGTTCTTGGGATAAGTTCATCCCAACTACGGAACCCTTCATTGTGCGTGGTCCGACACGCACTTGACCGGTTTTTTTTTACCATTTCATTGTTGGACTTTTATAGTTGATCTCATTTCATCATCATCATTTTAGCCCAAATACGTCCACTGCTGGACTAACGCCTCCCCCACAGCGGGGTTTGCCATAATCGTCACGCTTGGAAGGCGGGTTGGCGATCGCAGTATGGCGTTAAAATGCATAGAGAACGCTGCTTCCCATTCTCTAATAAGTCCCTTAGTCGCCTTTTCCGACACCTACGGGAAGAAATAGGATGGTGCTATTCTTAGGCGATTGGCATCAACGGATTTATTAGAGGCCAATGCGAATGAGATCCGCTTCACCACCTACCGTGGCGGTGCGCGGTGCCGTGTGTTAATCGCCATAGGCATAGTTGATCTAAGCAAACAATATATGAAGAAAAATGTTCAGGTTGCTGATTATGGGAAGCATAACAAGCAACGTGAAATTTTTTCTAAGGGAAATATTTAACTGGTCCTCTAAAAAACTTATTGACCTTCTAAGGATGCTTTTTTAAATTAATGGCACTAAAATTCTTTTGGACTTCTAGTGATGCGCGTTTTATCTAATAAATGAGCCTCTTTTTAAGTATCTGGCCTTTTCTCACAGTTGGTTGCGGTAACTAAGCTAGGATACCCCGACCAAACGGGTAATTTTAGGATATAACTGATCACTCGCGAGCCGAATTGGTCGAAGTTGAAATTAATATTAAATACGTAGGTCTATGGCTCACAATGGGCCTATCAAAAGGCTAAAAGTCACCCAAAGGGCAATGGAGAGGGCTATGCTTGGAGTTTCCCTACGTGATCGAATCAGACATGAAGAGATCCGCAGGCGAATCAAGGTAACCGACATAGCCCGAAGAATTGCCAAGCTTAAGTGACAGTGGGCAGGGCACATTGCTCGCAGAACTGATGGCCGATGGGGCCGAAAGGTTCTAGAGTGGCGACCGCGTACCGGAAGACGTAGCGTTGGAAGGTCTCCCACAAGGTGGACCGATGACCTTGTGAAGGCTGCAGGTATCCGCTGGATGCGGGAAGCACAGAACCGGTCGAAGTGAAGGAGGGACTACTTGGGGGAGGCCTATGTCCAGCAGTGGACGTCTTTCGGCTGAAATGATGATGATGAATGAATGAGGTCTATGGTCCCTTGAAATTCTAAAAAATCAAGCTTCCAAGTCAACGCAATAAAAAAATATGGCGATTTAAGCAACATATTTTGATAATCGCAAACAAATCAAAACCTAAACCGTCTTATTACAAAACAAGATTTATATTTTGACATTGCTTAAACCATGGAGCTAGTTTTTGTAAAGAGAACGTAACTCTGATTGAAATACCGTTCTTTATACAAATCTGAATACTTAGTTCGGTACTAAGTTGTCAGTTTTGTATTAGGAACTTTACCGTAGACGGAATAAAGTTCGAAATTCAATAATGGCTCCATGGTTTGAACTTGGGTCTGAAGATAAACCTTGTTTTGTAATAAGGCCCATAGGGTACTTCCCGTTGACCTAGAATCATGAAATTTGGCAAGAACCAAGGTCTCACAGCACAAGTAAAAGAAAAAGTCTGAAATTCGATAATTTGTAGTTTTATCACTTAAAAAAATATTTTTTTGCAATAACAAACTTACATTTCCAGTTGGAAAAATGACTGTGGCGATATCGATGTACGGGAAAATATGTTTTTTAACTACAATGTTAAGTTTGTTTTTGGGATAAATTCATCCCAACTACGGAGCCCTTCATTGTGCGTGGTCCAACATGCCCTTGGTCGGTTTTTTTTAATTAGTCGTTATGTTCTTTTAACAAAAATATTATTATGTAGACCAACTCCACAAGTTTATGTGAACAAAGGCTAAGTATAAGCGTTCATTTATTATCTATGTATATTAAAGCTTACTTCCGCTGCGGATGTCTGAACCGACTATTAAATCTTCGCGAATCGAGCACATTGAATATGCAGTGAAGTCGAAACACAGGATAGCCACGTTGCGTTTGTCAAGCATACCATCCAACGTAATTTATTAGCATAAACAAAAAGTACCGGCTTTTTGTACAAGTTTTTATACTGTTTATTTTTATCGAATTGCTTGGATTACAAATAGAACTGACTGGTGTCGAGACATTCACATATCACCCATCATCCAGCATCGGCGAGCATCCTATTTGCGTAACACATTTTGAAGTATATTCATAATCCATTGCTTCTTATGTTTCAAAATTCGTCTGCTTGGCAGCTTAAGTAACGCAATGAATGTTGTCGAATTGTCAACATGAATGGCATTGCAATTGTAAATAAATTTCCCCAAAAGTTAACCGCCACTGGTCCGGTGAGGTTTAGAGCCATACCTAACCTATGGTAAAAGCACACTATCTCTCTCCTTAAACATATACAACATTATTTTTAGTATATGCGAAATCTGAATATAGTTTGTTCAGAATAAGGAACTGAATCGATTTCAATAATTTTTACACCGTGTTATATTTTGTCCCAAAAATATTTAAGTGTGATGGAAAATGTTATCACCATTTAATGACTTACAATACAATCGCCTTACGGTTAGGTACCTACTGCCAAATTATTATCAATGAGCGCTAGACGACCCTGGAGCGTGGGGACGCCGCGCCGCACCGTTAGCATGTTTTTGTACGGACAACCCTGTAACATAAAAACCTTATAACTTTGTGATTTTTCATGATACAGTTTTGAAATTTTGTAATTAAATTCTTTACAGAAAAATACTAGACTCGTGTTTCAGGTTTCGCATAATATACTAAAACTAATATAATAAAATATACTGAAACTAAAACTAACAATAACTTTTCAGCATTGATATGATCATTTCCTGTTCCCATCCATCGAACCAAACCATCCTCTCCCTTTCACGTATTTTTAATGATGAAATAATCATTATATCCCATCAGTATGTTTAGAAGATACATCAATGTATAATTGGCTATAAACATGTGAAGTTGGTAATTATACTTGCCCATTAGTTTCCATCCATCTACAGATCAATTTATGAGCAGGAATGTTGGATCTCCTTAAATATATTCACTCCCGTTTAAGGATAAACATTGTACTTAAGATTAAAACACTTATAGCTATTTATGACATAATTTTAATTTTTATATTGTTTGTTTGTAAGATGACTCCAACCCGCCAACAACTATGTTTTAATTGAAAGATGTTTAAAAAACCTTATTATTTGTGTAACAACTTAGGTTTAGAACTTTAAAATGCCTATTTAAATGTAAAACTATACTTACATTTAAATATTTTAATAAGTTATATTGTATGAAACGTAAAAATATAAGATCTTATACCCAAATTAGAACATTATAAATTATCAGTTTGGCCTTCACTATTATCGATGTCACTTATTATGTACATTTAAGTTCTCTGTAATATTGCTTTCTCCTAGATGATAACACTTTAGAAAAAAATAAATAATTTTTGGTAACTATGGTTACAAGACATAAATGATGCGGCCGAATTGATTTTGTTAGTGTTTCTACACTGGGGCATGCATATATTCGTAGAAGCCACTATTAGGGTTCGTAGATCAGCTTAGAATCAGTGGCTACGCTTCGTAGACCCACGTAGGCGCTGCGGCTACGCTTCGTAGAACCGCGTAGGCGCTGCGACAACGTTGCGCGTACTTTCGACGAATACCTGCGTAATAAAAAAAAATCGTTTATTTCGACCAACAAAAGGATCATATGCACAAAAAAAAACAATTATATATTAATGCACAACCTTTTAAGGGGTCATTGTACTCATCATTATAGACAATTACAGACTTCGATTGCTCAGTATGTGAACCATACAGCAATGGTTCAGGTACTGGCAATCGAACCTCTGCGCGAATGCCCTCAGGATGCCGCTGGAGCTAGGCCGAACCCTGCGCACCAAGGATGTACACCGTTATCCACCAAGTGATATGCTCAATAGGGAAAAGGTTGTTCTTGTTAAAGGCAAATTTATCTTCATTGAACATAGGATGACCTAATAATGAATGAGGTAAATACAGTATGAGAAAATAATAATGAAGACCCATTACAGTGCAAGTTGGATAAACGAAAGCGCTCTGTGTATCAGACTGGCAAACCAACCGCGGTATACACGGTTGTCTCACTTAAATGATACAATTCTTACAATACTGTCATTGGTCCTCCATGCGCCTGCGCAAGAAAGTCGTTTTACGTTGTTTGTGTTAAAATGGCTACTTTTATTGTGCGTCCTGCAGTGTAACCTTTAACAAACCTTTGTCGTTTCAAGAAAATATAAACGTACATTGCATATCTATTGAACTCCTTATTGGTAATTTTCGAAACAGTTTTATAGATATATTAGACTAGCTTTTGCCCGCGGCTACTCCCGCGTGGAAGTCGGTAATTATCCCATGGGAATTTACATACTACCGAGATAAAAGAGTGCCTATCTCATAAGCCAGGTCATGATCGTGTGCCAAATTTTATTCAAATCCGTTCAACCTTTACGGCGTGTAAAGTGAAAAGGTTTATTTATTTTCCAACTTACATCTATCATTACAGGGTAATGCGATAGTGTAGAGTCACGAGCACCAATATGTATACACTCAACAACTTTTAAAAGTGATTTCCTCCAACTATATTTATTTAAATTTTATTTTACTACTAACATAGTATTCTGGCACCCAAACTATTATGAAATAGATCTTTTCTCAAAGTTGCAATCGTTATTCCAGGAGTAAAATGGTTTTGAATTCCGCTAAGCGTTTACTTATTAGTGCTCATGACTGTACTTATCTAAAGTCCTAACCTAACTTATTATTATAATTACATTGTGTAACTTATTAGAAATAATGCATTCTTTGTGAATTCACTCAGAGAACAACAGAATAGGTTCGTGTCACTAGCTATGAGGTTACAGACGGATATACGAACATGTCCCGGAATTAACGGACAACCTCTTAATGGGTCATTGTACTCATCATTATGAACAACTTTTACATGGGACCAAACAAGAAATCGCAAAAAAAAATCTGTTGTTCCCTACATTTATGTTCGAATAATTCGTCAAATGTAGGGAACAACTGATTTTTTTTCGCAATTTGAGGTTAAGTCCCATAATAAAAATTGTTCATAATGATGAGTACAATGACCCCTTCACAGGTTGTGCGTTAATTCTGGGACATGTTGATTCTCAGTAAATACTTTGCTCTGTAGATGTCATACTCATTAGTTACTAGTTCTGCATAATATATGTAAAGCTCAAACGTAAATAAGTTGCTATAAGGCTTAATAGAAACGCCAGGTTGATTAGCATGAGGTCGGTATTCGACGAACACGATAGCCGATTGATAAACCTAGTCACCGCACCCATCGTGAAATAATTTAATACCAATAGGTACATTATAAACTAAATACAACTTTAATTATATTTTTTGCTTCAAAATATTCGGTTTACACAAGAAGATCTTACAGCCTTAGAGATGCGGTAATACCTTACCGCATCTCTAAGGCTGTAAGATCTTCTTGCCTACAATTTTTTTTTTTTTTTACGTTTTTTGCAATTTGCTGGTCAGTTGTATGTTGATATAAATACGATTCGCGGCCATAAAAAATATGGTTTTACAGAATTATAATCATTAGAATTAGCAATACAACTTACTCTCTTCGTAGAAACCTATTGAATGACTATTTCTGAAATAGTCATTCAATAGGATTCTATGAACTTAAGGAGTTGTAATGGTGATTCTAGTGATTATAATTCTGTAAAGCTATATTTGTTACGGCCGCGAATCATATTTTAATCAGCATACAACTTGACACAGACCTGCAAATTGCAAAAAACTTAAGACAATTTGAATTTTGCGGACTACATTATCGCATCACCCTTAAAGTGAGTGAGTGTATTCTGCCTGCGAGCAACCGTGCAAATTATTCATGTTTATAAACCACAATCATTAAGCAGATTCTAAATAATACATTATTATTATTTAATTACAACAATAACACGCATTATTAATAGATACAAATTTCCTTTAATCTACAATAAAATCACTAACTAATACTCTAATCAAATATTTTTATGTTCTAAAAAATATTTTATGCTGTAAGTTAAACACTTTTTTGTAACCACTCTAAAAGGCATAGAATAACTAAAACTCGTTTCTATGAGAACTGATTCAATGTCTAAATTCACACTGAAACAATTGTTGATGCCTACTTTAATAAACAGTACGACTTTATTGATTCGGCTTACCCAAATGGAAAACAGTTTGGTACTTAATGCATTTATTTTGATTGCTTTCAATCCGAATGCAATTATTATTAATACCTCACTTCATATCCGTGATATTTACAGTATTTTGTTCTTTGGAGATCATTTCACGGACAATTTAACTCAAATCACTGAAATCGCCATTTTAATACAGAAGCGAGTAACAACGGTCTTTAACCCAACTCATATCCATAATTCATGCGTATCTTTAAACAATTTCAAAAGAATTGCTGTTGCATGTAATTCTTTGCAATCATAAAGGGGCAATATCGAGTACACTTTCGATCTCGTACTGAAATTTACACGAAAGGTGGTAATTTTCCGCAGCGTGATGACATTAATAGCGGCGAGACGCGCAGGTAGAACAATATTTTTTGCATAAAACTGTTTTACATTCGGCCGAAGTCGGCGCTCCCCCCCCCCTCTCCGCGCCGCCTCGCATCACTTTACATGTTTATACGACGCCTGCGCAGGTGTACCGACCAAACGACCAAACTTACTTGTGTTTGTTTATACAATTAAACTATTGATGTATTAAATAAGAAGATAGGCCACTCTCTAACATCACTCAAATATTAAATGGACCCGATGTCGTGCGTCATGTGCTCGACACCCGAAGTAGAGAGACATATACGCGGGCTATAGCGGGAACGAGATAACAATAATTGTCACTGTTACGTACCCATAACATCTCGGAAACAAACTACGATTCGGGTATTCCCCGCAAACCGAGAGTAATGTAGGTCGGTTGTGTTCTTCCCCTAATTTTTGCGGTCCACATCGAGGAGCGCGTACCATATCTTCCTATTTAATACATCAATGATTGCTGCACAAAATATTGTATGTAAATTATGTAAATTGTAATTTTCATACCAGTTTAAATTCACAGATAGCGCCTTATTAGTTCCATGTTCGTTAATTAGCGATGCGTTTTACGATCATTATCTAATTCTAACTGTTTTAAGTGCATTCACCTAGCCATAAGGACTATTATAATTGCCGAGGTGTCTTATTCTCAGTGCTCATCACCGGTAACACCCGACCGTCGCATTTCCATAAGTAATTGAATAGTAAGTTTAACCACGCACATCTAATAAGATAAGCAAATCACAATTTGCATTAGTGGTGGAGCTAATTAAATAAACAAACTGTCTAGTTGGGATCGTTAAACATTAACAAATAGATAAAATGAAGCCGTAAAAGCCTAAAAAACTGATGGCCAATAAATAATAGCGGCGACCATGCGCCGGAGTCAACGCCAGTCAATACATTCTAATCAGTGATTTATTGCCACTAATCCTCGGCTCAGCACAAATAAGCTATCTTGTCGATTTAATGTTGTATCAGCTCAGGCGTGAAACTCCCGCGCACCACTAAGTGGTCCTTCCAGTTTCCACTCGAAATATTTTAATAAGGCCTCACTGCTCACGCACCCTAATAAAAACACACACACGCACTTTCCAACACGAACGATCTCCTTTAAAACCTCTACTCGTTTCAGTCCAATTTATTTATAATAGTAGCGACACTAAGAATCTACATTTTTGCTCTAAACGGTGTTAATTTATTGACCGTGGGCAGATAATATCACTTTTTTTCTCCCATTATTAAAGCGATTACACGAGAAATTATACGTCGTAGTCGAGTCCCCAGCGGTCCATCGGAATGGGCCCTGCTATCCAAAATATTCCTTACATCTTGGCGTCAAGGGTCAGTTTCCCTTGAAAGCTGTACGAAAGCTTGATAATACTTTCGTTGACGAAATCGCCTTATTGACTCGCTAATAAAAAGTGTTAAGTTATGGACAAGTTATGCCACTTGCATTAATTTCGATGCTTAACCTGATAAACAAATTATGGTATATTAAGTTAATAGCTTAATTTATAATTGAATGTGTTACGATGTGTTCATAAGAAAGCATTGTTACGATCGGCCTTTAGCATATCTGGTTGCTGTTAACGACAAATTGCGTGGATAAAAATATGTATGTGTACGTGTTGAGAGATCGAATCTTTAATGCTTGAGAAACATTTTAATTTTGTATTTATGCCATCGACGGATCCAGTTTGTCTGCCTATAAAATTTTATTTTTACATCATTCTGTCTGATTTAAAAAAATGTATTTCTTAATCTTATTAAAAAGTTATTTATTTTATTGCTAGATTTACACCATATTTTATGAAATGTGAGGAAGGGTTTATGGACGCTGGTCTGTTATCATGGCGAGTTGATTACCTACGCGTGGTGAAGTTTTCTACGACAATTCACACAGGCTGTGTGGTTAGCGTGCTGTGGCTAGTAATATAAAAGTGGTGGCTGAGCCTTTGACACGGTACTGTAATGACACGGGGACGGGACGTAATGAGCGCGCACGGAATCACCGCTTACGTGGAATGAGGGCCGAGTATTTCGCCAGAGGCATTCCCATCACGGTCACATGTAAAAAACGAATGTTATATCAACCAGGACCATAAAGTCTGCCAAATGATTGTTGTTATTTGTTTTGATGACTTAATTTTGTTAGTCTTCCTGACGAGTTTTATAGAAATCGTAAAAGCAGCTAATGATTTTAATTGATACGTCTTCTGATTAACATTTTTTATTTATTCGAAAGCTGATACCGAGCTGATATAAATGCGGTTTATAGGAATATGAATAAATTAATGCAAGGAATATTTTAGTAATTTCACACTTCGACGGTGAAGCTTATCATCTTGTGCAGGTCGTAAAAGACAACTGCGGAGAGGTGTCGATACGGTTGTAGGTCCTATTGATAAACAGGCTAGGTTCTGGCATGCTGTCACCGTACTGTGGAACTCTTCTCATTTTATTTATTAAGTGTGGATAAGCGAAGTAACATTAGCTTTCTGTGAGATACCTATGGTTCACGCACTGAAAAAAATGCAGACTAACTACGATACATTTTCTCTTAGTTGGCGTTAAAAGGTTTGGAATCATTATTTATCTATTTAAGATAGCATATTTGCCAGAACAAATGAATTTTATTTATATTCTTTGTTACATCAAACATGCTTTGTTTGATTTTATTTCTTTACTTTTGTATAACAAATAATATGGTAACAAGCAACTTGTTAGCATTATATCATTCTTACACTGGCCAACATTTGAGCTAAATTAACTACCCATAATTAAACTAATTCATTACTTAGCAGACGGAACTATGATAATTTAACAAAGTTCTCCTAGCAGAAGTCAAGATCTTGTTATGCTCGTATGGAGTCAAGATGCGTGATGACATTAAACAAGATTTTTGTTAAAGGAAACACTTTTTTTTTTCAGTGCGTGTTTCTAGGTATGCACCTGGAATCTAAAACTCAATCAACGAAAAAAAAACACGTTGTTTTTGGGTTCAAGTATATCATTTCCTTTATCTGAAAGCCCATAAGTACTGACACTTACTTTAGCGCTAAGAATAAACTTGATTCTTTACAATATTACTGGCATTGACATTTAGTCTTCATAGTGCATTGACAGCATTTCGTTTGTGTGCAAGCTTCAATATTGTAATGTTAAAGAATAAAGGCAGAGTTAAGCAGACTTTACGCTCTGACAATGTATTCCTGTTGCATTTATGTACATCCTAATCCTAACTAATATTATAAATGCGAAAGTAAGTTTGTTTGTTTGTTTGTTACCTTTTCACGCCTAAACCACTGAACCGATCATCCTGAACTTTTTCAAATACGTTGTCAGGTGTACAGAAACGGACATAGGGTACCTTTCATCCCGAAAAAAAGTACTGATCCCGAGAAAAACAACAATAACTTTTTTATGATAATAGATGGGGCCACGTGTCTTTCGAATCATGATTGAGTTATGTTATGGGATGTATTTAATAGCACTTTAAATTTCAAAAAGCAGAGTACAACCCGAAATGATTGTCAAATCCTAATTTAACGCGAGCGAAGCCGCGGGCAAAAGCTAGTTTACTATACTTTAACAACCCGAAATGATTGTCAAATCCTAAGAGCCAGAAAGGGAGAATTCGCCGCGATTCTCTATCGCGTTTCACGCGCGACCGTTGCGTCCAGAAGGAGCGTACCAACGCGCGTCTATAAACATTTCCGTATCAAAATTTTGGCGCTCCATTTCCCTCGACATGTGCAAATGCTCTGGAGTTCGCGCGTTAACTGGACGAAACAAGGTGTCTCTAGTATCTCGACTCGCACGCAATACGCGCGAATGGAGAGTCTGGCGAAGTGCTCGCGATTTACGCGCGTATTTTGAACTCGCGCGATGCTTGTGGACGCAATGTACTGGCGCCTAGTGTCTCGCTAACGCGCGAAACGTTTCGCGGCGAATTCGCCCTTTCTGGCCAAGGTCTTTATTAATGCGAGCGAAGCCGCGGGCAAAAGCTAGTTTACTATACTTTATTAGTTTAGTTCATCATCTGCCCGCCTTTTCCCAACTATGTTGGGGTCGGCTTCCAGTCTAACCAGATGCAGCAGAATACCAGTATTTTACATGAAGCGACTGTCTCTCTGACCTCCACCCACAACCCAGTTACTGGGTAATACAATACCCCCCTTGGTAAAACTGGTTGTCAGACTTTCGGGCTTCCGTAACGACTGTCTAAGTTCCACAAATAACAGCCGGGACCAACGGCTTTACGTGCTTTCCGAGGCACGGAGGGTCTTGGTACGTAAAGATGCTCACACATCCACGGACCAACCGCGGCAAGCGTAGCTTAAAGCTTCTACATACCGGGGCGACTTGTCGCGCGACGCGACGCGCCACAAAGGCACCGCTCGTCCCGCGACACGCGGGGCCTTTGTGCCGTGTCGCGTCGCGCGACAATTCGCGCTGGTATGTAGAAGCCTTAACCTGATTGATCGACCCGTGTGGCTGTTATTAATTAGCCACAAGCCCCACTAACCTAAAACTGTAACTCCTGCAGTTAGCGAAGTTAAACTGAGACAATCTTGCTGCTGATCCTTTAGGTATAGGTTTTAAAAGTACAGCGTTGTAACATGACAGCTAGATTAATATAAATAAAGTCAAGGGCTCATATCCTGCACCTGAGCATTTAAGACCTAATTCATTGCAATCTACCAGTAATATGGTACAGAGTTTCAAACATAGGTAAGTACCACCGCGAAAATTCCCGGTCGACCACTTTTCAATCTATTACTGTGGGCATAAGGGCGAAAAGTGGTCGACCGGGAACGTTCGCGGTGGTATATGAACGACAGAAACGACGCTCTACAATGTTGCAAGTTTTTTTGTTTACTGTATTTTGTGTGGGTTTACTATAATAGGCCAACCTTCACTGAAAAGTGTTTACTTTAACATGTGATCACGCATCTTGACTCCATACGAGCCTAACAAGATCTTGACTTCTGAAGCTACAATTGCGGCGGTAAGTCCCCTCTTTGAGGAGTGGCTAGAGAGGCGCCACGGCGTCCTCACCTTCCGCCTGACGCAGGTCCTCACCGGACACGGTTGTTTCGGGAGGTTCCTGTTCAGGATAAAGCGGGAGGAAACGCCCGGGTGTCACCACTGTGTGGATCGCCCGGAGGACACGGTGGAGCATACGGTGGAGGTCTGCCCGGCTTGGGCGGAGCACCGCCGTGTCGCAGGTTCGGAGCGAGAGTGCATGGGAGGCCGTCACCTCCTTCTGCGAAACAGTAATGCTCGCGAAGGAGGAGGCGGAACGCATGAGGGTGAGGCAGGGTGCCCGCCCTTCCGCCCTTAGTCGCCGCAGGAGACGCCCTGGGCGTCGGGAATCGCAGGCCGATTCCCGGCCACCGTAGGCGCGGGCTTGCGGATGGTGAGCGATGGGTAGCTCGCCGTCCGATAAGGACCAGGCCCGGGTCGACGGCGCATTGTGTTCCACGCGCGCCTCAAAGAGACGTCAGCACAAATTGATGGGGTCCGAAAGGGCCAATGCCTGCCAGGGTTACGAGTCTGTCCGAAAGGGATATCGTGGCTCTGGCACACAGGCATTTGAAGGAACACGGTGGGTTTTAGTCAGTAAAAGTCTGACACTCCCTCTCGCTCCGCCCAGAGCGGGAGAAGTTATTTGATGATTACCCACCCAAAAAAAAAAAAAAAGGAGAACTTTGTTAAATTATTTATCATAGTTCCGTCAACTAAGTATTAGTTTAATTACGGGTAGTTATTTAATTTAACTCAAATGTTGGCCAGTTTAAGAATGATATATAATGCTAACAAGTTGCTTGTTACCATCAACTTAAATTATTATTTGATATACTTACAAAAGTGAAGAAGTAAAATCAAACAAAGCGTGTATGATGTAACAAAGACCGGTGATTATTCTGTAGGTATATGTCACATTGTCGATATAAATAAATAATGATTCCAAACATTTTAACACCAACTAAGAGAAAATGTATCGTATTTAGCTCGTATTTTTTTCAGTGTTCCCCTTTGAGGAAAACAGGCGGTCTGTGTATGTGTATAATCCATTTGTGAACAGCCGGGTACTGCTGAGATTTTCTCATCTAACCTAACAGCTAATAACACCAGTATAACCGAAGGTGCAAATACCACAACAATACTCATCTTTATACATTTTATTTCCAGTACCTGTATCCCCTTCATCATCTGGTGGAGGCGCGGGTGGCGGGGCGGGCACCCCCCTGTACCCCGGCGCAGCGTCGCACCCCCTCTCCTCCCTGCTGTCGCAACAGAGGCTACTGGAACTGTCCCGCTTCGGGTTGCGGCACTACGACATCGCGCACCATGTACTGTCACAGCAAGGTGCTGTAACCAAGTTGCTTGGTAAGCTGTTAAGGTTTATTTTTAAGTTTATGTTGGAATCATCTTTAGTCATGTTCTTCAAGTAGTTAATATGTAAATATGTCACTAAAAGAAAAGGAAATTATCTCTATCAGTTAAAAACAATCGTGACAATTAATTAATCTCGAAGACACAGACACGGTTTCTCAAGGTAATGTTGTTATGTGCTGAATGGAAAAATGTCGCAGCTGCTTATATTCTTGAAAGATAGTCTCAAGTTAAACTGCCAGCACACCTACCCATAGCCCTATTATTGGCATTGACTGTAAGCCTTGTCAAAATGAATCTCATATAGTTATAAATCGACATGGAATAAGAGAAAAAATATCTCAAAATATCATAATTTCAGTCGCAAGACGTTCACTGCTGGACACAGGCTTCCGTCAAGCACCACCATTCCGACTAGTTCTGTGCTTCCCCCATTCAGCAGAGTCATGCGGCCTTCACAAGGTCATCGGTACACCCTGTGAGAGGCCTTCCAACGCTACATCTTCCGATACGCGGTTGCCACTCCAGAACCTTTCGGTTCCATCGGCCATCTGTTCTGCGAGCAATGTGCCCTGGCCACTGCCACATAAGTTTGGCAATTCTTCGGGCTATGTCGGTTACTCTATTGCGGATCTCTTCGTATCTGATTCGTAACACGTAGGGAAACTCCAAGCATAGCCCTCTCCATTGCCCTTTGAGTGACCTTTGGCCTTCTAATAAGGCTCATTGTGAGCGAGTACGTTTCAGTGCTAAAGGTCATCACTGGCATCACGCACTGGTCAAAGACTTTCGTCTTGAAACACTGCGGTATGTGGGACGAGAAGATATTGCGTAGCTTCCCGAACGCTGCCCAGCCGAGTCGGATTCGACGATTGACCTCTTTCTCGAAGTTGGACCTACCTAACTGGACAGTTTGTCCTAAGTAAATATACCCGTTCACAACTTCTAGTGTAGCGTCTCCGACCTTCATGAGAGAGGGTGTTACCTACATGGCCATTTGACATGACCTTTATCTTGTCCATGTTCATTTTAAGACCCAATATTTCGGAAGCTGTACTGAGGTCATCGAGCATTGTACTGAGGTCCTCCATAGTCTCAGCCATGACACTATATCGTCGGCAAACCGAAGCTGGGGTCTACTCCGAAGTGTTAATCCGAAGTATCAGCCGAATGTTCGGCCGTTCTATAACGTCCATAGTTTCCTTTTTTGACTTTGAAACCTTAACCGACTTATTCACTTATTCACAGACATTTTGACTTTGGCATACCTACCTCTTTGACTGTCGTTTTTTTTTTCTTTCGCCGTAGTCAGCCATAGTTAGCCGTAGTCAAGCAACGGCCGAACATTCGGCCGATAGTTGACTACGGCTAACTCTCAAAATATAATATTCTTAAATAAGCAACTCACAGTTCACTAAGGACTTTCATATTTATCATGTTTGGCGGGGACTGATGATCAGAGTATGTTGTTTATTAGATAATTATCAGTGCCTTCTGCTGTCTATCCTTCTTGATAGAATTAATCACTTAATCAACGTGATTGGTGCGAGTGATTAGCAAAAACACACAGCGTATTAGGTGCTAATTAAAATAAGTGCAAATGCACCTGTAACTATTAATGTACATTCTCTTGAAGATTTTAATGTATTAATCACTAGCGGTAATCAAAGTATGCGCCAGAATACTTTTTTCATAAAGATAGTAGTTTTACTGAAATACTGTACCAGGGAATCACTTATACTTGCTAGATATGTACTGCATTCCTTATGATATCATAAGGTTTCCAACGCCACAAAAGTTTATATTCAAAGTTTGTCAATATCCAAAGATAGTTCATAACTAGTTCGTACTTATTTTTATAAAATGATTTGTCAAGTTCATCTTCGATTGCAATTGTGTGTCTATTGCCTTCATATAAAATGATTCCAATGCATACGTAATAGCAAGGCTAGGCAAGGTAACGCAAACCTTGAATGGTGAATACATTTTTGTGTTAGTAATGTATTTATAGTCCGGGCTTTTATGTCCTTTCAATGATTTGGAGGAGGCGGCTAAAGCTATATTCGGCACATTTTTTAGCTTTAAAAATGTCTTCATTTTGCGTTTGAGTGTTTTAGACTTTGAGTGTTATTGTTGTCTTAGCACCTCTTGATAGCTTTTTTGTAATCTTGAATCTGAAAACATGTGATTCTCTGAAATCATCTTCGGTTTTCAAACAATTTTTTTTCGTTTAAACCAACTACAGGCACTTTTGAAATGTCAAGGAGTCGGTCAGTCAAAAAGAAAAGCGTCATAGATTTGGAGAAGAACGGGCAAGAAACTTCATGGATACGTTTTTTTAATCGAAATGTTCTAAAGTGAGTTAGCTACAAATAAAGTCCGTAATTGCGGTACTTAGCTTGAAAATAAAGCAATCTACATCAAAGCGAACAGTACCATTACCTTTCTCAATAGCTCTTTTATCACGACAGGTGTTATATGAATATTTGATGGCTGCAGTGTGCGATACTTCCATATGCTGTCCCACAAACGGTCAATAAGTGGGTGTTTTAAGAAATAAAAAAGTAAATTTACATCGAACTTTGTGTTAGTTATTACTAGCCTTATAATCGAACGATACGCGTAATAGTTTAATAGGAGACGTCGGGTGTTACACAATTGCAGTGTCATTTTTAAACGTAGTGAAGTTTAATAAAAGGAAGAAATGTCTTTTGTTTACTACCTTTTTTCTGTTGTGGGGATTAAAAGGAAAGCTGCTTATTATCACACTATAGATGGAAGGAAAAATTCCGACGATTATTACATAGGTAGGTATCGATAGATAGAAAATTTATGCGTAGGTATATAGCTTTTCGTCATGACATGTGTTCGTCATGAATTAATTATTTCGTTTGTAATTGTTTGCCAAATCCAATTAATTAGATTAAGTGGTTTTTAAAGTGTTTTCCTAAGGCCAATTTACGGTAACAGTACCTACCTAGAATCTTATTTTTTGATTCGACATAATATCTATACAACGTGCCGCCACACAACACACGGGTATGGCTAGTGGCCAGTAATCATAAAAAAAATATAATAAGATAAAATAATTATAAATTGAAAAAAAAATTTTTCAAACGAATTACCTAAATAATAAAGCTCTCTCCTTTCTTCAATTCGCATAGTCCTTGCACGTTATTCGTTTTAATTTCACTGATGCGGTGTTATGATTTTATGATCCATGACCCCGGCAAATTACCTCTGCGCTACAGTTCTTTAAGTAAAGTTGGTTGCTCCAAGATGCTATTTCAGAAAATTGTAAATAAATCAATAAATGTTTAATAGAATAGATAAAATATAAAAAATATATATATATATTTATATTAATTTTTGATTTAGTTTAATTTTAATTGGATATGATTTAATATTGTTTTAATTTAATTTGTTTTCGTTTGATTTAATTTTTATATACAACGTGGAGACGACAATACGACAATAAATTCAACTGCGTATATCTAATGACGTTCGCAGTCTACACATGAAAATTCAATCAAATATATCCAATAGTTTAGTCGCTATAGCTAGTCAAAGATTGGCAAAACCCATAGTCGGCACGCCACTGCTATTTAATTTGTTTGAAAAAATCAATTTTTTTATTTCGATGCTAGAATTTATTTGGTCGTTCCAAAATACTCTTATGCATTAGTAAAGTAAGTCTCCACGTGGTATATGTAACATTGTTTTTAAGTCGTTCCAATAGCTATATTATGGACCAAATATGTCTGAAATAAAAATATTTTTATTTAATGAACTTAAAATATCTTCATAAAACGTAAAGGCCAACCGTATACGTGTGTTAAACTAATGTCACCACCAAAGCGCCACGCTGTATACCTGCATGTTCAGATTTTTCTCAATCTCCATTAGGTATTCTCGTCTTTCATATTCCGCACTGGAAATAGTCTATTAGGTATAGATTTTTTTTAGGAAACGCGGAACTTATTCCCCCGATTTCGAAGAAACTCATAGACTTCCAAATGTCAATTACACATTCACATCGATTTAGTTGACCGAACAACCTGAATAGTTCTGGCATACAGTTAGAAGGCACACTCATGTGTTATTATTGTCCTTTAAACAACGCTACGAAACTGAACCTTGTGACTTTGCTAATACAGAGAAGTTTTGTTAGAAAAATTGAATATGCTCGAAGGAAGATAATTGATAAAGCGAACTTATGCCTACTGGGTATCTGTTCCACTGTAATTAGTAAACGTATACCTACGTTATTTATAGTTTGTCGTAGTGTGCTCTTCAGCGGTATATATTGATTTATACGTGCGCTCCTTACAGAAAGGCCCCGGGCCTTATTGCCCGCAACTAAGTTATTTGCGATAATTACTTCACTCGCCCGCATAGAATGGTTAATAATATTGCTGGTTAGTAACTCTACAGGTGACCTAAAATGCTAAGTGTTAGCTTGCTATGTTAGCTTTTTCATTTCAAAAGAATTGGATTTTAAATGTTCTGTTAGTGGGATAATTACGTGGGATAGGGTAGATTGGATTTCAGCAAGTAATTATTGCCGCTACATGACCAAAGCAGAGATACAAATAGGTCTTTCTTCAATAGCTTATTTGAGAAAGTACCTTCTTACAAATAAATTCAAAATAAAAAAGTATTGGTATCGAATAAGTACAAAATAAATTACTCTTATTTATTACTCTTTTTTCAAATAGCCAGTTATTAACACTATAAATGATATCGGATCATCCAATGACAAGTCCGCAATTATCGAAAGCGACGCGGCCGCGGTCCGAGTTTAACTCGCATCTAATAACACGGTTAGGGCAAAAATCTCAATCGCTATTAATCATCGATAAGGATAAGGCATCGGCAGAGTCCGCCGCGACGAAAGCTGCTATTGACGAAAGCTTAGATCCTAATCGATTCATAAAACTTGCAGCGTGTTAATTATAAGCCACCGGGGTGCGGATGAATGCGCCCGCGCTGCCGACGCGCCGCCTCGCCGCGAGCATGCGCTCCCGAGATCTCGATTGTCGATGTGAGAACTATCGCATCATCGACGATTTTTCATATCGACAACCCTTTATTTGACTGTTTCCTTTACAATTATCACAGCTGCCTTTCAATACAATCTTCATCTCGAAACGTAAGTAACAGCGAGTCCTGCGAAACTTTTTCTGGACTATAATCATCTTCAATAATTTTGTAAACATAAAAACACAACAGGAAACATGAAATTAATGTTCGGGAGTTTGTCAACTGCTCATGGTAATTATTTCATTCGTTGATTAACGTAAACAATGTAGATGGAGCTAATTGTTGCGCTATAATAGCAAGGTGAGTTGTAACCGAAGCGTGAGTTGACTATGACATTGCAGACACTTGGCCGTACTCAGTTAATTTGCTGAATTAGTTCTGTGCGCGGTGTGTAATTAGGACACGTGAGACACTTTGTGTTTGCTCAGGACTCGTGAACGGGCGATTCCAAAACCACTCGACCGTTTACGCGCACTGTATTATTTTACGCCGTTTGAACATTCATATTTCTTACCAAAAGTGTAGGTTTTTGTATTTTATTTAATTTTTATTTTCCTTTGAGCGTTTTTCTGCCGGTTCAAATTAGTGTTATTATACACATTTTTTGCAATGATTCAGCGGTTAGATATTATTATGCTAGATATTGTCGCGTTCTGGGAATCAATTATCTGCAAATAAATTTTAAACGTAGTTACACGAGAAGGCTGAGTGGAGTTACCTACGTTATAATTTTCCTACATAAACGCTTTACAAGGGAGGTGACGTGCGTCAAGACTTGGGTATAAACGGGTCGTTAAAACGATATTACACAAGACGATAGTCAAATGTGCAAGAATACCATAAACGTAGAGACGGTATTGAGGCGAGCGTATATTATGAGAACAGAGGAGTGTAGTGTCAATCAATTTTCGCCGCTGGTGATTTCATAACGTCACGTGTCGGGTTCCCACGGAAGCCCGGCTACAACCCGCCCAGGGCCGTCATGTCCAACCACTTAAGTATTTAACATAGGTACATAGCCTTAGCTTAAAAGTTATTATCTAGCCTAAACAATTTCTAAGCTGACGGCATGGAAATGGGCACGCATAAATAACGTTTCATGGCCGAGTTTGAGTATTAAATTGTTGGTTGCGATGCGAGTAGAGTGACGAATAAATTGCCCATACACTGTCTAGTTTGCTGCCTCTTACAGATTAACTTGAGCACATGGGTTTATGCGATGCCACAAATTGATGTGCTTGAATTATGTGCGAATCTTCTAATTGTCCATAAACTACGGCATAAAGTGACATTAGTTGAGCTATTTACATTTGTAATTTGAAGTGAAGCAATATATCAGCGGATGTGTTTGTTTCAAATAATTTAGGAAGTCAAAAAACCACAAAAGTCATAGACTGAGTAATTTAATATTAAACCGGTCATTTTATTTCGTCGTACGTAAATTAGTTGGTAGCTAATGATACCTACTCAAGATGATTGTCCGCGGATCGCCGCGGCCCGTAATGAAGCCGTATTTAGGCTTTGCTCCTATAATCAAAATTGAATTATCCCACTTGACATTCTTGCTTCAGAAATCATGCTTTTTCTTTTTCCGCTCCAATTCTCTTGGACAATTTGAATTTTTAATGGTCTTTGTTGTCAATAGGATGTTATTTTTAGTAGATTGTCATACGGATCTATGATTTTACCCTCGGGTAATCACGTAGTACGAGTAGGTGACTTTATTGAGTCTCCGTTTCTAACACAAACTAATTTTTATTTTATTTTTTTTATTTTAGGACGTAGCTGTTTGCTACAATATAAAATGTTTACAAATAACAATAATATAGGCTCTTATGTAGTATTATCAATATTGCAGCCCACTACACATTATCTACATGTTAACAAAATTATGATTAGGCAAAAAAAAAATGTAAAAAAGAAATATATACATGAATTTTTGGATACAATAAAACATTTGGGATTCCCAAATGTTGTAAAGATGCAAAGATTATAAAAAAAAGGAATTGACCGTACAACTTATACAATTCATTCATAAAAATAATTAAAACGGTTGAAATAAATTAAAATTTGATTAATAAAATAAAATTCAATTTAGTTAGTCAAGCAATCCAAGCACAGGTTGTTAGTGCTAGAAACAAACAACTATGACAAATAACTATGAGCCTATGGGGATGGTTTTATTTATTTCGTTTATGTACAGCGTCTTTAATTTGATTAAGTTTGGTGATGATGTCGCGAACGGACAATGGTCAGATTATCCAATCATTGTTACAGTTGACTTAGTAAGTACGTAGTCTGGGAAACTACTTAACTTCTCATGATACCTAATTGTTTAATGTCATAGACCTTAGTGATTCCACTTCAGTAACTTCGGCTCTTGAACTGCTTTTTGTTACAAAAATATGATCTAATTGCTTCCGAGGGAGCAAGCGCGAACTGATTCAAGTTTCACATAAAAAAGTCGATCAATCACCGAATCAAGGCGTCGTTAACACGCGTTGCATTATGTTCAATAAATCAGGCCATCCAAACCCACTTCGCCGCTAAAGATTTTGATCTATTAACTGGATGACAGTGCACTACTGAGCCGCGGTTAACTTTAGCGCCAGTCAATATAGAGCCACTTCTGAATACTTTTAATACAAATTTAATTAACTGGATTCAGACCTTTTCTGTGTCGTTTAAAAAGATCTTTGTAGACGCACCGTGTAATGACTTAAAGCGTCCATCAACGACTCCTGTGTGGAAATTTATTAACCGTCGTTTTGAGTGTGCATTGTCCCTTTGTGGCTCTCATTTCCTTAAGCGTACCGCTGATGATTAATTGCTCATCTTTGTTTTGTAACATGAGTCCTTTTAAAAGGAAAACCACAAAAACTTGGGGGGATTATTCGACACCTTGTTCGTGCATTGTGAATGTGTTTAAGTAGTTTCTCTCGCGTTTATGGTGAAGTGTTAAACTTTCAATTGATTCGTGCCGATCATAGTTATGACGCTTATTATCATAACGAACACGACGTTTAGTATTTATGAAGCAATCGAAAGATGGTCAGGTTAATTTATTGTTTTATTTTTAAATAAAACAACACCAACACGCTATTATTAATAAACGCTTCTTCATTTTAAGCGTTATCTGTAGTTGACGTAATAATTTGATAGATGCAAGTAAATAAATGTTTATATTCATTAGGCATTTAGCAGTTCATAGTAAATTATATCAATTTATTTTTCTGTGTGTTGTGTAATTTCTTTCATACACTCCATTTTTTTAATCATTGCGAGTCTTATTTTCAAAGGTATAATAAACTTTACTATATAGTAGAAACTTTTTGAATAAATTTTAATATTTTTACTGTGTAAGTAAAATGTAATTTTCCATTTGACTAGTATTTATAACAGAAATGTCCATCGAGCCTAGTTTCCGCGCAGATCGTGCGTACGCGCCGGGAGCGCGCTTGAGTTTCACGCAAATAATACACATTTAGCAGCAGTTTCAGTGGCTCACACGATCCGCCTCTGCCTAGGCAACGCCGAGTAATTGGCCCCGGTCATGCGATTACGTTTCTAGCCGATTTAATTATCGCGAAATGATCAGTGTGCCGGCCTCCCGCAATTTAGCTATCAATCAAGCCGAGAACGGTTATTGGCGTTCTGAGGCGGCCGAGTGGCAATATGGGTTTTCAATAGTTACAGCAAAACTGTAGTGAAAGGTACTGTTGGATTTCATGCACGTAGGCACCGCGTAATGTTTGACGTTCCAGTGTCGCCTCGCCACGCCAGCGCCAATGAACGTATCCGCTGGCCAACCAATTATATCTAACATTTTAAACGGGTCGCTTTTTGATGACATTTTCCGTAAACTTTTTTCCATAACCTGTAGATTTACGTGTAACTTTTGTGCAGACGTTTTTGTCATTGCAATAGAGTGTTGTCGTTTTGTTAGAGGAAAGTATGCAATAAAACCGAATGAGCGCTTGTCAATAACACGACAAAGTTAGTCATGAATAGTCATGATAGAAAATATTAAATCAACATTGGCATGCTACATAGACATAAGATCAGAAATGAAGTTATCCGGAAGGGAACTGGAGGTACCGACATAGCCTGCAGAGTAAGCAAGCTGAAGTGGCATTGGGCTGGCCATGTTTGTCGAAGGATCGATGGCCGGTGGAGCAGACGAGTCCTGGAGTGGAGACCGCGTATCGGCAAGCGTAGTGTGGGACGCCCCCCAGCTATATGGACTGATGACCTTAAAAAGGTGGCTGGGACAAACTGGATGTGGAAGGCGGAGGACAGGGTATTGTGGCGCAGCCTAGGAGAGGCCTATGTCCAGCAGTGGACTGCTATAGGCTGAGTTGATTGATGCTACATAAATGTTAGAAAATTATTTGGCAAAATGACCATGAAAATATTTTTTATTAAATCAAACCAAATGAATGTGACACGAATAAATATTTTGACATTATAAATGATAGCAGGTTTTTGTACCGTAATGTAATAATAATAATAATTCATCACACACTACATTTTGAAGTTTGCTTTAATGAACACAAAGGAATTTAGGTATGTGAGCACATTTATATTATTAGGTAGGTATTTTAGCTACTGTAGGTACTACTACTGTAGGTACTGTACCTACCTCCGACTGCTAGCAAACTCACTTACGTTTTAAGGGGGCGTACAATGGTATACTAGCACCACTCCTTTAAAAAAGTATTATCTCGTGACTGAGAAGGAATTATGAATAACGGCTAGTAGGGACCCTCGGTAAGTGTGTCTAGAATTTCCTAATACCTTTTACAATATTTAGACACGAAGCAACAAAATGCGATCTAAAGAAAAACGGCCACATTCCTCTAGATCGTATTTTGTTGCTTCGTGTACGCCCGCTTAAGGCTCCCGCAGACAGGCGCGAAACGACAGCGTGACGCGACACTAGTAGCACAATTTCTATGAAAACTTCATGGAAAGTATCGCGCCCGCGGTATTGCGCCAGTCTGCACGAGCTTTTACACGCCAGTCTGAACGAGCCTTTACTTCGTGTATGTACAGTGTTATTTATCATTACGGTTTTAATAAACTTATGAATATTATCGCAATGTTCTAAATCTATGTTGAAATAATTACACAAAACGTGGCGTTCGCTTTTACAGTTTTGTATCACGCCACGCTTGCTTAATTACATATACTTACCAACTTTTTATGGCAATACCTACTACGTATGAAAACACAAAATTTTCTACATAAATTCATATCGTGGTCGCAATATTAAAATGGGTTTCACCTATTAAGGCGATGTGTCGCGGACCTCATGTTAACGCGAAATTGAGTTTTTGTTCGGCAGCGCCATTTTGGTCGGTAAGCTTTAGTCTTATCAAGACATAAAGAGACTTATGAATTCATCTTGAATGGCGTTGACAAAAATGTGAATATAAATAATGTGTTGAATAATTCAGCGTGTTATCGGTATGGAGGAGCGGTGTGCGCGTAAAAAGCGAGCGGTCCGCGCGCAGCCCGCCGGAATGCCGCTGTGCTGTTTTTACGTAATTGTCCCGATGCACGCACTCATCCATTATCTAACTAACTTAGACACCCGAGAATACGTTAGTTTTTACAAGCCACTCTAATCATAAGCCACTCCATAAGTCTAAACTTGCAAGAATTTTCCAGGCTCATAAATACTTAAAGTTTCAGGAATTTTTTGTTTCTGTACAGATATTTCAAAATCCATGTATTTATTGTAATAACCCTCCCTGTATCATAGCATTCACATGTTGGTTTTCCAAAGAATCATTATGTGAATCCCACGTGTTTAAACCCAATAAAAACAAAGCTCGAGATAAATAATAATTAAAAATTCACGTCTCGTCACATGCAGGCTTCATTTAGCCGATGTCAATGATTCTGTAATTATTAATACTAATTTAAAGGTTTCATTGTTATTCTTACCGCCGTGCTCGATTATCAATTTTTTGTGAGGGACGCACGTCCACTGTCCTTTTAAATGTTAAAATACAAATGTTGATGTGCAGTTTTTTTTCCGTATTTTGAGGTTTATTACTGGTCGGATAAGGGCTAAAAAGTAAATTTTGTTGCAAGAAGTGATCGCGACAATAACTTGCGTTTACTCACGTTTAGCACCCAATGAAATTGCATCAATCGGTATCGTGTCGCTATTACTGGTATTTTTAATTGAGTCTCTAATTTGATTTTGATTTTTCTTTTATTTCCTTTACCGAGCAGCAGGTGACAGTTTGTTCAATTTGTTTTTATTTACAAACTAGCTTTTGCCCGCGGCTTCGCTCGAGTTAATTTAGAATTTGATAATCATTTCGGGTTGTACTCTGCTTTTTGAAATTTAAAGTGCTATTAAATATATTCCATAATAACATAATTCGATCATGATTCGAAAGACACGTGGCACCATCTATTGTCATAAGAACGTTATTGTTGTTTTCCTCAGGAACAGTACTTTTTTCGGAATTAAATGTACCCTATGTCCGTTTCTGTACACCTGACAACGCATATGCAAAATTTCGGGATGATCGGTTCAGTGGGTTAGGCGTGAAAAGGTAACAAACAAACAAAAAAACTTACTTTCGCATTTATAATATTAGTTAGGATTGTGTAGGTAGTAGTTAACCGGAATTGTGATTGGAATCACAACAGAACGCACTTTTCTGTTTAGTAATTACAATGTAACAGGGCCCCAAGTTTGCTATTTTTATAATTTTAGTCATTCCAACACGATCCCATTGTCATTTTGCTAAAAGTTCGTAATCTGCTAAATTCCTAATGGTCGATCATTGGCCGGTCAATGTTCTCGTAATAGAATTGTGTTACTTATAATGGTCCTATTGCCATTATTATAAAACCCATTAGTAGAAATGTCATTCATTTGTTATTATGTACGAGATTACCAATAAATGCAATTTCTTTCAATGTAGTTTCAGTGGCAGACCATTGAAGAGTCATAATGACGCCATTATAATAGTAGATTACCAAACTTGTCAAAATCAACAATTATGAAATCAATGATTGACCATTCTGACACTATTGTAAAACTGAAATCGCGAAAAAAAAACCAGCTGTTCCCTACATTTATGTTCGAATAATTCGTTAAAATGTAGGGAACAGCTGATTTTTTTTCGCGTTTCAGGTTTGGTCCCATAGTAAAAGTTGTTCATAATGATGAGTACAATGACCCCTTAAGAGGTTATTGACGTTTTAAAAATAAACCTTGTATAGTTCCTAGATCCCCTCTCCACCGTAACATATTATGGTTACTGATTGTAATTCTGTTTGCTTCAGGCACCCTCCGACCGCCGGGTCTGATCGGTGGCAGCAAGCCCAAGGTTGCAACCCCAGCAGTGGTCTCCAAGATCGAACAGTACAAAAGAGAGAACCCCACCATCTTCGCCTGGGAGATCCGGGAACGACTTATATCTGAAGGTAAACCTTTTATGTATGGTGATTGGATAGAAATTAAAGTTTAAAGGAGAAAAGAGGTGTCAGGTATACTCATTAGGTATACGTATTGTTATATCAATTTTAAGTTGTGTAAGGATCTTCCGCACCCTTTTGGCGCGTGGCCAAAATCGGAACGAACGCCGCCATCTTGTTTTTAGGGTTCCGTACCCGAAGGGTGCCAAACGTGACCCTATTACTAAAGGCTTCTACATACCGGGGCGACTTGTCGCGCGACGCGACGCGACACGAAGGCACCGCTCGTCCAGCGACACGCGGGGCCTTTGTGCCGTGTCGCGTCGCGCGATAAGTCGCGCTGGTATGTAGAAGCCTTAAGCCTCCGCTGTCCGTCTGTCAGCGGGCTGTATCTCATGAACCGTAATAGGTATACAATTATTTTTTTTACAGATTGTTTATTTCTGTTGCCGCTATAACAAATTATAAAAAAAATAAAATTAAGTTAAAAAAAACACGTTTCTCATATGAGGACCCCCAAACAAGAAACGTGTGTTTTTCGGCCTTTTTTGCTATAGTACGGAACCCTTCGGGTGCAAGGTCCGACACGCACTTGGCCGGTTTTTTCATTACAATTTTATCAAATCGATTTTACAAAAGATTACCAACAGCACGTCATGTCATTCAAGCGCCGTAAGATCCGTGCATCACTAACTATATCGATGGGAAACAATATTTTACAAATAAATCAAACCTCAATCTTACGACTTAGTACATAAGAAAAGGAATCATCTCTATTCTGGCGTGTTCAACGTCAGCTGGTACATGGCGGATGCCCCTAATAGCTAATAGAATAAGGTAGACAAACGTTCTCTAATGTGCACTTTTATGGAAAACGAAAATCAGATAAGATGAATGTAATCCATAAAGGGTCCCGCAGACAGGCGTGACGCGACACTAGTAGCAGAATTTCTATGAAAACTTCATGGAAAGTGTCGCGCTGCCTGCTATGCCTTGCCCACGATATTTCGCCAGTCTGTACGAGCCTTTAAGCTCCTAAGTTACTACTCTGATATAATTAACATTGCTGCGTTTATAAATACACCAATTACCTACGGGATATAGCAACAGTATTACTTATACTCGAACTACGGGCCGGCAAAATGTCTCAACTCAGTTGCGCATTCACATAATTTTTCAATGCATTCAATGGTGATGCCATTGCATTGAGCTTTAATCGTTCAAATTGCTTTAGGCTTATATAGCCAGGAAGTGTTAAATACGTGAGTTAAACTCATCAATATACAGCAATCCATAAATCGTACCTAATTGCGTTCCCAATAAAATGCTTTATGAATAAATTGATTACCTACCCAGTATCGACTCACGCCATGATTTTCCGGAAAATGTAGTTATGGACCAAATAAATGCTAGAAGAGATTTCTTTAGAAATAAGCATCACCTGTGTACGTACCTATTTTACTGTTATTTTCTTCTTATTGTCTCTATAGACAACATTATTTTTAGTAGGTATATGCGAAACCTGAGTATACGAGTAGTTTGTTCAGAATAAGGAACTGAATCGATTTCAATAATTTTTACACCATATTATATTTTGTCCGTTTGTTGCCGGACGTAAAGAATACCACCATCCCATTTCTTCCCGTGGGTGTCGTAAAAGGCGACTAAGGGACTTACTAGGGAATGGGCAGCAGCGTTCTCTATGCATTTTAACACAATAATGCGATCTCCAACCCGCCTGCCAAGCGTGGCGATTATGGCAAACCCCCCCTTTAAGGGAGACCTATGTCCAGCAGTGGACGTCTTTCGGCTGAAATGATGAATTAGGATGATATTGGTCCCAAAAATATTTAAGTGTGATGGAAAATGTTATCACCATTTAATTACTTACAATACAATCGCCGTACGGTTAGGTACCTACTGCCAAATTATTATCAATGAGCGCAACACGAGCCTGGAGGCGCGGGGGCGCCGTTAGCATGTTTTTGTACGGACAACCCGGTAACATAACAACCTTATAACTTTGTGATTTTTCATGATACAGTTTTGAAATTTGGTACATAGATTCTTTACATAAAAAATACTAGACACGTATTTCGGGTTTTGCATATACTAAAAATAATGTTGTATATTTATATAGTTAAATAAATCAAACTTTCGTTTTTTTTTCGAATAAATGGATATTCAGAGAGAGCTTGAATTACGGGTATTGTCCAATTCCCTGATTTTCTTCAATTTCCAGATCATGGACAAAACAAACAATTACGGCCATCAACTGTAGCTCTATAACCATTTCTTATGCGTGTGCCGTGAATGCTGTGGGCTATCACGAGGTGGACCGACGTAACTGTGCTCACCAGACGTGCACCCGCTAACGTGAAGCACACATAGTTCGGCCATTTTGTTGGTACTGCTATTGTAATAGTTCTGCATTTTGTGTCGGGTTTATACGGGAAGATGTATTAAATGACGTTTTATTGTCGCCACAGATGTTGCTTTGCAAGTTCAAAAGCTGCCTTTTAGCGCTAACTTTTAGTCTTAGAGATATAAAGCTCACAGATCTTTTTGAATTTCTAATCTAACCATTTTTATATTGGTCTTTGATATTGTGTTAGCCTTAAAGCTTGCTTAGAGCTTAAGAATTTTCATAAATTTTCATAAAAATTAAAATATGTTTTTTTCAACTACGTAGTAACGTCCGTAACATGTAAAACCGATCACAAAGCACGTATTTTTTGCTCAGAACTAAAACAGTAAAGAAATGTTGTATGAAATCTCATTGTTATAGACAACATTTCTGCACTGTTTTTATTTTTATTTAGATATAAATTTACCACAGAGTTTAATGTCTCCCATTAAGTTTAATATAAAATGTATGCATTAAATCAAAAAAATACTGGCTGAAAATAAAAATCGGCTGAATAAAACCGACTTGGTGAAAAACTTTGTTTTCATTAACTTGAGTTTTTATTTTGAGTAGGTATAATTTTATCACGGTAAGTAGATTGGTAGTTGAAAGAAAAGTAGATTACGCACCTTGCTAAAGTGAGTAAATAATGCACTCGTGCTAATTTAGTGCCCTCGCTTGGGCTCGGGCACCAACATAACACTCATGCAATAATAACTTACTTTGCGCTCGGTGCAACAATCTACAATTTCGATGATATTGATTGATTTTTTATGAGATATTTTATATGCAACGAGGGGTTCAGAGATGTGTTAAATGACAGTATAGCTGAAAAGTCCTAGTTTCCACGAACTATCTACTTGTCATCATCATCATCTGCCTGCCTTTTCCCAACTATGTTGGGGTCGGCTTCCAGCCTAACCAGATGCAGCTGACTACCAGTATTTTACATGAAGCCACTGCCTATCTGACCTCCACAACCAAGTAACTGGGTAATACGATACCACTTAGTAAGACTGGTTGGCAGACTTTCAGGTTTCTGACGACCCGTAACGACTGTCAAAGATCCACGAATGACAGCCGGGACCAACGGCTTGGCACCCTTGTCTTGGTATGTAAAGATGGTCACCCGTCCACGGGCCAACCGCGGCAAGCGTAACTTAACCAGATCGATCGACCCGTGGGGCTGTTATTTACTTAGCCACAAGCCCCGAACTATCTACTTGTCGTAGTTTATTTTTTATCTTTTTGTAGCTCTGTTTGTTAAATGCTGCGAACTGATTCAATGCAGCTTTAACTGTTACAATTCGATTGAGCTTCATAAAAGAAGTTGTAGTGAGTTGGTATGCATAGGTATATCCTATCTAGTGTCAATTGTCATGCTGCATCAGTGTGGGCACAGAAAAAACGTATTTATTTAAATGATGGAAACCGTTTAAGCTCTATTTAAACTTCAATGTGTTTGTATTTAGTGTTTTTTTAAATGTCTATCGTGTTTTCTAGTGTAAAAAATAATACAAAGATAATTTCCACATCGAGATCATAAAATCATCATTTACGGGTAAAGACCCGTAGATGACGATTTTGATTAATGAATTAATATACCTTAATGCACGACTACGTTCATAATGACATGAATAATATACCTAAATAATAGTATATATATAATATAATCAATAGTATGTATGTAATTTCGTGCAATCTTTCAAACTTTTATAATAGTGTTAATTACAACTAAGGAAATAAATAGGTAGGCAGGTTTTTTAGATTCAATCATGTGAGATCAGGATGCAGCATTCCTTATTCATATTTGACAATATCTACAGCTTTACAGTCAAATTTTATATCTGAAACCTAGTTTAAAGAACCAACTTACATAATATACATAATGTTCCCACTGCTGGGATACAGCTTAGGTCTCCTCTCTGTGAGAGGGTGTCGGTTGTAATCCACCACGTGGGTCCAGTGCGGATTGGTAGATGTCACATGTCTTCAAATTTATTGGTTTTAGGACATGCCGGTTTTTTTAATGTCTATCATGTTTTCTATGGGTTAAAATGATAATTTCCACGTCGAGATAATAAAATTACAAGAGTATTGAGTTTCTAAGAAACAAAATTAGCGAAGTGGAGACACAACAGCTTTATTTATAAAACAAACAATCAGTAGGTATTTTATTTCAAGAAACCAGAGACAAATAAACTATAAAACCTAACAATTCTGTCAATCAAAATTCAAGCTCGTTCGGGTCTATCCGAAGGATCTCTGTTTATAATAATATAATAAACCGAACGTCGCGTAATACCGGTGAGCGACTCAAGTTACAGGCATTGCGTGCGCGCACACACGATATGGAACCGTCTGATCATCGAATTATTACCGAGTTACCTTATTAAAATAATTTACGGCAATTTACAGATTGTTATTAACTTGATGAGGAGCGTTCTTGAGACGTGTTTTGATAAATCGCGGCTGGATGACGTGCGAATTGTGTAGGTCGAGTAATTGAGATAGATTTGTCTAGGAACTAGTTTGAAACCAGTAAATCATTAGAAACAGGAATATACCAACAAGTCATATTATCTTGCCTAATGTTATCTTATCAATCTGAGATTAAAGGCTCTTACAGACTTCCGCGATATCGCGGGCGCGACAGGCACCGACAAAGAAATTGTGCTACTAGTTGTTAGGTTATGCAGAACGTGAATCAAACAACAAGCTCCAGTAATTACTGCCATATTTAATAGTTCATCTTAATACCACCACCAACATTATGAATGTACCCACTTATGAATATCATTACACTAGTGTCGCGTCGCGCCCGCGGTATCGCACCAGTCTGTACAAGCCTTAAGACTGTACTTAACTCAGAAATAGTCGATCTAAGCCGTTGTTTAGTATTAGGACGCTGGTGGTTATAGTCATTTAATTTTCAGCAAACTTGGTTTTCTTGAAGAGCTTAAAGATTTTGCTTAAAGCATACTGAAAGCTCACACTTCCCCGAATAATCTAAAAAAGTTCACAAAATATGATACTCAAAGAGCATTAATTTTATTGGATATCTAAACAAAAAAAGCACGTTAAGCCGTTTGTCCCAGCTGTTATTTGTAGATCTTTGACAGTTGTTATGGGTTGTCAAGAAGCCCGAAAGTTTGACAACCAGTCTTAACAAGGGGTATCATGTTATGATGTTAAACAGTATCTGGGTTGTGGAAATGTGGAGGTCAGATCTAAGCTGTAGCCACTCTATATAGAACTGACCCCAACATGGTTGGGAAAAAGCTATGCAGATGATAATAAGTTTATAGTAAAACTATGCAAAAAAAAACGAGTGTGCTTTAGACTCAAACCGTCTTCAATAAGATTTATATTTTGACATGGCTTAAACCATGGAGCCAGTTTTTGTAATAAGAACGTAACTGTGATTGAAATACCGTTCTTTATACAAAACTGAAAACTTAGTTCGGTACTAAGTTGTCAGTTTTGTATTAGGAACTTTACCATAGACGGAAAAAAGTTTGAAATTCAATAATGGCTCCATGGTTCAAACCTGGGTCTGAAGATAAACCTTGTTTTGTAATAAGACAGAAAGGCTTTAGACCACACAACTGAAGTAATACTAATTATACTTCCTTACTTACAACTATAGGCCTGCACTGTGTCTTAGATAAACGAAACGCAACTGGCTATGAGAGAAATAGAGAAAGAGAATATGTGCTCGCACCTCTCTTACCAACAGTAATATACGAAACGTAAAGGCTTCTACATACAGGCGCGACTTGTCGCACGACACAAAGGCACAGCTCGTCGCGGGACACGCGGGGCCTTTGTGTGGCGTCGCGTGTCGCGCCAGTATGTAGAAGCCTTAACTATCTCTCTTTCTATCTCTTCACTAACTTATATCTCCCTCTCAATTTCCGTTCGCTCGCTTCCGTAACGCTCTCGTCACGCAATCACCAGCTTACTCCCCTAGTCAAGCGTGCGTTTATAAGTTTTACTTCAAAAATAAGGTACCACACACTGCGAACTGCTCTGTTTACCCAGAAACCAAACACTTATCTAATTATAGGATTAAAGTCTTTGAGTAATGAACTTTAGATGAGTGTCAAACAGTTTCGGCAGGGTAATAGGCAAAGCCATCCAAGTGCAAGCCCGAATATGCTCTGTTAGTTTTGTAAATGGCCGCCGGCTGACAGCGGATATAATGTAATTTGAGAACATCTATTGGATTTTGTGTCTATGTGCGAGCAATGTAATGCTTTAGGTATCATTATATTATGTAATGAGCAGCAGCAATGTATGAGCAGTGGTGGCCTAGTGGTATCGGCCGCGACTTACGAAACATTAATTCGAAATATCGGCCGAATATTCGGCCGGTTTATAACTTCCATAGTTTCCTTTTTTGACTTTGAATCCTTACCCGATTTAAAACCAAATTTTTTGACATTGGCTTATCTCTTCGACTGTCGTTTTTTTTATTTTCTTTCGCCGTAGTCAGCCATAGTTAACCGTAGTCAAGCAACGGCCGAACATTCGGCCGATATTTCGGATTTATTTTCGGAGTAGACCCCCTGGCGCTTTGCTTTGTGTAAATTATTTCATCACTACTGCTTTTAAAACGGTGAAGGAAAACGTCGTAAAGAAACCGGCATGTCCTAGAACCAATAAATTCGAAGAAATGTGATCCCGCAACCATCCCGCACTGGGCCCGCGTGGTGGATTACAGCCCACTCCCTCTCACAGAGAGGAGGCCTAAGCTGTGTACTAGCAGTGGGAACATTATAGATATTATGTACCTAAGTTGGTTCTTTAAAACTAGGTTTCAGTTATTAAAGTTGACTGTAAAGCTGTAGATATTGTCAAATATGAGTAAGGGATGCTGCATCCTGATCTCACATGATTCAGGGTATAAACCTACCTATTTATTTATTTCCTAAGTTGTAATTAAGACTATTATAACATTTTGAAAGATTGCACGTAATTACATGACATATTATATAGCTGCAAGACTATTAATTATATTATTCATGTCATTATGAACGTAGTCGTGCATTGCGGTTTATTAATTCATTAAGGCTTCTACATACCGGGGCGACTTGTCGCGCGACGCGACGCGACACAAAGGCACCGCCCGTCCCGCGACACGCGGGGCCTTTGTGCCGTGTCGCGTCGCGCGACAAGTCGCGCTGGTATGTAGAAGCCTTTAAGGCGCAGATATATGATTTTAGTGACTTTTAAATCTGTTATTACACCTTCATATAATGCAAGTAAGTTATGCAAAAAATGTTTGTTAAACTAGAACGCATACACATTCATTCTATATGTGAATATTTAAAGTATTGTAGTAAAATATTTTATGAACTAAATTCAGGAAGTAATGTCTACCCAAAGCATAAAAAACGATATTACTTTTAAACTACTTCAGATATTTTCATGCTTTTTTTTGTATGAATAGAGTGTTTTATTATCTATAATTTCTGTCTGTTTGTTTTTTTTTTAAATATTTATATTTTCGTTACTAAAAATATATATAATAATTTTTTTTCGTATTTATATAAATGTGTGTACATAAATTATTAGATTTAATTATATTATTAAGAAATTTAGTACTAGGATAATTACTAGGTCTGAATTAGTTGATCAAACAAAATATATGATGTAACTTGTTATAAATAAAACAATGTCTATAATAATAATAATAATACCATTTATTTCAGGCGACATAGGCCCATAGAAAAATACCTTAACCTAAACATACATACTGTATATAAACAAAAACTTGTGTTAATGAAAAGGCTTAAAACTATGTTAGTAGCACTTCACTTTGCACTAGATTGTGCTGTCCTGTGGAACTTGTCCGCGGAAACGACGGAACACCACGTCCTGCGGCCAAAAGTCTTCTTCCATGACGAGGGGCAGATAACAGTTCGGAACACGCACGACTAACGCTTTGAAGTTGACGTTCCGGCGCGACTCCAGTAACTGCACCCTCGGCGTGTACCTCGTCTTTTGGCGCACGTACTCCACGATGTCCTCCGCCTTAGTGGTGTAGTGCAGGCGGGAGATGTACACCGGTGTGTTCGGCTTTGCGGCACGCAGGCTCACTTCTGGCCTATGGTTGCGTGGCGTGAGCGCGACGTGCATTTGTATGGCCAAGCTCAACGGCGATTATCTGACCCTTAATCAAAATCATCATCTACGGGTCCTTACCCGTAAATGATAGCCAGAATTGTTAGTTTTTTTAGTTTATTTGTCTCTGGTTTCATGAAATAAAATACCTAATGATTATGTGTGGTGCTTCTACTTCGTTAATTTGGTTTCTTAGAAACTCAATACTCTTGTAATTTTATGATCTCGATGTGGAAGTATTCGTATATTATTTTTACCCTATAAAACACGATACACATTAAAAAAAAACACTAAATACAAACACATTGAAGTTTAAATAGAGCTTAAACGGTTTCCATCATTTAAATAAATACGTTTTTTCTGTGCCCACACTGATGCAGCATGACAATTGACAATAGATAGGATATACATAAGCATACCAACTCACTACAACTTCTTTTATGAAGCTCAATCGAATTGTAACAGTTAAAGCTGCATTGAATCAGTTCGCAGCATTTAACAAATACAGCTAGAAAAAGATAAAAAATATAACAAGTAGATACATAGTTCGTAGAAACTTTGAAAAAAACCGAAAATATAAAATCTAAATAGTTTCTAAGCTTAGCCAGCTAATCTTGAAGTTTAATATGCGTTAACCATAGCATATATCGAAAATTATGTCAATCTGTTTTCCTTTGATCTCAAGATCAAATGAAACAATTTTGACAAAATTTCCACGCAATAAAGAGTAATAAATAAGAATGTCGCGTAGAACCGCGGGCCCAAAGCCAACTGCACAATAAATGTGTCACTATAACCGAGGGCTTTGACTATAAAGATGTCGTTGTTACACATATGCAACTATATTTATATATAATGGTATTATATTAAAATAAAAAGCACCAATTTCCTCTGGCGAAACGATTTTTTTTCTCAATTTTAACTTATTATTCGGTTCCACTCATTATTTTTGATGTCCCCATAGTAGTAAAATTCAAATAATTTTTATAATTTTTACCAGTTGATACAGCTTATTACAAATAATTCCAGCCTGAGTCTGTTCGCAAATTCCCACTTTGTTAGCCATAGTACAAACATAACGATTAGAGTGGACATTTACTGAAATGTCTTTTCCTATAATGTTACCACGACACACGAACATGCGCACACATATCTTAGAGTACGATGGGCGTCTTTAGCTCAGAGGCCAACGAGCCAATTGCGATAATTGCACCAACGACACCTCTCGTGCCCATGCGTGACGTTAAACGTCGCCAGCTGAAACAAAAGACGGCTTAAGCGGCAACAATCCGTACAATCTATTTGTATCCAACAGCATAGAAGCTTAAAGTTCAAAATCGCAAGCCTAATTAAACGTCATTAAAGCGTTCGTCGTCAAAGGACGTTCCTCGCGTTGATGTTTCTCTAGTGCAGTTCAGTTCGGTAGGGTGCGTGCGATCGCATTGGAACTGGTTTTGCTTACAAGACCACTTCTGGTTTACGATATCAGTGGGGACCGGATTAGGAGACGATAACATTCTTGATGGGAAACACTGTGCTAAACTGAGTTGTTAAATTGGTTCGCAGCCATTAAATCCGCAGGGGGCGCCATAACTTCAGAGCACATGATTGGGTTATCGTCTATATAAAACACGTTTTATTTACACGATTTTATAATACTTGGAAAATATTTCTTGTAGGTCAGGCTAAATAATATTTATAAAGTAAAAAAAAAGGACAACAAAATCCTTTTTCCTGATATACAGTCATTTATGTAGAGTAGAGAACTTGAATATAGGTGTAGGAAGGAAGTGGGTACAAAAGTTCTTCAGTTAAAGGGACTCAACAAGTGCATCATCATCATCAATTCAGCCGAAAGACGTCCACTGCTGGACATAGGCCTCCCCCAAAAAGGGGGGGGGGGATTTGCCATAATCGCCACGCTTGGCATGCGGGTTGGCGATCGCAGTATGGTTTTAAAAATGCATTGAGAACGCTGCTGACCATTCTCTAGTAAGTCCCTTAGTCGCCTTTTACGACACCCGCAGGAAAAAATGGTATGGTGCTATTCTTTACGTCCGGCACCAAACGGAACGAACAACAAGTGCAAAATGAGGTAATAGATATAATTTTGATTATGAATATGTGAACGAGTTCTTATGAACGAAGGTCGAACAATTGCTCAGTGAATGCTTTTATTTTTGAATGCTTTTTTGTTCTTATCTCTGCGGCCGGCTGACATTATCGTCATTTGTTGAAATGTGTTTAAAATAATTGCTCGAGCGCAGTGAGCGCTCATGCCTCCGTTGTATGCGAAATTGCACGCGATCCCACGTCAGTCGGTTGTTTTGCGTAAATGCTCACATATTTGTCGTAAATGTTGCTGTATTTAAATAAATTCTGCTGCATTATGACTCAAAATATTTAAAATTTACCGCTAACTTTTGCGGTTACGATTTAATACAAAATTGAATGGCTTTATTGCATCGGGAATGCTTTGTTCGATTTGTACGGCCCGGGGTTGTAGTTATGATTGATTCCATTAGATCTGTCGATGGTTTCGGTGTATCAAAGTGTGTTGACCGGTGCGGACCACCTGCTGGCCAGGGAGCCCGAATAACTATTGCTGCTACAGAAGTATTAAGCTATAGAGGCGACCTCGTAACTAGATTTTGTTGTGAATTTTACTTATTCGGGCAAAACCTCTTCAATGTCCTTGTTGGTTTTCGTATTCAAGAGGTAATCTTTGTTTTTGAGTAATATAGAATTGCCTTAGGTATATGTACTAACCTAAACCATCATATTATGTAAAAATCAAAGCTATATAATTATCTTATACTTACTAAAATTATTATAGAGTTAAATGCTCTTACGGCTCACGGCGCTCATGTAAACAAAACTTTTTTTTTATTTTATTGAGTGGAAATAATATTTTTCACTCCTCTTGCTCAAAAAGTCCGTCATTGTAGCGTACCAGAGCAGGGATAAATTGAATAATTTCTCCTAGGGAAAAAAAACAAAATATCTGTTACCAACGAGCCTACAAAAACTAAAAAGTAATTATTCTTAAAGTGAATCTGCAGTTACTTGTAGCCCGAGACAAAATTATAATCCTTAAAATCATTACTGTTCCATTGAATGACTTTTTCATGAAATCATGACAAATCACATGACAATCAGGGAACAAATCTAACCTAGAGAGATGTATTAATGATTTTAATGAATATAATTATGTAAATACATATCTGTTATACTTGCGAATCATATTATGATTACGATACAACCTCTCAGTGACCTACAAATAGAAAAAAACATAAGGAAATTTGAATTTGGCGGGCTACAGCTGCGGATTCACCTTTTAAGTCGAAAACTTTAGGGTAGCCCGCGAAACTTAAAATTTCTTAAGTTTTTTGCAATTTTCAGGTCAGTAACAGGTTGTATGTTGATCTAAATATGATTCGAGGCCGTAACAAATATGTGTATGTATTAGAATCAGCAGTACAACTGTACTGCTGATTCTAATAATTATAATTCTGTAAAGCCACATTTGTTACAGCCGCGAATCATATTTTAATCAACATACAACCTGACACAGACCTGTAAATTACAAAATACTTAAAAAAAGGGAATTTCGTGGGCTACCTTAGCGCATCCCCCTTAAGTAGAATAATCATGAATAAAGACTCAACTTATTACTGTTTCTTAAAAAATAATAACATATTTTTTGTAAATGGAACTAAAAGCGGCGATCTTTTCGGTAGAATGCGTGCATTGCGTTGCGGCCTCGCCATAGGTTAGTATAATAATAATTATGTTCCTTGGTTGCGGCTACAGAATAAATTTAAAAAAGGCATTGGCACGAAATCTTTAGAATTATACTCTAACTACAAATTGAATTGGTGACCGTATTTTTTTACAATAGTGAAAATGTCATCATCTAGTGAGAATGGAGAGGGTCTCCATTTCCAGAAGGAAGAGAAAGGACAACAAATAATTTTCAATCTGTTGCCGTCAAGGTGTATTGGATTATTTTATTATCTCGCAATCGTAGTGAAAAGTAGAGTGAACACACAGCGCTAAAAACCCATTATAACTCTGTAAAACTACCTCGTATATAATGGGTAATTTTAGCCCCTTGTATAACAATCTACTATTGTTTTCTTTTGCCAATTTTTCACAATTATTAGCCAAAACATATTGATAAATTTCAATAATATAATATACAAATCCCCCCTCTTTATTAGAGCACAGAACCGGTCGAAGTGGCGGTGCTTGGGGGAGGCCTATTATTATTAATCAGTTTATTTTAGATAAAATTAATCCATACAATTACAAATTATAAAAATACAGAGAAAGAGAAATAAAATAGAGAAAAATAAATTATTACAAATAGACGGACCTATAGTGTTAGTAAAATCTTTTGCACTATGTCCACCAGCGGATGTGTTTCCGGCTTTCCACTGAAATGATGATGATGAATATATACTTACAACTTTTGATGGTTCCGAATTTATTTAAATTCGTACACGTTTTTTCTAAATGAAGTCGATCGTTATTTTTCAGATAACGCTCGTTTCTAACTCTGTGGATCGGTCAGAAATATGTCTAAGTAATAGAAATTTAATCAAATTATAACAAAATGATCACGCTCAACAGTCGAGCCTTTTGTCATAAGCGCGTGCCCGTGCAACGCGCACCTCCACTTGGCTAAATTGATTAAAGTTACATCTGCATTGTGGGCACGTATTTACCCTCAATTTAATTTCTTTAACGATAGTATTCAGTTCAGGAAGTATAATAGGCCGCAGTTGATAACAATCAATCAAAATATTCCTGCTATTCAAGATTTTTATAGTAAAAAATTCATCTTTCATATTATATTTATAAAAATATGAAACGTCCCGAACAGCCCAATTTATTTTAACTTAATATTTATACAAACGGTGACTACAAAAGGAATGTGTCAAAAACGCAACCACTCGAGAGCGGTGCACGTCTGTCGATCGCTTCCCGACGAGCAGTTATTAAAACAGAGCAGGTCATCGAAGCCGGCTAAATTTTAATAAGGTATCCACTACCGTCTTTGTTAGCCGTGACGAGGCAGTTTTGGACAATGGCTTGCGCAACTTATCGACTAAATCGATATCGGTTTACGAGGCGTTACGGGCGGCTCTAGCTACTGACCATATTTTGATTAATTGCATTCTTAGCCCACAAACTGTATGGGTTACGCGGAGGCCGAAATTATTGGCTGGCGCCGATTAATTAGCGAAACGGATGACGAGTAAGTTTACGGTTGGGGTGTTAAAATGTTTTGGTCGGCCATAAAAACACTTTTATAATTTATTATTCCTTGTTAATGTTGTTTTTATGATTCGTGTTTAGCGATTATATTAAAAACTTACATTTCAGTTCGCCGTTCTTATTTGTTTCCAATTTCTCCGAATCATTATTTTACTACGGTACAAGTTACTACGAGATAGATGAACGTTTTTTGTATGTCTTTTGACATTTACTAACAAGGTCCCACCTCGTTTGCCGTTATTGTACGGTCGAAATAAATCAAATCGATCTCTACACAGCTTCCAATAAACCGATACATTTTATTGATTTGTTACAGCATTAAATTGGTTCCCAGCAGTGCATCACATCAACAGTGTTGGCCGACGTCGGGAGGGTCACGGTCATGATTTCGGATTTCGGTTTTGGAGAACCTTTAATCGTCGCTTGTACAATGTACATGGCGCTACAAAAACATGTTTTGATCGGTTTTTGCTTAGCTATTGTCGTGTTATTGAATTACCTAATAGGCTTTGTGAGTTTTGAAAGCGACGAAAGTTGCACAAGAATGGTATCTGTACATAAATAAATCGTTCCGATTATCGTTTATTGTAATGCTTTTGGCAGCGATCGAATTATGAGTTGTCATTTTGCTTTTAATCGTCTCGGAACGGGTTGTTATTCAAATGATATGGGAGCTAGATATTGCAGGGCGATTATTCATTGCGGGTTGGCACATCTTTTGTGACTTTGGCCATTGAGAGCTAATTGAAACGAGTGGACGCGTGTGCGTAGGGTAGGCGTTTAGCGCAACGGTTGCGCGAGGCCCCCTGGAGGTACAGACACCTTTTTACTCAGTCGACGCGGCGGGTGCCGCTTGATTGCATCCGATCTCATCGTTTTATGTTCCCCATAAAGCCAACAATAATTCATTTAGACGACGTGACGCCACTCATTCGTTAACTGGTTCTAGACGTTCGATGAGGACGTGATTTTTATTTTGGAGCGACAGCAGTGAAGGAAGCGTCTAATCGTCTTCAAATTAGAATTTGAGCTTTGATGGAAAACTTTTGTTCTAAGAAACGGAGAGTTCAAAAGAATTTATAATTAACTAGATACTTAATAAACGGCAAAACAAGCGCCTACAAAACTGATTGGACTTGCAACATATTTTTATATAAAGAGCAAGCAATTAACAAAGATTTATCATGATCTTTAAGATGATTAAATCACACAAAATTCTGAAAATGTTAATTGGTAGAATTTGCATTTTGTCTGTGGCAGATTGATCTACAATTTATTATTTTGCACTGAACAAAAAAAGTGTTTGCTAAATTTTGTTTAATGTCATCCTGATCACGCATCTTGACTCCATACGAGCCTAACAAGATCTTGGCTTCTGAAGCTAGGAGAATTTTGTTAAATTATCATAGTTCCGTCAACTAAGTAATTAATTAGTTTAATTACGGGTTGTTATTTAATTTAACAAAAATGTTGGCCAGTTTAAGAATGATATAATGCTAACAACTTGCTTGTTACCATCAACTTAAATTATTATTTGATATAAAAAAGTGAATGAATGATCCCCATACATTCCAACTGCAAATGTAAGTTTGTACGAACAATATTGAGTGATTTACCATGTTATTTTAAGATAACAGACTCCTTATAGGTTTTCCTGTAATCTGAACTATTTTCTGTATTTTTATCAACATGTTAGGCTCAGTAGTTTCGGAGATAAGGGGGGAATGGTCATTTTTCATCTATTTTCCTAATTAATTTCAAAAGTATATATTTTAAAATTATAAAAAAAAATATATAAAAAATCCTTAAAATAAGCCCCTTCATTTGATATGTCACACGGTACAGTCAGCAAAACTTTTATTTTTAATTTTCTAATGTGGCCCCCAAAAGTGATCTCCTTAATCAAAATTATTTTATTTACGTAACACTTCCGTATTTGGGTCACAGAAGTTCATACCTATGTGTACCAAATTTCAATTTAATCGGTCCAGTAGATTCGGAGCAAATCAGCTGTGTCAGACGGACGGATAGACAGACAGACACACGACTGATCCTATAAGGGTTCCTTTTTTCCTTTTGAGGTACGGAACCTACCACACTGAAAATCAGCGCTGTGCTGTGGGTCCCCCATAGCATAGCATCATGCTGAGCGCAAGCCTTCTTGTCACAGCCATGACGTGCAGCTTCCGACTATTTGTTTGTTTGTGATAGTACTTAGATCTGTTTTGTGTAACCTAAGAGTTTATTACATATTATGTTTTCGTACGCACGTTTTTTCTGTGACAATTAAAATTATTTTTCTTTCTTTTCTTTCTAATAAAGGCAGATGATGAGTTTCTTGATTAGATTAGATTAGGAAAAGGTTAGGTAGATAGATTGAAATAAAGAATGTAAATGTAAAAGAGCAATCTGACTAAGTAGGCAAATCATGTAATTGCCTAATTAAGTATGAATACTATCTATTCAAGTAGTGCCCTCTACCCAAAGATAAACAAAGCTTCCACAAGATATCAAAACCCAAAGGTAATTTTTTTTTCTTGTTTTTATAAAGTATCACAGCTGGTGATACCTTATTCACATTACAATCTAGCCTATTCGCTAATAAGTAATTTAAATTTATCCTAAACTGCTAAGTAAATATAAAACCTAAAGGTATAAATTGATTTTATTGATAGTGTCTTGCAGATTAAGATCAAACAGTTACCCTATTTAATACAGCCACAATTGTTTAACAAGTCTACTTGGAATTTATTCATCATTCTTGAATAATGTTTATCCGAATAGACCACTAAATAATATAGGAATTCGTGCCTAATACTACAAGTTACACAAACGATATCGCCAAATAACCGTCAAGCTAATTAATTACAGTCGTTTGAAATATTGTCTAATACTAATTAGCGTGGTTCGATAGAATCCGACATCCGTCGCGTTACCAGCCGAACGTATCGAAGAACCGGTATAAGTAAAACAAACAAACAAATTCATTCCGAACCATTAGGCACGAGATCCGACTGTTAATGTCTCAATTTAGAAACGAGCGTAAATCTTCAAAGGCGTGACAATTACTGTTACTTCCCGGCATTACAAACAAAAAGGTTTTCCGTCAATTATCGATAAATTAACCCGATTAAACAGTCTATAGCCAGACGGCGCCGGAGTGCCTTATCTCTGGACATGCCACGCTTTTAGGCAGGTACCAACTAACAACACTCCGACGCAGAAACATTAAGATTTTTAAACCAATTTGCTTTTTATTAGGATCCCATGAGAAACTAAATCACTTGCTTGGTATTTAATGTAACACTGAATATTTCAATTCGTGCTTTCATTCAAGAAGCACGCAACAATTAAAAGCCGATAAAATAATTATTGTTACGTATCAACACCTATTATTCTCTGCACTAATTGCAGTAAGTAATGCAAGTGCTTTCGTAAAGCGCGCACGTATAAATGTTGTTAATTCGATAATTAATCGCTTTCCGCCGTATAATGATAGAAGAAGAAAAAACTATATCGCTTTTAATTGTGCCGTTACCGACAGCCCCTGCGTACTGATGTATAAGATGCTCTTTATGTTGTAGACATCTAACCTTTTAATAGAAGCGGGCTCTATTGTGACTAATCATGATTAAACGACTTTAGACAAATTGCATGACCGTGACTAAGCATGTAGGATCCGGGCTCGATCCCAAATCATTAAAAGAACAATTATAGATATCGCATTCCCACCTGCAACCTGTTGATGGATAATGATCTGGCTCTAAACAAATAGTTGAACTAACACCACTGATCGGCGCACATTGTTAGTGAAGTCTTCAGTAAAAACGCAATTGATATTAGCAAGCTTGTTTCTACTCATTAAAATCGATACCTACTGTTTAAATCCAATCAACTGCTGAAAAGTGAATGATTTCGCACCATGCAGACTGTCGAAGTAACCATGTTTAAATCAGATCATTGACAGTAACGCGTTTAAAGATACGTTTTTTTATAATAAAATTATCGACTTATCCAAATTGAAAACACGCCCGCGTTGAACGTTGTCGATCGAAGTTATCGATAGGCTACGTGCTTGTTACTAGACAAAAACCAATTTAACTGTTCTGTTAAAGATCATTGAAGTTTTTTGTCATTTAAAAGAATAGAAAACGAAGTAGATTAAGTAGCGGCGACGCGTCGCTGAGCTCCCACAAAACGTTAAGAGATTTTCAACGGTTTGTTTTATTTCTGAAAAACGGCTGCTCCTATTATAATTAGAGATCTTGACTGGTAAGTGATGACTAGTCCCCATTATAGTGTTCTCAGACTCATCATGATTTTGACGTCCAGAGGCACAGAAGGCGGTTCTATCGAGCCTTCGTCTCAACGCACCGATTACGAGCCAAACAAATTGTGTAGAGGGCACCTTTTTATGCTTTTCGACGTGCTAACAATGAACCAAGCCGCGCAACTGATCATTACTATTATACTATACAAGGCTTTGTGTTTTGAGTAAATTATAACAGGTACATTTTGTGTTTTATTTGATACGTCAAGCGGTGGTTGCGCCGAAGCGCGCCGGACGCCTCACAATAGCGCTTCATTATCAACGGTGACCGCCTTTAAATCCATCTTTATAAATCGCGATAGTCTCAACTCTCAACTCGTAATTATAATAATTATTATTCATGTCTGTGAGGTCTATCAAATCGTTTCCTTATAACAAACAATTGACAGGGTGGCTGGCATATTTTCAAACGCGATGGCGCAATTTTATATTGCGAGTCGTGTCTAGAAAATGTCTCTTTATCCGGTCACGTGTACAACAATAATTAAGCAATTAGGTTCAATTATTGTTCCTGGATATAATTGTCCTAAGTTAGTATGTACCTACTTAAATGACAGGCTTGCAATAAATGGATCTATTCTACGTAAATGCCTACAAATTGCCTTTGAACATTGGTAGGTACGATAATGTGTGAGTAATACCTACAGAGTCTGAACAACTAGTTCCTAAGGCTCGTGCAAACCGGCGCACAACCGTAAAACAATTAACATAAAATTTTCATAGAAATTGTTCTACCGGTGTCGCGTCGCACGACAAGTCACACCGGTATGTACGAGCCTTTATTCTTATTAGCTATGAAAATTGTTTGGGATTGGGTGTTATTAGCTTTAGTAAGTAGTTATGTCGATTGCATTATCTATATAGATACTACTAGTCTTGCATATGTGAAAATACAATAATTTGTACTTTGTAGTACCTATATTATAGATAACTAGCTGCGTCCCGCGGTTTTACCCGCGTAAGTCTCGGTCCCGTGGGAAAGCCACCCTTAAAAATAAATAGCAGCCGATTCTCAGACCTACTGAATGTACATATAAAATTTCATAAAAATCGGTCAAGCCGTTTCGGAGGTGTATGGTAACTAACATTGTGACACGAGAATTTTATATATAAGATATAAATATAATTTCCGAACTCACTAGCCATGTATAAGCCATCAAAGGCTTCTGTGGTTTTTAACCGACTTCCAAAAAGGAGGAGGTTCTCAATTCGGCTGTATGTTTTTTTTTTTTTTGAAAGGGTATACTCCCGAGGTGGTCCCATTGCCACCAAATCAGAATATGATGAGGGAATCCCATGGAAATCGAGGGAAACCCTCAAATTTTATATGCAAACTTATAGCGATTTGGGAACTTTTTATAGTAACTCTTGCATTTGCTCTTTGAAAGCACTATTTGGTGAAGTGGAACTGAGGAAGGAGACCACAGATGGCCACCGGAACAATATAATAATGATAACCTATTTAACGGGTTGCGATTAAGCAATTTATGCTCGTCATTATGCATATGGTGAGTGGCAGTTCTCCTGGTTCTTACCAGGAGAACTCCTCAACAATCAACGTCCCAGCATCGGGAAAAGCAATATTTTATAAAAAGGTGATGGGCAGTTAACAATAAGCTATTGTAACTTTGATAAATTCAAAACTGACCCACTAAAAAGTGAAAAATAAAAAACTTTTAACAAATTAATAGTAACCGACTACCAAAAATAACACTACAAAGTGAAAAATAACTTTAATTTCGGAAGTCGGTGGCAAAAAACTCAAATACAGATCCAAAGACACCGACTTCCGAAATTAAAGTTATTTTTCTCTTTGTAGTGTTATTTTTGGTAGTCGGTTACTATTTTTTTGTAAAAAGTTTTTTTAGCATAAAATTATTAACTCTGCAATATACTTTTTTATAACATAAAAATTGTTGCCTCCTTGAATCATTATGCTTTTAACTGTAATGTAAGTACAATCGAACGATATGGTTGAAAGTCTTCCCTATTCTTGACATTTATGTCTTGTTCTGTTCACGCGTCATTCACCTACCTGTAATTAGCACGTCCTTCGAACTGCACCGTTTGACCAATTAAAGTTATAGGGATATAGGCTAATGAATGGATACAACGGGTAGTTGTCACTGTGTCTGTTATTATGCGCCCTGGACTTTAGTTTTGTGTTTATTGGAACAACTGTAATTTTTACACTTTCAATTTTATAAACGACTAGCTTTTGCCCGCGGGTTCGCTCGCATTTATTTAGAATTTGACAATCATTTCGGGTTGTACTCTGCTTTTTGAAAAGTGCTATTAAATACATCCCATAACATAACTCAATCATGATTAGAAAGACACGTGGCGCCATCTATTATCATAAGAACGTTATTGCTGTTATCCACGGGAAAAGTACTTATTATCGGGATGAAAGATACCCTATGTCTGTTTTTGTACACCTGACAACGTTTAAGCAAAAGTTCAGGATGATCGGTTCAGTTGTTTAGGCGTGAAAAGGTCACAAACAAACAAACAAACTTACTTTCGCATTTATAATATTAGTTAGAATAGGATACCCTTTATTCAGGGATATCGTCCTGAATCGCTGATTTCAGGCGTTTCTTTAAACGCCCACGTGGCCACGCGGCGCGGTCTTACCCATTTTCTGCTAATTTTCTTTCGTTTTCGTGACTTTGAAGAGGGTGTGCAGGTAGTATACCAGATTTTTTTTCGGTTCTTCTTACAACATGATGTTTCTAGCCGGTGCCGCAGTTGAGAGTCTTCAGAAACTTGTAGTGTTTCTGAATATATAAAACCTCAACTACAAACTCAAAAATAGCTGTTAGGTTAGCCGGAAAATACTAGGAAAACTACGTGTATAACGAAAATAAATATAAATAAAGCTATATTTATGATGCTATTTCAGCGTGCTAAAGAGCGGGCTATACTCGGAGTTTCTTTGAAGGATAAGATCAGAAATGAAGTTATCCAGAAGAGAACCGGAGTTACCGACATAGCCTGCAGAGTAAGCAAACTGAAGTGGCAGTGGGCTGGCCATGTTTGTCGAAGGACCGATGGCCGGTGGAGCAGACGAGTCCTGGAGTGGAGATCGCGTATCGCCAAGCGTAGTGTGGGACGCCCCCCAGCTAGATGGACCGACGACCTTAAAAAGGTGGCCGGGAAAAACTGGATGCGGAAGGCGGAGGACAGGGTGTTGTGGCGCAGCCTGGGAGAGGTCATGTCCAGCAGTGGACTGCTATAGGCTGAGTTGATTGATATATTTATGATGTATAACTAGACACTCTTGGTGCTTGTCATTTAGGGGGAGGGGTTGCCATAATCGCTGCTGCCCATTGTCTAGTAAGTCCCCTAGTTGCCTTTTACGACATTCACGGGAAGAAATGGGATGATGCTATTTTTTACGTCCGGCACCGCACGGAACAGTGGGCAGGGCACATTGCTCGCAGAACTGATGGCCGATGGGGCCGAAAGGTTCTGGAGTGGCGACCGCGTACCGGAAGACGTAGCGTTGGAAGGCCTCCAACAAGGTGGACCGATGACGTTGTGAAGGCCGAAGGTATCCGCTGGATGCGGGAATCACAGAACCGGTCGAAGTGGCGGTGCTTGGGGGAGGCCTATGTCCAGCAGTGGACGTCTTTCGGCTGAAATGATGAACTAGACACTCATCATCATGTGCCAGCCTTTTCCCAAATATGACGGGGTCGGCTTCCAGTCTAACCAGATGCAGGTGAATACCAGTATTTTACATGGAGCGACTGCTTATCTGACCTCCACAACCGAGTTACTGGGTAACACTAGCACCAGCACCATATATAACTAAACACTACGAGTATAAACAACAAATTGCACGAATAACATAAAAGAGCAATCAAAAGCGAGTTATTTAAAACAGTTCACTGGCTTCGCGCTCGGTAGCTCAACAACGAATCCTACGACAATTACACTCGGACAGGCTATGATTAAATTATGGCACTTACTCGGAGTGTTTCCTGAAAATTACATGGGATGGCTCTCCAAGGCTGCGCTGGCACGCGATCTGTGCACGCAGTTGACTCGCGCGCACATTTAGTTTACGTTACGACACGTTCAGGGACTCGATAGCTTTGTACTATGGCGGCTTTTAATGACTATATAACCGTGCTGACCAAGCAGTCACTGTAGAATTTGTCTCGACTATCTACACAAATAATTAATTAATGCGAAAGTAACTCTGTTTGTCTGTTACCTTACCACGGCCGTACGGCTGAACGGATTTTATTTAAATTTGGCACACAGTTAGACCATGTTAGACCTGGGGAATCAGACCTGCAGGCTTAACATGACGCTTTCTATTTCTACTCTATCTCTAGAAATCGCTCGTCTACCCTTCTCGGTAGAAAACCGTCAACTGTCTACACGGAAACGTTATTTTTGTCTACTCTTCCGTTGACAAAACGTTTCTCTACGGTTCTCGTGCTAAGCCTGTTGCAATATGTAACGGGGCTCCCATACAACAAACGTGATTTTTTTGCTCTATATTGATAACGGCAAGGTAGACGCTTGAAATATTCACAGAATATTTATTTATATATTCACTTTAAAAATAATGAATTAAATTAAAATAAATCAAATATTTAAGGTACAACAAACGTGATTTTTTTGCCATTTTTATAGATAATGGTACGGAACCCTTCGTGCACGAGGCCGACTCGCACTTGGCCGGTTTTTTTCTTTATAGTGTTCTTTCTTAATTCAGAAAAGAAAAGAATATACCTATTACGAGTGACTAAATCTTTGCTTTTCCAAGTGTATTTTAAATGTAATGTATATAGTTTGTTTGGCTATAATTTCAGTAGTAAAGTAGCCCTCAAATACTGCTACAATAATAACTGTTTTCGGTTTTAAGGGTTCTTAACCCACCGTCGTACTGAGCCTATTTGATCGGACATAATACTTGTGAAGCAAATGTCACAGATCAATCACCTTGGGAACCCTTTACCGACACCCACACGAAGTGATAGTGTTGTCTGTTCGTATTCAGATCTTGAAGAATGTGTTATGCAAAGATAGATCGATAATATATCTAGCTAGATAAACAGTCCAAGCTGTGAACTCGTCGAAAAAAAATGCGTCCAACTGTTGGCCGCAATATTCACGCACACTAGAATAACACAATGACAGCACAATGACGTGGGGCGAGTGTAAGACGTAGCTGTCATGCACACCAGCATAACAAAGTTGGCCTGTTTGTTTCAATTATTTTGCAGCGCGACACCATCTATACTTACATATAAATAATCAAAGGTATTATGTTATATTTTTTTCAACACATTTGCTCAAAAAATGAATTGTTCGAAAGTTAAAAATTACGCATCATACTCTCACCTAAGTACATGTTTTACCGCATACTCCGTTGTATAGTGATGATCGAACCTCCTTGGAAGCGCTTTTGCTCAATACGTTTATCTCTGTTTATTATTAAAGAGAAAATGAAACGACGAAAGATGTAGTACTCATTTTCACCACGCGCACGTGGCGCCATTTGCAAATTCGCGCCATTTTCATATGGAAACTACTACTACTAAACGATATTTATAAACAAAATAATATTAGGAGTTCAAGCGAGGAATCCGATATTAATATGGAATCTACAGCACCAGAAGGCCAATTCTCGTAATTTAAAACGTTCAAAATCTAGTCACAATCTCATCTTGGCGACAAACAAACGTCAAAAAATTGTCAAAATGTAGGGAAATAAGAGGTATTTTTGACAGATTGAGACTGAGATCAGACTGTGAACGTTCTTAAAATTAGTAGAATTGCCCCTCTGATATCTTGAATGAGGTGCAAATTGCAGAAATGGTCTCTTGCCGCCAAAATCTCGAGAGCCTTATTTATTTTATATCATGGAAGACTCGAAGGCCGAATGCCGCTACAAATGGCATTCGCTTCGGAGCGATTCTATTTCTACAATCGCTATCGTTATTTCACTTTTTGACAAGCGTTATCGCTAGTTTTCCATTCGAATTCCTTCATACGAATCGAAAACTAACGATAACGCTTGTCAAAAAGTGCCACTTGGCTACGCATCTCTATGGAAGTTATCGTTCGACGCTGTCGATTCGTTTCATGAAATCGAATTTTGATAACATTGTCTAGCTATTTCTATTCGTTGACCTATGATCACGTGACATTTCGATAGGTTATGTAAACCCCATATATCTTGTGGCTTTTTTACTGGCGTCATCGCTAATCGAATGTCACTTTGTCTTGGCCCTCTGGACATAGGGCCGATCTCCACACGGGCAAAGCTGCCGCCAAAAGCTAGTTCTTTATATACCTATATATATTTTTTTTTTAAATCGTTGCCCCACACTAGGAATTTCTCCTGTATTGTGGGTGCGTTTTCAAACATTTAAACTCACATACACAAACAGCCACACCCGGAACAACTACTTGTAGGTCATACAAATATGTCAATCGCTTAACCACTGCGCCAACCATGTCGTCAAATATATCTTTGGTATCTGCAACTCCTGACCTAATCAGAGTTTGGTCCGTCAGCTCTAATTAGCTCAGGAAGAAGGTAAAAGTCCGGTTTGGGGGCACGACTTGGATTTCGCTGTGAACTATTTAGCACATGAAAGCCCTGTGATATCGGAAGGGTTCTTAAATGCCGAGGAAGTGTACGTTGTTAATCAGTAATGTTGTACGTACCCCAATGACAAAGCTACACCTCATCATTTCAGCCGAAAAGACGTCCACTGCTGGACATTGGTCTCTCCTAAAGGGGGGGTTTGCCATAATCGCCACGCTAGGCAGGCGGTTTGGCGATCGCAGTATGGTGTTAAAATGCAAACCACTCTCTAGTAAGTCCCTTAGTCGCCTTTTACGACACCCACGGGAAGAAATGGGATGGTGCTATTCTGTACGTCCGACACCAAACGGAAGCTACACCTATGATTTGCAAAACACGGCAAGCAGTTCCTCGTATGTCAATCATGTTGTAATTGTCAACAATCCGCCTACGAAGCTTAGGTAGGCAATGATTATGCGTTACCGCGTAACCGTTAAATCACAGTGTAGGCAATGTTTGCATAAGAGTAATTTACAAGTTAAATATACAACATATAAAATCTTAACTGATTCAAGACGCTGTTGAGGAGATTTTGTTATATCATAGAAAAAATTACATAGTGACCATTGATGTATTAAATAGGAAGATAGGCCACTTTCTAACATCACGTTAATATTAAATGGACCCGATGTTGTGCGTCATGTGCTCGACAACCGAAATAGAGAGACATTAAGCGGGCTATAGCGGGGACGAGATAGCAATAATTGTCACTGTTACGTACCCATAACAACTCGGAAACAAACTACGATTCGGGAATTCCCCGCAAACCGAGAGTAATGTAGGTCGATTGTGTTCTTTCCCCTAATTTATGCGGTCCACGTCGAGGAGCGCGTACCATATCTTCCTATTTAATACATCAATGATAGTGACGATTTGAATCGTTCAAACTACTTAATTCACTCGTGTCATTTTATGCCGTCAAATTTTTGTTTTAGTCGTTTACAACTCTCAACTCGTGCAGAATGTAATTGTGTAACATAAGCTGATTGTGCCACTTAATGCTATAAGTGCAGGGCATTTTAAAACGCGACCAATGACGCATCGGTTTTAACGCGCGCCCGTAATTTTATGCACATTTGTACTGCGTTCTAAGAGACATCGGGTTTCAAAACTGCACACTTAATTGCTATATTCGTGCTCAAAGCGAAATGTTTCTAGCAAGGTGTATATTAACACTAAATACAGCTCACTGAGTATAACCATCGCAGTATTGCTTAAGTTGAAAAACAACATTCACAAGCGCACGTTGTTGTAATTTTAACGTTTTATTTTCAATCTTTTTGATTTTGGAGAGGTGCCTTTGTCGGACTGTCAACTATAGAATACCGAATAATGATTCCAAAGGTTTGGGCTTTATCTTTGCAACCAGAGTAGGTACTGAGTAGAGATGAAATGAATCCTCTATCGAAATAGTAGTTCAAATAAAAACCCGTAATTAAACTGCTACGTAGCAGCGTAGCCATAAAGCGTAGCGTCGTAGCAACCCAATTCTCGTTCATTAGAAATTTCTATCTAACAAATAACTATCCTTTGTCCACAGGTGTCTGCACGAATGCTACAGCTCCCAGCGTATCATCTATCAACAGGATACTTCGGAACAGGGCTGCTGAACGGGCAGCGGCTGAGTTCGCGAGGGCTGCTGGATACGGGTTGTATGCCGCTCCTCCGCCGTACGGCGCCTTCCCTTGGGGCGGTGGCGGTGGCGTCTGGCCCCCCGGTTCCCTGCCCCTACCCCCCGGACTACCTGGCCATCAATCAGGAGTACCACACCCTGACGTCAACCAAGGTTTCCTTACCTCTGGGCGAGGACTAATCGGTAAGAATTTTTGAGTCTGCTATCTTCTATTTAATAAAAATCATAGACTAATAACGCACAGCCTAAACCGCTGGATCTGTGAAAGTGAGCGAAGAAAGATTTTTGTAAATTCATCCCATAAAGGGGATAAATTGAGGATGAAGGATTGTAATAAATTTCGAATACTAAAATCGAAATAGGCGTATGGCTTGTTAAATTGTAAAGCTCAAGCGTGATTCTATTGTACAAAATTATGTTGAATCTTCACATAAATACCGTGACACTTTTTACCCTGAATTCCTACTCATTCGTGACTGTTTTTGCCGAAACAGATGTAGACGGCGACGATTCCGGCTCTCTAGACGGAGAACAACCGAAGTTCAGACGGAACCGCACGACTTTCAGCCAAGACCAGCTCGAGGAACTGGAGAAGGAATTCGAAAAATCCCACTACCCATGCGTCTCCACACGAGAACGACTGGCGTCCAAAACGTCATTATCAGAAGCGCGAGTTCAGGTAACGAACTCTAATTTACTTGACCTTTTGCATAATTACATAAATTTATATTATTCGAGACAGCCAAAGATGTCAAATCAAAGTTGCCACTATTTGTCAATTTGCATTAATTTGAATTTGTTAAAACTGTGAAAACAGAATACTAATCATTTTTATTTACCGTTACTGACAGGTTTGGTTTTCCAACAGACGAGCCAAGTGGAGACGCCACCAGCGCATGAACCTCCTGAAGCGCGGTGGCGCCTCGCCCCCGCACCGCCCACCCCACTCCCCCCCCTCGCGCTCCCGCTCGCGCTCGCGCTCCCTCTCCCCCGCGCGCATGTCCTACCACACCCCGCAGATGGGCGGCGAAAATAGCGCCTTCAAGGCTCTCTCGCACCAGGACACCAACGCCCTGAAGGCCTTCGCGCACCAACAGTTCGATGCCAACGCACTGAAAGCGCTGTCGCAGCACACCAACTTCGATGGAAGTGCTTTTAAGCCACATCCTGCTTTAGAGAACAGCGCCTTTAAATCGCTTGTACCACATTCAGCGGCTGCAGCACTTCTAGCGGCGCAGTCCATCCAGTTAGCCCGTGGATACGAGTCCCACTCGGACTCGGACGAGGAGATCAACGTGCACGACGAGAGTGACAACGAAGACCGGCGGACGCGCACGTCGCGCTCGGCGTCGCCGTGCCGGCCGCGCGCCACGTCCAACGACCTACCACTACAACTAACTAAACACGATCGTTGATACAGTCAATAACATTAATTTATTTACATTTTACCTACATAAAGTATTACAATTATCATTCCTATCGAATGTCCATGTTCCGAATAATTATGTAAATTAAGATTCTAGAGTGCTAATACTCCAGTTAGTTTGTAAATTAATGTAAATACCTATGTAGATATTGGAGTTGTTAATTAGTGTAAATAAAGAAGACGCGAATGATTAATTTTAATGATGCACAAACTATCCCGTTTAATAGGTAGGTACATAGGAGAAATGGTTGGTGATTTGTTGAACTGTCGTGATCTGGGGTTCACATGGCAAATATTAAACTCGATTTCAATGGATATTGTAATGGTAAAGGTGTATATTATAAACAAATAAATAAAATGGAAGTGTCTGTTTCTAATGTCAACAGTGTAACAGTTTTTTAGTTCGTATGTGAAAATATGTACGGTACTTATAACAAAGAACAAAAAAAAAACTGTTTGTTCCGGAATCTCCGAAACGGCTGGACCGATATTGACGGGATTTTAACTGGCAGATAGCTGATTTTATAAGGATTAACTACTTTTATTTTAGAAAAAGCCACGCGGGCGGTGCCTCGGGCAGTAGCTAGTTGTAAATAAAGATAAGACCTTCGCGACTGAAGTTGCTCGGTGCACCCTAGCGCAACACGTAGTAGTAATAGACATGGATACTAACTGGTTGGTATTTAGTTGTTGTGATACTTCGAGGGAGTATACCAAAGTATTATTATCAATGGTAAAAAGTATGGTTTCAGGAGAAATAAGTTCCTAACGCTTTTCATATCTACCGAATACAAAATTTAGACGTATTTACACCAATTTTAGATGATTACAAACATTTGAAAAGTATTTGTTAGACAATGAATTAGGTCACTAAATTATATAATTTCGGCACTATTCTATAGAATTCGTTTATATGGGCACCTTGCATTCTGAGGATGGCCTAGATTGCCCTTAAGTAGTTATTTTTGTAAATATTGTTACAATCGAGCGTTGTATACTATTTATTGCTTAAAAGAATAATAATTGTTGTAAGATATAGGAGACAGTTTACATACGTACCTAAATATTACAAAAATATGAAAATAAATAATTTAAAAAATGTATTGGTTTCCTTTTCCTCTATTGGATGAACACACCTCACAATGCTTATAGACACATAACCACACACACATAACCACACACACATACACACATGACATAAAACTGTATGACTCAAAAGGAAGGAAGTTATCCATAATATCCACTCAAGAGTGGGTAGAAAAGAATATCAATGGCAAGAAGTGTCACGCCTTTTTACAGGTATTCGTAAGTATTATGTAGGTAGGTACCTATATACCTACAACTGAAAATATACGCATAGGTACTGAATTCAGAAAGTTCCAAAATAAATGAGCTAATTGAAGAGGCGAGAGGGTTCGATGCTTGAAAGAAAGAAAGGAAATACATTTATTTAGCACAGACTAAAAGGCACACAATATAATATACAGCAGATAAAAATAAAAAACAATAAAACAAGTAAATAGTGTAAAGTGCGACGTAAGAAATTAGCGGGTAAGTGTGCCCCACGGCTGCGCCAAAAAGGCCCAGTTCAGCAAAAATGCCTAACGCTGGTTATCAACTGGACCTGAAGTGTCAGGTGGCGGATGTAAATACTGCATACATCAAAAAATATTTAAAATAAATTTGTCTCAGATAAAAATAATAAAGTGTGATTTTAGTAAAAATTGCAAAAAAACAAAAAAACAGATAAATAAATGAGAAGGACACATCAGGGCCTTCGTTAATCTTGCAAAAAACTGTTTATATTTATCCGCGATAAACAATAATTAAGAGAAAACGTAGGACAGATTAACGTAGAACATAGAAATATATACTAAAAGAGAAATTAAAAACTTCAAAAGCTCAACCAAAAAAGAGATGTTTATAAATGTTGGTTAGATCTAATCTTTATTAAATGAAAGCTAAGATTTTCAAATAATTAAGATGACTTAACAACCCAAAGAAATATTCTTTGGCGAGTTAGCTTTAGATAAAAAATTACATGAGAAAGGCTATTTATCGAAAGTAGGGTAAAGATAAGCGCTCAGAATAATATCATAATTATTGTATCCTTCACAAAGGGCTTGAAAACACTTAACTTTTAACTAAAAAAGCCACATCAAATCCGGCAATCCGTCGGTTATTAAATACACGAAGGATTGACTTGTGATTCTCCTTTGCCCGTATTGCAACGACAATTATCCCTTTTTTCCGTATTGTTATTAAACCGATACACTCCTTCCCGGATATCGACAATCATGTTGGTGAAAGCTGATCGGAATCAGCAGAAAAACCTGGTTGGAGTAACAATGGGTGTTCGCCATTAGGTAGGTAGGTACTACGTTTCTATAATATCTACGCTGGTCTATAATACCTACAGTCATCAAACTAGCCTTCTCCTAGCTTAAATAATAACTGCTTATATATTATTAGACCTCTATGTTTAATATGATATAGATGTCTTGTGTATAGAGGTCAAACAAAGTTTAATTTCTAAGTGTTGCCTATACAACAAGGGAAGAGCGCTGATGTCTGAAATACAGATATTTTATAAGATCTAATTCGGACACAGATGTTCAATATCCGATCTAGAATAAAGTGTTATTTAAATGTCTGTTATATGTTTTTGAACAAATAATTTGTTCTTATTCTAATATCAGAAAAACCTAAGCTCAAAATAATTCTACTATATTTGACTGATGCCATAATTATGTATTATACAGTGTAGGATGAGGTTCAATAATAATTCTGATGTGATTCTTAGAGCTGAATACAGAACCATTCAGAAAGCAACATTCTTGAATAAGTTAATATCTATCTATTATTTCTATATCGATTAACCTTGAGTTAAAAAGGGCAATTAATGCCTCTGATCTGTTGACAAAACTGCCCTAATCCTATGCCAAGAAAACAAAATCTAATATAGTTGATAAAAGCTTAGACTCCTTCAGCTAATTAATAGGCGTCTATAGCGGAATGTCGGGATATGATGACGTCAACCATACCTGCAGTATCGTAAGTAGAAAGGATTATAAATAAGGAGTAAGTATCGGATAATATACGCACCAAGCACAGCTCCAAATGTTTAGAGAACAGACGTTATTGGGCATAAAATGTCCACTTGACCTAATCATAAGCTAGACAGTAGATGCAAATGGAGAAATAATATCTTATATTTATATTGTATATGTAGTTTGCGAGTAAATGTGCATATTATGTAGATGTAGTATCATTAACAAATTGGCGATGGCGCAGAAACTTTATAGCGTAGCGAGAGAACGCGAACAGCCTTATTCTGGAAATGTTCTAAGATTAGTTTCTGGTCAAATCAATAGTCAAAAGTGCAGCTAATAAACTTCGAAAATGGAAATTAAAGCAGCGATAGCGATCTGTTCACTAATAAATTCGCCAATTTAATGGTTATGTTCCTACATTTTTGTGAGAATAATAGTAGATACTTAATTGTTGTTATTAGTTCAAGTGTTATATTTGTACTTATTATATATACTTTGATTTATGTTTTTGGTTTCGTAACCCGTGTAAATAAAATAAATTTGTAATTAATAAAAAAAATATTATTTAATGACAAGATTACACAAATAGTAACTTTATGTAGACAGAATCCAACAGAAAGTTTTTTTAAATATACTTAGCAATAGTAAAGAAATACCACCGATTTATCATGAAATATATTTATACCTAATGTATTTTTTTGCTATCAATGAATTTAAAAATGCCGAAAGCGCTTTGAAGCTTTAAAAAAATAATCAATATAACAAATCACCATTAAACAGATTGTCAAACAAATCAAAATAGCATATTTATGTGTGTCGTAAAAATCACGTGGACACGGAATAAAGTCGTTAGGTTTATTCGAAATAGTGAGGTGCTTCGATAAAGTTGTAGCGCGTGATAGCCGCGGAGTGAGGATGCATGTACGCGCGCCGCTCCAATAACAATAAATTTTGTGCGTCGTTTGAAGCGCCGAGCGGACAAAGCGCGTCACTACCAACTATGCGCTGAGACTGGAGATGTTTTTCGTGAATAATTGTAGGAGTTTTTATGCTAATTGAGACGATAAAACTATTTTTAGTCTTCAAGTTGCAAAGATATACAAATGAAATGCTTATGTAGTTTCATGTAAATCTGTGGGAGAAATAAATAAATAAATAAAAAAATCTATCACGCTTGAAAATGTCTCAGTGTTGACCAAGATTATCTTATGCAAGCAGTGCCGAAGGCGGTAGGCCTTGCATAATATAATCTTCAAATAATCTCCAATAAATCACCCTTGTGAATCAAGATGAACATTATCAGGCTGAGAGAACTTGTAAAGTTAGAGTCTTAACTATTTTCCAATCGACAATACCTGTTAACCGTGCCAACTAGTAAAAAATACTACTGACCCGAGTAAATCCTTGTACAAATTAACAATTTGTATTAAAACGGGACGATAAAAAATACTCCATCCCAACGCAGAGCACCTTTCACAAATACGCGTCCCGTGTGCCTTGCTGCTGTCACACGGGGCACAGATTAAGAGCGCGGTGTGAACCGCTCCACTATCTCCACAATACTTTAACACGTAAAAAGTGCTAATACAGCGATATGAGCCGGATTATAACACATATTTATTGTATTTTACTTCATTTCATTATTCAATGCATTGTGTAGCTCTGTTTTAATACTAGGAGCTGGATTATGACCACTTACTTTTTTTTTACTGTAGAAGACATATTTTATATAATTTTCGAAGTTAAAAACTGGAAGTTGGAACGTGGCACCGATGACTCAAAAATTGAGCGGAAATCGGTTGTCATGTTAAGGGCTTTAACATACCAACTCATAATGATGGTTGATAGTGTTCGTCTCATAATAAAGTCAATTTGTGTTGTCTGCTTATTAGCAATATGTACTAACAAATATTTCATGTTGTCCTTACAGGCTACTCAAACGGATCCAGAATTATGTAAATCAGATTAAAGGCAATAACAACCGGTCAACTTCTGCGAATACACTTTGTTTCCTTCAACCTTGGCATTGGCAGAACCGTAGGTAAAACGATGGAGCTATTACTTTAAAATTGGAATTTGAATTGGAGGAATGAGGAAAATGTCGTGAGGAAAGTTTTGAATATGAATGTCGATGGCTTTAAGAGTAGGGGAAGACCGAAGAACCGATGGATGGGCTGTGTTAAAGATGTTATGGCTAATAAGGGAGTGACTACCAAGATGACGACTAATAGAGAAGTGTGGATGAAAGGGACATGTTGCCCCGACCCAAAATAAATTGAGATAAGGTCAGGAGAATGATTAATAACCAAATACCTACACTGAAAAAAAAAGTGTGTGCTTTAACAAAAATCTTGTTTAATATGATCACGCATCTTGACTCCATACGAGCCTAACAAGATCTTGACATCTGAAGCTAGGAGAACTTTGTTAAATTATCATAGTTCTACTAAGTAATGAATTAGTTTAATTACGGGTAGTTATTTAATGTTGGCCAGTTTAAGAATGATATAATGCTAATAAGTTGCTTGTTACCATCAACTTAAATTATTATTTGATTTACAAAAGTGAAGAAGTAAGATCAAACATAGCATGTATGATGTAACAAAGACCGGTGATTATTCTGTACACGTCACATTGTCGATATAAATAAAATGAATTTGTTCTGGCAAATATCTTGTTTAGATATAGTAAATAAATAAATAATTATTCCAAACATTTTAATGCCAACTAAGGGAAAATATATCTTAGTTACCTGGCATTTTTTTCAGTGTGACTATGCTTGTTTTGTTACAACTTGCATAGTATTTTGATATTTAAGAGGCTGACACCAACTAAAGCGCGGTCACTGTCAGACTGCATACAAAAGAAAGAGAAACGCGATGACACAACGCTTGTAATTTATTTCAAAATATGAAGCATTTATCTATTTACTCAGAAATTAGTTGAGTAATCGAAAATAAAAAACAACCAAGTTCTCCATTCAAATAAGACGTTCTTGTTATTAATTAAATACCAACCGTAAGTTGATATTTAATGCAGATATTTTGGATTGCAACTCAAAGTAAGAGGTTAGTTTACCGTTAATTTGTATCGAGATATTTTTTCCTAAACGTGTTTTGGTAACAACCAAGTTCTGAGAAATGGGTTCAAGAATTACATATATTTTTTCCGCTACCACAAACTATACCTATAGATTTGGCATTTTTTTGTTTAAGACAAGCCTACTTAGATCATTATCCTCTTGTCAGCGCCTTAATTAGTTCTCTAAGGTATAATGGTTTCAGTGAGAGCAGTGGTGGCCAGTGGTAGCGGCCCGGACTTATGAGGTGTAGGTCGTGGGTTTGAACCCAAACAGGTGCTTTACTTTATGAAAATAATAAAATTATTTATTTATTTCCTTTCGAAGACTTACAGCTAAACAAACAGACTAAGAAATTGAAACTGTGACTGACAGCCAATTACAAGTCTTCACATATAATTAACATAATAATAATAAATAATCTGTGAACAACACAGTAGGTACTGCTGCCAACATAAACCGCCAAAGCTGTACATATTAATACTCTATACAAACAACAATCTAATAAAGGCTACTTACTATATACTAAGGGTTTCAGGAGTATGCCTGTAAATATTTACCTACTCTGAAAAACTATAAAATATCTCGCTTTTACTTTATAGGTTGTGTACCAGTAAAAAAAAATTGATTTTCAATATCTTTTGTTAAGGAAAGAAAGAAAGAAATTTGCGTTTATTGGCATTACAGCAAAAAATACACCTTTTAACTATAAAAAACAGCAAAACAATTAATAGAATGCCAAAAGAGTCTCAGCTCAGCATAATATCAGATGACAACATAAGGTGTACCACCTAACGCTGATTTTCAGCTGCAACCCCCAGGCATTAATGCATTCTTCCTTCTTTTATTTAACATGCCTAATGCCTACATTAAAGGCTCCTGCAGACTGCGACTCTAGTAGAACAATTTCATTGAAATCTTAATGGAAATTGTTTTATCAAAAACGCGTCGCACTGTTGTGTCGCGCCTGTCTGCAGGATCCTTAAAACGCAGATATAAGCCAGTGACCTTGAGTGGTTAGCTTGCGTGTTCTGTACCTACTGAGCTCACACAACGCGTCGTACGTTCAGCCAGTAATAAGACTCGCCCATCGAGAAGCGCTGTTGCCAATTTGACGCATTATTAATTTATTATACACAAAAAAAAGGTATTTTAATAACGCGTATACTTAAAGATTCATAATTAAATTATCTTTAAATTGGTGAAGGTTTCATAAAAATACGCTTTGGTAGATTTTGCGCCATTCTCAGTTTTTTATCCGCGTTAGACATAACTTTACAAATTAATTTCACTACGTAATATAAACATAATCCAAAATATTCACATATTAAGTTATAGAAAAAATGCTCTAATTTATCATATATTTTTTTCAAATCATTAACACTACTCGTTTAGACGTGATCTTCAGTATAAATCATTAAAAGTCGGTTATCGTCGCCTTAACTCTGTACAAAATATTTGAGTCTGTACCGTGATCACACTTCCTGAACTCTCGCGAACTTTAGCATAACAATCAGCATCTCCATCGATGATGGCTGTCTAAGAGGTGAGAGATCAATAAGAAATTATAAAATGTTATGACGTCACACAAAACACATTATTGTTACAGAGCCTGATACTCCATTATCATCATTATCTCCATAAAAGAGTTATGCTACCTAATTAATTTGTAGTGATTTGTATGTATCTGTTTGTAAGTGATGGATTTGAATAAATTAATAACATTATTTTAATCATAAATTATCAAAATAATTTGATAGCTTTATGATGATAAGCAGTTATTTATTTTACAACCATTAGCCTATGCTTTAAGGTTACTGACGTTCTTTATCTATATGGTTTAAATGAGCTTGGTTTTATCCTTTATAGAAAGTGTTGTTAATCCGGTATAATTTAACGGATTGAATTATCATTATTTTTTATCGCAAGCAATCAAACTTTTCCAAAAAATAAACCCATTCAATATGTAATCGCGTTAACTTACAAAAACAACGTTTATCCATGTACTTTTTTTTTCACACATTTTTTAACAAAACACCGGAGGATATGACATCATTCGCACATAAAATTCCCATATTATTTTTATGCAAATTGACTGAGCAATCATAACATAAATTGTTTAATATACCCACTCGGGACGGAGCTACATCGGAGGCAATAATGTCCTCCCATAAGGAGCGTCGAGGATTTTGGGTTGACACACAAAATTAGCTTTGCACTCAACTGCAGAAGCATATCGGTGCATCTCGCAGAATAAAATTTTATAAGGAATTTTGTCGTAAAATCGTCACTGTGTGAGCGCTGATTAATTTTATAAGTAAAATTAACTTCTTTCGAATGAACTGACAAAATAAAGATTTTCCGAAGTTATGTAAAACTTACCCGTAAATATCTTGTGATATTAGCGTTTAAAAATATTGACTGCCTTCATTACTAATTATACTCTTTAATAGAAAATATTACCGCGATAATTTTCACCGGTTTGGAAGTTAAATCAATAAAATAACTAAATAGGTAAATTGAAACTAATCAAAATATCAAGTTGAAAGCAAACAAAACGACGGACACATAAAATGTAGGCAATTCAAATTAAAAGATTAAAGGGAAATAGACATAAATTGCCGAGTGACAAGCTACTCATTCCGGGCACAACATAAATTAATTTTAATTAGTCATACAGAACCTCCATGATCGATACAGTAAAAATATAATGATCATCGATTTAAATAGAGATTAGCATATAAACGAGTGTTACTAACGATTATGTTCATCGATTCGCGTAGGACGAGCTGTATACCGTACTATTTACTTGTTCACACGTGTTATGACTAAAAACACGGTATTTTGAATAAAAAAAAACCGGCCAAGTGCATGTCGCACTTTAAAAGCTTAATATTACGCAAACAGATCCCTTAATTGAAAAATGGTTCACATACAAACCCACAATATTTTTGAACGGCCTATCCAACGATACCCCACACCATGGAACCAACGAGAAAAAAAAATATCATCCCCATTTCACGTGTTAAAGTACCTCCTACCCTAAAAAAAATAGTTTTTCATGGTTTTATTTGAAGACTTTTTCGGCATGATTAATATGTATACCCATGCCAATTTACAGCTTTCTAGTACTAAGTGTCTCTGAGCTAAGCCGGGTACAGACGGACGGACGGACAGACAGACAGACAAACAGACGGACATGGCGAAACTATAACTTGTTGACTAGGGAACCCTAAAAATCATCAATTTCACAACACTATTGAATGAAAAAAATATACGGCGCGATAGTTTCCCATAAAATCATGAGCAGATTCGAAATGTAAGCACATTAAGTTATCGGGCAAATTATCTCGTAGTGTGCTACAATATTTATTTGTTTCTCACTAAGAACGGCCCGGCTGCCCGGCTGCCAGAGTGTTCTCTCCCAATTAGGTGGTTATTGACGTTTTACGGTTATCAGGTTAATCTTGAAATGAGAAGCCGTATTTATAGTGCTATTGGATTTTGTGCAAACGGAATACTTTCACTGTGCACGGATGTTTTTTACACATAAATATATCTTGGCTATCTTTAAATCTTACTTAAATTGATTTTATTTAAATTATTTTCAGAGGCATTAATTTATTAATCTGGGGCGCAACGACTATTGTAAAGTCGATGGATGTAGTTTGTAACTGAATAATTTAAATAATATACGTTCTAAAACGACAATTCAATTTTATTATTAATTACATTGATTTATTAGCCATAATACGAGTCAAGCAATAAAGTTGTAAGTTTAGAACAACACTGGTCATCCCACACTATAGATAAGGCTGCGCTACGACACAGCCCAAAGTCGACATTTATCCCAAAAAAGGGAAGCTGTTAATAGAGTCATTCAACGTTACCGGCCGAATTATCTACAAAGAGAGAAGTCAGGCCGGTGTCGGTCGGAAATATAAATTTATTTGGTGGTTGTCGCCGCGACACGGGCGCCCGCACCTCTATCTCGCCGCGTAATCTTGAACATTGGCGTTAAAGAATTTAAATTATACGCTGATACAAATGAACGGGCGAACCCGCCTTATTTATTGCCTTAATCCAAATTATATTGACTAGGTTTCTTCGATTCGAATACGTCGTCACGTGATCCACATTCTGTATAAAACGTCGAGTTATTGGATTATTATAAGCTCGGATTATCATCTGTGTACGTTGGGGAATTTTACGCCTATTATCATTAGTGTCAATATTACAAGCCTTATGATGTTTATGAATTATTTTATATTCGGAGTCGTTGCTCTGTCGTTTATCAAATGAAGCGTCATATCTGCCCTATAAATTCCAATTTCTAATACTTCTGTTCGGGCGCACTAATTAAACGCGGCAACCAATTCGCGCGTGCGCATCGATCGAACCCCGCCTGGAGACACCATTAGTCTTGCTACTATTCTTCTTCATTGCCGCAGACGTAAACATGTGTAAGATATGAATAATATTAGGAATTATTAAATAAATTCTGTATTTAAATTGTTACTGCAACATGTCACACGTCTATGGAGAGCGTAAAAGTTAACAATCATCATTTCAGCCAAAAGACATGGACAGGTTGCCATAATCGCCATGCTTGGCAGGCGGTTTGGCGATCGCAGTATGGTGTTAAAATGCATGGATAACGCTGCTGCCCATTCTCTAGTAAGTCCCTTAGTCGCCTTTTACGACATCCACAGAAAGAAATGGGAAAAGTAAATTGGATATCTATGTGCGAAAATGTGAATATGCCTAACAAAACAAGCAAACGCACACAATGGTTTTATTAGGATACGTGTAACAAATAGGTACCAGGCATTTTAAAGGCAACATAGAAGAAACGATAGACGATCGCGCAGCAAGAGGACGTATAACATAACAGGGGACCTAAAATGGGCGCTTTGGCAGAATCATAATATGATCTGCGTACAATTCATATCCCGCAAATCATCTGTTTGACAGTTTTGTATGGAGTTTCGTAAAATGGTCCACATATTATGAATTGCTTTATTGAAGTCTAATGTCAAATAGCAGCTGTCAAACAGATGAATTGCGGGATGTATGAATTGTACGCAGATCATAATTACCTATTATGATTCTGCCAAAGCGTCCATTTTAGGCGCCCAGGACAAAACAATAATATACGTAATTCATTTATCATAATCCTTCTCTAAATGTTCTTAGGTCTGTGAATTTGTGTAAATTTATAACATGACAACTTCATCCCGAGCTTAAATGCTAATATGAACGGTGCGATCAACTAATTTAGACTACACGTCTTTATTTAGCCCATTCAAATTGTGCAGTCGATCACACCTTTTATAGATTGTATTAAGCAATGGTTTCTGAAACGACCAACCTTGTAATAAAACTTGGGATTGATAAAAATGGGTTAACTAAGCAGCGGTTCTAGGACTATTGCGCATGTTTGAATGATTTTTTTCTGGAGACAATTAGGAATTGTATCAAAAGTAGCCAATAACCAGCTAAGCACAGTAGAGCGAAACATTTCTGAATTTTAATAATTTAATATCATAGAACCCAGTTTTGGAATACATACATAAATATACAATATTAGTTTTAGTATATGCGAAACCCCAAACACGCGTCTAGTATTTTTATGTAAAGAATCTATGTACAAAAAACTGTATCATAAAAAATCACAAAGTTATAAGGTTGTTAAATGTTACCGGGTTGTCCGTACAAAAACATGCTAACGGCGCCCCCGCACCTCCAGGGTCGTCTTGCGCTCATTGATAATAATTTGACAGCAGGTACCTAACCATACGGCGATTGTATTGTAAGTTATTAAATGGTGATAACATTTTCCATCACTCTTAAATATTTTTGGGACAAAATATAACATGGTGTAAAAATTATTGAAATCGATTCAGTTCCTCAGAAGAACAAACTATATTCAGGTTTCGCATAAACTAAAAATAATGTTGTACTCGTATACATCGCTCCCCCCACCGAATAATATGGTAATGTGGTACTACGACAGTTTTCGTTGTATTCTCTTTCTTATATTCGAGCCAGAGTGTTTAGAGCATTCATTACATCTTGTAATTTATTTTTTGTATTTTTTCTGTGTATATTTATAAAAGTACAATAATCTCAATGGTACCTACCGTAATTAACATAACAATATTATTGCCTTAAAATCTAAATAAACTTTTTGCACGAATAATACCTAACAAGTTATTGCAGATTATGCAATTATTAAGTTTTTCGGTAAGCAACGATTACCATTATATTCGTGTGTTATTTTTATTTATAGGATTTTGTAATGTCTTTTTACAAAACATGTTAGTTATTTATGCAAAACCGTAACGTCGCGTCTTTCACTGTATCTTATAGTTAATATTTTTGTAGCAAGCGATTTTACAATAAAATATTGCGATGAAGTCGGTACGTAATAATGAATTTATTATTTTTTCCTGTAAAATTTTGATTTATCGTTTACCATATTATTCGATGGGAGGGAGCGACATAAACTCACGCTTTCTTCTTATGGTGGTAGGCAGAAACTATAGAACGCCACCTCCATGCTCCTTACATACTTCTTTTGCTTCGGCTACGTTCATACATCGGGTCATGCACGCACGCCGGTTGTGAGTATTACGCACCTGACCTTTCTGAAGAACATAACTAATTAGGATACTTTAAGTCCTTCTAGGGCGTCCCCTCCGTTTTCACTCACATTCATTTTGTAATACGAAACATCAAAATATTTCGTAATATTATTTGGCAAATTTTCAATCATAAAACTCTTCCCGTATTTTATACTGATTAACCGACCGTGACAGTAACCAAATAAAAGCCACAAAGTTACTATGTATGTATGCCGAATTAACCCGGATGCAATTTGGACTTTTACTGTTTGTTATACTTTTTTATTTGGATGTGACATTTGGATTATTTGCACCGAGAATTTAGGAAGGCGCATGCGGCCTGGTGGCTTCTTCTTCAAACACGATTCGGCTGCCCGGGGTGATCAGAGTCATCACGTTTGATTGTGTGCAAGCAGCGTAAATGGTACGATATTTATAATCATAATCATTTATTAACTTGCGAATATGGGTACGAAAAGAAGGTCTTAAAACAAACAATAGTGTCCATTAGCCATATCCTACCGTAAGGCATGCAAATTTACACACATTATATAATATTTGTATCCTGTAAAATAAAACGACACGACACGACGGAAACGAACGGAACGATATTTATAAAAGGCGAAATATTGTTATTAGTCACTTTATTTAAAAAATTAAACAATAATAAGAAATAATATAAATAAGCATTTATGTATCTATTAAATAAACATTGCTGATGCAATCAGGAACTCAATTTGATTCGCATCTTACGTTTCTCTTCTAAAATCTTTTTCAAATCATTTATTTCTTTTGACGAAGAACTGACTAAGGTAAGGTTACACTTTTTATTGTGTTTCCGTGAGATTGCTCGCTCGCTCATGTAATTCTTGATAGACATTTTTGTTTCCTCGAGGTCCTGTTTAGCGGCTTTATTCTCATCTCTGATCATCTTCTTTTTCAGTTCCAGTTCTTCTTTTAAACCAATTTTCATGGCACTTAGTCTTTCTTGTAACTCAGCCAAAGACATTTCACAAAGAAAACCCATTCCTGCTGTTTCGGTCAGATCTACTATTTTAGGCACTTTAGCATTTTTAGCAATCATTGCTAATATTTTAATTTCTTTGATCATGTTGATCCTCCGCTCCAATTCCTCTTCTTTTATTTGAATGGCATGTGCTAAAATCACTTCTGATTCTTTCTTTACTCCGTCTGCTGTTTCTTTTTTCTTAGTTACCATTTCGCTTTTAGCATGGAGTAGGTTCAATTCAGTAATGGAAAGTTTTTCAACTTGTTTGCGATTTTTTTCCATTTCAAGTCTTTTCCACCTTTCTATTTCCTCATTCCAGGATTCTTTTTCTTTTAAAAATTCTTCGTATTTCTTTTTATTTTCGTCTAGCATTTTTTTTTTCGCTAGTACTGCTTCTTCATGAGTAATTTGGCCCAACAAATGTTTTTTTTCTATATCCAATAACCTTTCTCTTTCTTTTTCTTGTCTATCATATTCGGTCAGTTCATCAATTTTGACAGTGTTCTTACAACACTTCAGTGCGTTTTGAAACCATAGGACTTCTTCTTCTTCTGCTAATTCTATTCTCTTATTCATTCTTTTTACAGTTGCAACGTTTTCTTTAACTGGTGTTGGATTTGCTTTCATTGTAAAACTTTGTTTTGGCTTGGTCTTCGCAAATTCGGGTTCAATTTCGTCTCTGATACTGGAGATTCTTTTAAAATATTTTTCAGATTTTGTTTGAGCGTAGTGAAAATCTTTATTTTTTACATCGTTCAATAGATGTGCTGCTTTCTGTTTATTTTTTTCATGTATTTGTTTCAATTTCTGATCTATTGTCGTTTTTGCTACCATTCTTTTCTTTTTATTGTACATAGAATTTGCAGGAGTAGCAGGAAAAAAACACGACGGTAAGACGGGAAGCGGGTGTTCCTTTCCTTTTCGGTTTAATACATTCGGTTGTACCGGCACAGTCAGAGGCTTTAACTTTCTACTCTCCATCTTCTTAACATGCTCAGCATAGGTATGTGCCATATCGCTAATGTAAGGCTGCCATTCGAAAAGTGGTCTAATTATTTTTTCGGTGATGAATTTGGTGTCATAGCTAGTTTGTGCTACTTGTGAAATAAATGTCAATACTTCATTGTTACTCAAAAACTTTGTGAACGTCTTAAGCAGAGGCTTACTTAAATTGAAGAGGCATTTATAGAGGAACTGCATATCTTTTGGTTCACACTGGAAAGTGACAGCGTGGAAGATGATCATGAAGAAATCCTGGTCCTCATTTGTGAGTTCTTCAGATAAATGAGATGAAATCTCCTTCAAAAACGGCTTATGTCTATGAAATCCCAGAAAAGATTCAGCTATCCATGATAGTTTCGTGTCATCTGTAGTTTCCGGACATTTTTCTATGTATGTCTTCATATATTCATAAGGCGATACCTCACTGGCAGCCCCATAGTCAATTACAATATTTCGAAGCATTTTTACGTTTCCAGATGTGTGGTAGTAAACCATTTTTCAATGGTTTACGTGTTTTAGAGAAATTTCAGAAACGGAATGAAAACCTGACACATACCACACGACAAATAATTTTGCTGACAGATAATAAAGTTGATTGTTATTGTAATGTCAGGCATTGACGGCCAGTTGTATTTAACCTATTTTATGTGGAACTCATGACTCTAAACTACATAGAAAATTACGTTTATTCAAAGAATGTACCTACCTACACATTTAGTTAGCTAAGTATATTTGTAACGTCGTCGTGTCGTATGGTTACTTCACTAGTTACGTCGCGATCTTTGAGGTCGCGATTGACTATCGCAACGTAACTAGTCGATACTCGATACGACTCGGTACTCGATACTCACGATAAATCGATTCAAGTTAAACGTCAAAACGGGCCTATTATTTTGTGACAAATATACATAACTTAAAAAAACTGAAATCTTGGAATAAATTAAAGTTGCCAGGTAATTTGCGTGACATTTTAAAGTTTTTCTTATAATTGGATTGTTACATTGATAATTTTATAATAATTTAGATTACCTTCTACTCTTCATCAACATCATAATTGTGATCTGCTGAGGTAGGCAGGTAGAACTTACCTAATGTATAAATCCAGGTAATAACTCGATGCGTGAAACCAATACAGCGAGTGGCGTGTTAGTGAGCGTAGTGGTTGTCCGTATTTAAAAACGATTTACTTAATCTGGTGTTAGTTTAATAATTTTTACTAAGTTATTTCAGCATGGTGGATTGCTGGATGGTTCTAATTAATTGTAAGTAAATTATAGAGGATGCCGTTGTCCGTTTGGTGCCAGACTTAAAGAATAGCACCATCCCATTTCTTCCCGTGGGTGTCGTAAATGTCGACTAAGAGACTTACTAGAGAATGGGCAGCAGCGTTCTCTATGGATTTTAACACTATACTGCGATCGCCAACCCGCCTGCCAAGCGTGGCGATTATGGCAACCCCCCTCACTTTGGGGGAGGCCTATGTCCAGCGGTGGACGTCTTTGGGCTGAAATGATGATGATGATGATGATGATGACATTATAGAGGATGCAGCTGCAGAAGAACAACGAATGACGACAAGCGTCGAACTCGATAACGTCATACAAAAAAGGCGAGTAGGTAAATCAATCGTCAGTCAAACGTTCAGTTCATCATACATTCCTGACATCCATCCTTACCGACGGGAGTATTTAATTAGGTAGCCAGCCTGTTTTCGCCGAGTGCGTCATTTATCAATCAGTTTGGACGCGGAGCTATTATTCGACAGCTCGACACCTCAGGCCGCACCAACGCGCGCGAAGTGCAAGTCATATACTCCCTCTTAAAATATAATAATCGTGTAAAACACAACCATAAAAGCCATATTCGATTAGAGGTATTTTAAATAGGTTCCTGTCTTGTTATCTCGGACCATTGTCGGTGTAGCAACGTATCTGTTTTTGTTCTCTCTCTTTATAATTACTCTCGACTTATAATGCCGTGAGTAGAAGTTACTGTGTTAATAGAAGTTCGGGATTTCTTGCGTAGGTTCTGTTAAGTAGTTATTATAATAAATGCGTGTAAAAGAGCTTTTATGCGTAAAGATTGTTGTTATTTCTTTCATGTATGTGAAGGGTGAAGAATAAGAATAAGAATCATTTATTTGCAGAAAATATAGGTATTAGTACCAGTAGTAAGAGTTGGTGGTATCTATATGTACAGTCCATATTTTGCCTGTTTAGGGCATGCAAAATAATTTTACATTAATACCTAATAGGTACATATTTTACTAAGATATTATACGGAAATACGAGAAAATATCTATTAGGATTTTTAAATAATGATAAATTTTAAGTTACAATAAATTATACACACTTATCAAAACTTAAATTCTTAAAATCATATTTTCTTTAGGTAACAAAAGACATGTTAAATTATTAATCACACAGCACAGTCATCATACAGGAAACTAAACTATAGGAAACTTAAAATATATAGGTATTTTTCTTTAAGTTGCAGAAATTCTTGTAAACTATAAAAACAATTCTGTATTAACCATATACGTAGTTTAATATTAAAATATTTAAATGGGAGCTCCCATATGCTCTCCGGTAATTTATTAAAAATTGTAATGCACATTATGATACACATTATTTTTACTTAGACTTGTATTACAAAAAGAAACAAAAAAATTTGTTGCATCTCTTGGTCTCTGTTTGGTGTAGTTGTCACCTTTGAATCTAATTATTTCACTTTCTTTCGTCACGAAATCCGATACCTCAAACAAATACATGGTTAAGGTCAATAGTTTTAGTTTTTTGAATAAAGGTGATTAATAGAAGAGATCAGTTAAACTTAGCTAAAAACAATGATTTGTAACTTGAATTACCTACAAATACTCGGGCCTGGGAGGGGCTTGTGGCTAAGAAATAACAGCCAAACGGGTCGATCGATCAGGTTAAGCTACGCTTGCTGCGGTTGGTTCTTGGATGGGTGATCATCTTTACATACCAAGACCCCTCCGTGCCTTTCAGAAGTCCGACTTTCAGAAGCCTGAAAGTCGGACAACAAGTCCTATTCTTACTTCATTCTTATTCACATTAACCCTATGCAATCATGAGCATTAGAAGTATGTAATTTCATAGGTGAGCATTATTTTATTCTGTAATCCCCACATAATAATTATTGCCACATAACTAGTCTCAAAGAAACAACGGTCACTCCGATCATAAGAAAGCGGTGGCTTATTGACTCTGTCAAAATTAATTCAACTTTGAACACAAATCAATTTCAACATAATATTAGCTGTCAGGGCATGTCAAATTACTGCCTTTAATTAACGATACGGCTCGCCTTTCTCACGTCGTATAAATGTCTAATGATTCTCGATTGTACGTACTCTGTATTGTTATTTTTGAGCCTTTGTGCTTTATTTCACTTTTAAGTACGCTTAGAATTGGAGTGGAGAAGTGATATTGAAGGGTCTTATGAGGTAGTTAATTAATTAATTGATGATTTTTTTAGACTTTGGTGTTTGTGAATCAAAATCAAAAGTCATTTATTCAAACTAGGCTGAGAATAAGCACTTTTGGAACGTCAAAAATTACATGAGATAGTCCCGCAAAAACGCCCACCCGTCACCACTTCCTAGTGCTTTACCTGGGAAGAAGAAGTGGCCCAACAAACTCCCCAGCAGCACAGCTGTCTGTTCGCATATAAAACATGAATCTATTAGGTAATCTATTAGATTAGGTAGGTGTATCTGAATGCAAACCCTCCTTATTTGCCAGAAACAATATTAATAGGTGAGGCGTATACAAACACCAAAACTAATCACAAATCTGAACTGCTGCTGCTGAAAAGCGGCTTTCTAAGTACAGAGTCGCCAGGACATCGTTACCACAAACTGTCAAAATTTCTCATTCGATTTTGAACTTAACCCTCAACATTTTAAGGTTTAAAATCATTTGAAGATATTTGACAGTTTGGTATAACGTGGCTGGCGACTGTAACTTATAACTGCCTCTAACTTCCTCCTATCCATGTACTAAGATATCAAGGACTAGGACTAAGTAGACTGAGTTAAAGCTCGTATAGACTGATGCGATATCACGGGCGCGAAGGGCATCAACAAAGAAACTGTGCTACTAGAGTCACGTCGCGCCCGCGATATCGCACCAGTCTGGACAAGCCTTTACAAAGACGGAAAATCACAATTTAAAAAAAATGTGGATTCAAAAGTTTTGCAACAACATCGACCAAAGCCCAATAAAGTGAAACTTTCCCTTCCCAATATCATTATGATTCGTAAAGGAAGCACGTAATAGCTCCAATATATTAAAAATCCATAACTACTGCAGTTGAAACGAAAGGAAACAATTAGCAAGGTGAGATGGCAGTGTAATGGCCGCGATTTTTCCTCCTATATTGTGAAGACACCTTGTTTTAGCAGGTGGCGGAGGACAATACCTACAGTCCTACACCCTAGGTTGTCAGTCACACTTATAACTTGTGGCAGTCATCATTTGAATACGCAATGAAGGCGCTGACAAGAGGCAAATGATAAAAGCTAAACAAAAAAAATGCCAAATCTATATAGTTTGTGGTAGCAGAAAAAAATATATGTTATTCTTGGACGACACAGTTGGCGTAGTAGTTAAGCGAAAGACTGCTGCGCTGTGTGTCGCGGGTTCGATTCCCGCACGGAACAAATATTTGTATGACCTACAACAAGTACTGTTCCGGGTCTGCCTGTTTGTGTATGTGAGTTTAAATGTTTGTAAACGCACCCACAATACAGGAGAAATTCCTAGTGTGGGGCAACGTTTAAAAAAAAAAAACATATTTTTCAGAACTTGGTTGTTACCAAAACACGTTAAGAAAAAGTTAAACTCGATATAAATTAATGGTAAACTAACACTTTACTTTGAGTTTCAATCCAAAATATCTGTATTAAATATCAACGTACAGTTGGTATTTAATTAATAACAAGAACGTCTTATTTGTATGCAGAACTTGGTTGTTTTTTATTTTCGATTACTCAACTCATTTTTGAGTAAATAAATAATGGTTTCATATTTTGCAATAAATTACAAGCGTTGCGTCATCGCGCTTCTCTTTCTTTTGTATGCAGTCTGACAGTGACAGCGGTTTACCAGTTGTCAGCGTCTTTACTACCTATGTGATGGTGTGGAAAGATGTTGGGGTCGTTATGGGAAAATCTCGAAGATTTTATCATAAAGACTCTATCACCTCAAAAATCTATCTGCCAGCCTTTACCCAACTATGTTGGGGACGGCTTCCAGTCTAACCGGATGAAGCGGAATACCAGTATTTTACATGGAGCGACTGCCTATCTGACCTCCACAACCCAGTAACTGGGTAATATGATACCCCTTGGTAAGACTGGTTGTCAGACTTTCGGGCTTCTGACGACCCGTAACGACTGTCAAAGATCCACGAATGACAGCCGGGACCAACGGCTTCATGTTCTTTCGGAGGCACGGAGGAGTCTCGGTATGTACCCATTCACGGACCAACCCCGGCAAGCGTAGCTTAACCTGATGGATCGACCCGTGCGGCTGTATTACTTATCCACGAGCTCTTCGTACCCAAAAGACTCTATTACCGATAATTTATTATTAAATTTCAGAAATGCACGAAACAGCAGTCCATTTCTAAACTAATCAAAATTAATCATCAACATCATCATCAACATTGGCAGCCTTTTTCCACCTACTGTTAGGCGTCCTCACTATTGTGTGGTGCTTCCCTGGTCCGTTCAAGTCTCATCATTGTTCAGTGAGAAGAAATTTGGATGGTGAAAGTATTGATTTGAGTATTCAAAATCAATATACAGGATTATTTTTAAAACGTCAATAACCTCTTAAAGGGTTTGACTTTTACTGTGGGATCAAAACTGAAATCGCGAAAAAAAATCAGCGGTTCCCTACATTTTAACGAATTATTCGAACATAAATGTAGAGAACAGCTGGTTTTTTTTCGCGATTTCAGTTTTGGTCCCATAGTAAAAGTTGTTCATAATGATGAGTACAATGACCCCTTAAGAGGTTATTGACGTTTTAAAAATAGCCCTGTAGATTCTTGTCTAGGTCAAATGTGATGTAGACTATTTAACACTTGTCGAGAAGAAATGTTTCCACCCCAAGTGTCAAAAGTAGAAAAAAATAGGTCGTCATGCTCGACACTATAGACTTTTGTCGACTGAAGAATAGAAACATTTCTTCTCTTCATCACCATGCTTAGAACGGAAGAAATCTTTCTATATTCTGTCATTTTGTTGATTCTTCCGTCGACTAAAACCCGTTTCTACGATGGTCATGCTACGCGTGCAGGGACTGTTATGATATTACTCTCAGTTTAGAGGTACTGTTATGATATAACTCTCAGTTTAGAGGTACTGTTATGATATAACTCTCAGTTTAGAGGTACTGTTATGATATAATTCTCAGTTTAGAGGTACTTTTATTCATTTCAAAATGAATAACAATACTTAAACTGAGTAAATGAATGGAGTCAATGAATGAGTCTCCTAACTTTGCATTTCAGCTAGAATGGTTACGTTATGACAACCACAAATTTGTGTTCGGGGCCTTCATTATAAAATAAACATCATCATTTCAGCCGAAAGACGTCCACTGCTGGACATAGGCCGGGGAGGCCTATGTCCAGCAGTGGACGTCTTTCGGCAAAAGAGGTGGGGGTTACCATAATCGCCACGCTTGGTAGGTGGGTTGGCAATCGCAGTATGGTGTTAAACACCGGGGCCTTGTTTTTATTCATTTGTATTACACAAAACTTTCTTTTACAAGTTACTTATAGATGATTTATTGGAAAAAAAGTGTAGTAGGCAAAAATAGTGTTTAAATCAAAGCCAAGATAAATGTTAAGTGGGCAGGGCGCTCGGTCGCCGGTCGTCACGAAAGGTCACGGATCAGTTAAGTTATTTATCGTCGCCTGCGTCACGACTCGTGAACACAGTCGAAACTCAACCTATTATGTGTATTATCCCTTATAAAGCGCTTACAAATCACATTGTACTGTTAAATGTTTTGTGACATTCTCGTACAAGGTGTACGAGAATGTCACTTGTACACAGCTTGTTGTGATACCTGTTCCGAATGCGATGCCTCTTTTACATCAACTCAGCCTATCGCAGGCCACTGCTGGTCATAGGCCTCTCCCAGGCTGCGCCATGACATCCTGGCCATCCACACCCAGTCTGTCCCAGCCACCCTTTTGAGGTCGTCGGTTCATCTAAGCTTGGGTACCAATTTTACATGAATAATAAATAATAAACCTCTTTTCTTTCTTTAATAAAATAACTCTTTTACATGGATACCAATAATTCAATACAGATTTCGTTAGATGTTTGAGAACCTTCAATCAGACTGTCCTGTAGTGTTTAGTGATATGTCTTAACTTCTTAAGCCGCAGATATATGCCAGTGATCTGGAGTGGTTAGCTTGCGTGTTCTGTACTGAGCTCGCGCAACGTGTCGTACGTTCTGCCAGTAATAGGACTCGCCCATCAAGGAGCGCTGTCCCCAATTTGACGCATTATTAATTTAATATACACAAAACAAAAGGTATTTTAATAAAACAAAATAAAATTATCTTTAAATTGCTGAAGGTTTCAGAAAAATACACTTTGGTAGATTTCGCGCCATTCTCAGTTTTTTATAGGCGTTAGACATATCTTTACAAATTAATTTCACTATGTAATATAAACAGAATCTAAAATATTCACATATTAAGTTATTTAGGAAACGCTCTTATTTATCATATATTTTTTTCAAATCATTAGCAGTACTCGTTTAGACGTGATCTTCAGTATAAAATCATTAAAAGTCGGTTATCGTCGCCTTAAGTGATAAGAAATTGTGATTCTATTCGTCGTAATTTTTACCATTTTTACTCCGTTTTTCGCGATGTCATTCTAGAGTTTCCCTACCTTTAAACCAGTAGCTTTATTCGAGTTGCTACATAGCTCGAAGTTTAGATTATCTAAATGGTAATTGATTAGCAGCATTACACACGGCGTATTCTGATGACATCAAGCTATGATAGCTTCTGCTATTTTGTAGGACACTCATTATTCAATGCGCGGCAAAAGGAGTGGCGTCTTTTAAATGTCAATTTATGTCATTTAGTTATGATGCCATCATTTTTCATGATACGATGGCGGTTATAAAATAAAATTTTACTGAAATACAATTTATTACTTATGATAATAATTATGACCTTTCCGTCTATTCGGTTAGTAATACAATGAATAGGTTATAAGTTTATATGTGTTTTTCTAAAACATTACTTGCTTTGCTTTGGATAATTTGTTCTAAGATACATACTTATTATAGTTGCATTTTGAATAATTGTCATATATTTATAGTGCCACTACCCGTACCCACAAGTTTAACTAACCTAATTGGTTCTACTATCTATTTTTGTTCTCTTTTCTATTTCGTTTTTATATATATAAAATAGCCAGTCGTGTCTACAAATTGTTAAAAAACATTTTTTTTTTAATTATCATTTAGTATAGTAATCCGTTGCTGCTAAATGTACCTCTTTTTTATTGTAAACAGGATTCAAGGGTTTAAGCTGAATACCAGCGCTTAGCAACCCGCTAAGGGACCTAAGCTTAATACTATTGTAGCGGCATCAACATCGCCACATACGAACTATGCGTCACACTGACGGGGCAGTTGCCCACCAGACACAACACCCGTCTGGTCGGAGGATCCTCCCTTTTCTATAGAGGATGAGTGAACTTTACACCCTGTTCTTCATACCACCAAACTGGTGACCCCGAGTATGAACGTCAGCGCAGCCTTTGTGCAACTACTTCAGCGTGACGTCATCATCATCATCATCATCATCACTTCCTCAAGCTTTCGAGCGGCGAGTCACACAGCCAGCCAGCACCCACGGCTTCAACGGGTATCCTGACCACCAGCATGCAGCGGACGAGCATTCCTGGTCATCACCCACAGCCTCATCAGCAACCTTGGCACAGCACACTGCACTTTCGGCCGGTCCACAAGCAGAGAACATGCCTTTCCTGGTCGACGCCAGCAGTCAGCAACAACCCGGCGCTGTACTACATCCGACGCACTGGAGCATAACGCAGCGCCACTCCGACTCACCGAGAACTATGCGGCACCCAGTTCCAACACACTGGAACACCTGCACTGGCACTGGCAAGCATCGCAAGATACACGACTCAGCCCACTATCGACCTCCGGTCTCCGGAGGTCGATAGTGGGTATGTAGTAGGTGATGTAGCGTTACACTGACGTCACGCAAATCCTGTATCGCGCAAGCAGAGTTTACCACGCAACTAGCATATATACAACGTCCCGACATCAACCGTCGGGCAGTTGCCCACCAGACACGACACCCGTCTGTTCGGAGGATCCTCCCTTTTCTATGGTCGATGAGTCAACTTTACACCCTGTTCTTCATACCACCAAACTGTCGCTTAAACTTTTTGCTTCCAGTATTATTATAGGCTCCGTTTGGACCCTTCGGGTACGGAACCCTAATAGCTCTCACTCACGCATCTGTCCATCTGTCACACAGGTTTTACAGCCAAACGGTTGGAGCAACAGTCCTCAAATTTTGACAGTATTTTAAGCATCTTGTTGACCCAAAGCCATAAAAATTGTCAACAAATATTTTGAATAGTTTTTAAGGGGGTCTCCCATACAGCTAAAAGGGGCGCGGAAAAAAAATTACCTACCCTATCGAGTGGGGGTATCGTTGAGTAGATAAATACTGTAGTGTTTGCTTTCAAAAATATTGGAAAACAAAGGAATGATTAGAGCCACTAAAGTCAACATTTTTACAAAATTTTGTCTTGAAGATTTTTTTTACTTCCCATTGACCTATGAACTTGAAATTTGGTGATAATGTCATGTGTGTTTGGTGTAATGATTATTACGTATATTTTACTAACAAATACCAATATATTGATAAAACGTATTTTTTCTTTTAAATTCCCTCACTTTTCCTATTACAACTAATTTGCACGGAACCCTAAATGTGCGAAGTCCAACACGCACTTAGCTGGTTTTTGTATATTTACTATCGCGGACACTGGTGCCTTACCACTTTTTGACCTTATTACTAGGAGCATAAGGTTGAAAACTGGTCAGGCGGCAGTGTCCGCAATAGTACCACTACTACTAGCTGTAATACTGGAGACAATAAACGTTATTCTATTCCATTCTAATTATAATACCTATACTCTTCAACACCTTCATAATATTTAGAAGCACTTCACCATCAATAACAATACCATAAACATAATAGCCTATAATTGAAACGAACAGAAGTCATCGATTATCATATTCGAGTCGAAACAAAATTATTGGAAGCTTATTACGGAGGGCCACCTAAGGAGAGGTACCATCAATCTCCTTAGCCAGTTACAAAGGAACTTAACAAAGAATTATATAGCTCTCTATGTATGTTCGCTACTATGTAGGAAGATTATTACTTCAATTTAATGACCCTATGCCGTGATTAGAGATCGCCTATAGGTACTTACTCTCCGTAACTTTATTACATAAATCTTGATGCGGGTAATAAGGTGAATGTCTTAAGCTCTAATGCCGGTAACGTTCATTAAAAGGGCAGTTAAAATGTTAACTAACCGTCGTCAGTGTTGCCAGCTTGATGTTTAAGATAAAGTAATGGATTTCTTCTCGGTGCTCGTTAGAAGTTTGAACGTGTAGGAAATATATTTTTACCTTCTCCTATTAGTTTTTCATTAAATCCTAGTACTTGATCCTTTTACCTTGAACCGTGTGGTGCCGGACGTAAAGAATTGCACCATCCTATTTCTTCCCGTGGGTGTCGTAAAAGGCGACTAAGGGACTTACTACAGAATAGGCAGCAGCGTTCTCTATGCATTTTAACACCATACTGCGCCACGCTTGGCGCGCCAACCCGCGCGCCAAGCGTGGCGATTATGGCAACCCTTTGGGGAGGCCTATATCCAGCAGTGGACGTCTTTCGGCTGAAATTAATGATGATGATGATGCTTTTTGCCTAATTTGGATTGGAAATTCATTAATAATTTAAACGTTCAGCAGGGCAGTGAAAATTAGGTTAACACAAAACCTTACCCTAATTAAGTTTCTGAACATAATTTTTACCGACGAATTGGAAAATAACAGTGTTGGTAAGGTTGGTTTTTCTGTACTTTAATTACTCTTTAATCAAGCCACGTAATTAATGATAAGTAGATTTACCTTGACGGTAAATCGAAGTTCATTCATTAAGACTTGTGAGTGTCGGGCTGTCAGTCCCTTGTTTATGTTGACTAGTCTATTCTACTTGACTTTATTTTAAACTTGCTTTATGTACCTACTTCTCTAAACTTTTGACGGGCCTACGCTCTCCTCATACCTATTAACACTGTAATTTGAAAACATTGTAAAAGCCAATATTTTTTAAAAGAGTAACCGTGGAGTTTCTTGCCGGCTCTTCTCCATAGGAAACGACCAATTGGAACCGTGCACCTAGCTTCTGACGTTTCATAAGTGTCCTTGTAGGCTTATGTGATTTGATTTGATAAAGTCTCCAAAACGTTGAAAACTTGAATAGTAGGTACTTATTGGTTTATTTATAATCCTTGTATAATTTTGTATGATTTTCGCGACGACATGAATCATGTCTTGAAGATTGTTTAGATAAATCAAACAACATATTAATTAGCCCGAAAGGAAACGTCAAAATAAAATCTCAACAAAATCCTAACAAGGAAAACTTAATTGAATTATAACCACATCGAATCCAGAATTGTTATAACACAAACAATGTTAAAAATGTTGATGCAATCACCGTCAGAGATAAACTTTGATGACCAACGATGTTATTTATTTGTTTAGTAATTTATATGAGGTTAGTTACTGTTTTATTGGGCGTATTAAATCAAGCCCCAATAAGGCAGCCATTCATGTTTATTTTTACGAAGTTTCTGCTCGGTATGCTCAATAAATTATTAGCTTGGTCACTTTTATCACGGGCCCATGGTAACGTTTATCGGACGTTAATAGTGTGTGGATAGACCCTTCGTATTATTATGTTTTTTACACAGGTGAGTTCGAGCAGTTAGTTATATGGTGTTAAATCCTCGTTGATCATGTTGTCTCTTTCAAAATGTTTATTTTTGAGAAGGTAGTAAAGTCACTACCTTACTTTTAAAAATATTGCTTGATTTAATTTTAATGTCTAGATAGTTCAGCAAAACAAACTGAAACATTAAACATTTAACATTTTCGGTTGGAAGCCGGATCAGTTTCACGACTTTTATTCTAGGACACTGAATAAGAAAACCCCTAGTTATATTCTACAGACGGGACCTATGTACGACCTTACTTCTAGAACCACTTCCTGGACACTTATGACGACTTATCATTTTGGTGTTACGATTTCTACGTCAAGAAACCACTTCCCGTCACGACTTCAGGACATAACGGCCAACTGAATTCACGAGATACCCGAAACCTATCTGTGCAGGACTTCAGTTAGGAGAACTTTTAAAACAGCTCTCTTGACTCTTTCGACAGCAGCGTTCTCTATGCCATACTGCGATCGCAAACCCGCCTGCCAAGCGTGACATTTGACATTTTGAAATAAGTCTTTTTGTTAAGAGAAACTATAATTTATTTGAAGCGAGCAGCGAGCACTGACAGGCCAAATAGCCGAACACGGCGTAAAGATAGACTTCGGCTGCCACCAATAAAACTAAAATTATTTAAGAAAAGTGTATACTGCATGTCGATTATTATTTACAATCATTTAACAAATACTTTTCAAGACTTACCGCTGACAAAGTTTAAAAAAATGCTTTTTAAACTATTACTATTTAAAAGATATTATACTATTAAGGACTATTTAGAAGACAAATCAATAGAATCTGTAATTTGTAAGTTGGATTAATTGACATCGCTGATTGTGAAGACATTTGCACGCCATGTTATGGCAGGATATGCTGAAACAAATTTACTGTAACACCCTATGTACCATATTCTAGCAAATAAATATTTTTGCTTTGATTTGATTTGATTTGACGATTATGGCAAATCCCCCCCATATTGGGGGAGGCCTATGTCCAGCAGTGGACGTCTTTCGGCTGAAATGATGATGATGATGATGACTCCCCCAATCTATGGCATTAATATGCGGAAACTCACATGAAGTTTCTGAACTTTTACATAATCCGTTGAAACCTTACCGCTAATACACAGAGTGTACCAAGATCCTCCACAAAGCCGTCATCTATACGCATTCTGTAACTGCATCTAAGTAACTTTGTGCAAAAATAATTGCTTGGAAACGACTTTTATTTTTGGTGTGAAAATTCGCTGTTTACGGTAGTGCGCAATGTAACACACGCACAACATTGTGCTTATGGGTGCATACAACGGTACAGGGGGCCTAAAATGGACGCTTTGGCAGAATCATAATATGATCTGCGTACAATTCATATCCCGCAATTCATCTGTTCGACAGTTTTGTATGTAGTTTTGTAAAATGGTCCACAAATTATGAATTGCTATAATGAAGTCTAATTTCAAATACCAGCTGTCAAACAGATGAATTGTGGGATGTATGAATTGTACGTAGATCATATTATAATTCTGCCGAAGCATCCATTTTATGCCCCCTGGAATCGTGGAAGTTAACACGTTCCAGGACACTTGACTATTTGCAAATGTCATGATATGACACTTCAAAATCCCATACATTTTATCATACCGCCTACAGCCGTAGTACCATAAACATTATTTTTAATTTTCACGCCGTGACACTAAATATCAACATCATTGTACTTGTATGGCTCAGTCTACGCCTGTCGGCGGTGTGAATGTGTTATTTTGGTGCGTAAGCACTGTGTTGAAAAATTACTCGAAATGAGTTTGCCGTGACACCCACGAACAAATGAAGTCGCGTGATGTGACACTAGATCATGTGCTTCTTAGGAATACTATGGGCAAGCAACGGCTATCGACGGTTTGCCAAATTACATGAAATAAAGTTCACCGCCCTTAGCCGTACTGTCACGTAACGATATACCGACATAACGTCAAGAAGCGGTCTGTCCCGGAAACTGTTAAGTTAACATTTAAAAAATGTTTTCATCAAAATCATTTAAAAAAAAAATCGAGTTTAACCTTGAATATTTCCGTAACCAGAAGGTTCCCAGACATGGTCCAATACTAAAATAATATCATAATAACGCGAAGATCAAGTGACTCTCAGCTTCGTTAAGGGTATTTTTAGACCCGTTATATTGGAATTAGAAACCATGTCACCTAGACACACCCTAACTTTCCAAGCAGACTAGAATGTCATCTCAAAACCGAGCTCATTGGATAATTGGAACGGTACCGATAATGTCCACACTAATCTCACGTGGGTCCGCAAAGTGGCTCAACTCGTTCGACTTTATTGATTGACAAGCGCACAGTTGGATTAAATTCTCGCAACACTACACACACATTAGCTTTACACCGGCCCTTCAGATATATCTGCATCAAATTATTCTTCTCGCGATTACCAATCGGAACGTGCAAAATAAATGCATCAACGTCATTAGGAAAATTGGCGTTAATGATTCGGCTAGTCGTGTCAGTGCAAACAAAGTTGTAGTATTCTTGTCTGGTAGCTAGGATGCTATGCCATAATGCAATTTATAGTGCAAACTATAAAGTATATTTTCTTTTTTTCGACTATGCTCACAAATAAAAGCCCTGGAAGATCATTAAGATCACAGATAATCTCGTTGCTTATATTTTGATCAAGTTTTTTAAACGAAAATACCTAACTAACAAGTGGCAACACTAATAAGATGAATTTGAATGAGAACGTTCACTTCCTAGTGGGGGCCATAAATCACAGAGTAAGTTTTTATTGGATCCCAAAAATGTCTGATCATGACGAACCATTCATGTGTAATTGGGATCAGCGGCTTCACATAAAATATGAGATGCTGGCTTCAGAGGGTTTTATAGAGAACATAAACACTTTATTGTGTTTTATCCGCGTCGCGGACTTACACTGTTTGCCTGGTCGCTACTTGCGGAGGTTATTAGCGTGTATTTTCTTAGTCTTTATCAAGCATTATTCATTATAAAGATGATTTTTTCCGGGATACTGGAGATTCATAAAAATTATGCCAAGATATTCCAGCTCTAACTTATGATGCTGTCAAACAACGTATTTTCACAAAATAATAGGAGAATCCACAAACATATATTAACACAGGAAGTCATTGCCATTTGAAAGGACACATATTTACATCGTACAGACACATCAAATGCGCCATTATATAAAAATACATCGAGACGGTTTCAAGTTTTCGTAAATTAAATTTCACATGAGCGAAATTGTAAGCCAAGCGGCCGAAATGGCAGTCATTAAATAAATGTATAGCAATTCATATTAACGCAATATTCCTTTGAAGTATAATGTTGATAAATTAAGTGAACGATATAGGTACGTCATGAAAATTGGTAGGAAAAACAGTCTGAATGCTAGACTAAATGAGAAAGAAATATAGCTTTAGAAATAGTTAGACGCCGGATAATTTACTGCTCGAAAATACAACATTAGAATTCGTCACGTCTACAATTAAGGCAACAAGAAGAACAGTTATAAGAAATTTGAAAGTTCAGGATTTGCAAGTTATTACTAAACAGCTAAAAGACAGTATTTTCATTCAAATGAGCAGACGACACTGGAAAGTGGTCACGCTCCTGTTGTTACATAAAGCATAACTGCAATTCAACTCGAAGACAAAGGTGTGCGACACAGAGGCACACCAAAACTGCCATTCAAAATTTTCCGAGTGAGTTCCACTTCAGGTGAAGTTCATTTAAGCATAAAATTACATTGTCTCCTAGACATTGTCTGGTGGCAATGAACTGCACTTTGACATAAAATCGTAGTGGAAGCTATAAATCCATTTCATTGCCTTAATAAAGGATGACTAAGGAATTCGATAGGAGCCATCAGTCTCGGGACATCTTTCATAGGTCACAGTCATTAAGTGCCTTTTGTTTCTTTAAAGTAATTGCACGGGCTATTTACATTGATGACAGAGATTTAATTGATATAGGTAATCAAGGTTTTAATTCTCTTATGATCTAGCGATTTGGAAAGGTTAAACAGAATCTAAGTTGCATGTTTTATGGCGATAACCCAAAAATGGCTATAATTAACTCCTGCTTTGGCTACGTTTTGAACACTTAAAAACCATAATGTAGGTCTTTCGTTTTCCAGTTTGAATGCTCAGAACCGCAACAGGAGGGTTAAAAAAACAACGATAACTGTTGCGCATCAGTAGCAATTTCACAAATTATGTTTTCACACAAATTGTGCGCGTTAGCTTATTGGAAATAAATTAGTTGTTAACAATTGCTAATAAGGTGAAAATGTTATGTGGACCATCAACAATAACTGCTTTACATAATCCTTCATTATGTTCTGCCGTTGCTTGTCAATCAGAAGCGGTTAAATCCACATTTTGTGGTTGAAATAATAACCCTCGTTAGGTTCAACGAAGAGTTGGGAGATATGTAAATTCGGGAAAGGTTCGACCACAAAAAATCCTTGCTCATGCGTGTAACAGGTGTCCTCCTGATTTCTAATAGCAGTATTCGTATACTTAATTGTTGGATGAAATCTGGCTTTAAATGTCCTTTTTTACTCAACTCTTACTATCAAACGACCGCAAACTTTCGATTTTTTAAAGGACACTCCTCGTTATGATTACATACATTACTAGTTTTTTTCTCCATAATATATTGTCGTAAGTATAACTCTCGGCAGATGTTTTCCATTTGCCTTTTTTGTTTACATTCGCTGTGCTTTGTTTGCCTTTCAACTTAGTATTTTTTTTCTCGTCATATTATAAATACCACTGTTTTTGCATTTAATGCAATTCAACAATATTGTTGTAATATGATTTGATATAACGTGAGTTGTATTTTATGACAGTTGTAAAGTCATGAAAATGGTGGGACGTAGTTTGTAATTGTAAATTAATTAGAAATAGATTTAGAGCATTTTTTGGGCAGCAGCGTTCTCTATACCTTTTATCACCATCCTGCCAGCGCCAACCCACCTGCCAAGCGTGGTGATTATGGCAACCCCCTCCCCATTTGGAGGAAGCCTATGTCCAGCTGTGGACGTCTTTCGGCTGAAATGATGAGATTTAAAGCGAGACTTAGGTACATATTTTCTACAAAAATAATTGATGAGTAATATTTGGAATATTTATTCCTATAATAACTGAATCAAAATCTACACAGCTTTAGGTTCAGTTTACTTTCTGCAAAACATTTAACCCCGAGTAAGTTCGTATATCACAAGAATACCAGAATTATTTCGCACTTGCTGTACACTTAATCAAAACAAACTTATGCGTATCCAGCTATCGGTTCAATAGAATATCGCATAAACTGGTTCCCATAGGAAATGGTTTATAATAAAGAAATGTGATATCAAATGTTTGACGGTAGCTTCTGAAATGCGCGCGAGTGGGTGCTATCTACACAGCGTGGATTTACGAGCCATCCGGCCACTTTGCGCCTGCGCAAGGCAAAATAAATATTGTTCCTTATATACTTTTATCAGTTATATTATTTTGAATAACTTTCTTTGCAATGGACGCTCAGTTGTAAAAGTTTTGAGGAGATATTGTTGCGTATTCATGCATTATTAACTTTCAGACCTTATTGGTTTTTGTCAATTATTTACCTTCATACTTCGCGAGATTTGAAGATACTAGGTACTTATATTGTTATAATGTTTGTACAGGATACAGGTGATCTTTTCCACTAAAGTGGAAGCAAAAACTATGCAATACAATATAGTACCTACTTAGGTACTGTATTGTATTGCATAGTTTTTGCTTATCAATAATTGGTGGAAAAATAACCTGTAACCAAGATATTATATTAAACAGATAGGTTGTGAACGCGCAATCGTGAAGACTCGAAAACGTCTTAATTGGAACGTATTTTTTTAGTCTGTGATGCCAACATTTGGTGATTGGTGGCCAGAATAATGTTTGTTTACATTCACGACAACACTAGCTATCTCTTTTTTTCTTGTTGTTTTTAAAAGCCACCATTTTTACTTGTAGTGAAATGTAAAAAAACGAAAAGTGGGTATGTGTGCTGCCGCTGCTGCGCGGAACACTTTTTTCGGTTGTTTTGTAAGTGTATAAGATATCTGTTTATTATAATATCATTGCCTGTAACACTGTTTTTAGAACAATAAAAAAACATCATTAAAAATATTCGTTAGCGTTCAGATAACTAAGCATGGATATCTATTATGATTCACGACGTTTGACCGAAAAATTTCTTCAGGCAAATGGCTATCTATAAAACTACCTAAATCAATATTAAGCTATAATATGATAAATATTGTGACTACCTTTATTATTTTCTCTTATCTAGAAAGTTTAGCCCTACTTCTAGAATTTTACAGTTATTGAGAATATAGGTTTAACGGTAGATACTTACTTTATTCTCAATGACAATAAAATGCTGTACTTGTGTAATACCAGAATACCGATGCTGTCTCCTACTGTACCGTATTAAAGATTAGAGACAAACTATGGCTTGGTCCTAATGGTGGGAGTAGATATTGGTCATTCATTAATGTTTATTGTGATATTAGTAATAGACACTATATTGTTAGTCAACATGAACCTAGATTTAAGATAAGAAGAACATTATGATGGAAAGATAGAATAGGTTTCTTATTCTGTTTTGAATATTCAAAATATGTTATTAACTTTACATTGTATTCAAGGTTTCATTTAGACAGCCTACAGGAGTGGCAATACTTGAATGTGATCCAACGCACCTTGAGTAGTCAGCTCCAGATTAAGCTCAAGTCATTCCTGACTGACATAAAAGCATGACTTCATGAGCCAATCTCATATATCTACCTACTTAATTCGTTTTTATACGAAAGAAGAACTCGATGAAAGATGGAGCTCCCTCCCTCTGTAACTATATGCTTTTACGTATGTGTATGCTGGCGACTGGCGACGATTGAGTTATCGTGCACTGAAGTAAGGAATTCGCAGTGTCTGCTTACCGGCTTCGTGAACAAAAGACTCTTGTGCATCTACGTAGATATTTGTGGAAATATATTACCAGTCTAAATTCCCATTAGCATAAGCATAATCAGCCTAATGTTCCCACTGCTGGGGCACAGGCCTCCTCTCTGTGAGAAGGAGTGGGCCGTAATCCACCACGTGGGCCCAGTGCGGGTTGGCAGATGTCACATGTCTTCGAATTTTTTGGTTTTAGTACATGCCGGTTTCCTCACGATGTGTTCCTTCACCGTTTTGAGAGCAGTGGTTATAAAATAATTTATAATTTACACAAAGTAAAGCGCCTATCAGGGTTCAAACCTACGACTTACTAACTCTTGAGTCGCTGTCGTTACCATGTGGCCACGACAGCTCTCATTAAAATTAAAAAAAACCCCATTAAAAGCTTTTTTATTTTACGTATGATACCCCAGGAGAGCGAGTGAACTGTGAAGTCGGATGATTGAGTAAAATAACGATTTTGGGGTAAATGATACTTCATTCAACCCCCCCTTTGGGGGAGGCCTATGTCCAGCAGTGGACGTCTTTCGGCTGAAATGATGATGATGATGATACCTCATTTTAGCAAGTGCCTAATTATCGTTCCGAACATAGCCGAGATGTCGTGCACCAAAACTACCTTACCCTCCAAACAAATGCAGGTGAAATAGTCTATTTCAAGCAAAATAAATCACAGATTGATTACAGCCTATTGTAGAGAGCGCGTGTAGTAGTAGCAGCTCGGCTGAACTCGGCCATTCTGTGGGCTTTCCACGCAATGAGCGGGCCGCGCCGACAGACGTGCCCCGCCGATATTTTATATCTATTCGAGTGAAATGATTTATAGGAACCGGTGCAATTGCGATACCTGCGTATGAATTGTCGCCTTACTTCCTTTTGACTTGCCAACTTGTTATGATTTCATTTCTTGGGAAAGAACTTTGTTGTGTAAAGGGGTTTATTAATGTGTGTGCAAAATACGAGGGTTTCAATTCTGGATAGTCATTCTTCTCGCCAGTTTATCTTCAAAATAACGGTGTCTAACGCGCCCGCGATATTGCGTGAGTGTGTAAGAGCCTTAAATACATTGAACATTATAAACATTTTTTTTATTTCTCTTCCACAAAGGTGCCGTAAATATGAATATTTAAACCACAATAAATTCTTTGTGGGAGACTGGTATCAGCACTAGGAAACACTATCACACAGATTACCTGGGCTAACTTTCTCAGGAACGCGTGTAGGTATCAAGGTAAAATTAATATGAAATACGTAGGTTTACGGTCCTTTGCAGTTTAAAAAAATCAAGCTTCTAAATCACCGCAATAAAAATCACGGTGATGTATGCGACATATTTTAATACTCGCAAATAAATCAAAACCTATAGGGTACTTCCCGTTGAGGTCAACGGGAAGCACCCTTTAAATTGAAGACTGAACAAGAAAGTGTATTTTTTTTATAGAGACCACCATTAAACCTGTAAAAATCGGCAAAAAAATAACAATCAAAATTATAGCGACCAAACGGCAAATATATGTAGGATATGGTACAATAGATGTTACAATAGTGTTTCCAGCATACCCTGCCATAGTATGGCGTACAAATAATTATACACAAAAGCAAATCCCATCATTTAATAACCTATATAAAATTATGAATAATAATTCATTAGAGAATAAAATATGAATAATAGTTAATTAACACCGATTAAGATTGTATTGTAGTAATAATAATAATTATAAATAATGAATTAAGTAGTTTTTGCATGTCAATCTAAAATCTTCTCTTTCCAATCATCCCAAGAATTTACTTTAAAATACCAATAAAACATAAAAAATCTAACTTACTCAAAGAAAACCAACTATAGGCCCTATAACAGCGATCCAGATCAGAATTAGGCGCATCGCGGCTGTGACCTCTCTGTTCCCGTGTGCGGTGTGCGGTCGCGGTGACGAGCCGTGATTGATCGATGATTATGTCTTCATCCCGCTCGACGACTCCCAGATCTATGTCCTGAACCGGAGGAGCTGTGCGTTTGATGGAACGGAACAGTTTTGATACTTGACGAAGCTAAAACGGACATTTCTGTGTTACGTTCCTACATGAATTTATTTATTTATTTTATTTTATTATTTATGTACCTACACACAGCAAAATACAGAGAGATACGACATACCTAATTATAATTTAAGTACCAAGGTACTGCTTAGTTCTTAAGAAATTTCTTCCAGCAGACCTGCGAAAGGATAAATGAAAAAGAAATGTAGACAAAATAGTGTGTGAGAACCAGAAGAGAAAAATATGAATATGTGTTAAAATATACTTATACTTGAAATTGGGGAACAAATCTAATTTAGAAAGATGTATTAATGATTCTAATGATTATAATTCGGTAAATACATAATAATATCTGTTAAATTCGCGAATCATATTTTGATCAAGATACAACCTGACACTGACCTGAAAATTACAAAAAACTTAAGAAAATTTTAATTTTGCGGGCTACATCTGCGGATTCACCTTAACTTAGGATATAATTTTGTTATTTTTTATTCATTAACTAGCTTTTGCCCGCGGCTTCGCTCGCGTTAATTTAGAATTTGACAAACAATTCGAGTTGTACATTGCTTGTTGTTTGGCGTTTGGCGGCAAAAACTCTTAACACACTATCAAGTTTCTTTATTAATATAATCCAATCATGATTCGAAAGACACGTGGTGCTACGCGTATCTATTTTGAAATAAGAACGTTATTGTTGTTTTCCTCGGGAACAGTACTTTTGTTCGGGATGAAAGGTACCATAATGTCCGTTTCTGTACGCCTGACAACATAAATATATGCAAAATTTCAGGATGATTGGTTCAGTGATTTAGGCGTGAAAAGGTAACAAACAAACAAACAAACTTACTTTTGCATTTATATTATTAGTTAGGAAGTTAGGATTAGTTTATGTAGGCACTTCAAATAATACGTAGGTACCTACGTATTATTTGAAGTCTAAATACATTTAAAAAAGATTTAAAAAATAAAGTATCAGTTCACCTATGCACACAAACACAAACTAGAGCAGCAACGATCAAAACGTTGTGATCATAACGTAACCCGCTCTACCTGTGTCATTCACCGTGTCGTTACAGGTTGCTCTGCTATACAAAAAAATGTTCCTTTCAAATGTAAATCAGCACAAACCGACAAAGCAAATTGTCACAAATAAACACTGTTACGTTTAAAGTTTTTTGGGAAAGTTTATAAAAACCCGGTCGCATCGGTAAAGGGTCAGGCAGGGCCAATCAATCTAAGATAAAAATTTCTTTTATTGATTTTTTTGCTGGCCCGTCTCTTTAGTTATTCTTTGTGATTCTTGAAATGATTGTTATCCGTGCGACTTGATCAAATACAAATGTTCCATGTCAAATACTGAGATGTTGAGGATTTGTTTTAATTGTAACACAGGAAATCTATGTAGTTTGGTATCTTTATTTTGTCTCCCGGTGTAACTTCGGAATAATAATAAATGGCAATTTGTTAGATAATTAAGTGGGATGTGAAGTTAAAATTATACAACATTATTTTTAGTATATGCGAAACCTGAATATAGTTTGTTCAGAATAAGGAACTGAATCGATTTCAATAATTTTTACACCATGTTATATTTGGCCCAAAAATATTTAAGTGTGATGGAAAATGTTATCACCATTATTATAATCACTTACAATACAATCGCCGTATGATTAGGTACCTACTGCCAAATTATTATCAATGAGCGGAAGACGACCCTGGAGGCGCGGGGGCACTGTTAGCATGTTTTTGTACGGACAACCCGGTAACATAACAACCTTATAACTTTTTTTTATGATACAGTTTTGAAATTTTGAACATAGATTCTTTACATAAAAATACTAGACACGTGTTTCGGGTTTCGCATAATCTAAAACTAATGTAGTATACAGAGAATATAACTTCCCAAACATAAATTAATGACAATGTTAATTAATTAGTGATTATAAAATTGGTAGTATTCTTTATTTTATATGTATATTAGTTTTCTTACTTCAAAACTGATATGGAGGCTTATAATAGGTAATGCTTGTTCTTTTCCGTACCTACAACTTTAATTTGAAACTATTAGTTCCTTAGTTAGCCTAGAAATCAGAAATCATTTATTTTGCTAGTTATATAACATAACATCACGCCTTGTTTCCCCGAAGGGTTAGGCAGAGGTGTACCTGTAGTACACTTTTACATTACATTTACATTTCGTCAGTTATGTTTTATTCCCATATATTATAGGGCGAGCCTATTGCCATTAACCGGGCACAAATCCAGACTACAGGCTGTTACTGAGAAATTTCAGATAGAAAAACTCAATAACACTGTGCCCGACCCGGGATCGAATCCAGGACCTCATATGCTGAGCTGTAGCGCTTGCGAACACTAGATCAACGAGGCAGTCAAGTTATATTATATCTATTATTATTATATCATAATTATAAAATGCATAAAAACCATGTCACTCCTGCTTTTTACACCTGACTCTTATTTTAACACTGAATGCATTTTTTTTTATCAAATACACTCCCGACGCGGACGTCTAATCTAATTTATAACAAAAAGACAAAAGATTTGAATACGTTAGTCCAAATATTGATTTAACCCTATCGGCGACGGAAGCAGGTGCCTTGCGCACGCGCTCCGCTTCGGAATCAATAAGCGTTTCCCAACTATGAAATTAAATGATAATCACGACTTTTTTCATATTTATATAAGCTGGTAATCAGTACATTTGACTGTGAGGACAGGGGTCGTCAACATTAACTGAAATCTATAAATTTTAGATTCGATTCATAACTCTCTCACTCTTCTCTCTTCGATTCTTCTTTATTTTATATTTTAGACTGAGAAGAGTTTAGTAGTCGGATGTACTTAATGAACTCAGATATTAAAGTTATTAGAAGGTACCTATGTTAAAAACGTAATGTCATACTATAGATAAGGGCCATGGCCGTATATTGACTGTCATGTCAAACAGCCGAGCAGACAAAAATATTTACCGTGGCATAAAACAAGCTTAAATTGATAATGAAATAACAACATAACATGAAATTTATAGAGTATTTTAATGGTAAAACATAATCTGCATTTACTTTTAACATAATTTATTATAGTAATAAAATGCTGAGGCGTATAAATAATAAAAGGGTAGGTAAGTTATAAAGACAAAAGAGGTTAAACTGTTTTAAGCAAAAGATAATGACTTTATATTGATTGTAAATCTTTATAATTCACTGTGACCACACAATGACCGCCCAGTTGAGTGAACTTCACAAAACTAACTAGCTTGAATGATCAGCTTCCCCATCAACCTTACTAATTAGCTATTTTAACAAAGACACGCTATTCTCCGACATACCTAATACATGCAACGCAGTACTTACTTAGCCTATATAACAAAAGGATCATATTCGTAGACACAACGCTTAGATTTCAAAATGACATCCAAGGTTGGCAACTCCTGCCCCATCGCCGCCATTACTCATTTTAACGGTTAGCCAGCACTCCGGCACCCCAGCACCTACTCGGCCCGAGAGGGTTGCCGTGACGCGTCATGCTCCGATGTTACGGACTGATATCAAGCCTTTACGAGCAGATGCATACACCTTATAATTGGAGCGTATCAAAACATTAGTGGACCATCGTTAGAACATCTTAGGGTGGATCTGATGAATGTCGGTAATTATAGGTTGATGATGGCTCTGGATATTTTTAGGCCAACTTCTTAAAGCAAACTAAAACACTACTTATTTAAAGAGGTAGTTTTCTGAAAATTATTACAAGTATTTTTATTGGCTTGTCATAATCATAAAATCGTTTATTCACTTACTTTATCATTTACCTATGGGGTTTATCTATAAACGATGCTTAAAGATAAGAGATGTTTAAACGTCAAATTCTATGGTTATACATAGTAAATAAACTCTTAAATTATTAACTTTGTGTCTGTTTCAGGCCCGTATGTAATGTGTCTCAAGATTTATAATAAAGTCAAAGTCAAATTAATTATTTCAAATAGGCACATAAATGGCACTTTTGAACGTCAAAATGTATAAAGAAAATAGAATTGATTTTAGTCGCCCCTTCTAGAGGAGAATGGGCAAGAAACTCCACCGTTACTCTATTCTTTATTCTAAAATTCCAAAGTCTTTAAAATAAATAAAAAGTAACAATATATTTAAAACAAAATTGATGACTTATTTGAACCAGAAGTCCTACTACACATTGCAAGAGTTTTTTGAAGAAAAAAATAAATAAAAGTAATGGAATAAATTGCACACCATTGATACCGTACATATTTAGGTAATTTATTTGAATTGATTTATTTTATTCAACTCTTTTTTATTCTTTCATTCTGATAATAAATATAAGTTGAAAGCTACAGTAACAATAAAAAATAATGATTCTATTGTATCTTAACTGTTTTATTTTTTGGAAAAATGACACATGTTTTATAATTATTAGTATTGTAATCTATGTATCTACCTAATTTATTAATTTTGTTTGTTTTTTTTTCGCGGTGCCCTTCCAGGGCACTGCATGTTTGAAACTTATAATCTTATTCCAACCTCTGTACGAAATGTTTGCAATAAACTGATTTGATTTGATTTTGATATTTATTATTTTTCAGGTAGGTATCCCATACGTTTAGTTCTGGAAGGTACTTCCCTACATCATCATAGGTAGTCATTCCTGACATTACCAATTTGTAAAACTAATGCGACTTCGACTTTACTTTCCAAAAAACGCTCTCAAAATCAAAAATCCCTATCATTTGCGGCAAATCTTAAATAATGGAGTCATTTGTCAGAGCAGAGCGCATTTTGCATATGAAATCGCGTAGGAGGGCGATTGATGACTTATGAAAATACTTATACATCTAAGTACGCCGTAAAGACACACGTTCATAATCGTGTGAAGGAGCTTATCAAAAACATCAATCATTATTGCTGAGAATTTAAGGTTCAAGAAATAAAATGTTGGATCTTGGCTTATTAGGTAAATGTTGGTACATATTTACTCGATTTGAATGTGCAAAAATTAATCGATTCTTACTTTCTGATAATGGCAACACTGTCACTCAAAGTTAATGTCAAACCGACAGTAAAGTTGTCCTCAGTTAGTTTCTTTTTGTTTTGAATAAATTTGCTGTGATAGGCGACAGACATACATGAATTCTTTCCTGTGAAATGTCAAATAAGTATAATGAACGTTATTTAAATTCAAAGTGCTGCTTTTTAATTCACGCCCGTAGCCTAATTTCCTACACTAAAAACTAGCTGCTAACCGCGGCTTCACCCACATGGATTATTCTTAAATAAAATTAGCTTAAGTTACTCCTTATAACATCAGCTATCTGCCAATGAATGCCCCGTCAAAATCAGTCCAGCCGTTTCGGAGATTAGTAGGAACAAACAGACAGATAGTCAAACATTAAAAATAATATTTCTTGTTGTAAGTATACTTTCATATTTACCTACTTAGTTTTTAAAATGCTGTTATTATGACATTACAAAAAGACATTTCAAATTTATTTATTTGTATAGATTGTTAAAAAACATACAGCCGAATTGAGAACCTCCTCCTTTTTGGAAGTCGGTTAAAAAAGGAGATAAATACTCCTTGAGATTGGTTAATCATACCTGGGTAGGTATGATTTACCATCTCAAAGAGTAGTAGCCGGGGTCGGCGGCAATACAACTTTGCATTAGGTAGTAGGTAGGTAGGTATAATTGGGTTGCGTTCCGCCTAGTGTAAGGTTTCTCGAGGTTTTTCATTTCCCAGGTCTCTAGAACTCTCGAAGTCGATTTCTCGTGACTACCCGGGAAACCGAGAAATTTTAATTTATGTTTAATTTTGTTGTCTTAATAAAAAACAATGTCGTTGATACACTTTTTTTCTTCAAATTGGATAAAATCTTTTGTCAAAACAACAAATTACATTATATTTAATTTTCTTCTTTCATAGAATATAATTAATATCATCTTTTTCTTCTCTCTGATAAACTCTGATTTAATCCAAAAATAAACAAATAAAAAAAAAACTTTATTATGAATAAAAAAACCGGTCAAGAGCGAGTCGGACTCGCGCACCGAGGGTTCCGTACGAATATATGATGTTGATGATTTCTGAAAAACTGTTCTATTTAGAGACATCGTTATATTTTTCCTGTAATCTTTACATAAGCTTCTATCATATAGAATAATTTCAGATTTTTATATCTGTAAACTTCATTTTTCATCAAAAGTCGGAAACTATGTTGCCTAAAAATAAAAAAATAAATTTTTCAGAATGTGCAAACGGCGCTCTTTCATATGATACCCCACATGCCCTAGTAACCCCACTTCAAATTTTTAAGACCCCCTTTCAGTCCCTTTTGCAAAAAAGATATATTTTTTTAAATTTCTTTCTTGCTTGCAAAATAGTTGGGCAAACGTCATCTAAAACTATTAAAATTCTAAATTTCAAGTTGATAGCATTAGTAGTTCTTGAGATATCCAGGTGTGACAGACAGACAGACTTAGTCTCACCATAAGGGTTCCTTTTTACCATTTTGGTACGGAACCCTAAAAAGAACTGTTCTCGATTATTAATAACTATGTGGATAATGAAATAATCACAGCACTACTTTTGTCAATTTAACCTGTGCTAGGACTAATAATCACCTAAAGTTTCGAATTAAAGGCTTATTTATCAGAATAAGTTCGAAAATTTATTTAGACAAATAATTTCTCGAATACTCGAATTTTCTCGATCTGAATATCTTGAAAACGGGAACTACGCATTTCCCAAGAATTCCCGGGACGAGAATTCCCAGGCATAAAGCCTAGTTCCACCTATCTCCTAGCACTCTCAGCCCTTCGTACTAAAACTCTTGCTCATAGGCATTACCTACTACTTACTTAGATGTGACTAGGTAAGTCCTCTTATTAACAAGTCTACAGTTTCAATAGGTATGAAAGGTTCTGATTGATCTGAAGAAGGTTATCAAGAATAATCGTTAGGTATAGGTACAATTTTCTTAACAATGGTTTAACAATGTATTCTAATCTAACCCTTGTGATCTGAGGGGAAAATAAAACACAAGTTAACATATTTTATTTTTTTCAAGTTTGTATTAATTGCCTACGGGCAATTGTGTAGATGATCCTAGATGCTACATGAAAAATGATTGAAAACCCGTTCATTTTCCAGCACAATACCTTCAGTAGGTACAGAAGTAGGTAGGTAATCCATGTCGTAGGAACTGTAAATTCACTGTACACAGTTGGTGATACAATTATTTGACATTGAATCTTATTGAACTTTTGGTCTCTTTAATAAACTATCTCAGTTATGAGCTATTTTCCCGACTTCCAACAAGATACCAGATGGAAGGAACTAGCGAATCCATTCTTCAATCATGCCCTATGATGCCATGCCCAAATACATTTTCTGTAACCCACTCCGAATACAACCCGTTCCTGGATTGTGGTAAAAAATATCGATACCAACTTTTTCTAAGCTTTAGAAAACTAAAAAGTCTTAGTAGCCCCATCTGTTCTCCAATGTTTTAACTATAGCCACAGTGAGTATCAGTACTTGTATGCATAGTCTACCAAGGTGAAGAGAGATGGCGCTCCTTGTACTGCCATCTAGTACCGATAAATGGAGTTTCTGACGAAGACGGCTGCCTACATTTAGACCGGTTGGAAATGCCTTAGTGCGACAAGCCGGTTTGTATTTACTGTCACAGATGGCGTTTGATGGCTTTTTAAAAGGTGCAGGTGAATAGTCAGATGACACTGATAGGTAATAGCAAAAGATAGCTAAGGCTCATTTTTAATAGTTGGTCAAGAATAAAAATTTGCCGTAATAAAAAGTAAATATTTCTTTCCTACTGACTTTTTCAAAAGGAATACCAATTCATTGGTTCCGTGGTGATTTGCATGGTTTTACGAAGTGGACCACTAGAAAGTGTTAAAAATGTCTGCAAAAAGGCAATGTACTCAATAATAATAAATAAACGTCTTTGATTGTAAGTGACATTTCTCATGCAATACATATTGTAAATGCTCTAAGGTTTCATAATGTCTGTAGTGAATAGGAGGAACAAGATGTCTGTGTGCCCCCCAGAATATTTTTTATAAAAATATAAGTAATACTGACATACTTGGCAATTTATTTAAACCTTTATCAGAAAACCCAATCCTAAAGCTATTCACGTGCATTGATATACGGATAGCATTTGCTATTTTTTGCAGTCAGTTTGTGGGCATTATTTATGACAATCATGACATGTCGAAATATTATTCTTTTCACCATTATCTATTCTGAAGTTGTAAATTTTGACTTAATTAGTCTCGCTCACCAAGAAGAGCCTATTTGGCCTGGTTGTTAATCTCGACAACAGAAATTTTCATTACCGTAACTTGAATTTTGGGCAATTTGCAATTTGCTATGCCTAATTGTTTATAGCAGCTGTACTCAAAGTGTGCTCTGCGGTGCCCTAGGGCTGAAAAGCCTCTGGAGGGCTCCGCGGAAATAGTGATCATAATGAAAAAAATACTAAAGGGGTACTATATTTTATTTTACTCTGCAACCTGAGTAAAATAAAATCTATGTAAATATTCCAACATAGGTAAAGTAAAAAATCTGCATTTGATTACATTCACATATTAAGTTATTGAGAAAATGCTCTAATTTCACATATATTTTTTTCAAATTATTTACACTACTCGTTTAGACGTGATCTTCAGTATAAAATCATTAAAAGTCGGTTATCGTCGCCTTAAATGTCTTGCTGATGTGGCGCGTTTGTTGGATCATCCAGTTCCCTACAAAATGGTTGAGCTGGATGGTGCTGATCCATGCGTCATATTCGTGAACGGGCGCCGTCAGTTGAGACTGGTCATTTCTTAACTGCCAGGGCTTATTTGTAATCTTTTAATCTTATATATTCAATTGATTTTAAATATATATTTTTTTACATTGTGCTCACACTAGAGAAGCGACAAGAATAATGTACCCAGGATTTTGTAATATCTTGATTTAAAAGAGTGTCCTTGGAATTTCTTACTTCTTCTCCATAGAGATCTACGTTTTGGAATGGGCAGATAGCTTCAACTTTCTGACTAACTGACCGACTCTTTGACAATTCAAAAGTGCTTTAATTAGTTTAATTTAAATAAATGCTTTGAGTTTGAGTTGAGTTTGACAGCAAAGGACTATTCTCAGATAGTTGTTGTGGTGAAAGATAAGCTTGAGACCCCGCTCTACTCCTCTACCCCTCTAGGGATTATGGGAATACGGGTAATTTTATTTATTTTTAGCGTTTTTGTTACAGCAACGTTAAATTTATTTGTTTCAGCATTTACGTAACTCTTGGGATAAAACCTAACGTAGTAAAATAACATTATAGCCTCTTCTTTAAAATACAATCCTATTAAAAGGGGGTCTAGAGGTCATTACGTTGACTACACCTGTTTAACATAAAAACAGTTCGGTATCATTGGCAATGTGAATTCGCACATTATATTTGAATACTTGATCTGCAATCACATCCCGAGGGATTGCTTTTATCTGTAGAACGATTTGCATTGCGTTCAAATTCTCTTTAAAACGTCGATCCGCCTGTGACTGGTGCAGGTCGATTAAATGATGTCTTGAATACCTAATACGAGTAGGAGAGGAGAGGCGGCATGCTCGTTCTCAATTCACTCGCCGGCGCATAAATTAGCGGTGCGGCCACACAACCACAGCTATTCCGCAAAAACTCCAATCGTAGGGGAAAGTTTGGCGATTAAGCCGTGAGGCGTGGCGTGGCCAGGTCTGTTCGTGACAGTTAGTGCCGCCACTTGTTATAATCCGTTAAACTTTCGACCCTCGTCAAGGTACGCTGAGAATTAATGGAAATGCTTTCTTTCCCAGATTTATGATAGATATTCTTTTTTGAATCCCTGATCCACCTTTGAGTTTGACCCTCCCCCGATAAAAGTGACAAAAGCCTACGTCGCGCTGGCGTTATGTAATTACGTAGCGCATACAACGCTCATCTTAATAGAATTAATTTGCATCCTCTTTAATGCGAAACCCTCTTAACTAGTTTGCATAAAATCTCGTTTGTTTATGTAATTTTTAATCAGGTCAATTAACGCTCTGCACTTAGTCAATTTCGTTTATATTTCGTTTGGCATTTTATGTGAACACAGTAGGTAAGTGAAAATGTATTTTTGTGTATATTTCTGAAAAGTACCTACCTGTTATGAATACCAAGAAAACGCAACTTTATTTGTAACTTTATTCTTTAGCATTTCGTCTTGTGACTCTGTGTTACCTACTGTAATTTGAGCAGGATTTAGGTATTACCTATAATAATATTTTTAAACTCGATTAAATATCTATAGTAGATGCAATGAGGTGACTCGTTGCCATGCCTGACGTTAAAAGGTTAAAAAATTTATAGATAATTTTCATAATTTTTTATTTCTATTTATCAGATAAAACGAAACACTTTATTTTCCAAATATTTTCACGTAGTATTATCACTAAGTAATAGTAAATTACCTTTAGAAGCTACGCCCACCAACAAAAGCCGTTTCTCCTACATTTTCCTATCGATTAACCTCTTCTAAGAAATTCCTGAAATTATCACCAAAATACCTGAAATAAGTATCTGTCTATTTGAGACGCTTGTAATTTTCGGAATTCAGCCGAAGGGGATGGAATATTGATACTTTTGAATATTGTTTGCCATATTTTATACTAACCTGTGCCCGCGACTTCGGCCGCGTGAAACATTTTAGACCCTCTGCGCGGGCGGGCGATGCGATGCGACGCGGTATTAACTCTTTGTCATTTAGCGTTTTTTTTTATTTTTGCTCTGCTCCTAAAAGTCATAGCTCTCGTATACGTATACTCTCCAATAACACCTCAGTTCTGCAATCCTTATGGAAAAAATATAATACCTCGAGACTAACACTAGAATGTCACAATGCACTGGAACGGGTGACGGTGTGCAACCGTAACACAGTGATACTGCAAGGGATAAAAGGACGCAGCGGATCACTAGGTAATGACGCAGCTGACGAACTAGCTAGGAGAGCATCCAGCGCATCAGTCTGTGGGCCCGAACCTATCGTACTCATCCGCTTCAACCAACTACGCAGGTGCCTACAGGACTTCAGCCATATACAAGCGGGGTACTGGTGGACCTCGACATCGGGATGAAGGCGGTCCAGGGATGCTAAGCCATCCCTAGATGGCAGGCTAACCAGGCGTCTATTACGCCTGGACAGGAACGGTCTGCGCCTAGTGACGGGGAACATCATGGGATACTGCTCACTAAACAAAAACTTCCACATAATAGGCATAACGGGCAGTCCTCTGTGCAGGGCATGCATGGAGGCTGAATAAACCGTTGTGCATGTGCTGTTTGAATGCACATCAGGCGTCATCCAAATCAGAACAGAAACCCTCGGGTCTACTAGATCCTTTACAGATATCCTAAACAGACCAGGAGACCTAATCAGTTTCTGGAGGGAGGTAGGCTGGTTGGAATAACCAATGACGGCCGCCATGGCCCACGCACAATGGTCCACATGAAGGACTAAGTGCGGAAACCAAACCATCTAACATAGAACATAGAAGGGTCATAACGTGATTTTAAGAGGCAGATAATCGCCGTTGACCTTGGCCATACAAATACGTCGCGCTCACGCCGCGCCACCAACTTTCAAAGTTAATATTTATTTTTATTAATGAAAATAAGATAATTTGAAAAAAAACACAGATAGAATTATAGATAATAAAACAGCTTAATCATACAAAAAAAACATGAAAATATCTTATGTAGTTCGGAAGTAATATCGTTTTTATGCTTTGGGTAGACATTACTTCCTGAATTTATTTCATAAAGTATTTTACTACAATACTTAAATATTCACATACAGAATTGATGCATATGCCTTCTAGTTTTACATATATTTTTTGCATAACTTACTTGCATTCATTACATATTTAAAAGTCACTAAAATCATATAACTGCGCCTTAGATAGCATATACAACATTATTTTTAGTATATTATTATGCGAAACCTGAATATAGAATAAAGAACTGAATCGATTTCAATATTTTTTTACACCATGAGACGACCCTGGAGGCGCCCCCGTGCCTCCAGGGTCGTCTTACGCTCATTGATAATTTGGCACTAGGTACCTAACCGTACGGAGATTGTATTGTAAGTAATTAAATGATGATAACATTTTCCATCACACTTAAATACTTTTGGGACTATATTTTGTCCCAAAAGTATTTAAGTGTGATGGAAAATGTTATCACCATTTAATTACTTAATTTTTACTTACTTAGATAGATTCTTTACATAAAATACTAGACACCTCTTTCGGGTTTCGCATATACTAAAAATAATGTTGTGTATAACCTTCCTCAAGGATTGGGCTAAGTATCAAATGCAAAAAGAAGTTTTCAAATCCCACAGGGTAGGTACTTCCAGAGATTAGCGCGTTCAAACAAACAAACAAACTTTTCAGCTTTATTGTATTTTATAAGTAGGTATAGACTTAATAAAGTGCGATTTTTACGTCGTCAAATATCGATAACAGAGAATGGCTATTGGAATTTTTTCCTCGACATTTTTAGACATTGATGTAAAAGAAATTGAAAGAAAAATATTTTTCAAGAATTTGTTAATACTAGCTGCACCTCGCGGTTTCACCCGCGTAAGTCTCGATCCTGTGGGAATATCAGGATAAAAAGTAGCATATTATGTTAACCCAGGGTGTCAGCTACATCCATACAAAATTTTATCAAAATTGTTCCAGCCGTTTGAGCGTGAAGAAGTAACAAACACACACACACTCACTACTAGTGTGATACCCTTCGTGACTTTTTTTTTACTTGTAAATATAATTTTGATTCGGGACCATTCGTGTTCACATTCATGTTTCATTTTATAATGTACTTAGGTCATCTTCCTTTTAATTACTTATAACTGGTTTGAACATCTCAAGTCATAGACCACAAACTCATCTAGTTAATTGGTCCGTGTTACCTCACAAAGTAACAGCTAGTTGGTTATTCGGATTGCAACGTCCACCCAATTAAAATTGGTCAAATTCCTAGAACCTCGACTCACAAAATTAGACCGAACTAGTCCCCAACACAAGCTGATTTAGTTACATCACGTGTACGAACATTCATAGTGAAACTTGTGTGGCTGATAAACATAAAACCTTTAGTAGCCGAAACTTTACCCAAAGTAGAAACAGAAATAATCAACGTGTATACGTAAAATCGAATTCACAATAAAGACATTATGATAATCACAGGTACGAACGAAATCACAATAGGATCGGATATAAATAAGAAAGGAGAATTCCCAAAGATGATAACATGGAGGGAAAAACGCTACCGTAAACCGTGCGCAATAAAGACTGGCAACAATTTATTTATATGACGCTTCAGGGAGAAGTTATCCGCGGATCCGGGGTACGAACGAGGTGGAATCGAGTTGATGCGTGCCGAAACACGAATGAGAAAATGGATGCTCCTGTACGGTATAGTAATCACGGCTAATCTTCTTATGCGGCCGATTGAGTCGCTGGCAACGCAAATATTGACTTCGTTAGATTTAGGAACTAAAGAGGTACCTATTAAACTCTATCTGCCTTATTACAAAACAAGATTTATATTTTGACATGGCTTATACCATGCAGCCAGTTTTTGTAATAAGAACGTAACAGTGATTGAAATACCTTCTTTATACAAAACTGAAAACTTAGTTCGGTACTAAGTTGTCAGTTTTGTGTTTAGGAACTTTACCATCGTCGGAATAAAGTTCGAAATTCAATAATGGCTCCATATTTTAAACCTGGGTCTGACGATAAACCTTGTTTTGTAATATTTTTGGAGGATTTAGTTTGGGTTTAGTTTTGTTTCGTATATACCGTTTCGATAACCTATGACTAATCAAAAATTATATTAGAGGAACCATCAGTTTATTCAAGTCTTAGATAACCTTATCCTGACATTTATCAGTCCTCTCAAACAAGTGTACTCCAGGGTTTCATATTTCCATTTTAACCCTAATTATGTTTAGTGGAACGAAACTTAGTAAGTTGTTACTAAACCCAGCTATTTAATATTACAAAATCTTAACAATAAAATATATTAACTTAGTAGCTACTCCACATTAAGTATTTGAAAGTAGATAATCCTAGAGCACGCTGACAATTAAATCTTAATTGTTTTAAAATATGATATTACGTGAAGACAAAATGTTCTTAGCTGGTGCAAAATGAACAGTGTTTCTTTCTCACAGACATAAAAGTTGAAGAATCTTGAGGATTATTGATGTAAGCTCGATTGAAGCACAAAATGCCTTTGATGGAGACTTTGAAACTTTATTCATTCTTCGTCGTGATATTATTAACTTTACTATGATCAAACTCTGCTAATAATGATGTTAGAGGATCAAACGCTGATAATAAACTTTCAAATTCTTTTACATGTTAAAGTGCTACAAATAAAAATATGATTTTATTAACTTTTTTAATACATTAACGCACTATTCGCTAATTGCTTTGCTGTGTTTTTTTAATCTTTGCATTCATTTTGATGATCGTTTTATGTTTTTTTTTACTTTTATGAGCAGTTTGGTTTATACGGTGTGATGTAGTTTAGAAACAACAATACCTACCTAGAGGCATCTTTTATTATGAAAACATGGTTAACAAACATGGTTCAAATATGGTTAAATCATGGTTACACAATGACTGGTTTTTCTCAATAGAATGTAAGTGCTTCATATACATTGTATAATTTTATGAGTCCTAAAAGCAAAAATAAAAAAAGAATCTATGCTTGCTACCAAAATAACTAGGCACCCGTACAAGAATAATAAATAACCTGCTAAAATACCGTTCATTATAAAAATCAAACAGCGCAATAAAGCCGTTGCACATGCACGCGATATGTATGGTCTAATAAAAGTCGCGTGCACACAAGCTGATGATGCGTGGCGTAGCGCCGGATTAAACAGTCAAACTGGAAATACCACGGCTTTGCCTCCATGCCTCCATGGCTAGACATCAACGTACTGTCAGCGTTAACATTCGGATTTGCGCGGATCGGGGATATTAAACCAGCTGGCCGGCTTCGCTCAATGCGCGTCAAATATGTACCAGATGCGTGAGTAGACATTTCGAAGCTTGACCAAAAGTAATTTTGCGTGCGTCAATGTTTCTATGGGTGTACTGTATTCACGTTTGCATGGTGCTTACTATTTTTCGACTGAACATTGATTTTGAGGTTTGCGGGTAATTAAAACTCATACTTAGTTCCATGAAATCCGAAGCATACCTTTATGTGAATTTACTGGTAATGTTCTACTGGAACATGGCTCTGGCATGGCTGGGGCATGGCTATTTGATTAGATTTTTGATAAGTTGCAAGTTCGTTTTCATATATCAGGTAAACTCTGACACTTGTGGGAGATGATACTACCTAATCCAATAAACCACTGATTAAACTGGACCATCAAATTAAACAAAATGTAGTCGATAATAATGAACAAGGAAAATGTCAATATGCTTAGATACGCCTCTCACAAGATATCAAATGTGGAACGATTTAACAGTTTTAATTAAGTTTAATGATAAACAAACATTTCTTCTGACTGAAATTAACTAGATAAACATGAACCAAATTACTATTACAAGGAAACCAATCTAGAAACAAAACACAACCCACACTTGTAAAGCAGTGGGAGTAATACTCGTAGTAAGTAAATGAGTAACGAGATTAAAAGGTTGGTTCATAGCTTTAAAACAATGTCTAAGTACCCACTTATAATTTACATGAAATTCAATAAACAGTAGGTAAACATCTTAATTTACCACAAGATATCAAATGCTGAACTTTCAACAAATAAACGAACATTTCTAAAAATAAATTTAACATGGTAACGAATCAGATTACTAAGATATTACAAGAAAAGCAATCTTGAAAACACAACGAATAAATACAACCCACACTTAAAGAAATACCCGTAGTAGGAGTGATAGTGAATAAACGGGCCATGAAATTAAAAATGTTCAATAGTTGGTTGTAACCGCATCCGGTGTGACAGACAGCAGGCAAATAGGAACTATTTGTTCCGAAACGTATCAGGTAGGGCACACGCACGACCGCGAAATTCTCGTACCAACTAGACGAACGAGGATACACGGAAATCCAATTTTGGGTTTTAGACACGGAGTAGTTAGGCCTCGTTTGTATATGTCATTAAAGAAATCAGGTGGAATTATTTAGTCCCAGATGGGTGCCAATAGCCTTTCGGTAAGGTCCTACTTACGTGTCACACTTTATATTGTGTAATTTATTTCTTTACCACTGCTTTCAAAACAGTGAAGGGTAATATCGAGACTGGCATGTCTTAGAACCAAAAAATCGAAGATATGTGAGATCCACCAACCCGCATTGGGCCCACGTGCATGGTAGATGACAAACTTCCTCTCATAGTGAGAAGGCCTGAATCCCAATCAATAGTGGGAACGTTACAGGCTGATGATTATAAGGCTATTTTCACCCAATCGTGACAGTTTCTGTCGAAGATAAAATGCATGCACTTATGCAAAAATCTTCTCAAATCGATGGTTCAATTAAGGTTTTGTTATTTTTTAGATTTATATTAAAATGCTGTATTTATTATTTGTTCTTAAGATTTTGCACCTAGCTTTTCAGATTGTTTTTCATTGACACCGTTATTTTTAGTCTCTAGTTATGATAAGAATATAAAAACCTCGTAAGCTCTCTTGTTTTTTTTTTTCTAGATTATCTACAGATTGTTTCTTAAGATCCGCCTGCGTACGCAATAAAAATAGCTTTCATTATAATATTATTACCAAAAGTAAGCAGTAAGAAATCTCATTTCTTGGTTATGATTGTGTTTTCTCAGCGGGATTATGAAACGATATCCTTTTACCATTAACGCGGAAAACTCATTAGCTCATTGACTTGGTGCGGTCAATTCTGCTTGCGATATGGAAGCAATCAAATATTATTCTGGTATTAGTTTTATTTCCTTGTACTCTTTTTTCTCTAGAAGTAAGCACTAAGCGTTCTAAGAACGACTATTTTGTAACAAAAATGTTTTTGTGGTTTGGTAATAACTAATTGGGAGAGGTATTTTTGTTTTTGATGTGTAGGTCACATCTTTCCTATCGCTTTCTATGGGAGTGATTTTGTGAAAAGGGACGGAAGTGTGTAACAGGAAGTGACAGCTTGAGCATGGAATAAGTAAGTACTTTTTAATAGTGTGGATTTAGTAAATACTTTTAATAGTATGGAATTAGTAAGTACTTTTTAATAGTATGGAATTAGTAAGTACTTTTTACAAGTATGAAATTAGTAAGTACTTTTTAATAGTATGTAATTAGTAAGTACTTTATTTGCATGGAATTAGTGTACCTACTCATGGAATTAGTAAGTACTATACCATGGTGAGATGTCAGATGTTATTACACATCATAAGCGACTACTGTAAGGCTCGCTCGTTTTTTACTGATTGACACAAAACATAATGTGTTACATCATGCCTGCATTCCCCGAAGGGTTGGGCAGAGGTTTCTTATTATTTATTTAATACTTTAAGCACACAAGTACAGAGGCGGACTTAATGCCATAGGCATTTTCTACCAGTCAACCTTTCGGCGATGCAGAGTTATACAGAGGATAAATATTATTTAAATATAAAGATATACATAAACCTATTAAAAACTATAAATATAATATACACACCTAACTATATATAAATCAGAGGAGAGGATGGGATGGGATGGGGAGGATGAGGTTTACTTATAGTTCACCCATATTTTCGTCAGTTATGTTAAGGTCCCATAAACCGGGTAATTAATGAAATCATGTGGATTTTCAGAAGATACCTCCATAATATCGTGATATTATCAAGTCCAAGAGAAAAATCTTATAAAAATAATTTCATAGAAATCTCAACAGCACGATATGAATAAAACACAACCCTAAGCCCGTCCCGTTTACCTCCATCACGTACAACAAAAACAGGGAACGAAATCAAAAAGAAGGTTAAAAATTGTCAGACTCAATTGTATGTAGTGGGTGTCAGGTCGCAGGCACGCGAGCCGAGTCCCGGAGTCTCGACGGAGTTGCGAATCCCGGGTCCCGGGTCCCGCGGTCACGTATAAATTACTCTAAGGGGAATGGCTCCTCTTTGTTGTTCCGGCAAACTTACTTTCTTCTAAGGTTTAAATCCTGACTTGAATTACGAGGGTCGCAGTTTAAAGAACTCTTTAGTGCGCATCCGTTGACGCCATTAGGGTAAATCTGTGGAGAAAGTCAATAAAACTTTAGGGAATTAAGTTTAGTTTGCATAATTTATATTGAGCGTTTATTAAGAGGTTTGTTAAAGGATGGTGATGAAAACTTGATCCCACTTCCGGATAACTTTGGGTGGTGAAAATTTTCGAGGTCTCTCTTTGGCACCTCTTTTTTGAGCTCCCATTTCGATCTTCCGAAATTAAATAATAATTAAACACTACGATATTTAGTTAAAATTCTCATAACAACACTTTGCATATTTTTATATCAGATATTATTATAATAAATGAGGAGCTCATGGCTAAGTAATAACAACGACGTGGGTCGATTCATCAGACTAAGCTAAGCTTGCTGGGGTTGGTCCGTGGATGGGTGACCATTTTAACATAGCGAGACTCCTCCGTGTCTCGGAAAGCACGTTAAGCCGTTGGTCCCGGCTCTCATTCGTCGATCTTTGACAGTCGTTACGGGTCGTTAGAAGTCCGAAAGTCTGACAACCAGTCTTACCAATGATTATCGTAGTACCCAGTTACTGGGTTGTGGAGGTCAGATGGGCAGTCGCTCCATGAAAAATACTGGTATTTGGCTGCATCTGGTTGGACTGGAAGCCGACCCCATTATAGTTGGGAAAAGGATAGGCAGATTGGTAGATTGATTATAGTAAATGTAGGGAATATCAGAATTTATATCCCAAACGATTCACGAAATCAATGGCGACCAACAAACTCATATTCCACACCAAACATACTGTCAGGGGAGTACGGAAAAACATTAGCGTTGTAATTTGACACTAATTAACCATGGCCGTTATGAAAGCGATACATCAACAGTGTTGCCTCGCCGCGCCTACCCACCAATTACCTACCACCATAACTTGAGCTCTAACGCCCCTCCAACAATACTTAAATCAGTTATAATGAGGGAAGGTTGTAGGTCGGTCAGGGGTCTTCTGAAAGTAGTTGTGTGTCGCAGCGCATTCATCAGAGCAGTTAATTTGCGAGCAGATGAGTCACGACATCATCGCTCATCTTGTGTGGCTATGATACTCTCATACGTCGGGAACATTTGGCGCGATTTTGTGCGACCATGACTTAGTGGCTGTTCCAGCTAGTGGGGTGTGCTTGTTCGTATCAAATTGTGAAGAATATGGGCATACCAATACATCAGACGTGTATTGGTATGGTAGCCCACAGCAATGGAAAAGCATCTAGCTGGGTATACAGTACAGACATTTTTTGCAGTACCTTTAATCAAAGCTATAGAAATGGTTACCATCTTCTATGAACCGAAATATAAACAAAAAACTTTTAACCCGAACTGGATAACAACAATGGTTCTTAATCAGCATATAATGTTCCCACTGCTGGGACACAGGCTCTGTGAGAGGGAGTGGGCTATAAACCACCACGCGGGCCCAGTGCGGGTTGATGGATGTCACCAACGAATGGTTCTTGCTTGACAAAGTAAGTAAGTACTATTTCGGATGAACAAAAACACACGAACTTGACGGCTCTACTCCGAAGTGATAATCCGAAGTATCGGCCGAATGTTCCGCCGTTTCTTGACCTCCAATGTTTCCTTTTTTTACTTTGAGTCCTTACTTAATTCAAGTCAAATTTTTGACTTTGACTTATCTCTTTGACTGTCGTTTTTTGTTTCGCCTTAGTCAGCCATTGTTAGCTGTAGTCAGGAAATGGCCGAACATTCGGAAATACTTCGGATTTATCTTCGGAGTAGGCACTCTGTTTCGGATGAACAAAAACACACAAACATGACGGCTCAATTAAACTCCAGAACGCGGTACATTTCACCAACATCGTGGCATATGGTTTCACTGAATGAAGTAATATCAAAGGTTCAGTTTACACTGGCTGACCACTGTTTGATAGCAGGTAACGTGACCCACATAAGGTACATTAGTTTCTAAACGGGGAATGGTGGTCACAGGTAGCCAAATTGTCAATACAACCTGCATTTCCACAATAGAAATTATTAACAGGCGACTGATCATGTAAATTGGCCGTATTGACCAAACCGTGCTTTTTAATTGATCAACTCATTAAAATGACTTGCTATATCAGATTCATTGACAAAAAAGGCAAAATATCCACAAATTATGTGTAGCCCAACAAAGAATTAAACTATTTTCCAATAATGTTTACTGTAGGTATGGCAATTAGTATTTATAATAAATTACCTAATGTTTTTAAAAGTCTTAACTTCATGGCATTTAAAACGAAATTATTTAACTTCCTATTGCTTATGTGTTACTACTCAACAAATGAGTTTTTAAATAAATTTGATTCAAAATTCAAACACGACCGACGACTCGTCTTTGTGTATTAATAGAATGGAATTTAATTTCTATGACATTGTATTTTATAATAATTTTCTACATTGTATTTAATCATAATTGCCAATAAAATTAATAATCCTTGACAGATCCTTGATCCTTGATTTGACAGTAGTTAACGTTTTACTTGACCTTGCCATTGTATGGTTTAATTTCGACATATTGTTCTAATACTCCTAATTTTAATTCTTTGAAATATTTGTACGCTGGAAACAGCAGAATATTATGGACATTATAGTACGTGTAACACCTTTGTAACAACGATAATCTAACAAATAAATAATTACTTACTTACTTAAAACATGTTTGTCCCCGGTAACGATTAGGAGATCATTATTTCAACTGAAGAGAAGACTTTTAAAAACGCTTGGATACCTAATCACTGATTCGTTTATCAACCGTGGTCATTTGAAAATATATTCACCTGCAAATTTCGTTTCCAAAGTCTGGAACGTAGCAAAAGCCGTGTTTAGCAGTGCCTTATAATAATAGAGCCATATTTAAGTCTTATAGTCGCAACAAACTTCTTAGATCGCTTATCTGCAAAAGCTGTTCCAACTAAAAGAGTAGCGGCCGTGGGTCAGGCGTATTACATAACCTAATGTTATTTGCATTGTCCATATGAAAAATTCAAAAGAATTAAGCAGCTGCGTCGGCTAGCATCGTAAACATTTCATAGTGTTTTTACGACAGTACCCAGCGGGCCACGGTCTTGTAAACGGACATGCCTTTACTTCGTGTACGAAACAACGTTTGTCTACATTTGTTGGTTGCTTTGGAACATGTATTTTTGTATGAAACAATAGTGTCGTGACAAGAATCGTGTAAGTTTTGTAATTTGTGGGGTAATAACTGCGATTAGGGTTAGTTTCACGTGTTAGAGGGTAGCGGAGCGCGTATGCGTATTGAGACTATTCAATTTTTGTTCCTTTCTTCTAGTCTGTTTATATGTGTATACAAAAACTGTTAAACAAATAAAATAAAATAAGTTTAGTTTTGTCACAGAACAAATTCTTCACAGTTCATTAATAATACAGCAAACAAAAACGTGATTTTTGCCAATTGGGGATCCTATTAGGAAATACCGTGCCGTGTGGTGCCGGACGTAAAGCACCATCCCATTTCTTCCCGTGGGTGTCGTAAAAGGCGACTAAGGGACTTACTAGGGAATGAGCACCATACTGCGTTCGCCGACCCGCCTGTCAAGCGTGGCGATTATGGTAAACCCCCCTTTTGGGGGAGGCCTATGTCCAGCAGCGGACGTCAACGAAATGATGATGATGATGATTGGGAAATAAACTAGGTATGTAATTTTCTGAAGTTTTAGTGTGGAAGCCAGATGACTGTTTTAAAGGACAGAGTTCCGAGTGTAGACATTTGAATCCAATTAACAATCATTCACAGAAATTCAATTTTACATCTGCCCACAATTCACACAAACATTCTAAATGGATTTCGATAGAATTTTATAAATTCGTGAGACTGTTTATAAAATATGAAGTATAAATTATCGTGCTGCGATGGGGATGAGATACAATGGGGATGAACAAAAAGACTCCCGTCCCGATTCCGTCCACGCGAGTGGAGACGCGCGCAAAACCTGGTAGCGGAGTATAGTTGAAATAACTCAACATTGTTTTATTTTCATGCAAGACTTTACCCTCCTTATTCCAAACCAAGGTTTATCTTCAGACCCAGGTTTAAAACATGGAGCCATTATTGAATTTCGAACTTTATTCCGACTATGGTAAAGTTCCTAAACACAAAACAGACAACTTAGTACCGAACTAAGTTTTCAGTTTTGTATAAAGAACGGTATTTCAATCACAGTTACGTTCTTATTACAAAAACTAGCTCCATGGTTTAAGCCATGTCAAAATATAAATCTTGTTTTGTAATAATGCGGTAAAAGTTTTGTGCAAGTGCATTCCTCATTTTTGTTTCATGACATCGTGTCAATTTCATAGATACATCCGTGAGATGGAGTTTCTAAAGGAAAAGTTCTCTGTTTTTCTTCGAAACGTTCCAAAGTTTGTCTGATCATGTTTGGTATTATTAGATTCTTCCGAATAATTTAGTTAAGTTTGTCTGATCATGTTTGGTATTATTAGATTCTTCCGCATAATTTATTTATTTATTTAACAGTTTATGTACACACATATATACAGACAAGAAAAAAAAAGGAACAGAAAAATACGTACAAAGGTGATGCTTATTTCTAAAGAAATCTCTTCCAGCATACCTGCGACAAGGAAAGTAGACGAAGAGATGTAGACAACGTGTGTAAGATTAAAAGAGAAAACATAATACATAAAATCAAAATAAAAAACTTACTAATATTATTACTATACTAATCACTAATTTAAAAATAAACACACAATAAGAGAATATACTTACATACATACTTCTAAAATAAATATCACTAAAATATATAAAAGTATAAAATAGTAAATACATAATATGCAACTATGACGAAGTGGAAAGATAGTGGCTTTTCATTTCAAAAATATCCACAGAAAGTAGTTGAGATAGATAATAATATATTGTCTTAGGTAATTTGAATAATTTTTTAATTAAGAAAATATATTATAATTACGTAGAATTGCGTAGAAATAATATATTTTCATCATTCGTGTCGGCACGAGCTGAAAAACCAAACCCTAATTTGTATCTATTAAAATATTATCTTTTCATTTTGCCTCATTTTACAAACGAGAATCCACCCACAACATTGATCTCAAGATAATGACAGACCTAATTAACTTAATTATGTATAAATATTTAAAGGTATGAACATTAATTTGATCGCTTTTATTAATGTACTGGATCGATATGCAAAGTTAACAAATAGCGATGCTTACACGCTGTTTATTAAAGGCAAACAATGAGCCTGTAACTTGTAAACACGAAGAGCGGGCCCTTGCGGCGATTTGCAATAAGGGGGCGACCTCATGCGGTTCACAAGTAATGGCGGTGATGACCTGATCTGAGATTAGCTTACCTGTTACCTACAACTTACAGGAGACGGTCAAGTGTATGCAGTAACCGATCAATTTCTTTATTTCAACTCTTCAGTTTGTAATTAGCAAAACGCTGAAAAGATCAAATCGCTATCATTGAGACAGAAACATAAAAAGTGCATCGATGTAGGCTGTTACGAAGGTCTTTCTAATTAAAAACTATTCTTTGTTAATTTTGTGACTATTTACAAGACACATGCCAAATAGTTAAAGGTAGTGTAGTGACGTACCATAAAGCGATCTGTACCCCAAGTGTAAGTTTGCGAGTGAGTAAACGTAACTAGCGCGTTTGCGTTAAGATTTTTATTCTCACTCTTATACTCTTAGCATTATGATCTATCGGTCAAATTGTAACGCAAACGAAATAGTTTCGTTAACTCTCTTGCAAACTCACACTTGGGGTACTGATGTTGATTTCGATTCAATAATCTATTCTTTCTCAAAACGAAGTAATTTTTATTTCCATTCAGTGGTAGTCAGTCAAACAAATGTCTCTGTGAAATGAACAGCGCTAAGGGTATGGTGAGCACGTATTTATCCTCCTCATAAAAATCAACTACTGACCATTCCCACTACATAAAACACAGCCTAAGATCAATCGGGCCACTGCCTAACTTATATTTAATGCGTTACAGTTGAGAGTGACGTAACCCCGAATATTATGCTAAGTGTACACGAAACGTATTATTGCTTAAGTGAAGTTACGGTTTGAACACTCTGTGGCTTTCAGCGATATATTTAGAGGTTTGAGTTTCATATTAGTGAGTTATTTGCTGTATACTTAGGTACATGTCGCAGTTTGAAAGGTTAAAAAGTATGTAGCATGTGTGTGTGTATGTGAGTGTGTGTATGTATGTAGTGAGTGTGTGTATGTATGTAGTGAGTGTGTGTATGAAGTATGTCGTTTTGCATTTTTTATGTGATTATGTGAAGGGTACGCCGTCTGTAATGTGATGACATATTACAAAGCAAAACAAGTTGGTGTACTGCTATATTTGGTAATTAAAATACAATTATTTTTTTATATGAATAGAGAAAGTGTTAGGCTTACCGCTTGCCCCTTGCTTCAGCAATAGTACAGTTAGGGAGAGCCAAATCATTCCAGCCATATTCCAGCTGTCTCTAATATGGTGGAAGAGATGGAATTGTGCTATTTCTTTAGGTCGAATATATTCAAATTAAAATTCTTTATTGCAATCTAAATGGTTATAAAATATAAGAGAAAAAAAAATAACATACTCAATATTACAGATATACAGACTTAACATTATATTATATTAATTATCATTATTCATATATTTTATACATAATATTCATAAAATTAACATCACATCATTATATTAAGTATCACAATCATTTCAATATTAAATAATGATTTATCTTCAAGGAATTCTTTTACAGAGTAGTGTGCCTTTTTAATCAGGAAGTCTTTTAGCTTCCTTTTAAAAATACCAATTGAATGCTGGTTCTTGACTTCAATGGGTAACTTATTATATATTTTTATGCCCATACAAAAAATACTATTGCTGTAGACGGCAGTGTGGGATGTTTTATTGCGTAGTGTATTTTTAAGTCTACTACTTGCTAATGTGCTACTGATGTTTGATTTAACTATACAATTTACCTACTAATACCTCATACCATTCGTATAATAAATTGTAATTCAATAGGTGCAGCATTAAACGTGATACATTTTCTGAACGACCTATGCTATATTAATTTTAGTCATCATCATCATTTCAGCCGAAAAACGTCCACTGCTGGACATAGGACTCCCCCAAAGGGGTTTGCCATAATCGCCACGCTTGGCAGGTGGGTTGGCGATCGCAGTGTGGTGGTAAAATGCATAGAGAACAGCGCTGCCCATTCTCTAGAAAGTCCCTTAGTCGCCTTTTACGACACCCACGGGAAGAAACAGGGTATTGCTATTCTTTACGTCTGGCAACACACAGACAATTAATTTTAGTAGCTTAAAATAAATTGGTAAATCCTACCTTATAGAACATACATTTTACGGTCTATTTTTCACAGTTAGTTTATAAGGCTCAGTATTGAACTCCGCTTGGAGTCCTCATTAATTTCCACTAGTATGTCCCGCGGCACGGCCTTCGTGCGGCCCTAACATAAATTCCGAGATAACTTGAACAAACAAGTGGAAGTCCAAATAAGTAGAGCCCTTTAGAATGCGCCCCAAGTGACGAACTCGTTTGTGAACTCGAATAAATAATTAAATCCTCTTTTCGTGTAGTGGAAAAAATTCAAGAATATTGTTTTTTGTGGAAAAATGTGAGAAAAAACTTTGTAGACATGTAGGTTTTTTATCCGTTACGAAATATTACATTCCTATGCAATTTTATGTTCTTTATATTCCATAACAATCTCTCAAAATGTTGCCCAATAGTTTACAATATAAACTATTCAATGAAACAAACATGAAGTTCCAATGCACAAAGTCAGTTTGGGAGCACAAGTGTTGAACCGAAACACTATTTACGTAAATAAACTCGTTCCGAAGGCGGTCTACGTCGTCGCCGAGCTTCGTTTAAACTTTTAATCGCTTTCGAGCCGTGATAAACAAATTTTAATTAAGTTTTAATATCACCACGTAATTGCCGAGCCAAACGGATATCACAATTATTTACGTTTATGAATATTTTAGTTGAGTTGTTATTCAAGGTTTTGAATAACAATTTGTTTAAGTTGATTTACTCTAGATTAAAGGGAGTAGAGTTAGCTGTATTATTATGCCCTTTATTATAATACTAAGTATAATATTCTTCTTTGTTTCTGTTAAATAAATGTTTAATAAGGTAATAATAGAATACTCTTTATTATGTACCTACGTGCTTGTTGTGTCTGTTTGTATCACGTTTGTATACACACAAACAGTAGAATGCGGTGAAGACGATTGAGTGTTGTTTAAACAACCTGCATTCATTGTTTGATTGAAAATACAAGTAATTGTGATTTAAAAAATGAAATGAATCATACCTAAAAGAAATTTGGAGATTTCCTACCTTTTCTACGTGACTATAGAAAGTATTCAGTGAGTGTAATAATTAACGTGTGTTTCCAATCCTTAAAGTGCGAGTGATTCGTGTAGTTTACATGTGTCGAGTCAGCTTAGGACTAGAACCAGATAAATAAGTAGCGTAAACGAACGTTTATGACATAACAGTTCATAACATCATGCCTTGTTTCCTCGAAGGGTTGGGCAGAGGTGTACCTACCTGTAGTACACCTAAATTTCGCCGTTATGTTGAAGTCCCATGTAATAGGGGACGAGCCGGGCACTAATCCAGACTTGGGGCTGCTACTGAGAACTTTCAGATAGAAAAACTTAATATCACTTTGCCCGACCTGGGAATCGAACCCAGGAACCCATGCTCAGCAATAACGCTTGCGACCACTTGACCAACGAGGCAGTCGTGACTGATCGAGGCAACGCTTAAGATTATGTACTTATCTATTTTTGAAGCGGAAGACGCCGCAGAGAGAAAGAGGGCAAAATACGCACCGTTGGTGGAACGCTACCATTTTGTACCCATTGCCGTTGAGACCATGGGTAGTTGGGGCACTGAGGTCAGGAACTGAGGGCTCATTGGGGAGTTATATTGAAAAAAAAAATGTTTGCTTTAACAAAATGATCACGCATCTCGATTCCATTCGAGCCTAACAAGATCTTGACTTCAGAAGCTAGGAGAACTTTGTTAAATTGTCATAGTTCCGTCTACAAAGTAATGAATTAGTTTAGGTAATTACGGGTAGTTCTTTAATTTAACTCAAATGTTGGCCAGTTTAAGAATGACATAATGCTAACGAGTTGCTTGTTACCATCATCTTAATTTATTATTTTATATACTCGTACAAAAGTAAAGAAGTAAAATCAAACATAGCATGTATGATGTAACAAAGAGCGGTGATTATTCTGTACACGTCACATTGTCGATATAAATAAAATTAATTTGTTCTAGCAAATATGCTGTAGTAAATAAATAAATAATGATTCCAAATATTTTAATGCCAACTAAGGGAAAATGTATTTTAGCTCGCATTTTTTTCAGTGTAGGGCACAAGCTCCGTAAAAACGGGTGACTCCCGCGCTGGCTCGTTCTTGGTGCAAAGGTTAGCCATTGCCATCCAACGTGGCAATGCAGCAAGCGTTATGACCTTTGTGCCGGGAACAGTTAGGGTCGGGTTATTTGATTAAGTTTTTTGACGTGTTGTTTTGACTAAAGCTATGCAAATTTTTTAAGTGTTAAAAAACAATATAAAGAATAAAGTTTGTTAAAATTAGTGTCCACGAGGATTTAGTAGCAAAACAGGCGAAAAGCCACAGCAATTACCGGGATTTTTGTAATTTTTGTACTCGCTTCCCTCCATTTGTCCCTTGGCATATTTTTTATTTATCAACTTAGGTGCTTTCTTTGTTTCCACCGAGCTTATTGTTAATTTCATTGTGTAACGGTCTCACTGAAGAAGTTTCCACGCTTAACATTGGCTTCCGTGCGAAATTGTTTATGGCTCGTAAAAATTGTGCTTTGTTATTTCATTTGTGTTGTTTCGGTGAACAATTTATTTGATAACCTTTTTTTATTTTATAAATTGTGTATGGAACTGATTGTTATCAAGTTTTAGTTTGATTGTGTTATGATTTATGTGTGCTGTTTCTATGCATAACATTATGCAGTTTATGCCACAATATTTATACTTTTTTAAACATGTCGCGATCAATTCACGCTGCTCCCACCTATTGAATTGTCTACAAAGATCTCTAGATAGCTGAACTAAATAAGTACTAGCTACAGTAAAACCTCTTTTTGTTCACTTGACAAGTGAAATCGAGATAATGCCACCATTTTTCATCTCGGTAGGAGTGTGGACGATGCGACGTTATTCTGAACGAATTGTACCTCGGGGTATGAATTTAATCTCAGAATTCAGCGTGTCAGATTCATAAGAAACGTCTCTTCGGCGATATTTTGAGTTTTATACGAACATCTTATATAACGTCTTGTTTTCGTATGAACATCTATTGAAGCAATAAAGAATACGAAGGTTTTATTGTTGTTTGTTTAGCTTGTTAGGATGTTTTCAGGTTTTTTATAACGTTTCATTCTTGATGGGTAAAACAATAATAAAACAGACCTACTGAAAAAACGCTACATCACACTATTATTTTTTTGCTACCTAGGTACATATTCTACGAAGTCGTTTGATGAGCTTGCTTTATGGCCAAAAAGGGTCCAGATCTCGGCATTTAGTTTCCGAGATATACTCGTACGCAGTCTTGTAAAGTTGGGTGAAAAAAATGCATTTCGCGATTTTAATTGATTAAATGATTAATTAATGCTTAATTATCTACAAATTCATATAATTTTTCTCAAATCAAGCTTTTTCAGTTTTAACATCAAAATAATGTCTTATTTAAAAAATTATGCCAGATTTCTGAATATTTTTTTAATCATTATTATCTATTGATAATAAGGTAACGATTCCGTGTTGTGCTGGACGTAAAGAATAGCACCATCCCATTTCTTCCCGTGAGTGTCGTAATAGACGACTAAGGGACTTACTAGAGAATGGGCAGCAGCGTTCTCTATGCATTTTAACACCATACTGCGATCGCCAACCCGCCTGCCAAGCGTGGGGATTATGGCAAACCCGTCCCCCTTTGGGGGAGGCCTATGTCCAGCAGTGGACATCTTTTGGCTGAAATGATGATGATGATGATGAATAAGGTAACGTATTACCCAGTAACTGGGTTGTGGAGGTCAGATAGGCAGTCGCTCCATGTAAAATACTGGTATTCAGCTGCACCCGGTTAGACAGGAAGCCGACCCTGCTAGGCAGATGATGATGTTGATGATTACCAATTGACTATTCTAGATACAGAATCTAGTCTTAACTCAATACCCCACTACTGGACCCTTTTTGCTTATACGCCCACATTTATGCTTTTAATAAACATTTTGAAATACCTCTTAAGAGCGTTTACGACGTACAGAATCCCATACAAACTTTCAAGCCCTTATTTTTCAAAATGACTCTACCGGTTTTAATGAAACTTCATACACATAAGCAGGATACAAAGGCCTAAAAAGTTAGTTAAAAACATTTTCGAAATGTCTTATTTAAAAACAGATACCTGGAAATCCCTTTTTCTATGGAAAATCGGTATAATTTGGCTGTAACACTATTTTTCAAAAATGTTCTTAAGTAACTTTTTAGAACTTTGTGTCTTGCTTATGTGTATGAAGTTTCAATAAAATCGGTTTAGTCATTTCGAAAAACAAGTGCTTGAAAGTTTGTATGAAATGCCGTAAGACGTAAACGCTCTTAAAAACAGCATTTAAGTTTTAGTTTGTAAAGTTAAATTTTGCACCGTTTATACCACCGTTTTTTGTACTTTCAACCTCCGGTCTCCGGAGGGGAGTGATGTAGCGGCACCAACATCGCCACATGCGAATTACGCGTCACACTGACGTCAAGCAAAATCCTGCATCGCGCAAGCAGAGTTTACCGCGCGACTAGCATATATACAACGTCCCGACATCAACCGTCTCGGGCAGGTGCCCACCAGAGACAACACCCGTATGGTCGGAGGATCCTCCCTTTTCTATAGAGGATGAGTGAACTTTACACCCTGTTCCTCATGCCTCTAAACCACAATTTATGAACGCGTTTCACATACCTACTACAAAATACTCCTAACATTTTTCCATTCTCTAACCACCAACCCAAATGCACTCGTCACTTCGCTGCTACAGGAACATCCAACTATCCCAAAGGATACGCTACCCTGCCCTGCCTTGCTTACACAAGTCAAGTAAAATAACAGCAAAAATATTAAAAATGCCGGCGCAGCGAGATTCTGATGCAATAAATCATAAGTGCATTATAAGGCAACGTCTCCAGCGCTTCGTTAAGAAAAACAAACTTGCCTGTTAGAGGGCCGGATTAATTTTGTATCAACGTGCTAAAGTGGAGTATTTATTTTATACTAGGTTGCTTTAAACATAATATACTAGGTGTTGCTTTAAACATAATATACTAGGTGTTGCTTTAAACATAATAATTATACTAGGTGTTGCTTTAAACATAATATACTAGGTGTTGCTTTAAACATAATATACTAGGTGTTGCTTTAAACATAATATACTAGGTGTTGCTTTAAACATAATAAACTAGGTGTTGCTTTAAACATAATATACTAGGTGCTGCTTTAAACATAATATACTAGGTGTAGCTTTAAACATAATATACTAGGTGCTGCTTTAAACATAATATACTAGGTGTTGCTTTAAACATAATATACTAGGTGTAGCTTTAAACATAATATACTAGGTGCTGCTTTAAACATAATAAACTAGGTGTTGCTTTAAACATAATATACTAGGTGTTGCTTTAAACATAATATACTAGGTGTTGCTTTAAACATAATATACTAGGTGTTGCTTTAAACATAATATACTAGGTGTTGCTTTAAACATAATATACTAGGTGTTGCTTTAAACATAATATACTAGGTGTAGCTTTAAACATAATATACTAGGTGCTGCTTTAAACATAATATACTAGGTGTTGCTTTAAACATAATATACTAGGTGAAGCTTTAAACATAATATACTAGGTGTTGCTTTAAACATAATATACTAGGTGAAGCTTTAAACATAATATACAAGGTGTTGCTTTAAACATAATATACTAGGTGTTGCTTTAAACATAATATACTAGGTGTTGCTTTAAACATAATATACTAGGTGCTGCTTTAAACATAATATCATGCCTGTAATCCCCGAAGGGTTAGGCAGAGTTAGTACACTAACGTTTTGCCAGTTATGTTTAAGTCCCATGTAATAGGGGGCGAGCCTATTGCCATCAATCGGGCACAAACCCAGACTCCGGGCTGCTACTGAGAAATTCCTGGTGGAAAAACACAATAACACTTTGACTCAACTGGGAATTGAACCCATGAGTTCGTGCTCAGCAGTAGCACTTGCGGCCACTAGGTCAACAAGGCAGTACATTACAGCTAAATAAAGGCTATAAGCTAAATCAAAATATTTTTTATTTCACATAAACCTACATGGGCACTTTATAAGAAACGTCAGAAGCTAGGTGCACGGTTCCAATTGGTCGTTTCCTGTGGAGAAGAGCCGATAAGAAACTCCACGGTATTTTTAAAGGCATTGGCGGTCTGAGGTAATATGTTGGCCCGAAGATTTGCTCGGTGGAGCAATCTGGTAAAAATAACACTTTTTAAAGGCTTCTACAGACCGGTGCGACTCGCGACGCGGCACCGCTCGTCGGGCGACACGCGGGGTCTTTGTGTCCTAAGCCTTAAGGCATATAGCCAAAAGAACGCTGGATGACCTACGCGTACAGTACAATCATATATTTTTAGGATGCTCTTGGGACTGTCACGATGGTGCAGCGCTTCTAGTATGTTTGCGCAAAACCAAACTGATGCTTCCACGCCGTCATTCGCGAGAAAACCGCGTCGCTGTTGTCAAGGTTGCGGGCGAGTGGTAGCAGCATTCTAAAAACTTTGGCGGAGAGTATCGACTCTCCGATTATTAAAAGTCTTGTAAGAAGGACAATCACTAAAACTTTCATTTGGGGATGTCCTTTTCACTACAGGGTCAGATTAAATTAGCTAGCGAAACTCAGCAGACATGATGGGTATATCTAAATAAATTTGATGATTTTTTTATGGGGTCATCGACCACAGTTAGTGCAGAGAGTTAGTAAAGTCGCAAAGAAACAAAAAAAACCTATTTCAAAAAAGTGACAACATTGTTGCAGGCATTATATTTACATAATACATCATACAAAAGCATTGTCTTAAACATATAGGTCTCCTGGCTCCCAAACTAGGTTTATACCTGTGACTTGGGAGTCAGTGTTCCTCCAATAATAAATATCATTACGTATGGAATAAGGCTGACAATATTGATAAATAAACCGTGTCAAAAAAGCCCTGTAACCATTAACGTAACGCAGTGCCAATTAGAGCCAAAACACTAACCATAACCGCGGTTGGCACAGATATGCTGGATTAAAAGTTGATGCTGTGTGCCGATAAACCGCACATACTAATGAAAGGTTGCCAAGCCATTGCATTAACTAGTACATTACATCAACACAGCAGTTTACAGCTAAAAATACCTAGGCATGTTCCAAGTAAAAGCCTCGGTTTAAAATCAAAGTCAAAGTTAAATTATTTACCTATTTCAAATAGGCACATAGAAGGCACTTTTGAACGTCAAAATTTATAAAAAATTTAATTGATTCTATATAGTCGCCCCTTCCAAAAGGTAGTATAATATTATAATAAAAATTAATAATAAAAAGTTTATTTCTTAAAAAAAATACAGATTTAACATATTTTATATCAAGACACTTAAAATGAGCTTTGGTAGTAACACAATTCAATAAAAATCAAAATATGGGAAACCCTGCCTCTCAAACTAGGAAACCTGTATCTTGAGAGACAATGATTCAGCTAAAATGTGGTGCTTTATGTATAATAAGGAGAGTATCGTATGGAGAAGAATGGGTAAGAAACTCTACCATAATTCTTTCACGGCTCTGTTGGTACATTTGTAGCCTGAAAAGATGAACTCTGAATAAATTGATTAGAAAGACTGTCCAATATACAACAACTTTAATTAATAGGTCCCAAAAATCCTTATTACCCCTTTTCTGATTTTCCTTCCGCTTCACAAAGTCAACGAACCTCAAACTTTACCCCCACGAAATCAAAAACTTTCGACAAACAGTAACGCGGATTTACTATGTCAACAATATTCGCTAGCAGCGTGCGGACAGCCAGATTATAAGTTGCAGTTACACTGCCACTAATGAATGCGAGCGGGATTACCTCCACGACCCACGGACCACGGCCAATTACATAAAAGTTGGCTGACATTTTGAATCCTGCCCGATACATTATCCCACTACTCGGCCTTTGAAAGCTTTTAATATTGATAGCCAAATTAATTGTCACTTTACTGTTTCAGCGATTGCATGGTGGAAAAAGTGAATGCTTAATTGGGTATAAAAGGTAAGGTGGAAAAATATAATGGACAGTATGCACTAGGTTGCCTTTTTTTTTTTTTTTTGGGTGGGAAATTATCAAATAACTTCTCCCGCTCTGGGCGGAGCGGGAGGGCGTGTCAGACTTTTACTGACTAAAACCCACCCGTATTCCTTCATTTGCCTGTGTGCCAGGACCACGATATCCCTTTCGGACAAACTCGCAACCCTGGCAGGCATTGGCCCTAACGGACCCCGTCAGTTAGTGCTGACATCTCTTTGAGGCACGCGTGGAATACAACGCGCCGTCGACCCAGGCCTGGTCCTTATCGGACGGCGAGCTACCCATCGCTCACCGTCTGCAGGCCCGCGCCCACGGTGGCCGGAAATCGGCTTGTGATTCCCGACGCCCGGGGCGTCTCCTGCGGCGACTAGGGGCGCGAGGGCGCGAACCTTGCCTCTCCCTCACGCGTTCCGCCTCCTCCTTCGCAAGCATTACTGCTTCGCAGAAGGAGGTGACGGCCTCCCATACAATCTCGCTCCGAACCATGGCCTGAACCAAGACCGGACGTGAGAGATCGCCCCCGCCGATCGCCTCAGTGAGGACACGGCGGTGCTCCACCTAAGCGGGGCAGACCAGACTAGGTTGCCTGAAATATTATTTAACACTTGCAGTATCATGTCGGGAAACTGTTGTGAATGAAGCCAAAATTGAGATTGATTGCTAACACTGAAGTTATAGTAAGTAATAAAGTAAACTCTAACACAAAGTTTTATCTAACCGTGATTGGTTCATAAAAACAATGCTACAAAAATTTACCAAGCAGTTTTGAGCGATTAAACTGCTATAGAAACTGACGCAGCCTAGAGACATTATTTTCGTGCAATAATATAATGAAAACTTTTTTCTTAGATTAATCAGTCCGCCTAGCCTTTTCACAACTCTGTTGGGGTCGGATTCCAGTTTGACCGGATACAGCTAAATACTAGTATTTTACATGGAGCGACTGACAATCTGACCTCCACAACCCAGTATCTGGGTAACAAAATACCCCTTGGCAAGAAAGGTTGTCAGACTTTCGGGCTTCTGACGACCCCTAACGACTGTTAAAGATCCACGAATGACAGCCGGGACCAAAGGCTTAACGTGCTTTCCGAGAAACGGACTAGTCTTGGTATGTAAAGATGGTCACCCATCCACGGACCAATGCCAAGCGCAGTTTAACCTGATGGATCGACCTGTGCGGCTGTTATTACTTAGATCCTCAAAACAAAACCGATCAAGAGCGAGTCGGACTCGCTCACCGAGGATTCCGTAAGTACATTATGATGTTGATGATTTCTGAAAAACTGTTCTATTTAGAGACATCGTTTTACTTTTCCTGTAATCTTTACATAAACTTCTATCACATAGAATAATACTCAATACTCAATAATTTCAGATTGTTGTATATGCAAACTTCGGAGATAAGGGGGGGGGATGCTATTTTTTTTTTTTAATTTTTCATCAAGTCGGAAACTATGGAGCCTAAAAAAAACAATTGTTTGAGAATGTGCAAACAGCGTTCTTTCATATGATACCCCCACATGCCCAAGTAGCCCCACTTAAAATTTTTAAGACCCCCTTTCAGTGTCTATTGCAAAAAAGGTAATTTTTTTAATTTCTTTATTATTTGCAAAATAATTGGGCAAGCGTCATCTAAAACTCTTCTTCTTCTATGTTTCAAGTTGATAGCATTAGTAGTTCTTGAGATATCTAGGTGTGACAGACAGACAGACAGACTTAGTCTCACCATAAGGGTTACTTTTTACCATTTTGGTACGGAACCCTAAAAAAGATACCTTTTTTATTAGTTATGAACTCATCTTAATAGATTTTAGACCTCAGGCCGATGGGGCCGAAAGGTTCTGGAGTGGCGACCGCGTACCGGAAGACGTAGCGTTAGAAGGCCTCCTATAAGGTGGACCGATGACATTGTGAAGGCCGCAGGAATCCGCTGGATGGGGGAAGCACAGAAACGGTAGGTGGAAGTGGCGGTGCTTGGGCCGATGTCCAGCAGTGGACGTCTTTCGGCTGAAATTATGAGACCCCAAGCTATCTTCTATCTCGTTTTCTTCGCACGGGTTTTTACGACTTGACAAAACATTAAGACTACTATTAATACTCCATTTGAAATGAGATTAGACATTTAAATAAATCCTTTTTACAGTCCGATAACCGATTTTGACTTCTATTGCGTTGGTGGCATGGAAAATGGTAGCTGTAATAAACGGTTGGTATTGTAACCACGTTTTTGCTCTTAATGCCATCCTTATACCTACGGAATAAAAGTCAAAATCGGTTAAACGGACTGTAAAAAGGTTTATTTAAATTTCTAATTTTATTTCAAATGAAGTATAAAATATTATAGACATACATCTTCCGGAATAAATTCTCTTAATGTGATGGTGAAAACCGCATCAAAATCTCTTGCGTTCTTTAGAAGAACAACGTGGTCACACAGTTATGAAGGCGAGATTAACATGCATGCATCGGCACTGGCAGAAAACGGTCACAGAAAAAAACACATTCCTAACGTGCCAGCCCTAGTTCACACCAGATATGTATAAGTACGAGTATACGCTTACCGTTCCCAGCAGATATCGTTATGTCTGTTGGGCCACTAAAAGCTTTTTCCGTCGACATGTTATATTGTACACAGACCACGCCGTCCTGTGTACTTACATCACTGTATACCTTGTAATATAGTTTTGGATACTAGTGTTAGCAGACGAGTCATGGAGTGGAAACCGCGTATCGGCAAGCGTAGTGTGGGACGCCCCCCAGCTAGATGGACCGACGACCTTAAAAAGGTGGCTGGGACAGACTGGATGCGGAAGGCGGAGGACAGGGAGTTATGGCGCAGCTTGGGAGAGGCCTATGTCCAGCAGTGGACTTCTAAAGGCTAAGTTGATTGATTGATACTAGTGTTATAAACTAGAACAGTATAAAAATGTAGCCAGATAGGTGTACTGATAAGTACTGTCTTATGGAAAGTTGTAGTCAACGGAAAACTTCTCGGATAAGATAGCACATAAAAGTTTAGCTATTTTATTTTCATGATCAGCAACTACCTAAACATTTGTTCTTGTAACAAACAAACATAGTTAAAAAACTTAAAAACTATCTCATCATTCATTTCAGCCGAAAGACGTCCACTGCTCGACATAGGCCTCCCCCAAAAAGGGGGGGATTTGCCATAATTGTCACGCTTGGCAGGCGGGTTGGCGATCGCAGAATGGTTTTAAAAATGCATAGAGAACGCTGCTGCCCATTCTTTAGTAAGTCCCTTAGTCGCCTTTTACGACACCCACGGGAAGAAATGGGATGGTGCTATTGTTTACGTCCGGCACGTATATAATAATAAATAAATTGCCCAAATTTTTAAATAATCCAAAAATAATAATAATACTACAGAATTTTTAAAAACTTCTTTGGAATAACGATCACCTAAAAAGATTTTACATAAAGCAACATTTGTGAATGGATCAGAGATAAAAACTGAAAGGTACCATAGGATAGCCAAGCATAAAGAGATGCCAACGAGAGAGCTATTAATATCCAGTCAAAGTCTGAATCAGATAATCATTTAAGAATTATGAATTAATCATTGAATAATTATAAGAAGAATTATGTTTAAGGAAAGAGTACAAAATGTCAGTAAGCACATTCGCTGCGTTAGAGCATTTTCACATTGTCCGATACGGTATCGGTGCCGGACGCTGGTAGCCGAGATCCGATATCCATTACCATGTGGTATCTTCATATATATTCCCGAAGATATCGGTCCGATTCGGATATTTTCTCAATAGCTTTGTGCGGGCAAGTGGTACCTAGTTATGTGATGAATCTGTTCTAATAAAATTCACTTATATGCTACGGCTACATTTAATACTTTTATTGTATCACTTGCTTGCACCACTTGACGGCACGATTGGCGCAGTGGTTAAGCGATTGACTGCTGCGTTGCGTGTCGTGGGTTCGATTCCCGCACGGAACAAATATTTGTATAACCTACAAGTAGCTGTTCCGGGTCTGGCTGTTTGTGTATGTGAGTTTTAAATGTTTGTAAACGCACCCACAATACAGGAGACATTCCTAGTGTGGGGCAACGTTTAATAAAAAAAAAAACAACCACAGTTAGTAACAGACTGCCTCAAGAGCCTAGGCGCTACGCCGGCCACTAACAAGAGTGGGGACCGGATTTAAATGATGACGACGTCATGTAGAATGTTTACAAGCAAACAAACTTTAAAAACCTGCACTAAATGGCAGCCGCGTCACGCTGCTGGCCGGTGCAGTGACGCAAACAGAGGACAAAAGGAAAAAGGTACACGTATAGCGCGCATACAAATGTTATCGTCCGACAGCCCACGGGCATCCGATGGTGCCGCCAACATATCGGTATCGGATCCGATATCGGATATCGAAACGGACAATCTGAAAGGCATGTACATAATTCATACATTTTCCTTCCCCCTAGCCCCCGATATCGTATCGACTTCCGGCACCGATATAGTGTCGGACAATGTGAAAACGGTCTTACGGGAAGTATTTGGCCGTAATTGAGTTTCATCGTGTACGGCAGGTAGTTTTCCTTGTCTAGGCCCCTGGTGCGGAGGTGATAAAACTAAGTTCCCGTTAACGAAAAAAGAAATGCCTATATTGCCAACATTCTTACTTCAAGTGCATTAAAATTTTGAAAAAAAAAAAGAATGGAAGTGTTTTTGTGTAAACTTTATTTTTTGGCTCTAATGCGATACGGGAACCATTTGGCCGTAATCACAACCCCGTACCACACCGAACTTGTGCGCTCGCAGGGCTTTAGTTAGCCGTAGTGTTGTACCAAGTGCGCAGGTTTCTACGTCGCGTCGATGCCTGAGGCATTTTCTACCCGTCAACCTTAGGGTGATGCAGAGATAAAACATTGCAGGTGCAACATAATGAGATAGATAGCTTTCGACTTCTGAAATTAAAGTAATTTTATACTTTTTAGAGTTAGTTTTTTTTTTGGTAACCTTTTTTATTTTTCACTTTTTACTTGCGGTACCTACTCCACACAAATTCGAATACCACTACCTGCTATGTAAAGAACAGAGCCAGGAAGTTATAACACCTTCCAAATAATACTAATGAGAAAAACAAACCAAAACGTCATCTGTGATATATTTTTTGTTTTTGTTGATTTTTTCGAAAAGCGCTGAATCAATTTCGATAAAATTTATATGATACCATACTCTGAAGTATGTAGGTCATACTTCAGAGGTCGTTCCATATATTTTTTTCCCAAAAAAATAATAATATGAAAATCAATTCTTAATTGGCGGAGTAATCGCGTAACAAACATACAAAAGAAAAACATATAGTCGAATTGAGAACCTCCTTTTTTGGAAGTCGGTTAAAAATAAACTTTGGCAAAAGAAATCGGTTTAGCAGAAAACAAATCCAGCAAATCAGCGCTGGGATGTTTCAGCCTACTTCTGATGTTCATGTGCCTTCACTTTAAAATATAACCGACTGGTTGATTTGTTTCACATTGTAAAAAGTCGTGTAATAAAAAGTAAAAAATAATTTCATAACTGATTATAATATTTTGTAATAAAGAAATTTGTTATTTTTTTATAAGTTAATTAAGTATTTAATAAAGAAGAATACACATGTGTAGTTTCGAAACATTTAATTTTTTTTTGATTTTAATAAATGAATGAATTAAAAAGTTATTACTTATTTTACGAGCATTTCCCATCCCTAGCATGATATTTGTTACATGCGGCACGGGAAGTATTTTTCCGTAAACTGTCCGTTTTTTGAAAAATGCCTTTAGCTCTTGAAATATCCAGATCGATAGGCAACAAAAAAGTTTTTTGTGAAAGCTGCCCGTTTCCTGACAGTAATTATTTTTTTTCAAAATCTGTGAATGTAGATCAAAATGTCTCAAAAATTAAGGACTGTCTCCTAAGACCGTTTTCCAGTAGCTACAAGAATAAAGGAACCCTTACTTTCCCGTCTCAAAAATCCACCCTGTATCCAACATTTTTGTAATTTATTCTAAAAAAACCCTTCCCTTGTTTTTTAGGGTGCCGTAGTCAACAAGGAACACTTACAGTTTCGCCATGTCCGTCTGTCTGTCTGTCCCCGGCTTAGCTCAGCGACTCTTAGTACTAAAAAGCTGTAAATTAGAATGGGTATACATAGTAATCACGCCAACTAAGTAATAAAATAAAACTTTGAAAAGACGAGAAAAAAAAATATATCCCCACTTTATGTAGAATGGAGGTACCTTACAATGATTATTTTTTTCACGATTTTATTGTACCACTTTTTCGGCGTGATTAATATGTATACCCACGGGAAATTACAGCTTTCTAGTACTAAGGCCCGTATTTATAGAACGTTGCTCAGTACTAAAGCATTACATAAGACTAAATTCGACCAATCCAATGGCTTGAATCTAGTCTTAAGTAATGCTTGAGTACTGAGTAACGTTCTATAAATACGGGCCTAAGAGTCTCTGAGATATGTCGCGAACAGACAGACAGAGGAATGGACAAACAGATGGACATGGCGAAACTATAAATAAGGGTTCCTTGTTGAGTACGGAACCCTAAAAACCAGCATTGTATCCCACTACAACCTAACCTTCCCTCAACAGTAGTTTGTCGCAGCAAATAAACTACAAAACACAACCTTAAATAAAACCACTACAATTATTCTTATCGTAGTTACTTCCGCGTGTCCCTACGCGGCCACATTTCACGGCATGCCAGCTCTGACCACGCTTCACAGACACCTGAGACAATGGCCGCCATCTGCTCGTGACGTAATCCAAAGCTTCCTTGTGACTTCACCTCGCATTGCATTACCTGAGCTAGTTAGCCGTGGCTAGCTTTAATTAATTTCTTGGTGAGTGATGATTTTGGAGGAATTTGGGTGTTTTGTTGCGGCTAAAGATTGGTGAAAAAGAATTACTAGATTAAAGCTGTAGACAGTAAAATTTTGTGCATCTGACACCTGCCTGTAACGTAGTTTGGTAATTTTGTGGCAACACCCTTCTAAAATGCACGACGCATCCAATCTGATAAAATAACCTGTTTTTACACGAGTTAAGTATTCTGGTATACATCGAGCCTGAAAAGGAAGAACATCGTAAGCGACATAAATTACAATTTACAGGAGATGTTTTTTATTGATTATTTTATTGATTTTATTGAATTATCTATTGAAAAAGTGAAATACTTGCATTATGTCGCTTACGATGTTCTTCATTTTCAGGCTCGACATTTTGACGGCACGAGGGAAGTCGAAAAAGCTCATATGAGGATACTCCTCCCCTTTCTCCTGACACAATAATATCCATCAACGATGGAAGTAATAAGTAAATTCCACCTACCTACTCTCTTCATCCATGTTCTGCATATGTCAAATGAAAGCTTAGCAATGTCTAATCAGCACTTGATCGTCGAAGACAACAAGATTAGTTCCAATTCCAAGTAACCACTAAGTGAAGCCCTAAGTAGAGAGAACTGTACAACTAAGTAGTTATTATGTAATCTGTGGTATGTCCATTATTAGTAACTATGTTTGTTTGATTTTGATTGACACACTAGTCATTGGCATAGGTCATTACCCCCGGGACTTTGTTCCCGGGCAGTAACAATCTGGAAATTATACCTGGACTAAGTAGCTAAGTATACTATAGGTGACGTATTAATACGATTAAACATAAGCTGTAGAAATTATATTAGATAAAAATAAATAGCCGGATTTCATTTATTTCGGAGTATGATAATTGAAATAAACATTTTTTTTTTCAAAAATACAAGTTGGTTATAAAATCTACGGTGCTGTGTAGGTAGGTATTTTTTATAAATAAATAGAATACAGTAGAAATGGTAGTTATAGCATTTTTCCCACTATAAATACAGAAGTTAGGTCCCAGATAAACCCTTTTTATTGTCTTTGAGCTCGATTCACAGAAAAACGATCACAGAAAAGTTAAAATTTCAAAGTACGGAGACCCCGATCCTAAGTTCCATATTATCTGCATCAAATCCCGTCTACGTGCCTTCGTATAATCATCCGGATAAAAGAGGCGTGCTCACCTTATTCCGACCAAGTTTATCTTCTGCCATTTCATAACACAATCATATTTATTCGTATAGTTTCAAAACTATGTGAACAACAGCTGGCCGAATGGAAAAAGCGAGTCCGAAATGTCAACGGAACTGAAATAAGGTTGAAAGCACAATTTCGAATGATTTAATACTTTTTACTATTACGTATTGTGTGGATGAATTTATTTGTGCGGGTGTTACCTACGCCAATAAAAATATGCACTTGCACTCCCGCTGATTTATTCATTTATTTATTTATTTGCTAACATGTAAAACACTGGTTAGAAGGCATGCATTAAAATTTCATGACACAGTATTAAGACATGCACCCTGTAAGGGCGGGCATTGCAAATTGTATAATATATCGAATTACTAATCGATCTATTATTACCGACATAAATATATTTATATATATATAAGTGTTTAGTTATAAGTACCTAATGTTTAGCGGTAAATGTATTTTTATTATTGATGAAAAAGTACGAGATTAAAACTATATTATTGTATTTGGGAGCTATATCTGCCAACAAGCGTTTATTCGTGGTGACACCCAAGTTTTACAAAAATGTTTACTTCTGCGAAAGTAAACATATTCTTTCTTTTTTTTTTTTTTTCATAGATATGTGTATACATCTGTAAAAATCTCACTGACGACACGGTTGCCGCAGTGGCTAAGCGATTGACTGCTGCGCTCGGGTTCGATTCCCGCACGGACCAAATATTTGTATGACCTACAAGTCATTGTTCTAGGTCTGGCTGTGTGTATGTGAGTAATAAATGTTTGTAAACGCACCCACAATACCGGAGAAATTCCTAGTGGGGGACAAAGTAAAAAAAAAAAATTGTGCCATTCCTTAGCATCATGTGAAATGACAGCTCACTTCAAGCTCATAAAACATATAGCGTAGGGTAGGAACTCAGTAGAATAAGATAGACCTTATGGCTAGACGTGTGGCAGCAGGTTGAGCAGCCCTGATAGATTGAAGGCTGATAGTGCACACGGAACGCTTATATACCATTAGCAAGATGTGTCCGTGCATGGTCGTAATGCACAAATGAATAATGTAAATGTGAGGTGGCTTATGAAGCAGTGGTTTACCAATGAATGAAATGACCGATCCCAGCGTGGTTGTACCAGACTCGATTGCTCGAATGAACCCAGAGATTCACACTAGCCCCTGAAGCCTCATGTTTCATGAGGCTACAGAGACCATTGTATATCAAAGAGTAGACCGGGGGGCGCGATAATGGTAGGGAAGACGTGCCTTTGGGATATAGAAGGATTATTGGAGCCTACCGGATATGCATCCTGGAGCAAGCATTGGAATAGTGGAGAGACGGGATATATTTATCTATGGGAGGGGGGGGGCATCTTTTAATAGCATCGCAGCCAGATTGGCTCAGGTCCTCTCAGCTCTGTCTGTGTCACTGCTATGCTGTATTACACGTTGCTGATTCCAATGTCTTCGTCTGAGATGTCACTATCCGTTTCAGATTTCTTGTAAATCTCGCTAGCAGCGTTTCTGATCTTATATCGGTCTTCAGCCGTGTCCATCCCAAAATTTATTTCCTCATTGAGGTGAGTCATGTCCTGTTTTAAGTTGTCGTTCCATGTGCAGATGTGCATGTACCGTTATGAAGCAATGGTTTACGAAAAGCTATTATGAATGAAGGTCACCTCCAATGAAAAGTTATCTTTGTTACTTTGCTGGTTGAAGCGTGGACAATGGTTTCGTTACTGATAAAACGTAAACGTTACTTCTGTACTTAACTATTATTTTATAGGTACATCTCAAACAAACAAACAAGCAAATACAGCGGCTAAAATTATTTCGGTATTGAATTGTGAAAAGTTAGGATTTCATATTAATTTTATTTATATACACTTTACTATAAACGAAATAAGTATTATCTACATTGAGATAGAATCAAATTGGTGGCAGCTTGCGTCTTCTATCGGGTCCGCGCCCACTCGACCCGCTTAGAATCAACCCGAAGAATAAAAGGCGTAAAAACGTCGAAGTATAGTCAGACAGAAAAGTGTCGATTTAACGCTTGCACCACAGAGAGTGTTTAAATAATGATTGGATAAATAAATCAATAATTAAACAAGTAAGTACTTATTCTTTTTTAATAAAGTATACGCTTTGTACTTTGGAGCAAAAATGACAGATTATTGTTAATTATCATTACAATCTTATAACTAGTGGCATGCTAGACGTAGAGACTATGTTTATAAAGCTACATTTTTTAAACGAAATCACTGACGACTACCAGGATAAATATGGATCAAAATATTAAATATTCTATGTATAATAAGTTAATATCACTTTGCCAGACTGTACAGATGACACTGAATTGGTAGTAAAAAAGCTGGTATTATTCTTCGGGTTGCGGGTCGAGTGGGCGCGGACCCAAATTATTTTGGTATTCAATTGTGAAAAGTTAGGAATTCCTATTCATTTTATTTATATACACTTTACTATAAACGAAATAAGTTGAGATAGACTATGCTAGAATATACAATTAAATTGGTGGCAGCTTGCGTCTTCCATCAGGCAAACTATGCAACATTTTGCGTATATGAAATCGAGTTTATATTATATTTCGACAACTTTTCCATACTTCTTCTAGTCAATTTCTACCTAGCCTTTTCCCAACTAAGGTGGGGTCAGCTTCCAGTCTGAACGGGATACAGCTGAATACCAGTATTTTACATGGTGTGACTGCCTATCTGGCCTCCACAACCCTGTTACTGGGTAACACGATAACCCTCGGTTAGACGGGTTGTCCATAATTTTTCTAATATTCGTTTATATCTTGTATAAGTGTAGGGGTATTTCCAGAGATTTCCCCCATCGGTTCCGTTCCGAGTGTGATCGGAACGGATCGGTTACGGGCCGTGGGAAATTGCCGCGTTATGTCTCAATGGGGTCTCGCGACGTCAACTGTTGCTCTCATCGATTATTATGTATCTTCGTCGCGAGATATTGCTAACGTTCAAGTAAGTATTGCTTGTAAGTGTTTGTGATAATAATGTTGTATTTTTTCGAGTTGCTTTTCGGCCCTCGTGCTTTTCTATGGCTATGATTTCGGACCATGAAATGCAGTCATCTTGTATTTATTTTGGCAAAATGATTGGCTGAAATCAGAGGCTCACTGAAATCATAATAAAAACGTGAAAATTTCTAACAGACAAAAGCAAAACTTAAGTTTAGTTATTTATAAGAATTTATTATTCATTCAACTTATTATTGTTAAACATTAGTGTCTAAATTCTTTCAAACAATGATTTGCATTTATTCTTAACCCTTTTCATGCTATTGCGTGGTTTAATTCAGGGCTGCCAATTTTTGTGGACTAATATTTTATTTTATCTTTTTTACAAATGTAGGTATGTCATGCAAAATTAGAAAACACACATCTTAAATAAAACATGAATAATTGATTGTGGACCTAATAGTATTAGCGTTGCTGAATTTTGGGGTAAGCAAAGCAGAATGCCGAAACAAAAACCCAGCGTTGATTAAAAATTAAAGAAAAATGTCCTCGCGGACATTTCCCAAATGTGGCGCGAGGAGGTCAAACGCCGAGGCGAAACTCCGCTGCCGCGAAAAATCACGGCACAGCGGACGGAGCTCCGGCGGGATTTCATGGCGACATGGAGAGCACGATTGTCGCAACCCAGCGCTTGGCACGCCACAACTGTGATGGCGATAAGTCCCCTCTTTGAGGAGTGGCTAGAGAGGCACCACGGCGTCCTCACCTTCCACCTGACACAAGTCCTCACCGGACACGGTTGTTTCGGGAGGTTCCTGTTCAGGATAAAGCGGGAGGAAACGCCCGGTTGTCACAACTGAATGGATCGTCTGGAGGACACGGTGGAGCATACGGTGGAGATCTGCCCGACTTAGGCGGAGCACCGCCGTGTCTTCACGGAGGCGATCGGCGGCGGTGATCTCTCGCGTCCGGCCCTGGTTCAGGCCATGGTTCGGAGCGAGGATGCCGTCACCTTCTTCTGCGAAGCAGTAATGCTCGCAAAGGAAGAGGCGGAACGCGTGAGGAAGAGGCAAGGTTCGCGCCCTCGCGCCTCTAGTCACCGCGGGAGATGCCACGGGCGTCGAGTGTCGCAGGCTGATTCCCGGCCACCGTAGGCGCGGGCTTGCGGACGGTTAGCGATGGGTAGCTCGCTGGAACTGGTTCACGGGGTCCGATAGGGCCAATACCTGCCAGGGTTGCGAGTTTGTCCGAAAGGGATATCGTGGCCCAGCATACAAGCAACTAAAGGAACACGGGTGAGTTTTAGTAAGTAAAAGTCTGACACGCCCTCCTGCTCCGCCCAGAGCGAGAGAAGTTATTTGATAATTTCCCACCCAAAAAAAAAAAAAAAGCTTGAACAAAGCGGCAACATTGCAGCCCTCATTAATGCATATCGAGAACCCTACCCAGACAGGGTGCCTCATGCATTAAAAAACAAAAAAAACGTCGGTCGTCGTACGTTGAGCAATTTTGGCATGAAGACACTATACAAATATTGGTAGATTATTTCTTAGTTGATTACAATAATTATGTAACAGCGATGTATTTTTTGTAATTAATATCTACCTACGTTTTTTTACATGTGTCTTGCTATTTACGTTATGCTTCTAAACAACTTTATTTACGTGAAGAAAACATGAAAATCATTACCTATTATAAAAAATATACATAGCCAATCATGGGGATATTTTTTTAAGAAAGTAATTTCATACTTGTTATCTGCAGTTTTTCCCTACATACGTTTTTTTTCTATAAACTCTGGGTTTTTTGCTTATACATTTTGGGGCATCCTCCTTTATTGTGTTGTTTTTGCCATCGACACGCTAAGAAGAAGAATTGATTTTGTTCAAAATATGTCAGACGAATATCTTCGTAACCTAGGTACATAAAAGTAAGGCGAACTAAGCTATCAATATAATAACTTGATAAAGATTCATATTTCAGACGCCCAAGAAATTATGTAAAGTGCGTTATTCTTAAGTATCTAGACCTTATCGGCTCTGTTTCTGACCTTTCAGATTTCTGATATTGAGTAACTAGGTAAATATTATTTACTCAGGACCTCTCCGTTCGATTAAATAAAGTATTTTATACAAAACCAGTCCGTCCACAATTTTAAAGTTCTGACACCCTTGATCGTTTGTGTACTTACATTCTTGTCTTATAGTGAGTATTAATTCATTAAATGTTAATGAGTTTCGGCGAGTGCCTCGCTCTCACCCTTGTCAAATTATCGCACAATGGATGAATCCTCATAAAGACATTCCACACTTTTGTTTATTTGTTTTCCGTGAGTATTGCTGATTTATTGTTTAGATTATCATGTCTGTGATTTTAATTGTTTGTGAAAAGTCATTATGACTAGTGAGATTAAATATTTCTTAAAAAATAATGGGTTGTCGCCATTGTGTCGAATAAAACATTTTACAATCATAGTAATTCTGCGTTGCCAAGGTAGTGTTCCTTGGTAGTCAGTAAATTTCCATATATAGTACCTTATATACATCATATTCATATACATAATTCAACATAATAATCTATGTAAACCCAGAAATTGAATTCGAGATGAAAAATGTAAACAAAGGTGTTGCCAATTTAAAAATAACCTCAATTGTGCAGTTTGCCGAAAAGTACTATAACTAGTGCTAAATTGTAGGCATATCTTAAACAGTTAAAATATAATATTGCACACAGTTTTCAACTTTAAAGGGACGCAAACCGATCCAAGAATAAAATATAACTGTTTGAAATAAAATCGTGCAAATTATTTTTATACCTAAGCTTCGCATGGGTGCTTTTTACTAATGAAATAAATGAGAATTTTCTTACACACAAACCTTGGCCTGGCAATTATGATCTCAATCACATTATAGACAGGGTGACGGATCAGTTCATAATTAGTGTAACTGATTCGGACTCTTCATCAAGCTCCCCGGGCGTTGGGAGTCGCAAGCCGATTTCCGGCCACCGTAGGTGCGGGCCGGCGGATGGTGAGCGATGGGTAGCTCACCGTCCGATAAGGACCAGGCCTGGGTCGACGGCGCGTTGTATTCCACGCGCGCCTCACTGAGTTGTCAGCACCAACTGACGGGGTCCGTTAGGGCCAATGCCTGCCAGGGTTGCGAGTTTGTCCGAAAGGGATATCGTGGTCCTGGCACACAGGCAAATGAAGCAATACGGGTGGGTTTTAGTCAGTAAAAGTCTGACACGCCGCTGACATAGAAGTTATTTGATACTTTCCCAAAAAAAAAAAGGGCGACAGATCAGTTCATAATTAACTGATTCAGACTCTTCATCAAGCTCATCAGAAACTGAATCACAAAGTGAATAAATCGTAATATTACATAAATCCTAATTTCAAATAAACATGAGCAACTTGCTCATAAGAATATAAATCTTTTATTTTCATTTCGTTTACCTTACCTATAATATTAGGACTTTCCTTCGGCTATTATATTTTTTTTGACGCGCTGCTTTAGCGTTCTTAAAAAAACATTTATTATAACACTTAATTTGAATTACTAGGGAAATATTGACTACCCCTGAACTGTCACTTTGACAATGACATTTCTTTGTTTACATTTTTGATATCGAATTCGATTTCTGGGTTTAGAGACTACACATTACTGGACGTGTAAGGGTTAATGAGATGATGATTTTAAATGTATTTTTAGTTATATTAGTTTCTGCCCACGACTTAGTCCGCATGGGATTTCTTGTTCCTCCGAGCATTGCATAGCCCGCCCGTGCTATTACTTCGTTTTCGCTTTCTGATTTTTGCTTTTTGCTCGGCTCCGGGTCGTAGATTGGTGTTAAATAGCCTATAACCCTCCTCAAGAATTGGGCTATCAAATGCAAAAAGAATTTATCAAATAAGATTTGTAGTTCCCGATATTACCCCCTTTATACAAAAATACAAACAAATTTTACCTTTTTATAATATTAATATAATACAAACATAACATAACATCACGCCTGTAATCCCCGAAGGGTTAGGCAGAGGTGCACCTATTAGTACACCCACATTTCGCCAGTTATGTTTAAGTCCCATGTAATAGGGGGCGCGTCTATTGCTACCGGGCACAAATCCAGACTCCGGGCGGCTACTGAGAAATTCTTAATGGAAAATCTCAATAACACTTTGCCCCACCTGGGAATCGAACCCAGGACCTCATGCTCAGCAGTGGCGCTTACGACCACTAGACAATAGATAATAGAATAGAATAGAATACTCTATATTATGTACACCATAAAAGTTACAGATCTATAGATATATACAACAATAGTTATCCAAGAATCGTAATCCAAGAAGCGCTCTAACAATAAGTTGTCTAAAAGCTCAGCCCTTTATAAAACAGTTTATCTTCGGCTAATGGACATAAGTATTGAATGAACACATTACATTTTCAAAAGATCGTTGAACCCATTGTTCAACAAAACCGATCATGTGCTCAAACCCTTAGTATCGATTCAGATTCGCGAGGGTAACCCTTCAATGAGTTACGCACTACACGGGGGAGTTGAGTCGTGAACAAGAATGTCTAGGTATGTTATTTACATTATGTTATGGAGTGTAATGAAAATATACCTCGTATCAAGCTGGTTAACTTTTCATAGGAATATAAGATTTTTTTTATTTTTTTTTTATTTTCATTTAAAGTATCTTCCTTTTTTCTTCGTTCAAAACAGCAATGTTGTTTGTTTTCAATTGGATGCAATCGGTTTTAACAATTTGCAGTATACAGGGTTTTCAAGCGATAAATATGTATCCCTTCCGAAGGTACCATTCCGACCACCGAAAGTCAGTAGTTTTTGTATTTATTACAGATAATTTTAACAGGAAGTCAATGAACGCTAACACCTGATAAGATATGTACGAGATAACTCTCACCAAAAGAGGAAATCCATAAGTAAAACAGAACAACTTGATTGTCACTAACAGTAGATCGCAGTCAAAGGTCACTCTGAAAATAATCACGAAGATATGTTCTAGAACAACAAAGACATTCCAGTAATAACCGCAAAATAACCAAAACACTAAAACCTGAACAAATACCACATAATTATTTACAATTCAGCGTGAAACATGCGAGCACTGTAAAGATACGTCCGACATTAACTATTGAAGGTGAAAACACACATTCTGGACTAATGCCCATTGTAAAGGCAACAAACTACCTCCAATCAAACTAACGCCCGACCGCAATTTGTTTGAAGGCGAGAAATATTGTGTTCCTTAGTGTTGGCGGACTTGTGTGGGTTACACGTTACACGCTAATGTTGCCCACCTGAAGATAAAGTGAGCTGGATGTTTGTGCATCCGAAATAGGAAGGAATATTTAGGACGTATTTCACTAATGGAACTGAACGCGATCAGCACATCTAAACCGCGTTCAAGACCTGTCAGCGTCAATATTCCATAAGAATGATAATACTCTCAACGTGACACTGGCAGAATAGTCGACACAAACACAAATGACAATAAAAAAATACATGCGGGGCAGACTTTGGGGACTGCCGATATAAGTGAAAACAGTATACATATAGCTCATGGAAAGCGTTCGTTGACGATGACGCGAGTACCATGATCACCTATTTTGTTCACCCAAAAAGTGTTCAACGCACCTAAAGAAGTTTTCACTTTTAAAAAAGATGACACTGACACACTGACAGCTCTTGAACGTGGTTTAGTTAGAAGATTTTAGCTTCGACATCGTAGAGAGTAGAATATCAATTAAAAATATAATAAAAATCATCATCATGATCTTAACAATCATTAGAAAGACGTCCATTATTGATCAGAAGCATCCTCCCTTGAATTCTACAACTGTCTGTTCGACCGTTCAATACATCCAACTTCGATTTCAATAAAACATCCTGTAACAAAACCGGAAGATTATGAAAACCAAAAAGACAACTTGTTTGTTTTAAACTAGTTTAAAATATCAGGTAGTTCTATGAATAGAGCGACCCTTACCTTTAAACTATTTACATAAAACGTGGGCGGTACTTACGAAGTTATTATTCTGCTTACAATTTATTCAATTTCTAGGCCAAGAAAGTTGTTGTTAACCTGGAAATGAATAGTTTAACAGTTTTAATAGAAATACTATAAATAATCAATGCTCCGTATTCATAAATGTGTACAGTTTGTTACACTCCACAATGGGAGCTTAGAAAACATCGGGGTGATTGTGTAACTCATGTAAATGCCAATTGATCGCAATGCCTTTAATGTTGACAATACAGTGCGTTCATTGCGTGTTTCACATTAGTAGACATATACAGGATGCTTGGTTATTCGACCTATTCCTTGAAAGGGGTTATACTAGAGGTCATTTTCAACAAATTAAGCCCGCATATGACTTTCTCAAACATGTACTATGGATTACGAATTTCCTTTTTTTAAACCCTCGGATTGGGATTGAAATTGTGTTACGCAATTAGGATGCGGACTTGAAAAAATAAAAAGATCATCACAGACCCTTTTTACAAACATTCTTCTCCAAGCCTGAGTTATAATTAAGGGATACAGCTGTAACGGATAATGAATAAACAGCAATCAAAATATAATCTTTGGCGGCGTAAACTTACCAGGGTTGCCACTCTCCAACTCTCGAGAAGTTCAATCGTACTTTAAACGAGTTAATCCCCTTTTATTAAATGTTGATGCTCTCTGCGGCCGAGTCGAGATCTCGTTCCTTTGTAGCTAGTTAAAATTCGACTTGGATTGCTAGCTTTTTGGCAATTGTGGGCCGATGAGATTAATTTTAAGTGTACAAAAATTTGGTAGGTAAGTTATTTCCATGTTTAATATCCTGTTGTTATTGTTATGTGGGAAATACCTTTTATTGTAACAAAGAACTTCCACATCTAAACCAAACAGTTTCTAAATGCTCAATGGTTTATGACAGTTATAAAGAAGGGAACCTTCACGAACATAACAGTTAATAGTAATGTAAAGACACTCAATCAAATGACATGGACCGCTAACATGTTACACAATTTGGTCGAAGCTGCAGCTCATACTCGGCACGGCACTAACGTCAATACCGAAATTCCATACAAACATGTATATGTTAAGGTATAAGTACCAACATATGACAGACAAGTATACCACCCTCACACAAAAACCCCAACAGACCAGTTTAACCCCATAGCAACACACTCACACAAACTCTATTCACAATTAACCTGTAAACCCATTCAATAATTATGTTAACATCAGAATTATTACGCAGTTATAAATATTTTGTAAAACGTGTCAATCCCGATAAAGAACACTGTCCTTCAAGATACAGGATTTTCCTAGTTGGAAGGGCAGGGGTCTTACTCATTAGTAATAGCCATACCCATCCCTTATTCATACAAAACTGATGTTACCTAGGCTAAGTTTTTGGAAAATAAATGATTACTTAAGGGGCCAGCGGCGTAGCATGCGTAGTTCATACAAACGCAATACCAAAATAATTTGTAAATCAAACATATTATTAAGGTAGTGTGTATTTATTTCGATTGGATTACAGAATATCTATGTTCCCAAATATATATTTTTAAAGGACAATGATATAAAGATGAGATAATAGAGAATTCCTAAGGCATTAAGTCCACCTTTGTACCTTATTGTGTGCGAGAAGTTTAAATAAGTAAATAATAGGAATATAAAATTTCTATAGAAAACTGATTTTTCTCATAACTCTTGTTTAAATCAGTGTCCATTCAAAACATATATTTGGGAACCTAAATATTCTGTATTCTAATCGGAATAAAGACACACTACCTTAAGAATATGTTTGATTTACAAATTATTTTGGTATTACGTTTGTATGAACTAAGCATCCATCGCCGGCCACTTAATACTTCTTTACTTAATATTACTTAATATATAAAAATAATCCCCTATTTCATGGCAATTAAACATAACTGGCGAAATGTGGGTATACTGTAGGTACACTTCTGTCTAACCCTTCGGGGATTACAGGCGTGATGTTATGTGATGTTATGTTATATAAAAATAATCCAATCTTGTTAAAGCAATCTTCCACTATGCTTCCCATCTAAAAAAACCGGCCAAGTGCATGTTGGTCCACGCACAATGAAGGGTTCCGTAGTAGGGAAGAATTTGTCTAAAAAAAAACGTGATTCAATTCTCTAACTGCAAATATGAGTTTGTAATCGCAAAAAAAACATTTTTTATATGATAAAACATCAAATTAATGATTTTCAGACTTTTTCCTTTACATGTGCTGCGAGACCTTGCTTCTTGCCAAATATCATGATTCTAGGTCATTGGGGAGTACCCTATAGGTTTAGATTTATTTGCGAGTATCAAAATATGTCGCATTTAAAACCGTATTTTTTATTGCGTTGACTTAGACGATACGAATTTTATATAAATTTCAACTTGATACCTCCACGCGTTCCTGACAAAAAGGGTCATGACAGACTGACAGACAGACAAACGGACAACGAAGTGATCCTATAAGGGTTCAGTTTTTTCTTTAGAGGTACGGAACCCTAAAAATGACAGTGAAACTCCACATATGAATTTACATGAGTATGATAACGACAGTCTAGGCTCACATGCATGTACCTACGTAAGCCTGTAAAAGAAAATTTAATCTATCGGGTCCACAAGCGGCTCGTATAGCGTTTAGTAAAGCTGCCTGGATCATAAGCGAAGCGTGTTTTTTGCGAATGTGGCCGATCGGATTAATTTTCACGAAATCGTTTTACGGATTTCCCCACTTGCTGTTACTCTTTATTTTACCCCACGGTATCATCTCTAGGAAATTGTTTCCATGGATCCTTTTGGGCTTTGAGCAAACAAAAAGCTTGTTGGCTGCCGTGTTTATAGTTATTTGCTTTAGGAGCTGATGAAATTGTTTCAAATTGGATTAGCATACGTTTCTCATATGTCGCGTTGTGATTTATAAAAAAGGTTTTTAGTGTATGTATAGGGGAAAAGGATAATCAAAGTCTTAATTTTCATGTCAGGCTGAGCATAGAGGTTAAGGGGGATGCGCTAAGGTAGCCCGCGAAATTCAAATTTTATTACGTTTTTTGCAATTTGCAGGTCAGTAACAGGTTTTATGTTGATCTAAATATGATTCGCGGCCGTAACAAATATGGCTTTATAGAATTATAATCATTATAATCGGCAATACAACTAACTCTCTTCGAAAAATCCTATGATTTTTTCTGAAATAATCATTCAGTAGAATTTTTTTAACTTAGAGCTTAGAACTTTTTTTAACTTAGTATTGTCGATTCTAATGATTATTATTCTGTAAAGCCATATTTGTTATGGCTGCGAATCATATTTAGATCAATATACAACCTGTAACTGACTTGCAAATTGCAAAAAACTTAAGAAAATTGTTTAGCGGGCTACCTTAGCGCATCCCTCATATAGCATGGGAACATAAACCAATCCAAGTTTTGAGTAAATAAGTGCTGGAATTTTAGTAGGTAACGTCGACTAGGTACTCAATTTGCCTGTAACCGCTTCAACATTTGGTTTCCATTCAAAAACTAGTAATAGAGCAGTTCATAAAATTAATCGAGCTTCCAAACTTATTCGAGTACTAAATAAATTTGTTGAACTGAATCCCGCTTATTACAAAACAAGGTTTATCTTCAGACCCAGGTTTAAAACATAGCCATTATTGAATTTCGAACTTTATTCCGACTATGGTAAAGTTCCTAAACACAAAACTGACAACTTAGTACCGAACTAAGTTTTCAGTTTTGTATAAAGAACGATATTTCAATCACTGTTACGTTCTTATTACAAAAACTGGCTCCATGGTTTAAGACATGTCAAAATATAAATCTTGTTTTGTAATAAGGCGGCGTGGGTTTGTTGTATACACAAAAATAAATAGCAAACCGCGTTGTTTACGGTATCATGTATAAATATCAAATATACTGAACAAATGAGAGGGTATTACCTTTTGAGAGATAGCACCGGCGCCGGCGGCGGGCGAAATCATTTCCGTTGCGTCAATCACACGTCGCTCCCGTCCTGTCCGTCTACATACGTCCACTAATGAGTTCGCGAGCCAGTTCAAATCGCATCTAGATTGAGAACTGGCCGCTTAATTATTTTTTGTCTGGTACTTAGGAATGAAGTAAATCTATCTAGAATTGCGTGTTGTAGTAAACAAAGTTGGAAATAGTTCTGGCGTTATTGAAGTTCTGAAAGTTGTTGAGTGTACTTAATCAAAGTTTGTTGTAATACTTAGTAACCTTATTAATAAACCTAACCTTCTGCGAAGCGGCTTTCTCAGAACCTCATTTTATAATCGAAACATCGGACTTAGATTATCATGGCATAATAAAATCAAAATTACTCTAACTTATACCTATATATACTTATACCATACACAAAGATAGATCGTAGCAAAACGTTACGTCACATCACTATATCTTTATTGGGCCAAGTTTTATAGGCATCGAAGGCTGTCGCCGCTGACCGCAAGTAGCGGGGCCAAGTCGGAAACATTAAGGTCCCATCAGCGTCCATATTTTCCGGCGGGCGCTGAATTTTCACGGAGCAGAGGCCGGTCGGCATCTCGACACGCCTTTGCACTCAGACACTGGCGTCGGATGAAGTGGAATTGTGTACCCTAGTGCCTCTCTTCGCCAATATTTTTACACACTTTTACAGTTTAAGATGTGGATTTTGTCCGGCAGTTACTTTAGATCTTGTGTAGGCGTCTTGTTTCAAGAGTTTAAGAATATTCGCGTACTGATATGTGTTTTTAATCTTTACTAGAGGAAAATAAAACTATTCATAGTTTCGACATTAAGATTTTTTTTACGAAAGAAATTACCTTTTTCAGCATGTATCTCCACTTAATGGGTGCGCCAAAGTTCACCTAAATTTTCAACTCCGATAATTGGAAATCCGAAAATGTTCTTCCTAACATTTTTTATCCTAACAATCACAATTCCTAACTACTCTGTCTCTAATGTTCATAATTCCGAAGCATTTAACTTCATAATGTCAGTAGCAATAAAGATCTAATAGACTTTTATATGTTTTCCTATATTTTCTCAACATAACCATCTTTTACAATATTATACAAAGTCATATTTGAATTTTATTTATAGCGGTGTGTACCTGCAAAGATATCCATAGGTTAGGTTAGGTTAGAACTGTGACCAACTACGCGCGAGCCGAGCGAGCGTAGCGAGCGGTGCCGCGGCAGCGGCCGGCGAGCGCTACCTCGAAATTGGTCGCGAAATTTTTATAAGTATTTTTTTATAGTGCCCCCAAGACGACATTCTGACCTGAATTTCATTCATTTAAGACAAAAATCTGTGAAACGACCTTAAATCATTCTAAACAGTTGGTTTTTTAGACATAATTATCTCAAGTATAGTTATAGTTTTAGGGATAAAAGCGTTATGATAAAAAACAGTAGGAGTTTAAATATATTTACATTAATGATATTATTAATTACAATTTTCGGAAACATGAGTGTTATGAACATCGCCGGTAGCACTACAAATAGTATGAATGAAAACTTTAGGATGAAAAATTTTAGGAAGAGTGATCATTCGGATTACAAATCGTTAGGAAGAACAATTTCGGGTAAAGAACTTTAGTTGAGCCAATATGGACCCCCACTTAATACTTCCAACCGTGTCATCAATCTAGCAGACCGCGTAATTTACTTACAACATAGACTCGAAAAGAAAACTTTGCTCACAGCCATAAAAAATAAACATCTTATCTCATAAGTTCGGGCAGCTCTCTGTGAAATGACACCTTTGGGTATCTTTGTCGCCCAACAAACGCCGCGTGAAATTGAAACAGTCCGGTCCATACTCCAGAAAATTTCACGACGTCAAAATCCTCCCTTTTGATTCTTTTTAATCCTGGTAAAACAGTGTAACGCTTTGGGAGCGAAATGTTCAATTTGTGTAGCTGTTATATTTTATATTGTGGTTTTATAAGACAAAGTTTTTATTAAAACTTCATTATTAAAAATACTACAAATCTGTACCAAAATGTTATGATTACAAAAACCTTAAAATGCGTGAACTCTACTTTCAGGAAAAAACGACCTTCAGTCGACCAATAAGGCAAATTATTTGGTAGGTTATGTTTAGACAATTCAACGTAATGTAAATAAGCATGCTATTTAAACAAGCAGAAAACATTTTCTTTCATGTCAGGCCTTAAGTCTGTTTTACGACTTAATAAACGCCCCTTAAATCCTGAACTTTGCACGTAAACTTATTACTGAACACCAAAGTAAAAAACACAATAAAAAACAACTGTTAGATGACCTAGTGCACTCTAAAATCGATCTATAAAGTGCATAAAGCAGCTTCCCACAACGCTAAACGAATTACGGGGTCGCATGTAATGAATACGTCTGCGATCTATCAGAATTAGAAGACCCTTTCCCTGTCACTCGTATGATCGATGTGCGGAAACGAACACCATCTTTTTCTAAGAGTGTGTGATATAGCGCGGAATCGTACACACTTCATCACCACGAACAGACGTATGTACGAGTTTTATTGGTATGTTTACAAATAGTTTTAGTTGTATTAATTATGATTGGGATTTTTTTGGGGTTCCTCTTCGGGACAAAATTATCTACAGACAGAATTGAATATGTTAGAATAAATACTTTCAAATTTTTAGATATCGTCCTGCTTATGTGGATAAAATAAGAAGCAATATATCATCTGAATGCGGTTGTATAAGACAGTAGTTAATGCCCACAAAGAGCAAACTGTCCCACATGTGATAAGTGGCAAAAAAAATCCTACAAATGCATCCGCCACCGACGCTCAGAATAATTTATTACGGAAAGGATTTTAAAAACACACATCGCCCGAATCCTCGGATAAAGCTGTTTTAAGAATATGTGGGAATTCTTTCAGGTGATCCTGGGGAAAATATATATCATTTTTACAAGCCGGGAATAAGAATCCATTTGAATTTATTTTAGCGATAAGAATATTTTATATTGAGGTGAAATTAAAATTTACAAATTTATTCAAAAAATTTCTATAACAGATGCAAAGAGTTTGCTGTCACCGACCGTGGATCCGCAAGAAAGTAGTAACACAGTTTTACTGTGATCTATTCCTAAATAATAATACATGATATTTACATAGGTAAAAATATTTTACAATACCCATTTTGACCACAGTCATAATATCACAAAGTGGACCCATCGTAATATTAGCGAGGACAAAGAAAACGATATCCCGATAAACATTCCAACGAGAGCAACAAAATATTGTTTACTCGTCTCTCATCTTTCTACCCGCAGTACAATCGGTCCCATTCAAGTTCCATTGCAATAGCTATTGTATTTGCTGAAGGCTCTACTGCTCATGTCGATTGCCAATCGAACAGTTGGCGAACGCCATTTGCCAGGAATGAAAGGCTGCTTGATTATTTGCTAATCTTGCCCAGACTGTGCCCGACTATACGGGTTCACAATTGCTTCGCTAAACTCATGCAAAACCATTTTCATTTTATACTTATATATAATTTAAAAGTGCAGACGAAGTCCTATGAGAATACACCGTGACTACTGGCAGAGTAATTGCCGTCCCGTCGTGTAGGATATCTACGTCGGATTAATTAGCTGGCTCCCAGCATGAAACTTTTAATCTTTGTAATGTGCATACCTGTGTATACATGCATCGGAATATACAACGACATTTTTCAATCCACTATTCGAATGGAAAACCGAAACATATCGGATATTTGGTCATCGGACTGCCACCGCGAATGCCGCATGTAATCGAATCCGCTATTGAAGCGATCACTGTCGCTGTTTGTATAGAATAACTAAATTATTTGTATTGCTCGTCGGTTTGCTGCCATGTCCTAGAATATAGTATTGTTTAATTTATAGCAGTAACAGACTTCGTGAAATTTGTTAGTCTGATACTTAGTTTAAATAAATCGCACAGTGATCGAGTTATTAATGTTTTGTAACCGATTTGTAGTTTCCAATAAATATTTTACGTTTGAATTACAACTACGAATATAATCATCACACTAATATTATAAACGCGAAAGTTTGTGTGTGTGGCGGCTGGACCAATTTTGATAAAATTTTGTATGGAGGTAGCTGACATCCTGGATTAAGACATAGGCTACTTTTTATCTCGATATTCCCACGGGATCGAGACTTACGCGGGTGAAACCGCGAGGCGCAGCTAGTATTTTAATAAACCAAAGTTAATTGTAATATTATATAACAGACAGTTTCTACCTAATTTGGCGCTGATATTTACATCAGTAAATATAATATTCATTGACTTGATTCATTTGTCGGCTAGATTTGATTGCACTAGTTCGTAGTAGCTGTATCGCATACAGCTAATGATTCCCATACGGACAATGAGGAGGGCAGCTGTATCATTGCGAGTGAGGGGTTCAGGGGTATATTTATGAGTTATAGACACCGTTACTTATACGTAACTTACTATGGTTCTTTTACTATGCGTAACACACCTACACAGGTACGTCAATGTTTGAAAATTTTACAGTACAATTACCTGCAGTTTATTTGAATTCTATTTGACTTTTAGTGACGTTTGATTTGTTCAAAGGGATTGACCGACTGCTTGCCAACAGTAGGATTTACATAGTCAGAATATGGATGCGGTCAAAAATATAAACTATAGTACAAAATTCTCTACCCATCACCTAAGAGTGGTCTATGAATACTAAAACCCCAATAAAGATACGAACACAAATATATTCAAAGCGCTACAGCTCTAAGCAGCATATTCACCTTTACGTGAAGTTTCTAAAAGATCCACTAGTATTTCTTTTCTCACAGTCGAGCACGAGAGATAAAGTAAGTAATTTATACAAAGGAAGAGCACTAGTTTGGAAGACGCAACAACTAGCGCCCCCTACGTCTCCCCCCGGAGGCTTCTCGCACATAAATCGTGGATACTGCCCTCTGCGGTGCTCGGCTAACTACCACCATTTATTTGCAGCATCTCTGATTACACACCTACGTACGAAAAGTAAGCTGTAGGTATTTACTAAAACTAGGGGTTGCCCACTGGTCGAATTTCGACCTCCTCTACTTACAATCTTTATAGTACTTACTAATTCTATGAGTACACTAATTCCATGCTATTAAAAAGTATTTACATAATGCATGCTCAAGCTGTTACAATACTTCTGTCACTTAACTATCTTCAAGTCATGAGGACTATGTGCGTGCGTGTCAAACTCATGCCAGTGTGTTTTATGTTTTTTTTATTAATTTAATTTATTTCTAATGCATATTATATAAAAATATTAGCTTTCTGCACATATAAACTTTAACTGTGCCAAATTTCATACTCCTCCGTCCACGTAATTTTCGTAAAAAGGAGTAAGTACAAAGTTTTCGCTTTAAGGATCGCACAGACTGGTGCGATATCGCGGGCGCGACGCGGCACTAGTAGCACAATTTTTTTGTCAGTGCCTGTCGCGCCCGCGATATCGCGTGAGTCTGTAAGAGCCGTCACGTATTAATATAATAATGATGATAAACTAGTCTAAAAATTAAAACGTAACCATAATTACATAGAAATGTTTATACAAATATTCATTTAATTATTTGCGAAAATAATTATTGGTCGATGTAAATAAGTCGAAATAATTATCATCATTGATTAAAATGATGATAATTATTTCGACTTATTTACATCGACCAATAATTATTTTCGCAAATATAATACTCGATTCGGGTACAACTTGGAGGTATTGCAAGTAGATCAGAAAGAAAGAAAGAAGAAAGAATAGCATATATTTCATATCCGATCAGATATGTAAGCTGTTCTAATAAGACTCTTCGTCCGTTAAGTCAATGAAACAAAGAACATAGCTGTACCTATTTATTATATTCTCCTAACCGTATGTTACCCTGGTTTGGCGTTTTTGGGACAAATACTCTTTGTTTACAACCTGTTTGCAACAACATTTCATAAAGGGACAAATTTGTGACGTTTTAAAGGTTTTAGTAACACCACATTTTTTGAATAAATAGTTTGCAAGTTACGCAAGCATTTGAATACGCTCAATGCTACCGCTGGGCTTTGCAGCCGGATTATGATATTAAAACCGCATAAAATCTGGATACCTGAAAACATCATTCATTTTCAACAACCCGAACATATTTTTGTATTTAGATTCTAGAACATAGGTTAACAATGTTATTAAAACCACAGGGACTTACGGTTACACTTGCATAGCTGTCCAAGTTCCTATGCAAGATAAAATGGATCTTTAAGGAAAATTTTATCAAGCGCCGTTTTAAAACTTATTTTATTCGAATAAATCACTCGCTTAATTTTACAATAATTTCATAGCTAAAATTCTAATCAGTTCAGTTCGTAAACCTCTGAATAGCAAAAGTATGCTTTCGTAAGAAAAACATTATTTTTGTATTTAATACTTAGGATACTCAACACAAAAAAAAAACACAATCAGTTAGTTTCCAAAAACAAATAAAACCCACTCTAAAAATCCACCATAAAATAGTGATTAATTAAACAAAATGCGTCTTTGTTTGTCCTCCAACTGAAGTTAACCTTTCAGAATGGAGCGTGCAAATAGAGAGCTGTCGGGGGTTGACTCAGCTCTTGATTCCCCGTGTTGCAAATGCAGGCCGCTCTCTCAACGTTTGTCCCCCACCCCGCATGCGGGGAAAAATTAGATCCTCATTGATGTTTGTTAATGAAATGGGTGAAGCTTTGGTGATTGAAAAATTGCCTTTAGAAATCAAGAAGTACTTGAATATTGCCATAAAAGTGGAAAACTATATGGGGTGTCATTTGATTAACTGTAACAAAGTAAATTACTGTTTTTACTTAAGACGTAACTCAACACACTGAGCATTTAACGTTAAAATGCAGGAAAAAACCTACAATCGTTTTGTTGCCTTCATTTTTATTTTCTACTTTATTGTTAAATTAATATTATTATTATTAAGTTTCTGCCTACCCCCATGGGAAGAAGGCGTGAGTTTATATTTATATGTATTAAATAAAACTATTCAGCAGTTAGAAGTAACAAGCTAACAAAATATCAAATATTCAAGATACTACATTTACTTTTTGTGTCAACATGTAGGTATTATAATATTATTGTTACCCGAATCATCCTCCAAGAATATCAACATTATCGTGATCTTTTCACGACACATTAATATTTATTTGGTGCTGAATTTATCGTTACAAAATTCAATTTAGTCGACGACAGTCGAACGTCCTTTATCTATGCACAGAAGGTCCTTTTATTTGATGGGCTCTCTGGGATACCGTGTCCCTGTGAACTACGCGAAATGGTAAAAGTATGGACATCCTTTATGTTGTAAGGATGTCTCTATTTTCTTTTAGTTTGGTAAATCAGTTCTAAGCTATGCTATATTTTGTCATTTTATCGTAAAAAATCTGATAAAAGTCAATAATCCAAAGTACAATTATTAATATACAATTAATGCCAAAATTACTTTTAGGCATTAATTTAAAACATGTCATAGCATTATTATATTTTTATTGTCTGATAAGTAATTCGGTTAGATAAAAATCTTTTTCCCACACTTATTTAATTTTGAAGAGTTCCATATGCAAGACCAATAAATATCTTTTTTATAATAAATAATAACCAAAACGATGAAATACGGACGGATTACTTTAAAACCATGTTATCTGGATTCCCGTGGACTGTCGTTTTCTATGAACTTGATAATTAAGTAGTAGTTGTGTAATTTATAGGTTCATTTACAACCCACGGAAACTAGTAAATCTCTTGGATTTCTTTTAATCAAAGTATGGATAACTTTATAAGCAAAATAAAAAATGTCGGGAGATTTTTCAGTAATATTATAGTAGGTAATTAACTTTTGTGAATAATCAAACTACATATTCTCTGTTTTAAAATTAAAATTCCAGAAAGTATAGTTAATTTACTCTTGAGTCTGACTAGCAATTTATAATTGCCTAATTAAATTCATAATATAAAGCAACTGTATCTAAGATCGTATCTCTCATAAACCAACGTTGAATATTCATCACATTTAGATAGCAGAGGCCGATAGACCCACATCAGAAAAACATCAAAAATGCATCAAGCGGAAATATCCGTCGATATTGTAGGAACAATATTGCGTCTCAGGCGCCTCACTGGGTTAGCCTGAGATCTAACTGTAATTCTAAACTTAGCGATGGGCAATATTCATCATCATCATCATCATCATCATTCCAGCCGAAAGACGTCCACTGCTGAACATAGGCCTCCCCCAATTAGGAGGATGGGTTACCATAATCGCCACGCTTGGCAGGCGGGTTGGCGATCGTAGTATGGTGTTAAAATGCATAGAGAACGCTGCTGCCCATTCTCTAGTAAGTCCCTTAGTCGCCTGAAGAAATAGGATGGTGCTATTCTTTACGTCCGTCCGTGCTCCGTGTTGTGCCGGACGTAAAGAATAGCATCAGAGAGAGAATAATAGAGAGATTAGAGAATGGGCAGCAGCGTTCTCTATGCATCATTCATTAAATCAATCTGTCTGTGCTATCTGTATTGGGCCACCAAGATACAGGCTGTGCCCAGTTTGGGGCCCACGGCTATATCTACGAGTATATAAGCACTCCTTCAATTAAAATTGTTCCTATTTATAAATGTTTCTTAACTTGTGTGTGTCAATAAATTGATTTTATTTTTTATTTATTTTTATTTTAACAGCATACTGCGATCGCCAACCCCCCTGCCAAGTGTGGTGATTATGACAACCTCCCCTTTTGGGGGAGGCCTATGTCCAACAGTGAACGTCTTTCGGCTGGAATAATGATGATGATTATTAACGTCCGACACCCGTGACATAGGCAATTTTTTTTATTATTATATATATATATATTATTTTTTAATTACCCATAAAATAATAGTAAAAACACGTTAATTATTCAGAATATTAGATAGACATCTGTTATTAATTTGATGTCATGTTACGGCGACCATTTTATTTTAGCCCCAGCTCTTAACTTTGTTTCACCACGAATATTTTACAAGCACGCTACAAACTGCATTCACATTCCCCGTGTAAACATTCATGAAATTGCCCACAATAAAATATCGTCCTAACTCTCGGCTCTCATTTACATGGTAACATTCATAACACAATGAGGGAAAATAAAATTAATTTTATGAAAAACATAACTTTGGCGAATTCGTTAAGGGCGAACAAATTGCCGGGCCCGCGCCGCGACGTGACAACGAGCGTTCAGTCACAGTTAATGAGAGGTCACCGCAGACGCGACGTGAAACCCCCCCTCCCTCGCCTTGTTTGCTACCATATTGTTTGAAATGGCGACCCGTCTGCCCCTCTGAAATATTATCGGCACTTCGCCAACTTTTTAATTATGATCCCTAACGCAAGGTGTGATTTTCCATTTTTAACCACCCCTAATGTTGGGTTTTGAAAATATAGCATCTAAAAATTCTTGAATCAAACAAAACCGTTCACGATCCATTTTACAATGTACAAGTTAAACAATATTGTATACCTAACAACGAAATGTTATATTTTTAATCATACAGAATCCGTTTTATTTTCTGTTTTGAATATGTATTCATGTTTCTGCTCTCAATATTGTTTTGCGGGGCAGCATACACAAACAATATCATCCTGCTACCCGACGGCGGTGTACTATTCGAAGTATTTTCTACGAAACACGTGTGCACGCCCCAATGATTATTACTTCTTATACAGATTCGTATAAGTTGGGTGTACTTGGGGTCTGAACAAATCTCATGCCGTGAGTAAACGAACTTGTTCATAAACCGTTGCAGTTTTCCAATATGTTATACGAAAACTCTGCTCAAGATTGTAGAGAGGATTAAGTGTATTGGTTTGAATATCTAAGCAAGGTTATATCTTACTTCAAACTTGTGTACAGGCCACAGCATTTACGTAAACCCTCCTCGCATAGGTCAGATAAGCAAAACACTTGAGTAATAGTCTCTAGCAGGTAGGTACATATCTGTAAATCTTGTACACAATGTGGTGAGAGGGTTGATAAACTAATATTAACAAGCACGTATCACAAACCGCAAGATCATGAAAATTCAGCTCGATCCCTCTCGGCATGGCATGGATAACTTCCATGTTTGGCCTCCATACATTATTTATTACATTAGGTAATACGCTGTTTACATTGGTTGCCTTTTGGCAAACTACCCGACCCACCGCAGCTAATACGGACAAATTAATTTCCATTCAGTGTTTACCTATTGATGTGCACGTGTAATTTGTGTCAATGCTCCTTTGTGCATTTATAACGAATTGTATACTTGAATGCTCTGCTAATGTTGATGTCAAGTTTGCTTGAGGTCTTGTTTGAAGAGCAAGAGTTATGTTGTGCCTAATCCCATCCCATGACATTACAATAACATAAAAAAAACACAAAAAACTGGCCAAGTGCGAGTCGGACTCGCGCACGAAGGGTTCCGTACCATTATCTATAAAAATGGCAAAAAACACGTTTTTGTATGGGAGCCCTTAAATATTTGTTTTATTTTATAAAGTGAATATACAACTAAATATTCTGGTAATATTTCAAGCGTCGACCTGTTGCCATTATCAATATAGAGCAAAAACGAGAAAAAAAATCACGTTTGTGGTATGGGAGCCCCCTTAAATATTTATTTTATTCTGTTTTTTTTTTTGTATTTGTCGTTATAGCGGCAACAGAAATACATCATCTGTGAAAATTTCAACTGTCTAACTATCACGGTTCTTGAGATACAGCCTGGTGACAGAAGAACAGACAAACGAGCGAGCCTTATAGTCGCCTAAGATGTGAAACATCTGACTTCTCACCTTGGTAATAAGCAACTGCGCAGCGACAGAAATGGTACCTCTACTTACAATCTTACAACCCGTGTCTATGTATATTTTGAATCAATAAACTTATTATTATTATTAGTTTTTGTTTATACTAAACCCGAAAAGGGGTCATTGTACTCATCATTTTGAAAAATAATAACACGAAAAAAAAACTCAGCTGTTCCCTAGATTTGTGTTCACTTACCTCACCCAGCCAACTACAGGGGGTGTTTAGTTGCCAAGGAGATGCAAATTATTAAGAATAAAAACTCTAAACATAATCCACCAAACAACCCTACCGTTAAGCAAGTTGTTGGAAACACCAACAGACAGATAACAAAACAAAGTGCACAGTTTACGCAGACAACCGGGATAACTGGACAAACATCTAAAAGTGCCTCGTATGCACAAGCGGTAAAACCAAGTACACAACCATCAAGTCTTGGGGACAAGCTCAACCAGATCTTGAAGTGCATAACCTCTTTTGACAAGAGACTAGAGAAATTAGAATCAAGGAATACAAAAATTAATCATGAATAACACACTAAAAATAATGGCGTGGAATTCTAACGGACTGCTGCAACACCAACATGAGTTGCAAGTAGTCCTAGACACAGAAAATATTGATGTGTGCTTGATCTCAGAAACGCATTTCACTAAACAGTCTTTTGTTAAGTTTAGAGGCTATAAGGTTTATCACTCGCTGCACCCTAACAACACGGCCCGTGGAGGTAGTGCGGTTATTATTAAAGAAAATATCTGTCATCACGAACAGTGTAAATATGAGGAGCCAGATACGCAAGCTGTGGCGATATCAGTTAAAACAACAAAATTTAATGTTACAGTAGCGGCCGTATATTGTCCCCCAAGACACACGATAAACAAAGAACAATATATACACTTCTTCAGGCTCCTTGGACAGAGATTTATATTAGGCGGTGACTTTAATGCTAAGAACACTCATTGGGGATCGAGATTAACTTCAACTAAGGGAAGACAGCTACTACGTGCAGTGAAAGACATGCGCTGTGAGGTCATAAGTACTGGAAAACCTACATACTGGCCGACTGACCACCAGAAACTACCAGACCTTATCGACTTTTTCATAGTCAAAAATATATCAACTAATTATCTGAGTGTGGAAGAGGGGTATCACATGAACTCCGATCACTCTCCTATATTATTACAACTAAGTCACAAAATATTACTAATAGAAAACCACCTGACATTAGTCAACAAGTTTACAGATTGGGAAAGTTTTACCATAGACCTACAAAATATTATTGACCTAAAAACTTCATTAAAAAGCAAACATCAGCTCGATTCTGAAGTAAATAAGTTTAGTAATAATATCCAACAATGTGCATGGAACAATACACCACAGATTACAAGAAAATATAAAGGAAATACCTACCCAAAGGAAATAATAGACCTATTATATGAAAAAAGGACTCAACGAAAAAGATGGCAGCAAACTAGGTTCCCGCAAGATAAAACTTTATTGAATAACCTTACGAAAAGATTGACGAGAAAAATATAGACCTTTCAAGATGAGGCTTTCAATACTAACCTACGTCAGTTAACCAGCGACCATACAACGCAATACTCTCTTTGGAAAGCGACAAAGTCACTCAAAAGGCCAATTACATCAATTCCCCCTATCAGAGATGTTAACGGAAAGTGGGCCATAAGCAATGAGCAGAAAGCTTTACGATTTGCACATCACTTAGAAGAAACCTTTCAGCCAAATGACGCGTCTGTAGACAACCTACAATTCGCTAATATTCTGCAAGATAAAAGAATTAAGCTTGTGACCCCGAAAGAAGTTGCAAACGAAATTCAAATCACTAGCCTTAAAAAGTCCCCAGGGTTTGACCTAATTACGGGAGAGATCCTAAAACATCTACCGCGTAAAGCCATCGTTAAGCTTACTAGGCTCATTAATGCAGCATTCGTGTTGAAGCATGTTCCAGAGCCATGGAAAGTTGCTGAAGTGATTATGATTGCAAAGCCCGGTAAACCACCACACGAAGCATCATCATACAGGCCCATTTCCCTGTTGCCTATACTATCAAAGCTGTTTGAAAAATTGTTTTTAAAACGGTTAAAACCTATCATAAACGAGACAAACCTGATCCCTGACCACCAGTTTGGTTTCAGAGAGAAACACTCAACAATAGATCAAGTACATAGAATTACCAACATCATTGAGAGAACACTCGAAGATAAACAAGTCTGCTCCACAGTATTTTTAGATGTGGCACAAGCTTTTGATAGAGTTTGGCATAAGGGTTTGATATTCAAGCTAAGACTTATGTTGCCCAATGATTTTGCCGATATCTTGCAATCATACATTACAGATAGAATGTTTCGAGTAAGACACGAGGATGCCTTTTCCGAGTTAAAAATGATTAAAGCTGGCGTACCTCAAGGTAGTGTGCTGGGTCCAGTCCTCTACCTGTTGTATACGTATGATATACCAGAGCTGGAAAATAATACTATTGCAACCTTTGCAGACGACACCGCTATTATGGCTACAGGTTCATGCCATACGGAAGCAACCAGTAAGGTACAAATTGCTGTAAATAAAATTCATGACTGGGCAGAAAAATGGAGAATCAAATTAAATGAATCGAAGTCACTTCACATTGATTTCACCAACAGGAAATGTGATTACCACCCAATCTTCATAAATGAACAACAAGTGCCATACGCAAATACAGCCAAATACCTTGGCATAACGCTTGACGCGAAACTGCGCTGGAAAGCGCACGTTAAAAAGAAAAGACAGGAACTAGACATGTGTTTTAAAAACATGTATTGGTTGATTGGACGGGATTCCTGCCTATCAATACATAACAAAATTCTATTATACAAGCATATTCTTATGCCAATATGGACATATGGCATCCAACTCTGGGGCTGTACTAAACCGACCAATATAAAAATAATACAAACATTCCACAGAATAAGGTACTCAGGAGTATTGTTAATGCGCCCTGGTATATAAGAAATGACGACCTCCATCGTGACTTAAAAATGGAACCAGTCACCAAAATAATCCAAAAATTTGCTGAGGCCCATGACCACCGACTCCACCAACATGTGAACATCGAGGCAATTCAGCTGTTAGACCAAACAAATATAGTGCGAAGACTAAAACGAACAAAACCTTTTGAGTTAGTGTAGTGTAAAAAGTGTAGACATAATAGTGACAATGACACACATATAACACGTGAACAAAGTGTTTATAAATATTATTATATTAGACTCTAAGAAAGTGGAATGGACTTGTGTAAAGTACAATCAGCACTATTCTAAGTTTTAAAATAATTATCACGTAGCAAATTAAGTTAGATTCAAATTACTTATTAGTCTTATAGGCTAGATTGTAATTAATTATTAAGAACCTGGTTCTTTTTAATAAAGGATTTAAAAAAAAAAAAACTTAAATCGACAAAATGTATGGAACAGCTGATTTTTATTTCGCGATTTCAAGGTTGGTCCCATAGAAAAAAATGTTCAAAATGATGAGTACAATGACCGCTTTTCGGGTATAGTATAAACAAAAACTAATGTTGTATAGTACTTACAAATTCCACGAGTACACTAATTCCATGCTATTATAAAGTACTTACTAATTCCATGCTATCAAAAAGTACTTACTTATTCTATGCTCAGGCTGTCACTTACTGTTACATACTTTTCACGAAATCACTGCCACAGTAAGCGGGAGGAAATATGTTACACATTCAAAACATTAAAAGAAATGGCGTACCTAATACCTTACAGCAACGTATTAAATGTTTTTCACGCACTTGAGTATTCTAAGTAAGATGTAGATAGAAATGCAATCCAAGCTGTGAAAAACTTCGCTTTCGTCGCTTAGAGGAAAAACGTGGACGCATTTAGCGAGGAACGCCCATTGCACTTTTATAGCTGTTTACACACGATTAAACCAACACACATTTAGAGATAAAGCTTTTCGATGTAAAGTCGCTCTCCACATAAATGTAGGTATAGATAAATACGTAAAATCTTAATAAAAAAAGCTAGTTTTATTTATTTTATCGCTTGAATTCAGATGCTTGATGCAAAAAATAAGCACTATTTCCCATTAGCCAAAGTTTTTAGTTGTAAGTTACCTACATTTTTCATATATTTCATTTGTTATGGTGAATGCAGTACGGGTATTATTTACTAACGAATTGTGCACGCATAAATAAATGTCAGGGAAGCGATTCTCGCGCAACTCGTATTCGTGATTGTCGCTCGATTCGTACTTTCCCTCGTGAAAATTAAGTTGAGCTATTCTCTACATGTCGATTCAAGTATTTCTTGCAGGAAATCCATGCGGCAGTCGGTTTTTTTTTTGTTAAGTTTGTTTTCTTTTTCTTAAGAATTATGTTAATCATTATCATCATTTCAGCCGAAAGACGCCCACTGCTGGACATAGACCTCCCCAAAAAGGGGGGGGATTTGCCATAATCTCCACGCTTGGCAGGCGGGTTAGCGATCGCAGTATGGTTTAAAAAATGCATAGAAAACGCTGCTGCCCATTCTCTAGTAAGTCCCTTAGTCACCTTTTACGACTCCCATGGGAAGAAATGGGATGGTGCTATTCTTTACGTCCGGCACCAAACGGAACGATCTGTTATGTTAGTAACCAAGCTTTAAATACACACCACAATTATACTATTAAAACTAAAATTAAATAACAGAATGAACCTACTCACATAAATAAAATCCTTCAATTCATTAAAATGTAATGTAATAAATTAACATCAATATTATTAATAAAATTAATTCATATAAAAGTAATAAAATATTTTTAATTCCAGGTGTTATCGATGATTTTCTTCGAAACTGCGTTGACGCAGAACTTACCGCCAGAGACCCGCAAAAAGTTCGGTTTCCTGTATACTCTATGAATTTCACGATCTTGCTGTACATATCTTGCGTGTTATTTATTTCAGATGCTAAATCAAAACAACAGTATTTCATGTACTTTAGTATGACAACAGCTAAGATATAAATATGAAAATTTTGCCTGTAAATCATTTCGGTAACGAACACGGCTAGTTCTAAATAGACCAATACGTATAATTTAGGGGGTCGTATGAAGTGATTAAAGTAACATTTCCAACTAGTTGTTGGTGTTGGGGAGAATTATAATGTTGTTATCGGTCAAAACAGCGGACTGTGCAAATTACTTCCAAATTGGTGACATAACTTCGTAAAACTAGTTCAAGTTCAAAAGGGAAATTATATTGGCGTAAACTTCAATAATTGAGATCATTACGAGGTGAAATTACATTTGGAACTTTGTAGGTTTAAAATAAACTTAATTACGTTACTTTTTTCGTTATAGTTCAAGGATTGTCATTCGTTGTCCATTTCTCCACCTTTTTTACTTGTAGTAGCTAGTATATACGTACAAAAACAATTTGATTTAGACAAAATCAAACTGGTTGCTATTTTAATTGTATCATTTATTATTTTTATGATATTGATTTTACATGCTGTGATTACCTTAATTCACACACAGACTTATTTTTAATACTTATTTTTTTAGGAAAACGTACACTTTTACAATGTTTTTAAATACAGCACCATTTAACTAACACATAATTAATCTATATGTCATTGCTTCAATTTTAATTCTTTTTACCTATTTTGGTATAATAATTTTATTCTAGGTCATCGTTTTCACCTATAAAATGGTATAATTAATTTACATAAATACATAATATTGTAAATTAGTAACGGTAGAGTTTCTAGCCCATTCTTCTCTATACAAAACTACGTTTTGGAAGGGGCGACAATTTTTTTTTTTTTAATGTTGACGTTGTTCAAAAAAAAACATGGCATTTGTCACGAAATAATTTTGCATGGTGTTCTAACTACAAAGTGTTACTATAATTAATATACAATTTAAAGTCATTTGAAAAATCCTCCAGTGCACACGTTTCAATGAAAAATAAATCTCTTAAGTCAAGGAAATAGGGATAGCAAAAAAGTATCCAGGACACATTTATTTTAATTTATTAGAGTGTTGCTTCCCATCGACACGCAGTCACCGTTCTTTTCACAAAAACAAAAGGTATTTTATCTATCATATTTCTTCCTGACAACCGCGGCAACGGGAATATTTCACTTGCTAAATACAATACGCCTGTAATGTTCACTTTTATATGTATTTACAAAACAAAGCTTGAACTAAGGTAACGAACAAGGTAGCATTAAATTTATGGAGGAGTGAGGAGGTAAAACTCGTAAAAGTGCCTCATATGTCAATACCTTTTGAAATACGGTAATGGAAATACGAAATAAAACAGAAAGCAAAGTATGATTAGTGAGTGCCATATGTCCCATTGGCGCACTTTACGGCGCGCGCTCCTGCAATATCCATTTCAATACGATATATATTTAAATTTTCAACTCTATGGATATTTCATGTAAAAGTTAGTTTTATGGGTTCACTGTTAAATACTCCGTCGTTTGGGTTTTGTTGTTTTAGGCGAATACGCAGCTGTACCCCCGAAATTATTTTTTTTTTACGGTTTTTGCAATTTGTAGTTCTGTGTCAGGTTGTATCTCGATCAAAATATGATTCACGACTAGATAACAGATATTATATTTACTGAATTATAATCATTAAAATACTAACTTATTTTTTTTTGTATTATAAATGCGAAAGTGAGTTTGTTTGTTACCTTTCACGCCTAAACCACTGAACCGATCATCCTGAAATTTTGCCTATATGTTGTCAGGTGTACGGAAACGGACATAGGGTACCTTTCATCCCAAAAAAAGTACTGTTCCCGAGGAAAACAACAATATCGTTCCTATGATAATAGATGGCACCACGTATCTTTCGAATCATGATTGAATTATAATATTTTTAGTCTGGTATTTCCCGTGGGATAATTTCTGACCTCCACGCGGGAGTAGCCGCGGGCAAAAGCTAGTCATTAAGGCGACGATAACCGACTTTTAATGATTTTATACTGAAGATCACGTCTAAACGAGTAGTGTCAATGATTTGAAAAAAATATATGTTAAATTAGAGCATTTTCTCAATAATTTAATATGTGAATAATTTAGATTATGTTTATATTGCATAGTGAAATTAATTTGTAAAGTTATGTCTAACGCTGATAAAAAACTGAGGATGGCGCAAAATCTACCAAGCGTATTTTTCTGAAACCTTCACCAATTTAAAGACAATTTAATTATTGATCTTTTAGTATACGCGTTTTATTAAAATACCTTTTTTTTGTGTATAATAAATTAATAATGCGTCATATTGAGGACAGCGCTCCTTGTTGGATAGTCCTATTACTGGCTGAACGTACGACGCTTTGTGTGAGCTCAGTACAGAACACACAAGCTAACCACTCAAGATCACTGGCATTTATCTGAGTCTTAATACATCTAGATCTCTAAGTTAGATTTGTTCCATTGAATGACTTTTTCATGAAATCATGCCATTTGTGAAAAAATCTGTAAATACATATATGATAAAGTCGCGAATCATATTTTGATCAAGATAAGACCTGGCACTGACCTGCAAATTGCAAAAAAACTTAAGAAAATTTGAATTTCGTGGGCTACAGCTACGGATTTATCTTAAGCGTATTTTTATTGTAGCACAATATTTTTTTTTTGAATTATTCTACCTGGATTAAATGCTCGATTATTCGAAGAGAGAAAGCATTTCCATGACCGCTTTAAAATACAGGTATTACAAGTTAAAAACAAATTCATTTGAGTAAACAATGTTTCGAATATATAATTACATACATGCATGACTATCCGAAAGATCCTTAAGACCAACATACACACAAATATTTCATTTAAATAAAAAAGTTATATATATAATACCCGAAATCAAGACGACCTTGAAGTACCAAGAGTGAGCGGCTATACAATAAACTACCTAAAAAACTCAGAGAGTGTACAAGCATACCAACATTTAAAAAACCGGCCAAGTGCGAGTCGGACTCGCGCACGAAGGGTTCCGTACCATTATCTATAAAAATGGAAAAAAAAAACACGTTTGTTGTATGGGAGCCCCCCTTAAATATTTGTTTTATTTTAATTTAATTATTTATTTTTAAAGTCAATATACATCTACATATTCTGTGAATATTTTAAGCGTTTACCTGTTGCCGTTATCAATATAGAGCAAAAACGAGCAAAAAAATCACGTTTGTTGTATGGGAGCCCCCTTAAATATTTATGTTATTCCATTTTTTTGTACTTGTTGTTATAGCGGCAACAGAAATACATCATCTGTGAAAATTTAAACTGTCTAGCTATCACGGTTCATGAGATACAGCCTGGTGACAGACGAACAGACGAACAGACAGACAGACAGACGGCGGAGCCTTAGTAATAGGGTTCCCGTTTTACCCTTTGGGTACGGAACCCTAAAAAGGCCTAAGGAATTATAATTAGACACATAAGTTTAGTTTTTTATATTAGACACATAAGCGTAACTTAACTGTTTTGTATTTTATTTAGTCGAACTACTTGCTTTATTTTTATAAATTAAACTATGGTGTTCAGATTCATGGATGCCTTGAACGTCGTAATATGAACTACAACCTATTGCTAATTTAGTTAAGTATCTCTTTAAGTGAACTGTATTTGTTCTTTGAAAAATAAATGTCTTTAAACCGAAATAGGAAGTTCGCGTGGCTGAATGTTGGGCTAAACTTAATTTATTTGAATTTTCACAACAAATTTCTTATTTGCCATTGATACTCTAAAAAGAGGAGTACGATAACTCATCCCACAAAAAATCCAAATAACCGTACCTGTTAATATCTTTTTATTGTTCTACGAATGAATATGGATTAGTAGATTTCTCAGCAGCGTACACTGACTGTGTTCGTTGGAAACAAACGAGGTTCCAAGTGCAGCCCGACCACAAATGTAATCGAATAGGAAATAGGAAATGTCTAGTTACTGTTATCTGCTGCTTCAATCTGTTTGATCACACAGGAATGAAGACATTTAACAATTTAGTCTTGTTTACACAGAGCAAGTGTGTTACGAAAGTATAGTAGGTATTGAATATTAAACGAACGAAATGAATGGGTCCTCTTGCTGAAGATGGTAAAGTCCAGATTATAAAGCAAACATTCCCAGAAAATTTGCGGACAACATCTTAAGACGCAGATATATCCAGTGACCTTGAGTGGTTAGCTTGTGTGTTCTGTACTGAGCTCACGCAACGCGTCGTACGTTCAGCCAGTAATAGGACTCAAGGAGCACTGTCCACAATTTGACGCATTATTAATTTATCATACACAAAACAAAAGGTATTTTAATAAAACGCGTATACTAAAATATCAATAATTAAATTATCTTTAAATTAGTGAAGGTTTCAGAAAAATACGTTTGGTAGATTTTGCGCCATTCTCAGTTTTTTATCCGCGTTAGGCATAACTTTACAAATTAATTTTACTATGTAATTTAAACATAATCTACAATATTCACATATTAAGTTATTGCAAAAATGCTCCAATTTAGCATATTTTTTTTTCAAATCATTCACACTACTCGTTTAGACGTGATCTTCAGTATAAAATCATTAAAATTCGGTTATCATCCCCTTAACTCCAGAAGATCTTTAAGATAAGATCGAAGAAAAGATCTTAAAATAATGTTAATAGTAAACCTGAAGTCGTTTTCAAGTTTTCTCTTTTAATTTTGAATATTATTGTCCGTAGCTTGACAATTATTACAAAGCCACGCTTTAGAATGATATTGCTAGAGTCTACCATCGACACTTTATTCAAACAGGCGAGAAAAGACGCTTGTTCAAGCGACCGCAGGACGCCCATAAAATTCAAAAGCCTTGCAAAAACAGATAATCTGTCGAGTAAGCTTTGCAAACAAGAAATATTGAATCGTTTATTAAACTGCCCATTAAGAGGAGATTTATACTTCTGATTACATAATTCAATTTTGCTTGGACTGGAATGAAACGGATGTAACATAATTGCTGTTTTTTTCTTAATACAGGCTGACTTTGAAAACATGCGACAAAATTTAAGGGGGTGTTCAACCCATCAATATGAAGAACTTTTACTATCGGACCACATTAAAATTCGCAAAACGAAAATCGACCTTCTTATACAAAATGGTCCAATCGGTTATTTAGAGGAAGGTCGAGTTTTCTTTTGCGAATTCTAATTTGGTCCTATAGTTAAAGTTGTTCATATTGATGGGTCAAAATCAAAACCAAAAATATTTTTATTTTTACATAAGCCTACATGGGCATTTATGAAACGTCAGAAGCTAGGTGCACGGTTCCAATTGGTCGTTTTCTATGGAGAAGAGTCGGCAAGAAACCCCACGGTTACTCTTAAAAAAAAAAAAATGGCTATTACAATGTTTTCAAATTACAGTATTAATAGGTATGAGAGGACAGCGTAGGCCCGTCAAAAGTACCAGGTACTTAACAAAAAAGAAAATGGTCTACAGATCTACAGTCTATTAAGCCTACAACGTCCTCACATTGACAAAAAAACAATATAAAATATGATTAAAATAATAAAAGTTAGAACCTTTTTAGGGTTCCGTAGTAAACAAGGAACCCTTATAGTTTCGCCATGTCCGTCTGTCTGTCTGTCTGTCCGTCCGTCCGTCTATCGCCAGCTTAGCTCAGAGACGCTTAGTCCTAGAAAGCTGTAATTTGGCATGAGTATACATATTAATCATGCCAAAAAAATGGTAAAATAAAATTATTAAAAACATTTTTTTTTAGGGTACCTCCCTTACACGTGAAATGGGGATGATATTTAGGATAGATAGGCCGTTCAAAAATATTGTGGGTTTGGCAAAACCATTTTTCAATTAAGGGATCCGTTTGCGTAATATTAAGCTTTAAAGTGCTAGTTTTTGTTAGAGTCAAGTGTCCCCCCCCCCTGCCAGCTAAATGGTTGGTTTTGGATATGTGAAAAAAATCATGGCAATAGTATATATAACGAAATTAAAAGGAAAACTATCACAGCTAAGAAGGCTTCACAAGTTAACGAGTAATAGTCGACCAACTTAAATTTGCAGTTGGAGAATTGACCGTAACGTATATCGATGTATGGGAGAGCATGTTTTTCAACTACAATGTTAAGTTTGTTTTTGGGATAAATTCATCCCAACTACGGAACCCTTCATTGTGCGTGGTCCGACATGCACTTGGCCAGTTTTTAAAAAAATTTAAATTGTAGGTATATTAATGTCAAATAAGCAAAACATTATGTAAGTGAAGTTTGTAAAAAAATATAAAATAAAATTAAAAAATAACATCGTGATTTGGGAGCAGTTAATAGACATTTACATAGTTTTGCCGTTAATGAGGTACCAGGGAAGCCACATGTATAGAAGGAATTAATGCCAAACTTCCTTGTCTTCAACGTATTCCTTATTCATATAATATGCATTTTTGATAAGGGCACGTTTAATGTGCGTTTTGAATTTTCCATCACACACGGGTGGAACACCTTAAATTTTGTCGCATGTTTTCAAAGTCAGCCTGTATAAGTGCAGGGTAAACATTACAAGGGGAAGTCAGGGAGGCGAGTGATCACGAACGTAACCGCGGCAGTGGCCGTTCGGTGCTCAGGTGAGATTAAAAGTCCGGAGCAGTTGTTTGCGGTGGCGTGGGGTCGGCTCTCAATGCACATGTACTCGCTACACTGACGCCAGTGCTCGCTATGATTAATGTGCACACCATTCACCTACAAATAAATGTAGCCCACACCAGGGATATATTGCACCGTAATTTTCAGGTTTCATACTCATTTGTCCGTTTTGTGCTAGATCAAAGCGTGTGGATGCTTTTGCGTCGAGCGCGGGATTGCTATGTGTTATAACTAGAGATCGGATATTTGGATGCATATTTACCTAAAGTTTGAGAGTTGACTAGTATAGGAGTGCGCTTCGGTACGGGAAAAGTGTCGGTTTCCAGGACGGCCAAATTTTTAAGAACTACTCTTTCGTACTGTGTATGCGGCCTAATAAATATTTTTCATTTTAGATTTAAAAGTTTTGAAGAAATTTTAATAGTATTTTTTTACGTGTTATTTTTTCCACAAAATTCTTGTCTAGTTCTAAATATATAAGTAATATTTGTTATGCTTAGGAATACAATATTTTCTACACACTGTTATTAATGTAACACCGCGATCCCGGAAAAAAAATATTTTAAGTAGCCATTTCCTTACTTTGTATCCTTCGCCGGAAAAAAACGTACTTTAGGTAAATATGCATCCGAATATCTGATCTCTAGTTATAACGTATGGGTCTTGGTGTTTAGTAATAGTATTAGTTGTCTGATGCTCGTGATATGGAATGAACTGTATAATTGTGATATTGACTTACGAAGCTAAGCATATAAAAAGTTATACCGCCTTATTACAAAACAAGATTTATATTTTGACATGGCTTAAACCATGGAGCCAGTTTTTGTAATAAGAACGTAACAATGATTGGAATACCGTTCTTTATACAAAACTGAAAACTTAGTTCGGTACTAAGTTGTCAGTTTTGTGTTTAGGAACTTTACCATAGTCGGAATAAAGTTCGAAATTCAATAATGGCTCCATGTTTTAAACTTGGGTCTGAAGATAAACCTTGTTTTGTAATAAGGGGTTTAAGTTTTAGCGGCAATAATTTTCAATCGCAATAACTAACCGTATATGCGTATACCTTGCACATTACACACCTCTGTTTATTAACGATTGTAAAAGTTAAGACAAGCCTAAGTAAAAAAAAATGTGGTTACATTGACGTTACATCATTACTTACCAAATTTTTAGCAACGTTTATAAATGTAAAGGTTTTTATAAAGCAGAGGTGAGTGGAAACGCAGGGAGTGGACGCACTAGGAGGTCATAAAGTGACCTAATTTGTGATGTTCTTCAGAAAGGTCAGGTGCGTAGCCATTAGACCAGATATATGAACGTAGGCGAAGCAAAATGAGTATGTAAGGAGCGTAGCAAGTGGCGTTCTATGTTTTCTGCCTACCCCCATGGGAAGAAGACGTGAGTTTATGTATGTTTATAATAATTATATAAGGGAGATAATGTGCAATCAATACAAATAACACCCATGAATTAATTCAACATGAAGTTGTAGTTCTAATCAAGATATTTACAGTTAACTTAATAAGTTAAACAAAGTTAGCGCAAGCGATCGGCAAAGGTTCTCAAGGTGGCGCAGAGATTTATTGCAGTAGGCTTTGACCACAAACGGGTGCACGAGGCAAGGCTGAGCTGGCGCGCCTAACTGACTGATGCCTTACATTTGTTTCAGCTGATTTACTTTAGAGACACACGTTCGTACGACACTGATTTGTTTTGTTTATTTTTTTAAATACCTTTTGATTACGTCGTTGGTAAACTTACCAGAGAAACAAATGAGCATGCTTCTGAAGGCCACAGAGTAGATGAAATCCAATTCTCGTACTTAAAAGGTTCAAATTCAAGTCATAAACTCATCACAACGACAAATCTAAGTCAAAAACTTGTATAAAAGTTAGGGAAATTAGAGGTTTTTTGACAGATCTAGACTAAGATAAGAATCTGAACGTCGTTTAAAAAAAATAGGAATTGCCCCTCTGATGTCAAGGCTAGATAGAAGGTAGAGTTATCCACGGATCAGAATGTACTATGTTCTATGTTAGAAAGTTTGGTTTCCGCACTTAGTCCTCAGGCGTACCATTGTGCGTTATTCCAACCAGCCCACCTCCCTCCAGAAGTGGATCACGTCTCCTGGTCTGTTTAGAACGTCTGTGAAGGATCTGGAAGCCCCGAGGGTTTCTGTTCTAATCTGGATGACGCCTGTGCATTCAAAGAGCACATGCACAACGGTCTCCTCCACCTCCATGCAAGCCCTGAACAGAGAGCTCCGATCAGAATCGGATCAGAATGTATCAAAACCATTGATTAATACGCAGTCCTTGTAAGTTTGTGACTGTCCCACGGAGTGTCGAGGTCATATACAGACACGTGCCCGCCCTACGTGTCTCATTCAGTGTAGTCCAGTTCCGTTGGTGATCGAAACGAGCCATTTAGAAGAGATCTTTTATGTTGCCTGTTCTATTGGATTCGTCACAAAAAGTGTTTCACTACACAATATGCAACATATACAGTACAGCCAACAAAATGATTGGCATGCAGGAAAATTAAACATCATAGCCTTATGCAGAAAATGAAACATCATAGCCCTATGCAGAAAATTAAACATCATAGCCCTATGCAGAAAATTAAACATCATAGCCCTATGCAGAAAATTAAACATCATAGCCCTATGCAGAAAATTAAACATCATAGCCCTATGCAGAAAATACTCATTGTAGTTGCGTGAGTCTCTTTAGTTGACTGGTACGTCTGTTCTTATTCCAAAGATTGATGCTATAATAAACACACCCTTTAATAAACATTTCAGCTGAAGGTTAACCCCACCATAATTAAATATATAATAACATCGGTATAAAATTCGGCAGTTCGCGTTCTCCTTGGACAAAGTTTTCATTAGGAGCGAGCGTAAGTTTGCGGTGAGTGTGCGAGCTTCGAACGTTTGGCACGATGCTGATAACACAACAAACAACTTGTTACAAACGTGTTTAGTTTTAGTTATTGCTTCGAGTTCGACGCTTTAACTCATTGCTCTAATAATGAAGAGGGTAGGCAGTAATTAAGCTCGGTTTTGTACGAGCAGTTTGAGCGGTGATGATGTTATTTGAGGTGTGTTTATGGCAAAGTGTGTGGGGGTTCATTGGATGAATTGATAGGTCAATTGTATTATTAGTATCCACAGTATTCACCAAACTTTAGAATCTATGTGGGTTCTCTAACAGAGACTTTTGAAGCCCTAAAATAATAGCAAGCATGAATAAAAAGAGATGCCTGCTGCAGAGTTTAGATATTTCAAAAAAACCAACTAACTCATAGAGTAAGGTCAGACAGATATGCAACGCAAAAGGGGATCCGTTAGTAATGACTAGTGTTTACTTTTAATCCGTCACAGAGCCAGTGCAGTGATGAATTTTTACACAAGGCCTCGTCAAAGTGATACAAGATTAAATTACGTGCGGGCGCGTGGACTGGTATGCGGATTCAGGCCAGTCTAACAAATTTTTGTTGTTTTTTTTCTCGTACATTCGTTTGCCGGATGTCAAACAGATCTGTAAACCAAAATCAAATTGGGAAATTTGTGCGGATTGGAATTTGTGGAAAACGTCAGCTACCTATATTGGCGTTCTAGGTGTGGAATAAATTCATTTTTTATTGCCAATTTGAGCGTTAAAGCTTTGAGACTTGTTTGATTTTACCACAGGTACAAAAATAGTCATTAGGTATCAAAATTCAAACCGTATTTACAATTCCTGTACTGACGCACGCTGGAAAATGTAAAAAAAACTGGCCAAATGCGTGTTGGACCACGCACAATGAAGGATTCCGTAGCTGGGATGAATTTATCCCAAAAACAAAATTAACATTGTAGCTAAGTAGGTCAATTCTCTAACTGCAAATGTAAGTTGCTCGACAATTACTCGTTAACTTGTAAAGCCTACTTAGCTGTGATAGTTTTCCTTTTAATTTTGTTATATATACTACTGCCATGAACTTTTTCACATATCCAGAAACAACCATTTAGCTGGCACGGGGGGGACACTTGACTCTAAAAAAAAATTGCATTTTAAAGGTTAATATTACCCAAACAGCAAACGGATCCCGGAATCAAAAATGATCTTGGCAGACCCTTAATAATTTTGAACGGCCTATCCAACGATACCCCATATCATGGGATACACAACCTTGCGTGTAAGGGAGGTAATGTCTAGATTTTATTTTCCGACTTAGTCCGCGTGAATAATATATATACCCATGCCAAATTACCGCTTTCTAGTCTCTGAGCTAAGCTGGGGGGGGACAGACAGGCAGACAGACGGACATGGCGAAACTATAAGGGTTCCTTGTTGATTACGGAACCCTAAAAGGGTGTATAACACAAACAAGTAACAACGATCATCATCATCATTTCAGCCAAAAGACGGGAGGGGGTTGCCATAATCACCTCGCTTGGCAGGCGGGTTGGTGATTGCAGTATGGTGTTTAAATGCATAGAGAACGCTGCTGCCCATTCTGTAGTAAATCCCTTAGTCGCCTTTTACGACACCCACGGGAAGAAATGGGATGGTGCTATTCTTCTCAGCTTCTATTCAGCTCTTGAACGCAGTTTAGATGTGCTGATTGCGTTCAGTTTCATTGTTGAAATTTGCACTTAATCCATGGTATGAAATTCAAAATCAGAAGCCTATATCTCAAAAAACTGCATACGAAAAATACCTCCAAACATCATCCACACGAAAATACGAAGGTGAAAACTGGTACATTAGACGTGTATTTTACTAGCCGTCTTTTGTAGTGTGTCCGTTACACCATGTTAGGTAAAGGGGCAGGAAGGGGAAGCGGTTTATCTGTGCTCCGGAACTCAGGAAGACGAACGCGGGCTCCGCCGGGTTCCGTTGAATTCCTTTAGGCTTTACATTTGTAGCAAATTGCGATTGTGTTATACGCGTATGGCGTGTGGCTGGGAAAAGTGGGGAGGATTTTGTTTGAGTGTTTCTGTTTATCTTGTTTTATTATTTCTGGGGTAAAAGTTTACAAAGGTATTGAATCATTTATGTTGTATATTAGATCGGGAACAAAAATTTCGAAGTAGAAACTACTAGGTATAATGATTATTTATTTATTCACTCTAATTAAAATGGTTTAATCGAGTCTGGTCAAACCACGCTGGGGTCGTCATTTCATTCATTCACTTTAATTAAAACGGTTTAAAATCAGTTACAATAATTAAAGACACTTATGTACCTACACATAAAAGAGAAATTAAAAAGTTGAGTTTAACAACACTTTCATGAATCCCTTTCACAGTAGGTATGTATCATCATCATCATTCCAGCCGAAAGACGTCCACTGCTGGACATAGGCCTCCCCCGAAAGGGGGGGGGGGATTCCATAATCGCCACGCTTGGCAGGCGGGTTGGCGATCGCAGTATGGTGTTAAAATGCATCGAGAACGCTACTGCCCATTCTCTAGTAAGTCCCTTAGTCGCCTTTTACGACACCCACGGGAAGAAATGGGATGATGCTATTCTTTACGTCCGGTACCACACGGAGCACATCATTCGATGGCTCGTAGGTATGTATAGGAGAGGAGACAAAACAGAGATCTTATAACCACATGTAATTCGAAAGACTGCGAAAGTCGTTTCGATCATTTGCAGGTACTGAGATCCACCACCATCCGGTACCTACTCGCTATGATTTTAATGTAAAAACGAGCTATCGAATTACGGAACAAAACTAAGTAATCGTAAAGTCTGTCTGACAAAATCTGTGAATGACACTCGAAAATATTTAAAAAAAAACCGGCCAGGTGCGTGTCGGACCACGCATAATGAAGGGTTCCGTAGTTAGGATGAATAATTTATCCCAAAAACAAACTTAACATTGTAGTTGAAAAACATGCTCTCCCATACATCAATATAAGTTACGATCAATTCTTCAACTGCAAATTTAAGTTGTTCGACTATTACTCGTTAACTTGTAAACCCTACTTAGCTGTGATAGTTTTCCTTTTAATTTCGTTATATATACTACTGCCATGAATTTTTTACATATCCAAAACCAACCATTTAGCTGGCAGGGGGGGGGGGACACTTGACTCTACCAAAAAATAGCACTTTAAAGCTTCATCTTTCACAGACCTACAATATTTTTAAACGGCCTATCCAACGATACCCCACACCATGCATTAGATGTGAAAAAAAAATATCATCCCCGTTTTTCGTGCAAGGGAGGTACCCTAAAAAAAATGTTTTGCATGGTTTTATTTAACGACTTTCTCGGCGTGATTAATATGTACACCCATGCCAAATTACAGATTTCTAGGACTAAGCGTCTCTGAGCTAAGCCGGGGACAGACAGACGGACGGACGGACGGACAGACAGACAGACAGACAGACAGACGGATATGGCGAAACTATAAGGGTTCCTTGTTTACTACGGAACCCTAAAAAGAATACGATTTTTTGGTTAGAATAGGTGTCACGTTACATTTTTAACCAAATCCCCTTTTATTTGGCTGCCGAAATGATTCCTACCAAAAACCCAGTACAATTTCCTTACTGACTTTCATAAAAATAAACTATTACACAAAGGGTATGTAACGCAGCATATTTGAATCCCCGGATTATTTCAATACATTTTCTTTCTGAACGTTTGCCTAGTGCACCGTTTTATTTTCTTATCTTAAGGAAATGTTGCCTTGGCTTTGTCTCCTTTGCAACAAAGCGCGCATCAGCCGTTGGTCGACCTTCAGGGAGCGATTTTAAACGAAATACTAGATTCCACCCCTGTTTAACCACTTTTAAAGAATCCACCCTGCTAAGGGAGAATATATAGTTATTTCTCTGCATTGTACGTGTATATTAGCTTCACAGGCTGAAGCTAGAAGTAAATTCTGGTAAAAAGTGTCACGACTTGTGGAAGTTAAGGAACTTGGGATACTTACTGCGGCTTTTCACTTTGTCCACAATAAACTCTTCGAAATTGAATAACATACATCAAGTAGAAATAGTAATTGAGTTTCAGCTCGAGAAAACTTCGCACTGGTTGGGAAAATAAATAAAAAATGCGCATTGAGTGTCGTTATTTATAATGCCTTAACATTCAAAGAATACATTTTGTTAATCTTGTACCTATTCATGATATTTGGATATCCGAAAACGTTCACAGGTTTTCATTGCAGATTCTTAGAATATAAAGAGAAGCGATCTACTGCTTAAAATATCGATATCATAAAAATAGAGTACTGCAAGAACATATATTATTATGTAAGCACTTGCTGCAAAATACAATGCAACAAAATAGGTACGTGATACAGATACTGCTTTTTATATAGCCAATTGTGCTATAGCCACTTCGTTTCGCTTTCTTGGTGATTACATTAAAGGTAACCCTTTATGTGCTACTGTGACTGATATACATAATAGCGCCCTCTGTTGTTGGGTGGTGTAAGCAATGTAGGCGTGTCCTTCTGTTTCGTACTATACGACGCTAGATGGCCTCAGTTTATGAATGAAATATTGGGTAAGTGCTTACGTTGCTCGTCACCAGAGCGACGATTTATCAATGAATTATTGTTTAAGTCATGAATGAATGTTGTAGTTGTCGCTGTCGGGTGCAGCACTGTCGAACATACTAGAATGTTCTCGAAATTTCTAGAACCCGGAAGTAGATTTAAACGACAGTAACATCCGCCCAGTCTTATTTTCCTTAGTGTAGTTCGCATAGAGTTCGCGACCAGACGTAAGAGGGTTAACTAGTCTCGCAATTATTGTAACCGCGTATTGTTATAGGACACGGTACTTTCACTTAAGCTATGCTTGCCTAAATTCAGTGTATGTAATTTTTATACTAAACTTAAAACCTGTGGATAATGACAGTAAATCTGGTAGAAGTGTTCACACTCCTCTTTCATTACCTGCCTACCAGCTAGTCCTCTGTCCATCACAGCTACTATGTGCTGCCCAACTGAACCTACACTAAAAAAATGCGAGCTTACTAAGATACATTTTCTCTTGGTTGGCATTAAAATGTTTGGAATCATTATTTATCTATTTACTATAAACAAGATAGCATATTTGCCAGAACAAATTTATTTTATTTATATCGACAATGTAACATGTACAGAATAATCACCGGTCTTTGTTACATTATACATTGTGTGTGTGTGTGTTTTTGTTGTTGTGTTGTGTAGTGGAGTTTCTTGCCCATTCTTCTCCATACGAAGCTACCTTTTGGAAGGGGCGACTAGAATCAATTTTATTTTATTTGTAAATTTTAACGTTCAAAAGTGCCATTTATGTGCCTATTTGAAATAAATAATTTGACTTTGACTTTGACATTCTATGTTTGATTTTACTTCTTTACTTTTGTATATCAAATAATTTAAGTTGATGGTAACAAGCAACTTGTTAGCATTATATCATTCTTAAACTGGCCAACATTTGAGTTAAATTAAATAACTACCCGTAATTATACTAATTCATTACCTATTAGACGGAACTATGATAATTTAACAAAGTTCTCCTAGCTTCAGAAGTCAAGATTTTGTTAGGCTCGTATGGAGTCAAGATACGTGATCGCATTAAACAAGATTTTTGTTAAAGCAAACACTTTTTTTTTCAGTGTACAATTTACTCAATTGAAGACGGAAACCATCCCAAAAAACCCTCAAGATCAGAGACCACGTTGTTTATACAACGAACCCTAGAACAGTGAACTGGCGCAACTCTTACAAGGTGAACGTAAACGTCTGCCCGCAAGAAATACGAGAGAAGCTAATGACGCTATTTCCTTTAACCCCTACCGCACTGCAGCTACATTCCAAATATAATTTTCAAAGGTGTTCGGCGTCGATAGGTAACACATAAATTTAAACTGCGATAGTAATAGGCTAGTGTTGCTACAGCTTTGATTTAAGACTGGAGCGAGCTGAAAATGCAGACGATATCCAATTGCGGATTTACGTTCCAACTATTTGTTTTATGCAAGGAAATGCTGAGCTTTTTACGTGAGATTCTTTTAATTGATTACAGTAGCAAACGAAGGTTAAAAAAGTTTCGTTGCCTTAATTATTGCGAAGTGAGAATTTAACGCAATTTACAAACCTAGCGGGGAGAAAACATAAGTTAATGTGTGTAGCTACTTGAGGCACAGACATATGATTTTAGTGATTTTTAAATCTGTTATTTTGCTTTCATATAATGCAAGTAAGTTGTGCAAAACATATATGTTAAACTAGAACGCATGCACATCAATTCTATATGTCAATATTTAAGTATTGTAGCAAAATACTTTATGAAATAAATTTAGGAAGTAATGTCTACCCAAAGCATAAAAAACCATATTACTTTCAAACTACATAAGATATTTTCATGTTTTTTTTTGTATGATTAAGCTGTTTTATTATCTATAATTCCATCTGTGTTTTTTTTCAAATATTTATATTTTCGTTACTAAAAATAATTATTCCATATGAAAGTTAATGGTTGCGCGGCGTGAGCGCTAGGCGATTATCTGACCCTTAATCTGCTTCATTCTTAACTCTTTTTATTACCTATTGTGGTATAGTAATTTTATTCTAGGTGCATCGTCTTCACATATAATTATATAATTAATGTACCTATAAAAATATTGTACAAGATTTTAAAAGAGTACCGGTGGAGTTTCTTGCCCATTCTTCTCCATACGAAACTACATTTTGGAAGGGGCGACTAGAATCAATTCTATTTTTTTTTGTAAATATTGACGTTCAAAAGTGCCTTTTATGTGCCTATTTGAAATAAACAATTTGACTTTAACTTTGACTTAAAGGTTCTATAAGACACACGGTAGGAACCGTAGAAATCGTTGTAACAGCTCTTACGTATTCAAGATAATTTATCTCCCGAAACTTTACAGCACATTTCCTACGAGTATACGTTTATCTTGTATCCTGCAGAAAGGTCTAGTCCCTATAGCGACGAGCCCCAAATACAGTGAGCTCTTGGATGGCCGTAAGTGGTGTTTTGCACAGCAAACAAATACTCCGTGAAATTAACTGCGCCCGCCGCGCCCCGAACGTTTCGGACGCCTCGATTTAGCTTAGCGAGGATTTAGAGATACTAGAAATGACAACAGCTACTGTCTTATATAGGGTATTTGATTGCTTTCAAAAATATTTACAAATTAATCCTTAGTTTTTTATGTGTGACACAAAAAGAAGATTTGTGAAAAAAAATATAAAATCGGTGGAAAAATGAAGAAGTTACACGCTTTTGAAATTATTCTACTATCCTTGTCACGCAAAACGATCATTGTATTGAATGGCGTGGAGTTAGTATGGCGTTCCTGTGTTGTGACGTCAGATCGCAGTAGTGCTGTCTCTGTCTATAATAGACTTTAAAACGCATACAAACACGGCATTTTTTTTTTTACTTTGTCTTAATTTTTTTGTTGTTATCGAAAAATTTAAATTAAAAAAACAGTCTAATACCCTATTTAAAAAATATGATAATATATTATATCCCGTAGAAGAAAGTTTTCTTGCTGGCCATTTGATCATACTTGACTTTAGTGGATTTGTAATTGTTTTCCAGAGGCCCTAGCCGAACGTGCAACAAAAACTCGAACGATTTTTTAATCGAAAAAACAACCATTACGCCTGTAATCCTCGATGGATTAGGCAGAGGTGTACCTATAGCACAACCATAAATATCGCCAATTATATTTTAAGTCCCATATAATAGGGGCGAGCTCCATCAGCCGGGTAACATAACTATCCTATAGCATTTTCGTTTCATTATTTGCGACAAGCACAATTAATATCACCCGTAGATATGAATTAAAACTCTTAAACTATATGTGCGAAGGGAGTATTTTCAATTTTAAAATTGTTCGAATTTACGTAACTCAAACTCAAAACATTTATTTTAATTAAACAATTTACACTTTTGAATTGTCAAAGAGTCGGTCAGTTAGTCAGAAAGTTGAATCTATTTGCCCATTCCAAAACGTAGGTCTCTATGGAGAAGAACAGGCAAGAAACTCCAAGGACCCTATTTTAAATCAAGATATTACAAAATCCTGGGTACATTATTCCTGTTGCTTCTATATGTGACAACAATGTAAAAAATTACATTACTTATTTAAAAAACAATACAAAATATAAGATTAAAAGATTACAAATAAGCCCTGGCAGTTAAGAGAACACCAGTCTCAACTGACGGCGCCCGTTCACGAACATGACGCGTTAACTACTCCAACAGGTTGACTACTCCAAGCTTTCGTAGTCCAAGAGATTACTTCTGTATCCTCTGTATTAATATTATTATCAACCACTGACATTTTCGGGTGGGCAGTGGTGGCCCAGTGGTGACGGCCCCGACTTACAAGTTGTATGTCGTGGGTTTGAACCCAGGCAGACGCTTTACTTTGTGTAAATAATTTCATTACGAAAGAAAGAAAGAGACAAAAGAAAAAAAAAATGTTTATTCTGCACAAACAAGACACACTTTACAAAAATAAAATAAAAATTGACAAAATACACACTCTAATACAAAGTAGCCAAATTGCAATCATATTTTAAGACTATGATGTATATTGTATAATAACCAGAAATAAAAATAAGAAAAAAAAAATTGATAAATCCTAGTATTCAAAACCTTAAAAGTTAAAAGTTTGACAATGTTGTCCATTGCTTGATGTCAGTGTCAGAGCTTGTCAAGGCAGGCCAAAGACAATAGTTGCGATTTCGGTATTGGTAAATTACCACTGCTCTCAAAACGATGAAGGAAAACATCGTAAGGAAACCGGCATATCCTAGAACCAACCAAAAATTCGAGGATATGGGACGTCTACCAACCCGCACTGTGCCCACGTGGTAGATTACCCCCCACTAGGGAGTGCTACCACGCCGGCACACTCTCGAAGAGAGGAGGCAGTAATGGGAACATTATAGGCTGATTATGATTACTTTAATTTTTTAACTACTTGCACTGATTAATGTGCTAGTTCTATGTGAGTATACAATTAGAAAATAGTTGTCGCATCCAGTACCTTCTTGAGATCCTTTCAGAGGGCGTCTACTTATCTTGCTACTGTCGGCCAACACTTTTACAGAATCTCGACAAGTTTTATGTTGTTCTCTGTAAATTTTGCCAAAAAGTAAATACATTTACAAGGACCGCATAACCTCCAACAGTGAACCAACAGCAGTTCAGGAGAAATGGACACTGGCACCTCTTCAAAACGGTAGTATAACACGACAAAAAATAATTTTCTTCGGAATACTCTGTTCAACTTCCCTTAATATCCATAATTAAAGGTCTTGGCAGAAGCAAGTAAGATAAAAAAAAATCAAAACTTTAGCACAACCAGTTTCAATTTATTCAAATAAAGCACACAAGACTTTGATTGCATTGAATAAAATTGTATCGAAGAGTTGATTTTCATAGCGAGTGACAGATTAACCATTTCGATAACTTTTCTGCATGGTACAGCGGCGTGGCAAAGAATACGACCAATGCAATAAATTAAACCTCTCAGGGACTGACCCGTCTACGGGTTTAATTAACTTTTCACCAGGCATTTTTAAATGAAAAAAAAAGTGGGTAGCAATATGGTTGCAGAATCACACTGCTTGATAAAGTTTTGTACTTGTGACTCGAATTTAATCTGGGTACTACTATGGTAGCTGAAAAACATTGGATTTCAGTTTTTCTGGTTAATATGAAAATCAATAAAGAACTCAAATTAAACTATGTACGAAAGTATTAAAAAAAATCACGTTTTAAAAAAAAACTGTTAGTTAACAGTGTGTTGCTCAATAGTTTTATTTGTGTGAATGAAATCAATCTGCCCAGCCTTTTCCCAAATATGTCGGGGTCGGCTTCCAGTCTGACCGGATGCAGCTGAATGCAGTATTTTACATGGAGCGACTGCCTATCTGACCTTCACAACCCAGTAACTGGGTAATACGATACCCTTGGTAAGATTGATTGTCAGACTTTCGGGCTTCTGACAACCCGTAACGACTGTCAAAAATCCATTAATGGAAGCCGCGGAGCAGTCTCGGTTTGTAAAGATGGTCACCCATCCACGAACCAACCCCGGCAAGCATAGCTTAACCTGATGGATCGACCCGTGCAGCTGTTATTACTTAGCCATGAGCCCCTCGTCTTTGTGTGAACGAAATATTACTTTAATTAATCAACACAAACATATTTCAAAGTTAACACACAATCTAATGAAAAATTCTAGAAAATATCGCGGGATATGTCCAAAATATTGTGACATAAAAATAAAATGCTTGTAATATTGCACCTGACTGCTAAATGTGACATGGGTCTTCTTGCATGTATCACCTTGACAGGGCGAGTAAATTGCTGTCGCATGCCTGAATAAATAATCACGTCGTTTATGTCGCAAGAAACCATTGAACACACGGATAGGCTCATGAATATTCAAGTTATATTATCATCTTTAACATTATACGCTCATGTTGGGTAGATGTTTTCTTTATTATATTTTATACAGGGAAGGTTTTAAACGTTGCCTCACCAGGATTTTTTTTTCATTTATTAGGTGCATCAACAGACAATACCATGTGTAAAATCAATCAAACATCATGTAACTGTTTTTAGGGTTCCGTACCTCAAAAGGAAAAAAAAAGGAACCCTTATAGGATCACTTCGTTGTCCATCTGGCTGTCTGTATGCCAGTCTGTCAAGACCCTTTTTCTCAGGAACGCGTGGTACCTCTACGCGTTATTGTTGTTTTTCCGATAAGCGTTAATTTGTAGTTCTGTCAATTTTTTTTTGATATATCGACATTTACAGTTGCAAAATTAACAATGGTGTATCGATGTATAGGAGAACATGTTTTTCAACTACAATGTTAAGTTTGTTTTTGGGATAAATTCATCCCAACTACGGAACCCTTCATTGTGCGTGGTCCGACACGCACTTGGCCAGTTTTTAGGGTTTCGTACCAAAATGTTCAAAAGGAACCCTTATGGTGAGACTAAGTCTGTCTGTCTGTCTGTCACACCTGGATATCTCAAGAACTACTAATGCTATCAACTTGAAATTTAGAATAGTTTTAGATGACGTTTGTTCAACTAATTTGCAAACAAGAAAGAAATTTAAAAAATTATATCGGTTTGCAAAAGGGACTGAAAGGGGGTCTTAAAAAAAATAAGTGGGGCTACCTACTAGGACATGTGGGGTATCATATGAAAGAGCCGTGTGGCCGTAATCCACCATACGTGCCCAGTGCGGGTTGATGGATAAACATGAAGATTACTTTGAAATGACAAATACATTTTTTATCTTGCAAAATTCTACAAAAACTAAAGAGTTGCAACTAAAAATAAAATGAAACAATAAAAATGTTCATCAATCTAATACGTGGTACTTTAATTCATATTTTTTTAGCGATTCCAAGAAGACTCCAATTCCTAACATGAACATTCGCCTAAAAAATTAAAAAGCTTTTATTTGTTAGTAAACAAAGCGGTATAGTGGCAAACAGAGACGTTTTGGCTACGGCATAGTAATATATTAAGTGCTAGCACGCGACCTCGCAATAAGTCTGCCTCGCCTACTTCGCTGCTAGATAACAATTATAAATCTTACTAATACTTCTCACTGTTCACACCAAGCTATTGTTTTGCAGTTTTGATTTTATAAAAAACAACTTTAACACTTATTAATAGAGAACATAATCCAACGATACAATGATTTGTGTTATATAGTAAGTATACAACCTTTTAACTAGAAATTTACTGGTCAATTCTTCTTCTATCCATTATTCCAGTAAAATAAACATATAACAAAGATTTTATTCAGTAACCTATGTAAACTAGTAAAGGAAATAAACTGCGCTATTTTGAATTTAAATTTCGAATTAAATGAACATTGTGAAGCAGTTTTGATAATGTGGTAAATTCTCTTGGATCAGACTAAAATCTCTTTCTGGAGGTTCGCCCAAATCTAAGTGCAATACGAATTAAGAATTCTGGTCAAGCTGTTCAAATATTAGCCTCTTAGTCCTTGCTACCAAAAAGTTGGAAAGCTATCTAAAAGTTCAGCCTCCACAATCTTTATTTTTGCCAAAAGAGACTTGATTTATTTCAATCATCCAGTACAAATAAAAAGAAAAACCAATACATTTTCTTTATTGTTTATGTTCGAGATGTTTTACATCCCTTGACTACTCAACCCTTTCAATGCGACGCGCAACAAAGTAATAAAAAACTATGTTATGTTCCAAAATATTCGGGTCTGTTGTCGTGGACAGGACATCATAAAAGCATCAAGAAGCCATCAGAGGTAGTAACAGGTTGTCCCCGCATACAACATTCTTTACATTTTTACCCATTTGGGTAAGATAAATGGTGTGTTTCGGGAGTGTGACATTACCGAAATACCGAGGGATGTTGTTTGGGCTACTATAAATCTGAATAGATTAGAGGCATATAGAAAAATACGTTACAAACAAGGGATGCTTTGAACAGTCGACTTTTTGAAAACACTTTAAACTGAGCATAGATACAGAGAACAAAACATCTTTGCCTGCTCCACTACGTCATGGTCTCGGTCTCTCTCAATGTCGGACGCGGAAAATGAATACTTTCTGAAAACAACTCAAGAAAACACCATGGATTGTGCTTGTAAGAAAGACGGACGTGGATTCATCATATACAATGGCCAGCAAAGTGCATAATAAGGTGTCTATGGTCACTTAATAGCAAGACTTTGTGTTTACTAAACTAAGTTTTACCCGTGCAGCCCGTACTTACTCGACTCTTTAAGTGTGGGTTGGACTTCATCATTTCAGCTGAAAGACGTCCACTGCTGGACATAGGCCTCCCCCAAAAGGAGGGGGGAGGGCGTTGCCATAATGCCACGCTTGGCTTGGCGTTTGGGTTGGCGATCGCAGTTTGGTGTTAAAATGCATAGAGAACGCTGCTGCCCATTCTCTAGTAAGTCCCTTAGTCGCCTTTTACGATCCTTACGAGAAGGTATAGGATGGTGCTATTCTTGACGTCCTGCCGGATACGGAACAAACTTATCATACGAACGGGTTGGACTTTAAAATATGAATTCAAACCCGGCCATTAATTCACGTCCTCTCCCAGCAATCAAAACAAAACTTTCGTAATAAACTCTCGCAAAACATTAATTTTATAGAGAAGTGCGAACTGTCTAGTCTAGGCGACTCGGTGCAGCGGAAGTGTTGCTGCGATGACTCGGCAGGTCGACCGACACGACGCGACCACAGAATAGATAGACCACAGAAGGATGGCTCCATACAAGCAGTGAAAACCCACCCAAATATTGACATGCGTCTACGTACCTACCTCGAGTGTAAGCGCTCTCGTGACTGGCATTCAGTTGAGAAACTCAAACTCAAAAACTCCAAACATTTATTTCAATTAAACCTATTACAGGCACTTTTGAATTGTCAAAGAGTCGGTCAGTTTGTCAGAAAGTTGAAGCTATTTGCCCATTCCAAAACGTTGTTCTCTATGGAGAAGAACAGGCAAGAAACTCCAAGGACACTCTTTTAAATCAAGATATTACAAAATCCTGGGTACATTATTCTTGTTGCTTCTATATGTGAGAACAATGTAAAAAATCAACATACTTATTTAAAAAACAATACAAAATATAAGATTAAAAATTAGAAATAAGCCCTGGCAGTTAAGAGACGACCAGTCTCAACTGACGGCGCCCATTCACGAACATGACGCGTGGATCAGCACCATCCAACTCAACCATTTTGAAGGGAACCGAATGATCCAACACACGCGCCACCGTCAGCGAGACATTTTTTGTTATGCATGACACATAATAAACGGCTCCATGGTACTCACATTTACAAAATTAAAAATGCTTCTAAATTAAGCTTAGCTTAGCTTAAAACTATAGCTTGCAATGTAATTCAAAAATTAATAAAAATTTACTAGCAAAAGGAAATAGTTTGACATCACCACCGCGCCGTACGAATGCGTCTATGTGTGCCTGCGCCTGTTTTCGCTCGTTGCATGGAGCCGGCCTTCTGTAACTATATATTCTGTAACACGACGCTCCTCACGATGTTTATATCAGTTTAAAAGGCGACTGCACCGATCGGAGCGTTTCCTTTTGCGACAACATAAAAGAATTTTCCAAGAAATAACGGCTGTATTTGAATAGCGGTATAACATGTTCCCGAATGCTTTTCTCCGGCTTAAAACAGCAATAGCATTACTCTTTTGAATTTTTCTGTGAATGTTTTTAAGTTTATATTCTGATTGTCGTGTTTTGTTGTCTCTTGACTTCGTTGTACTTGTCGATAAGTGATTCTGATGCTTTTGAATTGTGTTTGGAGTAGACAATAATATTTTCTTGAAATATTGTTGCTTAAGTTTATATTTTTCTTCGCAGAATAAACACGAGTTAATTACCACGCTGAAACTAATGCATTGCAATTAGGTACTTGTCTTTACGGAATAAAGGTATGTTTTTTATTCACATCTCACGCAACAGACGTAAATAATAAATAAAAAAAACACACACAAAACACTTTTAATTAACACTAGCTTATGCCCACGACATCGTTCGCATGGAAGTCGTAAGACACCACAATGCACTAAATGAACAGCCACATTTTTATAAAACTTCCCTGTATAGTTTGTAGTTTTGGTCTCAGCTTCCAAAATATAAAGAGTGTCAGGACTGGTGACGCGGGAGCAAGCGACATACAGTTGTTCGTGTGAGAATCAGCTCGTCCTGAGGTCAACACCGCAGACGTCCTTCCATACGTGCGAAGTTTTTCGTTTTTAGTGAATTAATGAACGCCTGCGTTCCTGCATAATATACTAATGGCACAACACTGATAACTGACTAAAGCATTCTTACAAATTATTCCTGACGAACAACTACCACTAAAATAATATAACAGTAGATTGTAAACACACAGGATTTCTCATTAACAGCCACCTAACCATAGATATTTATTTTTCTTATAATCAAAGATGACAGAAGAGGTCTAAATTGTATGTATTTCTGTGCACGTTTCACGAACTATCTTAATAATAATATAAAAAAAAGGTGAAACAAAAGAAGCACAATTCATATCAATTATTGGGAAACGAACTTAGGTTTGCAAAGCAGTCGTCGAACCTTTATGCGATTTGCTTTGTTGAAAGTTAACTAAAATAGCCACCCTGATATTATGTCTTGATTAACTGCTTAGCTCTTTTAAGGTTTAGCGAGATGAGATGATAATCTTAATCATTTAAAATGTAAAGAGCGTTTACGACGTACGGCATTTCGTACAAACTTTCAAGCCCTTCTTTTTCGAAATGACTGAACCGATTTTAATTTTATTTCACGGCGATCTGAAATATAATTAATTAAACAGAGTAGTGTTCCTTACACACACGTATTAACATCGCATTTTTAGAGATAAAATATATATATATATTTTTTTAAGTTGGATTATTATCTCAGCGTTGGCAAGTGGCAACACAGATATGTCACTTTTCTTTCGCGCGCTTACATGACATCGCAAGAAAAAATTCGCTCTCATCAAATCGTTAATTTCTATTATGTTTACAGTGTTCTTCACTGAAATGATGATCTTTGACAAAGTGTCAATTATGCCAAGTGATAGAAAGTGTAATGAGTGCATTGTTAGTGGAAATGAAATGAAATGAAATGAAATGAAATGAAATCGTTTATTCTGTAAATAGGATATTAAAATCACTTTTACACGTCATATAAAAAATAAAAAAAAATCTAGATGTAGCCGACATTTCCTATCTGACTACCCCTGAGAAGAAATGGCGAAACAAACTCAGGGGTCAAAGTCTCTTTTAAAGTCCAGACATAATCTTGGTCAGATCATGTGAGGACCATGTAGATCCGTGTCTGAAATGGTCTTTTGAGGAAAGAACCACGCAAATTTGAGCGGACCTGACCAATCAGTGTAAGCATTTGTCAGTAATCGTGCAGCTCAACTCAAAACTTAAGGAGCTCAACGACTCGACGAACAGTACCAAAAAAAGGACATTTGGGTAGGCCGCATAAAGCGCTCAAAATGTCAGACCATCATTAAAACTTAACTGAGAAAAGAAAGGAAAACATTTAAAGAAAAAAAAAAATGACCCACATAGTGCTCACATTCACAATAAATTAAAGTAGTAAATATAATACTTTTCAAAGTAAACATTCATGTAAAATTGTATACAATATTCTGCAATGTCAATATGTATATAAAATCATGCATAATAATTAAAATGTCAAGTTTTATCACAAGGCTAGCAGAGCGAGCAGCTCAATCCCAAGCTTTTTTGTCCTCTAAATAATCAGAAATCTTATAGTACCCTTTTTTACAAAGTTTAGTTTTAATACAGATTTTAAATCGTTTAATGGGTAAGTTCCGAATGTCAGTAGGAAGTTGGTTGTAAAAGCGTATACATTGACCCATGAAAGAGTTGCCTACTCTGTGGAGGCGAGTGCGATGTACAGCAAGATTGTGTTTATTCCTGGTATTTAAACTATGAATATCGGACATTTTCTTAAAATTTGATTTATTTTTGTGTACATATAATAGATTTTCAAGTATATATTGAGAGGCTACAGTCAGAATATCTATTTCTTTGAATATTTCACGAAGTGAATCTCTTGGACCTAGATTGTAAATGGCTCGAACAGCCCTTTTCTGTAAAATAAAGATATTATTAATGTCCGCACATGTTCCCCAGAGAAGGATCCCATACGACATAAGACTATGAAAATAACTAAAATAAACAATTCTGGCAGTATCTACATCAGTAATCAATCTAATTTTTTTAACAGCATAGGCGGCCGAACTAAGCCTTCCTGACAATTTTTCTACGTGTGGGCCCCATTGTAATTTACCGTCAATAGTTATTCCAAGAAAAACTGTCGACTCAACACTGTGAAGACCTGAGACGGCCACGAGGTCACGACGTTCATGAACGACATCAACAGAAAGCAGATAAATACATCAGAAGCAGACTCCTAAACCTGACCCAAGATCCGGAGGCCTCCCACAACCTTAATGTGCGAGAGTGCCTGGCTTTAACTGACCACCTTGTACGTGATACTAACAGCGGTTTATATAAGCACTATGGTGGACAATAGCCAGTTGCTGCAAATTTTCTAAAGCATTATCTCTCCAGAGACACGAGATGTCACCAGTATTCGTTATCTCAACGATACTAGCTGGATGAGGAGCTGCCAGAGAGGCTCGTGAAGCCCTTAGCGATGTTACTGTGCATAGCTAACTGGTATGCGTTTATCAAGGTACGTGAAAAAACATTCAAAGCGTGCGAGACACGTAACGTGACCTTCCCGTTACTAGCTGGATGAAAAGCTAACAGTGCGTATAGCTAACTCAGGTATGTACTTGTAATAACAGGTAAGTCTCATTTCTATGATCAAGGTTAAGAAAATTTAAAAAGGTGGTTTGATATGCCTGTAACGAGACAGCCTCACTCAGCCCTGCACACTGTCTGTGTGTTATACACATGCAAAAGCATTATACGCCCTTGTGAGTACTGGACCCTACCTCCGTACCTGGATTGTTATCATTGAGTATAAAATACTCTTAACAACACTGACTCTTGTCATAAAGGCGGGTTGATATGCTTCTAACTTACGAGTATGAAGGTTGCGAGACAACCTTACTCAACCCTGCACACTGTCTGTGTGTTATAAACTTGCAAAAGCATTATACGCCATTGTGAGTGCTGGACCGTACTTCCGTACCTGGGTTGTTATCATTGAGTATAAAATACTCTTAACGACACTGACTCTTGTCATAAAGGGGGTTTGATATGCTTTTAACTTACAGTATGAAAGCTGCGAGACAGCTTAGTCAACCCTGCACACTGCCTGTGCGTTTATACACTCGTAAAGCATTTGTTATTATTGAATATAAAATACTCTTAATATGCTCATAGCATGTTATCCCACCACTATGTGACCTAGCTCTCGCATCAAGGACAATACTATGGAAGCACACCTCGCCTCAACAGGTTACTTTTTATCAGCCACCTAGGTGGCTTAATTATCCTGACCTACAAATGATACCTATTTTGTAAACTATATAAAGCAAAACTGTGTAATTTTTACACTCATACATCCAAATACTATAAGTACAGGATATGTTAAAATGATTCTGTGATGCAATGGCTGACGGTACAAGATACTTTGCAAAAATGATTATGTGATACAACGGCAGACAACAAATGCTTCAGATATCTATGGAAATTTCCTTAAATGTAACTGAAATGAACCAAAACCATACAAAGTATTATTCAATGCTCCCTTAATTATCTATAAGGTAAAAGCTGTACTTTCAGATTCCTCTAAACTGAGGGAACAAGGGATTGACATAAACAGGGGGACTGGTTACCTCTATCATTGGGACAGCAGTGACTGACCTTATGCTCATGAAGAACATAATACAAACACAAACTGCGGACTGACTCGGCTGATGCAACAGAAAACACCTGCCAACATAAAAAATAATTAAAATATAAATAAATAATAATATAATACTACCAAATTAAAACCAGAATAAAACTAATATTGCTTCAAAAATTGACATGATTGCTAACTTACTCTATTTGAAAAACAAACAGATACAATAACAAACTTGGGTATATAATTTTATAGCCACAAACAATAATAATTAGTTAATACATATTAAACCCACAAGACATTCACTCTTGCTATCTAATGCTATCAATCTGGTTTTTTTAATATTATCTATTTAGAATGATTTCTTTGATATTATTATTATGATAATAGAGAAACTGAACCAGTCCTTTTTGAGAAAATGTACCTAAATAGCACAACAGGAGTTGACTTGTTATAGTAAATAAGAAATAAAACATCCTACAACTGGGTACAGAAATCAATCAATATGGAAAACAAAGATGAATGCTGTTGGTAGACCTTAATAACAATCCGGCTTATATCTGCACTCCTGAATGACAATTTATGAAGATTGATACTGGAATGCCACAAAAACTGGAATACACCATATGCAATGCCAAAAAAAAAAAAAAACAGCTGCAGACCACTGACCCTGTTATCGGCTGTGGGTAATCTATCTACAAAGATACAATAAACTATTTGATACCTATCAAAATTCAATACCTCAACTTCTGAATACCATTTCAGCTAGTAAAAACCGAGATGAATTAAAAATGCATTAAGTACAGATTTACAATAAATTTGTACATTTTAGACCCAAACAAAATAGAAAATTCAGTTTCATTCTGAACCTAAAACTGGTACTTAATTGACAGAAAATTACAAAGCTCCCAAATATAACCCTATTACTTTATACTGCTAACCTGTACACTATTCAATTATTTTTCAACCTATCAAAATAGATAGGTATCTACTTATATGATTTTATTCTATAGGTACCCGCAGGATTCTTCCTATGACCAGATAGGTTAAAAATATGGGTTCATCATAAATACATTGTCTAATAACTTCTTTAATAGAATTCTCATACTTCAACTGTATCTTATAGCTCTGCTGTATTGACCTATAATAAATGTAATCAGGGGTCTTGACTAAATTACCAGTAGTGAGTGACACTTAGGTACCGAAACAAGATTTCCTACCAACCCACCCTGATTATTTATTCGTCAAAATATCAAGACCGACATAATAAGCACCTTTAGACAGACACCAATTTACGTATACAAATCGAAAATCGCCCGAAAATTAACCATGGAGATCTAACACCTTGAAACAAATGCCTGGAAATAACTATATTAAAACAAAAGTAAGAGTTTACTTACATAACATTACGCCCGCATTCCCAGAAGGGCCGGACAGAGATGGGTGATCTTATTCAAAGGCTATAAAACCAAAATGTCTAATTAAACATTTAATCATTCCAACCAAGTACCTACTAGACTACACATTTAGCAGTACCTAGATAACAATGATAATCACAACACTAAAGTAAAATTGTCAAGGAAACAAAGGGGGGGGCGGCGCATTGTGAGGATAAAGTATTGATGGATTGTGATTAGAACATGAATGAACAAGTCCAGGCATACCATACAATCAATGCAGGCACCATGAACAGAAGTACCTAAAAATTCCTTCGTTCTAAAGCACATTGTACAGTGAACATAACTAATTATACAACTTCCTCACCTAAGGCATATATATAACTCAATTTAATGCCCCATAGATGAAACTAATCTTTTCGATTAGCTCTCAACTTGTCAAGTAATAATTATTTTGACTATTTGCTAACAGAACATAGGAAATCATGTGGAAGTTAGGATCACTTTGATCATAAGTACTTGAGGTAAACGGTTTCACTATAAATTCAGAAATATATTTTCTTTTTCTTTTTTTGTTTTAAATTCTATTAAGTAAATGGTGCTTACAAAACTTAAAACTGATCAAGTCAAAAGCTTCATCTATTCAGCCGAAAAACATCCACTGTTGGACATAGGCCTCCCCCAAATGGGGGGTTTCCCATAATTGCCACGCTTGGGGGTTGGCGAAAGTGTCAAAGTTATCCAGCGCCAAAAAAAAAAAAAAAAACGCAGAGTTTTTACAGCGATTTGGGCAATAAAATATGTCAGTCAGTAATCAGTGACTAAAACACGTATTATAATACGCAATTAAACGTAATAATAGAGTTCATGAGCTTAGTGCAATCTCACGCAGTAAGTTCCACACTGAATCCCAAATAAGTGAACGTTAAAGCTTATGGAGACATATAAGGCTGCTATTCCCAGTCACGAAAATATTCAAAAGTATTCAATCTCACATACAGAACAAACTTTACTAAACAAGTTGGCTGCCGTTTTGGCCCTAATGTTGACTCTGTGGACTAATAAAACAAATACTTCATTATAACCGTAAGTTACGATAAGCGAAATAGTAAGTTAAAGTAATATTAATCCTTTACCTCTCATAGTACAACAAATACAACAGCTCAACTTAAAGTTGACATCAATTGAGACAAAAACAATGTGGGTTTTCTCGATGTTGATTATGCCTCATTGCTGACTAACAATAGCCAGGAATAGGAATAATAATTATATATAATAGGAATTCTAATTCCTAACAAAGTAACGGTAATGAACAAAAATAAAAAGTACCTACTTAACAAACCAGAATATTTATAACCAAATATTGCAGACAACTCTAAACATCTACTCTGTTTAATTAATTATATTTCAGATCGCCGTGAAATAAAATTGGGAATCAAACGAGCTTACCTCTTAAGCGAAGTCTTGATTCTAATTTTATGAACGGCGATCTGAAATATAATCACCCACCCGCCACTAGCTAACAACCCCAACGCTGCAATAATCAGTCTACCTAATTCACTTATCCTTTCAGGAAACCCTAGTGAATGTAAGTATGCGGAACTACTCTGTACAGAAAACAGAGCTTGTTCCTTACTTAAGGATCTCTAAAATAAGTTACATATCGGTGCTGCCACTTGCCAACGCTGAGATAATAATCCAACTTAAAAAAATATATATATATATTTTATCTCTAAAAATGCGATGTTAATACGTGTGTGTAAGGAACACTACTCTGTTTAATTAACTATATTTCAGATCGCCGTTCATAAAATTAGAATCAAGACTTCGCTTAAGAGGTAAGCTCGTTTGATTCCCAATTAAACTTCATACGCGTATGCAGGATACAACGGTCTAAAAATGTTATTAAGAACATTTTTGAAATGTCTTATTTAAAAACAGATACCTGGAAATCTCTGTTTCTATGGACAATTTAAAATTGGTCTAATTTGTCTGTAACACTATTTTTAGAAAATTATCATTACTAACTTTTTAACCTTTGTATCCTGCTTATGCTTATGAAGTTTAATTAAAATTAGTTCAGTCATTTCGAAAAACAAGGGCTTGAAAGTTTGTATGTGATGCCGTAAGTCGTAAACGCTCTTAAATCTGTAACTATCTGCTATATTCGTTCCCTATTCAGCCCAGTGAGGTAAGGGAATGATTCGACAGTTCTCATACACTGGTAATATACTGGTATATTGTGTCTCATCTCAGTCTTATTTCCTACAAAATACATGGAAGTTTTTTCTTACCTTTCTAGTACTCAAACTTCAGTTGGTACGATAGAGTTTATTGATATGTATATGAAACACGATTGACTGGCATCTAAAAATATTTTGTGAAAATTGTCCTAATGGGCAATTAAGAAGATAATTCTTGCTGACTGTAATTAATTGTTTCAATAAGTTAACGACAGCTTCCTAAGAAAGTTTTCTCGTAGCGACAACGGTTAAGGTACCTGCCCTTATTTCCCAATCTCATAAGTCCACACCCTGTATATGTCATGATTGACTGCTAAGCTCCATAAAAGTCTATCGTGATGATAATCTGTAACTATCTGCAATATTCTAACCTTTTGGCTCGTCTTTATACAGTTTGCGGTAAACTATAGAAGAATACGAACCAATTGCAATATTGTTCATCCCCATAGCAAATAACGCGATAATTTATAGCAAATTAGAATCGTTCCCTAAAATTGTAGCAATTTCTTTTGTTTTTTTAGGTATTCATATTTGACTTCGCTACGATTTTATTATTTTTTATGTTATTTAATATACAGACGCAAAATCATTTAAATTATAGATGAAGGATATCTTTAATAATGTTTCATTACAAAGCGATTCATTGGTTTTCAGAGAAAATTTCACGCTTATTTGAGTGTAAGTAATTTACAATGACAATGAACCTAATCAGTTTTTATATACAACAGAACAAACGACGAAGCATTTTCTCAATAAAATGGTTTTACATTGAATAAAGCTTTTCGTATCGTTGTAAATCTTTTAAGAATTGCTGTTTTTTGTTCTACGCTGTCTACGAGGATTATTGTACTTGCAATAAAATGTATACAAAGCAAAACTGGGCTACAATCTTTATAAGATTTATTTAAGCACTTTAACATGCTTTGTTATTCTTACTTTAAGGCGTATTTAGAAATAAAAAAATAATTACTGGTTATATAATTTTGAGATATTAATCGTCACAATAACTTCATGTCATCCATCGATAATGAGGGTGGGGGAGGGACCTTGTGCGTCATGCACAAGATCAGGGGGCCTAAAATGGACGCTTTGGCAGAATCATATTATGATCTGCGTACAATTCATACATCCTGCAATTCACCTGTTTGACAGCTGCTATTTGACATTAGACTTCAATAAAGCAATTCATAATTTGTGGACCATTTTATGAAACTCCATACAAAACTGTCAAACAGATGAATTGTGGGATATGAATTGTACGCAGATCATAATATCCCCCCCCCCCCCGGACTTCTGTATCGGTTTTTGCTGACTCAACAATATACCTGACCACTTGGCTGTCTTACTTACCATCAATTTGTCGCTGCCTAAGCACATTAGCCGACCGCTTCAAAAATGTAATGTAGGCTTGAAGGTGATTTTATGCAATATTGTTTCAACCTAGTTAATAATACTGCAGTCGCAATCATTATCGTGTAACTAAGTGCTAACAACTATTTTCCGTAAATAATATAGAAATTATCTACATGTTTAAGAACTTAATTATTAGTGTTAAGTAAATTCTAAATAATAAATTAACTAACATGTCACTATTCTTAAGATTTATGTTAAATATTGGTAAGAAATCAATTGTCCTAATAAGCTAATTGATTTGAATGAATTGTAAGAACAAATGAATTGTAAGAACTCATGCCACCTGTGACACAGGTCCTAGTACAGCCATCATACTTTGTAATACCTACATTATTTTTTAGATTCAAGGTTTCTACATTTTGGCGCGACTTGTCGCGCGACGCGACACCGGTAGAACAATTCCCTTGAATTTTTCATAGAAATTGTTCTACTGGTGCGTCGCGTGAAAAGTCGCGCCAGTATTTACAAGCCTTTATACTGTATTTTACCCATTTTTTATTATGAATAAATTTTATTAGTATTATCTAAAATAAAAATAAATACGTTTTATTATTATTATCTAATAATTAAACTTTAATTAAATAAATGTGCATGATGTATTTGCGCTGAGTTTGGATTCTTGTTTTTAAATTGTTTCGCAACTTTTCATAGCATAATCAGCATAATTATAATGTTCCCACTGCTACCTAATAAATGTGCATGATGTGTTTGCGCTGAGCTTGGATTCTTGTTTTTAAATAGTTTCGCAACTTTTCTTAGCATAATCAGTATAATTATAATGTTCCCACTGCTAATAAATGTGCATGATGTATTTGCGCTGAGTTTGGATTCTTGTTTTTAAATAGTTTCGCAACTTTTCTTAGCATAATTATAATGTTCCCACTGCTGGGACAGAGGCCTCATCTTGGCGAGAAGTTGGCCGTAATCCACCACCCGGGCCCAGTGCGGGTTGGTAGATGCATGTCTTCGAATTTTTGATTCTAGGACATACCGGTTTCCTCGAGATGTTTTTCTTCATCGTTTTGAAAGCAGTGGTGATGAAATAATTTATTATATATTATTTACACAAAGTAAAGCGCTTACCAGGGTTCGAACCTACGTCCAACAACTCTTGAGTTTTTAAATAATATTTAAAATTAAAATATAATTGGTTATTTGACTTTTTGATAAAATAAATTATTTCTTTTTCTTATTTTTACGTATTTAAAGTGACATGCTTGTAATGTATCCATTGACATACCTATTATTGTAGCCAGTGACATTTGATGTGGAATATTATGACATCCTCATCAACTTCTTGAAATTAATGTGTTAATAACTGTGTTCTGAATGTTTACATTTTATTGTATGCAATGTTTGTTGATTGTATGTAATTTCGATTTTAAATTCATGTATTGTTAAATAGTGTATTACCCTAATGGGTAGTTTTTTGAGTTACCATAACCTCACATTAAGACCTACTGTATCACCAAAAATCACACAATAAATACTATAACTTTGAGTGGCGGTCGTACCCATGAGGCCACGAAAGCTCTCATAAAAAATAAACATTAAAAGCGTTTTATTTTACGTATGCACAAAGAGTAAAGCGCCTAGCTGGGTTTGAACCTACAATCCGTAAGTCACGGCCGTTACCACTGGGCCCCTCGCTCTTAAATTACCTATTTTCGACACGAAAGTATTTACCTTGCAAATACTTTAAGGCCCGTATTTATAGAACTTTACTCAGTACTCAAGCATTACTTAAGACTAGATTCAAGCCATTGGATTAGTTGAATTTAGTCTTAAGTAATGCTTGAGTACTGAGTAAAGTTCTATAAATACGGGCCTTTTTTTTTTTTTGGGTGGAAAATTATCAAATAACTTCTCCCGCTCTGGGATGAGCGGGAGGGCGTGTCAGACTTTTACTGACTAAAACCCACCCGTATTCCTTCATTTGCCTGTGTGCCAGGGCCACGATATCCCTTTCGGACAAACTCGCAACCCTGGCAGGCATTGGCCCTATCGGACCCCGTCAGTTGGTGCTGACAACTCTTTGAGGCGCGCGTGGAATACGACGCGCCGTCGACCCGGGCCTGGTCCTTATCGGACGGTGAGCTACCCATCGCTCACCGTCCGCAGGCCCGCGCCTACGGTGGCCGGAAATCGGCTTGCGACTCCCGACGCCCGGGGCGTCTCCTGCGGCGACTAGGGGCGCGAGGGCGCGAACCTTGCCTCTCCCTCAAGCGTTCCGCCTCCTCCTTCGCAAGCATTACTGCTTCGCAGAAAGAGGTGACGGCCTCCCATGCACTCCCGCTCCGAACCATGGCCTGAACCAGGGCCGGACGCGAGAGATCGCCGCCGCCGATCGCCTCCGTGAGGACACGGCGGTGCTCCGCCCAAGCTGGGCAGACCTCCACCGTATGCTCCACCGTCTCCTCGGGGCGATCCACACAGTGGTGACACCCGGGCGTTTCCTCCCGCTTTATCCTGAACAGGAACCTCCCGAAACAACCGTGTCCGGTGAGGACCTGCGTCAGGCGGAAGGTGAGGACGCCGTGGCGCCTCTCTAGCCACTCCTCAAAGAGGGGACTTATCGCCACAATTGTGGCGTGCCCAGAGCTGGGTTGCGACAATCGCACTCTCCATGCCGCCATAAGATCCCGCCTGAGCTCTGTCCGCTGTGCCGTGATTTCTCGCGGCAGCGGAGTTTCACCCCGGCGTTTCGCCTCCTCGCGCCACTCCCAGACGTGCGCGAGGACTTTTGCCCCCAGATCCCATGGCGGTAGTCCGGCAAGGAGATAAATACGGGCCTTAGTAACATAAATAATTCCCTTTAATTCTACCTGTATGATTCTTCATTTCCGAAAATCAAATCATAATTTTGTAATAACAAACACTTAAAATTAATAAGGAAACGGTGTTTTTTTTACCTCTTAGCTATTTTATTTAAGTTCATTAAATAAAATAGCTAAGAGGTAAAAAAAACACGGTTTCCTTATTAATTTTAATGATATAACCAAAATATCGCTGAGCACGCCACTAGGTTCAAGTATGCTTCTTATAAAGGTCGCATGAGTGCAGGCACAAAGTTCACCTGAAGACACCTGAAGATAATCACTATGAGGACCCCACTTCAAATGGCACGCAAGATAAACGAGAATTCCCTCATTTTTTTCTACAAGTACGGTGGGAAACAACAGATGGCCTTTGTGTTTAGATTGCCTAGATAACTATGCTCACTTTGGCTACGTGAGCATTTAAGGGGTAAGCTAATACCTAATAGATTTATGTCGTATATAGACCATTTCATTAATGAATAAATAATTAGGAAAACGAACTAAGCACTTGGCGTTCTATTGTTTTGGCCTATTTATTTATAGTTAATTAAAACGGCACAGGTCCAATTACATTAATTAACATAGAATTATAAAAAATAGAATAAAATAAGCATTCAAATAACATACAATAGAAAAATTTAATTCAAATTCAAAGATATACAATTCGTGGATAAAATTATTTATAATTATTTGAGTAAATGATTAAATAAATTAAATACATCATAACTAACATAAACTAACATGTAACAGTGGACACCCTCGCATATTGTCTCTCACAAAACACCAGACAAGCACGCATTATTTTCTTCCATTCATCAGCAAACACATCACATTCAGGGTCTATAGTCAGGAGGGCGTTTAGCATCCTTAGGGTTCGACATACTGGGAATTCGGCCCTAGCATATACCCTTAGGAAAGGGAAGTAAGTTATGTTTGTATGGTTAACCAATGATATTTTGCGTAACAAGACGTAGATAGGTTACCTACTCAATATTCGATCTTCGAACGCCACAATGTCCCGCTATTAGATGACACGTGGAAGTAGGAAGGCATGTCGTAATTACCGGGAGCGAAAAAGAGACAACACGAAGAAAATGTGGCTAATTAGCCAAGTTTTGACGTGCCATTTGTGGGATAATTCATTGTGGATGGTTATCCACAATTCCAAACACACTATTTTGAAAAGGTGTGATAATAATTATCAATGATAAAAAATCTTTATTATTATTATTTCTATACTCAATAATTCTTATCCGAAGCTCGCGTGGAATTAGAAATTAAATGTTTAGACGTGTAGCAACGCCATATATCAGGAAGAAAATATAGATCTAGGTTATTCTCCAAGGATGTGTTCGAAGTTGCGAGAAATATACCGTGTAGTATCCTACGTAGGTTAAACCGACTATAAATAAAGGTGCAAACATTGTAACGTGTTCGGAATTTTTAAGTAATCTTTCTTGGCTTAGTTGTTAGAAGTTTTCAAATAATACAACAATATTATGTGTACATGTATCTAAGATTGTTAAAAGTTACACACTGGAATTTTAACGATGAAAAGCTGCTTGTTTAATACAAAAGTAATTCTGTCTGCCAAGTTCTTTTTCATGATTATTGAAAAGTAGACAAAAATAAGTTACCAAAAAATTAAGTTTTATTTTTTAATATATTTTCACAAAAAAACTTAAAAAAATATTTTTACTATTTTAGTTACAATTTGACTTTACTAATTGTTACAGAATAACCCTGTTCATAACATCACCAAGTACAACTTTTCTTGCAAACCGTACCCTCGCGGGGAAGTGAAAACATCAGTCAGGCCAATATTGAATTATTTATAAACAGACAGTATTGAATGGAGTTAAGGAGTATTCTGACACCAGCTATTGACTGCATGCTTACGATGAGTTATGACTTCTGAATGATGGAGCCTTTTGTGTTCTCAGCCTTTGTTACTCTTTATAAATGATTCTTTACGTTTCTCAAATGGCTTTCTTATTTAATATCTGTATTTCGGAATAACGGGGTCTGATATTGCTTTATATTTATTGTATTGTTTGGTTTTTGGAGCTTAAGTTATTATAACGGGTGCATTTAGGATTCAGTATGTTAGGAGAATTGATTGAAAATAGAAAGCACTATGTACTTACTGTAGAATAAATACGTTGCTAAATTTTAAATCGCCATAGTCTAACTAAAACCACCGACTGCGTAGCCGTCTCCTAGCAGATGCGCTACGCAAGCTACGCTGCCGTAGCAAATAACAAGTACTACGCCGTAGCTGTATATGGCGTAGTACGTGTTATTTGCTACGACAGCGTAGCTTGCGTAAAATATGATTCTTCCAATACGCAACAACTGTTTGTTGTATATTGGAAGAATCATATTTTAATATTTTGGGTTTCATTATAATAACGGTATCCAAACTATTTTAAACAGTTTGTTTATAAAAATACATACGTTGCTTTTAAAGTTAAGGGTCGTTTAATTAAACATAAATATTTTTATGGTTAAGCATACGTTAATCATTTCTTATCTAAAGCGTCGTTTACAAATAAACCCCTTTATATTTAAATAAAACGATTAATATTCAAAACACGCTTATGGATTCAAACACCGCTTGAAAAGATCCCTATTCACTTGAAACAATTCATCTTTTAAGTGCAAAAAATCCGTTCCTTGTTCAAGTACGAAAGCAATCTAGCAAAAGCGTGTGAATGGGAGCAGGTGGTGATTCATACTTCCTTTTTTATTTCGGCCTTTAAGGTATGTATTCAGACTCATTCATGTATGGGAAGCATTCTTAAGTGTACCACTTTCTGTGTCGGTCTTAGTGGTTTTTCGTAGAAGCTCGGTTTAAGATTTACAATAATTATTTACATTGTTTTTACTGAGATGATTGGAAGTTAATTTTTAGGATTCCGTAGTCAACAAGGAACCCTTATAGTTTCGCAATGTCCGTCTGTCGGTCGGTCTGTCTGTCGGTCAGTCTGTCGGTCTGTCTGTGGCAACTCAGAAAATCTTAGTACTAGAATGCTGTAATTTGGCAGTGGTATACATATTAATCACGCCGACAAAGGGGTAAAATAAACGCTTTAAAAAAAAATACGTAAAGTGGGGATGAATTTTTTTTTCTCGTGTATCCAATAGTATGGGGTGTCGTTGGATAGTCTGTTCAAAAATATTTTGGGTCAGTGAAAACCATTTTTCCATTCAGGGATCCGTTTGCGTAATATTAAGCTTTAAAGTGAACATTTTTGTTAGAGTCGTGCCAGCTAAATTGTTGTTTTTGGATATGTGAAAAAAAACATGGTAGTAGTAAGTATATATAACTAAGTTAAAAGGAAAACTATCACAGCTAAGTAGGTTTTACAAGTTATCGAGTAGGTAATAGTCGACCAACTTACATTTGCAATTGGAGAATTGACTGTGACGTATATATCGATGTATGGGAGAACATGTTTTTCAACTACCGTTATAAATTTTTTTTTTGGTATAAATTCATCCCAACTACGGAATCCTTCATTGTGCGTGGTCCGACACGCACTTGGCCGATTTTACAATAGTCACAGTTTATGTGTGTGAATGAATGAACCTGTTAAAAAAGTGAAATAAGTGCTGAATTTCTATCTCAAACAAAGATGCCCCTTCTTACACACCCTGTTTACAGGGTAACCAGAAATCAAATTAGGCGATAGATGCACCTTTGAATATTCTACGCACCCTCTATGCATGCTTTACGCACAATCTACTTTAACAAATAAATAATATCACCACAATTCTACAAAACTTTAATGTAATCCGCATAATTTGGTTCAATGTCCGATAAGCCTTGTCATACTGAACCTGTTACCGTTATCTCGCAAACTGTAACCATACATATGTCGATACTTGCACGATACAATAAATGTGCAACAGTTTTTATTATAAACTAGATGTACGTGCCCGGCGTTGCCCGGGTAAATTTTCGACTTTCCCGGTGAATTTTTACAAAAAAATCTCTCATACAAAACTTGCCCCGACACACAACAAAAAACGAAAATCTGTTAAGTCGGTCGAGCCATGCAAGTGATGATATTGATTTCATACATGCGGCAATTGTTGATTTTTAGTGTTCCGTACCCAAAGAGTAAAACGGGTACCCTATTACTAAGGCTCCGCCGTCTGGTCTGTCTGTCTGTCCGTCTGTCACCAGACTGTATCTCATGAACCGTGATAGTTAGACAGTTGAAATTTTCACAGACGATGTATTTCTGTTGCCGCTATAACAAAAAATACAAAAAAACAAAATAAAATAAATATTTAAGGGGGCTTCCATAAAACAAACGTGATTTGTTTGCTCGTTTTTACTCGATATTAATAATGGCAACAGGTAGACGCTTGAAATATTCACAGAATCTTTAGTTATGTATTCACTTTAAAATTTTTTTTTTTTTTTTTTAAACGTTGCCCCACCCTAGGAATTGCTCCTGTATTGTGGGTGCGTTTCAAAACATTTAAACTCACATACACAAACAGCCAGACCCGGAACAACTACTTAAAACAAATAATTTAATTAAAATAAAACAAATACGAGTATTAAAGGCTCCCATACAACAAACGTGATATTTTTGCCGTTTTTATAGATAATGGTACGGAACCCTTCGTGCGCGAGTCCGACTCGCACTTGGCTGGTTTTTTATTTATATAGGCCAGCTTTTTATATATACAACGTGTATCAGAAAAGTGTCGTCAAAAGAGTGTGACAAAATCAAAATATTTTATTTCACATAAGCCTACATGGCATGGCGCACATATGAAACGTCAGAAGCTAGGTGCACGGTTCTAATTGGTCGTTTCCTATGGAGAAGAGCCGACAACAAACTCCACCGTTACTCGTTTAAAAATAATTGGCTTTTACAATGTTTTCAAATTACAGTGTTAATAGGTATGGGAGGACAGTGTTGGTCCGTCTAAAGTACTAGGTACTTAACAAAATAGAAAATGGTCTACAAATCTACAGCCTATTAGTCTACAAAGTTCTCACATCCACAAAATAATGAAAAAAAAAAACAATTTAAAATATTATTAAAATAATAAAAATTAAAACCTTGTTGAAATTAAAATTGAAATTATAGGTATAAATAAAAAAATAAAAATAAAAATCGTTTAATTCAGGTATTAAACCCATAGTAAAATTACAAAAACAAAAATAAAACAAAATTACAATCCATTATAAATTTAAATTAAATTACATGCACAAAATTATAAAGTCACATAAAGAAAACATTATTTCTACGAAGTATGTGAAAAAAATAAAATAAAAATAACCATCGTAATTTGGAAGCAGTTAATAGACATTTACATAGTTTTGCCTTTAATGTGGTACCAGGGAAGCCACACGTGCAGAAAGAATTAATGCCAAACTTCCTTGTCTTCAATGTAGTCTTAAATCTTATAATATGCTTTTTTGTTAAGGACGTTTGATGTGGGTTTTGAATTTTACAGACCATCAACTGAACAAAATTCTACATTGGACCAATATCGTAATCGCGAAAAAATAATCAATCGTCCTGTACAAAACTTCAATACCTACTTATCGCGCGAAATTTCATCTAAATCCGTTCAGCCGTTAAGGCGTCAAAAGGTAATAGACAGAATAACTTTCGCATTTAAAATATTAATACATTATATTAATAATAATAACTTTTATTTATTAAAAAACGTTTACAAAAAGTGTGCATTTAGCCAAAAGTGGTATAAATATCCTAAATAATTATAGTGCCTAATAATAAACTAAAGACAAAATATTTTTCATTACAGGTGCAAGTAAAGATGGTTCGGAATTCGACTGTTAGGTAGCGACCCACCCGATCTAGGTTTGCTCAAACTTGTGTTTCGGGCCAAGATCACATACATCTAACGTGTTTACATTGACATAACTCCAGGGGATTCAAAGTGCACTTTATTCGAGACGTATTTACATAACTGTTTCATAAGCCACTTTATTTTTTACTAGTAAGTAAGAGGTCTCTTATAATACCTTACTTTGAGTTTTCTTGCGTTTATGCGTTGTAAGGTGCAATGCAATAAAATGTTAAGAGGGCTATCACCATTTTTCTTGAATTTGCGCGTTTTACTCGAGTTTTGATGTGTGATTATGGTTTAGATATAGCCATAAAATAAAAAATAAAATATGCCCAAGCAAGTTTAATTATTTATCTTGGGAGCGCTTTAAATAAATATTTCAATTTATTTACATAAATCAGTAAAAACCGAATTTTATGAAACATCCTTTGTCTCTGCAAAGGATGTTTCATAAAATTTTACTTTTGGGTATCTTTTGATGCTTTTTTACACCGAAGATAACGTAATTTAAGAAATTATAAAAATGTCCATGGTACTACTGTATTTTATACTTGGGAGCGCTTTAATCAATTTATTATATTTCGTACAGTAATTCACCAAAAATAATTCTGTAAAACAGAGAGTTACTGACCATTTTTCATCCGAAGTTTTATTTTTTATCTACGAATATAAAATCCAAATTCAAACAAAAACTATTTAATAACTAAGTTAACTATGTTACCTTGCTCGAAAAAAAATAAAATAGTCTATTTAAAAGTAAAATAACGGCGTAAATCAACGGCGAAATCTATATATATAAAATTCAAAGTCCTGACTGACTGACTGACTGACTGACTGACTGATATATCAACGCACAGCCTAAACCGCTGGTCCTAGAGACATGAAATTTGGAGGGTGTGTTCTTTGTGAAGAGTAGGTATCCACTAAGAAAGGGTTTTTAGAAATTCTACCCCTAAGAGGGTGAAATAGGGGATGGAAGTTTATATGAAAGTCCGTCAGTTTTGAAGTTAGAATATTCAAATTTTGTGTTTAGGCTGACGATTGAAAATTAATTGATACATGTCTCAGCGTTTTTGATAATTCCACCCCCGAAGGGTTAAAAAGGGGTTTGATGATGTTGTGTATGGAAAGTCCTTAATTTTCGAAGTAAAATCACTAAATTTATTATCTAGGCTTATGGTTGGAAGCTAACGCAACGGTGTTGTTAGAATTTGAACCCATAAGGGGTGAAAAAGGGGATAACATTTTATTTTTAATGAAATTGCTTTTTAAGTTAAAATCACTAATATTTCGGCTTATTGTTGGAAACTATAGGCATCCGCTAAAAAGGGATTTTTCGAAATTCAACCTTTAAGGGGTGAACAAAGGGGATAAATCTTATTCCTTGAGTTAATAAACCTAAAACTTGGCACAAATACTAACCTAAGTAAATTATAAAGCGTGACATTTTTTTTTTTATACTACTCCCTATTGGGTTATTTGCGGATGACAAAGTTTGTATGGAAGAATTTTAATGCGCGGTCCGATTAACTCGAAACTCAGTATTTATACTGTAAACCAAAATAAATAAAAGAATTTATCAGTTTTTCGAAATTGACCCCTTTTTTTTTTGCGTGGGTAATTATCAAATAACTTTTCCCGCTCTGGGCGGAGCGGGAGGGCGTGTCAGACTTTTACTGACTAAAACCCACCCGTGTTCCTTCCGTTGCTTGTGTGCCAGGGCCATGATATCCCTTTCGGACAAACATCACAACCCTGGCAGGCCCCAACGGACCCCGTCAGTTGGTGCTGACATCTCTTTGAGGCGCGCGTGGAACACAACGTGCTGTCGAACCGGGCTTGGTCCTTATCGGACGGCGAGCTACCCATCGCTCTCCGTCCGCAAACCCGCGCCTACGGTGGCCGGAAATCGGCTTGCAACTCCCGACGCCCGGGGCGTCTCCTGCGGCGACTAGGGGCGCGAGGGCGCGAACCTTGCCTCTCCCTCACGCGTTCCGCCTCCTCCTTCGCAAGCATTACTGCTTCGCAGAAGGAGGTGACGGCCTCCCATGCACTCTCGCTCCGAACCATGGCCTGAACCAGGGCCGGACGCGAAAGATCGCCGCCGCCGATCGCCTCCGTGAGGACACGGCGGTGCTCCACCCAAGCTGGGCAGACCTCCACCGTATGCTTCACCGTGTCCTCCGGGCGATCCACACAGTGGTGACACCCGGGCGTTTCCTCCCGCTTTATCCTGAACAGGAACCTCCCGAAACAACCATGTCCGGTGCGGACGCCGTGGCACCTCTCTAGCCACTCCTCAAAGAGGGGACTTATCGCCGGCTTGTGGCGAGCCCAGCGCTGTATTGCGACAATCGCACTCTCCATGCCACCATGAGATCCCGCCGGAGCTCCGTCCGCTGTGCCGTGATTTCTCGCGGCAGCGGAGTTTCGACCCAGCGTTTCACCTCCTCGCGCCACTCCCAGATGTGCAAGAGGACTTTTGCCTCCAGATCCCACGGCGGCAGTCCGGCAAGGAGGCTCGCCGCCTCACGGGAGACCGTGCGGTAATGACCCTCAACAGGGTGAAAAGGGGTAGTCAATTTACAAGAGAGGATTCTACCGTGTGGCTTGATTAACCCCAAATTATGACGTGGGCATCAGCTAAGAAGGGGTTTTTGGAAATTCAACCTTTAAGGGGTGAAAAGGGGGATTTTGTTTGTATGAAAAATCTTATTCCTTGAGTTAATAAACCTGAAACTTGGCACGAATACTAACCTAAGTAAAATATAAAGTTTGTCATTTTTTGTTTTTTTAAATTACCCCCTAAAGGGGGATTGGGGGATATCAAAACTTTTATGGAGTCATTTTAGCGCGCGGTCCGATTAACTTGAAATCAGGATTTATACTGAAAAGAAAAAATAAAGAATAACTTTTATCCGGTTTTTTTTAAAACCTGCCCCTTTAAATGGGGTGAAAAGGGATAGTCAATTTACAAGGGAGGATTCTACTGTGTAGCGTGATTAACTTGAAAATTGGTATAAATAACCTATAAGTCCAATAATAGAAACGTCAAAAACGATGTTTCAACAATTTACCCCTTTGAGTGCGTAAAAAGGGGCGATATAGTTTGTGTGAACAGAATCTTATTTCTTTTGATATATAAACTTGAAATATGGCCCGAGTACTTATTTACAGAACATCAAGCCTGCAATCCCCAAAGGGTTATGTAGAGGTGTATCTTTAGTACACCCACATTTGGACAGTTTTGTTTAAGTCCCATGTAATAGGGGGCGAGCCTATTGCCATCAACCGGGCATAAATGCAGACTTCGGGCTGCTACTAAGAAATTCCTAGTGGAAAATCCAATAACACTTTGCCCGACCTGGGAATCAAACCTATCCCTCATTCTCAGCAGTCGCGCCTGTGACCACTAGACTAACGAGGCAGTCATTACTTAAATAACAAAGTTTGTCATAACTTTTGCGTTTTTCAAAACTACCCCTCAAAGGGGTACATAGTTTTCGGGAGAATTTTACTGCGTACCTTGAATAACTCAAAAGTTGGTACATCAATTATTATTTAAGAACAAAAACGTAAACAAAATAAACAATACAAAATTACTTACAAATAGACTTAGACATGAAATGGAGGAGGACACGTAGGTATATTGAACAAGTATGTACAAAACGAAGTTTGTATTTATATGCTTTATATATCCTCCGTAAAGTTGTAAATCAAACTGCACTCCTATCTGTTTACCACGCTTACGTTGGTTCCAACTAAGATATGGTATAATGTTTAGGGGGAATGCTGCTGATAGAGAAGCTGCTTTTTTTTCGACATCCACGCGGGCGAAGCCGCGGGCGAAAGCTAGTAAGCTATATTTTCGAGAGCGCAAAAGTGATGAAACTATTAACGGGTGCTGAGACTGACACGAATGGTTTATCACTACGAAAACTGTACTTTTATAGTTACACAGACTTATTGTTTCGATTATTTCACGCTTTCTCACAATTCGATAAGAAATTGACGAAAAACGTTTTTTTTTGTGATAGCACCCTTAAGTGCATTTACTAATTTGTGTTTAAATTATAACATTAGTTAGAGCGTTATAACCTTATAACACAGAGTTAAAACTATGAACAAATATAAAGGCAACTAAGACTAGACTGATTTCTGTTTTTCTCTTTTCTGTTACCTATACCAATATTCTTTTTTTGAACTTTCAATTGTTTCCTAACAAAACAAAAAAGAAAAACATAATGGATAATCCATGTAGGTTTCACTCCGGGATATTTGCATAGAGTTTACTATTCTTTGTATTTAAATTATAACATTAGTTAAAGCGTTATAGCACAGTGTTAAACTATAAACAAATATAAAAGCAACTAATTTGTCTTTTACTGTGTATGACCTATATTTTTTTTTTTTAACTTTCAATTGTGTCCCAACGAAAACAAAAAAAACAGAATGGTAAATCGATGTAGGTTTCACTTCGGGATATTTGCATAGCTACTTGTAAATAAATCTATCGCGAACCGACGCTCTATGATCGGACTGACCACAAAATTCAATTACGTGGCAGACAAAATAAAAACGTCCCAGGCAGTAGCGTATCGTTGATTTGTTTTCAGTTTTTTGATTCTCTTTCTACCAGCACAACACAAAACACATGGATTCGTCACCAACTAAACTAGACCCCTGCCAACCTTAAGTCTTAACAAAAACTGCCTAAATAGGTAATGAATCAGAGGCCATGTTATCTGGTCATATGAAAGGCCGAAACGCCTCGACATGAGACATGACACTTTTGTCCAGATTTCATGAAGTTTAATTAAACATCTCCCGCGAGATGTTACTTCGTGATACAAGTTGATTGGTAGCATTTGATTGACTAGGGGAAATTACGTAACTTATGAATGTTTGTGTATTTTAGAACGTTTATCGACGTTTGGGACATCTCCAGACTGCGATATGTCCGGTAGACAAAAGACATTATAATTAGCGATTATTTTCACAATAAACAGAGTTAATGTATAAATTACTTAAAATAGTCAGAGAGTGTACAAGCATACCAACATTTAAAAAAGGCCTAAGGAATTATATATTAGACACATAAGTTTAGTTTTTTTATATAAACACATAAGCTTAGCTTGAACTGCTTTGTATTTTATTTAGACTTAGTACATACTTGCTATATTTTATAAATTAAACTATGGTGTTCAGTTTCTTGGATGGCTTGAACGTCGTAATTTAAACTACAACCTATTGCGAATTTAGTTGTTTCTCTTTAAATGAACTGTAATTGGTTTTTTGAGAAATAAATGTCTTTAAATCGAATGTAAACTAAAAAAGAAACATCATTAAAAACACTTTTGAAAAATGATTTAGATAGGTTAATGCTACGTTAGCTTTTGATAGATGCATTATTTTATTTACTTCTTTTATTTATCTTACTTAATAAATTCTTAAATTCATTCATTCACTGGCAGACAACGCACAGCTTAATCCACTAGGCTAGAACCATGAAATTTTGCACAAAAGATTTTTGAAAATTCACCGCCAAAGGGGTTAAATAGAGAAGTTTGTATGAAGAACGTCGTTTTTGACGATGGAAAATACCATCGGGCACAGGGCTTGTATTATTTATGTGAAATTTCCGACTCAAAACAAATGTCTTGTTTTGAGTAGAAACCCGAAAACTATTAAAAGTCTACGAACTTCAAAACAAAACCATAACCTTCTATATGAAAATGCTTTCTCTTAGACGAATCGTGAATTTTGTAGTGGTACACGGTTGGTACGCCGTTCTGCTATTGTGAAATATGTCATGAAAATAATGGCTGACAACTTTAGCGGGGGAGATGCCGTTCCTCCCTTCGGATAATGCTGGGAGATCAGCGCTGAAATTGATAACAGATGTGGAGAAGTTTTCTGTAAACATACGATTAACCCTGGTTAGATACATAATAGTTGTGATTTTTACGATTAATATTTCTAATACGCGTTACGGCCATTTGTTAAGATTTTCTTGCTATATATTTAATACGTATAATTAATGAGTAGTTTAATTTTTAATAAACAATATGTGTTTTTAATTAAGTAATGGGCAATTTTTGCATCGGCACAATTCATTGCAGAGATACAAAATATTTTACCGATTTGATTTGTGGACCTGCCTGTGAGTATTCCAGCGTAACGCGCGGTCTGTGTGGTGCCGGACGTAAAGAATAGCACTCCCCTATTTCTTCCCGTGGGTGTCGTAAAAGGCGACTAAGGGACTTACTGGAGAATGGGAAGCAGCGTTCTCTATGCATTTTAACACCAACCCGCCTGCCAAGCGTGGCTACTATGGCAAACCCCCCCTTTGGGGGAAGCCTATGTCCAGCAGTGGACGTCTTTCGAATGATGATGCACATTATGGCCAATAGCCATTTATTAATATTTCATGCTATAGGTTGTAATAAATATAAAACTTTTAAAGATTACATTATACATTCAATTTGTGTAGTTACTATTTAGTACACAGCTCTAAAAGTACCCCATTTTCTTTCACGACTTTTTACACTCCAACCTATTTTCCGAGTAGAAAATTCAACTAAATTTTTCGTCGCAAGGTATCCTAACTTAATCCCACCTACAGTGCTTCAAGAGGAAATGAATTAATTCTATTTTACACAAGAGTGCTTTAAAATAAGGAGCCTTTCTTGCAGTGGGAGAAATACCCCGTGAAATTAACTTCAGGTTTCAGTTCACACTGGACACCTCGCAGGTACGAGAGACAAATGGCCGGAGGGGCCACACTGAATAGCTTTGTTACTTTCATGAATGGAATTTGAAAATATAGTTTATATTTTATCGGAAAATTGTTACAAAACTTTTTTTGGGTTTTTTTTGTGTGATTATTATTTTTATAAAAATACAGTTTATTTACGGATACAATTATTTAAAATACTTCTATTGGAGATAACTGTAACAGAGACACGTCTTAGAGTTTAATTTTTCATATAAGTGATAGCCCATGGCTAAATTTAATTTTAATGATTGGATTCTAAATACCTATTTGGTTGCAAAATCCGCACTAACGCATCAAACAACTCTATTAACGGCTATAGATTTTATTAGGCGTTATTATCAGCTATGATTTATGCCACAGGCCCGAAGCACGTAATTTTAACACGGCAAACCCGATGATACATTAGCAAGATTGCGGTAAACCTGACCTGGGACCGATATTAGTGCCCAGGGCCTCAAGTCTGCTATTACAATAGTGTCAGAATGGTCGATCATTGATTTCATAATTATTGATTTTGACAAGTTTGGTAATCTACTATTATAATGGCGTCATCATGACTTTCCAATGGTCGGCCACTGACACTACATTGATAGAAATTGCATTTATTGGTAATCTCGTATATAATGACAAATGAATGACATTTCTACTAATGGGTTTTATAATAATGGCATATTATATAATGACAATGCCATTATAAGTAACACAATTCTAGTACGAAAACATTGACCAACCAATGATCGACCATTATGAATTTAGCAGATTACGAACTTTTAGCAAAATGACAATGGGTCGTGTTGGAATGACTGAATTTATAAAAATAGCAGACTTGGGGCCCAGGTCTTGTTCTATCCTAAGTGACACGGTTCACGTGAATACTTTACGTTGTCATGGGCGTTCATAAAAAAGACAATTTCCCTTATTGCCGCAATCTGCGGCACATGTGCCGTACAGCGTTATGCCCCACACAGGGTTATGTCTGCACCCGCCCTCATAAACGACAAAGTAAACCATAATTTATTGCGCATATTTAGGGTCAAACATATGACTCATAAATTGCTTTAGTATATTATTTGCGATAACTAGCCGGTAACTAATGTTAGCTTATTACGGTGTGGTTGTGGTTGTTGTGTTTTAAACTCGAAAATAGATTGTCATATAAATAACGGTGTTTATTCATATTTTGGGGCGTAATAACATTTTGACTTTCATACAAAGTAAAAAACTGGCCAAGTGCGAGTCGGACTTGCGCACGAAGGGTTCCGTACAATTATCTATAAAAATGGCAAAAATATCACGTTTTTTGTATGGGAGCCCCCCTTAAATATTTGTTTTATTTTCATTTCATTATTTATTTTTAAAGTGAATATACAATTAAATATTCTGTGAATATTTCAAGCGTCTACCTGTTGCTATTATCAACATAGAGCAAAAACGAGCAAAAAAATTACGTTTGTTATATGGGAGCCCCCTTAAATATTTGTTTTATTCTGTTTTCTTTTTATTTTTAGTATTTGCTGTTATAGCGGCAACAGAAATACATCATCTGTGAAAATTTCAACTGTCTAACTATCACGGTTCGTGAGATACAGCCTGGTGACCGACAGACAGACAGACGGACAGACGACAGACGGCGGAGCCTTAGTAATAGGGTTGCCGTTTTACCCTATGGGTACGGAACCCTAAAAATGAACTCGTATGTAGCTTCAAAGAAACAATTTTATTTTTGCAAGATACTAAATGTCAAGTCTCTCTGAAGGTGGTCAAGAAAATGCAGTATTTATTTTCATTCAGTATTTTCGTTTCTTTGAAATAAAATACAAAATGTTAAAATGCGACGTTTCGCGTCATGAAATGAATAAAGTATCTACTGAAAACCAAGATACACGTTTATTGATTCAAGTTTGCACTAACGACCAAGTTGCTACATGAAAAATGTAGGTATCGCTTTGAAAATACTGACTGAACTTTTGAAAGTCTGAAACATAGCTCTTCTTTTATTCATGTTCTGACATGTGGCGCTCTCCGTTGTGTACAGGCTCTCTTCCTTAACAAAATAAACAACATTTACTTGGAGTTAGGTCCTTTGAGAGGCTGCCCTGTACTTATGTTTTATGAATGAGCTCTTATGCACTTAGTGTATAGTGACTTTGGATATTATTATGAATGAAATGAGAAAACGAAGATGTTACCCTGATTTCAAGAAACTATATATAATACAAAAATATATAACAAATCACATAGGCATACGTACCAAAATACTATATTCTCATACAGATTCTTGGAACATTTTAAGATCACCCCCACCACTGCTACGTGTAGGCAGTTCCCTTTATTACGAAAAACTATCCGTCTCTGTCTCGCAAAGAAAAATTTCACGCGTTTTCTGACGTGCCGCATGGTTTTCGTACTTTTACTGCATTGCTATATTGAGCTCTGCTGCACAGTTCAAACGATCGAATATTCCCTAACCAAAATTTTGCCACTGCATACCTTTTATACTCTCGCTAAAGAGCCTTCCGTTTGCCTGCGACTTAAAAGGTCATACAGATTTTTATTGCAATGCAAAATGTATTGTTTTCCGTTGCAATAAAGTTGAGATTCCTTTATTCCGAAGTTGAATTTAAAACCTTTTGCATCTGAAGTTTCAGTGCAAAACTTGTAACGTAGACAAGTGGGTATGTATAGGCTGTATCGAAACAAGCCTTCAGTCGCGGCGCGCACATGCTCGCGTGAAGTCGGACTCAAAGCTAGGTCCTTGCGCGAAATGGCGGGAACTTTCCGATAACTTTCGTATCGTAACACGCAGTAACATATCTTTGTTAATTAAGACAAACTATAAAATTAAAGAGTGTTAACGATTTAATTACTGAAGTTTGGTTATAATAAAAATAGTGTTGGAAGATTTACTGAAAATCTACTGAATCCTGTTGAAACAATTTTTTCCAAGTACGTAAAAATTTTGTGTATGTACCTAATTCACAAGATTACTCTTACTACATGTTGTTGTTAGTTTACTTATGTTTTTCAATACCTAGTGGTACCTACCAATATCTGTTACAAAATTATTTTCATAGATAATATTTACCGGCTCTTTTAGCTAACAAATATGACATGCTTTCATGTTATACAGGTACATAAAATCGCCATTTACTTGTGAAATGTTTTTAAAAGTCGCACATATTTTAATGAGTTAATTTAGAAAAAGCATAAGAAAGTTAGTGAAAAGTTTTATCCAATTAGAGGGAAAATGTGCAAGGTAAACAGATTGCCAAAAAAAATGTAGTTCAAGAAAATCCCACTACAAGTAAAATCTATTTTTTTTTGTTAGTTGTTAGATAAGCTGTAGTGTAATCAAAAAGTTAGGATAGGTACAACAATATTTAATTACATTAAAATTACGTGGTAACTTGAGAACAACCGCAATAATTATAATTAAATGCTGGGTAATTATGAAATTGCCTCCCCTCTAACCGAAATTCAATTAAACCGTTGTTATACAGGGCAGGCTTAACCGGAACATTATTATAGGGTAATTATAAACCCGGTTTACATAATTATTATCCATATTTTCTTGATACTACAGGTATGTTTGCTTCCGATAATATTGGGACGTATAAAATATTCAATTCATCCCAAATTTATAAATATCTGTTGTAATTATTTAGAAAAAAAATGCTGTGAATAAAATAAAAAAATAAATTTTTGTTGCAGTTTTCAAAGTAATTAAAATGTTTTTATGTGCAGAAACATTGCCTTTTGCGTTAATATCTACTGCAACCACACTAAACTCTGTCAATCATCGGGATTGTAAATTTTTTTCTGGAGAGATTTTAATGTCAAAGTCAAAGTCAAATTATTTATTTCAAATAGGCATATAAAAGGCACTTTAAAACGTCAAAATAAAAAAATAAAAATTGAATTGATTCTAGTTGCCCCTTCCAAAACGTAGTTTCATATGGAAAAGAATGGGCAAGAAACTCCACCGTTTCTCTTTTAAAATGTTTTACAATATTTTGTAAAGGTACATTAATTATATAATTATATGTTATGCCTATGATAAGTCAGGATTCTTTATATAGTTTAAGATAGAGCAATAGTTTTTGAAGTAAAACTTCGTTACGCATGCTTGACTTGGGGAGTAAGCTGGTGAATGCGTTACGAAAACTGTGATTGGGTGAGGCGAACGGAAGTTGAGAGGGAGATTTGAAGTAAAACTTCTTTTGATAGCGTTACGCGAACGGTGATTTCTGTTTTACTTCTGTCGTGTGGTCTAAAGCACACGCGTTTTTATTTCTTTACTATATTTTAGATAATTACCAATAACAATGTTTAACTACTCCCTCGTTTGCCTCTGTTGCTCCTCCGTCGACTGTCTCGTTGGTCTTGTGGTCGTAAGCGCTACTGCTGAGCAAGTGGTCATCCTGGGTTCGATTCCCGGGTCGGGCAAAGTGATATTGGGTTTTTCTATCTGGGATTTCTCAGTAGCAGCCCGGAGTCTGGATTTGTGCCGGGTTGAAGGCAATAGGCTCGCCCCCTATTACATGGGACTTAAACATAACTGACGAAATGTGGGTGTGCTACAGGTCTACCTTTGCCTAACCCTTCGGGGAAACAAAGCGCGGTGTTATGTTTAAGTAACTAGCTGCAAATGTGTTGCACTTATGCCTTTTAGGCATCATTTTATATTAAGTTTTATGTTAAGTTATATTAATTGTTATGTTATATTATGTTAAGCACTTGACCTTTATAGGAGTAAAGACCCATAAACTCCTCTAGCAATGATAATTAATGCACAGGTATCATTACCTAACAATTGGGTTTTAAAACTGCACCAGTAATCTATAACATTCTACAGAGGTATAATTTGTTTGTAAGTTTGTATGTAGGGAGTAAATCTCTGAAACTACTAGCCGGATTTAAAAAAAAACTTTTTGCCTTTGATTCTCGAGGAAGGTTATAGGTTAACATCATGCTACGACCCTCAGGAGCCGAACAAAAAGAAAAAAAAACCAGAAAGAATGAAGTATTAGCGCGGGCGGGCGATGCAATGCGCCGCAGTGGGTCAGGGGAGCAAGAAATTTCACGCGGTCGAAGTCGCGGGCAGAAGCTAGTTATTGATATAGCAATAACCGAGGTCCAATGAGTCTAAACTACATTTGAACTTATACCAATGGAGATTGGAAATATAACTATATCTACAAAGTGCACTGTGTGCCACCTGTATCGAAAATAACATTTTATATAAATATAGTCCCACATTTTCAAACATACCTACCGATAACAATAAGGCATTCAGTAAAAATATAAATAAAGATCGTAGAGAAGCAGGTCAATTAAGGTTATTCAAATTTACAGCCGCTACATGCTACTAAGTTAAGCATTTAAGGTCTAGTACAAACCAAACGAATCTGCAGTAGGCAACTAATTCAAGCCGTTAATCAACCGAAATCACAAAACGAGGCAGTCATAAATTTAAACAAAATAGTGCCAGCAAAATTCCCCGTGGAAATAATATTCGGACAAATGAAAATTCCGACCGATGCATTCGGGATCGCGAACGGCGCTCGGAGGTTTTAATTCCCTTGACTGTTGCGAATCGGCGCATGTTTTTTCATTAAAACGCATTCAATACGACGACGACGTAGCTTTGAAAAAGCGGACCTTTTCAAAAAATATTTTCCTGACATTCCACTGTGCACTGCTCTCGTTTCATTCACGGCCTTTTTGTAAAGAATTAAAAATCGACGGTTTTAATGTCTGCGTTGTGACAGGTACTACGTACGAGTAGTTACGCGTAATTCAATAATGCAGTCGAGTCGCCGATGACATTTTTTTTTTTAAATTATTTATCAGTAGATATTTCCGAGAGGGAGATTCCCTATTTCTTCCCGTGTGTGTCGTAAAATGCGACTAAGGGACTTACTAGAGAATGGGCAGCAGCGTTCTCTATGCATTTTGACACGATTGCCAACCCGCCTGCCAAGCGTGGCGATTATGGCAAAACCCCCCCATTGGGGGAGACCTATGTCCAGCAGTGGACGTCTTACGGCTGAAATGATAAAATGATGATTTCCGAGCGAGCTTATCCAATCAAAAAATCAAATCAAAAATATTTTTATTTCACATAAGGCTACATGGGCACTTATGAAACGTCAGAAGCTAGGTGCACGGTTCCAACTGGTCGTTTCCTATGGAGAAGAAACGGCAAGAAACTCCACGGTTACTCTTTTTGAAAAAAACTGGCTTTTACATTGTTTTCAAATTACAATGTTAATAAGTATGAAAGGACAACGTAGGCCCGTCAAAAGTACCAGGTAAGTACTTAACAAAATAGAAAACGGTCTACAGATCTACAGTCCATTAAGCCTACAACGTCCTCACATTAACAAAAAACAATACATTATGAAAAAAACAATACAATGCTTTTGTTTTTGTCACCACCCATTGTGTTAATTTTAAAATGGCAATATCATAGAAATATTATACGGAGAAACGCTTGACGTCTTCCACGGAACATGTAGATAGGTAGGTACTTCGTAAGAAGCCAAACAACCATGTTCAAATTCGCGGCCATAAATTTGTAATTATGGCCGTGAATTTGGTACTATTATTGTAGTGAAATCATTAGGAATAGTATTGACAGAAGGCAATATTGGGCAAGGCAATCGATAGGTAATTATAGTCCAATGTCGTAATTGGTGGCTAAGAAATAATAACAACAGGCAGCAAAATCCAAACATGCGTTTGCCAAGTACACACTTGGCTTTAATAATAGTACACATACACACACATACGTTACATAATAGTACCTATACGGGTTGTCATCATCATTATCAATCCTCAACCACCATTGCTACTACTTATGCCATCGAGTTCTTTGATGCTAGCAACCAACATTCCTGCAAGTTGTGATGCATTTTGCCCACCTTTTCTTGGGCAAGATTTCGTCAAGCCAGAAGATGATGTATATCCTTATTTTCTAAGCAAACTACGACAGTGTATGCTAACTTAGAGTTAAACTTCGTCTGTCAAATCACATATGAACCATTCCGAATCCAATATCTTAATTCCAGTTCCATAAATGTAACACTGACATAAATACACGTTACAAAAGTTTATCAACTGCTAATTACAGTCGTTTCTTAGCTGTCATTCGGACCGCGCTGAAGTGGCCGTGTTGTGGTCTCAATGACACCCTCACCTCTCCATTACTGCGCCTTGGAGCAGGGTTAACGACTCGTTCGCGTGATGCCACACAACTTTATGCTTATTTATACGATGAGGCGAACAAACTCAACGCTCGACATTCAACCGTTACAACATGGCCGGCGACATATCAAATCTCCATTATCAGCGGCCGCCGGAACAAACGATGGCCTTGCCGAATTTTTGAAAACTTCCCTTTCGGTTTGATATTTTTTGGTTGAGTATCAGGAGCTTTGGAAGTTTTAAGAAAGTCAATTAGCACCCAGTAGTTTTAATCCAAATCGATTTTAACGTAAACTCACATAGAATAACTTAGATACTCGTACACCTACATTTGTCTTATAATAGGATATTGCAATAGACATTCATTGCTTGTTTTTTCTGTCATAAGTTATGTTGTGTTTCGTTGTAATTATTTTATTTTAATATGTTGATTATTCTTTTTTATAATAATTACTAATTTTGTGAAAGAGTGTACACCTTTAAGGTAGATTTTTGAGGAACTAATTATTAATTTTTAAGATCTCATTTAAAATGTACCCAAAATCACACCAATAAATGAATTTGAATTTGAAATTCATTAACCCTCATTTCATGAGAAAAACTTGTGAGTAAACACTCCAACTATTCGATTCTCTTAAATTATAATTCCTATTCCATTATATTATCATGAATCTACAAGCGGATATCTCATTGTAATAAAGCCTGTAAGCAGGGGGACATTTACGAGCGAATAATCATGCTTGTAAATGTCCCTGCTGAAGACAGACGCCTGAAGTTATGACTATCAGTGCATGATTCTTTAAATATGTAATTAATCACAACTTTGGCAAACATTCAACGCAAATAAATAAGTTAATATTTTTGTTTAGTTAGGATATAATTTTGTTATTTTTATTAAATAATTAGATTTAAGTTTGTTATTTATGTACATATTATTTTATTTCTGAATAAATCCCAAATACTATTAATAAAAAAAAATAAAAAAGTTCTATTAACTTTTTTTATTTAATAAAAATAAATAAAAAAGTTCTACTAACTTTTTTTACTTATTTTTATTATAGGTTAAATGATAAATGATTTTTATTTCTGTAAGTAGGTTTGTACAAACACTTTTACACGACAATGATATTTTTTTTAAACTAGATGAGGTCGGCGTTTCCTATCTGACTACGTTGAGAAGAAAGGCCGAAACGAAGTCAGAGGTTACAGTCTCTTTTAAAGTCCAGACATAAACTTGGTCAGATCATGTGAAGGCCATGTAGGTTGGTGCCTGAAATGGTCTTTCGAGGAAATAACCACACAGATTGAGTGGACCTGACCAGTCAGTGCACGCATTTGTCAGTAATCGTGCAGCTCAACTCAGAACTTAAGGAGCTCAACGATGCGACGAACAATACCAAAGAAAGGACATTTGGGTAGGCCGCATAAATGACTCAAACTGCCAGACCATTATTAAAAGTAACTGAGAATAAAAGAAAAAGAAAAAAAAAAGCAATAACGCACATTGTATACGGAATTCACAATTATTAAAATAATATAATACTTTACAAGTACATATTCATGTCATTGCGTTTAAAATAATCAATAAATGTCACTGTTTAAAAAATAATAAAAGTTTGCAAAGTACAAAAAAAAACCACTTCAGTATGTTAAAATTGGAACAGCTCAATCCCAAGACTTTTTGTCCTCAATATCTTTAACGGTGTAAAAGGCTTTCTGGCACAACTTACGTTTAATGAATGATTTGAATTTATTAAGTTCTTTATAAACAGTAGTGTTTAAAACAAAATACCTAAGCATAGTGGCAAATGGTTAACCATGTACCAATAAAGGTACAGACTATCTTAGTTTGCACTTATTTAAAACAATATTATAAATTTGTCATTTCTCGTGTCTGTCTGTGTGACCGCGTTGTTCTCCTAAACTACACAATGGATTTTGATGTACATTTCATTATCGTTTAAAGGTATTTTTCGGAAGGTTATAAATATTATTTATAAGTAATACAGCAATATTCAACATATTATAATAAAGAAACCTCGGTGTTTTATCAAGTCAAGTCGTAAAAACTGTGCGAAGTAGGGGTGGGTCACTAGTATTTCATAAATTATACTTACTGATGCTATACATTTGTGTTACATTCTCACACAATCATAGGTAATTAATAAGCCATTTTTCACAATAAATAACAAGTTGGTGACAGTTTAACGATTGCCTTAAAGAATGGCGTTTCGAGTTACATGTGACCATTATACCTACATGGTATTTTGTTCATTGCTCGGGGATGAATTCATAAATGAAAGGTGAAAAATAATTAGATAACATGCAAATTGGTGTAAAATATTTCTTATTTTTTAATTTAATAAAAAAGTAATTGACAAAAATAATAATATTTATTCTAAAAGTTAAATGATTAGGTAAGACAATGTGCCATATCTTACGTACCTTGCATCATTGAATTGTGTATTTAACTTTGATATTCTTCCCTGAAAATATAACAATAAATAAAATGTTCACTTTTACCCCTGGTCAAATTTTCAAAGGGACCTGGTAAAAGCCGTAATAGGCAGTGGGTAATTTCGGACAATTTCCAAATGTTTGCCTACTGAGGCAAATGGGTCGTTGCGGTGCGCATAGGTACACGACAGACGAGCAATCTGCCACTGTGCTACTTATCCAGTATTGTTTAGCTGGACTTGTAATTGCTACTTTTAGGGTTTGGCTAATTAACTGTTCAGAAATACCGTACAAGTATCGTTTTTTTTTAATAAAAAACAAAAATCAATGAAAGCACAAAGCAATAAAAACAAAAATTGAGAGAGATACCTCACAATTTTTGTTTTTCATTGCTTTGTGTGCCTCAGATGCATAACTAAACCAGCAATGGATGAAACTATTTCTTACCTTTTGGGTCATTACACTAAGCCAAAGGTCTTCAACCCGTGGCTCCCGGGCCGCCTGCGGCCCGCAGTGACTTCCTCGGCGGCCCGGCCATAACTTGGCAAAATGAAATGTATTTATTACTCTTCATGTCTAGAAATTAAAACAAAATAAACAGGTCCTTACACTAACGCGCGAAAACAGTTAGAGAATTGCAACAACCACTATTGGGGCATTGATAAATTAGTTAAGAGTAAACAATGTCAAAAATCGCATTGATTGAATTTTATTAATATAATTTCCTGTTTCTAACCTTGTTTATGTAGTTGTATAATAAATAACAGCAATGATTATTGTTTTTAATAACTTACCTGCTTCTAAGTTTAAAATGGAATAAAATCAATTTCTCTTACGTTGCGGCCCGGCGAACCAAAATCAAAGTATTCTCGGCCCTTGAATTTGAAAAGGTTGAAGCCCCCTTACTAAGCGATTAAGGCTTCTACTGGCGCGATTTGTCGCGCGACGCGACACCGGTAGAACAGTTTCCTTGAATTTTTCATAGAAATTGTTCTACCGTTGCGCGATACGTCGCGCCAGCATACAATATACAGAAATACCTACTCATGTTTTACGCACATTTTTGTATTTGTATTCAAACAATCGGCTTGTTCTATAATCGTCACATGTAACGACATAGTGCAAATGTAAGCAAAAAAAAAACATAAATACAACAACTTGAGACGAGTAATAATTTTCTTTTGTTTCAGGTGCAACCATGAAACCGAGTAAAAAAGAACGTTCAAAGTTTTCCCACTGAGAGCTATTCAACGTTTTATTTCTATCATGAAAAAGTTAAAGAAGGAAGAATACTCCAGCGGTGAAATGTAAACAAATTCCAATGCCGGGTCTGAAAGAGAACGTGTCATAGACAATGCACAGCCTCCTTGGAGCGGCTGTAGTGTCGGCATTACTGCAGATACTGCTCTCCTACACCGGTAAATATGAATAGTATTACATTTCGTATAAATATTCTTAATAACAAAATTCCGTACTAGCTAAATATAAATTCTTTACTTTGATGCGGTTTACAACGTAGTCCCTAATCTGGTCATTAATAATGTTTTATAGGTATTCTATTCTAGTAGATATATACATGTTAAATGTTTTCGTCATTATAACAAGTACCACCAAAAAAGAAAATAAGCTTCAGGTCAACAAAAAACAAAGTGCAGGTTCGTAATTAGTGTTTTTATCGTAGCTACGTCTACTCCCCTTGCGGTTAAGCAGCAAGTAAAATATTTCACCATAAAATAAAAGAAAACAGACTTTATGTGTCTGAAAATAAAATACCTTTCCGTACTTTCGGCTTTATTGACGTTACAGGGCAGCTACACTTAATATTATTGTATGGTAATCTCGTTTCAAGTTGAAACTTTAACGTTAGAAAAAACTTGGGGATTACTTTCCGTAAGGCGTATCTCTAGTTCGAGGGTATCGCTATTTTGAGTTCTCAAAAAATCCTGACTTATGTGCAGAAGTGAGCTGTGTGAGAATTAAGGCGTGGATAACCGACTTTTAATGATTTTATACTGAAGATCACGTCTAAACGAGTAGTGTTAATGATTTGAAAAAAATATATGTTAAATTAGACGATTTTCTCAATATATTTAATATGTGAATATTTTAAATTATGCTTATATTACATAGTGAAATTAATTTGTAAAGTTATGTCTAATGCGGATAAAAAACTGAGAATGGCGTAAAATCTACCAAGCGTATTTTTCTGAAACCTTCACCAATCTAAAGATAATTTAATTAATTATTGATCTTTTAGTATACGCGTTTTATTAAAATACCTTTTGTTTTGTGTATAATAAATTAATAATGCGTCAAATTGGGGACAGTGCTCCTTGATGGGCGAATCCTATTATTGGCTGAACGTACGACGCGTTGCGTGAGCTCTGTACAGAACACGCAAGCTAACTACTCCAGGTCACTGGCATATATCTCCGTCTTAATAGACATCATACTTGTTGTTAGTTGACACTAGTAGTCGAGATAATGTTATTCTTTTCGCGGGGTCAGCATTAGCGCCGGCGGCGGTCATAACCGTCGCGGGGACACGCCGGACTAGGCCGGAAGCAGCTGTGTCGTTCGCGTGCTGTTTGCCAATTTATCACTAAGCTGATTATATATAGGATCGTCCTTGTGACGTGCTTTATGACCTTGTTTGCTCTCCTCCCATTGTATCCCACTCCCTTATTTACACACCTTTTAAGCCAAGACAAAAATTGGCGGAGAATTTCTCGTGTCAACATCCGTTGTCGCCTTTTGTTCTAACACATGTGTGTTTTTGTTATTACTGTTTACGTTTTCTTGGCGATGTTGTTACCTGGAATGTTTTTTGAAATTGTATCATTTCTGCCAAGCTTATATTTTCCGGCGAAGTAACCACGAACCTATACAACATTATTTTTAGTATATGCGTAACATGACTATAGTTTGTTCAGAATAAGGGACTGAATCGATTTAAATAATTTTTACACCATGTTATATTTTGTACCAATAATATTTCAGTGTGATGGAAAATTTTATTACCATTTAATTACTTACAATACAATCGCCGTACGGTGAGGTACCTACTGCCAAATTATTACTGGCGCGGGGGCCCCGTTAGCATGTTTTTGTACGGATTACCCCGTAACATAACAACCTTATAACTTTGTGATTTTTCATGATACAGTTTTGAAATTTTGTACATAGATTCTTTACATAAAAATACAAGACCCGTGAGGTTTCGCATTTATACTAAAACTAATATATACATGGACTTAAAAACTCAGCACCCTTTTATTTAAAGTCCTCGCACACGTCTGGGAGTGGCGCGAGGAGGCGAAACGCCGGGGTGAAACTCCGCTACCGCGAGAAATCACGGCACAGCGGACAGAGCTCCGGCGGGATCTTATGGCGGCATGGAGAGTGCGATTGTCGCAACCCAGCGCTGGGCACGCCACAATTGTGGCGATAAGTCCCCTCTTTGAGGAGTGGCTAGAGAGGCGCCATGGCGTCCTCACCTTCCGCCTGACGCAGGTCCTCACCGGACATGGTTGTTTCGGGAGGTTCCTGTTCAGGATAAAGCGGGAGGAAACGCCCGGGTGTCACCACTGTGTGGATCGCCCGGAGGACACGGTGGAGCATACGGTGGAGGTCTGCCCAGCTTGGGCGGAGCACCACCGTGTCCTCACAGAGGCGATCGGCGGCGGCGATCTCTCGCGTCCGGCCCTGGTTCTGGCCATGGTTCGGAGCGAGAGTGCATGGGAGGCCGTCACCTCCTTCTGCGAATTAGTAATGCTTGCGAAGGAGGAGGCGGAACGCGTGAGGGAGAGGCAAGGTTCGCGCCCTCGCGCCCCTAGTCGCCGCAGGTGACGACCCGGGCGTCGGGAGTCGCAAGCCGATTTCCGGCCACCGTAGGCGTGGGCCTGCGGACGGTGAGCGATGGGTAGCTCACCATCCGATAACGACCAGGCCCGGGTCGACGGCGCGTCGTATTCCACGCGCGCCTCAAAGTGTTGTCAGCACCAACTGACGGGGTCCGCTAGGGCCAATGCCTGCCAGGGTTGCGAGTTTGTCCAAAAGGGATATCGTGGCCCTGGCACACAGGCAAATGAAGGAATACGGGTGGGTTTTAGTCAGTAAAAGTCTGACACGCCCTCCCGCTCCGCCCAGAGCGGGAAAAGTTATTTGATAATTTCCCACCCAAAAAAAAAAAAAAAAGCACTCTTTTATTTAAATAATTTATGCTTCACAATAAAACTTTTAAACAAATAAGAATAAGCGGAAGCTAATCCTAAAGTCTTGAATACAATTAATTTCGAAGTTAATAACACTTCAGCAACTATCCGACACTGCCAAACTTTGGCTCACATACTCAAACAGTCGTAAAGTCCTAAACTTGACGAGAAGTGTTAGGAACTTCAGATGTATCTTCTAAACATGATATGCGGACATAGATCATAATGTCATAAAGCCCGAAAGCAGTTATTATGTATTCTGCAACTGTTTCAAATGGTTCTATAAATAACCGCTACATGAACGGTCAGAGTGATTACTGATAGGAGGAGACAGCTGCCCGAATCGATGTGAAACAGCTATAGCCGCACGTAAAACCGATTGCTGGCGGAGAGACGCATGCCGCGTGGCGACGCGTCGCGCCACTATACCTACAGTCTTTATGTAGTAGTGTGTAAATAATTTCGATGTTTCACATCTGCCAGGCGTCCCGTGACGGCTCAATTTTGCGTTTATTTTTTTTGTACAATAGCTTATACATACAGCGTGTCGCTTTAATGGCGACATTAATTTAATACACTTATAACATTATTCGCCTTTGCGTTTTATGAAGATATTGTAATTTCATTAAACGTTTATTGATTTATTTATTATCTTCTAAAATAGCATTTTGGAGCAACCTGTACTTAAAGAACTGCAGAGGTCATTTTCGGGGTCACGGATCATAAAATCGCATCAATGAAATTAAAACGAATAACGTGCAAGGAGTCGGCGAATTGAATGAAGGAGATACCTTTTTTATGTAGTTTGTTTGAAAATATAATAAATTCAATAATATAATAATATATAATTATAAAATTATTATATTATAATATAATTAATTCATCATCATCATTTCAAAAAATAACATTCCCGTTTTACGTGCAAGGGAGGTACCCTAAAAAAAAATGTTTTTCATGGTTTTATTTCACGACTTTCTCGACGTGATTAATATGTACACCCATGCCAAATTACAGCCTTCTAGGACTTAGCGTCTCTGAGCTAAGCCGGGGACAGACGGACGGACGGACAGACAGACAGACAGATAGACAGACAGACAGACAGACGGACATGGCGAAACTATAAGGGTTCCTTGTTTACTACGGAACCCTAAAAACTAAAGAGGTACGAAATCAGTTAAACATTACAAACATGAATAATTAAATATTTATTTCAGCCGAAAGACGTCCACTGCTGGACATAGGCCTCCCCTAAAGGGGGGGTTTGCCATAATCGCCACGCTTGGCAGGCGGGTTGGCGATCGCAGTATGTTGTTAAAATGCATAGAGAACGCTGCTGCCCATTCTCTAGTAAATCCCTTAGTCGCCTTTTACGACACCCACGGAAAGAAATGGGATGGTGCTATTCTTTATGTTCAGCACCAAACGGGCAATAATAACGGTACCTGTAATTAATTAATTTAATTATAATAAATATTATAATAAAATAAAATTTATACCTAAATGTTATAGTTATATTTTTTTCCATTTATAACTATTTTATCTTATTATAATATAATTTTTATGATTACTGGCCACTAGCCCTACCCTTGTGTTAAATTAATGTGAGTATATGGTGCATTCAAATGGTTTAAACAAGTGACGATAATCAAATGAACGACTGTTTCGGGTCCACAGAGAATTTTTCAAATTTTTATAGCCGTCATGCCAATGTTATATATCCTTCACTACCATATCTCACGCTATTCATCTTTACTTTCTTTTGTCCGTCTTATTTTTAACACAAAGATATATACTTAAATAAAATGCATAAAAGTAAACAAGAGTACAAAAGGCGCGCCACAAATTGTGTTTTCAGTGCTAGGTCTGAGCGCAGGTGGCACAGCCCGCCTTAAGCTTCGGCGGACCGCAGCCAAATCCGAATGTGACTTTAATTTAACTTTGCTTCACTGAATATTGTCCTTACATTGAAATTTGAATTATGAGTTCGAGCTAACGTGACGCTTAATGCAACTTTTGAATAAGTTTCTGCTTAATCTCGAACAAGTTGGAATGATAAAATGTAATTGTATGTGGATTAAAGTTTTTGTGGAATCCGTTGATGAGTTGTTATTGATGCAATGTGTTTTGATAGATACCGACCTGTGACCATAACTACGTAGTTTTTTTAGGGTTTCATACGTCCAAATGAAAAAAACGGAATCCTTATAGAATCACTCGTATTTCTGTCTGTCTGTCTATCCGTCTGTCACAGCCAAATTACTTCGCATATAATGGATCGATTTTGGTACACATATTAATGGATCTGACGCAGAATGTCCCATTCCCACAATGTCCCATTCGCACAATGTCTCATTCGCACAATGTCTCGTTTGCACAATGTCCCATTCGAACAAAGTCCCATTCGCACAATGTCCATTCACACAATCATAAAAAAAAGGAAATCACCTGTTCCATACAATGTGTTTAACACTTAGATATATTTCTATGGCTTAATACCTACTCGACCTGATGTTTTTTCGCGATATGACTGGCGACCCTCTAAAATATTTTTTGTATTGACTAGTGCTATCCATCTGTTAAAGATTATATTAAATTATATGATATCGGTCGAATTGTAGGAAGAAACAAAAAATTCAACTGTTATTTATTACAAAAACTCGTAAAAAAAAGAAAAAAAACTGATAGGACTAAATTAATTAATTATTAGTAATTATATTACGTGATCAATTGGGTATTCAAATAAAAAAAAATACAGAGGAAACAGAAGACTGAAAGATATTGATATGAATATAAAATTGCCCAATGTTTTGGGATTTTTTTTATTGCTATTCGTGTAATAAGTGTTTTTTTTTTAGTTACGAATATAAAAGTATTAAGGCCAGGTATTCCCAAGTTTGCGTAACTCTGATTCAATATTATACAAACAAATAGTGATTGCGTTTAAGCCCGGCGTTGCCGATTCGGCAACAGTGTCCCAAACCGTAAAGCCCCGGTGTTGCCGATTCGGCAACAGTGACTCATGCTACTGTAGGCTCAAATTACACTTGAATATATCGTTTAGTATTGTTTGTGGCGATTTTAGTCGATTGTCTGGTAGATATTCTCACAAACGTGAGTCAGTGGGGCTTGACGGTGGGGACAACTGACTCACCGGTGAGTCGGTGGGCCGTAACCGGTTAACCGGTTACGCCAAAAAATATATATATTGCAGTTTACTATTATGTTCTTTGATAATCTGGGGTGCAAAACATTCAATTCACTACCTTGTCTTAATGACATATAAGTAAAAGTACCATTAGTTATTTTTTATTTCTTCATTGTAATAAAACGAGTTTTTGTAATAATTAACAGTTTAATTTGTTGTTTCTTCCTACAATTCGACCGATATCATATAATTTAATATAATCTTTAAAAGATGGATAACACTAGTCAATACAAAAAATATTATAGAGGGTCGCCTCGCCAGGCATATCGCGAAAAAACAAACCATATAAATATATCTTTGTATTAAACACATTGTATGGAACAGCTGATTTCCTTTTTTATGACTGGTACTCCCAAATGGGGCATTGTGTGAATGGGACATTGTGCGAATGGGACTTTGTGCGAATAGGACATTATGTGAATGGGACATTATGCGAATGGGACGTTCTGCGTCAGATCCATATTAATTTATGTGACCCAAACACAGACGTGTTACGTAAAAAAATACATTTTTATTATAGGACCACTTTTGAGCGGCAAAATTAAAAGAAAAAGTTATGCAAACTGTATCGTACATGAAATGAAAGGGCTTACTGTGAGAGTCTCAATTTCTTTTTTATTTAAAATAAATAGCTTGAAAATTATTCAAGAAAATAGATGAAAATTTAACATTCCCCGCTTTTTTCCGAAACTAACAAGTATTAAATTTCAAAAAAAATACAGAAAATAGCTTTACACTTATATTCGTAAACTGAACATACACTGGCATGTGTTTAAATCGTTATAAATAATTACCTCAAGAAGCCAAAGATACTGAAACAAAAAAGCAGTCATGGAGACTGTCGATAGAAGTTTACACTAAAACTTTGAAATAACATATATACAGTATGTAACAAAAACCCTGTTGTTCCTTTTAGGGACGTATTACATTAACCAACAAGCACAACATTGGTGGAATTATAATTTAAAAAAATTAAGCATTGGCTAGTCGAGAAGTCAAAATAAAAAAAAACCGGCCAAGTACGTGTCGGACCACGCACAATGAAGGGTTCCGTAGTTAGGATGAATTCATTCCAAAAACAAACTTAGCATTGTAGTTGAAAAACATGCTCTCCGATACATCTATATACGTTACGGTCAATTCTTCAACTGTAAATTTAAGTTGGTCGACGATTACTCGTTAACTTGTAAACCCTACTTAGCTGTGATAGTTTTCCTTTTAATTTCATTGTATATACTACTGCCATGATTTTTTTCACATATCCAAAACCAACGATTTAGCTGGCAGGGACTACACTTGACTCTAACAAAAAATTGCATTTTAAAGCTTAATATTACGCAAACGGATATCAGAATTGAAAAATGGCTTTCACAGACCCACAATATTTTTGAACGGCCTATCCAACGATACCCCACACCATGTATTAGATGAGAAAAAAAAATAACATAGACAGACAGACAGACAGACGGACATGGCGAAACTATAAGGGTTCCTTGTTTACTACGGAACCCTAAAAACTAAAGAGGTAAGAAATCAGTTAAACATTACAAATATGAATAATTAAATATTTATTTTAATTATTTTTGTTGAACAGTTTTATAATTGTATAATATAAAGTTGTATAAATTACTTGCTTTATTACGTATGCATACCGATTCTTAAAACGTAGGTAGAAGGAACAACAGGGTTTTTGTTACATATTGTATAACGGCGCAGGATCGCCTTTACCAGAAGTAATCATCGTATTAAGGCTTCTACATACCAGCGCGACTTGTCGCGCGACGCGACACGGCACAAAGGCCCCACGTGTTGCGGGACGAGCGGTGCCTTTGTGTCGCGTCGCGTGGCGCGACAAGTCGCCCCGGTATGTAGAAGCCTTTAGTGGTTCAGCAGCTTCAATATCATCCGGATTGTGTCGGAATAGATCGTCGTGGACGTGACGTGGTACGACAGCGGCTCCCTTCACATCTTCTTTTGTCATCAGAAGACAGCCGCCACGCAACCATCTCGATGCGACGCTCTGCTAGGGTGACTGTCAGCAGCCAGTGTCACTCTTATCCGACCTTTTCGGTGATTTCAGTAACTTCGTAAAAAAAATAAACGGCGCCACTTGCTGAGCCATCATATATACCTAAGGTGTATCTATTCATACACGAAATCTCTTAAGGGGTCATTGTACTCATCATTATGAACAACTTTTACTATGGGACCAAACCTGAAATCACGAAAAAAGAAATCAGCTGTTCCCTACATTTTGACGAGTTATGATGAGAACATAAACGTACGGAACAGCTCATTTTTTTTTCGCTATTTCAGGTTTATTTTCATAGTAAAAGTTGTTCATAATGATGAGTACAATGACCCCTTAAAAATTTTTGTGTATGAATAGATACACCTTGTATATATGCGTATTACATATACACAGGCCGTTGCGCGTTGCCAGTCTGGCGCAACACGTCTCATTAGCATGTCACGGTTAGCATGTCAGTGACGCGAATCAATACGTTTTACCCAACCGAAAATCGCTAAAAAAATAAAGAAATTTCACATCAAAAATAAAAAATATCATGAACTTAAAAAATTAAATACTCAAACGCAATAGTAAGATATTAGCATAGGTAGAGACGTTATACCGCATACGGTGCAGCTCGCGATACCGCTTGAATACGTAACGTGGTTCATACCGCGAATTCTGTTGCAAACGCGACGCACCATAAGTACCCACCACCGACGCACCGTAAGGACCTGTATTATCTGGTGGCACTCGAAATACAGATTCTCATTCCAATTAATGTCAATCATGGTTCTAATGTTCACGTAACAAAGGTTTTCTCTAAATTGTGCACTAATTTAGGAGATGCGTGCACTAATTATGACAAGCAGTGCATGCAGTGGTTCAGTAATAAACTAGTTTATAGGGTTCCGTGGTCAACGTGGTCGCTCACAGTGGGCCTTAATAGAAGGCTAAAAGTCACTCAAAGGGCAATAGAGAGGGCTAAGCTTGGAGTTTCCCTACGTGATCGAATCAGAAATGAAGAGATCCGCAGGCTAACCAAGGTAACCGACATAGCCCGAAGAATTGCTAAACTTAAGTGGCAGTGGACAGGGCTCGCAGAACTGATGGCCCATGGGGCCGAAAGGTTGGAGTGGCGACCGCGTACCAAATCACGTATCGTTGGAAGGCCCCTTACAAGGTGGACCGATGACCTTGTGAAGGCCGCAGGTATCCGCTGGATGCGGTATGCACAGAACCGGTCGAAGTGGCGGTGCTTGTGAATGGCCTAAGTCCAACAGTGGACATCTTTCGGCTGAAATGAATAATGATGAATGAGTCAACAAAGAACCCTTATATTTTCGCCATGTCCGTCTGTCTGTCCCCAGCTTAGCTCAGATACTCTTAGTACATGGGTAAGTATACATATTAATCACGCCACCAAAGTGGTTAAATAAAATCTTGAAAAAACTAAAATAAACCCATAAATTTAACCCAAATTTTTAGGAACAGTGGGGATGATATTTTTTTCTCATCTATTTTATGATGTGGTGGTTCGTTTGCGTAATATTAAGTTTTAAAGAGCAATTTTTTTCCCCTTGAAAGCGAAATGGTTGTTTTTGTATATGTGAAAAATATCATGGCAGTTGTTATAACGCAATTAAAAGGAAAACTATCACAGCTAAGTAGGGTTTACAAGTTAACGAGTAATAGTCGACCAACTTACATTTGCAGTTGGAGAATTGACCGTGACTTTTATCAATGTATGGGAGAACACGTTTTTCAACTACAATGTTAAGTTTGTTTTTGGGATGAATTCATCCCAACTACGGAATTATTTCATTGTGCGTGGTCCCACACGCCAGTTTTTTTCCTATTACAAGCAATTTGATTTTGCGGTCAAATGCGTAGCACAGAAGGGATCATTTGGTGCCGAACCCTAAATGTGCGAAGTCCGACACGCACTTGGCCGGTTATATTGAAACAACTTGGGCTGAAGAGAAATTAAATTAAGATATTAAACTTGAGACACGTAGGTATGACGTACGGATCCGAAGACGTGGACAGAAGTTTTGTCGCATCCATCCATTTCCGAGAATCCAGAGTTAATTCGGGTTCTATAGAATAAGAGATAAACCACTTTCCATACACTCAGAGTCAGAGTCTCGCACAAAGGGTTTCGAACCACCATAGAATATTTAACACTATATTTTCTTTTTTTAAACACTTTTCCTGTTTGTTTATTGTTAAAACAATTATTTAATTTTAGCCCTAGTAATAGGGTCCCGTTGGCACTCATTTGGGTACGGGACTCTAAAAAAAATATTTTTATGAAGTTTTCCATGTTTTAAACGGATTTCAAAAAGGATGAGGATATCAATTCGACTTAATGTTTTTGGACGTATGTTCAACGATATCTCCGCCAATTTTCAACTGATTTTGATGATTATTTTTTATTTGGAAGAATATTCTTTCGAGGTGGTCCCATTTAAATTTAGTGAATATGTGATGAAAACTTTCGCAGATAGATAATGAAATTCCTCAGTAACAAACAGTACACGTATTGTGATTTGTATATTGCGGTCCACCCACGTGTGAATCACAGTTCAAGCATTTGACTGCAGTCAGCTAGTTCCACGGGAAAACTTGGTGTCGCTATTCCTTGACGACGACCGAATGGTTAAATATCAATTGAATAAAATATTAGTCATACAAATGAATGAGCTAACCCTCGGTTTCTGAAAGCATCATAATTTCAGCCGAAAGACGTCCACTGCTGGACGTAGGCCTCACCAAGCACTGCCACTTCGAACGTTTCTGTGCTTCCTGCATTCAGTGGGTTCCTGCGGTTATCGGACCCTTTTGTAGGAGGCCTTCCAACGCTACGTCTTCCAGTACACCGCCGCCGTCGCCACTCCAGAACCTTTCAGCCCCATCGGCCATCTGTTCTGTGAGCAATGTGCCCTACGCACTGCCACTTAAGTTTAGCAATTCTTCGGGCTATGTCGGTCCAGCATAGCAAAGCATCATCATTCATCATCTGAACATAAGCCTCCCCCAAAGGAGAGGTTTGCCATAATCGCCACGCTTGACAGGCGGGTTGCGGCGATCGAAGTATGGTGTTAAAATGCATAGAGAACGCTGCTGCCGATTCTCTAGTAAGTCCCTTAGTCGCCTTTTACGACACCCACAGGTCTATTCTTAACGTCCGGCACCACACAGACAAAGCATATTTGAATTATTTTGATGTCAAGCCATTTGATAAGCTAAATAAAAACATAAGTTAACTAACTTAACCTAAGTTAAGTTAACATATAAAAAAAAGTTATTTTGCACAAGGCTACCACACCACAAGTTCTAGGAAAGACTAACTCACATTACACATAACTGTCCAATCACAGCTATCGTGTAATGTGACGGTATATTTCCGGGCTAAAGAGGGCCAATGAACGATACATTGACTCTCAACAAATACACTCAAAGGTCTCTTTGATTTCAAGAATCTCCTCATACGAGCAGATTATTTTCTATTCGGTATCACTTAGTTGCGACAACTGCTTTGGTAATAATAAGTAACAAAATAAGTATTAAAGAATTGACTTGTGTAAAAGTTACTTCTCGTGATTTACGTAAAATGTTTACAAATGTTTGTGCTTTGTTGTTGTATTGCTGTCACAGTACAGTGCTCTGTTACACAGTACACACACAGTGTGTGTACACAGTACACACAGTAAGCAGTATTACGTCTCGGCAGTGTCCTTGAAATAATTACCTACGGCCGCTCGGTAAATAAAGACGCACCAGGGTCCACTGACTATGTCTCTTGGATATACTGTACTTTATAATTCCGACAAATTTAATAATGTAAGAGCATTTTTTAATAAAACCATGCTATTTGTTGTAGGTATATTCTTTTATTTTTCTCACAAATCCGGTAGGTTGTGGTGTTAGATTTGTGGTTTTTGGTACATCAGCCGAAGCAATTCGGATAGTCTGAAATAAATATAGATATTATCCATTTATTTGGGTTCATAAATAAAATGAATAATAGAAAAGTTACTAAAGGCCTATGAAAAGTCCGCGATGACAATCGCGTACTCATGTGACAGAGTTGTATAAAAATAGTACATTTTGATACAAGTGGAAAATGTTATTTCTGGTTTCGATATTGATGAATTCAAACATCTATTAAACATCATTCGAAGATTAAAATCGGAACAAACATGATTTATTGAAATGCTCGAAGGAGTATTCCAAATTCGCGATAAGGTTCAAATTCGCTGTTACTCAAGGGAGTTTAGATAATGTTGGTCACAGACTGTACCTAAAGAGCAGACTTCTGGGACTTAATTAGACTTTCAGAAATTTGAAGACCAAGACACATTCTATCGGCGACAACGATGATGAAAAAATAATAAAAAAACATGCGGGTCGTAATCATAATCATTTCAATTCAATTCAATTCATTTATTTATTTGTTAACATAGGTGTTTATAAATACAGATCTTAGCTTAGATGAAATAGATCGCTATGTTATGCCAGGAGGCGTACAAATATGGTGTTCAATTATAATTAATGTCAATTAATGTCAACAAGTAATGTCAATTATTTTTATTGAAAAAGAAAAAATATAATAACAATATAATAATTCGATCCTAAATTAATTTATCATATAAGTATTAGTCAACAGTATAATAACATTTATCAAAAAGTTTTTTCTTGAAATGTATTACTTAATTTTTTTTGTATGGCGTCGGGTTTTATTGTAAATACGAGGGGCCATACTCAGAACACTCTCTTTGGGGACTGCCGATAGAAGTGAAAACAGTATAGCTCATGGAAAGCGTTAGGTTCCATGATATTTGTTCACCCAAAAAGTGCTCAACGCGCTTAAAGAAGTTTTCACTTCAAAAAATATTCATTTGAGATTTGAAACGATTTGAGATTTATTAGTTTTGGACCATGTCCGTCAAAATAGGACAGTTTCAAAAGATTAAAACATTTTCAAACATTTTTTTATTCTTATTGTTGTTTGGGTGACGGCTCTAAGTGTGGAAATGATGGTAACATTGTTGCATTGGGTTTGTAAGTGGCAATACTATAATAAATAATAAATAAAAATGTATTAAATTGAAATACTTAAGGCGGTGATTTCTTAAAATGGTCAAAAATGTGGTTTTTTTAAAGCAGTGTATCTTTTAAACCGTAAATAATTTTTCCAAAACAAAAACAGCATGATATTTTCAAGTCTTTTGTGTACGGTGATGGAACTCAAAACATAATTTAATACATCAAAAAAATCTTCAAAGACAACTCTTGATTATTTTTAAAAGCAGTTTATCCCTTCGTTATCAGATAAAATTATAGTTAAAAACCATAAAATTGCAAATGCCAAACTGCATCCGGTGATGGATTAATTTGTTTTTTTTTTTTTTGATAAGGACCTATTGCAGATGGCTCCGGAGAGCCTTATGGATTAATTTGTATTACTTAATTAGTTAATATCTAATTATATGCATTTTTACGTCATACATTGTGTCATCGTGCATCTCTTTCTTTTGTATGCCATCTGACAGTGACAGTGGTTTACCTGTTGTCGGCGTCTTAATACATTACATAATTATGCCACCGCATAGCTTATCTCAATCTTGTGGAAAGTCGTTGTAGACATGTGAAACACTTAGAAAGTGATTGCCACGTTGTCTAGGTACTCATATGTAGGTCATAGATATATGGTGTAATTAGGTAAATAAAATATATGTCAGATCATCAGGATTTTACTCTGTTAGATTCGGTCATCATGTGGGCAGAAGTTGGGTTTCGTGCAATGAAAACACACTGGGTGCGATACACAGCGTTTATTGAAATCACAAATTGGCACCATAAATACAAATTATAATCACCACAATAACCGAGCATAACGAATCGAGTCAGTTCCGCGACGTCTTAACTCCGATGCGATCAGCCCAGACACTGAATCTTGAATGTCGTCCTCGCCCATCGCCTCAAAACATCACGACTCTGTAGAAGCGCGCCAGAGGTGTGGGTAGATCACGCGATATCGCCGTAGTTGCGCGCTTGATTTGTTACGTGTCCGTACTTAATGACCGGATCCGACATATACATTTTTTTATATAAATCAAATAAATAAAATTAAAATGGAGGGACGAGATGGATAGGTTGCTTCAAAACTGGAAGGAATGGAGGGAGGCCTTTCCCAGTAGTGGGCCGGTTAGGTTAGTGTAGGCTAAAAAGGCGTAAAAATAATTGACGATCGAGAAATCATATTTTCGAATCCCACCCATTGTATTTACGTGAACCCAGTTCATACAGTAAATCAAATTACAACGTTTTTTAACTCACTTGTAAAAAAATCCTTACCCGTAAATAAACGAGAGCGGCATTATTTAAAGCTCAACAGAAGGCTAATTCACGTAATTTCATGACGCGCCGATCAAGTTGCAGTGCAGGTGCAATGAAGTTTAAGTTTGAGTGATAAACGGTATTCTTGTAATCTTTGAACTGCGCGTAAGCTGCGCGTGAACTGCACGTCAACTGCACGACAACCAAACTCTACCAAACTTACCTACGGTGTGGCCACACGATAGAAAAATTATTACACACTAAATAATCGACTAGAATCGATTACATTTCAATGAATATAACGTTATTTTAATATTAAAATAATACCCCAGTACTGCTTTTGGTGCTTTTCTTCCCTTATAAACAAACAATTGTGTTTTGATTCACAATCAAATTTATATTTTGCTAAAATTTGGCTGAATGATGGTCTAACAGTGCCGCATAAAACTAAGACTGTCAAAAGTGTCAAAATATGAGGATCACTCCAATGTCAAGGAGCGCGAAAGTTCAAACTCGGTGCAAATTAAATACAAAACTTGCTAAACTTTGATGGTAAGTATGTATTATATTATAATAAAATGATATTTAAGGAGGCAAGGCAGTGAAGTTTACGAAGAAGTAGCAGTTTAAATTCCATTATGTAAGTTTCATCCTGATTTTTCAGTAGGTATGACTTCACGCAAACGCGTTTCTGTGCGGCATATAGAACTGCTGGTGGAATATTTGGAGGGCCATAGGGACCTTGCCCGTGGCCGACTCAAATCTAGAGAAGGGAGTGCCCTCACATCACGCCTTTGGTCAGAGTGCGCCAATATATTAAATGCCGAGGCAGACTGGTATCAAGGAACTCCCAAACAGTGGAGCAAGGTTTGTTAGATTCCATCAATATATTACTTATGTGTATCGGTACAATATACTTGGGTAAATAACTGGACTTGTAATATTTTTAGTGGTATACCGACTATAAATGCCGCTTGCTCAACCGAATCAAGCAGATTCGGCAGAATCAACGCGGTACAGATGGAGGGCCAGGCGTGAACACTTCTTTATCCTCTTTAGAAGAAAGACTCGCTGCTCTGCTTGGTGCAGGCAGTGAGGTTGTGGGAAGGAGTGGTACGCCCCAAAATGAGGTGCAAATTAATCCCGTATCTGTAAGTTATGGAATACCTTTTTTTATCTTTATGTATTTATGCTTGGTCATAGTGACAGTGGTATTTTTCTTTTTGCTTTGCTAGCCTGCACCCCACGCCGTTTCTCTATCGTCTGCACTTTGCAATTCTCCATTGCCTGCACTTCCCACATTTTTCTCCGATGATATAGAACATGCACCTACACCCAACAATACTTTTAATAGATTAGTTTTAATATCGGAAATAGGCAGTTCTTGGGCGAGGTCATACCAACACGATAGAAGAAGGTTTGATGATTTATTTAGTTACTAACCAGTTAATATTCATGAATGTTTTATTTTTTTCATAAACTGATGATACTCCCGCAACAACACAACACATCACACATATTACTGAAAGGTATGAATAACAGTCATCATCATCATCAGCATAATATTTAGGCAATAAATAACAGTCTGAAAACCATAACATAATATATTTTTATTTTGTTTTAGTGAGCAAGAAGCCACTACAGCCAGGCAGCGTCGCAGCAATAACCCATGTCGCCGTCGTAGACAATGTACATAGTGTAATTTTATTATTATATACTTAATCCACTATAATGAAATGGAAAATTAAAACATAACACAAAACAAACACACGCGACTTTACACTGATTATAGGTGTACCTACATTTTGTTTAAATACCTAATAGAAACTATACTGCAGTCATTTTCTTTTTATGCAAAACGGCGGAGGCGGCTTCTTCAGATGACGATTAAAACAAGCGGATTCTATAATAACTGTTTGAGAAGTGTGAGAATGATGTAAAAAAAATATGTGCATCATCATTATGAATATAAAAATAAATAATTAAGTTTTATTCTGACTACTTATTCCCTATGTAGCCACAGGCGATTAATAAGAGCCTGTTGTACAGCCCGACCTTCCAACAAGTCTCTGTTTGGCCGCCTATTGCCTTGAGCAAGAATACTCAGGCTTTCCGCACGCACTTCCTCCTCACATGCTCTACGCCGTACACGCATTCTTTCTTCTTGCTCACGCTCTTGATGTGTCAGTTGGGGCACTGGTAATCGTGCCTTGTTTGCTATATTGGCCTGCTTTGGCCCACCAGAGTCTGATAAGATCCGCTTGACAAGGAAGCTAGTGTTATGAGAACCTGAAAGTGACCCAATTATTAATAGACTACCTACCTACTGTTAAATATAATGTATTTTGCATTAGGTATTTAATTCCAATACTAGGTGTGCACGGCGGTTTCACCCGCGCTCGGCTCGTAAGTCATAGCATGATTTAAATAGCCTATAAACTTCCTATTAGCGCGTTCAAACAAACAAACTCTAAATTACTATAGTTAAACAGGTTTGACTAACCTTTGCCTGTACACTCAAACCATCTTTCCTTCTCTCATTTGGAATACATGTTGACCATTTTAGTACCTAATCAACTGGCGAGCCAAGTTTTGGTCAGACGATAGGTTTTCTGGAATTCCCGATCCAAAATACGGAATGGATCCACAGAAAACCTATGTCTTCTTAGAGCTTGACGGCGTTCTCGGTCTTTTATTTCGGCAGCGAGGTATAAAATCCTCAAACCAAGTTGGAAACTCATATTCACTGAAAAGGTTAAAAAATGGTTAGAATACAACTGAAAACGATTAAACATACAATATTGAATTTTAAACACTTACATTCACAAAAAATACAATTTGATGCCAACAAAAGTAAATAATGAGGGACTTATGTTGTGCGTAACCGAAACTGCACGTTGATCGAATTAAAACTCAAAAGCTGTCATTTTGAGACGTCAAATGAATAGTAGAATACCGATCAAGTTGCGTTCAGAATCACGCGCTAATGACGCGCAGCAGTAGAATGCCGATAATGCGCTCGCGTGACGCGAACTTGACGCGAGCGTATCTGACTGCCGTAGAGAATAGTAGAATACGAAATGCGTTGTTTTGATCGAAACTTCATTGCAACTGCACTGCTACTGCACTTCTTTAGTTACGTGAATTAGCCTATTGGTTGCGTTCAGAATCACGCGCTAATGACGCGCAGCAGTAGAATGCCGATAATGCGCTCGCGTGACGCGAACTTGACGCGAGCGTATCTGACAGCCGTAGAGAATAGTAGAATACGAAATGCGTTGTTTTGATCGAAACTTCATTGCAACTGCACTGCTACTGCACTTCTTTAGTTACGTGAATTAGCCTACAGATCACATCGCAATTTCACACCCGATCCGCACTGCGATTAATTGAGTAACGGATTGGACCGGACCCGATGTCCCGGCTATGGACTTGGCGCCCGATGTTCAAGGACCTTAAACGCTAACGCAGATTAGGGCGGGCCACAGCGCATTGCAAAAGCCTTCTACATCACTTTCGTACTACATCTTAATTGTATTGCATTGTAAAAACGGGCCACACCGCACTTTTTTGTATTGAAATGTGATGCACTGCGGCCCAATGCCGCCGTTTTAATGTGCGCTTAGCTTAAAATACCGATCCGAAAGTGTTAATGTCAAATAAAAATGTCCATGTGTGTTTATTTGTTTACTAGGGCTAATCTCTGAAAATACTAATCAGATACAAAACAATCTTTCATTTCCTGGACTTTCGGGATTATCACATGCTATTTTATTTTTAAATTGGTTTCGATAAAAGCATATCATCATTATAGGCAAGTGAGTGATTTGAAATAAAACAATGGTTAAGTAGAACGTCAGTATCCATTATTTTCTTAAAGATAGAGTAATTTAACCGTAGTGTAGAGGATCGTAACAGTCGGCGTTGTGTAGTTTCTGCCTACCCCATGGGAAGAAGGTGTGAGCTTATGTAAATATGTATAGAGAATATTTAATTAACTCTGATCATCAAGTACCGTGAAGTACCTACCTGATACATTTAAATAACATAGTGAACCTTGTGTGATAGGTACCACTTCCAACCAGATTGTTAACGTTCTTAGTAAAATCTAATTCTAAATAAAATAATAGGAAAGGAAGAGAAATTATGAATAAAACTGTGTTTTGATAAAAACATGGGGAATACGTATACCGACGGTATATTGACGCATTTTCATTCCTTTATTACAAAGATGAATGAAAACATGATATTTATACACATACGTACTAAACAAACACTGTGAATGTAGCTATGTATACAGGGTTATTTTTAAAACGTCAATAATCTCTTAAGGGGTCATTGTACTCATCATTATGATCAACTTCTACTATCGGACCAAAACTGAAATAGCGAAAAAAAAACCAGCTGTTCCCTACATTTATGTTCGAATAATTCGTTAAAATGTAGGGAACAGCTGATTTTTTTTCGCGATTTCAAGTTTGGTCCCATAGTAAAAGTTGTTCATAATGATGAGTACAATGACCGCTTAAGAGGTTATTGACGTTTTAAAAATGACCCTGTATAAAGGAGTCATAAAATCATTGGTGTTGTAGAATGTCCAACCGTAATTATTAATGTATTCCTTTATTGAAATAAAAAAAAAATATTTTGAATAGACCACAAAAATAGGTGTGGACTATTTCTCCGCTCGATCTCGGTTAAAGGGGAGCATTAACGCAACAGCACCATGTGACTCTAGTAGAACAGTTTCTATGAAAACTTCACGCATATTATCCTACCAGAATCGCGTCGCACCGTCTTAATTCTCAATTCTTTATTGTGTACGTAGTTGGTAGGGAAATAATTATATTAGACATAATTATGGACCCTGTCGGTCACAGCATAGATCAAGTAGGAGAGAGGAGGAAGAAGTTAAGTATACTGTTTTATTAATACAGAATTGAATTTAAGAATTATAATTTTTGTTTTTACATTTATTTATTTAGTAACATTGTAAAAACCCTTTATTTAATTTTTTATTAAACTATTCAATATCATTTTTATTTATTACTTAATTAATATTTATTATCCCTAGGGTAAGTTATTTATTGGACGCTCCATATTTATTTAAAAATTTATTTTTTTATTATCAGTAGGTAGGCGTATCTATTTTTAGATACAAATAAATATTTCGTCTCATCGCGCCTGTCTGCTTCACTGTCACTTAAGAAGTATAAAAATACCCTTAAGGCTCAAGTATGTTCAAATGTTAAATCTGGATTTGAGAATAATCAAATATTAAAATAAGTCAACCCACGCCACACAGCACAAAGATTAAGAGTGTAGCGCTTGGGAAGAGGAAATCGTTTTTGAACTACTACAGCGATAACATCATGTTGGTATATTATCCGGTATGTAAAAAGCACTCAGCGCACGATTAAAATTATTCGCGCGAACGAAGCTTTTGTTATACGGACGTCGGCACTAGTTTGCGATACGACGCGATCGCAGTCTTCCACATTCACGCAAAGAACATCCAATGCACCGTGAAATTGCCTATTTTCCACGTGATTTTATTTATTTATTTCATACATCGATGACATTTCCATTCGTTCAGTTACGGCTCAATGCATCGGAAAATCGTTACGGAAGTCTCGATGCATCCGAATCATCCGTGTTTGTTCCCAGCCATACTTCAGCAGCGCACGGAGCGCACTCCTTAATTTTAATTCTTGAACATTCTCGAACTTACGCTATGCATTTAAAATGTACGAGTAGTACAATGTGTCTACAAGTAGCGCATCCTGTTTAAATTTGTTAAGCCTGCAGTGCATTGAACGGTACCACGTAGACAGTAGAGTCCCGTTTGGAATGCAAACGTAGACACATATATATCATTTGCCTCACTCGAAACGGAAACTGATTCATTTCCGATGCATGGTTGAAGCTCTTTGTGGAGTTCGTCGGCTGCGAATTGCTCACGTTTCAACATTTGATTGCGACATCAATACCTTTGAATGTTGTTGATTGTAAATTACTGTGCTTATGGGAAAGCGGTAACTATAAAGTGAAAATGAAATAACGATACTTTTTCTAAGTGTAAACAAGGTTAAACATACAACAGTAAGTAGCTAAGTATTTCCCGCGGGGTTTTGTTGGAAGGTGTGCCGACTGCTAGAGTCTGTCAAGCCTTAAAAACTAAGCAGACGCTGACTGGCATCTCCCGCGCGAGCACTTTCCTAGTTCACGTAGCAATCGCGTCTGCAAAATGCAACAATGCATAAGAATTCAATCTCACATTTGTTTCGATATACTTACTCGTGTACCGTCGACAATATTTATTATTCTCTGTTTTCACAGGAGACGTTTGAATGGTGCAAAATTAAATATTCAGGTAGTTTATTAAAGTCAACTGTTGAACAGTCGACTACAAAGAGATATATACCCCCTAAAGTTACAAATATATGTATCTACCCATTAACAAAAGTGTACAGTTACAAAGAATAATAGACATAAAATATTAACGATTATATGTGTTCACTCAATGTGCCAAATTTATGTATGCAGCAAGAAGGATATATATAATTGTATACAAAGACGAATACGTTAATTAATTTCAGAGCGAACACATTACAGTGGCCATCTTGCTGTATACATAAATTTGGCATATTTAATTGAAACATAAATATGTCATATATCATGTCTACAAGTATTTGTAACAAACAATGACAACATCATCAAAGGATATATATTTTTGTAACTTTCAACATCTCTTTGTAGTCGACTGAACAAATATTTGCTACTCTTTTGTTTGCTGTTGTCTTTATTTGGTAAATTGTCACCTCAAGTTTAGTTTAACAATTTTTCATCTGGTACATTTATAAGTTTACCTTATATTACTCCTTAGATGTAATATGGAGGTCTGATATGTAATTATTTCAAAGTTGGATAATTCATAGATTGAGCAGGAAGCGCGCGTAGCCTCAGGTGCTGTTTTCGACACTAAAGTTGCTCTAAGCCGCACTGAGCTGTGCTTAGTGTCCATGCAGGCTTGCGAGCTCACTTAATATTATCTCTGTTACCGAAGTTACAAAGCAATCATTATAGTTTGCTGAATATAACGAACCTTGTCGCTTGAGCAGAACTAATAACTTGTACGATTCTAAAAGCTCGGAGCTTACTATCGTAAGTAGCAATAAAAAAATCAAAACTCATGCTATTGCCATTCGCAAAAGCAAAATATCGTATGCAATATATTATTTCAAATAAACGGGGGCGTACTACTCCGTGAGGCTGAAGTTTGTTGAGTAGCATTAAAAGATTAAAAGTCGACAGTTCGCTCAAGCTGTATCGAATCGAAACTGGAAACGATCTCTCGACTCGACTGTAACATATATTTGCGATGCAGGCGGCGCGTCCGTGGCGAACTTCGCCTGGCGAATGCAAAAATTTAAATTAAAAACATAAATCAGCCGTGTATCGAGTAACTTTCGAGATTGGTGTATATTTCGAATGCACGTTTCACTACACGTATTATGATATTTTAACTGTGTTGATTTTTAATTAAACTGAGCGTTCAATAAATATGAAGTTGATAATTATTACAGCTTCGTGACAAAGGCAGCAGAAGAGTGCATACTTGAGTGAGGGAAATCTACGTAGGTACCTAGCAGGAAAAGATTCTCTCGCAAATAATTACGGCATAAGAATCTCTACTGAGTATTTTTGAATTAATTGCTTTGAAATTATTATGAGTATCATAATCTCATAATCTTAATTAAGAGAACTTTAGGCAGCTCAAATTAGAAATTTTAATCTTTTGTAAATCCTTCTCCCGTTGGCCGGTGGTGTTTATAAAGTCGGATTTTGTAGGGTTTGGCGTTAAAAGTAATATATTTTTAATAAAAAAAACATATCTTATGTTTTTTTTATGTTGTCGTATTTTACTGAGCCGTGATGCCATGTGGTGCCGGACGTAAAGAATAGAATCATCCTATTTCTTCCCGTGGTTGTCGTAAAAGGCGACTAAGGGACTTACTAGAGAATGAGCAGCAGCGTTCTTTCCCCCCTTTTGGGGGAAGTCTATTTCCAGCAGTGAACGTCTTTCGGCTGAAATGATGATGATGGCAATACTTGAATCAATTGTACAAGTACGTGCAACTCTATGTTTAGACGAGGCAAATTTGTGTGCAATATTCGCCTTGCAATTTTATTGCTGCAATTTGATTGAATGGCAAAACTTGCATTCAATTATTGCATGCCATTTTATGGAAATCACACGCTTGCAAACACTTGCATGACATTCTTGAATGGCAATAATTGAACGTGCTTTATGACCTGCGATTATTGCTCTTGAACGTTCCAGAAACTGGCACCATGTAAATGGGGCTTTACAAATGATTTTTTTCTGCACAAAAATGTTTTCGGTATCACTCTGGTTCATTAGTAAACATTAATAAAAATAGATGATGAGGATGAAGGGATAATAATTCAATAATTCAAATTGTAAATAAACAGTAGATTGTAACTTAAACCTGGAACAGTTAAATGCTCTAAAAAGTAACAGATAAAATAATCGTATTGAAACAACTGACAGACAAAGTTCACGGTGCAAGCACCTCGCAGCCAGTCGGTAAAAAGGTACTTAAAAACAAACAATACCAGCGGGTGTCAAACATCGCACCACATCAAGGAAAAACCGTTTTGTTTCAAAAGAATAACGCTTTTCCGCTCCATTGGCTCACTCATTTCATTTCCATTGATTCGCTTGAGGAAAACAGAAACAAAGATAAAAATGAAATGTAACACAAAACAAATGATTTAGCAGATTTTTATTGTAAATTTACTACTATAGGTAGGTACTTATAGGTACTGATGATATAAACTAATCACTTAGCCAAATAAACATTTAAAACCAAAAAATTGTATTTTGGGAGAATGATTTTCATTTAAACTCAAGTTACAATTCGTATTAATTATATTTTAAGACTATGGTGGTATTTGTTATTATGACATTTAAGACGTACTTTTCAAGTAAGTATAATTTAATTGATAAAGGTATTTAAACCTATTTGGAATCAGCACACAAACGTACTAGTAAAAGGCTCAGCGACAGAAAAGCTTGAAGTCAATTATGATTAAACCGCAGCCAGGCAATACCAATACTTTCCTACCTTGCTCAGTTTTTAATCTCCCACTTATGTAAGATAAATCATTCTTACATTTACTTTCCGAGGTCGACAAACTGGGAATAAAATCACTCAAGTTATAACAAGGAGTAGTGTTCATTTTGTGAATAGTGCAGACTTAATTAGAGTCGGTGTGATTGCAGCCGTAGACGGCGTCAGCTGGGAGGAATGGTGGACCTACGACGGGATTTCAGGTGAGAGCCATTTATTGTTCATGTCATTGTTAAATTTTATCGCGTTATTTAATATTTATGAATCGTTTGCGAGCACTATTTGTATGCGGGTCTAGAAATGAATAAAACGCTTGTGCATTTTTAGTGTTAGTTGCAATTGTGTTTTGGTTTTGTGCTTGGCTTTTGTTTTGTGTTTGTCTTTTGTTTTATTAAACGTATCTTTACTCTTCTTCTGTATCGAGATGTGACGTTTACATCAAAACACCCAGACCTGGAACGACTATCTGTAGGCTGAAGAAATAATTATTCCATGCAGCAATCGAACCCGATATTTCAGATGTCAACCTCTTAGCTTCTACGCTAAACGATCTAGGACCCAAGTCTGCTATTTTTATAAATTCAGTCATTCCAACACGATCCCATTGTCATGCCATTGTCATTTTGCTAAAAGTTCGTAATCTTCTAAATTCATAATGGTCGATCATTGGTCGGTCAATGTTCTCATAATAGAATTGTGTTATTATAATGGCATTGTCGTATTGCCGTTATTATAAAACCCATTAGTAGAAATGTCATTAATTTGTCATTATGTACGAGATTACCAATAAATGCAATTTCTTTCAATGTAGTGTCAGTGGCCGACCATTGGAAAGTCATAATGACGCCATTATAATAGTAGATTACCAAACTTGTCAAAATCAACAAAATCAATGATCGACCATTCTGACACTATTGTAATAGCAGACTTGATGCCCTGGTTGTTGGCTGTCTCATAGATCTATCTGGAGCTTTTGTCAGTAATATGATTTTCCTATACATACGGATATTACCAAGTCTGTTGCTAAAGTTTAATGAAACTTTCTATAGCAAGTAAGTACACAGGGACACAGCCGTTAGTACAAAAAAAAATAAGAATGCACACGTCTCTTATTATATTATACCTACATTTTATTAAAATAATCGATCAGCTGATCATGATTAAACATACGTGCTCCCAAATGTATAATTTATCTTATTTCATGATCATTTTGCATTTTAAATAAAAGGTCACGGTATGCTCATAGGAATATATTGTGAAACAAATAATAATTACATTATCTATATTTATCATTGATTTCTGTATAAATAGAGTTAGTTCTAGAATAGACTACACTCTTGGTTCAAGTTAATGGTATCACATTTAGTTATATTGTTATAATTTGCTCTTCAGAAAAGACATTAGAAATAGTTAAAAAACATAACACTACTTACTTACTTAATTCTTAAAACGTGAACATACCCACCATTTATTTTACCTAATGTAGAACGAGTAATGAGAATATATTTTTTTCATTATGTACGTAAGTTAATAAGTATGTTAATTATTAATTAAACTTATTTTAATCTGTAGTTGAAACAACTTTTTTGCAATATCTCCACCCAAGAATGAATGAACACAGTGTAGAAAATCTCAATTCATTGACGTACCGCAAAATATTTGTCCTGTGTGCCGTATCAATTTCTCTGTGCCGATAACATTTTTGCTGGTTTACGTGACACGCAATTTATACGGGCGATTTATCTTGTATTCATATTACGTCATTCGCAAAATTGTGAGGTGTGTTATCGTGTGTTCGGGAGCTGATATTTTCATGATAACTTCCGTGCATTTTATGATCGTCTAATTTTTTTCCGTGAGTGTCTCGGTATTTCAGTTATTTAGGCTTTTGTGGTACCTTTTTTCGAGGGGTATTATCAAATAAGAAAGTATGACCTTATTTCTATTTGAAAGAAATAAAGAAAATACATTTATTTAGCACAGACTAAAAGGCACACAACAATATTTATAACTACTAGTAAAACAAAGGAAACAAATAGAAAGTGTGCCTCACGGCTGCGTCAAAAAAGACTAGTTCAGCAAAAATGCCAGACATAGTGCCTGACACTGGTTTTCAACTGGACATGTGATTTGCGTGGGTGCCAATGGGTTAAATAGGTAGTAATTAAAATTTAAGGAAACAATTTCCGGAAATGGTATTTGATTGCGAGTCAATATACATACAAAATCAGCCTATAATGTTCCCGCTGCTGGGACACAGGCCTCCTCTCTGTGAGAGGGAGTGGGCCGTAATCCACCACACGGGCCCAGTGCGGGTTGGTTGATGTCACATGTCTTGGAAATTTGGTTCTAGGACATGCCAGTTTCCTCACGATGTTTTCCTTCACCGTTTTGAGAGCAGTGATGATGAAATAATTTACACAAAATAAAGCGCCTGTCTGGGTTCGAACCTACGACCTACAAACCCGTAAGTCGTGGTCGTTACCACTTGGCCACCACTGCTCTCCCGAGTCAATATAATCCCTCCATATTCTAATAGTAAAAAAAACAGGATTATAATAAGTTTTCTTTTAAAATCTGATAATTGTCTTTAGACGAAAGTTACCAAGCTTGCTAGCGAGCTCCTTATAACAGTCATAACTATATTAACTATCAATAGTGATTTAAAACTTTACATTCTTAGCGTGTCAGTGGCCATCAAAATTTAGTCCGCTCAGAATTTGGCTACGGGTTTTGCGCCTTGAGTAGCGTTCATCAGTTCCTGGACTAAAAGCCGCTACTATTTTTAACGTTTTTTTTAGACTAGACAGAAAATTTAGTTTCTCATTTTCATGCATCCGTCTCGCTTATAGACGAACTAATCAAGGCACGGTACAGTATATGCATTAAAAATGTATCGAGACACGTCGGGCCCAGTCCAAAGTTAGCAACTCAAGTTGCGTGCTACCACAACACTCCCAGCCTCATAAAATATTCAGTACATTTGTAATGACGACAAACATTGATTTTTATCGTAAATATGATTGAAAGATGATCATACAGTAAATTCTGTAACAATCTGACTATACTGGCTTTTTACCTTTTGGAGTAACTGATTAAAACACGTCTGACATTTTACTTCCCTGTGTTATCGTGATAACGTGTTGTGGACGTCCAAAATAATATCATCACGTTGGAAATTATAAAGCGCACAATAGCTCTTTATACCTAAATTGCAAAAATACTATATTTAGGAACTTTTTCCCATACATTTTTTTTTTCTATTTTAGGACAATTTTTTCCTATATTTAGAACAAGGCATCGTACGAGTACTATATTTTAGGCCTCGTTCGATCCACTATATAAATAATAATATAAACGTTTTTCTACACAAGTTATTTTCTTAACGCTAATCTTTGACAGTATTGCACGAACAAAGAGCTTATTTTGTGAGAGACTGATTCATAGGTAGGTTTAAATACAGAAACCTGGTTTACAGGTTTCCAGGACGGTGATTTAATCATTCAAGCCATTTAGTAGTTACAAGCGCGACGACTTCCCGCAGGGCCCTGCGGGATCAATCCCCAGTTCGGGAAAAATGTCACTGGCTTTTCCATTAGATAATGCAGTAGCCTAGTCTAGATTTGTGTCCTGCTGATGTCAAAGGCACTCAGAGAGACGTGGCAAAATGTGAGGCTACTTATTTTACAAGCTTTTATTTAACTTGTAATGTTTGTATGTAAGTATGTATGTTCGGGTCAAATCTTGCAACTGAATTTTAAAGCAGTTATCCTCAACTGATTGAAATGACATTTTGCATACATATTATATTATTTAGTTTGGATGACAATGCATGGTTAGGTAAGTGACGATATTCTAAATGAAAATTCCAATATGGCGGATGGCGCAAGATGGTGGACTAGTTATTAGTGGGTACTATGTAGATAATCAAATTCTAATGCTAAAAAACCAAATTAAAATAAGTAAAAATCTTTTTAATATCAAGCTTTTATTGAACTAAAAAGTACTTGATAAAACTTACGTAAACATAGATCTTTAATATTTTCTTAAAAGCTTGAGGCTTATCTTAAGTGTTAGAAGAATGTTCACGCCTCAAGGTTTTAAGAAAATATCAAAATTCTATGTTTACGTAAGTTTTATTTAGTACTTTTTAGTTTAATAAAATAAACTCGATTTTAAAAAGATTTGTACTTATTTTTCACTTTAATTAACCGTTTTGAGGAATATAGGGACTGAGTATCGTAGGTACCCAGAACTCCACCGCAACACAAAAGAGGCTATTTCTAGCCTTAATTATAAATTCCTGGTAACTGTTTAGTTAAACAATAAATATATAATATTAATGGTTCCAGCTAGAAATATCATCATCATCTGCCTAGTCTTTTCCCAACTATATTGAGGTCAGCTTCCAGTCTAAAAAGTTCCAGTTTAAATGGAGCTATCTGACCTCCACAACCCAGTTACTGGGAAACACGATACCCCTTGGTTAGAAATATATTCTACAAAATTAATTAAACTTTATCCGTCATCATCATCATCATTTCAGCCGAAAGACGTCCACTACTGGACATAGGCCTCCCCCAAGCACCGCCACTTCAACCGGTTCTGTGCTTCCCGCATCCAGCGGATACCTGCAGCCTTCACAAGGTCATCGGTCCACCTTGTAGGAGGCCTTCCAACACTACGTCTTCCAGTACGCGGTCGACACTCCAGAACCTTTCGGCCCCATCGGCCATCAGTTCTGCTAGCAATGTGAAACCACATTAATAGCGATACAAGCTAATTAAATAAATATACAAAAGCCAATAACAGGATCATTGTCATCATCATTATAATTGTTCAGTCAAATAGCGAACTTTGATTATACCTTAAGTATATACTGAATATGACTGCCTCCTTTGTGTAGTGGTCGTACTGCTGAGCATGGGGTCCCGAGTTCGATTCCCAGGTCGAGCAAAGTGTTATTGGGATTTTCCATTAGGAACTTCTCAGTAGCAGCCCGGAGTCTGGATTTGTGCCCGGTCGATGGAAATAGGTTCGCCGCCTATTACATGGGACTTAGACATAGCTGGCGAAATGTGGGTGTACTATAATAATAATAAATCATTTATTATCAGGTTACAAAGACCCATAGATGAATACCTTTACCTATACTCCATTTGAAATAAGATTACGACATTTAAATAAACCTTTTTTACGGTCCGTTCAACCGATTTTGACTTCTATTGCGTTGATGGCATGACAAATGGCAGCTGTATTAAACAGTTGGTATTGTAACCACGTTTTTGCTTTTAATGCCATCTTTATGCCTACGGAATAGAAGTCATAATCGGTTGAACAGACTGTAAACAAGTTTATTTAAATGTCTAACCTTATTTCAAATGAAGTATAAGTATACATAATATGTTAACAATTGCGTTAGTAGGTAAAGTAAATAGTACTTAAAGCTATGTTAGTATCACTTAGATGCACTGAGTCTTCGTGCGTTCTTGACCGCGAAAGCGGCGGAATACTACATCCTGAGGCCAACAGCTTTCTTCCATCACCTGATGCAGGTAGCACGTTGGTATGCGCACCACAAACGCCTTAAAGTTGACGTAGCGATGCGACTCCAGCAGCTGCACTCTCGGCGCGTACCTCAGCCTTTGGCGCACGTACTTCACGATGTCTTCCGCGTCGGTGGTGTAGTGGAGACGGGAAATATACTCGTACACCGGGGTATTCAGCTTCACAGCACGCAGTTTTTCGTTTGGCTCCGTAGGAGCCTTGAAGCAGCGGTTCTTACAACTATTCTGCCGGCAAATTGTCTTGTTTTTAATCGACAATAATATACAGGGTTATTTTTAAAACGACAATAACCTCTTAAGGGGTCATTGTACTCATCATTATGAACAACTTTTACTATGGGACCAAACCAGAAATCGCGAAAAAAAAACAGCTATTCTTACATTTTAACGAATTATTGGAACATAAATGTAGGGAACAGCTGGTTTCTTTTTTCGCGATTTCAGTTATATATAGGTTATTAACGGTTTAAAAATAACCCTGTATAGATAGCAATCAAAAACCCGACTCGAAGGCGACTAAGGGACTTACTAGAGAATGGGCAGCAGCGTTCTCTATGCATTTTAACACCATACTGTGATCGCCAGCCCGCCTGCCAAGCAGGCAAATATGGCAACCTCCCTCCCTAAATTGGGGGAGGCCTATGTCCAACAGTGGACGTCTTTCGGCTGAAATGATGATAAATGATGAATCAAAAACCCGAATGAAATTGGTTTTGATATTTCACTGTGCGAGCCAAGTAAATTCATTGTTTCCGTTTGAAATCGATGTTACATCGTAAATCTAATATTGATAGTAACTAATAAAACTGCACGTACGTAAATTATGACGGTTTTGAAAGTTTACTGTGGTATGATAACAATAGTTTATTTATTGTTTTGTTTGAATAATATAAAACCCTACACCTTATTACTCATTCTAAATAACCTCACGCCTGTAATTACCGAAGGGTTAGGCAAAGGAATACACACATTAAAAAGATAAAAAAAAAAACAATAACTTACAATTTGTTACATTACAACTTTTAGGAATATCCTTTTAAGCTAAATAAATGCTTGTGTTAGGACATTCCGCCCTTACAATGGTTACAGTTTTTGTTGTATTTAGGTTACTGAATAATAGAACTTAATAAAACTTAATTAAAAGAAGAAGAAAAATCCTCAATTTCAAAGGAGTCTTAAGTTAAACAAAACAAAAGCAACAAAATGAAAAGAGGGTAAATTAAGTGAGCGCGCGCACTCGTGAGTGTATGTGCGTGTGTGCGAGAGTGTGTCTGTGTGCGTGTGTGAGTGAGTGTGGGTGTGCGTGTGGGTAAGGGCTATGGTATGAGTGGGGAAGAGGATTGGCGTAACAGGGGAGGGAGGTGTTAAGGGATTTCAGTGTGTTTGTACTTTGGGGGTGTGGGTGAGATAAGAGATCGAAGTATCATTTTGGAGTTTGGAGATTAGCCCTACAACAAGTCTTGGGATCGGAAGATGTTGTAGGTCAACATCTTCCACTAACCGCTATTTAGTGTTTGAATTAAACTTTCAATTTCTTTTCGTTTTCGATTTTAGCCACTTCGTTCAAATAATATACTATAAATAATAGTACACCCACATTTTGCCAGTTATGTTTTTTTAAGTCCCACGTAAGGACGAGCCTATTGCATGAACCGAGCTCAAATCCAGAATCCGGGCTGCAACTGAGAAATTCCAGATGGAAATCCAGTAACACTTAGCCTGACCCGGGAATCGAACCCGAGACCTCATGCTCAGCTACGTCTACGACCACTAGACCAACGACACAATCTGAATACCCAAAAATATTGCTAAAAAGATTGATCTCATTAATGAGTGATTCATTAATATGGGCTTAAAGTATAACGACCATAGTCAACAAAGGATAATCTACATCAGAAAAAATTACCAAATTGCTTTTTCAGATGACACACATTAATAGTACGTCACATTTACTTAACTTCATTATCATTTCAACCGAAAAGACGACCACTGCTGGACATAGGCCTCCCCTAAAAGGAGGGGAGTGTTGCCATAATCGCCATGCTTGGCAGGCGGGTTGGCGATCGCAGTGTGGTGTTAAAATGCATAGAAAACGCTGCTGCCCATTCTCTGGTAAGTCTCTTATATAGTCGCCTGTTACGACACCCACGGGAAGAAATAGGATGGCGCTATTCTTTACGTCCGGCACCACACGGAGCATTCTACTTAACTTAATCAGTCTATAATGTTCCCACTGCTGGGACACAGGCATACTCTCTGTGAGAGGGAGTGGGCTGTAATCCACCACGCGGGCCCAGTGCGGGTTGGTGGATCACGTGTTTGAATTTTCGGACCTCGGACATGCCGGTTTCCTCACGATGTGTTCCTTCACCGTTTTGAGAGCAGTGGTAATGAAACTATTTACACAACGTAAAGCGCCTGTCAGGGTTCAACGTCCTCACAATTTTTTCCCCAAAGAGTAACTTTTTTGTTCTTGTTTTCACACACTATTGTCTAATTTTTTATTTTATTTCTCCTGTCGCAGGTCTGTTGGAAGAAATTTCTTAAGAATTATGCAGGTCTCTACTAAAATGATAATTCTGTCGTATCGCTTTGTATTTTACTGTGTGTACATAAATTATATATATATATTGTGTGGCTCTGTGGTGCCGAACGTAAAGAATAGCACCATCCTCTTCCCGTGAGTGTTTTAAAAGGCGACTAAGAAACTTATTAGAGAATGGGCAGCAGCGTTCTCTTTGCATTTTAACACCATACTGCGATCTCCAACCCGCCTGCCAAGCGTGGCGATTTCGGTAAACCCCCCTCTCTTTTGGGGGAGGCCTATATCCAGCAATGGACGTCTTTCGGCTAAAATAATAATGCTGATGATGACATAGATTATAAAATAAAATACAAATAAATAGACACCACGTACTTACCAAGTTATTACATAAATTGAAAGAAAAATCCTTTTAGGCAAAGTTTATCTGAGACATTACACGCCGCATACAGTGCCAAAAACAATAAAAAAATGCATGCATTAACGGAAAGTTCACTTAACGCGTGGCCATAAAGTGGGCGTGACCGCAACCGCTGCGCCGGCTTACTCATGCAATTTTCAAGGTCATAAATAATAAAACCGTGAATACGATCCAAAGCACTTTGGCTACTTTCACGCCACTCCCCGCCAATATTGAAATACCTTGGGAAAATAAATGTATGCGGTTTTTCGGAACGTTAATCCGTGTAAAATATTTTTGTTCAGTTAATAATTCAGCAGATGATTAACCGGGTGTTAATTACAATAACATTATGTTCTTATCATTATCAGTTCAGCGTATTTGGAAAAATATTGAAAACTATTTCAGTTAATTCAGATGAGGCTGAAAACCAATGCCTACATAATATGGAGAGTCCAACCACTAAAATTTTTCATAATTACTATGACTGACAGATTAGGAGGCAATCATTGCTCTAAATAATAATTTAAATTAAAAAAAAAGATTTGCTTGTAAAAAAAACATCTCTAATTTCCAAATCTTCGGTGCAGTTGCTAACAATATTCTCAAATTTCGCCGAAAACGGCGAACGCAGGTGGACAAGCAGCTTAAAGGCGAAGTAAGGCTCGAGCCTCGGCTTAGAACGGCACCGGCTCCGACACGGATCCGAATCTGCTGTTGATTATTTAGGGACATGCTAAAAGCTGTATATATTGGCTAGAACGAGCAGGGAAAGGGAACACTGTGCTGTCCATTATACAGCGTGTACCAAAAAGGTGTGGTCATATTTAAAGGTGTAGTACAGCCCATCAAGCTGAACAAGTTTCTCCTTGGGACCAACATCGTAATCGCAAAAAAAATATTAAAGTCAAAGTTTTATTTGCAAACTAAGTGTACATTTTGGTGTTATTTTATAACTTAGGTACTTACAACTTAGCGGCCTTTCTCAGGCGTCGCAAATTTGAGCATAGGTACAGTATTACCCAAGTAATATGGCTTACCGATGTACCTGCGCAGAAGGTGAATTTTAAAAGTGCGGGAAATGCTATTGACCAATCGGCACGCTCCACGCACCGCGGTTCTTTTTCCTGTACCGCTATTGGTCGGCAGCTGCCGCCATGCTAGCGCGCGCCGCGTGGCATGTTTCATGCATCGAGTGCACGCTAACAGCTCCAGTGTATTATGAATCTTATAATAGTGACCTAAGGTTGATTGTAAGTTTTAAGCATGCTTTCGTTAATCTTCGGGGCCATACTTTCTTTTCTGTGCGAACGAAGATTCACGACGCGCCTTATCAATTGGGTACCACTGTACCATTTTCAGCAACTGGGCATGCGAAACGTCAATACCTACTCGATCCAAATGTATGAGACATTTCATAGACACGCTGTAGGTAGGCTATCCGTTGATATTAGCCTAATATTTACAATTCATTGTGTGGTGCCGGACGTTATGAATAGCACTTCCCTATTTCTACCCGTGCGTGTCGTAAAAGGCGACTAAGGGACTTACTAGAGAATGGGCAGCAGCGTTCTCTATGCATTTTAACATCATACTGCAATCGCCAAGCCGCCTGCCAAGCGTGGCGATTATGGAAACCCTCCCCTCCTTTGGGGGGGGCCTTTGTCCAGCAGTGGACGTCTTTCGGTTGCAATGATGATGATGAAGTGAATTGCAAAATGAATTAAAAAAAAATAAGAAATTATTTTTTTAAAAAGAAGTCAATGTATGGATAAAACAGTTTCTTATGTAAACCATTATTTTGGCACCGACTGATTCAAAACGAGTCATCTAATAATTCATTTATTTGGTCAAATCGGTAAGCTTTTTGTTTCAGTACAGTCATTCTCTTTCAGAATTTTGTTAGAAGTGGATAGCCACGTCCAAGAATTACTTAAAACTGATATCAGAATGAATGAACACAATTATATGCATGAGAAAATTGAAATAACTTATGTAATGTGTATGATGTTCACATTGTCATCATGCACCGAACATTTACAATAAGGCCTTTGTCATTTCGATAATTAACACAGTTCCATTTAATACCAACCGCCGGTGGGCATTCTTATAAGTACCTACTTACTTTGGTATTATGCGATAAATGTGTTACGTGCTTACCAAATAACTCTCAGTTTTAATTATTGTAATTTTAATTAACTTAATTTTAAAGTCTACCTCGTTGGTCTAGTGGTCGCAATGAGGTTCTGGGTTCGATTCCCAGGTCGGGCAAAGTGGTATTGGGTTTTTCTATCTAGAACTTCTCAGTAGCAGCCCTGGCTTGCAAGCAAGCCTGGATTTATGCCCGGTTGATGACAATAGGCTCGCCCCCTATTACATGGGACTTAAACATAACTGGCGAAATGTGGGATGTACACACGGCTCAAGCTATACATATCCGGTTTAGGCTGATCTTGCATTGTATAGGATTTTCGTACAATGAGAGGCCAGCTTATATTGGAAATGTATAGCTTGATGTGTAGCCGTCTGTAATATAGGTACACCTCTGCCCAACCCTTTTGGAAAACAAGGCGCGATGTTATGTGTTAATTTTTAAGTGCTTATATAATGGTAAGTGCTAATATCTAAAATATAAATAGAATACAATACAACATATAACACAATACCAGCATTGCCACACTTATTTTTAAGTGCCGTATCATGCTGAGATAGGGGATCCTTTTGGCCTCGTACAGGACTTTTTGTTATTATTTTCATTTTACTATGTTTTTTTTTTGTTTTGTTCTTTAAGTTTCTATGCGTGTGTTTTTTTTTATTTTTGATCTGTGCGAGTCCCAATAAATGCTTTTTATTCCTTTTTTATAGGCATGAGGAACAGGGTGTAAAGTTCACTCATCCTCTATCGAAAAGGGAGAACCCTCCGACCAGACGGGTGTTGTGTCTGGTGTGCAACTGCCCATCGCGTCGGTTGATGTTGGGACATTGTTTATATGCTAGTTGCGCGGTAAACTCTGCTTGCGCGATGCAGGATTTTGCGTGACGTCAGTGTGATGCGTAGTTCGCATGTGGCGATGTTGATGCCACTACACTTTCTTTCTTTCTAAAACCTTCAATAAAGACAAACCGATTAAACAAATCAATAGGCAGCACTCAATTTATGATAAAATTTCTTTTTTACGTTCGTCGTGGAACAAATTCAATCCAATTGAGTCTGTGCTAGTTTCAAGTTGATCTGAGTCAACATTTATTGAACTGGGTCTTGATTCCATTACTTTAAAGCTGCGTTCTGACTGGGAGCACTCGCGTGTAATGGACGAATCGACAGCGAACATTTTATGCAGTGAGAACGATAAGCCCACTGTGTTAATTTTCGCTTACGAAATTGATTTAACAATCTGTTAAATAACTTTACTTTTAATCATAAACAGATTGTTGTTCCAGGTCTGGTTAATTAAGTCTATCTACCCACGCTACAGAAAAAATCTCTGGTACAGTCACCAGCACATCAAAATACCACAAACTGTCAAATTTTCACATTCGATTTTGAACTTAACCATCAACATTTTGACAGTTTCGTATAACCGGATGTGCTGGTGACTGTACATTTAACATGTTACGTGTTGTTTTATAAACGCACCTATTAACCTTCCTAACTTTTTATCAGCCTAAAATATTAGATGCAAAATTACTTGTGTCACAAACTTTTCAAAAAGCGTGAACGATTAATACTGAATGATTACAAACACTGACGAATAATATTTTACTTTTACTTACAAATTACAATTGAGTACCGCAGCTTGCTTACGTTCCATTACGTTTGTACCTTTTAAATTAGGAGCTTATAAAAACGCTGTGTTCTAAACCCGTCTGTGTAACAGGTCCAGCATTCTGGGGGTTGATCAACCCAGAATGGTCGCTCTGCAACAAGGGCCGGCGACAGTCCCCGGTCAACCTCGAACCAGACAAACTGCTGTTCGACCCCAACCTACGGTTTTTACACATAGATAAACATAGGGTAAGTGGTCCTAGTTAACTTATAATTTTGTTTAGTCAGCCGCTTAACTTTTCATTAACGTTGTCTGGGGTCAGCTTCCAGTCCGAAAACAGGAGTAGAAAACTCTTAGGAAACCCGTGGGTCCTCCACAATCCGATAAATGTACCTAATAGACTTTGCCTAATACAATGTAATATAAATATGTAAAGTCAGGGAAATTAATTGTTGATCAAATAGACTGAAATTCTTTGACATTTGTACATATACAGCTGTCAAAGAATTTAAAGCCATAGCTTTGGCACCGATTTAGGTGTTGAAATCAGGCAATAGTGTATCAATTTGATAAATAATTAATTTCCCTGACCTAAAATATTGTCAACCACTCAATATGGATAATTTATAAACAAACATTAACAAAGGTTTATCCTACAGTAGTGCTGGAAAATCTAATATAATTTTATTATAATCTGCTTTTCCAACTTTTATCATCAATAAGTAATTATTCATGCAACCCTCAACGGACAGTTACTGAATAAATGAAAGAATGATTAAAACTAAAAGAATTAATAAACGTTTGTATTATTTATCAGATAAACGGTCTAATAAGCAATACGGGCCACTCGGTGATCTTCACGGTGGAGAACGAGACGCGGCACCACATCAACATAACTGGAGGTCCACTCTCCTATAAGTACCAGTTCCATGAGATACACATACACTACGGCCTACACGACCAGTTCGGATCAGAACATGCCATCAATGGGTACACCTTCCCTGCAGAGGTAAGTAAGAAATCTTCTTTTGTATTGGCAGACTTACTTATTCCTCGTATCGTGATGAGTTTTTATTTTTTTTGTAAAGTTTAATCAGAATTTTCCTAAAATTATTACACAGGTTTTATAAAATCTGATCTAAGGCTGATTCTTTTATAATGGCAGAATAAAATTATTCCTCGTATCGCGATTTTTTTTTTTTTTGTGCAGTTAAATCAGAATTTTCTTAAAATTATTACACAGGCTATATGACTTTATAAAATCTGATCTAAGCCTGAAGGAATACATACATAATTTCCTTGGCTTAAGGTACACAGTGACATAAATTCATATCCTCATAAAGTCAGAGATTCGCAACACTCATGATACATTATGTAAGCAACCGAGGATAAAACCTAAGTGAAGCGTCGAATAAACATGTAACGTAGATAAACGTTAAAATGTTATCAGGGATTTCTTCGGAAAGGTCTCAAAAGAAAGCGTAACAGATGTTTTCACACGCATCCTCGCGCCTTCGTCGTTGAGACGTTCAAATCCCAAATGTAATCCCGACGAACGACTTGACTGCGAACCAACTCAACCATGCCTCCTGTTTATTTATGTGACAAATTCTTACGTAGCCATGTTAAATCTAAAATCATGTGCTCCATCTCGTGGAAGTGGCTTTAACTCAGTCATGGTTATTGTGACGTTTCAAGTTCATGATAATACAAAAAATTGAATTGCTTAGTTAAATAGGTACACACACATCGTATTATTTCTATTTTTGTAAAAGTTCGCGTGTCTTGAACTTAGAACTTAAATATGAACCTTTAATTGTTTTTTTTAAATTAAAATTTAAGTTTGCTTGATTCTAAGAAATATTTTTTATGTGTAATAAGTTATTGTCGCCGCGTATGCACATAATTAAAATGCAGCATACAATTTTATTTTTCAACGGGTCTTTCAGCATAAATAAATACTAAATTAAATTCTTTGAAGTGAAATCAATATTTTTATATTGACCGACGCTTAAGAAGGGTTTCGTAGACGCTATACATAAATAACCTAATAAAATTAACGGCCAATTTAAGTAACCCATTAAATAAACCTCTATAACAGTAACTTAGGACAAAAACCGAGTAGGTACCAACCTAACTGTTATAATTTCATTTGTTCCAGATTCAGATATTCGGTTTTAATTCACAACTGTATTCAAACTTCTCGGAGGCTCTGCACAAAGCTCAAGGAATTGTTTCAATATCGCTATTGTTACAGGTAATTACATTTATTAAGTTATTTCAAATGGTGAGTACAGGTTGGTATTGTATTTTTGTGAACACAAGGTTCAAGAAAAGTTCAAAGGCACGGTTGGCGCAGTGGTTAAGCGATTGACTGCTGCGCTGCGCATCGCGGGTTCGATTCCCGCACGGAACAAATATTTGTATGACCTGCAAGTAGTTGTTCCGGGTCTGGCTGTTTGTATGTATGTGAGTTTAAATGTTTGTAAACGCACCCACAATACAGGAGATATTCCTAGTGTGGGGCAAAGGTTTAAAAAAAAAAAAGGTCTCATGCACCCATCAGCGCAGGCCACTGCTGGACAAACGAAATTTTTCTTTTTAAAAAACTTTGCCCCACACTAGGAATTTCTCCTGTATTGTGGGTGCGTTTACAAACATTTAAACTCACATATTCAAACAGCCAGACCCGGAACAACTACTTGTAGGTGATACAAATATTTGTTCCGTGCGGGAATTGAACCCGCGACACGCCACTGCGCCAACCGTGCCGACCGTGAAGATCATGATACGATATAAACTGATACCACGTATTCTTTGACGTGTTTTTATTCAAGCCTGAATTATCCCGCGTGGTTTTTTTATTATGTCTCTCTTTCACGGTCTACCCACGTGCCATATTTCATCCAAATCCGTGCAGTCTTTTAAGCGTGAAAGCGTAACAAACAAACTCATTTTCGCATCTATAATATTATAATTCAATCATGATTCGAAAGACACGTGGCGCCATCTATTATCATAAGAACGTTATTGTTGTTTTCCTCGGGAACAGTACTTTTTTTCGGGATGAAAGGTTAGTAGGCCCTATGTCCGTTTCTGTATAGCAGACAACGTATATGCAAAATTTCAGGATGATCGGTTCAGTGGTTTAGGCGAGAAAAGGTAACAAACAAACTCACTTTCGCATTTATAATATTAGTTAGGATTACGGACTTAGGATTATTCCTGACTAAACTATTGATTGTAAGTAGATAGCTGCAGTATTTTAATCTTGAAGTATGTACGAAGAAACTCGCGTTTTACTTGTGTTACCAAGTGTTCAAACGCTGTGAATATTTGTGTGAAAGAACAGGGGATCTACTCCGAAGATAAATCCGTAGTATCGGCCGAATGTTCGGCCGTTTCCTGACTACGGCTGACAATGGCTGACAACGGCGAATGAAAAAAAAACGACGGTCAAAGAGATAAGTCAAAGTCAAAAACGTGACTTGAAGTCGGGTAAGGATTCAAAGTCAAATAAGGAAACTTTGGAAGTCAGGAATACTTCGAATTATCGCTTCGGAGACCTCCCTAGGAGCTCTCCGTACTGTCCGAGATACGGATGAAGTCGGAAGAGTGTGCGTCCGTGTGCGTGTGCGTGTTATGTGACACTACTCGACGTCACGCACACATTCACATCGTATTTGTACATTTAGTTACCACAAGTAAAGCGCGTGTCGGTTCGTCAGATTAAAAAAACTATACTTACATGATGATTAATTTCAGTACAATTGTAGTACGGAACAAAGAATACATTGTACCAGTTACTGTCTGTATTCCCCCCACGAATAGAAGAGAGGGAGAGAGTTCACATAAGCGTGTGAAAGTGCATGTGACGCGCGACTTAGGCAAAAGTTTGCAGTCACAGCGATCGCACTTAAGCGCTCTTGCATGTTTGTAATGATCGTGTTTAGTTGAACGTGCGACTTCCTAATGATTTACCTGTTATGCAACAAGCTGCTTCCGTTGACGTGCGTATTATTAGTCGTAATAATTAACACTTAATTCATAAAAGTCTTTAAACTAAATTGGGGGTGATGTATTTGGTCTCTCACTTCATTTTCATGAACAAGTTAAATAAAAGCTTGTAAAAACAAAACCATTTCGTGCGATTTTATTTATTTAGCTTTGACGTGCGTAATCCGCGCTGTACTCCTATAATTTAGTTCTTCTGCTGGTTAATAGAGAAAGTCCTATACTAACTGACCCCACAATACCTAGTTCTGTGCCTTCCGCAACCAGTGTGTCCGAGACGACTTCTTACCTTAAAAAAAAAACCGGCCAAGTGCGTTTCGGACCGCGAACAATGACCCTTTGTTCGGATGAATTTATACATGTCTTCCGATACATTCCAACTGCAAATGTAAATTGGTTGACTATTACTAGTTAACTTGTAAAGCCCACTTCATCATTTCAGCCGAAAGACGTCCACTGCTGGACATAGGCCTCCCCCGAGCACCACCACTTCGACCGGTTCTGTGCTTTCCGCATCCAGCGGATACCTGCAGCCTTCACAAGGTCATTGGTCCACCTTCTAGGAGGCCTTCCAACACTACGTCTTCCAGTACGCGGTCGCCACTCCAGAACCTTTCGGCCCCATCGGCCATCAGTTCTGCGAGCAATGTGCCCTGCCCACTGCAACTTAAGCTTAGCAATTCTTCAGGCTATGTCGGTTACCTTGGTTCCCCTGCGGATCTCTCAATAAAGCCCACTTAGTTATGATAGTTTTCTTTAACTTCGTTATATTTACTACTGCCGTCAATTTTTTCTGATATCCAAAAACAACAATTTAGCCGGGAGGGACTCTAACAAAAATTTGCACTTTAAGACGGAGATATATGCCTGTGACCTTGAGTGGCTAGCTTGCGTGTTCTGTACTGAGCTCACGCAACGTGTCTTACGTTCAGCCAGTAATAGGACTCGCCCATCAAGGAGCGCTGTCCCTAATGTCACGCATTATTAATTTATTATACACAAACCAAAACCTATTTTAATAAAACGCGTATATTAAAAGATCAATAATTTAATTATCTTTCAATTGGTGAAGGTTTCAGAAAAATACGCTTGGTAGATTTTGCGCCATTCTCAGTTTTTTATCCGCGTTAGACATAACTTCACAAATTAATTTCACTATGTAATATAAACATAATCTAAAATATTTACATATTAAGTTATTGAGAAAATGCTCTAATTTAACATATATTTTTTTCAAATCATTAACACTACTCGTTTAGACGTGATCTTCATTCAGTATAAAATCATTAAAAGTCGGCTATCGTCGCCTTAAAGCTTAATATTACGTAAACGGATCTTAGAATCGAAAAATAGTTATTACAGACCTGCAATATTTTTGAACAGCCTATTCAATGATACCCCACATTATGAGATTCATGAGAAAATAATATATCATGCCCCAAATATACCATTTTATTTACTTTGTCATACCCATGCCAAATTACAGCTTTCTAGTACCTACTAGGATTCTCTAAGCTAAGCCGCAGATAGACAGACGGTCGTGGTGAAACTATAAAGGCTCGTACAGACTGGTGCGATATCGCGGGCGGGACGCGACACGTTGTGTGTGTAGTAACACAATTTCTTTGTCGGTGCCTGTCGCGCCCGCGATATCCGTGAGTCTGTAAGAGCCTAAAGGATTCCTGGTTGACTACAGAATTCTAAAAATAAAAAAATAACCAGAATTGAAAGATCAAAGAAATTGTCGATACACTCTCTAGTATGACATCATCATCAATTCAGCCGAAAGACGTCCACTGCTGGACATAGGCCTCCCCCAAACCACGGGTTGGCGATCGCAGTATGGTGTTAAAATGCATAGAGAATGCTGCTGCCCATTCTCTGGTAAGTCCCTTAGTCGCCTTTTACGACACCCACGGAGAGAAATGGGATAGTGTTATTCTTTACGTCCGGCACCACACGGACAACTCTCTAGTCTCTCCATTTCTTAGGGCACTAAACGATTTTCTAATTACAAATAATTCAGAGAGGTGTTTATTTAGGTACATAACCGTAATTGTATCCATCGAAGTGTTACCGGCCGCACCTCTTCATGGCGTCGAACTGAACGCAGTTAATTAAGGAAATTGGATTTTTCTGTGCGCCATTGGATTAGCCAGTAAAGCTATTAGTTCAAATTAAGTAACTGTCTGAGCTGTGATGGCCGTCAGCCCGTCACCACTGGGGGTCAGGGTGGACGCCCTGTGCTTTCAATTAATTGGTACTATTTAATATTATCTTCCGTATCAATATTTCGATAAAGGTCGGCTTACATTTGCGAAGAATCAAGGTTACCCATTTTTAATGCTAAGTGGCGCCTTTCTAGTCTTGATATGTCATTATTAGATGAAATAGTGTTTTTGCTTGTGCAATTTTTCAAGTAAAATATTTTAGGACTTATTAGTGCGGGCAAAAACGTGTAAATATAAAGTCCAAATAACTAAAGATAAATGTTGGCTAAGGTCCCATTTTGTTTTCTTACACCGTCATCTTTAAGAGGTGATTTTCGATCGTTTTATGGTTTTCCTTAATGAAGGCCAGCGCCTGTGTTAGCACATCCCATCCGATGTTGTCCCAAGGGGGAACATGTTTGCCGACACGTTCATATTTCGCTTGTGGCCGCAGTTAACTGAAACTTTGCTAAAGCAAGCTATTTCCCCACACGACAAACAATTAGCGCTGTGTCTCTGCCTTTTTTTTACAGCAGTTGCAGGATACTCGTTTTTAGTCTTAAAGGCGAGATTTCTTTGATCACAATTTTACATTTTCTTTTAAACCATCGCATCGCTATGGTATTCAACTAGACAACTTCTAAAAAAAACCGACTATGTTTTGTAAAAATATGAAATGACTTCATATTTTCACAAAACATAGTCGGTTTTTTTTTTAGCAATTTTTTTTGTTCATAGTTTTCTAATAAATCTTGATTTTATATTAATCGATAATATTGTTTCAGCTTGGGGATTTATCGAATCCGGAACTAAGAGTTCTAACGGAAGAATTAGAAAATATCAAGTACGGTGGTAAGTACCGTAGGTGTACCTATTAATTTGAAAAAAGAAAACTGATGAAAGAAAATACGTTTATTTGTAGACACGCTACTAAAAAGGAATAGGGAAGCCTCAACCATTTTGGAATTAAAAACGAAAGAAGATAGAATGAAATACAAATTGCGATCCTAGAATAGAAAAGTGGAAGAAACTTGAAAACGTATTTATTGTAGAGTACTCAGCCGATAAACTACTTTCTCTATTACTTATCTTGTAAAGAACTTACTCGAGATAAAACTCGTTTGCTCCAGTTTAACTTTTACTTAGCACTACTTCTGTTAAAAATACATTATTTTAAAGAAGTTTAAGATATTGGTCCATATTTTAATGACAGTAAAACTTTGGCTTTGTGTCCTACCCTATTTAAATTAAGCGTGACGTTTATGTTCTAAAAAATGATTGTAAAAAGAACATGGCAAATGTGAGTGCAACGCCGGGAGGGAATTCCGTAGACATCTAGTGACTTAATTGGTGACGATCTTCAGAAATGTCAGGCGCGTAGTACTAGCAACCGCCGTGGCGTGAGTTTGTGTGTATGTGTAAAAAGATATATACTATACTCCCTATACTCCCTGCCATTGTGTGATTTTTAGGGTTCCGTACCCAAAGGGTAAAACGGGAACCCTATTACTAAGTCTCCGCCGTCTGTCTGTCTGTCTGTCCGTCTGACCGTCAGTCACCAGGCTGTATCTCATGAACCGTGATAGTTAGACAGTTGAAATTTTCACAGATGATGTATTTCTATTGCCGCTATTACAACAAATAACTAAAATGCGGAATAAAATAAATATTTAAGGGGGCTCCCATACAACAAACGTAATTTGTTTTGCTCGTTTTTGGTCTATATTGATAACGGTAACAGTAATTAGTTATTATATTCACTTCAAACATAAATAATTAAATTAAAATAAAACAAATATTTAAGGGGGGCTCCCATACAACAAACATGATTTTTTTGTCATTTTTATAGATAATGGTACGGAACCCTTCGTGTGCGACTCCGACTCGCACTTGGCCAGTTTTTTTTTACTTGACCACACCTTCTGGTTACAGAGATATTGAAGATATTGATTTTTCTAACATGTTTCCACAAAAACAAGTTTCAGATGTTATCACTTAACTTTAAATACCCCACAAAACCTGAACCGTTGCATGAACCCGTACCAAACTGGTTTGCGTGAATTACATTGCGCGTCGTAATGAGCTAGTTTTCACACCAAAATTAAAATAATTTCCCGGCATTAATGTATGCTAAATGTAACTTAGTTTGATGAACATGCGTAGATAACAGCTATGTGATAGGCCTTTTAACACCCTGTCTGTTTATCCTCATAGGTGCTGAGATGCCAGTAAACAAGTTATCTGTTCGAGGCCTCCTGCCTGATACAGACTACTACATGACGTATGACGGCTCGACCACGGCGCCGGCCTGCTATGAGACAGTCACATGGATCATTGTCAACAAACCCATCTACATCACCAAACAACAGGTAAATACATCGTCGATATACTCAGCCTATCGCTATCCACTCAACTGTTTGACATATGCCTCTCCTAAGTTGCGCCACAACACCCGGTTTTCGGTCTACCAGTTCCAATCTATTCTAGAAATCTTTTTAAGGCCGGTGGCTCAATTAGCTGGCAAACATTTCCATTAGTAACTTTGATCAGTAACAAAAATGTTGCTACATTTCGTCCAAATTTTTCGTATGCAAAGTGGTATGAGACACACACAAATCATCATTTTCAAACTTACCTAAAACATATTTACATAAGCATGGTTATAATATTTATATTACAAATTGTTTTGACAACAACAACGCTTAAATCCTAAAAATTCATGCTTAAGTCACAACAACACGTCAAAAAACTTAATCAAATAACCCGCCCCTAACTGTTCCCGGCGCAAAGGTGCCCATAACGCTTGCTGCATTGCCACGTTGGATGGCAATGGCTAACCTTCTTCTATAATTAAATATAATGGTGTATCTATAACTTATCAAAAGATAAACGCTTACTTATAGGCAGCAATAGCAATCCTTGCAAATTGTTGATCTTGGATTGGAAGAAACTTGAGTAACAGCTGCATCTCAACTGGCACAAGTTTCACAAGTCAGCAACAAACTTATAGAAAAGTCATAACTGGTAGAGCTTTCAGATCGTCAGCAAACATATTTTCGATATGAAAGCTAAAGTAATTATTATTACAATGAAAGTCATGCGTACAACTTAACGCCTTGTAAACTTGAAACTAAAACGTGTCAATTATTTGGTATTAAAACTATTGCTAACTTTTTGAATGTATTTATAGTTTTGGTTAACACATTCCTCTTCGACACTCAGGTTATTATTATACAGCGTGCCACTTTAAGGCTTCTACATACTGGCGCGACATGCGACGCGACACAAAGGTGCCCCGCGTGTCTTTTCGTCACAAGTCGTGCCGGTCTGTAGAAGCCTTTAGAGGTGACATTAATTGAATACACCTATACGGTTTTGCGTTTTCTTTTTAAGAAGATATTTTAATTTTATTAGACGTTATTATTATTAACAATTTTCTAATATAGCATTTTGCAGCAACCTTTACTTAAAGAACTGTAGCTCAGAGGTCAAGGGATTGGATCATAACATCGCATCAATGAAATAACAACGAATAAAGAGTAGGCGAATTGAAGGAAAGAGAGAGCTTTATTATTTAGTTTGTTTGAAAATATAAATTTTTCTATTTATACATTATTTTATCTTATTATATTTGTATGATTACTAGTCACTAGCCCTACCCCCGTGTTAAATTAATGTCGCCATTGTAGCGGCACGTTGTATATCAAACTCGACTGTCTCTAAATATCACTGAAAACTTTTCAAAAGCCCATTAAGAACTCTTTCAACAAATCATCAATAGTGCATTATGGAAGAATACTCAACACTCAACAGTGCTCAGTACTCAACAGCAGTGGGTCAGTGCTAACAATCAATATGTGCGGTAACTGCATCCGTTCAAGTTCGCCGTTTGCATTATACGCCTCCCTGCCCTCCTTGTTCGACTACAGATGTATGAGTTATGGAATCGCTTCCTAGAGAATTAAATTTTAATGATATTAGAAACTGAAATCCGATGTTAACGGATATGGATTTTGTAGCAGTTTCTGTGGATAATTAATCTGTAGCTGATAAATCTAATTACCTCACATTTAAATCATCGCAGGACATGTGCTAAACTTTATTATGTAGGTAGTGCAGATACACTGACACTAGGTACTGAAAAGTTTGTAGTTACGAGGTGAGTTCTAAACTTTCAAACTCAATTCAAATATTAATTTATCTAGAACCATCTTAATTATTCCTTATCTCAAAACGAAAATGTTTATATAGATAAGAAACTTTTGAAGGGCGTTGAAGATACAACTTTCTTGGGTACAAAAGTTTTTGTTTCTTGTTGCTAGCCGAACCAAAAGTTTATGAAGGCGCGATACATTCCTAAGGTACAGTGCCAGACGTCATTAAACTACCATGAGCACTTTCGTCTTGAATTACACAGTCAACATATTTCACGGGTCCTCTTAAGAGCGTTTACACCTAACAGCATTTCATACAAACTTTCAAGGCCTTGTTTTGCGAAATGACTAAACCGATTTTAATGAAACTTCATACGCATAAGCAAGATACAAAGGTCTAAAAAGTTAGGGAAGAATATTTTCGAAAAATACTGTTACAGACAAATTAGACCGATTTTAAATTTTCCATAGAAACAGAGATTTCCAGTTATTTGTTTTTAAATAAGACTTTTTGAAAATGTACTTTACTAACTTTTTTGACCTTTGTATCCTGCTTATGCGTATGAAGTTTCATTCATCGTGGAGTACGTGCGCCAAAAGACGAGGTACACGCCGCAACTTCATAGCGTTTGTCGTGCGTGTTCCGAAATGTTATCTGCTCCTCGTCATGGAAGAAGACTTTTGTCTGATGTTTGATGTGGTTAATCGTCGCTTCCGCGGACAAGTTCCCCAGGACAGCACAATCTAGTGCAAAGTGAAGTGCTACTAACATAATCTTAAGCCTTTTTATTAACACAAGTTTTTGTTTATACAATATGTATGTTTAGATTAAGATATTTTTCTATGGGCCTGTGTCGCCTGAAATAAATGGTATCATTATGATTATTAAAATCGGTTCAGTTATTTCGAAAAACAAGGGCTTGAAAGTTTGTATGAAATGCCGTGGTGTAAACGCTCTTAATATCCGAACTGCAGCCCCAGTCGCCGCACGCTCGCGGCCGCCGCATCCAGTCGAAGACAAGTATCAGCGTATTCAAGCGTGGTTGGGGCAGCGTAATAACATTTTCATTTGTGCCCACGCTACAATAAACAACTCACGTCCCTCGCCTTTAGACAAAGACTCCGCCGTGAATTATGTACGTGTTAAAAGTAAACTGAAAGTGCCGCGTTGTGTGGCTGTTATTATAAATCATTGTTTATGTTTTCCGTTTGTGTTGGTCGGAAAATTAAGTGCTAGTGGAAACTGCTTGCAATCTCGCGGGGAGTTGAGCGAACGCCATGTGGTCGCTGCTTGAAGCGCAATTTACAAAACCACTAACGTGCTTAGTTTTATGCTAATAAAAATCCCCACACCTTTATGGTGGCAGGAGTCATAAAAACTGAAATAAAAATAATAATACGTATGAACTTAACTGTAGAAAATAAACTCTTGACGTTGGTGATGCCTATAATTAGCGTCATACAGCTATTTGCCAAATTGCTCATAAAGGGGATACCACTAGAGAACATTTACTACATAACACATACATAGGCATACCCGTTTCCTATGGCCACAACTTTTCAACGATTTCATCACTATTTTTTCCACAGCACTGATGAAAATTATTGTTCAGTTACCTAATAACGCTTAAAAATAATATCACCACTGAACAACTACGATAACATCCATGTAAAACTGAACAAACCAAACATAGCCTTTGCACCAAACACCACAATACAAACCAAATTACAGTTGGTAAAATCAAAGTTTAGGCGGAGTCTATAATCAGAATCAAATTGTTTAATATAGCGTAAACAACGATGCGAATCAGATAGCCGTGGTCGCGTGCTCCGTGCCAGTTAATCCGACCGTGGCAACAACATACCTATACGTACTCCATGGTAGTCACCCAACGTTATAAAAGGAAGAAATTTCAATTTATTTGAAATGGCTCTCCACCTATAAACACTTGTATAATGGAAACTGAACATCGTGTGCATTGAATTTTAAAAATTACCTCTACAGGTCCTGTAGCTCTATTGCGTCTATTTTCTTAGTTCGCTATTCTGTTAAAAACATTTTCTCGAAGTCCAAATCGTGTTATAAAAATTAAGTAGAGTGTACTTCATGATTTTCAACGTAATGCTTCTTCCTCTTGAATAAATTGTTCCCTAGAGCAATTTTTTCTTCCAACGAGACCCCAACAAAATAACCAGCGCATCTTCCGTATAACAATTGGCAAAGGCTTCATAAATTCACAAATAGGGTTAGTCATTTTACTTTCAAGAACTTCAGTGTCAACATAATTGAATTTCATGACTGTAGCTGCACGGCTTGAGGCGGCTGATGCAAGGCGACGCCAGGCACCCCAAGGCTCCCCTCGGCAACAACTTTCGACCGCCCCAGCCTCTTCACCACCGAGCCGTGAGGACCAACATTGACTTCGATCTCAGCAAGGTAAATTACACCTTAAAGGAAATTAATTTAAGCACAAACTCGTCTGGAGACACGCTTAATAATTCATATTGTATGCTAAGCTGGGTTCCTAAGCGATATACTCGTACTTAGTCGTTGCATTGTGTATGTTCCTGTAAAATGGTTAGCTGTACTATTAGCGTAGCACTAATGAATCGCGTTTGCTTAGTTGGCGCTTGAGTTGACATCGTTTGTGGTAATTGTTTTTTAAATTTTCAGTATCCTGGGAAGACTTGTCCAAGCATGCATCGAGACATGCATTACAAAGGTAATTATAGTCTTGATTACTTTTCTCTATCACCGTGAAACTACACTTATCTTCAAAACTAAGTACCCCGAGCAACATTTTTATACAAACGAGGTCATTTCGAAGAAGCCTCGGTTCTCTGTCAGGTAACGATTCGGATGAGAGCCTAAAGAACCCAACTGGTCAAACCGACATTGCATACCGGAGTTGTCCATGAAACAAAAAACCTCAAAAATAGCATCAAAATGTATAGAAATCCGAACACTCAGAACTGTACACACTCTCTGGTGTATTGGGTGCTTTAGGCGCTCTAAACCTCCTCCATGCGTACTCTGGAGAGGTGCATCAGATCTCATCAGAATTGTTACCTGACCGAGACCCGAGGCACCGAAATGACCTCGTTTGTATGAAATGTTGCTCTGGGTACTTAGTTGTGACGGTAAGTGTTTTTTATGATTTTTCCCAACTACTCATAAGAATTTACTAATCACAAAAATTTTATCAAGCTATCCCATTTCCATCGAAACCTACAGCCATTACATACATAAACTATCTCCACAATCACCGAGCAACTGGTGTTAGTAACAGTAGCCTATGTAGCGATAACGATAATTCCACAGTTATCGCGATTGCAAATTACGTAATTGGCGCAGTTACATTTCGTGTTCAAATATGAGGGCGGCTTTTGTGATTCCGTTAGCGGGTAGCAATGCCTTAATTAATACGGTAGCAGTGATCAACGGTTTTTTTTTTATAAACAAGAAGAACATCTTATTAAAAATATGTACAGTTAAACCAGAAAAGGTATGCGCTTCGGTAATAGAATAGAATAATAATTTAAAAAGAAACAATCTTAATTTCTTCTTTCTTTTTCTCTTCTTATAATAATCAATCTTCGTGTTTTCGAATTAGTACTGACGTCACACCACAGAAGTAAAGCTTCTAAAGCTCCATTTATACGGTGTAAGTATATTGCTTGTGGTATACTCGTACCACCAAATTGAAGGGCAACTAACTGGCACCGTCTAAACAACACGTACAATATTGTTGCATGATACGGGCAAGTTAGTGGCCGATCAAAACTGCTATAGGTGTTACATTTATTTATAAACACAACACAACAACAACAACATTTTTTTTTTGTTTTTTGTGTAAACAGTACATACAATAAAATAGTACACAGTACAATAAAAATACACGTACGATAAAATCGCATTCAACTCAATCTTGAGATGACGATCAATAAAATGTTAATGAAATATTTGGCAGCGCTAAACCGGCAAAACTTGCATGCAATAATGGCTTACAATAAAATTAACTTGGTGTAAGTCACATGCATGTCGGGCCCTATCAGAATACCAGCGCTTATTTTTAAGTACCGCAATATCATGCCGAGATAAGGCCTCCTTTTGGCCTCGTACAGGACTTTCTGTTTTTATTTTAATTTTTACTTTGTTTTTTTTTTTGGTTTTGTTTTTATGTTTTTATGAGGTGTTTTATTAAAATTTTCATTCTTTCTTTCATTTTTATTGAATGGCAAAGCTTGCATTCAATTATTTTATGCCATTTTATGGAAATTGCACGCATGTAATCACTTGCATGCAATTCTTGAATAGCAATCAAATTCCAGAAGCTTGCACCGTGTAAATGAGGCTTAAGTTTCGTACTGCCGCGCTTTGTCGCAGTGCTCCGATCACTGTCCGTTTGTATGAAGCTTTCTCTGAAACCTACTCTGGTCGCACCGTGTCAATATGATACTCAAAAGTTTTGAAAAGCTTTTTGGAATTGCATATAACTTGCATATAAACCTATGTATTTGTTAATCTCTTATTTTGTAACAAAGGTAATAAAAAGTATTTAAGTTTTCTATCTATATCTAAAACTTTATATTGAATCTCATCATCGTGCGTTCATATTTCTGAAAATGAGACGTTAATTGCCGAAGCGCATACTTTTGCTAGGAGATCTGGAGATAAAACAACTGCTTGGTTGTGATGTTTTACCTATACCGTTACCTGATCGCAAAATCCACGCACACATGCACACGCACTCACACCTACACGCACACACACGAACTCTCACTCACATACACAACAGACTAAGTAACCATCTACACTTATTTCATAGAATAACTTTGGCATATATGTCAGCGCCAACCCGCCTGCCAAGCGTGGCGATTATGGCAAACCCCTCTTTCGGAGGAGGCCTATGTCCAGCAGTGGACGTCTTTCGGCTGAAATGATGATGATGATGATGTCACAGCGACACTGTTCACTTGTTAAAACATGTCAATTATTTACTGTTCCCATATGGCTGAACCCTATCTCTTAAGATACAGCCTAGACCTATATAATTGTGCATAGAGCATGACAAATATATATATTTTTTTAATCTACAATGTATTTTACTAAACTGTGCACTGTACAATGTGTTCTTGTTTTATGAAATAAATATTTTTATTATTGTTTTTCATTTGCAATGTCTCTGTGGTGTTTTTTTTTTCTCCAAAAAATAATGTATATTCTTTGTGTAACTATCATGCGCAGTCTCTTAGATTTTTATCAACAAAAAAACTTTTTACAAAAAAATAATAACCGACTACCAAAAATAACACTACAAAGTGAAAAATAACTTTAATTTCGGAATTCGGTGTCTTTGGATCTGCATTTGAGTTTTTTGCCACCGACTTCCGAATTTAAAGTTATTTTTCACTTTGTAGTGTTATTTTTGGTAGTCGGTTATTATTTTTTTGTAAAAAGTTTTTTATTTTTCACTTTTTAGTGGGTCAGTTTTGAATTTATCTAAGTTACAATAGCCTAATGTTAACTGCTCATCACCTTTTACAAAATTATTGCTTTCCCCGATGCTGGGACGTTGTTTGTTGGGGAGTTCTCCTGGTAAGAACCAGGAGAACTGCCACTACCCATATGCATAGTGACGAGCATAAATTGCTTAATCGCAACCCGTTAAATAGGTACTCATTATTATATTGTTCCGGTGGCCATCTGTGGTCTCCATCATCAGTTCCACTTCACCAAATGGTGCTTTCCGAGAGCAAATGCATGAGTTACTATAAAAAATACCCAAATCGCTATAGGTTTGCATATAAAATTTGAGGGTTTCCCTCGATTTCCATGAGATGTCTTCATCAGATTCTGATTTGGTGGCAATGGGACTACCTTGGGAGTATACACTTTCAAACAAAAAAGGAATTTTCAAAATCGGTTCATTATTGACGGAGTAATCGCGTAACAAACATACAAAAAAAAAAAAAAAAAACCGCCGAATTGAGAACCTCCTCCTTTTTGGAAGTCGGTTAAAAATATCGATAAAATTCCCTGAATCAATTACTGTATTCTTTATTTCATTTTAGCACCATCACAGTTCTCAATCATTTGTATAGATTTTAGAGACTTGCTCAAATCCATTCCGCCCCGCGCCACATCCCGCCCACACTCCGACCTCAGCTTCCACACGTTATCAAGGTTTTCATTTCTGTTGCAGCCAAAAGCTGGACACAATATTGAAGCTAATTCCACTCCGATAGGCATTCACATAGCAGCTACGTAGAAGTATACATTAATTAGTACATAAGTTTGTATATACCCTTGTACAGTCTTAATTTACATCCCGCTTATGATAAATGGAGCTACAAACTATATTTTAAGTGTAATATATTCAATCTTAAATTAGCGCTGATGTTAGAACTAGAATAATGTGATGAGTGAGTTTCGTTGGGTAAAGGTTACCTATAATATTTTATTACGGCCTCTAATTAAGTAGATTATTAATAGATATTTTCGGATAGATTATTCGAACCATGCCATCGGTTTTGCTGTAGTAAATTGTATACTTAACGTAGGAAAATTTATCCATAGTTGTAATTAGGTACGTCGAATTTATATAAATTATTTATTGAAATTCTTACATATCATTTGAAAAGTCCGAAGTTTTTAATCGTTATGTTGCAATTATTGAGTACATATCTACTAAATAATCTGTTGTAAATTGTTACTTTTATAAATGTTTGTATAATTATTTAGATTCTTATAGTTAATTAGAATTGAAATCAATTAACGAATGAATTTAGATACATAATCATATCAAATTATATGTACTAACCTAAGGTAACCTAAGGTCTCATTTGATGGTACTAGGTACTTTAATATAACAATATCTATCGCTGTAAGACGTCTATAGCTTTAATAAACTATATTCTAGTGTTTATATTTCATTGCGTATTGTAAGATGAAAACTATTCCATGATTATGAAATGTATATCGCCTGGCTTTCTTGTAAGATCTATTAGAAATATTATTTGATTAAACGATATTCAACTACGTTTATTTTCTTATTTATTTAACCAACTATGAACAATACCTTGCTGGAGCAAAACCACATTGTAGGTTTTTTATAGGGCGATAAAAATTACAAAAGCACAGCTGTAATCTGCTTGAGCCTCTGTAATTTCTCGCGGTCGATTTTAAATCTGCAAATGTGCGCATTCCCATAAATCCCTATAACCATTGGCAATCCCAATAAGCTATCGGCCGATAAAAAGCTTGCAGTTCACGATGGTGGTAAATGCAATATGAGGGAGTGTTATAACAATATTTTTGAGTGCCAAATTCATGATGTCTAATAAATAAAATTAAGTTGAAATGAAAATAATATCTACACACAGGGTCATCCAAAGTCATATTTCTTTCCCCAAAGTCAACAATAAAATGTTTTAAAAATAAGCTGGAGGTCTGTCCCGATGCAATGGAGTAAAACCGTCTGTTTTAGTGTTTCTTCCAGTCTTGTGTTTGAATAAAAAGCTCATTTGAATTCTATGAGAATCGAAATTGCTCTCCTTTTCGCTGTAGTAACTTAATTTAATCGAGTTCCATCACAATGTCTTTTACCTTTAGATTAGGTACTCGCTATAATGCTGATAAAAGTGGAAAATAAAATTTATAATACTTTTCCTTTTGTTATCTCCAGACGTTCTTTTTCCCAAGTTGGTAGTCACGTATATTTTATTGTACAAGAGTCAAATATAAATTATTTTTCCACGCGATAACGTGGCGATTAAGATTGTAAAATAAATTACTTGATTTTCCGCATAGAGGTCGAGTTTATTGGAAAAGTTGCCGTCGACGGCTGTTGATACACTTACACAGATTGAGTTCATTAAAATTTTATAATTATCGAGTTTAGTGTAGGTGTTTTATTATGCCTCTACGTTATTAGGGATGCAAACAGGTGCTTAGGTCGCAATCTATTTTAATATTATTATATTCATTGTCCCAATTGATTTTAAAAGATATACAATATTATTTTTAGTATATGCGAAACCCGAAACACGTGTCTAGTATTTTTATGTAAAGAATCTATGTACAAAATTTCAAAACTGTATCATGAAAAATCACAAAGTTATAAGGTTGTTATGTTGCTGGGTTATCCGTACAAAAACATGCTAACGGTGTTACAGAATAGACGTGTGTCATACGCATCCGTACGTACTTTTCTGTTCAACCTTTTAGCTCAAGGGTATGGCGCCCCCGTGCCTCCAGGGTCGTCTTGCGCTCATTGATAATAATTTGGCAGTAGGCACCTAACCGTACGGCGATTGTATTGTAAGTAATTAAATGGTGATAACATTTGCCATCACTCTTAAATATTTTTTGGACAAAATATAACATGGTGTAAAAATTATTGAAATCGATTCAGTTCCTTATTCTGAACAAACTATATTCAGGTTTCGCATTTATACTAATAATAATGTTGTTTAAAAACCGTTTTGTAACCGTTTAAATATCATAATCCTTAACAATTTATAACTAAACTAAATAACTCTTATTAACTTATAAACTTGACGTATTTGGGAAGCATAGTGAACAAAGTTGAGTGGTGCAATAAGCTGTTTATTTCTTTTGTTCCTCTCAGTCTAACCCGACGGAGTTGCGAATTAAGATCCCTCCTACGTGCATGTTGACGTTGATAAAATATAACAGACAACTATACCTACCTACCTTATTACGAATATGTATACTTTTCTTTAATATGAGCATGAGAATATGTTACGTTTTTATTTTTAACGTACATAATATAATTATATAGTTTTGACTTGATTATCCCTTTGCTTAGCTGTGGGGGATTATAGGCTAAAAAATACGTATTTTGAAGATGTTTAAAAAGAAAATATTTTTTATGAATAGTGTCCAATTGACTAGCGGACTGGTCACTGCCTCTAGAGAGCGAGGCACCTCCAAGAGCATAATTACACTGACATATGTAGTAGGTACTTCGTTTGACTTTCTGTTTTCCCCATGCACAGCGTGTCTCTGTACTCTCGTAGATTCCAGCCTATTTTCGTGTACGGCTACCATCTGTCGCATGCTTGTTTCACAGTTGCCGCCGATGAAATTCTTGATGTTGTCTATTTTGTTGTGCTCTAGGTATAGATAGCTAGGCCTACGTTTATTTCATTCTTATGTTACAAACACAGAAAGCTCCTGAAAACCCTCATTGATTAAATAGATTCAGTAGGTTAGGACTTTAAACAAGTCAAAACCTTTGGTGAAAAAATATGATTCATAATAATTGAAAAAAATTGTGAGCTGTATCACATCTGCCAGGCGTCCCGTGACGCCTGGCAGATGTGATACATCGAAATTATTTTGTACCAGTAATATGCATAAAAGAAGAGATTACGATAGGAACTAATATGGCATAATGTAAAAAAATAAAATATGTATTACGATTTTTTTCCATAAAATGATGATGATTGTTTATTTAATAAACATTTTCATTAAATACAAAAATTAAAACTTCAAAAAATTATTTTTAAATTGTGACAACTCAATTCTTTTAACCACCCGCGACCCTGACGGTCGCGTAGCGGAGAGACCGCGCGCGCGGAGTGAACGGTGAATCGCCACGCGGCATGCGTCGCCCCGCCAGCAATTGTTTTTACGTGCGCCTATAGATGTTTCACATCAATAAATTAAGTTCCAGACAAAAAAACAATTTTTAGGCAAAGGCAAGAGAAATGATAAAAAAATACATTTAGCGTTTACCCAATCCGTCTAACATAAATCACAAGAAGGTATTGTTTACACAGTTTGCTAAACACTTGTCGAGTGCCGCGCCTCGAGAGCTCGCTTCAACACGAGTGTGAGCTCAAATGTACTCGAAACTCGAGTTTATTTGCTCTTTATTGAGCGAGTGACAAGATTTGACGCCGCGTCTCGCGTGTGCATTGAGCTTTATGTTACAAATTGAGTAACATATGTACCGGAGTATATCGGGAGAATAGTGTCGTATTTGAACGAAAACTGGTTTTATTGTTGAAGTGTTAGGGTGATTGCTCAAAAAGTGGAAGTGATGTAGGTTTATAATAAATAAAAGCCATCGTATTCTGCCGGTCCAAAATATAATGTGATTCCTCAAACACTACCTGCATTCTTAACACTAGATCAAAATGCAATAACCACCCACTTCTGCTTACGGTAACTGCACCGATGACGCGTCCGGTGTTTTAAGATGATTAATAATAATAATGATATATGTTTATTAAATGTTTATTATATTTCTCTTATCCCATATTTTCTTTATTTATTAATTTAGTCCTACAAAATTTAAAAAAAATACATTAAAACCTTTAAAAAATACATACAAGAAACCATAACAAGAAGAAAATGAAAAACCAAAAAATATACCGAAAAGCAAGAAGACGGCTGTCAAAGCCCTACAATAAAATGTAAAATGTGATAAGGAAACCAAGAAACGGAATGTTGACGAGATCAGCAGCTCGCCGCGCACGCCTACCACCTCCGGACTCGTCGCTCAGCTCCGCCTCGCCGCCGCCGGTACCCAGCCCCACTGTGAACGCTGTGACAACATCGGCCGCGGTAGTTGCGTCGAGCTCGAGCGACGAGTATTTCTCTCCGCCCACGACGCCACCACCTGTTCGTCGACGGGGAGGACGCCGGCCGTCGGACGGCTTAGGACCTCGAGGCCCACCGGCCTCTGATAGGGTCCCAGCTCCCGGCGGAAGTGTGCAGCGCATGAGATGGACACAATCCATCAATGAGAATGTCATGCGCTCATACTATGGGGCTACAGATGGAGGAAACAATCTGACCGCGTACCGTGTTCGGATGCTCTCTCTTTTTCAGGTGCTTGAGCCAGCTGTCAACGTTTCGGCACAACGACTATCGGATCAGGTGCGGGTCATCCAGCGTAATCATATGTTGGATGACACTGTACTTGATCGCCTGCGAAATGAAATGCGGAGTAGCCATGTCATCGCCTCCCTACCGCGGGCTGCTGTAGTACCACCACAGTCTAACACAAGCCAAGCTGACGGGGGGAGAGATGACAGGGCTACAAACGTAAGTACCCAGTGCAATGAAAAATTGAGGAGTGCTTTGGAGGGTGCGATTCGGGAATATCGTTTTATGTCACCTGAACTTAGACCACGCTTACCCCGTTTGCCCATGCACAACAAAAATAGGGCGCTGGTGGCGGCTCTGGATTCGCAGTTGTGAAACTATTTTGATGACTGCGAAGACCTCACTGATACTCATTCGATTCTGTACTGCGCGGCTGTAGCGGCATGTCGTGTAGCTAACGTAAAATTTTCTAATGTCTCTATAGCTACACGACCAAAACCAGTCGTAGCAGCTTGGCAGTGCAGAATTGAGCGTCGTATTGGTGGGGCCAGAGCGCTCATCGGCAAACTAATCTGCTTCAGGGAGGGCAATACTCGCCCAAGAGTGATGCGCTTTGTGAGACGAGCGTTCTCAGGGACTGATACCAGCCCTCAGGACTATATGTCTCGTGTCACAGAGCGCATAGACTTCCTGAAGCAGAAAGTGTATGCCTGGGCAAACCGTATTCGTAGGTATAAGCGGCGGGTAGACCGATACACCCAGAATCGCACCTTCCAGAGCGATGAAAGGTGGGTTTATAGGACTTGGGAGCGACCGAACCAAGATGTGGCTGACACGCGCCTGCCGGATAATGATGCCGTGTGTTCTTTCTGGCGCAGTATCTGGTCGGTGCCTGTCAGTCACATTGAAGGTGATTGGGCTCGGGAAGTCGAGCGAGCCTGCGATCCAATACCAGAAATGGGGGCTATTACCATCTGCCCCCAAGATGTAGCTCGTGCAGTCCGTCCGTTACCTAATTGGAAGTCTCCAGGACCGGACGGGCTGCACAACTTCTGGATTAAATGGTTTGTTGGGTCGCACGCTCGCTTGGCAGCTCAGTACCAGACTGCTTTGGAGTCTGGTTCACTACCCCAGTTCCTAACGACAGGAATAACCCACCTGCTCCATAAATCAGGTAGCACCGTGGAACCCAAAAATTATAGGCCGATCACGTGTTTACCGACGGTCTATAAAGTTCTTACATCCATTTTGAGAGCTAAAATTAACAAACATATAGACACCAACTTCATCATGTCTGTCTCTCAAAATGGATGTAGGAACGGGTCCCGCGGTACTAAGGAGTTACTCCTCATCGATATGGCCATTAGCCAACAGGTTCGTCGTTCCCGAAAGGATCTGTCGACATGCTGGATAGATTATAAGAAGGCCTATGACTCGGTGCCACATACATGGCTCATGAGGGTGCTGGAGCTGTATAAAGTAGATGCAACTCTGCGCACCTTCCTGGCGTCGTGTATGGGGCAATGGAGGGCGGTTCTTCGCTATCCAGGATGTCGAAATATCCAGAGGAATAGCGAACCGATAAGGATCGAGCGGCCTCATATTTCAGGGCGATAGTTTGAGTCCGCTTTGGTTCTGCTTAGCCTTGAATCCTCTAAGCACACTGTTGGAGGATTCAGGTCTAGGCTATCGGTTGAGGAGAGGTGGTCAGGTTATATCTCACCTCCTCTACATGGATGACCTAAAACTCTTTGCCCCCAACAATTTGCAACTGATGGAGCTACTGAAAGTAACTGAAACTTTCAGTAGCGCCATCAGGATGGAATTTGGTGTGGACAAATGTGCTGTCATGCATGTAAAGCGAGGGAAGATTGTGGAATCCGTGGGAATCCAACTCTCGGATTCCATAAACCTTAGAACCCTCTCCGCATCCGAAACCTATAAGTATTTGGGTATGTCGGAGGCGTTGGGCATCAATTCTACTGACATGAAGCAATCGTTGAAGGAGCGCTTCTTTGGCCGCCTGAAGAAAGTATTTAATAGTCTTCTATCAGGCGGAAACAAGGTGCGCGCCTTCAACGGTTGGGTCATGCCGGTTTTGATGTACTCTTTCGGCATACTCAAATGGACTCAGACCGAACTCGACGCCCTGGATAGGAGGGTCCGTACGCTGCTGACTGCATATCGAATGCATCACCCACGCTCTTCGGTAATGAGACTGTATATCCCGCGAAAGTGTGGAGGTCGAGGCTTTTTAAACGCTAAGACCCTCCACAACCGCGAGATATGCAGTCTCAGGGAATATTTCCTAGAAGCCGACGTGGGGATGCATCGAGATGTGGTTGCGGTGGACAAGGGCCTCACCCCGCTCTCCTTGGCTACAGAGAACTGGCGCAAACCTGTAGTACTTGACACTAACGATCGCAGGGAGGTATGGCAAAGTAAGGAGCTTCACGGACGCTTTTTCCGGGCCCTACATGAACCCGATGTAGACTTTTTAGCGTCCGTAGCCTGGCTGCGTTTCGGTGACCTCTTTGGGGAAACCGAAGGTTTTGTCTGTGCAATTATGGACGAAGTTATCATGACGAAGAATTACCGGAGATTTATTGTGAAGGACGGCACGGTTGACGTGTGTCGGGCATGCCACCGTCCGGGAGAATCAATCCGACACATTATCTCCGGGTGTTCTCGTCTAGCTAACGAAGAGTACTTGCATAGACACAACCTTGTAGCCAGGATTATCCATCAGCAACTTGCTCTGAAATACAGCTTTGTGGAATCAGAGGTGCCGTACTACAGGTATGTGCCCGACCCAGTTCTCGAGAATGGAAATATCACATTGTACTGGGACCGATCCATCATCACTGACAGGACTATTGCTGCCAATAAACCTGATATAGTGGTGGTGGATCGAATAGAGCGGCGCACAATGATTATTGACATAACGGTCCCTCATGACGGGAACCTCGTGAAAGCCGAGAAAGATAAACAAATCAAGTATCTTGACTTGGCTCGCGAGGTTGTCGACATGTGGGATGTGGACTCAGCAATCATTGTGCCGATAGTTGTATCAGCCAATGGCTTAATTGCCAAGAGCCTCGACCAACACCTAAGGAGGCTCGCGTTGGGCGGCTGGATGAAGGGCCTGATTCAGAGAGCGGTACTTCTGGACACGGCTCGCATTGTCAGGAGGTTCCTCTCTCTGGAGCCCTGACCGCCGGTAGCTTGGACCCTATTCCCGATACCGGTGGGCTACTATTTTTTATATTTTTAAATGTTTTTATATTCTTTTTCTATATTCTAATATTTAAAAATATAATTTATATGTATATATAGTGAAATAAAGAAAATAATAATGATATATATGATTATTACCTAACTACCTACTACCCAGGGTTCGCTAAGCCTACTTAAGTTTCGTCACTTGAAGAGACTCTTTTTAATACGCTTTTATTAGGTCGACCTGTATGTAACTATGTAATGGAATCTAAGGTAACCAATTTAACCATCTTCCAAGGGTCGTAGCGTAATGAAAATTGGCAGCTGTATGTAGTTCTGATGACAATACAATGATATTATGGTACTGTCGAATTGATCTGATGATGGAGCCGGAAGATATGAACTGGAACTTCATGATGGAAAATCGTATCATAGCTGTTTTAGATTTCTTAGAAAAGTGTTGTAATGAACTTTGACCACGATAAGGTTTCAAGGTCTGATGATGAAGCCGGAAGATAGGCACTGGCATTCCGTGATGGAATATCGTATCATAGTCGTGTTTGCACATTTCGTTTTTACGTGCATATATAAAAGCGTGTTTTTCTAGTGTTTTTAAACTATTCATTATTACAAACCCTTACTCTTCACAACATCCAGTGCTGAACCTGGGCATCTTTCGTGACCTTGACTATGTGTAGCGAGCATCTGGTCTAAACACAGATGTTAGCTTTCTAGAAATTCTACAAACATCAACTCCTGTCTAGACAAACCGCTCAAAAAGTTATCTTCTGAAACGCAGAGGAAGTTCCAACATGTAATGCCGAGCAGATCTAGTTTAAAAGTTGCATTACAACAGTGGCATACACATCGTTGAAGCCAATTCGAGTTTTATGCAAATGTGTGTTTTGCGCGCGCCCGCCGCGCCGCCGCGCTTTCTCTGCATGTTTTGGGTTGGCTTGTTGGCAAAAACACAGACAACAGATTTTCGCATTGCACTTCATTTTGGGTATTGGTGTTTTGACAGTTATTATATTATATAAAAAATATAATAACATAAAATACGACAAGCGTTTATTTTCTCTATACAAGTTATGTTTCATAAAGCTAATATTTGACAATAGTCCATGGACAAGGAGCTAACTTTGTGAGATACAGGTCACCAGGTCCCTCGGCTAAATGCCTGTGATTTGGGATATCATAAAATGCAGTATATTTAACTAAGGTTGAATTAAAAAACATAATGCAAAGAAAGAAAAAATGAATAAAACAATATTGCTGCTATTATGTTAAATATTTCTAGAACTCTGGCCTGGCTTGATCATTACTAACTTGATAGATTACTTACTCAAAACCAACCCCGTATACTTAACATGCTAGACATGTATTCTTAGCAGAGAGTGCATGGAGTAGTAGTACACCGATCGCTTGACAGACCGCGGCCATTGGATTATTGGAGACTTATTCTAATAGGTAAATATACGGTATAAAGATGACAGTACTTCGACAAGTTGAAAGACAGAAGAAAGAAAGAAAGAAAATGCGTTTATTTGCGGTAAACATGACGCAAAAAAGAATATAAACACAAAAATAAGAAAAGGTTGGGGGAATCATGCATCACATCCACGCAAAACGGCTATCGCTCAGCATTATGCTGCGACCCTATGCATGGCAGAGCCCCAGCGCTGGGTTTCAGCAACCAGCGCGCTAGCGTAATGACGTCGTCCGGTGCAGCAAACAATTAATGGGACGCTGTACCGGTACAGAATACATAAAGAAAAATAATATCATATAATTATGTGATAGAATAAACTAAAATAATTCATAATTCGCTTCCGGCTATCATCATGTAATGTAAACCTACAAGTCATTGAATATTTAGATTTATCTGTCCCTTAAATCACACATAACCCGAAATATACCAAACTAGTATCCACCCGGGACTTCGTTCCCAAGATTTTATGTAGTTTATGACAGTCAACTTTCTAAGGGCTTTTGGATAGTTAAGTGTGGAACTCATATGAATTGGATAATGGTATTTTATAAGTTTTTGACATGATTGTGAGAAGGATTTTTATCAAAGTATTAGTAGCTGTTGCCCGGGACTTCGTTTGCGATCCCGGATGAAAAGTAGCCTACATCTTTCTCCAGGTCATACACACATTCCAAGTTTCATCCAAATGCATTCAGCCGTTTTAGCGTGAAAGCGTAAGTAATTAACAAACAAACAAACAAATTCACTTTCGCATTTAGAAAGAAAAAAGAAAAGAAATAAAGGAAGAAAATACGTTTATTTGCGGTAAACATGACGCAAAGAAAGAACACAAATAAAAAAAGAACAAGTTGGAGGAAAATATGCGTCACATCCACGCAAAACGGCCACCGCTCAGCATAATGCTGCGACCCTATGCGAGATGGAGCCCCAGCGCTGGTTTTCAGTGACTGCCGGCGTTGACGTCATCACGTCGACCGGTGTAGCATACAGTGAGGGCAGGGGAGTGAGGGCATTTATAATATTACTAGCTGCGCCCCGCGGTTTCACCCGCGTAAGTCTCGATCCCGTGGGAATATCGGGATAAAAAGTATATGTTAATCCGGGGTATCAGCTACCTCCATACAAAATTTTATCGAAATTGGTCCAGCCGTTTGAGCGTGAAGAAGTTACAAACACACACACTCACAAACTTTCGCCTTTATAATATTAGTTTGATAGTTAGGATAGTTAGAATAGTAGTGTTCCCTTTGCTCAGATTTTAGTTCGACCAAAATCCATACTTATTGACAATTTCATCTCCAAAAAAAATATTTGAAATTATTTTTTTAAAGGAATTTTTAATAACTATATTCAGGCTGCGAACAATATAACATTAAAGTATACATCACCAGGCCATCAGCTTGGCCGCCTGCCCGTATGAAACCTACATATAAAAACAGAAAATTTACTTAAAATGGCAAACAGCCAAGAATGTTTTCTAAAAGTTATTTCAGAAAAAGAAATCCGCTTTCATATCGGAACCTAACTCTTTATTTGTATGGGTGATCCCTCGCGGGTACAAGTTAAAAACAGCTTTCACCGGCCGCCGCGTTTGAATAAGTTTCGCTCAAGTTTTATTGAAGTTGTAACCTTCGGCCCTGTTTGATATATGTACTTCCCGCATCTGTACCGAACGGGTCCCGCCGTGCCAAAGTTAGTGCACTCGTAAATTATTCAACCCCTCTGTATACATGTGCTTGTCGTGACCGAATGGTGTTCAAGTCACAATGTCACATTGTGTTTTTTATTCATAGATAAAAAAGTTTTTACTTTTTTGTATCGTACACATTTTTTTACTAAAATCTACTGATTAATTCACTAGAAAGGATCCTGTTGATCAATTTATGTTCGGAGGTAGGTCCAACAGTTTGTACCTGCCAGGTTAAATGCTCGTGCAGATTGGCGCGATATTGCGGGCACGACAGACAACGCGACGTGTGTTCGACCCGCGCAATCGCGCCAGTCTGCAAGAGCCTTAATAGGCTACCGCATTTCCTAAGATGTAAAATTCATCATCATTTTCATCATCAAGGGGATTTGCTATAATCGCCACGCTTGGCGCGGGTTGGCGATCGCAGTATGGTGTTACAATGCATAGAGAACGCTGCTGCCCATTCTTTAGTAAGTTCCTTAGTCGCCTTTTATGACACCCACGGGAAGAAATAGGGTAATGCTATTCTTCACGTCCGGCACCACACGGAATACGAAGATGTAAAACTCACACATACTCGTATATATTTAGATGGTTCTGTCTATTTGACTGAAAATATTCCCCAAGCGATATTTTGGTCTCTTCAAAGCCGAAAACGGCCAATTCACAATTTGTTAACAAGCACTTATTTGAACGAACAGCATCAAAGTGTGTGCTACAGCTTATAACGGCAATAGCCAAACGACTTACACATAGCAGCAAATTGCACTAAGTCTAACGACATTGCTTGCTTAGCGCTACGAACTGACTACGGAGCTACGAACTGGCTACGGTGCTACGGAGCTACGAAAGTGTACGAAACTCTACGCTCCAGTCTACGGCGCGGCAGGCGGCAGGCTACGACGTATTAAAATAAAAGCAAAGCGGAGTCACTTTAATTCTCAGAAGCGACCCGCCCAGGTGATTCCAACGCTGCAGATTTACTTACGCCGCTCAGTTAACTTTTATTACAATTACTGGATGGAACCTAAACTGTGTACCTGATGTTTTTGTTTAAAAAAAAAATAAAGACAAAAGAAATCTGTCGTTCAGATTATACAACCTCGTCGCCCTTGCGTGAGACAAAACATCGTATGTTTTACAAGAAAATAAGAAGAGATTCAGCTCATGGTAGATACGACCGTGGGAACAGAACACATGCAGTGTTCGGTTTAGCAATATTAGTACGACGCCACATAATTTTATCCAGTCTCGGTCATAAATATAGCACCTAACCCCATTATTGTTGCAAGAAAGCGAACGGTAGAGGCACGGCACGGGTTTCGTGAAACCGCTACTTATTTGTCTATGGATGCCTTATGAAATGTTGCAGTTGTGTTATAAGCCGCGAACAGCTGGCGGAGCGAAATGTTGAAGAACGTAGTTCTTTGTTCTTCAACAAATCGCTCCGCATACCAGTAAACGAAATAAAAATTACTCAGTAAAAGGTAGTTTATACCTCTTTTTACCATCTGCTCTTGTTCTGATCACTATTCAATCAAATCTTGTTAGGAAGATGAGCAATTCACCAAGCAAAGTAGCGGGACCGACGGCCCAGGTTGCGCTGGAAAACCTTGTGTAGTTTTGCTAAAAAAGGAGATGTTTCATTTACGGCCATAAAGTGTACGGTAATGAAAAATGAGGAAAAAAATCCACGAATTCAGGAAACATATTCGTTCCTGAATATTTTTCTGATTACTTAGGCAAAACGAAATAATAGTTTTTCATATTATTGCCATAATCTATTTTGATCATGGCGTCGCGCGTCGTCTTACTTGCATACTGCTTTCGTCCAGAAATCATGTTACAATAAAGCGTAACAATATCACGTAGACGTTATTTATAAAGGCATGAATTTCTGTGCTATTAAGATAAGATAATAAGATAGCTATCTTAGACAACTTTTTTGGCTAATTATAAGAAAGTGATCGATAAAAAATATATTCTATTTTTATGGATAGAGTAGATTTGTAGGTATTTCTGGAAGAAAAATGGCTGGCTGTCGATGGTCGTAACAACATGACAAACATCAAACATTTTCAGTTTTTATTTAGTGCCTAAATAATATTAGTTATTATGAAAAAATACATTCTTTATTGTATTCAGGGGTTCGTTTCCCAAGTTTTCTAAAGTTATGGCCGGAGTCCTATACAAATATGAAATGTCTCCTTTACTCTAAAAAGGAAAAATTAATAGTAGATAATTGTTACTTTCTATTTTATAGACGCCAGTACACCATTCAACGAACAAAACACCAAGTGAAAAAATATACAATAAAATCCCGTACCAAAACAATTTTATTATAACTTTACGTTATAATAAAATTGTTTAATTATTCAAAGCGATTGAAAGAATCAAGAGTAATTAAAACGTAATTAAGGACAGCAATGGTTTCAGGTGTCCATTCTAATCTCATGTTCCGAGGGAAGGCAGGGCGATCCCCGGCCGGTATATTCTGACAGCGAAACGACTAATTTTACAACGAAATTATGATAAAATTGTTATTGATTTAACATTTTAATAACAGTTGTTTTTTGTTATGAAGTTAATGTTGATTTTAATATATAATTGGGTATTAACGTCGTATTTTACGCCAAATACAAATATGGGATTTTAGCCTTTCAAAAAAAGATGCTTCGATGGAAAGACGTTATAAAAAAATATTTTCTAAAGAAGCGTAAAATGTAACGAAAATTAATAAAATGAAAAAAAAAAATTGAGCCGTCACGGGACGACTGGCAGATGTGAAACATCGCACTACACACATATTTACTACAGATCGACTGTGTAGTGGCCAATCGCCACGCGGCATGCGTCGTCGCCCCGCCAGCAATCGCTTTTACGTGCGCTTATAGATGTTTCACATCAAAAAACTATATCCCATACCGTGAAAGTTCACTAATAACACTACAACAATCCAAGATAGGCCTATTAGACGAATAAAACCACCCATTTCCCAAATTACATTACACTGAGGCTCTTCCAATACTCTAACACCAGATAATGATCCTGTTAACACAGTCGCCGATGTCCTACAAGTTACAACTCCGTAACAGATCGGACACCGCTCCTACAAGTTACGTCCGGACATGATCGGACACCGTTGCCCGGAATAAGGATGCCCGCGTGTGCTCTTTCCCACGCTCCTCCACAAGCATGCGACGTTTATTAAGCACTTCACGTTTTTGTTACCTGCAGAGAGATTTATTACTTTTAATTATTTTTCATTGTCCGCCAGCGTTATTCGTCTTAGAGGCATCGCATTAAATTATTATGCTCGGATATGATTTACCGCTGAACGTCGTGTAATTTATGTATTACAGGTTGATAGCGTGTGGTTAGTCTTACCTTATGAAGAACCGATAGTATGTCTTGTGTTTACGTTCAACTTTTCATACATAACGTATGTAATGAGAAAGTATTACAACCAAGTTTTTGAACTTTAAATTGTAAAAAATTAATATACTAACTTGTCACTTAGGCTATAGAACCACTACGGTTTTTTTTTGTTTTTTAAAAGCATGTTGAGTTAAAACCTGTCATCAGCCTCTTGAGTACTAAACATCATATAATGTTGCCACTGCTGGGGCACAGACGTATTTCTCTGTGAGAGGGAGTGAGCTGTAATCTACCACGCGGGCCCAATAACATCACGCGTGTAATCCCTGAAGGGTTAGGCAGAGGTGTACCTAATAGTTCACCCACATTTCACCAGTTATGTTTAAGTCTCATGTAATAGGGGGCGAGCCTATTGCCATCAGCCGGGCACAAATCCAGACTCTGGGTTGCTACTGAAAAAATTCGAATGGAAAATCCCAATAACACTTTGCCCGACCTGGGAATTAAACCCAGGACCGCATGCTCAGCAGTAAAGCTTGCGACCACTACACCAACGAGGCATTTAATATTTTTTTAGTATTACTAAAATAGGGCTCGCAAATCTGAGCAACATTTTCAAAGAAGCCTAAACATCGTTCCCAACCACCCTAAAATATTAAAATTAACATCATAAACCAGTTGTACGTACACAAAATAGAAAATTTAACTGTAGGCCCTTCATCGGTATTCAACGCGGACATAGTAGGGTTCATTAAAATGCGCCGAACAATAAACGATGGCCCGCGGGACCTTTTGTGAGTGCGCGGGTTTTAACCGCGTTTCAATCTGTTCGTTATTATTTCCTCATTGTTTATGGTTACTGTACTGTGAGGTGCTCTTTTGGCTGGAATACAATTTAGCTGTTGTCTGCCCTGTATACTTAAATGTATAGTTACGTAGGAATATGGGCTTCAGTTTCAGTCGGATGGATAAAGTTTGTAAATGTTAAGGTTTGTGGTGGTTATTTTTGGTATTGGGTGTTATTTTTAGACTTTTTGTACACTGTAGCTGCAGTTTGTTGACGACAGGTTCAATAAATAAAAACCGGTCAAGAGCGAGTCGGACTCGCGTACCGAGGGTTCCGTACGTATATATGATGTTGATGATTTCTGAAACACTGTGCTATTTAGAGACATCGTTTTATTTTTCCTGTAATCTTTACATACTCTATCACATGGAATAATTTCAGATTTTTGTCTAAGCAAACTTCGGAGATAAGGGGGGGACGGTTTTTATTTTTACATTTGTCATCAAAAGTCGGAAACTATGTTGCCTAAAAAAAAAGTGTTTGAGAATCTGCAAACAGCGTCCTTTCATATGATACCCCCACATATAGTTGGGCAAACGTCATCTAAAACTATTCTAAATTTCAAGTTGATAGCATTAGTAGTTCTTGAGATATCCAGGTGTGACAGACAGATAGACAGACTTAGTCTCACCATAAGGGTTCCTTTTTACCATATTGGTACGGAACCCTAAAACTAAGATTTGGTGTAATATTCCATGAAGAGATATTAAATTCGATCTGCATTTCGATCCGTTCCGTTATTTCCTCATTGTTTATGGTTACTGTACTATGAGGTCTTTTGGCTGTAATAGGATTTAGTTGTTGTCTGGCTTATGTATGTATAGTAACGTAGTATAGTTATAATATGGGCTGTATAAAGTTAACTAGTGTACCTATACGTAACTTCAGTTGCAGTCGGTTGAACAAGATCTGTAGTCTCTTTCTATAATCTGAGAGCCTCAGATTATAGAAAGAGAATAGTAGAGTAAGAGCTATGGATTGCAATTTTAAGTTTTAGACTTTTTGTAGACTAAAAGCTAATAGCTGTAGGTTATGGGCTTATGGAATTCTGCAACCAATGCCTGATTATTTTACTGTCATGGATTTCTGCAACTTAACGCCTGATTCCATAACTTAACTTTGTTAAGTACTAGATTTGGTCAATAAATCTTAAATTCAAACTGCATTTCAATCGGTTCGTTATTAGTTACTCATTATTTTTTACGGTTTTATGTGTGTAATGTGTGTTGTAAAATAATTAATGTACGTATACTAAATATTGTAAGACATTTTAAAAGAGTAACGGTGGAGTTTCTAGGCCATTCTTCTCCATACGAAACTACCTTTAGGAAGGGGCAACTAGAATCGATTCTATTATTTTGTAAATATTGACGTTCAAAAGTAAAGTGCCCTATATGTGCCTATTTGAAATAAATAATTTGACTTTTCACTTTTACTTTGTGAGGTCTGTGCTCTTTTGACTGGAATACACTTTAACCGTTTCTTGCTTGTGCATGTATAGTTACGTAGTATAAGTAGCCCATTTGAGTCGGTTGAATATGGTTTGCAAGAGCAAAAGTTTGTTATTTTTAGACTTTTGGTAGAATTGTAAATGTTAATAGCATGAAAACCTAAGCTGAATTTTGAATGAGGTTTTTGACGTCAATTCAATAAAAAAAGATGATTGTTCTTTATTAAATCAATGTAACAATCTTAAGCTTAGTGCACTGATGACACTTTTATATAAATATATTCAAAACAAAAAAGTAACTTATTATGGGTAATTCATTGTGATCCTCAAAAGTTTAACCACAACTTAACTTCGTTTAATTACCTCCACATGACATTTCTATCCAAAATCTTCGTGAAAACTGTATGCCCACTAATTTAAGGGTTACATATGACCCTGTTCTTGCAGTTTACGAGTTAATTTATGTGGGTTTACTTTGGTCACGTGGTCGCGACAACCGCCCAGGCTCTGTTCGCCATATCTACGGCCACCCGCCCTCCGCCGTCCGCCCGCCTAGCGGATTTCCATATGCGCCTCGCCGTAAACGCTCATAAATTAACTACAACTATTATAGAATAATGCTACTCGGTTATATATTATGTTGCTTTTGATTAACGTTTGAATTAGTTTAATATAAGGACGGTTAAGAGAGAAACGATTTTTTTAAACTTTTGTTGTAGTAATGTTTTTATTTGATAAGTTAAAATGAAATAGAATGCGTAAAATTTATATTTTTTCATTGCATACAAAGAAGTATTTTCAAGGAATCTTTTTTATCATGATTTTTATTTCACACATAAATAAGCTCAAGTGTTATTAAGTTGTATTTTGCGTACCGTGTGGTGCCGGACGTAAAGAATAGCACCACCCTATTTCTTCCCGTGGGTTTGGTAAAAGGCGACTAAGGGACTTACTAGAGAACGGGCAGCAGTGTTCTCTATGCATTTTAACACCATACTGCAATATCCAACCCGCCTGCCTGACGATTATGGCAAACCCCCCTTTTGGGGGAGGCCTATGTCCAGCAGTGGACGTCTTTCGGCTGAAATGATGATGATGAGGTAAAATGGAATAGGATGCCTAAATTTGTGGAGAGAATGAGTGAAAGGCGACTAACAAAAGGTATTTATAAATCAGAGGTGGGTGGAAACGCCGGTAGGGACGCCCTAGAAGGACATATAATGACCAAATTGGTGATGTTCTTCAGAAAGGTCAAGTGCGTAGTACTCGCAACCAGCGTGCGTGTATGACCAGATGTATGAACGTAAGCGAAGCAAAAGGAGTATGTAAGGAGCGTAGCAGGTGGCGTTCTATAGTTTCTGCCTACCCCCAAGAAGGCGTGAGTTTATGTATGTATGCCTCTATTTAATAATTTTTCATTGCATACAAAAAAGTATGTTCAAGAAATCTTTTATCATGATTTTTAGTTCACAAATAAATAAGCTCAAGTAATGTATTTTGAAATAAATAATGAATTAATGTTATTTTTATCAATTTATCAAATTCACTTATGCCAATAGAAAAGCTGCTTTCAAAAGCCAGAATGTAAATATAGGTAAACTAGTCGATTTCCTAACGCTCGCGCTAGCTGGCAACATATGGGTTAAGATATTCGAGTGAGCTCAGACACGGCCCATTCAAAAGGCGCTCTAAACGGAAGGATACGAGCCGTAAAATAGGATTTCATGCATGCGTAGCTTTGTGTGAACAAATATGTACGGTTGACAACGCACGACCTTTGCCGATAACCCCCGGTGAATAAAAATAATGATTTCATATTCCGTTTTTGAAAAGTTTAATGTTTTCACAATAACCTTTATGGATTACGGGGCGCAGTTGTGAATGTATTTTAAAATGATTTTTCTAGCATCCACCTGCGGCTTTTTTTGCGCCTCTTTGAACATATAGGTACGTATTTACATATTTTCCCATATAATTATCAATACCCCATCACACTTAGAGGTTGCTTTCTTTCCATAGCACCTTTATGACCTTTGAGGAATTTATAGTTCAAATAAGTTTTTGCTTTAAGGGGACGATAACCGACTTTTAATGATTTTATACTAAAGATCACGTCTAAAAAGTAATGTTAATGATTTGAAAACAAAATATGATAAATTAGAGCATTTTCTCAATAACTTAATATGTGAATATTTTAGATTATATTTATATTACATAGTGAAATTAATTTGTAAAGTTGTCTAACGCGCATAAAAAACTGAGAATGGCGCAAAATCTCCCAAGCGTATTTTTCTGAAACCTTCACCAATTTAAAGACAATTTAATCATTGATCTTTTAGTATACGCGTTTTATGAAAATACCTTTTGTTTTGTGTATAATAAATTAATAATGCGTCAAATTGGGGACAGCGCTCCTTGATGGGCGAGTCCTATTACTGGCTGTGCGTACGACGCGTTGTGTGAGCTCAGTACAGAACACGCAAGCTAACCACTCAAGGTCACTGGCATATATTTGCGTCTTAAGTGATTTACAACTGTCTGCCTGTCTCTCATTTAATCAGTTGGTCATGGAACCGTTTAAAAAATTGTGTCTTTTGTCTTACGTAATAGGTGTTAAAATAATATCACATTAGCAACATTAAATTGGATCTTCAATAACCACACATAGTATTATACTACTCACTAGTCTATACTCTGTGCATAGTAATTTAGTGCTTAGATTAGTAGTAATAAGAACTATACACGTTTGATCTGTAACACTGCAACTGAAACTTTCTAGCTGCATTTAGTTTTCATGTGTGCTACAAACTGATAGTATTGTTGTAGATACTGGTACTTTTATGGACTCTTGAATGGGATGTAATGTCCAAAGGAGGTATCTCTATGTCTGTGAATCGTATTAAACAAACTTTTAGGACACTTTTTTTTTCTTTTTTTTTCCTTCTGGCTTCGCACGGTTTGTGCATTTAGCCAATGTCAAGTTAGTTCTTGTATAATATTGATGAAATGAATTATAAATGCATGATGATGATATCCCCGCCTACTCCCCTTGAGTTTCAGTAAAGATGTGGCACTTTACTGAGTCCTCACGCGGACTTCTTGAGAGAACTTGAAGCGAAGTTGCACTGTTTTGTTTCATTTGCCTACACTAATGCACGTTCACAAACACTTAATGGGTAATAATCCACCATTATTACACATTAATATTCGGCTAAACACTAATTTTGGAAAATTAAACAAACTGCTGAACATGACGCTTCACTTTCCCGCCAAGAAGTCCTTTAGGACACTTAATAACTGACGATCCCCACATATTTAGTTATATCTTTATCTTTGACTAGGTATTGTAGACAAAGCAACTGTTAAAGCGTGTCAAAAAGCGTTAAAATTTTGTAAACGTTTCGAAAGTATGAAAAAACTTCAATATCACCGCTTAATACAACTATGATAGTTTTATTACTAAACGATCATAATATATTCGTTTCGTAATAAAACTATCATAGGAAAGATAAGATAAGATAAGACATTTATTTTTTGTAAAAACATGGTACTTATATAATAGAATTGCATGGTGTTAAAATAATATTTGGGAACGGGATCTACATGTTTTGCCATTTATGGCGTACAAAATTTTATTTTTGTTGAATTTATAAATCACAAAATAAACAACATAATTTAACCTACTGTCGCGCAGTATGGTTAAAAATATAATCTATAAAAAGTTTAATACTAAAAAGTGTTTTGAGATCGAAGAAATGTCATAATGGTAGGAACTAGTACGATCATTCAACAATTCTGTTAGGCGATACTAAACGTAACGTGAACTTTAACGTGATATTGAAGTTATTTCATAACATTATTTCAAACATGCGGTTCCAACAAGCACATTTGAAATCTAAACTACGTCCTGCACCGCAAAACATAACTGTATCCTAACAAAAACGGTAAATTACACACGGATAAATAACACTCTTATGTTAGCTTCAGTGACCCTCACAGATTCATACGGAGAGCGCTATTCTCAGAGCAATCAGCCACTCATACGTGTGTCTGCTCGTCCCAAGTGCCCCATTGCACACTCGTTTTGAATATTGCATTTAGCGCCACTATCTCTACGACTTTTAGAATCGCTCCCTGCTTATGCTTTCAGCTGACCTTTTTGTGACATACAGTTGTATGCTTTTTAAATGCGTGGGCTGTCGTGGTAATTGAAATGGGTCTATCTTTTTTTATTAACTTAATGCTAATCCAGCTTTTATACATTTTTATTCAGATCGTGTATTTTTTTGTGACTTTTTGACCTGTTTAGTCTTCGTTAGCCAGTCACTAGGCTCTTATTTTTAGGGTTCCTTAGTCAACAAGGAACCGTTACAATGTCCGTCTGTCTGTCTGGCCCCGGCACAAAGACTCTTAGTACTAGAGAGCTGTAATTTGGCATGGATATACAATGTATGAATCACGCCAACAAAGTGGTAAGATAAAATCTTAAAAAATATTTTTTTTTTAGGTAAGCTGCACGTAAATTGGGGATGATGTTTTTTTCCCGTACATCTCATGGTTTGGGGTATCGTTGGATACCCCAAACCATGTTCAAAAATATTGCTGGTTTGTGAAAATTATTTTTTAATTCAGGGATCCGTTTGGGTAATAAAGCTTTAAAATGCAATTTTTTGTTAGAGTCAAGTGTCCCCCCCTCCCCTGCCAGCTAAATGGTTGTTTTTGGATATGTGAAAAAATTCATGGCAGTAGTATATACAACGAAATTAAAAGAAAAACGATCACATCTAAGTAGGGTTTACAAGTTAACGAGTAATAGTCGATCAACTTACATTTGCAGTTGGAGAATTGACCGTGACGTATATCGATGTATCGGAGAACATGTTTTTCAAGTACAATGCTAAGTTTTTTTTTGGAACAAAGTTATCCCAACTACGAAACCCTTCATTTTGCGAGGTCGGACACGCACTAGCCCGGATTTTTTTAAACTATGTGGACTAGCGTCACATTACCGCGGTGATATTATAAAGAGGGGAATACTCGTTGGTGGTTATTGGGGACAAAATAATCGGTAAATAATAGTTATCGGCCAAAGAATTAGCATCGCCGTACAACGTGGCAATGCTGCCAGCCTTTTGGGCACTTTTCCTGTTGACAGCGATGCGGACAATTTTTTTATGCCCTATGATTCTGTCCCCCTCCTTTTTTATATACATGTGGACTATCGATCAAATGACGTTCGACTTCCCACCCGTTGATATTTGATGTAAACCTACATCTACCACAAGTATATTTAATTCAAAACGAGGGTGTATACAGTACTTTATACTAATCATTTTTTGTAAAGAGGACCCAAGTTGCTAGTTTTAATAAGGTTTTTTTTTTAATTAGCTTGTTTTAATAAGGTTTATTAATTTAAAGAAAGCATTTTAAAGTTAGTGCTTGAAAATCATCACACACACACATCATGATCATAAACACTTTTTGAAGAAACATAATCAATTCTAGCTAACGTACCAATATACATTATTGTCCCCGATAACCACCAACGAATATTCCCCTTTTTATAATATCACCGCGGTAATGTGATGCTGGTAAAATGCATTAACATGGACGAACTGAAATCAGTAGGTAGGTAAATAAATAGCTGAACTCATAACAAAAGACAGGCCAGAGATCATTTACTTCCAGAAATACAGAATACCAATTAATTTAAACGGAACGGAACAACAGACAATGAGATCAAAAGATATTGTCAAGAGCATTGACATTTCATCTCGCTATAGACATTGTTTGCATTCCAACTCAACAGTAGTAATCTAAGTTACTGGTTGGATTGTGGAGAAACTTGGACGGAACTATAGAGTTAAGCGTATCCATTTAACTAATGCACTGTCCGACTATTGGTCTTGGGTGCAAACGAGGCACTTTGTTCCCTGAGTAACATATTAGCTACGTTACTTACTCGCGTACTTAGTATTTCCAGTATTTACAATGTCTGCTAGTTTGTAACTTTGGCCGAAGACTAAGACGAACGTTGTGAATGTGTAAATAATAACCGATTTTGTTGCTATGAGACTACAGCTAAAATTCAAATGGTAAGTATTAGAATTTTTGATAATCTCGATTTCTAGCCACGAATCAACAGCACCCTAATTGCGTAACACAGTTTGAATCCGAATTGGAACGATTTTGAAGTATATTGCTAAACCATTGCTTCATAATGTTAGAAAAAGTTGTCTGCTCAACAACTTAAATAACACAATGACTGTTGTTGAACTGTCAAATTGAAACCGATTCCTACTGATAGTGTGTTACGCAATTAGCCCGCATGAGCTGTGAGGTAACTTCACAGACGATCTTCTTATTCCACTAAGTATTGTCCCCGTTAAACAAAATAACTAAATAACTGAATTACTTACGCAACATCTAAAACTTATAATATAAACACTCCCAGTTTTATCAAACGCTCTTGTCGGATTTTTCAAACACTGTTAACGAAAACAATTATTAAATTTCATGGAAAAGCAATTTAGGCCGGGTAGTTTGAATGCGGCACTGGCAACGTTATTAGTTCCAATTAACGTGGTAACCTCAGCACATATATGGGCAATTAAATGGAGTGATACCTTACTTCCATTAGTACCCGTGTGTGTTGTTTACATCAATTAACAACCATGTTAATTTTAATGCTCGCATCTGTTGCCCGCTTTGTATGGCGTGCCTTCACTGACTCGCCGACTTACGATAACACAATTAATTGTGTCGCACAATTTCATCTCTTTGTTTGTCATTTACAATTCATTTGTGTAAATCATAATTAAGTTTTGTTACTTGTTTAAGTGAGCAGATGGCCGATGCTCGTTAATAACGCGGTTCGGTTGTATTAATACACTCGCCTCGGCTATTTTGGTTGGATGCGCATTTAATTAATGATATTGGAAGGTTCTGACAATAGACACAATTGTCACGTTCATGCAAGCGATTTTATTAATTTCAATATTATGTATGTTTATGTAGAAACTCGAAATTCAGTGGATTTCTTCTAATTTTACTACTAAGTAAGGATTTTTTAAATAACCATTGCTTGGTAAGACTTTCGCATCCATTGTAATTAAAAAAATCGACAAGAACACGGGCGATCGAAAGTATCAGCCTTGTGGCATTAACAGCTTTTACAGTATCTAATCCTAAAGCGCTTATGCGTGTTTTAAACCCTAAAAAGGGTAAAAAAAACTGTAAAAAAACAGATGTCCACAAAATGTCTATCCAAACAATACCTTAAAAAGCATATAAATAAAACCGTTCACCAATATATCTTAAGGTTATATAAATGTGCGGTATGAACGTTAAGCTGGAATGCAATGCCACAGGTCGTCGTTTTTACGCTCCCCTTTAATGTTATTTCCTCGTTTATGACACTATAAAGACGATACCGGCCACTACGCGTAATGAAATCTTGTGTTCAATACCTTCAGACACGGCTAACAAAGGAATCTTTCAGTAAAAACTAGATAAATAAATTATATTGATCTTTAAAATTACAATGTGTAACATGATTCTTATGTTGTACAAAGTGGTCCTTTGATATCGGATAGTATGATAAAAACTGCAGTATTAGTCATGGTTATAAGGAACCATATTGTCAATTTTACGAAACGGGGAGGTCAAGTAACCGAAATACAAACCGATATAAAATCAATTAATGACAACATAATAAAATCAGACTCACTAGTCGCCGTGGCTTTTGAAAATGTATTTTCAGATATTCCTGTTTCAACTACCAAATCCCTAAACTCATCACCGTCTGTTGCTGAGTCTTTGCTTGATTCGGAATTTCATTTTGGACATATTACCTTAAGATATATAATTAAAACCTTTCACTTTACATGTAAATAAAAATACTGCAGATCTGTGGGTAATTCTGTAGAAGTTGCTAAGTCTATTATTGACATTTTAGCACCTACTTTTTTAGCTCTTATCTTTAGTAATTGTATCGACTGTTGGGTATTTCCTGACCTTATAAAAAATTGTAAAATAATACCTTTGTCTAAATCAGGTAGTACGTCAGACCCTACAAATTATATACCTATTTCAGTAGACCAATTGCAAAGATTTTTTCATAAACATAAATTACTGCATAACAGACAGTTCGGTTTTACAAGGGGTCGTTCGACTGCTGATGGTGTTGAACTGTTAGGACATGGAAAATAAATGCGATGCCTTAGGCATCTTTTGTGATATGTCCAAGGCATTCGATTGCGTTTTTCATGAAACGTTAATCAGCAAAATCCGCCATTACGGGATCTGGAACCCTCTGGATCTAATTCTTACTTCATACTGGATTCAGAGCGCAGACGTTAATGGGAAAAGATCTCCCGGATCTATAGTAACAAGAGAAGTCCCACAGGGCTCAATTCTTGGTCCTTTCTTGTTTCGTATATATATTAATGTCTTGCCTTACCTCAGGATAAACATGATAAAGTGTTGTTTGCAGACGACACTTCACTTTTGTTTAAACTTGAACGTCAGCAGCTGGTTACTGACGATGTAAATAGCGCTCAAAAGTAGTTCACTGGTTCAATGTTAATGACTTACTTCTTAATGAACAAAAAACCAATTGCATTAAGTTTTACGAGACAGCCCGTTTAGTGTGCTTCAGCTATTTTCATAGTGTAATGTCGTACGGTATTCTGTTGTGGGGAAATGCTACCGACATTCAGACTATCTTTGTTTTGCTGAAAAGAGCTGATCGATCAATTTATAAATTAAATCCAACACAATCGCGAAAAAAAAATCAGCTGCTTCCTACATTTTGACGAGTTATTCGAACATAAATGTATGGAACACAATGGAATAGCTGATTTTTTTTTCGTGATTTCAGGTTTGGTTCCATAGTAAATGTTGTTCATAATGATGATTACAATGACCCCTTAAGAGGTTGTGCATTAATGTTTTAAATATTATATTATTTTAATTATTGTGAATGTGAATAATAAGTGGGTCGTTGCTTTTTTTTCTCTCTATTATTCTTAGTTAGTTTTAATCATGGTCTGGCAGTTTGAGTCATTTATGCGGCCTACCCAAATGTCCTTTCTTAGGTATTGTTCGTCGCATCGTTGAGCTCCTTAAGTTCTGAGTAGAGCTGCACGATTACTGACAAATGCGTGCGGTTCTTTCCTCAAAAGACCATTTGATCTGATCAATATTATGTCTGGACTTTAAAAG